>OX383263.1:11764810-14380643 GCA_947522985.1 Lithophane socia
TGTCCTCATCTAACAATTAACGTTAAGACAATTCCCAAATCTCCGTAAATTACAAAGAAAATAAATCAACAGCATTTTCTTTGGAAAAGTCGTAAATTACGCGAAAATTACTAACAATAGTAATAAGCGAAGCTAATTCAATTAGCAGAGAATAGCTAAAGAATACAAATTTTGTGAGAAATGTAATTCGAACAACAGCGCAAAAATCTATTAGGCTTTTATTTCGGGCCGCTGAACTGAAAATGGCTGTGCAAATAAATATGAAGCCAAGTACACCCCTCGGCTATTTTTACGGACACTCTAAAAGTGTCGAAACTAATTAATATCGATAAGCTGACCATGACATCTCTATTCGTTGCCGCCGTATATTTTGTGCGTAACACGGACCGTATTGATTTTGTGTGCGCGCGCACCGCACCCACCCCAAGGGGAATGGGGTGGAAAAGGAACAAGGGAGACGCGACGACGATTTGAATCGAACATTTTTATGAGGGCGCTACAATCCCTAAGGTTAACACAGCGATGTGTCAGCCACCGAGAATGTTTGAGCAAACTTTTTAATTTACGACAAAAAATATAAAATACGTGCCTGAGTTTCTGTAATCCTATAAAAATATGGTGGCTCTGAGCCTTGCCGTGTTAATGGCAACGAAATTGAGGTAGTTAAAAAAGGCGCAAATACTACTTATGTACGCTTTATCGCGTGGGTTTTTCACTGCTTTGGATAAAAATTTTGGCTTTTAGCAATTAAAATATCTGACTACGGTTACGATTGTTCAACGGTACAATTAGTAACGCCAGTTATTTCTCAAATAGCAGTTGACAATACATAATACGTTAGCGAAGCGAAGCGAAGTTATTCTACATTGTTGCGCTGCGCCAATGGGTAATGAAATCTAAATTATAGTGGGAGCCAATATATGAGTATTGTTAAAGCAATTCTGTTTCCCGAGGGAACCTTTAGTTGATGTTACTTTGTAGTTATTGTTATTGGAAAATTTTATTGCTACGTTAACTTAAATTGTATTTCAATAATCAAAATCATTTGTGAAAAACAATACCTTATTAAAAAAATTCTGACTAAATGTAGAAGAGTTGTGCAAGTGTGATGTTGCATGTTGGGACAAGCCATGCCCTTTCATTGACATGCTTAAAAAGTTTATACAATATTTCGAAAACGGTCAAAACACATTAACGTTACAAATTCGTAGCATAAATTAAACTTAAAAAAAAAAACAATTACAGATCCTATCATTGGAACAACATTTCCTCGAAACTGTGCAAGCTGTATTCAAGATATAAAAACATATTTTATATTATGCGAAATGGAACAGGTTTCAGCAGGCGATGTGAAACATTGAGAACGCTATTAGAATATTAAGCATTGCAAATATAGGGCAAATTATTATTTTTTGCTGGAGCTCACCCTAATAAATAATTTTAGGGTATGTTTAGGTATTCTTTTTATTATTACATTGTTATTTTATTTTATAATAGTACTAATATTGGATTTTTTATTGAGTTCAACGACTTTTTGTACATTTTATACAAATAGAGCGCTACCTAAGTACACATAGAGTTCATATTCTTTTTGATAAACATTTCATTGTGATTTCGTATTGAGACAAAATAATCCCAAAAAAGTGTATGAACTTCGAAATAATTTAGCTATGGTCTGTTCCGAAAGTATCAGATGAAAATATAAACAAACCCTGTTCTGGTTAAATCCTTACGCAATCACTCATTATAGGGTATATCACATTCATCTGTATTCAAAAGGTTTGAACTTCAACCAGAAACCAGAAGGTTTTTCTTCTTGGGTTATGTCGTGAGTCTCATCACTTTTTTCAACAATGATCATGATCATTGTTTGAATATGTAACATGATTAAATTGTAATTGAAAATTGTAGATAAAAATTTATTATCAAATGAAAAACATCCTGAAAGGTGATTTAAAATTAGAATTTTGGGTTGAAGTATTCAAACAATCAAATCAAAGCACTGAATTTGTAAGCGGCACCATAAATTGGCATCCACAGGTACGTCTCCCATTTGTTTACAATTACATCAACACGTTTAGCATGACCACAATAGAAACGGGTTTAGTCGGCGGAAGAATAGACAAAATTAGAAATTGTGATTGCAAATCTGTCATTTTGTCTGTTCTTCCGTCGACAAAACCCGTTTCTATGGTGATCATGCTACGTGTGCAGATACTTTTAGTATAGACCACAGGTACCAAAATTCTATTCTATTCTATTCTATTCCATGTTTTACTTAAAACAAGCCTCTCCCTTATTAAAATAACTGCTTCATTCAACTCTACATTATTATTATCAACGGTTCCCTTTTGTTTTATCGCGTCAGAAGAGGGTACATCGCGTTCATTCTCCATAATATTCTTGTCTTAACTTGTTTGAACTAGTAAACTATTGTTTCTTATACTCGGTAAGTCTTGGATACATATTCATGAGACATAAAGAAGGGAAAGTACGCGACTTGGTTGTCACTAAACTTTTAAGTTCGTTTTTTCGTAGCTTTTAGAGTGTTGACGTTTAAATTGGTAAGATGATTCTGAACGTTAGTTCGTGTACTCATTTAGCTATGAGACCAGTACTCAGTAAGGTCGTGCGGTCATGCGTCGAGATGAGCTCATGGCTAAGTAATAACAGCCGCACGGGTCGATCCATCAGGTTAAGCTACGCTTGCCGGGGTTGGTCCATGGATGGGTGACCATCTTTACATATCGAGACTCCTCCGTGCCTCGGAAAGCACGTTAAGCCGTTGGTCCCGGCTGTCATTTGTGGATCTATGAACTTTCAAAGATCCAGGCTCCAGGCTTCTGACAACCAGTCTTACTACGGGGTATCGTATTACCCAGTTACTGGGTTGTGCAGGTCAGATAGGCAGTCACTCCATGTAAAATACTGGTATTCAGCTGCATCCGCTTAGACTGGAAGCCGATCCCAACATAGTTGGGAAAAGGTTAGGCAGATGATGATGAACAGTACTTAGTAAGGTCATTAACATAACACGAAGGAGTGCCTAATCCTCATTGGACGAGTTACATCTATTTATCCTGTTCACGTTCGTGTTTATTAATGTGGTATTTTAGGTAAATGACTCAAAGCACTTTAACGTCTGTCCAATTCATAATGTAATGATGTGAAAGGAATACGTTAGAGGTTCATTAACAAATTCTTATATACCAATTTCACCATAGTTTTTTACAAAGGCTTGCATTATTTAGAAAGCGGAGGACTTTCTAAAAGCAGCCTAGAAACCTTAGAAAAAAGGGGTTAACTAATAAAGTGCAAGAGTATGTCAATACTATTATATATATTCTATTGAAATATTTTTTTCATAACTGGCAAAATATGAGTATTCTATATGTAGGTACATCTCTGCCTAAGCCTTAGGGGAAAAACAGGCGTGATTTTATGTAAAGTTATCTTTCTACGGTTCCAAATAAAAAATAGCTTCCACGAGGACTTAAATATAAGTCAGGGATAGTCAGGGTCAGCCCCGCTAACACAAAGTTGCCTGGTTTTAGCCGGTTTTAGCTGGTTTTAGCCGGTTTTAGCTGGTTTTAGCCGGTTTTAGCCGTGGCATGAACCTATCATGTAATCTTCGCCGATACAAAAAATGAACCTACCACAGCCTTCAAGGTTAACACAACACGGTATAAAACCTTGTTTATTATTACACAATATTGTAGCTCCCTCATTAGCGTCAAGTCTTTGATCACGACGCGTCAAAAGCCTCCAGAATTCCCAAAATAACTATCAGATATTAATTTAATTTCCATACCGTCAGTAGGGCGGTCGTCACGACCTCTAATCAAAGGAACTTTCATATCTAAATAATTTAAATACGGCCGACCCTGGATTATCAATTCCATATTTTACCTGTGAGAGATTTAAAATTTAATGAAAATGCCTTTTATATTATGGTTCAATTAAATGTGACCTCGCTTGAGGTGAACAGTGTTCAATTTATGATTTAATCAAGAGTTCTTTTGTAAATGTTTTGTGAAAGTTACAACGATCTGTTATTTGTCATTCTGTCACGTGCCGAGTACAAATTGTTGTTCAGACTTTTGTTATAACTTTTATCCCTTTTTAAAACGTCATTAGTGTTTCTGAAACTACTAACAAATATAGAATCTTTTCAGAAAAAATCGTACTATTAAAAACATATACAATTCCACTTGGAACGTTAATAATGGCTGTAGATACTCTTAAAGCTAATACAGTTAGAAGTTCTGCTCAAACCACGAGAGAACACAAACGTTATGATACTGCATATTAATTTTGAACGGCAATATCTTCCATGCCAATAATGGTGCGATCACTTTCATGAATAGAGCTCCTTAAGTTTGCGATACGGTTCATAAACTTCGACGAGTGAACGAGTTCTTACGATGAGGAGCTTCTTTCATAGAATATTTCATATGAACTAAGATTTTAAGGAAGATAATTAAGTTTTGTCGTAGTGTTTATGACACCTTCTGAAGAAAGTACTAGAGATGCTGAGTGTGATCATGCTGAGTGGAAGCCTTCTTGTCACAGTCATGACGTGCAGCTGCCGATTATTTATCTGTATACTCCTGATCTCATATGTTTTTTTTTTTATTTTATTTTTTATTGTATTTAGATCTATTTTGGTTAAAATTGCTGATCTTTTAGTATGCACGTGCTTCTGTGACAAATAAACCTATTTTTCTTTCTTTCAGATGTAGGACGGAACAAGATTCGATTCGATTAGTGGAATGTTTTGGCCACCGACTCCCTAGCTTAAAATAAACTATATGCTGCAATATAATTAGGTAAACCATTCTTCATACAGTAATACAGGCAGTAATTTCCAAACAGTTTATTTAAAACCCACCAAAACACATCCCCTAAAAACAGTCAATTTAAAACTAGCAGTCAATATATCACTGAATACCAGTTAATATCGCTGGCAGTAGCCACTGTTGGCCAATCACAGCGCAGGCTTTACGTGTAAAACCTAAATTTATCGCGTAAAGTACAACTGATTGGCTGGCTGAGCGATATATCGGTGGCGTCAGTAATTGAATAGCTGCCCGCTGGGATTTAAATTGATTTTCTTCGTTGTTTTTTAGTTTTTCTCCTTTTTTGTTTTTGTGGGTTTATAGCGGTTCTGTGGTTCCGTTTTTAGGAGTGGTAAAAATTACTGCGGGACAGGGTTTAGTTAGATTTTCTCTTCACATACTGGCAACACTTTAAGGCTTTAATTTGTGTCACATTCAGATGCTCGATCCATGGACTGAGCTTCGGTACTGCATTCTAGATGGAACCTGTGCCTTGTAAATCGCGTAAAATTATTTATTGATGTGGGATTTTGTGTAAGCACGGCTCGAGATGTTACGGTAGCCTAAATACCGACCTTCATCGCTTAAATTATGGAAAAAATACAAAAAAAGCTTAGTGCTAATAAGGATGATATCGAACAACCCCCGTCCAACGAAGGCTCTAATCGCATGAGGACGCTATAATATAATATACGTCACATAGGGGCTTATACGTCGTGTAGGCGCTTATGCGTCGTGTAGGCGCTGTATTTTGGCGCAAGTATAACGTCACCCTAACTTCATTAAAGTCTAGACATTGTCTCTATTAGAACGTCGCGACTAGGCTATTGCAATCACTTTGTGTTCCCCTAGCGAGTACCCGTACTCTGTGAAATTAGATCTGCCTTTATTAGTTACATCATTTTTCAAATTTTATGACAGTAATATCCAGCCTGTTTTAGTCTAGTAAAATTTTAGGGCACCGCGTTGACTAGAGTTAATATTTTTGGTCTGACATGTAAATCATACAACAGATTGTACGAATGTTAGTATTAGATAGGATTGCGAACCTAATTTTCTAAAATTGGGTCTATCATACCCTAACATCAGGTACTTTTAGGGTATGTAACCTGTGTTATCCCGCAGCTGGGCCCCGTTTAACAAATATTTCGGAATAGACTAGAGACCTATACCGAACAATATTTTACCGCATACGTGTTTCGTTCGACTCATTTCGTTACTTTACAAAGGATCATTAAAATTGCCCGTTTTCAATTACTAGGGGCTGACTATGACCTGCCAGGGTTGCGGGTTAGTCCGAAAGGGATACCGGGACCTTGGCAACAGGCAACTGAAGGAACACGGGTGGGTTTCAGTCAGTAAAAGTCTGACACGCCCTTCCGCTCCGCCCAGAGCGGAAGAAGTCATTGGAAGATTTCCCACCTTCAAAAAAAAAATGGGGCTGATTATGAAGTATTATTGCCATCGTTATTCCACTGCGAAAAAAGGATGGTGCTAGCGGCCTTGTATACTATATACCTCGTTCTCTCACTAAAACTGGAAAAATGGTGGCATTATTACGTCATAGTATAGGTGCAGGTCATGCCAAAAAATTTACACAGCGAAATATTTGCCCAAAAACGCAATTCAATTTAGATGTAGTGGCCGCGAGTGTGTACGTGTAATTCAACATGGCCGAACTGAATTACGGTTCGGTAACGAGTGTCAATATTAGTAGTGCATTATAATAATGTTGTGATAGCTAAACTTGTTATGTGATATTAATTAGGTTTTACTCGTAGTTTACAATGTAGTTGATATTAATTAAAAGTTTGTTTTAGTGTTATTCACATTATAATGCGGGATTTCAATTATATGGTACCTAAAATAATACCTAGGTACTTTTCGTTATGCATAATAATTATTCTGATCTTGTTTCACTTTTCACACAATATACTGAAATAACAGCCAGATTTTTATAAAACTCCCGCGGCCCTCGACCGCCTGGCATCGTATCGCCCGCGCTATTACTTCGTTTTACCTTTGCGTTCTTTCTGACTTTTTTTCTTTTTGCTCGGCTCCTAAGAGTCATAGCGTGATGTTAAACTTCTTATAACCTTCCTCAACAATTGAGCTATCAAATGGATAAAGATTTTTTTTTTATCTGTCTGGTTGTTGCATAGATTAGCGCATTCAAACAGACAAACAAACTCTTCAGCTTTATTATTTTATTATAGTATAATAATAGATTATCTAAAGGTGGGTCAAGTGACAAGAAAATAACAAGTTTTTTCTTATAAAGGTAATATTACATAATATTTACCTGGAAATCTTTTTCATTCTAAGCGTTGGCACAGACTTCTGCTGAAATAATCTTTTATAAAGTTTCTATATCTTTTTATAACTAAGTTTGTTATTGGAAGGTGTTATAAAAGATACAATCATTTGAAAGTGTTTGATACTTTAAGTACCTAATATCGTACAAAACGTCTGGAAGTCAAGTAACTGAACTTATTCGTAACTTTATTAGCACGTAGCCTTTTTAGAAATTGATTAGACACTTATGATATTTTTTTCATAACGATGCCTTGACGTAGTTCATTTAATACAATTAGCGCACCAGCTAGACAGTGAGTTTCTTTATTAAATTATAATAAAACTTTTAATAGCCCTTATTCAAATGTTACAAATTATGGTATTATATACTAGATACCTACTAATAGCCACGGTACGTATCTACCCATCACTTTTAACTCTATTGATTATGTAATATGTACTTGTATCTCACGAAGCGACGCGTGCTTTCCTTGTGTTTACTAAGTGTACAAACACGGTGTGAATGTGTGCAAGCGCAGGAGTGTAGTGTGCAGCGTGTTTAGTGCCGTCCGAGACAAGGGTGAAGTCGGAAGTGTGTGTTATGTGCTGACTCATCTTCACGCACACATTCACAGCGTGTTTGTACACTTGGTTACCATAAGTAAAGCGCGCGTTGCTTCGTGAGCTAAAAATACTATCCTAACTAATATTATATATGCGAAAGTGAGTTTGTTTGTTTGATACGCTTTCACGCTAAAACGGCTGAACGGATTTGGATGTTTCGCACATGGGTAGACCATGACCTGGAATAGGACATAGATAGATACTTTTTATACCGATATTCTCACGGGATCGAGACTTAGAAGTATGAAACCGTGGGGCACAGCTAGTAAACAATACAGAGTTCAAATCTAAAAAAGCGTATTCAAATACAACACGGGGCAAACATGTTCCAAAACATTGTCATATACATATAATAAATACTGCACTAACTGACAGCGCACAACAAAGCTCATATTTCCAACTCAATAAAGTGAAACCAAAACACCAATAGTAAACTAAAAACTGTAAAGGCTATAAATCAACCAAAACTGCGTGCAAATTGGTATGAAAACAAATTATTTATGTAAACACAGCTATATGGACTGGCACCGTAGCGGCAGGAAATTGGCAATTTCTCTGCGAAATGCCAGCGATGAAGCTGGACGCGATACTGTGAATATTTATAGTTCAAAGTATAACGGTTAATTGCTGTTACAAAATTGTTAGGAAGGTGCTTTAAATTAATTCGTTGTGAAAGTGGAACGGGCCCGGAGCGGGAAGTCTAAACGGAGGCTCGTTTAGTTTTTAGTTTTTTTGGGAAACTACTTTTCCGTTGTGGTATACCTACTTTGGAGTCTTTAAAGCTTCATGATTTTTGGTAGCCCAAAGCAAAGTGGAGACAGTTATTTGAAAATGAGACTGAGTTAACAGTCTTCAAATATGCTAGAAAGAAGTGCACTAAAAGTTTTGTAATATAATTAAACATTTAAGTTTCTGCGCTGGAAAGTTCTTAGTGCTCATCTTGGCAAACACCCCTGTAATACACACTCTATAAGGCCCTTAGTACATACAGGTTTTTTTTGGCGTTTACATCTACGCTTTATTCACCGTGTGTAGGCACGGTCATCAGTGTTCTATGGAAGCTTGTTGACGGACACGTTTTTTCTACGGCGTGGTTATACGCCGTACCGTAATGGAGTATGTTACAAAACGTTCAGTTTTTTTCTAATAAATCTCCTTGTCTGTTCAACAAAACATTTATATTTAAACCTGAGAGCAACCGAAGAATCTTTAATACCCACCTCCATTCGAAGAATGGGACCTGAGTGCGTCTGTATCGGAAGTGACCTACCTACCCTACCTACCTTATAAATATAGGTTAATGACGTCACTCAATCTAAAAATACACATCCCTCTTTACTTACACCTTCATCGAAGAAGGCTCTCGACTTCATAATAGACTTCGCAACGGAAAATATCATTTTTTCTTTGGAAAAGGAAGGTTTGAGATGTGCCAATGCTACCTTAGTCAATAAGGATAGAGTGGCATTATTGATTTTCTGGTAAACAATAACAGAATAGAGTACAGACTAGCAATATGACATGAAAGGAAATAGATTCATGGATATTGAGCAGAGTAAACAACTGCGATGTGACGGTGGAAGAAACAGATAGATAACAGTTAAAATATAATTTCAGGACTCAAAAGCAATGTTAGAATTAAAATGAGGTTGTCTTACATTACTAGCTTCACTAATTGAAGATGTTAAGATTTTTAAACAAAAGCCGTTGGTCTCGGATGTCATTTGTAGATCTTTAACAGTTGTTACGGGTAGTCAGAAGCCCGAAAATCTTCGTGTCAGTGGTCTCGCAATGATCAGTTCTTGACAGATATGCCATACAAAATCTGTCAAAAACTCATAATTGCGAGACCACTGACACCTTTGTAAATTAGTAGACTTTACCCCCTACTCTTGTTAAGGGGCATCGTGTTACCCAGTAACTAGGTTTAGAGGTCATTCACCCCGTGTAAAATACTGGGCATTCGGCTGTATCCGGTTAGACTGGAAGCTGACCCCAACATAGTTGGAAAAAGACTAGGCAGATGATGACTGTCCCACTACTAGTCAAAGACTCCTCCTCCTTTTTCTGCCTCTGTCGTTGCCTTCACTGAACACATTATTCAGTAAAACTCTGTAGTACTCATATATCGTTTCTTTATGAAGTTAGACGCGCGAGTCCCACATAATTGGCACGTGTTAAGCCTCACAATACGCGAGGATCATTAGCGTATATTATTTATATTACATCACGTCTCTTCGTGTACATGATATGGAGGTATGTGCTTTTAACGAGTTCAGGAACTCGTCATGTAAAAAGTATATGTGTTGATGGGTCGAGTTGGAAAGGCTATCAGAAAATGTCCACCGCAACAAGAAATAATTAGAATAAGAAAAGACAGAAGATATTTATTTATATTACTGATTAACTATGCATAGTAATAAAAGAAAAGTCACGTAAGATATTGCTAGCAAAGCCACTGCATTATACAATTGTATTCAGTTGAGATTTTACGCAAGACGACATAACCAGAAGCAGAACAGATTTTTTTTTCATGCCGTAGAAATAATTTATTATGAGAATATCATAAAACTTTTTCCGCAGTACCTCATGCATAGTGCAGTGACTATGAGCCGCAGTATTCGCGGTACCCGCCGTATCCGCAGGTTGGACGTGAGCCTCATGCACAATGCGGATCATCAGCGTTATGTGTCCGAATCATAATCCCTTTATGTGGGTCAGTCGTGTGGACGCCGTTAGTGACGTAAATGTTTTAGTGTTATTGTTATTTGTTTTTATTATCTTGTTTCTTTATTTATATTATTGTGTCGGGGAACGTTTTATTTCTTTGACCCCTTGGGTTGGAATAGATTGGCGTATATGACACTACAATAAGAATTGTAATATTATACTAATACTACAATGGTACATTAATAGCTTACTATACTTTGCGATTGAAAATGGGCCTAAATTGACTTTCCTATTCCAGTGAATTCACTTTAATATTTATGCGAAACAACAAAAACTCTTATTTCACATTTCCACCGAAAAAATATTCTCTCTAACGACAAAAAATGTATCCCACGCACTCTATGAAACACTATCAATTGGAGCGTGAGACGCATTCACAATTCGGATCATCGTCTATTATATTCACGTATTCGAATACCCGAATATCCTAGTAAATAGGTCGCGACTTTAGGTCACCGTTTTTGGCTGCATTGCGGTGGAGCCAGACTATTGGCAGAGAGCTACTGTTAAGCGAATGTGAAACTCATCTAGGTAATAGCTCCGTCTTGTTTTACTTAAAAGATTAAAGAGAAGACGGGAGTAATGCCGTTTGCTTTTATTGCAGGTGTGCTAAAGCATATGAGACCTTTGGTATGTGCTTTATGCAGACTATGTGTTTAGTGGAAAGTGTTTAACAAGAACTTCGGTGACTGATAGGTCCTTGCTAAAAAGCTTGATTAGGATCCACTGGGCTAGGCTTGGTGATATCTACAATGAGATGTATGGTATGGTAGATATGAATACATAACCCCGGCAATTGGTGTTAGCATATACGAGAAAATATTAACAATAAATATCCCATCGATGCTTGAACTCACTATATTTCCATATAAAATATGTGGCCTCCATAAAACACAACGATTATTGCTGTATTAGCACTAAATAATACAGCATGGTATGAGGTCACAGAAGTAGATTTCAAACTAGTGCTGCACTAACATCGAACGTGATGAGAAAACTAAACGCCGATAATACTGGCTGCATTCGGCTCGGCGTGAACTGGCAACACTGTCGAAAACTAATGTTACATTCAGTGCAGAATAGGGATTTAACAAGCCAACGGTAGCTGGATTTCGCATATAAACGGAAGATACGTGGAATGGTGGATCGATTACATTCACTGGAATGAAATTAGAAACTAAACCCGGATTTGCCGAGTTCCCGAGTACAATTTGTGCCGAATTTCCGAATATACGTGCGTTTTAACAAAGGGTAGCTTTTGTTTAAACAATGTTTTGGGACTGCTTTTGTTTCTATTCTGTTAGCTTAATTGGGCGTTGCGTAATCTCTTGCAGGGATTTTGTGTTGATAGAAGATAATGAGAGCCTTATTGTAGCATTGACTGAAATGCAACGTGGTATTTTATATCATTCCTAGAAGAATTTAAAAGCATGCAGTTATATAAAAAAAGTCAGTGAAGTGGAAAACCCAACATTTTGCATTTAAAAAAATCATTATAACCACCAACTATAAAATAAAACTCCCATCTTTATCAACACAATGCATGAAATTAAATCAGTTAATTTAATTACGTGATTCATGCAAACAACAAATAGGAGAGTTCCATGCTATTTAAATATTCACGTTTTCACATGGCTTATTTTAAGAGCAAACACTCTCGGGGCTGCGGATTTTAACAGGCGTTATATTCGCAAAATAAATATTCGACCGACATCAGGTGCTTGTCAAAGTGTCATCGCCACACGTAACACACGTATGAAACGTATCAGTGTATCGGGCAATACGCCGCGTATGGATACGCGCTAGATCGCAATGTAATTTAGGAGCCAATGCTTGCAGTACAATATTTCCAAAAAATCCAAATAGGTCACATTATTATGTTGATGTTTGGGTTAATGATTTGCAGATATTTTGATTAATTCATTATATTAGTGGGAATTTCAACCACCTTAAAGTTAAATTAAGTTAAGCCTCTGAATAACTGGCCGGAGCGCGCGCGCAACCAATTAACTAATTAGTTATTGAACAAAGATGTTTATAGGTTAGATAAGAAAGAAATGCTTTTGTTAATATTTACACAAAGGTTTTTGTAAATAATAATATACCCCTAGCAGGACATAATTAAGGTACAAAAAAGATGGAAAAGATACAATACCACAATGTCTCTCTAAATCTTGCAAGAGTACATTAAACTACTATTACCCACTAAACAGCTTCCCCAGATCCCTCAGAATCTCACAAGAAAGGGGTGTTACCTTCAGTACAAGTAAATGAGGCAAGCGAGTGATGAGTGCTTTCATCTTATTACAGTCTGCAGTCAGATTACATTATAGCCGCGCGGATGGGCGTTTGTAATGCTATGTGAGGAACATTATCGTGAGGGTTCATTGGACTTAAGTATCTTGGTCTACATGCATGAAGAGACAGGGTTGTTACATTATGATAGAAGAAGGGGTTGAAAATAGTTTTTTGAAACAAATTCAGGGGCGCCACGTTCCTTTGGCCAAATTATCATTGTTTTCAACGTAGCAATGTTGCCAGTTTTCTAGGCATTACTAGATGACAGTGATATGCTGAAATACTTTGATACATATATGTATTTTTGAATTTGATTTCTGTTTATGATGCCTTGCTTTCATGATGCCTTGTAATAATACCGTCTTCTGTTAGTAAGTTTCATTGTCACTATTATCCAAAATATAGGTGTCTAATCGATGGATCTAAAAGAAAGAAGCAAAATCAACTATCCTTTATAGTATTTCAGCTGGCAACAAGCAACACATCACGCTATAGATATTTGCAAGGCTGGTCAGTATAGCTACCTAATAGCTATACTCATATTTGCCTGAGCTAATAACAGTAATCCTGACGGAGTGTACCTAGGTATAAGTCCACACGACAAATAGACCGTTCCACCGTCTAGACGGTATTTGTCATAGCGTGACGTTTTGTGGGTGTAGTCAAGTGAGGAAGGAAGTCTGTCAGGAAGATGGATAGCCGTGGCATATACCAAATGCGACTACCAGTAGGTCTGTCAGCAGCGTTGTGGTTGTAGGATAATCTTCCTACGATGTAGTGAGCCTACGTTTCGTTGTATGATAAACAAATGAATGTGTTTATCATGCTCATATACGCTGGCCTGTAACGTTCTACGCGTGTCACGCTTTGGTGCCAGTCAGGTTCACTTTTGTGGCTTCGTTCACGATGCTACGTTGTTTTTTTCCATAGATTCGCTGAGTTATCTACAAAAATCTAAGTTGTGACGGTGACTAATATTGTGTTATCAGTTATCACTGTTGAAAGAAATGTGACCGTGGTTTCTGAACTGAAAGTTAGAAAAGAGCAGGTAGGTATTTCCGTTTGCAACTAGTAGGTACCCACAAAGAAACTTACAAATACATTGAACCGATAAAGACCAATACTATTTTTTTTAATACCTTACTCCATAATCATGCACCAACCAAAATACCTACAGCCAAAATTTCAAACTTTTTCAACCCCACAAGAACTTTGACTCAAAACCCCATTAAAATAAAATTTACAACTGCGGGTGCAATTAAACGAGTCGGGGTATTTACCCATAATCTGTTTATCGGTGATTCATTGCAGCAGTGTCACCAGCAGAGGGGGGACGGTGATCAATACCAGTCTAGACTAGGGCGATGAATCAGCGCCTGTACCTGGTACTTGTGGAGGGAACGTTATAAGTAATGCAGTGGGCACGGGGTTCTGCAACGGGTTCGTGAGGGGTAATTATATACGTTATTAATAATAATATAATAATAATAACATATAGAGGTTAGAGTAGTTTTGTGTAATCCGTGATAAGGCCTGTCGTACTGTATGGATCGGAATGCTGGGCCGTGAAGAAGACGGATGAAATAAGAATGCATGTAGCGGAGATGAGAATGTTGAGATGGATGTGTGGAGTGACAAAAATGGATAAAGTAAGAAATGTGTATATAAAGGGAAGTTTAAAAGTGGCGCCAGTGACAGAAAAATTGAAAGGTAATCGTATGGCCTGGTATGGGCATGTGATGAGGAGGGACGAACCGCATGTGACTAAAAACGTGATGAATATAAATGTTGATGGATGGAGCGGGAGAGGATGGCCAAAGAAAAGATGGATGGATTGTGTGAGGAATGATATGAAAGAGAAGGGAGTGAATGATAGCGTGACGTTTGACAGGGGAGAGTGGAAAAAGAAAACATGTTGCGCCGACCCCAAGTAACATGGGATAAGGACAGGAAGATGAGAGTAGTTTTTTGATTGTTGTCCGGTCTAAGGCTTTGGGAGGGTTCCTATTCAACTTATTTTTAAATTTTACTAGCTTCTTCCCGCGATTTCGTGTACGTGAAATGTCTTGTTAAAACATACATAAATATATCCTATGACACTCGACAATATTGTAGCTTCCTACTACTGAAAGAATTTTCGTAACCTGATCAGTACTTCAGAAAACTACCCCCTTCACACAAAAATATTATTCTGTATTGGGTTTTCGTGAGGATACATTACATCACGCCTGTAATCACCGAAGGGTAGAGCAGAGATGCACCTAAGGTACACCCACATTTTGACAGTTAATGTTAATTCCCATATTATAGGGCAAGCATATATCCACCAACCGGGCACAAATCCAAGGTTGACTGGTAGAAAATGCCTCAGGCATTGAGTCCGCCTTTGTACAGTATCTTTTTTACTTGTGCATAAAGTTTTAATAAATAAATAAATAAATCCAGACTCCTGTCTGCTACTGAGAAATTCCAGATGGAAAACCCAATATCGCTTTGCCCGATTCGGGAATCGAACCCAAGACCGGCTTAGTGCTTGCGATCACTAGATGAACGAGGCAGTGTTTTTGAAGGGTTTGTAAGTTCACGACGATTAAAAAAGCCGGTGGATATTTAATTTACGTTGTACAAAGCAGTTTTCTAGATTTTTTTTGTTGTAATTGAACAATATCCGACCTTGTTTACCAAACATATTTTAATATTTTATTTTTATTTACGTGAAATGCAAAAGTACTTACAGTGCCCTCTTCAATCAGCAGAAGAAGTATTTAAGATTTGAGTACCTACCTAAATAGCTTGACAAAGATATTTTATTCGTAAAATGTTCTAAAATTAATTGGATTTTGCTAAGAAATGTTATAATAACTTTGTGATTGTGAAGCATTTGAGCTCCACTTTTGCTTCTTTTAACTACCATACAAGTATACAATATTTTCGAATCATTCTAAAGCACACAACAAAACCGAATATGCTTATAAGGCGGCCGTTTACTCTACGCGTAATCGCTCCATTCTCGGCAACGTTCGCTCGTTAAGCGACGAGCCATCGCTTCTTCCAAGCGACTCGTATTTGAACAGTGTATGTAGTTAATAGCTTAATATCTGTAATGTGCTCGTTTCGCTCAAGTTATATTTATTTAAGAAAGCCAGCGTTTCGTGTTCTAACCTGAGCAAGCATATTAAGCTAATATCAAATGCTTCATTTTTTACTTCGAATTGAAACGTCTGAATACAAAATCAATCAAAGTGAAAAATGTACTAATTTTTCACTCTCCGACCGAATGATTGAAAAATGAAATGAAAGTAGCAGATGAACGTTCATTCTTATGCAATTTTTTAGTGTTGTGTTAACGTGGAGTGAGACAAAAATTTACATTTACTCTAATGAAATCTGATACGAGTATCAGCATTAGGTAGGAAAAAAGACTAATATTCAAGGAACCAGGTAACATACCGAGCATTGATCACCACTACGCTGGGCTCAAGACGACTTGGCGATTTGAGACTTATAATAACTATAAGTCCAGGTTTCCTCACGATGTGTTTTCCTTCACCGATATCAGTCATGTCCAAGATAAACTCAGAAAGTACATATGAATTGAAAAAATCATATTGGCACTTGCCCGGATTTGAACCCATGAGAGGCGAGGCATTAACCACTGGGCCATCAAGACATAAGGGCGCCTAAACCGGCCACAATGAACAATTCCTCTTAAAGCAGTTCATTTCCTGAATCCCAGCTGTCATTATCAATTCCTCTAATTTGACATAAAAGCAATTCATAATTTGTGGACCATTTTACGAATCTCCAAAACTGACAAATAGAAGAATTATTTCGTAATAAGAATTACGCAGATCATATTATGAATTGTCAGTTTGTGACATTTTACGATGATTCATAATATTATGATTCTGCCAAAGTGACTGTTTTAAGCCCTGTGTAAGTAATTATTTTCTATTATTCTTTATTTAAAGAACGGAATCCGAAACCTTTACTTATAATAATACAGGTGTCTTGATATGCATATGCAGAGAGTATGCACCAATCAATGTTGAACACATGCCCTGCATACCACTTACGGCAGATTGCATCGGGCATAGATTACAGACATACTTGTCCGAGACTGGCAGCCTCTCGAGACAAGCACGAAATATCAAGCGTACTGCACGATTTATTGAAGTTCCAGCTTTATGGAGCTACATATAGACATCTATACATATTATACATTAAAGTCGCTTTTCGTGTCTGTCTGTGAGACCGCGTCGTTCTTCTAAAGTACCTAAGCAACGGATTTTGATGTGCTTTTTACCACCATTTAGAGAACTTATTACGGAAGGTTTTTTATGGATAACACATTAATATTAAACTCGCCTATTTAAATGTTTTGTCAAGTCGTAAAAACTGTTCGAAACAGGGGCGGGTCGCTAGTGTATAAAGCAACGTTTCATTTGATACACTACCAAAAATGTTGCAATAAAACAGTAAAACCAGCCCATCAATTACGAAATTCCAACAGAAATTGGTTGAACAAAAAGTCCTTTGCAATTCAAATGATTGTCACCGTTTACTCGGCGTACAAAAATAATCGAAAATAAAGCTCCCGATTGCTGCAAACACATTAAAAAGCAATAGATTGCGAGCAATTAGCGCGTTTCGGTGCCATCGAGTGAGGGGAAAATCGAGCAAAACATCACGATGCAATTTCCGAACGAACGCTCCGCTCGCTCACTCCTCGTGCATCGCAATATGATGTCGGCGCCACACTAGTGTTATTGACGATGCACGGAAAACCGACGGAAAAATTTCGTACGGAATTAAAAATAAGAAGACTTGCAAAGTTTATGAGATAAGTACCAAGTTTTGAAGTTTTACGGGAACATTCTGGGATCAGGTTAAGTTTTAAGAGTTCACTCAATGTTTTTGACGTTACTTTTAGTATAGCATAGGAAATCAATAACTGCAAGGTTTCAAATTTCAACGTGACCTGAGAGAAGTTGATGATGTATGTACTCGTACCTATCGAAAGTTATTAGAATGACTAACATACTAGGTATGTAAAACTACATTCTTACAAATAAATAAATTCTAATTCTACCGGTAATAAGCATGTCTAGGCCTACAGCTTTCAGTCCCATAGTACCAAAATCATCATGAAAATTACTTTTGGTATATTTTCTTTGTTGTGGGAACAAAGAAAAGTACGAAAAGTAATTTTCATAAAAAAACCTCTTCGTATTCCAGTCGTAACACGTAGACAATATGATTGAAATAAATACTCCACTATTGCGGTGCGTGATAAAATTTAATACACCGCATTATTTACTGCTCACAATGGCGGCAGATACTTTAATACAATAGGTGCATTGTTCACTTGTTCTGCATTACGTGAACGCGTCTGCTTTCGACGGGCACACTTCGGTAAATGAACAGCTCATGTGATTCTATGATGATGTGGGTAGTTTTATAATATTTGGTTTCATGACGTTGTAAAGAAGAAGCTTCCGCCTGGTTCGTGGAACGGTTTCTTATTAGACCTCCACTATCGGTTTATTGAGATTGTTAAGTAACAAAGTCTCTAGAGATAGGAAGCCACTAATAAAGTAGGTATATTACATGAAGTTTCTACATACATTGAATTCTACGGCGAATCTAACTAAGTAAGTATGGATGGATCCATCCATTTATACTTACTTAGTTGATGCGCGGATGGATGTTTGTTTCTTTTCACGTAAAAACTACTGAATGGATTTGGATGAAATTTGGCAAACAGATAGTTTATTACCTGGATTAACATATAGGATACTTTTTATCCCGATATTCCCACGGGACCGAGACTTACGCGGGTGAAACCGCGGGGCGCAGTTAGTTTTCAATATAAAATTTTCTCGTAACGTCAAAACGGAATATGTAGTGTCTTTTCATATTCTTCTACATTAGACTGCAACTCATTACCAAAGAATTTCATAAGAATATTTGTACAACAATTTCCATGCACATACATATCGGAAAACTACTTTCCTTAAACGCTGAATTTCATTTCACTCTGCTCAAATATACTCGTTCCTACAACCGCATGCAATTGCATACGACCACAGAAAAATGTCGTAGATATTCGTGCACCCATATAACCCGGCTGATTGAAAACAGCAATCACCCACGAGCGGCTGTCGTATTGATTGCATGCTCTCCGAAATTGCAGGGTTATCGAAAAAAGCCGTGTAACTGTCGAGCGCAGATGGATTTAGGATTTTAATAGCGGATGAAATGGACTGGAAGGATTTTCTTTTTAAATCTGGTTAGTTGGATCCGTTTCTGGTTCCGTATTTTTTGGTGTTTCGAGTGAACTGAATTGGTACCAAAATTCATTAATTTAGGTACCAATTAAGTTCACTGTTAACACAAAAAATAGCACTAAATGTATAAATAATGTGCTCATGCATTCATGATCTTTGAATGTCATATTATACTATGAGTAGGTACGGTCATGGCAAAAGATCACTTGTCTAAGAGTGTTATTTAACTACAGATTGATTAGTTGAATTCAGCAAAGCTGGATCCTCTACAAACGTAGCTTAACCAACGTAATATTTCAACCAAAGCTGTAAAACTAAAATTAAAATAAATAATTAGAAAAAACCAATTCCGAATTTCGTGTCTTTGAACTCCGTTTTCGCGTTTATTTTTCTTTCAATTTAACCGGTTCCCTGAAAAGTTAACAAGCCAAAAACCCCTTTACGTTTAGACCTGTTTACTTGAAGAGCCTCCGTGATTCATTTCATTATCCTTTCATCCTCACTAACAATTACCGTCAAGGTTTGCGTTTGCTGTAGCTGCTATACAGTGTATAACTTTCATAAAAGTAGGTTTAGGTATACTAAGAGGTACAGGTATACCGTTAGTGAAATTCAATGGCGACTATTTCCTGAAGTAGTAGTAGCTTGAAATGCAGTGTGGAAAACTCAGGCAATTGTTTAGCAAATTGACACACCCTACCTCAATATTATTTATTTATTAAAACTTTATGCACAAGTAAAAAGAAAATACTGTACAAAGGCGGACTTAATGCCTGAGGCATTTTCTACCAGTCAACCTTTGGGTGATGCAGAGAAAAACATGGCAGGTGCAACATACGAGATAGATAACTCTAAAAACGATAAATAGCAATACATACATAATAAATATGTAGTATAATATAATGTATATATAATATGTTGTAGTATATAGTGTGTGTAGTATGTGTAATATGCAGTTTTTCATTGAATACTACCTATGTGATTTGAATACACAGATAATTTAAGTTGGTAAATAGTGATTTTGCTTAACAATTTACTTTACATACAGTAAGTTCGCATTCAATACTTTGCGAATTGTATCATATTTCACAACATTTGAATCGATATTTATTGAGAAACTTTTGCTCAATGTATTATTATATAAATATTTTTACACGTGATTGTAGAACGGAAGTTGCGTCATCAAGTGCGCGGCTCAGATATGGCGGGGGTGGGCTTAATTATATTATTCTTGGAAAGCTTTCTTCCTGTCACATGTTGCGATATTGTATAAATTTTTCATGGAACCGACTTTATATCATAATAACTCTGTTTAAATTAATTATCTGTATCGCATTAGTTACACGCTAGGAAATAATAATTTCAAAGGGCCGCCGCTGTCGAAATCGATAAGGTGGGCTAAACATATTATCATTTATTTATATTTATACTTAATTGTACACTAGAAAAATGTATAACAAAAAAACAATTAACTATCATTATCACAGTTTGAACTGTGATAATGATAATTAATTGTTTTTACATATTTTTTATTATTGTTGATGCAAACAAGATCATTAGTAGGTATGTGAGTTCCATAAATATTGAGAGATTTTTTAATTTAGCACAAGAGATTTTAAATCATATAATCTACAATTAAACTGTGGCTCCTAACTATGTACCTACATATTATTGTTATTTGTAATGGGTAAGTAGGTAATTACTTTTATTTTAATGCAGTTACTGAAAGCTCATTCACATTCTAGGGCTTCATCGAACTATCTAAAACTATGTGTAATATTATTAGCATTGCTTTTAATAGTCAACAATTCATTGTTCTGGAATAGGCATGTCTTCTGCCTGACCGCGGATTGATACTCAGATTGTTACATCGTATATTGTACACAGGTAGAAACTCACTGACACGGAAAATCATAGGATCCATCCCTACTGAGACTTACTTACAGCATAGGTATCAAGTTCTTGTATATTGTATTAACTAGATAGTAGATTTGCGAAACAGTTCACATGAACGGCTGGTAATGTGGGGTAGGTTGAAACCTAGTGTTGTACACACTGTTGCTAGGAACAGTCGTGAGAAGCGTAGAACAATATTGTCATAATTATTATTTATCTTTATTTCATTTTTCATACTTATAAATTATATTTTTAAATATTAGACTAAAAAATTATATAAAACATTTAAAAATATAAAAAATAGTAGCCCACCGGTATCGGGAACAGGGTCCAAGCTACCGGCGGTCAGGGCTCCAGAGAGAGGAACCTCCTAACGATGCGAGCCGTGTCCAGGAGTACAGCTTTCTGAATCAAACCCTTAATCCAGCTGCCCAACGAGAGCCTCCTTAGGTGTTGGTCGAGGCTCTTGGCAATTAAGCCATTGGCTGATACGACTATCGGCACAATGATCGCAGAGTCCACATCCCACATGTCGACAACCTCGTGAGCCAAGTCAAGATACTTGATTTGTTTATCTTTCTCGGCCTTCACGAGGTTCCCGTCATGCGGGACTGTTATGTCAATGATCATTGCGCGCCGCTCTGTTCGATCCACCACCACTATATCAGGCTTATTGGCAACAATAGTCCTGTCAGTGATGATGGATCGATCCCAGTACAATGTGATATTTCCATTTTCGAGAACTGGGTCGGGCACGTACCTGTAGTACGGCACTTCCGATTCCACTAGGCTGTATTTCAGAGCAAGTTGCTGATGGATAATCCTGGCTACAAGGTTGTGTCTATGCAAGTACTCTCCGTTAGCTAGATGAGAACATCCGGAGATAATGTGACGGATTGATTCTCCCGGTCGGTGGCATGCCCGACAGATGTCAACCGTGCCGTCCTTCACAATAAATCTCCGGTAATTGTTCGTCATGATAACTTCGTCCATAATTGCACAGACAAAACCTTCGGTTTCCCCAAAGAGGTCACCGAAACGCAGCCAGGCTACGGACGCTAGTAAATCTACATCGGGTCCATGCAGGGCCCGGAAAAAGCGTCCGTGAAGCTCCTTACTCTGCCATACCTCCTTGCGATCGTTAGTGTCAAGCACTACAGGCTTGCGCCAGTTCTCTTTCGCCAAGGAGAGCGGGGTGAGGCCCTTGTCCACCGCGACCACATCTCGATGCATTCCCACGTCGGCTTCTAGGAAATATTCCCTGAGACTGCATATCTCCCGATTGTGGAGGGTCTTAGCGTTTAAAAAGCCTCGACCTCCACACTTTCGCGGGATATACAGTCTCATTACCGATGACCGTGGGTGATGCATTCGGTATGCAGTCAGCAGCGTACGGACCCTCCTATCCAGGGCGTCAAGTTCGGTCTGAGTCCATTTGAGTATGCCGAAGGAGTACATCAAAACCGGCATGACCCAACCGTTGAAGGCGCGCACCTTGTTCCCGCCTGATAAAAGACTATTAAATACTTTCTTCAGGCGGCCAATTGTCATAATTATTATTATCTTATCACCAAACAGCTCTAGCAGTGCTGCAGTGGTGAGACCGTCGGACTGCCAAGTCTTAGGTCTCGTGTTCGAACCCAAAGCCCGCACCTCTGATTGTTCGGATGTATGTGCATATTATATAAATATCACTTGCTTAAAAAACGGTGAAGGAGAACATGGAGGACACACCTTTTACCTTGACTTCCAATCCAAAATCTCCGTATTTAATATCAACATACGTTGGTATTTAATTAATAACAAGAAAGTCTTATTTGAACGCAGAACTTGGTTGTTTTTTTATTTTCGATTACTGAACTCCTTTTTGAGTAAATATTGCTTCATATGTTGCAATAAATTACAAAGCTTTTCTCATCACGCTTCTCTATATTTTCTATGGAGTCCGACAGTGACCGCTGTTTATTTGTTGTCAGAGTCTAATGAAACGGTATAGTGTCCTGAATGAAATAGCATTTTGTAACTGTGGTGGTTTTCACAAAAGACAGTTGTTTTTGACAGCGATGCGGACGAATTCTTTGATGCACAATGAGCCAATCCCCTTTATTTTTTTTCTTTCTAATTTTGTTATAATTATGTAATTAAGTACATACATAACGTGTTTTCAAAAGACTGACTCTAATTATAACGTCAATCTATTTTTGTCTCTTTCAAACCTTTCATAATGTTATAGAAACACAATGATTGTACTCACTTCGTAAGTCTCGCTAACGAAAAAAGAACACACCGAAATTATAAAATTACTGATATTTTTTCCGGCAGCCATTGCCCGATGCGGCCTGGAAACTATAAGGGATGTAATTTTCATCGCCGGAAGTGACCTATGTCGGCGACGTCGCGTATTTCCTGTCAACATCAAGTTTAATTGGTTTTCCGACGAGTTCTAGGTACTCTTACTGATGTACCTACTTGTTTGTATGTAGGTAGGTAGGGTTGCATCGTTCAAACTTGGAAAGCAATTAATTCTAGTAATAAAATGTTGTGCTCTCCAGATAAATTACGTAAACGAAATGAACTGGTTTTTATGAAAGAAAATGTATACCTTAATATTCTGGTTAGGTACTTGGTAAGCGAAATTTTTACAACAAAGAGAATACTTTGTGAATAACATGAAAGTAAGTACCTATTTGAACACGAGAAGAACACGTGTGTCGTCTAATATCGAACTAGAGCAGCCAGTTTTTCGTCTCATTTTCTTCACAAGCTCAGTCAAATTAATATTATGAAAGGCACATTTAAAATCATTTTCTATTTCTATTCTAAAAACGACAAAGGAAAACTCAATCTAGCACAAAATACGATTATAATCTACTACAATGTTCTGCAACATATTGATTTTCATTGTCAACTGCAGCACAGTTGTGGTTGTTTGTTACTACACAAGCCGCTCAATAGGGTGGGCGCCCCAGTTGCGTGCCAGCCCGATTGACTCGCTCACCTGGAACAAGGGGCATGCGTCGTATGTCTGAGCAATTTATCGAGTTTACATTTTTATGTTGATGTGCTCAGGAAAATATACAACATATTTCTCAAGGCAGACATTGATTTGCATGTTTTTAGACGTCGTGTCACGTAGCGAACAGTGATTAGATATTTTTGTACGATCGCTTCGGTTCCTCTATTTCTATGTACTCGTAAATTTGAAATATGTTGAACATGTGTTAGGAAACTGATAACTTGGTAGACTCTCTGAAACAACTTTAATCGAAATATCTTTAATTAACTATTCTAACTGGCAGCATAGAAAAAACTAAACGCGTGGCCATAAAAAACGACAAAAGATAAGACACCCGTTCCATAGCTCGGCCAATAAAAATAAAACCTGAAGCCCGCTTAACTCACGGGTGTGGTCATGCGACAGACGAAACACACGCTTTGACCATGAAACAACGCACCCTAACCCTTCACTGGTCACGCAATATTCGTGTCAGTAAATTCCCAGATAAGTATTCACAAGTCAACTACTCCACATAACATTAAAACTTTTAAGCTGTTCCTTCTGTTCAAAGCAATATAAAACAAAGTTATTGATGGCTATGATTTGTTAAAAGTCAAATAGGAAGTGCAGTGGTGAAAATCCTGTAAATTTACAACTAGAGTCGATAGAAAACTATTTATTATGTCCGTTTTCACGTTAGCGTCGAATATATACAGTGCGAGGCTTTCGAGAGGCTGCCGTGAAAAATGTGCGCGCTGATGGCTATTTATAACCCTTTCGACCACTGGCCGACAAGTGGTGGATTCACCCTGGTCTATTGGCTTTTTGGGTCTTAGTATTATTATGTAAACATAAGCTTTTGTAGATAAGATATTCTTTGTCATTACATCACTATTGATACCATTGTTTTGTGATTATTCAGTCCACTTTTTTCATTTCATCAAATACGCCGTGTATCAGAACGGTATGGTGTGGTACAGACCATGTATTCTGAAAGTTGGCAACGTTGCAAATAGATGTCAAATATTTCGCTGTTTTGATTAATTTGGCAATATTACTGTATGGAAATATGAAATATAGCTAGACAACTGTTTAAAATATTGATTATGAATTGCAATTATAACACTGAATTTAAGTTGTAACCGGTTTTAGGTATAATCAAGGCATTTGGAAAGTTTCCAAATCCTTTTTTTACAATTAAAACTAAATATTAGTTGTTACAATATTATTTATTGCATTTCATAAACAATATTTTAGACAGTTAGTTGTGTCTAGTCATAATTATTTCATATTTCCATACAGTAATATTGCCAAATTAATCAAAACAGCGAAAAATTTTAAAGATAAGATAAAGATAAAGATAAAGATAAAGATAAATTTATTTGCTCAAACATGTGTACACATACAGAAATAAAAAACGTGCATGCAGGATAACATTTAAAAAATACAGGTTCAGACATGTTTGCCACATATTATGGCGTGCAAATATGAATAATTGTGATTGTTTATAATAAAATTTCGGTAGTCAAGTCATTATGTTAATTTAGCAAACTTAAGTAAATTATAAATGTCAACAGTAAATAAAAATAATTCATAAAATCTATGTCAAAATAAATGGTTCTGTCAAAAATTCCTTAATATTATAGTATGCCTTGTCAGCTAGAAATGACTTTAGTTGTTTCTTCAATTGTATATCATTAAGCTCTCTCCAAGTTTTCGGTAACTTATTATAAATAATAGGGGTCATGCAAAACACACTTTTGCGCATAAGTGCAGTCCTACTACTATGCAGACAGAGCTGACTTTGATCTCGCCTGTTTCTAGGAAATTTATCTGCCATTCGCGAAAATAAATAACTATTATTTCTAACGTACATTACTGATTCTAGAATATACAGAGATGCCAATGTCAATATTTTATAGCGTATGAAATAAGGCTTACAACTATCGGTTGTTTTTAACTTAAACATGGCTCTGAGGCATCTCTTTTGTGCTTTAAATGCCACTTCTTTATTAGTTGAGTTTCCCCAAAAGATAACACCATATCTGAGAACAGATTCAGCTAGCCCGTAGTAAGCAGTTAGTAACGCATCTATGTTAACAGTGCGTGAAAGAATATACAAAGCGTACGCACTACTGCTTATTCTTTTAGTCAGGGCCTCTACATGCGCCTTCCAATTTAAATTGCGATCTATTGTAAGTCCTAGAAACTTGGTTGTGTTAACTGTGTCAATTTTAATGTCATTGTATGTTATGTCAAGATTGGAAAGAGTCAATGCGCGCTGGCTAAAATGCATAATTACAGTCTTATTTAAATTTATTTTTAAATTATTATTGTCTAACCAGTCAATAGTTTCTTGTAATGTATTCTATTTGCGACATTGCCCACTTTTAGAATAAACGCTCTAAGCAACTTTCTCCATGGGACCAACGTCGTATCTGTCGACTGCTGATAAAATTATCAGCAGTCCCAAACCTTCGGGTCGTGTAAGTATTGCAGTTTTGTACGGGACAGAATTTTTTCGCGATTATGATGTTGGTCCCATGGAGTAAGGTTGTTCAGTATAATTCAAATTCAAATTCAAATCATTTAATTCGAGTAGCAAGACTCATAGAATGGTCTCATAGAATGGTGGTATAATGGTCTGCACCACACCCTTGAATTTGGCCACACCTTTCTGATATACAGGTAAATCAAGAAAAAAGGCTCTTTGGTGGAACAATTTCTATGAAAAGTTCATGGAGTCCGATGCGACTTACCGTCCTGCGTGAGCGACGAATACAACGAGACGCGACTCGACACGAAACGATGGAATGCAAGGCGATGCTACACGCGACAAATTTGCTACGTGATTTTGATCATTACTTCTCTAATCATGGAGAAGTACAGTACAACGATTTCGTAGTTCGTGGTGTCGCGTGGGTCGCCCTCAAAACAAGCACGCGTTACGTCGCATCTTGCCGCAGAATGCCATAAAGGCCGCAAGCAGGGTATGCCGTTGAGTTGATAGCGTTCGCGTTCATCACGTTCGTAGCGTCGCGTCGCGTCGTATTCGTCGCTCACGCAGATACGGTAATATAAAATAGAATATCAATTTAATCAAGTTCTGTTATTCACAACGCAGTCTGACTTCAGTTACGGTAGTCCCACCACAATGTTTTAATTATAACTCTAAAACGCTGCGTATCTCAAAGTCATAATTAATTAACTAAGTAGGTACGTACATACATAGTTTGTTAAACATTGTTGTAACGTAAGTATTTGGTGGGTGAAGTTATTATTAGCATTCCTACAGCCACTGGTTAGACAAAGCTCCAACCGGAAAAGGCTGGGAAGTTGCCTAATTATGGACCTATCTGTCGGTGTGTATCTCGTTAGTCGAGTGATCACAAGCGCCACTGCTCTGCCGCGCTAACGATAAGTGCAGTAAGTACACACGGCTACACATCAAGCTATACATTTCCCGTATAAGCTGACCTTGCATTGTACGGAAATCCTATACAATGCGAGGCCAGCATAAGCTGGAAATGTATAGCTTGATGTGTAGCGTGTACGTTTTGCATAGTTTCGAGTAATTGGCGCTCACAGTTTTTCGTCACATTTTTAGGTTTTTTGTCGATTCGAGTGGTCGCAAGCGCTACTGCTGTTCACGAGGTCCTGCGTTTGATTCCCAGGTCGGGCAAAGTGCTATTGGGTGTTTCCATCTGGGATTGCACAGTAGCAGCCCGGTGTCTGAATTTGTTCCTATTTGATGGCAATACACTATAGGAGGTGTACCTATAGTAGCCATGAAGTAGTGGTACTTCATGGGTACTACTACACCTCTACACAACCCTTCGGGGAACAAAGGTGTCATCTTCTGTTAAATAATTATGTTTTGCAAATACTTAGGGCACATTCTGACGGACAGACTTCAGGACGACTGCGACATAGAGAGAGAGCGTAGGGCCCTCGCAGTTAGGAGTAACATGCTCGCGCGCAGATTTGTGAAGTGCACCAAGGACGTGAAGAATACTCTATTCAGAGCTTATTGCTTACCAATGTACACCTGCCAACTTTGGTGCAACTTCACAAAAAAGATGTACAGTTCATTAAGGGTTCAGTACAATGATGCTTACCGGACCCTTATGAAACTGCCAAGATGCTGCAGTGCCTCAAGCATGTTTGTCGAAGCGAGGGTCCCGGACTTCTACGCTATCATGAGGTCGAGAGTCGCGTCTTTTTGGCAGAGTTTGAGACGCTCCAGTAACAGCATTTTGAGGGTTGTCTCGTGCAACCTAGCAAGCCCAACATTTATGCACTGGATTTCTGTTCACCTAAGCGAGAACAAAAAATGACGAAGGACTATTGTTCATTGAAGACTAGGGGTACCTATACATACCTCCATGTATCAATTTTTAATTTTTATGTTTTATGCTTTTTTTACTATTTTACTATTTTCTATTTCAATTTTTGTATATGGGTATTTTGCCTGCAATAAAAGACTATTTATTTATTTATTTTGCTACTAAGGTTAGATTGAAAATGGCGTTTGAATCTCTTTCTGGACATTAGAATAGAATAGAATACTCTTTATTATGTACACCATAAAAAACTTTACCATTACTTACATAACAGCATCTCTCATACTCTTTATGTTAAAAAATGTACCTGATTACGGCACAGCAAGGGGAATTTAACTATGAAATGGTTTGTTACGTCTCTTTGTAAACTTTTCTGTGACGTAATAATATAATTATGTCCCTAGGAAGTAAAAATCGTGAGACGTAGATTTTTTATCAGTTTAGTAGTCAGGTACCGTATTAGATTATAACTTATTGTTTTATAATGTAGCAACCCTCTTGCGCAGTCATTTAAACAAACGTTTAAATGGCGAGTGTCATACTTAGTCATGCTTATTTTAGTTAGTTATTTTATAACTTAATTGATATAAAAAGTCAATTTCTATTCCGTTTTATTGTTCTTTCTTAGACATATGTCACAGCTGTTTTGTTTATAATTTTGTTTTTCATTTTAATTACTTAATATTTTAATTTTATATAATCTACGAAGGTTGCTTTGTTTTTTGTGAATGTCGTATACACCTGTAATTGGTATAATTATACTTAAGCGCCTATACCTATTAACTTTTAATATTTAATGTACAATGTATATGTTGTTGGCGTACCTATTTTAAATAAATAAATGTAAAACACCCTTTGATAAGGATGATATTCCCCATGAACAAGGGAAGTTCGTGCCTATTTATTAATAAAAAAACAATACGCTTAGTTGCATGACGTATTAGTAATTACTAACCTGCATGCATGAACACCTAACCTGCACTATACTATAACCTGCACTACCACAACTAACCTGCACTATTAGCCTAATTATTACTTAGTTTACGAACGAATAATGTTGAATTGTATGACCCAGAAAATTGACTGTGTTCATTCATAATTTAGATAACTTTCTTTTTTAACCACTTAAATCTTTAATAAAAGCCTCATTTTTAAGGCTGCCCCAAATATGAGAGGTTTAAAGAAAAGGCAACAAAAATTTTGATTATTCCTACGCTTAACAGAATGATCAATGACCACATTTTTTTTCAGCAATATCACGCAGTTGCTGCAGGTTCGCAGTTTGTTAATCCTCAAAAAAGCTAGCCTCTTATATTTCTCATTAAAATCTGCACAGAACACAAAAATAATACCTTAATTACTAAAATCTGAATTTGTTGACACGTTCAAAGAGTTAATTTCAGTTCCTGCTAGCGGAATGACATAAATACTTTGGGCATCATGCGAGCTTACCCGTGCCTGTCCGGCACGTGTCAGGATTATATAGTAATAACACTATTTCTGAACAAAATGGACGCAGCGGAAAATACCGGCCGTAATGAAGGTTTCAACTTAATTACGTAACTTGTGATCGCCTGATCATAGTAGGTATTTAACTAGGAATATATATACATAGTTTGGTCAGTCGTTTGGTAAATTTAGAGACAAAAAGGTACAAACCTCAAGTAATAGGCTTTTTTAGCGCTAATCAAGCCTTTTAACAACAAGTCAGTCGACAAATCGTGTGTTAGCCATTGCTATTGGACGACTTAAAATCATATAAATAGATACAAGATTTGAAAACAGAATAGATTGAATTCTTTTTTTCGCGTGGTTAGTGAATAACCTGGTATCAGAGTTTTAAAGCCGCCCAAGGGCCTCTGACTTGGCTTCACATGCCGTCGAAAAAATCTCTCTGCCATGCCGGTTTCCTCACGATATTTTCCTTCACCGTTCACATGGTTTGAATGGTTTCAGAAACGAGAAGTTTATCTCGGGAATATGCATCATCATCATCATCATTTAAGCCGGAAGACGTCCACTGCTGGACATAGGCCTCCCCCAAGCACCGCCCCTTCGACCGGTTCTGTGCTTCCCGCATCCAGCGCATTCCCGCGGCGTTCACCAGGTCATCGGTCCACCTTGTAGGGAAGCCTTCCAACGCTACGTCTTCCGGGTTTCCTTACTACGCATATAATCATACAATTATAATATGTTACTCAATTAGGCAAAGAGGCCCTTTGCAGTAAACTAATTTGATTGGTTAATTAAACCAGTAATTTCGTAACTTAATTAATCTGATTGAGCTGTTAAGAGGTGTTAAATGAATGCGTTAATATGATATAGTTCGGTGATCATGAATACAAAGTATATTTTACCTACAAAGTTAAATTAAGGTACAAACAGTAATTTATTATATTATATTAATGAAAACTTTTATCAAAAATACCATAGTTTAAAGAATAATGTCTGAGTGAAGTTCTACCAAGTTTACTCGTTCCTCACAACTTTTCAACTAATTCAACCAGAAACCGTTTTACGAGTAATCATAAATCGTAGGAAACGCAGCTTTGAGAGGAGTTTCTTTGAGAAATGTTACCCTCTTTGGTGAAACGATTCTATTTTATAGTTCGTAAAATATTATTCTTGAGGTAAGTAGATCCGTATAAAAAGTAGTTCAGTTGAGGTGTTAGCAAATTTTTGAATAAAAACTTGAGCTAACTCGATTTCACGAATCATTTGACTCAGTTAATGACGACTAACAAAGTTTAATTTATACTGTAAGCTGTTTAAAAAACTTATGTTGTTTTGACTAAAAATGATAAGGCAACAATAATGTATCACAGTCCTCATAAAATAAGCAAACACATTACCATAATTACTGCAACGACATTACTGAATACCAAACCTATCTGACATCTCTATATTCCAAAAAAAACATAGCCATAACTAGTTCATCACACCACCATCCATTCCTAACTAAGTACCAATTCGATAGCCGAGACGGTTCAACCAAATCACGTACCACCCAAATCTGATCACGAAATATCTAACCTAACTAATCTTCCTAAAACAGCCGTATTACAAGCCAATACATCTGACGTCGCAGGTCAAACTTGCCCAAGATATCCTATCTTCTGATAAATAAGGCCACTTCCAAAGCTATTATGTAAACTGGCGATCCTTTAGTGTACATTATTTACGAGGACAATGCTTCGAGCCCTTCGCTCGTAAGTCTCAATAAAGGATCGTTGAATATTTGTCGGACAATTTGTTGAACCGTCGTATGTCGCCTTTATTCTTGGTGGAAATTAAATTTAAAGTCAAGAGAGATGCAATTGAAGTGGTTTCCTTTTTTGTGATGAAAACAAAAATAACAATCTGCCTAGCCTTTTCCCAACCATGTTGGGGTCAGCTTCCAGTCTAACCGGATACAGCTGAATACGAGTATTTAACATAGAGCGACTGCCTAGCTGACCTCCACAAGCCAGTAACTGGGTCATACGATACCCCTTGGTAAGACTGGTTGTCAGACTTTCGGGCTTCTGACGACCCGTAACGACTGTCAAAGATCCTCGAATGACAGCCGAGACCAACGGCTTAACGTGCTTTCCAAGTCACGGAGGAGTCTCGATAAGTAAAGATGGTTACCCATCCACGGACCAACCCCGGCAAGCGTAGCTTAACCTGATGGATCGACCCGTGCGGCTGTTATTACTTAGCCTCGAGCGAATAAACGCTCTCTAAACACACCTATTTAAATCGACGTTTTCGAATGACCAGCAGGCGTAGCATGGCGCTTTCTATCTCTACGAAGAATAGACATAGCTTTTTCTATACAAAGTGTACAGTTCGTTTCTTCATTTTTGACATCGCACCGTAGAAATCCTTCTACAATCTGTCATTTTGTCTTTCATTTCTAACGATCTTTGTCTAGGTCTTTTTGTAGGTAGACTCTGAGTTTGTTTCGGCCTTTCTTCTCAGAGTAGTCAGATAGGAAACGCCGACCTCACCTAGCTTATTTTTACAACTTTTTAATATGATGTGTAAAAGTGATTCCAATATCCTATTTACAGATTAAACAATTTCATTTCACTATTTCGGAAGAAAGTTTTCTGTCCTTACTGTCAAAATTACACTGACAACCGATAAATCCTATGACAAAAGTACTTATATCTCGATGTGACAAAACAAATAATTCTGAGTCGAATTATGAAAAAGAGTGAATTTCGTAAAAAGTGCAGTTGACTCTTTCTACTTTGCTGCCGTCGTACTGTCTACAGGAAGCGTCATTTTTGTCTACTCTTCCGTCGACAAAACGGTGCTCATGCTACGCCTGCAGACTATTAGAAAACTTTTCTTTTTATTTGTTTGTTATTTTTCTCAAACATTTCTAGAAAATAAATATAGTTAAATACCTGAAACTACAAAGTGATTCGTAAATAAAGGAAACAAATGATCCGATCGAACCTTCGGCAAGATAATCTCTATTTACGATACTCTAATCTGGATAGCTTTCCTTCGAAATGGGTTACGAAAACAATGGGAGATATTTATTAGAACTGCTCTGGTTATATGGACCTGACCTACTCAAGTTCTGTATAATAGGCAAGTAAGTTTAAATAAGTACTATTCTATATTCAAAGCTTTAAGTAGAATTAGTAGGTCGTAAGTAGATTACCTGGTTATACAGGGTATGCTTATAAAAGAGGTCAGACTAAGAAGATTATTGAGAAAGAATAAATTAGTCATGATCACGATTCTGCAGATTACTTAAGTAACAATTTTTTTGTCTCTATTTTTTCAGTGTCCACACTTAAAATCCGCCCCAAAAACCAACCCAGTACTTATGTTCTAGCGTTGGGTGAAACGATTTAACAGGAATTATTTTAATTATAAGATCATTTTTTTTTAATGCCTTTATGGACTTATACAAACAATTACAAAAGTGATGGACGTCTTGTGTAGCCGCCGCGCGAGTAAATAAATGTTACAGCAACAGCAGCACAATAACTGCAGACAATTGAAATAAATACGAGAAACTTCTTCAAAACTGTATCGCACATTGTTTTCATTGTCTGCTATTAAAGATATTATTTATTATTTCACGCGAGCGAACTCAGTGAAATTTTCATGTACCTACATAGTTTTTGAAAGAAAAATTCCGGTATTTTTGTATGAAAATAAGCACTCTGCGCGGTGTAAAAATTCACCTCCCAAAGCTTCCTTTGTTTCAGCTATTTCAGACTACAATATGCCAAAACGCAGTTTCGTATTCTACATAAGAATGCCGCCATTTTTGTAAATTCGTATTCCAGGAAAATGCATTCTGAAATATCTGTTGGGCTCTGAAAACGGACCAAATGGTGTATGATAATGCACCTGTGCTTTTATTTTTAGTAAAAAAAGTTGTTAAAGCGATGAAATGGTACGTTAAGAGAAAATCTCTCGCATTTTTATGATATGAGCATTTTTGTACAATGGAAATTAAAATACTGCTTTTAATACAATATTTTTTTATTGAGTCCTTGATCACAGAAAAAAATATGCCTTTTTCCTGTATAAAATTGAAAAACAAAATAAACTCAACGAAACTTCAATACATCCAGCATTTTGAACGTACTTCATAATATATTCAGCGTAACTGAAAAATAAGCACAATACCGTATTATTTTTCAGTAACGCAATGTAATACAGAGTGTAAAATTGTGTCACTTAAAGAACACACCTAAAAAGAATCGTCCCACATAACAACCTCTATGTAGATCCAGGCCGAGCAAAAGTTTTTATCGCAAACGTATTCTCCGAGGAGGTTGGTGCGAACTCCGACCTCCTCAAACTTCTACTGAATTTGTTGAGCCACACATTGTTGCCAACTGTTTGTCTTCAACCCAAACTGTTTTTGTTTTGTTGGTCTTGCTCCCACTTGCGTTAATATATATGTGTGCCTGTGGGAGTGGGAACCAAAGTTATTTTATTTTATTCAGCTCGGTGTTAGAAAAGTAATTTGCAAAGTTATTGAAGTCTTGCGAGTTTTAACTAAAATATTTATTTCACACTTGTCCGTGGTTCACTAACATATTATGAGAACTTTTTATCAAATTTTAGCAGGTTTTAGCTTTTTAATATGACATGGCAGTGGGGCGGTGGTCTACATCTCGCATCAAAGACCTGACGTCATACAAAATCTTGCATCGCGCAATTAGAGTTTACCGCGCGATGGACTTATGTACAAGATCCCGACATCAATCGTTGGGCAGTTGCCCGCCAGACACAACACACTTCTCCCTTGTCTACGAAGGATGATTGAACTTTACACCCTGTTCCTCATACCTCTAAAGTAGCATAAGGAATAGACCAATTTTTTTCCATACCTTGAGAAACATGGGCATAACCAAATAAATGTCTTTACCTAATCTTAAATTAAGTAATCTCGTATGTAATCCAAAACCTAAATCAAAGTGGTCTAACTTAGGAAGTAAACTCCTACTTCCTGAACAACTTATGACTAACACTAACTCATCAACTTCGAAATCCCTAGACCTGAAACTTGCCTGACTGTCTTGCCTAACCTGTAATATTTCAGTTCAGGTTTCAGTCTAACGATAAAACTTAGTTACCTGCCTTTTGAAACATATAAAAAGTATTATGAAGTCTTTGGGTCATACTAAAGTACCTACATCTCGCTAATAGTGCACAAAATATAAGCAAAAACGTACAAAAGAGGTTTAGAGTGTCCAAAGAGGCTGGAAGGTTTTAGGTCCAGCAAAAAGTTTCACTGATCTGCTTAGGAAAACCTCCTGAGAGTTTGTATGAATGATTTCTATATACAGTACTAGGTGATGCCAGCTTTGCCCGCGTAGATGTCGGTTATTATATACTAAAACCTTCTTCAAGAATCACTCTATCCATTAGTGAAAATAGCATTAAAATGGGTGCAGTACAGTACAGGACGACAGACAGACGCGGCGGAGGACTTTGTTTTATAATATGTAAAGATGTTAACTAACAAAGGGCGTTCCCGTTAACCTGTTAAAGTATAGCAAACAGATACGCAAAAAAAAAATACCTTTAAAATATATATTTTTTTTATTTAGTTAAATATTCACAAAAAATATTGAATTGATAGAGATACTTAAAATAACCAATACTTAAAAAAAATATATATTCGTATTTTCTTTTTTGCTTGTATTGTTGCTATACGTGCAGTTTAACGGGATCCTTTGTTAGTTAACATACTGTAGAATCATTGATAGGGATGTTTATCTAGGCATAAATAGGTGCTTTCGATATAACACGGGCCACTAACTTGTTTGAAGATTAAAAAACAGCTTTTAAATTTTGTTTCTTTAAAAAAAAGCATGATATTTAAATCGCTCTAGAAAGTATTGGCTGAACAGACTGTGGGTCTTTGTTTACATAAATAATGTACCTATAAATAAGTATCACAAAGGGGGTCTCTGCGGAGGCCTGTAGCGGTTTACAGGGGCGTGGCGTCCTATGTCTGTGTTATATTGTGTGTAATTTGGGTCATATTATTAGTTCGATTTTGATGCACTTTAATAATTATTTCCTCTCCCTTTTTACATACTTGTACATAATTATTAGTATTGTATTGTTCGATTTTCAATTCTTATGTACTTTCTTTTTGAGCTTATCTTGTACATTACTGCCATCGGTGCAACCTGAACTTTAAAGATAATTACAAGTCTGAAATCGCCAACCCATCTTAAAAAACGTGGTGATCAATGTTCGTGCGTTCACTGTATGAGAAGAGGCCATTACCTTGCAGTGGGACAGTAATAGGCTGGCACCTGAGAAAAACAGAAGTGTATATCTATAAATCAATCTGCCTAGCCTTTTCCGAACTATGTTGGGGTCGGCTTCCATTCTAACCAGATGCAGCTGAATACTAGTATTTAACGTGGAGCGACTGCATATCTGACCTCCACAAACTGGGCAATACGATACCCCGTGGTAAGACCACCGACCCGTGACCGAGACCGTGGTATCTATTATTTAGGATATGTATGTATATGTGTATCTATTTTAGTGTATTGTATAGATAACTTATTATTTGCACCTACGACAGCCCCATATTATGTCCAGGCAAATCACTGTCCATTCCAAGGTTGCCTGGAAGAGATCGCGGAAAGCGATAAGGCCGCCCATTGTATATTTTGTAGTGTTTGTTTTTTTTTCCCTTTCGTTATATATTTTTGTGGTGTACAATAAAGTATATATAAATAAATAAATAAGACTGGTTGTCAGACTTTCGGGCTTCTGACGACCCGTAACAACTGTCAAAGATCCACGAATGACAGCCGGGACCAACGGCTTCACGTGCTTTCCGAGCCACGGAGGAGTTTCGGTATGAGTAAGTGCCAGTATGTATAAATAAACTAAGCTTGTCCTCTTGTTTATTGTACGTGCCAATCTCAAATTTTAAAGGGGTAACTCCTTGTCCTTTGCTAGCGTCAGTAAGGTGCCACAAAGGGGCGAGGGTCAGGTCTCTACGGAGGCCTGTAGCGGCCGCAGGGGGCGTGCCGTCCTACGTCAGTGTTATATTGCGTCTAATTCGGATCCTGTTGCGGTCTTTCAGTGTTAAAACTTCGCATGTTTGATTTCGTAGGGTTTCTGGATAAGGTGTTGTTTCTTACCGTGAAAATGGGAATATTAATTTACTGCTTTATAGATTACTAACGACCAGCCCCTGCTTCGCACGGGTTTTAAACTTGTTATAATATCGTGATTTCGTTAATATAATTATGTTAGTTTAATATTCATGCATTAAACCTTCCGGAATAAATTCTCTAAATAATGGTGAAAACCGAGGCAAAATCCGTTACATAATTATGTAGTTTAGAAGACCAATGTGGTCACTCAGACTCACACGAAAAACGAATTTAATTTATAATTATGTGTAATACAGCTCCAAGGGAGCGTAGAGCGTATTTGATATCAATTTCGTTCGTGAGAAAAAGGCACTGACAGACGGACAATGAAGTGATCCTATAAGGATTCCGTTTTTTCCTTTTTAGGTACGGAACTCTAAAAATAGGACAAATTTGGAAAAAGGCCAATGACGTAATGGGTGGTCTTACATAATAGTTCATCTAGTAAATGGTTGTCCCTGCCTATCTTGTTAATAAAAGTCTAAAGCACGTACTCGTAGGTACCTAATTTTCTTTATCATTGTATCATATGTTGTAAAACTACACATGGTGACACATTTATTTGCAGAATGTTGTTATTTATTCACAAATACCGTTCTAGAACGTTGTTTGTAAATTGAGAATAAAGAAACAATACCTGAGCCATCAATTACACTCTGTACTGTTCTTGTTTCATACAATTTCATTGTTTTTATTCCATCAAGTTATAGAAGTTCTTTGCTCTTGGGAATACTCGGTCGCTCCGTATATTCGTATATTTTCACAAAATATACAACCTTGGTGTTCATCAAAATTTATTTATTCTTATCTAGCTGTCTGCGACTTCGTGAGAAGACTAACATGTACTAAACATTTTGTTAGTCTACTCCTCACACACACATACAGAGTATAAGCAGGAGTTTTATAATGATAATTCTAAATAACCTCCTTTTTTAAGAAGTCGGTTTAATAACGAATCACGTGCATTGGATTACTTAGTGGTTCTCTAGTTATACGCGCACTGACAGATAGATAAGATATTACGCTTTATTTAAAAAAAGCATTACGCTTCATGGCCCAGGAGGAGCGTAATGCTTTTTTTAAATAGACAGTCGAATCGGGTTAAAAGCAATTAATAATGGTCTTGCACGTATAGAAAAGGAGTATGAAAAGGAGTATGAAGGATCATAGCACGTGGCGATCTGTTTCTGCCAATCCCCATAAGGAGAAGGCGTAAGTTAATGTATGTAGGCGTATGGTCTCGCACGTGTATGCACACGCTACATGCATCTCAGTAAAAATCCATCGTGCATTCCTCGAAGCATAAAGTACGGTTGCCATAGCAACGCGTCTGTCGTTCCCGTTTGTTTTAATTGGTTTTGCTAATTGGCGCCGGTAGCCAAGACACGGAATAACGATGCCTTGTTTTATTTTCATCTCTCGCTGAGCATGATTTTTTTTATTTTATATTTGGAATAGTCCTTAATAGGGTTTTTTTTGTTTAACATTGATTCAATTTTTTTTCATAAACAGAACTTCACGCCTGTACTCCCCGAAGGGTTACACAGAGGTATACCTATAGTAAACCCACATTTTGCCAGTTATGTTTAAATCCCATGTAATAGGTAGGGGGCGAGCCTATTGCTATCAACCGCGTACAAATCCAGACTCCGGGCTGCTACCGAGAAATTCCAGGTGGAAAAACACAATAACACTTTTTTTATTTAAAAAAATAGGTTTATACGTATGAAATTAGATGTTACATAATGATTACGTAATTTTTCGTGCTTGAGCATTAAATCGAAGAATTTTTTTTCCTTCCTTAAAGCTATTTAACATTCTTTATAACGACCAACCATCAATCTCGGCTGGGAAAGTTCACGATTATATCCCTAATCGCTACAATTTTTCCTGAACAAAAAGTCATAGAATGACCTAGCCATTCACCAATCTAATTCTAGTTCTTATCCCGGTATAAAAACAGCTTAGTTTCAAAAGAGTATCTCAGTAAAGGATCCTATCTTAATTAACGATGTCGCGATAAAAGAAGAAAAGGGGATATTTTATAGAAAGCTCGCCATTGTTCGTGGCCACCTATTGTTTTGCAATGACAGAGAATTTTCTAGTCTGCCGACGATCGGGATCGTACTGTTTGGAAAAATTACAACAGTTTTCTGATGAACATCGTTTTAAAGAATAAAAGAGCAAGCTTTTTCATTCTATAGGGTTCAGTCTGGGATGGAACGGCTTCTTTTTTAAATAAAGAACGTGGAGGTGTTCAGTTTTTGAAAGTGATGAAGTGTCACCACTATTCCATATCAAGCTTTTTTTTTTAAGAAACAGATGTGAAAAGTTTTTTTAAATTCTTTAATTAAACAACAGTTAGTGGCCCGTGTCAAATCAAAAGTAACCATTTGTTCATAGATTTTTCTTCCTATAAATTATTCTAGATTTCTCTAGAAAATGTTTCATTTTAATTTAAAGCTTTGATATTTGGCTAAATATCAAAGCTTGATTTAAATTCAGCTTCTTCTCTAAATTCAGGTTATGGAAAGTTAAGTAATCGGTAACCGATTTTTAAAACAAGTCTCGGCTCCATTCAGCCCTTGGCTAAGGCTCGGATTGCAATCCTGCCTCGTCCCACATCAAAATGCAATATTTTAGACGTGTCCTGCAAACCAGAAAAAAAACGAACAGAATGTAATTTAAAAAAAACGAGAAAAAAAATGTTTTTTTGTTGTTTTATATTGGTTGTTTGTTGATACCAAAACACTTTACAGAAACCAACAATATAGCAGAAGAGAGAGCTAAGTTTGATAGTTCTAAAGGCCGTAACTTGATCCGAATTCAACGGAATATAATACTGACGTAGAAGAAACCAATATACAGCCTTTGTTGCGACAGAACCCTTTGTGACACTTATCTGAGCATGAGACAAACACTAACCTACCTACCTTTTGATGTCATTGTGGTTCGATAACTCAACATGTAGAGCTACACAAGAGTATGTTTTTAAGTTGCAGCACATAAAGTCGTATTTAATCAGGCACAAAAACATCAGGAACATCACATAACCACCGCACAACAATATAACATATCATCATCATAATGGAACACGTCATTCACAACTTGGCCCATAATGCAGTGTAATCACTTAGTTCGCATAACGCCACGTCACGCTAGTATAAATCGAATAAATAATAGAAATGTACCCGAATCGATAACCAGTATCGTTAATCGACTAATTTTCATGACAATACCCGGCTTTGTTAGAATTTACGAGTGTGATATTCGAGTTTAATGATCCGTGAAACAGCTTCATTTCAACGTGGCCTAGTTATTTCAACGGTTTAATTATATATCAAATATAATGTAATATTGGCCTCATCATGAATATGTTTGCGAATTTAATAGGTGTATTGACATGAATTTTTCAGTTGACCGACTCGATCACGGAAAAGCAATTTTATGTAATTAAAATTTTGTGAAAACTTTATAAGTTTTTAATCGAATCGGTTACTCCCGCGTTAAATAAAAGTTCAGACCAATAAGCCGATATTTTATTCGATATTTGACTGCTTTCATTACAAATTACAATTACATTAACGGTTACTACTTACATTTAAAAAATCTGCCTTCCCTTCAACATTCCATTGACGATTACTTCTCTGCAATCATTACACAACCGCACGATAACAAAATTAAATGTAGGTCGCATAAAAAGTGATACCTTATTCGCATAATTCGTATTATCCACATACCGCAACCCTAGCATATAACAATCACACAATGGCTCCGGGCGCTCAAACACACATTGAGTGCAATTGCCCAAGTCAAATTAACTGAATGTACACAAGAATGCTTTATTAAACGAGGCATATAGTCGGCTTAATAACTTTGTGGCGCCGTTTATATGTCAGTTTACAGCCTTGAACATGCTCTCGACACACTCAAAGCTCATTTTGATCGCAATTTACATACTAGCCTTTGCGGAACAGAAGGTTCTGCCAGTGATGTTACTACCTACTGAGTGCGAACACTTAAATAATGTAAAACTAATTAACAACTACGAGCTCCTCTAGCGAAAAGTTATATGACTTTTTAATTTTGTCGCGTTTTCGGATTTTCTTTGCATAAAAATCTCATTTCGACGTCATAAAAAGAACTTGCTCTCTACATTTCAGTATTTTTCAGACCATTTTTATTCAGACAAGTCGGGGTGTCGACTTGTCAGTCATAATATTTTAAAATAGATCTTGCTCTCGTAGCAGACTTGTTGCTACGCCGCCTACGAGGGTCTACGAGAAACCGTAGGCGTTTAATCGTAGACGTTTGCTGACGTCACAATTTATCTAACTAATAGGTACATTATTCGCGGTGTGTAGCAAGTAATATGCTTTTAAAGCGACGCAACTAATTGCTGACATTAAGCTCATGTATGTGTTACTAGGGAATTACTGTGAAGGTGCCATTTAGCATGTCTCTTTGGTAACTGGGTTATAGATTTATTTATGTCAATCTCATTAAAATACTACTCAACGACTTAATTAAAGCCACAATAGTAGTGTCGGTCCAGTAAATTTACAAAATCGACAACCTCATCGGGTCTCATTAATCCCAAATCGAAGTCCTACAAAAAACAAAATCAGGCGCAAACAATGACAATACGACCGTTACAGAACTCATCAAATCAAAAATGTGATATTTTCCGAACAAAAGTTAATTCAATCGGAATGAACAACAGGGACTGGCAGCATTTTCTGATGAAGCGAATAGTTTTCACCATTCATTATCGGGCTTCGTCGAATGCAACCAAAAAGAGTTTCATTAGCTGAAAAGCCAATGCTGCACGTTTCTTTGTTACAAAAAAGAAAGAAAAACGACGAAAATACGCGTTCTACTTTCCTTTCTTCTTTGCGGAATGGATGGCGGGGAAAGGGTTGAGACATAATGAAGAGACATGCAACTGCGGGTTGAGATTGTCTCTTACATGTTCTGTTATTTTCCTTGTAAATTTTAGGTTTGTATATTTTTGGGGACGCTCTGTTTTTTGAAAGGAAAATGAGGTTTTGAGTTCGTGGAAATAATTAATGAAATTTTGGTATTTTTATATAAGGTACCCGAGAATCGTACATACAAATATATACTTAATAAGGAATTCTACGGAAAAATTAATTATAAACATTGATTTACCAAGATGAAATATCTTTAATAGGGCCCAAGAACCTAAAAATATACTTATTATCCGTATCTGCCGCCCTCACCCTCGAAATGTATAAAAATCAAATTAATTTCGTTTTTGTATGAAACATTTTTTCCGTGTCCCTCGAGCTATGAATAAACACATGATTACAATAAAATTTGCACATATTACGTTGGAAATCTTTTCTCTTTCATCAGCTAAAAGGTCCGGCGGACGGCACATTGACTATGTATGACTATTTACCCCTACGAAATAGCTGGGATGAATATTATGCACGCACTCATATGTATATGAGATGACGGATTTTATTTCGGTTTGTTTTGTGTATTTTCTAATAGAAAATACATTTCCCTCGATTAAATGACTTTTCTAGCAATATTTTTTACATAGACAAGTATTTACTTTAAATCTTGTCAGAGGAAAATTCTAAAGGTCAAATAATTTCTTCTAAGAAATAACATCACGAATTAAAGTGAAATTACATTAATATTCAACATTACTTTAGAAACAGACACGAAAAATATATAAAATTATTTTCATGAGATTTGTCAAAGAAAACTATAATGTGCACATACAAGTAATATCCTGCGTCGTTTACGTACAAGAGAGAAGAAACGAACCGTTTTTCTGCCAAAGCGAAAGCATACGTACTTAATGTACGTAAAAAAACAAGATCCATTACAGAGACTTCCGACACACGCCGCAAAAACGTGGCAAAGTTCGACAAAGATAGTGTCATTAACATCAATGGAGGCATTCTGGCTCGCTTTGTACACCCCTCACGACCACCACTAACTGGGGTAGGCAGACAAAAGAATCCCGTGAACAATACTCCGCACAATGAATCTGAACAGGTTCGTTTTCCCGGCTACTTGTCTGCCTACCTTCGTCGATAGAGATGTTAATAGGTCAGCTCTGAATGGTAAGGCAATTAGCCCACGCTATTATTCGATGACCTAGAAACCTTTAAGGGTCAACCACGTTAGAGAATGTGTAGAAAAACATTAGCATGTTCTGCATACTAATAAACTGGGCTAACTTTAGCTCAGCCATTTACGAAAAGAATTACTTGATTATTCCAAGAATTTTATCAAAAACTTCGCTTTGACTTTAAACAAAATCCGACACTCCGAAAAAGTTTATCTAAAACCAACATCTAATCTTGAAAACTTTATTCATAAAACTTGAAACTTTTGGAGACATATCTTAAAGACTCTCTTAGGAGTTTCAAGACCTCGTTCAGAGAGAATAAGAAATCAGCATCAACAGACGATAAAACGGACTGTGAAATATATTTTAGTGACTGCGTACATTTATATAATTCACTTGATAGGACCTTTTGACCGTCCCCCAAAAAATACCTAAACCTAAAACATTCCACATTTTTATCATAACTCCTTAGTCAGAATAACTGAGATATTTGAACAATTCAATCCACATATGAAGTCCATTTAACAAGCTGTATCAACCCTGAGGTAGATAAAGCAGTAGTTAGCCTGTGAAGCCAGACGAGTTAGCCAATCCGACAGCAGCAGCGCGTTTGCGTAAGCCAATCCGACATGCCTACACTACGCCGATATATGTCGGATGCGTTGCCTCGTTTACTTTCTGCCTAAATGCACAATTTCTACGTGGATAAAGGTTTGAAAATGTTTTTATTCCACGTGAAACGACCGGCGATAAAAGGATAACCCTGTAAAGGTGGACGCTCAAAATAGAATGAGAAGGTATAATGGAGATGACATTAACATACAAATCAACTTTATTAATCTTGTATCTTTTATAACCATTTCATTGCAGTTCAGTTTATTTTTCGAAATAAAGGCCAGTTAAATGCCCTGTAGAAATCTAGCCTATTGCTAGATTGAAAGTGACTCCACAAACTCATTTTCTGGCTCATCACTAATCTCATTAATGATGCTCTAGTTTATGTAGGTAGGTAATAATCGAATGAGTGTATTTTCAATACAAGCGTCAGTCTTTGCAGAAAAAACTAATTTTGGCTTGTAATCAAGTTTCTTTAAGATTTCAAGAAAACCTGATTTAAAGGTCCCGCAGACAGGCCCGACGCGACACTGGTGGAATAATTTCTAAGAAAACTTCACGGACATTATTTGCCAGTGCCGCGTTGCGCCTGTCTGCGGGGGCCTTTAAAAAACCTAATCAAATCGGAGCAGAAAAAGGGTTAGCAATTCGGTTTCCGAAAAACGTAACTTATCAAGTGGAGGCTCGTGGAAACCGTCGCCTTGTAGAACCAAAAACAATTTCCTGGTAAGATTTCCCTGTCCCAATTTTCTAATAATGATCCCCGTTAGTACTGACCAGATATTCCTACCTACTACCACATAACCTTTTACCCATTAACCCAACCATTTCCTAAGCCCCTCTACAACGATGTCCAAGCCGTACAATGCTCATTATCTACCACATTTCATGGGGTATTTTATCCCCCATGCGCAACCACCACAGCAAATACTCTAATGAGTTACATTACGAACTAATGGGAACTCCTTTACGGTGTTTGCAACATTTTTCCGCATTATTCGTTAGTATGAGGATTTTTTCCGATTTTATTAAGTTACGTAACCCCCAAAACGCTGCGAGTGGGGCCGAATGTACCCAATTTGCAGTAATGTAAGATATTTTACGGCACAGGTGAAAAGCAAAATGAAGCTTATGTAGGTTCCCGTTAGATACATTAGCTTTGTTGGGGAAATAGAATGGTAGTACTTTTGAATATATTTTGCTATTTCGTATTTTTACTTTCGGGTTATATTTGTGTGATAGAATTCTCCGTTCTAGACTACGTATAAAAGTTACCTTCAATATTTTCCAATCCATATTTAAATAATAATTTTATAAAATGATAACTTACCATTTTCTTATATATAAAGTCCCTATACACCTCATCAAAGGGTTAAAACACGCACATAAACAAATAAACAAACTGTAAAGTAAAGACAAGAATTTATTCCACTACATTACCCCCTTACGTAAAATATTACCTATTAATAACAGCCATCCATAACTCAACCTATGGGGAACGCTGGCCCTATGGGGGAAACGTCATCGTATGAAAAGTCATGTCCCCCAACAAAATAGATTAGGTATAGGTGTAGGTCGGTCGTAATATATAACCGGTGAACAACCATGGGTACTTGGGTATCGGGGGTTGCCTGTAATCGGCCCCTTGAGAGGACCTGTCGTTTCAACCTGAGTGGCCCTTTTTTCCACTCGCCGAACGTATTTCCGAACGGGAATTCTCAAGAGAATTAGTTTTCTTGTCTGTTTTGTTTTACTGCGTGTTGATTCAGAACCATTCATTGATGATCCGAATATGAGTCAATATGAAGGAAAATATTAGTATTCTGTTACTATACAATGGTGCCGATTCTGCTGTTCATAAACTAAACTAAATTTAAGTTCAGTGCATCTTTTTCTTTCTATTTCATTAAGAAAAGGACAGAAGGTAAATTTTAGTTTAGTCCTTTCAAATTAATCAGCGCCTGACGTAAATTGACGTAATTTTAGCAGGCAAGTTTTTAAATCACGTCTAAACTTGTATGGGCGCTGATTAATTTGACAGGACTAAACTAAAATTTATCTCCTGTCCTTTTCATAATGAAATAGAAAGAAAAGATGCACTGAACTTAAATTTAGTTTAGTTTGTGAACAACAGAATCGGCACCAATGACAGTGATAATTAAGTAAAATTAAGTAGAGGTAGTTTTTATTATTTAATCATTTTGAAATTAACATGGTACCGTATGTCATCGTCGAGTTTACACAAATTAAATAATAACTACACTGAATTTAAATATAGCATTGTAATGTAATGCCGGCAATAAAACAAAATACGCTTGTTCGAATTCCCACGAAACGAATACAAGTTTTAATTAGTAGTATCATGTTCATAATACTGAAAATATCCTATGTTTAAACGCCAATGAACATGATTCTCACACAATACTGTAAACTAGTTTTCGTTTCCAGTTCTATAAATTTAATGTTTCCTTGTTATCTAACTTTTGTTCCATTGTTCCGACAAACTAACGAAACCCATAGTAATTTTCGTATTCATAACATTTTAGATTCAGGCGTTTTAGCATCATTTTCTACCTGTCCAATCGTCAAACGATAATTTCGCAGAATAGTATAACCGTGATGTAGGTAGTTAGTAGTTCATGAATCTTTCTATTTTAACTGTCTTTCATGTGGATAACGACAATTTTCGTTTAATATACCTTTATACAAAACAATACCATTTGCATATTTATATAATATCTAACAAAAACAAAGGAGAGGAGCTCGTGGCTGACAGGAGCTCGTGGCTAAGTAATAACAGGCGCACGGGTCGATCCGTCAAGTTAAGCTACGCTTGCTGGGGTTGATCTGCGGTTGGGTGACCATCTTTACATATCGAGACTCCTCCGTGCCTCGGAAAGCACGTTAAGCCGTTGGTCCCGGCTGTCATTCGTTGATCTGTGACAGTCGTAACGGGTCGTCAGAAGCTCTAAAGTCTGACAACCAGTCTTACCAAGGGGTATCGAATTACCCAGTTACTGGGTTGTGGAGGTCAGATAGGCAGTCGCTCCATGTAAAATACTGGTATACAGCTGCTTCCGGTTAGACTGGAAGCCGACCCCAATATACTTAGTTGGGAAAAGGCTAGGCAGATTGATCTAACAAAGTATGACAAAGCTAATTTTACAATTGTATGGAAACAGATAGCATGAACCATTTTTTCGACGTAGGTATAGCATTGAGTTTTACAGCGAATAACGTGTTTTTCCCTTTTTAGGGTTCCGTACCCTAAGGGTAAAACGGGACCCTATGACTAAGACTCCGCTGTCCGTCCGTCTGTCTGTCTCTGTGTCTGTCCGTCTGTCACCAGGCTGTATCTCGTGAACTGTAATAGTTAGACAGTTGTTTTCACAGATAATGTATTTCTGTTGCCACTATTCTAAAAAGCAGAACAAAATAAATATTTAAGGGGGTTTCCATATAACAAACGTGATTTTTTGCCATTTTTATAGATAATGGTACGGAACCCTTCGTGCGCGAGTCCGACTCGCACTTGACCGGTTTTTTATGTACTTGTACATATTATTATATTAAGTCTAAGTTTTTAAATCAGTAAGCTCAATGTTCCTTTATTTGGCATGTGTCCCAAGAGATGTCGTGGGACACTGTCACTGTCAATCTCGGTCTCAAGCATTTTATCGCCGAACATAAAAATTTTAGTACTCCATCTTCGAATTGGAAAGTAGTAAGACGTCGCTGTTTCTGATGAGTAAGATTAACTTTTTAACAGTAAGATTTATGTTCAAATTAGATTAAATAACAAGGCGAATAAAGCTGTCACCTATAAAGTATCCATATCTTACATTTGTGGCGGTATCTACATCGCTACATGCGAACTACGCATCAAAGACCTGACGTCACACAAAAATCCTGACGTCACATAAATCCTGCATCGCGCAATTAAAGTTTACCGTGCAATAGACATATATACCAGAACCCAACAATCTTTGGGCAGTTGCCCGCCAGACACAACACCCGTCTAGTTGGAGGATCCTCCCTTTTCTATGGTGGATGGGTTAACTTTACACCCTGTTCCTCATACCCCTAATCATTTCATCACTAAACACGATTCTACGAGCACTTTAAAAACCGCTTTATTAAATACAACCTTTTGACAATTAAAACGACAATATTCCAACTGTAACTCCAATTAAATACATAACAAATTTCATATTTAAATAACAACAGAACCAGGAAATTTAACCAAAAAACCAGACACGCCAATTTACCTGGCACACGAAAACCAGAAACCGACTCGAAATTCAAATGAACCAGTTAGCTCAAAGCTAGTTATACAAGGCTATTTGTTTTGCTTATTCCATCCCTGTAGTGGGGAGATAAGACAAGCTCCTATTTCATTGTAATAGTATGATGACGCCCCAGGGCGTTCGCTAGGGGAGATTGGGGAGTTTGGATGCACAACGCTCTGTAATAAAGTCTTTGAAATCGCACCAAACTGCGCCGAGTGTGGATAATGGCACTCGAATTGCATTTGTTTCTTGATTCTTGGGGGCTTTAAAGCAATTAAATAACGGAGGGAGATAGCTGGCTATGGTGTCGGTTAACGGCAAAATGTTCATGATTTGCACAATGAGATTGTAATGAGATACAAACGATATACTATAAAGAAGCCTGAAAAGATCTCATATTTTTGGAAAACTATAACTTTTTATTGTAAGAACGATGCCGAAAATTGAATACCTACCGCACGTCTTAAACACATTTTCCATTTCACAGACAATTTTTCTCAGAACATTGTGACTATGATATCTTAAACGCGTAATCTTCTACGGAGCAGTCCTGACACTGCGAGTCCCATAATATCTCGTGTCCCGACATTGCGAGGCTTAGAATATCTCGTAAAAACCGGAATATGTTTACACGTTTATGACTTCTCACTTCGGACATTTGAACCTTTGCTTTTGTCCTGGGCTCGTGGTCTGTGTGAATGTAAACGAGACTGAGTTTTAAGAGCCCCTTTTGTCTGCTTTTGAAAGATTATTTGCTCATAAACGTTCGTACGTTAGCCATAAAACATGGTCTAGTAGTCACCAGAATTTAAGCCGAATATTAATGCTGTGTATATAAAAGAGATTGTTTGTACGTCTATTTATTTTGTAAATGAGATTAAGCAACGATATTCAAAGAAATAATCCAAAATTATTTCACGTTTTCCAATAGCTAAGAGAGTTCCAATAAGCGCCAACCCTAATAAATCCGGGTTGATGGTAACCCTAGATACGACGCAATATCGTAGTGGCAATAGAAAATTTATAAAGCATTGTTACCCTACGCTCACAGACTACCAAGACATACTAAAAAAATATGTTCACAATAAAAAAATATGTACCAGAAACATTTACCAATGTCGGGATAACCCTAGTTTCGGTTATTTAAGGCCTTAAATTTTTCCATACATTAAATATTTATAATTCGGGTCTGGAATTTACGCAAAATTAATGAACAAAATGTTATGAAACCCTGTACGTGATCAATTATAATTTATAGCTTGTATGTACCTGTTAGAAACATTTTTTGTAGAATATAAAATCTATGCCTACAAAAGTACATAGGTAAACAATTAAGATTATAATGTTTTCTTTGTTGATGTTTGCCAACACTTTTTTTTTTTTTTGATGTTGGATATCATCTAATGACTTTCCCGCCGCGCCGGAAGGACGTGTCAGACTTTTACTGACTAAAACCCACCCGTGTTCCTTCAGTTGCTTGTTGCCAAGGTCATGGTATCCCTTTCGGACTTTCCCGCAACCCTGGCAGACATCGGTCCCACCGGACTCCGCCAATTGTGCTGACATCTCTTTGAGGCGCGCGTGGAACACAACGCGCCTTCGACCCGGGCCTGGTCGGACGGCGAGCTAATGTTTGCCACCCCTAACGTGACAAAATAAGCATCCTAAACGTTAAAATCATGTGAGACCGTGTCTTTGAACGTTTCAAACGAAATTGCAGAATTGAGCTTCATAACCAACTTCATAACAATACCATTAATAACAGAGAAAAGGATGAACTTTTAACAAATCTAGGAAAGTGTTCCTTTGTGAAGTGAACGTAAAAGAATTCTTGTGATCAGTCAGCGAATTGTTTTAACTTCGTTCCTTTAATTAAAACAGAAAGGAATACTTGGAAAACTTCTGTGTTCGGCAACTCCTTACCTGTAACAATGGAAATTAATATCATTATACTTTTGGTACTTTTCATACACATACATAATATTATACAGGCTGTCAGGGTAAACACCGTTGTCACTCAAACCATGGGTAGTTGACTTAAATATAAAAACAAATGACCGAGTAACAACAAAAAAAAACGTTATTTTCATTAAAAGATTTTAAAAAGTTTCTATCCGACACCGTGCTCGCTAGCGAAACAGCTGACTAACTGAGGGAAGCGTCGCGCTTGCGGCCGGTCAGGTCACGTCCTGCACCCCCAGCCCGTGTTGAGACGCAAGTTCGTTGCCCTAGCGCATATGGCAACGAACTTGCGTCTTTTCTGGTAAAATGTAGTTTAAAAGAAATAAAAAAAGTGATGTAACTTCCCATTGATTTTACGTTCTATAAATGACACCAAACTACTGGTTTCAAGGATAACGGTGTTTACCCTAACACCCTGTATGGGTTATAGGTACAGGTATTTATCAAATTGTTCTCTCGTTCATTACCCACTACGAACCAATATATCTATGGGTAAGGAGTAAAGACAGCATTAGCATGACGGGTCATGCTAATGCTGTCTTTACTGCATAATGCAGGCATTGCCCGGGGGCAAAGCCTGCATTATGTATTAGGATCGTTCTCGGTCAGTAGCAGCATCTACTGAGTTCGAAATAATTATAATTATTGATTAAACCTCATTGGAGAGACCTCTCCGAAGTGAGACAGTAACAGTAAAGGCAGCGCCGCGTTTTTTTTTTTAAATCGCTGCTGCTTTAGCTTTGTTCGAAATAATTTATTAAACCTCATTGGAGAGACCTATCTGAAGTGCCGCGATTTTTTTTTTTTCGCATCGTTCTGCTGGGTAGGTATGTGCCTTTCTGACCTCATAATTTTTTTTTTTCGTTTTTTTATAAATATGTTAATTTTGTTATTTTTAAATGCTCCTACAAAAGAAATCGCGATAACAGTTGAGTAATAGACTGTCATATTACTCAACAATATACTAAAACCTATTTCATTCTACCCCTTACTCGCGAAACATACACAATATAATACATGGACTTTCCAAATTACATAATTGGCTACAACGAACAACCATCGATAATTTGACTCATATACGAGTACACGCTAAGGCCGGATATCGCGTGACGTCAGATCCTGGTCGACTCTATTTGTCAGAATTATAAAAGGCGGCATGTTACACATTTTTCACTCAAATTCACATTTTGAGAGAAGTAGGTAGTACGTGGAGCTTGATAAATTACGGTGTTATAAACGAGGTTCAAAGTTTAGTCGTGTGTTCGAAGCTAAGTGCCTTTCCTAAGGCGACGTAAGTAAAGACTTATTGAAGTAGGAAGCTATTATGTTTTACCTGCTAAAATAAATTTCTAATCTAGTAGCGACATTATTCTACATATCCTTTTTAACCGACTTCCAAAAAGGAGGAGGCTCTATGTTCATTTTTTCTTTCTCATTTATATCCATCGATATTTTCGTCAATTGTGGACTAATTTTGAAAATTCTTTATCATTTGGTAGAGGAAACGTGCGCAGTGGTGTCGTATAATTTTTATTAACTTTGCTTGGGTAGTTTTTGAGTTAGCTTCAATAATACGTATTTTTCGCACTTAGTCTATGTGGATGATGTTATAATAACTTCCTCTCACTGTTATTTAGATAGCAGGTCGTGGTATTCGAATTTGTTTGGGCCTACCACAACAATAAAGTGAAAAATAAAAACTTTGTCACATTGTAGTGTTTTTTTGTTTTTTTTTATTATTATTTATGTACACACAGTAAAATACAAAATAGATACGACATAATTAAAATATGAGTACAAAGGTACTGCTTATTTCTTAAGAAATTTATTTCTTCCAGCAGTTAATTTAACTACAGTTTACAGTTTATTTAAACTGTTAATTTTTTTTTGACTCGATAATTTTGTCAAGATATTTACGACATATGTGTGTGGATGAGGTAGTTTATTTACTCCCTTGTTGATAAAGTCCTTATGTATTCAGCCATTTTGAGCTAAGTGGACTCCCAACAAAAGCACCAGAAAACGCTGAACAAACGAAGTTCAAACTTGTTGAATTTATGTAAAAATATTCATATGTCACAAACAGTACCTATAAGCAATCTTCACTCAACTGAAATGCTAATATAACCTTATATTCAGTCTTATTCCTATTCAGAGAATCCCCTTACAGAACATTTTACTTTGTGGAACTCTTAGAACGCAAAGACCCGCAAATGACTTTATAATACGACCAAATTGCAAAGACATCTGATGATACCTTAACATGTGGAGAAGCAAAGCAATTCCCGGTGCTTTTTAAATTGGCCGTTAGGCGCCAAAAACCATGCGATTACGTAATCTCTTTCGAATTTTCAGCGGAATGGATGCATGTAGCGAGGATTTCGTTTTGCACTAAATTTTAAAGCGAATTTTCGCTTGTGCTTTTTTCGAAGGCAACTTTTAAGTAGCTGCTACGGCGTAGCACTCGTAGCGTTCGTAGCAAGCATTTTTTCTTGTTTCTTTTAGTTACTTAATTAAAATTGTACAAAATCATTGTGCAATGTTCTTCCTTTGATAAATTACGTATTAATTTCTAATTTAACTCTTTCCCATTTTAAGAGCGTTGTGTTCTCAGTGTTTAATTAAAATACTTGAGACGATGAATAGTTTTGTCGGTAACCCATTAGAAGATCAATTTGCAAGCAAAACTAGACCTAGACCATGCTCAGTTTCTCTCAAACCTTTTCCAGCCGACATTATGTCACCGTAATCACCAGAAAAACCGGTCTTAACGAAACCTTTGAAACTAAAAACTTTTACCTTACAAGTTAGCAAATCATTTCCGAGCACCGCCGGGCGCGGGGAGTTTGCACAGGATATTTGACTCGGTCGTGTTACGTAGGTGTTTTTATTCATTTTTCCCTGTGAAGTTGATACCTTGCCCCCTCCTCCTTCGTTACACTCCCCCTTCCCCCCTTTGTTATGACAGAATGCCCGGCGGGAACCCGCTGCTGCCTCGAGATTATAACTTTTTCTTGAAAACGAAGTTACATTTTATACGGGCCATTAATAAGCCGAGATTTCATTCGCAGTGTACTGAAAGCATTATTCTTTGTTAATTTAAATCGCCTATTTATCGTGTTTATTGCGTGTAATGGAATTTGAAACGGAAACGTTGGAATTTTCTTTTTAGTTGAACGTAGTCGTTACGGTTTGCGGAAAGTATTTTAGTGGCTTGGAAAGTATGTTACGAGGTTTTGTTGAGATTTCAAGTATGTATTTCTAAATAATACAAAAGTTACTCGATTAGTATTTTCGTTCCGTGGTCCAAGCGTAAGATTTATTCACTATAAATCTCTCATTGCAAGCTACGAAGCAAATTGAAACAGGAACAACGTATGTATCACTGAATGAGCTGTTCATTATATTTCCAAACAATATAAATGAGATGGTATGAGGAAATAAATAAAGCTTAAACTCTATTTTCAAGGAGACTCCTAAAATGACAAACAAATTGAAGGGTGCTCGAAATAAACAACGAATTTATTTCACTAACAAACACTCTGTAAGAATAAAATCTTTTAAAACAACTTGCATCCGCAATCGCAAAGTGCTTACCCACCGGAAAGAATAAGCGTGAAATAAGCTTTGACAGGCTAAGCCTTAAGGGGGGAGGGGGGGGCTTTTTAGTAAGCCATGGTAAAGAGATCGCCGCTTTTTGGGATTCTTCTTTTGTTTTTATCTATTTGTTTCTTGACATTTCGTTCCATGTTTGTCACATCAAAGAGGAAGGAACCAGTCAGATTTTGCAAATGATGACGTCGTTTTTCTTTGAATCTGTGATTTTGTTGATATACCTAACTCACGCGTATACAAGTAAAACACAATTTAATTTATAAAACGTGCCTGTTTTCTGATGATAACCAAAAATGTGCCACATTTCTCTTCTTTCATAGTATGTTAGTATTTTCCTTGTACTACAATACTTCTTTCTCAAAAGCTTTAACATAATCTAACACAACACAAAGCATTCCATGCGAGAATACATAATGTAACATGTCTACACAGTATCCGTCTGTGTGCAATACCGACTACGTGCAATATCCAGTATCCGTCTGTGTGCACTACCCACTACCAATAATGTGCAATATCATATTAATATGGCGGCCCGACCGCACAACCGCGGTGACGTGCAGCACACTTTGGAAACTATACATTTGTTCACTAATGTATACATTATTGTGTTTTGTACATACATACTATATGTGTTTATTCGGGGAAATGTTAGTACAAAATTCTCGTCGATGTAGGTAAAAATTTAGAAATTAAGCATACTTCTTAATGAAATCTCTCCCCCCCTTCGCTCTCTCCTCTTCCTCCTTCTTCCTAATTATTTCTTACTATAGGTTCACCTCTGCCTATCCCTCCGGGAAAACTAGGCGTGATGTTATTATTTGTTACATGAATTAAAAGTGATAATAATTATTAACATCCCACTGAGGTCTATGGTTGAAGGACGGAAGGATTTACTTGGGACCTTAAGGTCCCAAGTAAAACCTTCGGACCTATAAATTGACATTTCCCACTGACTTTTTCAACAAAGTTAGCACAATGCACTCTACTCTAGCTCTGAGTTGGGCAATCCACTCTAAAGTTCAGTCGACGAACTAAATCCATTCGGTTCCCGGGTAAATTAGTATCAGAGCTTTATATTCCACTGTTCCACTACACCCGACGGCAAATATACGAACCAAACATCGTTTGTCCTCTGAAAAACGTCACACTGTCATATAAATTCGATCAGGCCCGCCTATTCCAGGCACATGCGATAAAAAACATTAGCATACGTACTTGCGACACTGACGTGGCCATATTTTATGAGCAAATAACAAAGAGCACGCGTCGCAGACAAACTATAACATACAACCTTATAAAAAAACATCGGTCGGACAAATATCAACTTTATGTTCTAAACAGCTACGCCTGAACAAGTAGCTGAGTGACCTTCTGTTTTTACTCGTTAAACAAAACACAACCCTAACGACGTGTAACTGAAGTTCAGTTTTTATTCGCTTCACACCAATATCGAACATGATCGATTACAAATTGTTTCATTATGTACCTAATTACAGTTGCTGAAGGCAGCTTTTACTTTACGCGGCTGTTAGGGAGGGTGTCGATGTAAATTGACTCTCATTGCTTTGTCGTTAAAGTAGTGAATAGTGTGTATCGTTGGTGTAGGCTCGGGGGCCACGGGGAGTGTGCCCCCGTGCGCCCTGCGGCGGCCCCCGTAAGGTCTAATGCAAACTCTCTCTCTATACCTTCACCCTCTGAAGGGAAACAGCTATTACGCCATTTTATTGGCTTAAGATAAGAGCTGTTCTTGGTAATTGTGTACACAAATGAAGAGTTTTTGTGATTATGTTATAAACATGTTTATGATAGGTAATCACGACGACCGACGCTCTGACAAATTGGCTTTCACTGAAAATTACCAAAATTATGATACTTAGATTTTCGTAGAATTCTCATTAAAATTTTTGTTAATCAACCATATAGTCTCGTACCTTGTAATTGGTTAGTTAAATACCGAAGTTAGTAGGTAGGTACTTATATACAAAGTATAATAAATCAATTTAGTTCTTACTGTAATATTACAACTAAATATAAACGGGTTAATAAATTCAGTCCTACGAAAAATACGAAAGGTCTAGCCATAAAATGCAAATTATTTCCTCAATACCAATTTTCTGCCAACTCTACCTTCTACCAATAGCATCATTGAATCCGATACATAAACTAACCTCACCTAATCAATCGAGTACCGTTCGAAAATTATATTCAACAAATTACCATAGTTAAACGAGTTGATATAAATCTCAATCCCTTCTAATTTATCTACGGCGAGGAACCTCGGCGTCAGACGCTATTGCGTAGTCCTAAGCCTTAAAATGACTTGGTTTTTCGACTCGGGCAAATGTACTGTGATTTTTCTTTGTTCGCTCTGACATCGATGGATGTCAATTCATCGGGAAAACGAAGGAAATGGCCTCTTTTGATAGAAAAAATACGGCTTTTTAATGTTGTAGGAGAGGCTGCAGCGGAAAAGTAAAGATGTATTACGGAGAATTGATTTTTTGTTATAAATTATTGATGTTCGGATCATTTAACGACATCACAATAGGGTATCGGGGACTTTTTGAAGATGCCATTATAAAGGAATTGGCATGACCTACATATTTATGCTTTCTTACATTCGCTTTTCAATTTATGGTTTTCCTCTTACTCCTAATAAATACATTGAGATCGGTACATAATTGTGCATACAAGCAAACAGGAACCAGACGTGCTAGCAATTTATTTCATCTGTTCCCGAGTAATATCTATAATTACAATCTTCGGCCTTTGATCGTTTACAATTTAATGCAAGTAGCGTGCTATCTATTGATCGCGACGTCCGTCCTCTGCGAGACCAAACGCCTGAGTGAGTGCTTAGTCGCCCGTAAGCGTCTAAATACATTTACCAACTACCCACATTCTAGACATTGTATGAACTAAAGACATACCAACTAAAATATTGGTCATTGCACACAATTGGTTATTAGGTCTCCTAAGTATATTACTAAAAATTAGATGAAAGAGATCTCCATTTACTATATAATTTGGGTCTCAAACTTTATCTACTTTACGCAAAATAGACCTTACCGAAGAAAATATTTTATCGAGAAAAAGGTACAAAATACGAAAATGATATTACCCATCATACCTACACTGGCACTTTTCTTACCTGTTCAATACTCCATCTATCTCTTTCATTCGTATAAAAATCTGGTCATAATGAGCAGGACACGTATAGGTCGGCATTGTGCTTGTGGGGTTCGATAAGTTGACGTAAAAGCCGCCGACCGCAAAATATGTACTTGAATAGAAGCTATTGGAGAATATTAGAGGTGTTCTCTCGATGTTCAACAAACTTGAAGCCGATAAACTTTGTACCGCAGACCAGATGGCTTTTGAAGATTCTTAAGTTCTTTGAATTTGTTATAAGATTGTTCAGACAAAGTGATAGTTATAGATAAGGGTGAACCAAATGCAATCAATTTATTTATTACTTTGCTAAACATGGGTCATTACATTATAACAAATTAGTACTGTACATAGTTTTTTTTTAATAGTCCTCTTAAGTGACGGTTGGATGTCATGCAAATCATATTTATTAAAAAAAAAGATAATACAATTTTGAATAAAATGTAGAAAATTATAATACCAAATTCAAATTAATGTTAAATCGAGTAAATACAGTAAAAATGTCAATGGACAATCTGTGGGCTTAAAACGGTCATTTTAGGGGAATCTTATCATGAAAATATTATGAATCATCGTAAAATGTCACAAACTGACAATTCATAATATGATCTGGGTGTAATTATTAATACGAAATAATTCATCTGTTTTACAAATAAAAGTGATTTGATTTGATTTGAATAAGTAACAGCAACAGGTTCTAATAAGTAAATACTATTAAATAAACATCGATATCTATACATCTCCATTACTGTACATATAAATTTAGTAGTAGATCGCTCGGCTGCGGTGGCCTCCCACTGATTGAGTCCTTTGATGTGATTGAAAGCCTCTTTTAATTTAATTTATATCAACAAACGTTTGAGCCCTGAGCAGGGTCAATAGATATGCGTACGTATAATACACATCCACGTAAACATATTATCATGTTATACATTAGGTATAGAACATTTATGTACATATGTTGTTCCATTTATTTACATCACTCTTCATCTCAACTTAATATAGTCATTATGTCATGTACAGGATATTTTTAGGATTCCGTACCCAAAGGGTAAAACGAGACCCTATTACTAAGACTCCGCTGTCCGTTCGTCAGTCTGTCTGTCTATCCGTCTGTCACCAGGCTGTATCTCATGAATCGTGATAGTTAGACAGATGATGTATTTCTGTTGCCGCTATAAAACAAATACTAAAAAACAGAATAAAATAAATATTGACGGGGGCTCCCATACAAAAAACGTGATTTATTTGCCGTTTTTATAGATAATGGTACGGAACCCTTCGTGCGCGAGTCAGACTCGCACTTGGCCGGTTTTTTTAAATCAACCTGTTTTGTCCAAAGCTTTTGGATTTTGTTACTTAGAATAAATTATTTTATTTTGTTAAGAGTTGATAATTACTTCTTGTTAGTTAACTCAGTACCTACATTAGTCACAAAAGTAGGTACCTCCCAACCACAATCCAAATTCTATGACTAATTCTATTATTATACTTACGTTTGCAACATCTAATAAAACTCAATCTGCCTGCCAAGCCTTTTCCCAACTATGTTAGGGTCGGTTTCCAGTCTAACCGGATGCAGCTGAATACCAGTATTTTACAAGGAGCGACTGCCTATCTGACCTCCACAACCCAGTAACTGGGCAATACGATACCCCTCTGTCAAAGATCCACGAATGACAGCCGCGACCAACGGCTTAACGTGCTTTCCGAGGCACGGAGGAGTCTCGGTATGTAAAGACGGTCACCCATTCACAGACCAACCCCGGCAAGCGTAGCTTAACCTGATGGATCGACCCGTGCGGCTGTAATTACTTAGCCACGAGCTCCTCAATCTATATATAAAAATAAATCCCTATTTCCCTTGATCACGCTAAAACAGCTGAACGAATTTGGATGAAATTTGGCACATGGGTAGACCATGACCTGGAGAAGGACATAGGCTACTTTTCATCCTGGACCGCAGACGAAGTAAGCGGGCAATAACTAGTCTAATAAAACTAACTGACATAATATTTTCTGAACGAAGAAAAGCAATATAGCAATAAAAACAAATAACATTACGTTCCTTTGTAGGTCAAGAGTAAATAAAACCAACAATCAATATCCGCTCACAATCGAATCACCGAATTAATCGAGAGGAACGGTACTCGATACTTTCATGTATCGATATTTGAAACTGACTCATTGGACTAGATAGTCGCTTTGCAAATACGCAGAATTATTTTCCGAATTTTCGAGTTCAGGAAAAGTTTTCCTAAGGAATAAAAATCCCGGAGCTATCCCACGTTAATACTTGTTTCATCCTGGATTATATTCGAACGTAAAGTGAATTGATACTGATTTAAAAAAATGCACAATAGGTATACTATACGAGGGGTGTTCAATAAGTAGTGAGAATGAGTATGACGCAATTATCTGTTATTAAATGTTATTTTATTTTTCGGCGTAGTAGACCTTTCAGGGTTATACACATTGTATAACTATTTTCTAAAACTAAAATTCCCTTTCAAAAAAATCTTCTTTCTGATCCCTTAAAAAATCGTGTACGGCGGCGATTACTGCGTCATCATCTTCAAATTTCTGGCCCCTGAGATGTTCCTTTAACCGCAAAAATCGGTAAACATCACTGGAGCAAGGTCCGGTGATTACGCGGATCATTGCCATCAATTCTAAGCCAGCTTCTTGAATGGCAGCCATCGCAACTCTGGGTTTGTACTCGGGGGCGTTATCTTGGTGAAACAAACAAACAACAGAACACGTTCCGAAACGACGCAAACAAATGACTTCTATTTTTTTAAAACAAAAGAGAATTGGTTGTTTTTTTTTATTATCCGCATAGCTAATGTCTGGGCTATGCCTGCCAGTATTTATTTTTTTTCTTTCCAAGGAGAATGTATCGCATTCTCACTATTTATTTAACACCCCTCGTACAAGGTGTAAGGAACAGCCCTCCACAAACTGATAGGATGAATTGAGCATATCATACTAAGACGACCGAAATTATTATATGAAATTATTTCAGGAACGTTATGGGAATCCAATAAACCTGATTTTTTTCATTACCTGACACGCAATGTATCGTTACCGTGGCAAAACGCACGTAGCCGCACTCACTGTGGCGGGGGGGCGCGCTCTTGCCAGGTGATTTATAAATGTACATTCTGAGCTTCACGCGTCGTTCGCTATTAGTATTTTAACATGCATTGCTTTTTTTTTATTTTAGTTGTTTTACTTAATTTGAAATAAAGGAATATTAACTGAAAAAAAGATTTATAGAAATAAAATTTTCCTGAGAAAATTTCCAGTGAAATATGATTCAAAATAAGGAGCCGAATGCCCCCGGTTAATTTGCCCTTACACCATGTATAACAATACAATACACCAAAAACAATAACTATTGTGTCTATCGTCAACGGAAAAAAACATATTTGCAGTTTTGCTCCTCTCTCTTCTAGGCATGCAAGTTATACATATATATCGGAAAAATACCAAAACGCAACTTCCCACAATGCAAATAAAACCAGATAACGATACCGATTCCCGAACAATCCTTTCACGCGATGGCTTAAATAAATTGGTGGACGCGTAACGGGTTTCCATACCTATTCCATCCTTTCCGGGTACAATACCTATCCCATATGATTTATTTCTGGGTATTCGCCAACCGAAATTGGGGCTAAGTCAAACTTTTCGACCGTTTCTATGACGGATATCGGTTCTCGGTAATTTGCGTCGATCCCGAAACCCTTTAGGGGTTTGTACTGTAAAAATGGAACTCCGTAACGAGTTTGTAACTCCTCGATTTGATACGGATGTGAGTTAATATGGGGTTATGTTTATTAGATTATTGTTTTGCAAATTAATTTTGGGTATTAAAACGATACGGGTAGAAGCAATGATATTATATTTAACAGATATGTTATAAGCGCGCAATCGAGAAGACTCGAAAACATTCCAATTGTAACGTTTTTACTTGTAGTGAAATGTAAAAATGAATGAAACGTGGGTATGTGTGCCGCTGCTGCGCGGAACACTTTTTTCGGTTGTTTTGTGAGTGTATAACATATCTATTAATATAATATCATTGGGTAGAAGATATTTTTATGGCCTTCCAACGTAATTTCAGATATCTTTTGTGCAAATGTGTTTTCGTCCATTTAGGGCTGATTTTCAATTGCCAGATTATCAATGACAGATACCAAATTTTTAACTGAAGAATAAATAGGACAGTTTGACATATTTTCGGTACGAAAGCTGTCAAACCGCAATATTTATTCAAGTGGTTTCTCGAAAACCGGGATTCCTGTTTTCTATTCTACCCAGTGATAATTAAAAAATAAATGAAAAACATCGTTATGAATACAAAGCAGTTGCTTCACTATTAATCAGAAACACCGCAAGTACTTAGAAGCAGAATACCAATGTTGACGAGGTCGATATCTCGACACAAACAGGGTAGCGTGCCCAGTTGGCGGTTCATGCTAATTTAATCGTTCTGCTTACCCACGCGGCTCCCACACGACTTATAAGTCTTGTGCCTCCTTTGGTACGCAGGCGAGTAAGTACTGTGCTAGGATTCAACTTGAGAGATTAGAACTCTTTTTTATATTTTTACAAAAATATATTTTTAAAGTTGATTTTTAAATGAAATATTTTATAGTTTCAACACACTTTTTGCACCCACTAAAACCTTGGCTGGAACTGCATTCTAATTAACTCTCTTACTTCGTGTGCATTATGTTTAAAACATGACACTGGGTTTTAGTTGGCCGCATTACCATTTCTATCTGACTTCCAGAGCTGCTTACGAAACCAGATTTCTAGATTTTTGGCAACACCGCCAAAAGCCTCATTTATCATATACTACGTGATGTGATTGAGTAATGCTATTCTCTTATTCGATAAAAATAAGAGCCGTTTTTATTGGATCACTTTTTGCAAAGCTAGAATATTTTGTATGAAATAATGTCTTAGCGATATGATATAATAGATATACGAGTATTTGTACTTCTTTACGGCGAAGTAAATATACATATTGTAAAGACAAATAGTATTAAAATAATAATATTTACATGAAGGTATAAAAAAATATCATAACGATAAAATTTCATTATTTCAACGGAACTCTTTATTATACTTAAAACAATCCGTCAAATAGTTGCGTCTGAAACATCAATAAATTAGCTCACATTTTAATTAACTCACATTCTGAAGCCACTGTGCCGGAAACAATATCGACACGTTAATTACCGACCCGATACATAAATCAAAGGCATTTTCCCTTTGTAACACAAGCATAGTTCAGCTTAATAATGTCACCACAGTTTGCAACGGATACTGGAAACTATTTAGCTGTAACATCTGCTGTTTTTGGCTTAATACAATTCCTTTAACTTCGCATTAAATCGTGCTCCATTTACTGAAAGTTATTTGCTTATTGTATAGCTTTTATTCTGTTGTTTAAGTGGCAAAGAACGTGGTTGGGGATTCGATTACCGCGCCGGGCAAAGGGGTTTGGAAGTTAGCGGTGTCTCGGAAAGCACGTGGCCCTGCGCCTGATCCGAACAGAAAGTTAAAAAAATAAAGAAGAACGACCCTTGATTTAAAAAAAATCGCCAAGTGCGAGACGGTCTCGCTCACAAAGGGTTCCGTACCACCGTTAAATATTAAACACTACATATAATTTTTTAATACGTTTCTTGTATATTCTTGATTGGGGAACCCTTAAATTTTTAACTTTTTAAACTTTTTATTATTGTTTGTTAAAGCGGCAATATAAATACAAAATCTGTAATCAAATATCTACCTATTACGGTTCATGAGCTACAGCCCGCTGAAAGACAGACAGACGAACGGACAGTGGAGGCTTAGCAATACCTAGGGTTCTGTTTGGCACCCTTCGGGTACGGAACCCTAAAAAGCAATGCCTGCCAGTCTATCTTTCTAAGCTTATCTTTTTGCTTTCTACTATATTTTTTTATCCAACTAGGCTTACTGTAACTTCATACCCACAGCACGTATTCGAGATTTTTGATGAAGCATATAGTGCCACCATAAAATACGACCCAATTTGTGCTAGTGGACTAGTAAAAAAAAGGGATACATTTCAATGCAAAACGACGGCTCTACAGAACAACGAAAAACTCAAAAAAATGAGATATGAAATATTAAATTTTAACTACCACGAGAGCTAGCGAATTTCCAACTGCAGAAGCAATTAAAATAGCGAGCGGTAATGTGAGATGAGTCCGTAACCAAGGTATAACGTTGAACAACACAAAAAACGACGAAAAGACGTTTTAGATTTTAATAGAATTCTCGCCAAGGCTTTTATGAACGTACGTTTTCTGCTACGTAATGCTTTAAAGGCAGCATGTCTAGAAAAAATATTTATGTTAAATCTTGCAGTATTTCATAACATGTACTTGTTAAGTTAGGTGTACTCGATTTTCGAGATTTATTACAAATTAAACACGTTGCCGCTTCTCTTAACTGGCGTTTCATAATATAGTTATTACTAAACAGTATGTATAGGACTGCAGACGATTCCACTCAACCGCAAACTTAGATGGTAATACCGAGGATTAAACCGCAGCCTGAGATGTAACGATGTTATTGACAACAAAGGGCCAAATTGATTGTGACAAACAGATTCAGTTATGGTGAAATAGTCCCAAAGCAGATGTTTTGACGCGTTTCGACTTCACGCATAATCAATGTTTCTCTCAAAAAAAACAACGTAATTACGTTTTTTTTTTTTATGATTACGAAAATTGAAGAGTGTATGAGGCCCGAAACACGATTGACAAAAGTTTCCTCGATACAAAAAAAACGCAATTTTTCTTTAAAACCTGCTTTTTTTGTGACAACCATTAAGAGAAAAACCTATTCCACGATTGTAATCAAAGCAATTGTAATAAAATGTTGTCTACGTGTTCACTATTAAATACTTTAAGGGATTATGGATTTTTCTGTATAAATACAACTAAAATTTTAAAATTAAATATTTGTAAACATAGTGCAATAGAATTGCGCACGGGCGGGGTCGTACCGCCGCCCCCGGCTCCCGTCAGTATCACGATACCACTTCGCCTTAAGTTGTGATGGAATTCAGCTGTTAAACACAACAACATTACCGAGAGTTCAATAAACCAATCTCCTCACGAAATTGTACAAAAACTATTCCAATCTTAATCCGAACTTAGTCAACAACTAGCGCAAGTAACTCGTCTCGTTCTAAACGCTCCACAATCTAATATAAGGCGGCTAAGACCGGTCCAGACACGTACCAAGTGAAAATCTAGATCGAGAGATTCCCACACTCAGTTCCGAGATCCGAACAACTCATTTAATCAGACCATACTAAGCGAACTTGAAACTGGAAATTAATAGACAAAGTTTTAAACAAGCAATTGGTTCCGTAGTTAGAGATAACGTAACTTTTACACTTTTGGGCCTCATATTCAAACATCCTGAATTTATAGAGGTCCAAAGTTTGAAATATTCCGTAGTAACCGACTCTAGTTTGCAGAGCAAGTACCGTTGTCAATATACCATTGTACGAAAAATATTCTAATTAACAAAGTTCATTTTGGACTGTCAAAATTTCCTTAAGTAATTAATTACTTTGGAGAAGTTCACGAAGACCGTTTGACATCGTATTAAAAATTCAGTCATTTATCGCTTGAAAATACTTAATTTTGAGAAACTCAAACAATGTCATTTGGTTTTCGATATTTGGTTTCTTATATTTAAGCAATATAAGGCTTTTTTATTTTTATTAAGTACCAGCTGCGCCCCGCGGTTTCACCCACGTAATTTTCGATCCCGTGGGAATATCGGGATAAAAAGTATTCTAGGTCATGGTCTACCCATGTGCCAAATTTCATTCATTCATCTAAATCCGTTCAGCCGTTTTAGCGTGAAAGCGTAACAAACAAACTCACTTTCGCATTTATAATATTAGTTAGGATTAGGATTAGGATTTGGCTTCTTAAAAAGTTTCACTTGCTTCAAAAACGGTAACGGAAAACATCGAAAGGAAACCGGCATGCCTGAGAGATATTTCTCGATGGCATGTGAAGCTAAGTCAAAAGCCCATGGGCGGTATAAAATCTGACACCAGGTTAGTCACTAACCACACTAAAAAGAAAAGAATAAATGGTTGAAAACGTTAAAAAAACCTTCAACTTTTGCTAATGAACTACCCGTGGAACTACCTAATTCCTTTACATGTCTCTACGCTATAAGCCGTAAGAAACAAAATCGCAACTCACACCAACTAAAACCGTTAATCCTAAAAGACATTAAGATATTCCATATTCAAATAACAGAACAATGTCCACTGCCGTCCGTCACGGAACCACGCGCTCACGACATGTCGTGTCGTTATCGGCCACAAGACGGACGAGCCATTGGCGTGACGATATCCATTAGTTTATCCGCCTCGACGGCTGCCAACGTTGGCCCAACATGCGATGTATTGAGATATTGGCCGCCAACGTTGGATGTATTGAGATATTGGGCTAAACCAAACGTGATTTACTGGATATTGATGGTGAATCTGCTGCGAATATGTTGAAACTGATTGAGTTAGCTTAAATTAGTTTGTGCATGTTTAGGCGATTGTCTGAGCTTGGAATTACAGCAGTTAACTTGTTTAGTTAACACCAAACTTAGGGTTGGTTTGTAGTGTCTTATTAAACTGCTCTCCTTTGACAATCTTTTTCATACCGGTAATAATAATTAAAAAAAACTCTTGCTGCATTTGCACCTGAGGGCCTAGACAAGTGACAATCGCTTCGAAAGCGTTTCGTATTTCTACAACGACTTTCAATAGGATTGACATAAGCTTTTCGATAGCTTATGTCAGTCTCAGTCCTATACATTTTTGCCTTTTCCATCATCTGTTATCACTGATAGAATGTCACTTTATCTTCGACTTCTGGTTAGAAAGGAATCTTACCCCGATAATGGCAAAGGCAAGTGCAATTTAATCTTTACAACTCCCAGTCAACGTGTACTAAAAGTTTTAATATACAACTTTTATACAATGTGGAGACGACAATACAACAATAAATGAAAACACTGGCAATACTAATGCATAAAAGTATTTTGGAACTATCAAATTAATCCTAACGTCGAAATTAAAACAGTCATTTTTTCATACAAACTAAATAGTAGTGATGGGCCGACTATGGGGTTTGCCGATCTTTGACTAAACTATTGGATATATTTGATTAATTTTTTGTATGTACGAGTAGACCGAGAACGTCATTAAATTTAGGTATACGGAGTTAAATTTTTTGTCGTATTGTTGTCTCCACCTTGTATACAACAACAGCGCAAGCACCTTACCTGATCTCTTTAGCAAAACGATCCTATCATCATAAAATATTAATTAAAATACCTATAGCAACAAAATAAAATCTCCTATCTGGATAACAACACCTAGATAGTCCCAGACTTAAGCTTATAACCCTTAGGACTATTATAACCGCCTGGGCACTAAAATTACATTTTATCGTCCATGTTATACAAAAACGTGATTTGAATAGCAGATATCGACCAATATCGGGCAAATACTGAACTGACTTGCCTTGTGTGTACAACAGAAATGAAATTAGTAAGCTATTTTAATTAAAACGTCATAAAAAAATCCTTACGTCGAATGGAAACCTACATATTGATTGCTATCTGGAAAGCTATAACCCGTAGAGTATAACATTCACTAAAATTACATTTTATCGCCGATGTTATACACAAACGTGATCTGCCCAGCAGATAGTGACCAATAACGGGTAAATAATGAACTGACTTGCCTTGTGTACTACAATAGAAATGAAAGGAGTACCTACCTAAGCTAAGATAGCTCTAATACCGCGGGCTATTCGCTTCGGAGTCGATACTAAAGATACACCCTGTATTGTGGAGCAATATTGTATAGGATCTATGATTGTAATAGTTGGTTAAGAGTTATTGGTATACTTGATAAACTATTGTTTATTACTATGAATATTGTGTTAGGTAAGTCTATTTTCGACAAGTTATGCCAATTTTGATATTGGAATTTATATTAAGTTATATTTAGGCCTCAGTAATTGGAGACTTTATTCTTAGGATTTGATAAATAGCGGAATTTCCTTGAATAAATTGTTAGGTGGGTACAAAAATCAAAACCGATATCACAAATACTTGAAACCTCAGTCCCATAGCAAAGTCATACAACGCAAAATAATTAATAAGAACTTTCTAGAAGGTACAAATTCTTACAATGTACAGCCAATATAAATTTCAATAGCCCAAAAATTCCTGGAGACACTTTGAAGAGGCGCACATAAAAAGGCTACTTATAACATTTCGCGGCCGCCATCTTGGAACAAATTAACTTCCGACCCTGTATAGGGTGAAAAGTACGCGAAAAATTCGAGTCTCTTTAATAAACTCCGTATTATGAAGCTCGAATTAATACGCACACCAAATAGTCTCTTTCGGCTCCTTTGGAACTTGGTAGGGATGTCAACAGAATTTAAATCATCGATATCGATAGAATTTATGTCTATGTTGGGGTTGAATCAACAAAAAATAAAAGCTTACATATTCGAATAAATAAGCTGAAGCAAGGTTTAATGTCTAATAAATATTTTGGAGTTTACTGAAGGGATTTGTGCTCGCCGTATTTGAATTTGTTGCTGAAGTATCGATAAACCAACATGAGTATTTTTCGAATATCGAGTATCGATGTTTTGTAGCTTGGAGGTGGACAACCCTATCACCGTTACCCGTACGGTGCACGTACTTGAGGAATTTCTCATTTAGAGCGCGCTACCCTATGCACCTTTTGATGCCAGTAGCCAAGCAGAGAGGAGACAGGAAAAATGTGAGAATTTCGTTATAGCACAGAACGTTCGCCATAAAATGACTGTAGGATGTCATGTGATATTCTTCTTCAGAACACACGTTAAGCCTCGTGCAAACTGGCGCGACATCGCGGGCGCGACATGCAGCGCTATGCTTGTCTGCGCGCCTGTTTGTGGGAGCCTAGACTTTCATGTCGGGTACACAAGCAATATTAAATTGTGAAACAAAACACGAGAAAAATAATAAGACCTTGTTGTTGCTTGCTTCCCTTCAAATATCTATCTATTAGGCAAATTAGATAACCAGCACCCTAATTGCTTATCACACTTTCAATCACAATTGGAGAATTTTGAAGGATATTGATATTACATTGCTTCATAGGTTTGAAAAAATCGTCTTCTCAACAACGTAAATAACGCAATGAACGTGGGTGAACTGTCAAAATGAAACAAATTGCGATGAATTGTCATTTTATGTGTGTAATTTTACCCTGCTGTTTGCTCGAAACTCGTAATAGGTAAATCACTTCATTAATAATAATAGGCTCAGACGCAACATAAACAAACTATTAATTTAATACATCAACCTGTCAACCATTATTACGTCAACCCTTAACCCTTATAAGGATCATTCCCATTACATCACTCGGCAGTAGGAACTCCATGCGTTTCGCATTTCACAGGACTTTCCAACAATTCGCACCCGACTTCAATCGTGCAAAGTTCGACATCAGAATTCGGAATGTCGGGTCCGGAATCTTTGAACTACGGGAGCAAAGTAAAACAATATTGAAGATGTCAGATTTATTACTCAGCCAATAGTTTTACGTGAATTCTCGCAATGCGGTGCAAATATTTATAGGTAGGTAATAGAAGTGATATATCATAAATTATTTTATTTCGGTAAGTAAGTTTATACAAACGCTTGTCTTTTAGACGTCAATCATATTTTAATAAAAACTAGCTGAGGTCGGCATTTTCCATCTGACTTCTCGGAAAAGAAAGGCCGAAACAAACTCAGAGGTATTTTTTAAAGTCCAGATATAATCTCGGCCAGATCAATTGAAAACCATGTAGATTGGTGTCTGAAATGTTCTTTTGCGGAAAGAACCACTGAGTTTGAGTGGACCTGTCCAGTCAGTGCAGATATTTGACAGTAATCGTGCAGCTCAACTCAGAACTTAAGAGGAAATAGGGTCGTCTTTTTCTCCATACAAAAAGTCATAATTCGAGGTTCGGCTCTTGTCTATTTCCTCCTCCAATATTGGACCAATTGGAAATATATTTTATAAATTTAATAAAAAGGATATTTACTGTGCTTGGATGATTTTCTTTTTTCATTTATAGTTGTCAAATTTTTACAATATGCCTCTGATGACAGCGGTCTAAACAGGCAATTTTGAGCATTTTCTGAGGGTTCTAGTGCTTCTACGGATAATGTATCATCAAAACGGAAAACAGAGGGGCACAGTAAATATCCTTCTTATTCAATTTATAAAATATCTTTCGAATTGGTTTCCAAATTCCTCTTAAAGAAATTCCAAATTCCTCTCAAATTCCTCTTAAGGAGCTCAACGATTCGGCAAACAATAATACAATAGACGTAGATATATTTAGTAACCTATTCCGCTCGACTATTCTTCAAAAGTCATAAAAACCCTGTAAGAAATCGACACATGTTTCACGATTTCCGCAAAGTCACGCCTGAATCAACTAACTATCAAACAATAGGTACTAAAGAAAGGATATTTGGGTAGACCCTATAAATTACTCAAACTGCCAGACTATAATAAAAACTGAGAAAAGTAGGTAACCAAAAAAATAACCCACTTAGTCCTCACATTCACTACCTAGGTCCAGGAAGACTCATTCAGCTAGGAAGGTAGACCCTATTCGAGATATATACAGAAATCGAATCGGAATGTTGACATTGATTTCGATGAGATGGATTAACTTGAGCTCGTTAAAGTTGGGCCGCGACTTCCGATTGGATTTGCACTGGGGAGTAGAAGCATGATTACTTTGATAAAACAGCATTATTGCTAGAAACTATGTGATTATTTCACAGCAAACTGGGAATCTGTACCTTATTGTCGTAGGTAAATTAAATTGTGTGATAAAATGATAAATTAATTTGAAAACAAACACTATCAACTGCATTTGCTCATTTTTGAGTGGGATATCGAACATCCTTCTTTAATGCACTAAACATGTTCTAAAAATCTCTATTGAACACTCGATGTATTGAGTGTACGATATATTGAATGTTCGATTTATTAACCAATCGATATTATGAACGTTCGAGTATTTAGAAGTTCGAGTTATAGTGGTCGATCAATTAATATTCGATTATTTGGCATTCGATATGGCATAGTACAACCTAGGCATTATGCGATATGGCATAGTACAACCTAGGCATTATGCGATATGGCATAGTACAACCTAGGCATTATGCGATATGGCATAGTACAACCTAGGCATTATGTCTGTCAATCACTCGAGTCAGTTAGAGAACTGCTAATTAGTACAAGTGTACCTACATAGGTCAAATAGATACGGTTTCTCCTCCAGCCACTGGGAATAACAGTAACAGAGTAATAAGTAAACAAACGCACATAAAACCACAAATTAAACATGGCGGCGTCAGTTGGTCTGTCCGCAGTTTGTAATAGATTTATGGTGACAGCAACATTGCGACGTGGAATACCCGTCGGTGTCATAGTGACCATAAAATACAGTCATTTGTTGGTCGCTGATGATGACAGGTGATTGCATTTGGCTGGTTTTAATAACCGGTTGATAAATGTATCACTATGATATTCATGGAATTGGGTAAAAATTACGAGGCAAAATATCTCATTTTTAATATGAAAAAGCAGTATTGGCATACTAGTTGCGAGCTTAGCCGATTCGTTTGTACTTATAGGTACTAAAATAATTACTCAAAAAATCATCTATCGAAATTCACTGCTGGGCGTAGTTTTCTTTGTAACGATCGAATAGAAATCAGCACAGGAAAATTGCCTTTCAGGATAAAAATACAATATAAAACTTCTAAAATAATGCCACGTTCTACTAGGTAGGTAATACTGGGTATAACATTTATTTTAAAATCAATCTCTTAGGAATCCCAAAGTCTGCTTCAACGATAACCTTTTTTATGACTATGTCTAGACGGCATATGTCATAAATTACAGTTACACTAACCTAGTATACTAAGTAACTACCTTCACATTTGGCAAACTGTACCTACGTCTCTGAAGGGAATTTGTACGTTTATTAAAACTGTATATTTTGAGTATTCCCAGTTGTCCATGAAAGTAGATTAAACTCAGGCACTTTTATTTATTGTCCCCTGCGTTTTAATGCATAAGATAAGATTATTGCACATACAATAATTGTCGTTAATTATGCATAACCTCATAAAAAGTATCCTATGTCCTATTCCAGGCCATGGTCTACCCCTGTGCCAAAATCCATGCAATTCCGTTGTGCCGTTTTAGCTTGAAAGCGTAATAAACGAACAAACAAACTCACATTCGCATTCATAATATTACAAACTTCCGTCCGCAGCTTCGCCCGCGTGGTATGTCGATAAAAAGTAGCCTATGCCCTTCCCCGGGATGCCATCTATCTCCTTGCCAAATTTTATCGAAATCCGTTCAGTGTTTTAGGCATGAAAAGGTAACATACGACAAACGAAACGAAAGACAAACAGATAATATGAGTATGTCTATTTAGGATTACGATACCTACTATCAGCGCTCCTCCAGCGCTGACAGTACTACATATATAAAACAAAGATTTAAACGATGTATCCGTAGGCCTAATATGTATAAAGCGACTTCGGACACTTACAGTCTGACCCAGGGACACCAGGTGCTCCCAGGTTTATAGTCTTTGAATTAAATTGAATTGGCTAGTTTTGTGACCTTTGCTTTTCATACTCTGAACTTGCTACAACACAAAGGGAGACAATTTGAATGAAGAACTATTAATCTAATCTAATCTAACTTATTTCTAATCTAACTTTAATATTATAAACGCGAAAGTTTGTAAGTATGGATGGATGGATGGATGGATGTATGGATGGATGGATGTTTGTTACTCTTTCACGTAAAAACTACTGAATGGATTTAGATGTTTGGCAAACAGAGAGTTTATAACCTGGATCGATCGATACGTAGTATTATAATATCTGTGCCTGGATTAACACATAGGATAATTTTTATCCCGATATTCCCAAGGGATCGCGACTTACGCGGGTGAAACCGCGGGGCGCAGCTAGTTTGCCATAATTAATTATTAAGGTATCACGGTAACCTAAACATTAACTATTAATGATGTGATGGCCCAGTGCAGTGGTAACGGCCACGACTTGTAAGTCGTAGGTTCGAACCCAGTGAGGCGCTTTACTTTGTGTAAATTATTTTATCACTACTCTTAAAAAGGTGAAGGAAAGAAACAAAGAAGGATAATGAGGAAACCGGCGTGTCCTAGAAACTAAAATCCAAAGATATGTGACATCTACCAACCCGCGCGGGGCCCACGTGGTGGATTTCGGCCCACTCCCTCTCTCCAAAGAGGAGGCCAGTGTCCCAGCAGTGGGAACATTATAGGCTGATTATACTTTAAGCTAAAACCAATAACATTTAAACATTAACCAATTCATAAAGATAAGTTAAAAATAACAAAGACATAATCGACCCGTGACACGCAATATACTACTTTGTTCTACCAACAGTCCTTTGAGGTCAATGACCGGTCGGTTATGCTCATAAAACAATGTATTTCGTGACATTTACTCGATTTTATCAATGACTGCAAACCGATCGGAAAGGTTATGGACCTAAATCTGATCTGAATATAATGTAATGTAGCACGCTACTGAGAAATACGGAGGAATTAGGATTCATAATACTCGTACAGTCAAAGAATTGTTATTTATTTAGGTTTTCTAGGAAAATTATGTTGATCGTGATCAGTGCTGTGTTGTGCAATACTGTCTTGTTCGTACAGACGTTATAAATGCATCCTTCCAAGTCGTTTTACTACAAACTTGACTCTCATTTTTAAAGCAGATTACCTACTTGCCAATCAAACGACAATAAAAGTTTACTTAATGGAAAGATAAACAAGATTCGATCTAAGATTTGTGTCCGGTTGAAGGCAATAGGTTCATCCACTATAACATGGGATTTAAACATAACTGGGGAATTAAGCCATAAGCCGGCAATCTGCCTACCATAATCGACTGCAACTTCAAAACTCAACCAACACATTTCCCTGAACAAAAACCCCATACGCTTTCAATCCCACGCTCTAAGAGACCGCAAAACCGAATGAATTTAAACAAATAAAAAGTCCATCTACTGCGCCAATGTTGGCACTAACTGAAACAAACAACACAGGAAATCCGTTGGAAACAAGGACCGTTGAAAATGATAAAAAACCTTGTAAAAAGGTGGAAAAACCGGACCGGGCCGCGACACCGGGAATGCCGTATGCGAACTATTTGGGGCAGGGACGTATTGTAGCAAAAACACAGTTTTACAACCAATTTTGTCACTGAAAACAGTGGAAACGTAGCTATTTATAAAAGCTGAAAATTCTTAAAAATAACAAACAGGTCTGGAGACAGGGGAAATTAAATTAGGGGATCTCATTTACATGTTGGGTGACGGCGGTGTTGTGTTGAGTAAGAATAGGCTTCGTTACATCCCATGGGTGTAATACGTGTCCTCGCTGTCCTATATTGTCAAGTGGTATGGCGTATACATTAAAGTTTTAGATAACAAAATAATATCGTTATTCGTATATTAAATATGGTTACAACTTTTTTTAGATTTAGAATATTTTCTGAAGCATAGCTTCCAATTATAGTTCCATTAATGTAAACGATAACTATGAAAATTTGGAACAAGTAACTGCAAACAAGCAACATATGCATGTCTTCAAACCAACATAATATTGGAACGCAGCTGCAGTCGAAACCGCCGCATCTCCTAATGGTATCGTTAAATTTTACACACCATGTGTAGGGAAATAGCTTGGAAATACACATGAGGAACACATTAGAATACATACGACTAATAATATAGAAGAAGATATACATAAATACACAAAATTATGTAGAAGCTATTCAATCACACAAAAGCAATACTTCCAGTCTACTGATTGAAAGTATCTCGTAGGTACTTTGCATACTTCAAACTGCAAAGAAATATTTTGAAGAACATGCATTTAATCACTTAGAGCTAAGGACAAAAATATAGGTAAGTATCCATAAATGTGGAAGCAGAGGGTTAATACCTCCCAGAGCTCATTTTCCGATTTCAACAAAAGTATGAACACATCAGCCACTGATTTAAAAGTTATTCTACCTCCCATAGAATCCTCTTTTAATCATCAAACTTTATTTCGAAACGTGTAGCATGATAATTTATTTATAAAGTTCTCAACACGCATCGATGTCCGCCCATAAACCGGGGTGCTCATGCAGGATATTATGCAGGCTCACACTCGTGCGGTGCGTTTACATGTAGATAAGTATCTCTGCTAACGATGCCCCGCCTATTTTATTGTGCTTGGCCTGGTGTGCTGCAAGTGAGATGATGACGCGTTTTAAAAGGTGATTTGATATACTTTGGAGGAATGGCCACTATACTTACTCGTAAATATGAAAATAGATGAGGCTGTTTAACTTTTGCTCAGTCAAAGTACTGAATACGGAAAGTAAAGCTACAACAATCATTTATTTTTAGCAGTAAAAGAGCACCTGCTCAACTTTCTAAATAATAATCTATAAATTAAAATAATGGTTTTAGATGAATATTTTTTCCCAAAGACGTTTCTTTCATGTTCTGAACAGCAACCTAGGTTTTCAAAGCATTACAGACCAGACTAACGAAATGTTTTTTTTTTCAGTTGCCTATCCCACTGCTGGGCAAAGGCTGCCCCTTTTCTTTCCAACTCTCTCTCTGTTTTGTCTGATTTCTGGCCATGTTGCACCACACCACCACCACCATTGTCACACCACCTTTGCTGCAGTCTACCTCGACGGCGATGTCCCTCGGGTGACAAAAATAATAAAGACTGTCTTTATATTTTAGGAGAAATACGGGTGGTCACATGCCCATGGGCGACATTGTTTATATCGCTGTGTTTTGTGTCTTACACCAAGCTTCACTTTATCGAGAGAGCCGCGTGATTTATGTTCTTAGTTTCAGTAATGAGGGGTATTCACCAAATACATAAACATTGCCCTGCTAATAAATGTAGGCTTATTAGGTGGTCGTAAAATGTTATCTATATTGAGCAATCAATATATTACTTCACGAAGAAGATAAAAATAATGTCCAAAATATTTTAATTAAAAACTTTGCCTTCAGATATAACGGTTCCATGACTACTGATTGACTGATAGACTCACTGACTGATTGACAGACCATGCATAAAATAGAGAACTGAAAATAAAACTTGAAAGGGATCGAGAAACCATACTCGAAAGTAACCTAACGGGGTTTGAAGTTTGTATGTGAACGTAGTCACAGGCAATAAATACTTGATTAATACATAACACACCGTGTTCCAACAACATTTAACTAGCGTTACAACTAAATTATCACTCTGATGCTTTTAAATGCTCTCATGAAATCCATTTGGGCGCCAACCGAACATGATAAGCCCGTGCTCAATTGAATTAAGTCGAGTCTCCGCGCCCGGGCGCTCAACTCGCTCAACTCGCGCAGTTTTGTTCGCGTCGAGCCTATCAACCGACACGAACCATTGAGTGGCTGACTTTAATGTTGATAGTAAATAAATCGTGTTTGATGATTTTCATGTGAGCTTAGTAAAAGTAAAACAGGGCGATGGTGATAATTTGCATGCTGTGCAGCTCTGGCCAAATTAAACTTTACCTACCTAATTATGTTTCAGACGATGACGATAGAGCAGCCATACTCAAAGTGTGCTCCGCGGAGCCCTGTGGCTCCGCAAAGCCTATGTGGGGGTCCGCGAAAAGCCTTTGGCATATGTCCAACTGTAGACGACATTGCTTTGTGGTATTTTAGCCGCTTCAGAATAATCCTAATCTCGTACGAATACGAGTTTTTTTTGAGAATTTTCTCACCAAAATCAATTAGTGGGACACAGTGGACGACGAAACTGTAAACAATCAATCCACTTTGTTACACTGCTGGGACATATTGGTAGAGCAAAGTGGAATTCCATGAAAAGCAGTTTTTGACTATTTTAGGGCTCCGTCAAATATTTCCATTTCCAAAAGGGTTCCATGGCCAAAAAAGTTTGAGAACCGCTGCGATAGAGTAGGTACACTACTACACTACTACTACACTGGACGTAAAAAATACGAAAACAAAGTTGGCAGACAAAGCTTTTTTTAGATCGTCAGCAATAAGGCTTGTAGCTATGCATAATTTTCGTATCGTTCTATTTTCATTGAAACACGTCCGACAGGATTGGGTTTCGCCAAAAATCTGGAGCGGAAGTCAACCGACAAAAAACGAAGTACGCACCGCCCTCATTTCGCCTGAGGAAGGGATTTTTTATTAAGTGGAAGAAGCTTATAGGCATAGCTATGTATGATAAAAGTTCTCTGTTTTAAACTTAGATTCAATTTTCATAATACCACTGAATTCATCTTTTATTATTTCTCATGTCCATCTCTCACCATATTTATTCATGTTCACGTTTACCGCAACACCGCATTTATTTTTCCAACAAAACAAAAGAAAATGTTATGAAATGTCTAACTTTTCCTTACCTCGAATCTTTTAGTTTCTAAATCAGTGTTTCCTGATTATCATTTTGAACCCACCACCACTACACCTCCTACAAAATTCTACAGAATAAGCACAAGTAAGTCCTAAATCTCTGCACTCATGAAAACATTAAAGCGCTATCACTATGTTAACTCCTTACATAATAAGAAAGAGATAATGAATGAGCCACTAAAAGGATATAATGCCCTCTCGTGAGCTTCCTTCACTATTTGCCGACAGGAGCTCTCATATAAATTGAGGAGGAAATTCTAGTGTTATTACCCTGAGGTATCGTTCTGTTCCAGTTAGGAAGTAAAACTAGGTTATAGTAGCGAGTTGTATTGTCAAAGTTTTGGTACGAAGGTTTTTGACGCCTTTGCATAGAGTCTGATGTATTCAAACTATACAGGGTGTTAGGGTAAACACCGTTATCCTTGAAAGCAGTGCTTTGGTGTCATCTATAGAACGTAAAATCAATGAAAAATTACGACGTTTTTTTTTATTTTTTATAAAATAACTTTTTACCTCTACGTTATTTCACCCTTTCACCTATGCGCTAGGGCAACGAACTTGCGTCTCAGTAGGGGTGGGGGGCGTGTGAGGTGACCTGACCAGCCGTGAGCGCGACCCCTCTCTCAGACAGTCAGCTGTTTCGCTAGCGAGCATGGTGTCGCATAGAAACTTTTTAAAATCGTTTAATGAAAATAACGTTTTTTTTTGTTGGTACTCGGTCATTTATTTTTATATTTAAGTCAACTACCACCGTACCTACCGTAACAAATATGGCTTTACAGAATTAATATAATCATTAGAATCAGCAATACAACTCCTTAGCTCATGATTTCATGAAATAGTCATTCATTAGTATAATAAAATGATTTTAAAGAGTAGTTCTGATGATTATTATAAATATTTGATACGGCCGCGAATCATATTTAGATCAACATACAACCTAATACTGACCTGAAAATTGCAAAAAACGTAAGAAAATTTGAATTTCGCGGGTTACCCTGAAGCTTTCGCCTTAAAAGAGAATTCTTAAAGTTAAGCAGGGATTTTATGTTCATTATTTTCTGTAAGGCGATCTGTAACATTAAGCTGGTACAAGACTAAAGAAAGAAAAGAAAACGTCGCGTCGTGGCCATATCTCTGTTATTCTTCCTTTTTTTCAGTTCTGGCTTTCCCGCAATTTCAATTGAACACAGAAAAAAAAAACTTATGAAATGATTTTATTTCGATTCCCATCTAATCAGATCAAGCAACTTATTAGTATTTCCCGTATTGTTCGGAAATATGACATCAAACAATAATGTCATTAATAAAACAAAACCCAAAAGCAACACATTTGCATATTTCAAAAAAATAATTTAAATTCAGCCATTTTTTTTTAAAGCCCACCATTTTTTCAACCCCCCTAGAGGTGAGGAGTCTCGGATATGTAAATAAGACGAGCACTCTCGGGTCGGAATTAAAAAGTGGCCGACGGTCGAGATAGGGCTGCGGTCGAGATAGGGCTGTGCTGACGAGAGCCCTACAGATAAGCAACGTCATTTGGTGGGACAGATTGTAGGCTGAGCTGATTATTATTTTTAAGAGTGTCGGTTCTGAATTATTTTGTGCATTGGACTGAGAAGCTTAATAAAGGTTGGAAGATGTATTGAGGATATACGTAGAAAGAATTTAAATAGATAGTTTTACACCGGAAGATAGAGAGGATAGATGTTACTACTATTGGATTGTTCGATGAAATGCTCTAGCATATCATCATCTGCCTAGCCTTTTCCCAACTATGCAACAACTATGAGCGACTGCCTACCTGACCTCCACAACCCAGTAATTGGGTAATACGATACCCCTTGGCAAGACTGGTTGTCAGACTTTCGGGCTTCTGACGACCCGTAACGACTGTCACAGATCCACCAATGATAGCCAGGACCAACGGCTTAACGTTAAATGCACTAGCACATCTCCCCCCCCCCCGAAAAATCCAACTCACCAAAAACTCCCCTGCTCCTCACATAATGAAAGTAAAAGAACAGTTCAAAAACTTTTAATTACGAACTACCAGTACCGAACTTTTTTAACGTCCGAACCGATTAAAAGTAACAATGTCGCAACAGATTTCTATCAGAAGGGTTTTAGGGAAGAAAACCGGGTAGTCCGGGTACTTACCCGTGCCCTCTTCCCCTTAATGAATACAATCTTAATCGCGCTGCCCTTTTCTCGCGTAAATATTTAATTAGGTCGCAAGGTGCTCCTTTAACGGCTTAATTACTGAAAATATGGTATTACACAGACGTTTGTTGCAAGGAGAATATTCTAATCTCGCGCTAAATGCGGTTATATGGCGCGTATCATTTTACGATTGCGTGGGAGTTGAACGCTTGTGTGAGTGTGAAGTGGTGATGACGTTGTAAAGGGATAGTGTTATTACATAGGAATTACATAATATTGGGTCATTACCTATGAAATCAGCGTTTTGTATGGGGAATTTTAAAGAAATTGCCTTTTTCATACTAACATTTTCTTAATTAATATAACAACCATGAACACTAATATTTTAAAACTTTTATGCACTAATGTTGAAAAACTAAGATAACGTATGCCACTTAGATTAAGCGACAAATATAAGGTTTGGCTAAGTTAAAAAAAAATAGTGCTCAACAAAATGAGGAGTCATTTTTATGTTTAGAAAACTATAAGAGTAATAAAGGTTTTTTTACTATTGGTAGTTGTCTATGATGGTCATTATTCGATATAATGCCAAGCAATTGATTTATATATTAAACCATAGAAGTGACGAGGTTCTCTATTTGTGAGAAAAAAACGCCAATTTCATAGGTAATGACCCAATATAACACATGTCATGTATTCCCTGAACAAGTGTATATCGCACCCACATTTCGATAGTTACTTAAACATTTAGGTCACAAGCCCGGCGTATGCCACTAACCGAGCACAAATCCAGATTCCAGGCTGCATCTAACGGTTTCTTTACTATAAAAAGTCTTGGGATCTATCTCAAAACCCATGCTCAATAGAGGAGCATTCCAGTACTAGATCAACAACACAGTTCAAGTGGTATATAGATTCGAATTCAAAATGTACCTACCTACTTTATATACGTAGGCACCTAGTTAGATTCATATCCTTCACTAAATAAACTGGTAACTACCATAATAACACATTTATTAAGATGGCTATTACGTTATTTTGCAAGTCCATGATCAATAATAACTAAATTACCCATACTGAAGGACAAGTAAACTGGTTCTGTATAATCTGAAGGTCGAAGTAAATTGCCCTGTGTATAGAAACAATGATTGTTTTCTATGTATGAATATAACGTAGAAAATACAAAAAGAAAATCAATCTGCCAAGCCTTTTCCCAACTATATTGGGGTCGGCTTCCAGTCTAACCGGATGTAGCTGAATACCATTATTACATGGAGCGACTGCCTATCTGACCTCCACAACCCAGTAACTGGGTAATACGATACCCCTTGGTAAGACTGGTTGTCAGACTTTCGAGCTTCTGACAACCCGTAAAGACTGTCAAAGATTCACAAATGACAGCCGGGACCAGCACGAAGGAGTCTCGGTATGTAAAGATGGTCACCACTCATCCACGGACCAACCCCGGCAAGCGTAGCTTAACCTGACGGATCGACCCGAGCGGCTGTTATTACTTAGCCACGAGCTCCTCCAATAACGTAGAAAATACATAGTCTTATATTAAAACATTTGTAAGCTGTTTCAGTTCATTTGGAAGCTAGGAAAAACAAATTACATGAATACCATAATCAGTCTATAATGTTCCCAATGGGCTGTAAGTGCTGTAATCCACCACGCGGGTTCAGTGCGGGTTGTCACATGTCGTCGAAGTTTTGTTAAGCCGTTCTAGGTGTCGGTTTCCTCACTATGTTTTCCTTCACCATTTTGAGAGCAGTAGGTAGTGATGAAATAATTTACACTAGCTGCGCCCCGCGGTTTCACTCCCATAAGTCTCGATCCCGTGGGAATATCGGGATAAAAGGTATTCTATGTCCTTCTCCATTTCATGGTCTACCTATGTGCCAAATTTCATTCAAATCCGTTCAGCCGTTCACACGTGATGGCGTGACCAAGCGAAATAGGGATTCATTTTTATAAATATAGATAAAGTAAAGTGCCCGTCTGGGTTCAAAACTTTTCCAAGTCACTGCCGCTTCCACTGGGCGACCACTGCTCTCAATTAAATACGGGACTTACTTTCCTCTGCGGTTGAGGATTTCGGGTGAAGCTCGCTTCCACACTCTGCATGATCATCACTTACCAGGTGAGATGCAGGTTAAGAGAATACCCGTTATAAATTTTCAAAAAAGCGCCCGTTGAGGATAAAAAATACCGGCCAAGTGCGAGTCGGCCTCGCGCACAAAGGGTTCCGTACCAGTATCTATAAAAACGGCAAAAAAATCACGTTTGTTATATGTGAGCTCCCTTAAATATTTATTTTATTCTGTTTTTTAGTATTTTTTGTTCTAGCGGCAACAGTAATACGTCATCTGTGAACATTTCAACTGTCTAACTATCACGGTTCATGAGATACAGCCTGGTGACAGACAGACAGACAGACAGTGGGGTCTTAGTAATAGGGTACCCTTTGGGTACGGAACCCTAAAAATGAGTATCCGAAATTAAGTCATTAAGAAGTTTTAACTCAGAGAAGAGACACATTTGCCCAGTTATAGAAGGCTATATTAACAGGAGACACGATGTCATCAAGGGAAATAAGGTCGCGTAGATAATGTATACCAACTGAGTCAACTAGATTAATCGCTATTCCATTCAAAGCTAGACACATTACGAAATCAGTGACGCTATTGAGAATTTTCCATTAAAAACCAACATTTTTCCATTAAAAAAGAGACTGGACGGACCCGGAGTCGTTCGTTTCGTTTTTGTCCATTCAAAGTCCAATCTCACACAGCAAAACTATTTCTATTCAGATTTTTACATAGCAGTCTTTAGTTTTATATGTCAAAACGCCCAAAAATGTACCTAACTTCATATTTTTTTCAGAAAACTGTGCCGCACGTAATAAAGTAAAAAGAAGAATATTTTTATTCAGATTACGGTTGTATATGAAGTACTTTTTGTTAGTCAAGTAGACAATATAGGACTGTTTCGTAACATCGCATAGCTTCGGAGATAGAGCCGAGACGCAATTTACATTCCGACTGCGTTAGTCAAATACTTCAGCTGAATCTATGTCTTGAAGCTAAACAGTAGGTAGGTAGGTGGTATTTCTATTAAGAGAATTCTCTGAATTTTCTCCATATTTTTTTGTATTTTCTTCTTTGTTAAGCCAATTTTAATGTCTCCCTTTGCAGTTAAGAAAGCTGGAGGGCCGTGTGGCCCCTTTGTACTTTTGACGTCATCACCATCTATCAGTTGACAACTTGCCAGATGCTTATTTCTTAAGAAATTTCTTCCAGCAGACCTGCGAAAGGAGAAATGAGAAAGAAATGTAGACAATAGTGTGCTTAATGTGCTTTCCGAGGCACGGAGGAGTCTCGGTATGTAAAGATGGTCACCCATCCACGGACCAACCCCGGCAAGCGTAGCTTAACCTAATGGATCGACCCGCGCGGCTGTTCTTACTTAGCCATGAGCTCCTTCATATTTACCAAATTATTCAAACGAAAACCTTTAAAATCCAACCTTCGTCGTAAAATAAATAGTACAAGTATTTCTTTTGAAAAGAGTAAAGAAGCGAGTCAGTGTGTCAGGGCCGCTGCAGCCACTTGAGATAAGGCGTTCGCGACTTAATGAGAACTTCGTCAGACTTCGTAAGGTAACCTGAGGACTGGAGTTTAGTGGAGTTAAGTTCTAGGATAGAGTATAGCTCGTAGCTTGTATAATAAGATAAGACCCAGTATTAGGCAGCTAGTGTTTTAATGACGGTCTGTCAATTTATGAACAGTTTAAAAAACGATTCTCAGTTTTTTGTAGTTGCATGATGTTTTCGAGGAACAGTATTTCAGGTTCGTTGCAACGACAAGGCTTGGCAATGCGTTCGACTCACTTCGCCAAATGTCGTAAAGGTAGCCTGAGGACTGGAGTTTACTAAGAGTTCTGGAATAACGAGGTTTTTATCTGGTTGGGATGGATAAATCAAGTTTTAATGAGGGACTGTCGCAACCGTCCATTTATTAAAAGTTTTGAGAGTAGGAATATTTACTTATAATATATTTAGTTATTTTAGTAAGATGACGTATTTGAGAAACTGGGGCCATGAATGCATAATTGCAAGCACCAGCTGCGTTTTTAAATCGGGGGATGAATAAAAAAAAAAACAGTTTTTTCGTGTTACGCCAATTTTTTAAATGAAATCTAAGCAGTTTCCTATTTTGCGCATCATTCTGGAATCAAATAGCAATAAAATTATGCGATGATTCTGCAACGCAGCATTTATCATGACATTTTATTCCCGAAAAAAGCTCTTAAATATATCAAAATAGGATTGAAATTCCCGTATATAAATCTGGATAAAAATGTTTAACGACACTAATAAAATTTCTTGTTTTATTCTCGAAGTTGGGATACATTCGGGTCTCCAAGTTTATTGTTTTCAATTACATCTTTACCTTCGTATAATATCCTCGATTCTCTTCATCCAGGGAGAACGAATTTATATGATTACGCATTTAAATCTCATGTACTTTGTCACGAGAATTTGTTATTGTACCAATTTCTTTTGTTGATGAATTGGGTTACTTATTTTTTCAAAATGTCTGCAAAGTAAAATATTCGTCTGTGTCATTATGTGATAAGTATTGTTTTACTTTCAGTATCTGAGGTAAACAATCGTAATAGTCTTTTGTTTATATTCAAAAACAAAAACTCAAAGATTTTTAAATACAAAGATGGAGAAAGATAAGATTGTAGAGCACAACTTGTTAAAAGACTTTAAAAGTTTATTTCCTGAATACCATTTTCCTAAATTTTAAGCTCATCCTGTCCTCTTCCTTGCTCTAAATAAAGAATGAAATAAATACTTAAACAGAGGAGCCGAGAGAGACACAATTTACTTCAAAAGTTTAGTCATGGACCACGAATAAACAGAGCTTAAAGCACCAACTCTTAGTATCACAGCGTACAAAGTAGAACAAAGTTTCAGAGCAAGCTAAGCGACAAATTGGACTCTTGCCGGTCGGAAATTAACCGAAATACCTGTGTGTACCTTTGATGTAATCACGTACATACCTACTAGATCATACAACTTTTAATTAATTAACTCATAAAACTCAAGGTTCGAGCTTAAACAATTTGCTGAAATTTCTTTCAGCACAGAATAAAATCGAATATAAAAACGTCCAAAGTTACACAAAATTGGAAAGCGCAGAAAATTGGACTCAATAAACCCTCTTAATCCAACAAAGCGTGCTCGACGTGACAATGGAAAATTAAAAACCATTAAAACATTTTTCAAAACAACAATCACGTGAAAGCGTCGAGATAATACACGTTAAGCTAACGTAATCTCTGAGTAACACTGAATTTGAATTAGTCCAGTAACCTCCCTTAAAAGTTACGTGGGCGTCCATTACGTAGGTCATTATAAAGGGCGTTGTGTAAAGTTTTAATGAGAAGAAGCGTCGCTATCATCGTGGGCAGATAAGAGACGCTGGTGTAATCCTTGCCTAATTGATTCGCGAAGCGTCGACTCATGCCCTTGGAGGATATAGGGCCGGTCGCCATTGTTGGCAGTCCATATCGATTCGGCTACCGTTATCGTAGGCATAACGCTTACTTCGGTAATTGAAAGAAGAGTAACAAACTGATGACCAACGATAGGGAACGAATACGTAGGCTTTTGATGTGGTAACGAGTTTCGAAATTTTATGAAAATCAGGGTAATTTTAATAACATGTTTCATAATACGATCGTAATTATCCGTATAAACGGTATAATTTTGCATGTGTAAACTATGTGTCAATTTGAGTCGAAGGTTTATCATTTATATAACACGAGCATGTTCCGTTCTATTAATTAATTATTTAATTCTTTATTCTTTCTGAATATTCGAACATCCATCATCCTATTATTAATATTGCCTGGAATAAATGAAGGTAATCATGCTTCAGCATGGTTAAATTCCGCACCTGCTCACTAATATTTGTTATGATTTATCTCTAATCGAATGTGTTATGAATGTGTATAGAGGTCAAATTAATTAATGTCCAAAATGTCGCCTACAACATGGGAAGAGCGCTGATGTTTGAAATACAGATATTTTATATCTAGTCCAGACACAAATGTTCCATTTATCTGATCATAGATTTAAGGGCTTTATAGTGTGTCATCAGATTATCTAAATGCATGTATGTTTTTGAACAAATAAATTATTCTAATTCTTAATAATAGTAGGTATAGACAATTAAGTCCACCTTACGCACATAAACATTCCACCAAAAGAAATTAAAGTATCTATCGACAGAAAACTATTCGTAACAATAGATCAAACAACTTTCTGCGCAAGTGTTCACTCCAACCCTTTGGTCCCTGAATGACGCTTTGAAACATTTTTGCCGACGCAACACTCCTTTTGATTCTTCAAAAACGGCCGCTCACCGCTCAACTTTCCTTCCAGGAAACTTTGAATGGTTTTCCAAGTAATTATACGGAGCTGTAGCAGGCACTTCATGGTCCCTTGAAGATCGTTCATTAAATAAGTTGATGTCACGTATCTTATTAAAATTTACGCTCCTTTGCAGCTTTCAGGATTATTTGATAATATAACAAAGTTTTAATACGAGCAATACTTGTTACGTAACTTTCATAAAGTCAATATAGCAAGTTATGTATTGCTCAAGCCAATATCTGAGTCTACAATAAACCTAATCAACCGTTATTGAATAGAAAAGAAACCGCTCTCATAATAAAATACAATACTAGTATATAATATTACCCTCATTCTTTTCAATTAAGAGTTACAGTTATATCAGCTATATCTATAAAAAGAGTTACTCAATATCCCTTTTTATATGATACTTGTATAAAGTGAGTGCTCAAGAGAATTAAACAAGCAACGAGAGGCGAGATTTTCAAAGTACGCTCCGCTGCTGAAAACCGCGCTGCCTTTGACGCAGCTCCAAAGGTAAACGCTAAAAATATCCGCGGTACAAACTTGCAACGAGATGCATTCATCTCTATAAACTTTTGCAGTTTACAAGTAACATTCAAGTCTTTTTAAATAAAGAGTTTTCTCTACCTGTTTAATCAGCCTCTTTGTCGAAGTAGAGCCATCCATTGAGATAAGTAAGAATTAAGTAGTTCCAAGATATTGTTTTACAAAGTCTATATAAAGAGTTTGCTTTAAAATTCTTATCAGAACCCCTTCCTATAAAATTAGAACCACGCAACGTATAATAATTATACGAGCATTAGAAAATTCAACCCGTGCCTACTCATGGAATGTCATTAATATGATAATGCCAAAGCATTAATACCGATTATGACAAATTAGCCGATAGGAAAACGATAATTTATTGCTATCCAAAATATATTTTCACCCATATTTTGGTGGAAGCGAACCGAGAATTCATAATTTATTCCCCGATGACAATATAACAGCGGTGTCCTTACGGCACGCACGTAATTTATAACACGATTCGCAGTAAATGGTAGGTAAATGTGTTATTTGCATGATTCTTTTAATTATCTTGTTTAATGTCCGAAATCGCGTATAAGTATCTAGACAGCCACACTCTGAACACGAACATTTTGAAGTGGAGAGTTATGTCCACTCGGCCACCACTTAGCAGTAAAGTAGGGACTTAGGAGCACTAGAAATACGAAATTCCCTTAACACCTACATCCACTCTCTGTAGCGCTGTACCTTCAAAAGAAAATTGTCCAAAAGCCAGCTATAAAACTGTCAGTGTCGCCGGTAGCCCATCAATTACAAAGAGCATAAGCTCCACGGACACTCCATTCTGTAGGGAATGGTACGGACAGGAATCCACTACACTTCCACCCGACTAGCGGCACTATTCGACCGGAATAAACTCGAGCATGTCGTGTTGCAACGAACTGTACTGAAGTCGGAAATACTCGGGGAATAGCAAACTTTAAACTTCCCCTTTAAGAAAAGGATACGAGCTACATTGGCTCGGAATCGACTTAACGGAATGTACAATCAAAAAGACAAAAAGCATTATCTCGTCCGGGAAAATTCTCGAGGTGTAATAAAATACCAGCTTAACTTCAGTACCAATCTTGAGACGAAATTCGAAGGATTATTTCGTCAGCTGATCCATCTAATTTAGAAGATTGAAGGTTATTAGATGGTTTCGCAGTACTTAGACCCAATAAGCATAAAATTGGATATTTCTTGTACAATTCAGCGGTTTTTTTTCCTTAGACTTGATTTAGTTTCTCTTTCGAGCACAAAACCTCAATAAACTAAACGGAAACAATGAAAATCGCTTAAACACAAAGTGGACAACAATCGCCGTATATCTGCACCGACAAAACAAATACCATTTCAAGGATATCTTTGTTAAGCACACGGTACAAAGTCCTATTTCACATTGGAGTATACAAAGCGACTCCATTCGTTTGGAAATATATCACGGCGCAGAAGTGGAGGCTCTGTTCGTGCTTTTCTTTTTGAAAAGCTCTCGAGGCTCGTTTAGGCGAGTAATTGGGATACAGGACAGTGTGCTGGACATTCGTGTTCCCCTGGCAACGGCGTGCAAATATGCGGCTATCGCTAATGGCGGCCAACGGGTACTTTCAGACGTTTTTAGAACACATTTTCGGCTCTTTACGACTCGTCGTATGCTCTGTTTTGGTCTATTTTTTACTTTAATACGTTTCCGCTGTAATTTTATTGCCGAATTAAAACAGAATAATGAGGGCTTTACAGCCTAACTTATGTCCTGCGCTTAGAGTATTTTGCAGCAACAAAATGTTTGCCAAAAATATAAAAATTTGTGAAATGTTTCTTCGCAAGAACTTTAAACCTCCTCTTTGACTGTATACTTATGGTTTGGATAAACAAACAATATGGAGACTTTGTTGTGTATGAAATTTACATAAATATCTAAGGGGTATATCTGCACGAATCTTCAATATCTCTTCCTGGTACAATAACCTCGATCGCTCTCCGAATCAATATTCCAAAGGCACTCGTATTGCTTCATACTCAACAGAATTATGGATTTATGCATCTCACTCGATGCCAAATTATTTACGTGCCAAAATGTAAAATTACGTGAAAATAGGTTACGGGATTTTTACTCCTCGCTTTAGATAAATGCGAAGATCAAACCTTACATGGCATGACGTATTTGCCTCTTGGCCTTCATTTGCAAGTATATCAAAGGGGAAAAATAAAATAAAATATATTTTTTACTCTTCTTGTTAAGATTGAAGGCACTTCTCCGATTTTTATTACGTTAGATATGAGCGACACAGGCAAGATTTTTGTTATGTCCGTAAAAGATAATTTGATTGGATATACTATACACACACATCCGTACGTCTACACAAACGAGATGCTACTAAAAGAATTCAGACACCAGGAAAACCAGAATTCCATACACAGGCACAACGCAGCATCAAAAACAAATTCCTTTTACAAAACATAAGTCCCAAAACTAACACGAGTGGGTTTAATCCAATCACCTGACTTTGCAATTTATCCGTCCGGTATCACCCGGGCCGGGTAATACCGGGTAGACTCGTAACATAACCGTGGTGTGATGAGACCGGCCGGGTGAATACTGATGAGGCACGTTGACCCGGCCGAATATTAATCACTGGAGTAATGCGACCGCCTGTTGCATTATGTAAGATCTCGGAGCCAAGACTTCAAGAGAATTTCTTGGAAAAAATGGGAAGACTTAAGTAAAAGGAATTTCTTGGAGGAAATAGGAAGGCTAAGACGGATTTTGTAAAAAAAATTGCGGCTGTGATAAAATGTTACTGACAGGTTGTTAGGTAAGTATTTCATATTGGATTGGAGAAGTTCGACTTGAATGAAAAAGATTTTTGTCTTTTGACTGTAGGTTCTTTTTCATCAATATTCGTGCCTTCTCTGTTTGAGAGACAGCCCTCCAGTGGGGCATTAAAAGGCTTTTGATACGCAATTATCCGATTCCTTTAAAATACTTGCCTTTACAAACCGATCAGCGGCATTACAACGACTTCCAAACGCTTACGCCGCTATATCGTCTTGTCATTACTACGCAGTTACAAACACAGGTCGCTAAACCATTTCTATACCAGCACAATCACGACCATTACTTTCTAATATTAGCTACAAGTTTCCAAGTACAATCAACCAGCCTCCTGCCAGAGTTGCGGGGAAAGTCCGAAAGGGATACCGGGACCCTTGGTAACACCCAACACAAAAAAAATAAGGTAGCTAAACCATTTCTCTACCGGCACACTCACGACCATTACTTTATAATATTAGCTACAATTTTCCAAGTAAGTACAATCAACCAGAATAGAAACTTGTACCCATTGTGAGTTTCCACTTAACGTTCATTAGTTAGATGAAGTTAGGCTAACGACCAATGAGCACGCTAGATTTTACTTAATAGTACAGTAGGCGGCAAAGAGTTCTTTTAATATCTTTGGATGTCATCTTAATGAAGCTTGGCTTTAGATTTTGATTGGAAACGTTGATTTACGTTACCCGTGGGACAGACAGGTTTTTGGACTCCTGTTTTACAAAATAGTCTCTATTATACATTTTTTTATTAAACATGGTCATATTAAATTAACTGGTTCGTGAAACTCCACAGACGTGACGGTTATGCTAAAACAATTTGACCCTCTAAATTATGTAGCAATAAAAAAAACACGTCAAGTTTTACGTAAAATACAAACAACCCTTCGATACCAAAATAGGAGAACAATTTCGCCTTCACTCATTTCAAATTCGAGTAAAAAACCAATATTAAACCCAACGAAAATCGGAAACTCCGCATCCCACAAAAATGTATTGTGAGCGGATTGCCGATAAAAAATAAGAAAAATAGTGTTGCCATAATATTCCCGGGACCAGTCTGATTTATATCCGGGTAACATCAGTCAAGTCGTATCCGGGGTGAGAAACAACCCGCCCGTGTGAGGTCGAGGAAATGAAATAATTTTTCATTTTCCCACCTGATTAATTTCCATTCACCTTCTCTTATCAGTTTATGGAAGGGAATCTACTTTGATGGGACTAATGAGTATAGTGATGATAAGGTTAGGTTAGGAAGAATGTTTGTCTGCATTAATGCTGAAATGAACCTTTTTGGCGCAGCCGTGAGGCCCACATTATTGTTAAAACATTATTTTCTCTTTTTTTATTTGTTTGTATATTGTGTTTCACGAACTGTATCCAAATAAATGTTATTCTTTCTTTCTTTCTTTCTCTGTATCAGAAGAGGCCTTTGCCCAGCATTGGAACAATAAATAGGGTGACATTCATCATCATCTGCCTAGCCTTTTCCCAACTATGTTGGGGTCGGCTTCCAGTCTAACCGGATGCAGCTGAATACCAGTATTTTACATGGAGCGACTGCCTATCTGACCTCCACAACCCAGTAACTGGGTAGGTAATACGATACCCCTTGGTTAGACTGGTTGTCAGACTTTCGTGCTTCTGACGACTCGTAACGACTGTCGCACATCCACAAATGACAGCCGGGACCAACGGCTTAACGTGCTTTCCGAGGCACGTAGGAGTCTCGATATGTGAAAATGGTCACCCATCCACGGACCAACCCCGGCAAGCGTAGCTTAACCTGATGGATCGACCCGAGCGGCTGTTATTACTTAGCCACGAGCTAATAAATAGGGTGACATTATAATGAAGAATAGAATATTTCTGATTTTATTATTGTACTTTATCTATAATTATTATTTGCAAGTTAATTTTCTACCATGATGACTATGTTTCGTTTCCACAGCACTGGTAGAAAATGCCTAAGGTGTTAAGTCCGCCTTTGTACGGTGATTTTTACGCTAAAATGTTTGTGGTAATAGTAGGTACTTCATTTAGCACGTGCTCAATAACTAACCAATAAAATGTGGTGATAACCTAGTTATCATAGTAATATAAACGAGAGATGAATTAATTAGTGCTGGTAGAAATTAATACTATTGATCACTCTAATTGGTTACTCGAAATATTTGAATGCTTGGAATCCAGGCCATAAAAGCTAGTAATAAAATAGAAACTTTGAAAGTACTGGTCTTAATTTTCAACTTGGTATTCAAGCAATGCAGGGCTGAGCCTAGCAGATTTATTAAACAAGGTCACGCCCCCGGTTTATAGGTATAATAAAAAGTAAAACAACACGTCCATTTGAGGAATGAGATCTAAAATGAGGATCTGCCACGACAAGAAAATGTAAGGGCCAATATTTTACTCTGGCAACTCATGCATTATAAAGGTGAAATGGTTGAAGTTGTAATGAGTTTATCTATAACTAAAAAGTTCTTCCTCGGCTTATCTTTCCGTAGTTTCTATCTTACAGTGGTTAATTTCAACATGGAATTCCCTGGCGGATTTCCTAGTTTTCTGAAATTTGAAGTTATGTTACCAGTTCACCTCAAATGTTTCTTCATAAAATATAAGGTCATTATTTTATGCATCTCGTTTATTTTTGTTTTCTTTCAGAAGAATATTTGGCCTGCTTGTTTTTCTCTAAACACCGACGTTAAATAGATGAAAACATCCTCGTAAAAAAATACATTCCATCACCTAACCGCTATAATCAAGTAATATAAGGGAAAAAGACAAAGGACAAGATATTTTATTTGTGCGAACACCGCATTGTTAGAGGCGTCCCACAAGGCTCATTACTGAAAATTAGGTTAGAGTCTCTAGAAAAATAATGGCGGGTCTCTTCACTCGATGAATATTCACAAGATGGCGTCGTAGTGGTCATGACGGTTCTCGCGCCACGCTCCGTCACGGGGATAATTAAAAATAATTATAAAACCCGACCCGCACTCGCTTCCCCGTATATTGAATTAATAATTCAGGAACATGCTGATTCTGAGATGAATTTTCGACGGAATTCCGATAGGATTATAATTCACCTATTTAAATGGCACGTGCGAGAACTGACACGGAATGGCAGCCATTTTTACTCTTACCAACTACTTAAATCGAAGTTCTTAATTAGAAAATCCAGCTTACCTGAAACAAAGAATAATAAGTAATTAATATTATGAATAGATGGGTCGTTCAGTGAATTAAAATGGACATTAGATCTGAGCCTAGGATTCAGACATTATTAAAGGAACGTCGGAGGTAATTCCCTCGAGATACGGATCTCCTGTCGTCGATTGAAATCCGGAGTTCTGGTACCGGCAATGTTTACATTTACCTTACACTCCCGGATTCTCTTTGATGTGTTTATCCAAGGAATAAGATGGAAAACAGAGGTACCTAATATGTGCATTTATTTTGTTTGGTATTTACGTGTCCTGATTTGTATACTGTTGAGGCTCCTGCAGACAGGTGCGTCGTGATTCTGGACGCCTGTCTGCGGGAGCTTTTAAGTTAGATTCTCCATATATAATGTACCTGCATAAGCTCTAGTCATCAGTTACATACTTATAAAATAAAATCACTCAAACCAATGATCAGTTTCGAAAAGGTTACTTTGAAAAAAAAATTGTGATCATACAAAAACCCCTTAGTTCTTTGAAACAACATAATCCTATTTATTGTAATTCAAATTCTCATAACACACGTATTCCGCTGAAACACATACTTTCCTAGAACACATGAGCACTTTATTTACTACACAACATTCGGCATTTCGATAAGGAAATAGCAGAAACACCAACATTTCCCTCTCAAATAACCATTTCTTATTCCTTATTCATTCTGTGCGCTATGCAAAGGCGAAGCGTTTCGAACGCGAAGTGTTACAGATAACTTTGTACGAGCGTCGCTAACAGCACATACGAAAGCTACACAAATAAATGGAGCGGTGTGACTTTGTAGAAACGTCCTATCTTCACTACAACGTATATTATAAGTACCCACATAGCTCCGAAGCACGGAAAATGCTGCGGGGTACGAATCATTTATTTTTCTTTTTCATCGACTGTTCAAAGGCAGAAAGAGTGATTCCTTCGATTGCGATTGTGGAAAAAAAATAAAACGAGGCAGTTCAAAGAGGATTCGAGCGGCAGACGATTTTCAGCACGATCTATTTTACGTTTTTTTATTCATTGCATTGAATAAATCTGGATTTTTTATAGCGGCAATACCTATTGGATATCACGTTTCACAAAATATCTTTGAAATAAGGTTGTATATATATTATAGTTTTTTTTTCTGTGCGCAGTAATGAATCGCGATGACTACGTACTGTGGCGTCATAGTGAGAATTAAGATTTTCCATATTTTTATTGAACATCGATTTAAATTGGATTCCTTTGCTGTCCGATTTTTAAATAAAATAACACATAACATCACGCCTGTATGCAGTACCTCACTTTTTCATAACCTACTAGTTCTCTTCTACGAACGAAACCAAAAGGTTCTCTCTACTTTTAAATAATTTACACAGCTTTTCGTTTCCAGTTTTATCACTTGCCAACTCCCTCAGCCATTAACCGTAATGATAGTCTTCGGAATACTAAATTCGCGAAAGTAAACTGATACTGTAGTAGCGAGACTACAGTCAGTTTTTGACAGATATGCCATACAAAATCTGTCAAAAACTCATCATTGTGAGACCACTGACACGTTTGTAAATTAGTAGACTTGGCCCCCAGTTGTCGCGTTTTAGCGTGTCAATAGCGGTCATTGACTCACCTACATTTTCAGGCATTTTTTATTTTATAAACGGAATTAAACTCTTGAATCAGCATCTCATGATCTTCAACATATTTCAATAACGAAAAACCATACTCAGTTTTTTCTTTGGGTTCCTACGGAGAGATATTAAGGAAAGGTCAATGACCACTGCTGCCATGGTAAAACACGACAACAATAGTAGGCTAGTTTTCTTCTAAAAACGAAGCCAAAAGGTTCTCTCTTCTATTCAATCATTTACACAGCTTTTCGTCTGTACCTAGTTTTATTACTGGCCAAATCCCTCAGCCATTAACCGTAATGATAGTCTTCGGAATACTAAATTCGAGAGACTAAACTGATACTGTAGTAGCGACACTAACTTGTTTAATTTAAAACGCTCATAAAACGTTAGCCCACATACGCACGAGCGCTTTTATTCCGTGCCGTTTTACCGCGCCCTGGATTTTCAACGCTCGGCGAAATTGAAATTCCAACAGTACGCTTCTTTAACGCACTAGGGATGCACTCCGTTGTATTCTCAACGCACTCGTCTCAACGCCAAGAGTTTAATATCCAGGACGCGTTCAAATAAGCGCCCCGTTAAATAAGCGCCCGTGCCTACGTGGGCTTACTTAGTAAAGTACCAGCGATATATTGTTGAAGATAAGGATTGAAATGTATTCGTAATTGGGACTGTGGATAAATAAACGCTAATTGCGGTGTTATCTTGGATTCAGTTACCTATTCCTATTCGTAAGGCACCCTTGAGGTAGCCCTTGGATCATTAATACCTGTATTATTGCCTGTTTCTTTGTTCTCCTAATACCTACTAAGAATATTCAAATGAATATTTTCGTGATACAATCAATCAATCAATCTGTCTAGTCTTTTCCCTACTATGTTGGGGTCGGCTTCCAGTCTAACCGGATGCAGCTGAATACCAATAGTAGACCTCCACAATCGGGTATCGTAACACGATACCCCTTGGTAAGCCTGGTTGTCAGAATTTCGAGCTTCTGATGACCCGTAACGACTGTCAAAGATCCAAGAATGACAGCCGGGACCAAAGGCTTAACGAGCTTTCCGATGTACGGAGGGGTCGTGATAAACATATTTTATGAGACAATTTATAGTTTAAAAGTACATAATTTATCATTAGAAACCCGTGAGTAAGGCTGTTGAAACAATTTCTAGAATATGATAGATCTAGCATCTATCATATTTTAGCAGCTTAAAAGCTGCCCAACGTTTTGTGGCTTTAATTAGTTTTCACGTATTCTGAAAATTGTACCTGTAAATTATAATAAACCTGACGTATATTGCTGCAGTAACTAAACAACCCTGAACCAGCTAAAACCTAGGCTGAAAAACCTGAAGTAGGTCAACGCTCTATGTCAAAACTTGTGTCCTACATATGTTGGCAACGGCACTGGAGGGATGCCAGGATCCCTGGCGACTTCATAACCTTGCCAATTTAAATGCGCTACACTTTTTCCAGAAAACCTTGGAAGTCGTCCGAAGTCGTGCCGCAGTGCAAAGTAAAATACACGAGGAAATTGCGACTTTTCGTGTTTTCTGAAGACGATAAGACGAGAACTCTACGTCACGTTTGTATTAGATTATCTGTAAATACATTCGGGACGTAGTATTATAATATCTGTGATTCGGGTCTTGTTACGTGTACGAGCAGGAACGTACACTCGCGGAACGACTAGGTTAAGCAATTTTCAAATAAATTCCTTTCCCGCATAGCGAACGCGTCACGTTTTAAAACAGCCATTTTAATTAATATTATTAGTGTAGGTAACTAAAGGTAGAAATACACTACTGTGTCGTGTTGTGTCGTGTCGCGTCAGAAGCCTGTCGCAACAACACACTGTATTAATGTGTTTCTAACCTTATAAATGTATGAGACCGATATGCTTCTAACGCGACACGACACGACACAGTAATGTGTTTCTAGCTTAAGTATGATCTTAAGATCGTCGTGATGTCTAGGTAGGCATACAGGTATTTTTAAAGATAAGTACGCCGCATGGAGTGTTTTAGCTCATACAATACGATAATAAGGCTTACGAATGTACCTACTTTCTTTTTGTCGAATCTTTTAGGAATTTCATTTCCTTGATTACTTGAGCGTATCCCGGTCATTGTGTTTAGGCAAAACTATTGCTAGTGTTCAAAGCAACCAGAAAATAAAGCCACGATTCGCAAGTTGGGCAGTGTTATTGGGTTTTTACCAAATGGAATTTCTTAATCTCTGGATTCGTGCCCGGTTGATGTACATGAGACTTCAACGTAACTGGCGAAATGTAAAATAATAAAATAAATAAAAAAGCTTTATTGACACAAAAATATTTTACAAAAATGGTTTTGGTAAACAGTAGGTACAATTCTGCATTTGAACACAATTCGAATGACCACTAACACCTAAACTAGGCCGAGCCTGTGCCTTAGGCGTTAGATCTTTCCCGGGTAACTATCTACAGACGTGTACATTAAGATCCAATTGTATATTGTAAACAACTTTTGCACATTAAACCAATACAATACATACATAATACTAACTAATATAATAAAATACAGATTAAACTGCGGGTACTCTTACTGCGGGTATAATGTAATATAAATATTATAACTAATTTGTTGACATATTCATTGTACAATTTTTCCAAATACCGTCAACTAAAATGTAGGTGTACTATTAGGTACACACGGCTACACATCAAGCTATATTTTCCAGTATAAGCTGACCTCGCATTGTATGGAAATGTATAGCTTGAAGTGTAGCCGTGTGTACACCTCTGCCTAACCTTTCGGGTATTACAGGCGTGATGTTATATCATGTTGCTATATGCTTAGTTAATCTTAAAAACCAAGTTGTAATTTATCATGTGCCTCTAACTACATATTATGTATAAAAGAAAGTCAGTAGAACAGTTTTATTGCCACAATCTTGTAAGCACATAAACATTTTACGTGATCATATACTTTACACCAGAAACTTTACACCAGCTGTCTACACAAGTACATAATATACAACTTGACTACAGTTTTAGTTTAGTTATATTCTCAAGTTGCAAGCAATTCTTTCAAGGATATTGGAAACGTGTTTGGGCGAGGGAACATTTCTCGCCCAATATTCTTTTGCCAAAAGTGGCTTTTAATAAAATCTTTTTGTATGAAATTTTTATTTTTCAATTCAATAAGAAGCTCAAGTTTATTAACTCAAGGAATAAGATTTTCATACAAACAAAATCCCCCCTTAAAAAGGAATGATTTTTTTTGTATGAAAAATCTTTTATCTGAAAAAAGACCCTTGAAGGTCGAATTTCTAGAAACCCCTTCTACGTTATAAAAGCAACCCGTGTGCAAAATTTTACGTTCCTAGACCCAGTAGTTTCGACTCTGCGTTGATGAATCAATCAGTCAGTCGGGACAAGTAAAAGTAAGTATATTATTGTTTTTTTTTTTTTTTTTTTTCCTAGCCTATGCTGTCCCACTCCTGGGCAAAGGCCTCCCTCCACTCCTTCCATCTTTCACGAGCCCGCGCGTCTTCTTTCCAATTTTGATGGAACCTATCCAGCTCGTCCCGCCATCTCCTACGTGGTCTGCCGCGACCCCGTCTCACTGTCTCAGGGCACCAGTTCTGCGCTATTTGGGCCCACAGTTTGTCAGGAATGCGGCAGACATGTCCTGCCCAGTCCCATTTAAGTTGGGCAGCCTTTTGAGCCACGTCGGCTATCTTTGTTTTGGAGCGCAGTACTGTGTTACGAACACGATCCGTTAATTTAATTTATTTCACATTAGTTTCCCTCGCCGTATAGCATGAAAGCACCAACGGTGCCGATGTGTTGCCAATCTTAGGCCGAGATCTATAAACGTTACCTTAGCACGAACTTTGACTTAGAAATGTTCCCGTCTCTATCTTGCACTTGTAGTTTGTCAGTTGCGCGACACTTAGCAAAAGTACGTGCTAAGTAACGTATCTTCGCCTTAGGACAAAGTTGAAAAGTGTCAAGAGCCTGTAACGTCACCGGTACCCCGGGTACAATGTATGCAGTGACATGCTGGCGGCAGATATGGTAGGTTGGTACCACTTCCCCAGCCAAATTCCCAATGAAGGAATTCTACTACTAAATAGTATGTAAAATTCTTATGTTTTGTCCTATAGAATGGTCTAGTGGTCGACTGACCAAGTTCGTCCAGAATCAAGTTTCGTACTTCGTTGAAAGGGTCAATTAAAGCAGTTAGTGGTCCTCCAGAAAGTGAAGTGTTGTCATTAGAGACCAAGATTGTATCTCTGCCCAAAGACAAATTTACTTTGAAACAGTTTAGTACCCCTGGTTGCCGTGGTGAGCCACCTGAACTTTAACCTGCCGCTTGAGAAAATTCTGGTAAAAGGACATCTATCAGATGCAATTATAATTTAGATTATTTTCAGAAAATAACTTGGCTATACATAAACCATTTTTTTTTGTCCACCTAATTTAAGTCTTACATACGAGTACATATTAGTTAAGTAACTTTCCCATTCAATTTTCATCATTAGGTAAGTACTGTCGTATGTCATCAGTTTAAACTCTGATTAGAGGGTCAAATAAAATAGTATATGTACACGTCTAATTTTAACTTATACATTTAATTTTGAAACAATAAGAAAGATTTGTCAGCACCCTTCGTGGAAAATAACTTAAACACTGAAGTTTGAAGGTAACAAAGACATTTTTCTACAATAATTTTTGCTTAGTAAGGCGTATTTTATTTACGAAATCCCAGCAGTTATTTCATCAAATATTTACAAGAGGAAAATGGAGGTCTTTATCGCAGGGCTGCTGCCTAAATCCCGGAGCTCACGGTACATTATGCCTCTCTGCCATATTTCTGCTAGTTTAGAGTCATTGTCCATAACTGTGGTGTAATAGTGACTTGATTTTTACAAGGGTCTATGTTTCGTTATTGTATAGAACAACCTGATTCATATGAGCTCCATCAAAAGCTCAGTTTTCACTGTAAAGCTATGTATGTGTGTGTGCATGTCATCATCTGCCTAGCGTTTACCCAACCATGTTGTGGTCGGCTTCCAGTCTAACCGGATGCAGCTGAATACCAGTATTTTACATGGAGCGACTGCCTATCTGACCTCCACAACCCAGTAACTGGGTAACACGATACCCCTTGGTAAGACTGGTTGTCGGACTTTCGTTGTTATTATTTTAAGACTATTTGTTTGTACACACGGCTACACATCAAGCTATACATTTCCAGTTTATGCTGAACTCGCATTGTATAGGATTTCCGTACAATGAGAGGTCAGCATATACTGGAAATGTATAGCTTGATGTGTAGTTGTGTGTACATTATGTATATGTCACCGTATTATCAGGGTCAGATAGCAGCATGTCTGGCAGTATTGCGGAACCTATGTATTTTGCACGGACGTGAAGCACACACATAGGCAATCCTATATTTTTATTTTATGTTACTTTTTAATTTGGGTCTTTGTTTCCTTGCATACGGTACTGTGTCAAACATTTTTCATTCTCTCCTTGTTTAGCGATTACCAGTTTCTTACTACAAACCCTGTGTAGTCCCGCCCACTGGCACTTCACTGAGTGTTTATCTACGGTTTGGAGATCCCCGGAGCCCTGAGATGACTTTTTGTACACCCTTCAAGAAGTAAAGGTACTTATGAACGAATCTAAATCTTGTACGGGGCCGTTGTCCAAGATTAATGAAAGGGATTTAATGTACTTGTAAGACTGTTACATACCAAAGACATCAACGTTGCTACTTATGGAAATGATTGCGGTTATCTTATACCTTTCACTACCTCCACAAGCAATTTCTTAGATTTTAAAAACAATTCATAACAATGAAGAAAACATCTTAGTATCCAACATATTATCGTTTCCCTTTTCACAAACATAAACAAAACAGAACTATAAAATTACTTCAGTCACAGAAAAACAAGAACAAAATGGACATAACAATTTAAAAAAGAGTTCAGTTCTGAATACAATTTTCTCTTACTTATTGGCCGGCCTGGCTTCCGTCAACAGCCCGGAAATGAGTTTTGCCGTCTTATTCCCCCCCACCGTCCTGCCCCCCATCCCCTTTGTCCCGTGGCAGGGACAGGCAAGCCACCTCATTATTAGCACGTCGGAAAATCCATTTGACCCCGGCCGACTTAAAGAATAAACATTTCAACTCCCCTATAAATTAACTTATTTTTTTTAATTTGGTCCAGTTGCTTCTGTTTGTTGAGTTGAAAACGAAAATATAAATGGTTTTTTATTCTGCCCGAGTAAAAACAGAACATTTTTGAATCTACAAATACCTACGTATACCTATTTCAATTTTATTTATTCGCCTGAGCTCTCATTTGTAAATGGTATGCTCGTGTTTGCTTTTGCAATCCACAAAAACGAAGCCAAAAATAATGTTTGTTCGAAAATAAATCCCTAACGAGGTTCACCGAATGAAAGCAAACAGGCTGCCCGAAACCTGCTCATATACAGTAATGGAATCAAACACCACTTAGAAACCCGAAAAAAAATCGTTAATCATAACTTTTTCAGTACATATAAAAGATTAGGAAAGTCCCAAACGAGAACTCCACATGAAATAAAAATTACAAATTCAAGGCACGGTCAACGGCAAAGATATAAATTTCGCCAAAACAATCATGAATGCGCGAGTTGTATCCTTAGCCAAAATGTTTTTGCTGATCACAAAACGATATGTTGACGAATTTCAACCTTAAGACTAATGCAATGAGTTTTCAGTTTCACAAATTCATGATACAAGTAAGCCAACTTTAACTTGGCTATAGATAGATGACGTCCCGGCAATCCCAAAAAATATAGGACAGGCTGGATTTGCTAAACTTAAAAGCGTACCTTGGATTGCGGCCAGTTGCTACCGATATGCGGCCAAATCGAGATGGAATTGCTTTTTGTGATTTATTGCGAAACATAACGTCATGTACCGCGGTTTGATTATTGGAAAAGGTATCCTGCTTATACATACTGCCACTTATCTTTATTTATGTTTACTAATAGGTATATCAGTGAGCACGCCAGGAGTTAACTCGACCTTTCTTACACAGAAAAAGGCAAAGTCATGTCTTACGAAAAAAACTAACTTAAAACTAGAAATAAAGTTATTCCTAGTTCCACCTGGTACGAGGGGTTGACTGTACCGTAATCAAATAGACATGTACCAGGCGCACATAACACCGTAGAGATGCGCCGCAGAGGAGAGGCACAAAACGCTAGTGCGCTACGAGCCCTCGACTCGCGTGCCGTCAAGGGCCGCCAGTGATTAGAGCGCGCTAACAAAGCGCAGAGGGCTCTTAACCTACATGCTCCGTTTCACAGCATCGCCCGGTGACACTCCTAGGGACCGCTGCGAGCCTGGTAGCACACCCACTCGCTGACGGCTAATCTCACTTTACTACAATTTTATTCTTTTCTTTGTTTGAGCAACGGCGAGTACGTCAACGTCATCTAAGAGTCAATCAAGATAAAATCAAAATTCATAAGATGCAGCTCTAAATGATTTCACTAAAACCTTATCAAAAATTCAACAGTGTAACCGGAACCATAAAATACAGGGGCGAGCATAATATAAATGACACGTCATAAAACCTTAAAGCAAGCAATACATAAAACAACAGGCAATATAACAAAGCGCCGTGGATTTCCTAGATAAAACCGAGAAGATGGCTACCGAAATTTTCAGTTTTATTTTACAAAACTAGAAGTACTTGTGGAAGCTTTTATGGCATCAGGGAGCGGCAATAAAACGGCATTTAATAAAACGGAGCTCGGCGAGACAGGCACCGGAGCCGCTAACACTACAGTCGGGAACATGAAACACGTTGACACTTTGCAGATATTGATTTCCTAAGCTTATTTCTATAGCCGAGTGTTTAACATCGTCGTCGTCGCATTGATTCTTGTGAATTTATATAGAAGCTGGCACCTCGTCAAGTAATAAAGCCGTTATCTTCGCTCGTTTGCGCCAAAACGGAACATTGATATGCCCCATACTCGGCAATAAAAAGCTGGAAGCGTGCAGAAGCCGAATTTCAGTGAACGGCACGGTAATTACGAGCTAACTTTGAAGGTGGGAGACAACTTTATGCTCGTAATTTGTTCCTAAACTTGGTTAATGTTCCCCCTGACAAGATAAATTCATTAAACGTTACCTGTTTCGAGCTTATAGACGACAAATGAATCGACATCCTCGTCTCTAACGACGTCGTCTATCTCAAGTGTATCGCTCTCCAACCCAAACCGATATTATACTGCGAGTGTCTCATTTGATAGTCATATTAGACGACCCGCTATTCAATTTTCATAGCTTATAACTTTTCTTCGACAAAGCTCTCTTGACAGCTATAAAGTTGAAGAGCCAAATAATTTCAAGAATATTGGCAAAATTTAAAAAAAAATCAAATCTATAGCAAATAACGTTGTCTGTCAGAATAAATCCCTCGTCTGCAAACTATACTGCGACTTCCATTTTCTAGAACACGACTCTTCACTTTTATGTTGAATGTAATGTTGAAGTTGTTTAGGGCGCCACCGTCAGTCACAGCAGTAAAACCACAATATTGTCCAAGTGGGTCGATATAAAGCCTAAATGGCGCCGGAGCGGTCAGTGCATCCCGCGGAGAGTGGCCCCGCGCGCATTAAACTTTTACAATGCCATTAGAAGACGAGACGGTGAACGGACTCCTGATTGCTTTCCGTAACATTTTAGTCCATCAACGCGTTTCAACGTTTAGCTTAAGCCAATATTTTGAAGAGCTATTGTTTCAGTTTATTTCACGATTTCAGTTACGGTGAATAAGACAAATTGAGGAAAATGGCTCAGTCTTATTCAGGGGAGTAATGTATAGAGCTTTGTCAAAAAGAAAAGCCGTAAATAGCAAAGGTGGGTTTATATTTTTACTTTTATTATTTAGCTTTTAAAAATGTTAAGCTACTTTTGAAAAGAAATATAAAAAAAATATAGTAATAAAAACTAAAACCCAACTACGACTTAAAAGGTATAAACAAGATACCACAGACAGACAAATTAAAAATCCGGAGTCACATGTTAGGGCATAAATCGAACAGAGTACGTGTGACTCCGGATTGTTAATTTGTCTGTCTGTGGTGTCTTGTTTATACCTTTTAAGTCGTAGTTGGGTTTTAGTTTTTATTACTATATTTTTTTTAAATCTTTTGGGGTTATAATATATATATTTTTGAAATGTGCTCATTAAGGCATTTCATTTGATACCCAACATGGTACGATTAAACCATTTTTTTTTTTAAGTTCCTCACTTTATGTCCTCTAGAGGGCGCCATTTTTAATTTAATGTGACTTCACATAGCCTATAACCAGCGGACAATCACGACGCTTCTAACAATACCACATTTGTCAAATTATGATAAGTGGTTTGGAAGATAGGAGGGAACAGATGAACATACATACATACATACATACATACATACATACATACCGGTCAAAATCATAACCCTCCTTTTTTCTTCGCCGTAGTCGGGTAACAACATGGAATAGAAACAAAGAAAGATAACAATGTTATCAAATCTTGAGGTTTATCCTTCCGTAATAATAATTTATGTACTGTATTTTTGTACTAACTGTGTTGATTGTCTTAGTCTGTAGTCTGTCAACTGTACTTATTAAATAAAATAAAATAAAATAAAATAAAAATAACCAATGCTGTCTGCTGCAACATTTGGTACAGTACCTCAGACAGAATCCTATATATTTTATGTTCTTGACTTGATTTTTGCAACCCTCTCCCATAATCTAATACTTATTGATGCATTTGAAACTAAAAAGGTTTTTCATAACTACTATTAACATCACATAACATTAACAACAAATGCAGACTTAAGGGCGAAAAATGCCCTTCATAAAAATCCCCCACTAATGGTTCGACTTTGTCGCTCCGTCATAAAATTGCTATAATTTTGGTTCACAATAAAGATTTTAGTGGGCGACAAAACGTAGCATCATATAATGTGAATATAATAGAAATAGTGATGCTAGACCGAAAGTCAGTAAATCTTTTTATAGTTACTTTTAAACTCAACATTTTTTATGGATATCTGGACCGTGATTCAGCTACGGAATAGTATCTTCACGATCCGTGAAGATACCATTGCAACAAGATAATTCATTATAAATTTATTACCTATTTGAGATACAAAGAAGTAATATCAAATTAATGAATGAATCATAATATAATACAGTCTTCAGCAGTTCATATCGCTGACGTCATTAGCAGGGCCGGATTGAAAGCACACATCACTTGAAATGGCACACGGAACAATACATTCTAAACCAAGCTTTATTATACCCTATAATACGTAATTTAATTGCAGAATTGCGACCTGAATTCTCTCCTGCTTCCAAAACGTCCCTGGCGTTAGAGAAACCATTTACAATATAAAGCGAATAGGCGTGTGTTCCTTGGACATATTTAATGAAGTCCCGAAATACAAGGATAATGTATGTAAATAGATACGGGGTCACGATTTATGTTAGTAATTGGTGCGTCGTTCAATTGTCGCATAGAATTGGAATGGAATTTATTTATGACTTGGATCAGAGGCGCCTCACGTAGTGGGTTTACTGCCGCGGTGCTGTTGCGGTACTGCTCTGTAAATGTCTCATTCAATCAAGTCTGCTGATCGCTTTGGTGAAGGCCTCGACTGAACGGTGACGTCATAAACTGAAGGTCATTTGTCAAGGATTTTTGCTGAATAATATCGTTGAGGGGAATCTATACGCATGCGTGGATACTGCGAACTGTATGGGGATATAAATAAATTGAAAAGCTTCAAGCCCAGTAGCAGCTGCGAATGGTGGCAGTGGAGCGAGAAATGACATGCGAACACGTACATGTGGAGCTTTATCGTCCAGCTTCCATATCCACTCGCGTATCTGTACAATCTGTACGCGTTTGTGCATTCGAATGGATTTACCCTACACAATGTGCTAAGGATTTTTTAATTCTGGACATACTAAAATAATAAATTGGAAAAAAGTCCTACTTAAGGTGGCTGGCTGGTGGCTGTTTATTTAACATCGTCAACCCCAGTGCGGTCTTCATTAGAATAATCTTTTCTGCTCTACGACTTCTACAATTTTACCTATTTGCATTATTTTCTTAACTAAACGAAACTTTAACGGACTGTTCATAACTGCTATTATAAAAACCAAATGAAAATGGACACACAATGGAATACACTGGAGGGTACAAAAACTACAAACCCAGTACAAATAAAAAAAACAAAAGAAATCACAAGTACCTACAACTCTGAAACTAAGCATGGATAGACGTACGAATTACGGAGAGATGCGGGCACCCAATCGGATAACAACGCTGATTGCAATTTGATTTAGCCGTATAATCACTAAAACAATCAAGTAAATGTACGGAGCTTCGCGTGTGGAAGTGCTGGATAATAATGGCACAGGCCCACAATAGGCTTAGACGCCTAATGCGGTGTGGTTAGACAATAATATTACTTAGTACGACAAACGCTACAGTATGTTACCATCGCGTAATACCCTTCTTTGTATGTGTATCTTACAATATTATTTAATACCTCGTGTTGATGCAGTTGATTCAGTTTATAGCTAGTGGCAATGGGCCGGCCATATTAGAACGTAGAACGATGATCAGTGGGGTAACCGTGTTCTTGAGTGCAGACCCTCAGGCTAGGTAGAGCGATGATCTTGGCAGAGTGGCTGGTAGCAGCGCGATTACCGACTGAATAGCGTGCAATGGGAGGCCTATGTCCAAGAGTGGACTGCAGTAGGCTGATAATGATGATGATGCTATCTTGTTGCATAACTATATCTTTTTCTAAGATTAAAAAGAAAAAAACATGTTAATACTGGTATTCGATTTTCAAAAAAACAATCTGGGAATAACACTTTAGTTACCCTTGTGCTTTGGTCTTTATATCAGAATTTAAAACGCGACATTCAATTCCATTCATCTCTTTCCAAGTCAATTTACGTTAATAACATTACCATGCAACAAAGAGCAACCGTTCCGCAAATCGATAGTATCGATATAAAGAACATTGGCGATTCGATGACGAGGCCTTTAAATAGGAAATCGGATTACTGGCATATGGCACTGGCGAATAGAGGACAGGAAACGAGGCATTGTGGTCGAGTTCCGCGCTCCAGTGCTTCTCTATACATCGAGTACTTGTTTAGATGTACTGACCTATGTTATGTGGATTTAGCTGATACGGTTCGGCGAATATTAGCTAACGCATCCGGACTGTCAAAGTCATTGGTCATAATGTTCCAGTTCGTACCAGATGACGTGATTAGCAAACTGCTGCTGGACATTAGGCGACATTATACGAAAACAGAAATATAGCGTCAATTTTGAACGTGGCGCATTGGTATTCCGTAGTCCTTAATTTATCCGCACTTGTGTGTCGTGAAAGATGATAAGGTCTTGTAATGCCCTAGAGTTATAACAGGCGCCCGAGATTCACGTTTTGGGCGCGAATTACATCAAACGCTGCCGTCCAAGGGCGCGTGTCACACGCGGATCGAACGCGCGACGCAAGTTCCTTTTTTACTAATTTTCCTTGTCGTTTTCTCTGCATCAGTAATAAACTTAAAAGGAACAGTTATACTGAAAATGAAAATAGGTACTGAAAATGTTGAATGTTCTAAAGTTACACAAAATGGCCGGTTACGGAATAAATAAGACAAAATTATGTTCTGGGTACCAGAATTTTCCACACCAATATTTACCGAGCAGTCATGTTTTCATCTACTTACGTAACATAAATGTGTTATATATGTTATACATAGTTTATTTATTCGCTAATGGATTGGAAAAGCTTTTAATAAAATATCACTACATTTGTTACCCCAGAGAGTTGCGAACAAATTGACATTGGCAAGATTAAAAACCTTTTTTCGCGATTTACATTATTTGCTTCGACCGAAATGAAAATCGAAAGGATTTTTGGATTATTATTATCTTGTGTATTTGTAGTAAAACTCGTTTTTATATCTAATCAAAATTTTGTAACGCAAGCATAAACATAAACAGGGTTTATTTACTTTTCATAAGCCACCACACTCGGCGAACGAGTGGGTCTGAATAATTCCGTCCCAATTTACTCTCCTTCAAGAGGTTACCTCAAAATTCATTTTTCACGCAGCCTGCCTTGGAATAAAATGTACAAGATTAGTTTATTCGCTCAGAGGGCCGGGATACCAGTGTTTAGGCCCACCGCCATGGCCACTGGAGCAGAAGGGCCTATTTGCCGCTCCATTGGGCATTTTGACTGTCACTGACGTAGTTAGGATCCAACATGTGTTACAATGTCGTTATAATGAAGTTTGAAGACAGTAATGGCTCATAGGAGATGTTTCGGCAGCAATATCAAAGGTTTAGGACCTTGTTCGGGCTTGTATTGATGTTATGTGACGGTCTAATAGCCAGTTGGGAGGTCATTTCGTTTGTGATACCCTCTTCACATGTTTGATTTTGTCGAGATTTTAGAGAGATAGATACTACTTAAGTATTGGATTCCTTGCTTTACTAGATCTGGCCTATTCTCCATCAACTAACACTGTTCATAATTACCAAAGCCTTGTTTCAGTTATTGAATTTATAAAACCAGTTTAAAAACATGGGCGCATGTATCGATCTGCCAAAAAGAGAAATACGCAACTATCCTCATATCCAATCCAATTATCACAACGATTGCAATCTCAAAAAAAGTCGACAGTGTTGCCACAACCAGATATGAATAAATGATGACCACCGTACTAGCCTGAGGTACTAGCGTAGCTACTGGAATGTGGTCTAGACAATTTTATTTCTGTCCTATAGTGGCGTCCTAGCAAGGACGAACAGGTTTATCGATATAATCGTTTACAGTTAAAATTGGCATGCCATCGATTTGCTTTTTAATCGATTTGGATTGTTGATGCACATTGTTAGTACGAAACATGTTTTGTAGTGGTTTTGCGGTGCTTTTGAGGTACTTTTATTTTTAGTTACTTATTTTTTTTTGAAATAACAGTTTCACTTGAATGTTATAATGAATGCTAAATACAGAAGAACGCACATTCCCGTCCAACGTCTTGCGAAAACCGAGTATCTACTAGTTACAGGGTGGTCTATTGTTTGTGGTGTGTAGTGGTAAAGTAAATTCTAGAACTTACTTTACCGAGCCTGCTCTAAGCCTCTTGTAGGACTACATAGTACTAATATCCAAAGTTAGTCTATTGAAGAATATCCAACAATAAACCATTGTCCCAAAGAGTCCGCAGAACTCATGCTGTAGATATTACGGACCAAGACTTAGTTGCCAAGTTAGCAACGCCAAGGGAACCCTAAAACCAAGCACTCAACTAGTCGGTAAACAAAGGCAGGCCAATAAAAACTGCTGCAAAACTGCACAACTGTTTTCTTGTTACCAAACAGAAAACGAGTTTTACAAAGTTGTTCCTTTAGAAATACAACGCTGGAATCGTGTAGCTGCGCCTTTATACCTCCCATTCTCTATGCTCCCCTCTGTTCTGACGTCACAGTCAAAAGGAGTTCGAATTTCAAACGTATAGAAACATGAGCCATGAGGATGTGAAGGTGATATTTATTTGTATGCCAGTGTTCAAGAGCCTTGCCTGATTTAGTTTAACCGTTCGTAGAAGCTCTGTTTCAGTTAAAGTCTGTTGAATTATTTAATAGCCTCTTTCTTGACGTTGATGTATGTGCTACTTCAGCACTAGTGTAAAGGATATTCATCCAAATTTTGCCTCACGTTCAATATACATATTAAATTGTATTGTAACCCATACGCTTACAGAAACCGCCAACATTTATTCTTACGACAGTCTGTATAAAATACTGATGTTTACAGCCACATTTCGACGTTTGTAGTCATACTAAGTAGGTACCACCTTGAATTCTACAGTAAGCTACAACTTCTAGTGGTAAAGTTAATTGTAACCACTCTACTAACACAAAGTTTATACTGAAATCCAAGTTCACACTAAACCTTGGAACTGTATCAAATATGTCCTTAAACAACTGAAGGTGGGAACTCAACTAAAAATAGATAAATTTCCCTTCGCACCCTCTCTGCCCACAACACTCCGCGAGGTTGCATTCTTGCTAAACAAAAGACTCTAGCGCACAAACTACGTAGCAGAAAGTTCTAAGACGACCCTCTTATGGCCATTAAACCTACGAAATATAACGCTAGCTCTTTGAAAGAACATAGAAGCCTTAGGATCTATCTACTTCTCTAGTCCATGGATGAAACTAATTCCAATCTGCAGTATATTTTACAACCCATTGATCTGCAATATTATTATATTTATTACAAACAAAAACAATTTATTTGAAAAAATTGTTAGCAAGAGTAAATTAGTAGGCATTAGCATAAACACAATTATAGAATATGTGAAAATATATATACTTACCTAACCACAGTTGAAAAAAATCCCAGAACTTCGAGTATCTTGCTATCAATTTTTCAAATAAATTATTTTTGTTTGTCACTAAACTACACAATTAGCTGTTATTTCAAATACATTATTTTTGTAACTACATTTATTTTATTTTGTTGTTTATTTAATACTATAACAGACGGAAAAAAATCCCACGGTAAAATCACAATAAAACTAAATTCTACCGCTCACCACACCAAATTAAACTGACTTGTAATCAGCTCGTCCACTAAGCAGAAATAGTGATTCGGTATTTGGTCAGTGTCGCTTGCTTCGTGGCCCTAATCTTGCGAACTGAAGGCTTAGCACGGAGTACCTCCGTCGCCATCTTGGGACGGGGATTAAATTTCAAAGAAGCTCTTTGGAGGGTAGGTGTGTGTGGTACTGTTATATTTTCTCTAAATCTATTCAGCGTGTAGGTGGGTAAGGTTCTTTTGTAGAAACTTGATCTGTACTTGTGTGCGATTATTTTCTTTGATGATAAAGAAAATATTCTAAGAATTTGTAGGAACTCAATTGTCAGTTTACTGCTTCATTAGTCTAGTGCTACTGCTGAGCATGAGGTCCTGGGTTCGATTCCCAGGTCTAGTAAAGTGTTATTGAGTTTTTTCCATTAGAAATATTGATGTTGATGGCTATAGGCTCGCCCCCTATATATCACATGAAACTTACAGCCTGGCGAGGTGTACTATAGGCACCTACACTCTGCCTAACCCGTCGGGGATTACAGGCGTGTTATTATGTTATAGCTATTATCAGTTTACATTTGTCAGATGATTGTAAGCTTAGTTCATAATGTTCTAGTTCAACACTGTTTACTGATATCGATGCGGAATATATATTTAAGATAGAATATAAAATTGTGCTAGAAATTGTCATAAATTCCTTTGGCTTAGTATGGATTGATGGAACATTGAGCACACATCATCACTGTGTGGGAAGAGATTAAACCCTCAACTCACTCCACAAGGGATTCAAATAAGTATAATATAATGGTAAAGAACACCCAGAATGTCTAACATTTATTTAATTTTATTCACTTCGGCTTTCTAGAACTTTTCACGTCCTCCCAACATTTTATAATCAAGTTTTAATTTTTCCAACTTCTAAGCTTTTTGCAAAGTCTCGGGAAAAAATGAATGAGTTTCTCTCATTTCTATAAAATATTGCAAACCTCTCCATAAAGGACCAAGTTTTGTATGCGGCGTTGGTACCGCTTCTTTTAGATTTCAAGAACATATTGACGAAGTTTTTTTATTCGTTCAAACGTATTTAAGTAGGTAATGCAGAAAAATATTTTATAATAATGTCAACGACTTCAAGCTTTACAGTGAATTCGAGATGTATAAAAAACTATTCAACTTGTTAATTTCCCTGGTCCCATAGATCTGTAGTCTTTAATAAACCTTTTCGAATAATACAAATAACTTCAAAGGCAAGTTCTGTATTTAGATTTAGAATTGGATATTTCTGTATCTAGATACACAGCAATAACTCCTTCTTCCATTACATTCTCCAGAAACTTCGCCACAAACTAGTCCCATTGTTCCAGCCTTTGAATAAACCACATACAACAACATTCTACCACTATTCAAAGTATTGATCATCTAAGCACAACTGGCTGCATTTAGCACAATACCCGACGTGGCCGTTCGCAAGTTTTCAATAGACTCAATGAAGTGTACATTGCGACAGAGCAGAACACGCAGATAACTGAAATTAATAACCTGGTACACTTTATATATCTGGTACAGTTCATATATCTGGTACAGCTTGTATACCTTTGTCCATTGTGTGTGCTGTCGTCGGGTAGGATAATGGGTTTTATGCGATTAGTGTTGAATAGTTGTTTGTAGATTGTTTTGGGTGGTGGTTAACGCTTGTATTTGGCTGCAATACACAATGTACACTACTCTACTACTATGATTTATTACTAAGTGTGTATGCGAATTCAAGAGAATCTCTTCACTAAATAAATGCTGTTTTAGATTTATCAGCACACAATCAGTAGCTAAACTAGAGCGTTGTCTGGCGTATCCCAATTAAACAAACAATAACGCCTGGCGTAGGTTATAATCACTCCACAATTAACCGAGAGGACGGGCAAACCTTATCAACGACACACCATACACAACAAAAGGGCACTCGAGCCGCTTAAACAATGGTCACTCTACAAAGCCACCCCAAATCCAACCAGAAAGTAAAATTGGAATAAAACCTTCGCAACATCGACTGGGTTACCAGATAATATATTTAAAAAGACATTATGTTGTGAAAAGGAGATTTGGAAATGGAATTTTGAAGCTCCGTATTTTAAAAGGTTTTGAAAACAGAACAATATGGCGGGCCTTAGTGCGGGTTGGTTACTGGGAATAAAAGTTAAGGGAGGAGAGTTTTACTTTATAGGTTTTCTGTGAGAGTAATGGACTTTTCTTGTCGCTCTGTCTCTAGGAGGACTGGAGTGTGTGGAATGGGAATAAAACTTACTTTATTGGCAGGAATATGTATAATTTATCTTACAGATGCCTTTTTGACGTAACCCAACGCCCTCTAAGTTCGTATTATACCTGCTAATCAGGCACGGCAATAGAAAAAACTTGGCCTGAGGAAGTTATTAATTATTGTGCCTGTGAGCAATGTACCGTCAACTAACTAACCTATGATCATCGTAAATCAAGCTAATCCTGCAATCTTCAACCTTAACCCGTTTTTCTTAGCAAACGTGTTGTAGCTACTGCATTACTTAAAGAAAGGGAATTATAGGTGGCGTAGTTATAATAACTACAACAGCACTTGCCTACCTGTGGCTGTGAAATTATGGGTTGAAACGGTCGATAAAATTGCACTGTGCCGTCTAAGCAATTTTATGACTTGTGGAAAATATAAAAATTAGACAAAAATAGTAAAAATATAATGTTAACAAAGGAGATTGGCCACTTGTCTTCTCGACTGCGATAATTCTGTAGTATTTAACTACACAAAACTATACATTTAAATATTTATCTACCACTTTATTTTATTCAAATTCTTGAGCTCACTGTATTTATACTTTATGATTTATTCTCCGAGGTTTCCAGAAAACTGCCTCGGAAGCACGTTGAGCCTTTGGTCCCGGATGTCATTTGTGGATCTTTGACAGTCGTTACGGGTCGTCAGAAGCTCGAATGTCTGACAATCAGTCTTACCAAGGGGTATCGGTATCGTATTACCGGTATCAAGGGGTATCGGTATATTAGTTACTGGGTTGTGGAGGTCAGATAGGCAGTCGCTCCATGTAAAATACTGGTATTCAGCTGCATCCGGTTAGACTGGAAGCCGACCCCAACATAGTCGGGAAAAGGCTAGGCAGATGATGATGGTTTCCAGAAAACTTAAATACAGCATGGTTTTTGGTGGGCTATCAGCCGCGAAAAAACAGGGCTTTGCGCGTGTGCAAAAAAACTAAGGACGTAGGTAACGAATTAAATCATTCTCTGTATAATAGTTAAGATAATAGTTTTATTGGTTTGTTTGTTTCATGGATTCCTATAATAGCCCATTTGAATTATGTGAAACCACCACTTTGAGAAATTACCTAATATATTTCGTTACGATGTCGCATTCTATAAACGTCCACCCACGTCATTATAATTAAGTACGTTTTAAATCGATATCTCATCAAGCTATTAAGATATAAGATATCTTGAAATCTATTATTTTAGAAACAGGTAGTCAATAGTTCATTTTATGACCCGAAAAAACTAAGGGCTAGATTGCTTCCAAAACGAAATTAGAAATCTCCATAACAACAATTTCCGCAGTAACCGGCAACGTTGTAACAAAGCGAATGGAGTCGTCAGAACGCTAAGCCGCGCTGCTTGACAGCCAATATTCAGGTGATCCGATAAAGCCGGCTCTCCCCTTTTGTTTCACAGTATCAATCACTCATATTCCATCAGGTTGAACCGAATCCCCTTCAAAAAGAAGCTGGAGTGTAGAGCGCCGATTCGAAAAAGTTTATTACTAGTCGAAGCCGTTTGGAGTGGGACATGATCGAATTTTGATCGAACGACATCGACAGTTTGGTCGATAGTGGATGTTGTAGAGATTTCAGCGCTGCCTACATACAAGACGAAATAAGATAGGAGCGCAGCACTACCAATAGAGTCTAACAAAAAAATATGTAAGTATGTGTGTTTCCCGATGACAACTTTATAACGTCACTACTGAAGCTAGCTAGCTAGCTCGTGGCTAAGTAATAACAGCCGCACGGGTCGATCCATCAGGTTAAGCTACGCTTTCCGGGATTGGTCTGTGGATGGGTGACCATCTTTACATACCGAGACTCCTCCATGCCTCGGAAAGCACGTTAAGCCGTTCGTCCCGGCTGTCATTCGAGGATCTTTGACAGTTGTTACGGGTCGTCAGAAGCCCGAAAGTCTGACAACCAGTCTTACCAAGGGGTATCGCATTACCCAGTTACTGGGTTGTGGAGGTCAGATAGGCAGTCGCTCCATGTAAAATACTGGTATTCAGCTGCATCCGGTTAGACTGGAAACCGACCCCAACATAGTTGGGAAAAGACTAGGCAGATTGACTAGTGAAGCTAGCGTGCGTTTACTGCATAACGCTTTTCATCAGTTGAAATTGCTTCAGTCGTAACGAGTAGTTCGAAGCCCAAAAGTCTGACAACCAGTCTTACCAAGTAGTATCGTGTTACCCAGTAACTGGGTTATAGAGGTCCGATAGGCAGTCGCTCCATGTAAAATACTAATATTCAATTGCGACTGGAAGCCGACCCCAAAATAGTTGAGAAAAGGCTGGACAGATTGATTGCTTTTCATCAGTTAAGTAAGATGTAGGCAAACGCAAAAATTAAACTATTTTTATAATATCTAGTATTCATGAGAAAATAGTACCTTTGCACTTGAATTAGCCAAGAACCTCACATTTCCACTTTAACGAACCCAGAAGTAACTCAAACAGTGAAACAACATAAACTTACCTCATTAGCCGTAACTCAATGATTGACGACCGTTTGTAAATCATTACCGGAAAAATAACGGCACAATAATACTAGAGTCCCATAATCTAGGTACTAGGAGCCCAGAGTATAGTAGGAGGTTTTATTAGCCATTCGATATACAACGCCAGAACACATTGCGCGTGGAAAATCAAAAGCCCATTTGATTTTGCACGCGCAATAAGAGAATACGATCGTTTAGGGCTACCAACTAGTTTTTCTTCGTATCTTTTACCACTTAAGGCGGTTTAGCAAAAAACTCATTTAAAATTCGTTCACGTTTGTCGGTTAAGGGAGGTCCGTCGTTGAGCGGCGCCTGATCAGCATCGCCTTCGAGTCGTCATCGAGTTGACCCCCCATAAACGTTGTTCCTGTCTCTAGCTGTTTTATTACAACCATATTTTAGTTTTGTTGTGCCTTTATTAAACGTTGCTTGCTATGTTGCTACGGTGCGCCCTTCCGGCAGAATAGAAATGGAATCCATGTATTCAGTAAGAAGATTTTAGACCCATGATCATTTTGTTGTCTTCAAGATTAAAACCAAATAAAGAAAGAAATAAAGAACAACGTTTGTTTGGACCCAGTTCGTGAAACACAAAATACAAATTACAAAATAAAAAGTGAAAAATAATGCGGCTCACGGCTGCGCCAAAAAGGTAACCAGGGCCAAAGATACTAAACAAACATGTACTAAGTGTCAGTTTAGTTAGTTTTATCTAATGATCAATGTATTAATTGCTATTGTCTTATGCTGTGATGCAGTAATAATGCTCTCTTGTTTTAGGTCAAAGTAACTTCATAAGTATAAAATTCATTCATGCAGTTCGAAACAAAGTCGTCGATCGATGTCTTTGTATGAATTCCTGAAGCTCGCTAAGTATGTTTTGTATCTATCATTATGCAGCAATCATGTGTACAATTCCAATAAGTACCTATTATTTTAATGCTGTGAAATATTGTGCTGATAACCTATGTGTTTAGTATTATTATTTAAAAGAAAAACTATAATAAGTATCTACCTTTTATCTGAATCTTGGATAACGTACCTACACAGTTATTTTTACGAAAATACGCGTTTCGATTCGAAATTCTTCATTATGGTACCAGTTGATGTAAAACTATTGAAGTATATTCAAAACTGGATAAAATTACTTAAACAGTTAAACGAAAAGCCCAAATAGTTACTACATACCTACCAGGTAACAACAAGCCAGGCACTCTTAAGGGGGATGCGCTAGTGTGGCCCGCGAAATTCAAATTTTCTTACGTTTTTTGCAATTTGCAGGTCACTATCAGGTTGTATGTTGATCTAAATATTATTAGCGCTCGTAACAAATATGGATTTACAGAATTATAAACATTTAAATCAGCAATACAACTCTCTAAGCTCATGAAAGTGTATTGAATTACTATTTCATGAAATCATGACATTTGGCACTTTCATGCACTTAGAGAGTTCATTGTTATCATCATTCATCATTCGAATTCATTGTATACCGCAAAGTAAAATTGCGAATTTCCTCACATGAAATCATATGTAATTTACGGCTATTTTCTCCAGGCTGTGCGGCCTGAATAAGTGCAGGGACGCAGCAAATAAGATAGAAATGTATGGAAATGAGGGTGTATGGGCAACAAGACGCATAAGTATTGCGCATTACTTATGCCCCGTCAGTTTTGCAGCTGCCTGTATATTATATATGCCGTATTCTTGAACACCCTTTATTTCAGCTATGACGCAATATCAACGAATGTATTTTATTTCAATGCGGTATTCGGTATTCAAACTACGAGTAGATCTAGTTCAACATTTAAATTTCTCAATATTACTCAATAAACGTTCAATTGCCTGTATTATTTTTATTTGAATTTGGAAAGCGTTTTAACCATAGACGTGTACTTACTCTTACCATAGCTTTAACTTAACCTCACAAAAAGAAAACGCTGCAAAGTGCAAACTCGACTAGTTAAGTGCAAGTATAAAAGTAGATGGCTACTTGCTAGTGATCTTAGCTACATAAGCCAAGATTCCCATAAATATCTACCTGCAACTAGCTACAAGTCTCTCTAAAACCGTACTTGTAGCTCACTCTTGTCGAACATTCCAGACTGTTCGCTCTTGAAGTGGTCGCTACTAAAGTTGAATGCCCCTCGGACTTTAATTGATTTTATAAGTCTACTTAGGAACTAAATAAGAAGCCTTACAAGATCCTCCTGTTTCAAACACTTGTAACGTAGAATTTAGTTCAGCAAATTATTTCGGCAGTTTAAGCGGACTTAATTACAAAGTCTTGTTTGTTGTTATGATCAGAAACCTTAGATATTATGAGTAAGAAATTTTGACGTTATAATGCTGAGACTAACTCCCGTTTCAGTTTTTGTTGCTAAGTCGCATGATAAAGTACATACTAATTCCATACTCTCTTGTCATGTTATGGAATTAGTATGTAGCTACTATAATTATTTCAAGTCATTTGATTGGCTATTGTGACAGCAAGCTAGTAAAATTTTGTATTGATTAGCCTTTCAGTAAGTTACCGGTGGTTAGGTAACATTATGCAGCCGTTCGTACGCATTTATTATGAAAAGACGCTATAGAAAAGCCGACGGGCCACGTTGATCGTAAAAGTCTGTAAGTGTATAGATCAATCTATTCGATAGCCCTTCATTTCTATTCGAGTCTTTTTTGTTTTAGTGATCTTGTAGCTTTCAAGCGATTAATCTGATGCTGAATTGCTAATGTATACCTATTTAATAAAGCGCTTTTGTGCAATACAGCGCTGAATACGTTTTTAATTATCTGAAGTGCAGCATTATGCATTTATGATACTTAAATAACTTGCCAACTCAGGTTTTCCTTTCTTTTTAGCTGCATAAAGCGCTTGTTGAAAAACGGAACCATCTTTCAGATTTCAGTTCAGAATATTGCTCGATTGTTAAGAAATGCCTACTCAATATATTGGTTGTAGGGAATTTAATTCTGGAATAATAGAATACTTAGCAGTAATCTTGAATCTCTTATTTCAAAGGTTTTCGTACGCAATGTGACCAAATCGATACCAAAACAAAAAAAATGAAGTTATTTATGAACAGCTGCAGATCCTTAATTAATGTTTTACTTACTTTTAAATAACATATAAGAAATTAAGTTAATTCCTGTAATATGGCATGAGAATGACTTTTTTTAGACAAAAACAAGGTTAATTTAATCATCCGCATCGGAGGCGTCAGAATTAATCATAATTAAGTGTCAATTCATAAGCAATTTCGAGAATGGACGACTTAAGTGGCCCGATGACTACGCAATTATTATTAAAGAAAAATTAATCATTATTCTCTTTATTTCTTTTCTTTTTATTAATAAACCCAAATGATTTACTTACATGCAAATCTCAGTGGTCATCTTATTAGTCATTTGTTTTAACCGATTTCTAAAAAGGAGGAGGTTCTATGTTCGTCTGTACCTATGTATTTTTTTTATAGTAATAATACTTACTGCTTTGCCATCTTACTAATGAAAAGGTGATTCACATTTCATTCTATTTCGAGTCAAACGGCTGAAGAAAGTCATAAATGTATTTTTATGGCATCCGTAAGCCCAGTATAATGTTCAGGATGAAGAAAATTTCATTACAAGCTTATATGTTATTTAAAAGTAAGTAAAACATTAATTAAGCATCTGCAGCTGTTCCTAAATACCTTTTCTTTTCGGTATTGCATAATAATAGGTATCTATTTATTTATCGATCCCGAATCGCTATTTTCCATAATCACAAACTTGCAAATCTCGGTCGTTTATAAAAAGATCAGTCGTATAAACAATTACATGAATTTTCGCATTCACATGGCTCCCGTATACGCTACTTTATTTACGCTAAAGCATATCAACCGAAGAAAACGCAAATACAAAGTTTTCTATACTTATCTAAGATCCAATTTATGTTACGCAACCTATTAAGTTAATCATCAAACGAAAAACGCTGACAAAACGCCAACGAAAACAACTTTTACGGCATCTGCAAGTATGAACGGGCTCCTTTCAGCCAGCCACTATTTTACACCCGCCTTGAAAACATTACCGAACACATTCAATCGATTTTCGACTTAGTGTCCCCGGCACGATGCCGCCGCTTCACATTCAATTAAATCCATACAAATCTTCCATTCAAGCCTTAATCTTACCTGTCCGGCATGCAGCACGTCCAAAAATATGGTAAATACACTTATAAAAAGCACGGCGCGCGTCATTTTTGCGGCCGCGTTGCGTTCCTATACCGGACTGGCGAGAGCTGACGTTTGTGCCAGACGCCAGAAACCTGCGTACTAGTCGTGGTACGGCACTGTAGCCGTACCTAGCGTCGTATAGATCGACCCTCCCGGGAGGGACAAGGACGGCTGATGCGATGCCGCGGGTGAAACTGAGACGCAAGAGGGAGGATAACGCACGCGCAATGCTGTAAACGCTGCGTACAATGAGGACTCTATCGAAGGGAATCGCGAATGCCGTCTTCGTCTGGCTTTGTCTGGATTTCCCGATGATGATGCGTCATTTTTTCAACGGTTCCGATTGGGTACTTATGTCTATTCTAATGCAGTTTAAAATTGTTTGATAGCATGGGTATAAGATTCAAACCCACATCAACTATAGGCTCAGCATAGCCTTTCGGATAGCTGTAGGTCATATAAGTTGCACTCGATAATAACATGCGTAAGTTCAAAGTACGGTAATAAAATGTACCCTTTTAATACCTGCGCTGAGTCATTAAATACCAGCTTGGATCTTGGGGTGACAGAGCTTTCACCCCGCTGTTCTATAGCCTTTAGAATTAGGTGTTGAAAATCGATTAAGTATGTATGATTCAGCTGTTTGTTAGTAAGTATTTGAAAACAACGACGATCAATACTGAATGGTTATTTTTTCATACAGATTTTTATTTGGGTAAGTATAGAATTTCATAGAAAGAAAAAACTCACAAAAAATATGATTCTAGACACCAACACTCACTCAGATTGAACCAATAAATAAAGAGTTTTTTCGACAGGGATTCGTAGAATGTATTATTTTATTTTATTTAGAAATGGAAACCTATGTTTTTTACATATACCTACCAAAGTTAAAAAAAAAAAAATATGTCGTAACATTTGAACAAAAAAAACCCCTTTTTGAGCTAAATGGTGGTAAAAGTCTAAAAAAAGGTGAAAAGGAGTTTCCTTAAAAACTTAGCAGCTCTACAACCGTTAATCCTAAGATCCTGCAACTCATTGATTAAGGTCCTCATGAGCATTTCCTTGGTCCATTCAATGTTGATGAAATCTCTGAAGACGAACATTAAACATTCACCACCCGGTTGTTCCGTCGTCGGTCCGTCCTTCATATCCAGTTGGAGAATAGGTAGGTAACAATAGATCACTGGTGTTCTAAGACTTGGTTTCTGAAGATTTTTGGTGCTGTAACATATTTTGGTAATACGCATTCTCAGAAGTGCTGATCTATATCAATTCAAGATCTTTAGCTTACACGGATGCAGTTGCTAAATATCAGTATTTACTTTGGAGAAATCGCAACGGGAGAAATGCATGAGACTTTGATTACTGAAGGAAATACCAGGTGTAAAGCGTTAAAAGAAAGGACTTTTTAAAAACCTAATTTCGAAAATACTTAAAACTTAAACGATACCAGTCTGTTTTTACCCGGACTGCCAATGAATGTTTATGTTTTTAAAATCTCGTGGTCTAATTTGACATTACAAGTGATTGTTGTTTGTTTTTTCAATTTGGAGTTTGATATTTGCACCTGTTAAATTATAAAATATTTTAAATGGCAATCTTCTTCCGGTCTAAACTTCTCTAAACTCCGGTCTTTGTTATAAACAAAATACATAGGCTTAACCTTATTTGTAGTCACGTAAAATAAATGACGTACAAACATACATAGCAGGCTCCTCTTTCCTGGTGCCCCTACAGTGGCCTCCTCGTAAGTCCGACACCCCTGTATCTCACCTCTCACCCTTGTCAGCGGCACTCGTATCAATTTCACTACGTATCGCACTGTCTATGCCTCATGTGTCAAAACTATTCCTTATGATTTGTTTAGGAAACGGTTACCGAACAAATAAACAAGGACGATTTTCTGGAAAGATATGGAAATAATATTTTAAAAAACAATTCCAGAGTTTATTTTACTTATTATTGTAGGTAGATCTATCTGCTGTGACGCGTAACAACATTTCTTATTTGTGAATTCCGTCAAATATTTTTTTGTAAGAAATAAATGATGCAGCACATAATTACGTAAATCCAGCAGCGAACCGATTCCTTTCGACATTTCTCCGCATCAAACGTCAAATTAGGCTCATTACTATTGAATTAATCATTACTAAGTAAGGCTGTAACTTTGTCGTAAATATCGTCGGTATATCTACGCTGAATTGAAACCACTAGTTGAAAATCGATTGCAAAAACCTCAGCTTTGAAGGAAAAATTTATGAAAACTGAAGTTTTCATTTTTTCCAAGTTCCAGTAAGCCTCAAAGCGTTTTATTAATTTCGCTTTAAATACCAAAGTTGCTTGGTTGGTAAAATTCATCGGTAAATTCTGGTGGTGCTTATAACCTGCATGTTCTGTATTGATAGATAGGCTATCAGGTGCGGTTCGTTTATGCACTTCAGTGGCAAAGCCGTCCTCCGCATGATTGAGTAGCTCGTAACGCTTATTGGGCTGATATTGCATTGAAACTGCATGCCGTGTTAATTTTAATTCAGGTGTACTGTGAAATTTATGTGAAAGTATATGAAAGGGTAAATTGGATGAGGGGCTGTGCTATTGGTATTTTGGGATTAATGAATCATCATCATCATTAGTGTCGGCGCAGCAGTCTTTTTCTCGACTATTAGCCGTTTACATGTTGTAATTAAATACCATAGCAATGAAATCATGCCTGTTCCCCAGAGGGTTAAGCAGAGATGTCGTACTTACCTATAGTACGCTCAGATTTCGCCAGTTATGTTTAAGTTCTCTGTTATAGGAGGCGAGCCTATTGTCATCAACCGGGCACAAATCGAGATTCCGGACTGCTACTGAGAAATTCCTGTTAGAAAAACCCAATAACACTTTGCCCGACCTGGGACCTACCTACCATAGAAGTTATATTACGATCGAAGTGACTAAAGCCACTGAAATATAGTCCTAGATGTAAGGACTGATTCCATTCTAATACCACTGGTATTTGTTTCAACTGATTTTTATTACTTATTCCGAACGGATACCATTGTTTAAACTAATACAAAAACAAGTTCAAAGATTTATGGTACAGTCAGTATAAATATGAGTTTTAACAAATACCAGTGGTATTAGTTTTAGGCATTAGAATGGAATATATCGATCTAAGTGATACAATAGTCATGAGCACAATGAAGGCGACTGTGCAGAGATAAATGAACGTGAAGCTTTCACATTTTATACTTACTTATATTATTATATAGCTTCGACGTTCATCCTAGGAAATAGAGATTTCTTAATCTCGCTATTTAAGTTTAGATTATACCTAATCGATTTTTAACAACTTCTTTAATAACGAACTTGCTTAGGTATAACCAAAATAGCTTTACCTGATCGACAAAGTAACGGACGGCGATGTCTTATTTCAAGAGCGTGCAGTTTTTCACTATAATACCGAATTCTCCAAAGTATTTGCGAAAACAACACCCAAATGACCAGTTATAGTTTACCCTTTAAAGTGTTATTGCAGGAATCTTACCAAAGGGCATTTTCCGGTAGTTTCTCGTTCTCAGTTTATTAAAAATAATGAAAAAAAAAAAAACGTTGTTTTTTCATAATTACTTATCCGGAAAAAGGAAAAACTGTTACGTACCTATGTGGCGGTATCTACATCGCCACATGCGAACTACGCATCGAAGACCTGACGTCACATAAATCCTGCATCGCGCAATTAGAGTTTACCGTGCAGTGAACATATATACAAAAACCCAATATCAACCATTGGGCAGTTGCCCGCCAGACACAACACCCGTCTGGTAGGAGGATCCTCCCTTTTCTATGGTGGATGAGTGAACTTTACACCCTGTTCCTCATACCCCTAAATTGGTGACCCCGAATATGAACGTCAACGCAGCCTTCGTGCAACTACTCCAGCGTGACGTCATCATCATCACTCCCGCAAGCGTTCAGTGAGGCGAGTCACACAGCCAAGCCAACACCCGAGGCGTCAACGGGTATCCTGACCACCAGCATGCAGCGATCGCGCATTCCTGGTCATCACCCTCAGCCTCATCACCCCGACCCACTGGGGAATCACCTCAATCACCTCAACCTCATCACTCTGAGCCACTGGGGAATCAACGCAATCACCACAATCGCCGCAAACAGTTCCGACCCACCGCGAACAATGCGGCACCCGGTTCCGACTCACTGGAACCACAACTGGCACTGGCAAGCATCGCAAGATACAAGACTCAGCCCACTATCGACCTCCGGTCTCCGGAGGGGAGTGATGTGGCGGTATCTACATCGCCACATGCGAACTACGCATCGAAGACCTGACGTCACATAAATCCTGCATCGCGCAATTAGAGTTTACCGTGCAGTGAACATATATACAAAAACCCAATATCAATCATTGGGCAGTTGCCCGCCAGACACAACACCCGTCTGGTAGGAGGATCCTCCCTTTTCTATGGTGGATGAGTGAACTTTACACCCTGTTCCTCATACCCCTAAACCTACAAATACAAAAAAGCTACAAACAAACTTACTAACTAACTAATAAACTTTACAGAGGGATCGGATGGTGCATCTCACTAAAGATACAGTTACATTGGGGTGTTCAGTGAAATTTTTCGGTTTCATAATATTATGGGCATAATCACGGATATCGATCGTTAGCACTAACAAACGTCAGATTTTATTTTTCTAAAGAAGATATTTCCTTTTTCATGCCGAAATAAATAACGAAATAATTGTCATCAGTTTAACAAAATGACCAAATGAAACCAAACTAGTGGTTATATGGCACGAACACATATTTTTATTAATTCGCCGCTAGCAATAAGGCTCTGACGTCGGTGTTTTGGCAACGCCGACCAACGTCCGGGGTATGATTGGGCCAATATTGATCACACGAGACCCGGTTTAACCGACAAAATGCTCTTACGTAATTTTTCATAGGACTTTTTGACCCTTTATATAACGTAGTGTTACAGTTTTACATTGTACTAATTGGTCTAAAACGCCTGGACACGTTTTTGGAGCTGACCCGTATGAATTTTGTAAAAGTAGGGCTCACTCGCATCAACTTTATTAAGCTTAAACTGTGAACTCGGGTAGTTGGAATAAAAAGCATATGTGTATGGTCGAGATATGAGGGGAGTAATAACAGCCGCTCGGGTCGATCCATTAGGTTAAGCTACGCTTGGTCCGTGGATGGGTGACCTTTTTCACATATCGAGACTCCTCCGTGCCTCGGAAAGCACGTTAAGCCGTTGGTCCCGGTTGTCATTTGTGGATCTTTGGCAGTCGTTACGAGTCGTCAGAAGCACGAAAGTCTGACAACCAGTCTAACCAAGGGGTATCGTATTACCCAGATACTGGGTTGTGGAGGTCAGATAGGCAGTCGCTCCATGTAAAATACTGGTATTCAGCTGCATCCGGTTAGACTGGAAGCCGACCCCAACATAGTTGGGAAAAGGCTAGGCAGAAGAAGAATGAGGGGATGGATACATATACGAGAACGTTAAAGTTTATATAAATTATAATTTAAAACCTACACAATAATGACAAGCTCTCACGAATAGCATTTTGATATAGGCATGAAGTCGTGACATAATCAAACAGAAAGGAATGGAAATAGCTGCACTAAAGAGAGCAAGCCCCTTTAAAGAACTATTGGATTGAACTGATTCCAACTTTTTTATCACTTTATTGTACAGAAGACCGTTAAGATTTTACTACGGTGCAGATAACGAATTCTAGTACTTTTTTAACATTTACCTCGTAATAAATCCTTGAAGCATGAACGTTTAATAGAGTTAACAAAACTATGAAAACTGCTGGCGATGTTGTTCGACGCTCACCCATTGGAGCTTACGAAGTTATGATTAAAATCTACTTGTGTCAACGAGCGTTATCCAAGCTTGTAACTAGGGTTGCTTCAACTATAAGTCTGCGTTATGTTGCTATATCAACCTTGTGTGTTCTTTCAGCTCTGTAACTTCGCTTTTCGGTTTTTGTATATACAGCGTGGCCCCAATTTAAAGCCTTTCAAACGCCATAGCGCAGGTACCTTTTGTTCAACAAACACAAAAATAAAATGGAACCAACATTATCAGTTTCACGAATTCAAGGAATGCATTTCCCTGCGTGATTATGTATTTCCTCTTTTCTCTATCAATCTTACTTATTTCACCTCCATTTCCAGGATAACACTACAATATGTTGTATCAGTGATTGTTACTCCCATTTGCAATGCCAATAGCCATCCTATACCTTCAGAAAAGCGAGAAAACTAACAGTAGACCGTCATCTGTTTTCCTTTTTACAGCATTTGAATCATTCAGTGGCTCCACTCTCAATAAATCAATGTAAGTAGGCACTATTGTTCAGGGATACGGAATAGAGTTACCATTTTATGAATGGAAGCCATTATTAGGGTTATAAAAACATTGTTACCCTTGGCTACCGAGTAAAGAGCGTTATTATACTTAATAAATTATTTTTGTCTGGTTTTTTGACTAGTTTCATGTTTTAGTATCGTAAATCATAGCAGGCAAACTATTGAATATACAGTTTACTATGCACAACTATACAGTTTACTGTGGAAACTGTTTTCGTAGATTTTTATCTAGGACTGACGAGTGAGGGCCGTTTCCCTGTAATGGATAAGTCTAGATTAGAGATTGGACAAGATTGCATAATGATGGCCAACCTGCCTTGTCTTTAAAGTTCAAGCTTATCGTTTTAGTCATGATTGTAAATCAGCAATATTTTCTTAAAAATTTACAATTATGAAATCACGCTTAAACACGCTTTCAAATAGAAAAACCCGCATAAAAATCGATCCAAAAATTAAAGTAAAAAATCTACGCATCTAACTTTCAACACCATCTCGTTTTGGGGCCCGAAATAAAGCCTAACATCGCTAACACAAATTTATTTCCCAGACAAATCCGAGAGTAGCTTTTAAAACATTCAGAATCGTAGCACCGAACTCCTTTGCCCATAAACTAACATTAAACGAGGCATCCCCTATCCAAAAGTGAGCAGGCACACATCAGGGCATCTCAAAAGGAAGATAGTAGAAACCAAATCGAATTTTGAAGCGAACCACGGCCGGCCATTAAAGCATCTGCACATAGAAATGCTGGGCGCTTGGTTTGTCGGAATATTCTAGACATTTGCATATGGCGGCCGGTGACGTCACGGCATGTCGCGTGCAGCTAGACGCGCCGGTATTCATGTGGGCCTTAGAATAAAGCTGCGGACGCAAAGGGAGATAAATGTGCTCGGATTTGTCAGGACTCCGGCCAGTTCGACTTCAGTAAGTAATGGTGTGTTTAAAAGGAATTGTTTGTTGCTGTAGAGGATATCAGTTGGCCATTACAAAGAATAGCTCTGCCATCATAAATTTTGATGACTTCCGGAATACACATTTACCTACTTGAGGAAGCAATTTTTCAGGAAATCAATGTGAAACGGATGTCCGACATAAACATCTCGATAATTTTGTAGTTGGGCCTCCAAAGTTAAGCTTAGATCGTTTGACTTAGGTACTTAAATACAAAAAATGAAAAAGAGCATAAAACATTAACTTCATTATCCTCAATCAACGCTAACAAACCCTCAGTACCTAAAGCAACTTTGGTATACGATATTAATCAAATAAAAGTCATATCTACTCAATACCAAATGCTCTCCAAGACCCTCATCATAACCATTATTTATCCTATAACAGGCTATCTCTTACCCAGCGTCCATGTACGGCTATCCTACACAATAATGAGCTCAGTTAGTGAGTCCACGGCTTACGGCCCTGTCTAACGACGCAAGCTGTTGCGTTATTTTACCAGTCTCCTTCCCGAGACGGTCCAGTGATTAATAATGGCGTCCGAGCTTTATATTATCTAGCCGCTTAGCTTGTTAGACGTTTACTTAGGTCCGAAACCTTCGTGGTAATCAATAGACCTTGCTGACGTCAATTCGCATGCCTGAAACATTTAAATATTCACACGACGTGCCAATGAGTCAGAGCAAGTTTTCTAGTACTTGTACCATTTATGTAATAAATTGGAACGCGGTAGGTACTTCAAATCTCTTTGCTCTCTTCCTTGTATTCTTGAAGTTACGCCAAATTCGGCTGAAGTAATGGGACGCGCCAGAATTAGGTGAATTACAGTCTTCCTGCCATCTTACGTCATTCCTGTAAGTTGACCGTTGACGTCATAAATTGTCTGCTTCATAGGTCTAAGGAAAGCTAACGCCATCTAGTAGAAAATATTGAAAACGTCGAAAAGGCACTAGGTCTAAAACTCATAGCAGCAGGCATAGCACGACATCCATAGAAACGGGTTTGTCTTTTCGACGGAAGAATAGACAGATTGTGATTGTTTATCATTTTGTCTATTCTTCCGTCGACAAAACCCGTGTGAACGTTTCTATTATTGTGGTCATGCAATATGCAAAGCGTGCTGGTAGAGTCTTAGCCTTAATATATCCATGGGCCTAGCCTATCCCATAAGTCTTAATTAGTGTAACCACAAAGATACTGCTAATATTTAAACAGTCTAGTTTCTGGTATTGCCAAACAATATCATAAATATAGGAATGGAATTCAAGGCATTGCCTAACTGGATGTACCTACTCCGAGTCACAAGTCTACAGTTAGGTAGGTACTTAGTTATGTACATTTTTGTAAACCTAAAGATTTTTAGCTTGGGTATTATATTTAAAAAGGATGAAAGAGGGTAATACTAACTTTCATGCTTTTGATTGACTATGACTACGCTTGCTCGAGGCGGGTTGGCGATTACAGACTTACCTATTTTAATTAGAAGTTCAGGTTTCCTCACGATGTTTTCCTTCACCGATGTCCGTGATTCAAGATAAACTTAGAAAGTAAAATGAATGTGTCACCCGAAAATTATAATATCAAATTCCTGCTTCTTCGGGTGAATCTTGCACCGCTATTATAATGTATGTAACATTATAATAGCGGTGCAAGATTCACCCTAAACCACTTTAATTAAATGAGATTTCGAACTGATTCATAGTGTGGACTGCACGCTTCCCCTTCCGTGACTAATCGTAGCCGGTCGAGGTATCAGAATCACGAGACAGAGCCATACATCATATTTACCCCCAGAACCCCATAGTGTTTAAATGTAATCATATATCATCACTTCCTCCTCTCCTAAGGGCCATGGCACCGCTCAAATTTGAAAATAACGGATCGATTTCGAGCAACACGACGATAGATTATGAATTAGAACTAGGTTTAACTTAGTGGGTGGTAGGTAATTTTAGTTAAAGATTTATTTTTATTCACAAAACCTGCAATTCATCAGAAATACGACAGATGACTGTCGTCAATTAATGATCCACAGCTAACAAGCTGATCACTGCAGGTTCGAAAAATCGGCGAATGGCGATGTCCTTGCCTTTCAAAGTTGAAACATGAGTTTATTGCACCACTTCTTCTACCCAGCGTAAGGGAACTATGAAGCAGGGACTTGAAACGTTACTCAAAATAGAGGTACGATAACGTTACGTAATAGTGTTATGTATAGTTCCAGTAACCATTTATGAATTTATGAATTTCTTGGCAATATAACGAAAATCTATCGGAACGAAATCTTCAACTATAATTTGTTACCATCCGGGTGGAACGGTAGAAATTATGATTATTGTAAGTATACCTACGTAACGCTATTTTAACGTTATTTCATAATGTTTCACGTCTCTGCTATGAAGTGGTGAAGGGCCGCGTTTTGGAGGACTGTCATAGGTAATTTTGACGTTCAAACGCCTATTGAATAAATGTTTTTTGATTTTATGCGTTTGTTATTCCAGTAGACCCATATTCTCCGAGACGGAGAACCTGAGCATCTTGATGGCTGGGAACCATTGCAGGCGAGGTGACCAGGTGGTAGTAGATCCACTAGTAAGTACTTAATTAAAGATCTTAGTCCATCATCAAGTCTTCAAGTTATAAACAAGTACATCGATGAGACTGATACTACACTACATCAAAGACCGGAAAGGTCGCTTAGTATATAACTTCCAAATATTAACCGCATTATTTTACGCAGCTTGTGTTAAAGCCAACACAAGGGCACGTCCGATATATCAAAAGAGCCATTAATTGCGTCCCCTGTTTCCACGACATTTGGCTAATGTCAGGGCCAGCCACCCCTGCAGTTGGGGTAGCTAGTACGTAGGTAAGCACTGACTACCCTCAGAGACTCGACGCTAATAAAATGTCAAACATTTGAGGTGAATTAAAGGTAGCAGCTATTTTGTTTAGTTTTTAGGACTAAGTTCTAAGGCCGACTTACACCGCAAATCACTAAATGTAAACGCTAAACTTATTTCAAACATCATCCTGTGTTTATCATCTTAAAACTATTGACAGGAAACAAAAACAAATTTTATACCTATTCGTTTAGCGCTAGGCGTATTTACTGATTAGGGTGTAAGCGGACCTAAGTTCTCAAAGATTACTGGCGAAATGAGGTTGTTCGCCTACACTTTTGCCTTCCACATAGAAGTTTCTTTTTATTTTCAAAATATTTACTATTGAAATGACATCATTTTTAAGAACATGAGACAATATTTTTGTTTTTTTTTTAATATTTCATACTTACCTAATTTTTTTTGGTCCCTATTTCGCGTTTTACCTAGTTGGTCAGGTCATTGGCAATATCTTTATAAGCAAAAAAAAAAGCGGTAAATTGAGGATCCAATTAACTTGACAGGTAGGTAGGTCTTTAGCCCAATCTGTGATCGGCATCTAATAAAATCAGTATTTTGCCCAGTTAGTAAACAATGTTTATTTATTCACATAAAAACAAGGAAAAGTAATTGTCATAGTAACATTTTTGCTTAAAACAATTATAAATAATATTTATCAATAAGTAACAACTTTTCTTACATACATAATTTGGCTAAGTATTAAACAATTGAAAAATATTTAAAAAAAATACAATAGGTTACCTACCTATTTATTTAGAATAAAAAAATACTATACACTGATTCGAATAGAGCGTAGTTTTCTATGTTCAAAGCTGGAAAAAACGCCTGCGAACATCGCCTGCGACTCTGATACAAAAAGTATTATTAGAACATATTGATCAATACCTATAGACAACCTATAACCAGGTATAAAAAAAGGCTACCTAGGTATAAATATTTTTTAGATTTTCTTAGAGGATTTCATCCTTTTTTTTTTACTACTTACTCTTTTTTTACAAAAATATTCTTTTTTTTTGTGAGCTTGTCTTACCTACTTATGTCGTTATCACAGACTGCATCTAAAACTTTACTAACGAAAAGAAATGCCGTTGCATTTACCTACTTGGATTACTAGGAAATTATTTCAACTATTTTTTTTACTAATAATAATATTATAGGTTCTCTAGAGTTGTCATGTAACCGTCGAAAGCTTTTTCATCTACGAAGACCAATTCTCGTAAATGAAATGTTCCAAAACAAGTCACAATTTCATCTCAGCGATAATCAATCAATGCCAATTTGTTAAACATTTTCGAAAAATGGAGCTAAGTATTTTTAGACAGATTGAGACGAAGAAAACAATACGATATTTTTTTTTAATACGGGAATTACCTATCCTGATTGATATACAATATCAAGTCGTTCCGTCGCCCTTTTAGAGAAAAACGGTTACAGACTGATACGAATATGGTACGATACAAATTAATATCGAGTCTGTGTAAGGCAAATACATAAACTATAACGTAACTTGTTTGATCTCAACACATTTGACAACAACATCACAAGTAAAAAAAAAAGTTACTATGTTGATGTCATTATCCCAACAAGGGCCTGCCTAGTTAACAAAATAATTCCTACGTTTCATTTACAAAAATATACATAAAACCATATTCAAGTGAAACGAATTCCATTAAATTATCTTAAAGTGTGTCCAAACATCGCGCGGCAAGAGCGCGGCAGCAACACGCGGCATTTGCAGGACACATTTCTGCCGCGCTCTAGTGTGGACTAAACCGACGAATGTTTACGCGGCATATCAGAGTCACTTTGTGCGCGGCGAAGCGTTCACGCGCGGCAGTCGTACAAACACAGCGCGGCAGCCGCGCACCTTTGCCGCGCAATGTTTGGACTCCTTTAGGCTGACGACAAACTTATCAGTACCAAAACATAATTATTACTTAATATAGTACATTTTGTATAAAAAATATCTAAAACACGTAACCTTCTTTGCAATCGGCTAAATAGTTAAATTCTTTAATTAATAATGTATTCCGCAAACTCTGTTGGCGGGCACAGCTTTGTCTGAAACAAAACAGATTAATTATTAGTAACTCTCACTTTGGCAGCACAAATAAAATCGATATCAATGAATAAATCATGAAATCAGATATTATTGCCGAACTCCATAGTAATCACTTTGGGATGTAAACTCGTGACGTCGTATAAGTACATCGTTCTAAGTAAAGTCTGTTTTTCGTAGACTAATTTGACAGGTGCAAATGTCAAACTCCAAATTGAAAAAATAAAGAACGTCAAATTAGTCTACGAGATTAAAAAAACAGACTTTAGGTATGGTAACAGATTTCATAAAAAAGAAAAGATAAATAGATATATATAGATAGGTGTTTTGGGGTAAATTTGTAATTATTTGATGTTTATGTAACCTACCTAATAACCTACTTATTTATATTTGTACGCCGTTAAGGCAAAATATGACTGTGATAATTTAATTGTAACATCTTGCATGCCATGTGTGTGTATACTCATGTTTTGAACAAATAAATGATCTCTATCTCTCTCTCTCTTTCATAGTAAAAAAAAATCTACATAAGTTTACTAATTTTCCTCTCCCACAAAAAATAAAATAAATTGAACTCACCAATCATTTTCGGGTACGGCAAGTTCAGATTATCCATAATACTGATGAACTCCTTCAAAGGTTTCGTCAACCTTGGGTTGTATTTCTTCTCCTCCCACACCGTGGTCGCTGTCTGACCCCTGTAGTCGTGCGCCGGGTACAGTTTGTAGTGATCGGGTAGCGTGAAGATACGCTGATGTACTGATTTGTATAGGGTTTGAGGGGAACCTTCTTGGAAGTCTGTTCGACCACAGCCTCGAATTAGGAGTGTGTCGCCCGTGAACGCTAGGCCCTGGAACAGAAAATTTTACATTTTAAAACTAAATCTACATAATAGACATCTTAAATTCACTAATGGCCAACGCACAGCCTAAGCCGCTGGGTCTAGAAACATTAAATTTTGCACAAGAGTTCCATACATAACGAAAGGTGAGCACTAAGGATTACTTTTTTATTCACCCACTACAGGGGTTAAATAGGGGATGAACGTTTGTATGGAAATCCATTATTTTTGCCGATGGGGATGCCATCGGCACATAGCTTGTATCTCAATAAAACCGCGTCACAATTGGCAAGATTGACAGTGTACAATTTTAAAAGAATCTCCGCACGTGATTCGTTAATTCATCGCCAACGTCGACCAATGGTCCTAATAGTGTAAAGTTAGGCCGCTTGTACACGCTAAGAAATTTCAACGTGTTTGCTGCAGATCAGATAGGACCAATTTATCATGTAAACACGGCTACACATCAAGCTATACATTTCCAGTTTATACTGATCTCGCATTGTATAGGATTTCCGTACAATTCGAGGTCAGCTTATACTGGAAATGTATAGCTTGATGTGTAGCCGTGTGTACACGACAAAACGTCGGATCTAGCCACGAAAACTCCCCGCCTCCTACCCCGCCCCCCTTCCGCACCGTAGCAACTTCGCGCGTCGGGTCTAGCGCAGACAAGATTATTTTCTTGGTCAGCGCCGAGGCAGTGTATTCTTGCTTCGTCCTTCTTTCACAGAGCAAACGATGTGGTTTTTCCTTAGAGACATTTTATGGAAGGCTTCTTTATATAACGGCAAAAAATCACGGGTCCTGTGGGACAGACCAGGGGGGAAAGTCGTGGGCAAACGCTTGTAAACTTCTATATAAACTGACCTGTTCGTGAGAGATGTAAGTAAAACATCCATTAGTGTGTCCCGGAGTGGCCGTGGCCAACAGTTTGTGTCTACCGAAGCACACCACATCGCCGTCAACCAGATGCATGTCTGCGTCAGCACCGGAATCCTTGCCTATCACACTCTTGGTGTCGGGCAATAGAGCCTTTAGCTTGCCTGTGCCTGTTATGTGGTCGGCGTGCATGTGGGTGTTCACTGGAAATGAAAAAAAAGTAAATGGTAAATCCATCTCTTACAGTAATACCTATTCGCCTGTATATTCCGTAAAGGGAAGGTAATTTGAAGAACAGAGAGTTTTCATGAAAATTAGATTTCTAAAGAAAGTAGCAGCAAATAAACAAACACTAAGTTAGTAAACGATGGCACACTGGGCCCGCATGGATTACGGCAAACTCCCTTTCACAGAGAGGAGGCTTGTGCCCCAGCAGTAGGCGTTATAGACAGATTATACTAGACTCGCGACAATCTAAGAAGTCCATTGTGTTGCGATTTAAAAAAAATTGGTTTCTTATAAACTGATTCTCGAGACTTCGATTGTTCATACTTAGAGAGTTTATAATCGATGACTTATCTACATTGCTTAAAACTGATTCTCAAGGCATAACGTTTTATTACACATGTTCAAGAACGAAACGTCCAAACGGACTTCTTCGATTGTCGCGAGTGTAAGTAAGCTACCATGTCGTACCGTTAGTTGAGGGCTTGGGGCGAATTTAATCACACGACTTTTTTTCGCATTTTCCGAGTAAAAATGGGCCAGTTATTGTTTGACATTTCATGATGGGCAATATATCATTCACAGAACTACAAAAGCCTCTTCCTTAAGAGCAGAAACGGTCTGACGACAGTTATTTTTCATGAGCGGATATTCCTCATACAATTATTTAAGGAAAGGCCATGGTAATTATGTAGCGTCTGAGTAATAGAATTCTGGCAAATAGAGAAAGGAAAATATAATCAGGAAAATGAATGGCATAGCTAATTATAAACTTTTTATTTTTTACTAGGAAAACGAGCATAAGTATTCAGTCAGTACACTTCATCACTACGAGTGGAACGGTATTTTTTTGTACAGTGAGTACAGTCACTAGTGGGGCCAACATGCAACTCCCGCGCCGAAACACAAAAAATTATTACGCATTGTCATGCCTCGTCATATAATGACCAAATAATGTCGCTCTGCGCTTAATTGGTTGGTAGGAAGATCGCTTTAACCGCCGCCGCCGCTGGAGACGCCCTGGGCGTCGGGAATCCCAGGCGGATTCCCGGCCACCATAGGCGCGGGCTTGCGGACGGCGAGCAATGGGTAGCTCGCCGTCCGATCAGGACCAGGCCCGGGTCGATGGCGCGTCATGTTCCACGCGCGCCTCAAAGAGATGTCAGCACAATTGGCGGGGTCCGCTAGGACCGATGCCTGCCAGGGTTGCGGGTTAGTCCGAAAGGGATACCGGGACCTTGGCAACAGGCAACTGAAGGAACACGGGTGGGTTTTAGTCAGTAGAAGTCTGACACGCCCTTCCGCTCCACCCAGAGCGGGAGAAGTCATTGGATGATTTCCCACCCAAAAAAAAAAAAAAAAAAAAAGTAGTGAGTTAGTGACGACCGGCACGCGTAGCATGACCACCGTAGAAACAGGGTTTGTCGAAGGAAGAGTAGACAAAATGACAGATAAACAATTCCAATCCTTCTTGTTTATTCTTCCGTCGACAAAACCCGTTTCTAAGGTGGTCATGCTAGGCGTGCAGGCAGGGTCCATACCTAAGATCTCCCCATTGTGAGTTTTTGGGAGATTTGCCACACAAAATCTGTCACAAACCACATCATCAGTAGATTGTTAACACTCCACATAGCTTGGTTACTTTATTTTATTTTTAACTTGTTTTCTGTGCAAAGATATACCAATAATATTATGTCTAATTAAGCTAGTATTATAATGATCATCTTAATCAAGACCGCTGATGTCTGAGATACAGATATTTTTATCTATTTCAGACACAGATGCCTTCACTATAAAACTAAGACTTTTTCATTTAAATTGTCCTGTAATCTGTCTACATGTAACATAAGCTTTTGTGACAAATAAATTAAAAAAAATTAAAAAAATTGTCCGCTCTACATATAGATATCTAGCAAAAAAAACTATACCCAACTGAAAGTCTTTCTTTACTTGTAAAATAGAAGGTAATTATACTTACTGGCATAAACCAGCTTGAAACCCAACTCCTTTAGAAGCGCGGCGTCTCTCTCCGCATGCTCAAGGACAGGGTCGATGATCACAGCATCTTGCGTACGATTGTCGCCCAGCAAGTAAGTGTATGTACTGCTTACTGTGTCGAACAACTGGAATATAAGAATAAAGAGGTCAAATAAAGAAAACAGCAAATAAAAGATCTTCGAGCACAGGGCCGATGAACACAGCGTCACGCGTTGACAAAAATGATGTAGGTACTACATGTAGTTGTAATTCATATGGTATACACGGCTACACACCAAGCTATACATTTCCAGTTTATGCTGATCTCGCATTGTACAGAATTTTCGTCCAATGCGAGGTCAGCTTATACTGGAAATGTATAGCTTGATGTGTAGCCGTGTGTACATAATAAAGAGTTATTATATTCTATTATTATAAGAGAATAGAATACAAAGGACGAATTTTGCTCTTTTATACCGAGTATAAGTCTTATCCTGCGAATAAATTTTGAATTTTTGACAGTTTTTCCATACAAAATATCCATCAAAATCAAAATTTCTATGTTTATTTTGGATGGAGCGGCCAAAGAAAAGATGGATGGATTGTGTGAGGAATGATATGAAAGAGAAGGGAGTGAATGATAGCGTGACGTTTGACAGGGGAGAGTGGAAAAAGAAAACGTGTTGCGCCGACCCCAATTAATATGGGATAAGGGCAGGAAGATGATGATGACAGTTTTTCCATACAAAAACTGTCAGAAGACAATTTTATTCTACGGATAAAAGATATCCGACTTTAATAAAATCAGCCCTACTAAGGGATATAATAGAAAGGGATGAAAGAGGTTAAGAACAGTAGAAAGATCTTCTCTCATGTCGGAACGAAGTATTTGAGCATTGTTCAATTTGTTCATGGTAATCAGCAAGGTGGTGGTGGAATTGAGTGACCAGGGTTCGCTGTTATCGCCAGTCATTGAGTCTATTATGAAAGCATAGGTACTTAAATACATTTTTACCCGACTGCCCCAGAAAGAGGGTAATGTTTTTCGAGAGTATTTATGTAAGCCAATAACCTGAAATATGGTGTAACTTTTGTTTGTCCCCCCGCCTGAAATAACTTACAAAAAAGTTCAATGCTTGTTTTTCTTTTTTCAGCTATAGGTTTTTGTAGTCGGGTTTTTTTATTTTTTATTTCAACAGAGACTATAATTAAGGCACCATTGGCAAAAAAAATGCTAATTATCTTTAATGACATTGATAAGCATTCTTGAAATTGGATTGGTAATAGTAGTGATTAAAGCGGGGCTGAGTATATTTGTTCAACAAGAGACATTTGATATGATACCGCGTTATCTTCTATCTACCATTATCCTTAATCCCACTTGACAATAATAATGTATTGTATTTGGAATTTATATTTCGTTTTATCGCTTTTACTGTTCGACTAAAGAACTTGACTGTGTGAAAATAGTTTGGCGTGTATGTTTGGACACGGTGGGGCTTTATATTAGTATTGACTTAGTATTGACTCTGGGATTAATAGAAAAACGTTTCTGTTATTGGTCATGCGAATCAACCACGAATTTACTCAACTGAAACGGGCGAATCGAAACTTATTAATAATGTTTTTTTTTTTTCTGGCGATTCGCACGAAGTTTATTTATTTGTAGGCAAATCGATTTCTGGAGTTTTCGACAAATAAATTTCTTCGTGCGAATCACTTAAAGAAAAAATTATATTATTTAAAAGTGTCGATTAGCCCGTTTTGGGCGAGTAAATTCGAGCGAATCAACCAATAAGCCGTTTTCACTACGATGAGATCTAAGAGTGTTTCCTTAATATGGAAAACAATTGGCTTTCACTGACTCAATGAAAACATAAATCATCAATACATTAATAGATGTTATTAGCATTGTGCAGTTAACTATAAAGCAATGTTATTCACCAAACATGCAGTAATCATGTATGTGTGACTGCGAGTAGGGATTTATTGATGAATGAAATATGACATTTATTGTTTAAGCAGTAAGGTTCAATTCACTTTTTGAAGGACACTAACTAGTGTAAGTGTCGTAAGTGATATTGTTTTCACCTTTCTCAAACAATTAGCACTATTTGTTTTTATGATCAGAAAGACAATTATTATAAAATTTAGAATGTTACTTGTTTGATAAACATTCGTCTAAATATCTCACCAGACAAGAAAACCATATCTATTGTTCTTCTTAACGTAACATAACATCACGCCTGAACATACTTCTTGAAGAGGCAGGCAGAGGAGTACAATCACTTTTCGTCAGATAATGAGAGACTTCTAAAAATCGTTTTGGCCCACTATAAGCGGGCTAACCTGCACACCTAATGGCGTAACCCACGATCAATCACATTCTGTTTCACTTTGACAGTTCAACAAAATTCATTGCGTTATTTATGTTGTAGAGCAGACAAATTTTTCGAACGTATGAAGCAATGAATTAGCAATATCCTTCAAAATGATTCAGAATATGTTTGTCGTACGCTGTATTAACAAAAGTTGGATTGCAATTGATAACAAAAGTTGATTGGCTGTATTAACAAAAAACAAAAGTTGGAGGTGAAGTGTTTATTAAACTAAATACTCATAAAGGAAACATGAAACTTATGTTTTTAGATAAAACTGCTGATCGCAAGTGAAAAAGTAAGCTTACATTAATGCATAACATTATTCTAACATTACGACTTCTTCCGGTTAGGGTCGGCAGAGATGTATTGTGTGCCTTACCTGGGTCAAATAAATTTATTTTCTTTCTTTCTTTCTTTATACTTAAACAATGTACCTACTTATTAATTTTTTCTTACTTATTTAAACAGATTAATATCCTACCCTACGCTGCCCTTCTTGCTTTGGGTACAGTTCTAAACACTAACTTGTTACTGAGAATATTAAATGATAAATGATTTTATTTCTGTAAGTAGGTTTTTACTTTGTAGAAACACTTTTACACGTCAATCAGTCGGCGTTTCCTATCTGACTACTCTCAGAAGAAAGGCCGAAACAAACTCAGGTCACAGTCTCTTTTAAATTCCAGATCATGTAAAGACCATGTGGATTGGCATCTGAAATGGTCTTGGCTGTTAAAAAAGTCCAATCTTAGCCGTTCTTGAAAATCACACTGCATTATTTATCTACTCAGTTTAGGCATTCTATTCCTACTAATCCTAGTATTATTTTAAAGTATATTCGGTACGTTTATCAAAATTAACAGATGTGAAAATACGAAAATCTAATACAGCTTATAAATATTATCATAATTTATTATGCTATTGTATGTATTTGTAATATTTGTCATTTTCTGAATATATTTATATTAAAATTTAATACCATATATGTACCATGTATACAAAATGTAGCATGTTTTTACCGAATTATTTAAATATGTTACAAAATTTTATAAGCCAAATTGTTAAATTTGTTTTAGGATACGCGTAAGTAAGTAATTTAGCGTAGATAGATTTTGTTATTGAATTTTAACTAAATTTAAGTCTGACCTACTTTATTGATATTTGTACGCCGTCAAGACTTCAAGAGCAGTGATCTATATTTGTATTAACAACATCTGTTTTTACACCCACAAATAAATAATTTGACTGTGACTTAATTTCTAACCATTTATTTACCTGACTTAATTGATAATTCTGTACATACCTACTGTACAAAATTATCAATTAAGGAGGTACTTACCTAAAACATGTCTTTTTATAATTCAACTAGCGGTCGCCCGCGGCTCCGCCCGCGTGGATGTCGGTTACCGCTGCAAAAAGCCTACCCACGAAAGACACGGTCAGCAAAATGATTCCCAGGTCAATTCACAGACACCGACAGTAACATCGACGACGCAGTCATTATCCGCAGGCTGCACAGATTGTCTTTCTGTGTATGTTAAAGTTGTTAATGATGAAAATATTTAAATGTAATTAATACTAAGTTTTCACATCTGCCGGCAGTCCCGGAGCGCAACCCGTTGTTTTAGGATAGATAACTAAAGCGATTATTGTAGAGCTTCTCTATAAACAACATTTGACGTTAAATTATTTTCAGGTAACAAAATATACTGATGGTCGGGAGCCCCGACCCGTGATAGGGCAACGTAAATTTGCCCATGCGTAAAACATTCTTTTCGTAAATCTACTAATTTGAATGTTTGGCCCTGGGAGAAAAGAACTGTTGTTTAGCTCTGAGAAGAACTTTTGCGTAGGTGTAGTTTTAAGAACGAAATCTAAAAAAAATCGCACGAAAATTATTAGACTTCGCGCACGACCGCTGCGTAGGGAGCATACCTTACTCATAGATTTAAACTCCCCTCCCGCACGCGCACCCCCGCCTTGGTGACGCCCACTTCGCAACGGGCCGTGCAGCAGAAATCGTAATATTTTAATTTCGCCATAACTTCAAAACCAAACGTCCAATTTTAATCATTCAAAGACCAAATATTATCTACATAAACTGTACTTAGTGATGAAATAATTTATTTTGATAAGGATTAATAGCATGAGTAAAATAAACGCGTTTAAATGTAGTCCAAAAAAAATTCAAGATTTTTAAATAAAAAACAGTTGTTGTGCCTCACTCGACATAGATAGGTATAGTGCGTCGCGGACTTTTTTGAAGGTATTTATAAGATCTACAATTAATTAGAACATTTTATGGTTTTGTCTTTTATAGTTTAGGCAGCGTACGCAAAATAAGTAACTTTTCTGGTTGATTTTTTACACCTTGTGTCCGAAAAACCCAAATATCTTACGGAACCCTATTTTTTTCCAAAATAAAATATAGCCTATGTTACTCGTGGATAATGTAGCTTTCGAATGGTGAAAGAATTTTTAAAATCGGTCCAGTAGTTTTTGAGCCTATTCATTACAACCAAACAAACAAAGTTTTCCTCTTTATAATATTAGTGTAGATTTAATAAGCAGAACATGCAATTTAATAAAAAACAATACACACCTGCCTGAAAAAGAAGTCAGACCCGTTATCCATGGCTGTTGACATCATTCGCACTCGAACACAACTCTTGGACAAAGTACACACCGCGCCGGCAACGCGCCAACCACCAAATGAAAGTTGTTGCAGCATCCTGAGACAAATTACAGACCAGTTGGCGTTTTTGTACAAACATTCGCGTTGTTTCATCAATACAAAACTGAACTTTATCACAATAGACATAGGGTATATTTTTTATTGATCCAAGTAACGCGAATAGTTGGCCAAATACGGTAAGCGAAGTGCCAGCATTACACAATCATCATTAGTTCTTGCACCTCAACCCAAAGATGTCGTTACTTGCCATTATTTTATCTTTTTAGTAGACATAGATGATGGCTCATTACTAGATTTCAGATAAGTAATTAAATAAAATAAACCTGTAAATAACTAAATAAATGATTATAATTCTTGTTGATTATTCAAGTTGACTCATTATTAGGCAATCGAGTTGGTTGCTAGGTACAATTTTCGAAGTAGGTATTTTTAATTTTTAAAAGAATCACATAATAAACTTTATTGGAATTGTATACATTTTTATTAGTTCTTTATTGGATGCGGTAAATGAGCATCTTTCTATGCGCTTCTTTTTCCGTAACCAAAAGATGAAAACGGGACTTATAAGATTTCGTGTATGAAACGATACAGTTCCTCTTCCTTACATATTATATAACAAAGTCCTCTGCCGCGTCTGTCTGTCGTCCTGTTCGGGATACCTAAACTCAAAAAACCTGCACCAATTTTCATGCTGTTTTCACCAATGGATAGAGTGGTTCTTGAGGAAGGTTTTCATCCACGCGGGCGAAGCCGCGGACGTCGGCTGGTTATTATAATATAAATAGCTATCTGCCACAGGGCTGTATCTTTTTAACCGTACCTAATAGGTAGGTAAGATAGGATAAGTAGTTAATTAAGCGTTTCATTCGATTATATGAACATTCAACATACATAAACTCACGCCTTCTACCGATGGGGGTAGGCAGAAACTACAGAACGCCACGTGCTACGATCCTTACATACTCCTTTTGTTTCTTTTACGTTCATACATTTGGTCATAATTATATACCTACGCAATAAAGTTCATATTCGTAATAAACGCTAACATTGCTCAAAAAAAGAAAGTGTTAGTGCGCTCTGTGAATCTCACCCTTAAATAATTATGATTTTTATGAATGCTAAGAGGGAGTCAAAGGAACTTCCAAGGAAGGACTATCCATCCATACTAATCCATAATAATATTATAAATCAGAAAGTGACTCTGTCTGTCTGTCTGTCTGTATGTTACCTTTTCACGCCTAAACCACTGAACGGATTTCGATAAAATTTGGCAAGGAGATAGATGGCATCCCGGCTAGGCTTTTTATCGACATACCACGCGGGCAAAGCCGCGGGCGGAAGCTAGTAGTGTATAACTAAGAAAGCCACCTACAGAAACAGCATTTTTGAAAAAATATCTAAGTAAATACAGAATTACAGACATATTATTACTTACTGTTGAATGATACCTAGGTACCAATTTATGTCTTACTTGTGTAGTTAACAAACATGACATGTTACATTATATCGACGACGATAATAATGATAAATTAACAGTACTCTACTGTTATTCTACTTGAAGTTAGATAAGCGATTAAATACCTTTTCTGTCAAACTTATCTTCATTATTATAAACATCTTTAATATCTTTAGGCCACTAATAAAAAGATGACAAAAAAATATAAATAATATATAAGTACTTATACTTAAGTAAAACTATCGGTTAGATTGGAAGCCGACCCCAACATAGTTGGGAAAAGGATAGGCAGATGATGACTTAAGTAAAACTACATAAGAATTTACCTTAAGTATTAACATTCCACACTTGAGAACACTATTCAGGGGAAGTAAAAGAAGCAATGAGACACATGTATCATTCTCAGCCATTTATTAAATCATTCAAGGAAAATTCATTAAGTAATACCACATGACTGTAAACAGCTAGTCATCAACTCATTAGGCAGTAGACATTTTGGTGGCTGGTAAATACCAGACACAACGCCACTGAGCATTGTAAAAAATAACGCGCCATATTAGAAAAAAAAAGAGTACCTATCTAAATAATATAAGTATAATTAATATAAGTATAATTAATTACTTATTAAAAATAATTAAGTAATAATAATAAAAAAGTAATAAATGTTTTCATTTTTACAAAAATGTAGTCAACTTTTATTCATTATAAATTTTTTGGAAGATGTAAAAAGCATTTTGATAACGCGAAGAATTTTTTATTCTCACCCTCCTAATCTTGCCAGCCCTGAAAATTTTCCGCCCAGAGCTGATCATCTGCCTTTTCTAGCGTTTTCCCAACTATGTCGGCTTCCAGTCTATCTATGCAGCTGAATACCAATATTTTACATGGAGCGACTGACTGCCTATCTGACCGCCACAACCTAGCTATAGCTTGTAAATATTCCCACGGATTCGAGACATACGCGATTACGCGGGTGAAACCGCGGGGCATAGAAAGTAGGTTCATTAAGTTAGCAACAACTCGGAATAGTAGTTAGGTTCTACTATTCTAGTAGTTAGGTTTAACAGTAATCATACAGCTATAATTATAACGCACTAGCTAACCCGACAGACGTTGTCCTGTAAATTTTCTAATTTTCCGCGCAATTTTCTTAATTGTTTCTTTCATAAGAATCTTCTCCTGACAATAACAAACACAACAGAAAAAGAATTAGCGAAATCGGTCTAGCCGTTCACGCGTGATGGCGTGACCAAGGGAAATAGGGATTCATTTTTATAAATTTAGATAACACATAAGTAGGTACCTTACTTTTCAAACTGAGTCTAAAAACGAATATATTTCAAACTTTTATTACCAATTGGCACAATCTCAGACCAACAAAAAATTACAAAACTGCAATACTTGTCGACACGCAAAGACCAAGAATTGTAATAATTATTGTTTCTCTTGTAGGTTTATGACACAGCAGTGCACTATTTATCAACATGTTAAACAATAAACGCGCCACTCCATAGAGGCTAAGCTACGCACGTGTTAGCTTAGCTTCGCTAATGAAAAAAATGTATGGGGGTTTGTTATTGAACAAACCAATAATTTCCATTTACTTAGCTATAAGTTTTTAAACAGCTTTTTTATGGTTGTCTTAATAAAAAATGCTACTTATCTAATAAATTATTGAGTTACCTACATTGTTTTGGTTAGAGGTGGCCATTTGGACCACTTTTTCCTATTGTCTTGCCTCACGGACACTACGCGCTGATGCGTGGCTAGTCTGGCTAGCAAACAAATGAATCGCGCAGCTTACCAGGTAAAACCTCTCCGCGCACATCCTGCGTAACAGTGGATGGTCGACTTAATAAAAGAGCACACGCTAATTTGCAAACTTCTCTATTGTTTTGCAAATACAATTGAAAGTGAATCAAACTTGTAACAAACAGTGAGAAGTATGAGAAGTTAATACACTACCTACTCAAGATTTATATTTTCTATGTATATACTAGCTTCTGCCCGCGACTGCGTATACGTTTACGGGATAAAAAGTATACTTATGTTAATTCTGGTTATAAACTATGTGTGCCAAATTTCATATTAATCTGTTCAGTCGTTTTTGCTTGATTGAGTTACAAACATCCAAACATACAAACTTTCCAATTTATAATAGATTTGTAGGATATAGATTTCGGATTACTTAGGTATATTTTTTTTATGTTTAAAGTTTTTTTTCTTCTTCAATTACATTAGTACTTACTAAGTACCCATTTGATCTTTTGAATTAAGCACCTTCCTTCCAGTTCTCTCTATTATGAGGCAATAGTTTCATATCCTTTATTTGTATTATTAGTATTTGTATTTTCTGTACCTTACTTAGGAAAACTAAAGTAAAAATATACTCCTTTTTCAGTGTTATATCACTATTGTATTTTTGTCATTGCGGCTCTTAGGCTAAACGAAATAGGTAAGTACTCAAATATGGATAGATATTTGTTTACATTAGTCCTGCTACCTTATGCATATGGTTTAGGTGCATTTGTGAGGTAGCCAAGATGTTATCATAACAGGTATTTAACTAAATATAATTTATTAAACTTATCAAGCAATTTTGATCAGTATCACAAGTTTATTGTTCTGTTGCTGTGCACATATGTTTATACCACAGGAGATACAGAATGGCTTACTTTTGTAGTAATTGTTGCCTCTGCATTCAAGTATCAAAATAATGTTTAGAGAAATGTGCAGATAAATTAAATTCATACTACATGACACTCGTTTAATTCCATGAAAGAAAACAGGAGGGATACAATAAAAAAATGCAATGCTATCAATCAAAAGAAGCAATGATCAAGAAAGAACTGGTGCAATGGAAAAATATCCACAAAATATTGAAGACAACACCTGGCTAAACCAAAAATGACAGTAATGGTTTTTTGTAAACCAAGTACTATAAGAAACACTTGTAAACTATTTACACAAATGTGACTAGAAGGAATACATAATAATAAATACCACAAATACACACACTTACCTGACTGTAGTAAATTGTAAAATAAACACAATTCATGACTGCACCGTGTAATATTTTGAGCAGCTTATTTGATAACCAATACATGACATCACTGACAGGTTTATTCCCGTAGCTTCTTCAGTGATATAAGTAAAATAACTTGAATACATTGTTGAAAATGTTTAGTTTTGGTCATCACTTGCTAGGAATATGCTTATAGTCATAGACTAGACTCTTAGACCTTCTGATGGACCGTTTAAATAAAAGGTGAAAAAATATTGCTAAAATATTTCCACACTTACTTAAATAAATTGGTTGCAGTATTATTTAATAGTTACAGAAGACGCAATTTTCCTTATAAAATAGGTACTGACATCTGAGTCACTTTTTATAACACCCATGGTAGCCTCGTCTTTGCCAGAATCCATAAAATGTCGAATAGGAGTAGAATTTGTAATGTTTCTTGGTTTTTAAATAAATTTATAACATAACTAAAAGAATATACTTAATAAAAAATAACTGATAAACAAAGAGGTTTTCAAAAACTCGATCTAAACACAACTTACTTGAAAGAGAGTACGGATCACCGCTTCTCACAAGCCTGCGGAATACAAAGAAATCTTATCCTTGACAACAACTTATCAATACAAAATATAGAATTATCATTATCACAACGTAAATTCAAAATATGTGATAAAACGGCAAGATTTGAGTACGACGAAAAATATTTTTTGTTGAGGTTGATTTTTAGACTCTTGACATTGACAGCTGACACAAGACAAACAAGAGACACGGCACGATCTCTACAGCGCGTTCAACCTATCTGTGCAGGCGGCAAAACGCAGAACTAAAACTTAATGTACCGAATTTGTCATGCTGTTGCATTTTCCCTTGACAAGCAGCGCCACCGTGAACTGCACACTTAAACTAAGTGATGGGACAAAAGTTACTAAAAATAAAAAGTTCAATTTTTATCAGTGTAAACGTGTGTCTTAATTAAAAATGTAAGTAGCAATAGAACAGTAATGTATATTTTGTTTTGTTGATATTTTTTTAATACTTTCATTAAACCAACATAAAAGAATACTGGCCTCTATTAAAGTTAGTAGAGACATGTTTGACATTATTTTATGTTTTTTTATGTAAAGGAATGTAGTTGTTGAGAAGAAAATGCAGTAAAATGTAAAAATAAACAACGCTGTATATTTAGAATTCTATTTCAAATGACTATCAGATTTATATAAAATTAAAGGTAAGTATTAGTTATATATAAATAACCGATTTTGATTTGATTTGAAGAATCCAACATTATTGCACTTTTATCATCCATAATCATCAGATTTCAACGCTCTTCATTTACAACATCTGGATCTTCGCAAAAACTGTGAATCCTATCGCACTTGGTTTGGTATAAGTCGTCATGTCAATTTTATATTTTAGTCATTTAAACTTACATTTTGCTTATTTATCTATTGTATCTAAAGTAAAATCAATATTATAATTCGTAATGTTGTGCTTCAAATAAGTGTGTACTCGCCTTTAGATACACACATTCACAAACGTGTACTTGTGTTGCGTCTCAGGTGGCTGATTTGTTTGTATTTCCATCTCAGTTTTTCCTTCAATTCAATAGCTCTATCTTTGTCACTCAGTGCCGCAAATGTAAACGTCATTGACCTCTTTCATCCCCACTCTGATCAGTCAATATTTCTGTATGTACACAAACCGATACTAGTGTGCGTTGAAACAGGCAGTGCGTCTGTGCAATGTATTGATGTAAACATTCTCTTGTCATTTTATTTCAGTGCGTTTGTAGGACCGTATGGAAATCTCTTCAAGGCGCATCTGAAAAACATGTGAACAGCTGATTTCGTTCGTATTAAAATTATAGTGAACCCCCGATGTGTGTATTTTTGTAAATGCATTTTTTGAAAATTAAGCGTCAAGATAAGTGCTACAAAAGTCTTTGTTTATAGAAGTGTGGAAAAAAGGTCAGTTTTAAACATTTTTACTTGTAAATATTAGAGATCATAAATAAATTAAATTTTAAGCATCCGGTCAGGTTAAATTTGGTCAGACATAAAGTCACAACGTAGGTATTGTGCCGTTTTTTTTGGGAAAACAAACATCAAGTTTCGAACTCGAGCCTACATTTTCTTCTACAAAATTGGGTGAGTACCAGACTGATATTTATTTTCCCAAAAAATGCACCCAAGAGCCCAAATTAAGTAGGTACCTAAAGAAAGAACCCAAATTATCTTTGTATAAGTAGGTAATAAGTTATGTACAAAACCGGACTACAGTAACCGATGACGCTGCGTACAAACAACTTCCTTGTTCTAGGTAACTAGAAGGTGATAAAATACGCAATCGAATTTATCGACTGAATGAGCTGTTTATCTTTAGGGTTGTTCCGCATGAACAACTTCGAAAAAAACAAAATATCGATACGATAAATAAACCTTCCCCTACCAAAAAATAAATGCTTTCTCCCGCTCTTTTTATCGCCAGATCGTAATTACAACAACGCACATCATATCTAGACTATCTACTTCATTGTCTAACTTCCTCATAATTAGCATGATGTAATCTTTTTCTGTGCCCCGACCGACATGGCCAGCATGGGTGTTATCGATTTTGACCGTGACCCATATATTTCTATTTGCGCGCGTATCTCCTACTTCCTCATTACAAAAACGTGTCCAAATTGTTTACCAATCATTGGTTTAGAGTGCTTCTGTTATTGAGCAATTAACATTATGATAATGAAAGCGATTCCATAACAAATGTCTTCTGTCTTCATTACTATTGCTAAGGCATTTCTTTGTTGCTCCATAAGGGAAAACATGTTTGCATTTAGGTACTGTAAAAAACTAAAACTGTACTTTGAAGAATATCTAGACTAGAACTAGAAGATAGAGCGGTAACTTTATCGCGGACACTTTTTTTTAAAGAAGCTTTCCGTAGGTACATACCTCTTCCCATAAAAATATCAATAGCTTTACGATTACGAACAATTCATCTACTTATGCATTAAGTATTATAAATATTTTTTATACAAGATTAGCTGAAAGCTGTAAGTATGAAACAATACATAAATAGTTTTTTTACATCTTGGCACTACTAATATAACCCTACTACAAAAGCGTTAAATTCCCGCGCATTGCCACATCGCGTTCAGAAATAGTGAGCCGTCCTTGTGATCATCGTGCGAATTAACTAAAACTCATTCTACAGATGTTTTATAATAGAACAGTTATTTTTTATTATGTTTTTCGACTCAATACAGATTGTGTTTACCATAAAATTAGGTAGTTTTACCTAAATTATCATAAAGTCCTTGTGTCCCCGCGATTTCCACTAAAGTCGCCAATTAGTTTCTGATCAAAGATTTTCGTTACCTTCAAAACTTATTTTTGTTTTCAAGTTTAAGTATGTAGTTTTTATCTTTTTAAAGCGACAAAAGATAAGTTCAGTAAGGTACAAATTCAACATATCGAAACTTTGTACAATTTGGGTTTACCCAACGATTAGTATGAGTGTTACATGACAAAGAACATTATGCTCGTTAAAAGATAACCAGCAAAACAAACAGGAATTGCACATGACATACCAAAATAAAGCGTTTCATTATCAGTAAACTTTGTAGGTGTCACAAGGCAATGCAAACGAGTGCTGGTTCTAATCAGTAATGTCTGTCGCACGTGTTATGCGTCCCACGTATTTCAATGTTTATCTCCGACGACCTTCAAGTTCCGCGTAACAACATCAACATCGCAATCCTAAGTTCCAATCGCAGTAAGCATACTAACTTTGTTGAACATACACATACACACATTTTTTCGAAACCAAAATTCCCTTTTGAAACTGAATTTGAAAAAGGTAAAAAGAAAGGCCCAAGGATAGACCCCTGAGGAACACAGGATTTCTCTGAGCTTATTAATATTTACATTTAAAATTAACTAAGTAATTGTAGGTGAACAGAAGTATTTCTACTTGGTGTGTGTCTGTGTCGGCTTCATATTTTGTAATGACCGATTAATTATGAAATCCTTCATTGTTTGTCATTGAGACGCTGCTGTAACAAAATTATCTTCATTATGTATGTACCTAATTATGATGTGATTATCATTGGAGTAATAAAATTAAATGATCGCACAAAAGAAGCGCAATTGAATTGTAAAAACAAAACATTAACTGTGACGAAAGCTAACAAACACTGTGGATACACTGTCACTGTGACACTGTGGTAAAGGAAAAAACGTGATTATTTCTAGTCACCTTTATTTACAATTTATTCTATGATTTGAACATTACAAACTGCGCATAAAGAACTGCGCAGTATAATCTCGCGCTGTTAGAGATTCACAATTAGTTTTTTTATAAACCTTTGTCAATGTTAGCAAAGGACGCGTGAACGATCTCATTTTGTCATCAATCTCAAATTGGCACACACGTTCTGCCATATTTTGTATTTTCTACAAAGCGATTATCTACTTATTGTATTTCGCACTTGTTCTCTAATCCTTCTCACAGCATTTCACAGCAGCCGTGTTGGTTCGCATTTTTTTGCGCATTTGTTGCAATCTGATTAATCAATTCAGTTTATTGGCAGTCCGACAAAGAATTTTTGCATGTTGCACCACAGAACGGTTTTCTAACATCTGCATCCAGCCTGTACCAGCAGCCTTTACAAAGTCGCCGCGTCGGTACATCTTGTTAGGTAGCAACCCTTCTGCCCAATCCCAACTTTATCCCCCTGTTGGCTAATTGGATGACTTTATCTTCATACATACTCCTTCAAAACTTCCAGCTCATGTATATTTTCTCTGATTGAATGTATTGAATTCTATGTATAAAAGCCCCGTAAACTTTCGGAAAAATCCCCATTCCGATATTTCCCCATTCATGGCTCTACCTAAATTATAAATGAATCCCTTGATATTCGGTCAGACTATCGAAGCCATTATATTATTATATTTTCGATCCAGACATTTTAAGCAACAAATGGACATTAGACAAAGTGGTATAGCCAAAGTGTGGGTAGTCGAGACGGTGCAGTTGGGTTCGCCGCCCTTACCGTCGCGACGCCTGGCCCGAAGGGGTGGCCACCCTGTGGATGAACTCTCATTTATGCCACAAAGGAAACCTCAGCGTCTCCTTACGTTTTGTTTCCTTCCTCCTATGCTCAAACAAATGCATAAATGAGATGTGATGTTGTTTACACTGAGAGACCTTGAGCAATGATAAAAAAATGGATATTATTTTTCGCTGGTGGTGCCGTTGCAGCCTCAGTTTAATAAAAGAAACTGAGGCAGCAACTGTTTAAATTGAGTAGAATAAGTGAAAAAACATTACCGTCCTTCTGGGGCAGTCGGTTAAAAATAATACACACAATTTGTGCTGACTACGGTTTGAGTATGCTTTTGGTAATAGTAAATGCTATTAACAAGATTTGCAACAGCGAGCATTTCACTAGCAAACAACTCGTTTAATTATAAAACGATATTGCTTACTCCACAGAGAACTATAGGTACAATATTTTTGTAGAAATTGTAAAATAGTTTTTCGATCGAAATTGGCTTTACGCCCGTAATTGCTGTAGAATGCCTTCTACCTGGCTGACACGCAAAGACTATCAAGAAGTAAAATATTAAACATCGAATCATTCTGCTTGTAGAAGACACGAAATGCCACTTGAAGTCAAGTACGACGCGAAATAGATACAATTTGTTCTAGTACTAGATTATATAATTATTTGTTGTCTCATAGTGTTGAGCAACATGCACTATTCATTTTATTAGCCTCATTGTTTCAATACACGCAGGATGTGTATAGTCTGTATAGCGCTTTGTCTTGCACTATCTCAATAAACATCAAGAACCTGCCAGAGATATTAAAGAATATGTAGGTATAAGTATAAATATGTACATTTATTACGAATAATCACAATCATAACTTCATCCATTAGATGATTGTAAATGTAATAAAAAAAGAACAAAATAATGTTGTGCAAAAATACGATTACAAGTGTTCCGGCCTTGGTAGACTCTCGCTTTCGGAACAACCTTACTGTAACAGAATAATAAACTAAAATTAAATGATTAGCACTAAATACCTATAGATGGATTGGATAAGTGAGGAAAAGGACAGACATTCAAACTATTCGCATTGTAATATACCATTTCATTGATCTTGTATCACAGAATGCTGTACGCAAAAGTCAACATATTAACAGGTCCTGCAAATTAGAAGAATATCCAAATGTAAAGATGAAAAGTACAAAAGGCTTAAGCGTATAGTTAATTATTATTTCACATTATGTAAACAATAACTAGAGCGGAATTGGTTAACCTTATTACGATGGCCAGTGCAGTGGTGCAAGTTGTCCAAAACTTGGTAGAAGGTGTACTAATTCACAAAGGGGATATGTGAGTCTATGAACACGACACTAAACGCGTTTATAATGTATGCCATGACACGATCAGTTCCGGAATTCGAAAGGGATATTGAATTTGAAACAAGTTAAGGTAGCTAACGAGGTTGATAACATTTTTATTGCGTTCTTCGGAATTTTTAATCACGACTTTTCGTCGGCTCATAGACGTGTTATTATATGAGGTGGATCGGTACATTCAGAAAGAACGTCGGATGCAGGAACTAAAAATCAAAACTGATGTATTCAGTTAGGTTGGAGTTATTTATGACTACAGTTTCACGTTATAAATCCTCCACGAGCCAAGGCTTCCGTCGTACCACGCCGTGTTTTTTTAAATATAGTCTGTCAGTCAATGAAAAAGGTTATGCTACACGTAATGTACGTTTAATTTACTATCGCATTACATATCCGCGATGTTCATGATGCTTTGCACAATCAATGGCCGCCAGTTAGCCAACATAGTCGCTCGCAACAGCATTATACGCGCATTGGAAATGTAGAACGGGATTTATGACATACGTAATGCGTGGTTATAGCAATTTACGGTTGTCTGATGTCATATTTTATTGATATTCCACGACGCTATTTGATATGGCAAGTAGGTAAACGTTAGAGAAACATAACAAATAAATCATGTTTTAAAAGATTCATGTATTCCGAAGTCGGCTTAGATGCATTATTACGAAGGATAAAGAAAAATGTCTTTCTCTCTACTAAAATTGCAAGCAACGTTAGAAATCCCTTGTGGATGAAAACATAGTCGGGAGCGTCGCGTCGGGACGTGGTAGAAACGTTTCGCGCTATTGTCTCGTAAGCCAGCTGTATTCTATTAGCCTTGACTTTATCGTTCATATTACGTTCCGCCAACAGTTTCATAGTCGACAAGCATCTAAAGAATATTATAATCGAGCTGTATGTTGAATGTAACCTTAATCATTACAACACAATGTCCAATCGTGTGTCCCTTTAGTTCGATAAGGTCATTTTTTGTTGTCTTGTGAGTCTTTGGGTTTATTGGCGCTTTACCTGTTTAGAAAATGAACATGAGTGTGTAAATAAAATCAATGAAAACTACAAATAATTTGTCATAAATTGCCTTTTACATATGTTTAACACCGATCAGGTTCAAATTATTCTTCGTCGAATCAAGCCTCAGTCGTACTGAGCAAATTGTCGTTTCAATCAAGTCAGCTCTATTGTGATTGTGAGACAAGGCACTAATTAAGTTTAATGCACATTTGAACTCGACCTTGGCTGTAGTCACGAGTCACGAAGTCTCGGAACAGCCCGTGGCCCGACTATTTAGTATTGAGCAACATCCCTTCTAATATTGTTCCTAGCGCTTTAGTTTCGAGCAAAAGCGGAGTGGTGTGAAGAATTTCAATTAAATTCAAGCTGGAGCAAAACAAAGCCAGATAAAGTTGGGGATCGATAGGAACTTAAAGCAGTTAAAACATGCCGTAACTTTGAAATGAGATAATGAAATGTAGTCTATCTTTCTGTGTAGAGAGGAGACTAGTCTTTCAGAATATTTTCAAAGAGGAAATTAATGGGCTAGACAAGACATGCAAAAAGTAAATGTAGTTTTATACGTTGTTTCAAGCACTAGTCCTGATAGTTTTGCGACAGCAGGTACCGATGAACTAGCGGAACCACAACGCAATAATTCTCAGATTTCCACACTGCAATTTTGTATTATTTTCGCAGTTTTGCGACAAGATGACTAAAACGCAATAAACGATAACAGTATCGCCCTCAGTAAACCTTGGTTTTAACGCGTGAATGGTTATGAAGTACCTATCAAAGCTAGTCATAAAGAACATATAATTATTATTGAATCGCCGTATAAAACACACATCACGAACCGGGCCAAATATACTTTTTACTGTCCGATATCACGAATCTAAACTTATCGATGAAACTGTTGTTGAACAAACTTTTCTGCGGTCCTTAATAAACAGTTGACACTTTGGAAGCCAGACATTATTACGATGCATTTTTATAAATCTATAATTTCTAGCTAACGTTATTAAAATATCCATAATGCTCCTAAATAATATGGCTCTTTATGTTGGCCATGAAAAATCTGGGTTACTAAAACACATGTTGAAATGCTTATTCATCTAAGAGACTCCCATTCCCATCACTCTAATTCCTTAAAATAATATTTATCTGAGCAACTCATGCAAGTCCTTGAGCAAATATTCCGGTCTGTTGGTTTATTGCTTTACGTACTTTGTATTTATTTAGCCGGTTGCGCATGAGTTCAAGCGAGAAGGAAACGCCGTTCATTAATATTAACCAATTAATTAATTTCAAACTGAGCCTTCGGTGGCGCTTTGATTGTGTAAGTGATAGCGACATTTGAATATTCATCATTGTGCTGCTTTTGTTGTCAATCAACAACACAATACTGTACCTTTAGATGGTAATTGCTTTTTTATAAGCTGCCTTTCCGATATCACAATACCTATTGGTTGACCCATTGGCAATGAACTGACATTATTATGGTCGAGGTTCTAAATTATCGTACAATTTAATTGAAACAGAAATGTAATTTGATGCAGTATCGGAATCAAGTGTAGTAAAAATAAGCATGTAGCTTTAATTAATGTTATTAAAAACTTGTCTTTGTTACAGGTATCAACGAGCAAGAATCATAGGTGTCTACCAAAATGCCGTCGCTCCTAGAAGCTCTAGAGCGGAAATATGGCGCGAAGGGCGAGGTGAACCCTCCGATAGATGACATGCCAGTTGCTATATTTGTGCCCAAGCGCTCCCCTCGACTGAGTGTGCCGACGCTACTAGTGCTCAACGACTGCGACATCGACTGCGCAGGAGACGCTTGCGCCCTTGCCGATAAGTGCGCCGATGTGGTTGAACTCGATATAGCCAAAAACAAACTCGCTGAATGGGAAGAAGTAAGTTACTGCTAAGTTCATCATAGATAATGGATAATAACCTCCTTGTCAAGTCAACTATTACGGCACCTCGGCAATAAGCACACCATTCCCACAGTAACGACAAACTATACCAATTATTGGTTAAAGAAGGCAGTTATTTCCGCGGTGTTACGTTCACTCCTTAATAATGTACGACTCACATAGAGTTTTGCTTCTAGGTTTTTGCAATACTGGAACAGACGCCGCGAGTAAGGTTTCTAAACTTAAGCTTCAACCGTCTCTCGGCCCAGATCCAAGCAGCGCTATCTCTTCAGCCACGGTGGGACAATTTGAGCCACCTCATTCTGAATTCCACATACGTTCGTTGGCCGAGCGTCCACGCTTTACTCAAAGCTCTACCAGCTCTGGAGGAGTTGCATTTGAGCCTTAACGAGTACTCCTATGTGGACTTAACAGGGAAAGAGGTTGATGAGAAAGCCCAGTGTGAATCTTGTTCACGACTCAACGTTGATGTCACGGAACCAGTACACGACCAGCTAAAGAAACTCCATTTCTCCGGGAACCACGTCGTAAGTTGGAAAGAGATCTCCAAACTAGGCTACGCCTTCCCAAACTTGGAAACCCTGCTGGTTAACGACTGTCCCATAACCACTCTCGAGCCGGACCCGTGTGAGAAATGTATCGATGAGCACGGAAATAAGAAAAGCCACGATGCCTTCCCGTAAGTGAATACAATCATTTGTAACCAATTAGGTCAATGTGTGTGTTGCCATTGACCAATTGATCTTCAGAATTTGAATACAGTTTGTTTTGTGCGGCGTCACATTAGCGAATTCATTGATATTCCAGACACCTCCGCTTCCTAAACCTGAACAATACGGGCTTAGCGACGTGGGACGAGGTGGATAGACTGGCACAGTTTCCTGCTCTCAGGAGTTTGCGAGTACAGGTGAGTTCAAGCAACACCTGTTAAACCTATTGTGTATTCACGGCATATAGGCCATAATGTTTGCAAATACTGACCTCGCGAATGCAGGATTATGCACATGGCCGGAACTGTATTGTAACTATACGGTATTCTAAGCACACTTTGAAGCTAGAATTTGTAAATAGGCGTGACTTTGTGCAGACATACAATATTGATTGATGGGTAATTTATAGGGGATATTTTAATGATTGGGACAGCTATTGATTAGTAACGAAACCGCTTTAGATTTATTTTAATTGATATCCCTAAGCTACAACTGCACTTTGCCGTGCATAGTCTGTCAGAACGCCAACACGTTTAGCGCCGCCAACTTGTAATCTGAACGTCTCCGCTATAAGCGATCTATATTTGACGTTGAACGGTAACGTATGAAGTGTTCAGAAGTACTGTAGTTTTAAATTATCCGTGTAACGTCCCTCGGGAACACGGGGCAGCCGTAATGCGGGTGAAGGTCTTCCAGATATAGTGGCGGCCTACTTGACGCCCGGTTGTGCAACGTTAGCTAATATCACCGATCACTACCAGGCACGCATAATTTCGACACGTCTCCGCTCACGGGTATGAACGGGAGCTCACAGATTTTATAGGAGCGTTAGCCTTGCATTTGTCTGGTGCTTGAGACGTTTTATGTTCTACTCAAACAGATTTTGTGTCGTAAAAATGATCGGTATTACGATTGGCTTCGTCTCGTTCTCAGTAAAGGATAGCTATACAGAAAATAGGCTTGCTTGTGGAAACTTTCCGCGTTTGCATCAGGCTCAACCGACATAAAGGTCGAGCTACTTTCGATTTCCATTTCGCGACCGTCGTAATATCTCAAAATACGCAATGTTGACTTAGGAATATCTGTCAAGTTCAAGGTTGTGCAAGTAGATCGTCGAAAACGAGCCGTTCAAATGATTATCTCTTTGTGTACACATCCATGTCCTTTGTTACGCAAATCGTTTATCATAGCTGAAGCTACATTGGTCACGAATTGTGACTCGTATTGACGCAGTTATAGGGTTATTTTTACCATGAAACTAGTAAAGTAGCCATGTTTTGTGACCGTCACGCTACAAAGAATGTGAAAGTGTGTCTGTTTGTTTTAATGCGCGCTTTATGCGTTTATGGGATTGTGATGTCATCATAATAGTCAAAGTAATTTTTATGTGTAACTTAATGAGTTTGTAGTTAAGAAATATTAGACACCTTGACTTATTTCATACATGAAATACTAATCGTTCGTAACGTCTTATTTATTCGGTAACAACAATATCCACGAAGACTGCGGTACTAACAAATGAGTCCCTGGTCCGATTCTTATGTGCATCCTAAAGTTACATTGGGTCCTTGTACGTATCTCCTATATAGCCAGCCATATACCTACTGACTGCTAGGCAATGACATAATACCTAATATCATTTGAATAGTCAACCATCATTGTTAGTTTTAGTTCGACTATGAACCTCTGGGATCATACATATTATACTTACAGGCGTTAGAAGGATTTACTTTCTTGTAGATTTCCTCAAAATTGTTTATAATTAGCTCTAGCAGGATTCATTTGAAACTGCTTAGTTAGATCATAGAGTACAAACGTGGAGCTAATATATTATGTTCACAGACGTTCTCTTGAGCATGTGCTACATAAAGAATTTCGTAGGCGATGAACCAACAAACTAACAAAACATTTCTACTGTTACAATGTTTAACACAAAATATGACTGCGTGGGTTCAAGTGGGAACATGAATTGAAGAATGTCGACTTTTTCACTGTAGGAGATCTGGGAAAAAGAATAGGTAGGTCTTGCATGAAGATGCATGCAAGAATAAGTTGCAAGCAAAACCCAAAGATAATAAGTCCATTATTAATAAACTGGGAACAAAAAAGGATCGTTCATGGTAATAAAGACAAAAACTGCAAAGGTAAAGGGTTCGCGATGATTCATTCGTTAAATGAATCGAACTCTCCGGTCGGGTCGTTCACATTAACAGCTGAGCTAACGTCCTTGTGTCACTTGATATTTATACTCGTACTTACGTCTACATGTCCGTTAATATTCGAAATGTTCAATTTAATTACTTGATCAAATTAATGGAGCATTTCGTTTCTACAAAGTTCATTATCGTTACATTTGACTTCATATCGCATCATTATCCTTATGATGGATTTTGTTTGGCATTTTAGTTGACCTTCGCTTCGCAAGTGCTTAGAACCGACAATAGTGTCATCAAATTAGTATTTCAGTATTTCATCTCCCAACGAGTGTCGATCCATAGAGTCGCTCTTATAAATTTAAACCTATTATCCTCAACATGTTGATATTGCGATCTGCTAAAACTTAATATTTTCAGAGCTTGAGCTTGCTCCATTTCCATCCTATTCCCAACGTTGTTTATCCTTTTGAAATTACACCCAGGCATAGCAGCAGAGCTTACTGGTTTTCCGTCTATTTTACCGTTTTCGTTCGTGTTTGTGCCCCACATTTTCAGTCTGTTCAGCTGCGATAAGCTCGAGCCATGCACATTCAATCCTGATACCAGTAATACAGAGTGCAAGCTTTAATAGCTTGCAACCTACCTGTTGCGAAAAATATCGCGGTATCGTATTTTATCCCACTTTATTTCATAAATAGCAGCTCTCTACTTCTAAGAAATTGCATTTTGGAAAAATAATCTTCTTCCACATCCGCTAAAAATCCATGTTATCATTCATAGTTACAAAACTCAACCAAACAAATCCAAAACCTTCAAACGATGACATCATTTGTAACAAATGTAGTTTTCAGTTTCAGGAAACGTAGAGTACCGACCGTCACTACTTTAAAGATTATCTAGATTAGGAAAGAAGCGATCCAAACATTTTGCAACCTCCATTAAATTTTGTAATTTTGCAACGTTTGGAAATACGCCGCGGATTTTGGCATAGCAACTTCGACAGCAGATCGTCTTGAATATTGTATCTCCTTCTCAATAATGTACTCATGCACAATGCATGTAGAACTTGTATGTGAACTGAAAGCGAGGCAATTTGATGTTGTGCAAATGTCTACCAGTCCACCTGCCACACAAAGGGGTCTGTTCAATCTTAAATTGAAGTGAGTGGCCTTGTTTGCATTTTATCTACTGAATTTGTAGACGGTTTTGAAAACATTTTATCTCTGATAACACTCTTAAAATTGAACAAACCATGTATCGCTTCACATCAAATAAAACTTTATCAACGCAGCCAATTTTGTTGATAGCAGCTCTAGCTTTGCAAATTGGAATTCTTGTTGGTCTGTTCCTGCTATTTCCTTGATGTTGCTTTTATTGAAATATGGGCTTTAGCAAATTGGAAAATTACTTGCCACGTGTGAGGACAATAAGCTGTTGTCAGTGATTCATATTGGGGCATTAAACGGTCGAATCACTCTTTGATTTTTTGCCCACGCCTTCTGCGCGTCACCTCGCCGGTTTATGCACTTATTTCCTTTCATCAGTGCTGCTAATTCCTATCATTAGTATCAATGTGAGTAACAGTGTTGGTGTTTGATCTATTTAATTTACCACTTGAATGTTTCCTTTCAACATAAATATTATAAGTTCTTCATTTTAATTTGTAATGAATAGATAAAAATATGTTAAATATTGCTTCTAATTTCTTAGTCCCTGGCAAGTACCGTAACTGCACTGGACAAATCCCTTCCGTTATATTTAAAATGCAGATGTAACTTTTCGATTATAATCTTAGGTAACTGTAGTAGGCGCCAGTTGAATACAAAATTTATAGATTTGGTCGTGAAGTGTCGACTGGGTCGACACGGGGTGACCCAGAAACACGTGCAATGCTCTTTACCGTGTTCAGTGATTTTATGCCGTACCTACTGTAGCATGCTAGAAAAAGTGTACTAATTATTTCATAGGTATTACTGCATTTTACAAGCTTTTACTGAGATTGTCTGAGAAAGCAATTTTGTCAGTGAGGTTAGAATTATTTTCTCTCTCTAAATCTTATTCAATGTCATTCCAAATCCCTATGTGTGGGTTAAAACTTTGATGTATTTTAACTATCTGACGGGGCATTTATACTATGGAACGTAGACGTAGATACCTTCATCGTCTGTCTGGCTGGCATGATTAATTCTGGCTTTTGTTGGAGAATTCGACTCCTCCTACACAAAAGATGGTTTGCATTTGAATACTACATTCAGGCAGCGGTTGTTCTACCTCGTCTCTTGTCAATAACGCTTGAAGTTCCTCATTGACTGCTGGTTATATAATTATTGTAGTACTTATCATGTCTCTTTAAGCTCTCCCAAGCTGTCCGTCACAATCAAATTAAGTCTTCGTATTACTTTTATAGCTCTTATTAAAATCTAATATCTCGGTGAAAGACGTCGCCGTCGCCATAGAGTCGTGACCTATGAATTAATTACTCCATGCTACCTACTCGATATTTTAGGCCAACTGCCCCCTCGATCCGCACTTAACATTAATTTTCTAACTCCTTTGTGTATCATACGTTCAAAAGACAAATAGTTGTTGTAGGTACCATCGCGGACACTGGCGGTGGACCACTTTTCAACCTTATTACTAAAGGCATAATGGTCAAAAGTGGTCGACCGCCAGTGTCCGCGGTTGTATCTAGGATGTGGATATTATAGTTCCCAAGTGGCCAGGGGTAACTCAAGGAGAAAGAAAAGGTCGTATTCCAAACCTGGGGCTCGAGGTTTCGAAAGAAACATTTTTTTTATCAGAGTGAGTGGCCCTAATTATAAAAATGTTCAACGAAACAAACAAAACTTGATTGAAAACTAACATTTTCTACAACTTGTAAACTAGTTCACATAATTGCTTGTTATCGATAAAAACAAGTCTATCCACAGACAATTACTCAAGTGTTTATACTAACATTGTAAAGGGCACTTAGGCAGTTTCCTTCGCACGCAATGCAGTAGTTTCCCTTTAGTAACAGCTAATTCGATTTTTTTGCCGCAACACTGTAAATTAGATATTTGATTATAGTGCCGCAATCATAATTAGTTTATTAACCTATCTTGTATGTGTTATGTATGATGCAGTGGTCTACTAACCTATTTATTTTATGTTATTCACGACTAATCTCGACTGGCTTGCCAAGAGATTGTGTGACATTTTATCTACTACTATAATAATAATTATGTATAATTAAGTGTACGCAACCATGATTGACCAAAATTTTGATCTCGTCTGGTCTGGTGTTCCCAAAAGGTACGACTACGACAGGAGGTGTGTGCGAGTGACAAAGAGATATACAATTGTGTATATGGTTTAGAAAAGCGCTAAGTACCTATAGCTTGTCGAGCACTTTTTCTCTTCTCAGTCCAGCTATCTAATTGCGTAACTTATTTTCGTAATCTGTTTTATTTTGGCAGTTTCTGTTGCGTGGTTTAGAATAACAACGCGGACATACAGACAAACACGAAAAGCGACTTTATTTTTATAACATTTAAAGATTTATCAAAAACGGTTTGCATTAGTGCCTCCGTTATGGCAACACTAGATTATCGTTTTAATGCTTTGCTCCTCGTAGGCAGGATATTACTCAACTCAACTATTATGTTGAAACTAGAATAGATTAGAACATTTTTACCGATTTAAAAAAAGGAGGAGGTTATAACATTCGTACGAAACCTCGCTTAAATTTTAATAACTGACGTTCTCGAATATAGGGTAATGCTGTCACAGACGGGATACCAAGTATTTCGCAATAAACATGGCACGAGCCACGAATGACGTCAGAAGAGATGAGGTTCCATTTGCCCTTGAGCTGGTTAAAATATAGGTTTAATAAATAGTAAGTACATTGGTATGTCGATGTCATCTGGGGAGGGGAGAAAGACAAGTCGAGACTTTCCAAAATGCCTTTGCGTTTTATAGTGCCTTCATTTACAATTTCTGGTACCTATGTCTTTTTCTCCTATTTGTAAAATATCTGGCCATTGTTGTTGTCATTGTCAAGCACAAGACAGGGTCCTTTATTTGGATCCTTTGTTTTTATTTGGGACTACTACAATCTGCTATATAGTCGCGTAACTTATTTACCAATTTGTTTCATTTTGACAGTTCAACAACATTCATTGCGTTATAATTACGTTGTGGAGCAGATTTTTTTTACCCGACTACGGCGAAGAAAAAAGGAGGGTTATGATTTTGACCGGTATGTATGTATGTATGTTCATCGGTTCCCTCCTATCTTCCAAACCACTTATCACAATTTGACAAATGGTATGGTTAGAAGGTATAGGTATGGTTAGAAGCGTCGTAATTGTCCGCTGGTTGTAGGCTATGTGAAGTCACATTAAATTAAAAATGGCGCCCTCTAGAGGACAAAAAGTGAGGAACTTAAAAAAAAAATTGGTTTAATCGCACCATGTTGGGTATCAAATGAAAGGGCTTAATGAGCACATTTCAAAAATATATATATATTATAACCCCAAACGAATTTAAACAAAAATCAAGTAATAAAAACTAAAACCCAACTACGACTTAAAAGGTATAAACAAGACACCACAGACAGATACTCTGTAATCTGTTCGATTTATGCCCTAGCACGTGTGACTCCGGATTTTTAATTTGTCTGTCTGTGGTGTCTTGTTTATCTTTTAAGTCGTAGTTGGGTTTTAGTTTTTATTAAGTACTTGATTTTTTTTAAACTTATTTGCAATGGATGAGTCATTTGCTTCAAACCGATTCCAATTCTGATTGCTGACGTAGTATTATAATATCTGTGTTACTGATTAAATATTTTGCTATGTCGATGAGAAAACTTCTACCTCGAGCTCACCTCAACAACATCCAATTAAATAAAGCAGGGTAACACACTATCAATCAAAATCATCCATTACTTCATAGGTTTGATAAATTCGTCTGCTCACCAACGTAAATAACGCAATGAATGTGAGTGAACTGTCAAAATGAAACCCATAGCGATCAATATCATTCTAAGTGTGTTACGCAATTACCCCGCAGGTCATATTGTTTAGAAAAAGAACAATGTGTGCTCAGACCATATATGTAGGTACCTACCTGTAAACCTGTAATCAGTGCCGGCGTAAGGGCCACTGATACCCCGGGCGAAAATATTGTGGCGCCCACTTGAGGGAAGCAATATCAAGTGTTAGTTTTTTGCTGATCCCAAGTAAAATTATATTAAGAATTTCATCTTAAAAAAAAAAAAAAAAACCAGAAAAATCTCAATCGTCAAAAGAATATAACTAAAAGAAAAATGAAGGAGTATTCCTGAATACAAAAAATAGGAATAAAAGATTTGGGATGCTGGAAGAACGATATTACAAAACTAGTAACGCAAAAAATTCTGTCCTCTGTAGCAGACTAGCAGTCACATTGTAGACGGTTTTCGCGTTGCATAAATTCGAGCGACGCTCGAACATAGAAGGTTCAGTTATCCCCACCATCTACCACGTGTCACGCGTATCGGTTTGGCGGTGGAAGTATTGCAGTTTGCACCAATCGTAAGCGTAAGCACCGTGTGGTCGAGGAGTGACTCTAACGATATCGTTAGAGTCGCTCCTCGACCACAAACCCTCAAAAAATCCATCTAAAAAAAATCTCAATAAAAAATATGCATATGCACAAAGCGTAGAGCACAGTTCTGAGGGTTTGCACCAGGAGAGGCAAGAGACTCCAACTTCAGACCTTGGCGCCCCCCAGAATTTGTCGCCCTGGGCCATCGCCCCATCACGCCCCCCCCTAACGCCGGCACTGCCTGTAATGTAAATCTTTTCTCTTTATGCTTAAAAATGAACACATTCAACGTTTTTCTAACGTCACACTCGGATTATGTTCTAACAACGATAAGTAGGTATGTCAGTACGAAATATTTCCTACTTCTTTGTTCTATCACTTGCAGTAAGTCTAAGTAGTACGTAGGTAGGTACACGCTAGATCGCGATATCTCGCAGTAAGGCTAGTTATTATTTATTATACCATGACTAAGCCACTGTTTACCTCCAGTGCATCGTGATTCGTGACCCTCCGACGTTTATATGGGAATTAAACATGTTCGTAGGTATTTCTCTATTGCACATTGTTTTCATAAGTATCGAAATGAGGATATATACGGAAATTATTCATATATTATGCGTTGTTTCTTATGTAAGAGCAGGTTTTTATCGCGGTTGTGCTTATTCTTAATGGGTCTTTGAAATCGTTTTGGTAATAATCACGCGCTATTTTAATGATAAAACTGCTGTTTTATTTTATTTTTACCCGACTACGGCGAAGAAAAAAGGAGGGTTATGATTTTGACCGGTATGTATGTATGTATGTATGTATGTATGTATGTTCATCTGTTCCCTCCTATCTTCCAAACCACTTATCACAATTTGACAAATGAGGTATCGTTAGAAGCGTCGTGATTGTCCGCTGGTTATAGGCTATGTGAAGTCACATTAAATTGAAAATGGCGCCCTCTAGAGGACAAAAAGTGAGGAACTTAAAAAAAATATGGTTTAATCGTACCATGTTGAGTATCAAATGAAAGGGCTTAATGAGCACATTTCAAAAATATATATATTATAAACCCAAAAGAATTTAAAAAAAAAATCTAGTAATACAAACTAAAACCCAACTACGACTTAAAAGGTATAAACAAGACACCACAGACAGACAAATTAAAAATCCGGAGTCACACGTAATCTGTTCGATTTATGCCCTAACACGTGTGACTCCGGATTTTTAATTTGTCTGTCTGTGGTGTCGTGGTGTCTTGTTTATACCTTTTAAGTCGTAGTTGGGTTTTAGTTTTTATTACTAGATTTTTTTTTGAATTCATGGAATGCAATCAGTGTTTGCCTTATTAAAGAATATAATATGAAACATTACTAAAGCTGTGTCATTAGGTACAGCGTAAAATGCTTTCAATTGATTAGGTATCCACCTAGATTTCATATCATTATCCGAGTGCATTGTTGGTGCATCTGTTGACACTACACAATGAAATCGATACGGCAAATTCAATGATTCAGAACGGGGCTGTTACCGATCGGAACGGAACTAAAAATTATAACCGTTAAATTTAATTTTGAAACGGTCGTGTGTGACCGCTCCCTCCCGCGTGGGTAGTCAGATGTTCTCAGCCAATTTGACGGGAGGGGTGATTCTGCAACGGTCAAAACAATAGTATAATGCTCATCTAATAAATTAATACTTATCCTGTTTCAGGCCAAACAGAATTTACCTCTGTTTATAAGGAACAACTTTATACAATGTGAATTTAAGTGACTGCCGTTCGATTCTTGGATTTAAGATCATTAGTTGATATAACAGCCACCATGTATTATCTGCTCAATGTACTTATTGTGCTTAAAAATGTCAAGCTAATCAAGATACCTACTTCATGTGCTTAAATCAAAACGGGGAAAAACGGTATAAGTACAGAAATTAAAAAAAAAACTACGCGTTGATGAATAAAACAAAAGCTTATTTTAATACATAACATAACATCACCCTGTATTCCTCGAAGGGTAAATAAACCAATAGTGGACAAGACAATATTCATTGCATGAAGTCATTATTTACTAACAAGTTTAAATGTCGGAGCTATAAATATCTACGGGTTTTACGTATAAAAAATGTAATCTCACGTTAAAAAGGGTATAAACATGCGGCAATAGTAAATTCCGTAGGGACCGCGTATGCAAAGGTGATTCCGCCTTCCGTTTTTAGGCAAAACAGGGCCAGCGAGGTTGAACGCACGCTCAAAGATCTCTCATATAGGGGAGAACAAAGGACTGCTAAAATATTAGAAACTAAACTTAAACACCTGTTAGATCTAATTTTGTTTGCAATCTGAATATGAACCGTGCTTATGAGCCGTTAGTCATTTTCGCCTTTATTATTAGCTGGATAATGACTAATTTTGAGGCGTCTGAGGTTAGGTATATTAGATATAGGTTTGCTTGTAAGTGCAGCCTCTATTTTCTAGTGTTATAAATGAGAGACGTGGGTAAAGTTTGCGAGCCTACCTACTTACGTAAAATTTTGAACGCCAGAAACAATAACGATTGGACAGATTCCGTTCTGTTCTCGGTAGACATTTTCTTCTACCTATCTAGTAGTATAGGGCGGTAGAACACCATAAACAAGCCTTGAGAAAACATCATCGTGAACACAGAGCATGTAACATAAATCGATCATAAATAGGTACTTGGGATAGTCGGACTAGGAACTAACGTCTTCGCATCGATTCGTGCGCCCTACAAGGAAACCTGATCCTCACGGAACCTTGAGATGAACAAAAAGCAATTCAATTTAAATCTACGACTTTTTGTTTTGTTTCATTCGATGATCCTTTAGTAGCTTACGAAACGTGACTTCGGGATTATTGTTTTTATTGATAGTAGGTATAGCTTGTAGGTACCTAGTTAGGTAGGTAATATTCTCAAATTAATTATTGCCACAAGTTAAATGGGTACTTACCTACTTATTGTTATTGTTCTATCGATTTTTAAATAACATCTTTACTTATCTATTTAGGTACTTATTTGATGAGTTATTGGCAAATTATAAATAGCGCACAGAAAGATTACCTTAGTAAGTAATTGCCTGTAGATCCTACGTTTTTAATATATTTATTTGTATGTATATTGATATGATAAATTAATAACTCAACCAAAACTTATTGTATAACCATGAAAATGATAGTACTCACGCAAAAGATAAAAATATCGTATACATACCTACTGAGCATCTAATTTGACATCATTAACACCGGCCTCGGTGGCGCAGTAGGCAGCGCGTAAGTCTCATAATCTTAAGGTCGTGAGTTCGATCCTCACCCGGGGCAGATCTTTTTGTTATTTTTATATTGCAAAATTTAGGTTAGCTACTTTATTTTATTATATTGGCGTGATGTAGCGTTATTTGGTAACAATATGACAATTTGTACTTATATTGCACAAATATTACAATATTTTGTTCATTTCATTATCATTTTTCCTTGTATTTTTGTACGTAGCTGCTGATGTTTTTTTTATTAACTTAGTAGCTATCAAATCTTGATATATATCGCAAAAACACTGATGTATTATACCTACTTCTCAACGCAAGTTACATTTTAGGCATAAGACAGCGTTTTCGGGGTCTGACTACATCGCAAGCCCTAATGCTGAGCGGTTAGGCGTTGGGTTCGATTACCAAATTGAGCAAAGTGCGGAAATTGTGTCTTTTTCGATTAGGAAATTTTCACTAGCAGCCCAGGAATTTATATTCGGTTGAATGATTCCAATGGGCTTCTTTATGGGATTTAAAACATGTCTGACACGAAATGTGGCTTACCTACTGCCTACTGTGCCTATATGTATATAGGAAATATACAGCTTTGCCCTATCCTTCCAAACCTCGGAAGGATACAAGCGTGAGTAATGAGAAAAAACCTTTCTTGGAAGAAACCAATAAAACCCAACAAACGATTTTGACTTTGTTTCGTCGAGTCTGTCTGGAGGTCTCAGACAAGGTCGTTTTGGGCTAATACGAATTTTTTATAATTATTATTTAACTGACTCTTCTCTACGCATTTTCCAGGGCTGGCCTCTATGGGAGCGAAACGAGTCAACAGAGCACGAAAGACGGCTCTTACTGGTAGCTCGGCTGCCCCACGTGAGAACCCTGAACGGTGGCGGAGCGGTGCCTATTGAAGAAAGGGATGCAGCTGAAAGAGCCTTCATACGGTACTATATGGAGAAACCGGAGTCTGACCGGCCTGATAGGTAAGAAATGTTTAATAACTACTCAGTATATTATACAGATTACTGCTACAAGGATATTTTGTCGCTCGAATGACGTTTGTAAACGTTTGTGCAATCGTTTTGTGAACAAGTGACATCTTGAAATCTATTCAAAAAACAAGATGGCAGTGTTAGTTCTGATTTTGGCCACGCGCAAAAAATAATTAGCTTTAGGTACCTCAGATAAACAAGAAAAAATAATTAGGTACCAAAGAAAGGATAGATTGTGTGATATGCTGGAAATGGGATAAATACTCAGATGACGGCTAATAGAGATGTAGGAAAGAAGGCATGCTGCGACGACCACAAATAAATTGGGAAAAGGGTAGTTATCTGATGACGATGAGGATGACTACAGCAGTTCGCTCTAGATATTTTCCTGATACATTTATAAGCTAGTGGCTTCAAAAAACCGCATTTATCTACTACTTTCTGCCATTCTATGTCAATCTATTGTTATTTTGTAACCGACTTCTTCAAAAAGGAGGAGGTTCTCAATACGTCTGTATGTTTTTTTACAGGGAAGTATTCAACAATGTCAGAGTATTTACCCGAGATGGTAAATTAGGCGACTAAAATCTTAGATATTCACGCGAAAACGTGAAATGGCTCTTAGACCTAAGTAAATAAAATGTGTCAGTATTTTTTGTCACAAAATTTGAAAACGCACACCACACAAAAGTCTGACGTGTTCTGGAAATCCCTATAACAAAATAATGCAGTAATGTATTATTCTTCTAAATTGCAACGTTCGCTCCGAAGGTCTAATCAATAAGGAGCAATGTAGGTGAGGTCTCTGTGCCAACATGCCGACCTAAATGACTAAATTCGTATGCTAACAAGACCACGTAGGTGTGCATAATCATGAAATCTCACTCAATTTGTACCTTGTTTCACTAGAACGACGGTCCTTTGGCAGGTGATTATCACATTTGCAATGTTTTCTAACCAGATATGGTATCCCTACAAATAATCATGATTTTTTGTTGCAATACTTAAGTGAATAGGTTCACTTAAGGTAGGTACTCCAGTCAGGTAGGTATTAGTTGCACTTACATGACGTAAGCCATCAGATTGAGTATAAACAAAGTCTTAGGCGGCATTGTCTTGATATGTCTGTCTATTATGTTCTTCTGCGGTACCTATTGACCACATTTGACTCAGACATTTGATATCTACAAATAAATTGCCCTAGATACTTTTTTTTTTGTGGGTGGGAAATCATCAAATGACTTCTCCCGCTCTGGGCGGAGCGGAAGGGCGTGTCAGACTTTAACTGACTAAAACCCACGCGTGTTCCTTCAGTTGCCTGTTGCCAAGGTCCCGGTATCCCTTTCGGACTTTCCCGCAACCCTGGCAGGCATTGGTCCTAGCGGACCACGACGGAACACGACACGCCATCGACCTGGGCCTGGTCCTTGTCGGACGGCGAGCTACCCATTGCTCGCCGCCCGCTCCCCTAGATACTTAGATATACATGTTGCTTCTGTTAGATTGTTAGGTACTTTTCACATAACTACCTAGCCGTAAATTACTTAACAAAAATAATGAATGTGAAATTAAAATTTGGATGAATATTGTGCTAATCCTAAGGCGACTATCCTTGTTTTAATATTTGGCAACATTGTTTTGCAGATACTGGGAGTTGGTGGGCGTCCACGGCAAACTCGACCCTCTAGTGTCAGTGGACCTGAGGCCCGAGAAGCGCGTGCAGATCACCTTCACGTGCGGAGACAACAGCGAAGTGCGCACCGTCGATGTTTACAGGCTAGTTCTACTTTTTTAAACACTCTGTATATTAGAAGTAGAACTATTATTGTTCCATTGCGAGACGGAGATGGGAGCTTTACAAGACGAATAGCACGAACCCTTTTTTGTGAAGGACCGATGGCTTTAACACGTCTTGAAAATACGCTCTCACCCTATACGGTTTGCTTCTAACTATAATACCAGAGAGCTATTTAGAGTTTAGCCTAACCTAACCATAATGAAACCTTATCATTTTTGTTTAAAGTAGGTATTCATATTATTTCTAGAACTGTATCTGACCTGAAGTCGAGGTTAGAGAGGATGGCCGGCTTCCCCGCGTCTAAAATGAGACTCTTCTACGTTGATCAAGAGCTTCGGGACTCCCAGGTAAATAAACTATACTTTATAAGTCAGTTTTGTTTTATTTTATATATTGGTGCCGATTCTCTTGTCACAAATTCTCTAAACTAAACTAAAAATCACTAAAATTTAGTTTATTCCTGTCAAACGACGATTTCTTATTCTGAAAATAGACTAAAGTGACACAACTTAACTATAATTTAGTTTGACAGCATTAAGATAGTACTGAGTTTTAATTTAGTGAAAATGCTATTCTGAATTTGACGTTTTAACCAAAATTTTTGTTCTATATCTAAAATCCTCTAACTAACTCTGACTATTTTTAATCACGATTAAAAATGTGTGGAATAAAATTAGATGTCATGAACTAAAATTCAAACCAACACCTCGAATTCAGTTGCAAAACGGTACTGTATCTTTTTTTTATTTTCTTTTGCTTATATCTCGATAACGGTGTGTCCTATCGCAATAATAATGAAAATTTTGACCCCCTTTGTAACCCGCAAGCCCGTAATACTTAACATGTTGGTAATTTAATTTTTTTGTTTTCTTCCAAAAAGTGAAAAAATCCATATAAAAATACGTCGAGACGGCCACATTGCGCGCCTCTCCGGCTCAAAAAAAATCACGTGGTAGGCAAACAAGTAGGTACCAAGTGCAGTCGCGATTGTCAAATTCGATTTTAGTTCTGTCAAAATAATTTTTAAATTTAGAGATTTTTGTTGGCAGAATAGCTCTAAGATTCTCATAGTAAAAAGTAAGGAATTTTAGTGATAGTTTAGTTCGGTGTACAAGAGAATCGGCACCATTATCTCATTTACAAAACATTACTTGCATGACGGGAGGGAATGGATGCAATGCGATGATCACTAGTATTTAAGAAATCAGCTACTTTTAACCCCCTACAAAATTAATTCAGAGTTCTGAATTACCTGCGCCACCAAGCATGTTGACAGTTTGTTTTACCTCACTTTTTGATTTTTTACTGCTACACTAACATTGTAAATACGCTTTTTTTCTTACGATTAACAGTTTACATTATTTCTTAAGCCTTTTCAGGGTCCAGAGGAGATGAAATACCCTACCAAGCAGCTATACTCGTACAACATCAGATCAGGCGACGAGATTATTATCGACTCGAAGCTGAAGCATTCGATCTCCGTGAACTCGACCGCGTGAGACTGCAAACTCACTTCATGTCGGCTGCATTTCAAACGCATACCTCTACACCACTACAAGGATCTTTTTGCGCTCAAATGATGGTGACAGGGTGGCGCTGTTAGTGAACGTTTCGTGGAACTGTTTTGGGATAATTATGTATTGAAAAACAAGATGGCGGCGTTAGTTCTGATTTTGGCCACGCGACAAAAGATCCTTGTACACGTTTTCCTCCCTCGAGGAACCAAGACTGAGAAAAGGCCAGTCTTACTTGAAAAGTGTATTCAATAGAAGTTACAATATTTTTTCTAACATTAGAAAATATGCCAGTATAATATTTCAAAGAGGTGCAACTGACATGCAATAATAGTGATCTTTTCGCCTAATAATGCCATTTCACATGTATTTTTGTCTTACTAACATAATTATGTATGAATTTGAATATGGTATGAATTTTGTTTTGTAAGAAATAGTTTCTGTTTCCCATGTACTTTAGGAGTTATATTTCAAAGTATTATAATAATAGGGATTGTCAACGGTTGTCACAAAGCATTTAGTTTTAAGAATTATTGCAAGCTTTAAGCTTGATGAAACTAGTTTTATTTTCTGAATTTTATTTTTAAATATCACCATTACCAACTGAAATTCTGAGAACATTGAATCATGTTTTATATTTTATTACTTACAAAATTATCGAGTAAATTATTATACATTTTATTTTTACAACTCAAGACACGGTACCTACCTTCTTTTTTTTATTTGCAATAAGCAACTGTGATAGTAAATTTTAGATTACAAAATCTGAGATTAAACTACTTACTTATTTTGTGACATTATTTTTGCATACTATCTGTTATGGTTCTTACTCATCATCCATCTTTCAACTTTAAACTTAACTGTATAAGTGCTTCTTAACATTAAGTGATACTAACTGCCATTTCGAATAATGAAGTATACCTAAAGTGTCTTTTAGGTATAATCCTAAAATTAATAGGAATTTATGTGAAAAGAAATCGTAAACATCGATTATTTTTGGTTCTATAGTCTTTGGGTACTAGTAGTGCCAAAGAAGTACATTCAATTTAGAAAAAATGTTTTCGAATCTGCAGCTGCCAAATTTTGAATAGGTGAAACGTTTAAGTTTTACATTTGCATGAGCTATTTTTAGCACTGGCCCTCAGTTAACAAATTGTGATAATTTCGTTCGACGCAAAATTACAATGTAGTGACATATTTTTATTTTCCTTTTTATAGACCTAGAAAATAGTATCAAAATGAAAAATAAATGGATTAATTGTATGAAAATCTTGGTTTTATTCATTAATATCACAGGATTTTTACTTAAAAGTACTTACATTTTTCACTTCAATCGGAGATAAACAACCTTTTACCATAAACAGCTATCATAGCATTTTGAACTTGTTCAGATATACTATCATAAACTTTCAACCAATCACTTCTTCCAATATCTTTGGTCATCCTTCTTAGAAAATTCATTAAAATAAATAGTTTTTCTGTATTCTTATTCACTACCATTTCTTGTAAATATGTCACAATCATATCAATATCACATTGCAGAGGGGTCTGTCCACTTTCTAGCCATGCCCTTAACAGCTCTCTTACTTGGTCCCACGGAAGACCCAACAACCCTTTGGGTTTTTTTATTCTTGGAGGTACTTCTATATGAACTTCTTCTTTTATCATTGGGTCCTTATATGGCAAGTCTCTTGTTCCATTCTCTCCCTGAAGAAATGTATTTATTGATTTTGTAGAAGTGGGCAGTAAATTTTTTTTTGGGGGCCTTCCTCTTCTTTTTCCTGGTGGAGATTTCAAAGCAATGATGGGCGATTTCTTTCTTTGTGTAGTAACTTTGGCTTTGCTAGTAGTACTGGGTTTCTTCTCAGGTATTTCTAAAACTTTGGAATCACTATTAATAGTGACTAGTTCTGATTTTATGTGATTCTTATAAGCGGCAAGCTTGGACTCCTTTTTAACAGTTCTGTTGCTTGATAAAAATTTATTGATTGCTCCTTTTGAAGGTTTACTATTGATTGGTTCTAATTTTGTTATCTGAATGCCAATTCCTCTCATTTCTTTAGGATCTATATTTTGCTTCTTGCATATTGAAACAACTTCCTTTGTTATAACTTCAATATCATTTGTAGCATAATTCAATGATGTTGATTTATTGATAACATTGCAGAAACCATGCCCCATGAATTTTGCTGTTTCTATGGGAGCCTCTTCATCTCTAACCATTAGTTTCAAAGTTATGCATTTCCCTAAAACTTTAAATTGCTGCATTCTTGAGTGCACCTCAGCTGATAATTGTTTCAAAAACTCTAAACATTGATTATCATTTTCAAATCTGATTCCATAGTTCACTTCAGCTGAAACTGATTTCCTTATAGTGTGAAAATTTAGAGGGTTTTGATCACGACCTCGACATTGATCAAATAGTTGAGCCCCACTCTTATTTCCTAACTGATTTTTTAAGGTAGCTAATGTTAAACTTTGTAATGATCCACAGGTTGCATGACCTAATGATTCCAATTTTTGGGCAGTCTGTCTGCCTACACCTGGCAAATCTCTTAGTTTTATATCAAAGATAAAGTCTTCAATAAGGTCTTCAGTGAGGAAGAATTGCCCATCTGGCTTGGCCCGTTTTGTAGCCAATCTGGCTTGTAATCGGTTGCCACCAAACCCAGTAGAACATGGACAGCCAGTTTTATGTTTAATCTCCTCTCTCAGCATGGTTGCAAAACTTTGAACACTAATATTCATAACAGCTAATAGTTCAGTACAATCTACATACATCTCATCACATGATACAGCCTCAATATCTAAAGTATATTGGGCTATAGTATTGTATAAAGTGTATGCAACTTCTTTGTAGCCCTCAAAGTCATAGGGTATGGTTTGTAAATCTGGACATAATCTCAAAGCTGCTCCCATGAACATACCATTTCCTACACCTTTAGCTCGGGCTTCATATGAACATGAGGCTATTTCACTCATGGAACCATATTTATCATCCTCATCAGCAATGTTATCAACTCTGCTCTCGAATATACATTCATCTTCTGGTTTTCCAGTTGCTTTACCTAGTTTCTTGGCTTGTTTCTGTTTGTATAGGCCGAATTCAATATTCCTATCAACACCAGGTCGCTTTGGCCTACCTTGTCCACCTCTGGAGTGAGTAACAGCTATGGGTTTTCCTCTGAGTTCAGGTCTATTGCGTAAACCAACGGATACAAAAAAGCAATCCATGTCAATGTGCATGATTACTTTATTTTTCTCAAATTTTAACTGGGATAAATGATTTACATGGTTTGTGGTGAAAATGGATTTTTTTAGTTCTGCTCGAGCAGGGAATAAAAAGTTACTACTTTCTCTTAAATCATTTACATGCTGTTTGAAACATGCCCCTAACTGTGAAATGTGATGTAGCCTTGAATTGTTGTAAAATTCTGCTATGAAGTTTGGATCTGCTGCAGTTTTAGTTACAGAACCCGAGTTCTGTTTTGATGGTTTTATTTCCAACTTAAGTAAATTATTATCATTTGTCATTTCTAATGCATTGATGTTTGATGAAGATGCTCCTGCATCATTTGAAAGTGGATTATGCTCTGTTCTGTTCTCATACACTGTTTCTGTTACATTCTGTTCTACTTCATGAGTGTCATTTGCAAGTAAACATGTACCATTATCGTTATCAGAAAACTTGATTTCATTGTCTGATGAATCATTATATTTAAAAATCTTCTTAAAGTTAAGCTGTTTTTGAGTTCTCGAGTTTTTATAGAGTAAATAGTCTCTGTAATCTAGCAAGCGATTAGATGCTATGCTATCGGTAATCCATTCAGGTTTTACAACGTTTACAAGAGACATATTTTTTACTTTAGTATCAGGTAAATTGGAGGCTATAATAAAATCATTACTTTTTTGATAAGTGTGGTAGATTCCCCCGTGCTTCGCCATAAGAACTTTTAATTCGTCGGTGGAAGGTACCGTAAATCCATTGACGAAAATACTCACCCCTTTGAAAATATCGGATAAGGTTTCTTCTTTTCCAGCTTTTACACAAAATTGTTCTTCTAGTTTTGCAATCTTAGCTTGCATATATCCACCCCAGGCTTCAAAGCCATTGTCAGGAAATTTTTCGTCGCGCCGCCTCATTTTAGGGCTAGCTTTAATACCGGCGAGTCTGGAGTGGCTATTGAATACAAAACACAAAATTACTTGGAAACTACAGATTTTCTTTTCCCTCCAGTTTGTTCGTGAAATCGGTTGTGTTTCCTTTTTAGTTACTATACTCCACAGACTACCTAGAGAACTCTATACTCTATGGTTCACAGAACCTGTTACTGTCAAAGTCACAGAGTACAAATTACACATTTACTTTATACAAAGTGTAGTGGTCGCTCCACAGATTTTCTTCCATAGCAACACCGTTATAGTGATGTGACATTAGTAATAAAAAAAAACCGGTAAAATTATGGTTCTCCCAATCATGGTTGATGAAGAAAATAATATATTTCTATCAATTTACATATCTTTTCGTTCTATAACACAAACTCTTTACGAATTGCCATAATATGCAAAATGTTGCCAAAAAAATCCCATTTTTAAGAATTTTATTTAATTTTGTTAACTCTACACTGTATGCAGTTACCATCTCCAGTCTCTGGTACAGTCCGAGTTCATTGGAATCGTATTGGAATGAACCCTGCTGAACCTGAACCCTAATTGGGATTGCAACACACGATCAATCATAATCTGAATAATTTTGAACATTTTCTCGTAATTTTCATTAGAATATCCGTCGCTTGGTATATTCGAAAAAAAATCTGCTCAGCAACGTAAATACCGCAATGAATGTTGTTGAACTGTCAAAATGAAACCGATTGTGATTGATCATGAACATGTAGTTAGGGTGCAGTAGTCTCTGGTACAGTAAGTTCGAGTTCATTGGAATTTAACCCTGATTAAGTGATTACCCTATATATAATAGTAATCTCATAATCTGTGACCCTGATGAACCTCTCGTAAGGTTAACGCTTCATTTTCCATCGTCATTTAATAATATTTAATATTTTACTCTTGGGTTTACTTGTGATGAACTGAAACGACAATCTTTTGAACATTAAATAATTAGCTTAATTTGTTATCAATCTATGGCCATTGACAAATACTCATTCTAAATATCAGTTTACTCCGGGCTGTCAATCGAGTCGTACCACAGTCGTACGGATTACCTACTTATTTTGCCGCGAAAATGTTGCGGTTCTTTATCATTTTTAACGCCCTTTGGGTATTTTTTGTGGCCAGTTTGAGCATTGTTAATCCTGGACCGGCATTCCCACCGACTAAAGGGGAAGTGTGGCCAAAACCTCAACAGCAAACAAAAGAACAGACTTATTTTAAACTCTCACCTTCTGTCTTTAAGTTTACGGTAAGTGACAAAATAAACCTACATAATTATATATCTAAAAATGCATGGCCAGTCCCAATTAATGAATATTTTAATTTTACTTAAATAAATAATTTATCATTTTATCCATAAACATCTAGGGCTGCTACTGACACCGTTTTCTTTTGTTGAAAGTATCGATTTTTTTATCGCATGCTTGTTGAAGTTCATTCGACTTTTCTCGTGCTACACAAATTATCATCATTGCAACCTCGACCAAATAAATTACCTATGTAAGTAACTAATAAAATTTAGTGTCTGCTATATTTTTATCTGTACATTACTTAAAATAAAATTTAGTAAGTACTTAGTTAATATGTAAATTTAGTAGGTGAGTAGATATTTACCCACCCAGCGGTCAAATGTTAGCGTTATGTAGGTATTTCTAAAGACGAAAAAATATCGAATAAGTATTATGATGAAGTCAGTCTTCGATAAACTAAAAATTAATTATTGCTAAGGGTTCCGCAGTTAGACTCGTTACCTACTTTAGTGTTGATAAACACAAATTCGTACAATAACTCTATAGACACGTTTTAGGTATTGACTTTCCTGTAGGAAATAGTCATTCGATTCAATCAAATTCATCAATGCTGTTTATCAGAAAAACATTTTCTCGTAATTTACTTGGTTAACAAACCATTTTCATTTTCGTTTTTTGTGTTGATTGTTGACTGATCAATAAAATACCTAAATGGGATTGTACAGGTAGGTACCGAGGGTAGGGTAGGTATAGAGGTTTGATGATGATCTTCCTCCAATACAATAAAAGAAGCAATGTTTTCAAAGAGATTATCCGTTTGACCCTTCCGATTAGTGCGAAAAGGTTTTTGTACAGTTGTAATTTTTTTGTATTTGTGTTGGTCTAATTTCCAACTCCGCTAGAGATAAATAAGTTTTTCTACTTAAAAAAAAACGAATTGACTACTATTTATTCAATGTTTTCTTTGAGCATTAGCTATTATACTATTGCTATCATAATATTAAAGGGTATCTACCTATTGCAGCCCATTGGAATTTTTCGACCTGTAGGTGTAGTTAGGTGCATTTAGTAAATAATTTAGTTACAATAATCCCTAACTTACTCAAATGTTATTGGAAAATGAATACATTTTGTATTATGCTTAGCATCAAAAAGGTCGCGATACTTTATGTAGGTACCTTTTTATAAGTACAGGACGCATCGTCAATGATGTCCCCAATGCATAGCGTATGCAAGGATCTTGTTGCGCGTGGCCAAAATCGGAACTAATGTTGAGGAATGAGTAAGTAAGTAGGTACAAAATCGTTTTGCTGTTTATGTACAATTTATCATACCATTATCTAACATTCCGCGAAAAACAACCGATAAAACCTCACATTTAAAAGCATTATTTAGAAGTCAGACACTTATCCTACAATAGGAAAACGACCACTTCGTTGTTTTCTACGTATGTAGGTACATACGATCACAACTTAGATAGGTAATAATAATTATACTTATTTGATTAGGAGAACGCTACTTACTACATCCATAAACCAAAAACCCAGAGTTGATTATAATACTTAATTCATGTAGGTACGTCGAGGTAGAGCAAACTAAGTCACACATAAGCTATTTGTTTTCGCTAAAACGTTCCCCAAGAGACAGATCTCGAGGTTCAAACAAGCAATCAATGATATCGATTGCTGATCTGATTCCGAAAATTCGTTATGCTACAATATTGCCGAGAGTCATATTTTATAATAAAAAGAGGAATTTCAGCTAGCGAAGCTAGTACTTAATTTATAAATAGGAGCGTAAATTAAGCGGTAAATATAACAATTATGATATCACTATGTAAAATAACATTTATTTATTTATTATGAACACCAATAGCATAGGTACCTACTATAACATTCAACCTTGGCTTACAATAGTAAATTTTAACATGAATTAATACCAACAAGGAAAACATTTAACCAACCACGCTACGTAGATTTTAGAGCGTTTATTCTGACAGTGGGCAACGTCGCAAATAGATGTCAATTTGCCAATATTACTGTATGGAAATATGAAATATGGCTAGACAACTGTCTAAAATATTGATACCTACACCGAATATATAGTTTTAGTTATAAAAAGAGGATTTGGAAACTTTCCAAATGCCTTTTTTACCTACACCTAGAACCGGTTACAACTTAAATTCAGTGTTATAATAAAATTGCAATTCTTATTCAATATTTTAGACAGTTGTCTAAACATATTTCATATTTCCATACAGTAATATTGCCAAAGAGCCAAATAATTTGACATCTATTTGCGACGTTGCCCACTTTCAGAATACACGCTCTTAAGTAAGTACCTATAGGTAATTATCAATTCAACCGTCACTAACTAAGTCCCTGTACCTAACTAATTTCAACAGGAAAAAGGAAGTACATGCGACATATTAAAAAATGCCATAGATCGGTACACTGCCGTGCTAAGGAATACCCACCATATAGCATGGAGACATTCGAAGAAGGTGGGGAAGCATGTGGAGGCTCGGTCCGCAGACAGCAGCCCCGACTTCAAGGGTACGCTGGAGGAACTGAAAATAGACCTGAGCAGACCATGCGAGACCTATCCACACCTGGATATGGATGAGAAATGTAGGTGTAATAGACATAGAGGAAAAGGTGGTAATGTGGTCCCTGCAGGTATATTGACCCCCCTCGATATTTGTAGTTTAGAAACACGACATCTAGAATTTTTTTGGTGCAACGCTGAGCTCGTGTGACATTGTTGATTTTAACCCAATAAATCCGTGAGGGGGCGTTACGTTTTCTTTTTCTGCGAACCAGTCGAAACACGCAAGCGGCAAACTTTTATTCCGCTCTGCATTTTATTACATTTTACTAGAAATAAGTGAGTTTTAGTTTTGGTGATTTGTTCATTGTGTTTAATAAACGTTATTCTCCAGGATTTTGAAGGTAATTATAAAAAAACATTTGATAGAATATTTTTGTCATGGTTTGTTTATAAATTCTTGCTTTCTTGGAATTTGGCCCCCTCACATTGTTTGTATTATGGTCCCGGGGGCCACAAAATATGTATGACCATTATATCACTTCGTAATTTTTTTATTTTCCGTTTTTAGGTGCCTCGACAAAGTGTGTTATCTCCATCTTCAAAGAAAAGGAAAACATGGTATCCTGACCAAATGAAAAAGGCTATTGAAGCAGTGAGGACAAAGGTCATGGGCTATAAAAAGGCTGTAAAAATAGACGAGGACGTGGACGTGGCCGTGGACGCGGCCTCGGACGTAGTCAAGATGGCGAGGGCAGCGGTAGCAGTACTATACGACGCCAGAGAGTCATTACATCTAGCAGTAGCTCTGAAAGTGACGCAGTCGTGGAAACCGACTCTGAATATGACGACAATGTCTATCCGAACAGCGTACCTGAAAACTCAGATACGATCTGCATATTCTGTGACACTAGTTACTCTAACGACACACGTGGGGAGGAGTGGATTCAGTGCCAGAGTTGCAATTTATGGGCTCATACAGCCTGTGCAGGTGCTGAAGGCGAATATTATGTCTGCGATTTTTGCCGTTAGGTTTTAATTAAATCAATACATTTAATATGGCCCCCAGGGTGCCATATAACCCTCACTCGATCTCATATTGCCAAATTTGTTTTTTTTTAGAATACATAAGTTTTCGATTATCCTGTTGCAGTTTCATTTGTTACTTAGTAAGGTACGTATAGGCAAATAAATAAGGATGATTTTAACATATTTATTACATTTCTGAGTCTCGTATTTTTTACATAAGGCCTCAGAAACAAAGTAGGGGGCCACATTACCACCTTTTCCTCTATTTATAATTTTATATCTTTGCTTCGGTGTAATATTGTTCTTTCTTTTCGTGTGGTTAGCGATTAACCTGGTGTCAGAGTTGTAAAGCCGTACATGGGCTTCTGGTCTCTGGGCCTCTTAAATATTAATAATAATAAGAGGTGCTTTGTTGCGACAGATTTCGTCTATTTTTTACCCGACTACGGCGAAGAAAAAAGGAGGGTTATGATTTTGACCGGTATGTATGTATGTATGTATGTATGTATGTATGTATGTATGTTCATCTGTTCCCTCCTATCTTCCAAACTACTTATCACAATTTGACAAATGAGGTATCGTTAGAAGCGTCGTGATTGTCCGCTGGTTATAGGCTATGTGAAGGTCACATTAAATTAAAAATGGCGCCCTCTAGAGGACATAAAGTGAGGAACTTAAAAAAAAATATGGTTTAATTGTACCATGTTGGGTATCAAATGAAAGGGCTTAATGAGCACATCTCAAAAATATATATATTATAACCCCAAAAGAATTAAAAAAAAATCAAGTAATAAAAACTAAAACCCAACTACGACTTAAAAGGTATAAACAAGACACCACAGACAGACAAATTAAAATTCCAGAGTCACACGTAATCTGTTCGATTTATGCCCTAACACGTGTGACTCCGGAATTTTAATTTGTCTGTCTGTGGTGTCTTGTTTATACCTTTTAAGTCGTAGTTGGGTTTTAGTTTTTATTACTTGATTTTTTTTATCTAACCGGTGCGGTGGTACAGGAGTGATTTATCGATCTCAGCCAATTTCCTTTAAAAATCGCTTGATATTTTGTTGCTTTGATTTTTCATTTTCAAGAAAAGCGGCTGGTAATAAGTACCTAACTACTTATAGTTTTTAGCCGCGTATCGCTTGTTCGAGTTTTTCCAGCGCGGCGCGTGCGGCAGATGTTGACATGCCTCGATACACAATTTAAAATACTTTCCTGCTTCGTATGCACACTTTTACTTGCATTCACGAAATTCAAACGTACAAGACAAATAAATTAGGCGTACCTACCTAAAGATTGAAAACATTAATAGGTACATAAAAGATATAGAAAATTACCTACAATTAGACATCTGCACCCTAATTGTGTTAGACATGATCAATCAGAATTTTAATCGGTTTGAAACAAAAATGTCTACACCATTGCTAGGCAGATTTTTTTTTCGAACTACTGAGTTCGAAAAAAACATCTGCCTTGCGACGTAAATAACGCAATGAATGTAGTTGAACTGCCAAAATGAAACAAATTAGTCGTAATCGGTTACGAAAATAATTTAATAGCTGGTCCTTTGGGACCAGCTATTAAATTGCGTAACTTATTGCAAATGAGGTATAATAAAAATGTATGAATCAATATTATAATATTAATCACTTAAAAAGAGGAGCGACTTTGGTTTGAGAAAGAACATAGATCAGTCAGAACGGCCTAATGACATTCAGCCGGACCATACTAACTTTTATCAATTTTATCTATGATATTATGTAGGTACCTACTGAATATTCACCGTTTTCTCTCCAAACGCTGAAGGGAAACATCGTGAGGAAACCGGCATGTCCTAGAACCAAATATTCGACGTGTGACTCGGTGTGACATCCACAAATTACTCGCACTGGGCCCGCGTGGTGGATTATGGCGCACTCTCTCTCATAGAGAGGAAGCCTGTGTACCAGCAATGGGAACATTATAGGCTGATTTTTAATGAATATTATTGATAAAGATCCCATCTACCTAATACAGATAATATTATTTTTCAGACAGCCTTAACATTGCTGCTGTTTCGACACTCAGCAGTGACTCGATATGGGGCATTCTGAGGGGTATGGAGACTTTCGTGCAATTGTTCTATTTTTCTGATGGATATAAAGTAAGATATTTTGTTTAACTTAGATAAAAGTATTTTCTTTTTTTAAACTGGGACTAATAACTGCATTCGGTGGCTACAGGACGTGCTCATCAACACGACGCAAATCGTGGACTTCCCAAGATATACGTATCGTGGACTTCTTATCGACACAGGGCGACATTACATCACCGTAGCCAACATCCTCAAAACATTGGACGCCATGGAAATGAACAAAATGAACGTTCTACACTGGCACATAGTGGATGACCAGAGCTTCCCTTATCAGAGCGAGAAATTCCCGCAGTTAAGGTAATAGGAGTTTTTAAATTTTATTGAAGTGAGTTATATAAACAATAGACGCCGTCTGGCGAGCAAGTGGTCGTGACTTTGATTCCCAACTGTTGCACCATTGACGAAAATATTGAGTACTGACCGACCTAATGTAACAACCCACTTGTTCTCAGCATATCCACATTGCAGGGGTATTAATTATCACAAAATTGTTTGCAGTGAACAAGGCGCGTATGATCCCTCAATGATCTACACAAAGACGAACATTAACAAGATAGTTACGTATGCGAGAGACAGGGGAGTCAGAGTTCTTCCTGAATTCGACGTTCCAGGTAAGTAAAAATAAAGACATAATTAGTAGTCATTAATATCATCTACAGACATTGTGAAAGTCATGCATCAATGCCCGAAATAAATCCTGGAGAAACTTTGGCGAATAAGGTTTTGAAATCTTGGTGATTTCAAAACCATATTCGTCAAAGTGCACTGAGAAAGCGTGGTGATATTATAATCAAAGCTTATTTCTGTTTGAGAAGAACCCTTTGCCCTGCAGTAGGAAAGTTAGGTACCTACCTAGAGAGGCCGGTTTTATCGCAGTGTCCCTTTTTGTACCTAATACCTATACTATAGGTACCTATCTACTACATCGTCCGTTGTAGTAAAATCAAATTCTTAATAACAGCATTCTTATCAGTAGAGATAGGGTATAATGTCCTCTCAAGCACAGAATATATAATAGTACTCTCAAGTTGACCTTAGATAAACAATACATTAACCGATACAAGGAAAGTGTCGAGTGATGTGATTGTGACCGTATTGCCACTTATTTGCCGAGCCTTGATTTTATCGTACAATATATGTGCCCAGCTGCGAATTTACACGATAAAATCAGAAATTACATGCATATTTGAGGTGGTAGTTAAATATTCAGTAAATATAAATGTAGGTATTAATAATGGTGTTTTTATTTGTACAAGCATTCAAGTTAATAGATACTTAAGAGGCCGTTTATTACGCATATAGAAAAAAAACGATTATTCCCTATGTCCACCACTTTTTGGCCACCAGGGTACGCTTTGGGGCGCTGTCCCCCAGGCAGTGGTGGACAACGAGAATAAATTTTAAAAGTTGTTTCGCTGGCCCCCCATTGGTGGCCAACGAGAAAAAAAAATAAAGTTGTTTCGCTGTCCCCCAGTGGTGGCCAAAAAGTGGTGGACAACGGGAATAATCGAAAATTTTCAATGTCAACTAATTAAGAATAAGAATTTAATATTAGGAATATAAATTATTTAAAATTATAATCAAATTCAATAGTGCATAGTCAACTTAAGTAATAGGAATCAAAATCGAATAAAAATTACCTACCTACTATTATAAAATAATCCCACATTACTTATAGGAAATTGCGTTACGTCTAAGACGTAAAAAAAATAGAATTCAACATTATTTTTATAACAGGACACACAAGATCTTGGGGCGTTGCATATCCAGGGATCCTGACAAAATGCTATCAGTTCGGCCAAATTGTAGGCTTAGGACCGATGGACCCGACAAACAACGTTACGTACAAACTGATCGGCGATTTGTTCCGTGAGGTCCAGGAGCGGTTCCCTGATAAATACTTCCATCTCGGAGGTGACGAAGTCGCTATGGCTTGCTGGTGAGTTTCTATCGATTAAATACATTCCTTTTTTCTATTTAAGGTATGAAGGTCTTAAAAAGGAGTCTGGGTCATAGGCGGGTAGTTAGTATAACCACTTTCGATCCATCGAACCATTAAATATCAAAAAACAAAACATAAATCCATAGGTTCTTCAGTAGGTATTATAAGATAAAACAGATAGATTGATACAAAATAGTATTACTATCAAAACTGAAAAATGTAATACCGTACTTGTAAGTATCATTGTTTCTACTTTTCCAGGGCATCAAACCCTGAGATTCTAGAATTCATGAGTCAGCACAATATGAGTGGGACCAGCGAACTGCATGCGTACTTCATGACCAATGTCCTTCCGCTGTTGGGACAGAAATCCAAGCTCATAGTCTGGCAGGTATGTTACCCCAAACATTTTAAACAAACTCATTTTTTTTTATTGTGTTTGTCCATCTTCTCTTGCCCGAATTCCAATGATTTTCGGGTTGACACAGCGCGTTTTTTTCTTCCATAAGTATATCCATATGAATCATCCATCCGTCTTTTATTTGGTCCACCTCTTTTAGGTATCTCGCGCACTAGACGTCCTACGACTAAGGTCGCACAGACCAGGTAAACTTTAGAAACTGATACGAATCGTGCACTTGGTCGCAACGGCCAACTAGCCGGTTTCTATAGTTTACCATCGGTCCCATAATAGAAATAAATAAACATAAATTTTTCTCCTTCCTGATAAACAAGAATCAAATTCTCTCCGAAATGTTTCAGGAAGTTTTCGATGAAGGAGTAAAACTTCCTAGCGACGCAATCGTACAAGTTTGGAAAACCGTCGGTGGTGAGGATATGATTCGTGTAAGTACCCATTCAGACTAAAAATATAATAGAAGGCAACATTTCCTACTAAGGTTGCTCCACCATTTTTTATAATTCTCTATCTTTTTTTAGGGTTCCATAGTCAACAAGGAACCCTTATAATTTCGCCATGTCCGTCTGTCCGCAGCTTAGCGCAGAGATTTTTGGTACTAGAAAGCTGTAATTTGATAAGGGTATATATGTTACGGCTAAAGGTGGGTGTGAACATAAACTTAAGATGAGCCGGCTAAACTTAGGACTAACTTCGAGAAGCAGCTAAAGTTCGATGTCATGTAAGTTTGTGTCGTGATATTCCATCTTTAGCCGGCTAATGTGCACATTAACCGCAACGAAACGGCTAAAAATGTATTCGATGGACGCGCCGGGTGCGGACACAATGCGCGCACACGTGGCATTTGGCAATGTTTTTGTCATCTTTCCTTGCGGTTGATTGCACGTACTTGCAATGTCGACGTCGCACAATCTCGAAACGCTTAAAACGAAGTTTGAGAGTAAGTTTCGTGAGCTACTAACATCAAAACGAACTGATAATAGTTTTTATTTGAGTGAAGAACAGTACGATAATGTAATTCAAGAATTCAGGTCAGCAAAATTATATAATAAAAGTTTTCGTGTCAAAATAGTAAACATTATTACATTGTTTCCTTTTTCATTTCCTTCTACATTTTTAGGCAAGGGCCTGCAGTTACACTTAAGTTTAGCCGGCTAAAGATAGAAAAAACTAACATTAACACCTCATCGACGTTAGACCTAAGTTTAGCCGGCTAATCTTAAGTTTATGTTCACACCCACCTTTAGCCGTAACATAACATGGACATTAGACTATTCCTAACACGGGTTACGTTTATTTATTTTTTTGTTCAATGTTACAAAAACCCCATTTTGTTACTACTTACAAATAATTCGTTTCTTATTCACAGGTTTTGAAGGCCAATCACAAAGTTATCTACTCTGCATCATGGTATTTGGACTATCTGGCTAACGGTGGTGACTGGGAAAAGTTCTACTCAGTGGATCCCCGTCAGATGATACCGAAACATTACAAAGAGTTGAACCTGAACAACATTCTGGGAGGCGAGGCTTGCATGTGGGGAGAATCGGTCGATGATAGGAATTTGATAAGCAGGTACCTACGTAATCTCTCAATTCAATGAGACAGTAAAGAGCGGACATTTTTGGGGTCTTTCTTATATAATTTTGTCGAACAAAAAGTGCTGATTTTCAGCCTAACTTGAATAAATGATGGATGAGGTTATAATTGCCATTCCAATAATAATTTTAGAAGAGATCCGAATCTCTACTTGATTATTATAATCACGACATTTCAATTGGTTACAGGGTATGGCCTCGTGCTAGTGCAGTGGCTGAAAAACTCTGGAGTGCCGAACAACCTCGTTTTTTCTACTACAGACATGTTGCGGACAAAGTCAATCGTCGTATGGAAGAACACGCGTGTCGAATGAACCGTCGCGGCGTACACGCACAACCACCTAATGGACCCGGATTTTGTGTCGGAGGAGTCTAAAAAATATATTATTTGTTACTTTATGATTAGTTTACTTTCTTAAGAATTTTGATTTTAAAATATTTCTTAATTTTATCTGCGTTTTATTCTAGGCATAACATAAGCTCACGCCTTCTTACCATCCATGGGGGTAGGTAGAAACTTGTTTGTCTTTGTTCAATTTAAGATCGATTATATTATACTGCACCACTCTGCACAAGCCGGCCCGCGGGCCCCGCGGCGTGGAGTCCGGAAGTGAAGAAATGACAAAGTAAAGTATGTTTATGGAACTATAGGACAAAAATGTGTGAAAGCTTATAATTACTTAACCATTTATTTGTGCTAGACATCTGCTAACTTGGACGTGCAAAAAGAGGCTGAAAGTAAAACTGAACTCGGAAAAATCGAAAGTTCAAGTATTTACCTAGTGGTTCAAGTGCATTTGTCTCTCCATCCACCATCCACCAACCCACCCCACGCATCGTCATAATTCAAACTTGAAATTTCCCGCCGAAACGTCAAAGTCAAAAACTGGGAGACTGGGAGTAATGATTTTTTATTTATTTATTTTTATTTATTTAAATCACAATTATAACACCTTAACAGAATCATCCAAAGCGATGTTATAAGTACACTGTTTACACACATTAAAAAAAACATCACTTGTAAGCAGAATTAAAAAGAATTGTATACCTACCAAGTCATATAACAATTAATATAAACATGACAAATCTTATAAGATGGGACCTCTTTCAATAAAATTTTGTGCCATTTTAATGAATTTCGGCAGGTTTTGGCCAAATATATCCTCCGATATCGTAATAACATTAACAATACGTGCCGCTCGAGACATAGGGGTAAACTTGAGTAGGTTAGTCCTAGCTACTGGCACGTCCAATAGAGCGGGGCGGCGGCGCGCACCTACACACCCGTCCGGCGCGCGAAGCCGCAGCGCTGCCAGCACTTCCGGGTGGTGCAGCAACCCTAGCAGTACGCGAGCCACGTACTTGACCAGCGCGACGTCCCTTCTCACTGCTAGACTGGTGTACCCGACCATGCCTAGGACGAACAGACTCGGGTACATCAGGGGATAAAAAGGATAAACCCCGTACTGTTTACGGTAAAGAAACCTAGAAAATTTATTTTGTATTTTTTCTAACATAAGGCTATATTTCCCTTCATGCGGGTTCCAGATTATTGCACTTGTTTCGAGATGACTCCTCACAAGTGCATTATATAAAACTTTAACAGCCGCAGTATCGGTAAAATCCTTACACTGCCTCAAGATGAAACCGAGATTTCTAAAAGCCCTGCCGCACATCTCAACTATGTGTTTGCGGAACGTCAGCTCAGATACCATCTGTACCCCCAGGTCTCGTACATGTGAGACGCGCGATATGACTTCGCTGTCCATCTCGTACTGATACTGTAGTGGAGCACGCGCGCGGCTGTAGCTCATCACACAACACTTTTTAATATTAAACTGCAGCTTGTTGCATTTACTCCATTGGACTACATTATCAATGTCAGACTGGAGTCGATTACAGTCTGCAGTGTCCCCAACATTAAGGAATAATTTTAAGTCATCTGCAAACAGTAGACACTTCGCCTCTTTCACGACTGTTGGCAGATCATTAATTATCAAAATGAATTCCAAAGGTCCAATATTACTCCCTTGACTAACCCCGGATAACGTGTGATAAGGTCTGGATTCATGTCCCGCAAACTCGACGTACTGTCGGCGCTCGCCAAGGTAACTAGCAAAGAACTTAAGCAAGTGCGGTGTGAATCCCATAGCCGAGAGTTTGCACAAAAGTACATCGTTATCCACGGTGTCAAAAGCTTTCTGGAAGTCGAAATACGCCACATCCACCTGCCCCCCGGCGTCAATGACAGGCGACAGGTAGTTAACAAATGACAACAAGTTACCCCCCGTACTGCGACCCGGCCGAAAACCGTGTTGAGCGTCCGACAGTTGTGAGCTCACTTGTGTATAAATACTTTTATGCAACACAGATTCAAATACCTTCGCGAACGCCGACAGTACTGCTACCGGTCGGTATCCACTCACGTCAGTGCCTGTACCCCCTTTAGGGACTGGGATAACTCGGGTGATCTTCCAATCGTCCGGGTAGTGACCCTCCCGCAAACACAAACCGAAAATATGCAACAAGGGCTCCTCAAAAACCATACGACAATCCTTGACAATGTAAGGTGGTATGCCGTCAGGACCCACTGAGCGTTTGGGCTTGAGATGCAGGAGCGCCGCATGCAGGTCTCGCGCACTGAGGCGGTCAACATGCACGCGCGCCGCTCCCGCAGCCTCGCCACCCGCGCGCTCCGCGGCTACCCAGTCAAGCGCCGGCCGTTTCTCACTGTACACCGAGTGAAAATATGAGGCAAAGCAATTCGCACACTCCTCCTCCTTCAGCAATAAGCCGTCCTTTGTGACTTTGGGTTTATTGCGCCTGGATTGCTTACTCCTAATAAAGTTCCAGAACGATTTCGGATCCCCTTTTAGGTTTCTCTGGAGTCTATTTTGGTAGACTTCATAGGTAGAAGCTATCTTTAATTTGACACGCGTTCGAAAACCAGAAAACATTTCATAATCACTATGGGAACCAGTTGTCTTATATAATTTATGATAACGCCACTTATGTTTGATATCCCTTATCAACTCAGATGTGTACCATTCTGGATAACTAAACCTAGACCCATGCCTATTCAATTTAACATTTTTCTTAGGAACGCCCTCGTCAAGGATCTCATTCACAATTTTATAAAAGTAATTTAAAGCCGCCTCTGAGTTCTGAATGTTATACAAGAACTCCCAATTTACTAGCCTAAAAGAATTGTACAAACTTAGAAAATCAGCTTTATTAAAATTCCACCTGTGTCTATTGAGTGACGAAACTCTTTCATTCTGAGAAACCGCCCGGTTACCCTCTGGTTCCCGATGAGAAAGCCTGACGCTAATTACCAACGGCGGGTGTTGTGTGTCAATAATAACTAATGGTTCCTCCGAGAGTTGTACCCCTAAGTCACTTAACTCAAACGTTGACAATACCAAATCTAAGGTACGATTATTAATATTAACAACATTATTTACCTGCCGAAATCCACCGAAGGCAATAAAATATTCTAAATAACTTTGAATTTCCACCGTCGTAGACGGCATATTAAAATCACCCATCACTAGAACTTTGTCATGTTTAACACAAACATTCTCTAATATATGAAATAAATGCATATACTCAGTTGCATCACATTTTGGCGGAATGTAAACAACACAACACAAAAACACAAAATTATTTTTTCTGTGTACCGTCGCACACACTATCTCAAATAACGCCTTGTCCACATTGTCAACAGAAACGCGATTTAAACAAAAACGCGGGGAAGCCGCCAAAAATACTCCGCCTTGTTTACGCCCGTCTGCTCGATCACATCGTAGTATGGTGAATTCAGTTGGAATTAATTCACCGTCATGAATCCCATTATTGAGACCTGACTCTGTAATTGCAAAGAGATCATACGTCGATGCCAATAAATTATTATGGAACGTATTTGTTTTCGTTCGTAATCCTCGAACATTCTGATAGTACACTTGAATGCACTTATTGCTGGCTTTGATTGCCTTTTGATGGTTTGCGGGAGTTTCGAAACCACACCCATTGGCTGAATTGGGCATTTAATGGCCAACTATCCACGTTATTTAGTTTATCAAAAAGAGATTCCGGAACTCCAACCATAAATGACGCATAGTCTCTTGCACTTTTCGGAACAATTTTTTCAACTTTAATATCTGCAGATCCACAGATTCCCTCCACATGGTCACCTATTGCCTTCTCTGTTGTGTCTGGATGTAGTGACCAAACATGCAAAAACTTCTTCCTCTGAATTGCTTGAAGCGTAGCAATTTGAGTGTTTCCTCCTTTTTGTATGGCAGTAACCTTTTTTGTGCGTTTTTTATTATTAGCTACTACTTTCCATTCCTCGGAAACAAGGTTATCCTCCGATACTGTCTCAGCGGTTTCCGATAAATTCTCGCTGGTTTTTTGCAATGTGGACGCAGCCTTATTCTTGGCTCGCTCGGTCGCTCGGCGCGCACGTTCCGTCACCTTTTCGTGCGGTTCCTTAGCAACACTTCCAACTTTTATCTCACTCGCACGCTGCGTATGTGGTATCCCAACTGGTTTTTCCATCTCGCTCTTCGAAGTATCCATTGCAACAACGTGAACTTCGATCTTCTCAATTTTAGTGGACAAATCTGCAAGTACCCTCGTCTGTTCCGTGATCGTAGTAAAATAATTTCCGATCGTCCTCTGCTGATCTTCAATTTTCTTGCTTTGCGACTCAATCATTGCTGTTTGAGTCGCAATTTTTGCTGTCAACACTGCCACTTTCTTCATCAAATCGTTGAACGCTGATTCGACATTAAATTTGGACATTTTAACCGCTAATTGGATTAAAATCACGGAGATGAAGTTCGCGTGTCAAATAAAAAATTGCACATGATGTGCCAAAGAAACCGGTAAAGTAACGACACAGACAGATACCTTACAATTTTTTTTATGAACATTATTACTATAATATTGACGTCCAAAAAATAATAATGGTCCCTCGTGTCATGGGTTATCCGAATCACTCCTATGTACAGCTTGGCAAAAAAGAGTATGATGCGGTGACAGATGAAACTAAATATGTTACTTATGTAATGCAGACCTATGATGTTTGCACTACTTTGCCGACAAGTGCTAGTAGGTTTTTGAGTCAGTACAAGCAGCGTGTTTAATTATTTATTTGTTTAAACTCTTTTACTCATTTCCCATTTAAACCTATATGCGGTAGTGGCGCCCTCATTTTTTCCAAACTCTTTTTTGCCAAGCTGTATATTCCGCGATTTTTCATAGTTTTCGCGTTATGGTTTTTTTCTGAATTATTGAGAAGGACATAAACCATAGAGAAAACAGGCGAGAGCGTTCGTGTGGAGAAAAAACCGACCCTATTTCCTCATAAGATGTTTGTTAGTGCTTCACGCAAAAACTCCTGAGCGGATTTGGATGTGGCACACAGATAGTTTATAGCATGGTAATCCAGGTTAGGGTCTAGGTTGGTACCTAGACCTCATTAAGTACCTACATTTTGTTTTGTTATGATGGTTCATAAAATGCAATTATTTGATAAAGAATATTAGGCTATTCCTAATTATGCATAGACAACATTCGTGAGCAATTTATTAGACTAATGTAAGTACCTAACATAAACTATGAAAGATTTACGGTTTTCACTCAGAGGGTCAAGGGCATGATTGGATTTCAGAAAGTGATTTTTGGCACTTTCATGAACGTAAATGCGTATGCAGCATTTACGTTCATGAAAGTGCCAAATGTCATGATTTCATCAAATTTAATAGTCATTCAATACACTTACATGAGCTTAGAGAGTTGTATTGCTGATTTTAATGTTTATTATTCTGTAAATCCATATTTTTTACGAGCGCTAATAATATTAAGATCAACATATAACTTGATACTGAGCTGCAAACTGCAAAATAACGTAAAAAAAAATGAATTTCGCGGGCCACCCTAGCGCATCCCTACGTATGAATTTATGAATTTTAGGTAAGTATCCCATTTTAAACTAATAAGGTCTACATTAACTGAAGCGCCAACTGGTGTAAATCTTTAGAACTACCTACTCAATGTTGTAAGATAAAAGGGTTTCCATCGATAATTCGTCCTCCTCCTCCTCCTCTTGGGTTTACTTGTGATGAATAAAAACGACAATCTTTTGAAAATAATTTGTTTATTCTTTTCCTTATTCAATCTATGGCCATGAATGAATGACAAATACTCAATAAAGTAACAGTTTACTCCGGACTGGAACTGTCAATCGCGGTTGCATATTTTGCCGCGAAAATGTTGCGTTTTTTTATCATTTTTAACGCCCTTTGCGTATTTTTTGTGGCCAGTTTATATTTTTATTTATTAAATAATCAGACCAACAAAACAAGGTAGACACGCACCGCGAACATCAAAAGTGAGTGAAGCCACCTTTTTATATGTGTGTGTGTCAAAGGGTTGTCAATTTTCTAAGTTTTTCCCTATAATTTGGGGAATAATATTGTATGGGTAGGATAATATTGTACGAGTAAAGTGGGTGATAGACGTGCATACTTAGTACGCGGTTTTTAAGTTCGGGACCTTACTCGGCTCGCCGTCGGTGACACGTGAAGCTTGCTCAAAATATTGGTAAATTGGCGGCTCGCGGCTCGCGGCGATAACAGACGACGAGGCAAGGTGGGCTACGAGCAAAGTAGAATGCCACGGGGCCGTACCAACATGGGAGCAAGCGTGTCACACCCAAATGTAGTTCATGCCGCTATAACAACAAAATTTGTTGGTTTAATAGTTGTAATAGTAGATAATAAAAAAGTTGGTTTTGGTTTAATAGTTGTAATAGTAGATAATAAAAAAGTTGGTTTTGGTTTAATAGTAAAAGACAGAATAAAATAAATATTTAAGGGGACTCCCATACAACATACGTATTTTTTTTTGGCATTTTTATAGATAATGGTACGGAACCCTTCGTGCGCTAGTCCAACTCGCACTTGGCCGGTTTATTTATTCATGTTAACTAGACGACGAGTCGTGACGTACTCGGTACTAGGAGCGAGAGTGATGAGCATGGTTTTAGTGTAGGTGTGTGCGTGAGCGTGTATGTTTACTTGTAGGAGCACTGTTTTGTGGCTTCACTTTTGATGTTCATGGCGCTCGTCTACCTACCTTTTTTTGTTGGTCTGAGATTTATTATTTATTTACACCTAAGCAACATAAAGAACATAGACGGATGGTACATGCTGATAAATCCTGGACCGGCATTCCCACCGACGGAAGGGGAAGTGTGGCCAAAACCTCAACAGCAAACAAAAGAACAGACTTATTTTAAAATCTCACCTTCTGTTTTTAAGTTTACGGTAAGTCACGAAATAAACCTATAAATGAAACCTACCTTTAAAAATGAATGGCCAGTCTAAATCGAATTAATTAATCTTGTAGCAAACCACACACAAACACAATGTCTTCCACTGCCAGGGCGGGCGTCCCTTGGTCGCCTGCCGGCACGATTCGCACGATACAGAGAATAATGTCTGTCTCTTTCTCTCGCCTGGCCGATGCGAGGAAAGCGCTTCATAGTAGGCCGATGCTACATCTAAGTTGTGACGTACTGGGGTAGGGTTGCCAGATGATAATTTTGATAAAGAAGGGCAAATGGGTCTCTGTGGTGTGTGTGGGTGTCAAAATCAGATACCACCACGTATCTGATTTTGATGAAATGAAATCAGGTTACAAAATTGATCATGTACCTAGCTAACATGTACATGCACGGGACGACACGAAATTTTCAACGATGTTTAGCAAAAAGGAGGACTTACAGTAGGTAAGGGAGGACAGGAGGAGAAAACAAGAAAAAGGAGGACATGTCGTCCTTTTGGATACCATCTGGCAACCCTATACTGGGGTAGTATTATGAAGTATGCCATCATGTAGGTGAGTATAATTATGTTCCTTGGCCATCATTTATAGCGTTAGTTCTCTAAGTAGTCTGTGATTTATAGACTGTGATGAGATGACTGTGAACTGAATAGCTTTGCTGATCTGATTCCGAAAATTCTTTAATTTATGGGGAGCTACAATATTGCCGAGAGTCATAGGATATTTTGTAAGTATTAGAACGAGGAATTCCAGCTACCGAAGCTAGTAATTTTTAAATAGGAGCGTAACGTTAATTTTAACATTTATGATATCATTCTGTAAAATAACCTTTATTTTTATATTAGCACACCAATAGCATAATGTAACATTCAACCTTGGCTTACAACAGTAAGTATTTAGATTAGGTTAACATGAATAAGGGGCGGGACACACATAAAAGACGTTCCTAAGACGAGGTCGCGTCTCAGACGTCTGTGCCTTGCCTCGTCGAAAGAGACATGGCGTGGACGGGATGCGAAGACAAGTGACAGACGACACTGCGTATACACATCTTACATTATAGAGTCTGCTTTTGAGACGAAAACATGTCTTCTTCAGAACACGAGGATGTTCCGGCTTTTGTTCAAAGCGCGCGGGTGCCACGTGTTCAAAGTAAACCCCCGCGCACCCCTTCCTACCGCGTCTTGTCTGCGCCCCGCCTCTTCTATATGTTTTGGAATGGGGTGCAGTCGTCGAAGCGTCTCGTGTGCGTGACCACGTCTCGTCCGCGCCCTGTCCTTTCTGTTTATTTTGTGTAGCGACGCTTCTATACATTTTGTATGAAAATTTATTGAAGGGTCGCCGCGTCTGCGACGCGTCCTCGTCTCTTCTGTATGTCCCGCCTCATAAGTACCAACAAGAAAAACATTTTACCAACGATAATAAGTAAGTTTACCTTTAGGTAAATACAAATTCAACCCTTTAATTTCAGCAGGAAAAAGGAAGGACATGTGACATATTAAAAAATGCCATAGATCGGTACACTGCCGTGCTAAGGAACACCCACCATATAGCATGGAGATATTCGAAGAAGGTGGGGAAGCATGTGGAGGCTCGGTCCGCAGACAGCAGCCCTGACTTCAAGGGTACGCTGGAGGAACTGAAAATAGACCTCACCAGACCATGCGAGACCTATCCGCACCTGGATATGGATGAGAAATGTAGGTGTACAGTAACATATTTATATCGTTGATGTAATATTATCTGTCTGTCGGTTTGTCTGTCTGTCTGTCGCGCTTTCACGCCAAAACTACTGAACCGATTTAAATGAAATTTGGTACATACATAGTCTTGAGCCTGAGAAAGGACATAGGCTACTTTTTATCGACATACCACGCGGGCGAAGCCGCGGGCGGAAGCTAGTTTAAAATACTTTCTTACTTCGTTGCAACATTGTTATTGTTTTACTTGCATTCACGAAATCCAAAAGTACAAGAATTAGGCATAAAGCTTGAAAACATTAATAGGTAGATGACACATTAATAGGTTGCCCATAAAAGATAAAGAAAATTATTAATGCAATTGACTTACTTAACTCAATTAGACATCTGCATCCCACCCGGGCACAAGTTACCGTGGCCTACCTGGAAAACCTTAAATAGACTTCGTACCCAAGTAGGCTGCAGCAAGGACAACCTCCACAAGTGGGGGTTCACGGACGCCTCAGATCTCCGGTGTGTATGCGGCGCCTCTCCACAGACAATGGCTCACCTCCAATCTTGCCCAGCTTGTCCTGGCACCTGCACACGTGAGGACCTAATGGCTGCGTCAGCGAACGGTATTCGCGTGGCTGAGTTTTGGGCCAAACAAATTTAACAACACTCGATTTTTTTGCCATCGACACGCTAAGAAGATCTGCACCCTTGATCAATCAGAATTTTAATCGGTTTGAAACGAATTTCTAAAACCATTGCTTCATAAGGTCGAAAAAAAACTGCTCAACAACGTAAATAACGCAATGAATGTTGTTAAACTGCCAAAATGAAACAAATTAGTCGTAATCGGTTACGAAAATAAGTTACACAATTAGATAGCTGGGTCCTCTGCATCTGACTACCTGCCTAACTGCCTAACGACTGCAAATTAGTTAAAATAAAAATGTATGAATCAATACAGCGACTTTGGTTTCGAGAAAGAACATAGATCAAACCCGCCCACTGCCATTCAGCCGAACCTTACTAACTTTTATCAATTTTAGCTATTATGTAGGTACCTAATGAATATTCACCTATTTCTTTCCAAACGGTGAAGGAAAACATTGTGAGGAAACCGGCATGTCCTAGAACAAAATATTCGACGTGTGACTCGGTGTGACATCCACAAATAACTCTCACTGGGCCCGCGTGGTGGATTATGGCCCACTCCCTCTCACAGAGAGGAGGCCTGTGTCCCAGCCTGCAGTAACATTATAGGCTGATTATTAATGAATATTATTAATAAAGATCCCATCTAATACAGATAATAATAATAATTAATATTTTTCAGACAGCCTTAATGTTACTGCTGTTTCGACACTCAGCAGTGACTCGATATGGGGCATTCTGAGGGGTATGGAGACTTTCGTGCAATTGTTCTATTTTTCTGATGGATATAAAGTAAGATATTTTGTTTAACTTAGATAAAAGTCTTTTCTTTTTTTAAACTTGGACTAATAACTGCATTCGGTGGCTACAGGACGTGCTCATCAACACGACGCAAATCGTGGACTTCCCAAGATATACGTATCGTGGACTTCTTATCGACACAGGGCGACATTACATCACCGTAGCCAACATCCTCAAAACATTGGACGCCATGGAAATGAACAAGATGAACGTTCTACACTGGCACATAGTGGATGACCAGAGCTTCCCTTATCAGAGCGAGAAATTCCCGCAGTTAAGGTAACAGGATTTATTGATGTCTGGCGAGCAAATGGTCGTGACTTTGATTCCCAACTGTTGCACTATTGACGAAAATATTGAGTACTTACCGATCTAATGTAACTACCCACTTGTTCTCAGCATATCCACATTGCAGGGGTATTAATTATCACAAAACTGTTTGCAGTGAACAAGGCGCGTATGATCCCTCAATGATCTACACAAAGACGAACATTAACAAGATAGTTACGTATGCGAGAGACAGAGGAGTCAGAGTTCTTCCAGAATTCGACGTTCCAGGTAAGTCAAAATGAAGACGTAATAGTAGTCAACATCTGCAGCCATTGTGAAAGTAATGCCTAAAATACATCCTGGAGAGACTGGCGAATAAGATTTTAATTTGAAATCTTGGCGATTTTTTTATATTTTCAAAAATGATTTTTTTTAATAATTTTGGTCTTTACCGCTGAAGCTCCTCCTTTTTTTTAATTCGGTTAAAAAATACAATTTAACATTATTTTATAACAGGACACACAAGATCTTGGGGCGTTGCATATCCAGGGATCCTGACAAAATGCTATCAGTTCGGCCAAATTGTAGGCTTAGGACCGATGGACCCGACAAACAACGTTACGTACAAACTGATCGGCGATTTGTTCCGTGAGGTCCAGGAGCGGTTCCCTGATAAATACTTCCATCTCGGAGGTGACGAAGTCGCTATGGCTTGCTGGTGAGTTTCTATCGATTAAATACATTCCTTTTTTCTATTTTAGGTATGAAGGTTTTTAATTACGAAGTGGACGAGGACGCGTTGCAGACGTGGCGCACCTTCAATAAATTTTCATACAAAATGTATAGAAGCGTCGCTAACTCGCGACAAAATAAACAGAAAAGACAGGGCGCGGGCGAGACGCGGTCATCATGACGCTTCGACAACTGCGCCCTATTCGAAAACATAGAAGAGGCGGGGCGCAGACAAGACGCGCGCACCCCTTGCGCAGGGGTTTACTTTGAACACGTGGCACCCGCGCGCGTTGAACAAAAGCCAGAACATCCTCGTCTTTTGAAGAAGACATGTTTTCGCCTCAAAAGCAGACGCTTAAATGCAAAGCTAAATGTGAGAAATGCAGTGTCGTCTCTCACTTGTCTTCGCGTCCCGTCCACACACTGTCTCTTTCATATACGTCTGCGAGTTCAGCGCCGCGACCTCGTCTTACGTTTTTTTTTTTGTGTCTCGCCCCTAATTGGTGTCTGGGTCATACGCGCTAGTTGGTATAACCACTTTCGATCCATCGAACCATTAAATATAAAAAAAACATAAACCCATAGGTTCTTTAGTAGGTTTTCCTGATGATGTGAATGGTTCCCCAAAACCAGTATTATAAGATAAAACGGATAGATTTATACAAAATAGTGTAACCTACTATCAAAACTGACAAAATCTAAAAATATCATTGTTTCCACTTTTCCAGGGCATCAAACCCTGAGATTCTAGAATTCATGAGTCAGCACAATATGAGTGGGCCCAACGAACTGCATGCGTACTTCATGACCAATGTCCTTCCGCTGTTGGGACAGAAATCCAAGCTCATAGTCTGGCAGGTACCTATGTTACCACAAACATTTTAAACAAACAATTTTTTTTTTATGTTGTCTCCGTCCATCTTCCACCCTCTTGCCCGAATTCCAATGATTTTGGGGATGACACAGCGCGTCTTTTTCTTCCATAAATATATGCATTATGTACAATCAATCCCTCTTTTATTTGGTCCACCTCTTTTAGGAATCTCACGCACTAGACGGCCACGACTACGACTAAGGTCGCACCGACCAGGTAAACTTTAGAAACCGATACGAATCGTGCACTTGGTCGCAACGGCCAACTAGCCGGTTTCTATAGTTTACCATCGGTCCCTTAATAGAAATAAATAAACATAAATTTTTCTCCTTCCTGATAAACAAGAATCAAATTCTCTCCGAAATGTTTCAGGAAGTTTTCGATGAAGGAGTAAAACTTCCTAGCGACGCAATCGTACAAGTTTGGAAAACCGTCGGTGGTGAGGATATGATTCGTGTAAGTACCTATTCAGACTAAAAATATAATATTTCCCCTGCAAGGTTGCTCCACCATTTTTTATAAGACTCTATTATTTTTTAGGGTACCGTAGTCAACAAGGAACACTTATAGTTCCGCCATGTCCGCCTGTCATTAATTTCTATATTCACAGGTTTTGAAGGCCAATCACAAAGTTATCTACTCTGCATCATGGTATTTGGACTATCTGGCTAACGGTGGTGACTGGGAAAAGTTCTACTCAGTGGATCCCCGTCAGATGATACCGAAACATTACAAAGAGTTGAACCTGAACAACATTCTGGGAGGCGAGGCTTGCATGTGGGGAGAATCGGTCGATGATAGGAATTTGATAAGCAGGTACCTGGGTCATTTCAGAAAAAGTGTACAATATCGAAAATATGGCGAATTTTTTTTAAATACTCTAATTCGTTTTTTTTATTTATTTTACAATTGATATTCTTTCCACTACATGAAAATTATAATAAAACCTCATAGTCAGGATTATTTACTGAAATACAATTAATTTATTGTCCCTGGGGAATAAAATTTATTTCATTCCGAAACTAATTGCTTTCAGCTAAAAAAATAAAATAAAACTCGTTTGGATTTAATCAAATAGTATAATTGGATAACAATGATTTTTAATTCAATACAAAATAGATAAAGCATAAAATCAACAATAGCAAACAAACTTAATCACCAATTTAATTTACATTACGTTACTCTTTGGACCAAATTAGTTCAATACTTTCTGGTATATTTCTCAATTAGGATACAACTCAGGAACTCTTTTTAACCGACTTCAAAAAGGAGGAGGTTCTCAATTCGTCTGTATGTTTTTTTTTTTTTTTTTTTTTTTTTTTTTTTTGTGTGTATGTTACCGGATTACTCCGCCAATTATGAATCGATTTTGATGATTCTTTTTTTGTTTAGTAGGTCATGCTTCAGAGGTGGTCCCATATAAATTTTATTAACTTTGCTTGCGTAGTTTTTGAGTTAGCTTCAATATTACGTATTTTCCCACTTAGTTTATCTAGACGATATGTTCTGACTCTGTCCCTGTTATTTACATAGCTTGAAATGAAATGAAATGAAATTGTTTATTCTGTAAATAGGATATTGGAATCACTTTTACACGTCATATTAAAAAGTTGTAAAAATAAGCTAGATGAGGTCGGCGTTTCCTATCTGACTACTCTGAGAAGAAAGGCCGAAACAAACTCAGAGGTCACCGTCTCCTTTAAAGTCCAAACATAATCTTGGTCAGGCCATATGAGGACCATGTAGATAAGAGTCTGAAATGGTCTTTTGAGGAAAGAACCACACAGATTTGAGTGGACCTGTCCAGTCAGTGCAAGCATTTGTCAGTAATAGTGGAGCTCAACTCAGTAGGGGTATTTGAATTTGTGAGGGGTAGGTACCACAACTAAAATGTGAAAAATGTTGTAATATTTTTTGTGTGTTTTTCACTCGATTACTCCGTCAATTATGAATAGATTTTTGATGATTCTATTTTTGTTTGGTAAGTCATACTTGAGGAGCTTGTGGCTAGGTAATAATTGCCGCACGAGTCGATCCATCAGGTTAAGCTACGCTTGCCGGGGTTGGTCCATGGATGGGTGACCATCTTTACATACCGAGACTCCTCCTTGTCTCGGAAAGCACGTTAAGCAGTTGGTCCCGGCCCGAAAGTCCGACACCCAGTCTTACCAAGGGTATCGTCTTACCCAGTTACTACAGTTACCCAGCGACTGTCTATCTGATCTCCACAACTCAGTAACTGGATAATACGATACCCTTGGCTGTCAGACTTTCGGGCTTCTGACGACCCGTAACGACTGTTAAACATTCACGAATGCCAGTCGGGACCATCGGCTTTACGTGCTTTCCTAGACACGGAGGAGTGTCGGTATGTAAGAATGGTCAACTTCATCTTTTTTTCTTAAATATCTTTTTCTTCCAACTACATAGTAATGTTATCATTAATCACTACAAAACCGATACCAAAGGACGTATTTTTTGCTTAGTACCAAAACAGTGCAGTAAAGTTGTATGAAATTTAAGTTACTAAGGCTCGTCTCTCCAGCTCTGTCTGAGTTGAGTTGACTTGACCTGACTTGACCTGACTTGACCTGACTTGACCTGACTTGACCTGACTTGACCTGACTTGACCTGACTTGACCTGACTTGACCTGACTTGACCTGACTTGACCTGACTTGACCTGACTTGACCTGACTTGACCTGACTTGACCTGACTTGACCTGACTTGACCTGACTTGACCTGACTTGACCTGACTTGACCTGACTTGACCTGACTTGACCTGACCTGACCTGACCTGACCTGACCTGACTTGACTTGACCTGACTTGACCTGACTTGACCTGACTTGACCTGACTTGACCTGACTTGACCTGACTTGACCTGACTTGACCTGACTTGACCTGACTTGACCTGACTTGACCTGACTTGACCTGACTTGACCTGACTTGACCTGACTTGAGTTGAGTACATTGGTAGTTGAAAGAAAAGTAGACCTTGCTAAAGTGAGTAATTGATGCACTCATGTTAATTACGTTACACGATCATGTTTGGATCACAGAAATACAAATGTGTACCAAACAACATAATTGGTCTATTGGATTCGGAGCAAATTGGCTGTGACAGACGGACAGACAGACATAAGGAACCCTAAAAAACTGCCTATTTACGAAAGATTACGCAAACGTGTCATTTCTGTTAAAGCTTTCTCATCGTGGGGTCGATTTAAAAGCTTATTTGCATCCAAATCCGATAAGGCAATGCCTTCTAAGGTTTTGACGCGACTAAGGGCTACATAAATCTGTCCTTTTGCAAAATTCTTCTTTCCTAAATCGATCACTGCTATATCAAGGGTTGTACCCTGAAGTTTGTGGACAGTTACGGCCCAGCTTAAGATGAGCGGTAACATTCTGCGTTCGACATCTCCATATCCTCTTTGCGCTTGGAATGTTGTGCAAACAGGTGAGATTGCTACACAACCGTCATCATCTTTTATTCTAAGGCCAACAGTCGCGTCATCAAATTTTATAAGTACAGATTCAGGCAACTCGCCTTCCTCCAATTGATCTCTTCGGAGAGCAGGCCATTTAATTTTCTTAACAATGCCCATGACACCATTCACGAGCCCATCGGATACGGAAATATTACGCCTTAACATGACTCGCGATTCGATACCCAACTTTAAAGTTGGTAAGAAACCACCGCAGTTATTAATGTCTTTAGGAACAACATTGTCGGGTGGCTTTCTACCATAGGTTGCCGCCTCGCGAGACTCATCTACAGCATTTATTTTGTACATGCGGTGCGCTTTAGCATTTTCAGTGGTCATGTTTTCATTATAAGTGTCAACTTGTCTAACAGTAGGAAATATACGGACAGCAACACCATCAGCAAAATCTCCTGAGAAAGGCACATGTCGCCGCTCACAAAGTAACTCCAGCTGAGCTGTCGTTAATTCCCCAACCCGCAAGCTATTCAACAGGTCAATGAACTCAATGTCATTTCGCTGTCGCATATTTATGGTAAGTTCACAAAATGAGAACTGCTGCCATATGTTAACTTCAGCCGAAAACCATGGCGGTTGAATAAAACACCAATGCCCTTTTACCGGTGGGAGTTGAAGAATATCACCAAAAAGCAATATATGCACCCCGCCGAATAATTTGTCATTATTTTTGTATTCTTGGAGACGTAGGTGTATAATTCGCAAATTTTCATATGATACCATAGAAATTTCATCTATGATTAACCAGCTTATATGGCGCCATTTACGTCTTTCATTCTCTAGCTTTTGTCCAGTAATTTTTTTGTACGTCATGGTATTTCCTTTTTCAATCGGAAGTGAGAATATTGAGTGTAATGTTTTGCCGAATATTTGACGTGCGGCTACTCCTGTTAGGGATCCCACCTCAACAAATTTAGCCTTGAGCAATATGTCAACTGTAGGTGCATAACACCGTTTGATATGTTCTACGAGTAATTTCAAGACGAAGGACTTTCCACTTCCGGCACCGCCAGTGATAAATAACAATAATTGGCTTTCTTGTCCCTGCAAATCACTTTCCACAGCCGCAGAAACCTTTTGGAAAAGGTCTCTCTGTTGGACGTTTAGGCCTCGAATATTACCCAAGAAGACTTCATCTGGCATTGCAGACCTTTCGCATACATCTTCACAATAATTGTCATCGTTATTCACGATTTGTTCACCACCACAAATCAAAGGAACATCAACATCATGAGTGTCACGGGCAGCGTTGAGCGCGACTGCTTGGGCAAGAGCCTGTTGTATCATTTGTTCTGCGTGAGCAAATTCTTCTGCGCTTACGTTGCCATGTAATGGTCGAAATTCTCTTTGCCGCCTAATGAAACACTCCTCAGCGGTTTCCTCTTCGAGTAGAAGTTCACTTTCATTACGAAATGCTACATGACATACTAACAAGCTGTAGTAATAGGCTTCTTTGTCGCTGTTCAATGTAAAGTATCGTGTGCGCAATACTGCAGACTTATTTCTTATACGCATCCGCGTGTTATCTCTTAGTCGTATAAATCTTGCCGGCGTAACATCTTCACCCCTTAATTCTTCATCACCATCGTCTTCGTTCCATGTTGAGTTAGATACCGTCTCAAAGCGCACAGCGAATTCTGCGAGACTTAAGTCTTCTAATTCGTCTGGGCGTAATACATACCGGTCAAAAATATTGTTGTAAATGGATGTATCATCACTGTAAAATCGTAGAAGTCTGAAACGTTCATTTGGCTTACAACTGTTTATAAAGACTGTTTTTCTGGAAGACATTTTTAGCGGTAAATGACACAATCTATATGCGCATTCCGGAGCACTTACAAGGCGTTGAGATAGAATGGCCATTGAAACTGCAAATAACTGATTCCACACAGGACCACCTTGCCTCTTGGCCTTCGCAACGGCTTCTCGTACAACTTCACCTGTGTCGTGAGGTTCGCATTTACTTGCGTATTTAGCCACATAGTACGCAACTGCTGTTACGTTACCGCACGGTTGCACATCAATGTTTCCTTTCCATAGACTCAATAGAGTAGGATTATAATTGTTCACCATACTTTCGTCTGCAGTTCGTTTCAAACAACAAAATCGTCCATTGTTTGATAATACTTCATCAGGACCTAAGCAAATAGTAGTCTCATATGCGGATCTCGGGAAACCAAAACGACAACAGCCATCGTTGCGATTTTTGTAGCACGTGGCCGTGTGTTTGTGTATTTGCACGGCTTCTATTAATTTCTGCAATACAGGATCATTGGGCATTAAGGAGCATGAAACAACCTTTTCTATAATTTCGATACCCGCATGTGTCGAGAAATCTGGGATATTGTCACACCACACCAACATATGAAGGTGTGGACTTCCGCGATTTTGGAACTCTATTCTGTACCAAAAGTCCACAACTGGACCACCTAAGCAGTCTGGATCGCGTTTGAGGAATCGCATCAGAGCGTTCACGCGAACCGTAAATTGTCGAGAGACAACCACGGGATGTTTTTGTACCAACTGCAAACGCTCGGGAAAAGACAGGCTCTCTGCTTCATTTACATCACGACCATCTGCGATAAGTAAGGCTTTGGTCATGTCTGGCCAATTAAGGTCGTTGCAAGAGAACGTCATGAACCACGTAGGAGGCCCCAAAGTTCGGACCATTGCAGTAAGTTCAGAGCAACATTTTTGCCAATAAGACGCTGATCCTCTGATATTCCTCATAGTAAGATGAATATTATCTATGAGTCCTTGAGGTGTCTGCTCGCCCTGGCCTTGACGCATCCGGCAAGACACAGAAACACTGGATTTAGCTCGATAATATTCAACTATGGAAAGAGCAAAAAACAAATAGTCATTTCGATTGAAACGCTTGTCCAGGCTCATTACTCGACTTTGAAAATAGTCCAAAGGAGTAATTTGAATACTTCTTACCTCTCCAAAGCCATTTTTGCCGTCAGGAAAAAGACAATACCAAGCAAGCTCTTCTGTTCGTTGCTCTCGATCCACTTTTAATGGTGCCGCTGTTTTTCTTGTAATCTCAGCTAATCTCATCTCGTTATTGTTCGTAGTTGGATTGGAATTCAAAGAAACAACACTTTCTAGATTAGGGACCGCTTCATCTATGCTACGGAGCATACTAGTTGTTTCAATTATAGTGGCAATTGGTTGTAGTTGTGATTGCGGTCTTTCTTGTTCTGGAGCTGACGTTGGTAGAGATGCTTGTTGAGGAGTGTTGCTATTTTCTGTTATGGGAATTGTATATGTAGGACTCTCTGACGATCTCAAAGTAACTATGTGCATTCTTGCTTGTTCCTGAACTGAGTTTGCTTGAAATATTTGTTGACAAGTGTCTTTGTTTTCTGATAAAGGTATTGTAAATGTAGGACTCTCTGACTGAACTACTCGTGACTGCTCCTGAGTATTCAACTGTTGATTCCCCAACGTTTCTCGGCGAACTTCTGTCTGGTTCTCCGATGTTATAATCAAAGGAGTTAGTGAGTACACATTGAGAAAGTAATCGGGTGCCGGTACTTTCTTTGTCGGTTTAAACAAGTTTCGTCGCAGTAAGCCATGTAATTCATCTATATTTTTAAATTTCATACAACAGGCTGCACCACGTCTTGGAGCTATAGCTCCCTTAGGCCCACGTGAATGTGAATCGAACAACCAATATTTATAAGCATCTGTTTCAGCTTTAAAATATATTGCCACAGTCATGGAATTCGCGGTAAGCAGCCCGCAACAGTTTTCTCTGAAAAATAATGCTAGAGCATTTTTTAAATTAGGAAAGCCATCAGTACTTCGATCTGTATCCAAATGACCATTATAATTGATTTCCGCAACTGAGATATTAATTTTCTTCCTGTTATATAATATATGCTGAGCAAGATCACTCGCGGCAAGAAATTCAGGGTTAACTTCTCCCATTGCGGGGTCCTCTCTAGAAGCAATGGACTCACGGTAGAGCTTGTCTCCGAGTATTACTATATAATCAATGTCACTTTTTGCCCATTGACTTGGCTCGTCTGTACAGAACGCTGCACAAGCTACAGCTGCTACAGCAGTGCATTGTTTGCCACGAGATTGTAAATCAAATCTTAAATCGGCTTGATGAAATGATCCGTGTAGTATAGAAACATCTTCCTTTATATCAACGTAGTTGTTTTGAGGCGTAGATTGTAACTCCATACGCTCACCACCATCGCCAGGCCCTTCAGAAATTTGAACAATTTCAGAAATGTCGATAACTTTCTCAAAATGGGGTCTTATATCTCTGTAGAGTATATTGTTTGACATTAACCAGGTTAGAGCTTGATACAATCTGTTCATATCCACAACAAACTCTTGGGAGCGTTGCAAGTTCTCAAGACTTTCCACAACCAGAACTAGTCCTACTTGGTTTGGTGCAAGCGGCAGCTGTTCAGCGACTTCAACAACGTCTTTTGCAAACAAAGTAACTTGTCCCTTGCACCAATCTTGACAGAAACGATTTTGCAGCTTCATTATTTTAAGAAACGGTACAACACGGCATAAAAACCGTTCTTCAAGTTTCGTCAAATTAGCTAGTTCTTGAGGTACAGTCGCAACTGTCATTTTGTTCCAGAAAGCTGTCGGCGGAATTTTTCGTTTCCGAATATTATTTTGACAGCGAGAGCATGTTATGATATTACCCAGAGAAACTAATTCTTCGGGTAATAATGCACTGTACATTGCAGTTTGCAAATTACAACGTTGTGGTGGATATAACGCTTTATTACAAACGGCACATGAAACATCTGCAAAAATGTTAATAGCCTGTTCAAAATCATTTACAGAAGATACGTTCCTGCGGTTACGACTAGCTTGTCGCATAGCATCTAATCGAGTTGATCTGGATTCGGAAGATTCGTTTGATAAACGCTCGTGTTGCAAGCCAAAACGATGAGAACGTTGCTCCTCGGTCTCGTTCGATAAACGTTCGTGAATCAAGCCAAGTCGATGAGAACGTTGCTCTTCGGTTTCGTTTAAAAAACGTTCGTGTATCAAACCGAGTCGATGAGAACGTTGCTCCTCGGTCTCGTTCGATAAACGTTCGTGAATCAAGCCGAGTCGATGAGAACGTTGCTCCTCGGTCTCGTTCGATAAACGTTCGTGTATCAAGCCGAGTCGATGAGAACGTTGCTCTTCGGTTTCGTTTGATAAACGTTCGTGTATCAAGCCTAGTCGATGAGAACGTTGCTCTTCGGTTTCGTTTGATAAACGTTCGGTAATCAAGCCAAGTCGACAAGAACGTTGCTCATCGGTTTCGTTTGATAAACGTTTGTGTATCAAGCCAAGTCGATGAGAACGTTGCTCTTCGGTTTCGTTTGATAAACGTTTGTGTATCAAGCCAAGTCGACGAGAACGTTGCTCTTCGGTTTCGTTTGATAAACGTTTGTGTATCAAGCCAAGTCGACGAGAACGTTGCTCTTCGGTTTCGTTTGATAAACGTTCGTGAATCAAACTGAGTCGTTGAGCATGACTTTCTGGACTTTCATTAAGCCTTGATAAGTTCGTGTATGCCCGCTTCTGAGAAAGTCTATAGGCCCGCTGCTCATCACTCTCATTTGAAATGTTTATTGCATTTCTTTCCCTATTTTTCGTTAAACGATCTTCCCTTTGATCATTACTTTCCTCTAAACGGCGCTTTCTCATTTGAGCAGCGCGTTTAGTAGGCCTACCCATATTATAGAAAAACAAAATACACTTACTTCCCACTAAAAATTTAAAAATAAAGTTAATTTTTAAAGAAAAAACAAAAACCGACTTCAAAACTATACCTACTTACTTACATCTAAAAACTTAAACTAAAAAGTAGAAAATAATATTTTAATTACTTCAAAGCAAAGAGCAAAAGGACAATCAACGAAATTATTGCCTTTTATATACCTATTTACAATTTATAATCAGTTATTTTTGGAGTCGGTGCCAGCCGAAGCAAAAATAACCTGAACCTACTTGATCAATCTATTAATTATGCAAAATAGAGATTAGATAAAAGAAATCAAACGAAAGCTGATAATTGCATAGAAGCGCATCAAAATTTTGATGCATTTAGACACAACCGTCAACGACGTCTGCCCTCACGCGTCTGCCCGCGTTCGGGTAGTTCACTCAAGAATATCCCCCCGCGTCCCGTCCTGCCCCGCTATCGCCATACGCTGGCCGCCAACCGCAGGACGCGCCGACGCGCCGACGCACAGAACATTAATACTCAAGAGAAGAATAACAAGTTCATACAAAAAATATGAGAAAGGAATGACGCCATCTGGTGGTAGCCCACAAAAAACTTGACGATCCGATAGGCGGGAATTTCGAATCTTGAAAGTAGTAATAGGTAACTTATATATACATATATTTATTTATAGGTATGGTACGGATTGCCGTACCATACCTATAAATAAATATATGTATATATAAGTTTAAGTTATTTCAAACTCAAACTCAAATTCAAATTCAAATCATTTATTTCAATTAAACCATTTACATGCATTTTTGAAAAATAATTGTCAAGGAGTCGTTCAGTCAGAAATATGAAGCTAGTTGCCCATCCAAAGCGTAGTAGGTAATAAGGAGAAGAATGGGCAAGAAACTCCACGGAAACTCTTTTAAATAAAAAATTGATACAAGAATTGGTTACATCATTCATGTCGAAATTATACATATTGTGATAACAATGTAGAAAGGACGTTAAAAGTGTCCAAAATTATAACATAAAAAGAAAAAACAATTCAAAAAACATAGTAAGTACTCATACTTGTGCTATGCAATTAAATAATACAAAGGAGATTTAGTTTATACAATGCAAAGGTGGTCTTCAGCAGCTCCAACAGTATTTTCAAATGTTAATTAGTTTGTTTACCGACACATATAGCCTGTGAATTTGAAATGTTCTTGATAGCTAGGTCTGGATATTATCAATTTATCACTAAACAGAACCAGTTCAAATTTGCAGTCTAACTGTGTGGGACCAACGGCAGTACCAGTAATACTATATTTCAATAATTGATTATATTTAATATAGAACTGGAGACTACCATGTCCAATTTACTTTAAAAAAAATATTTCTTTTGGGCGATAGCTTTTGAATTTCTTTAGGAGAAACCGTTTTCTGTTTCAATAAGAAAATATATGAATGGAAAGACGGTTTTATTACAAACACAACTGTCATTAGAAAATATGTTTTTTTTTTTATTACTAGTAAATCTTATTGCAAAATTTATTTTAATTTGTATTACTCATGAAGTTATGAGTGTCTACTGTCTTTACTGATTATTCTGTTACAAAAATAAATATCATAAACAGATTTTTTTTTATTCTGCCAGTTTACCATTATATTTCAATAATTCCTTTTTACAGGTATAGTAAATCAATTTCTGTAACAGAATAATCAGTAAAGACAGTAGACACAGACACTCATGAGTAATCAAAATGAATACAACTTTTACAAAAAGATTTATCAGTAATTTGAAAAAACAAAAAAATATTTTTATTTTAATGACAGTTGTTAATAAAAGCGTCCCAAAACTTTTTTTTTTAAACTAAATTGGACAAGATAGTCTCCAGTTCTATTTATATTATAATATTAAATCATAATGATTATGTTTTAAGCAGGTACATTATATGGTTACATATGATATACTAATCATCAAAAACATTTACAACAAACTTACATGAGTAGTGAGACTTGTTATAACATTAAATTGTGTTCGAATTATCCTGAATTATATATCAAATCCATAAAAGACACATATTTTTTTGTAAAATGGATGGAGAAATCGAAAATTTGGTGTTTCATACCTTGACGATAAATCTGTGCCTTTATGAATTCGATATGAAATAATTTTACCAAAATTTTACATTCATGTTCTGATATATTTTATTCTAGTGTGGCAGTATCAGGTGTGCCTACGTCTATAACTGGAGTCAAAAGAGTTTTGAAATTTGTCAGGATGACGTCATTTTCGTCAACCTCACAATTTCCTGACCCAATGTGTGACAAATTACTCAGGACAGCAGTTTTTAACCCAGCTACAAACTGCCCAGTAGTATGCAGCCAAAAAGATTTTCTAATGGGTCCTGCTGGATCCTCTTTGTGGATAAGCTTTTAATAGATTTGTGTTTTACTTTAAGGTTTATCCACAGTCTCTCCAGCCCATTCAAACTCCAGACCCAACCTTCCTTGGACGGGGGAGAACTTTTGCACCCCAAAAAAGTTAAATTTCTAAAAAATTGCTTCATTTCTTTAAAAAGCTTAATATGGTCTGTACTGTCCTTTAAATTTGTAGACATTCGTTTCCCCCTTCGAAGGTCTGGTGTATACGCATTAACACTATCAAATAATTCATCCATCTTTGTAATTACGTCTGCTGTAGTTGTGGCATCACATGATAATTCACCTGAAAAAAAAAAAATACAATATCAATTTATCACAATCAAAATGCAAAGATGCATTGAAAGAGCCTTCATTGCTGACGACACAATTATAAACGATCGACCAGCATACATACCCTGGGCAGTCAGCCTCAGTACCAATCTACTGACTGGCAGACTGACTAATCTTTTTATTACGATCACGGCATGATCTGAATATGTCATCTTTACGACGTGATTGTCGAATATAAAATGTTGATTTAACCATTTATTTTATTTAGTTGATCGTACCAACATGAGGAAACCAAAATAGCTTTAGAGGGATTATTATTATGTCAAAAAAAATCGTAATCATAATAGACCTTTTTCTGTAGCTGCTAATATTTGACTTAAGCCCAAAATGGATGATCAAAATAAAAGATCCTTACCTTGAGCTATTTTTGCATACATGCCTGCTGCTACTGAGTGGCTTAAAATTTGAGCAGCAAGCTTGACTTTCATTTTCTGTTTTGTGTTTGGATTAAGGTGGTCTACTTTAAGAAGTGGTGCAAACACAAAATTGGGGTTAGTGTTGTCCAGCTCATAAAATTCTTGAATGTAGCTCCATTTTTAGCAATACCTGTAACACAAATTGAAGAGGTGATGTTAGGATAGACTAAGGTAGTCAAATTCAGATTAATTTATTTGCTGAGCATCTGCCATAGTAACATGTATTTTTAGGAAATATTAGTATTTCAATTACCTACCTATTGCAGTTATAAAGATACAGCCTTGTGTTAGACAGACAGAATAAGTTAATTATAGGGTATATGCCACCCTCTTGGGTATAGTAGATAGAACCTAAAAAACCGGCCAAGTGCGAGTCGGACTCGCGCACGAAGGGTTCCGTACCATTATCTATAAAAACGGCAAAAAAAAAACATGTCTGTTGTATGGGACCCCCTCTTAAATATTTGTTTTATTTTAATTTCATTATTTATTTTTAAAGTGAATATAACTAAATATTTCAACCTGTTGCCGTTATCAATATCGAGCGAATACGAACAAAAAAATCACATTTGTTGTATGGGAGCCCCCTTAAATATTTATTATATTTTGTTTTTTAGTATTTTTTGTTATCGCGGCAACAGAAATACATCATCTGTGAAAATTTCAACTGTCTAACTATCACGGTTCATGAGATACAGCCTGGTGACAGACAGACAGACAGACAGCGGAGCCTTAGTAATAGGGTCCCGTTTTACCCTTTGGGTACGGACCCTAAAAAGACTGATAATATATTATTATAATGATCATAAAATATTGAAAATAAAGTTATTTGACAGCTACTTACCAATTCCACATTTGTTGTCGGATGATAATATTAGTTTGACATTTTATGTCATATTTTAGAAATAAATTTCTAAAACACTTAAGTAAATGTGGCGTGTCAAAAATGGTGACAATTTCATTATTGCCTAATTTAATATAAGGCTGCTCTACAGTAGCTCCCAAGATGGTTATAGCTCTCTTGTTCACCGAGTCCAGATCACATACGGTGGCAGCTATATTAAGCCCGGCATCAAAACAGCACTTCAAAACCTGAAATGATATAACAAATTATGATTATAAACTGGGTGAAGAGAAATGTTATGAATAATTAGGAAATAAAATAATTCTTCATCTACTGTGTCAACATCAGCTGTACAATTTATAACCAGACACCAGCCAGGTAGTGCAGCTGACTGTTTCATAGTGCACAGGATGATCATTTTAAATGTTAGGAATGAATTAAAGGAAACATTTATTATGCTCACCTCTTTCAGAAGAACTGTCAGTCGATCAGCAGTTACAGATCCACCAGAAAGATAATAGGCAACCGGCTGTTTAACTGGTTTTCTGATACCAGCAACCATAAAAACAAGTGCATATGATGCCATTTCTGCCGATCCACCCTGAGAAGCATGATCTTGGTAACCGTCTATCAAATCCTCTTTTATATTGTACCATAAATTCTTTTTATGGACATCTCATCGAACATCAACACATACTCTCTGTCAGATGGTATAAACCTTTTAACTGTTTTTTTCAAAACATTAAAAATATTTTTGTTGATGCCAACGCACAAGTGAAATTTATTTAAGAGGGACTTTAATGTGCTTGGGGCTGGTAAACAAATCATTCTTCTTAACAGCTTGTAACATGTTGGGGATCTTTTGTAGAGCCTTAGAGCTGTTATTTTTGCTTCTGTGTTCCATCTACGGGCTTTTCCTTTTCTTTTGAAGTTTTGTAATTCCCCTTGCAGTAATAGTGAAAAGGTTGATGACACTTTTGATTGCAAAATATGTGCTGTCTTTGCATAAAACATTGACAAATGACACATTTTTCAGGTGTTTAATAGTTTTTTGAAGTCTACTGACTTTCTTCATATTTCTTATCATCCTTGTATACAATTTTCTTTCTTTTTCACTTTGGGGTTGCTTCAAAGACATTGCAGCTGGTTTTAATTGCCGTGCAGACCCATTAGTTGTGTTTAACACATTAATCTTTTCAGCCAATGGTTGAATTATTCTTGATGGGCCTGCTACTGGTACAAACACACTGCTTGGTTCCAAAGGAACAACAGGATTAACCTAAAAGTAAAAAAAAAAATTGAATGTCAAACAACGTATTCACTAATATTATGTGTGGACAACTGTTGAGACATAAGCGCATTCTAAGTTGGCCGGCCTGACTAAAGTTTTCAGGGAGTAAATAGTGGCAGAAGGCGTCTATGGCGTCTATGGCGTCTTAGCATTCTGTTTTTATCAAAAACCGAATGATAATACTGATTGAAATTGGTACTATACTTTAGATTATATACATACCGCTGTACGTTGGAATGTCCTAATTTTGGAAAACGATGCTGAAAATTGTGGTCTGATGCATTGTGCACATTTTTGGTATCCCGTACACGCAGTCTTGATGAAGGTGGAGGAGAATACTTAACTCGACGCACTTTGAACCGAAAATCACACGAAATACTGGGAAAACGACAAGAAAAAACAAATTAACACACCATTTGAAAAGAATTCACAACAAAAGCGTCAATTTCAGTCAAGAGTCTTAATTTCGTAATTATTGAATTCTCAACACAAAAAGCGTTAATTTCGCACAGACCTAACAAACAAACCGGCAAATAACACTTTTTATCAGCAGTTGAAAGCAGAAAATTAATTAAGTTTAAATAATAATAATGTTGAAAAAATGTACTCCATTTTGAAATTTGAATTTTGAAGTGATAATTGTAAAAGTTGCCATCACGTAAAAACTGATTTTAATCATATATTATTTTTCTAAATGAAGCTAATATTAGCTGTCAAATTTAATGAAATGAATGGAAAATCATTAAATTGCTATTTAAAAGCTACTTTAATGAAGAAAACGCTTTTATAGCACATCGATATTTCACTTTATTTTACATGGTAACATTAAAGTGCATGACATGTCTGTTAGAAAGAGTCGGCAACAAAATCACTCGCTGTCCTTGTCACTTTTTAGGACCCGCGTTGAGTCCAAGGTCACCTATACATAGTTGACCGGGCCTGCGCCGACGCCGGCAGCGGCGGCAGGCGGATGTCGTTCGAAAGTTTGGTGCAAAGGCATGTTTAAACCACAATAAATAAAACTGTCCTTCTTGGCTGGCACCGACTCCAAAAATAACTGATTATAAATTGTAAATAGGTATATAAAAGGCAATAATTTCGTTGATTGTCCTTTTGCTCTTTGCTTTGAAGTAATTAAAATATTATTTTCTACTTTTTAGTTTAAGTTTTTAGATGTAAGTAAGTAGGTATAGTTTTGAAGTCGGTTTTTGTTTTTTCTTTAAAAATTAACTTTTTATAATTACATTAATCAAATGATTACACTCCAGGGTATCAAAAGGTTACCAATTAAATAGCGTTTCACTCTAAAAATAACATTTTAAACAAAATATAAAAAATAGGACAGTCACGGAATCGACTGTTCCCATAACGGAATAGAATTCTTAAGATTATTGCACATTATCAACCAATTAAAACAATATTATGAAAATTCCATTTTACTAGAAATTGTGTCATTTTGAGTACATTAATTTCAACAATATATTTTAATATTTATCAAAACAAAATAAAAAACACTTATTGTCACACTATTTAGCAAAATCTCAAAATATATTTTTTACAATAAATAAGTATTTGTTTTTTTTTTACAAAGTGATTCCGTAAGAACGTTACGAATTAGATTTGGAAGTCGTCTCTTTTTATTTTAATATAAATAAATCGATATACAAATTATAATGTATCATCTTCCTAAGAATTCCATTCCGAAACTTTCATTTCCATTTCTACGTTACCTGCGTTTTGGTTACGGAACGGAAGTATCGGAAGTCTGACTTTAAACACTTTTGTTTTAATTATTTCAAACTAACACATCAAATCAACAAGCTTGGTATCAATTTAAGTTCACTGATAGCTAATGAAGATATCAAAATAATTTGCAAGAAATAAACTTGTAAACTTACTTTGAAATTCGTCGCGGCTCTGGAAAATCAAAATCGAACCACTACCTGAGGTGATGTTGTTCGTCCGCCTGCCGCCGTCAAAATGTCCGAAATACTTGTATACCATTGTACCCGTTGACAGCATTAAAAATGTAGCCGATCGAAAAAAAATACGCGTAAACGGTAATTTTGATAGCATCATCTCGCAAAAATTCCGGTTTCGGAAGGGAAATTTCCATTTTAACTAGTTTATGTCCCCACAGAGATTAAATTATTTAAATATTTTAAGCGCATTAGACTATTGCTGTAATTATTTAACAAATCATGCTTAACTATACTTTCCAAAATATCAAACACTTTACTATAATAAGTCAACAAAATTCATTATGGTTACGTTAATTTGAATGAAAATGGTAGTGGGACAGCGCTAGAATAGATACCTTCTACCTTCATTTTTGAAAATTATGATAATTATGCTGTGTTTATAAGCAGCAACATTATACAATATTGTTAAAAACTGACCACAGATTCATAGTCTTAGTGTATTTTTTCTTATATGTAGATATTATTCTTTAAAAAAAATACTAAAGTTGTGGGACACACCCAAACTCGAATGTACACTTTTTGTGAAAATAACCCACCTACATCATCATCTGCCTAGCCTTTTCCCAACTATGTTAGGGTCGGCTTCCAGTCTAACCGGATGCAGCTGAATACCAGTATTTTACATGGAGCGACTGCCTATCTGACCTCCACAACCCAGTAACTGGGTAATACGATACCCCTTGGTTAGACTAGTTGTCAGACTTTCGTGCTTCTGACGACTCAAATAACCCACCTACGTAAGAGCCGACGTTTTTGGGGTACGCACCTTCAGCCTAACTTGAATAAATGATGGATGAGGTTACGGGTTAGTTTCCAATAATAATTTTAGAAGAGATCCGAATCTCTACTTGATTAAAGATATTAGACATTTCAATTGGTTATAGGGTATGGCCTCGTGCTAGTGCAGTGGCTGAAAAACTCTGGAGTGCCGAACAACCTGGTTTTTACAATGGTCGTATGGAAGAACACGCGTGTCGAATGAACCGTCGCGGCGTACACGCACAACCACCTAATGGACCCGGATTTTGTGTCGGAGGAATCTAAAAAATATATTTTTTGTTACTTTATGATTAGTTTATTTTCTTAGGAATAAACTCAGACCAACAAAAAAAAGTCAAACCTTTTTTATAAAACATAAAATAATAAAATAAAATAAAACGCGAAAGTTTGTGAGGATGGATGAATGCATGGATGTTTAAGATGTTTGTTAGTCTGTGGCTGTATCTACATCGCCACATGCGAACTACGCATCAAAGACACCTCCGTGAATTTAGCCGAACGATTTCATTATTATGAACTTTTGTTAATGCTAATCGTTAGAGAATCGTTAGAGAGGGTTAGAGAGAAAAGAAAAATCGTTAGAGAGTAATTAGTTTTTATGTAAAAACAATTTTAATTTTTCGTGTGAAGTTGGCCCCCCTTCCCGCAAAAATGGACTTAGACGTAATTTTATTTTTTTAATCGTTTGCGAATCGTTAGGGAGAGATTGAGAGTTACACAAAATCGTTAGAGAGTTAATATTTTATTTGATATTAAATAATTTCTGAGAGCGTGACATTAGCCCACCTCTGTGAATTTTGCTCCCGATATAATTATTCTCAACTTTTGTTAATGCTAATGGTTAGAGAATCGTTAGAGAGAGTTAGAGAGAAAAGAAAAATCGTTAGAGAGTAATTAGTTTTATTTATCAACGATTTTAATTACTTTTGTGAAATTGGCCCCCATTCCCGCAAAAATAGACGTAGATGTTATTTTTTTATTTTTATAATTTGAGATTCGTTAGAGAGAGATAGAGAGTTAAAAAAAATCATTAGAGAGTTAATATTTTAATTGATATTAAATAATTTCTGAGAACGCGTTTTAGATTAAACAGGTTCGCTCTTATTATGGGCAACATATTCAGCCGAACGGTACTTTTACTGTACCTAGAAGTTAGTGAAGATACCAGGCATTTCGTCATCACATGAGACAGCTTTGATCAGAGGACTCACACCACTATAGTTATAGAGTGTATTACATTATTGTCTGGTATCTTGGATGGGCCGGCATCAAAATTATATATCTCCACCTGCTCAGTTTCTCGACAGTATTTTATTAAGAGAAGACATTGAAAATGAATAAAATCAATAAATCATTACTTAATTTAAAAAAAAGTTTTATTTCATAAAAAATCTGTAACACTTGCATTAAAAGCATATTATTCAGTTTTAAATATCACAATTGTTGAAAGGCTTTTCATCCACTTCCGATCTCGATTCTAAGTCATAAAACAGGAATTCTCCATCGTAATTAAAAAAATGTTCTTGATCAGTAGGTAGGTACTATTATCATTTTACTCCTGCTAAGCCTGGAGACTATGCTGAAACATGCACTTCTTGCACTTATAGATTCCTAGTAGCTATAATCTAAAGAGAGGTCTAAAAGAATTATGCTACACATTTTTGACTGAAAATATCCCATTTCATCTTATTTCAGAATATGGTACATAAAGTAAATAACTTGATTAGAATTTTTGTTTGCATTGTCATATTCTTTACAACAAAATATTGATTGACTGTAATGACAGTACCATGTGTCAATTTTGAAAAGTTTGTTATTTTCTGGGGTGTGTTCACTTTATTAGCCTAGATAATTAGAAAAGTTTGTTCGTTTTAGGAGTAAACTAACACTAAATTATTTATTTCCTAAGAAATAAGCAGTACCTTTGTACTCATATTTTAACTATGTCGTATCTATTTTGTATTTTACTGTGTGTACATAAGAATAAAATAAATAAATTAATTAAAAAACGATTTTTCTCAAAATTGGTAATCCTTAAAAATGCATGATACAGTTAGAGCTACTACTTTTTGGGATGTCTATCCAAATATTTTTAACTTAAGCCCAAAACACACACAGAGCGGGTGCGGGGCGGGAGGGGGTCGGGTCGTTTTCATCGCGTGAGTCGCGCGGTTCATCGTGTTCACACAGAGCGCGGGCGCGGGGCGGCAGCGGTTCGGGCGCGGGACGGCAGCGGGTCGGGCGCGGTTGTACTTTGACAGACGGCAGCGGTTGCAGTGTGAAAATGTTGGGTGATTCTGACACGGACGAAGAATTAATATTTTTTACTTATTTTAAAGAGAAGAACGCGAAAATGGAAAAAGTTGTAGGTTCTTGACATTAATAAAAAAAAACATCAATATGGAGAATATCATCGATACGTGTATTGCAACGGATGTAACGCCGCTACACCCACATTGCTATTCTGTAACCATCTTACCTTGAAAACTTAGGTGAAGTGATAGTGGAGTGAGTCATTGTCATCGATACCTACTGATGCTAAGGCAGTGACAGTTCACTCCAAGCTCACTTTGATATTTTACTACACTTAGTTTTCACGGAGATATTTTTACAGAATAGCACAACCGCTCCCGACCCGCTCCCGTCCCGCACTGTTGTGTCAGCGGGCGCGGCTCCCGCTCCGCGCCCGACCCGCGCCCGCGTTCTGTGTGTTGACATCCATATAATTCCTTGAATTACAATTTATGACACCCGCCGTACTCCCGCGCCCGATCCGCTCCCGCCCCGCGCTGTTGTGTCGGCGGGCGGTGGGCGCGGCTCCCGCGCGGGGCCCGCTCCGCGCCCGACCCGCGCCCGCGTTCTGTGTGTTGACATCCATATAATTCCTTGAATTACAAATTATTATACCCGCCGTACTCCCGCGCCCGACCCGCTCCCGCCCCGCACCCGCTCTGTGTGTGCTTTGGGCTTTATCCTGGTGAGAATTATTGAATAATAAAAAACCATTTTTGGACATGACCTTTCGAATCGATGTGACCTGTGGAAGATGCTCACATCCATTCATCAACCTGAAAAGAGCTGATAATCTTCAAACGGCTGAACCGATTTTCATGAATCATAGCTAAGAACACTCTATCAAGTCACCTTTCAAACAAAATAAAAAATATCAGAATCGGTTCAGCCGTTTGGCAGCTACGATGTAACATACAGACACACACGTTAAACTTATAACACTCCTCTTTTTCCGTCAGTGGGTTAAAAAAGACCCGACCAGCTCCCGACAAGCACCCATCTTTTGTGTGTTTTGAGCACAAATGATGCACTATAAGTACCGAATCAAATTGAAACTACCAACAATATTTCGTATTCTTATCAGGTATCACTGTTAAATGATCGTTAATCAAATACACAACTTTACGACTCATAACTATAACGTCCCTCTGCATCATGGCATGTATCAGTAGTACCTACTACTCACGGTACTACTCGCGCTCACGGTGCACAAAGAGAAACGTAAGTGTGGCCGCTTCATTCAATGCAATAATTCTCGCGGTAAATCTCTTTGATCTGCCTAAAATGCCGCCACCAGAGTTATCAATCACCCAACGTCAAACGCCAATGTAAATGCCGTTGACAAATTCTCGAGGTAAGTCGTAGTGTAGTACACCAACGGTTAACGTCTATCGCGATAATCCGTTGGTGTGGCCCCAGCTTATAAGAGATTTGTCATATTTAAAAAAAACTTTGTATCTCCGGCAGGGGGGAGTGGGGGGATCTACTAACCCTTCCCCCTCTCCTCCCCCCTATCCCCCTATCGAGGCGGCACGTTTCTAAATTTTAACCTGCTCAGGTCCTAGGGTAAAACGCGTTCTCAGCAATAATTTAATATCAATTAAAATATTTACTCTCTAATGATTTTTTTAAACTCTCTATCCCTCTCTAACGATTCTCAAACTAAAAAAAAAAGAAATAATTTAGTGTTCGTTTACTCCTAAAACGAACAAACTTTTCTAATTATCTAGGCTAATAAAGTGAACACACCCCAGAAAATAACAAACTTTTCAAAATTGACACATGGTACTGTCATTACAGTCAATCAATATTTTGTTGTAAAGAATATGACAATGCCATCGAGATATAAGTACTAAGACAATGCAAACAAAAATTCTAATCAAGTTATTTACTTTATGTACCATATTCTGAAATAAGATGAAATGGGATATTTTCAGTCAAAAATGTGTAGCATAATTCTTTTAGACCTCTCTTTAGATTATAGCTACTAGGAATCTATAAGTGCAAGAAGTGCATGTTTCAGCATAGTCTACAGGCTTAGCAGGAGTAAAATGATAATAGTACCTACCTACAGATCAAGAAGATTTGTTTAATTACGATGGAGAATTCCTGTTTTATGACCTAAGTCATAAAACAGGATCGATTCTAAAATCGAGATCGGAAGTGGATGAAAAGCCTTTCGACAATTATGATATTTAAAACTGAATAATATGCTTTGAATGCAAGTGTTACAGATTTTTTATGAAATAAACGATGGAAATAAAACTTTTTTTTAAATTTTAAGTAATGATTTATTGATTTTCTTCATTTTCAATGTCTTCTCTTAATAAAATACTGTCGAGAAACTGAGCAGGTGAGAGATACCAGACAATAATGTAATACACTCTATAACTATAGTGGTGTGAGTCCTCTGATCAAAGCTGTCTCATGTGATGACGAAATGCCTGGTATCTTCACTAACTTCTAGGTACAGTAAAAGTACCGTTCGGCTGAATATGTTGCCCATAATAAGAGCGAGCCTGTTTAATCTAAAACGCGTTCTCAGAAATTATTTAATATCAATTAAAATATTAACTCTCTAATGATTTTTTTTAACTCTCTATCTCTCTCTAACGAATCTCAAATTATAAAAATAAAAAAATAACATCTACGTCTATTTTTGCGGGAATGGGGGCCAATTTCACAAAAGTAATTAAAATCGTTGATAAATAAAACTAATTACTCTCTAACGATTTTTCTTTTCTCTCTAACTCTCTCTAACGATTTTTCTTTTCTCTCTAACTCTCTCTAACGATTCTCTAACCATTAGCATTAACAAAAGTTGAGAATAATTATATCGGGGGCAAAATTCACAGAGGTGGGCTAATGTCACGCTCTCAGAAATTATTTAATATCAAATAAAATATTAACTCTCTAACGATTTTGTGTAACTCTCAATCTCTCTCTAACGATTCGCAAACGATTAAAAAAATAAAATTACGTCTAAGTCCATTTTTGCGGGAAGGGGGGCCAACTTCACACGAAAAATTAAAATTGTTTTTACATAAAAACTAATTACTCTCTAACGATTTTTCTTTTCTCTCTAACCCTCTCTAACGATTCTCTAACGATTAGCATTAACAAAAGTTCATAATAATGAAATCGTGCGGCTAACTTCACCGAGGTATCAAAGACTTCTAGACGCTCACATTCAAGTCGCAATCTGTCAAACTTGTCAAAAATGTTGCTAAATTGATCGTTTTTCGACAGATTGCGAATGCGATGAGAAGTGAACGATATAAGGAATTGCCCCGCTGACGTCACACAAAATTCCTGACGTCAAATAAATCCTGCATCGCGCAATTAAAGTTTACCGTACAATGGACATATATACAAGAACCCGACACAGAACATTAATACTCAACGACATCAACCATTGGGCCGTTGCTCGCCAGACACAACACCCGCCTGGTCGGTGGATCCTCCCTTTTTTATGGTGGATGACTGGATGAGTGTACTTTACACCCTGTTCCTCATACCCCTAAAAGTCCATCACGCAATAACTACTGAGCGGATTTGATTGAAATTTGGCACACAGATAGTTTATAACCTGGATAACATACAACTTAAGATACTTTATTATCCCGATATCCCCACGTAATCGATACATATGCGGGTGAAACTGCGGGACGCTAGTAGGTGCTACTTTGTTATTTTGAGCCTGAAATAACATTGACAGGGAGGCGCGGTTGTTGGTAAACATTTGGGAAATTATTTCTTGGAATTTAAAAAAACTTATGTGTTGGCGTTAGTACCGATAACAAATTCTAGTCGATTTTATCTTTTATTGAAATAACATGAAAGTCATAACATGGTAACCCTAATGGTTAGGCCATTAGGGTTACCGTGTTATGACTTTCATGTCAAATTTTCAAACCAAAACGTTTCTTTTCGTACTTCCAACTTTCCAAGTATAATTACTTTTGTCGAGTTGATCAGAGTTGATGTTGAACTTCGTTAGCCATTGTTTGCATTGAAAATGTCCATGATCGAAGAAGAAGTCGTGGTTGCACCGTGGGTCGGTCCAACAAGTTGCAAAAATACGTTATCAGTGATAGTTCTCTCATCCACCGTTGAAATCATTGAAAAAATATCAGAAGCTCTCATAGAAGTTCACAACAAAGGGAATTTCCGCTGGAAATTAATTGTATTACGATCGTTTCATCTGGAAGATGTCGTTAAACAGTCTGATCTGACCGGAAAGATCGGTATCGACTTCGTTATTTTAGCAATCGACACGAGTAGAATATTTTGTTTGGAATGGGCGAAGAAAGTGTTAGTACAAGTGCATTCTGATTTAAAACTTCGTCGTGTGGTGCTAGTGAATGCTAGTGGACTGCCTGTGAACGCTATGGCGATCAGTGCTAGTGATCTGATAAACTTCCAAAATGAAATGAAGCTAGACATTATAACTGCCAATGTTTTTGATGCAGACAATGCTACATTTTTGGCTCGGAGGTTACTCAAGTACGTCCAAGTGTCTGTTGGTGTTAAGACTGGAATCCCAAATCTAAATGTATGAACCCAAAATTAGCTGTTAGCTAGTTAAAATCACAAAACTCAACTAAATAGTTCATGATCGTGAATTATTAAACCTTAGTTTTTTATTACCTTAAAACTCTTACATAGTTGTTTACTTATCCTATAGGACCAATCAAAACATCTAATACAAAAAATCTGCTGCTTCTTATTCCATACATTTTGTCGGTATAACTAATTGAACAAAAATGTACTGAACAGCTGATTTTTTTTCACATTGTTTGTCCTATAGAAAAATTTGTGCATGAGTAACAAGACCCCTTGAGAGTCTAAGATAAGCAAAAGCTTAGTTTGCGTTGACAACTAAACCATTGCATCAACCAGTTACTAATCAATTTTGTTTGAGGTGCAAAGGGAAGCTCGCCCTAAATGTTGTAAAAGTATTGAAGGTTGCAATAAAGAAAGAAATTACCATGGTGTTACTAACTATGCACTGCACAATATGGTGTTGGCACTAAGTTTCATTCTTTTCCTATTTTGATTGTTGCATTATATAATTTGTAAGTAACCCTAGATTTATTTAAGTATCAATACTGACATAATCTGAATTATAATGTACTTTTTTCGAATATGTGGCATCTAAAAAGCTGCATTGGAACTGCATGTTGGATTTCAGTCCACTTCTCAGAGTTGAGGCCTGACTGAGTTCTAGCAGTGAGAAGTCTGTATAGCCTGATTTTTGTTGTTTTGATGATAACCAACTTATCAGTAGTACTGTGTGATCTTGTAGATAGTAAGTGTATGGAAAGGATTATTTATTTAGGTTAGGCAACATTTTCAGGAATACTGTGTTTTATGCATTGAATTGATTGATTACAAGCTCATTAAAGAAATCATCCCCGAGTGAATACCTTCCTTCTGTGTTGATGTAAGTTATTGAATGAATAAAACATGATTTACACATTTTGAATCATTTATTATACTTTGATTGTACTACAAAATAATAGGAAGTTCTCTACAGTTACAATTATATTATATATTACATAAATAATAAAACAATTACAGCAGTCCTCACTTGTGTAGCAACCTCACAATATTCATGTAGCAACACTATTGCTAGGTAGTTGTATAAAAACAAAAATAAACTATAGGGCTGTGCGGTGATAATGGATTAACATGACCTTATAACTAACTGAAATACTGCTCATTTATTAACATAACTGTTTTAATATTATAAATAACATTTTTAGCATAGAAAAATCTGTAAAATAATCCAAAATTATAATAAAACAATGAGAATTTCTCATAAACAAAATGTCAAGCTCACAAATTGAAAATGCACTACAATTTCCATGTTACACTAATGTATTCTAAAATATATCGCTATAGATTGTTGCATCTAACATTAAAGTCACCTTGGTGACTTGTTTAAATAAACGTATACAAAAATTTAATATTAGGCAATATCACAACTAAACCGCCTGTTAAATAGCAGGCAAATAAATACAGTCACATAAACCTCACTTAAATAATCCCACAGTGATGTGTAAGGATAAGTAAATAAAATAATTGCAAATAAAAATACAGTTATACTGCACTATGATTTCAATGTGAGTACACAGTTTTGGATACAATAATTGCTAAGGCCCAAACTAGAAATTGTATTGTAAATCTGAACTAACTACACACTTCACTAATATTAAATAATATTTTGTGAGGGACCTAAGAGTATGAAAGTTTTTTCAACACTTATAAACATAGGTCTAATTCACAAAACTGTAATATGGAATATTTTCATACACTCATGCATGAATCATGATGTATTCAGAAACAAATACATTTATTTGAGGCCAAATATGGGACTAATACCTATGATAAAAACCTGCTAACAAATCATTATTTTGTCTACATCTAGTACAATTTGTATCAACTTAAATTACACAATTAATAATCATTAAGGGAGTAAAATTAATTTTAAACAGATCAGGTTTAAAAATTGAAATTGCCACCATTGCAAAATATGTGAAACCCCACGAAAATAACATCTCTCTAATCTTAAAATTTAACTTCAATGTTACTAATGGTTTATGTGCCGAGTGATAATTATGTATTCCAGTTTCTAATTTAACAACCAAAAATATTAAGTATACTTAAACCAATGAATAACATTAATTTTAGTTTAGATTGGTGTTGCAGTAACTATATGTAGAGTAATATATTATCACTATATTGTTACATAGTGGGTGCTTGTCACAGATTAGCAAACAAATGGAGTGCCTATTACGAATCCTGAATTCAAGTAATGATTTTGGCAGTGTCACAATTCCTGTCAAATTCATAATGCTGTGTCAGTTACAGATAGGAATGTGTGGTAGCACTCCATTTTCTCACTATTCCTATTAGGTGTGGTCATTTAGTTCCGTAATGTCGCGGTCACTACTATGTTAGACACACAGAAGTTTTCTAACTACCAACATATAACTTATCACTAATTTCCTGTACTGAGAGATATAGTTACAATTTATCAAGCTGACACCTGAAGCATCCTATGATAGCATCCATAGAATCACATTCTATTTAATTAATTACACACTTAGATAGTCATAAATTATGTGCTGAACTCTTTCACACACAGTTTGTGTGCATTCTGGACTGTTTCGATAGGCTGGCAATACTGCTGTGCCAATTCAGTCGCAAGTCAGAATATTTGCTTGCAGCCTGTGTGCACTAGCTGCATATTATGCAGTTGCTTTATGAAATGGATTTGTCATGTTTTTATATTTGGAATGAATAGATTAATGGATGATCAATGAACAAGTATCAAGAATGCATTTCCAGTAGCTATCTTAGGATGCTTTGTTTGTTCGATAGTTCCTACGTCATCCTCACACATAGTGTCAGAAAGTAGAATGTTAACTCCCGCAAGCACAAGTGTCACATTTCAAGTTTGAGCACAACTATCTATACGAAGCTTAAAATATGACCAAACTTGTGCGCCTTATCATTTTTACTAAACTACGCCTTAGGCTTCCGCTGTTGTTGAGTTAAACGAAACAAAGTGGAGTTTCATTGATATGTGGACACCACTGGTCCTCGTTAGGAAATCATATGGAGAGTATACGGCTAATGTCTAAAAGGATCTGAACTACAAATAAAATACTGAGATTCTTGATATGTAGCATTAAGAGCGCAAGCCTCAAGGCGAAAAGCTACATATATGGAGCTAACACTCCAAAATATCACTGTATTTTGGCCAGATGATCACCTGGAGTGCAGAGCGCTGTGGACTCGTCTGGAAGACGGAATCCCTGTACTCGGCTACTGCTACTGTTCCAGCGACCGGCGAATCCGCGGCGTCTGCACCCCACTCCATATAGCAGTGTAGCACCTATTATCGTTCACTGTACACTTCGGTCCACTTTGCACCTCTCTCACTACCTGTTGACAAACAAGGTATATGTCAAGTGAATGCAAACAACAAGAAATCTCTCTGATCTCGCTGATCAATGAAGTTTCAGGAAACGTAATATGGGTACGTACGGGTGCACTAGTCGGAGTCGAGGTTGACGACGTCCTGCTCGGGCGCGGGCGCGAGGCGCGGCGCGAGCGCGGGGCGGCCGCGCGGCCTGCCCGCGCCGCCTCCCATCATGATCTCGCGCGCTCTCTGCTGCTGCAGCGCCATGGCCACGGGGTCGCGGCTGCCCAGTCCGCCCGCGTAGAACTTCGCGCCCATTTGCTGTTGTTAGTTACGTAAAGTTCAGATGACAAGCGCTTGACGCGCTTTTTGCTTATGTGCGGTTACAATGTGCCGTTGGAGACGCCATGTTGTAATTTGTAAACACGCATTAGCAAAACGCGCGTCAAGCGCTTGTCATCTGGTTGTTAACATTGATTATAAAACAACAAAAACAAACTGAAATCGAAAAGGTATTCTAGAATTGACCTATACTATTGTAAAAGATGAAGCAACATATTCGATAAAAGAGTGTTCGAAATGTAGCATTCCATTGTATAGAACAAGATCATGCATTAGCTCACTTTTGTTTTACAACATCTTGCCTACATTTGGACCTCCCCGCGACATGATCAAGTGCGCTCAACATCCAAATACGGCAATAGCCAACAAATCCTCTTAAAATTTTGTGGCTTGACGTAAAGCCGATTTCAGACACTCGAGTGAAGGTTCATTTCCGTTTTATTCCACGTTCACACGACACCGACAAAATTGTAATGAATGAACATTCATCTCCTCCTTCCATTTCATTTTTCGATTCGGTAGGCGAGTGGAAGATGCCGAAAGTATCGAAATCCAAAATCATTGGATCGGTTCACTAATGAATACATTTTTCACATTTTGTGTTCAGATGTTTCAAGTACAAGATGCCGAATGAAAGACAAAAAAATGAACAAACAGTGTGTCGACCTAAGGGCACACCGACACAGTTCAGTCCCGACGCATCTCGTGTCGGGCGCACACTCACATTCTGCTGCATGAGCTGCTGCAGACGCATCTGGTTCTGCTGCTGCTGCTGGCGCTGCCAGGGCGGCTCGTACTGCAGCCCCGACGTGCCGCCCATGCCGCCGCCTGCTGCTGCGGCTGGAATATGCGACTTGTTACTACTTGTCTATGGGTATTAGAATGTAAACCTCACTTGCTAATTATTCAAAGATGAATGGAATCATCATCCGTCGGGATCGCCTTCCAGCCAAACCGGATGAATCTGAATATCAGTATTATACATGCTGCGACTCTGCCTAGATAGGAAGTCCCTGGGTGGTGGGGATCATCTCATCTGATCAGTGACTGCGTAATATGATACCCCTTGGTAAGACACCTAACGCGATTGCCACCTTATTTGGCACTTTTTTTTAAGAACACTATACTGATTTATCAGAATATCCATGTTCCTGGTAACAAAAGTTGTTGCAATGCATGCGATGCCTGTCCAAGTACGAAGTAAACCTTCTAATAAATTCAAAATCAAAATAGTTTAATTCACATAAACCTACATGGGCACTTATGAAACGTCAGAAGATAGGTACACGGTACCAATTGGTTTGGTTGTTTCCTATGGAGAAGAGCCGGTGAGCAACTACATGGTTACTCTTTACAATATTTTCAAATAACTGTGTTAATAGGTATGGGAGGACAGTGTAGGCCTTTCAACAAGTACCAGGTACTTAAAAAAATAGAAAATGGACAACAAATATAGTCTATTAGACCTACAACATTCAATTGTTACTACCGATCACAGGGATTCAAGGATAGTTTAACAATACAACTCACCTTGATTCATAGCAGGGTTCATCATACCGTGGTTCATCATTCCTGGTTGAGTGTACTTGTATATTTCACTCATTTTCTGCATCAACTATAACATAAAAACAAATCTACGTCATCAGAGGTTCTGCTGTAACAATAAAATTATGCGTCACTACAAAATAATGAAAATGACATGCTTCAAACATAAAACAATAATGTCTAACGGCGTCAGGACTAGGCGTGTACATCTAGTTAACAAGGGATATAAAATATATCGACATAAAACTTACGCCAAAGTCATATCCACCGAACATCTAAACAGATAAATGTTAAAATGTGAATAAGTTGATAATATTGGTGTTATTTATTACTTATTCATACACTTACAAACAAATAAATCAGTCAGTGAGTATTTGAAAATAAAGACAACAATCATTTTCCAATGAAATGAATGAAAAAGAAAACCAAAATGGTCTTTGCTATTTGACAAATAAAGGTATGAGTATGATGATGGTATTATTGTATAATGTATAATCGATTCAGTACATCCCGAGTAATCATGTTCTATGTTTATTATCGTCTTTTAGTTGGTTAATTCTGGGTGCTTATGCTTGTGACTGGGAGAATATATTAAAAAAAAACAACGAATAATGCTTCCAGCACGCGTAGCATGACCCATAGAAACGGGTTTTATCGACGGAAGAATAGACAAAATTACAGTGTATTCTTTCGTCGACAAAACCCGTTTCTATTGTGGTCATGCTAAGCGTGTGAATCTAGCGCAGACTGTGTCCTCAAATTCATTTCCAATTGCATCTTCTTCATTTCATAAAAACACACGGTAATGTTGAGAATGGAACTGGAATTTTAGTGTGCTGGAAATTGCAAGTTCGCTATATAGGCCATATGTAGCCGTAGTCGGAGTTAATGAGAAACGTGTATATCCCTGTTGTAAGCTCACCCCTGGGTTAGAGTTGTATATGAGCGGCAACATGTCCCGGATCTGGTTGTCGTTGATGTTGGGCATGTCCTTGCGCAGCATGGCCGCCAGCGCCGCGTACGCGAGCTGCTGCTGTTGTTGCGCTAACAGCCCCGGCACTGGAAAACATATAGTAAACATAAAATGATGATAGAAAACTCCTATCAAAAGATTGTCAGTTGCACATAAGAAACAAAAAGATATTAAATACTTACTTATAATTTTATCAATATTATAAATGTGGAAGTTTTGATGTTTGCTACTCAATCACGCTTTGATACAAACTATGGCCTTCATTACCATAATATTATACAGTATATTTTACCCCAGAATGCAAGTAAAGATGCAGGTAACAACTGAAATAACGACTGACCGCACCGAAAGAGTTTCCGATAATTATAGTCTGTGATTGAGGTGTTGGCTATCCAGATGACCCAGCATCGGCTTAAAGAAACTATTATGAACAATGTAAAATCTCACCCATTCCGTTATGCATAGGCCAGGCGGACGGGAAGGGCGCGGGCGGAGGCTTGTTCTTCTCGTTCTCGAAGTCCTCCCACGCCGCCTTGCGTTCTTCCTCGCTTAGAGTCTCCTCCTCTTTGTTCTCAAGTAGAGAGTCATGTTCGTGGTACTTGTAGATCTGTGGGAGATTATGTAAAGTTAGTATTATCACCCTTTTGGAATGTTGGTAAAGAGTACATGGATAACTGAAAGGTTTTTTTTTAATTTATCTTTTCTACTGTGAAGTGCTATCCTCCGATCTACTAAGTCACTCATTTCAAATGCAAATAGGTGATAGCCTAGTGGTGTGACCGTCGGACTGCTAAGTCTCGAGTTTGAACCCAAGCCACGCACTTCTGACTTTTCTGATTCATGTGCGTATTGTATATTGTATTGCGTCACTTGCTTTAAAAACGGTGAAGGAAAACATCGTGAGGAAATGGGCATGCCTGAGAGATGTTTCTCGACGGTATGTGAAGCTAAGTCGAGGCCCATGTGTGGCATAAAAACTCTGACATCAGGTTAGTTACAAACAAAGGAAAAAAAAAAAAAGGTGCCTATTGCTTGTCAGACAAGGCCACAAAAGACGTCAGGTTAGGTTAGGAACATCATTCGGACATACAAGCTGAGAGCCGGGGAATATGCTATGCTAAAATGTCGCCGAGACTTAATTAAAGCTAGAGCATTGGCAGTGATCATTGAATGAAAACAAATTCGTTATTGCAGGAATCTTTAGAGACCCTTATAAAAAAACTAGCAAGCTCCATAAAATACCTGTGCCTCATGTTCCCTCAGCATCTCGGCGAACAGCCTGTCCTTGGGCAGCGTGGGCAGAGGCCGCGGCTCGTCGGGCCGCGCCTCGAACTTGTACAGCTCGGCGAGGTCGTTCTCTGCGTAGTGTCTATCGATCTGCTGCTCGTCGATCACACGTTTGGAGATAGCTTGCTTCGTTACTTGACGCTCGTAGATTTTTTCTTCCATTGTGCCCTGTTAGGAAGTTTATGATTTATTAATAAGAGAATTTCATCATTGGAACCCCATTTGAAAGTTTCATGAAGATGCAATCAATAAAGGAAAAAAGCCAATTAAAACAGCTTTTTTTCCAGCAAGCAGTTCAAGTATTCTCATACATCTTTTATAATGTTGACCTCATAATCAGCCTAAAGATAATTGAAAGAGGTCTGATATTATAAAAATTGTAATGTTTATTTATAATAATTTTATTCTTTGTAAATTCTGCATACAGGTTATTATATATTTTTTTGGATATTTGTGTAGACTTTGTGACTTACATAACATCGCCTTGGATGAGTCTGTAAAGGTGTTGTAATTGTAATTTAAATAAACTAACTCAGAATGAGTTAGTTTATTCCAGAGGCTTGGATAATACTTCACCTGTAGTAAGGTATAAATAATCAAGGCGGTTTTTTTTTTGCTGAACACATTGCATACAACTTTTTTCTCATCAACTGCACAATTCCTAGCAATTTCATTTCATACTAAAAATTAATTGTATCTTACCATAGCCAAAAACCGGTACACATAGCAAGGCTTCTTCTGCCCAAAGCGGTAGACCCTGAATATGCTCTGCACGTCGTGTGAGGGGTTCCACGACACGTCGAAGATCACCACGCGGTTGGCGGCGACCAGGTTGATGCCCAGACCGCCCGCGCGCGTTGAAATTAGGAATAACCTGCCGCATCACAATAGAAAAGGATTAAAAAAATATCATTTAAACCTAGATAACCGTTTCCCTACTGTAGGTAGGCTCAGTCGCGCATCCGCTTCTATGGTATATATTTTGGTAGAATACAAAGTAACCTGTACCTGCTTAACTGCTTATTCTACCTAAATAAGTATATCATCACAATGCAGACTACTACTGTTCACTCACAAACTAGATATAGTTTTTCTATTCTAAGGAGGTAAGAGTGTTAATGATCCTTTCATCATTTCAGCCGAAAGACGTCCACTGCTGGACATAGGCATACACATAAATCCGGGACCACACGAATGCGGTGATTGGGGGAGCCCAAGCACCGCAGTCGTGTGGTTCCGGACTAATAGAATAGCATCACCCTATTTCTTCCCGTGGGTGTCGTAAAAGGCGACTATGCCTATACTATATGCATTTTTAACAAAAACTGCGATTTTGTGAAGTGACCTTAATTTAATTGAAGGGGAATTTTTGGTTAATTTTAAATGTAATTTTATTATGGACTAACATACTTTTTTAAGCACTACTAACACATTTGTAGATCTTAATCAATCTGCCTAGCCTTTTCCCAACTATGTTGGGGTCGGCTTCCAGTCTAACCGGATGCAGCTGAATACCAGTATTTTACATGGAGCGACTGCCTATCTGACCTCCACAACCCAGTAATTGGGTAATACGATAGTACGATACCCCTTGGTTAGACTGGTTGTCAGACTTTTTATAGATCTAAAGTTGTCTTAATAAATAAATATTATTGTTATAATCTAACAGATTTACTAAATAAAACCCCTGCATTATATTTGAACAACAAGGATTCATCTAAAAAATAGCTAGCAATTACTCAACAGTGGAAAAATCTTAAGACATAAATAAGAATGTCAAAATAAACCATCTAATGAAATTATACCAATTGATGAATTCTATTGTGCATCCGGTTTTTTTATTAGAATTTACGCCCTTTAAATGTTAAAATCAGACCAACAACATAAGGTGCTCCCACACTGCATTTTCTAACACTAATGCAGTCAAGTGATCAAATGTTTGTTTAGAAAGTGTTTACTAATGTTTGTAAACATTTTTAACAGCAGTGTGGGAGCACCTTTATCCACATGAAGCAGTACTGACCTCGCTCTCGGATTGTCTTCTCTGTTAAAGTTCTTGCACCAGATGGATCTGTTCTCACATGATGTGGAGCCGTCCAGCCGGAAGTAATCCACGCCCGGTGACCACGAACCTGATTAACACCCATGATAATCATTCATATGATACCATCAGTCTTACATAGATTAGTTACATCATGTTACTTGGATTGAATTTCAAAAGCCGAGTAAAACCCACAAGAAAACTTGTTCAGATAACAGATTTTGTTATAATTTGACTACGCAGTTGAATTTTGACCGGACAGTTCTTTCTTAAACGCTGTCGTATCTGAATGTGATCTGAGGGTTGCGGCAGTTAGACGGCACCATAGGCACACAAGATTTTAAACAAACTCCTTACCAACATGTCTTCCTAGTTTGTCGTCGATGCGTCCCTCTTGCGTGGCCTCGTCAACTTTACCCAGGAAGTGCTCGATCAGATCTAGTGAGTACAGCGACTGGGAGAACACCAACCTGATGACCAAGAAACAAACTATTAAGTACATACCATAATAATAATTCCGATAAGAAGAATAAGACACGAACTCCATCATGTCTGCCTCTCAAAATGGATGTAGGAATGGGTCCCGCGGTACTAAGGAGCTACTCCTCATTGATATGGCCATTAGCCAACAGGTTCGTCGTTCCCGAAAGGATCTGTCGACATGTTGGATAGATTATAAGAAGGCCTATGACTCGGTGCCACATACATGGCTCATGAGGGTGCTGGAGTTGTAAAAGTAGATGCATCTCTGCGCACCTTCCTGATGGCGTGTATGGGGCAATGGAGGACAGTCCTTCGCTATCCAGGATGTCGAAATATCCAGAGGAATAGTGAGCCGATAAGGATCGAGCGAGGCATATTTCAGGGCGATAGTCCGAGTCCACTTTGGTTCTGCTTGGCCCTGAATCCTCTAAGCACACTGCTGGAGGACTCAGGTCTAGGCTATCGGCTGAGGAGAGGTGGACAGGTTATATCTCACCTCCTATGCATGGATGACCTAAAACTCTTTGCCCCCAACAATTTACAGCTGATGGAGCTACTAAAAGTAACTGAAACTTTCAGTAGAGCCATCAGGATGGAATTTGGTGTGGACAAATGTGCGGTCATGCATGTAAAGCGAGGGGAGATTGTGGAATCCGTGGGCACCCAACTCTCGGATTCCATATACCTAAGAGCCCTCTCCGCATCCGAAACCTATAAGTATTTGGGTATGTCGGAAGCGTTAGGCATCAATGTAACTGACATGAAGCAATCGTTGAAGGAGCGCTTCTTTGGCCGCCTGAAGAAAGTATTTAATAGTCTTTTATCAGGCGGGAACAAGGTGCGCGCCTTCAACGGTTGGGTCATGCCGGTTTTGATGTACTCCTTCGGCATACTCAAATGGACTCAGACCGAACTTGACGCCCTGGATAGGAGGGTCCGTACGCTGCTGACTGCATACCGAATGCATCACCCACGGTCATCGGTAATGAGACTGTATATCCCGCGAAAGTGTGGAGGTCGAGGCTTTTTAAACGCTAAGACCCTCCACAATCGGGAGATATGCAGTCTCAGGGAATATTTCCTAGAAGCCGACGTGGGAATGCATCGAGATGTGGTCGCGGTGGACAAGGGCCTCACCCCGCTCTCCTTGGCGAAAGAGAACTGGCGCAAGCCTGTAGTGCTTGACACTAACGATCGCAAGGAGGTATGGCAGAGTAAAGAGCTTCACGGACGCTTTTTCCGGGCCCTGCATGGACCCGATGTAGATTTACTAGCGTCCGTAGCCTGGCTGCGTTTCGGTGACCTCTTTGGGGAAACCGAAGGTTTTGTCTGTGCAATTATGGACGAAGTTATCATGACGAACAATTACCGGAGATTTATTGTGAAGGACGGCACGGTTGACATCTGTCGGGCATGCCACCGACCGGGAGAATCAATCCGTCACATTATCTCCGGATGTTCTCATCTAGCTAACGGAGAGTACTTGCATAGACACAACCTTGTAGCCAGGATTATCCATCAGCAACTTGCTCTGAAATACAGCCTAGTGGAATCGGAAGTGCCGTACTACAGGTACGTGCCCGACCCAGTTCTCGAAAATGGAAATATCACATTGTACTGGGATCGATCCATCATCACTGACAGGACTATTGTTGCCAATAAGCCTGATATAGTGGTGGTGGATCGAACAGAGCGGCGCGCAATGATCATTGACATAACGGTCCCGCATGACGGGAACCTCGTGAAAGCCGAGAAAGATAAACAAATCAAGTATCTTGACTTGGCTCACGAGGTTGTCGACATGTGGGATGTGGACTCTGCGATCATTGTGCCGATAGTCGTATCAGCCAATGGCTTAATTGCCAAGAGTCTCGACCATCACCTAAGGAGGCTCTCGTTGGGCAGCTGGATTAAGGGCTTGATTCAGAAAGCTGTACTCCTGGACACGGCTCGCATCGTTAGGAGGTTCCTCTCTCTGGAGCCCTGACCGCCGGTAGCTTGGACCCTGTTCCCGATACCGGTGGGCTACTATTTTTTATATTTTTAAATGTTTTATATAATTTTTTAGTCTAATATTTAAAAATATAATTTATAAGTATGAAAAATGAAATAAAGAATAAGATTCCGATAATTCAACTGACAGTGAAAAATACTGGTATTCCGCTGCAGTAGGCTATGTAGATGATAATGATGCCCACAACTGCCAATCAAGAGGTTGGTCGTACCCAGCACTCACTTTGAACATAAAACTCCTGTCACGACTAATCCCTCTCATATCAGCATAAGCTATACAGATTTATCAGTGTGCAGTTTGGTGGCACAACTGCCCCTGACTGCCCGGAAAAGGGTAGTTTTCTGCCAGTGAAAGAATTTTCGAAATAGGATTAGTACTTCCAGAGATTATCTCCTACATCCAAACTTTACCTTTTTATTATATTACTAGCTTTTGCCCGCGACTTCGTTCGCGTGGAATAGTGACTTCCGACAGATTTTTGGTTTTACCCGCATGGCGCATAGTTCCCGATCACGCGGGATCTCTTCAAAAATGAACGGAACCAATTTTAAATTTACGAAACGATCAATCCTCAATTCTACGACAGTACCGAAGCGCTGCGTGTAACGAAACCATAGCGCGATCTATTTCGATCCCAACGCCATCTATCGAGCATAGTGACAACTCGGATTATTTATCTATACTCCGTTCGGGCATTTTCTTTGTACTAAAAGTTTTATTATATTGATATTATTTTTTTCATACCTTTTTACTATTTATTTACTTTTTTCCGTGAATTAAAACAATAACATGAACCGAACTCGTGTAACGATCGACACCATTGCGCGATCACCAACTCGACATATAGTACTAATAGAATTATCTATACTCCGTTAGAGCATTTTCTATGTACTAAAAGTTGTATTATATTATATTTTTCATACCTTTTTACTATTTATTTACATTTTTCCGATGAATTTTCAGTACTGAATTGATGCCGACTGTTGACCAATAGATGGCGCTGTATGTCCGGAATAAATTTTATTTTTTATTTTATTTTTTGTAATAAAAACTATCCTATGTCCTTTCTCAAGTTCCAAACTATGACTGTACCAAATTTCACACAAATCGGTTCAGTAGTTTAGGCGTGAAGCAAAGACAGACAGACAGACAGACAGAAAGACAGACAGACAGACAGAGTTACTTTCGCATTTATAATATTAGTTTGGATTTGGATTTGGATTAGTGTAGATGTAGATTTATTATGGCCATTATTTGAAGTTTATAGTGAGCCTAATCAACTGAACTTTAAACAAAATACCCAAAAGAGCCTCCACCGGTGAAGGCATTTGTGGACTCTTATTGCATACCCCAGAATGAAGCTCTGAAAAAACCTCGGTTCCCCATCGTGAAAAAACAGATAAAACTTACAGTTTATCCCCGATAGCCTCGCACTGGCGCAGTATATCGAACAGCAGCACCAGTTTGTGTGAGTTGCGCATGTCGTCCAGTTCCTCTTCCTCCACCAACTTGATCCACCACTCTGTCGGGTTCTCGTTACGAACTTCCACTACTTCAGCGACGTCGGCGTCTTCGTCGTCGCCATCTACTGGTGGACAAACAAAATGATATAGAAGCTGAACAGAGGAGGCACGATCTTTTGGCAGGCTTCGCATACGGCGCAGCGCGTAAAAAGGACGGGCATAATGAACATAACATAATGGATAGTGCATAATGAAATTTTATGCAAAAGAAGCTCAACTATACGTTACATTCACTGAAAAGAACGTCGTCTGCTTAGAGGCCAGAACGTTCTACCATAAAAATACAATCACACTTTTCCAGTTATATTTTAGTCCCATAATACGGGGCGAGCCTAACGGGGCTTTTTTTTTTTTAGTGTGGTATATCATCCAATGACTTCTCCCGCACTGGGCGGAGCGGAAGGGCATGTCAGACTTTTACTGACTAAAACCCACCCGTGTTCCTTCAGTTGCCAAGGTCCCGGTATCCCTTTTGGACTTTCCCGCAACCCTGGCGGGAGCCTATCGAGGCTGCTATCACTATGCTATGAGGGGTGGGCAATTTATTTCCCCTAAAAAAATGTCATGGCAGCTCATGACTTGCTTGCTCTCTCTCTCTCACAATATGAAACTATGACTCCATTACCTAGTGGGTATATAAGATAACAATTTTGGGAAAAAAAATGCCCTCTTATTTAATAACAACAAACTGCGATCATTATTTATCTACCATTTTTATAATGGCATTTTATAAAGTCATTTAAGTAATTGAAACTCATCAGCATCAAAGAGGTATTCTTTGGCAGTAAACTTTATAACGCTTCAGATAAAACGGGATACCAGATGGGTATTAAACTTGAGGCTAAAAGTCTACAAAAAGAATAAAAACGCATACTAAAACGTTGTTAGACATTACCATTACCTGGGTTGGCCCTGGTCCCCCGCCGGGTGCCAACCTTTGACTCCTTGTCTTTAGCCTTGCCCTTCTTAGCCTTGTTCTTCTTCTTGCTCTTCTTTCGGCTGTCATCGCTCACATCTGACAGGTCGTCTGAGGACTCTTCTGTTGAAGTTTCCTGTTGAAAGGTTTTTTTTTTTAAATAAAATCGTTGTGATGGCAGAGAAGGAAGGAGGTTCGTTTAGCTCGACGCCTGATGGTACCCGCGCGGGTTATCTGTCCAAGGTGGAGTTTCTTGCCCATTCTTCTCCATACGAAAACTACCTTTTGGAAGGGGCAACTAGAATAAGTTCTATTTTTTTTGTTTTTGACTTTCAAAAGTGCCTTTTATGTGCCTATTTGAAATAAATTATTTGACTTTGGTGACTCAAATCCTCCTCGTGACACGAAAAAAGTCCAGGCACTTATGCATTGGCAATGAACCTGTGGCGGTATCTTCATCGCCACATGCGAACTACGCATCATAGACCTGACGTCACAAAACAATCCTGACGTCACATAAATCCTGCATCGCGCAATTAGAGTTTACCGCGCGATGGAAATATATACAAGAATCCAAACATCAATCGTTGGGCAGTAGCCCGCCAAACACAACATCCGTCTGGTCGGAGGATCCTCCCTTTTCTATGGTGGATGAGTGAACTTTACACCCTGTTCCTCATACCCCTAAACAGCTATGTAACAGCACATTTATAGGAAGTCAAGACCCTGAAATAAGCCTGGCAACCAGGATATCTGTTCCTAAGTAATCTGGAAATAACTTTTTAATGTTAATTTGCTATGAGTATTTGGATATTTCAACTTACATCAGGAGTAGAATCATCATCTATAAAATCTACCAACGATCCTTCCGAGTCCTCCTCTTCTCTCTCCCTCTGTAACAAAGATAATTAAAACACGTTCAGAGAAAATCAAATGTATAAAATAACTAGCTGCACCTCGCGTTGTCACCCGCGAAAGTCACGATCCCGTGGGAATATCGGGATAAAAAGTATGATATATCCTATTCCAGCTCATGGTCTACCCATGTGCCAAATTTCATCGAAATCCGTTCAGCCGTTTTAGCGTGAATGCGTAGCAAACAAACAAACTCACTTTTGCATTTATAATATACAGTATGTTAACTAACAAAGGGCGTTCCCGTTAAAAAAAAAAAAGAATTGCACTGAAATGTTCACAAAAAGATTAAATTTAAACGTAAAAGAAACACTCTGTACACGCACACTTGTATTTCAACGTAGAAAAACAAGTGTGACAAGTGGGCATGTACAGAGAGTTTATTTTCCGTAACAATTTAATATTTTTTGTGAATATTTTACTATACAAAATTAAAAAAAACTTTTTTTTTTTTAACGGTAGCATTTTTTTTAGCATGTATAGACGCTATACTATTGCAGGTTAATGGTAATATTTTTTTTAGCATGTATACACGCTATACTATTGCAGGTTAACGGGAACGCCCTTTGTTAGTTAACATACTGTATATACTATTATTATTTATAATAAATATACTATAGGACTTATAATCCAAATATAAACTATTTTTGAACAGTGGGATGACAAAGGTTGAATATAAGTTGAATTATATTGGTTTAACAAAATAAAATACATTTATTATAATTATTATTGTGTACCTTTTTCTGCTGCATAATCTCGTATCGTTCTGAATTGTATTTGAGTACGAGCGGGTGCGTCCATATTCTCTGCAGCGACTGGAAGTCAGGAAACAGGAATCCTGAAGACTTGCCTGGTAGTGGCCTGCAGAAAGATATTATTCATTAGTCTATAACAGAATCTAACTTTTAAATCAAATATTCTGGAACAAAGAACAAGAAAAGAAACGTGTGTATCAAGTTATTTTTTTGTTCGTTTTTATTTTTACCACAGATATTTGTGGAAAAAAAAAGCGGAACAGTGAGCATTGACTGTGATTGACTTAGTTAATGATTAACACAGGGCCTCGCAGTTAATTCGAACGAGAAAACATGACTCACACAGCAAATTATTCAGAATAATATAGGCTCTCAAAAACACATACCTTCTCGAGTAGTTATCCAAATAGAACTGGTACAGTTTGACTTGGACATCAGACAGTGTGATAAACAACACGTATTCGTGCTTCGGAGGCAGGAAGGGTGCCAGCACCCCGTAGTCCCTCCTCTGAAAACAACAAAATCATTTGAAAATTATTACATTATTAGCTGCGCCCCGCGGTTTCACCCGCGTAAGTCTCGATCCCATGGGAATATCGGGATAAAAAGTATCCTATGTGTTAATCCAGGTTATAAACTATCTGTTTGCCAAATTTCATCCAAATCCATTCACTAGTTTTTACGTGAAAGAGTAACAAACATCCATCCATCCATCCATACTTACAAACTTTCGCGTTTATAATTATTTAATATAGTTTACCAATCCTTACTATCCTTACTGCCTTACTAAGGAAGGATTATTAAGGATTGGTAAACCCCTGTACAGTACCCAGTCATTAATATGAGAGATCGAGTTTAGAAAAAGTCTGTCGCACAGGTACGCCGTACGAGCGAGAAAGGCGACACTCTACGAAGTCGAACTATTACCGCGCGCCGGCCGAGTGCCTCAGGACGAGCAGCTTTGACTTGGCGCTAACTGCCTTAAGGCTGCTTCTATCAAAGGTCACCAAACACACGACTCGAACACATGTACACAAGTATGGTGGATACTTGTGGTTTAAATCTGGACTCCGGCGGTTAATAGACTAATGTTGTTAAAATAGATTAGTATTCATACCTGAACAGCTCCATCCAACATTTTATGCAGCACATGGGAGCGTCTCTTCATGACCTTGATGTCACCTTCCGTAGAGTCTGTGTACTGTCCGTTGGTGATCGGGTTCACGAAACGATTCAAGTACTCGTTATACTTCCCCAGGAGGTTCGGCTTCACGAATTGTACCATGCAGTAATCTGGTGACAAATTGTGAAAGGAAGACATTAAAAATATTGGCTCATAGGATGTTATCTGATCTGGAAAGACCATGGGCCGGCGCAGCACATGTGTTTTCAACTCTATTTCAACTACGGCAAGGTTGATTTTTTTTGTCAGTAAAGACTGCGCTGCGCTTCTGGGCCGAACACAAGGCAGAGGTAGGCAAACGCCTATCTCTGCCTTTTTCACTAGTTAGTTTTTGATGATGCCCCGGATGGGTAACTGGGACTACCAATCGCAAGCTTGAGTCCCGCACAGAATACACACACCACAGAGTAAATAAAGCATGTTATATCTGTGCATAGGCACTTACGTCTTACGTATCCTACAAGGGAAAGGAGTTGCTGGCCTTCTTGGAAGAGCTGGGGTGGATCGAATAAGCGATTTCCCACCCGTACGCAAAATACGCGCTTTGACGTGGAGTTACTCGTATATAAAACGGGCTAGTATCCAATCCGTTTTACCTATTATCCTATAAGGGTCATCGGTCACCATTCGGTGTACATAGATAAAAAAATACGACGTACATTCTTTCAAGTTGTTCTGTAGCGGTGTGCCGGTGAGTACGATGCGGCGCAGTGTCTTCACTCTGTTCATGGACTGTGACAGGCTGGTCTTTTCGTTCTTCAGCAGATGTCCCTCGTCACACACCACCAAGTCTGGTCCTGTATTGAAAAAAAAAAACACATTTTAATACTGTGGCAAAAATTAATGCCAATGTAATAATAATAGAACTTATTCAATCAGACTGCCTCGTTACGTGGGTCTAGTGGTCGCAAGCGCTATTGCTGATGCTGGGTTCGATTCCCGGGACGGGAAAAGTATTATAAGGGTTCCATCTGGAATTTCTGAGTACATAAACTAATGCGACTTAAACATAACTGGCGAAATGTGGGTGTACTATGGGTAGTCCTCTGCCTAACCCTTCGGGGAATACATGCGTGATGTTATGTTGTTATTCAATCACTGGTATCACATAGGCTTGCAGAAAAAATATCGATATATCGAAATATCGATATTTTTTGTTCGATATATCGATATTTTCAGGCGATATTTATTATTTCGATATATCGATGTATCGATATAAAATTTCAAGTATCTAAAATGTATCAAAAACGATATAACGATATAGCAACACCGTTGTCGCCGCTGACTAAAACCGCTGGAATTCAGAGCCGTAAAAAATATTACTACTTTTTTTCCTAGTTTGGTATTTAAATGCTTATAAAACTTGAACTACATAAAGTAAATTTTTTTTTGAAAATTTCACCGATATATCGATTTTTTTTTTTCGACAAATCGAAATCGATTTGATATTTTTTTTAAATATCGATACGATATATATCGATATTTTTTTACACTTCTTGCATCCCTAGTATCACAAGAATAATCAGACAATTTAAAGAAGAGATGGTTACCACAGACAAGGATTAAACACCAAATGGTTTAAGCAAAACTTGATAACATTTTGTACCAGTGGAAATCCTAGCGCCTTCTCATGAGAAATGGCCAAATCCAGACGGAAGCCTCAAACATTGCAAGGTGTCGGGTAGTAAACAGATTAGAGTGACTAAGGATATGGTGCAGTACATTTGGAGAGGCCTGCTACCGGCAATGGATTGGTAGAGCATTAAAGTAGCTGCATCCCCCAGTGAACTGGATTCACGCGACTGCTGGAAGCTCCACAGCATCTTCTTGTTGATCTTCTCCTTGTTATCAGCGGAGAGGTTGCGGAACATCTCGCACACACACGCCAACTCCATCTAAGCAATGCGGCCGCCAATGACAAAAAGACATTGCATCATCCACTGACCTGGATCCACGATCCTCCTAGAAGCTCCGCAGCATCTTCTCCTTGTTATCAGTGGTGAGGTTGCGGAACATCTCGTAGCCGACGACGCACACGTCGCCTCCATCGAACCACGGCTGCAGCTAAAAGACACTGCATCATCCACTGACCTGGATCCACGAGACTCTCCTGGAAGCTCCGCAGCATCTTCTTCTTGAATTTCTTGTTGTTTTCAGAGGAGAGGTTGCGGAACATCTCATAGCCGAGGACGCACACGCCGCCGCCGTCCAACCACTGCTGCAGTTGGAACGCGCGCTCAGAGTTCTGCTTGTACCTGAGTCGAGGAGTTTACGGATAAATTAAATGATATTTCAATTTAAAAAATACAAGGCCTCTTTTGATGCAACTTCCGACTTGACTATCAGTATGTTATAGCAATAAAACAATATAGTATTTTAAACAAAATTATTAGCTTTTGTCCGCGGCTCCGCCCGCGTGGATTTCTGAAATTATCCCACGGGAACGTGCTATCGGAATAAAAAGTATCCAATGTCCTAACCCAGGTCATGGTCTACCTGTGTACCACATTTTATAGAAATCCGTTCAGCCATTAAGGCGTAAAAGGTAACAGAGAGACAGTTACTTTCCCATTCATAATATACGTAAGTAAGGATTTCAATAAAATAATCCAAGCCTTCGACCTTGTATCACCATAGTAGGTATCGTAAATTATTATACAGGATATATAATTGTGGCAACACAAGGTCGAGTAGTTTTATAAGTGCCTTTTATTTAATGAGTCGCATTATTATCTTGTCTTTACTTTGACAACCCGAAATATGATTTTCTGGTGACACAGACGCTCTCAATTTTGGGAAGCCAAGTGATTCGCACCTTGTGCTTCCTTTTGCGTCCTTTCGATGTGAGCGGGAGTCGGCCGTAATCCACAACGCCAACACGTAGTGAATTATTAAATAAACTAGCTGCGCCCCGCGGTTTCACCCGCGTAAGTCTCGATCCCGTGGGAATATCGGGATAAAAAGTTTCCTACGTGTTAATCTATCTGTTTGCCAAATTTCATCCAAATCCATTCAGTAGTTTTTACGTGAAAGAGTAACAAACATCCATCCATACTTAAAACTGTCGCGTTGTCGCGTAACATAGTTGTAAGTCTTACTAACCATTTTTGAGTCATGTGACTTGAATAAAGAAAAATTCTATTCTTAAATTAAATTCTATAATATTAGTTAGATTAGATGATAATTTTATAATTTCTTACCTCGACAACTCGTACACATCAACTTCGAACTCGGAGTGGGCGTGTTTGAGCCACATCTTGAACTCGTTGACCCAGTTGAGTACTGTGGAGAGAGGGCAGACGACCAGCACACGGTTCACGCCCGTTAGAGTCCCGTGGATCAGTAGCGTGTGTGTTAGCGATATTACCTGCAATTAGATGATGAGTTGATGTCTAATGGTGTATGTAACGAATGTTATGTGCACTTGAGGGAGCTGAGATTCGTCTATTCCTAGTTCAGGTAGAATGTAATGATTATTATTTACCTCAAGTTTAAGGCACTAATATTGTAAATGTTTATGTAAATCAATTATATCAATAAACAATAGCGTATTAGCGTACGCTAGGTTAATTCCGTGGAAAGTTTCACGGTGAAAAAAAATATGCTCCACGCACTGGCACTATAGTTTACATTTTAAATGGACGCTTAGGCAATGGATATGGGCCTCAGCTAGGTTGTGGCAATACTTTCATATACTCAGCAAAGTTTCTAATTTTTATGAGTTGCACCTTAGTTTAGCTAGACTTTAAAATCGTCTATAACTTTTCTCTGAAGAGTCTACCTTAAAATCGGCCCTAAAAAGTTAATATAACAATTTTGTAATGTAATGAGGTTACATTACCTGTCCCAAATAAATTAAAATAGTAAAAACTAAAATTAAAAATCCGGAGTCACACGTGTTAAATCGAACAGATTACGTGACTCCGGATTTTTAATTTGTCTGTCTGTGGTGTCTTGTTTATACCTTTTTAGTCGTAGTTGGGTTTTAGTTTTTATTACTTTAATTTTTTTTTAATTCTTTTGGGGTTATATTATATATATTTTTGAAATGTGCCCATTAAGCCCTTTTATTTGATACCCAACATGGTACGATTAAACGATATTTTTTTTTAGTTCCTTACTTTATTTCTTCTAGAGGGCGCCATTTTTAATTTAATGTGACGTCACATAGCCTATAACCAGCGGACGATCAAGACGCTTCCAACCAAATATCTCATTTGTCAAATTGTGATGAGTGGTTTAGAAGATAGGAGGGAACAGATGAACATCCATACATACATACATACATACCGGTCAAAATCATAACCCTCCTTTTTTTTTCGCCGTAGTCGGGTAAAAAGAAGGATTATATGAAAAGGGTTACTTACTTGTAAAGTTTTCCCCAGACCCATGCAGTGCGCGAGGATGCACCCGGATCCCTTTTCTTTCTTGATGCGCTTCACGCTCTCAAAGCATGCGTCCCACATGAACTTTATGCCGTTTGCCTAAAAACAAACGTTATTACATTATTGTATTTGGATATCAATTTGTGTTGTTTTTTTTTTTGACCAGAATGGATTTCTTACTCATCACAGAAGTAGTCTAATCTCATCGGGAGTGACACGAATTAATAGAGCCGTAAACAATAATAGCTATCGACATATTCTTGAGACGAAGAACAATATCGACATTTTAAGAAAAATTAACGACTGTTTTTAAGTGGAAAAGCAAAAATGGCCTTTATGTACTGGCAAATAAGGCTTACTTGATGGGGTTTCAGCTTCTTCACGAGTCCTCTGTCGACCTCAATCAGCGGCTCTTTAGTTTCAGGATCGAAGTCCAATATCACTTTCTCCAGAACAACCTCGTCTGGTTTACCAGACTCGTCAAATTCCAAGTTATTGTACTGTAAAAGGAAATTAAGTTTTATTTTTAACTGTTTTTTCACAAATTTTAGTGTTAGAGCGGCCATACACGGGCAGCTTGAAGCATTCAGGACCAACTGTTTCAAGCTGCTGATCGCCCGGAGCAGTCGCAACTGCTTGAGCGGTTCCATGTATGTATGTCAAACTGTGTAGAAGATTGTAGTTCACTATGCAGTCGCAGCTTGAAGCAGTCGATTCTGACTGCTTCAAACTGCCCGTGTATCAATCAAGAATCTTAATTCGGCCGAAAACACGGAACATCGAGTTTTATAATATAAAGTGTCTTCTGCATCAGTCATAGTTTGGTGACAGTCTTTTTCCTATCGAGAAGTGTACATGACTTTATTCAATCTTTGAGTGCACTACCGGCGTCGAGTACACGGTGGGTGAAATTATAATTATATTACAAAAACCGGCCAAGTACGAGTCGGACTCGCACACGAAGGGTTCCGTACCATTATATACAAAAACGGCAAAAAAAAGTCATATGTTTGTTGTATGGGAGCCCTCTTAAATATTAATTCTATTCTGCTTTTTAGTATTTTTTGTTATAGCGGCAACAGAAATACATCATCTGTGAAAATTTCAACTGTATAACTATCACGGTTCATAAGATACAGCCTGGTGACAGACGGACAGACAGCAGAGCCTTAGTAATGGGGTCCCGTATTACCATTTGGGTACGGAACCCTAACAACTATTATGCCAGTATGTGTGAAAGCTTTTCTTAGCCTGAACATGTGAAATGAAGTCAAGAAAGATCGATAAAAACTCAGTGAGTTTCACAACTAATTTAGGGTATGTGAGCGTTAAAAACTACTAACCAATTTCTGTCTCTCCAAAATACGACCGACCCTTTCTTTTTCTTCGCGCGCCGCTTTTTTAGTGGCCTCCTCTAATTGATTCTTACCCATGACCTGCAATCAAACATAAATATTAACATCCATTACATTCAAAGATATATTTCAAACTGTAGGTATCTTCTTCTTCTCCTGCCTAGCCTTTACCCAACTATGTTGGGGTCGGCTTCCAGTCTAACCGGATGCAGCTGAATACCAGTATAATAGGTATAATAAAAAAAAAAATGGAATGTTTACCTTACGTATATTCTTCCTGCCATGTTTATTTCTGCCCTCATTTTCAGTGTCTGACCCAGAGGCATCACTGTCCCTCACTGATTTTATACGTCGACGCTTCTTTGTGCTATAAAAAAAATAAACACAATAATGTAAAATAACATAATTAAGGAGGCCCAAGCAACGGGAACAGTTGCGTAATATTCCCGTTGCTTGGACCTCCTCTCTGTGATAGGGAGTTGGACAGAGCCGTAATCCACTACGTCGGACCGGTGAGGATTGGTGGTTTCGTTCTAAGGAATGCCGGTGCCTGTTAACCCGAAATAGGATAGCGTCCTTACATGCAATTTCTTTTATTTTAAGTTAGTAGTGAAATATTCTCAAAACTATTAAATTGACACGTAAAAGAAACACACACTTGTATTTCAACGTAGAAAGACAAGTGTGTGTGTACAGAGTGTTTCTTTTCCGTATCAATTTAATATTTTTTGTGAATATTTTATTATAAAAAAAAAAAAAAACTTTTTTTTAACGTAATATTTATTTTTTGCGTTTATAGACTCTATACTATTGCAGGTTAACGAGAATCCCCTTCGTTAGATAACATACTGTGTAATTACATTTAGATACCATAACATACCCTCCTTCATTACTGGATCCTCCCGACCCATCACTCTCAGAGACTTTCTTCTTTCGTTTGGCGCGTTTTATTGACTCAGAACTTTCGTCTTCCGAATCCTCAAAGTCACTAACCCTCGCATCCTCGTCTCGTTGCTTATGACGCGACGTTCCACCTTCGGAGTCAGATGATATCGCGTTCGCCTTGCGTTGACGTTTTAATTTTACACTGTGAAATGAAAAGATTATTGCTAACTATTAATATCCTTACCTTACTAATATTATAAATGCAAAAGTAACTCTGTCTGTCGCGCTTTCACGTCAAAACTACTGAACCGATTTAAATGAAATATGGTACACAGATAGTCTAGAGCCTGAGAAAGGACATAGGCCACTTTTTATCGACATACAACGCGGGCGAAGCCGCGGACGGAAGCTAGTATAAAATAAACACCTTAAAAAATAGAGCACAGTTGCTTATTTGCCTGAACTAGGTTGAACCTGTACCTCAGGCTAGAACGTACATAAATACTACAATAACACCCATATTTATCGACCCCAACTTATCACTCCCGTAAAATAGCGTAGAAGAGTGAAAATAATTATAATTTATAAAAGGGTTTCTGAACTTACTTTTCTTCTTCTTCTGAATCTTCCACGTTATGAGTTTCCTGCAAAAAATATTAGAGAATGAAGTATAAATCATATAATCCACTAAATTGTCCATGCAAACGATTGCTCTGTCGAACGAACAAAGCAATAGAGGAGCGCGCAGTTTTTAAATAAGACTGATTTGTTTGAACATTACAAATTCATCATCATCATCATTTCAGCCGAAAGACGTCCACTGCTGGACGTAGGCCTCCCCCAAGCACCACCACTTCGACCGATTCTGTGTTTCTCGCATCCAGCGCATTCCCGCGGCCTTCACCAGGTCATCGGTCCACCTTTTGGGCGGGCCTTTCAACGTTACGTCTTCCGGTACGCGGTGGCCACTCCAGAACCTTTCGGCCCCATCGGCCATCCATTCTGCGAGCAATGTGCCCTGCCCACTGCCTCTTAAGTTTGGCAATACTTCGGGCTATGTCGGTTACCTTGGTTCTCCTACGGATGTCTTCATTTTATTACAAACTGAGACGTAACTGTTTTATAGAAAGTTCTACATGAAATCATACCTCAGCTTCGCTCGGCTCATCTTTATGTGACACTGAGGAGTCACTTTCTCCAAGTAAGTCATCTTTAGCTAAATGTCCAATGCTGTCTCCATTTAGTCCTGACAGTGTTACTGGAGGCAAATCTAAAATATAAAGTGTTTATTTAGTTGTATGTACCCACCTATGTACTATTACATATAATATTACATACATTTTCAACGTGTTGTTTTTGATATCCCATAACTCTAGGGTTATATTATTTATTAAGTAAAAAGAACACAAAATCTCCTAGAAAAGGTGGTCCAAAGATATAAAATAGACTCTCGATGTGTATAGGTATCTAAGTTTCATTGATAAAAAATAAGATTCATATTTAAAGCTAAGAAAATGGGACGTCATATTTCACGTAAGGGTGTTTTACATAAATAATCGTGACTTTGTCGAATTATTTTGTATGAAATGAAAACAAAAAAAAAAATTTGTTTGAAGAATAATTTATATGCCAGTTGGTTCTTTGATATGGTCTCAATCATACCCTAGAGTTATGGGATATAAAAAAAAACATATTGTATATTCTGCCGGTTCCCCACATTTTTCCAGAAAACTCTGGCCACACTGAGGCAAACTGCGAGCGGGACGCGACAGCCCGCGTCGATTGTTTTAATGTTATGGAAGTCACGCGACTAATAAAATAAAATAAGTGATAGACATAATTTTAATACTAGAAATAAAGATAAAATAGATCAACCACTTTTCAGATTAGCTAAAGTACAAACATCTTTTATGGCGTTAAATGCTATAACAAAATACCTTGTGATATATTGCAATTAAATGAAAGAAAATTTAAAACTCATATAAAAAGTACACTTTGTAAACAAGCTTATTACAAATTAGAGGATTATATCCAAGATAAGAATGCTTGGAAACATGCTGGTCTTGCTCCATATGACAATTTAGTGTCTGGACAAAATCAAACTGATAGCTAATTTAGTTTTTTATTTATTATTTGTATGTCATAGACTTTCAGACTCTGTCATTACTTAAACTCACGCACTGACTTATTAGTACTACTTGTAACAATGTTAGGACTATTGTAATATCGTATACTTTTACAATCTTTGTAAATATGTGAGCACCATGTATCTGGTAATTAATTTATTCATTATTGCTCCATTTATAATTCTTTTTAGGTGCATCGTCTTCACATATAATTATATAATTAATGTATACAAAATATTGTAAAACATTTTTAAAAGAGTAACGGTGGAGTTTCTTGCCCATTCTTCTCCATACGAAAACTACCTTTTGGAAGGGGCAACTAGAATCAATTCTATTTCTTTGTTTGACGTTCAAAAGTGCCATATATGTGCCTATTTGAAATAAATTATTTGACTTTTTTTTTATTTGTGCCAGTTTGAACACCTCTCAGGTTAGTTGACACAATCGGTGCAACCGAATTTCGTTCCGTATCCCGCGCGGGATTCGCCTGTTTGGCCAGAGCTTAAGGCCCTACCCTACCTCAAATTGCTTAGCATGATCCTCCGTTATGTTTATGCCGAAAATACAACAGCATTCATTTTGAAATAAATATATGTTAAAAGTTGAGGATTGATGCTAGGTACTATGTTTGGCGAAAACACGATTACATTTTTTTTATTGCCTATATTTTCACCGCAAAAGACAATTACCTAAACTTTTCGAGGCTTGAGAGCCGCCAGCACCCCACTCCGTCTCGCTCTCATTCAGGCCGCAAGTAGTATGGTTCGAGCGAGATAAAATCTGAGGTAGAGCCTATTCGGGTATAATTTGGGGTTTATTTATACATTAAAATTATAGAAAAAAAAATTACCTTCTTCTGCCAAATTTTCATCTTCGGATGCGTCGGAGCTGCTCACGGCCCTCAGCAAATCTTCGCCTATGGTCGGTGTGGGCTTTGATCTGCTACTCTTCCTTGCAGAACTTCGACTGCCACTGTTATTCGTAGGAGTGTCGCGCCGTCGATGCGCTTTGTTTAAACTGTTCAAGTTAGTCAGCCTACGAACATCGTACTTTGTTAGATATTTGCAGCAGAGTAGAGAGTTACTCACACTCATCCTTACTTAATATAAATGCGAAAATAACTCTGTCTGTCTGTCGCGCTTTCACGCCAAAACTACTGAACCAATTTAAATGAAATTTGGTCCACAGATAGTTTAGAGCCTGAGAAAGGACATAGGCTACTTTTTATCGACATACCACGCGGCCGAAGCCGCGGGCGGAAGCTAGTTATTAATATTTTGCAATAACTATTAATACGAACAAAATGTATGATTATGATACCTTAATAGGTAATAGGTAATACGGGCTGGTATCCGCAACTCCACGTCAAAGCGCGTATTTTGCGTACTTATGATACCTTTTTTATATTATTTAGTTTGCAAGTCAATGGTGCCGATTCTCTTGTACACCGAACTAAACTAACTAAACTATCACTAAAATTCCTTACTTTTTACTATGAGAATCTTAGAGCTATTCTGCCAACAAAAATCTCTAAATTTAAAAAATATTTTGACAGAACTAAAATCGAATTTGACAATCGCGACTCCACTTGGTACCTACTTGTTTGCCTACCACGTGATTTTTTTTGAGCCGGAGAGGCGCGCAATGTGGCCGTCTCGACGTATTTTTATATGGAATTTTTCACTTTTTGGAAGAAAACAAAAAAATTAAATTACCAACATGTTAAGTATTACGGGTTTGCGGGTTGCAAAGGGGGTCAAAATGTTCATTATTTTTGCGATAGGACACACCGTTTTCGAGATATAAGCAAAAGAAAATAAAAAAAAGATACAGTAACGTTTTGCAACTGAATTCGAGGTGTTGGTTTGAATTTTAGTTCATGACATCTAATTTTATTCCACACATTTTTAATCGTGATTAAAAATAGTCGTGAGTTAGTTAGTGGATTTTAGATATAGAACAAAAATTTTGGTTAAAACGTCAAATTCAGAATAGCATTTTCACTAAATTAAAACTCAGTGCCATCTTAGTGCTGTCAAACTAAATTATAGTTAAGTTGTGTCACTTTAGTCTATTTTCAGAATAGGAAATCGTCGTTTGACAGGAATAAACTAAATTTTAGTGATTTTTAGTTTAGTTCAGAGAATTTGTGACAAGAGAATCGGCACCAATGGCGAAGCTTTTAATTGATTCGTCTTCTTTACGATTCAACTCAAATTTTGTCATACTAATATGTAGCCATTTAATTTAAAAAAATATATATTATTTTGCCCACGCGCATCAAGCAAACACTCACTGAATAGAATAATTCATCTATTCACCTGACCTTATGAAAACCTACTCTTATGTTATTCAATTTTTCAAGCCTCATTAACGATTCAAGCCTGAACTAAGTGAACCACTAGCTGTGCCTGTCCCCACTCACGTGGACATACCCACCCAATCTTATGGTCTAGTAGTCAGTAGGTATGAACACCACACTAATATAAGTTCCCTAGATTTGTATTTGGCGATGCGGACGCCCAATGAGCTTTTCTTTATTTTAATTTTTGTTCCTTTGTATACTTGTTCATAATTTATATAATGTAGTGTGTTAGCTTGTATATTATTATTAAGGTTTATAACAGAGCACATAAATAAGAATAGAAGACAAAAAAAATAGTAATTACAACAAACTGAGAATGTTTTGGTCGTCAAAATTACATAAGACACCCGTCGTTCACCACTTCCTAGTTCTTTAGCTGGGAAGTGGCGCAAAAAACTCCCCAGCAGGCTATCACAAAAACTATCAAAATCATACATTTTCTCAGTTTTCACAAAAAAATGGGTTAAAATATATTAGCATGGATGCATAAATTTTTGATTTGCTCTATGCCTCAATACAAGACTCTTCCAGCTAGCTTTTAGATTTTTTTGTCTTCATTAGCTAAATACCTAGCACTTAACTCAACTTAGTGAAAGCTTTTCGAACTCTAGATTATCACCGATATGGGCTCATTATTTTTGGGATTTGGGTGTCAGTTTAAAAATACTTACTATAGGCCGACAACTCTGTTGGTGACAGTCCCATGGTAGTAGCGGGTGAAGCGGGACGCGGCTAACAAATGACGGGCACGCGACCGCACAAGGTATTGCGTTGTCAAAGATGAGTCTGCTGATTTCTCTATGAACTATTTCGTAATTTACTTCCCTTGAACGAAATTTCAGGCATAAAACGATATAAGTATTATATTTCTTAGAATTTCTAAAAAAATATAATAGTATAGAAAGCGATCAGTGCCCACGGCTCTGCCCGTGTTTATACCTAGTGTAAATATTGAATAATAAAAGCAAACAATTTAAAACTGCAAAACACCCAGCATGATATTATTCTGCCTCAATTTGGACATTTGTTTTTATTTAGTACTTCTTTCATAACACTGTAGGTATACCCAATTTTTATATACCGACTTTGTATTATGTTTGTTACGACCTCCAATATTATTTTTCATCTTTGAATAGTGATATCATGTGCGTTTGGAAATGCGCAGCCGTACGCGAGAACACGGGTTGTTGCGCGGCTGACGCACTCACGCTCCCGCCACGCGGTCCAGTCGCCCGCACACTTGTAATGACCCCCGCAAGACATCCCCTGTGTGAACCATGGGACTGTCACCAACGAAAAAGTCAGCCTATAGTAGATAACTAGCTAGACCGGCGAAATTTTATTAGCACTCACAAAGACAACAATAAGTAAAGTTCCTTCACCCCATTAATTTTTTACACAATATTTACCCATCAATTTCTTTGTCACTTGCATCTTGATTGTCAGAATTCTGGCCACTGCTCCCACTGGGTTTTGCTTTAGAGCGTACCATCTGTAATTATTTTCGTCACATTTATTTAATCATCATGTATTGTTGTGTATACTACAATTTAGTTCAAATACGTAAAGGTATAAAGTATTAAGATTATATTCAATCATTCTCACCTCTATTTTGCATTTAGAGTGTAAAATAATGAAAACTACCTTGTGTTGCTTGTCTCATTTTTTGTGCTAAATTAAAACTCCATATGTTTAAATTGGCATTTAATTTCTAACTACCAATGCACAACAATAAAGAACAATAAGTATTATCCTTAAACTTGGTATACAAGTAGACATGAATATGAAAAACTTAAAACTACAAAAATGCAATTTATATTTTTACAGTTTTTAACACTTTTATTATTAGGCAATAATAAGTGTATAAACAATGACTTATGTACAATGTTGGTAAAACTTATATTTTGAATGTACTTATGACTTATGTCCTAACCTTGCTAACACTGGAATTCGAGTGCTCATCGATGGTTCCATCAATCTGGTCAATAGTTCTGCAGTCCTTATCTTCAATGTCCGAGTGTGCCTTGCTGCTTTTGTCTTGAGAGTCAGATTCCCGTGAATTAAGATCCTTACTGTTTTCCTCATTCGATGAAGAGCTAGAAATACGTGATTTTCGTCTAGTATGTTTGTGTGTGTGCTTTTGAAAATCCTTATTTGATTCTTGAGAGTTCTCTTCTTCATTTTCGGAACTAGATGAATAATGTAAAAGACTTTTCTTAGCTTCCCTACTTTTGATGGCATGCTTTCTTTCAAGCTTGCTCATTTTCTTTTTGATTACTGGTGATTTTGCCTCACTATCAGATGAATCATTCAATAGAGATGATTTAATTTTTTCAGGATCTTGAGTTGATTCACATAGCTCAGTTCTATCAGACTGATTTTGTGACATGTTTATTTCTGTAACTAGATTATTAGGTTTATCAACAGTATTATCATTTTGATTTTTATCTGAATCTGAATCAATCAGTAATGCACTTTTAATTTTTTCAGCAACTCCTTTTTCTAATTCTTTTTCACTTTCATTAACAGCAGAATCAATGGCTTTAATTGTTACTTCCTTATCATGTCCGTTATCATCAGATTCATTGAGGAGAACATCTTTTATTGCTGCAGTATCTGTTAGCTTGTCCTTGTTTATTTGGTTACTATTATCAGTATTATTTGAAGTTTTTTCCATATCATCAGAATCTGAATCATTGAGTAGTGTTTTTTTTACTTTGTTTGCTACAGCAGTTAAGGCATTATCAATATCCTCTGACCCAGACTCATTAAGTAAGGCATTTTTAACTTCATCAATATTTTTTTCCAAATTGTCCTTTTCTTTATCCCTAGCCTTTGTTACCTCACAAATAGTTTTGGATCCATGAATAATTTTTTGAAGATTGTGAGTAAGCAAAAAGTTTATAGTTAATTGGGGTAATTTATTTATATTTACAGTAAATTGTTTAGGTTTAAATTGCATAACTTCATTCCTTTTTACAGCCCAAAATTCATCATCGCTTTTGTTTTCCTCTTGTGCATTATTACAATTTGTACTTCTTTTCCTCACTCTTCCTTTTTTCATTAAGTGATTATTCTTAGTCAGTTGTTTACCTTTGGAGGATGCACTTATTTTGGAATCTAATATATCAGGTTTAAGTAATTTAGTAATATTGACACATCTTATTAAGGGCTTTGAATCAATTTCACTATTGTTTGCTTCTGTTGAATTATGATCTGAATCATCCTTAAACTTTGATTTATCACTAGTGTCACCTAATTTCCTTTTTTTAGACTTGGGTTCAAGTTCAGTATTATTCCTTTTGTCAACTTCATTTTCTTTACCAGGAGATGATTGATTTTTGTTTTGCGTGGTATTTTGATGTTTGTTTATTATAGGTTCATCACTCTCTGAACTATCATCAGCAATCCTAATCTTGCTAAACTTCTTTCTTATACCGGTTGCTTCTTTCTCTTTTCTTTTAGTTCTCATACTATTTGGTTTATCCTCAACTACCTTTGCTTCATTCGCAAAGCATTCAATAAGTTCAGATACTGCTAAATCTTCCTTAGAACTGATAGTTTCTTGCTTACTTTTACTTTTTACATTTGCATTCTTCTGTTCATTGGCACCTTGTTCACATTGGGAATAATCATCTTGTGTCTCCAATGAATTAGTAGGAATAGCATTATTAATTACATCTGCAGGATTAGAATTTACCACCACATCTACAGATTTCCTCCTAACAGTTTTAGTATTGTCAGAATCCATACTTTTTTTTCGAGACTCCTCATTTTTACTAGATTTTCCAGATTCACTTGCATCGGATTCAATAAGTTTTGAAAATTCATTTTGTTTTTTCTTAGACTTTAAAATGTTCTGATTTGTATCAGAACTGCAAGAGGAGTCTTTTCTTTTTGAACTTCTTCCTATTTCCTCTTCAGTCTGTTTTTCTGATAGTTTTCTCCGTTGCCGCTTAAGTTTACAATCGTAAAATACAGGATATTTTTCTTGCATGGACGCAGGCATGCCTTTGGCAAGGACTTTTACACCTGTAAAATGGTCTATTGAAATCTTCTTGGATATTCGCAATTTGAATGACTCGTAATTGAAATAATAAAATTTTTTATTGCTCTCTTCGCTTTTCCTATCGATCGTTTTCCCGCCATTATCTGTGTGCGCTTGAGCCGCGTCAACTATAGCCAGTACTTTCCGAACGCCGGTTTCTACATTCTCAAGTGATTTTTTTGACAATTCACAAATGAGAAGCACCTTTTTCGCAGCTTTGTGAACAGCATGCGCATTTCTTAATTTATTCTTACGTATTCTCTTTTCTTTCAAGTTCTCAGATCGAGATCGCAAATTCGATCCGAGCTTAGACAGATATTCCATTGCTTCACACAATACATCACAAACGGGAACCTCGGCAGCCATTTCACGTATCCGCGCACTTATAACTTCTATCTATACTAGTAACATAAATGTCATAGCTAGATTATTTTAACAAAAACTTGGTGGTTTCTTCGGTAATATTGCAGTTCGATCGTTCGATGTGAAATATTGAGATTTTTTATGAAAACAATTCGCGTTTTTCGAAAACCAAATAAAAAACCATAGACTAAAAAACGTTCCATTTCCGTACTTTTTTTCTTTGATTAGTTCAAATTGTCAGTCCATCTCTATTTTCAACTAGTTATTTCTGAAATACCCAAATTTTGAACTTGTAAAATGTTTTATTAGACTTTCATCTTGAGGTCACTAAACTTACACCACCTACTATCTTCGATAGGCGAGATACTCTATCGATTAAAAAATACTCGTACATGAAATGGAACGTAGTGCTTCCTCATGACCTATTCAACTTGGTCGGGTTATAGTTGCTATACATAAATATAACATACAAAATAGCGGCAAATAGGTATATATACGAACTATAACATAAGCAGCGCTGTATGAATAATTATTCACAATCAGGTAGCGTTAATTTATCTATTTTAGAACAGAATGGCACTATTTGAATCCTCATTTTCCTATTGTCACAAAGGTGAAACCTAAGCTTTACAAAAAAAAAATAGAGGTACCAATTTTTTGTACTCACCTTTCATGTAAATGGCTGAACTTGTGTTTTACGGACACCTACAAAGCAATTAGACTTAACTATGATTGAAAAACATTATAGCATGTTGTATTATAGAATACACAGTAAAATTATACACATAATCCGCTTCCAGACCGAAAAATCGGCAATATAGGCAAGGTAGGTAAACTATCCAAAACAGTCGTGAAAAAGAACCATAGACACTAGAGGAGACGCAATGTACCACGGAAGTAAAGAATGCCTGTGTAACGATCCATCCATCATCAGTTTTTTCGGTTGATGAATAAATAATACTGCTTATTTTAGGGAAGCTGAATTGTATCATGTTCGTATTTAGTCATACTTACTACATACTCTTATAGTATAAAAATAAACAAATATTTTATAATTCTAACAAACTAATATGAAACACAGCTATGGAATTCGAATCGATACTTAGAACATCAATAAATAATCGACTTCGTGACTAAACCTAGTCTGCTACTCCGCTAGTGTCGTACAAGTGAAGCACTTCTCGGGGTACAAAATATGGTTTCGTCTTATTCGGGTAATATAAAAAAAAACAAATTTTTAGTACAAATGAGAATATTGATAATTTGATCGAGCTAGAATCTGGATCGAGTCTATTCATTAATATTGTAAAGGCTTATTTCAGGCACTTTTGTTTTGGATTTATTAAAACGAAGTAGTAGAATTAGCGCCATTAGCACTAGCAGTAAACCTAAACAGAAGGTGGCCCTTGCCATGGGTAGTGGCTTTCAAAACGAAATAAACAACAGTGAAGGTCTTTCCTAAGTTAAAATTGGTTCAGTGGTCTGAACTCGTCAAGTCTTGGCGAAACGGTTTGTGATGTGATGACTATAAAAACAGTTATGACTAACCGTGCATTTGCACTGCCGAAACATTCAAGACAAAACATGTTGAAATCTCTAGTTCCTGGCAAAAAATGTATGGAACACTGACAGAAACGTTATAATTTGAGTCACTTGTAATGGTAGATACACAGCTAGGTACACACGTAGTGACGATCCGCCACAAGAGACGTCAAAATCTGTAGGTGGACGTGAGATTTTGACATCGCTAGTGACTAAAGTCACTGCTGGTGATTCAAATTAGGAACCTCATTATTTAAAAAACAAAAAGGTATAGAAAAACGACATCAAAAAAAATTTTCTTTCTCTCCAAGGGCTCCCCGAAACACCCCCATGTATATTCAGCGAGTATTTGGCCATAGGAAAGAACTCCTCAACTAAACAAGAAAACCCCATCGTGTTTGATCTCGTTGGATTTCAAAAGCTGAGGGTCCATGGAAGTTTATAAAACTACTTTGGGTTAACCGCCACAATTCTTTTTTCTCGTAAAAAAAAACGAAAATCTAGAATAAATCTTATCGAGCAAAATTATTTATCCTTTTGAGCTAAGTTTTAATCCCTTTGGGTGATGTTTAGACAAATAGTATTTTTTATCGATCGTAGTCCTGAAACACACGATCAATCAATTATGATTGAAGAACTTATGAAGCAACGGTTTAGCAATATCATTCAGATTACTGAATGATATTGCTAAACCGTTGCTTCATAAGTTCGAAAAAACATTCTGCTGAACAACGTAAATATCGCAATGAATGATGTTGAACTGTCAAAATGAAACAGATTCCTGGACAGTCATCGGTATATTCTTACTAAAAACTGAAACTGGGGTTAAAAACTGAAAGGTGGTCATCATAGGTGGCAGCACCATTCATCCGTCCTCAAATCGCCATTGTTGTGTTGTTCCACGTTTATTCGTTTACAAAACAGTCTTTACAATCAAAAGTGAACTTTTTATCAATGATATTTATAGTCGATAATGTCCACCAGTTGATACCAGTTGTCAACGATGTCGTTCGTGATGCAACGGTCAAACCAACTAATTGAAACACGGCTTGTCTTCAAACCAGTTGCAATGACAACGTTTTCATCGTCCGGTAAACAGTCACGTTTCGTCCGTCAAAAATTTAAACTGACCCACTACTATTGGACTGCTAGTGTCCCAGCCCAGCCAGCAGCACAGCACTCACAGCAGAGAAGCGGTGTGACCAGCTTTGTAATTTTTATTTATTTATTCATTTATCTCAAGCAACGGACTAAAATATAGTTTTCGTATAATTTGTGATCGACACAAAAGTAAACATAAACACAATATAAATACAACCGGTTTGAAGACGGACGCATGCCCACAACAATGGCGATTTGGGGACGGATGAATGGTGCTGCCACCTATGATGATCACCTTTCAATTTTTAACTCCAGTTTCAGTTTTTAGTAAGAATATACCGATGAATGTCCAGGAATCTGTTTCATTTTGACAGTTCAACATCATTCATTGCGATATTTACGTTGTTCAGCAGAATATTTTTTCGAACTTATGAAGCAACGGTTTAGCAATATCATTCAGATTACTGAATATGTTTACTTTTGTGTCGATCACAAATTATACGAAAACTATATTTTAGTCCGTTGCTTGAGATAAATAAATAAATAAATAAAAATTACAAAGCTGGTCACACCGCTTCTCTGCTGTGAGTGCTGTGCTGCTGGCTGGGCTGGGACACTAGCAGTCCAATAGTGGTGGGTCATTTTAAATTTTTGACGGACGAAACGTGACTGTTTACCGGACGATGAAAACGTTGTCATTGCAACTGGTTTGAAGACAAGCCGTGTTTCAATTAGTTGGTTTGACCGTTGCATCACGAACGACATCGTTGACAACTGGTATCAACTGGTGGACATTATCGACTATAAATATCATTGATAAAAAGTTCACTTTTGATTGTAAAGACTGTTTTGTAAACGAATAAACGTGGAACGAGGACGACGAAACGACGAGTGTATTTAGTTGAATCAAAATCATTGCGTTCTCGACTGTATTTTCTTAAGCAAAAGATAAAAAATCGTTGCAGAACGAACACAAATGTAAACGAACGTGTTAGTTAGTGAGACTTGAGTAGCACCACTAACAGAACGCGGAACGTCGCGACGAGTGTGATAGATAGTTGAATCATTGCGTTCTCGACTGTATTTTCTTAGTCTTAAAATGCAATATGGCACCAGGTAATTCGAAGACTGGTTTGTGCAACGAAGACTCTTTGAGAACCGAGAACGTAAAACGGTTGACGGCATACCACAAAACGGTTTTAGAAAACGGTTTGTCGTCGCAACGGGTCCCCCTAGCAGTCAATGTCATTGTCAACTTTATTGTCACTTGTCAGTCAAGTCAACATTTTTTTATTGCCGTCGGGTTCAGGTTGTGTAATAGAAAATAATAATGAATGCCCTAAGGAGGAATACGTTAAGAGCATTAACTAGATTTTACAGCGAAGGTGCCGGGGGTTCTCAGAGTTCGCCTCCACCACCTGCTCAGGCCAGTCAGAAACTCCCCGACGTTCCTGGACTGAGCAGCAATGTAATCCAACCAGCGGCCCAACCCGTGGGTCCTGGCGTTGACCCTAAAAAGACCGGAGCCTACAAAGTCCCTGAATACTTTCAATACGATCCTATGAGTTTCTTCGAAGCTGAAATTGAGATGGCGAACTTTAGATGCCCTCAACCATCCGCTCTCAAAAAGTAATGTTTTGCTAAAATATTGTACATATTAATTATTGTTCACGTAATAAATTATTAGAGGTTATCCATTGTTTTATTTCTAGATTAAGTTTTATCGTCTCAGCATGTGTATTGACATTATCTTCATCCAGTCTTCACATTCTCTTTTCTTGTGCCAATCACCTCGCTCCTGTGCCAGCCTATGTGTTGACAACACTCCAAATTGCACTTCAATAAGTTCATTTATTGTGGCTGGTAAAAATGAGCATAAATTGTCTAACTGTTCTGTGACCCATCCATAACACTGTCTGATTGACTGAGATTCTTCATTCCCTTTGAAGTGTCAGGTCTGATATTGTTTACATTTTTGTTTTTTACAACTTCCATAATAATTATCATGTCTGAATTAGTTCATTTAAATTATTAAAATAATGCACTTCATAAGTACTACAGTAATAATGATGTTAATGTCTTCTGTCATCAGCAACAGACAAACATTACAGTAGATTCATAAATTTTAATAACAATACCATCATAATAATTTACTCTGTGATACCATCACAAAAAGAAGATATTATCCCAATAGATCCTCCTATCCAACCTCCTGCCCTTGTCCATATAGAGTTGGTGCAGATAATTTATTTCAGAACTGATAAATTATGCATATTTCTCCCTGGCACTGTTCCAATAACTATTAATGGCATAATCATTGAGTACTAGCTGCGACCCGCGGTTTCACCGGCGTAAGTCTCCATCCCGTGGGAATATCGGGATAAAAAGTATCCTGTGTTAATCCAGGTTATAAACTATAACGGTCAAACATCCATCCATCCATACTTACAAACTTTCGCGTTTTTAATATTAGTTAGATTAGATTAGATGAAACATTATAATTTCTCTTCATAAACCGGAAAAGGACAGAAATACAAGTGCATATAAGGTGTATCTTTTCGGGATGCGCTAGGGTGGCCCGCGAAATTCAAATTTTCTTACGTTTTTTGCAATTTGCAGGTCAGTATCAGGTAGTATGTTGATCTAAATATTATTCGCACTCGTAAAGTGTATTGAATGACTATTTTATGAAATCATGACATTTGGCACTTTCATGAGCTTAGAGAGTTGTATTGCCAATTTTAATGTTTATAATTCTGTAAGTAAATCATATTTGTTACGAGCGCTAATAATATTTAGATCAACATACAACCTGATACTGACCTGCAAATTGCAAAAAACGTCAGAAAATTTGAATTTCGCGGGCTACCCTAGCGCATCAATATCATTATGAACAACTTTCACTCTGGGACCAAACCAGAAATCGCGAAAAAAAAATCTGCTGTTCCCTACATTTATGTTCACATAGCTCATCAAACTGTAGGGAACACCTGATTTTTTTCGCGTGCGAATCATTATGATGAAAATATAATGAAAAGTGATTGTAGAAATTAAGGTAGGTACTATAAAATAACAAGAACATTATATTTTTTAGTCTTTTATTTCAATCATTAGATTCCCATACACGCTATAAACCTACAACTAAATAACGTAAAATGCAATATAACATTTTGAACTGGCTGACTTTATACATAATATTTTGTAATGCTCGTGGTACCTACATAGACAAATGCACTAAATGACAACTGAAGCAACGCCACCTATAAGTACAGCAGCATCAACATCTGTAAGAGTGGTAGCAGGCTTCAGGCTTTCAGCGTACACACTCTCAGCCTCATGTTACTTCTTCTTCGTAAGCTTCTCAGACAAGTCGTCAAAGGTGGGGTCCTGGAGGTTGATCATCAAGCTATTACCAGGAAGGAATACACGGTTTTGAGATTGAGCAATCATCCTAGAGATGCTTTGAGCAGCACGGATCTTACGCAGCTTCAAGTAACCAGGGTTCATTCCCATTGCCTTTCCCAACATTTCAGCGGCTTCTGCTTCACCCTCAGCCTGTACAATTTTCTGCTGGCGCTCCTGCTTGGCTCTTTCCACAACGAAAGCAGCTCGCTGAGCTTCCTGTTGGGCCACCTGTTTAGCCTCAACAGCAGCAGTGTATTCCTTGCCAAAACTTAATTCAGTCAGGGAGACATCATCCAAAATAATATTGAAATCAGCTGCACGCTCCACCAGCTCTCTTCTGATCAATAGTGAGACCTGTTGACGCTGAGTAATCAATTGAGATGCATTGAATTTTGCAACTACGGATTTAAGTACTTCGTTGCAAATTGATGGCAATACTTTTTCATCATAATCAGTGCCAAGCTGTCTGTACATAGTAGGGAGTGACATCGCATCGGGGCGGGAGAGTACTCTCAAAGAAATGTTAACCATTTGTAAATCCTTAGATCCGGTGGGTGAAGAAATCTTGCGAGGTCTTGACCTGATGTCGTAAATGATGGGGTACTGGAACCAAGGTACACGGAAGTGCAAACCTTCACTCATGACATGGTTCTGTATACCTCCTATTCTGTTGAACATAATGGCACGGTGACCACCTTCGACGGTAAACAAGGCTTGCGAGACGCCATAAGCTGCCGCACCTAAACCAGCCACCACTTTCAGACCGATATTGAGGCCAGGAGGTCCACCCTTGGCGAATTTGCCCGCCATATCGTTAAGCTTACTTTGAGCCATGTTTATTACGGTCCAACAAGTATAATATTATTAAAATTCAATACTTTTCTGACAAAAAATTCTAACCTAAAACGGCAGGCCGAAATCGAATAATTTTATTGTGCAATGACCATAGACAAAAAGAACCAAAAAAGAACAAAACCAGAAAACAGATAAAAAATTGTATTTTTGGTTTTCCATAAACCGGCAACTTCCGCTGAGCTAGAAGTTCCTTTAGTCGATTATTAGTTTACAACCCTTCTAAAGACCATCAACAATAACTTTATTTTATTGACAATTTGACATGATGTGATGATGACATTTAATTTTTGTATCTGTAATTTAAATTCAGCTGCTGAAAGCAAAATGTCTGTTTTCTTCTAAAATACGTACCATATTTACCTGTAATAAAAAGCGTCTTTGTTCTTTTGTAGTTTGGTTCCATTGATAAAAGTTAAAACGTTGTTTAAAATATTATAATTGGAATATCGTGATCTCTTAGCCATGGATTCGTGTATTGGAGTTGAACAGGATTTGGACAAAGCTTTGACAAAATTTAACTCTCTAAATGATCACACAAATAGAGTTCTACAGGATATAATAGACCAAGTTGAAGAATTGAGAAAAGAAATTGCAAAACGTAAGTGATTTGTTGTCCCCCTCTTCGAGCCCTCTTTCACCTCTTTGTTCACTAGATGTCCTTTTACGTATTTATAATTAGGACGGTAAGATCATGACAAGACGAATTTCATTCCCATCCCTATAACTATGTATGGCAAGCGAATCCCTTGGGATAAGCGAGCTAGTTACGTAGGTATGGTCCTTGACCATCACCTTGCACTTGTTTACCTTCAGGGAGCACATAGAGTTTCTTCGATTCTTGGCTATAAAGCACCCTAATCCCCTTATTGCGGCGGCCGCCCGGCTACACTCCCTCCCGCATAAATAGGATCCGCCGACCGAGGCATACTCTCTCCATCCCAGACGACCCCACAACCCTCCTCCAGAAGACTAGTTGGACCACCAGTACTGCACACAAACACAAGATCCGACCGCTGTCCATCCGTCCTCGCCGCGGAGGCCCACCACGACCCCGTCCATGCCCGCACCGAGCCTTGCTCTAGCCAGCCCGCACCGCTGAGCCTGTGGGTTTAAATTCGTCCCTAAATCATCTAAATCTGATTCAACTTGTTCTTTGCTGTCCTCCAGCAATGCTCTAAGCCAAGGTCCACAGCCCAAACGGGGTGCCCTTAGTGTGTAGTAGCTTTGTTTCTGGCTGGAGGACTTAATTTATTGATACACCCACGGGAAAGTCCAGTTAAGCAGCTGACAACCTTCTAGGTTGACCTGTGAAACGCCATACCGAAAACTTTACCCTATTAAAATTTAGAAAACATATAATAACTAAACTTATATTGTTATTATGCCAGTTTTAGGCAGTGTCGCTTTAAACATTTAACTAGAGTTTACCTTTCACTTCTGTACAAGTGCCTATCATTAGTAATAAAAATAATAAAACAACATTCCTTAGTTCAGTAGCTAAATGTTCATGTTCTTTCTCCAGTTGTTATCTGAGCTGAGCGGTAGGCAAGCCATTCATAACATGTTTATATAAACAGGTCTCTATTGTTGATAACATTGCCACACATGCTACTTTAGATTTAAAAAATGGTGGATTTTGGGTCATAGAGAAGTCTTTTTTTTAATAACACTTATTTTTCAGAGGCTGAAAATACTCCATTATCACCAGCACAGGCTATGGTGGTGAGTGACTTAGCAACATCAGTCAAACAGACTGTATTTCAAATGTCTACAGGTAAATATTAATTTATTTGTTGTACAATTAAAAGAAACATAAAACATTCAAACACTTTCACTGTATTTCTTCCATCTGAAAGTTAAAACTAACAAAGAGTAAGATTTACTCTGTTATCAGACTATTTAGGTAGTTAAATAAACTATTGAAAACGTAAACTCCAATATCACCACACAATATCTAGTAAGACTTGATGGAAAATCATTCCTATTTTCATTTTTTAACTGACTTCTTCAAAAAGGAGGTTCTATGTTTTTTTTTATGTGTACATAATATAATATTATTATATTTTAGTGTTAGCGTGTATATTGTATTTAGGATGACCAGCTACGGTTTAAAAAAAAATAAAAAATAAGCAAGAGTTTTTTTAATTCCACAGAACATAGGGAACTTCATGCAACAGTGTCCCGAGTAGGCAAGTCTATTGACAGGCACTTTATTGCTGATTACGCATCTGTAGCGCCGAAAGCTGAATCCTTCTGTAATGACGTCAACAGGCCTATCATGGAGCAGGCCATAGCTCAACATTTGTATAGACAGGTGAGAAACTAGTGACTGAGTCCCATTTTCTGGGAATTACGCAGAATTAAACAGTTTGTCTGAATGTAGCTATCAGAGCATGACGGAACACGGTATTCACTGGTTGTGGGAAGCTCAGGGGCAGGTTTGTGGAGACACTTGTGGTACGAACTGGGGAGGCCTTTGTCCAGCATTGGACGTCTTTCAGCTGTGCTGATGATGAATCAATGTTCTTAAGACAAGTTTCATCTGTAGAGTTTTCGAATGTTTGATGTATAGTACAAAGCAGTGTGCTATTTGTTAACAAGGATTATTTTTAACCAATGTGACAAACGCCCGATTAGACCAAAGCTTCAGTATACCAGACATTCCACAGGGCCTAGAAGACGTTGGGGACGCATTCGTATCAGAAGCGAAGATAACGGGCGTAGAACGAACGTGCACGTTCGCGTTGCTGCAACGTTGCGCGGCGGCGTTGGCCGAAGGAGAGCCGAGTGCGGCCCTGCACTGGGCCGAACGTCGTGCGCATGAGTTGCATAACTCGCCCCTTCCTTTTACCTTGCATAGGATGCAGGCGCTTAAGGTATGTTTCACAAATTGACAATCATAATTTACTGCTTTACTTAGAAGTTTCGCTAATTAATTAACAAGGCCCAATAATATTTATCTGATTTAAAGTTGCACGCAGTGTCTTGAATTTGAGTAATAAACTTGATGATTGATATTTTTGTCATGCCTCCTATTTTTTTTGTCTTCTATCATTATTATGAACATGTCACTGCGGAATATTTGTACGCCACTTACTGTGACAGGACACTAAACAGGAGTTATAATTTGTGACACCTTAAATCCTGTATTTAATTTAATTACATTTATAATGCCTCTGGTATTTTTCGAAGCAATAATACTAAGGCTGAAAGGTCCTATAAGGCTGTAAACGCGTGGTTTTCACCCACAGTTGGCGCGTGAAAAGGGCGTAGGTGCAGCCATAGAGTACGCTCGCCGCCAGTTCCCGATGCACGCGGTGCGGCACGAGCGCGCGCTGCAGGCGGCCGTGTGCGCGCTCGCGTGGTGCACGCCCGGCGCCGGGCCCGCGCCAGCCATCTACCAGCATCTACTGGACCCGAAGGCGCTGGGTCAGTTGTAACATAACTACTTACGTAGCACTGCATCATCATACACAGCCTGGGCTTCTGTTTTCTTATGGCAATCCCCATGATTTTGACAAAAAAATAGATGAAAATTAGAAAAATTACAGGATAATCTAACAAAAAAGTCCTAGTTAGTGAAGATTTATCTTTATTAACTTCAAAAGTACTGTGCGAATGAAATTGACTGTCTAAGCCTCCAAGGTCTGAAAAATCAGTTTTTTGATTTGCGTTTTGACAACTTTGGTTATTACAAATTTACTCCTAATTCTGTACAAAATAATCGTCTAAAAATACAACAGTTACGTGAAACCAATGGTTCTATGTTCTATATAATATGCTTTAACAAACCAATATTATTTCCACAGGAGCTGAAGCAGCAGAGCTGTTTATAAAGGAGGCGTGTGCGTTACTCCGCTTGGCCCCACTGTCACCTCTCGCGGGTGGAGTGTTAGCAGGAGCTCGTGTGTTACCTGCACTTCATGATATTAGGGCTAAGATGACACACCCGCACGTCATCGCTGCCTGGTCTGATGATGAGCTGCCTTTTGAGGTAATATCCTAGACCTAATACTCCCAAACAAAAGTATCTATCTATCATAGATGAATATTAATCTCAAATAAACTATTCCATTATCCTCCTAAACAGTCAGAGGATTAACCATTCTTTGGTAGTTAATTTCCATTTGGTGAGTCTGTGACTTGATGGAGTACAACATTCACCAGGACTTAAATTTACCTACTCTCGACACCTGGGGCCTCTCCTATTTAATAGAATCGACCGACCGGTGACAAGCGACAATTCGATTATTTTTAAAGTTTCTTTCATATATTTTCTGCTTGAATAAACAGCACCTGTCGTTAAAATGTGTAAATTTTGTCATTATTGACAAATGTATGGTACATAGTCAGTTATATTAATAGGTCTGGCCCTGGATTGACCTTCATTATGGGTTACGTCCAGCTTTTTACCTGTCACTATTAGTTTTGATGTTTCTAATTAATCTGTTACTAATCAGGTGGACCTCGGCGAGGACGGCGGCGGCTACCACTCAGTGTTCGCGTGCCCCATCCTGCGCCAACAGGCGTCCGAACAGAACCCGCCCATGCGACTCCTCTGTGGGCACGTCATCTCTAGAGACGCGCTCAACAAACTCGCTATGGGTGCCAAGTGAGTATATTAAACTCAAAGCATTTATTTAGGCCAACTCACACTACAGGCGGGCCGCAACGAATTTTTTTTTGTATGAAAAGGCGTTGCAATTTAAAAACTGTTGTTTTACCCCTTTTGAAAATTGCTGATGAGGTAATTAAAGTCACTTTAAATACTTTATCAGCAACACAACAGTACAGACTTGTCTTCCTCCAATATCTGCTTCAGGTTTTTAACACTTATATCCTCACTAAACTACTTTTTTTTTTGTCTATTTTAACTGGACTATTTAGTGAGTGGCTAAGAAATAACAGCTGCACGGGTCGATCCATCAGGTTAAGCTACGTTTGCCGGGGTTGGCACGGAGGAGTCTCGGTATGTAAAGATGGTATGGGACCATCTTTACATACCGAGACTCCTCCGTGCCTCGGAAAGCACGTTATGCCGAACGTTCCGGCTGTCATTTGTAGATCATTGACAGTTGTTACGGGTCATCAGAAGCCCGAAAATCTGACAACCACTCTTACCAAGGGGTATCGTGTTACCCAGTAAATGGATTGTGGAGGTCAGATAGGCAGTCGCTCCATGTAAAATACTGGTATTCAGCTGCTTCCGGTTAGATTGGAAGCCGACCCCAACATAGTTGGGAAAAGGCTAGGCAGATGATGATATTTAGTGAGTGGTTGGGTAAGAATTCAACCTGAACAAGGTATATTTCATTAGATACTTTCGGTACAGGCCATAGTTACGCGGCATTCGCGTGACTCGTTGTAATAATACCACCCATAATGGCTATTACAGACAAGTGTATGTATAAGTATTATGGTATCAAGCTACTTGTGAGGTAAATTATATTTTTAGAGCTGCACGTCATGCTGATTGATGAGTGTTGGTTAATTTTGTACATATATAATATATAAAATAAAATTGTGTCATCCAATTCATTACTTGCCAACAATAGGTGTACTTAGTGCAGTACTTAGATTTCACTAGCTTCCGCCCGCGGCTTCGCCGAAGTGGAATGTGGATAAAAAGTATGCCCTTTGCCTATGTCCTTTCTCTGGCTCTAGACTATCTGTGTACCAAATTTCATTTAAATCGGTTCAGTAGTTTTGGCTTGAAAGCGCGACAGACAGACAGAGTTACTTTCGCATTCATAATATTAGTAAGGAAGTAAGGATTGGTTTAGGTAATTAACTAAAGTTAATCAAATCGTAAAAAGGGTTTTTTTATAGATGACACTTTCTTGTTAAAAATACGTTATAACCAAATTAAATGTATATTTATTTATTTATTTATTTATTTAAACTTTTCGCACTAAAAAAGGTACAAAGGCGGACTATATATGTATATTCGATTTTTACGATAGTTTCCTCCTTTATTATTTGTTTTTATGTTAAACTTTAAAAGGAGTATTTAAGGTTCGTAGCAGGTGGTGTTCTGTAGTTCCCAATGGGAAGAATAATGGGGCGTAATAATAAATGAAAAACGGGTAATTAATTTGTCGTATAGCCAAGCCACCTGAAAGCAAGCTTCCTTTCTATTTTCAGATTGAAATGTCCCTACTGCCCGATGGAACAGTCGCCTGCTGAAGCTCGACAGATTTATTTCTCGTGAACAGTTATGTATAACTAGAGACCGTTGTTATTTACTTGAAATAATCTCTACAGGTAGCACAAGGGAACGAACTTGACACGGTTAAGCTGTGTTGACACTGTACGAGTATTTTCGATTTGTTATAGTAAGAATAGATAATAGACTTGTATTTGGAGATCCGGTACACATCTGGATTCCGGATGGATGTCACTCGTATGGTGTCAACGCAGTTTTAGAATTTGATGTTATTACATTATGTCTAGATTATAGTAAGGAATGTGTGAACGCGTCTAAAAATATTACTAAACGATCGTAATCACTAACTGACGCGGTGTCTAGACATAAATAAATAATTAAAGACTTTAGATGTATCATTGCAGGACTGAAAAGTAATATTTGATAAAAATTCTGTTCTTTTACGTTTTATAACATGACAGAGGTTTTATTTAGGCTTTAAATTTTTTTACAATTTGACCAGAGACAAAAAAATACAACAAAAAATGTTGCAAAATGTATAAAACATGGCAGCATCAAAAAATAGTCATGGTGAAGAATGTCTTTGATTCAAATATTTTTTAGATGATGTATGAATGGTTATGAAGAATTCATTTTATTGAAGTTATGTGCAATACAACGTCCGAATTAGCGCTGAAAACTTATATACGGAGGTAAAATGACCTTTCTGAGCACTTTGTTAGTTTCCTTTTAAACATGCTCTACACACATAATAAACAGACCTTTAGCAGTTATTCAGTGCATATGATTTTCTAACAGTAGTTATCCCCTTATTTAGAAACGTTGCTTAAAGTTAAGTAATGATTCATGTTTGTTTAACTACACATTTTTGACCTTTAAACGGGGGCAAAAGTCGAACATCAGAAGCCTGAAAAGTTAAATTATTTTTCTCGAACATGCTTGGAAATTCGAGCATTATTTTGAAAACCGGCTTCGAAAATGCTGTACCTACTGGTCATTTGGTACATTACGGAGGTGAGTCTGATATGGCGAATGTTGGGAATACTATTTCTAATAGATGTTAAATAAGGTAGACAACATTATATTGTAATTTTAAGACAAATATTATTATTGTATGTTAACGTACTGACTGGTTGTAGAGCCATGCTTTTGTTCTTTTTTTGTAATAAAATGAATTCAGTATTCAATTCTTATTGTTTTACTAGCTGCGCCCTGTGATTTCACCCGCGTTAGTTTCGATCCCGTGGGAATATCGGGATAAAAAGTATCCCATGTCCTATCATGGTCTACCCCTGTGCTAAATTTCATCCAAATCCGTTCAGCCGTTCACGCGTGATGGCATGACCAAGGGAAATAGGGATTCATTTTTACAAATATAGATTTTGAAGCGTACAAAAATATTAAAATATCAGTATGACCTTGTTCCACTTACTAATTGAATGCTAGGTTACTTGTCGTTGTACTAGGCACACGCAGCTACTTTACTTGTCGGTGCGGGCGACTTAAAATTTCGTCCACCGGTCCACTCAATTGTGACATCGCGACAAATTGTGTTGGAACTTTAGTCAACTGGGAGTGGTCACGCCATGCAGACGTCAGGTTGGCGCCCGCCTCTGAAAATGCCTTTGGTACATAAGGTTTATTTATGCTATTCAACATTCACTTGGTCTTGCGGTTCTGACGTTTACCAGTCAGCAAGGGGCTGAGTACCCAGTGTACGAATTGTCACTATCATGTCGTGTAGAGGCTGCAATAGAATACAACATTGCAGCCTGTATTCTAATAAATCCTTGCAATATTTCGTAGATGTATTGATCGTTCCAGTTATGGTATTGAAAGGGGGTCTTGCTATCTAATAAAAAGAAACGATACATTCTCTGTACATAATTTATTTAATGGATATGTACAAAGACAAAAGATTTTAGGACAAATAAAAATTTGGCAATAACTCTCAACAATAGCAATAATATTAAATAATAAAGAGTGGTGTCGTTCAAAAGCCGGCAAAATATCAACAACAACAATAATTTAATTTTATACTTAAATATAGTTCGGACATACCAACGTAGGGCTAGCTTTTAGCGAATTGTGACGTCATCGCTGTAATAACACGCATCATTGTCGATACACACACATAACATTTAACCAACAACAAGATGTTTCTCAAAATCAGTTTCCGCATTTGCGAACATTTACAGAGATGACGTCATAACGTAGTCCGTAAAACGATAATTCCAAACAAATACCACTTAATTCAAATAAAGACATACATTTTGTTTAAAAATTCCGTTTTACAAACAAATAATAACAGCATCATTAACCTAAGAATAAATTAATCGATAAAAAAAATCTTTTTGACCTTAGAACATGAGCCGTAACAATTTTAATATCATATCGATATAACTCTTTAAAAGGAATTTTATGATCATTAACAACTGAAGTGATATAATTTACTCTTCTATCATTGAATTGGTTTTAAAATCCATTTTCGATATTATCATAAAAGCTTGTTGGTCTGAGACCATTATTAACAGGTGAATATTGCTTGAAAGTTGCTTAAGATCATAAAATTTAGTTTAAACACAGCACTTGATAAATAAATCGCGTTTTATCACACATAATTATATCGCATCTACCAGCAAAGTACTACTATTAGGTACTAATTATTGCTGTAAAATTTCATCTACATACCACCGAAAGAAAGGCTAGTGTGTACGGTTAGAGAAAACAGTTCACGCAAAAAAAATACGCTCTCAATAAACACTACATTTCAATGCAATGTTCGTATTATAAAGACGTGTCTAACACAGTCTCTGGTTGTTTATTTTTTACCTCAGAGGCAAGTGCAATATCAAATATTGTACTCTTCAGAGGTCGACAAAATGATCATCACGCGAACTTTTTTCTACAACGGTATTTATCTAAGAGAAAACAATACGAGTAAGATGGAAGACGCTCCTAAATACAGCAAAAATGTATGTATTTTTATTATTTAGCAATTAAATTATATTACTATAATATCACTTACGACCTAATCTATCTATGCGTTACATAGTATTTTTTATTAATATAAATACATTTATATTACTGGTATTTGAATTTGCTTGATATATTATGGTAATAATGTTATCATCTTCTTAAACATTTGGCACACATAGACCATTCATTTGCCTACAAAATATACGAGGAAGTCAAAAAATCATAAGGATTGGAGAAAATATCTCGAAGCATTTCGCCATTGGTTTAGAAGCACTTTGAAAGTCAACAGTCATATTTTATTATAGATACGACGCATGCGAGCGCAACACTTTTTTATAAAGGTACACTCAGAGAAATGTTTCATAAAACGTGCAATTTATGTTACTAATACCAACATGTATTAGCAGATTCGAAAATTGTATTGTAGTCAAAATATCTATTTGGCATTTATTCAAAACATTCTAACGTTACACCACGTAACGTCACGGTCACGATGAAACAAGCCGCAGGTTCGGGGAAACGAAAATATATATATCAATTTCACTAATAAATAATATTGCTTCATCACAAATCAGTCATTGCATCAGTCTAGTACTTCCTACGCGTAAACACGACGAAACACCAATGAAATTGTACTAATCAAGCCATTCAAATAAAAATTACAGTTGCTTATGATAACAATTAAGACATTCCGACACCACAGTTTACTTGTGTCTCTCTGTCTTATAAATTATACTCTTCCGTTTTAAATATTTTTTTAGTAAAATTTAAGTGAAGAGACATGTTTTGTAAACTGTGGCGAAGGAGATCAATGGACAGTATTATTATACCAAAAACCCAACTAATATTACGAGATATTTAAACAAACGTTAAACTAAACTGAAGTTTTATCACAATTAACTCTATTTGGTGTATTCTTTCAAGGCTTTGCCGTGAGCGCCAGATAAATACACATTTTGACAAGGTTTAGTAAGAAAATAATATTTCATATCGGGACTTATGAACACAGAATAGTATTTTATTCTAAGTCTGTCACAGCCTACTTATCACTAGTTATTTTGGTGTTATGTAAAGTAGTATGTAAACATCCATGAATACGTCCCTGCTGTCATCAATTAAGTTTAAATATTTAACAGAATACGCAAAATGGTAGATATTTAAATGGTATTTATTCCGGCACTCGTCCTCTCTAACGAAACTCCGTACTCCAGTTATAATTCTCTAACGATAGAATAGAAGCATTTAAGTAGGCACTTGAGAGAAAACGGCCTCGTACCACGTATATTTTACTTAATAATTTATACAATAGCAATTTAGCCACACCAATATAAGAGGCATTGATATAATTTTAGCTATGTAACATAGCAACACTCATCCGCCATCCCTAACTTTTTTATGATATTTTGTTTTTTATAGTATTGAAAATAGAGTTCTAAAATGGCGAACACGATTATATCAGGTTACTGGATTGGTATTCATATTATTTTCTATGACGGACTTAAAACAAGAAATGAAAGGATTTGTATTGACTTTTGGATCTGGATGCAGAGGTTGAACGTCTTCTGTACTTATTAATTTACGGTAATGATTGATATAGTCTCTAGAGAGGAAGCAGCTACACAATATATCGAAAATTAATAATTATATCTTATATTGACGAATAAAATTTCTCTATATCTGAGGCGATTGCCATTACTTGCTAAGTCTTAATTGCGAGACAACGGGAACTCTGTCTACTGGCTAGTAATTATACCGGTAAAATTATTTGAGTACATTTTTTCATCTAATCACGCACAGATACGAAGTTATAAGTCCTTATCAATATGATAAATAAGATTTTTTGTTAACACTGTAGGCGATTGTATGAAGTAGTTCCCTTGGTTTATGAACACAAAATACGGCTTGCTTATGGCTAATGCAAGTATTTGCTACAATAATGTAAATATATACATGTACTATCACTTTTGGAAGTAACACAATTTGAATAGATAAAATACATTTTGATCGCCCTGTATACAATATTTGTATGTTCAGATCACAAGGTATATTAAATAGATTTATACATTTAATATTGCTCAGTTTAGAATCAGTAATTTTATCTCTATACTTACCGCTGAAATATATCCTGATATATTGAAGATGCAGGTATGACATAAGAGTAATTATAACTTAAAACCTATCATGCGCCACACTTCCCGTCTAATTATGCACAATAGCAATTCTATAAAATGTACACTCGTACATTACTCTGGCAACATTCGGCATAAAATAAAATTGATCGACGGAAATACGGGAACACTATATTACTTTAAATTATGTGTAGAATAATTAATTCTTACAATATATTACGATTGATTGACTATTAGTTAATGGGGAAAAAAACCTAAATGCATATAGGGAGTAACTATTCAACTATTTTCCATTCTTTTAAATAAAATATTTCATACTAAACAGTATCAGTAGTATCACATCTATCACTATTAGTATCTACTATTATGTAAAGTGTAATTATTCTAGAACAATATGGTTCGCGTAACGCCTGTCTTTATGATAATGTGATGTTTTACACTTGGAAAATATATTGAATGAGAAAATAGATCCTAACTAGACAGCAAGTGAGCCATTTACCTAAGCACGATAACTATTTCATATTGAATATAATTTATATATAGTAAAGACATCTGTGTATCTCACCGAGATTTGCTTATTTGGATTGTCTTCATTGGACTAGAGAACGGTAAACTTTTTGTCTATTTTATTTATAAATTGCGACAACAGAATCAGAAATTGTCGAACATGTTTTATAACAAATTTTTCGTTCTTCGAACTCATATGTCAATATAGAATCACTGAACTTTTAGGGGGCTTTGCCCTGAGAAATTTAATTTTTCGTTTAATTTATACTTTATTGATTCAATAACTTAGTCATAATTTTAGAATTATTATTGATCGAATTTCGATAGTGCCCTCGAGAAATCAGTGTTTTAAAACTGCATAACGAAAAGTATTCTATACTCTTTAAGAAGAACAAATAATAATTGCAAGCGCTGTACTTTGTCGCAAAATAACTTTACCATTTAGATATTGTTTTACAGGATTGGTATTCTCGCCTGAAACTAGAGGGGATAACATCGGTAACGTGGCTGTTCATCGCACAAATCGACGTACGTAAAAGGTAAAGGGTACTCAAAGTGTGTTGCCAGTATACAGGGTGTTTGGGTAAACACCGTTATCCTTGCAACCAGTGGTTTGGTTTCATTTATAGAACGTAAAATCAATGGAAAATTAAAACTTTTTTTTAAATCTACATTTTACCACAAGAGACGCAAGTTCGTTGCCCTAGCGCATAGGGCAACGAACTTGCGTCTCAACACGGGCCGGTGCGGGATGTCACCGGACCGGCCGCGAGCGCGACCCCTCCCTCAGTCAGTCAGCTGTTTCGCTAGAGAGCACGGTGTCGGATATAAACTTTTTAAAATCTTTTAATGAAAATGACGTTTTTTTCTTGTTGTGTTCGGTCATTTATTTTTATATTTAAGTCAATTACCCATGGTTTGAATGACAAGAGTGTTTACCCTTACAGCCTGTATAATACTTTTTGGCCTATAAAAATCAGGTATTATGTTCGATTTTGTGACGCTAATAGCGAGCAAACCAAGTTATTGCTCGTACTTTGTGTACCCAATACCGAAATACATTATATCTTGGTACAATCAGACGAAACAGACTTATACGACAATAAAAAGAGCGTACAATCGGTAACAGCGGTGTTCCGCGCACTGTACTGGCGACAAAAAAAGTACTACAATCAAGGAGTACCGGAGCATATTAAGACAGTGCGCGTCTGTGAGCGTACAATGAAGAACAGCGGTGTACTAGCGACGTGAAGAGAAAAAGCTGAAGTATGTAGACCTCGACAGGTCAACAGAGGGCGCTAGACATGTGGCTGCACTACCCGACGGGCGTACAATGACGAACAGCGTTGTTTCGCAGCGACGTGAAGTAACCCCGCGTCCTAACTAAAAAGACCGCGCGTTCGCGAACGCGCGATCTTCACGTTCATATGTCAATCATTTGTTCGGAAAACTGAAAGGCGCCCTCTGTCGACGCGACCACGCGTTCGGGTTCGCCGAACAAAAGAACGCAGCGTGACGATACGCGATCAGCGGTTAGCGGCCTAATAGCCAGGCTTAAGCACCTGCGGAGTCTGAGGGCGCTGTCTCACTAGCTGTGCGCGGGCGTACAATGACGTACAGCGTTGTTTTGCAGCGTAAAGAGATAAGCTGAAGTACGTTACAGTCAGGTCTTTAGTACCTGCGGAGTCTAAGAGAGGGCGCTAGGAGAAGTTAGGTCGGTCTCACTAGCTGGGCGCAGGCTCGGAGCGCACGCCGGCTAAGTTGAGTAACGCTTCGGCCGTGCGTCTCTCTTCACCCCCGCTGTACGAGTGCTCGTCGCGCGCGCAGCGGGAAATCACCAGGTGCGCCGCGGGCGGCAGCTACAGGGGAAAAATAGTGGTTATGTTTCGAAGTTTTAATGAATCTCAAAAGTTTTGCGGCTGCATCATCTTATCGTCTTTCAGGACGGCTAAATTGAGACAATTCTCGTTATTAGCCTCCACAGATGTCCACTGGTGGACATAGGCCTCTCCACAACAGTTCATTTGCATGCTGAGTCACTTATCCATCCAATACTGTCTTAACCCCACGAAGATTTGTTGTTCCACGTTTCCATTTAAGAACACGTTTGCCCCAAAACCTAGTAAAACGACATTGTGATCAGTTTGAGTCTCCTATGGTATAGAAAGAATAGGCAAAATTAGTCGCAGTGGGCAGGGCACATTGCACACAGAACGGATGGCCGGTGGGACCGAAATGTTCTGGAGTGGTGACTACATACCCGAAAGCGCGGCTAAGGTAAGGCTCCCACAAGATGGACCAAGGAGCTGGTGAAGAGGGAATCCGCTGGATGCGAGAAGCACAGGACCGGTCAATGTGGCGATGGTTGAGGGCTAGGTCCAGCAGTGGGCGTTTTTCGAATGTGTGTGTTGCTGTTTGTTTTGTTGAAAATTTACCTGATCTAACACCGCAGGTCCATACTTCATGGCCAGCACGGTAGCCGCCGCGAGGTACTCGTCAGCGCCTGGCTCAGGGTCTGCCAAACGACGCGCTAATAGCGACACTCTCGCGCCATTCTCCGGAACAGGCTCGGTGTTCTCTAACGCGTCTCCTGGTGCGGGGATAGGCTGCCGACCGAACGCCTGTGGAGATGTTTTCTGATTAGAACTTCCTAGTGTTGTCCGCTCGTTACGTTATTGTGCGTTGATACTTACTAATTTGTGGTGATGGAATTATTTGGTGGAATTGAATCGCCTCTTTCGAACGTTCTAGATCAATAACAATACTTTATGCATGCATTATCCTACTTTATAAAAATCTTCAATTCATTCATTCACTGACAGACAAAGCACAGCTTAAACCGCTGGGTGAGAATGAAATTTTGCACAAGAGTTCCTTCTATAGCGAAAGTGAGTACTGAGGGTTTTTGAAAATTTACCAACTAAGGAGTTCAATATAAAACTCAACACCCGCGCCCGGCACGCACCCGCCTTGTGTGTGTGTTGAGCTTAAATTTTTTTGTGGAGTTCGTAATTTTTCCGGGTACACAGCTTGTTTGCCCCTTTGCAACTGACGAGATTTTTTTATATTTAAATCATTTGTTATTCCTTTAAACTGCAAAACATCCACAACTTAGGAGGTCCATAATTTGTCCAAGCTTAGGATCCATACTACGTATGATGCTGGATGCATGCAAATATTTATAGTGCCAACCAACCTGTAATAACGAGGCACGATGCTGCGGGTCTACCGTCCAAAGTGAACCTTTACCTAGACCTGGTGCAGCTGCCACCTGAAATACAAATGGATTTCTGTTACATTTCGTTCATTTTCAGTGTAATATGAAAATGGAATCACGAAGTAGAAGTGTGATAAATATTACATTCAAAATTCGTAGGTTTTTAACTGAAAGAAAGCTTATTATTTTAGTTTTAATATAATTAGAAATATACGTCAATTATTCTGTCAAGACACTGACTGGTTAGAAAAATCAGGGAAAGAACTTTTTATGTCAGATTATTTATTATCTAATCACCATTAACAAACACTCACCTTATGGAAGCACTTATTTAACGACAAATTATGTCGTACACTGTTCTTCCACCCTTGCGGCGCATGTCGGAAGTAGGGGAAGTGACGTACGATCCACGCATAGATCTCTTTGACAGGTAGCGCTCTCGCGGGCGCAGCTTCGATAGCCATAAAGATGAGGCAAGAGAAGGAGTAAGGAGGTTTTGTATGCGTGTTCGCAGGAGGGGAAGGAGGGGCCTTGCAAGGGGTGCGGGGAGGAGAGGGGACTCGGGCCACGGGAGGTGGTGTTTTTGTTTCTCTCTGTGGGCGAAAAGATAAAATTCATTTAGTATGCCACCAACTATGGCGGGTAAGTCCTTAACAATGAGGAATATGCTCTCAGCTTCTAGATACTAGACGGTTTATTATCTAAACGTTGCTTAAATTTATGTGACGTTTAAATGTCAAATATATGGTTAAGCAAAGGTTAAAGTTTAAGTAATGTTTATAAATAAAGCCCTGGATCTACTCCAGGATAAGTACCAGCTAATATACCAAATTAATTGTTTGGAATATTCCTACGCAATACAAGTTCCTCAATTGATAGTTCTACTAGACCTTTCAGCACTATCCTATACGAGCTATTTTCACTTGAATATTTGGTAGTTGCATAGATGCACATAAGTTTGCTCACAAGGGAGCGATACAGAGTACTTTGGCACCATTCCAAAAGTGAAAATGAAATCGGCACTTGCGATAAAGATTTTTAGGTTGTCCCATTTTCATTTAACTGTTTAAAAAAACATTTTATACTTTCATTAAAAGGCTAATTTTAAAATGAAAGAAACAAAATATCTTGTCACCTGAATATCGATATCGGTTCAGGAGATACAATTCTTATATCAGCGATATAAATATAAATCAGTAATTACAGTGACTAAACTCTTTTCTTACTACCTACTCCTTCTTATCGTTCAGAAGAGAAAATAATTTAAATAAATAATGCTAGTACTTCCACAATAAATAAGAGAGAGAGTATGTCGCAGTCAAACGGATATATTTTTCTGCTTTAGCAAAACTATCTTTTTGATAACAATCCTTAGTAAAAAAATCGTATATAAACAAAGATAAAATGTTCTAAAGCGAGTAAGTATGTATACAGTGTATCAGAAAGGTGTGGTAATATTTAAGGGTGTGGTACAGACCATCAAACTGGGATCATGGGACCAACATCGAAATCGGGAAAAAATAAGCAGCCGCCCATACATTTGGATCAAGTAGGTATTCAAAATGACATGATGATTACTTGTAAAGTATTGTTTTATTGTGAATGTGAGGACTATGTGGATATTTATTTTTTGTTCTGTTAGTTTTAGCGAAGGTCTTGCAATTTGAGAACTTTATGCGACCTACCCAAATGTCCTTTCTTTGGTATTGTTCGTCGAGTCGTTGGGCTCCTTAAGTTCTGAGTTGAGCTCCACTATTACTGACAAATGCTTGCACTGACTGGACAGGTCCACTCAAATCTGTGTGGTTCTTTCCTCAAAAGACCATTTCAGACTCTAATCTACATGGTCCTCATATGGCCTGGCCAAGATTATGTCTGGACTTTAAAGGAGACGGTGACCTCTGAGTTTGTTTCGGACTTTCTTCTCAGAGTAGTCAGATAGGAAACGCCGACGTCATCTAGCTTATTTTTACAACTTTTTAATATGACGTGTAAAAGTGATTCCAATATCCTATTTACAGAATAAACAAGTTTTGTATGGGATAGTTGATTATTTTGTTAGCGATTACGATGTTGGTCCCATGAAGATAGTTATTTAGTTTGATGCCCTGTACCACACTGATAAATATAATAAGTGATCACACATTTATAATAGACGCTGTATAAACAAACATAGTCAATTAGTCATCACAAAATATGCAGTAGCCATGAGTAAACACTTCCCATTCGGAATTCGGAAGGACAAACATCAAAATTAAGTTCGTAACGGCTAGATAGGTAAAATGTAGGTCGGTTACAAACGACTGCTTCCTCTACACGAGTGTGCGTGGCTGTCCAACCTGCACTTGTGTAAATAAAACAAAGCGATTGTAAACACCGCTGGTAACACAAGAAAATACTATTGATCTCAGCTCTGCTGTATATGTATATTTTTTTATAACTTGATGAGCTCAGTTTTGTAATTTATGCAATCAAAAAATATGAAAGTCATGATTGGAAATTAAAATGGTAGAGAAAAGAAGTCAAACTAGCTTAAAGTAGTTATTAAAGTTAGTTTGGATGTTTGTTACTCAATCACGCAAAAACGGCTGAACGGATTTGGATGAAATTTGACATACGGGTAGACCAGGGGGCCTACCACCACCGCTTACAGCACTATTATTTTAATATTACTTTAGTGTAGGAAAGAGATGGAGCTATACGTCCTGTAGAGCTTCATCTCTTTCCTACACGGAAGTAATATTAAAATAATACTGCTGTAAGTGGTGGTGGTGGGCCCCCAGGAGCTGGATAACGACGTAGGACCTTTTCATCCCATTAGCACGTTTACGTGGGACGATTCCCAACCTTCACGCGGTAGAAGCCACTGCCACTGGCAAAAGCTAGTAGGACATGTGATTAATTTCGAGCCCTTTCTCATCAGAATATTCTTCTCCGAGAAAAACACTAAATATTATAAAACAAAGGCCTCCGCCGCGTCTGTCAGTCTGTTTGTTTGCGATAAACTCAAAAACTCCTGCACCGATTTTCATGCTGTTTTCACCAATGGATAGAGTGGTTCTCAAGGAAGGTTTAAGTATATAATAACCAACATCCACGGTGGCGAAGCCGCGGGCACCAGCTAGTATATCAATAAAGGAACAAAGTAGCAGAACATAAAAACATTAATAGGTCATTCATTTATTCTCGACGTACCTATTACGTATACATCTCATTATATCAGCTCTCAGAAGGGCAGTGGGCAATTAGCGAGGTCATTATGCACTTCTACTATAAAACTGTTATAAATATGAGTCAGTGTTGTATTGTATCAATGAATTATGAATAAACAAATGAAATAAATTGGTTTCCTGTATGCTGTAAGTATTTAATGATTAAGTACTACAGTGGATAACTGAATGGGTAGGTAGTACCTTAAAATGCCATTAGGTAATGATTTTAGACGTGTTTTCAAGCAGTCTGTCATGGTTAAAGGCTGGAGTTTCTCTGCTAGGAAAAGTATTCAATCCATAGTAATATTATAAACGTGGCCATGCTTCCTAACTAATCCATACTAATATTATAAATTCGAAAGTAACTCTGTCTGTCTGTATGTTACCTTTTCACGCCTAAACCACTGAACGGATTTCGATAAAATTTGGCAAGGAGATAGATGGTATCCCGGGGAAGGATATAGGCTACTTTTATCGACATACCACGCGGGCGAAGCCGCGGGCGGAAGCTAGTATTATAAGCGAAAGTGAGTTTGTTTCTTATGCTTTCACACTAAAACGGCTGAACGGATTTCGATTAAATTTGGCACACAGGTAGACCATGACCTGGGTTAGGACATCAGAGGGCCTAGACAAGTGACAATCGCTTCCAAAGCGTTTCGTATTTCTAAAACGACTTTCAAAAGGATTCACATCACTCCTATACATTTTTGCCTTTTTCATCATCATTATCGCTGATATAATGTCACTTTGTCTAGGGCCTCAGGATACTTTTGATCCTGGTAGTACGTTCCTGTGGTATAATTTCCAACATCCACGCGGGCGAAGCCGCGAACAAAAGCTAGTATCTACTACCTAATCTCTACTTCGTTTATTCAACAAGTAAAATCCATCTAATCTAACTAATATTATAAACGCGAAAGTTTGTACGTATGGATGGATGGATGTTTGTTACTCTTTCACGTAAAAACCACTGAATGGATTTGGATGAAATTTGGCAAACAGATAGTTTATAACCTGGATTAACACAGGATACTTTTCATCCCGATATTCCCACGGGATCGAGGGTGAAACCGCGGGGCGTAGCTAGTTTAAAATAGTATCTAGTGAAAGAGGAACTTCCAGTAGCGGAAAATTTAAAATTATGATGAAGTCCTCGAGACTAGGTTTTCTACTAAATAAGAATATGCATAGAAATTCCAGGAAACATTGCTTAGAGCGTCACCGCTTTGGACGAAGTGAATCTGTATTACTAGCACGTTTTGCGCATAAATGTAGACCCTACATAATATCATCCTACATCTGTGTAGAGCAGTGGTTCTCAAAGTTGACTGGACTGCAACCCACCACACAACACAAATTTCCAAATTCAGGCCCCTACCACCACCGCTTACAGCAGTATTATTTTAATCTCACTTCGTAGGGGAGAGAGATGGAGCTATACGTCATGTAGAGCTTCATCTCTTTCCTACACGGAAGTAATATTAAAATAATACTGCTGAAAGCGGGGAGGTGGTAGGCCCCCTGGACTCAGGTATCTTGGCTGTCATGGAGAAAAAAGGGCTATAACTGTATCTTATGAAATAGGGAGACAGTTAAAATTTTCACAGATTGTGTATATTTTCTATTCCCGCTATAACAAAATAAAATAAAGTTACAAATTAAAGGGCCCCCATACAAGAAACGTGTTTTTCGGCATTTTTTGCTCGATATACGGTAGGGGGTAAAAAAAAAACCGGCCAAGTGGTTTTTTTTTCAATTATTTGTTACTTACATAAAAAGTGGGTTACTAATGTGAACAGTAGGCGATAGTAGCTTATCAAAAGTTGCGCACTATCGCAATCTTTGCGCATTACGTAGTTACACGTGGCGTGGCGTATCCGCGTATACAGTTAACCACTACGTGCCACTGATGTCTCAACTCGTCGTGTACACAGTGGTTTGTACTGCTGTATTTTATAGTACTGATATTACTTAATTAAGTAGAAGTGGTGTTTACAAATGTAATGGATGTTTGTGCTGTTAACATGGGTTTTTATGATTGAAAGATTTTACGTTTACAATTCCAAAAGACATAGGTACTTACATAGTAAGAGGTATGAGGAACAGGGTGTAAAGGTCCTCCGACCAGACGGGTGTTGCGTCTGGCTGGCAACTGTCCAACGATTGATGTTAGAATCCTTACTAATATTATAAATGCGAAAGTAACTCGGTCTGTCTGTCCGTCGCGCTTTCACGCCAAAACTACAGAACCGATATAAATGAAATTTGGTACACAGATAGTCTAGAGCCTGAGAAAGGACATAGGCTACTTTTTGTCGACATACCACGCGGGAGAAGCTGCGGGCTGAAGCTAGTCTTGAATATATGTCGATCGCGCGGTAAACTATAATTGCGCGATCCAGGATTTATGTTACGTCAGGTCTTTGATGCGTAGTTCGCATGTGGCGATATAGATGCCGCCACACATATTCAATAAATAAAATCACATAAACACCATATTAGATTTTTTAAACATAAATACTCAGTAGGTACAGCATTATTTGGGAAAAACCTATAAATTAAAGGATAGACAAAAAACTCACAGAAAATTATTTTTAAATAATGGTATGTATTTGCTATTTAGCGCAATCGACTCTATTGGACCTTTGAAGCGGCATTGTCCAGACATTTCAAGGTATTACTAATATTACAAATTGTGTAACAAACAGTCATGATATCACATTGAACGATACAAAAGACTACGTATCTACGTTTAATCTGTTTATGTCATATATAGAAGGCGTTATTAATTAGTGAGTAATGAATAAACCTGAACTTAAGTTCACATTTAATCTTAATACGTAAGTATGTACCTACTACAGGTTTGTCTTTGAGGTCACATATGACAAGGCAGTCAGTAAATATAGGTTACACTTAGGTCACTTAATAATTACACGTCATTATGGAACTAACTTTCCCGTAGTAGTTAGTCACTTCAAACATGAGAGTGGAAAATATTGCATTGGGCAAAAAGTTTACACTAGCCATGGGATTGAAAGGGATCCCAAGTTGGATTATGGTAACTGGAACTGTGCCTTAGGTACAGGGTGATGCGTTCTATTTTTGGTTGAATGAATCTATTATTTTTTGTGATAATTTTGGAATTTATTTACAAGTGACTTAAGTCCCTTATTTTAAACTATTAAATATTATATTATCGGTGTTCGGAGTTATGTTTAAAAATAACTGGCGAAATGTGGAACACCGCTGCCTAAACCTTAAATGATTCAATGGTAGCGGATTGCAGTCGTGAAGATAAGTTAGTTATTATTTAATTCTGGGAAAATGTCTGCGGCAACGAATTGTGTAGTATTGAACTGTGGCTTTCAGTTTATCAGTCAGAATTGCATAATATAGTACATACAAAATATTCGACCTCAAATAACTAATAAGTTCGTGTATGCCACGTTATCATCATTCTGTAAGTCCTGCGCAATCCATAATATTAAAGTGTGTGTTGGTACCACGTAGGAGTACCTATAGCTTACAGGTGATAATGTTTTGTGATTTTCATACCTATAATATCTACGTTATCATTTACTGGTAGCGTCAATGACATAACTACTCACGAACCGTTTAGGATTACTTGCAAAGTTGCAATATTGAGAATAATACTTTAATGTAATCTTCTTTAGGTCTATTTTGCACACAATAATTTAAGGAGCTTAAATATGTTTGGAAACGTATTTACTTTATGAAAACTGTAAAAGCAGAATTGTTAGCAACATTCTGCTGTATCCCTGTTCCCTATTTACACCGAACGATATACTACTGATCAAGCACAGTATTACATTACTTTACTAGCTATGCTATGCTGTTTTTTTTTGGTTATATTAGCACCTCAAAGATCATTACAGATTGATTATGATCTAAGTAGGTATACATTTTGATAATGAACTCACCTTCACAATAATCTGGTTATCAACCATTTTCGTATCCTCCATATCCACACCACTTTTTGTTAGATTTATACCTGGAACAGAACAAGTTTTTGTTCAGTTTTAATAATAAAATACCACGTCACAAGAATAACCTTTGCAATTTAAAATTAATCAGGATTTTAATGCAAAAACGACTGAACGTTGCATGTTATTCTATATTAGTGATAACAAACTTCTATGTTTTTCAACGGTTCATTTACAATCCGAAACGGCACTTAATATTGTTACTATGGCTATGGAATATTTATGTATTGTTGCTTTATTATTTTTTCGATTTAATGGGTGCATTCCTGCGGCCATTATTATCAGCAGCAACTGCATTTAATTATGAGTGAAGTTCGACCATTGTAATGTGAATGCAATTGAAGCGGTACAATTAATAAGTCCATTGTTGCATTGACTCAAATATCTCTGGTATAGGCGTTCACAGAGACATGTTGCGCTGACCTCAAATAAATTGGGCCAGGAGAAAGATGACCATGGGTTGCGTTTACTACAATAGTGTTACTGCAATCAAGTTGACATCCTCTCGATTGAAAATAAAAATCTCCCGCCTTTGTTCTGGCTGGGCAACAGACGCGTAGAGAGACGCTTATATATATTTCTCAGTACAAGATACAGTTCGCAGACAACTCATAATATCTTAAGTAGGCGTTAAGTATGCGTAGTATAGCTAAGATGCAAAGTTTCACGTTGCGTCACGCCAACGCCCAGCAAGGGCTAGCCGTTACGTCATAAGCTTAATCAACTATTTTCTAAGAATATGCGATCTTCAGTCAAGTGAAGCCGTAGTCTTAAAAGAGTGTCCACTGTGCCCACTGTGTCGTGACAACCGACTTCATGTTCATAGTATCTCGTAGGTACTTTGAATATTTAGGAAACTCTTCGCACCCAGTGCATGCGTTTGTTGAACGCATACGGTGCGTTCACGCAACGCCAGTGTAACATGCACGTGACGTCAATCAATACTAGATGCGAAGGCAACCTAAATAGAGCAACTCACATGACCACGCCGCCATTACCTGTTGTACGTGATAACTTTATCATTTTCTGTCATCACGACGCAGTGGAACAGCTGGCTCCATTGCTGACAAAATCGTCAAGACACAGTGGAAAGGGTTCCGAAGTGTATCTAATCTACCTCTAAGTAAATTCCTGTCTTGCAGCCAGCTCAAACTTGTGAGGTCGTCGTCGTGGTCAGCAGGGGGTAGGTTGCCGGCGTTGCCTCCGCAAGCCACCCTGATGAGAACATCACATTCGTATACTAAGCGAGACCATGAAAAAGATTACTTACTTATACTTGCAGGAGTTGGGGCTTAAATGCAAAAAAGCTTAGTTTTAGCAAAGATGATTTTCCAATAAAGTTTCATGTGAAATGCTTATAATTATGATAAGTCGCCATACAGCTCAGACCAACTAAAAAAGGAATACGGGCGCGCCGCGAACATCAAAAAAGTGAATCCACCTTTTTATCTATTATGTGTCAAAGGCCATTTGTTAAAGTTTTTACCTATAATTTTGGGAATAATATTAGTGTAGGTGTGTCCGTGAGCGTGTATGTTTACTTGCAGGAGTACAGTTTTGTGGCTTCACTTTTGATGTTCGCGGTGCGCCGTCTTCCTTTTTTTGTTAGTCTGAGCCTTATAGGTAAGTACTCCAACAAAAAAAGTAATTTGTCAAGTACCAAAGATATTTACAATACTTGATGAAATAACGACATTATAATGTAATGTTTGTCAACATCCTCGCGGCCTTGAGTCGCGGGCAAAAGTTACATAACAAATTATAAACTAGCTAAAATCTGACATTCCACTCTTAAAGGGGTGATAGACGTGCGAGCAAGTACGCGTACTTATGGCTCGGCGAGCTTACTCGCCCGTGTGTCATGCTAAGTACGCGGACCTTAAAACTGCTGAGTAAGTTCTTCAGCGATTCAACAATTAAATTTTGAGCAAGCTTCACGTGTCACCGACGGCGATCCGAGTAAGGTCACGAGCTTAAAAACCACGTACTTTAAGTACGCACCTCTATCACCCACTTTAATGGAGCATTTCTTAATAACGCGCCTTGATATCCGTCTAGAAATGTTCCTAAAATAGCTAAAGTATGGGTCGATTTCCAAAAATACCAATATAGTGTCTAGGTTATTTCTGTGCACGTATAGTAGATGTAACTGAATACTCGGATGTGAATAATTATATGCAATCTGTTTCTACTACTAATACTGTTGGCACGTGTAACAATGCTTTATAGGCTAGGTACCTTATAATACCTATATCTCGTATAGTCTGTGGTATACCTGTTACCTCAAATTGACGGCTACATGAGGTCCACTTCCACTTCCCATTCCCATGTCCGTGAGATGAGGATATGACGATTTTACTATCCGAGGGGAGGTCTAATAGTAAATTACTCGCCATGGTAATATGCAACAACAATTTCAATTTACCTCATTAGAGTTAATTAAACGAAATATTTTAATGATTTTATCTCCCTACACTTAGCTGTCGCGCCGTCAGTTTTGCAATGCCTAAAGTACCCACTTTACTTTACTACTTGCATGACGCGTAAGTACAAAAAGCACACTATGTCCTCATAATCAGCACTTCGTACTTTATCAATCTCAGCAACAATTCCCTTTTTATCGTGCTTCGTTTGTCTTACCTACTAACCTAGCGAAATGATAACAATTTATGTTGTCAACATTTTATCTTTTTTTTTCTTCACACTGACTTACGCTTGATTGATGACATGAAACGTCTTGATACTTTAGATAGTAACAATCTATTTTGAATTTCTGGCCTGATTTGAAGGCCCTGTAGTTGGTTAACAATGTTTCCTGGTGTAAAATGATGATTAGATATTACATTATTATCGATAGTTCTGAAGAACTTGCACAATAAAATGAGAAAAATTAAATCAAATGCACAAAATCAGATATTTACGGATAAATTATGCGCTTTTGTCAAATCTAGTTAACGAGTCTAAAGTAGGTCACAAATTCACAATCAGAATAAGACGTATTGATCAAAATTGATTGTTAATAAAACTTGTTAGTGATTTTATTACATCACAAGACACGTGCTACTTCGCGCGTGATGACTGAGACACGTGCCACCAAACATTTAGATTTTGTTTTTAATAAATCATCATAATGAAGAGAACTTTATGTTTATTATTCTGGCCTATCGCGTTTTTTACTGATATTCGCAACACTTGATATTCATATAAGGTGTCGTTCAACCTCCGAAACGAATAAATAGTGCGTCATTTACCACAAAAGGTTTTTGCACTCTCAGAAGTCTCAGATCTAAGTATTTCATAAAGAAAATTCATTTCCACTCAAACAAAGGTGCTATATAACAAAGAAAGATGATACATTTCTTTGAAATGACTAATATTAGACTGTTTACTAACAATATAATATTCATACTACATATTGTAGGGGAACTACCAATTTGGTTGGCAGATGGCCTGTCCCTTGCGTGACGCAAGTTTCCTATATGCAAATACTTCGTCATGCGTTCAAGACGGTGAGGTGTACTTCCGTATACAGGATGAGTTATCCATACTACATTTGGAAAGGGGAAATATTTTCTTGTTATAACGGTTTATACAACGGGAAGTATTCTCTCTTTCGGATATCCAATGAAGCCCTCATTGTCAAAGAACGAATAATATCGATAATAGTCTCAAAAGGCCATTAGGTATGAAAGTCACTTTGCAAATTCTCCTTCACAGTTTCGTTGCTAAGTCACCTATTCATAGATAAGAGGCAATCTGAAGGCCCTTTTAACTATAAACGTTAACATAGATCTGTCACATCGGAGCATTTATTGATTACTCGACTTTATCAATAGTTGGACAGGCGCCGTCACTATTTCCTTGTCTACTTTATATGAGGTCAATAGACAGTCAATAGGAGTGTTTGATCTAGGCAGAGCACCTTGAAAAGCTGAATATGAACTATCGAAAAATGGAACGAGTTCTCTATAAAAGGGGAGCGGATTTTCAGTGTGAATGTTGAAAACTCTAAGAGAAAAGTAATGAAAGGTCGTAGCCGTCGCACTTTCGAAAGTTTATTCAGAAATACGTTCGGATCTCGCTTCAGTTCAGGAAATTAGTGTGCTATTCGTACACTGTTTGAGCAGTGCTTTACAGTTACGGGTTTATTTTCATTTTTGGTATCTACCTGGACCTGGACATACTGTCGAAACTGTTTTCCCATTACCAAATTCTCCTTTTCGTATAACATCTTTTAAGGACCAATTCGCATACTCAGAAGCAATCTTGACCGCCCAGAATCCTACGTGAAGAAAGCCCAAAAGATAATACAAGTGTTCAATTTGTAAAACTTACGCAGGTTGTGGCTGTTCCATATCGGACTCATCAGAAGCATCCTCAATGTCGTCAAAGTTGTCAATGATTCTGCCCGACACTTCTAGGCGTCGTAATGAGCGGCCGCTGGAGGCTACGTGTCTCGCGATCTGGCGAATCAACCTGCGCGGAAGCGGCAGAGATGCGCGTGCGCCTCGCGCTGGGGACCCGCCCCTCTCGCCGCGCATTGGCGCCATCTGGTGGGAAATAACGTGTAAGTGTGTACAAAAATAGTAAATAGATTGCAATTTTTCCCATTCGTTTGGCCCGTAAAGAAAAAGCTATCTCCTGATTTTTTGCAAAAAGAATAATTTATAATCCCATAGATATTGCCTTTTTTGATTGTCATGTAGCTTTAACCCATGATAAAGCTATAATGACAATTAAGACACATGAATGTTAATCAGACTACCTACTTGATAATCGGTATTTTAAAAGTTAAATAAAACTGTTTCTGATTCCTATTGAATTTTCATGAATCCAACTACGTAACGAACGAGGCTTTAACCAATGACGTATTATTATATAGACACGTCATAAACCAACATCACGGCGCTTAAAAACGGCAAAAATACTAGATAGCTACTTATACGCATGAAGAAAGGGAAAGAAAATATGACACCGTACGGCGGGATGCCTGTTGCTAGAGGGAGATAAATATACATCTTAGTACGTAATTTCGTATATCTAAATTAAAAACAAACGTAGTGTCGCGCGACAGGTTGGTGCGTAACTAAGCGCGATGTGGCCAATTGGCTTCATTTCATGTTGTCATTTTAGAGTGCGGACAACGTATCTATAGTTTTATATATCATTGGCTTTAACATTCAAAGGAATCATGTGACGAACACAAGTACCAAACTAGTGTTGCGTAAAGGGCATCCACGTTGACAACGTTGAACGGGCAACAAAACAGAGATTCGAAGATGACGTAAGGTATGTTTTGTAAAAGTTTTGTCTCTCGACAATGAAGGCAGATTTACATTGTATAGTAGGTACCTACCTACTGGGTCAAGTCCGCGCTGATTTGATGTTACCAGCAGTTACTTACTTCAATGTGAAAATGCCTCGATGCTATAAGACAAGTAATCAAAGTGGTCCGAACTTTCGGAAGTGATGTTGCAACCGCTCAAATTATTAATGTCTCGTCTATTAGTCATTAATTTAGGCTCGAAATTAATTAAGCATCTAAGCATGTGATTTATGATGCTCTGTTTTGCCGCTAATGTTAAAGCTTGCAATTTAAGTGCAATGCGGCAGCCTCATGGACGTTGCAGAGGAAGCTACGTTTAAGGAAATTTCTACGTAGAGTCTTATAACACCTATCTAAGTTCCAAGAATGCACCTACATAATTATAGCACGTGCTATAGAATATAACATAGAGTCGCAAGATTTAGTAAAGCAACGTTACATTCCTTATTTAGCCAACTGCTATCTTTGCTTTATTTTTGTTTCCCACTTCGAAATACCAGCGCATGGTTTCAAACAACTGCGGAATCAGCATCAACAAATCATATCGCGACCTGCGTTGATCTATAGATAGGTAATCCGAACTAATATTATAAATGCGAAAGTGAGTTTGTTTGTTTGTTACGCTTTCACGCTAAAACGGCTGAACGGATTTAGATGAAATTTGGCACATGGGTAGACCATGACTTAGAATAGGATACTTTTTATCCCGATATTCCCACGGGATCGAGACTTACGCGGGTGAGACCGCGGAGCGTAGCTAGTAGATAATATGTAGTTTATCATTATTGTGTAACATAGGTACCGAATTTACGTACAAAGAATGTGGAATAGGAACGCGAAAAAGAAAATACAAGTATTTTTATCATTAATTTATCGCGTCAAGTAGCTACACAATCACATAATATCGCGTGACCTTGGCATAGTAACAAACAGCTAAATGTAATGGCGTGGTTGCGTCGCGTCGTGTCGTGGCGTCCCCGTGTCATCAGCGAATTGAACTCGCACCGAGACGCGGACTGACACACAAGAGTGATTATCTAACGAGAGATTTATTTACAATGCCCTATTACGGGCCTGCACAAGGAACAACATTAACTTAGTCAATGATCACGCCAAACCAACCTGCCCATGACGTTAATTATCGCTAAATCTGAAGTTATGGTCGCATTTTAGTCTAAAGGCGCTTATATTAGAAACGTTATCTTTATGTACGACAAGGATGACAACAATCTTGTTGATGAGAATGGATCCGGCACGTGGACGAAGCTCAGCACAGTTTGTACACATTAAACAGGAAAGACTCGTGTTTTACACGGAAAAAGCGCCGTATATTTTAATACAGAAAACCCAATTTCGTAATGAGGTATTACATGGCTGGACAACAGTTATGAGGAAAAATTAGATACAGAATAACAATAGTGATTTAAGAATATAAAATAGGTCAAATGACAAAGCTGAAATGCTTTTTTTTTCAAGTATCAAGATTTTAGTGAGCAGTATACATTTCATAATTGGACCATAGGACTTGAAAGACAACAGGAACTAATTTATACAGGTTTTAGATATTTTTTCTACAGGACTTTCTTAATCTTATCTAGTAAAAAAAAAATGGTAATAAAATAATAACATAATCAATCATTCAGTTTATTTAAAGAGTTGTAAACAAACATTGAGTATCTGCCACTTCACACAGTTGATTCCATCCAATCAGGAAATAATGACATCACTACTCAATGTTGTTATTTATTTGTTTTGATTCTGGTATCAGAAACAAACCTAGGTAAAAGTCTACCTACAGAAAAATGATAAGTAGTCCATAATTTTAATTTTGTTGTTGTTTATTTCTGAAATGAAATTATAATTGTATTCTATGGGTACTGTACTATTGTATTGCTGATGTTCAGTTGAGAATAAAAATGATTGGTGAAATAATTTCTAGATATTTAATTATTCATTAAATTAAAAATAACTTTGGATAATAAATTAAAATAGTATATTATTGTATAATAAATGTATATAATTTATGGTAGAATTGCAATGTTTCACCTATCAGTGATGGTGTAGATATTTGACGCTACATTGTATTGATTGTGTAAAACTTAGATAACAGCTATGTCTCCAAGGAATGATATCTTAACTTGCCGCACATAACACTTATCATTTGGGTGAAGATTATGTAGCCTTGAAACAGCTTATAATATGTAAATCATAATTACAATATATACCATTTGGACAACTTACTGTCTAGACATGGATGAGATTTAAGAACAGATCATGTTTCTAATAATAATGTTAAGGTCTTTGCCCCTTCTATCTGAACTAGAACATGTGGTGGTACAATAACATCATAAAAGGTGTATAGTTACTGTATAGTGTGTGAATTTAAATAAATAGTAAACTTATGAATGATGCTGCTCGTAATTCTATCTCCAATTTTGAAGGTAAATTAAGGAAGCTAAAAATGTAGCTACATACTTATTGAAAACTAGAACACTGTCTCTGGGTGACACTTAAAATTAGAAATCCTACAGGAAGTGCGAACTGAAATCTAGGTCACACAAAGGTCTAGACTCTATTTATAGCTAGTAGTAGCAGGCTCTAGATGTTATGCACCACTGGGTTTGTGACAAGCTCTACTTGATTGAAACCATAATTAGTTGAGCACCAAGGTCACTACTCAATTAAATTAAATACTATAGGAATAAATCTAATGATATACTTACCAACAGAAACTTTAAAAATTACACCAGTCAATCTAGCACCCCTACAATGTGCCTGAGCATAAATGTTATGGGTAATAGACACCCTAGCAACGTAAGCAGCGAAATTACGGACACGATGCAATTTAGGTGTGATGTAACAGCTAGTTACCATGTGTTATTGTATTCATTGGGTCAGCAGTGGCATCAACAACGTGTTGCTAGGAAACTGGTGTCCGGCCAGCGCGGCGACCGCGTGCGCGATTGCGTCGTGCCCGAGCGTCCTACGTCGTGCTTCCGACGTGGAGGCGCCGCGTGCAGCTTCTGATGCACGTGCCGACGCGCTCCTCCAAGGGCTCTTACATAATCGCAGGGATCGCCGAAGATACGACGCCGAGGACAACACAAACGTTGACTAACACCCGTTCCATATTTAGAAGGAGCGCCACCAATGCGTCCCGACGTTATTCATGCGTCTAGTCACATTTTTAGAACCGCATGTAAACGATACTTTTATCCCCCACGCTGTACGCCACATGAGCGCATCGCTGTACCCTAATATTACGTTATTCAGGGTGCAAAATCCAAAATGCGTAATATATTGAGCTCAAAAACAGATGTAATCAAGATACTATACTTGATGATAGCTTGGTTTTACGGTGAAAATTGTAAATGATCATCGATTTCAATGCAGTGCACTTACCTTGAGCTTGTATTGTTTGTTAGACGCACTAATTATAAATTAATAACAATAAATAAACAGCATTCCGCGACCTCCGTACTTGTGATCAACACTCAACAAACACCTTCCTCAACACCCAATCAAACCATAAACTATAGAACAACCTACATAAATAAACATATGATTTGTAAATGTCTTTGGTTGATTTTCCGTTTCCGAAAACGCTAGAGAGGCGCATTCGTGAGAATGAAAAACTGTACTTAGGCGATTATTGTTTCTTTCTGAAACAAGAGGACACATGGGAACTTAATTATCAGTAATAAACATTACATTCAGATAATTTTATGCCTGTCTAAAATGAAAGATCCATTATTATAAATTGTGCATGAAGAAAAAACGTAAGATATTCCGTGGTGATTATTTCTGTAACGTGGCTGAATAATCTGGCAACAATGCCATTAAATTAACCAAAAAGAAGAAAACACGTTAAACTTGACGTGGACTAAAGTAGCTGGCTCACCGTAACGAAATAAAATTTATAAGATTTTAATTATTGCACACTGTTATAAGCGAAGTGATACTATAAAATAAATATTCTAGATGTTAGCTTTTTAAAAGAAAATGATTTTAAACATAGTAAGTGCATACTTTCTCTTATAACGCTCGTTTGCTGCGTCAACCTATTTTCCGGAATCGCTGATGTGTTTTTCGTAGTTTCGAGATTTATCTCATTGTTTAATTTTTACTTTTCAGAAAATGTTTGGGGTGTTGAGTGTGTTACTGTTACCACTACTTTTAAGTCAACAAACGGAGGCCGCAGCGGTAATATCCATTGATTTGGGTTCAGAATGGATGAAGGTCGGCATTGTGTCTCCTGGAGTTCCGATGGAGATAGTGTTAAATAAGGAGTCTAAGAGGAAGACGCCAGCAGTCGTGGCGTTCAGAGATGATGTGAGGACCTTCGGGGAAGACGCAGTTACTGTTGGCGTCAGATTCCCGAAAAATACTTACAAATTCTTGCTGGACCTGCTTGGAAAGCCTTTTGATCACCCAATGGTGCAAGCTTACAGGTCAGTGACATACCCACATACAGCTTTTCAGAGAAAGTTACAATCTACTCTCTTGTCCTTTTTTTGTGTTGGAAGTTCATATTTTATTTCACTTAGTTCTACACTTTGGTTGGACATGTGTTTCATGACACTTTTTAATTAGGTTTGAAATCATAAAATTCTTCATTTAGCATGAAGTTTAATTATGGCTGCATATTGCATCATTTTAAGGGAGACTCGTTAAACAGTTTTCTATAGGAACATTTATTGCTCTCTTAGATTAGAATAAATATCATTTGTTTTAAAAAAATTCACAGATATGTTGCATTTCAATCATTTATATTTGTCACACAAAATATAAGCATGTTGAAAATATTTTCTACACTAACATGAATAAAATGTTCTATGGGCTCAATATCACTCTTCTTATCAAATATGTATGATATCACAAATTAATCAAATAGACAGATATTAATATAATAGGTAAAAATAACTCGCTAATTTTGATGCTATATTTTTATCTATAAACTGTTTTATAATTATGTTTCTTATCAAGGATAAAATTATGGGTAAATATTCCAATTTTATTATGAAAAATAGCATATTAATCATAATTAGAATTCTAACATTTTGACCTTAATCTAAGATTAAATAGTTATCTACTGTAAGTACCTACTACTTACAGTAATTTCTAAAGCAATCATAAAAAAATATGTAACGAAACATCATGGCTGTTTTCCCCGAAGGGTTAAGTTATGTTCAAATCCAATCTAATAGGAGGGCCTATTGCCATGAACCGGGCACAAATCTGGACTGGGCTGCTACTAAGAAATTATTACATACATAGAATATAATTAACAATATCAATCACATTTTCAGAGCCCGCTACCCGTACTACGATATTGTGGCAACAGACAGGGGTACACCTTTGTTCATACATGATGATAAGACTAAGTTTACACCTGAGGAGCTGGTCGCACAACTCCTAGCCAAGGCTAAAGACTTCGCTGAAATTAGTCACGGTAAGATTGATTTATGAAACTGAGATAAGAGACTTATGGATATAATTTTACTGAGGATGAAAAAAAGAATCCAAATAGTTTACTATTGAATGGATGCTTTAACAGTTCAATGAACTACCTTAAAGTAATATGATGAAATCAATCAATCAATCCTTTCAATAATTTGCAGTTACAGCGTGTGTAGTTATTGTATTGATATTAATTTAATTAAAGTCTTTGTTTCTAGAAGTTAGCAATGATTTTCTAACAGTCTAGCTTTCAATGACTATTCCAGGAGGTAAAAATTCAAGAACAACCAAACCTTAATGTTTTTAGGGTCCTGTATGTCCGAATGAAAAACGGAACCCTGATAGGATCACATGTGTTGTGTGTATGTCTGTCTGACTGGCTGGCTGTCTGTCTGTCTGTCTGTCTGTCTGTCTACCGTCTGTCTATCACAGCCAATTTGCTCTGAATTTACTGGACCAATTTGGTTGAAAATTTGTGGTATGAATTTCTGTGGAACTTGTCTGGTTTTTTACCAGAAAACTACCTGAAAACAATTCCAGTATAAGCTGACCTGTCATTGTACGGAAATCCTATATAATGCGAGATCAGCTCAATATTAAAAATATTTCTTCACTTTGCAGGTCAAACAATTACAGAATGCGTGATCACAGTCCCCGGTTACTTCAACCAAGCTGAACGTCGCGCGCTCAAGGATGCCGCCGCGCTCGCCGGCTTGAATGTGCTGCAACTGATTAATGATTATACTGCTATCGCCATCAACTATGGTATCTTCAGAAGGAAGGTGAGATTATTTGCTAATTTATGTTTAGAGACTCCGCGACTCTACTTATTATCTCTGCACATTTATGACAGGCTGGTAGGTTAGGCTTAGGGCAAAATTCACAGACCTCACTTTAACTTTACAAGCTAAGCAAAGTTAGCATTTCATAGGAATGTGAACTTTATCAATATGCCAATAATGTTCATATCTCGCGAAGTCGAGCAAAAACAAACAAACCAAAGCACAGCCGTACCATCCTTTTCTCGAAGCCACTCAGGACATTTTCGACCGGCTGTAACTTCGTTGTGGATAAAGCTAGAAGCCTGAATTTTCGGTGATTCGTGTTTTTCGCTGGGCAACACCGCAAGAGACGTTTCTAATATGACACATCAAATTTAGGGCGGCGACTGACTTGCACCGTTTGTTTGTAATGTATCGAGTTTTTGTAACGCGTTACAGTAGTCAGTGCAGCGAGCCTCGAGTTCCTTTGAAACGGAAATATGAGAAACGAGATTTTAATGTGCTGAAAGCGAGCATTCGCCGCGTTTTGTGTATCGCCGTATTGTAACCAAACTCGCCTCGAATGATACATTATTTATTTTTTATCTATTTTCTTTTCATAGGAAATCAACGATACAGCGTGGCACGCGTTGTTCTTCGACATGGGCGCTGCGTCTACTAAGGCGGCGCTGGTCGAGTACAAGACTGTCAAGATAAAGGAGAAGGGCTTCGTCGAGACTGTGCCTCAGCTGCAAGTGTTGGGAGTTGGGTTTGACAGGTAAATTTTATTATATTACATTATAATATTATTATACTATTCTGGACCGTTCTGAACTAAATGTAGGCTAAGACTGTTAGGAAAATACCTTTATTATGAAGTCTTTCGCCTTGTCTTTTCTAACTAGATTACTGGAATTCAGGCTGGTAAAGATACAGCTAAATATTATTTTAGGTATACAACTAGCTGCCCGTCCCGGCTTCGCACGGGTAGCACTAAGTACCTACCCTACATCACTTAGGTGTATGAAAAATAGATTACGACCGAATATACATATAAAATCTCATAAAAATCAAGCCGTTTTGGAGGAGTATGGCAACTAACACTGTGCCACGAGAATGTTATAATATATTAAAAGTTATACATCTAAATCTTTTACACAATTAAAATATGTTTTGTTTTTGTCCTTAGAACTTTAGGCGGCCATGAAATGACCCTCCGTCTTCGCGAGCACCTCATCAAAGCGTGGGAAGCACAGGGCGGCGGTGACGTCAGAGTCTCACCACGCTCTATGGAGAAACTACTCTTAGAAGCAGAGAGGCTGAAGATTATTCTCTCGGCGAATACAGAGTTCTACGCGCAGATCGAAGGCTTGCTTGATGACAAGGACTTCAAGCAGCTGGTGAGTTATTAACAACAAAAAAAAAGCCGATGTGTTGCTGGGAGAGTTACCTAGAATGTTAATTTTCGTTAAACTCATAGCTCATCTCCATATTCATAATCAGGCATAATGTTCCCACTGCTGGGAAACGGGCATCAGTTCATCTCTCTCTTTTGACCACATTTAAAAAAAAGATTATCGAATTTAAACTATTTTAAACATTTATTGCGGTACTAAGCACAACACTTATAAACTTGTAAGATGGAATAGAGAGTCGCCGGAAACTCTCAGGATTTGTTATGATTTTCTACAAGTTGTAACTTACAAATCATTTTTTGATAAACAAAATCAAGGAAAATAGTGTCAAAATATAAGTACTTGTGAACTAAATAATGACATTTGGTAATGCTTGTAAGTTTTGTTAAACAGGGCACAGGTCTTCCCCGTAATCTTCTGTTGGTCGTCCAGCCACCTGGCCATTGGTCTGCCATCGCCATGCCATTGGTTTCGATCGTACTCCGACTTTATCCGAAACGTGTTAGCTGTCGATTACAATATTCATGTGTAGATTATAAAATTAATAATTCAAATATCACACAAACCGTTAGTTGCTGTACATGTCGTGTGTCAACAGCAGTATGTGGTCAAATCCTGTCCCACATTGCGTTGCGTCAGGTTGAGAATAAATTAATAATAATTTATGCAAGTTAATTATTTCATCACCCGTTTTCAATAATATCTTTATTTTTTTCTTGTTTCTTCATTAATCTGTCCACAAACACTGCATAAAACATTCCATGCCTTCGTAACAATACCATCTAATCATGACTTCTGTAGGCTATTTCTATTGGATACATAACATCAGGCCTGTATTCCCCGACCTGCCAGGGTTGCGGGTTAGTCTGAAAGGGATACCGGGACCTTGGCAACAGGCAACTGAAGGAACACGGGTGGGTTTTAGTCAGTAAAAGTCTGACACGCCCTTCCGCTCCGCCCAGAGCGGGAGAAGTCATAAGGCCTGTATTCCCCGAAAGGCAGAAGTGAACCTATAGTATCTACACCCACTTTTCGCCGGTTATGTTTAAATCCCATGTAATGGGGGTGAGCCTATTGCTATCAACGGGGCACAAATCCAGACTCCGGGCTGCTAATGAAAGATTCCAGATAGAAAACCCAATAACACTTTGCCCGGCCAGGGAATTGAACTCAGGACCTCATGCTTGGCAGTAGTGCTTGTGAACACTAGACCAACAAGGAAATTTCTATTGAATTTTAATCCTTATTATTATCCATCTCTTCACACAGAATTCATAAATGACATAAGTCAGACACTCTGTAGCATCCACAAAAACATGCATGTAAATAGGGATGAAGACTAGAAAAAATATTAAATATTTCATTATTTACTTATTCATCAACTTACATTTACCACTACAGGAAAACCCAATGCGATAAATGCCTTTATCTTAACTTAATAGATACTAACATCTATTACTAAATATTTTTTTGTCCGTCAGGTAGATTATTAAAAAATATGGGACACGTATTTTTTATTTTTTTACGTAATCAAAAGATTCATCATCATCAGCCTATTATAGCAGTCCACTGCTGGACATAGGCCTCTCCAATTGCACGCCATTCAGCTCGATTCTCGGCAGCTCTCATCCAGTTGCTACCAGCCACCCTGTGAAGATCGTCGCTCCACCTAGCCTGAGGGCGTCCTACCTTACGTTTTCCGATTCGCGGTCTCCACTCAAGAACACGTCTACCCCAGCGGTCATCGGTTCTACGGCTAATATGGCCGGCCCATTGCCACTTAAGCTTGCTTATTCTGTGAGCTAAAAAATAGAATTAGAAAATGATGAGAAATAGAATTTAGCTATTCAAAAGATTACGGTGATACATTGATTTGAAATGTGGCATGATGTGACGCCTAGATTATATTTTACATAGTTGTCACGTAGCCAGCCCCCCATCCCCAACTTCAATGCATTATATCTAAGTATTTTTTTATTAATAACTAGCTGAGCCCCGCGGTTTCACCCGCGTAAGTCTCGATCCCGTGGAAATATCGGGATAAAAAGTACCTATCCTATGTGTTAATCCAGGTTATAAATTATCTGTTTGCCAAAGTTCATCCAAATCCATTCAGCCGTTTTTACGTGAAAGAGTAATAAACACCCATCCATCCACCCATACTTACAAACTTTCGCGTTTATAATATTAGTTAGATATTACAGCAAAAATACATGTCTAATATTTTTTATTATTTGACTGACGGACTAAATGGAATTTCTTTGGTTTTACCCAGGCATCATCCCTATTGCCATAAAATTCCACGTACCTTACGCATGATGTAAGGATATGTTAAAACTAACTAATATAAAAAGTCGCATATTTAAATATTCTCATTCACTGTGCAGGTGCTTGTTTTTGGATCATACTTAACTTGCATACTGATTAAGCTTCTGCCCAAAAGCTTATTAACTTACAATAGTGAATACAAAGTAATGTAATCTGGGAATTTCTGTATGTTGAATGAATTTAAATTAAAAACAAAAAATTGTTTGGCTCTCATACTTAATTATTTTTAACGTTATTTGGATTTGCTCGCAACCGGCATTCGTTTATGACAGATGTATGAACGTAAATGAAGCAAGAGTATGTAAGGGTCGTCGCGGGTGGCGGTCTGTAGTTTCTGCCTACCGCTATCGGAAAAAGGCGCAAGTTTATCTATGATTTTTGATTTTCTGCCTTCAAGATAGATTCAAATAATATATAATAATGTATATTCAATAAACCGAAAGACGGTAGTAGAGCGATAGTCATGGATTATTAGTGGCTAGCTGTTATTGGCGTCTCTAAATAGTGTACGATTATATAACAATTCAATTCAGCTCGCTCGACTGTACCAAAATTCAAACATTTCTTTGAATAAGTCTGCGAATCAGATCTTTTTGAACGGCAAGATTTATTAAAGGCTGCTCCCAAAATGCCCTTACCACCAAGTATTTGACCTAATAAGATTAAGTGGAGCAACAAATGGGCCTATAGAATGTGCTCCCACTTAGTGAGATGTTTAGTGCTCACATTTTTTGGCCGACTATACGTACTTTTGATGTGAAAGCAAACACGAAAGCAATAACAATTGAATGGTTGTTCCATTCAATTGTTTGCCACTCCTACAATCATCATCATTGTTTCCATCTCCAGGTAACTCGGGCTGAATTCGAGGAGCTATGTGCAGACTTGTGGCCGCGAGTGTCCGGCGTGGTGCAGCGCGCCATCGCGGCGGCGGGCGGCGCGGGCGCGGGCGCGCGCCTGGTGCTGGCGGGCGGCGCGTCGCGCGTGCCGGCCGCCGCGCTCGCGCTGAAGGACGCGGTGGGACATGACCCCGCCCGCTCTATCAACGCTGACGAGGCTGCTACTATGGGTGCTGTGTACAGGTAACGTTATGAAAGTTTCGGTTATAAATTAACCTTTTTAGAATTTAATCTACGCAGAAAACACTGAATTTTGGTAAGATTTATCATAAACCAATCGGGAACCTGTTCGGGAGGTTCTCGATTGATTATTATTATTATATTTTGAAATTTGAGAATGCAACTTTCTTCAACAAATTAAACAACAATTTAATAATGATTCTTTTTACAGGGCGGCGTCTCTTGCCACGGGATACAAAGTAGCTGCGTTGAACGTGCGTGACGCGGTTCTGTTCCCCGTACAAGTGACATTCACCAGACACGTTGACGGCAACGATAAACTGGTGCGTTTACTACTATAACTTATAATCATCCTCAATTTAATTTATTGTAATGCTGTCCATCCAAAGGTTTTATAGTATTCAAGCTTAAGTGCCTTATGGCTAATCTTTGTATTAATAATTTTAGGGGTAACACTGAATATTGGATTAATGTAGCTTTTGGGTTTTTTTCAGGAGCTGGTATAGTATACCTTCATTTATTTTAGATTAGGAATTTGTTAAGTTATAGTTAAAAAAAATATTGAGCACTGATCTAATTAAACTAATTTGTTACAGATCAAGAGGACATTATTCGGCCCCATGAACCCTTACCCACAAAAGAAGGTAATCACTTTCAATAAACACACGGATGACTTTGACTTCCACGTCAACTATGCCGAGTTAGACCACATTCCCTCTAACGAGCTTCAATACGTTGGTACCTTGAACCTTAGCCAAGTTGTGCTAAACGGTGTCGGTGCCGCCCTAGCCAAACATACCGGTGAAAACGTCGAACATAAAGGAATCAAAGCACATTTCAATATGGACGACTCCGGTTTACTAAACATGGTCAACGTCGAGTTCGTCGCTGAGAAAACTGTTGACGAAGACGAAGACCAAGACAGCACATTATCCAAAATAGGAAGCACTATTAGCAAACTATTCGGATCAGATTCCGAAACTCTTGAAAAGGTTGAAGAGAAATCTGAGGAGAAACCCCAAGAAGAGGAGGCCAAAAACGATACAAAGAAAGCCAACCAAACAGAAGGAGAAAAACAGAACGCTACTGAACCTGAAACTAAGCCCAAACCTAAAGTTGTTATACTGAAGGAGCCAATCAAAACAGCGGAAACACTTCTAAACCTTCAACCACTTTCACCAGAACAGTACAAGACCTCCAAAGCCCTGATTGCCGAGTTGAACATGATTGATAAGAAACGCATCGAAAGAGAAACTGCCCTGAACAACCTTGAAGCGTTTGTAGTAGACGCACAAATGAAAGTAGACATGGACGAGTACTCTCAATGCGGAACTCAAGAACAGATTGAAGAAATTAAGAAACTGTGCAGTGAAACATCGGAATGGTTGTATGAAGATGGGTATGAGGCGGCCACGGAACTGTACGAGGCAAAATTAGCTGCTCTGAAGGACAAGACTAGCCCGATCTTCTACAAGCACTGGGAACACAGAGAGAGGCCCGATGCGGTCACAGCTCTCCGCAGCATGTTGAACAGCTCACGGGAATTCCTCAAAATGGCGAAGAACTTCACTAAAGACGCAAATCCAGACAAAGACGTGTTCACAGACGTAGAAATAAACTTATTGGAGAAGAAGATTGAAGACACTACCACCTGGCTCAGCACCTCTATCAAGGAGCAGAAGGCTCTTAAAAAGAACGAGGACATTAAACTGACAGTCGACAGCATTCGAGAGAAGATGGCGAATTTGGACAGAGAGATGAAGTACCTGTTGAATAAGATGAAGATATGGCGGCCCAAGAAGCCAGCGAAGAAGGAGACTGATAATAAAACTGAAGAGACAGTTATTGAACCTGAGGCTGGACAAAAAGAGGAGAAACTAGAAGATACACAAGAGAAGGTGCCAGCTACAGAGAAAGAGAATGAAACTGAGACTACAGAACCGCCGCTGCAGATCTCAGATGGCGAAGATGAACATTCCGAGTTATAATCACCGCGTGGAGTAACTTAATGTAGTAGTTTAATTTATTTAAATGAATGTGTGGCTTGTTTGTTTTTTGTATGTGGTACTGTACTGCGGAATGTTGACTCTGCTCATTTATTGGAATATCTTTGCATTTAGGTTTTACTTATCAATCCATCCATTTTTTGCATTTTTTTACAGTAGGTTTTTGGGGTTGACTAGACTTTTATCTTGTCGTAAGACATTCTTTAATCATTCGACGATTTTTTTTTACCATTATGGAAACTAATTTTTCGTCAGGCTGGCTTTCCCTGATACACTTCTTGGTTGTATAATTTGTTCATTCTTCTGTGATAGAGGACACCATTTCCGAACGATCTCACGCCTATCCAATAACTAATCGAATGACTTCCATATTTATTATCAATTTATACTAATTTTATTATTAGAATGAAATTCTCTCCCATCCACAATGTTTATGTTATATCCTTTATTTAATTTAAATACTTATAAATTATATTTTTTATAAAAAAAAACTTATCAAAGACATTTGAAAATTATTTATATTATTTATGTGTTGAAATTATTGTTATTATTACTCTTCGTTACCGAAAACGAACAAGCCACTCAAACTTACAATTAAATCTCAAATCAAACAGTGGCCGCCTCCCACAATGAAATAATTAAAACAAAATATATTTATTTAGTTGTGTTCGTTTTATAATGAATTTGTTTTTTTAAAGTGCGGCTTCTCTCTAGCTGTGGCCCCAGTAGTAGCGGACGCGAGAGTAATATATTTATGTGTACCTAAACTTTATGTGATATATTAAAGGCTATAAGTTTGTGTGAGTATTATACTGTTTTTCTATTACAGACACAGTGTGAGCACAAATTGTAACGAACACAATGTTCTATTAGCGCCGTCATTGTTATAATCTAAGCATTTTGTGTGTAAATCTATATATCTATTTGATCATTCTACAAGATTGTGTGCGATAGAATATGTATGTACTCTTTCCCCGTAGAATTCCCAGGAATCAATGCCTTTATTACAATGTTTAATGAGTAGTATAAATGAACGGTGGTGCGGACTTATCCAGTGAGCTTAAAGCTGATAACCTTATGATTGACTTCACAGCAATTGAAATAAGAATCACTTTGAGTGTGCCTTTATTTTCTGAAACCAATGTGTCAAAGAAAGGGACCTAAGTAGATTATACGTAAAAACGAGAGGCTTGTAATTACACCGTTATTTTTTATTTGTAAACGCATTCACGTAGCAATATAGATGCGTCCGCGCCGTCGCGTGTGTCTGCGAAACACGGAGTAGTGAACAAATGGAGTGCTTATGCTCGATGGATAAATACTTTCGGCGTCGGCTTAAAAAGCGTTGTCAGTTACAATAATATACTGACACAACTAAGGTTCCATCGGGAAATTCGTTAAACGCGATCTCTTGCGAACTAGTGCGTCTTGAGTTTAAATAAACTCAAATACGGTTGGTTGACAGGGTAAAGAACGATTATTAACTCGTGAGTGGAGCAAAAATAAGCGATTATTATTACTAGGTTATTGTTGTTCGATTAGGTGCAAATATGGAACCTTTATTATGTGTCTACCGAACTTTCATGCAATCAGCACTCCATGTCTTCACTATTCCGTGTTACGAACCCCTGAGGTGTGTCCGTATTAGTGAAACAGTGTGCGGACTTAGGTCATAGAATTGTAACATTTTCAGTGAGATTCGTTCAATACCCAGTCGCAAATGGAAATAAATTATACATGAATGAACATATTATCGTTTTATTTCACCTGGTTACCGCAGCTGCTGTTTCTGTTGTTACAAGTTTCTTGAATGCTCAGTTTGACTGACTTTTGATTGCCTTTTAACTTTTAGTCTTTCCGTGGTCTTTGTGTTTGTGATACATTGAAGTGACGGTTTCTAGAAACTTTCGATATTCAAGTAGGTAGTAAGAAATGAGTGACTACGAATTTTTTCAAAACAGTCGAGTTCCTAGAGGCGATAAACCTGAATATTGTCGTTTTTTCACCGACATACCTTCTGATGTCGCATAGAATGGGTGCAAACCTGGGGGCCAAGTCTACTAATTTACAAACGTGTCAGTGGTCTCACAATGATCAGTTTTTGTCAGATATGCCATACAAAATCTGTCAAAAACTCGTTATTGTGAGACCACTGACACGTTTGTAAATTAGTAGACTTGGCCCCCTGGACTTCTGCAAACTAACACTGATTCACTCCACTGCTCACTGCAGTGGAGTGAATCAACTTGACCACAACGGTCAAGTTCAAGATCAACAACTTTATGAAATGGCAGTGTTTTTGACGTGTCTTACGGCCAGTTTCTTCATCAAAAGTAACGAGTCAACTGTTCTTTTGCACTGTTGTATTTTCAACCGTCGGCGCTGAGGCGAGGGTTGTAAATCCAACAGCGCGGAAGAACAGTTGACTGTTACTTTTGATGAAGAAACTGGCCGTAAGACAATAGACGGAGAGAATAGTGTGTTCAAACTGTGAACTTCATCTACATTCAACAAAATAAGCGCAGTTTCAATTGTAAAAAGGTCTATTGAAACTCTTTTCCGTACTTATTCCATAACTTTTACATTCAAATTTTCATAATTTTCTCAAGTGGTTTACCTATAATTATGTTTGTAAACCTACAAATACGTTTTTACAGGTATCTAGCGCTTGTCTGCGATTCTGTAAACGTAACGAGCGCACCCATAACCCAAGTATTTACTGTGGGGAAACTAGTAGCAACACAATTTCACGGTTTGCGCTTCCACAGAAGGCGTTCTTTACACCTTTGGCTGAAGTAAACATTGAACGCAAAATACACTTGAGAAAACTGAGTGTACTCACAGCTTATTTCGCTGGTCGATAGTTCTTTATTTTTATTATTGTATTTTTTTTTCTTTACAATAGGCATTCGTCAGTTATGAAATAGGCCCCTATTATACAGGAAGGATCTTAAGGAGTCTTGTCATCTATTGTAGGTACTCATAATTATGTACAACTTTTACTATGGGAACAAATATGAAATTGCGAAAAAAAAACAGCTGTTCCGTACATTTATGTTTGCCTAACTCGTCAAAATATACGGAACAGCTGTTTTTTTTCGTGATTTCATTTTTATTTTTATTTTATTTATTAAGACATACTACAACATAAATATTACCCATACGGCTAACAAAACTTAAGTATTCATGCTGCAGTCCACTGCATTATCCGCAGATAAAACATATTTAATGACCAGTGCAGTGGTTACTTATTTTGAAATAAATAAATAAATTACTAAAGCGAGCTATAGCTACAAAACTAAATCATAACAGAAACAAATTCATTTACTTAAATTAAATTATGCAATAAATAAACAATAATAACACGATTACAATAAAATTAAGATAACATTTTTATAATATTAGATTTAAATTTATTTTTCGAGAATATGAATCTCAAAGAAATTTGAATTATAGGATTCCAACCAATTTGTTCCCATAGTAAAAGTTGTTCATAATGATGAGTACAATGAGAATCGTTGGTGTTTTACCAATAACACTGTATAACTGGCGTAATGTGTACGATAGCTTCACCTCTGCCTAACCCTTCGGAGAAAATAGGTGTAATGTTGTTGAAGTGATAGCACTTTTATTTAAAGTAAATTGTCACAACCACTGCCTCGTTGGTCTAGTGAGTGGTCGCAAGGGCTGCTACTGAGCACGAGGTCCTGGTTTCGATTCGCGGGTCGGGTAAAAGTGATATTGGGTTTTTCCACCTGGAATTTCTGAGGTGTCATGATTTGTGGCCAGATAATGACACTAGTCTCACTTCTTACAGGGGACTTAACTAACCCAAAGCCAAACTAAGCCAAATGTGTGTGATAATACCACACCTCTGCTTAACCCTTCGGGGAATACAGGCGTGATGTTATGCCTAATCTACACTAATATTATAAAGAGAGAGATTTGTATTTTTGTGTGTATGTTTGTAATGAATAAACTCAAAAACTAATGCGCCAATTTCAAAAATTCTTTCACCATTAGAAAGCTACATTCACCCTGAGTAAGATAGGCTATAATTTATAAAGATTACACGCGGGCGAAGCCGCTGGCGGCAGCTAGTACAATATATTTATGGTCAACATTGGTCAGAATAGTGTTTGGGACATAGCTACCGTACTTTGTCATTTTTATCAATGCTATTGTGTAGTTGTAAGTTGTCATGAAAAGTGTCAAATTAAACTAGAATAATGTAAACAGCATTTTAAAATAATTTTGATACGGTTAGCAAAAAAATGGTCCTTAAGCGCGGCAGGTAAGGCGTAACCTAGCGAAATTAACTAAGTAAGTACCGACACAAATTTTAGGGGTGAATGGGGCAATAAAGGTAGTGTATTAGAAAAAACTTTCTTTTGCGGCGCTTTTTTGTGCCCTATTTAGAGACTTGGGTAAGTTACGATTTTCATATTTTAATAGATTCCGCCTGGCTAACCAAAAGTCTTAATATTTTTCGGAGTTGATCTCAGGCCAATATTTTTTAGTTGCTGTGAGTTTCAAAAAACGAAGGGTGACTCAAGTGTATTTTTTAAAGTTATTTGCTGTAAATTTTCTTTGCTCCATGGTCAGACGAATAAAAAACTTTTTTATTGGTCTGAAGGTCCTTGCTTAGTCATCATATCAATCAATATTTTGAAAAGTACAACTTACTAATTTTTTTTAATAATTATTATTGCTATGCTTAGTTATGATTGCTATGCTTTTGTTGCATGTGGAGACAATGCAAACAAATATATCTCCAGTTGTCTCCAGACGATGTTTTCTGTACTTATCATAATCTGGTTTTCAGATCGCTACTATTTATCAAGTCACAAAATTCCTTGTCGAGCCATCACGTCTCATACCTTGATGGCATCTCAAACAAATTTTAAATCATACAATATCTTGACAGGCACCTAAAGCAGCCCCATTACCAGTAACTTGTTTCAAAAGAGCTTTTGTTTTTTTTAAGTCCCGAAGGAAGAAGTCGGCGCCCGCGCCGTGCACTGGCGCCTTTCTTCGAGTGAGCGAGACGGCTGTATGTAATTATATACCAAGTTGAAGAGAGACAAAGCAATAGCATTCCGCGTCATAGACAGACAAGCCAAATGAATCCAGTTTGCTTGTTATATGCCGGTCGTTCGGGTGTGTGCTGCTTTAGTGTTTTTTTGACAGTGATGTAAACAATTAAACTTGAATTTTTCTGTGAATCAACGCACTCTCATAACACGAGTGTCGATAAGAACATGTGTTGAAGTTAGTTTTGCACAAGCACGAGTGGATTTTGGTGGGATTTTTGTTTGTAAAGGTAAGAATAACTAAGAATGCAGCCGATTCCCTCTCGCGTCCCTCTTGGAGGAATGCAATGCACCTCGCTGTGCCCCGGCGCACCTTGCGAGTCTATCGAATTTTCTGTCCAATCGATGCAATAACTTTCAGAATATTTGCCGTGTCTGGTTTTTACCTGAACCCATATGCCGAGATATAATGCTAAAAACGAGAGAGGACACAGATGTCATAGTATTGTTTTCGTAAACAAACATAATATTAATGTAGGTATTCCGAGACATGTGCGCCAGTTTCCGTAATTAACAACCCAGAAAAAAAATAATTAGATGCGAGCGAACACATTTAAAATTACAAGTTACTTAAAGTAAACCGTGAAGGGTAGGTTGGGGTATTTTGAACCACAAGACTTTAATGTTGATTTATATTCCAGATATTAAGGATTCGTGAATATTTTAACGTGTTATTCGTAGCTATGTAAATGAAATATCTGCCTCGTTTAATCTAAATGTATTATGCAGAAGGTTAGGGGTCAAGCCACCGCCAAAATAGTGCACGTTTATCGTTTATTGCTTCCTGTAAAATTAGAAATAAGTCGTTATCATTTGTTTATGTCTTTCATTCACTAATGAACCGGTCGAGATACGATGTACCGAAGTTAAAACTAAGTGTACTAGCGCGTGTCGGATTCACGTTCAAAACAAACGTGAACGCTGTAGGGTTTAAGTTTGTAGCTACAAAGAAAAGTATTATATTTTAATTGGACTATAGCCATTCGTTGGTGATAGTAGTCAGAATCACCAATTTTGTGTATTCCCGAGCTTTTTTCGATACCTACATTATGATTTCGTCATTTTTATTTTCAGTTTTGCCATTGCTTTTAGTCTCTTACCGGGTACTACGTATTATATCGAATTCATAATTATTTGACAAGGTTTTCGGTCTTTCGGTACTATTATTCTAAATATTTTCGTCCTCAGGGGCCAGCTATAAGACAACACAGTAATAGATATCGTCTTAGTCCGAATTAACGTACGGCTGAAGCTAGATTACTATGTCATATCCAGATGCCCCAAGGAATCAATTGCGAATAATAATCCGATTATTGATAGTGAATGTCGAATTGATTCAACTGTCAACAATTTGATTGTGTGTCACTTGAAGTTGGAAGAAAATACTAGGTATATTTGGGAACAAACTGGGTCATACACCTGCTCTCCAAAGCAGTTTTCCTTTTATCTCGTCACTAGATTTCGCCCTCGGCTTCGCCCGCGTGGTATGTCGATAAAAAGTAGCCCTTGTCCTTTCTCAGGCTCTAGACTATCTGTGTACCAAATTTCATTTAAATCGGTTCCGTAGATTTGGCGTGAAAGCGCGACAGACAGACAGAGTTACATTCGCATTTGTAATATTAGTAAGGATTAGTCGTCATCATCGTCCTCCTGTCCTTATCTCAATTTATTTGGGGTCGGTGAAGCATGTCTTCTTCCATATCCACATCTCTATTAACTGTCATCACACAATCAAACCTTTCTTTGGTCATACTCAAAACTTTACTTCCTCTTCTTTACTTTCTCGTTTTTCTTTTGTTTATTATTACAATTTCCTTAACATCTTCTGGTATTTCTTTGACTTCCGGACTCTATTATCGATTTCGATACAATCATGTGATTAATTTAATTGCGTTGAATTCATACCCGGTTCCCGTCATACCTTCAATTAGATACTATCTATTTAATAGTTCCGACCGGATCAAGTCTTGTTCGAGATGAGAATACGGCAATAATTTTCGGATATCACGTACGGCGTCATTATTAACATCTTCAAGTTAGGCCCTTAGAAATTGGGAGGTTGTATAGAACAGGTATTTTAAGCCGAAGAGCTTTCGTTACGAAATCAGTGTTAAAATCGTAGGTGGACGGTCAACTTCGGTGCGCAGTATCGAGCCATCTTGAGCCAGTCATCATTAAAATTTTCTCGTAATAATCACCTCTCCTGATGGATGGGTTTCTCAGCGGGTATTAATAATGCAGAAGTTTGCGTTATAAATTGTTGACTAGGTATGATGGTGGATGTAAATTGCATCCACTGCATTCCTTCGTACTGAAAGTAACTCCTATAGAATCAAATTTTTCTAACTGAACAGACAGCTGTGCTGCTGGGGAGTTTGTTGCGCCACTTCTTCTTCCCAGCTAAAGCACTAGGAAGTGGTGAAGGGTGGGCGTTTTGGGGGGACTGTCTTATGTAATTTTGACGTTCGAAAAGTGCTGATTCTCAGCCTAGTTTGAATAAATGACTTTTGATTTTGATTTTAATTAGGTAAATATGTCGTTTCTCTCGTCATAGATTGTTGCCTAGATCAATGGCTTGAAAGGGCTGATGCTTGTACCACGTTGACTATTTAGACTCCGTGGTTGCACAGTGTAGGAACACACTGCATAGTAATCTTTTTGAATAGGGAAATTCGTCGCAGTAGTTCTTCAACATACGACCTAATTAGCCCGATACGACTGTAATTCTCAAAATGCAAAATATTTCAGACGTACATTTTTGGATCCTCAATGTTAAACAAAAATACTATCTGGCTGCTTGCCAGTTTATTTTGATAACCTAGATGTACAGAGTTGCATACTTTGCTTTATTTGTAATTATATGCATAGATAATTTCGGGGACAATATAGAAGGAATATACATAATTGCACACACGTTTCGTACGCCAAATTATAACTCCGGTGCATTCACCAGAATAAATATAATGCTGAATTGTACATGAAATGATACTTTAAAAGCTTTTATCCAATTTTTTATGATTAAATCGAACGAAGATATTGCATATGGCTTTGATATTTGTTATTCACAAATGTTCGCTTGTTAATAATTTCTTTAAATATATGGCTTTAAATGGAATGGTCTGTTTTTGTAACAGCTTGTCCGGACAGACCAGTCATTCCTTTTCATGCTGGTATGTACCTATTCGAGTGATTCGCCAACTAGTCCTACATGCCTACGGCCCATTTAGGACGACTCGAAGAAAATCAAAATAAATAATATTTTCATTCTGCAAGTCGTCTCACGTTACTATCAAAATGAGAAAGATACAATCAGCAGCAAAAGAATTATTGTGGGAATAATTTGTTATAAAATATTTATTTTCGGGGTATTCCTCGAAGCGCAAAAAAATGATAAATAAATGATATCGATATACGTTTTCAAATTCAGCTGTCTTAATTTTTTATTCGTCGTCCTAAATGGGCCGTAGGCATGTAGGACGAGTTGACGAATCACTCACCTATTCATTATAGCTTTCATATTAATTGGTGGAGATATTTCGATATTTTCAATTTAAATTAATCAAAATATTTGCTTGTGTACTATGAGGAGCTCGTGGCTAAGTAATGACAGCCCCAAGGGTTGATCGATCAGGTTAAGCTACGCTTGCCGGGGTTGGTCCGTGGATGGATGACCATCATTACGTATCGAAACTCCTGCGTGCCTCGGAAAGCACGTTAAGCCGTTGGTCCCGGCTGTCAGTTGTGGATCTTTGAAAGTCGTTACGGCTGGTCAGAAGCCCGAATCTGACAACCAGTCTTGCCAAGGGGTATCATATTACCCAGTTACTGGGTTGTGGAGGTCAGATAGGCAGTCGCTCCATGTAAAATACTGGTATTCAGCTGCATCCGGTTAGACTGGAAGCCGACCCTAATGTTAGGGTCGGCTTCCAGTCTAACCGGATGCAGCAGACTATCTGGCTAGCCTTTTCCCAACTATGTAGTTGGGAAAAGGCTAGCCAGATAGTTGCTTGTGTAAGTATTACTTTGTAGTTTTTATGTGATTATTTTATTCATTTCGTTTTCGATCAAATAAGTGCTACATGATAGACGACCGAAAAAAAAAATTTGTAAGTACCAGCAGTGGTTTAGAAACGCTTCAGATGATTTGAGGATATTTTTACCTTATTCTCTCGATTGTCGTAATCACTTATCTTCAATTCTAACAGTTATTAATGCTCGATCATTAAAAGCCAGACTAATAATACGTTTGCCTGGATGCCCATAAATTGTGATTATTTGAAACGGTGGCTATGATTTTCTGAAATGCGGACTAAGAAAAAGATCTTTCCATTACGATCGTTCACGTCATTCTGATTGGTACCGTCAACAAAAAAAAGATATTGGTCAGATGTACTAAACGCTCAGTGATGTAAGGGTTATTTTTATCATTTTGATTGGTCGCTTGATCCCAATATTGTGGAACCATAACCAGTAATAAAGTAGGTACGTACGTTGATAAATTATTACGAACACACATGATAAGAATATGCGTACGTGATTTCTGAGACATAGCGTCTTTCACAAATAGATCTTTGACTGGCTTTTATAAGAAATTGCATAGTATACTTTTTTTAAAATACGTAGGTACACAGATTCATCACGATTTATGATTAATCTGTATATATCTTATCAAGATAATGGAAAGAGAGTATAAGGTCAGGTGTCACTGAAATAAATCTTCTGGTATAGTATAGAAAGAAGTAAATAACTGTTAATGTCGTGAGGCACACTTTCCTGCTAATTTCTTATATCGTATACTTTTTTGTATTTTTTTATCTGCTTTATATTTACACATTGTGTGCCTTTTAGTCTGTGCTAAATCAATGTATTTTCTTTCCAAAATCATCGAGTTTGAGCGATTGTCAAAAATAATCTACAAACCTAGTTAAGACTTTTACCTGCTGGTTTTATTCAAGGCTGACATACCTATCCATCTATACATAATTCTGCGTCATTCTTGCTGAGCACGCCACACTGGAAGTCCCACATTCCTACGTAAATTTCTATGTTCACCAATTTTAATTGGTGTTTAATATTTGGCTATATCACAGCTGGTATTTTAGGAAACCATTACTAGTTATAATATATCCCACGAGCGGTTCCCTTCACTATTATCATTAAGGCATAAATCAACGTTGAGAACGCCTACTTACGACGCCAGGGGCACGATTTCAATATAACAGTGTAGTTAGAACCTTAATATGAATGCACTAACTGACGGCTTGTGTGCCTTGACGCTCCATTTCTCTGTTATACTTCACAAACATTAGCCCCGAGATAAACGGGTTATTTGAAACCAGTGTACAACGACAGAGACGCTATAGAACGAAGGGATTTCACATTTTATTAATGTGATTCAACTGCCTCCGTGCAAGAACATTCGTCTTGTGATGGCAGAGCAACATCCGCTGTATTTTTGTATCAATAAAATATTATGTTTTACGGCTCAGATTAGGTCCATAACTGAATTCATAAATACATAGTAATGTAACGTGGTCTTTTTAATTAATTGTCGCTCGTAGCGTAGCTCTTCCCATTTCAGCCATTCGTATAAAATCAAAGCGTTTTTCTGTGTGAACTTTAGAAGAGAGTAATTAGTCTTTAAAGTAAATATCAGTATCAGTATATCTTTAGCATCAAGGATGCCTTTGATCATTTACCAGTGCTTGGTCCACTTTTGTAAATAGAAAGTAAAATATCTTTCTACTACTCTCTTTCATATTTTGCGAGGATGCTTTTTACTTATTTTATTGGAAAATGGGTATGCTTTTGACATTTTGTTTTAAAGATGTTGTCGATGGTTGTGGTTAAAGGTTGGACACGTTCCTTTTTTCAATCATTATTGCTTTTTACCGAAGCGTAGAGTTTCTTAAATTGTATTGCGCTGAAGTATGTAAATTCTTTAAAGATCGTTTAGTCGCAAAAACGGTTTTTGCGGACTGACAAAAGCGCCCAACCTCCCCGTAGTTATTAGAAACAATTAAAAACATTTTATGTGCTTAAAAATACCTTTACAACAAAAAATTATACCTGTAGCTATTTAAAATTACTTTTATCATCATTGGTTAGCCGTCTCCAATCACTCGCGGTACAAAAACTGGTATTTCAAGGCGCACCTTAATGTTTAAGTTGAAGGATGCAATCCCTAGTTTTTATGATCAGTGATCTAATTAATTCGAACATGGACAGGACATATTTAGACTCATCATGGCTGTAAATATCTTAGGCAGGTTCATTGAAGCTGGTACATTTTCGGTACGACTTGGTCTTTAGAAGCGCAGTTGCCTAGATAAAATGTCATTGAGACGAATAATTAAATTTTGATTAGTTAATTATTTACTAATTTGTTTCCATCTCACGTACTTTACGTGACATGCAAACAAATTAGTAAATGAATTAGTTGTTTCAGCAAATTATAAATAAGTTACTATTTCAAATGTCATTTTGGATTGTAGTAACATTAGTCAAGTTCTAATCGAAATCTAGTCACGGATAAACGTAGATTTGGTAAAAGCTGTTTCTTTCAGAATACATCAATACAATATTTACCGACCACATGCATCAATCTTTGTAAACACGTTTAGGAACAGAAATAGTTCAGCTTTTTTCAGTCACTTTTTAGTAGGAAGGACCACTGGCCTGTGCCACTGGTCCTTGCCGTTCTTTTTTCTAGGACCAACTACTTTTGCACCAAATTCCGGCACTACATCCGACTACCCTCATTCCCCTACAAATTACCCTAATCTCGTTAATGAACCACGTGCAGTCTCTTAAGCACGTGCCGCTTTTAAAACAATGGTTAGTGCAAAAACGACCTTTATCAAAGTAATCGACATCTATTTCCTATTTCATGGTGGTCTTGTAACGTGGATAAAGTAGGTGCTTGACCTCACGCACGCTTTAATATCCATGTATAAAGGAGCTTTTTTGTTGATGTTGGAATTGAAATAAATTAGTAGGTATATCATTTTGTTTAGGTGTTTTACTTGTTGACTTCCTCACTGGTCTAGTAAGTAGTCGCATGCGCGATGTCTGAACGTGAGGTTCTGCGTTCAGTCTCCGATCTATTCTGAAAAAATCTTAACGTGGAAACTTAGTGCTCATACACACAGAGGCAACTGCAGCCGTCGACCCGTCGTCGTTGAGGCGTCGGCAGCTGCCGTTGACAATCGTGCCACTCGCCACTCGTGTATTTGAGTACCGTACGTTGCTCAAATCACTCACTTTAAGTTCACTTCACCTAAGTTTTCACGGTGAGATTTTTACAGAATATTTAGATTGGCAAGTCAACTCTTTCCATTAAGAATTTACTCAGTTTGGTTTGGATTTGCGGTCAGTTCCCGGCAATAGGCTGGCCATGGACCTTATAATTGGCAAAATGTGGATTGTAATCGTAACGATTGAACACCATCACTGCATACCCCTTTCTGTATTAAGTATGTTACCTATAAATTAAAATCAATATTCGGAAAAGATAATTTTGGAAGAAAAATCCATCAATTCGCTTTTTCGTCAGGTCCGTGCTCATAGTTTAAAACAATCAATCAATCATCTAAGATTAAGCCAGGCCAGTTGCTAGACACAGGTCTCCCTAAGAAGTGATAGATAGAGCATCTTGTTTGTCGATTTTCATTGGATTAAATCCTTTGAAAGGAATTCTTACTTTATGAAGGCTTACGAGCTTAATCACACGGACGATTTGACAGCGTGTTTCCAGCGAAGCAATTGCGAAGCAAGCTAGCCGCGGCTACGCGAGTTCACGCGACGTGATCTCGGCGTTTTCACACTCATGAAGTTTCGTTTGTTACGCTCTGTCTTGTGTACTCAGGTCAATCGCTCTCGTACCGCAAACGCGGCGAACTCGCTACGCCCACTCAGCGAGCTCGCTGGTAACACGCTCGCAAATCGCCAGTGTGATATGGTCCTAAGTCCGTGAAGACTTGTGTTAGGTAGAGGCATGAGATACAAAAATTTAAATGAATTCTGTCTCATTATTGGAAAATGTGCTCATGAATAAATTCATCAATATATTTTATAGCTTTGGAATAAAGCGCCAGAGCATATTGAAGTTTTTTGCAGAATGTAACGCATACAAGCATAAATATTAATATTGAAATTCATTTGGATGTTTATTAAGTATCTATAGCAACTATTACAATGTTAATTACACGTATGTTATTAACGTTATCATGTTATTACCAGTTTAATTATAGATGCTTCTGACCTTCCGACGTCGTTTGCTTGTATTATTTCCAAAAATAGGCATTCTCAATTTACCGCACAAGCACAGCTATTATGCGACAAACTATGATGATTGTTGTACGAGAAAATTCCGCCCTCGTTTGTATAACATTATTACTTTTATCTATCCACGCAAAATATATCTTGAAAGTAGTTGAAAGAGATCCTAAAGCCTCGACTACAAACACTTCAGTCGGTACGAAAATAAAATACGAAGGAAAATATAAACACCTGTCATAAAAAGACTATGTAAATCTTTGTAATTCTTCTCTCAACGTTCCGCCAACGTTTATCTTCTTTTAAGATCATTATCATTACATTGTTGCCTGCAAAACGACTGCGCGCCTATTCTGAAAACATTCGCTTGATAATTTTATATCCAAGTGGCGATTACGTAAACTGTATAGACTTATTATTCAAAATAGGCACGGTATACATAAAATTACAGGACGAAAACATAAAAGGGAAGAATTGGAAGTAAACATACAGCGTGAAGTATCTGCGAATGAGAATATCTGTGTTCATAATAATAACGTCTTTTTTGTTACTTTTGGGCCTCGTAATAAGGGCTGTAATAGGTAGATAATTCAGGTGAAAAATATACTTTTTGACAGAATAAGTGCGAAGCGAATTCATTACTATAATGGAAAGAAGCCGTGTTCATGAAAACACGAACACTATTAAAAATAGAAAACCAGAAACGAAAAATCTACAACATTCCATTGCATTGCAGCAGAAATTGATAAATGGCTGTCATGGAACATGGAACTGAATAAACATTTATCAAAGCCAAGAAAAAGATCACCTCGTTCTTGCATTCTAGCACAATAATTTTTGTTGCTTTGTGTTAATCAAAGTGGATGCCAAAGCTTGCCCTGAGCTAGCTTGTTAAAACAATTGTGCCAGTGAAAGGTGGTACCACGCAGCCGGCTTTCTTCCCATTATTAAGGTTATTTTTATCGGGGCTCGACATCTACCTACGCCCTTCACGCCACAACAAGATAAACAATGGGCTGGGAAAAGTGATAATCTGAGCTGAGAGTAGGAAGCTGTAACCTGAAGCAAAGTTTAGTGTATTATACGCATTACATTCCTGCCTACGTGGAAAGTAACTTGATAACCTGGCTGTTACAAGGTTATTATTTCTTTAGCGATCTTAAAGGAAGTGAGTGAAATCCCTAATCGAACTTCCAGTCAAACGTTAGTGTAGAATCCTGTTGATCTCGTATTAAGCTGATTATATCACTACACTGGCTCATCACCACATCAAACCTCTCGTGTAACCTCCTCACTTTCAACTGGTTCCCGCCATTCGTGGTGAACTGACAGTTGACATTAGTGACAGACAGCGACCTCACTGCTGACGTGCCTGAGATAGTGTTTACAGTTCTACCAACTTATCTGTGAATTGAAAGAGGCTGGCACCGTCGATTCAGTGTTGCTAATTGATTGATTATACAAATTAATTCTAACATTCTAACATCAGAATTAATGAATTCATCTACACTCTAATAATGATAATAATTTTATTGGGAACTGATGACACTGACAATCGAATGACATTTCAACATGACGGCCGTAGTTCCAATTTTCGCCATTTCACAGATAAGTTGGTAGGAGTACTTATTATATTAAATGGATACACTACAGCTCAAACCAACAATGTTGGTCTGAGCTATAGTGTATCTATTTAATAAAAGTTGCGTTGCCGGAAAACCGACTTCATGAGAAAAAGAATCATGGTCATAAGTAATAATATTTTAGTGTCGGTCCAAATATATTTCAGCAACGACTAGATGGTGTTGAGTAGGGACTTGTTTTCAACATTAATTAGTTCATGTTACTCTATAATTTTGGGAAAATAACTAGTTACAAACCCGACATCTACATACAACATAATTTACATACGCTTTGCTTGAATGCTCAGTAATATTCTGGTAAATAAATATTAGTCTGTCGAGGATTCGACAAATTTTATAGACATAGTTTTTAAGGTTGGCTAATCAACATTTAACATCAGATGAGGGTGAGATAGGGGTGAAGATAAGAGCCAATAACTACAAAAAAAAAACATCCCACCTCTATTCCCATAAGGAAGGAGAAGTGTATAAGTACACCGTCGTTTTGCCAGTTATGATATATAGTCCTCCAGACCGTATTTCGGCCATGGCGGCCAATCTCAACGGAGACTAGCCTTCGGCGCGGGAGATATTATAGTGCGCAAACACAGGTGCACTCTCCTCGGCAGCTCTCTCTGTTGGCGGTGTGATACCCCCGTGCCTCGGAAAGCTTGTGGTCCTGCGCCTGATCTCTCTCCGGTCGTGTCGGGTTGCCGTCCCCAGATTCCAGGATGTTACTGAGAGATTCGTAATGGAAATACCCAGAGCTTTTTGCCCGACCTGGGGATCGACATCAAACCCAGATCTTTACGCTCATCATTCGTGCTTGCGACCAACAGCCCAACGAGGTAGAAGCTTCCATATTAGGGCTCGTGTCGCGCGATGCGACACCGGTACCTAATTGTTCTACCGTAAAGTTCTCAGAAATTGTTTTGTTAAAGTCGCGTCGCGCCTGTTTGCTCAGACTTTTAAGGCTCCCGCAGGTAGGTGCGACGCGAATTTGGTACCTACTTAGAACAATTTCCATGCAGTTTTCAAAGAAACTGTTGTACTAGGGTCGCGTCGCGCCTGTCTGCGGAGCCTTAACTTTCACAAAAAACAAAAAGCTTATCATTTCTTTAAAACCAGCCAGTTTACTTTGAACTATTATTGTTTCTTAATACTCACAACCGACTACCAATTATTTGTTAGAAATGCTTTTTATTAGTAAGTTAGTTAGACAATCTTGTTAGGTATATCAACTAATTTGTGAAACGCGTGTTGTTTCTAAATTTGATCACGGGCATCAAGGAGATAATAATAACGTTTCGTAGTTCAATAAAATATTATTGGATTAATATAAAGACTACTTAATGAGACTAACAGATACCTTCGTGTTTGCGTGGTGATTGTGAAGGTCATAGTTAGCTTTAATTAATTCATTGTTTTATGTCTATAAAAACGAAAGGCCCAACTTGATTAAAAAAAAAAGGTTGTAAAAATCGAGTAAAATATAATCTGTTTTGTTTTAATCATAAAGTATATTTCAGACTTGATGATTTAAAACATTGATTCAAAAACATTGCAAACTATTTTATTAGATCCCCACCTATGAAATTGGTGTTTTGTATGGGGAATTGTAAAGAAGTTGCATTTTTCATACTAACGTTTTCTTAATTTATACATATAACAACCATGAACACTACTGTTTTAAAACTTTTATGAACTACTGTTTAAATACTAAGATAACGTATGCCACTTAGATTAAGCGACTAAAATAAGTTTTGGCAAAGTTAAAAAAAAAATAGTGGTCATTTCTGCTAACAAAATGAGGAGTAATTTTTAAGGTATTTTTTATGTTAAGAAAACTATAAGTAATATGGTTTTTTTACTATTGGTAGTTGTCATTATTCGATATAATACCAAGCAATTGATGAATATTTAAAATCATAGAAGTGACGAGGTTCTCTATTAGTAAGAAAAAAACGCCAATTTCATAGGTGGGGACCCAATATAAGGTTCAAGCATCCTCAATGTCCGAAATAATATTATGTCAAGTCAACCATGACCTCTAAACATTTTCTTCAATGGCGACAACAATTTCCCTACAATATTTAATCTTCTAAAATTATTGTCTATGTCTTACAAATCAATAATCCCAGTGACCAAAAGCGTTTGTTTTGATATTGGATCGCATGTCATCGATTTCCGCGCCCCCCTCCCCGGACCACACACCGTATAGTTCCGGGTACTTGCCCAGTTCGTATTACCCACAACGCATATAGGGTTGGCAAGAGTTTGGTCATAAGTTTTTTGGGTGGAAGGACCAGTGTTGTCACTTTTTGTACAGTCTTCAGTAGAAACCATATTCAAGATTCGGGAGTGTCCTAATGAGACTCATCTGTATTTTTCACTGACTGCCTTATATCTTCGAACTTGTTTTGATATTAGTTTAAACAATGGTATCCGTTCGGAATAGAAAATAAATATGAATTGAAACAAATACCAGTGGTATTAGTTTTTGGCATTAGAATGGAATGACTCTCTTAATGTAACATAACCGTATCTACTTTTTGAAGCTTATATCACAACAATAAGATTGAACAAAGTTCGGAATGTTCGAGTAGGTAGGTACATGTAAAAGTTCTTTAAAAGAAGTACAAACGAGGCAACCCTAAAACGAATTGTACACATGGTGATCGATGCACTTAGAGACCTACGAGTTTAGAAATGGGCAAGTGACAAAATGAGGAAGTGTTCCGTTTAAGCGATCCAATGTTTGAAATGCCCTCCAGGATATTAGTCGAACTGTGTACACTATCCGTAAAGTTTCTCTACTATAGAGTTTCTGTTTAAGATAGAAACATTTTCGATTTGGTTGAGTGACTGTTCACTAGAGACTTCATGCAGTACCCAAGCGTTCCCTCGGCATATGTTTAAGCTAATAATGTAGGAGCCATAAACATTGATATTTAAATGATTGTGTATTTTGCAGCTTCAGGTCCAAAGCGCTCGAATACGCGAATTCACATTAGCATCGAGAGTGCCTGCTGCATGTGGTTTCAATAATTCAAACAGCTTAAATTACCCATACAAAGGTGCAGAGACGTGGCTTAGTCTCAAAGAAAAGACCTAAGATAAATAGAAGGTATTATACATGACATACCAGAGCAGAGGTGTAAAACCGGCAGCAAATTCTTAGAAAATTCCCCTTTGTTGCAGTCGCTGTAGCTACATCTCGTCCCACGTAATAGAAAGTGCAAATAAAAGGAGTTCTGGTTGTTTATTAAATCTTGTGGAAAGATAAAAATGAGTCTTTAATGTAGTATCAACAATTTAATTAACATTTGATAAGCTGACAATGTGCTTGTTCAGAATGACGTATGTTTGTTGAGTTGCTCGGGTTTGTTCTTCGATAATGAGTATTGACCCGGCTCATTAACTACTGCTGTTTTATCGTTTGTATCATTTCTATGGTAGTATGCCCTCATTATTGGGTCAGATATTACTGGGATCTCTATCTGAGTATTGAATAAAGAATAGTCGTTGCAGAGCATTGCTGGGTCACGGAATGTCACGAGGCTGCCACAACAAATGGCAAATATATTGCGCTCTCCACCGGTGGTCACCTTTTGTAACCTACAACGAAAAAATATATAGGTAGTAAAAACCAACATTGCTATTCTGTAACCGTATCCCCGTGAAACTTAGATGAAGTGAGCTGTCATTGGCATCGATACCTACTGATACTAAGGCAGTGACAGTTCACTTCAAGCTTACTTCGATTAATAGCAAGAGAATAGCATTGCTCATAGCGAATCTTCTTACATGTAGGTTTTAGCAGATTTGATCGAGATAATGAAAACACCTTATTCAGTGAAATTGTGAATATACGTTATCTTTGTACGACATCTAAAGCTGATGTGCAAACCATTCGGAAAGTTGCAAAGATTAGAGATTGTTTGTGAATAATGAAATACACAGGCAGGTGCTTTCCATTCAATTACAACTACCAGTATTTTCTATTTATCCGAACTATCCATCTTGTCTGAATTGTCAATGTGTTCAGCTACTGTAGCCTTCCGCTTAACAATAAGTACCGGAAATTGCGTCCCCAGTGACTGCGGCGTCGACAGGTGGATGTAAGTAGAGATTCGTATCGAGCTGCACGACTCCCTTCTGCAATCCATTATTATTAATAGTTCTTTTTCCAGTAGATAATTGTTTATTAGCTTCAAGTGTTGGTTTTTGCTTTATCCGCTCATTAGGACGATTATTGCGATCGGAATCTGACCCAAGCGTCGGTTTCCATTGTCTATTTAGACATCCGCTCAAGTAGCGCACAGAAAAGCTTTTATCAAGTTTGAATTTATTTAGCATTGAAGCATTTGGCAGGTATTTACACAAATACATTTAAATATGTTTTTACATAAGTCATTAATTTTTACTTTAGTATCCATGGTCCCACATCCGGGCGTAGGGTTGCGACATGGAAAAGTCAAAAGTGTATAGGATTGATCAGCTGCAGAAAAGCTTATTTCAATACTGATGAAACTTGTTGTAAACATGAAACGCTTTGAAAGCGATTGACACTTGTCTAGACCCCAGGTAAGCAAAGAAAGTTACTTTGTTTGACATTGAAACCATTGACATTGCTAAACATGGTACAGTACAGTAAACATCTAGTTTCTGAGATTACTGTACATGTAAAACCTTGTAAAACAAGAAATGTATGGGTTAGCTATGGGGCTATATAGAATGGTGCTTTTACACTGAGCCACAGCGGTCAAAGTTCCGACACAAAGTGCGATGGTGTAAATATTAAATCCATCCATAAATATTATAAATTAAAGTCGCTTTTCGGGTTTGTCCGTATGTCCGCGTTGTTCTTCTAAAGTCCATAGATTTTGATGAGGTTTTCACCAACATTTAGAGAATTTATTCCGGAAGGTTTATGTGTATAATACGTTACTATTAAAGTTACATATAACTAAGAAATCTCGATGTTTTGTCAAGTCGTAAAAACCGGGCGAAGCAGGAGCGGGTCTCTAGTATGTTATAATGTAAATAGTGTGTAGAAATGTGTGTACCTATATCTGTAAAGTGTAAAGAATACTTATATATTATGAGTATAGGTAAGTATGTCGCTACACATTATTTTAATAAGAAGAAACCGATCGTGTTCTCAATTTCTCGTTAGCAAGGAGGGCATCGCGAGTTCCTGTAAACAATCGGACCTTTAGGAATTCACGGAAAAACGATACAAAGATAACAACGAAAAATAAAGTCGAGTTTAAACGCTTTGTTGTTTATGTTCACTGCAAAGAAAAGGCTACTCTTACTGCAGCAGGATTTATGTCAAGAGACGGACGGATACTGGGCATTCTTTTTGCAATCGCCAGATCGTTTTGCCAAACGTTATTATTATGGTTGATGTACCCTTACAGGTGCTATAAAGCAGTTGATGGAAGTAAATATTCAACAGTGAATTTTTACATGCGAAATCCAATTCGGTAGGACCGATTGTTGTTGCAATACTAAGGAGAGGTCCATGTCAAGTAATGGTAATTTTTCGCCTAAGATATTGAACCAATGTTACAATCATTACCTTATAATTAGCTTAACTTAATGTCGGTTTACAACTGTTAGCGATCTTCATTTTGATAGATAGATAGAATAGATAGAATACTCTTTATTATGTACACCATAAAAAATACAGATACAAATGTAGAAAATTTAACATAGGGTGACACAATGATCTTTCATTGGACCCCAAACTAGGCGGCACTTGTTATTTGGGAACCAGAGTTGTGATATATAATGCCATTTACCACTGGAGTTTATGTGGGAAAAAGATGATTACGATAATCCCCATTTGTGCTATTTATAAGTACACGGATTTGGTCTACGGAAGAATATAAAAAAATACAGATGCACAATCGTAATCTGTCATTATGGCTATTCTGCCGTCGACAAAACCAGTTTCTATTGTGGTCATGCTACGCTTGCAGTTGACATAAGCTAAGTACCTATACGGTCTTTTGTAGGCAAAGCAATATGGCCTTTAGAAAAGTGATTCAGAATTTTTCGTTTCACTCAGCAAGTGTTAATTTTCAGAGTGTTGGCGATAAAGCTTAATTTTCTAGTCTAGTGCTTTCAGGGCAATTTTGTACGTCGTTCGCTGATACCGCTCCTGAAATGCCGCATTATATTTGTTAGTAGTTTTCACGCAACATTCACCAATGTTTACCTATTGTATACTTGGAATGACTATAGAGCTAAGCAGTCTGACAATGGTTGTCAAAAATCTACTTCAAAACTATGTCAAATAGTGTGAAAAGGTAGCAAAAATGTCGCAATTTCTTTTAATTTCTTGGTAGTTTAAACCAATGTGGTATTTTGTAAATTACTTTTCTTAGGCAATTTACTTTCGTCAGTTAGTTAACATGGAACTGGTGTAAATGTGTATATGATACACAATCACCGTATCTTACACATCTAGCTTAATTAATCCCGACTTTCTCCCTTACCTTCACAATTCACATACACAAAGTTGGACTCAAACAGAAGCAGTATCACAAAATGATACCATCAACTACGCACATTAATATGGCTTAAAACTTGCGATAATAAAGGATAAAAGCCGCGGCGATATAACAAAGTGTCTCGTTAACGTAATATAGTAGAATGTACGCAGTACTTACTACTCCTGGTGTCAGAAACTACAAGTAATAAACATTTACCGCAAACATTATGAGCGGTTCATATCGTGAGGTTAATTCGTATTTAGGAGAGTGTTTACATTTGTAGAAAGTAGTCGAGTTAGAAAATGGGTCTATACTTCGAGTTAGTACGCTAGTGTATAAAGGGTGTATCAGAAAGGTGTGGTCAAAATTAAGGGTGTGGAAGATCATCAAACAGCACCCTAATTGCGTAATACACGAAACAAATTGTCTAATCATATCAATTGCTTCATAGTACGTTCGAAAAAAAAAACTGCTCAACAACGTAAATAACGCAATTAATGTTGTCGAACTGTCAAAATTAAACAAATTAGTATTAATCGGTTACGAAAATAAGCTACGAATTACGTAGCTTATTTTGATAAGATAGATAGCTGAATAACTTTTTCCATGAGAGAGGAAAATAAGTAATCAGTCGTCCAATACAAAACTTCAATACCTACTCTACCCAAAAATGTCCCATACATTTTTTGGTCGAGTAGGTATTGAAATTTTCGACCCAAAAATGTATGGGGCGAGGGCGATTGATTATATTTTCGCGATTACGATGTTGGTCCCAGGGAGAAAGTTGTTCAGTTTGATGGCCTGTTCCAAACTCTTAATTTTGACCACACCCTGTAGAAGTCTGAAGTATAGGCTACTTTCACTGTCTATGTATCTAAATTAGAATTTTAAATTGGGCTAGTACGATACTTAGAGCTTTGCTTATACTGGACACTACTAAGGTTTGGCCCCGGAAGTAAGAGACTTTTTAGTCGGCCGATGGTTTCAGGACAATCAGTCAGTATAAAGTTTTTATTGAAGTGCGTGAATTTACTTAACGTGTTAAGGCAGAAGTGTATCAGTACAGTCTATAGTACAACCATATTTCGCCAGTTATTAAGTTCCATGCAGTAGGCGAGCCTATTGTAATCAATCGGGCACAAATCCAAATTCCGGGTTGCTACTAAGAATTTCCGGATGCAAAAACCAAATAAAACTTTGTACAATTTAAAATCAGGTTAAAATACGCCTCCGTAAGCAATAGATCAAACTATCTGCATACTAAAAGTTTCAAGTGCGCTTTGGCCCTATAAAAGTAAACGCGCCCTAAAGGCTGATACGCATCAGAGTACCAAGCTGCCGTTAAAACGATAAACGTTCGAATCTATCGTAACGATTTTGGAATACTTAAATAAATTACAACGCGTAGGGCCTGCTTTCAGAGAACATTGTAATTTGATGGCGATAACACGTGAAGATGCTATTAGAATGCTCAATTTATTGTTTTGTCTTTAGAATTTTCTCACTTCATTATTTCTGGATCTAAAGTACTTAGGTATGTGCCAGGTAATAACGATCTCCGGCCACCATAAGGAGGGGCCTGCGGGCGGCGAAATTGGGGGCTGTGTCGTCGCCCAAACAGTCAGGTCCAAAGAGGTGGCACGCAAAACATCATGCGTGCCTTTATAGGAGGACGTGCGGTCGTGGGATCGGCCGCACTTTGTGATGAGGCCCGCTAGGCATGGCGGGCTGATACCAGTCGGGGGTGCGGCGCATGTATAAGTATCTCCCGGGCCCCCGACTCATGGTAGAAGTAGGAACAGTGGGGTTTTAGTCGGTAGGAGTCCGACATAACATCCATGAGGATTTCCCCATGGAAAAAAAAAAAAAAAAAAAAAAAGGTAATGCATTAACGATTTTGCTACTATGAACTTTTAGAGAACTTCTGGCATCGTTTCGTCGATTAGCCTACTGTTGTTTTACTGTAAAGTGTGCCATTGTCCTAAAATATGATGAAAAGTTCACGATCCCAAAGAAATAAATACAATCATTTTACAGTCGCACGTACTGTGTGGTATGCGGGTCCATACAACACTTTACGAGGCATTTATTGAAAACAATGATCTGTCTACTATCCCTTTTAACACTCATGTGATGTGTGACGGGAATAAAAGGTTCCAGTTTTATAACGATTTTAGAGGTCCTCCTTTTAAAGGCTACACATACGCCAGTGAAACTGTGGCGTATGGGTAGCCTTTAAAAGTATGCAAGAGTAAGTTTGATGGCTGTAATAAACGGGGCTCCGATTAAAAAATACTTAAGTAAATGTATGGCTTGAATGCACCCAAATAAAGATTAAACCTTCTTCCTTTAGTTTATTGTGAACGTTTTATGGTTTGCGACCCTTTTCCTCAATAATAAATGCAGCTGGCTTCAGGCATTTTGACGTACGAAGGTAGAATTAGAATAAGATCATTTGTTTACAAGGAAAATGGAAATTTGTGTCAATTTTGGAGGGTAAAGAAGCCATAGGACACGCCATGAGGAAAGCCAGCTGGCGTGATTCCCAAATTCCCGCTGTGTGAATAAAACGGAGATTATATTACAAAGTTTATCCATCACTTAAAAGTTAGCTGGTAACGTCCCGATAAAAGGAAGTTATTGTTCGATGAAGACGAGGAAGATTTACTTTGACAGATGATTATAATCATATAATAAGAGAGAGGTTTATGCTGATCGGTTTCAAAGTTCAGAATGTATTGGAGCTTATCGGGAGTAACTTGTGTCTAGGGTAAAGGTTGTTGTCACAGTCAAGGTAATTAAGATTAATTATATAGATATATATATAAATAAATCCCTATTTCCCTTGGTCACGCCATCACGCGTGAACGGCTAGACCGATTTGGCTAATTCTTTTTCTGTTGTGTTTGTTATTGTCAGGAGAAGGCTCTTAAGAAAGAAAAAATTAAGAAAATTGCGCGGTTAGAAAATTGACAGGACAACGTCTGTCGGGTCAGCTAGTTGTTTATAAAGTTTACATGACACACTATGTCAATTTGCCGTATATTATAACCATTTCAAACAACTGTGAAAATTACAGTTGTGATTTGAATATACAGAAAAAGTTGGTAGCCGTCGAGGTAGTCCGCGGCGAAGGTGGTGTGACGATCTAATCATGGCCTGAAATTGCTGAAAACTTGGAAAAATCTTCGAATAGAAAGCCTTAGCCAGTCTTAAAACACACTGCTATATTATTTATTTATTTTTAATACTTCAAGAACACAGATGAAGGCGGACTTGATGCCATAGGCATTTTCTACCATTCCACGTTTGGGTGATCCAGAGACAAACAGTGGTAGGTGCAATAGCTATATAGCGAATAGATTAATCTTTAAAAAGCTGCGATCTTTAAAAAGCTTCCCGGTTCTAGAAACCATTGTATTTGATCGTGATAGGTTACCTAGTCTGAGTTTTCTTCTTCCAGTCATTCCTTTTACTTTCTCTTGAAATTTATATTTTAAACGTTTTTATTGGTTATCTGATTTTGTTCGGTAGACCCACGGATATCTATGGGTGGAAACTTTCTGAATTCTACGTTTAATTTGTGAGGATGATTATTTATCATTATAATTGCCCCATTGGTACTAGACCAACGGGACAGTTACCGCTACTGCTAAGCATGAAGTTCTTGTTTCGATTCCCAGGTCGGGCAATGTACCGATGCCTGCTAGGACCGATGCCTGCCAGGGTTGCGAAAGGGATACCGGGACCTTGGCAACAGGCAACTGAAGGAACACGGATGGGATTTAGTCAGTAAAAGTCTGACACGCCCTTCCGCTCCGCCCAGAGCGGGAGAAGTCATTGGATGATTACCCAATCTCAAAAAAAAAAAAAGGTCGGGCAATGTGTTATTGGGATTTTCCCAACTGGAATTTTTCAGTAGCAGCATGGAGTCTGCGTTTGTGCCCGGTTGATCGCAATAGGCTCGCCCCTTATTACATGGGACTTGAACATAATTGGTGAAATGTGGGTGTACTATAGGTGCACCTCTGCCTAACAGTTCGGGGAATACAAATACAAGCGTGATCATCGTTTGCTGTGAAAACAAATGATGCAAGACGAGTCAGTAGTCCAAGATAGTTGCCAATCAGCGTTACTACAACATTGTATAATTTAATTGCTTCATAAAACTTAAACATAACGGGCCCCTTTCCTGTAGGTATTCGTACACACCGCGAATAGAAAACGTACATCCTTAATCTAAGCCATACAATGACGTCAGATTAAGGTATGTAGTGACAAAGTGACGGAGGACCGGCAGCCGTCAATTAGATGGCCATAAATCCGCATTTCAATAATCCTAATGCGACGCGCATGCCCGTCGAGGAAGCATTAAACCATGTCCAAAATGATTTGAATTTAGCAAGGAAACGTCACCAGTGTACGCGTCAGTGTTGCCATATTGTGTGACAGTTAATAGTTTCTATATTCAAACATTCGAATTGACAAGAAAAAACGGCCAGTCCTAAATTGTTGGAGAATCAATGAATGATGTAAGACATGCTTGCTTTCCTTATAGTGGGTTAGTATCTGCATTCATGGTACTGTAATGATATGCAGTGTGAATGGACTGATGAATGCTTTAGTGTATTTACTATTTAGTAGGTACATTTACAAGAATTGCTGTAGTGAAAGCACTGTTAAACCTTAGAATAAACAATCGTATTGTTAAACTTCTAGATTCCATTCGGTATAAAAGCATTGAATAAACGTTACCTACCTAAAATCAGACGTCGCAGCAAGTGGCGCCGTCAAGTTTTTTTATGAAGTTACTGGAATCACCGAAAAGGTTGGATAAGACTGAAACTGACTGGTGACAGTCCCTAGCAAAGCATCGCATCGATGGTTGCGTGGCGGCTGTCTTCTGATGATAAGATAATGTGATGAGCCGTTATCGTACAATGTTTACGATGATCTGCTATATTCCGTCACAATCCTTATGATACTGAAGCTGCTGAGCCACTAAATCCTGCGTCGTTAAATAAATTTGCGATCCTTTTCATGAATTTACGATCTATTGTGTGTAAGAAGAAAGAGTCGGTGTTTACGAATGAGGCTCCACAGTTAAAGAAGTGTCAGTGTTTACGAATGAGTCTCCAAAGTTAAACATACTCACTGCAATACTTTCGGACATTCTTATCCAGAAAAGAATTTAAAAAATACAACTTAATTATATATTTCAAAGGTACATAGTTGACAACACCGACATTGCGTAGCCACTGTCCTCGGCAGGACATGCCCGGCATAGTAATGCCAGCACTCCTAACTGTAATGATATGTTAACTTAACGATTAATGTGTCACCATGTGTCACACTATCAATCGTGCCTCGTTTGTTTTGATTGAGAGCCCCTGTCATTTACTTCGTTGTCTTGTTTAGGCTTGCATTTAGCATTTCTAATTGTTGATTTAATAAACAATGAATGTCGTACGTTAACTGTCGAATTGATTGAAGAATTACATCATTAAATATTTGATCAGAGTAATGATTGGTATGTTTTGTAACTTAGTTTGTGACTTAGTAGGACTTTCTTAGAAAAAAAGTTAAGTCAAATTCTCAATAACTTATATAAAGTTTGTAATAAAGAAAGACGAGCTTCCAGGTAATGTACATATTATGTTCAGAGTCTAACACAATACCTATACGGAAAAGAAGTATTGAAAAAAAATTTTTTGGTACACAATGTTTTATTTTTAGACTTAAAGTTTAGTATTTATAGTACATTTCGTTGTAAATATTGACCCAGACATTCCTACCGTATCTAATGTGTCAGTGTGTGTCCATAAAATCGTGTGAAGTGTCAAGGTAAGTAAGCTGGCCGTGGCTTAGACACACTGTGACACTATGTTTACACTTTTCATTTCACTTTAACAGTAAAGTCATGAATGTCCTGTAAGTTACGGAGTGGATAACACTTCATGTCTGTGTACTTCCCTTCTACTTACCTTACCCGATTACAGAGTATTTGCCACACTTTCTGGGAACCTTAAGCCTACGCCAACCTAAAGTTTCCCAGAAAGCTTAAATACCAGGAATGTAGTGACAAGTGGAAGTGTCTTGCAGTATTTTGTATGTAGGTATGTAATGTTGGAACATGCCAATTTAGAGATCCTCAATTTTAGTCCTTTTTGAATAAATGACTGTCTTTTGAAATCTGACGCAAAATGGGACAAGTTCTACCTATCATAACAGCATTCGGAATTTAAACCAATTATAGGGCGCGAGCCTATTGCCATCAACCGGGCACTAATACAGACTCCGGGCTGCTACTCAAAAATTCCAGATGGAAAAACCCAATAAAACTCTGCCCGACCCGGGATTCGAACCCAGGGCCTCATACTCAGCAGTAGATCCTGCTAACACTAGACCAACGAGGCAAAACAACTCATACCTATACATCTAAAAGGTTGTGACTGCGCTACAAGTTTCAGGGTGGTCGAATTTAGGCAGCTTCGACGCAGGCGCCCTGCACTGGCATTCTCGGCCTATTCTTAGTCAGGTACAAGTTTAGAGACCACGCTGTACATACATCATTGTCTTAGTAGGTATATACGGTGAACTTGTAGCCATGCAGCTGCAACGGTTACCAAGTTATAGGCACCTTATTTTGCTATAGTTTATGTTTCTCCACGCACGAATGAAAATACCTCCCTGTTTTTAATCTGCACCCTACTACAAAGGCTTTTAATGCACTTTTTTCAGAATAAATTCTCTGTAGAAAGTTTTCTCAGTAGCAAAAAGTTAGAAAAGCAACTTTCAAATTAGATTAGGTCTTCGATTAAATACGTAAACTGCATTTTTCATTAGGTACCTAAATCTGTATATAGGATCGTTGGAAATTCTGAACAGTAATTGGTAGGAGTTGTACAACCTTTCGTAAAATTAAATTGCATTTAAAATAGATATCTAGGTAAACATGGCTACATATCAAGCTATAGATTTCCAGTATAAGATGATCTCGCATTGTATAGGATTTCCATACAAAGCGAGGTAAGCTTAGGAGTAATTTTCCATTATATTTAAGTAATTTACATTCTATATTAGTACGAAAATTTACCGTAAAACGTTGTTTATTCAAACCGAGTCAATCAATATCAATCGAACTTAAGGGCGCGTACTCACTATGTATATGAGTCACCTAAACCGCGTTTAAGAGTTGTCAATGTCAAAATTGTTGTGGAAAATTGACACTGACAGCCGTTGAACACGGTTAAGAAGCTGCTAATCGCGTTCAGTTTCATTGGTGAAATCGGCACTTAGTGTCCGAGACAGAGATAGTTACATCTTTATTTTCACTCATGTAACGAAATGTGCCTAAACGTGACGCATCCTTGAAATTTCGCTCAAAATACGTCGCCGCCTAAAAGTTTCACTTCAAAAACAGAACACGACACACATTGTTCCTTTTTCAAAACCGGTTAGCAAGTCAAATCGCTAAAATATCGTTATCCTTTAAGATCTGCTCATACGGCTATTAAAACACGGACAAAAAACTCAACAGTCAACATCGATAAGATTGCCCACACCTGTTTGGTTGCCAGTGACAGTATTACTGGAATCCTGAATGATAGTCAGGGGATGGGGGATAAAAAGTACACGGTGGAGTAATGCCGCTTGACAGCATAGCGAGGCGCCTCGCAGGAAATGCAAACAGTCATACATATTGACCGTGACTACCGATGAGGTTTTATTCTACTACATCTGGATGTTTTAGGAGTTTGAGACCTTACTTGGCAAAGTGAAGAGGTCGGTTGTTTGTAGGATAACATTTTTCGGTTTATAAAAAACATTACCGAAGTTCTTTTGTTTGACAGAAATGGTATATTTTCGGTAAGTTCCTAACGTTTTAGGGTTCCGTACCCGAAGGCTGCCAAACGGAACCCTATTAATAAGCCTCCGCTGTCCGTCTGTCTGTCAGCAGGCTGTATCTCATAAACCGTGTTAGGTAGACAGTTGTTTACTTTAGTTAGATTCACAGATCGTGTATTTTTATTGCCGCTTTATTAACAAATAATAAAAATAAAGTTAAAAATTAAAGGGGCTTCCCCTACAAGAAACGTTTTTTTCGGCGTTATTTTGCAAAATATTGTACTTACACGTATGGGGTACGGAACCCTTTGTATGCGAGTCCGACTCGGATTAAGACGGTTTAAAAAAAATCATCGTTTGTTTCAGAATGGGTTTAGCGTTCCTAAAAATAAATGACGATGCACTTATAACATATATGAAGAGCTTTTGAATATTGAAATTGGTTTTCCAAAATATTATAAATACATCTTAAATGTAAAACGTTATAAATTCAGCTATCCCACTAATAGAAACAACACTAAAAAACCCTGTTTGTTTGTTTTACCCTGTTTTCTCGTTCTTCAAATACTTTTAACAGCTGAGACTTTTCCAGTTGCTTTCAGTAATCGGAAAATGATTTTATGAAGAAAAAAGCAACAAACTGGAATACAATTTCTTTGTGAAAATGTTGTCTGTTACATTTAGTCGATAAGTTATGATTACACCGAATCGTACAACATAATTCCTAATATACTCTAGTACTATAGATTACAATGGATTATTTAGCAAATACCTAGGAAACGTTTACTGACGTAAATTAGCGCGAAATGGGTAGTTCTACTGAAAACGGATGCTGCAATTTGTAAAGCCGTATTTGTAATAAACTAGAATTTGTGGTATGTATTCCGCTAAAATATACTAGCTTCCGACAGCGGCTTCGCCCGCGTGATATCTTTATAAATTATTGCCTACCTGCCCGCTCTCCTGTTTCGCACGGTTTTTACGACTTGACAAAACACGGAAAGCGACTTTAATTTAAAATGATGTACCTATAGATGTTACTCAGTAGGTACAGCATTCTACTGGTGAAATAATGTTTAAAATTATGAGTTTGTTCATCAAAATATCATGAGGGGCTCGTGGCAAAGTAATAACAGCCGCTCGGGTCGATCCATCATGTTAAGCTACGCTTGCCGGGGTTGGTCCGTGGATGGGTGACCATTTTCACATATCGAGACTCCTCCGTGCCTCGGAAAGCACGTTAAGCCGTTGGTCCCGGCTGTCATTTGTGGATCTTTGACAGTCGTTACAAGTCGTCAGAAGCACGAAAGTCTGTCAACCAGTCTAACCAAGGGGAATCGTATTACCCAGTTACTGGGTTGTGGAGGTCAGATAGGCAGTCGCTCCATGTAAAATACTGGTATTCAGCTGCATCCGGTTAGACTGGAAGCTGACCCCAACATAGTTGGGAAAGGGCTAGGCAGATTGATTTAGTTCATCAAAATATCAAGATTTCTTAATTAAGTATGTTAACTAATAAGAAATCTCGATATTTTGTCAAGTCGTAAAAACCGTGCAAAGCAGGAGTGGGTCGCTAGTTACATGTATATAAAAATACAAATATTTTCTCTTTATAATATTATTATATAGATTTGCGATAAGCTTATAATATGAGCTTAATTTTAATAATCCGCCATTTTGTATTTCAATTTGGCAGTTGGCTACTTGGAGCGATTACGCGGTAATTACGTGAATGGCATTACCGTCGATGATGTGCTCGATACGAAGTTAATGTGGCCACAGAGAGTTACAGATTAATTAATATTATTTTAATTACCTGCTTTTCTCACCCCAATTCGCCCAATACATACAGAAATGAATGAATGAGAAATTTGTGAAAAGCAGGTTAATATGGATATTTTGTCTGTATGCTATCTACTAATATTATAAACGCGAAAGTTTGTGAGAATAGATGAATATTTGTTACTCTTTCATGCAAAAACTACTGAACGGATTTTGATTAAACTTTACATTAATATACCTAACTGATACATCAGAATAACATAACTGTCATGTGCCAATTAATGGTCACATTTAGGTATATCGCAAATCGCAATCGGTATTATAGTAATTCTGGTATTCAGCTGCATCCGGTTAGACTGGAAGCCGACCCCAACATAGTTGGTAAAAGGCTAGGCAGATGATGATTTAGGTATATCGCAAAAAATTGGCTTTTCAGGTTTTCATGATCTTTGGGCGGCGTGGTGGCCCAATATTAAAACAATAGATGGCTTTGTCTTCCCTGCATTCGAAAGTATTACAATTAACATCTGCAAATGTTCACACACTGAAATGAAGATTAAAATAAGTCTTTCATCAAAGTTACGCCGTTCATTTTTGAAAACTACAAAACTACTATTTTTATCCAAAGTACATATAAATGCAAAGTTTCATTTCGATACGATAGTTAGAAGTTGATGTTAAAGATTCCGTTACGTAGATGTGAATGTGATTCTAGAACTCCGAGATCTGTGCCTGGGGGATACTTTTAGCGAAATAGAAAAGCTTATAGGTGACGTACTATGATTGCCCTACCTCACCGTACATGAATTATTTTTTAATTTTAATTCAACTCTGGGTATTTTTGTAGTATCCTCCTTTTCGTGAAATTAGGGTTAAGAATTTGGGATTCCACTAACTTCCGTCTAAAAACTGAACGAGGAAGCACTTTTTGTGTCCGGACAGAAACAATAATATTGTCCACCACGTTCACCCACATTTTACGAGTGATCCCTTTTCTAGGAATCGTTAGTCACACATGTATGAGCCAATTCTTGTTATTTAGTATCCGATACAACTGGTAGCACCTCTAGCGTGCTCAGAATGTGTAATGAAATTCAGAATGTGAATGGCTCTCGGGCTAAACTGTTTCATAATCTGTTATATTATGATACTGCATATTACATCCATTTTATTAGTGTTATACTCGTAGGTATATTAGATTCAAATTGTGCATCATGATATTGCACCCAATATTTCTTTCGCTTTGACAGCTACGAGTGCTACGCCATCGCTATTATTTTCTTTTGTTGCATTAGTCCATTGTTCACTTTGCATGCACAAGTGTGGACATACCTTCATGTATCTATCTATAACTAGCGACCCACTGCTTCTTTGCACGGTTTTTACGACTTGACAAAATATCGAGATTTCTTAGTTTTATGTAACTTTAATAGTAACGCATTATACACATAAAGTTTCCGGAATAAATTCTCATTACGATGGTGAAAACCTCATCATAATCAGTTGCGTGTTTTAGAAGAACAACGCGGAAATAGAGACAAACACGAAAAGCGATCTATATGAAACCATAATAACATACCTAGATAAAAGGTGAACGGAGTGTTCGCCTGTCTGATATCTAACCAATAATATTAAAGAACTTTATTATTACTGAATACAATCAAACTAGGTATTCGAAGTTCAATTCAAATACACCCAGTATATTTATTCGATAGTTTCGAACTGACTGCTATGCTGTAAGTGCTATAACATACGCCGAACTTTCCAGGATGAGAAAATTTAGCCAAGCACTACTACGCCACTACCCCATTCAGGCTACTTTACATAAAAGCATTTGGCAAAGGTAATACCTATGAGTGCCATAGAGATGTTGCTCACTTGCTCCCAATTGGCTCAAGGAAAAAAAAACATTTGATACTTACTTCTTTTTTTAGTTACCAGCAAATTAACTTTAGAAAAAACAAAGTTCTTTTGCCACTAACAAGCTTGGGGTAATGCTACGAAAAAGAAAGTCAGGACCAGACAGAAACGTGTTAGTGTGCGGCGAAACTGTGATTACTTTTATAAAATAATGTTCGCGGCTCGATAACCCGAGCTATAACGTTAGAGTTAACATCTATTAACGTTATTAGCTGGCCATTAGCCAGCAATATCAAGTGGTTATCGATCGGCGATTTCTTCACTGGCTATTACTAGATGATTACGATATACTACCGCCATTACGAGCGACTTAATGTCAGTTTTGTGATAAATAGTCTACAAAACATCGCGGCGGGCAGTCTATAAATTAATAATTATCATAGATTAGTGTCCCAGTGTTTTATTCATAAATGTGATAACGGCTGTTTTATGATCGAGTCCGTGTGGTGGTATGCAAATATTCAAAGAAATTGACGTTTGATCTCGCGATGTTGAGATGAAATAACAACACATTCTTCTACCTAAACGAACGATCGATCAAGAATGTGTTGAAGTTATGCAATAAAAGATACACTGTCGTGGTTATTTTTTGTTTATAAATAACGGTTTGTAACGGTTAGCGCGTTATTAACGTATTATTTTGGCTTATTGGCACGCGTCGGTTTCAGATTTCAACAACGTTCTAATTTTAAAATTGTGTTTTGCTTTTTCACGTGGGTTATGACAGAAATACATAGGCTGAGTGGAGAAGTGCTTTCGCTTTTGGAATGCGTTTAGAACTTTGCAATTTAAAATAATATTCCTTGCTGTCCGATAAAATTCTTGGCTCGTTAGACCATTTTCATTTTAATTACAAATTCAAGGCAGCCTTTATGTTTGGAGCGTTTGAAAACAATTTAACTTGACTGTCCGACCGACTGTAGGACAGATAATGTTCAATTTAGTTCAGAGAGATAAAAGCAGGAATTCTACGCTAAGAGCTCTATATACCCTGAAGAGATTAACGAAATATTAAAAATACAGCTTGATTCTTTTATAAGTATATGTATTCAGACAACCAGAAACAAATCAAATCTATATTTTCAGCATCAGACTCGTTCCTACAGCTCGTAGCAATTACTTGTTTTTTAAATACCTTTTCAATGTACAGGGCCCTTACCACCAGCTCTTACAGCAGTATTATTTTAATATTACTTAGTGTAGTGTAGGAAAGAGAAAAAGCTCTATAGGACGTATAGCACCATCTCTTTCCCCCACTGAGTAAGATTAAAATAATACTGCTGTAAGTGGTGATGGTAGGCCCCCAGATTTGACTTAGTTACTATTTTATTATAGAACCTGGGTGGCCGAGCTCTGGAAAAATGAAAATAGAGAATGCTCATTTGATAGTATAGGATAGTTCATGCTAATTCCATGTAGCCATCTTGTTCTAAACTTTGGTTGGCCAAGCTCTGCTCGGGTGAAAAAAGAGAAAACGAATTTCGGGTGAAAATAGAGTAAACGAATTTTCCCAGATAAGAGACTAGATATATACCAACTTTCATCGAAATCGTTAGAGCCGTTTGCGAGAACGTGATTACAATTTATTAGTTGTTGGCCGCGACTTCGTCTGCGATCTAGGATGAAAAGTAGCCTATGACCTTCTCCAGGTCATGGTCTACCCATGTTCCAAATTTCATCTAAGTCCGTTTAGCCGTTTTAGCGTGAAAGCGTAACAACCAAACAAACTCACTTTCGCATTTATAATATTAGTTAGGAAGTTAGGATTCCGCCATAATACATAATTATTACAAATATCATTTAAGGAATATGTACAGATGTCATTATTTGCATTAGTAGGTACCTAGGTAGGTACTATAAGTACATAGGTACTCGTGAAACAGAAATAAGAAATAACGTGAGACGTGTTGATTTCACGCCCTTTTAATATAAAAGGCATAAAAGTTTTATCTTAGATTTAATTTATTATCACGCTGACTTTGATGTCAGTTGGTCTTTCCATTTTGTGCATGACATTAAAAAGAGTGTTATATGAGATTTGCATTCAAAAAAGGAACACACACGTATATTATGCATATTTTGGGAGTCTTTTTTTTTTAGTTTGACTAGAGACGATCCGTCGAATTAGTATGTACTGGTATTGAGACGAACTTACTTTAGTGTATTGTAAGTTGTAACAGAAACTTTTATTTTTATTTTTGTACTAGCTTCCGCTTAGGCGTGAAAAGGTAACATACAGACAAATATACAGACAGAGTTACTTTAGAATTTATAATATTAGTATGGATTTGAAATCATCCATGTCAGGCTTTTATAAAAGAAGACCTAAGTTATGCAGCTCCAAATGATTAGATATTCTTTAATCATATCGTTAATGAAGTCGATCATGGAACTCGCTGTGTCTAATTAAAATAACGAGGTGGTCCTAATTCGTTGTCTATGAGTGACTAATCTCAATGATTGAGATCATGCCGCTGTTAGCACTGTTGGATCTTAGCGGGGTATAGTCGGAAAAAAACAATATCAACATAAACCGTTTCCTGTACTTTGCAAAAAAAAATACTGGCTGGGCAAGTCCCTATCCGCCATAAAAAAAAAACAATCTCCGTTGAGTTTTTATTAAATGTTTTTTTCTTTTCAGGTTGCCAATATGGCGGCACCGTTGCATCTACAGCTGTTTCTGACGATGTTCGTGCCAGCTATAGCACGTGAGTATAAATGTTATTTAAACTGGCGTCCCACACCTATAACGCACGGTTTATTACTGATGTAGGACATGTTAGTATTATAAGAACATATAAACCTTGCGGAATAAATTCTATATATGATGTTGAAAACCGCATCAAAACTTGCGCAGTTTACAAAAACAACGCGGTGACATGGACAGACACGAAAAGCGACTTTAATTACCTAATAATACGATACACCCCTTTGCAAAAAAAACGGGCACCTTAACAGTCATTGGCTTTTGTATGTATAATATTAATATTTTTACTATGTCATTAGCATAAATGACTAGTAATTTGTTATAATCAATAAGAATATAGTTTTTTGGCTACACCCCTCTTCCAGCAGCGCTACAATTTTACTAGCTCTTATTGCTTTTTCTGCCATTACAATCGACACAAAGATACTTTTCAATCACAATAAGGCTGGATTATGCGACACACATAAATTATTCTACAAAAAATAACGATAACTGCTCGTTATTTTTTGTAGAATAATTTATGTTTTAGTTGCCAGGATAACCTTCTAACCGCAAACCTGCAAAATGTTAGTAAAAGTCAGAAACGGAAAACGGGATTATGATTGTTTTTAAACAAAAGTTTTGAATTTGGAATTAACTTTTTTTCATACCCAGACTCTTCATTAAGTGCTAGTAACATAGTTGGCTATTAAAACCTCTTTACAACTAAATGATTACCAATAATGTACAAAAATCAAAACCGCCCGTTTTTTTTGCAAAGATACAGGAAATATAATTACTAGCATATTTTCTTATACATGTGAAATTTAATAATGCTAAAAATATGCTAGGATTTATAATAAGTTAAGCCTGGAATAGTTGGAGCATTATAATATCCGCTAACATAATGGAAAGTTAACAACCTACATCAAATATTCACAAACTAGATTTTAATAATTACGTTAAAAACATATTAACTATACTGACATACTAAAATATCGCTTAAATTCAAAACAAATTTCTGGACCGCGACCGTAGACGCCAGCTATTTCAGCCAAGTCAAAGGAAATCATAAAGTTAATTCCTTTTGATTATCATTGCGTGCTTAGAAAGGTCTTCTATGGCGTGAAAAGGAAGATGAATGGTGATGTACGAGGTGTAAAACGATAAGATTTTTTTTCTATTTTGGAATTGTAACAGGCAGGACAAGCTCCCGGATACCGCAGGTAGCTACGCACACTGCCACACAGGCTTATGACGGGGAAAGGACAAAAAATATCCAGAGATTACTGGGTTCTGCCGATGTTTTATAGGTACTGCAGTTCCCAGTAGCACAGATATTATAATCAGTAGGTAGTAATAAAAATAAATATGAAAATATGTATGTATGAAACATATTTCATCCTATGATAAATAAACAATCGCAGTCTCTGACAATTATTTATTTATGTATTAACAAAAATACAGGCTTGTGTTTTGATTATTTCTGGCCTGGCCTGTAAAATCGATTTATTTTTTCATAGTAGAGTAGGTAAATAATGTCACTTGTTTTTTTTTTTTGTTTATTCAAATAATGTTTTGAAATGCAAATATGTATAAAACAAGACTCGATATTTGCGCATATTGTAACCCAAATATGGTTGAATAATGAATAGGCAACTTTATGTGCATTATGAACTGTTTACGCAAAACATAGAATGGAACTTTACGTAATAATTCAGACAGCTTATATTTTACGAAAAGGTCACTAAGTCCGTCCATTTCGAAGGGAACCCAAAAAAGTTTGGGTTCTGTTTGTGTGGGTGTGTGCCGAACAAATTTTACGCTTACTAGTCATTATATTGTCCAAGTATTTGTGTGAAGTCATTAGTACCACCTACTCGTTTAGGATTTGTTATATTTTTTTCTTCTATTTCCGTTCATTCCCGACAGCAGCCAGAACTAGTTTTGATTCGAAACGGCTCGTTCAGAAATTGGATTTGGTCACTGTTGGTCACTAGGAGTTGATTAGACGTCCAACACCGGAGTGTTTGATGTTTTGCGTGAAGTTTAGAAATTGTTGACATTTGTTTCTGAGAATACCTTGTTGTTTCCCTGGTTGTGTTTACATTGACAGCTTAAACATTGTTTTGTTTTGATTAGGGGTTTCATAATAACAGGAGGATCTAGCTTTGACTGGTACGAGCTACTAGGATACTCGACGTGTATCATAAAATATTCAAAATTCAGGATCAGTGATTTCATGACTCGACTAAATAGACCACTATGAAACTTTTGTTCACCTATGATTGCTGGTCAGATAAATTTGTCGAAGGGTAAACATACTGGTTAAGGTCCCCAAGCCTTACTTTTTTAGCAAAAACGAAAACAGTAAACCTTATAATAATCAGTATCAGGAAAAACCCAAACATGCAGAAGATATTATTAAATACTTTAAATGTCACTACATTTGTCACTTATCTTTATTGAAATGAATGTTGAGTACGAGAGCTTATTCCGCTTGCATGATAATTATTAAAAATGCAATATCATAAAACACTACTGGCAATTTAACGACCACACGATATGAAATGCAATATGCATTAATAATATTATTCACTTATTATTTGCGAACGTGATTCGAACTCGATCTTTGAAACATTCATTTGGCTGAAAAAGCTTGATTAAAAACCTTGATTATGCTGATCAGCTCGTGGCTAAGTAATAACAGCCGCACGGGTCGATTCATCAGGTTAAGCTACGCTTGCCGGAGTTCGTCCGTGGATGAGTGACCTCATCTTTACATTCCGAGACTCCTCCGTGCCTCGGAAAGCACGTTAAGACGTTGGTCCCGGCTGTCATTCATGGATCTTTGACAGTCGTTACGTATTGTTGTTATAGCGGCAACAGAAATACATCATCTGTGAAAATTTAAACTGTCTAACTATCATAGTTCATGAGACACAGCCTGGTGACAGACGGACAGACAGACAGACAGACAAACGGACAGCGGAGTCTTAGTAATAGGGTCCCGTTTTACCCTTTGGGTATGGAACCCTAAAAAAGAAATAAGATGAACTATTATTAAATGCTCTGTCTTCGTTATGTAACTAACATTGACATTTTCACAAAATGCAGTGACTAATTTATTCAACGAAACCTTAGGTCTCTTACCGTACATACACATGTAAATAGGTCCATGCAAATGCGGTTTTGTTAGTTCCTGAAAAGATCTTCGCGGTTACCATAGTAACTAGTGATTGGCAATCTCAGAGACCATCATATTTCGTAGTATTGGTGCTACAAACCTGTTTACCATCGGAATGCATGTGAACGTCAGTAGTTGCGTTTCTCTATGGCGTTTGATGCATATCTACCATTTGTCAGTGATGTGGACTTGTGGAGTATTAGAATGCGGAATTTGATTTTATGTAGGACGTATGGAAATAGTTATGGAAAGACGTAGCAGCGGGTTTATGAACAAAAGAACCTCGTGTGTAAAGTGCAAGTTTATGTTTTGTGTAAAACTTAAATAAGATCTAGCTAGGATGTAGGTAGGTATTATCATAGAGACGAAACACAGTTTAGTTCTTAAGGGCGCACCCTACCTCAAATTGCTTAGCATGATCCTCAGTTATTCCGAAAATACTGCAGCATTAATTTTGAAATAAATATATGTTAAAGTTGAGGTTTGATGCTAGGTCCTTTGTTTGGCGAAAACACGATTACATAAAATTTTCTCTATAGAAAAAAAATCCAAAGTTACCTCTAAACAGAATAAACCGCTGGTATTAAAAAAAATAGTTCAAATTAGATCATGAAACTTTGAATATTAACTGAACTATATCTAAAGCAGGTCTTATGTTTTTTTAATTACCTTTATTTTCACCGTAAAAAGCAATTACCTACACTTTTCGAGGCTTAAGAGCCGCTAGCGCCCCACTCCGTCCCGCTCTCACTTAGGTCGCGAATAGTAGGTATGGTGCGAACGAGATAAAATCTGAGGTAGGGTACAACCTTAAGATGAAAATCTTGTCTTTTAATTTTATTCAGTTTTTATAAATCATTTTTTGCTAACGAAATAATAATTAATTAATTATGTAAGATTACAATCAATTAAAAATATAATAATGCTTGCGGCAGGAAGTAAATCATCTTTTTATAGCGTAGGTAGAGGCTGAGTGGTATAATCATACCTATTTTAAAATCAAAATCAATCTGCCTAATCTTTTCCCAACTATGTTGGGGTCGGCTTCTAGTCTAACCAGATGCAGCTGAATACAAGCATTACATGGGGCGACTGACTATCTGACCCTCACAACCCAGCATACCCTCTGGTAATCAAGACTTTCGGGCTTCTGACGACCCGTAACGACTGTCAAAGATCCACGAATGACAGCCCGGACCAACGGCTTAACGTGCTTTCCGAGCCACGGAGGCGTCTGGGTATGTAAAGACCATCCACGGACCAACGCCGGCAAGCGTAGCTTAACCTGATGGATCGAACCGTGCGGCTGTTATAACTTAGCCATGAGCTCCTCACCTATTTTAAAATATATACATATAACAACTAAGTCCTCGCCGAGCTTTATAAAGCTTTTAGTGGTGGTGAAAAGTTTTTCCCAAATCTGTACAAATACAATGTAAAAGGTTTCTTCTACTCTCTATTCTATCTGTAGAGAGTGAAGGCCCAATTGGCTCAGTGGTAACGGCCCCGACTTAAGTAGGTTGTGGGTTCGAACCCAAGCAGGAGCTTTACATTGTGTAAATAAATTCATCACCACTGCTCTCAAAACGGTGAAGGAAAACATCGAGAGGAGACATGTTCTAGAATCAAAAATTTCACGACACGTGGCAGCTACCAACCCGCACTGGGCCCGCGTGGTACATTACAGCACACTCCCTCTCGAAGAGAGGAGGCCAGTGTCCCAGCAGTGGGAGCATTATAGCTGATTATGCTGTAACTACTCCAATAAGATAGGTGCTTTTGTAATAAATGCACTTGCACATGCTTAGATCACTAAACGGTTAAATAACTATGAAATAAGAATAACCACGAGCTTTTCAACACAAAATCACCTTTACAAATCGTAAATACAGTATTTTTATTCTCTCGGCAACGAGATGAAATTTTAAAAATTCTCCATAAAGTTACGGTCAATGACTGACGGGACTGAAATCACATAAATTGGTGCCCGACAACAAAGAAAAATAAAATGTAACATCTCAATTACTGAATGCATTTCAATATGAACTTATTGGTGCATAACATAAGGTTGTAATTGGTATGCGTGGTTTATTATTATGAGCTTATTCTGCTGGAGTCGGATGCGTCATCCGAGATCGAAATGTGTGGGTAACAAGGTATCAAGGACGGCAAGATTTCTTTTTTTATTGTTATGGCCAGTCTTTTGGTATGCAAATAAAAAAAAGATTCTAATTGTGTTCCTTTTGATCTTGAGAATTACTGATAACGTGTGTATTGATTATGGAGATTTGATAAATGATGTGAAAATGTTTGTTCCATTTTCGAAACTCTTCAATTTACAAAGTTCTTGAGTACCTACCTAAAATGTCTTCATACATTCCGTTTTGCATTAAAGTTCAAAGGAAGATATCGGTGGATCTTGCGGCTGCAGTTTCTTGTTATTTAGAACTTATTCCAAACTTGTATGAAGCGCAATAGACTAATTTGATAGTATGACGGAAATACATGTTACCTTTGAAACCGTCGAAGCTGCATTTGACGTCTTAAACACAATGGAGGCAATGATGTTATTAGTTCTCTTCATTACCTTTACTTGTGATAACGATTTCTATGTAAATTCAGGAAAATTAATTGTCAAGGGAATTGATTACCTACCAACTTAAATTGTCTGTATATTTTCCAATCTGTAATTCTTTGACAGTGTATGAAACGGCCTTAACACGGCATGTAGGCATGTAGGGTGTCAATCTTCTAAACGATTCATTTTTCCTGAATTTTCATTGTTATTTTGTCACGCTCCATCTTCCGGCTCAGTGTTCGCTTTGACTGGTTTTCGATATCCTGAACAGAAATTCTTTTTGCCCCATGCATCCTCCACGACGTGAATACAGCATCGCTTGCAGTATTATTATTTTATAAAGTGGAATATCTGCTTTCTTCTAAAATATTGAGAGCAAAATATTGGAGTTTTTAAAATCTGTTTGTAGTAGATTTCCTTGTTAAAGAATAAAGGTATACAAATTTTTCTGGTGACATGCTGGATTGCTTTACGATTAGAACGGTATGAGTGCTGGTAAAATTACAGGCACGTGAGACAATTAAATTTTACCTCAAAGGTTAGTAACGCATCTAGTCTGCGAACCCCTTTGTACTAGATGTCTAAAGGCCACATTCACAAAGCAAATTATAAAAAAAAAAACTATTTCCCATTTGCCGAATATAATTTCACAATGTACTTACATCTCTTCCAGAACTCGAGATGAGGTTCACAAAATACCCCGAGTCGGTGATAGCTCCCCTCGGAGACAGAGTAACGTTCGAGTGTGAAGTGAACGTGCCAGGAGAGCGGTTCGTATGGCGATGGAAACCAGACAGGGATGGCGATAACTGGGCCGAAGTGGAAGAAGGAGAAGGCAAGAAGATCATACCAGGGTTGCCGGGAAGAAGTACGAAGATGGAGATAGAAGTTATGATGAATATGGAAACTACTTGGTATCAGGTACGTAATGTAACAACAAAACACGTTTTAAATAACATTTGACGTAACACTTTTACAAATGACCATAATCCTTGCACTGACATATCAAATTGTTCACCCCATTTTCGTGTTGTTGAAGGGCCATCTTCGGACATCGTCGGAAAAGACGGGACTGCGATGTCCATTCTCAGGTTTAATAAATAAATCAGTCTGTGTTGGCACACTATAGAGCAAAAGCCACCCTCTCCTTTTGCCACTCGGCCACTCCACACAACTCGATCTTGCGCCAACATAGACCGGTCCCGCCTATAGGTGTCAAGCTCGTCCCGCCATTTACTGACACCTGGATCTACCAGTGAAGCCTAGAAATCTACCAAAATAATGTCAACGTATGACTGTCCATGTCCACTGCAGCACAAAGGCTTTTGTTTTATTGAAGGACCATTGATCATCCATACTTCCATACTAATATTAGATCATGAAACTTTGCATAATAACTGAACTATCTATAAAGCAGGTCTTATGTTTTTTGTTTTTTTTTAAGGTCTTTACCTATGAAATTGCCGTTTTGTATGAAAAAATGTAAACGAATTTTTTTCATGTATTTTTTATTTGTAATAATCGAAGTAATCACCCATGCAATCAATGCATCTTTGCCAACGCAGTGGCAGTTTATTGATGCCCTTCTTAAAGAAATCAGCTGGACGGGAGGCAACAAATTCTTCAAAGGCATTTTGTACTGCCTCTCAGTTATTGAATTTTTTTCCCGCCAAGAAGTTATCCAAATTCTGGAAAAAGTAGTAGTCTGTAGGCGCAATGTCTGGTGAGTAGGGCGGATGACGGAGAGCTTCCAACCCCAGTTCTTGCAACTTGGAGACCGTCTGCTGTGCAGTATGAGGTCGCGCGTTGTCGTGCAGGAGCAGCGGAGACGAGCGACCAATGCTGGTTGGAGATGTGCCAGCTTCTCCATCATTGTGTTCAGTTCTTCACAGTACACATCTGCAGTAATGCTCACCCCGTTTGGTAAGAAGCTGTGATGAATCACACCGGCTCTAGACCACCAAACAGTGACCATCACTTTTTTAGGGGTAAGTTTTCGTTTAGAGCATTGTTTAGGTACTGAACCAGCATCCAACCAACTTGCTGGGTGCTTGCGGTTATCAAACAGAATCCATTTTTCATCGCAGGTAACAATGCGGTTCAAAATTCCTTCATTTGTGTGTCTGTTGAGCAGTGCAAGGCACGCCTCGACGCGTACTTCGCGCTGGCGATCATTGAGTTCGTGGGGTACCCATTTGTCAAGCTTTTTTACCTTGCCAATTTGACGCAATCATCTGCCTAGCCTTTTCCCAACTATGTTGGGGTCGGCTTCCAAGTCTAACCGGATGCAGCTGAATACCAGTATTTTACATGGAGCGACTGCCTATCTGACCTCCACAACCCAGTAACTGGGTAATACGATACCCCTTGGTTAGACTAGTTGTCAGACTTTCGTGCTTCTGACGACTCGTAACGACTGTCAAAGATCCACAAATGACAGCCGGGACCAACGGCTTAACGTGCTTTCCGAGGCACGGAGGAGTCTCGATATGTGAAAATGGTCACCCATCCACGGACCAACCCCGGCAAGCGTAGCTTAACCTGATGGATCGGCCCGAGCGGCTGTTATTACTTAGCCACGAGCTCCTCTTGACGCAAATGGACCAATATTGTTTTGACGCTAACGTCGAAAGCTGCTGCTAATTCAGCCGTAGATTGTGTATCATCAGCTTCCACAATCGCCTTTAATTCGTCATTGTCGACCAAAGTCTTCGGACGACCGCGAGGTTCATTTTTCAGGTCGAAATTTCCAGAACGGAAGCGAGCAAACCAATAACAGGTGGTGTGTTGGTTTGTAGTGTTAGCTCCGTAAACGTCGTTGATGTTGCGTGCCGCTTGTGCCGCGTTGCTGCCACGACGGTACTCATATTCCATAATTACTAGAATTTTTAACGTATCCATGATGACGAAAAAGATTGAAATACGATGAAAATGTAACACTAATCATTAAACAAATGACTTCTTTTGAAAAAAGAATTCCATCTTTTTAAAATAAAATTAATTTGAAATTAGAATTCTTAGACAAACAAAAATTATTTTGATTTGAAATAGCCAGTACTGCAGAACGGCAATTTCATAGGTAAAGACCTATTATTATTAATTTGAAAGTAACTCTGTCTGTCTGTATGATCACGCCTAAACCACTGAACGGATTTCGATAGATAGACGGCATCCCGGGGAAGGACATAGGCTACTTTTTATCGACATACCACGCGGGCGAAGCCGCGAGCTGAAGCTAGTCATACATAAATGATTCTTTTCGGAATTATTATTTATTTATTTTTTCGATATGCCTATTGTTTGTGCATCTGTCATGGAAAAGTAAACAGATTTAAATAATTAAGGTTCTTGGAACACTTATCTGCTCAAAACCAGTTCACATTAAAAGGTAATATATCACACAAGATTTCCAATCGTCCCCATGTGGTGGTCGGTTACGGATGACTACGGCTCACCCCCATGGGTGTCGTAAGAGGTGACTAAGGGATAAACCATGGGGAATAGTAAATAGTGATCGTGGTACACCTGCGGTAGATTATATAGCAATTACCGAGTTCCATGATTATGGCAATTACCGAGTAATTACTGGATTGGATTTCGATTCTCAAGTAGGAAGCAGAGAATCAAATTAATAGAATCAATTGGATCTTTTCCTTTATGACGAAACTGTATCCTGAAGATACTAAAGACTTCTATGTGGTAGAGGTAAAAAAGCATATCAATTAACAAATAGCGGTACGATTTGAAATGTTCTATTTCCAATTACTCACATATCCGAACTAAAAAACTAAGCCAAAAGTGAACCAACACTTTTTTGATTAAAAGTGCGATTTGTACAACATCGACACACAAACATTCAATAGTTATTTAACCGATATTGTTTATCTGCCTTTTGGTTTAGTGGAAGCGCAACTACTGAGCTGAGGTTCTGGATTCGATCCCCGGGTCTGGCAAAGGGCGTTATCAGGTTTTGCCATGAGGAATTTTTCAGTAGCTGTCCCGGTCTGGATTCAGGACCGGTTAATAGCAATAGTATCGCACCGCTTTTTTTGTTTTTAATTTGGGAAATCATTAAATGACTTCTCCCGCTCTGGGCGGAGCGGAAAGGCGTGTCAGACTTTTACTTACTTAAACTCACGTGTTCCTTCAGTTGCCTGTTGCCAAGGTCCCGGTATCCCTTTCGGACTTTCCCGCAACTATTGCCCCCCTACCAGGCGCGGTCGCAGCCCAAGATTTGGGGGGGGGGTCACCATTTGTGCTGATGAATATTTTTAGGGAAATGGTTACCTAATTGATAAGTACTCTAAAAACTTTTTTTTGGATATGCCCATCGGGGTCACTGTGGCTCAAGTACCTAAAGTTTTTAGTTAGTATAGCACGTAAATCATTCAGTCTCTCGACAGCTTGAATGATTTTGGGGGGGTCATGACCCCCAGGACCGCCCCCCTCGGACCGCGCTTGCCCTTACCTAGAACTTTAAGATAACTGGCGAAATGTATACGGCTATACTCTATGTGAAACCGTGGACAATGGCGGTCAACCACTTTTCACCCTTATGCCATATAGTAATAATGTTGAAAAGGTGTCAGCGATGGTACACCTCAATCTTCCGCCTCATTTCTGAAGCGAAAATAAAAATAGAGATGTAACTATATCATGATATTGTTTATTTGTTCCAGTGCGTGGTATGGTACGGTGCTATCAGTCTGACGTCAGTGCCAGCCCGTCTGACGGTGGCAAGGCTGATCAACTCGCCCAGTAAGATCACGGCTGAGGAACGGGTCATCATAGCTCCGTTGCAGAATACTGTGATCCTTCATTGTAAGGAGCCGACTTCGGAACCACCAGCTGTGCTGACTTGGTGGAAAGAGGGGTCTAAGGTAAGGCTTTGAGCACATTGCTTTATAAATTGTGATACTTCGTCATAATGTTTGTTTGAGCTGAATTCATGAATTGAGACTATAGTCGGACTTTTAATGAGCTGCAGTAAAATGACACTTCTTAGGCTGCCATCAGACGGACTGCATTTCAACTGTTTCAACTGCACTCCTGTGCAGTTTGAATCCAGTACATTACAAGTATTGCAGTCATACTAAACTGCATTCAAACTGCAAGAATGCAGTCCGTCTGATGGCAGCCTTACTGTCATTTCTTCAATAAGCTAGAAAATTTTCTAACGAACTGACAGTGTGGATGCATCTACAACGGCACATACGAACTACGCATCACACTGACTTCACGAAAAATCCTGAATCTCGTAAGCAGAGTTTACCGCGCGACGAGTATATATACAACGTCCCGACATCAATAGTCGGGCAGTTGCCCATCAGACACACCACCCGTCTGGTCGGAGGATCCTCCCTTTTCTATAGAAGATGAGTGTACTTTACATCCTGTTCCTCATGCCACATTAAGAAGTGTCATTTTACTGCAGCTAATTGTAAGTCAGACTGTTGTATAGATTTCTGACTACTGAACATAAAACTTTTCCATAGCTGATCATTACAACCAATAGAATTAACATGACTAAATATAGATAGATTTATTCCAACAACGATTTTGAAGATTAATAGTGTGATTACTGCATTCGGTTTGTGAATGTGATGTCATCAATGTGTAGGCATGATTATTTAAATATACGTGACCAAAAATCTGGATAACCTTTTGAGTCTAGACAACATTAATCTATGGTACTCGGACCAAATAAAAAACCAAGACAGAGCGCTGTCAACTGTGACGTGAGCCCGGTTTCGTGTGCACTAGTGAGGTGTAGTTTGGTTGTAATTTGTGTGGGTGTGAGCGTGTACGCACAGAGGTGTAGTTTTGTTATGCTTCACTGTATTGTTCGCAGCGCTGTCTTGGTTTCTATTTTGTCTTCAACGGACTTCAACTCTTGCCGTCATAATACAGTTTTATATTTGACTAAGTGCGCCCCGCGGTTTCACCCGCATAAGTCTCGATCCCGTGGGAATATTGGATTAAAAGCATCCTATATCATAACCTAGGGCATGGTCTACCTATGTGCCAAAATTCATCCAAATCTGTTCAGCCGTTTTAGCGTGAAAGCGTAACAAACAAACAAGCGAACAAATAAACAAACAAACAACAGTAAATTGATACAAAAATAACAGCAACTTGTTTATTGAAAAGTGACATCGGTATCATAGTCGTTCCTAATTATTATGTCCACAACTGTATAAACAGCATGTAACAAAAACCCTGTCCGATCCGAAAGGGGGCGCAAGGGCAATACCATTACCAAAAAGTTTTTCTTTTGTGTTAAGGAGTTATTGCTATTTAAAATTCACGATTTTAGTACCAAAATTACCCCAATCCTACTAATATTATAAATGTGAAAGTTTGTGTGTTTGTGTGTTTGGATGTTTGTTACTCAATCAGGCAAAAACGGCTGAATGGATTTGGATGAAATTTGGCAAACAGATAGCTTATAACCTGGATTAACACATAGGATACTTTTTATCCCGATATTCCCACGGGATCGAGACTTACGCGGGTGAAACCGCGGGGCGCAGCTAGTTTCATTATAAATCAGCAAATTTTATAGAGAGGTCATAAATTATGACTTGTAGACACTCGTTAAACGACTGCCGTACGCGCCCCATGTATTAAACCGGTAAAATACCTTGTAATATGTTTTTTTTCCTGAAAATTACCACCTAAATAGTCTCTCAGTATTATTCTTAACAACACCCTCACGGATCGGACAGGGTTTTTGTTATACACTACATATAAAGTTAGGATAGGATATGAAAACAAAAGCTTATAATAATATTTCAAAAGAATATTCTAAAAAACTCATAAGCTGCGGATTTGTGAATAGTTGCTAAACAAAGTCTATGCCTAGCCTCTATCTCACAGAATCAAAGCATGTTTTAGTCTACTTGTGGTCGCTTTGAATGGTGAACCGATATGCGAATATTTTTAACGAAGTTCGTTCTGTATCCACTTTGAGAAGGTTGAAAGCGAACTGAGTCAATGTTTGGGGAACTACACTCACAACTTTTACCGTTGAAACCTATTGATTTGTAGGTCCTAGATAGCTTTTTTGATGTTTACGGTTCTTTTCTGATGAATAGAAGACAGCTGGTATTAGGTATTAGATGTGACATATTGTCTAGGTAGTTGCTGCTTGCTAGGTAAGCTAAGCTTTTAAAGACAGCTTAGCTATTACCCACAATCGATTCTATCAAGAATCGATTGAGAGTAATATACAGTATGGTAACTAACAAAGGGCGTTCCCGTTAACCTGCAATAGTATAGCGTGTATACATGCAAAAAAAAATATTACCATTAAAAAAAAAAAGTTTTTTTATTTTTGTGTAGTAAAATATTCACAAAAAATATTAAATTGTTACGGAAAATAAACTCTCTTTACATGCCCACTTGTCACACTTGTTTTTCTACGTTGAAATACAAGTGTGCGTGTACAGAGTGTTTCTTTTACGTTTTAATTTAATCGTTTTGTGAACATATCAATACATAAAAATTTAATTTTTTAAATAAAATAAATTAAATTTTTTTTTTTTTTTTTATGGTGACAATTTTTACACGCTATACTATTGCAGGTTAACGGGAACGCCCTTTGTTAGTGAACATACTGTATTTGATAAACACATCGACGTAAGATACGTTGTTGGAAAACACTTCGACGTATACAAACATGAACATATTGAACGCGGCAAATATTTTCTTTTGATTATTTTACAAGAACTTTATTATTTCCCAGTCGCTTCTACTTATGGATTGCTTTACATTAAAATGCGATCAGCTGAAAAAATATAGATACACACACAATATAGACATATAAACAGCTGTTCCCAATGCCAACATAATGTCACACCCAACATAATGTTCCTACTGCTGGGACTCTGTCCTCCTCTCTTTGGAAGGGAACTTGCTGGAATCCACTACGCCTGCCCAGTTGAAAAAGACAATAGTTTATCTAGTCACACCTTGGTTTGCCTAGCGTGATGGTCGTATTACAACAGCCCCTAGGCTAGGCAATTCCATCATTTAATTTTTCTATGGAATAGTTTGTTGGTTGTTTTTGTTTAAACAAGATGTCTTTCTTTCAGGGTAAGAAAAAGCAACTAGAAACTCCTCATGGCGTGCTGGTCATTCATAACGCGACGTCAGACGACAGTGGCACATATAGCTGCAGAGCTACTAATGAGCTCAGCGGAGATGCTCTAGAAATAGCGCAGAAAACGCACTTAAAGGTCCAACGAGAAGGCAGTAGGGAAGTCAGGTTAGTACTGCAAACTGTTCCACAGCCTCTTTCTAAACTTAAACCAAATCTGCTATACATCGTGTATCAGAAAGGTGTGGTCATATTTAAGAGGAAATAGGGTCAGTCTTTTCTCCATACAAAAAGCCATAATTCGAGGTTCGGCTCTCGTCTATTTCCACCTCCAATATTGGAACAATTTGAAAGATATTTTAAAAATTGAATAAGATGGATATTTACTGTGCCCCTATGTTTTTCTTTTTTCATTAATAGTTGTCTTTGTACAATAGGGCTCTGATGCGCGGTCTAAACAGGCAATTTTGAGCATTTTCTGAGGGTTCTAGTGCTTCTACAGATGTATCATCAAAACGGAAAACATAGGGGCATAGAACATAGAATTAGTTGTTATTTATTTAACTGTCAAAAAATCATTGCTCTAACTAAGGTCATAAACCAGAGAGAAATCAGGCGAGAACGTTTGTATGGAGAGGGGACCGACCCTATTTTCTCTTAAGGGTGTGGTACAGACCATCAAAACTGAACAACTTCCTTCATGAGGCCCACACGTTTCTGATACATACTGTGTGTGTGTGTGTGTGTTTCAAGTGTGTTTCAAGCGGCTGCGACCACAACTCCTTTAGTAGGATTCAAGTGGTACTGAAAACTAACCAAACCACAAAATGTCGAGACTAGTCCGATCGCATGTTCAGATAGTTGGGGTTCCGAAACTTTGTCTTCCGTATAGTGTGAATTTGGATTTTGGATGTTCGTGAAATAAAGCACGTAAAATAAATGTTCGTAAAGCAACCTTGTTATTAAGGTTTATATAATTTAACTGAACTGTGTTAAAATAGTACGTATCCACGTTGAGAGCATTCAAACGTCCATAAAATATATTTTTATTGAAATAAAAAAACAAACTCTTTGCACAGAATCAAAATTTCCACTCCAAACGCATTCAAAATTTTGTGCAATTCCCCAATTTTAGAGCATAATATGATACGCCCAGTTTTTTTGCAGGTATTGTTTCGTTTTCTATGGACTCATACAACTTTCACTCTAATTTTGTTCTAATTCTTTCGTCTTTTCCAGATTCCTCGAGTCCGAAGATTACGTAGGAGTTATAGATGACGAAGAAGTTCTGACAATGTCAGTGAAACCTAACGGGGTACTCCGTCTGTGGTGTGGAGCAGTCAGCACGCCTCCTCCGAAGATATCCTGGAGCTTGGAAGGAGAGGGAGAGTTGAAGTCGTATGCTAACGAGCATATGTTGATGGTGTCGCCTTTTACACCGGCTGATGAGGTTTGTTATTAGATTTTTTACATTCCAGAGTTTCTTTTAGAGGAGCTCGTGGCTAAGTAATAACAGCCGCACGGGTCGATCCATCAGGTTAAGCTACGCTTGCCGGGGTTGGTCCGTGGATGGATGACCATCTTTACATACCGAGACTCCTCCGTGCCTCGGAAAGCACGTTAACGTCATTTGTGGATCTTTGACAGTCGTTACGGGTCGTCAGAAGCTCGGAAGTCTGACATCCAGTCTTACCAAGGGGTATCGTATTACCCAGTTACTGGGTTGTGGAGGTCAGATAGGTAGTTGCTCCATGTAAAATACTGGTATTCAGCTGCATCCGGTTAGACTGGTAGCCGACCCCAACATAGTTGGGAAAAGGCTAGGCAGATGATGACATTCCAGAGTTTTTGGGCTGTGTGCGTGGTTTGGTGATTTTTAAGAAAATGGAATGGGTTGCTAATATTTATTTATATTTATGTGCAGTTTTTCGATTGCTTACTACTTATTCAAAGAAGAAATCTTTTCCATAAACGTCAAGTTATATGAAGACGTTGGGTTAGTTATAACAGATCAATATATATTATATATATACTCCCGCTGCTGTGACAGAGTTCGTACTCAGTCTTTGAAAAACGGTTCTCCGTAGACTTAGTCTTGGTGGCAGTGTTAGTTCTCTTAAACACAAGCGGTAATGTACAAGCTCGTGTGCATGAGCCTTCTTTTCTTTTCTTTTTTTTTTTTTTCTTTTTTTTTTTTTAAAAAAACGTTGCCCCACACTAAGAATTTCTTCCTGTATCGTGGGTGCGTTTACAAACATAGAAACTCACTTACACTAACACCCAGACCCGGAACAACTACTTGCAGATCATACAAATATTTGTTCCGTGCGGGGATCGAACCCGCGACACGTTGCGCAGCAGTCCATCGCTGAGCCACTGCGCCAATCGTGTCGGTACCTACTTTGAATTAAGAATCTTGTTGTTATGCACGATGCAAAAATTGATTTAGATGCCCTACAGGAACATTAAATATGTTGCGACTTGCCTGCTGCTGATACGACTTAATTCTCTATCATAAATATTTTTACAAGAAAATACTTATTTCCCGTATCATTTTTGTAGGGCGTATATTCCTGCACAGCCAACGGAATCCGTCGTTCATGGAAAGTCATAGCGTTACAACCTCCTCACTGGGACGGCAACGTGTCCGTATCGACTCCCAACGAAGGCGGGAAGGCGCACGTGACCTGCGGGAACTCCTTCGGAGAACCAGCCCCGCATGTGTACTGGGTGCTTAATGCTGAGGTGCTGAAGAACGAGAAGGGGGTGAAGGCTAATAGTGAGTGTACATTTTTTTATTTAAATATCCGAATCGGCACCCAAGCTTTTAATCACAATCCGAGAGTTTTGAAGGAAATTCGTAATCCATTGCTTCATAGGTTTGACTGATTAGTCTGCTCAACAACGTAAATAACACAATGAACGTGTTGTTTACTATCTACTGTCAATATGAAAGGCATTGAGATCGTTTGCCGTTTTATGTGTGTTACGCAATTACCCCGTAGGATATTTAATTCACCCACAATTTTTTTTGTTTGTCTAATGTTGTCTTAAAGGGATTTCTTAAACGATAAGACCGCCCATTGTGGGTTCTATTTGGTTAACTTTGTTCTGCAAATATTACGAAATTATAATTATGTAACGGGACTGCATTCCTCCGACTGCCTGTAAAAAGTACAGACACAGTTATTTTTTCAGTGTTAACCAATGCATGAAACCTCATGAATCAATTACTTTTTGTCGCCTGTGTCGGGTAGTTTATTCGTCCGTGACGGACATAAATATTGGGACCTGTTGCACTTCTGTTATAAATAAAATACAAATGTAAACCATTTACTTGTCTCTGCGAGATTGATTTCTCTATCATCTCTGATGTTTTTATTTGAACCTGATATATGTATACGCTTTTTCCACCAAGAGTGAAAGCAATGAATACAAGTCCAGATTTGATTCTATGAATGGAAATGATTGTGTATAAGAAACCAAAGATTACAAAATAGAAGAAATTATCAAACAAAAAAACAAGCTAGATAAAGCTCAAATCTAAACAATTTCTTCATCTTTGAACAAGTTTATCCAAAATGTATGGAAGCAGTCTTATAGCTGTCCTTACCGGGACACTTGGACGTCCTGGAGCCAAGAATGCCCGAATACCTCTAAATTAATCCATATTCATCAGAAACGGACCTGTACATCGAGCACGTGGAGAAGCGCCACGCCGGCATCGTGCAGTGCTTCGCGTGCAACTCGCTCGGCTGCGCGTACGGCGCCGGCATGCTCACTGTGGTGCCTCTGCAAATACCCGACCAGGTAACAGCTCTTGGGCTCTCTCAATAGTTTAACTCTCATTGTTTATTGGCTTTGCAAGGATGTAGTTAGGTGGTGCCAATGCTTGCACAATGAGTTCTTATATATTTGTATCTCTTATGTTTCATGCTGAATTATATTCGAACACAATGTAAATTGTTTCTGAATGAATAAATTGAAAACTGAGTCTTTGGAGTCTCCCCGGTCAGAGACGTCCGTGGTGCGCAATGCTGCCATGATGTGTTCAGCTGCCGTCGACGTTTTGCAATTGTTTGTTATTCTGAAGGAAAATAAATAAACATAAAATAAAATATGAGTTTATGTATGTATGTGTATGTATGTGTAAAACAAATGATAGATATAAACGTCATCATGCACAACCTTTCGTCTTCAGCCTCTTCATTTCTGTTTTGCGCCAATCTTGTTCAGGTTTGTTAATGAATACCACAGATATTATAATACTACGATGAATACCTTTTGTTTCGCTGCACAGGACTATCCAATAGAAGTTCCGAAGACAAGGCACTCCATTCAACCCCCCAAAAGGCATAGCAGGAAGAACCCTAGAAAACACAAAGGTATGATTAGAAATCAATCAGTTCGCGTCCAAAATAAGCCGAAAATCATCCGGATTAATGGTAAAGTTTTGTTCCAGCTGTTATGATTCCTCCCTCAAGACCTAACGTGACTCGACTGAACGATGAAAGCGTCATGGTGTCATGGTCACACGACAACCAAGGGTTAACTATACGGTTCTTCAAGGTAAGAAAATTCTCATGATTAGCATTTTAACACCAACACCTAAGTTCCCTTGTAACGTGTTTTTGGATAGCCTTCACAAAACGTAAGCGATATACGGTGACTCCACCATTTTGCTAGATTTTTGTCTGTACGTAAACTCCTTATAAGAAGACACTTATTCGTTGCTTTCTGACGAGTTCTTGGCATAGTTTCCCGTGGTACCATTTCATGTGCAAGTTATTTTCAGTCTCATTTTATGTCACCCACGAGACAAGAACAGCCTTTCAACCAAGAGCGCACAGCATAAACAAGATACACAACCCGATTCATAATTATTTTCTTGAAAACTCGTATTTTCTTGTATAAAATGCTCAAAGGGGACGAAGTAATGGTTTAAGTCGTTGCTTTTGGTCCGTCGCCTGTGCCTTGCAGACGGAAATGCGGACAAAAGTTAGCATTTTATACGAGCTGCAAGTTTTTGTGGGCTAGCCCATCTAGCGAGAGTACTCATTGGAATTAACGATGGCAAATTGGCATTCGTTTTAATTCTGTTCTGCGAGAAACTAAGGATTTAATAAAAGCACTTTGTGAGGATAGCCGAGCTTCATTTCAATCTGTGTTATTTTTTTACGAGGAGTCTTGAGTAGGAGAGGATCATAGTGCTTCTTGAGTTTTATAACATCACCCATTTGCTGCAGGCAGCAAAATACTTAAAAGTTAATGTTTGTTATTTAGAGAACGGTTCCGTCAAGGAATGAAAATGTTGAGCAACTTAAGGTTGATTTTTACTTGCAACTTATTATTTTTTTGACTACATATTGTTTCCGTGGCTCGGAAATTACGTTAATCCGTTTGTCCCGGCTGTCATTCGTGGATCTTTGACAGTCGTTACGGGTCGTCTAAAGTCCGAAACTCTGACAACCATTTTTACCAAAGGGTACCGTGTTATCCAGTGACTGTGTTGTGGAGGTCAAATAGACAGTCGCTGCATGTAAAATACTGGTGAATACCAGTATTTTGCTGTATCAGGTTAGACTGGAAGCTGACGAAAATATGACTTACGACCGATTATGTGGGAAAGGAAAGGAAAATTGCTTAACGTTTTCGTGCTTGATCAAAGTCTTACGGCTTTTTTAAAGGTACAATACAGAGAGGTGAGCAACTCAAGCAATGTTCAGTGGAACACCGCAAACCAGGACATCCCAGCTTACATACATTCCTACCAGATCGATGGACTGACTCCCGGGAAATATTACAAGTAAGTACCGACCATCGTCGACGGTGCAGCCCTGCATACTAAACTACGATATCTACGTAGGATTGAGAAAACGTAGATTACTGGAGGTAGATATTACCATAGATGGAGTTTTCTCGACAGCTCGTTAGCCGGATTGAACTTGAAGGTGAGCATATTTTTATGCTCTTCCTAGCATCCGCTTAAGCTGAAATTTGGCATGCATGATTAATCGGATGCAAAGAAATACATGTACAATGGTTTAATCAAAGCCGAAACACATACAATACTTTTGTACAACCAGGTATAAAAACTAGATCCAATCTACAAAATTTCTCCCTTTGAGCAAAATTGTCACTTTGGGTGATGTTTAGACAGATACTTAGTACCTATTTTTTATCGATCCTTGGCTCATAATTTTAGAAAGAATCAATAAAAATATTTACAAAAAATGCGGCACAGAAAATAAAAAGTCGGAAGTCAAGTGAGAATTGCCTAATAATATGTATCTAACTCCTAAACTATAAATTGCTGAACATACTTCGGGAAGCCGTTGGAGAGAGGCTTCTAAAAAGTTGCTTTGGACCTCATTTGTTTATAAGTAATGCATTCTAAACATAAACATTCCGGAATAAATCCTCTAAATGATACCGTTGTGTAATTAAGAAGAACAACGCAGTCACAGAGACAAACACGGAAAGCGATTTGTATTTATAGATATAGATTATATTTTCTTTTGCTAATGTTTAAAATGTCGTACCCAGGTTCCGCATAGCAGCAGTATATTCAAACCAGGACAACAAGCTCGGCAAGAGTAGCGCGCGCTTCCACCTGCAGCGCGGCGGGTTCAAGGCGCCGCGCGCGCCCGCGCTCGTGCGCGCCGGGCCCGTGTCGCCCACCGCCATACAGCTGGGGTGGACCGTAAGTTAATAAGAAAGAAAATACAACATTTTTTTCACATTTGTTTTTTTATACGTGTTATATAATAAATCACACAAACACAAAAAGAACAACTTGTGGGAAAATACATTAAAAAAAAAACATTAATTCATTAAATCATTTATTTAAATAAGGAGAGCACAGCTAAGAATCAGCGTTCAAACTTTGAACTTAACTTTAAAGTTACAAAAAACTTCCCCCAAAACACTTGCCCGTCTCTAGTTCCTAGTGTTTTGTACTGATACTATAAAAAGCTACGGTACACAAGACTTTTGCATACGATATTATCATCATTCAGCCAGATGACGGCCACTATTCGACATACCACCATGGGCCACCTCCAAAAATCACAACTAGGTACTGGTCCAGCAGTCGACAGAGAAGCTCGAGCCCAAAACACACACAGAGCGGGTGCGGGGCGGGAGCGGGTCGGGTCGTTTTCATCGCGTGAGTCGCGCGGTTCATCGTGTTCACACAGAGCGCGGGCGCGGGGCGGCAGCGGGTCGGGCGCGGGCCGGCAGCGGGTCGGGCGCGGTTGTACTTTGACAGACGGCAGCGGTTGCAGTGTGAAAATGTTGGGTGATTCTGACACGGACGAAGAATTATTATTTTTTACTTATTTTAAAGAGAAGAACGCGAAAATGGAAAAAGTTGTAGGTTCTTGACATTAATAAAAAAAAACATCAATATGGAGAATATCATCGATACGTGTAATGCAACGAATGTAACGCAGCTACACCCACATTGCTATTCTGTAACCATCTTACCTTGAAAACTTAGGTGAAGTGAGAGTGGAGTGAGTCATTGTCATCGATACCTACTGATGCTAAGGCAGTGACAGTTCACTCCAAGCTCACTTTGATATTTTACTACACTTAGTTTTCACGGAGATATTTTTACAGAATAGCACAACCGCTCCCGACCCGCTCCCGTCCCGCGCTGTTGTGTCAGCGGGCGCGGCTCCCGCTCCGCGCCCGCGTTCTTTGTGTTGACATCCATATAATTCCTTGAATTACAATTTATGACACCCGCCTTACTCCCGCGCCCGACCCGCTCCCGCCCCGCGCTGTTGTACACACAGATACCTAACAGCCGCACGGATCGATCCATCAAATTAAGCTACGCTTGCCGCAAACGGTTCGTGGATTCCATTACATAACGAGACTCCTCCGTGTCTCGGAAAGCATGTCATTCGTGGATCTTTGATAGTCGTTACGGGTCGTCAGAAGCCCGAAAGTCTGACAACCAGTCTTATCGTATTACCCAGTTACTTGTACAGTTACTGTGAAGGTCAGATAGGCAGTCGCTCCATGTAAAATATTGGTATTTAGCTGCATCCGGTTAGACTGGAAGCCCACCCCAACATAGTTGGGAAAAGGCTAGGCAGATTGATTTTGACGCTACTGGTCCTGAACGACCATCCGTTCTGTAACCAATGTGCCCGCACACTATAACTAAGGTTTGGCAATTCTTTGATCCAATAGGAATTCTAACATTATACCTACTTACATTTCTGCGGTAGCGGCATGTTTCTTCAATCTAACCTGTTTCCTCAGTGGACTAGCGGTGGTGAGGTAGAAGCAGAAGGTTTCTACGTGTACTATCGCGCGGTGTCTTCAGCCGGAGCTTACGAGAAGGTGACGACTTCTGGAGAACCGCGGGAACTCCTGCTCACACACCTCTCGCCAGACACCAGCTATGATATCAAGCTGCAGGCGTATACTGCACAGGCCGCTTCGGAGTTTAGCGCTATCAAGGTAAATGTGTTCATAATCTGCCATATTGCTGAAAACGAACGTTAGATTTCGACGGTAAGTTGTGTTTCAGCCGTTTTGTCAATTTTCGTGATACTTTGGATATTTTTTTGGTTTGAAGAAATGTGGAGTTGATCAGATCCAGATCTGATAACGGAATACGGGTGGTGTCACAATTTGATCGAACCCTGCGAAAGTGCCTGGGTGGTCCGCGAAATTAAACTTGAATATCGCGGGTTACATCAACTTAATTATTACGTTGTATGGAAATATAGTTATTATTATTATATGGTTCAATTTTATTCTTCTTCCCCAGACGGCAAAGACCCTCCGGTCCGCCCCCGGCCCCGGCCCCCCCCCCGCCCCGCCCGCGCCGCCCGCGCGCGGCCCGCCCGGCGCGCTGCTGACGGCGGGCGGCGCGCTCGGCGCCGCGGCCCTGTTGGTCGTGCTGGCCACTGCGCTACTGCTGTGTCGCCGCGCTAGGAGGCCCACTACTGACAGTGAGTATCTGTTTGTTATGTGGCGGCATCTACAACGCCACATGCGAACTACGCATCACACTGACGTCGTACGAAATCCTGCATCGCGCAAGCAGTGTTTACCGTGCGACTAGGGTAATTATATACAACATCCCGACATCAATCGTTGGGCAGTTACCCACCAGACACAACACCCGTCTGGTCGGAGGATCGTCCCTTTCATAAAGAGGATGAGTGAATTATACACCCTATTCCTCATACCTCTATAGTTACAATAAAATTTTACTGTGGCACTTTGAAAATCTCTAATCGTAACTTCAATCAAGTTGATCAACAAGTCCACTGACTTTGTTTTAAGTTTTCCACTTTATTGTATGTGAGATTTTTTGCTGTAAATATGAAAAAAAAATTGATTCGTTTATAATTTTCAATAGGCGGTTCGAAGAGCTTAGCCCCCTAGCAGGGCAACCTGTCTTTCGAACTATTTTCATACGCGTAGCTACAGCGAACGACAAGCCCGAGCCATTTTGTTAGCATATTTGACACTCACATAACAGATACGTACTACAGGGCAGCTGTCGCGTCCAGTTGTAAGGGTGCCAGGTTTCTAGGAGCAGCAAATGAATGCCCTTCGGGGCTGCTCGATCTGTTTGAAACCGCCAAATTAGAATTATAGATGCAACAAAATTTAATTAAACGTCAAAACATCTTAAGATCATCCGACCATGAAATGTCGAGAGCGCTTAACTTAACAATAGAATCACATAATATCAACATTGATGTCATAATTCCGACTTCAAAGCAGGGCTGTCAAAACACATTGAATGATTTATTACAGAGGAGAAAGGCTCCGTGCCGGAGAGCGGTGGGGCCAACGGGTACATCCCTGCTAACGCTAAAGTGCCAATCACTATTACGGCCAACCCTATGCATTCTGAGGTAAGGCAGCCAATTGAGAGGAATTACTTTGAAAGAATATCTTTGTAAATTACCATTCTTCGAGAATACTAACTTACCTTGAGACTATATTTTTTGTCTGAGCTACATTTTTAAAGATTAAGGGTTTAACAATTCTTATAATTTTCGGCTTATACTCGTAGTTCTTATTAGTGTGTTTATTATTGAGAAATTGTATAATATTTTTTATTTTATGAAGATATGATATTTTTAACTTTCATTATAAAAATCATGTTTTGTATTTCCTTAGGGAGGCGACGCAGGGGTAGAAATGTCATTTTTACATAATAACAACACCGGAAATAACGATGATACACTACCACATTCAAGGAAGAATGGCCCTGCGCCGCGACAGTATGTGTGAATAGAGACTTAATAACTTAACGCATAAGGTTCACAATTTAAACAAGTGTTGCCCCGGTATAACTGCTACCATTTTGGTAGAAAACGAAATTTTTGAAGGAGAAATGTGATATCATTTTATCGCCATATCAAAGTGTACGAACTTATGACAGTACAAAATTTTTATTTATAATATTTACTTAGTGTAGGTATTTGTGATTATTTAGTATCAAATGTGAGGGCACTGAAGATTCTGATGTTTCGATTTTAAGCAAGTTTGCTGCGACTGTGGGAAGTATTTTGTTCGAATAGCTAAAATTGCTACGATTACTGTTTGATTTATTTATAAGACAAGTTTTACGTAACTTTATTTATTAGCGTGTTGAGAAGAACAGTGTAGATCTGAAGCTAGTAGTAAGTATGTATTATGTTAGTTGGCAACGCTTAGCGTTATGCGCTTTAGCTTGTTGCTTAGATAATAATCTCTCCAGTGTTGCCAGAAAATGCAAAAATTAAAATGGTAGAAAAGGCAATGTACTTAAGATTTGTTATAAATTTTGTTACAAACAAAATTGTATATTGACTACTTTCAGTAATTTTCTGTTTCATTATATTTAATTCTTGTATATTTTTCTTTATTATTATATTTTTATTTCTAAGGTTGTGACGGACGGACAGGCATTTATACAATAATGACTATATTTGTTTTATTTAATTTTATACGTAACATCACAGTAATGGAACATGAAAGTTTTTGAAAAAGCATGAAGAGTTTAGACTTCTTTGATTGAAGAGACTTATTAAAATAAAATACCAAGAAGTACTTACATAATTTCTCCTTGAACTAGAAATTCAATAAAGATTTCGGTAAGTTTCTTCAAAAGCATTCAAACAGACACCTTGTAGTTATAACTACGCACTATATTATGATAAGTACCTAGTATTATAACTTTATAACGAATATACTAAGAACGTGTACTGCCTTTGGAAATTTTACAACGAAGTTATCTTTTTGATGTGAAACAAAAAAAAAATACACCTTCTTACATATCAATGCCAATGATGTTAATAATGTATTTTTATTGCTTTTTCTTTGAGGTACCCGAGTACAGAGAAGCACAAATAGTACTCGCTGAAGTTTTCAGAAAAGAAAAATTCAGTACAATTTTTTGTTTCACATTAAACGAAAAACAATGCATTCGCTTATTATTGCTCGCAAATAAGACTGAAAATGTTTTTAGAGTTTACTCAACTTTTTGGGTGAACCGCGATATTATTATCGTAGAATGTACCTAAAGTTAAAATAAAAATACGTAAAATTAAGACACAAATTGAAATATAAAAATTGTTTCAAACGGACTCGAGGCTTAACAGAAATAAAAATTAATGAGTACAGTCACCGCTGTGTTTAAAAACAAAAGGTAAATTAAGTTTATGTAATTTGAATTTAAATGGGCGGCTAATTTTCATTTCTTTTAAGCGCTGTGTTTATTGAACCATGTTCATAAGATGTGAAATGTGAACGCGACTGTATTTTTTACGTTTGTTTAAACTAGTGGGCGGGCGTCAGCTGTTTAGGTCCTGTTTTTATTAACAGGTTTTTTATTTAAAAAAACATATCTATGGAATTAAAAACAATGTCATCTGAAATCCATATTGTTAATGGAATAATATGTTCCGAATAACTAATTTCCCCATGGGTTCCATTAAAAAAAGTCGAACTTTCAAAGTGTCAAAAAATTCGGCGGAAGTTCAAAACTCGATAATTAATGACTCGTTTCGACCTTCAATGAAAAGATATTATGTGCTGGTAGACGATAGGCGAGCTCTTATCTCTATTAAATGCAACATTTTCATCGTTTTTTAAATTAAACTTGAAAAATCTTCAAGTGGTCTCAAGAAACGCTGATGCCTCTTAACCCTCTCGTGAAGCTGCGTAGAAAGTATAATATTTAAATTAAAAACCTTAAATAAGGCGCAGAACTTCATAAATCTTGCTGGCTTAATAAAAAAAAACAATTTATCAACATTAATTTGGGACGAGGTTTGTGGGATTCGGCGCCATCTTAAGTGTAACGCGAACGACTAATTGATTTATTATTGTACCTTTTACTACAATATACCTATATGTAAAAATATTAACAATGCAATCCATTAAAATAATTACAATTTTTTGTTTTTTGTTTTTGTGTCGTCCTGAGTTTATACCCTTTACAGAATGCGGCAATGATGATAAAATAACCGAACGGAGCCTTAACAACCATGCTATGAAAAACAAAAACTTCAAAACACAAAGACATAAAATAAAAAGCTATTTAATTAATAGATAGAAAATGAAAATTATGTGTTGAAGACAAATAAACTAACTTTCACAACAACAACAATATTTAGTAACAACTTTAATTACGTACATAATTTATTACAAGAGAAAATTCGTGAAAAGTAAGAAAAATTACATTTAAATATTCAAATACTGTACATGCGATAAAGATTTTCCATTAAAAAGGTATTATTCCCCGAAAAATTCTCCCTTCTCCCACGTCATGTTTTTTAAAACACCGTTGATTTATGTTAAACGTATTCATGGCAATTAGCCCTGGAAGCTAATTTCCATTAGCCAGACTCTTGTTGTTCGGTAAAATTGTTCCTCGCCACAGACGGGAATTAACAGTAGGCCGAGTAGCGCTGTTGCTACGTTTTTGTTCCAAATGTGGCTCGTGTAGTTAATAAATGGTGGCAACAATCTTATAAAACCTGAGTTTTTCTACAAGGGTTATAAAACTAGGTAGTATTATAATAGTTCACAACAACCTAAGGTGCAACATTCGAAATATTACACGACACGAGTATATCACGAAAGCTCATATTTATATTGTGACTGTCGTTAGGTAGTTATATGTTGCATAAGTCCAACATATACCAACTCTTTATTAAGCTCTAATAACAAACCTCTCATAACAACAAGCAAACAACAAGTAAACAACACGGTATTAACAAGTTAATGAAAAAAAATAAAAAAATGAAAGAATAATGAAACTCTGCTTATATTAACTTCGTAATACATAGGTGTCCACACTAATTTGAATTCTGTTAACTAGCAAAGACATTCGTAATACACAAACGTAATTTCTATCTGGTTACTTTTCCTAATTAAATTCCGAGAATACAAGAAAATAGAATTATATTTTCCTTTCAAGTTGTACTTTAGTCGATCGGTGGAGATATTTTTGTTTTCATTAAAGTACCAATAACATTAGCAACATACAGAAATACTATTCAATTTCGCGGTTCAATGCTCGTCAATACGTTATAAGAGTAATTATTTTTCCCAATAGCATGATTAGTTCCCATTGGGCTACTGGAGAATTTTCCTCCTGTGGCGCGGCGGTATACTTTAGTGCGCGTTACGGTCAATTAGTCGCAAGTCGCAACACGTAGCACCCACTTCGGTAATTAAAGCGAGAGAACAGAACACCAATACAAGGGAAATAATTAATTTTGCAAAGAAAATAATTGCTTTGTTAGCGGCCTGCCTCTGTTTCGTATTTAAAAAAAGAAGCGGACGCTTGAATAGAGTTAATTAACACACGCGAGCGTACGCCTCGGTACGCCAAGTTCTCTCTGAATTTTATATAAATATACTTAGGAAAGCAAAATTTATTGCTGTTCGAAAATTGCCATCATTATGTGAATATACTTAGGGGTTTAACTAAAATGAATTGCTTCGAAGTGTCGCATTTTGAACGCAAAATACATACATAAAACTGAATTAATGGGTGACATTTAAATGTAGTTGAATTACCCCTGCTTAGCCCACGTGCGGATTTGATCTTGTACCATTGATTGATCTCATTTGAAGATTCCACCTTACAAGCCCACGAATGATAAAGAAAAGATAAAAAAAGATACTTTATTAGTTTTCAGCAATGAAATAAAGGTTTGTTCAAACTGGCGCGATATGGCGGGCGCGACACGGGTAGCACTGCCTGTCGCGCCCGCGATATCGCGCTAGTTTGCTATCTATATTCCAACAATTTTTAATATAATCTTGTATTTTTTTAAGTTTTTATTGAATATAGCACTATTTTCCATTCGTAATTCGTTTCTAGTGACCCCGTGGCTATTGTCTTTACAGTCTAAAGTCTAATGGAAGGTTAAACGTTTATCCATCGAGCGGCCGTAGGTAACTATTTCGAGGTCACTGCCAAGATATAATACTGCTATTTATTTATTCTGTGATCAAAATGTTAAGTTTATACTTCAGTAGATTATTTATCTTTAAATGTTTGTATTAAAATTAATTAAACTTGACTGCCTCGTTTGTCCAGTGATCGCAAGCGCATAGCATGAGGTTCTGGGTTCGATTCCCTGGGGGTTCTTCTATCAGGAGCTTCGCAGTAGCAGCCTGGGAGTCTGGATTTGTAACCAGTTGATGGCAATAGCCTCGCCTCTTAATACATGGGGGCTTAGCTTACTGGCGAAATGTGGGCATCCTATAAGTACACCTCTGCCAAACCCTTCGGGGTTTACAGGCGTGATGCTATGCTATGATTATATTGTGGCGGTATCTACATCGCCACATGCGAACTACGCATCAAAGACTTGACGTCACACAAAAATCCTGACGTCACATAAATCTTGCATCGCGCAATTAAAGTTTACCGTGCAATGGACATAATACAAGAACCCGACATTAGGGATGCAAGAAGTGTAAAAAAGTATCGATATTTAAAAAAAAAATCAATATCGATTTCAATATACTTATCGAAAAAAAAATATCGATATATCGGTGGAATTAAAAAAAAAATGTTACTTTATTTAGTTCAAGTTTTATAATCGTACCAAACTAGGAAAAAAAGGACTTATACTTTGGCGACTCTGAATTCCAGCGGTTTTAGTCAGTGGCGACAACGGTGTTGCTATTGGAAATATATCGTTTCTGATACATTTTCAATACTTGATATTTTATATCGATATATCGAAATAATAAATATCGCCTGAAAAATATCGATATATCGAACAAAAAATATCGATATTTCGATATATCGATATTTTTTCTGCAAGCCTACCCGACATCAATCGTTGGGCAGCTTCCCGCCAGACACAACACCCGTCTGGTAGGAGGATCCACCTTTTCTATGGTGGATGAGTGAACTTTACACCCTGTTCCTCATACCCCTAAAATATTAAATGGGTTTAATTTTCACATTTTTCTCGCTCTTTTATTAATAAGCTTTGATTCAAATAAAAAACATCTTGTTTAACGAGATGAGTAGTCAGAAGCGCTCTTGAGAAGACCCTTGCCTGAAGTAGGTAAGCTTGATGGCTAACAATATTACAGAATCCGTGTTTTTAAGAAGGCTTTTTGTTAAACAAGGATTAATTACAATCATGTTATAATAACGCGGTTGATATTACGCCCTATATGGTTATAAGTACGCCCCTATTACATAAACATAACTGGCGAAACAGTGGTGTATTTACCCTAGGGCCAAAAGGGCCATGGCCCGGGGCGGTAGGCTGCGATGGGCGGCGTAAGCCGCACCTCCCGCGAAAATTAAAATTCATTTGGTTGTAAATTTGATAGACATCAAGACGCGGGACTATCGTATAAGGGCCGAGTCACACCGGAATGGTAGCGGCCGGCAGCGACGACGCGGCGAGCACTTTTAGTGTTAAATAATTTTAAACTTTATCTACATACTGAAAAGACCAGTATCACTTGAAAAGCTTGAAAAGGTCGCGAGGCCGCCCGCGGTGACGCGAGCAGCCGCGCGCCACGCGCCTCTTGTCAGTGGTTCGGCCCGCAGCTGCCAGCGGCGACGCGAAGCCGAATGTAGAAACTAAACTAGTCAAGAGGAGACTAGGCGCGCGGTCTGCAGCGCGACCTCCAGACCGGCGGCGACGCCGGGGCACAGAATTTAGTCTTGTGGCCGGGGGCCGCTGCTGGCCGACTCGGCCCTTACTGACCGGCGGCGGCGTGTCGGTCGGTCCGACTCCATCGCGACTCGGGACTAGTTTCGTTGCTTTTTTTTTCCTTTAATTTATGGGGCGGCAAACCTTTCAGGCGCAGGGCGCTGAATCTTAAAATACGCCTCTGTGGCGAAATGTCGGTGTTCTATATACATCTTTGCTTAATTTTTAACGGATTAGAGGCGGATGTTGTGTCCTATAATATTAACTAGTAGGTACCTAGCTCTGCGAACAGGTAGACCTCGCGAACACAAACTGTTTTGCAACGACTAATCTTTAGCTAGTCGCGCCAAAGTAATCACAATGCTAGTCGCGTGGGGTCAGTGTGGATCCCAGAGTTTATTTGTGCCTAGAATAGTATTCAGTATGCGCAGTTAGTGATCAGCCCCAGCTGCGCACGGTTTTTTTGTTATATGTTAGTTTAATATTAATCTTCTTCTTTTCGTGTGAACTTACCTGGTGTCAGAGTTTTAAAGCCGCCCAAGGGCCTCTGACTTGACTTTACATGCCATCGAGAAATATATCTCTGGCATTCCGGTTTCCTCACGATGTTTTCCTTCACCGTTTTTTAAAGCACGTGATAATTATACAATACACACATGAATCCGAAAAGTCAGAGGTGCGTGGCTTGGTTTCGAACTCGAGACCTATGACTTGGCAGTCCGACGGTCACACTACTAGGCTATCACTGCTTAATAGTTAATTAGTTAATATTAATGTATTATACTCATAAAACCTTTCGAGAGGAGCTCGTGGCTAAGTAATAACAGCCGCACGGGTCGATCCATCAGGTTAAGCTACGCTTGCCGGGGTTGGTCCGTGGATGGGTGACCATCTTTACATATCGAGACTCCTCCGTGCTTCGGAGAGCACGTTAAGCCGTTGGTCCCGGCTGTCATTTGTGGATCTTTGACAGTCGTTACGGGTCGTCAGAAGCCCGAAAGTCTGACAACCAGTCTTACCAAGGGGTATCGTATTACCCAGTTACTGGGTTGTGGAGGTCAGATAGGCAGTCGCTCCATGTAAAATACTGGTATTCAGCTGCATCCGGTTAGACTGGAAGCCGACCCCAACATAGTTGGGAAAAGGCTAAGCAGATGATGACTCATAAAACCTTTCGGAATACATTCTCTAAATCATGATGAAAACCGCATCAAAATTGGTTGCGTAGTTTAGAAACAAAACGCGGTCACACATACAAACACGAAAAGCGACTATGTTTTACAATATTATGTTACTTATGCAGATTAAATCTCGCGAATTTTAACAATGCTTGTGGGAAATGTAAATCAACGTAAGCAGACATTAGTTTCGATTTAATTGATAAAGTTTCATCATAATGGTGGAACTGGTATTGTAAGATCATAACGGGCCTAATATTATCGTGTTTAAGAACAGCAATTGCGTATTACCAGAGATTAGCTAATAGGTGTTATGTAGGTTTCCCCAATGAGTCGTTTTAGGGTTAAGTTCTCGTTATAGGGTTTTCATTTCATGGTTAAAATTAAAATGCATATTGATAGATTTCAAGGTTCCTTACTCACAACCCAGTAGCAATGTCATCAAATTATTACAGACTTCCAAAGTTACTTGAGGGTTAACACTTCTTTATTATGGATCCTAAAACTCAGGAAAAACTAGCTCAAATTATTGTCTCTGGCTTGGGTAAATGAATTATTTACAACTAAATTAAAGTCTAACAATGAACAGGCCGTACTGTCAAAATAAGTTCGGCAAGTCGTCAAGCAATTTGCTAATTCGTCTGTACACTATTATTTACGCGCAAGGAAAGTTTCTCGTCATAAATTAAGTGCGGACCAAGTTGTTGGTCGTAAATCTAAGTGCTCCGCCCCCCGGTGCTTGTCTCTTGTGACAAACCCGCACCCGCCAGTTTTCGATGACTACAGTGACTATGATTAGAGGTTTTCTGTACTTAATAAATAAGTAATATCAGCCTATTATTGTCCCAATGCAGGGCAAAGGCCTCTCAATGCTCGTGCCTTCTCATACAGAGAAGGTTTGTTTGCATTGAGCACCACACTAGCTCAAGAGGGGTCGGGTTCTGTACTTCAATCAACTCAGCCTATCGCAGTCCTCTGCTGGACATAGGCCTCTCCCAGGCTGCACTACAACGCCCTGTCCTCCGCCCTCCGCATCCAGTCTATCCCAGCCACCGTCTAATAGTCGTCTTCGGTCCATCTTCTAGCTGAGGGGGTTCCAAACTACGCTTGCCGATACGCGATCTCCATAACAGAGGGCCTAGACAAGTGGCAATCGCTTCGAAAGCGTTTCGTATTTCTACAACGATTCTCAAAAGGATTGACATAAGCTTTTCGATAGCTTATGTCCGTCCTATACATTTTTGCCTTTTCCGTCATCGTTATCGCTGATAGAATGTCACTTTGTCTAGGGCCTCTGGACTCGTCTGCTCCGCCGGCCGTCGTTGGTTCCTTATTTAGATAGAGTTTATTACGTTGTAGATATTCTTAAGGGCCCAATAGCAGCGGTAACACTTGGCTATAATGGATAAAGTTGCATGTCCCTCATAGCAGTAGTAGTATGTTGGTATAATCATTACAAAATATCAGTTCCTCGAAGGTTAGTTTGAAATGTCTACGGAGCAAGAAGTTCCGATATCGAAAGGTCCAGAAGAAACACAAGATATTTCTCTAAATCGGATTTTGACACAACTATGTTAAAATCAATGTTGGTTTCCGTCTTCCTGATCCTGGGGCAGTATCCTTACACATTTTCAGAAACATTATTCAAAATCTCCTAGACGACATTATGAATGCCAATGTAATCCTTTAACCCATCGAATAATTTATAATAATACCCATGAAAACTAAGGTTCCTGTTTTATCCCCGATCATCAGAAGGCATGCTCGCCCGCGGCAGCTACCCTAGCTGTGGCGAACTAAACAAAACAGCCCTGTTATAAAGTCAAGAACTCGGCGAATTCCGTTTCTTATGCCTACCCAACTATTCAGTTATTTATGGAACTGTTCATAAATGTAGCGTTTTGTAACTCACAAGCCGAGGATGTGGTGCTGTTTACTAAGTTTTCATTTGTTGAGGAATTTCATTAGCGCTCGAGTGGAGAGTAAATTGTGAATGTGTAGATAAATAATGAGCAATATTTTGATTTAAATATGTATTTGTATCATACTGAGCGCCTACTGCTTGTGGCTAAGTAATAACAACAGCCGCGCGGGTCGATCCAACACGTAAAGCTACGCTAGCCGAGGTTGGTCCGTGGAAGTGTGACCATCTTTACATATCGAGACTCCTCCGTGTCTCGGAATGCACGCTAAGCCGTTGGTCCCAGCTGTCATGCGTGGATCTTTGATACTCGTTACGGGTCGTTAGAAGCCCGAAAGTCTGACAACCAGTCTTACCAAGGGGTATCGTATTACCCAGTTAACGGGTAGTGGAGGTCAGGTAGGCAGTCACTCCATGTAAATTACTGGTATTCAGCTGCATCCGGTTAGACTGGAAGCCGATCCCAACATAGTTGGGAAAAGGCTAGGCAGATTGATTGAGCGTCCACTGCTCAGTATTTTTGGAAAAATTACGAAAACAAAACCGTTCTAGCAAGCAAGACAAAATGGTGAAAAGCAGGTTGAAACAGAGAAAATATATGGCCACCTAAAACACTGTTAAGTGTCCCTTGACCTAAGGGACTTGTTCGGAGTTCAACCACTAAGCTTTGAAATTATGCTTGTTGACATGGACCGACTTGTTTAGAACATTAAAAATAATCAAGATTGAATACTTACGAAAGGTCTTTTCGCGTGGAAATTGGGCCCTTTGTACACACTCGTTTTACTTGCCGTGAAAAACTACCGTTTATTCGTCCTGTGAAGGCACGGTCGTCAGTGTTGTAGGGATCACTATGGAAGCTTGTTGACAGACACGTTTTCTCTACGGCACGGTTTATACCCTGTACCGCATGCCGTGTACAAAGGGCCTTAGTTCTTATGATAATACAGTACTCAGACATTTATATGGCAATGGCACATCAAGTAGAAAGGGTGTCACACGGGTATTATATCTACGGTCTGCAACAATAGTCGATCTCAGACCAAGAAAAAAGGAAAGACGGAGCGCGCCGTACATCAAAAGTGAAGCCACCTTTTTATCTGTGTGTGTAAAAAGGGTTGTCATTTTTTTTAAGTTTTTCCCTATAATTTGGGGAATAATAAAATATTGTATGGGTAGGATAATATTGTACGAGTAAGATATTGTTGAGTATGGTATTATAACTCGATTATTAAGAAGGACTTATATACCGAAACAAAAACAAAAAAAATACATCGCTATTTCGTATAGCTACTATCCATTTACTTTTAGATTCAGTATTACTTGGAAATCTAAAATATAAATACATAAAAAAAAGAAAACAGGAATATAATTACTCGAAATAAGAAATCATAATTTAAATCGGTTTAATCGAATGGGAAAATTTGAAATCACATTATGGCAACCCTAACACGTTATGTCACTGCTTTCATTCGTTCATTCGTTGAGGTTTTTTGTTCCAAGTAACCTAAAATTCATAGTTCATTAAATTACAAAACGATGTTATTTCAAGTACGTACAAGTGAAAAGTGATTCCGTGAGACTTTTTAAGTGATTTGCAAGTAAGTGATTTGTGTTTTTATAAGTTTTTACTACACAGGAAGGCATAATTCTATTTTTTTAATTGATGTTAACTAGACGACGACTCTTGATGTACTAGGAGCGATGAGCATGGTTTTAGTGTAGGTGTGTGCGTGAGCCTGTGTGTTTACTTGCAGGAGCATGGTTTTGTGGCTTCACTTTTGATGTACGGCGTGATCCGTCTTCCTTTTTTTGTTGGTCTGAGTAGTCGATTAACACATCAGAAGGCCAATTCTCTAGCTTAAAAAACGTTCAGATTCAAATCGCAAAGTGTCAAACATGTCAAAAATGTAGGTAAATTGATAGTAATTTTGACAGATTGCGAATGAGATGCGAATGCAAACGTTCTTAAAAAATACGGGAAGTGCAGTTCAAATATTAAAAAAAATCTGAACTTATATAAAATTAAAGGACTAGGTAGGTATAACTCTTTACTATTACATGAAATACTGAAAAGCAATGTATCGGATTATTTTGAAACAATTTGTTGCTGACTGTGTCATTCGACTGTATTACATTCTACATACCTACTAGACCAGGGTTACAGAGAACTTGCTCTACAAAGCTGAAATTATTCTCTCAGAAAAAAATCCAATTGTCATTGTTCATTGATCGGCCAACGCCATCTAGCGAAGGAGACCGGACCTCACCCGGTTCCGACCGACCGGAATAGCGGTGATGGTGGCGCCCTCCTCGGCGGACGGACCACCGGGAAGTGTGTGCGGTGTGAAGTGTGTTAGGTTTCGAACAAGAGAAAATGGTGGTATTGGTGGTACGGAACTATTATAAAAACGGTGCAACTAGATAGTATAAGATTATTGTCGTCACAAAGTTTGTAAACTTGTTAATATTTCAATACAAATTGACTACGTATATCTCTCAGTGTAGCCGTATTCATTTCTCCTCCACCTTACGTCGCATAAACCTACGAGTTTTAAACAAAATACCAATAGGACGCCAAGCAGCCATCTTCAGACCTCGTGAAAATCGCGGGGCACAGCGAGGCGCCCTAACATATTGGTCCATCCGAGCCAAATCAAGAAGAGTTCCAGTTCTGCCTGTAGTGGATTTTAAGAATCTTCAAACATTCGTCGCATAAATATACGAAATCAAGAAGAAAATTCACTCGGCGTTGAAAACGTATTGATCAAGATTATGAGGAGTGGCAGGTCTGAACTTCCTACCCAATTCCCTTATTCTATCAAACGGTTTGTTTTAATTTCGTGCTGTAATTCCAGTTGTTGAGTGGCGGTACCTAGCCGGTAAGTGGAACGCCGACAGCCGTAAGCTGTAAACTCGCGGGCCGCGGCACGTGGTACCGGCTCCGGTGGCATCCGTGCAACACAGAAGGTTTACAGTGAGTACTCTTGTTTCATACTTTTCCCTAAAATGGGTGAGCCTAAGATGTCGGATTTAATAAAGAAAAGAGCAGTGATAAAAGGACGGTTAACTTTACTAGAAAATTATATTAAAAAATGTACGTGTCCGTTAAATGATCAACAATCACTAGAGTTAAAGTTACGCGTTGAAAACAGTCCGAGTTTGTTAGAAAACTATAGTGTGTTACAAAATATAATTGAGGAAATTGCAGACGAGCTCGATCTTCCAAAACAACTGGAAGAGAGAGAGCGTTTTGAGGAACAGTATTATAGGGCTGTAGCTTCCGCCAAACTCTTGCTGCATAAAGAGGCACCTGAAAATAATAATACTATAAACAATAAAAATAAAATATGTGTAAAGTTACCGGACATTAAAATACCTACCTTTGACGGCTCGTACGATCACTGGTTGGAATTTAAGAATTCATACTGTAGTATGATCCATAATCGTGAGGATTTAGACAGTATACAGAAATTCCATTACCTGCGATCGTCGTTATCGAATAGTGCGTCTCAGGTAATTAGTGCATTAGAATTCACGGCCACCAATTACACTCACGCGTGGGAGCTGCTACAAAATCGTTATAATAATCCACGATTATTGCAACATAACCACGTCAAATCCCTCTTTACGATACCTTCCATTAATAAGGAATCGGCTTCTCAAATTAGGAAACTAATAGACACTGTATTAAGAAACTTACGTGCACTTACCTCGTTAGGGGAACAAACGCATAAGTGGGATACGCTAATAATATATTTGGTTGTTTCCAAGCTAGATCCAGGTACCGAACGTGAATGGGAGCAGTTTAAAGGTACACTTTATCATGCTGATTCGAACCAATTCTTGAAGTTAGATGATTTACTTAAGTTTCTCAAGGACAGGGCGGATATGTTAGAAATGATTAAGGTGAACCATAGCAAACATTCACATGACAACAAAAGTAATGAACATACGCAGAGCAAGAAACAACCTACTCATAGTTACGTAGCTACTCACGCTGGTGATAGTAGTAATAATAATACGAAAACGAAAACTAGCAAGCGCGGTCCGCGCGTATGTGAAATGTGTAAAAGTAATCATTCGCTTTATACGTGTTCTAAGTTTATTAATTTACCTGTTCAAGACAGGATTCACTTAGTTAACACAACTAATATTTGTAAAAATTGTTTACGCACAGGCCACGAGGTCAAGGATTGTAAATTCGGTCCGTGTAGGCTGTGTCATCTTGAAAAACATAACAGTTTGATTCATGTCGATAGCGTGGACAAAGACGGCGCATTAAATGTGGGCGGGGCGAGTTTACAGTCGCAGCCGATCACCACTAACGTCTCCAATAATGTCTCAACTTCATTACATACTTCAACCGATAGTTCTGTTTCACTTAGCAAACAAACATATTCCGTGTTACCCACGGTACTGCTATCCACAGCATTAGTGGATATTGCTGATAATAAAAATGATTATCACACTGTACGAGTGCTCCTGGATAATGGTAGCCAACAGTGCTTCATAACAAAAAAATTATGCGATTTATTAAATATACCTTTATTACAGTCCACTTGTCAAGTTACCGGTGTGGGTCATTCGATAGCGAAGTCTACCCACACATGTAAAATACGATTACGTTCAAAAGTTAAGCATTATCACACTAACATTGAATGTTTAGTGTTGCCGTGTATTACGAATAGGTTACCGGCATCTAATATAAACGTAAATAGTATTATTATTCCAGACAATATCCAACTTGCTGATCCAAGCTTTCATTCGCCATCGGATATTGATATATTGATAGGCGCGGATAAGTTTTGGGATCTATTATGTGATGGTAAAATTAAGTTGAAAAACGGACCTTACTTACAAAATACAAATCTAGGGTGGATAATGTCTGGGCCTTTGTACAATAATAATAATGGCCTGCGCATTAATCAGGTTCAATGTAATTATTCGCAAATACTGGATGTACAATTAAAACGATTCTGGGAACTCGAAGAGATTCCTTACGTGGTTAATGCCCTTAGTGCCGACGAACAAATATGCGAGAACATTTTCGTTGAAACGACAACTCGTACTCAGGAAGGTAAATTTTCTGTGCGTATTCCTTTAAAAGAATCGCCTGTGGTTCTCGGCGAAAGCTATAACTCGGCTGAAAAACGTTTGTTGTCTCTCGAACGAAAGTTTTCTCGTTTGCCGGAATTTAAGGAAAAATATATTGATTTTATGAATCAATACGAAAGTCTTGGTCACATGAGTCGCGTAGATACGTACGGTTCCCCTCACTATTTCTTGCCGCATCATGGTGTTATGAATGAGAATAGTAGTACGACTAAACTGCGCACAGTGTTCGATGCGAGCGCAGCGACATCTTCAGGCAAATCGTTGAACGATATACAGTTTGTTGGGCCACCGCTTCAAAATGACATTTTTTCCATATTATTACGCTTTAGGCAGTATAAACACGTAGCATGTGCCGATGTGGAAAAAATGTATCGTCAAATTTTAATACAGCCAGATCAACGCGATTTACAATTAATTCTATGGCGTAAGCATCCGTTGGACCCAATAAGTGTATATCGTCTCAACACCGTGACGTACGGTATGGCGTCAGCACCTTATTTGAGCATCAGGTGTTTGAATCAACTCGCACGTGAATGTAAGGATGAACAGGTGTCTGCCGTGATCAGGGATGACTTCTATGTCGATGATGTGTTGATAGGAAATGATGATTTAGATAGTTTATTACTTATGTGTGAAAAGGTAACTGATACCTTAAAATCGGCGTGTCTTCCGTTACGTAAATGGACGTTTAATTTGGATATCACTGCCTATGACGTATCTAAACGGTTGTCATTAGGAGACCAGTGTCAAAATAAAACGTTAGGAATGGGCTGGTATAATAGAAGTGATGAATTGCATTTCACGACACGAGAAATTAATAATAATAAAGCATTAACTAAGCGATCAATGTTATCTGTTATAGCGCAGGTGTATGACCCTTTAGGTATTTTAGCACCGGCAATAATAATAGCGAAAATTTTAATGCAAAAGTTATGGTTGTGTAAAATAAGTTGGGATGATCCGGTTCCTAATGATATAATATTAACTTGGGAGAAATTCATTAATACCCTACAAAGTTTACACAAATTACGTATCCCGCGTCATGTACTAGGTGTTCACACACAATACATAGAATTACATATCTTTACAGATGCGTCGCAATGTGCGTATGGTGCGTGCGCTTATGTGCGTACCTACTCAGATAGTTCATCTGTGACTATTAAGTTACTCTGTGCCAAAAGTAAGGTCGCGCCATTAAAACCAGTGAGTATACCGCGACTCGAGTTATGCGGGGCTTTAATTGGCGCTCGCCTATACAGAAAAATTATTGATGCATTACGTTTGACTTTTCATAAAACTTTCTTTTGGACAGATTCAACTATTGTCCTTGGGTGGCTACGAATGTCTCCTCATTCATTAAAGACATTTGTTCAAAATAGAATAGTTGAAATAAATGAAATTACCAGTAATGCTATATGGTCTCATGTAGGTACTAAAAATAATCCAGCGGACTTAGTCTCACGTGGCCTCAGTCTTGACGTCCTCAGTGACAGTATTATATGGTGGAACGGTCCACCGTACTTACAATATCCTGAGTCGATGTGGTCTCAGCAAGGCGCAACTTCTATTTGTGACTACGTCACTGCTGACCTACCAGAACTAAAATCACAAATTACTGTTATGGTTTGTGAAAGTAATGATAATGTTATTAATTTCGATAGGTTTTCTTCTTACAGTCGTATTAGACGTACCGGTGCGTATGTTCTGCGATTCATACGTAACTCACGCACTCAACGACAGGATCGCACTGTAGGGCCGTTATCAGTGAGCGAGTTGTGGGCGTCAACACAAATGTTAACGCGCCTCGTACAACGAGAATCTTTTCCTGATGAATATATTAAATTGAAAGGTAACTTACCATTAAAAACAACATGTGCAATTTCGAGTCTTAATATTTTTCTAGACAAAAATGATATAATAAGAGTAGGCGGACGCTTAAATAACTCCCCTGATTTTGATTATGACAAGAAGCACCCGACACTACTATGTAGTAAACATTACTTTACGCTGTTATTGTTTCAGCATTTGCATAAGCAGCTTCTTCACGCTGGTCCCCAATTGTTACTGGCTACCATGCGTGAGAGTTGGTGGCCGTTAGGAGGTAGAAACCTGGCCAGAAAGGTTGTCCACCAGTGCGTCCGCTGCACACGAATGAAAGGTAAAACCGTTGCACCAATCATGGGTAACCTTCCTTCTGAACGGTTAGAACCGGGGTTCCCTTTCATCCGATGTGGGGTGGACTATGCTGGACCCATATCCATATTAAACCGCAAAGGTAGGGGTGCAAAACTTGAAAAAGGTTATATTTGCCTATTTGTTTGTTTTATAACACGAGCTATACATCTTGAACTAGTTAGTACCCTTTCTGCTCAAGAGTATATATTGGCACTTAAAAGGTTTATATCCCGTCGTGGTAAACCTGCCCAAATTTTCTCTGACAATGGGAAAAACTTTGTCGGAGCCATGAAAGAAATTCAGTTGATGTTCAAAGAATATTCAAATCAAATTATTGATCATTTATCGGACGATAATATTGAGTTTAAATTTATACCGCCTTACGCTCCTCATTTTGGGGGATTGTGGGAGGCAGGAGTTAAATCATGTAAACACCACCTACGGCGTGTTGTGGGTACCGCTAACTTAACATACGAGGAGTTCAGTACGGTGTTGGCACAGATCGAAGCCGTCTTGAACTCCCGCCCAATGTGTCCTATTTCCTCAGACCCACATGATCTTCTTCCACTCAGCCCGGCACATTTCCTAATCGGCCGGCCACTCCTCTCACCAGCCTGCAAGGACCTGACCGAAGCGCCGATCAATCGTCTGACACGGTTCCAGAGGGTGGAACAGATGAGGCAGCAGTTTTGGAAGCGTTGGTCTACTGACTACATTTCGGAACTTCAGATAAGGACTAAATGGAAGTCACATAACCAGGACATAGCTCTGAACACACTTGTCGTCATCAAAGAGGACAACCTACCACCTCTACGATGGCGCATGGGCAGGATTATAAAGCTGTTTACAGGAAAGGATGGTGTGAGCCGTGTAGCTACAATTCAAACAGCTACGGGCCCTGTACAACGAGTTTTCTCCAAAATCTGCCCCCTACCTGTGTCATCGACACCGAGTGATGACAGCAATGAAGACTGCAGAGTCTCCGATGAAGCAGCCACATAAATTGATTGAAACCTGAAGATTTCAAGGCGGCCGGCATGTTCATTGATCGGCCAACGCCATCTAGCGAAGGAGACCGGACCTCACCCGGTTCCGACCGACCGGAATAGCGGTGATGGTGGCGCCCTCCTCGGCGGACGGACCACCGGGAAGTGTGTGCGGTGTGAAGTGCGTTAGGTTTCGAACAAGAGAAAATGGTGGTATTGGTGGTACGGAACTATTATAAAAACGGTGCAACTAGATAGTATAAGATTATTGTCGTCACAAAGTTTGTAAACTTGTTAATATTTCAATACAAATTGACTACGTATATCTCTCAGTGTAGCCGTATTCATTTCTCCTCCACCTTACGTCGCATAAACCTACGAGTTTTAAAACAAAATACCAATAGGACGCCAAGCAGCCATCTTCAGACCTCGTGAAAATCGCGGGGCACAGCGAGGCGCCCTAACAGTCATATTATCGGTCGAGTACCTACGTGGTTTTCTCATCCATTCAGTTCAGGTTGTTTCCCAAATTTAAGAGCTATGAATGTCACTCTTATATCTACATATGGCAGCTATAAAAAAGGGAGGTGTTATAAAAAGTAATGGACTGTTAAAACCATCTGTTACTCCTATTTTTTGCTGAAAATTGCATCGAGCGGACACAGTGACATGAGATTGAAGTTATTGGGAAATTCGATTGCATATTGACGATTGATAAATTAATATAATTGTTCTGGACAGCTGAATTGACGCAGGACGCCAATTCATAATTTCATAATTAATTGCGTGATTTTAATAATGCAAACTTTAAAAATTGAATATAAAACCCAAAACCATAATACCTACTTACTTTTGCCTTTGTACTCATTATTATAGTTATGCCGTATCTTTATGTATGTTACTGTATGATTCTGATTTCAGCAAGAATATTTGCGTTTTCTACAACAAAAATGTCCTTTATTTAATTAATTACAATACTGACACTTCCCGTGACCCAAGGGCTGGCTTTTACCTTGGTCAGAGGCTAAGCATTGCCATTCAACGTGGCAATGCCGCCAGTCTCTTGGGTACACTACCAGCCGACAGCGATGCGGAGGAATTTTTCGATTTTCCATATTTTAGATATTAGTTGTTTATTTGTACATTTAGTTTTATTTAATATTAGTTAGAAAATTGTTTAGTGTTAGATTGTACATTCTTACATGTAAAATAAAACAAAGTCCTCCGCTGCGTCTGTCTGTCGTTCTGTTCGCGATAAACTCAAAAACTACTGCACCGATTCTCATGCTGTTTTCACCAATGGACAGAGTGGTTCTCGAGTATATAATAACCGACATCAACGCGGGCGATGCCGCGGGCATCAGCTAGTAAAAAATAAAATAATAAATACTTAGGTAAAGCAAGGTTTCAATGTAGTATTGTTTAGTTACGATAAAGGCTGAATTTAAGTCTCGAGCAGAACGAATGCCTATGCGTAGACGTGCACGTACCACTGAGTTGTAATGTATGGAACAGTATGAGACAGGACACACCGCTTGCGTCACGCAGACGTGCGCGTTGTTACGCAAGCGAAGCGGTGTGTACAATTCAGTGGTACGTGCACGTCTACGCTTACGTCTACGCATACGCAACGCATACGCATCCGGTCTGCTCGAGCCTTAAATTCAAATAGGTAGGTACTTTACACCCGCACCTACAATCTCTTTTACGAACACACATACATACATAAATACACGCCTTCCCATGGGGGTGGGCAGAAACTACAGACCGCCACCTGCTACGATCCTTACATATACATACTCCTTTTGCCTCGTTTTCCTTCATACATCTGAACCCTAATTGCGGAACATACGATCAATCAAAATCTGAATCATTTTGAAGGATATTGCATACATGTTCGAAAAATTTGTGTGCTCAGCAACTAACGCAATGAATGTTATTCAACAGTCAAAATGAAACAGATTGTGATTGTGTGTTACGAAATGTTATTGAAGGTAATACACGCAACATTTTATTTATTTAAAAAATGCTGCACAGGACTCATTTAAGCATTTGAGGCAAAAAATAAAAATCTTTTAATCAAACCACAGACTTTATTCGATTTAGATATTGTTTCAATTTATTTAATTTACAAAGGAAACGAATATTAAATATTATGTAAATGTAAACCACCCTTTCGCAACTGGTATCCGGTGGAAACTTCACAGACGGAATTTTATTGAATAAGATTATGGAATATCATTATTTTGTGTTAATTTGAGCTAGGAAAAACGGAAAGGTTTCACTGTTTATTTATTTTATACGTAAAGCAGTGAGGATCTTTGAGCATAGATAAGAACGTACCATAGACAGTTGTCTATTCAGTGACTGTTAGAAATGGTTTCTAAAAGAGGTAAGAATGTCCATACCTGGTCATGTTTTGTTCCTACTTCGTTTAGAGTACCAAAATAAAAATGATAAAATGCGTAGAAAAAAAAACAGGAGCTACAGCACAAACGGTTCGGGACACATCAAACAGTTCCGAACCTTGTTTACAATATTAGTAAGTAACTAACAATAAATTTTCGTCTTAGGTAATCTGCAATATCCATAATTCTTACAATAATGACGATGTTAAAGTTGAGCTCTATAATTCTTTCAATAAAACTTAAATTTAGGAAAATACTTTCCGAGATATACGGTAAAAGTTTTGATAGGAAATTTAAACAGGCACCCCTTAAACTGTACGAGCCTGTCTAAGTAAAGACTGTTCCCTTGATAGCTTTTTGAAACTCCCCTATTCAGGGACTAATTTATTATATTTTTAATTTAAATAAAAATGTGGTTAGGCTTTTGCGTCGCAAGAAGGGACATCACTATTTTTTGTATGGGCGGCTGGCTTAGCGAATTTATGAGCGTATTTGGAATGATTTTCAATTTAATTTAAAGCTTTGTTGTCAGAGCAGAATGTAAATAAAAATAAAATTGAATTTTAAATGAAACTAGATTTGGGTAGAGATTAGTATGAAATGTGACAGTTTTTATCTCAAATTCTTTTTTTTTTCATAGCGTAACATACTCAAATACAGGCCTGTTTGATACGACTTTAAAAAATATTTCCCTATGTACACTTATCCTGACGTTTGAAACCCGTCTGGCGGGAGCAGGCTGTCATTTTCGCGCCAATTACGGAGCAATCATGTCTGCAGAAATAATCCGCCAATTCTCTACGAGCGTAGCTGTGACGTCAATATTCTGTGGTATATCGGCGACGGGAAAATGCAGCTGTTGAAGCTCGGTGTCATGGAAAGATCCTTTGGCAAAACAAATTCCAGATGGATGGGCTACTGACATGTTTCACAGCAGAATAGTTATAGGTTTTGAGAAGACTACTGCGGCAGTTTTAAAAGAAGAAAAAAAATAACTACCAGAAGAAGGGCAGGAGTAAATAGGAGGACACAGCTGGCAACACTCTTGCGGCATGTCATAATTTATCATTTATGACTAGATTTTACGATACCGACGAGTGTGTCAGGGGAGCCACCGTGAGGCACGGGTCTTTGCTATGAACCACACAGAACTCGAAAATGATAAGGTGAAACGTTTCTAACACAGGCATTTGTACTGTGCACAGTGCACCAACACAATACCTTCGGGACTGTTGCTTTTAGTAGTCTGTGTGCAAAGCTGTTTGGCATTCGGTCACTAGGTATTTGCTAAATGAAATACTGAGTGTCCACCAGTCCGGCAGTCCGGCTTGTTCACGTTTGCATGTAAACTGAACATCAAACGAAGTACCAGTAATCACAAAGGACTTAGATTAAAACTGTATTTTCACTTTGATATTTTTTATGAAACCGTTGCAGTTGCGGTTCTTTTAGCTGCGGTTTTTTTTCTTTGCATGCAGCGTAAGCCGATATTTTAATTGAAAGTTAAGAATGTGTTCGTGACGTATTTATTTAAGTTTTTTTATTCTAAACCACAGCTTTTATAAACACATTTTATCAGCAGATCTCTGGATATTTCCCCAGGGATAAAGTGATTTTGAGGTTTGCTAGGATATTGCGAAAAGTTCCTGTGGTTAGTGGTTTGGAACACTGCTTTGTCCTGCACAGTAATTGTGTTCAGTTTCGTGATTAGCTTACGCCTTATCTGACTCAAGTCATTGGACCAAATAGGTCTTACGGTGTGTGAACATGTGCTAGGCATTATCGACAATAGTAAACATACACCTAATATACCTTCAACTAGTACACACGATCACATAATCGGTTACAATTCGTGTAGGTAAGTATATAAATATCTCAGTCCGAAACAAAAAGGTAATAAACCAAAAGGTAAGAAATGGTTGACCTTAAAAATAATTCCAATTTTATTAACCACTTAAAGGATATCTGGCTACTCTTTTATAATCCACCATTTAATTTTAAGAAAATCTAATGGAATCCGGGAATGTATTTTGCAGTAAACCGAGAAGATACCTCAGTGAAGCACTTTTAGATTTTAGGAGTTTCCTTCAGTACGAGTCGGTAGGAATATTCTCGTCCTTATTATTTTGGTCATATACTTGGATCGGTAGTACGACGTAACCCATTCAAATATAATAAACGATCTTACATATCCCAAGGCATCAATAGATTTCTTTTTGTCAAAATGTTTTCTATGTTTCGTTGATGGAAAATAAGCTGGATTTAAAAACCTACGTAGAGTTTTTTATGAAGAATATACGGTTCTAATATTTAAATAGAAAGCCATGCACGCTGGACCTTGTCTTCAATCCTGGTAAACTACTTACTGTTTTTCTTAATTTTTCATGAAATAACGGGTGTAAAAAGACGCTTATCGAAGCCGAAAGTCTTGTTATTCCCGTCATTGTGATAATTTTTTGTTCTGGACCATACCTGGGAACCTGCTGGTTACGGAGATATTCAAGGTCAAAGTTCTAACTTTTTCAGACATTTTTTAAAGAAAGCACTTTTTTATGATACCCCCATAAACACAATCTTTTGCGTACGTTACGTTGCGCACTACCGAAACCAGGGATTTTTCACACCGTAAATAAAAGTAGTTTCCTAGCAATTATTGTTCTGCAATGTTAATGTAATTTGATGTACAGAATGCGTAAAGTTGACGGCTATGTGACGGGTATTTTTACATCCTATATTTAGGTAAGTAAATCACTCACCCAACAGAATATAAAGGAATGTTAGTCCTGAAATAACTAGCACCAGTAGAAATAGAGCACAGTTCCATGTTCTTTTAATTAAACATCTCGCCGTCGGCACAGATTACTTACTTAATATTGGGTACTTCGTAAGCCTTGACGAGGTATATGTGAGGTTCTCGGCTAACAATATGTCACCCCCACATGCTATGCGGTGAGATTATCATTATCCTTAAGTATTTTCTGAAAAGAACGTTACCTCCGTTCAATATTATAATGATGTGCTTGCAATATATTTCCGGGAGCAAACGCGTGACATTGTTCTGATAGCAGGAGGGATACTCTTGTTATCAGAATATGTCTCGTTCGTGCTGTCGAAATGGTATAGAAGATATTCAGCCACATCATATTACATCGCTTAATCAAGAGATTAAGCGTTCGGTCGGGACACCAAATATTGTATTTTTGTGAAGTATTGCGATCCATGGCAGTCAGCATCTGTTTACTTCAAAAGTCGCTTTTTAATGGTATAAAATTATAAATCAAATGAGAGCATTCTCCCACTACATTACTTTTGCGCCCCCCTGAACAATCACAGTAGAAAAAAAAATGTCCATTCAACCCAGAAGGACACACATTCCACAACAACAAGAGACGCATAACGTGCATTATAAAGATTCCATTTAAACAATAACAATAATAATTAAACAAACCAAGAACGTTCTCTGCTCTCCCTGAATAATTCGAACATTGTCGAAAACGTCCCAGCTTCGCCTAAATTGCCTTAATTAAGTGCATTCCTTCTAGCGTCAGTTTCACCTATTTCTATGCGCTCTGTTCTGAACCCCAATCACAGAATACTTAGATAGGTACCTGCAGAAGGCTGGCACCATGCAACGAACAAAAAGCAATCGTATGCACACATAGAAACGTACGGTGCGTGGCGATTGCACTTGCACTCGCTGTTCGTGAGCTGTCTCTATGTGTGCGTACGCTTTCACTTATTACATGGAGTTCGCCTTCTGTACCTACCTATCTATGTTGTGTCCCGGTTAACTCGTAAAATCAATATGTGACAGAAAAATCGCCAAAAATGGACAATCAGTCAAAACAGGGACGCAAAAGGCGAAATTAAGAAAATTTATAGCCGCTTATCGAGGGATTAACATGAAAATTAAGGTGTTCATTTTTAATTTCTTTTCAACTACAGGTATTAATGTTTCCAAAGTTTAACATTTCCAGGTGTTTAATTGTTTTACTTGAGAATGGGAAACTTTTTATGCGTTAGCTTAGAAACTTTCTCTTCTTCTTCGTGACGCTGGCACGACGGTAATTCAAATCTTGTTGGCCCAAAACTTCGCCACTTCCACGGCCTCATCCGTGGCAGTGCAGAGGTCACTTTGACTGCATGTTTTGGGACACAGAAGGCAGAATAGGAGGTGCAGCAAGGTTTGCGACACAGCTTCACATTCACACCCTGCTGCCGAAACTTTTTAACCGAAGGACACTATGGACACCTGAAATGTCAAGAGAAAGGCAACATGTAGCAGTAGTTGTCCGTAATTTCACCAACTTTGGCTTCTAAAACCAAGGAACCCTTATCCTTACTTATATATAAGTATATTATATTATTCTAACTTATATTATAAATGTGAAAGTGATGTTATTTTGTTTTTTTTTTTTGTTGGTTTGTTACGCTTTCACACGTAAACGGGTGAATGGATTTAGATGAAAATTGGGATATGGGTACACCATGACCTGGGTTAGAATATAGGTACTTTTATTTTATCCTGATATTCTTACTTGAAGTCTCGCAGCTAGTACTTCAATAAAACAGACCGACATAATATATAGGTGTATGTAGCGGTAGTGCTTTCTCTGTCACTTCTGAAGAGACACATAAATACTTCTCGACGAAAGATATTTCTCGACGGCATGTGAAGCCAAGTCAGAGGCCCATGAGTGGCATAAAAACTCTGACACCAGGTTAGTCACTCATCATCTGCATCTGCCTAGTCTAACCGGATGCAGCTGAATACCAGTATTTTACATGGAGCGACTGCCTATCTGTCCTCCACAACCCAGTAACTGGGTAATACGACACCCCTTGGTAAGACTTTTTGTCAGACTTTCAGGCTTTTGACGACCCGTAACGACTGTCAAAGATCCACGAATTACAGCCGGGACCAACGGTTTAACGTGCTTTCCGAGGCACGGAGGAGTCTCGGTATGTAAAGATGGTCACCCATCCACGGACCAACCCCGGCAAGCGTAGCTTAACCTGATAGATCTACCCGTGCGGCTGTTATTACTTAGCCACGAGCTCCTCACCAGGTTAGCTGCTAACCACACGAAAAAGAAAGACAGACTTAAATACTGCGAGATAATTCATTTTGTAACCGCGATATAGATTCAAATCTCCTTGTTCTATAATGTCACAAACATACAACAAGCAATACCACCATCTCTACAAAGCTTGATAGATAAATCAATAGCGGCACACCGACAACCATGCTATATTATAAGGTCACGATTATTCATACTTATACTTGTTTAAACAAGATCGGGTTGTGTAAACTGGCATCACCGACTGTTTATCTTACAGTCAAGATATGTAGGTATAACTATATTATATGTTGGCATTTCCTATTTCTATATATCGTTATGTGTTTAGTTTGCTGTTTCGTAATTATGGGTTAAGGTTTAGTTTTATTTAGTTTTCCCTTTCATCATATATTATTATTATTGTCATGATTCTGCTCAATCAGCTAATTTTTAGCTCCCATCAATAATGCACTATTGATTGAAGATTTTTAAATACAACCCTCACAGTCATCGCCACAAAGAAAAAGGATTTTTTTTTAACGTATATTTCAAGTGACTACAGTACATGCGGTTGATGACCCCAAAAAACAAATCATTTTTTTTAATTATCTTTATATCGATACCCTTCACCTCTGCGGAGTTTAGCTAACTAATTTAATTTGACCCTGTAACAAAGAGCCTGATAAACTCATCAACCGATAATCTCTTAACTATTTATCTATTGTGATTGATTGCCTTAATAACAACAAACAATAATGGGTTACTGATGACACGAGATTCGACTACAGATAAAAATATATTTTTAGGGAAAATTTACTATTTGAAACATAATAGCTGCTTTGATGAATGCTTCGAATCATTTACCGTCAAAACCTTAGATATTAAACACTAAAATGATACAAACGTCGACCCAGCTTAAGAGAGGGAATGCAAATACTGTGTAACTCAGCTGCCAAAATATTAAACCCCTAGGCTTTGTTCCAAGACATACGTTCAAGACACGTAAACATAGAGCAGTAATGTGCTATATAGGCAACAGCTGCCAGCCTTGATTAAGACATAAATATGCAGCAGCGGTACAAAACATGTATGCGCCGCATGAACAAACCCCATTTCGCCATAGTTCCCGTTTATATGTCCATTTTGAATTTTATTAATATTTCGCCCCATACGCGGGGCGGAGATGACTTGCGTTAACAAAATTGCGGATAGGTTAGTTTAGTTTAGGTAATTTTAGGAAGCAAACTTAATAGATTGAAAGTGTGCTCGGAGTTAGAAGGTGCTCCGACTTATTATGTAAAGTAGAATGCAAATGGAATGTAATAAGCCAATTTGGCTAGCGTTACATTGTATAAATTTTAGAGGAATAAAATAAAATACGGTTGATTGAATGGCTTTGCGGTCACAAATTGAGATTAAAATAAAGCACAAAAAGATTTGATAGATGTTTTCGGAAATAGTGTGATTTGATTTTATATCAGTCAAAGTCACGACTAAGAAGATGACATAATATCTGCACAATCTCACCTTTTGTGGTTGTGCATTTAGGAGTACATGCACCATTGTATTAACATCCGTTTGACGTAATTCATACCCATTTAGTTTGAGATTAAAGCCGTAGAAATCAATTTCCAATTCAATCGACAATGTTCTCCCTTATCGGCATACATGTTTGGCAGAGCGAGGCTTTACAGTGCATGTTCTAACACAATATGTAGTACATGATAGGAAACTATTGTTTATAAAGTACCCGTCCCACCGCCGACGAGGAAGCGAGGAGCTATCAGCGATTTTTTCGCTTAAGAAACGTACAAAAGATTGAGGAGGTGGTGGCTAAGTAATAACAACCGCACGGGTCGATCTATCAGGTCAGGCTACGCTTGCCGGGGTTGGTCCGTGGATGAGTGACCATATTTACGTATCGAGACTCCTCCGTGCCTCGGAAAACAAGTTAATTCATTGGACCGGCTATCATTCGTGGATCATAGACAGTCGTTACGGATTGTCAGAAGCCCGAAAGTCTGACAACTAGTCTTACCAAGGGTATCGTATAAACCAGTTACTGAGTTGTTGAGGTCAGTCGGTCCATTTAAAATACTGGAATTAAGCTGCATGTTAGTTTGGAAACCGACCCCAACATAGTTGGGAAAAGGCTATGCAGATTGATTGAAACGTTTGTAGGTCCCTTGTAGGTAAAAGAGATACATATTAATAGTTGATCGCCGACTGTTCACACTGGCGGCAGCGAGTACTCGTTTGCAGCGACAAGAGCTATCAAAAACAGGACTCATTCAGTGACGCTCGCTTGGCGGGCAGAACACTCACGCTTGGTACAAACGCGTACCAGCGGGAATCGCTCGTCGCCGTCACGCACTCGCTGCTTCGTTTTTAGTTGATAGCTCTACTCGCTCCTCGTTAATCGCTGGTTGTGGGGCAGGTGGCTTAGGAGTAGATGTATCTCTGCGCCTTGACTTGAGAATTTAACAACAGAGTAAGCCCATATTTCAGTTAGTGTGTGTACCTTGTAACGAGTGCTATACGTTTGACACTGTGGGTAGTTGTGACAAGCTTGACGGTTCCAACTGGCTTCCAGTCAGTGGCCCTAATGCTGTTATAAAAATAAATATTTTCTTGGTTTAGAAATAAAAAAAGCTATTGTGTTTTATATTGATTATTAACAATTCACTAAATAACCAAACTTAAAGCATTTACTTCAATAATTGAACCATTTACAGGCACTTTTGAATTATCATGGAGTCGGTCAGTCAAAAAGATGAAGCTAGTTGCCTATTCCAATGCGTCATCATTATCTTTACCATTTCAGCCGAAAGACGTCCACTGCTGGACATAGGCCTCCCCCAAGCATCGCCACTTCGACCGGTTCTGTGCTTCTCGCATCCAGCGGATTCCCGCGTCCTTCACCAGGTCATCGGTCCACCTTATGGGGGGCTTTCCAACGCTACGTCTTCTGGTACGCGTAGTCTTCCAAAACGTTGTAACTAACAATATCAACAGTAGTAATTATATCTATGTATAGTAAAAAATATAACTTTTTACAAAAAAAAAAACGGTGTCTTTGCTTTTCAATTTTCGTTTTTTGCCACCGACTTCAGAAATTAAAGTTATTTTTCACTTTTTTAGTGTTTTTTTTGGAAGTCGGTTGTTTTTTTTTTTGTAAAAAGTTTTTATTTTTCACTTTTTAGTTGTGGTACCTACCCCACACAAATTCGTATACCGTTATCTGCTTTGTAAATAATAGTGACGGAGTCAACTAAGATAATAATATCATCTACATACGCAAAGTGGGAAAAATACGTAATTATTGAAGCTAACTCAAAAACTACGCAAGCAAAATTAATAAAATTTATATGGGACCATCTCTGTAGTATGACCTACCAAACAAAAAAGAATCATCAAAATCGGTTCATAATGGGCGGAGTAATCGCGTAACAAACATCATCATCATCATCTGCCCAGCCTTTTCCCAACTATGTTGGGGTCGGCTTCCAGTCTAACCGGATGCAGCTGAATACCAGTATTTTACATGGAGCGACTGCCTATCTGACCTCCACAACCCAGTAACTGGGTAATACGATACCCCTTGGTTAGACTAGTTGTCAGACTTTCGTGCTTCTGACGACTCGTAACGACTGCGCAACAAACATCAAATCGAATGTGAATCGCGTAACAAACATAAAAAAAACATACAGACGAATTGAGAACCTCCTCCTTTTTGAAGAAGTCGGTTAAAAAGAAGAGAATAATATAAGTAAGTTTGTCTAGTGGTCACAAGCGCTACAGCTGAGCATTGATGTCCTGGATTCGATTCCAGGTTTGGGAAAAGTGTTATTAGGTTTTTCCATCTGAGATTTCTCAGTAGCAGCCCGGAGTCTGATTTGTGCCCTGTTGATGGCAATAGGCTCGCCCCCCATTAACTGTCCAAGTGTGGGTGTTCTAATATGTAGGTACGCCTCCGCCTAACCCTTTGGGAAATACAGGCGTGATGTTATGTAGTTAAAGCTATTTATATGAAAATATATCTGAAATGAAATGAAATTGTTTATTCTGTAAATATGATATAGGAATCACTTTTACACGTCATATTAAAAAATTGTAAAAATAAGCTAGATGAGGTCAGCGTTTCCTATCTGACTACTAGTCTATAAGTAATTCTGTTAACTCTTAAATTAAAAAAAAAAAAAAAAAATTAAAAAAAAAAAAAAACAGATATCGTAGTTTCCAGTTAAAAACTACGTGTAATCCCATTTATAGAAAGTACCACAATACGTTGAAAGTACCGGTGATTTGAGAACGAATAAAAACATAAGCAGTATTAACTGTTTGTCGTCTAAACAAGTTAATACTTTGAGCATGTTAAACTTAATTGACTGAACGGGATTGCTTAAATGCGTTCGTAAACGTTCCCACCACAATCTCTAAGTTTTTATTTTAAATTATTTCTATGGGTGGCTTTATAAGACGCATATAATGGTTAAGTAAAAGATATCGGTGTTGTTGGCCTCGTTAGTCTAGTGGCTAGAAGCGGGCTGAACGTGAGGTCCTGCGTTCGATTCCCAGGACTGGCAACGTGTTATTGGGGTTTTTCTGTCAGGGATTCCTCAGAAGCAGCCTGTTGTCTGTTTTTGTTACCGGTTGATGGCAATAGACTCGCCTCTATTACATGGGACTTAAATATTGCTGAAATGTGAGTGTACCTTTTCCTAACCCTTTGGGGATTTCAGGAGGATTAAGGATTATAGGATCATTTAAAAAAAACAGTTACTATAAAAGGATGTGCAGAAAGCTTAGAGAATGAAACATTAAAAAAATTCTGCGACTTAGGTGACAGTGGAAATATTAATAAAAACTAGCGCGTTCCTAACGATTGTCATAATAAGAGAATGGGTTTGAATAAAAGTGAACTTATTTTAACTACCTTAAGCTTAGCTTATTTATACCAATGCGGTTAAAAGATTATACTTAGAACAGTGCTGCAAACCGCATCGAGTATGGTACATTTTCATTAAGGCCAGTAAAAAAAAATACAAGGACAATTTGAATATAAAAAAAGTACTAAAGCCAATTTTTATATGAGAATTTTTCTATTCGCTCAGTTGCTAAAATCAAACAACCAATAGGCAAAATAAAAAGGGTACCACTATACCACACAAAAACAAAAAAATATTTGATTTGCGATTCCAATTTCTCATTCCCTACTGTATAATATTGTTTATTTTACTTTGTTGGGAATAACTGAAAATACCTACAGGGCAAATTAAAAGGCGATCTGTAGAAATTTAATAACACAAGTCATTTGAATATTCAACGAGAAGGAACGACGGATTATTCAGGAAATGCTCGATATAATCCGTTCTGTAGAAAATTGGTTTACAAATTGTTTGTGCACAGCCGCACTGGCCGAACGCATCGGTACTCTCGTACTTGTGTCGCGGGTAATCCCTCGATATTGTATAATATCGTTCGTATAGCCGGGAAAACCTGAATCAGAACTCGAAGGGATTTTCTGGATATCGAAATCGATAATACCATAAAAGAGCAAATTATTATATTCTTTCACGTTTTTGCTTGTACATTTGGATTTATTTATGGATTTATATATTGATACTTTTTTTCTTTGGACTTCTCGTTTGTAATTCTTATAATCCGGGAATACGCTGAGAGGAGCTCGTGGCTAAGTAATAACAGCTGCACGGGTCGATCCATCAGGTTAAGCTACGCTTGCCGGGTTTGATCTGTGGATGGGTGACCATCTTTACATACCGAGACTCCTCCGTGCCTCGGAAAGCACGTTAAGCCGTTGGTGTCATTTGTAGATCTTTGACAGTCGTTACGGGTCGTCAGAAGCCCGAAAGTCTGACAACCAGTCTTACCAAGGGGTATCGTGTTACCCAGTAACTGGGTTGTGGAGGCCAGATAGGCAGTCGCTCCATGTAAAATACTGGTTTTCAGCTGCATCCGGTTAGACTGGAAGCCGACCCCAACATTGTTGGGAAAAGGCTAGGCAGATGATGACGCTGGATGTGAGAAGCACAGAACTGGTCGAAGTGGCGGTGTTTGCGGGAGGATTATGTCCAGCAGTGGATTGATTTTAGCAGCCCAGAGTCTGGATCTGTGCCCATTTGATGGCTATAGGCTCGCCCATTGTTACATGGGACTTAAACATAACAGGTGAAATGTAGGTGTACTATATGTGGAATAAAAAAACGTGATGCTAAGTTAAAACCATACCAAAGCCCGTCATTATTTATTAGTAACCGAACATTTTAATCGAACGTCCTTTCAGAATTTTTATCCGTTTTTTTGCAGATTATGTTATACAAAGTGTGTCCGCGTTAATTAAAAGTTGTTTTCGATTTAAATAATATTCAGGCGCCGACGACAAAGGTTCGTTAAAAATGCATGTTTTTAATCTGCCATGTGAAAATATTATTTTTGTTACTGCGCCGCATTGCCAGTCGATAGCGTGGTATTACAGTTTTTTGTTGATGCATGCCATTTTCATCTGTTTTACTGTAAGATACATTTGAATTAATATTTTCTGTTATTTTCATTCGTATACAGCGTGTAACAATAACCCTGTCCAATCCGTGCGGGTGTTGTTATGAATAATACTGAGAATCCATTTATGTGGTTTATTTTTATAAAAAAAAAAATTCGTCGCATTTTTTTTTAAATGGGGAATTTCACCGTTTTATTACATGGGGCGCAGGCGGCCGTCGTTAAGTGGGTGTATACAAGTTATAACTTATGACCTCTGTAGAAAATTTGCTAATTTATAATGAAGTTAGGGTAATTTTGGTACTAAAAATGTGAATTGCAAATTGTAATTTTTTCTGGAAATGTTATTGCAGTACCTATGTGTCCCTTTCGGATCGGACAGGGTTTTTTTACATATTGTATATATACAGCGTACCAAAAAGGTGTGGTCAAATATTAGGCAGCAGTGTACTAAAAAGATGTGGTTAAATATAAGGGTATGGTGATTCCATCAAACTGAACAACTTTCTCCATGAGACCAACATCATAATCGCGAAAAAATAATCAGCTGTCCCATAAATTTGGGTCGAGTAGGTAAAGAAGTTTTGTATGGCACAGTTGACAACACCTTTCTAATACATTCTGTATTTGTGTTTAATTTTACTCTTCTTTTATTCAACCATTGGGATTATAATATGTACCCTTATAATGGTACTCTTTTGCATGCATAATGTATCAGACAAAAGACTTAAAATATCGAATTTATTAAGCTTCAAAGTTATTTAACTCGAAAACTGGATACAAAGGCTCCAAACCCCATTACTTATTCTTATACATATATTCAGATTCCCGATTCATTCTCAAAGTTATACTTGAACACAGCAATACAAATAAATCTTCATTGTACAATGTAAACCTGTGTTGGAACTCGAAATTCATCCGTTGGACGTTTGTATGTGTGTGTGTGTGTGTGTGGTGTAAACATACCCAAGCCTCGCCTAAGTACATGTGCATGTGAGAACAGAAGTGTTGCTTAGCACGTCAGAAACGATGAAAAGTTTAAATTACATTTGACGTAGTATAATGGACTTGGTTTTTTCGTAGCATTCGTTGTGTTGAGACGTTCTAACATGACAAGACTTGCTTCAGTCAAGTACGAATTAACTACATGTAATCATTATTGAAAGCTTTTTAGTTCAGAGATATAGGGATAGGCTTCTTTAAGGCTCAAACTAAATTCAACAACTGCCTGTATTTCCCCAGAAGGTTAGGGGTGAGATGGCGGGCCGAAATTGATGACTATTATAAAAAGCCAAAAGTAATAGAGTCGTTTGCTCTAATGAGGGACAGAATAAGCTAGCGAAAAGAAAAGGATGGAAATAAACGTCGTCCCCTACGAAGTTACGAATATTCGTAGCTGATTCGTAGCCGCTTGCTACGACGCTACGGCGTAGGCGCATATTCCGGTTTATTGCAATTAGTAAAATCCCTAATACCCGAATACTTTTTTCTGTGTTTTTTACATATTAGTTGTATGCACCCACTAATATTATATATAAAACACCCACGTGTGTGTGGTGTGTGAGGGTGTACTAATAGGTCTATACACCTCTGCCTAACCCTTCGGAGATAACAGGCGCGATGAGACGTGATGTTATATGTGTGCAATGTGCATTAGTTGTCTGCACGAGTACGCAATGGAAGGTCGATGGCCTGGATAGTTAAAATTAAGTATAAAATGATCAGAATCGTTTGTTAATATGCCAAACGATAAAACTGATTCCAATATTTAGTATCAAGTTTGCGTTTGGGTAGCTGCCCAAATGTAACTGGCACTGATACTATTAACCACTGTGTTCCGTTTGTTTTCGAATTTAATCCAGAGTTTAATATTGTATTCTTCATAGGAATGTAATATATTCAATAAGTAACTAGACTATAAACTATAAATATATCTCGCAGGCGAGAACTATAAAAGTTACAGAGGTATCTTTTTACACGAATGCGTTCAGTAATCTATCGTAGATAACGTTGTTAGCAATGCAACTTTCAACTACCAAACCTAACCGTCACCTTACTTATTTGGGTGTTATTGTTTGTTTTATAAATTTTAATTTTATTTCATGATTTTAATCAAAAATTTTATTTTATGATTTTAATTTTAATCAAATTTCAATTTTATATCCTTAATTTTATTTTTATTATTTTATTAATTATGTTAACATTTATTGTGATTGAAATTTTAAATTTTTTATCATCGTAAATGGATTGAAATAAATGATTTTTGAATATGAATTACACTTGTGCACTATAATATCTCCGCTGAGATTGGTCACCATGGCCGAAATTCAGTCATTATTATTATTATTAGTAGGTAGTTGGTAAATCACTATCATTGTATATTGCCATGTCCTCTTCAAGTAGTAATTTCCTCTGGGCTTAAGACAACAGTGTCTGTGTCAATCATTGTGTTGAATGCTTGACAGTTGGATGTTTCCGGCCGCTTTGTGATGCACCTTGTAAGTCATGTCCATCTGACAGACGGTGGAATGGAATTGTAGTAGATATACAAACAGCATTATACTTTAGTAAAATAGCTGAGCTTTACAGGTAAGGAAGGAAACTCTCATCATAGAGCTCATAGAGCTTGGATTGTGGTGTTTGGTTTAACCTAATATTAAGAATGTCAAAGTTTGTTTGTTACGCTTTCACGTTAAATCCGCTGAATGGTTTTGGATAATATTTGGCTCAGGTAGACCATGACCTGGTTTAGGAGTTAATCCCGATAGGCCCACGGGTTCGAGACCTATGCGGGTGAAACTGCGGGTTGCAGCTAGTACATGATAAGTCCAAAATTGTTCATTTTCTGTTTTTACATGGGTATACTCAATTGTTTTGTTGGTATATTCTTTATATCGTAACTATTCCGATTTGTAGCATTTTTAAAGTTCCAAATGCTCATACCGTAAAATCATTATTTTTGGACTTATCATGTATGTACCAGACACCACGTGCTACTTAAATGTAAAATTCGGTTCGCATCGCATTATGACCGCACGCCATTCGAAACCGAATTCAATTGTTTTTAATGAAGTGAATACGCGATAATTGTACATCCTTAAAACCAATCGACAGTCCCATTTACACGATGCAAGTTTTTTGCCTGTGACATGCAATAAAAGTGAAGCAACAAATTAAATGATTTGCATCGTGTAAACACTGTTTATATAATGCAACTTATTGTTACTTCAACTTATGGTATGCCACAAGCAATTAACTCCTAGGCCCCGTTCAAGAGCTCGAGCAATGCGATTTACGTTAAGCAACACGTGCGTGTGTCACGTGAATCCTTCCGTCGCTCCGCAAGACGCGTCGCCGTGACTCATGGCATTCTCTAAACAACTTCTTTCATTTGTCGCAAGAAGCGTGTCGCTTGAGCCTATAGCTCATTAGATGGGTTAGATTAATACTTCTGTTGTTCCTGGCTACTGCCACCAGCCTCATGTATCGTGTGGCGGCTGGCGGCCGGCTCGCGCTAAGTATACGCTTGGGATTCTTGGCACCATACCACTGATGTGTTTACGTGCAGCACTCCTTTTATATTAATCGCCGTTTTGCTAATACTTACGAGCACCTGTTATTTCACAGGGAATTCGGTAGCGGTTCAGTTGTGTTTCATTTTTCACTAGTTGTAGTTCTTTTTTATGGCAACCGCCATCATAACTCGCGCTTGTGTTGTGTTAACGAGATAGAAAAATACGCAGAGTGTAGCATAAACAACAAAGCAGCATGTTGTTACTAACCTGCTGGGTCACGGTAATCTGATAAATAAATACATATAATATTAAGCAAGTTGTTTCATATTTTCATATTCCCAAACTGCCGAATAAAAAAAGAGTTTTTGATAAAAGATAAAAAGTATGAGAACATCACAAATAACCTTGGCTCTTAATTTTAAATCTAAGATCAAAAGTTTCACAAGAACTATTACAAACTCAAGTCTTTCAAAGCCAAGATAAGGCTGTTAGCCACACTTTTCTAAACATAAAACTTAATCGCCGCTTAAACAAACCCAGATTAAACACGCACAACTTTAATCAATTCGTTAACTGCGTATTCGGCCGTTTGATAAGCAGAGAGGATCTGAACCGTGGAAATTTAATTTAGCTTACAACTCGAACATTCAAATACTCATTGCATTCCGGGATACCCGACATATTTAACGCTATTATTTATCGTAGACATTTGAAACTTTCTGGTTCTGACAAGTGCCAAGTTGGAAACCGGCACTTACCGTTTAGTTAATTAAAAGTCAGTTAAGTACAAAAACAGTCCAAATGAAGGTAAACTGGGAGCAGGCTACGGTTAGACAAATTGTGTTCGGTGTAAAGTTGGCAACTAGTTGACTGGGCTGACGGCTTATAATAAATTGAAAGAGAGAAGTTTTTTTGACGGTCTTCGGGGTGTATGGAATCAACAAGTTTTGGAGTTGAAGAATACTGCTGAGTAGTAAATATGTAGCATTACTGTGTAGGAAAAACCAGTCGCACAATAATGTTTTTGTAACGTTGGAACCAGGTTCATACCACGTAAGGAGACACCAACTACGTTCAGGGGTTTACCGATACGTAGCCGACTCTAAAGTCATGTTTACAACTTGACTCTAATGAACAAAAGTCGAAAGTTGGACCGATATGGGTTAATATGACAAACGGTATTGGAAGCCCATCTTTGAAACGAGATAGTTGACAAAAATATAGGTGGATATTTTACAAACTGCTTCTGTTAATGTATAACAAACTTCCCAGTATCAATATTATGTATACGACAAGCTTAGGTAAACAGTAGCCAGCTCTATACAAAGCTTGCAGGTGTAATCACATTACATCAGATACGTGGTTTCATTATTTACTGCTAGGAACTGTGGTTTTATTCACACGGCTCACATTTGGCCGTCAAAGTTAAAGTGTGGGCGATACCTACCAACCACATCAAGGCCACGTAGTAGTAATGCCTATGGCATTAAGACCGCCTCTGTATATTTGTGTGCTTAAAGAATTAAATAAATAGCGTCAATGCAACCACCAGCCGGACCGCGCACTAGCGGCCGGCCACATCACAAACTCAACGTTGTGTCGACGTCTTCCTCCACGAAAGCCGGAGTCGATCTGTCTGTCTGCAAACACTAGCTACGACGTAACCACATCGCAACTACTAGCGACAACACACGCACATCGAAATTTTGCAGTTACTGCAAGGTAAACTGCAAGAAGCTGCAGCGACACTATTCACACGTAACCACTTCTTGCCTACATTTTGTCACTACGATGTAGTGTGTTTGTGGTACGTGCGTTCGGGCCCTAAATGTACAGATAATATATGATACGATACAAAAACTTCTCTACAGGACATTGTTAAAATAAAAAATACAAAAATTTGTTATTTAATATTTCAAACGCCATGGATTTTAGCGGCGGCAGGGTGGTGAGCCGCACAAAAAACGAATAAAATGTTTCCGCACTCGGCTTTCATAAGTTGATTTTTGTTGACTGACGGCCTCTAGAGGAAAAATTATGTTGTGTGAAACTTTTGTCTACAGCCTGTATTCGTGACGTCAGAGTATATGCTTAGATAAACATGTGATTGCTCGTGAGTGTTCTTGTTTATGTAAGAGGGAAATTGCAGTTAATGAGTGTACGGTGGCTTTAGTTATTTATGTAGCTTATAAATACATAGGTATAGTTAGGTATGTGCGGTTATCACGGGTATTACTTTATAGTGCATAACCCTCCTTTTTTCTTCGCCGTAGTCGGGTAAAAATGAGTTGTGCCTTGGTACTTGTATAGTTTACTCAAATATTAAAATATCTACTGTATTGTAAAGCATTCTAAATTTCAATTATATAACCAGAATGTAAGGAAAATTGTACTTAAGTACATTATGATAAACCATTTTCATTCGTTTTTAATTTGAAACTTCATACTAGAGCCAGTCTATCTACCACGTAAATCAAGTAAAGCCTCACAACACACACACTTATATGTCAATTAAATCTTTCCAAAATGTATTACAAAACCATCGATGTGGTATACAGTAAAGATTAAGTGCTAACTCTTCCTTGATCGCTATCAAAGTTCCTCCCAAAAATGTTAAATGTAAAGGCTCCACTCCTCCGAGCCTTAAAACGGGTATGATCCAAAAATTATAACTTTCGCGGGGTTACTTAATATCCCTCCATCAGCTTATCGTCTCATCTCCGCCATTGTTTTCGTACCTTCCTCCAACTTTCAAGTTTGTTCGTCCTATCAGCCTAAAGGGAAAGTTCACCACAAAAGGTGTTGTCTCCGACGAAAATTAAGCTTTTTTTCTCCGCATATTGATTAGAAAATTAAAAAATATCCCCCAACAGGTCGGTACTAGGGTAGTACGGAACTCGTTATCTCGAAGAGGTAAATCGGCTGGCGGTACGTAGTAGGCGACGGACGATAGCAAAGTTTTTCCGTTAAACCTTGCAATTTATAACTGCCTGGTACATATTCTTACTCTCGCTAACAACTTCTGTATGGCAGCGGACGATATACGAGTTTTAATAAGGAATTTGTTTATTTTAATACAGTAAAATTGAGAATTGTGTTCGTTCGTTGAATATACTTTTGATATTTTGTTTCATAACATTCGACACTAAAAATAATAGGGTAGTAATAACTATTCCACTGAATAGCCGATTTGAAAAGGAAGAAAGAAATAAAGAAAATACGTTTATTTGCGGTAAACTTGGCGCAAAGAAAGAACAAATAGGCACACGAAAAGAACAATTTGGGGAAAATATGCGTTACATCCACGCAAATAAATAATGTCTAATTTTATCTACGGCCAATATAGCTAATGAATCATTAGCTAACATACATTATTGGCCGATAACAATTTGTACAATACATTTTATTGTTCAACTCGTTTAGGCTTTATTTAAAATGGCCGATAAAATTTAATTGTTACAGCCGCTATTGAGTGCTTCAAAACTATTTACATAACCATTACTGAAATAAAATATTGCTGATATGAATATAAATGCATGTATTCAATCGTACTTCAAATAATTCCCATTTTGCTGACCTATAAATATAATACAGATGGCCTATGGGGGCGAAAGGTTCTGGAGTGGCGACCGCGTACCGGAAGATGTAGCGGTGGAAGGGCCCCCCAAGTGGACCGACGACCTTGTGAAGGCCGCAGAAATCCGCTGGATGCGAGAAGCACAGAACCGGTTGAAGTGGCGGTGCTTGGGGGAGGCCTATGTCCAGCAGTGGACGTGTTTCGGCTGAAATGATATTGATGATATGATCTTTTGTGAATCTCTAATAATTGTTATTGGGGACCAAAAAAATACTAAATAGCCAAGTAACTGTTACCAACTTGGATGTAGCGCTTACAGTTCTAACCTTACCCATTTGTGTCGGGGTGCCCGAGCTTAGTTACTGGGACCAACTGTATCATGACTGAGATCTGTATCATGATGTTGTGCTATGGGGGACCCGCGGCGCAGCGCTGATTTTCAGTGGTCACTCAAAAAGTAAAAACCTTAGCATAGCCCTGAAAATGGTCAAGAACATTTTAAATTCCAGGTGAAACCGTGGTAAACAGTAACAGGAAAACTAGGGTAAATTATTAAAGTTAAACATTCGTGAATATACGGCAATACAGTTCATAGAAATTGGTCGATAGCAATAATTAGCCGTACGGTCTTAGCTTAGTTCGAGTGCAGCTAAGAAGTAAGAAGTTTGCTAAAACTTGTTGTATCGCAAATTGCCGTAACTAACGAAGTTCGCTTCAAAATGCTGGGGATCTAGAACTATTTAATTATTACTTGGTTAATTTAATTGTTCATTTATTTATGTTTTAATGTAGGTAGTTTATACACAACCAAATAAGTGTTGATTATTTTATAAATAACTGTAAACTAGGAAAGAAGTAGCTGCTTATACATACGAGAGCACACGCACCACGCGACAACGGCAGAGGCCAGCGCCTACACGAGTTGACGGCAGGTGTCGACGCGTGTCGGCGGCTGCAGAAGCCTCTGCCGTTGACGCGTGTCACACATGTGTATGAGCACTAAAAGGTATCAAGTTAATAAAAAAAGCTTTGGTTTGACTTGTTAGATGTTTCAAACGTCAATTCTTGCAATGAGCAAAAGGAAAATTGGAACTTTCTGTTCCAATTTCAAAACGGTCTCCGTACAAATTAGCTGTCCGGTGAGAAAGGGTTTGAAATTGCGCGAGAAAACGAAATGAAATGAATGTCAAGATGCGTTCCGGGTGAGTGGCAAAGGCAGTCTTGCATTCAGATTTTCCACATCAGGATGGTCCGAAAATAAGGTGGATGTAGTTACCTTCTAAATATATACTTCACTGAAGAAAATATAACAAAGGTCATGATTGTATTCTTTAGTTTACATACAAATTAAAAAGAATAAATAATAAAATAAAATAAAGTTTACAACGCTTCATGAAAATTCTTTATGCAATTCACATGTTAACAGGCTCTTTACTACGTTATGACATTTTGCGTCGTTAGTCAAAAATGTTCATCTGCATTTGTCGGCCACAATAGTTCCGTGTGTGTGATTTACCGAGCAATCAAAACATGGCGTTGTGGAAAACACTCGGTTGGTTGTCCCATAAAACAATATTGTTGTTGCTGAGCGCCGCAACCGCATTAACATTCAATGGAGTTGTCCGCAAACGTTGAAACTTTAATATATCGGACTGGATACGTAATAAAATCAAATAGTAAACCTGGGAAGTAGTAAAAGAGAAGATTGTATGTATCGGGAAATGAGCCGATTGAGGGAAACGAGTTGCGATCCGCAGTTAGTATAGAGATCGCGTCATTATTTGGAACGCGGCTGTAATTGTTATTAGGTTGCGTACATACGGCTCGTAGTTAGCGGTTGACTGTTAGCGATGCGTACTATTTCATTGGTGGCGTTTACAGTTAATCGGTGTAGCAATCACAAATGTAGCGGAAAATACATAGTTGATCTCCAATATCGTCGAGCGAGCGATTCGTTGCGTATCACATGGAACAAAGTGCTCGCGTTGTTCCGCTCAGCGCGTTCTCAATTAGCTGATCTAATCTATTTAATCTGAGCTCTGACGCTCTCGGGAAGCTTTGTTTTGCTGCTAAATTGCATACAGGGTGTTGTCATGGCCACTTTCACGACTGCTATTTTACCTGGCTCTTATTTCGATACGAGAAAAGAAAATGATTTGGATTTCGTATCTTTGAATTTTCCTTGTTTTTTCACTCACTTCTTTTTAGCTCTTATGTTTTGCAACACAAAGAGCAGCTATCTAATTGCGTAATACTAAAATGAAACTTAATCGTTTACGAAAATGTAAACGATTAAGTTTCATTTTGACAGTTCAACAACATTCATTGTAGTTAATTGATTCAGGCGTGACTCTGCGGAAATCCATTATAAAATACAATAGACGCTGATATATTTAGTAACCTACTCTGCGTCCAGCGCTCGGTGTGGTAACACGTCGCGTTCTGGTTTGCAATTGGTCAATCGTCATCCTGAAGATGCCTCGTTGAGAGGTGAAACACGTGTCGATTTCTTACAGGGTTTTTATGACTCTTGAAGAATAGTCAAGCGGAATAGGTTACTAAATATATCAGCGTCTATTGTATTTTAACATTCATTGTGTTATTTACGTTGTTGAGCAGATTTTTTTCAAACTTATGAACCAATTGATTAGCAATCGGTTTCAAAACGATTCAGATTGTGATTGCTCGTGTATTACGGAATTAGGGTGCAGGTAAAGATATTTAGTGCATGTGTGAATTTTCCTTTTTCCTAGAAGAATCGAGCCCCTGATCACAAGGCAACTAACTGAACGACATTTGACGTCACAATATTCGGTCACTGCCACCCGATATGTTCTGAAAGTTCTCAATATGTGACGACACATTAGACACGCGTAAGTGATATTAATACGGCTTTTGTCCTCTAACAAAGGCAGCATTCAATTTGTCTTATTTTCTTCCACTCCTCAACGGATTGATATAAACGCTCCGCCCTGCAAAGATCTTTGTTTTAATTTAGCTAAAAAACGAAGACGATGTTATTTTGTCTACTCGCTGCAGGCGAAATTGAAAATCGTGTTTTTCTTACGAGTCGTTTCTTATACTATGTTCCATATTGTGTAATAAAAATAGGACAAGTACGAGTTGGACTCGCACACGAAGGGTTCCGTACCACCGTACTATATTTAGCAAAAATCCCCGAAAAAATTTTTTAAAAATATTTTTAACTTTAGTTTATTTTTTATTATTTGTTGTTATAGCGGCAATAGAAATACACACTTTGTGAAAATTAAAACTATCTGCCTATTACGGTTTATGAGATACAGCCCGCTGACAGACAGACGTACGGAAGGACTGACTGACAGCGGAGGCTTAGTAATAGGGTCCGTACTGGCACCCTTCGGGTACGGAGCCCTAAAAAGCTTTGCTGGCAGCTTTGTCTGAGTCAATTTGAATGGGAGTAGATTTAGGTATGAGTTGATGTTAAGATTAATGAAATTCGTAAAAAAAATTGCGTTCGAATATTGAATCTTTTTTTTTCCAATACACAACCATTTTATTTTGTTGTCTCAACTCAACAAATCCGTGAAATTCGATTCCAGATCATGTTACGATATAGCCCAAACTAGGATTATGTTTTCAGGTTTTTGAACTGACTATCATAGTAGTTTTTCTGCCGGATTGGTGATGGTATTAAGACATGAAAGCTACGGATTATCCTTTAAATAATAATCCCTTGATCGTATCTTGCGACTGTCGCGAGATCTTATATTTAATCGTCTTTGTTATTGAGTTAGGTTACGCGTAAGATTAAGGGCGTACCCTACCTCAAATTGCTAAGCATGATCCTCAGTTATGCCGAAAATACTTCAGCATTAATTTAGAAATAAACATATGTTAAATTGAGGATTGATGCTAGGTCCGGTAGGTGTTTGGCGAAAACACGATTACATAAAATTTTCTCGATAGAAAAGAATTCCAAAGTTACCTCTAAACAGAACTATAAACCGCTGGTATTAAAAACATACTTCAAATTAGATCATGAAACCTTGCATAATAACTGAACTCTAAAAAAAATTTTTATTTTTTTTAATTACCTTTATTTTCACCGTTAAAAGCAATTACTTAAACTTTTCGCGCCTTGAGGTGCGAGCGAGATAAAATCTGAGGTAGGGTAGGTACAGCTTTAACAAGTACTTATAAGTATATGTAATATACTTACAGCCTACACACATCAACACTGTCTCTTCAGTGTCTTCATCAACTGTGTCTATTTCAGGTTTAGTACTTTAAAAGTGCTGGTCATATAAAAGTGATTTAACGTTTAAACGTATTTGTCTTTTTCTTTTTTTTTATTTAAACCTCAATATGATCCTGGCACATTTCTCTTCTGTATTCTAAATTCAAATAAAAAATAATAATAATCGCAGTGGCGGTAAAATTAAATTAACTTTATCACGATTTTTCGTCTCTATGTGTTTTCATGACTAAATTGTTTTTAAAAATAAATTTAATTTTCTCTCAAGTTTGATTATTTAATTCATACTGTTGGATTTTCCTTTACCATGGGACGCCCACATTTAACCAGAGAAGACATGTTGAGAGCAATAGGCATGCTGGAAGCGGAACTGCTGCTTGTTTTGTTAGTCTATGTACCTATTCCTGTAAAAAAATACATTTTCAATATTGACAAATGGACCATTTATCCTTACTCTTGCTCTTCTATAAACGCCTTTCGTAACACTTTTCCAAAAACAGCTTCACTAGTTTACTCAAACAAGGTAACAGGGTTGTCAAACTACTATTACCGAAACTCTCATGGCCCGTCTAACTTAGAAGTACTTCGGCGAAGTTTTGAGGCTGTTATTGGCAACCATATCAGCGTTGCGATGAACGTCCAAACACATAGAGTTCACACTTGACACGGGTGTGACGTCATAAGCTTGGGTTGTTTGCGCTGAAATTAATTACCTATTGATCAGCGTAACGAAATTATTGAGATTTAATATTGGGCCGGGAATGTATGGTTAAATGGGCTTCTGGAATTGAAGTGTTGAGTGGTGGTTTGTGATAACTACTTCAAAGACGAAGGTTAGTTATTTTATTTCTTCCGCCATTCACGGTGAAGTGATGAAATTAATGTTCTTTCTTTAGTAGAAAAGTGTTAGAATAGGTTAATGTAATAAATACTCTTTGGTTAGCAGCAATGTTAGGCCATATATTAATAAAAAGTATTGTACTACTCAAGTAGTCCGGAGCGTTGAAATGGTTGAATAATAAAAGTCGTTTTGTTTGTATAAATCTATTGTTTTGCTGCAATTTTATCAGGTTATGGGCCCAGATAAAAAATAAAATTAAGTATACGAATTTACTAGAAGTGACTCAGCAGCTCAGCAGTAATGTCTATTATAATGTGACTATGTTTTCTCTAGGAAGTAGCATCTAAATACCAGCAACAACAACAAGCTTTATCTTATTTTTTCGGACTATTATTAAAACACATCTAATAATATCTCAGAGCAACACATATCACAGCGTCATCGCATTAGCGCCCACACAGTGTTCACAAAGAGATCTAACGCGCGATACTCACAAAACAGGCCTTATCTAGACGAGATAATACATCTGTATAAGATACGTACACATTATACAGTCAGGCCGTCAGAGCAATTAATTAAATAGTAACTATCTAATAGGACTCAAGATAATTGGGGCTTCGGCTTTCAATTTTGATTTATTACTAATTGGCTATGTTTAGGAGGCAATTTTGTAAGATACTAATGAACAACTTTATCAATTAAATCGTTCCATGAAAGCGTGAAGCGTCGATTCGACCATTTTGGGCGAGTAAATTCGGGCGAATCAACCAATAAGCCTGCAAAGTGAGCTTCTATAATTATGGTGCCAATTTCACCAATCAAACTAAACGCAATCAGCACATCTAAACTGCGTTCAAGAGCTGTTGGGGTCAATATTCCATAACAATGATGACACTGTCAGCTCTTGATCGCGGTTTAGATACATATGCTGATCGCCATCAGTTTCATTGGTGAAATCCGCCCTAAGTGAAAACCCGGCTTTACTCCGCCTTATTTATTGGTTTTGCTGTTTGGAGTTCCAATGTGTTTACTTTTGTCTACTTAGTTCTTGTTAGAGACTTATTAGTCCGACCTCTGTTGAAGTTTTTTAGGTTGGCAACACTAAGACGTGCCAAGTGCGTGTCGTCCTATGCTTTACGTTTGTACCGTTCGCAGGCACTATTATTGTTTAATGAAAACCAAAAATAATATTGAACAATGTTACGTCAAATCACAATCAGGAAGGAAAATACACAGGTTAATTTTTCGAAAACTAATAGGTAATAATAAAGCAGATTAAGGGTGGATTGACGACTAGTGGTATTTAAGATTAGTAGTTTTTACGACTTGACAAAATATTGAGATTTCTTTATAACATGCATATCAATACAGGGTGTTAGTGTAAACACCGTTATCCGTAACCGTAACCTAAAATCAATGGAAAAAAACAACTTAAAAAAAAAAAGAAAATCTACATTTTTCCACAAGAATATTACACCCTATAATATGCGATATAATATGAATATTATGCGAGGGTAACTAACTTGCGTCTCAACACGGCGGGCGGCGGTAGGCGGGGGCGGGCGGGGCGTGCGGGACATTACATGACCGGCAGTTAGCTGTTTCGCAGCTCTCTCGAGCGCGTATCCATGAGTATCGGGACAGTGACGGATATTTACTTTTTTAAATCAAATGAAAATAAGGTTTTTTTTTGTTGTTACTGGGTCTTTTATTTTTATATTTAAGTAAACTACCCATGGTTTGAGTGACAACGGTGATAACCCTTGCATACTGTATAATATACACATAAACCTTTCGGAATAAATTCTATGTTGGTGATATTTAATTCCATATTACTGGAAAAAAAATAGGTACTATGTTATCTTTCTATTATGTCTTTTCTATCTGACTTTAATGTTCATAATTTGTGTAGGTAGGTACTGTACGTCTAGGTTCATAATTTGTGTACCGAAGGTTCTCGCTAACTTTGTCTTGCTAAAAATAGATCTCTTTTAATAGAGGCGGCTAATTAATTGTATTGGACGAACCATCTTGTGTCTATTAAGAGAACAAGACTTTTCGTAGGAATTTATTCTGCTTGGCCAATGCCAAGCAGAATAAATTCCTACGAAACGAAATAATTAATTAATTTTACTAAAAGGAACTAACAATTTAGTTCCTTTTAGTAAAACTAATTAATTATTTCTTTTAATTAATTTTACTAAAAGGAACTAACAATTTAGTTCCTTTTAGTAAAATTAATTAATTTTATTTGTCTTAGTACTGTACCAAAACCGCGTTTGTGAGATATCATGCCGGTTTGACTGCTTCTACTGTAAGTACTTTATTTTTGTTGTCAAATGTTTAAAACTATTTGTAGGTACTATAATTATATTGCTCCTATTACAGATATCGAAATCTTTGTTTATTGATCTAATAACAGTTAAAATACAGTAGACGTAGATATATTATTTAGTAACGCCGAGCGCGCGGAGCGGGAGTTGGCGTGGCAACATGTCGTGTTCGGGTTCGCGACAAGTCAATCTTCATCCTGAGGATGCCTCGTTGAGAGATGAAATACGTGTAGATTTCTTACAGGGCTTTTATGACTCTTTAGGAATAGTAAAGCGGAATTGGTTACTAAATATATCTACGTCTATTGTATTTTATAATGGATTTTCGCAAAGTCACGCCTGAACCAATTAACTAATACCAGTTAAAAATGTACCAACCTATAGAACAACAAACATGGATTCCATTTCTTTCGAATCAACCAAAAAAAAGTCTTCTTTATGTACGTAACAGTCGTCTGGTACCATTTATTTACACATACATACCTAGCTAAGAAAATACTTGAACAAAACGAGCAATATTTTGATCAAACGTTATGCTAAGGACAAAATTGCTGACTCGTCTACTTGAAAATATTGTCTACGGCAATGTCAAATGGTGCGTTAAACATTCAAAATGATCGCTGACTCAGACATCCATTGAGGGGTGACGTACCTATGAAACATTTCTTTCAATTTCTTTATACAATGCCATGATGTTTACAAACAGAATTCTGTATGAAATTATGAATAGGTTCTCGATATAAAAAAAGAAGGTTCTAGAGTGTTTTACTCATGGATTTTCACCTTATTCTATCGAGATAAGTGGCAATTGAGAAAAACATTGCTAGCTGGAAATACTGTGCACCTAGCAAGGTACCAAATCGCACCGGGCCCGCGTGGTAGATAACAGCCCACTCCCTCTCACAGAGAGGAGGCCTGTGTCCCAGCAGTGGGAACAATACAGGCTGATTATGCTATATGCTAGCAAGGTAAAGAGTTTGAGGCCTTTACCGTTCAGTCTTTATATAAGGGTCAGCTCAGACCGCGAAGTGAAGCGACGTGACGCTGCACGCACTTTTTAACAATTATCGAACTTATTTTCTTCACGAAAAGGTATAATTTCAGTGTGAGGGTTGACACCTGGGGCCCTACCATCAACTTTTAAAATACTTGCCAAGTACATGACAGGTCAACTTAGCAGGCTAACCTGACAGGTTTTCTATTTGTACCATGAGCATTTCCGTCTGACCTGCAATGTATCAACTTCAGACCTGCTACGTGACCGTTGACCGGTACGCCATATTATAAACAAACGTTCGGAAATACTTTTTCGCAATGTTACCGGTTTTACGGTTTTAAAGAACTAGATTATATTAATTTAATAACAGTTTATAATGATCAAGGGAATTCTTAAAAAAACTATGTTTCGTAACAAAATATCTTATTTAACACGAATACGACATTGGAGACCCTTTAAGATACTTATGAAAATAATCTTGAAAGTTACCAAAGTTATTGCTATTTTCGAACGACTATCCTAGCCAATAAGTATAAAAAATATAGTTTTTGATTGCTTGTCAGTTTGACTCTAGTGATGTTACTCAGTCACTAACGATCAGGCACTCGATTGTTCCGATTATGTAATTCAAGTACTCAATTCAAGTTGAATCTAAGGTAGTTACTAGGGAGGTTTCCAACAGCTTCGCACGTTTGAAACGCACACAAAAAAACAGAGAAAAGAATCATAGCCCGATCCAAAATACAGCAACCGTTCCATATTGGTATATTGGGGTTTAAGTCAGTGACATTCGGGTAAGATCGGCTTTGTTTGACTTTGTAAAAAGCGCTTTCTCCACATTCCACTCTCAATCTGATAATCAATGATGATACGATGATGAATTTAATGACAAATTACAAGTTATCAACAGAAATCATTGACCCACAGTACATATACTTTCACTCATCTTATTAAAACTCTTTGACTCTACACAACATAGTATTTTGGTACCTTGAGAGAAAATGTAATCGAGTTTTTATTTAATACAATGCAGTATCGAGTTAAACAAAGTTTAGCCGCATCACTATCTGACACTGTCAGAAAGACAAATCAAGTCAAGGGACAACAACACTTCATATTTTTTCAGTTTCTTTCGAATTGCATCAATTTCATATATTTCTTTTTTGCCTGTGTATTATTGAAAGAATATAATTAGTATGGAATCTTCAAGATGGTACAGCATTTACTCCAGATGGATGTTGTGTTATTTGTTCTGTGAGATTCCAACGCAATGTGCGAAGACATAGTCCGAAGCTACAGATGTGCGGTGGACGCTTTTGTATCAAATGCACGTCGTATAAAGATGAGAGGTGGAGCCTGGTGGAGCGACCAGCATCTTTACTAGATGAAATAATATCTACGACGTTGAAATTGATACTTAAAACGTAATAAAAATGCTTTGTTTACATAATGTGATTTTTGCTTTCAATAACCGTTTAAAACACCCTACGTTTACGTTTTACTAAACTCCAATACCGATGAAGTGTAGGTAGACCTACTCACTAAACATTTTTTTAAGTTATGATCGTATTTCTCAGTAACCTCGTTAGACGAAGTATAATCATTACTACCACTGTAATCTAGAGATCATTATCAGAGTACATATTCACAAATGAACATGTACTTACGTATTTTATTTTAAATTAAAGAAAACAGTTCACTAAAAGTAAGTTTTACACGCCTGCTTAATATGACTGCAGGGCAGTTCAGTAGTCGAGTGTTTACATGTCAAAAAGGACTTGATGGTACAGCTTAACGCAGGTCAGACCAGTGAAATGTTGTCACGTGACCACTGACCGGCTTTAGTCACGTGATCGCTGGCTTGCCTGTTATTTGATATGTTCACGGTACAAAATAGCCCGACAGTTCACTTTCCGTCGAAAATTGACCTGCTATAAGAGTTCATGGTAAGCCCCCAGTCAAAGTACGCTGAGATGCGCGGTGCTGCGCAGCGCGTGTTTCTTATTGTGTAGTTAATAAATTCGATATTGTATCGGATCATGAAAAGTGCGCGTCGCTTCGCGTCTCGGTGTGAACTGACGCTACTGTTATCACCGTGCTAACACAACAAGACCTGTTTATTTAGAATTTAGGTAGAAAAGGTATAATTTCAGTGTGAGGGTTGACACCTGGGGCCCTACCATCAACTTTTAAAATACTTGCCAAGTACATGACAGGTCAACTTAGCAGGCTAACCTGACAGGTTTTCTATTTGTACCATGAGCATTTCCGTCTGACCTGCAATGTATCAACTTCAGACCTGCTACGTGACCGTTGACCGGTACGCCATATTATAAACAAACGTTCGGAAATACTTTTTCGCAATGTTACCGGTTTTACGGTTTTAAAGAACTAGATTATATTAATTTAATAACAGTTTATAATGATCAAGGGAATTCTTAAAAAAACTATGTTTCGTAACAAAATATCTTATTTAACACGAATACGACATTGGAGACCCTTTAAGATACTTATGAAAATAATCTTGAAAGTTACCAAAGTTATTGCTATTTTCGAACGACTATCCTAGCCAATAAGTATAAAAAATATAGTTTTTGATTGCTTGTCAGTTTGACTCTAGTGATGTTACTCAGTCACTAACGATCAGGCACTCGATTGTTCCGATTATGTAATTCAAGTACTCAATTCAAGTTGAATCTAAGGTAGTTACTAGGGAGGTTTCCAACAGCTTCGCACGTTTGAAACGCACACAAAAAAACAGAGAAAAGAATCATAGCCCGATCCAAAATACAGCAACCGTTCCATATTGGTATATTGGGGTTTAAGTCAGTGACATTCGGGTAAGATCGGCTTTGTTTGACTTTGTAAAAAGCGCTTTCTCCACATTCCACTCTCAATCTGATAATCAATGATGATACGATGATGAATTTAATGACAAATTACAAGTTATCAACAGAAATCATTGACCCACAGTACATATACTTTCACTCATCTTATTAAAACTCTTTGACTCTACACAACATAGTATTTTGGTACCTTGAGAGAAAATGTAATCGAGTTTTTATTTAATACAATGCAGTATCGAGTTAAACAAAGTTTAGCCGCATCACTATCTGACACTGTCAGAAAGACAAATCAAGTCAAGGGACAACAACACTTCATATTTTTTCAGTTTCTTTCGAATTGCATCAATTTCATATATTTCTTTTTTGCCTGTGTATTATTGAAAGAATATAATTAGTATGGAATCTTCAAGATGGTACAGCATTTACTCCAGATGGATGTTGTGTTATTTGTTCTGTGAGATTCCAACGCAATGTGCGAAGACATAGTCCGAAGCTACAGATGTGCGGTGGACGCTTTTGTATCAAATGCACGTCGTATAAAGATGAGAGGTGGAGCCTGGTGGAGCGACCAGCATCTTTACTAGATGAAATAATATCTACGACGTTGAAATTGATACTTAAAACGTAATAAAAATGCTTTGTTTACATAATGTGATTTTTGCTTTCAATAACCGTTTAAAACACCCTACGTTTACGTTTTACTAAACTCCAATACCGATGAAGTGTAGGTAGACCTACTCACTAAACATTTTTTTAAGTTATGATCGTATTTCTCAGTAACCTCGTTAGACGAAGTATAATCATTACTACCACTGTAATCTAGAGATCATTATCAGAGTACATATTCACAAATGAACATGTACTTACGTATTTTATTTTAAATTAAAGAAAACAGTTCACTAAAAGTAAGTTTTACACGCCTGCTTAATATGACTGCAGGGCAGTTCAGTAGTCGAGTGTTTACATGTCAAAAAGGACTTGATGGTACAGCTTAACGCAGGTCAGACCAGTGAAATGTTGTCACGTGACCACTGACCGGCTTTAGTCACGTGATCGCTGGCTTGCCTGTTATTTGATATGTTCACGGTACAAAATAGCCCGACAGTTCACTTTCCGTCGAAAATTGACCTGCTATAAGAGTTCATGGTAAGCCCCCAGTCAAAGTACGCTGAGATGCGCGGTGCTGCGCAGCGCGTGTTTCTTATTGTGTAGTTAATAAATTCGATATTGTATCGGATCATGAAAAGTGCGCGTCGCTTCGCGTCTCGGTGTGAACTGACGCTACTGTTATCACCGTGCTAACACAACAAGACCTGTTTATTTAGAATTTACATAATATTTATACACGGCAACTCGTCCAAGCCTCAGAAAACATGTCTGCAACCGTCTTGGTTGACAATCTTACACTATAGTTACCTAATCATTAGAGTGCCTAAGTTATCTAGAGCACGCTAAAATTGACACAGAAACTACTTGCACAGTACCCGGCCGAAAATGGCACATTGAATTTTAGCAAGAGATTGCCACATAGGCATATAGCTCTTGCCGTACTGAGACGAATGAGACGAATCCAGCACGGGACGTGACTGCGCGCGTCGATTGGTTCTGTATAGACCGTTTGGGCGAGTGCGCTAGGCCAACAGCGCGCCACCAAAACATTTTAAGTAAACATCAAAACTGTGGATAACTTGAAATAAATTATTTGAGTTTGACTTGGAAAAAATCGGTGCTAGCGAATTTCGTCCCGTATCTCGCGCGGAATTCGCTTCAGTTTGGCCAGCGCGTAAGTGACAGAGTCGTTTTAATAAGTGCTAATATACATGAGCGGCACGATGCCGATGGTAGAGGCAATTGCCAACGGCGCGTCTACGGCTGTCGGCAACAAAGGCGAAAGACAGTTGCCTCTGCCGTTGGCAACATGCACTAAGCCGAACTTTTTCTAAAACTCGATGTGCCATATTAACAGCATCGTACAGTACTTGCCCACTTCAAACTCAAACCCAAAGCATTTATTTTAATTAAACCTTAATTATTTTAACTGTCAAAGAGTCGGTGAGTTAGTCAGAAAGTTGGAAGCTAGTTGCCCATCCCAAAACGTAGATATCTATAGAGAAGTAACGGGCAAGAAACTCCAAGGAATTTCTTTCTTTTAAATTTGGATATACATAGATATTACAAAATCCTGGGTACAGTATTCTTGTTGCTTCTATATGTGAGAACAATGTAAAACAAAAAATAATCAAAAACAATTCAAAATATAAGATTACAAATAAGCTCTGGCAAATAAGAGATGACCAGTCTCAACTGACGGCGGCGCCCATTCACGAACATGAAACGTGGATCAGCACCATCCAGCTCAACCATTTTGTAGGGAACCGAACCTTCACAAAGCGAGGCGTCCCTTAAAATAAACGAGCCATTTCGCAAAAAGACTATTTAACTTTTATTACTGACCACAAAGTCTAAAAGTTGTCTGAAGTTGAGGCTCAAAATTTAAAATGAAACAAATTAATGATGGAGATTACATAATACAGCGTTGTGAGTGAAAAGCCTCGTAATGGTGGGACAGCGAAAATTTTCTCTATTCAGACTTTCAGAGGCGACCCCGCCAAATAAATTGTTACGATTTTTCTTTGACGCCTCTAGAATGTTTCTTTATACTGCGGTGTGAGTTAAGAGAGAGTTGAAAGGAGAGAGCGTTTTTTGATTAAGCTTCAGTCTATAATACTTCAAATTATCGATATAACAGAGGATCATGCTAAGCGCATGATCCTCTGTTATATCGAAAAAACTGCAGCATTAATTTTGAAATAAATATAATATATTTATTTAAAAAAAAAACTGCAGTATTAATTTTGAAATAAATATTATTTAAAAATAAATGCATTTTGGTTTTTTTCCTCAACTCTAACTTATCTTAAAGTTAATAAAATGATAAATATTAAGTAGGTACTATGTTTGACGAAAAGACGATTCTATAAAATCACTATAGAAAAAAAAACATTTTCAGGAATCACTTTTATTAATTGTGGGTTAAATTACAACTCACCAAACACAACAAAACAAATAAATAATTTTATTTTTGTTTATTTCTACAGTTACCTACTCACGTATTTAGGTAATTCAATGTTTTGAATTAAAAATATTTCTGTACTCATAATTAAACCAATAGGTTTGCATCAAATCCGCTCGTTGCTCGTACCATAGACTTATTTATTTCCACGCTAGTTTTTGCTTGCGTCTTTACTCGCTTTGAATGCTAAGAGAAGCAATTTTGACCTTGCGATACAACGTAAGCAGAATTTTTATCCTAAATATATATAACCGTATATATCCGTATATATATATATAATAAAAAGGTATATGACATCTATACCACAATATAAATTCATCTCGTATAAAAATGTATTTCATTTACTTAAAAAAAATATTTCTTTGGTGTTACACTTTTTATGTGTCTATAGATCCGCCATTTTGTTTGCTAGCAGAAATAATGCCGAACGATTTTGTAAATAACACACGTAGCTTTTTTGTGGGCACTTTTCTATTTTGTAAGACATTCGGCGGGCTTTAAAAAAAGTACCTATATATTTTATAAAAAATGGTTGGTCGAAGTATATTTATTCAAATCGAAATGGACTCGATTTGTATGCCCAAAAAACAGTTCGGCACGTATACACATGTGAATAGTTTAAAAAATAAAAATGTAACATTGGAATAACAGTTACTCGGTTGGATACTTCAATTTGATGAATTTCGTTTTTCCCTGATTAATCTGTATATTTTTCATTTATATTTTTTCAGTTGTAAAAATGATCAGTATAAAACTGTACAGCATTTTGCTTGAAAAAGGCTTATGTTTATAAGGATTTCAGAGTATTTTCATACAGTATTTTTATAATCGAACAGAAAAAAAAAATAGATTCTGAAACGAATGCAAATGGACTGCAATGTTATTAATTAACAATGGGTAATTAAAAAAAAATATTCTGTTAAAGTAAAATAAATCAATCAATCTATCTCTCATAGTGTAAGTTACCTATGTTATGTTTCTCTAAAACTTTCTTAACACTTTTAGGGACACTAAACCCCTTAGGCGTTATAACAATAAAACTTCTATTGTGTCTTGATGAAAAGTTATGTGTGTGAGAGTTATGGATTGACTAGAATATGAAAGATTAAAATAATAAAGCGGAGCTATCGTTGCAAAGCAGACAGGAGACAAAGGCAAAAAAAAACACGACTAATCCACACATAAACAACACCAAACACTACACACACATAACTAACTAAACAATAACAACAACAACTAACTAACTAAATTTTCACACTAAGACTCTAGTGATCTATAACAGGCGCTCGAGTCACGCGTGTTGTAATTTTTTGCGTCGTGTGCTGCGTTTTAGGCGCTCAATAAAATTTTATGAATTTCTATGTAACGAATTACATGACGTGCCCTTGGACGTCAGCATTGCGTTGCGCTTGCGGTTTGGGCGCTCAATAAAATTTGATAATTTTATTGAGCGCCCAAAGCGCATCGGACGCTTTTTATAACTAGGGCTTAGATCGTCACGTTCGCCAACATGACAAAATTAATTAATTAATTAATTCATTTATTTAACAGATCATACAATCCAAAATAATCATTCACAGTTATGTTAAAATCACCACCAATAAAATCAAAATCATTATCATTAATAATAATACAATAATCAATAAAAAATAAATTATAAGAAACATTATTTCAAAGCACGGTTTGAAGGAAATACTTGTGTCCTGGTCCAGTGTCTTAGTATTAGACCTTCCGCCCTATCGGCCACAGTGATCAAGAGGCTGTTGGCGCTGCCCCGCACCCGCCGCATCAGGGAGCCGACACGCTTTCGCATGATTGCATAAAAGTCGTCTATACGTGCCTCTGCGAACATCCCTGACGCGCTACAGTGTCGTGGCAACCCCAACATCGCCCTGTAGGCGTTGTTGTACTGGACACGTAAGGCGCTGTAAGCTCTCTGTGTGTAGTTGACCCATAGACTGCAGGTGTAAAAAGATTGGCAGAATGCCCTAAACAGAGTGGTTTTTACACCCCTTGAGCATTTTGCAAACCTACGGATCAACATATTGCTCCTGACAGACAGCGCCCTACGTTCCCTCTCCATGTCAACATTATCCGTCTGCGTTGCAGTGACCCAATGCCCCAGATATTTAAAAGATTTTGCCCATCGTAACTCAGTCCCACAGAGTGTGACAGGTGGCACTTCGCGATAGTCTCTAGTGCCTGCCTTGAACAACAGACACTCACTCTTTTTTGCATTATATCTGAGGCCGAGGGCCTCCGCATACCGCTCACAAATAGACATGAGTCTCCTTAGGGCGCTGATCGATGGGGCCAACAGCACCATGTCATCGGCGTAACTTATGTTATTGACGAGTGTTCCGTCAATGGAACAGCCTACCATAGTGCTGCTGAGCTCACGAATCAGCCGATCTACGTACAAACAGAAGAGCTTCGGCGAAGTCAGACCTCCCTGTCTGACCCCGCATTCCAGTCCGTACGGATCGGATAGCGAGCAAAAGGTTGCGTCCGTATTTTTTCATGTCTCGTTCAGTGTCCTTGAATGCGTTAAGACAACATACTAGTATATTTATAAGGTGTATCTATTCATACACGAAATCTCTTAAGGAGTCATTGTATTCATCATTATAAACAACTTTCACGAGGGGACCAAACCCGAAATGTTTGAAAAGATACATCTTATAACATAAATAGTTATTGATTTTGTTACGCCATTTCTTCTCAGGAATCAGGTCAGAGAGGAAATGTCAAAGTCAAAGTCAAAGTCAAAACGTTTATCGACGTCATCTAGCTTATTTCTTTTTATTATGACGCCTAAAAGTGATATGCTATTTGCAGAATAAAAAAATTACTTTAATGTCACAAATACGTAAGTGAAGTGCACCATCCGTGAAATATGGAAGGGTTGGAAAGGTCTTTGACTTCGCAAGCGGCTTATTGATAGCTTTAATCAGGCGACGTCGAATAAATTGCAATGTCAATATGGATTTATCAACTTTATGGGCATTATGGGAAAGAAAATAGTGTTTTTGGCGTTCGGGGAAAGGTTTATGTTTTTATTTGGTGTGGAAGATACGAATGAAAGGTTTTTTGATGGTTAGTTTAAGCTAATTTAGGATTGAGCGCAATATGCTGCTCAGAGTGAGTCGGTGTTTGATTTAGTATTAGAAACTATCTAATAAAAGTTTTTCAGTTTTAATAAATTTAACTCTTAACATCACGCCTGTAATTTCCGAAATGTTGGGCAGAGGTGCACCTATAGTACATGCACATTCCGCCAGCTATGTTTAAGTCCTATACAATAGGGGGCGAGCATATCGCCAGGGCTCAAATAGAAAAAACCCGCACAAATCTAGACTCCGGGCTGCTACTGAGAAAATTCTGGAATGGAAAAACTCAATTACACTTTGCCCGACACGGGAATCGAACCCAGGACCTCATGCTTAGCAGTAGCGCTTGCATCCATTATATAGATTAACGAAGCAGTCAAGTACAAGTTCCAAGTCCAGTATAAGTACCTAACTACTGACTGTTGACACTCGACTCATGTAATTGGGAGATGACACTGGCTCCTGTAACACAGGTACTATACCTAGCACAGGAGTCAGGGCCTCACTACTTTTGTTAAAATTATTTATGTCAATAAAGAAATTTGTATTTGTATTGTATTTGTACTTAAAGTTTTTCAGTTACAATAAACTTTAAAAAACAATGCGGATCCAAGACTATAGCGGGGCAATTCCCTAGAACGTTCACATTCGCATCGCATTCGCAATCTGTCAAAAAACCACCAATTTACAAACATTTTTGACAAGTTTGACAGATTGCGAATTGATTGTGAACGTTTATATGTAAGAGAATTTAACTTTACGTAAAACATGCGCGAGATAAGGTGTTCTCGGTGTTTATTTCTACGCTTCCAAGTGGCTTCGTTCAAACAAAACTAATCTTCTTTTTGTGGAGTTATTTCCTGATAATCTCCATAAGTATTGCCGGTACACAAAGACTAAAGATCGGAAGAGGATTTGTTCAGGCGGAGAGTGACTTGAAACGTTTGTTTGTAATGTATAGAGTTTTTGTAACGCGTTAGAGTAGTCAGTGCAGCAGTGAGCCGAGCCGCTCCATGCGAGCGCCGGACCCTCCACTCGGCTGTCGGCTGTTTCGTGAATTCCTTTGAAAAGGAAATATGAGAAACGAAAATTTCATGGTGCTCGAAGCGAATGTTCGCTGCATCTTGTGTATCACCGTATTGTAACCACGCTCGCCTCGAATGATGATATGATACATTACAAACAAACGTTGCCAGTCAGTCTCCGCCTTAACAAGGAGATGCTTAACTTTAGTTTTCTTTTGGCTTTGAGTAAATAGTCACCTAAGTATGTTTTAACCCTATAGTTACGTTAAAGTACCAGAAATTAGAACTCCCGAATAAAATGATTAGACAATATGACAGCCTTCTGCAGACACATGGGATTCAAGCCGCATCCTAACTAAAACGAACGTCGCGCGAACACGCAACCGTCTTCGCGTGACCGATTACTTTGGTTAGGACGCGGGGGCAGAATGTAACTACTTTCAATGACCTTCATTAACAATTACATAGCCAGAGCTACAGAAATTGCAGATGAATCTCTATGTCGGGGGTGCGGCGCATGTATAAGTATCTCCCGGGCCCCCGACTCATGGTAGAAGTAGGAACAGTGGGGTTTTAGTCGGTAGGAGTCCGACATAACATCCATGAGGATTTCCCCAAGGAAAAAAAAAAAAAAAAAAGATGATCGTTATGCTATATCGGAATTGCTTGAGTTATCTAATGAGCTTAATCCAAAAGAAAAAATATTGATCTGAAGACAGCCACTTCAATTATGTGATACATAACAGGCTCCGCGAACAAAACAACTGCATTTGATGAGTAAAACTAATATAAAACCTAAAAAAGGATCAGAAATATTGTAATATCGACACTATAATCCACCATTAACTCAAACTAAATATGAAAATCATTGCAAACATTGATATAAATAACATCAACATTAACAAACGAATTTTAATAACTTCATGATAACATTTTAATTACTCACTATGTGACTGTTGATGCAGCAAACAAAAAGCTTGGTAATAAACGAGTTACCATCGGTTTTATTTGTGTGTCTATTGTGTTGCTGTATTTCAAACATTGTTCGTTGATTGGGAGAACTCTCGTTTAGATTTGAACAGCCTTTATTAGTTTGTTGGATTTCATGCATGTTTTCTGGCAACACCGAGCCTGTTATTACCAAAGATTTAAATCATGTTATTGTGATATTACCTGCTTTGATACGGTAAATCGTAGTAGCATTAGGGTAACACAGAGCATACACTACATAGGTACCTACTGTTCAATAAAGCAGTGAGCATGGCAGTTACGAGTATCTCATGCTCTCTCAAATGTCTCGTTGATCGTGACGCGTGTGTTGGATCATTCAGTACCCTTCAAAATGGTTGAGCTGGATAGTACTGATCTACGAGTCATGTTCGTGAACAGGTGCCGTCAGTTGAGACTAGTCATCTCTTAACTGCTACGGCTTATTAATATTTTATTTTGAATAGCTTTTTTTAAATAGTACTCACATAGCCTGTTTTCTATGTGAGTACTATTTAAAAAAAGCTATTCAAATGTACCCAGGATTTTTTTATATCTTGATTTAACAGAGTGTCCTTGGAGTTTCTTGCCCGTTCTTCTCCATAGAGATCTACGTTTTGGAATGGGTTACTTTCTTTAACTTTCTGAGTAACCGATCGACTTTATGACAATTCAAAAGTGCCTGTAAATGGTTTAATTGGAATAAATGCTTTAGGTTTGAGTTTTTGAGTTTGAGTTCTAAGTTTGAGTCAGTGAAAAGAAAAATTTGTAGCAATGTCTAACAATGTGACAAATAAGCAACATAATTGACAAATAATTAAAGCATTAACAGTGAAAACGTGGACCATAAGTACCTATAAAGGAGGAGAACCAAGTGGTTTTATTGTAGTCAGCTGGAACGCTGAAGCTTCTGTCTTTGGGAATAATGAAGGGTTAAGTATACCCTTCATTATTCCCAAAGACACAAGCTTTAATTCAGAATTGCCCTACAAGAAAAAAAGAGCAATTTTTTTTATCAAGTTCAAGATGACAGTAGAATTTCTAAACCTCCCAACTTAGCATAGTTTAAATGCTAATTTGATGCGGCATTAGAACCTTTTCATTCTACTTAATCTTAGTTAGTGGAGCAAAAACTTCATGATTAATTAAACGTCTTATAAAAAAGAGGGAACGGATTAGGATTGTGGCTTTCATGACTTATTTGAGGAGAATGTTACCTTATATACCTAGGCTTAAGGTATATAAGCCTAGATTATCATCATGTTCTATCTGACGCGGATTTACAGTAAGCAACTAGGTACTGTTACTGGTTCACTTAAATTAATTAAAGTAGGTGAGCGGTATAACTACTTCTAGTAAAGGGTGTGACGCATTGTTAGTAGGTTTCGTTGGCTCAGTTTACTGAGAATTACCCTAAAACTGATTGGTCGTTTCAGTACAGAACGCTAGAGGTTTTGTTTGTAAACTTCAGTGTTAAAATACAATAGACGAAACCTATTCCGCCTAACTATTCCTCAAGACTCATAAAAAACCCTGTAAGAAATCGACACGTATTTCATCTTCAGGATGACGATTGACTAGTCGCGAAACACGAGACAACACGACGAGACGAGAGAGAGGTGAAACACGTGTCGATTCCTTACAGGGCTTTTTATGACTCTTGAGGAATAGTTAAGCGGAATACTCGTAGGTTACTAAATATATATGTCACCGGAAAATAACAAGAACCGCCAATTTATAAATTTTCTAGCAAATTTATAAACTTTCGTAGGATTCTAAACGAGAGATAAATTGTATTATTTTACGGCCACATTTTCGCAAAATGATATAAATATTGGAGAGGAAGGAGAAGGAACACGTGACTTTTTCAACCAATCAGAGCGCACTTGACGTTTGGTTATTGCTTACTTATTATTTTACGCTTGACTTCGGTAAGTTTATCAATTTGCGAAAATGTGGCCGTAAAATAATACAATTTATCTCTCGTGTAGAATCCTACGAAGCTAGAAAATTTATAAATTTGCGGTTCTTGTTATTTTCCGGTGACATATATACGTCTATTTTATTTTATAATGGATTTCCGCAAAGTCACGTCTGAATCATTAACTAATTCAGTGTTAGGTACCCATTGAAAGTTAGGTACATAGATAAGTTAGGCTTACTAATAACTAGGTTAGTTAGTTTTAAGTATGAGGTATTTTCATGTTGACTTTGGTGCCTATTGAATATAATTATGACTCGGAAAAGCCCCTCGGTAAAACTTATAATAAAAGTTTTACCTATTTATTATGTTAAGTTCGATTTATATCTCTTCAGAATTAAACATGAATCGTTGTTCTGAAAATAAATATCAAAAAAATAAATGCTCGTTTTTATCTCCCAATTGATTTTAATCCTCCTCGAAGGTCGTTCGACAGTTTAGCACGCAAAGAGAGGTAGATATCGTATCGTAAGGTAAAAATAACGCCTGAAAGTGGCACTTGACCCAAGAGTAGAGTGAACGACTGCACTTACGAAGAGCTCGGGTTTCGGGAATCTATTCGTGAACGGAAAACATGTAAATTTCCAAAAGTCGTGACAACTTTTCATTTTGACGAGTTCATAGCCCTTTAGAATTTTCGGGTCGATGGCCTGAAATTCGAGCGTGAATAAAAAATGCTCCATTGTTATCTTTGCCTTGGGTTCACGTTTTCCCGGTATATCGAGACCTTCATTTGTGTCGAGATTTGTTGAAGGTTTTGGCGGGTTTTCCGGCGAGGGAAGCTCTAAATATATCAATTGGGGAACTCTTAATTTTCTCGTCATTTGTGTATTATTGTACCGTTTTTTGATAAAAAGTTCTATTGGAGAGCTTATCTTAGATATCGTAACAGCTTTTACGTTTGACTTGCTAATATTTCACTAGCCATAATAATAATAATACGATCCTTCCTTACAGGACTCGAGAAGCTCTTCCACTACTGCGCTTATAAATCCTAAAAGCTTGGAAATAAACTTTAACCGCAAACTTGTGAGCAAATGTATCATAATCTGAATAAACCACATGACCGTGAGTACATCGAGCCAGACGCAGACTGCGGTCAGACTCAAACTTATCTAATTCAATGAAAAGATAACTATGAAAGAGCAACTTTACTTGCGATTCTTTGGCTTTCAGCGGAGTTTGCATTACGAAAGTTGTTCTGAAACAAGATAAAATCCTGTAAACTTATATTGGTTATATTGGTTTATTGGTCTAATCCTGGTGGAGCTAATACATTATACTGGTTTGAAAAGAAGTCGCCTTTTTATGCCTGAAATTCAGTTTTTAACGCCGTGACCATTGATTTCCACACCTTATCAGTTGTCTGAAAGATGTTTTAACTCTGCAGAGTTGTTCATTTTTTGTCCCACTCACAGGCAAGAACCACGTAAAAAAATCATGGTACAAATAAGTTCGTACCTAAAGTAAAGCAGTTTTATAATTCACCTCATATTTACATACACTCAACATATTAATTACTGCGACCTAAAAACTAACATCAGCTATCAGATGACCCTCACAAAAAGCTCGTGTCACCCCTAACTACCGGTAAATTGGATCTATGACCCGAAATTTTTCGGTTTTGCAACTCATTTCCGTCTGATTTAATAACTTGGTCCAACAGAAAGCTTTGTGGTGGCACCCCTATTTTCTTGCGAATCCCAGTAGTTTCAGAATTTACGTATAACTAAATAAGAAGTTTGCGCGTTGACAATTTTCTCGTGTGTGCTCGATAATATTTTTGGGGATTTTGTCGTGACGTCGGATGTCGAGGGATTTTCGACGTACCTACCAGTATGTTTTATTTATTATAATGTAGACGATATGCGGTTTGAATTAATCTGCTTCGTTTATTTGACAACTTTGCGCTGCGATTTAGTTTTAGACTAATGTTTTATGGACGAATTTTGTACTTCGGTAAGTAGTTTTGTTTTTTCTCTGAATTTACTGATGTTTGTTTGTTAGATATGCATGCTTAATCGGTTGAAGAACACGGAACGAAACACATTAGAAGGTTTATCGTCTGGGGGCGTTTAATGTCCCGCAAAGTGAGTGGCAATTTGTAATTGCGTGACTAAATTTTTTTCTTTAATCTAAGAATTTTTCGCCGCCCTAAGTTAGTTTGGTAACAGTTTTAGTTAGGTGAGGACCTTATAAAATTATTTTGTATTTTATGTACTACTGACTATTGAATAATTTAATTTTATACAACCAGAATGTTCTCCAATTACTATTGATATCTTCGAGGTGCACAAACGATGTTGCCTAATATCCAGAACAGGCGAAGTTCGCGGGAAATACACGGGTACATTATTATCATTACACACGTGAACTAGCCTCTAGAAGGCGCCTCAATGATTTCTGGAATTGTGCGCAGTTACGTAAGCGGAACGCGTGCTTATATGTAGATGGAATGTATTGGCTCAGTGTTCCTACAATTCGGGGGAAATTCACCTGCTTGGTCAATAGTAAAGGTACCTAGTTCGGAAAATATTAGAATGTCATGGCACCATGCTGTAATTATTACCTATACAGTTTCGACACCAAAGAGTTTGAGTCCTATCGTTTTATTTATTTCCTAAATCAATCAATCTGCCTAGCCTTTTCCCAACTATGTTGGGGTCGGCTTCCAGTCTAACCGGATGCAGCTGAATACCAGTATTTTACATGGAGCGACTGCCTATCTGACCTCCACAACCCACTAACTGGGTAATACGATACCCCTTGGTTAGACTGGTTGTCAGACTTTCGTGCTTGTGACTCGTAACGACTGTCAAAGATCCACAAATGACAGCCGGGACCAACGGCTTAACGTGCTTTCCGAGGCACGGAGGAGTCTCGATATGTGAAAATGGTCACCCATCCACGGACCAACCCCGGCAAGCTTAGCTTAACCTGATGGATCGACCCGAACGGCTGTTATTACTTAGCCACGAGCTCCTCATTTATTTCCTAAATGAATATAGAAATTAAAATGAACCGCTTTATACAATACAAAGGTCTATGTGATAGAATTAATTAGTCAGATTTTGGCGTATTTTCTTAGATTTACTTCACTGCTAAATTGGATTTATTTCTCGAAATTCTATTCGGTACTGTTCAACCATTAGCAATATTTATGAGCTAAAACCAAACGTATTTCTACATTACATTTGGCGAATTTTCAAGAAATGTTTTCTTTGATAGTGTATTGAAAAGAGAGTGAAATTCTTAGAAGCATGAAGAATGTTAATAATTTATAATTAGCCGCATATACAAGGCAAAAATAATACGAAAATTCTCTTGTCTACTCACTTTTTTTTCAACTTTCCCCCCTCCCCCTAATAAATCTAAACTAGCGACCCAAACCTGCTTCGTACGATTTTTACGACTTTAAAAAACATTGAAATTTCTTTATTATATTTAAGTTTATTAAGAATGTAAGTATTATTATTTTATATGAATGTATTATATTAATGTATTACATGAATGTATTATACACATAAACCTTGCGGAATTAATTATCTAAACGATGTTGGAAGCCGCATCGAAATCTGTTGCGTATTTTAGAAGAACAACGCGGTCACACAGACAGACACGAAAAGCGACTTTAATTAATTTATTATTTATTTATTTATTAACTCATCATCACTATCATTACAGGAATTTCCTAATTCAATAGTGTGGCCATAATTACAGCTTTATTATTCACCATAACATATAATGTACAGCGCGGTTTTATTTATATTTGTATAGATGTAAGGAAGGGAGTGCAGTCTCACATTCGTCTAAATCCGTGTAAAATACCTTCCTTTTGATGTCAGAACTGAGACTAAAAACGAAAGAAAAATACGGAAGAGTTTTGACTGTTTATCTACTTATGCAAATGGTGCGAACTCGAGGGAGACTGCTTTCATTGGCGCGTTTCTTCATGTTCGTACTGGCTGCAGTGTTTTAACTAGCAACGTGTATGTATTCATAATTGCTCTTTTATTGTTCGATTGAGTAAGAGAGGGGAAAATGGGCTTAAGCAAAGCAACATATTTTACGGTATGATGTATTATATTACTTATATTTAGTTGAAGTTCGTTTAAAAGGTTGAATGATTTATTTTGTAGGTACTAGCTATAACCATGTCTTTGTAAAACCTACCACCTAAGTTCACATTGTCGAAAGCAAATAAATATTGAGTATTGAGTGGTTTTGCGCGGCTTCGCCCGCAGTTTGGAAATTATCTCACAAATAAACTAATTATCAGTAGTACGCTGGGAAAAAGTATACGACGACCAGGGTCTATCCGAGTGCCAAATTTCATCCAATTCAATTCAGCCGTTAAGGTGTGAAAAGGTAACAGACAGATTTATTTTCACATTTATAATATAGACAGGCAAAGACAATAGCAATAATATCTACAGTAATTTGGTGTTCATTAACGTTAAGTTTCAAGTTAAGGAATCAAGTCCCAGTTGATCTTTGTAACAGTCATACATTGTAAAACGTTATAGAATTGGTACCTTGAACCAAGTCAAACTATTCACAGCTGTTTTATTTCTCTTCCGATGGATTACTTCCCAATTCGTTTCCCGATTCAGACATGGTTGTGAACTTTGAATAAAACATTTTCACTAGGAACGCAGCAAGCAGCAAGAGACATTTTAGTTAAGAAAAATGGCGGCCCTCGAGTGTATGTGTGTTGAGAAACTAGAGTTCTTTTGATGGTTGGCTACGACTTTAAAATGTCAGGAAAATAATGCGCTATTTCATAAATTATTTATTTCATAATAGTAAGTCGTAGTAAGTATCCAATGCTGAATGACAAACTTTCTATTAATGTTTTATATAAGAGGGCTTAGAACAATAAGAAACGGGGCATTCCGGGTTGGATGAAATCACTGTCCGACGAAGCTGTGTCGTCTCGCTGGCCGCTATGATGATTTGTTCGAGGTCCAGAGGGTCTAGAAAAGTGACAATCGCTTCCAAAGCATTTCTTATTTCTACTACGACTTTCAACAGGATTGACATAAACTTTTCGATACCTTATTCTAGTCTGGGGGCTTAATCTTAGGAAAATATTATGAATCATCGTAAAATGTCGTAAACTGACAATTCATAATATGATCTGCGTTCAATTCATATTACGAAATAGTTCATCTGTTTGGCAGTTTTCTATGGAGACTCGTAAAATGGTCCACAAATTATGAATTGCTTTTGTGTCAAATTAGAGGAATTGCTAATGACAGCTGGGAATTCAGGAAATGACTTGCTTTTAGAGGAATTGCTAATGTGGCCATTTTAGGCCCCCAGTTCTATATATTTTTGCCTTTTCTATCATCGTTATAGCTGATAGAATGTCACTTTGTCTAGGGTCTCTGGTGGTCATAGCAAGCTGGACGTTAATATCGGTGCAGTAGCAATCATGCTGCTACTCACTAAGCTGCAAGATACAGTCTGAGCTGTGTGCTCCCAAAGATCATTTTCGTAATAACATAATGATATGTACTGCTAGCAAAAGCTATCATTAGCCGAGCATCTGAATTATGAAAAAAAAATGTTTTTGCTGAACTTCAACGTTCAGAAAAATGAAAAAATTACTAAAAAAGTAAAAGATTTTCGCTGTTATGCAAAGCTGTTGTTTGTGAGTTATGCCTTTGTTGTTCCAGGCTATATATAAGATCTCGTTTCGTGATATTTTGCGAGCTCCGTGTTGGACGTAGTTTGTTTTGTGCTCTTGTTTGAACATATCGTGGAAAAAGGACTGAAACTGAACTAAAACAATCCGATGTGTCTAGATACTTATCGAGTGCTTTTTCCTCTATGAGAGTGTGGGGTATGTTTTTGTTCTAAATAGGTTTATTTAAGACTAGATCAATAGACTAGACTAGATAACAAGTTATCTAGTTTATTGTTGAACGTAAATTACAAGAAAATGTGTCCTTGTGTTCTAGGTACCTAAAATTATAAAGATAATGTAGCTAGTAATTTTAATGATTGAATAATGTTTTATTGTTTTAGTCTCCAAAAAGGAAAAAAGGTTTGATTGTTGTTCTATACTAATATTTTAAAGAGAAAATATTTGTATCTTTTTTTGTACTGAAAAAACTCAAAATCTACTGGACCGATTTAAAAAATCTTTTACCAGTATAATACTATATTATCACTGAGTAACATAGGCTATAATTTATCACGCTCGTAGAAGCTAGATTTTATTTAAAAAAAAAACTATGTAACTAACTATTATTTGGTCTAAAGCTGAACTCGACTCACGAAAATAATAGATTTTGTTCTGAAAACTTTTTTGTTTCGCAAACATAAGTATAAAATCAATACAAAATCTGCAGCACAGATACATTATTTACAGTCTATTAAACTTTTATAATATGTCCCCTCTGTCCTCGTCACGTGTGAAGCGACCTTTCTTTAAACATCGAACATTACTTCTATTACATAATGCAACGGTCATTTGTTTCATTCCGACCTATCAGAGAGGAGCTTTTCTTTTATATTCACACCCAGTTGCACAAAGACAAACATTAATGCCCCGTTACGTAATGGATTATTAATGCAAATGATTTCATTAATAATTATCATGAAAGAACCATTAAAATCGAGTCTAATGTTGCTTTCTGCAACGAGTTATAACAAGTTAATGGAAGATTAGTATTTACGGACAGCTTTAAAAGTTAAAGTTAGTTTTTGCAACTGGCCGTCAGTTTCATACTACCTAACGTAACATCACGCCTGTAATATCCCGAACGGTTAGGCATCGGTGTACACATACCTATAGTACACTCACATTTTGCCTAGTTATGCTTAAGAATTATGGCCGAGACTATCGCCATCAACCGAGGACAAATCCAAACTCCGGGCTGCTACTAAGAAATTCCTGCTGGAAAAACCCAATAACACTGCCCAACCCGGGAATTGAACCCAGGATCTCATGCTCAGCAATAGAGCTTATAATATCTATAAAAGAATAAGATCATTTAACTTGCGATAGTGCATAATTATGAACACGTGCACAAGGCGGCTCAGTTTAATGCGCAATGAAACTCGAGGCAATGTAGAACTAGGATACTGTCCTTGGGTACCATAGAGCATGCTCTGTGCTCATGTCATAACAAACCCGTTATTTGTTTAGAATGCCTCGCGTTGACCAACAGTATACATAGCTTTGAACTAGCTTTATGGTCCTTTTAGCCGCAACGATAAAATTGTACGGACATATCATGTCTTCAACAAGTATGTAAATGCCAAGCAAATTGTCTCATAAAGCTTGTTAGTTGGATGTTTAAAGTGGTTCGGCGCACCGCCGTTTCATTTTGGCGCGGTTCCATGTGTGGGTAGACGTAGAAAACTCACGTTACGGCCCTGCTTATAGCTCTAATGACTCGAATTTGAGCATTTCAATATTGTTAACAGTTCCTCGTTTATTTCTAGTGAAATGTTCAGGAATTTAGAGAACAGTGCTGGCACGCACATAGATGGAGAAATAATTGGTTTTGCTGGACTGAGTTCGGGATGTATAATGAGTTTTTCCGGAACTAGGATAAGCGGAATTTAAAGCGACGGCGATTTAGAGGAGATTGGTACTGCTTGAGATGCATGCAGTTAGATAAAAGAGTTGTTAGGTATTTTGACTAAGCACGTTTGCGGAAAGCGCGTAGTTTTTTTTAAATTGGAACTGTAGTCAGACAAATAAATTAGTAACCTTGTAAACAGATTGAGGAGTAATTTATCCCGAGCTAAGCCAGAACCAGGCCATTGAAGGCATAAATGCAACTGCGGACGAGTAGTAGGTAATCTTAAGCTTTGGATATTTACTTCACTCAGCTGCATACCTGCACGGGTAGCATGCCCACCGTAGAAACTCCGTGACAGATTCTGATTGTTTATCTGTCATTTTGTCTATTCTTCCGTCGACAAAACCCGTTTCTACTGTGGTCATACTACGCGTGCTCTAGTGTCATCAGCGACGTGTAGGTACTAGCACACTTTCTGATAATAGCTCATTGGGTATGGGTTAGGTCAAACAGGCATTTTTTTTTCTACTTAATGAACAGTGATTTTTCCTGTTCCCGGGAAACAAGCAAATGGCGTGTTACAAATGTGCTCCAAAAGAAAACAGTCTTGACGACAAACCGAATAAGATGTTTAATGGCGTGCCTTAATGTTACGTCTACGAATACAAGGCCCAAATTAAGCCAACAAAATAGTAATTTCAGCAGTAAATCTACTGAAACCTTTGAAACAAAGAACATACGAGGTATTTTCATGCTAATATTCCCTTGTGCTTATATCAACGTTGTTCGGGCCATTACCTTCGTGCGTCAGTGTAATATTGTTTGTGAACATTTTAGGTTTCGCGTTCATCCTGTGGGCCTAAAACGGCCATATTAGCAATTCCTTTAAAAGCATTTCATTTTCTGAATTTCACAAAAGCAATTCATACGTAGAAAATTTTAAGAATCTCCATAGAAAACTGTCAAACAGGTGAATTATTTCGTAATATGAATCGTACGCAGATCATTATTATGAATTGTCAGTTTGTGACATTTTACGATGATTCATAATATTTTCCTATTATGATTCTGCCAATTTCTGGCTGTTTTAAGCCCCCGGGGGTATTTAGTCTCCTGTTAACACGTCTGGAGTCTGGACCACCAGACATTACGTGACAGCACGTCTAGCTAACTGAGTTGGTGAGATTTACTCGAGTTTAAATAGAAGAGTAGAGTATGTAGTCGGAATGTTGGGAGTGTTTAAATAGAGAAGTGAAGAAAGGAGTTAGAATGTTGGCATTCGTGACTTGCGTTTTCTAAATGAATAAAGATTTTTTGTAATTTATTTCATTTTACCATTTTTTGCCTTTTAATTAGGTTTTTGAGGTCCCTAACCTAAACACATCATTTCAATTAATTTAAAAACACGGGCGGGTTTGCGTAAATCAGAGCAGAAAAATTGGCATCTTTATTCAGTATACTTACAGATCGCATAACCCTTCCAGGAAAGTAGTTTATCGGACCCATTCTGTCAAATGAGACGCCATTTGATTTGTTCGAATGCGGGATGGGATGAGAAAACAAAAAATCTAGGACGTTCAGAGCTGACCAATGTTAAACAGAGAAAATGCAAGTGTATTAAAAATTATACTACCTAAATATATTATTTTTCTTTATTCAATTTCTTTCTGGAACGGATACCGACAGCAGTGCTTCCTTAAATCTATACTTCTATACATATTATTAATTAAAGTAGCTTTTCGTGTTGTGTATGTCCGCGTTATTCTTTTAAAATATGCAACACGATGGTTTTCACCATCGTTTAGAGAATTTATTCCGGAAGTTTTATATGTACGAGTATAATACGTTACTATTAAAGTGACATATAACTAAGAAATCTGGATGTTTTGTCAAGTCGTAAAAACCGTGCGAAGCAAGAGTGGGTCGCTAGTAATATTATAAATGTCAAAGTAATTCTGTCTGCTACCTTTATACGCCTAAACCATTGAACCGATCTTTAAGAAATTTTACAGAATTTATCTGGGAACTAGAGAAGGACCTCACTTTCTATACTGAAGAAATAAAGTGTCTACCTATTATGGTTCAAAAGACATAACCTATTCTTTTTTTTTTTGAGGTTGAGAAATCTTCCATCGACTTTTCCCGCTCTGGGCGGAGCGGAAGGGCGTGTCAGACTTATACTGACTAAAACCCGCCAGTTCCTTCAGTTGCCTGTTGCCAAGGTCCCGGTATCCCTTTCGGATTTTCCCGCAACCCTGGCAGACATACCCTTACCGATACTCTGTGACAGACGGACGGACAGACGGATGAACAGCGAAGCCTTAGTAATAGCGTCCCGTTGGCACCCTTTGGGAACGGAACCCGCGGGCAACTGCTAGTGATTAAATAAATAACCTAGATTTCTTTACGAAGTAGCCAATTTCTCCGACGTCAGACGGTAGTTGTAGGTACATGGATTGAAAATGGTCTAATAAATTCGCTGCAACTACTCGATTACACAATTGCACTCCGCGCAGTCAGTTACATTCAATCGATATCCTATCACAACTAAATGCGAAAGTGAGTATGTTTGTTTGTTACGCTTTAACCCTAAAACGGCTGAACGTATTTGGATGAAATTTAGCCAGGGGTAGACCTTGACCTGGAGAAGGACATAGGCTAAAAAGGGCGATAAAAAGTAGACTATGTCTTTCTTCGGGATGCCATCTATCTCATTGCCAAATTTTATCGAAATCCGTTAATCCGTTCAGTGGTTTAGGCTTGAAATGGTAACATACAGACAGACAGACAGAGTTACTTTCGAATTTATAATATTAGTATGGATTATATATCTATGTATATATAATGTTATAAATGCGAAAGTGACTTTGTTTGTTTGTTTCTCACGCTTGAATGGAATAGGGTGAAATTTGGCACACGGGTAGACCATGACCTGGATTAGGACATAGGATTTTTTATCCGGATATTCCCATGAAATCGAGACTCATGCGGGTGAAACCGCGGGGCGCAGCTAGTATTATTATAGTCGAAGCTCCGTCGGCTAGCCGGTATATTCAGAAAAATCTCATCCTGAAAACTAAGGTGAAGTACGCTTGAAGTGAGCTGTCATCTGTCTTTTAACCTGATGCTAGTGATTGACAATATTGCCAGCTCACGTCAAACTCACTTCACTTTTTTAGAGAATAGACGGCTTTTATCATACTGCAGTGACGTCACAACTAAGGTACCTAAATTATAGCTAGTAGCGAGATAAAAATCTCAACAAAAGAGGTGTCACTAAGTGTCATCCAAGTTATAATATCTGTGCATAATAAATGTTTTATGGAGGAAGGAACTTTGAAACACAGAGGAGCTACCTTTTTGTTCGTAGAAGCAAAACTCTTTATAATAAAGAGACAAAGTAAGGGCAAATTATTAAAGGATTTCGATTAAAACCCCTGCTCCTGCTTCGCACGGTTGTTACGATTTGACAAAACATCCAGATTTCTTAGTCGTAAACTGTGTACGAAAAGTGACTTTAATTTATAATAATGTATATGTCGCAGCCATATTGTATAACACGCCGAATTACAAATACGCGCGCCCGATTGAAAAACGTCGCTGTTTTGAAATGCGGCTACCTTTCGGTCAGCCGGATCGTGGTGGCGATACATTCTACAAAGCGGCGTTCAACGTTTAGCTTTATTGTCAACAAGGAGCAATGTAGTATTATAGTATAATTTTCTTATATTTTTTTTTAATATTTCTTATTTTAAAATGCTTACAAGCGTGCAATAATTTGTTAGAATATGTATTAATACTATGCTAGCAATTATAGGTTCTGAATGTTTTTATCTTAATCTTTAAAACTTGCTTTTATCTTTAATTTAAAATTTTATTTATTTATTTATATATCTTAACAAAATGGGAACAAAACAAAATTCTAAATTCAATATTATTTTCACTTTGTTGTGACACCGTTGTCAATTGCGACGCCATTTTTGTAGTGATGATCATGCGGTGCGTGTCAGATTTCAAAGCGGCGTATCAAAGATGCGCCCGGTTGTATGTGGGCGCCACGTTACTAAGCCGCTTTGAAGAACGTGAATTGCTCATACAATGTGGCGTACTTTATTTCAGCCGAATTGAAATCCGGCTGAACGAAAGGTAGCCGCATTTCAAAACAGCGACGTTTTTCAATCGGGCGCGCCTATTTGTAATACGGCGTGTTATAAGATAAGGCTGCGACATATATATGGCACTTTCGTGTAGGACTTAAAAGCAATTAAGATTTAAGATTCTTCTTTGCCAGAATATAGGATAGGATATAGGTAGTAGGATTAAATCGAAGACCATCAAAATAGGACTATTATATAACGTTTTCATCATCAGCCTAGCCGTGTTCCAACTCTGTTTGGATCGACTTCCAGTCTAACAGGATTCAACTAAATTATTTTGCCAATATTTTACATGGAGTGACTCCCTATCTGACCTCCACAACCCTGGGTAATACAATACCTCTTGGTAAGACTGGTAGTCAGACTTTCGGGCTCCTGACGACCCGTAACGACTGTCAACGATCCAAGAATGATAGCGGGGATCGACTGCCGTCTTTCCGAGGCACGGAGGACGAGTGATGGTCACTCATCCACGGACTAACCCCGGCAAGCCTAGTTTAATCTGATTGGTCGACCCTAGCGGCTGTTATTAGGTACTTAGCCACTAGTTTCTCACCCTAAAATTAACAAAACAATAAACTTGAATTTGAATATTAGCTTTAAAACTATTACGTACTGCCCACACCTAAAACAACTTAATCTCTAATACACTACAGCACATAATCTAGAATATTCCCAACACGAAAAACTGTTGTAATAAACCAACCATATTCTGAAACAAAAATAAAACTCTACAGACAGCAACATACATACGGTTAATGTTTATAGGGACCTCTAAAACCTCAACCCCGTTAAATCTATTTGCTAAAACTTTGTGCTAAGTTGAATTTAAACGAGGTTTTTTTTAATACGCTGCTGGTTAATCCCGGGTGGCGAGGGAAGCTGTTAATGCGGCAGGATTAAGAGGCATCGAACTCTTTGCTGCTGCAACGGCGGGTGTACGCGGTAGATTTTAAACTAAGGTTATTTTTCATTTTGCCTCTTGATTATTTTCGTGATGTTTTCATTAAAATAAATGTGGGGTTGGGCTGTTGTTTTTGAGTGATTTTGTGACATTTCGTAAAACATAAAAAGAAAAAGTTAGGTGGTCCTTAGTCCTACTACTTCATATACATTTTGTGTACATGAAGGAGGAACAGAATGAAAAAAGATGACAGAGTGTATGTTTCTAAAACGTGATTAACAGGCGAAATGGCAAGACGAAAATTCTGGTCTTTCGAGGCGACCTGCGCTTTATAGTCAGGTTTTTAATCGCGTAGACTAATTTGTGACTGTTGTTTGTTTTTTCAATGTGGAGTTTGACATTTGCACCTGTCAAATTAGTCTACGAGATTAAAACAGACTATATATAAGTGAAACAAACTCATGTTTGTATGTTACCATTCGGTTAACTTGCATTTTTTCCGAACATAATATCTCATTCTATTGACATCTTCTTTTCATAAAGTCATTGTCAAATAAAAGTGTGAACCCATAAATCAAATCATCACATCTAAAAACCACTCTGCGCTTATGCCTAAAACCGTACCCAATTTGTACGCTCGGGAATTCTCGGACGCAATCGGCTGTCATATCGAGGGACAACCCGGTCGTGACGGAGGCACGCGACGATCCGGCACGGAACGAGCTAAGACTGACTTTATTGTACTTTTGACTTAATGCAGCTTACTTTAAACATTCTTACGAAGGGTGGTCGGGGGGCAAACTTCCTTGTTTTTGGAAGAGATTGTAATCTACTGTTTAACTTTTAAATGTGCTTACGAAATCAGTTGTCGTTTTATTTGTGACGGTAACTTGACTTGCTGTCGAATTTGAGAGTTATTTTGTGGCTTGCTTTTGTAGTAATTTTCTTTACGTCAAAAGGAAGCCACAACATAATACCAAAAAGGCCTTGTGGAATAAATGATAAAGTAATGGGTAGCACTCCCTGCCTTAGTGCTTGGCGACACGACGCCGGCACCGCGCTGACGCTTATAATATTCCTAACTAAATGCGAAAGTGAGTTTGTTTGTTACGATTTCACGCTAAAACGGCTGAATGGATTTGGATGAAATTTTGCACAGGGGTAGAAAATGACCTGGAATAGGACATAGGATACTTTTTATCCCGATATTCCCACGGGATCGAGACATACGCGGGTGAAACCGCGGGGCGCAGTTAGTTGGAATGATGATACACCTCTGCCCGTTCTGCCCAACTCTTATAGGAATTCAGGCGTCATGTTTTGGTATGAAGATACCTTGAAATATAATAAACCTTTAAGATCAAAGTCAGTGATAGTAACTTATATTAATAACTATGACTATATTGTAACCCCTCAGGGCGCCTAAGCCTATAAAGAATTAGACCAAAAGTAGGCTTGAATCAGCAGACTGAAGCCTATGTGGCGGCATCGGCAAAATCCTGACGTCACATAAAATCGCGGCAATTAGAGTTTACCGCGCGATGGACATAATTATATAAGATTCCAACAACAATCGTTGGGCAGTAACCAGCCAGACACGACACCCGTCTGGTCGGAGGATCCTCCCTTTTCTATAGAGTATGAGTGAACTTTACAACCTGTTCCTCATACCTCTAAACCTATATTGAATTCGAGGTTTGATATTAAAAAAAAAACATTATAAATCTTTTTTAAATAGAAAGCCAAATCAATTTCTTAGCCACAGGGCGTTATCAAAAGGCACTATTGAACTGACACGAAAAATCTTTTACAATCAATTTCTCTATTGTCCTTATCAATCACTTAATGATCTTTTCCTAATGGCCGTCTTTTGTTTACTACAAGTCCTCTCTGCCCCCAATTGCGTTTTACGTTTCACACACTTACTTTCTTTCGAAGTATTTTGAAATAAAATACATAGTTAATTGCTTCATGTTTGAAAGATTCGTCTGGTCGACAACGTAAATAAACGCAATTAATGTCGTTGAATTGTTGTTGTTAGTCAATAGTGTGTTTTGCAATTATTCCGCTGGAGTAGTTTACCACCGTCCAATGATGAAGATTTTTTTTTTAACTTTTGGGATTCGTTTACATAGAAATCGTAGACCGAGTCTATTTCGTCTCCCCGTAATTACAGCCGGTTTCATTTGGCCGAAACGTTGGAAATAAAAACTTTTTAGTTGAAGTAGCTCCTTTTGAAAGGGCTGGAACAGGAAAATGGAGGTAGTCTCCATACCTATTGCTATTGCAGTATTTACATTTGGAAGGATATAGTACATTACTGCCGCGGCCTGCAAAAAGGGCATTGATGGACGGAAGTGAAAACACATACGTAAGTCCATCAATGCCTGGTTGCGGCCAAGAATGTTAGTGCTTTTCTCAAATAATGCGCGGAATTTCAAACTATATAAATCTATACATATTATAAATTAAAGTCGCTTTTCGTTTTTATCTGAATGTCTGCGTTGTTCTTCTGAACCACGCAACAGATTTTGATGAGGTTTTCAACAACCACGCAACAGATTTTGATGAGGTTTTCAACAGGAACTTTATTCCGGAAGGTTTATGTGTATAATACGTTAATATTTAACTTAAATATAACTAAAGAAATCTCGATGTTTTGTCAAGTCGTAAAAATCGTACGAAGCAGGAGCGGGTCGTTAGTTAATTATTAATTTCAGAATCAATGACGAGTAACGATAATTTTTCAGGCACCACTAAGTTCATTTGTTTCTTTTTTACTTTAAACAGCTCTATTTGCAAGCCAGTTTTACAAGTTTCCACCTCCTTGGTTATCATGTTAAATTTTTATAGTATTATATTATTCGGCTAAACACGACAGATATGGATTTTCATATTAACATTGCCGGCCGCCTGCTCGCATGTTTTTGACCAGTACAGGATTTTAGATTTATCTCGAAGAAGATTTATCTCAAAATAATGCTCGAATTTCCTAGCATGTTTGAGAAAAAATATTAAAGGTGTAAGAGATTTTTTATGGCTTTATGGTTGGCAAGCTATTTGGTATTGAGAGTGTAACTACTTACCACAGAACAGTTTGCCAACTTGTCAAATAAAATCTACTTAGTAGAAATCCTTAATTCATTCACTGACAGATAACGCATAGCATACACAGCTGGGTCTAGAAGCATGAAATTTTGCACAAGAGTTCCTTATATAACAGGTTAGCAATAAGGAATGTTTTTTGAAAATTCATCCCTAGAAGGGTTAAATACGAGTGAGTACGCGCACTTCGTTCAAAACTCTAAATCGCATAAATGATGATGTCATCATCATCATTTCAGCCGAAAGACGTCCACTGCTGGACAAAGACCAAGCACCGCTACTTCGACCGGTTCTGTGCTTCTCGCTTCTCGCATCCAGCGGATTCCTGCGGCTGAGGCATTGGTCCACCTTGTGGAGTACCTTCCAACGCTACGTCTTCCGGTACGCGGTCGCCACTCCAGAACCTTTCGGCCTCATCAGCCATCTGTTCTGCGAGCAATGTGCTCTGCCCACTGCCACCTAAGTTTGGCAATACTTCGGGCTATGTCGGTTATCTTGGTTCTCCTACGGATCTCTTCATTAAATGTAGATATAAAGATAAGATAATTATTATGATGATTGATGATATAATATGAGATGATATGTACCTAAGTGAGGTACTCTGATGAATAAGGGCACTTTCTTAGTAACAAGTTCTACAAATTACTGATGTAAGTAATTACTTCGGTAATGTACCTACAACGTTTAGTCCATATTTTCGTGCAGTAGTGTAGTGTCGGAGTTTGCCAAAGTTTGCCCATATTTGAGCGAACTTGCACCTAAATGAGGCCCCGCTATACAGGAATGGCGTCGTATATACTCACTTGTTTTAAACTAACGATATTGTACGTCTTTAAGAATATTGCCTATTTTAAAGTTTGCTTGATATTTTAGATTAAATTCAAGATTTATTCAAGATTTAGTTTAATCATAACCGTTGGTGTCAGGTCATGTTTTATAGTTTGGTATATCGTCAATCAAAAGCGTCTCAGAGATTCTGACCGCTCAACTGTCGATTGGCCTTTAAAAGGCGATAAATTAAAATTCTATTGTGTCTCGTTAGTGACAGTTGGAGGTATAAGAGGTTACGTTATGTTTGTTGTGTTACCAAACATCCATTGGGAATATTTGCTCCACTATAAGAGTAAATCAATAAATCGGACATAAGCTTTAAATAAACGTTGTTGGTTAACTCTAGCGGCAAATACCAAAGTTTACTCACCATAAAATAATAATAAGGCGATTGCCCGCCATATTGGTGCCAACTGTCACCTGTCAAAAGTAACTGTCATGGCGCGCGGTGTCAACATTTGGACTTTTACCCTTGTCACACGGGCGCTTCATCAACTTTTATGTTTACCTTACAAAATGGAAATCTATGCATTATATTTATAATAGAAATATTTAATATGTCAGTCCGTCCAAATGAATTCAACAGATATTCTTTAAGCGTGGAAAATCTATTGGTACATTTTTATGAAAAAACTTATTTGTTTTTTTAGTTAAATTTTTTCTTCTACATCATAAAAACGTGCATGCTAAGATTTTCGAATACAGCAACATTTTATTAAGTTCAATCAAGAGAATTGAAATTAATTAACCAATGAATTGCTTACAATGCTATTTAAAATCCTCCAATTTCCACAAGTGAACTCGTCGAACCTATGCTACTGTGGAAATATTATTTCGTTTTATTGACCCAGTCTGACAGACGGCTTTATTTTGTATAGGCGGATCAAATTCTGTGGCGGTAAAATAATGTTAATGTTTAGTTTTTCCGCTTTTACGAAATGTTAGTGGCAAACCGCGTAATAGCTATAAAATTGCGTTTAATTTTAAATTCAATAAAGCTGTATCGAATTTCGCACATATTATTTGAACGGTTTGTGACGCATTGACATCAGATTTATGCGTGTCAATTAGCGCTTAATGTCCTTTATACTTGGCTACTCATTTTATATTGTAAACTCGGTTCAGAGTGCATTTTGAACACGTTTTTTATTTTAAATACCTTATTTTACTTTGCAAATGAATTGTATTTAAATATCGTACGTGTATGTCCAATTCCAATCATGAGAGTGAATATATTGTAACCTAACATTTTTCTTTTTAAGCATACATACGCTGTTTAATATAGGACTTCAATTTTATTATTATTTTATTAAACGTCTGTTAATTCCATTAAAACGCAAATGTATGGATTTGGATGTGAATGGAGGCTGCTTAGCAAAGATACAGATTAAAGAAAAGATGGATGAAGTGTCTGAACAAAGATGGTGCTAGCGTAGGTAACATAAACAATCTTGAAGCTATATTATTACTAGCTGCGCCCCGTGGTTTCACACGCATAAGTCCCGACCCAATAAAAAGTATTAAATTATGTCCTAACCAGTCCTAACCCAGCATCCAAATCCGTTAAGCCGTTTTAGCATAAATGCGTAACAAACAAACAAACTCACTTTCACGTTGGAAGTATACAGTTTTATTTTTGTCTAGGGCCATCTTAAAAACTGTTCATTAATGCATATTCTCGTGGACTGAAAAACAATTTACTAGATCATATTGCTCGAAGTAAAATAAACAGTAGGTAAGAAGAATTTCTGAAAACGTGAAATATGACTACTTTATTTTCTCAAGAACGTTTTAGCTACACTGGGGGCTCGTTCATAGTTAATATGAAACTTATAAGTATTATCGGCGATGGCTTATCCCAAGTGTACGTAAGATATTAAAAAGATATATTTTTGGCAATATCCACGAGTACTGCGAGCTGATGTAAATATTTTGGTAAGGATTCGCTCACACTGCCTTGAAAATCGTAGCGGCAAAATATGTTTTCATATCAGGATTTTAATTCAATTTCTGTGTTTACGTTAGACATAATTTTCAGAATAATAAGCGTCATTAAAACGTGGGAGGCACAAGATAGTTAAATTTGATACTTATTATTCCGGAGATGTCTTTGCAGGGTTAAGATAGGACCGTTACTTCTCTACGTCATAACACGGCGAGAAGGAACGAGAATAGATTTAAATCTGCATAATACGTTTAAATTAAATTAAGTCGTACCCCGCGTACTATTTAAAAGCGATCGTCACGCGAATACGCGATCGTTGCGTCCATTATGTCACTTTTTGTTCGGTGAACCTGAACACGTGGTCGTGCCGACAGAGGGCGCTTTCTGGTTTTAAATAGGACGCAGCCTAAGCGATATCGCTGTGGCGCTCGGTAGCGATACTGGTACGCCTTCTGGTTTGTCACTTAGGACCAGTATCGCTACCGAGCGCGACAGCGATATCGCTTATATCTGAATATGCCTTAAAGCATTAGCTTTAGGCTGCGTCCTATCGCGCTTACAAACAAAAAAAAATCTCTTTATAATAATATTATTAGTATAGAGGTATCCATTATGATTATATAGGAGGAGCTGGTGGCTAAGTTATAACAGCCGCTCGGGTCAATCCATCAGGTTAAGCTACGCTTGCCGGGGTTGGTCCGTGGATGGGTGACCATTTTCACATATCGAGACTCGTCCGTGCCTCGGAAAGCACGTTAAGCCGTTGGTCCCGGCTGTCATTTGTAGATCTTTGACAGTCGTTACGAGTCGTCAGAAGCACGAAAGTCTGACAACCAGTCTAACCAAGGGGTATCGTATTACCCAGTTACTGGGTTGTGGAGGTCAGATAGGCAGTCGCTCCATGTAAAATACTGGTATTCAGCTGCATCCGGTTAGACTGGAAACCGACCCCAACATAGTTGGGAAAAGGCTAGGCAGATTGATTAGAGGTATCGATTATGATTCCACCTGCAGTACACTCGCGGACACGCGGAATGAAAAGTTTAAGCATTTCTCAAATCATAACTAACACGACGCCTTTTCAAACAGTCATTTCCTTCACAATGTTGTCCGTTGTTACCTAGGTCGATTTAGAAATATTCACAGAATGCTCATTAAGATGAAAAAATTATTGATCCCGGTGTTTTATGGTCTAAGGACACATGACACCTCACTCGGCACGAGTCAAGCTAGGCCGGTATATTACAAAAGCATTAAATTTGAGTTGAAATGGAAGGTGAAAAAAATACAGTTCACAGTTCACAGCCCATCCAAACTCACAACCATAGTTTATTATACGCAACAACCAAACATAGTTCCAATAAACTAACTACTAAGTAATATAGCTAGTAAATCTCCCATATCATTCATATATCTTACTTAAGCACTAGCAACCACGCCCGCTAATCTATTAAGACTCGGAGTTGCCGCCCTTGAGACATAACCCTTGCATATTCTCTCACAATGGATTAGCAGAAAAACGTTTATATAATTCAGACCTTCTTTATGGTTGAACTTTTTACAATGAAGGACTCATTTTAAGTGTTCTTTTTTTGATGTGGTGTTACACCTTTTATATTGCAATCTGTGGGAGTGATTTCCTGAAAAGGGACGGAAGTGTGTAACAGGAAGCCGGGGAAGCGCACTCTATTTGATTTGACCAATGAGAGCGCGCGGTGCTATAGTTGGCCTTCAGATGGTACCAAGCCATTTCACGAGAGGTTGGTACTGTCGGTGTCAGTCAAGATGTTAGGTGTTACACATGACAATTATGCGACTATTGTAATAAGACTCGCTTGTTTTTATGTAACTATTCCTTTGTGGCCTAGCTTTTGACATTTTAGACTGAATTTGAATTTGGCATCGTATCTTAATTAATTAAAATGTTCGGAGAGTGATTATTTGAATATTGAAATCACAAGAACTACTAAAATCTTGCCAATTGAGATGATATTTCACAAATAATTAATTATTCGTAACTTTTGTGCTTTTATTATTAACAATTTGTGGCTTCTTTTATGTATAATAGTGTAATAATGCTGTTTGAGTTATTAGCGCAGTACCGGAGAGTGTGCTTTATTATAAATGTTAAAGATTTGGTCGGTCAGACAATGTGGAATAACAGGCCTACAGCTTAGGTTAGGTAGGGACACAAAACACTATAAAGATTGCCTACAACGTTTTGGCCGGGGCACAGGCCTCTCTGTGAGATGACGCGGGCCCAATAGGGATGTCACCTGTCTTCAGATTTTTTGATTCTAGGATATGCCGTTTCCTCACGATGTTTTCCTACACCGTTTGTGAAAGTAAGATCAGCGGTGGTGAATAAGTTTGACCAGGCTCAAAACTGAAATTATGAAAACTTTGAGTAAACCACGTTTGCTTAGTACATCTGTCGTTTGTAAAGCCTAGCCGTCACAAACTTAAAGGTTTAATTCTAGATGATAAATAATTTTAGTTTGCGTACTTCAACTGTTTCTAACGACCCTCAGACCACAATACCCTTTTGAAATTAGTAATTTTTCTTTTCAAGGATCTATTGTGATAATGTGCTTTAATTTAACTGAATGAGTTTGATTATTTTCATTACTTTGAGGTTTGGGTTTTAGTAAGATGCGAATAATAGCGAATAGAAAAAGAATTTTCAAGTCGAAATACAAGTTTTGTGATATAAGTGAATTAGATTGATTAGATACTTTTGTTTAGTTCAGAACGAAATAGAAAAAAGATTCCTTACGCCGAAAATTGGGTTAAGTACAGCTGATTTATAAGAAGTACTTAGTAAATGTTTTTAACATTTACTAAGTATTATTATTATTATTTAACGCCTGTATTCCCTAAGTGCTCCGCGCCACCATAAAGCCGGCCGGCGATGGAATAAAAAAAAACTGTTTTTTTTATTCCATCGCCGGCTGCTTGCAAAAGTGCACGCGCTTTATAATACTTTAATTAATCAAGCGGAACGGCACGACGTTGGAGCGGCAGGAGCGCGCTAGTGGCGCGGTGGCGGCGCGATGACGGTGTCGTGTCGCCGAGCATTAAAGGTTTAGCCAGAGGCGTACTTATAGTAACCCCCAATTTCGCCAGCTATGTTTAAGTCTCATGTAAGGCGAGCATCCACCGGTCAGCAACGTCTGTGAAACCATTATCATCATCATAGCGTTTTCCAATGTGTATTGTGATGGCTTCCATCCTTTTTTTTTTACGCCGTTTAATTCGTAGACGTGGTGGCTGGCACAGTGGCAGTCGCGGTCACGACTAATCTTACCTAAAGATACCCAACCTCCCCTATCTCCTTTACAAAATACGTGTGTTCATCTGAAGTCGGATGGTTGAGAAAAACTATCAACTTAAATTGATAATTTATTCAAATCACAACTGTCGTTCCTTATCATCTGTTTAACGGTTCTATAAAGTAGTGTGTCAATTTGCTAAACGAAACATTTCCCCGCCTGTAAATATGCAGAAACGTTAATTAAAGAAGGTTGCACTTGCTATTTTCGCGCATTGTAATACGCGAACAAGAACTTAAATTGTGTCATCATCATCATCTGCCTAGCCTTTTCCCAACTATGTTGGGGTCGGCTTCCAGTCTAACCGGATACAGCTGAATACCAGTATTTTACATGGAGCGACTACCTATCTGATCTCCACAACCCAGTAACTGGGTAATATGATACCCCTTGTCACTGGTTAGTTTATGGGCTTCTGACTACCTGTAACGACTCAAGAACTTAAATTGTGTATCGTACCTAATTCGCAGCGCGGATTCACTGCATTTTAGAACTGTCTGCGACTCAGGACAAATGCTCGTGTAATAATTTGCAGTTGCTATGCGTACAAACGCATCTCATTATGCCTTAATTAAAGTTGACTCCAACTCTGTTTTATACCTTTAAATTGTTTGTATGTAAGTTGGGAAGTAGGTCAATCTACAATTGATCTACCTAGCCCTTACCCAACCATTTTGGGGTCGGCTTCCAGTCTAACCGGATGCAGCTGAATACCAGGATTTTACATGGAGCGACTGCCTATCTGACCTCCACTACCCAGTAACTGGGTAATATGATACCCCTTGGCACTGGTTAGTTTATGGGCTTCTGACTACCTGTAACGACTGTCAAAGATCTACGAATGACAGCCGGGACCGGATTAACGTGGTTTCTAAGGCGCGGAAGGGTCACGATATATATTGGATAGTCACCCGTCCACAAACCGACCGCGGCAAGCGTAACTTAACCTGCGATCGAATCGAGTGGTTATTATTTAGCCACGAGTTAGTAATTAGGTAAAATGATATAAATGTTTTGGAATGTCTTTAAGCAGTTAAAGCCAAATCTAAAATCTAGTTAACACATAATTCTTAATTCTGGTTCAGAGGCGTCTACTATTAGTATATTAACTCAACTGGGATGTGTAATTAACTCGTCGTAAATGATTGATGGTGACAAATTACCATTCTGATTACTGAAACATAAATGTAACTTGGTTTTAGCTACGAATCCAAATGTTATGATGATGTCATCTGAGTAATTTTGGAGTCCTTTCAATAATAAAATACGTTTTTTTTTCGCTATAAATTATTTATTACCAATTAGGTACTATTTAAAATAAAATATACAATCTAACACTAACATTATGTACAAATGGAAAAAAAAATATATAAAAAAGCTCATAGGGCATCAAAAAATTCATCCGCATCGCTGTCAGTGGGAAAAGTGCTGGGTTATTCCAAAAAAATTATATCATTTTACCTAACTCGTGGCTAATTAACAGCCTAATAATAACATACTTAGTTGGCCTGCATCTCACCTGATGGTAAGTGATGATCAGGCCAGGCCAGGTGGAAGCGAGCTGCGCCCGAAATTCTCAACCACAGAGGAACTTTTCAATAATATTTTTAGGGTCGTAAATGGGAATTATTTGAAGTTCGCCGCGAGGTAATTAATGCATGATATATATACACTAATGCCAGAAAAACACAAAATAATAATTTCAACACTTTAAGAAATGCAAATGTATTCGAAAGACCGATACTCCGTACGCGAACTCTATTTCTCACAAACAGTAGCACACCCAAATTGGATGAATAAAAAATCTGAACGTAGAAAATGGACGTGAATTGACCAGAGCAACTAACGAGGCACTTACAAAGATTTATAGAGATAGGCAGGCGCGAGCAAAAAACGCGCGGCCCCGTCTGGTTCGCGAGCAAACGTAATGGAGGTTCCCTAATACAGAGCTGAAAAACATGAGTGTTTATATCACATGCACTTTATTGTAATATCCTCGATTCTTTTGAGGGTAGCAAGTAATGTAGGTAGATTGGGTTGTGGTTGGTGTTGTAAGTTTCGTAAATGTGATGTCGGGGTAATTAATTGTTTAGTAGTTCGACATACTTTGCCGTGTTTTAGCCATGTCATACGACTGTCAAATAATGACAGTTGTGATTTGAATATGAAACGCTACAAGGTAATACTTCTATACGCGCGTGGCAAAACTCGGAACTGACGCCGTCATCTTGTTTTTTCAATACAGTTTCATAAATGTTTGCAAACAACACCCCCCCTTGTGAATGTAATTCCGGCGCAAAAAGATTCTTGTTGCAAAAAATATTTTTAAAAAATTCACCCTACATTGGCATTTATGAAACGTTAGAATCTATGTGCACGGTTTCAATTGGACGTTTCATATGGACAAGAGCCGGCAAGAAACTCTACGGTTTCTCTTTCAAAGATAAATGGCTTTTACAATGTTTTCAAATTAACGTGTTAGTAGGTATGGGAGCACAGTGTAGGCCTGTCGACAAGTAGGTACCATGTTGATAATCAAATAATAGTCCTTGGCTTTAAAAGGCTACAAAAGGTATTATTCGGCCAAGATTACTTCGATGTTATATTCTAAATAAATTACAATACATTTAGAAAGTTCACAAACTTTTGAAATTGCTTATTACTGACACGACACGTTTTCATTAATATTTTGGCTCTTTGAGGAATAGGTTGTTTGTTTACAGGTTCACCTTTTCTATGAGTTGTTCTTATTGAGAGTTTCAAATAAGTCAACATTAACAATTAATTATTATGTGTCATTCTACAGTTTATTGTAGAAGAGAAACCGGATAATAGGTCTGTGCAGCAAAATTCAGTGTCCAAAGAACATTTTTTTTTTTTTTTTTTAAACTGTTTTGTTTTGGTAATCTTAAGATGATTCAACGATGCTTTAATGTTGCAATTTGGAATGCATCGAATACATGATCTTGGATAAAGTCTTTAGTATTTAATTTTTTTCGTATTATCTAAAGCCTGATTTACACGGTGCAATTTAATTTCCTGTGGCATACTATACGTTGGAGCAATTATAATAGTTGCACCGTCTAGGCAGTGTTTAAACGTTTGCTGCTTCAATATTATTGTATGCCAACGGCTAAGAACTAGGTTACTAAAGGTTAGGAACTTTCATCGTGTAAATCACATATATATGTCACCCTCTAAAAACTTCAAGAACAAAAAAAACAACTTCGTACGGAAATAAAATACAGCCAGATTTAATCCTCGTGCAAACTGGCGCGATATCGCGTGCGCGACAAGCAATGCAATCCTTGTAGCGCCTGTTTGTGGGAGCCCTTATGCCTCTCATTTTTGGCCATTTCCAGAGATTCAACCACCAAAACCGACTACTGCGCGCATGCATGCCAAATACTAAAATTTCTCTACAACAATTTCGTACGTGCGGTCAACATCAATGATCCGTCCATATTGAATATCGATGGCCAGACGGAAATCCATTGCACATTTTGGTAGGAGTGATGTACGCATTGTATATACCAACAATGGGGCATTATCTGTGAGAGAATATATCTTGGATCTGTGGGTCATTGAATAGCGGCCGGGGGCTACATAGATGCTGACCGGTGAGTAAAGTTGGTAACGAAGGTTTGGTTAATACGTCAGATTTTTTTTTTCCTCCCTTAGAAGGTGCATATGTGTTTAAGGTACCTGTCCCACCGCCAAGCCGACGAGAAAACGACTCGCTATCAACGATTTATTCGCTCAAGAAACGTACAAAAGATTGTAGGTCCTGTGTAAGTAAAAGATAGACATATTAATAGTTGATCGCTGACTGTTCACACCGGTGGCGGGTACTCGTTTGTTTTAGCGATAAGAGCTATCTAATGCCGAGATCCGACGATCCGCGATTTTGCGGACGGACACACCCGGCAGACGACCACAGACCGCCACGCACCGCGCACCGAGGAACTTCTGATGTCTGCGATACCCCGCACGTACACCTTCGCACGGTGCGTCGTGCGGGCTCGTCTGTGTCCGTCCGCAATATGGCGCACCGTCGGATCACGGCATTATGCCGTGAAGAGAGTAGGTACTCGCTCAGCGGCCTCCGCTTGGCGGGCAGAACACATGAGACTCACGCTTGGTAAGTACATAATATGCATACCAGCGCGTAATCGCTCGTCACCTTGTCGTTGCTCGCCAACTCGTTTTTAGTTGCTAGTTCTACTCGCTCGTTAATGGCGGTGCCAGACATTTTTGTACTCTTACGATTGGTAGACACCAGACGAAATAGCAGTGGCAGTGGGCTGGCCATGTTTGTCGAAGGACCGATAGTCGGTGGAGCAGCCGAGTCCGAGTGGAGACCCGGTATCGGCAAGCGGAGTGGGGGGCGCCCCCCAGAGATGGACTGATGACCTTTATAAGGTGGCCGGGATAGACTGGATGGGGAAGGCGGAGGACAGAGTGTTCTGGCGCAGCCTAGGAGAGGCCTATGTCCAGTGGACTGCGATAGGCTGAGATGATTGAACCGAAACAAAATGTTAATTATGTAAACGCGCTTCACCAGAATCGCAACTCAACTGCTAAATACGCTACTGCTGCAGTAATATGGAAGCTTCAAGTTTACTTGCACCATTGTGCCTTCAAATAATGGTAGGTAATGCAAGTAATGGACTTTCTGTATTTCTTACGCTGTGACATAATTGTTAGGAAGTCTGTGTGATGTGGCGGTAGTAAGTTGACTTATTGTGTTTGTGTGTGTGTGTGTGTGCAGATTGTTTGTTATTTCCATATTGATGTGTTTGCCTGCTGTACAATATTTATCACTGTGCAGTGTTTCGACTGGGATTACAATTATGTGGGATTTACACAACCGATGTACAGAATATACTGCGTAATCCACCGAATAGGCAATTTTGAGTAGGAATTGTTTGCGCAGTTAGGTATGATGGGTACGGATTAGATTAGATAACTACCTAGGTAGGTTTACAACGTCCACTGCTCCCCTACCAAAATTGCAGTGAGATAAATATTAATCAAGGAAGAATATTCTCGAATACGTCTTGAAAGTGAAGTTCATATCGTTATAAGTAGGGGTATACTGATTTTAGACGACAAAGTGATCACTATGAAAACTTTAGATAAAATAATTTTATTAATAGCTGTTTCAGTCAGTTCAGACTTTTCTTCAAAAGAAGATTTTTCTTTCGAAATGACAATAATTTCATATAAATTGTTCTCAAAGTACGGCGGTGGTAAGTAACGTATTCAGAGAGCCGTTTGTGGAAACTTTTATTGGGAAATGGGCCTTATGTATCTGAACATACGCAGATGTAAATAAATTGACATTATGTAAAAACTGTGTGTTCAGTATGTTATTGGAATCACGGATTGTACTGTTGCTACGCCGTAGACCGCTACGTCATAAATTGCTACGACGTAGGCGCTACGGCCTAGCGATAGTATAATCCATCACGGTTTGCATGGCTAGGACATTTAGCCATTTAGCCTTAAGACAGTGGCTGAAACCACGCTTTCAGCTAGTGTTTCATGGTTAAATGGTTTCCAGTATCTATGCTACGTATAACTCCATACTATCATCCATTTATTTACCTCTTTCGATACCAAAATAAATAAGATTCCCTTATGAAAGTTACACAACTATTTTTATACAAACACCACTAACATCATACTTTATAAATATATCCAACAAAGTTTCAATCTAAACAAAGACGAATGACAACACAATCCGAATACTTGAGATTCGCATCAAATAAAACAATATATCCGAAAACAGACGGGGTTTGGTAAGTTGGTGGGTACAGTTGGCCCAACTCATTCTATCAACATAAATATCATGTGTTTTACAAGACAAAAAGTTGGCGGATGAAAAAATTGCAGCGACGCGCCGCCGCTGTAAAGCTTTGTATGGATTATAGGATTTTTTATTGCTTTTCCTGCGGCCGCTGGCGGGGATTTCCTCAATGATAGCGGTTTCCAGGCAGGCTGTATTTTCGAGACTAGCTGCCGTACGAATGGTCTCTTCCGCTGTTGATGGTTTTACTCTATAGAACTTTTCAGTGTTGGTCGAATTTTCGACGATTTTGTCGTTGCGTAAATTGTCGTTATTGTGGCTCTATTGTACCTGTGGTCGATATATGATAGACTTTTTCTCATTGTCGAGTCTAGATAGGCCGTTTTTTTGTGTAAATTATTTCATCACCACTGCTCTCAAAACGGTGAAGGAAGACGTCGAGGAAACCGGCATGTCCTAGAACCAAAAATTCGAAGACGTGTAACATCTTACAACGAACGTTTATTGGTGGATAAAGCTGTTTATGTTATGAGTATTTTTAGAGAGAGGATTTAATCATTTAGAAGTATTTCAAATCTCATATTAATTAATATTTCGCTTAACTATGTCCAAACTAGTATTTCTTTATAAATTCCTCGGATTAGCTATAAACAAAACCTGTATGCTTTTTACAAAAAAAAATTGTGGTAAAAAAATATTTGAAGTAAACAATATGCATTTAAAAGAAAAGTTTCCATCCACAATTTTTTGTTAGCACTAAAACTATGTGAATAAAACTTGGAGCAGGAAAAGTAGTTTTATTTTCCTACTCTTGCAATGGCGTAAAAAGACACAATAGGTAAAAATAAACCATGTGTATGTACGTCGTGCCTATACATGGTTTATTTTTACCTATTATATACCAGTTCGTACATTGTACGAACTGGTGTTCCCGAATCACATGTCAGGAAATAAGGACTTTATGACAGTTAGCGCACCGCTAGTTAGTTTAGAGTTACGTATTTATAATTCGAAACTCATAGAAACGCAACGAAACGAAATTTTCTCGTGATCCCCGTATAACGAGTTACCGGAAAATTTACATGAATTCGGGATTTTTATAACGTTTGTTGCCGGATTTATATGTGAATTTGTTTTTCTTTTTATATAGTTTATTGGCTGAATAATTGAATATGTCTGCCTCGTTGGCCTAGTGATAGGTGCTCAGTAGTACTGAGGATGAGGTCCTGGGTTCGATTCCCGGGTTAGGCAAAGTATTATCGGGTTTCCCATCTGCAATTTTTCAGCCCGGAGTTTGGATTTGTGCCCGGTTGATGGCAAAAGGCTGGCCCCCTATTACATGAGACCCAAACATAACTGGCGAAATATGGAAGCACTATAAGTACACCTTTGCCCAACCCTTCGGGGAATAGAGGCGTAATGTTATGTTATGTTAATTGAATATAATATAACATGCTTACAGTAAATTAAAATAGTATTTTTTTTTAGCAAAAGTTTTCTCTTTTTAAACAAGGTCGGACCGTGTGTCCTGTACGATCCAAAAATAACGAGCTTCCATATAAAACTTTCATACCTTTGAAAAAATTTAACCCTTTTAGGAAATTAATTTTCCAAAATTCTTCCTCAGACCTCATCTTCGTTAGAAAAACTTGTGTTTTTTTTTGCTTTCAAGTGCGTTTTGAAAATTATTATAGAAATATTTATAAAGCACTATATATAGCTGATGCCCGCGGCTTCGCCCGCGTGGATGTCGGTTATTATATACTAAAACCTTACTCGAGAACCACTCTATCCATTAGTGAAAACAGCATGAAAATCGGTGCAGTCGTTTTTGAGTTTATCGCGAATAGGACGACAGACAGACGCAGCGGAGGACTTTGTTTTATAATATGTAACGATCTGGTCTTAGCTTAGAAAAAATGCCTAAACGATATACGAAAAATATTTTAGGTGCTCGGAATGTTGTTAAGAATTTGTAAATCTTTTCTTGCTAAATAATTTTTGCTACTGTATCATAATTAAGCAATTACCTAAATTTAAAGTCTGGCAAACTTGTCTCCAAGGAAGCCAACATGTAATAAATATTTTTTGAACATTAGTAGTCGCGCCGGATTTAAGCTAACGACCGCAGAGCTTCTGTCCTATCCCTAACGTAATCCATTTCTATTAAAAAAACTTCTTTCGTAAAAAAAAAATGTTCATGAATTCAAGTCGATCGTTAAATCAGTCGGTTGCTGAGAATATTTTTTTTATATTGCCAAGGATTCGGAAGCAAGGAGTATTCCGCACGTCCAAACATTCCATCGATTGTAGTCCCAATGAAACTTCGACCTTCTCCCGGGAACCGGATTCAACTATATGGTCCTATAAGTCCCAACTTTTTACTACTATTATCAAAGCTGACGAGCTGTGTTTATAAGAAAACTAGCCGAACGAGGTCAGCGTGCATCGCAAAAAACTGTTCCACTTGTGTCCCAAGCTATAAGAAAAAAATCTTATCTCAGTGCCAATTCAGGTATGTGAGCCAAGCGCAAGCTGCAATTTCCAGCTTCTCCCACATTTACAGTTTCCCCAACAAAAAATAAAACTAACAGAAATACATGCACACTTGCATAGCACCGGTCTCACACTTTCCTATTCGAGATTTTAGCTTTAGAATTGTTTCAATATCCTAAAGGATAAAGATTACGGTACTGAAATCGTAGGTTCGGATTCCAATATCGAATCGCCGCTGAACCCATATCAGACACAAGCCAATCTACCTTAGTGAGCTGAATGGAAAAAACTAGAAGACGCATTGGAAATCTTTAATTTTCTTAAAAGCTTAGTCAATAGTTAAATGAGAAAAATATTTTTCTACGGACCAATATTGATATGCCCTTAGAGCTCCCTTTGATTAAATCGCAACTCGAAAGTATTTTCGAATGAACCCAGTAACTAGACAGGCGCCAGGCGGCCGACTGAACTGGTTATTAAATCGAGTAGTACAAGGTGCTTCGATCACGGTGGCCTAGATTGACGCGCGTTGTTATTAACAAGTAAAGTTGAGACACCACGCTATGACACTCAACTCTCAACTGGGGTAAACTTCACCCTGACTTCGCTAATAGCGTTTTAGTGTGAACAAACAAGCCTCAGCAACAATATATTTACGCGTCCAATTTACGTTATTTACCGAACAATCCTGAGAACTCGCTCAGTAAATAATTAATGAAGATCCAATTGAAAATTCACCCTATTCCCGACATATTTGTCTGCGAAGTATCCGCGGTACGTGAGACGCGAAAGGAATCTATGATGGAATACCCCACCGCAGGGAATGACTAATGAAATTCCCCACAAATGGTGCCATTCTCTTAATGCGTTCACTTGAGCTATGAACACACTACTGCGAATGCGGACGCCAGAAGAAAAAACAAATTGTGTAGCATTCCACGCTCTCCTCCCTTGTGACGTCGTAAAACTGTTGTGGTCTCTTTGAAGTAATATCTTTTCCCGTCTGACTTTTCGCAGTCGTGACATAAGCAGATTCAGCCGTTATTTACCCGATGTTATAAATTTTATCCTGACACGAAAAAATTTACAATCACTAAAGTTCACGAGCAAAGAATTACGATAAAAGGTCTTGTGTTGACTCTTCAGTCGGCTTTTGAATAAAGAAAATCGATCTTCTGTTCTCAAATATATAATGTTGCCACGTTTTTCTACGGAGAGTTTATTTTATGTTGATTACTTTTTACATTTCAGATAAAGTCACGGAACAGGAATGTAGGTTGGAAGTAAAGAATTTGGCTTAAAAAATTCCGCCATCATTGTAGATGCACGCTGTTCAACATGGTAAGATGTTTCGTGGATCGTTGATTATGAAGATGTGAATTAATTAGAAAGGGGACTTTATTAAAGTGGTGGTTTCTCTGAGGGCACACAAAGAACGATTTTAATGTGCCGAGGGTACAAGATGCGGATAATTAGGCGCGTGCAAAATAATTAATGAAAATCTTGTTCGTGAGCCCCAATGGGTTCGGGGCCTAACATTGTTCACGCTCTGGAGATCATTACAGTAGTGATGTAATGATGTTACTGTGGTTAACATAACCCACATTGAGACACGCATAGATTCAGAGCTAAGGCGAATTCAGGCTGCATTATTAATCGAGGGTTCATTGGACATCAATTCAAAATGGTTCATTTTGGTTTCTGAGACATTATTATCAGTGGCGTGGATTGGTCTTGTCTGTCGTGCTTATAACAATCAGAATGCACCATTGTTATATCTTTGGGGATATAATGGTGTAAATAAAGCCCAAGAATTGCAGTATTACAATTTTATTTGACGACGATGAAAATTTACATTGCTTTTCGATCGGGTATTGGCGGGAAAGTTTCCACAGATAATTTATAAATTTTGACATAACGTCACTCTGACATTGAAACTAAAGACAATGTTGCCATTATAATAAATATATAAAATGTTGCCACTTTGGAAGGCTTTATCAAGCCTGAACATATTCCGGGGCGTTGAAAGATCACTTTCAACAGCTATTTAGTTCCTCCACCGTAGGTAGTTTGCAGAGCCGCACTAGAGAGCGTCGCACGCAGCCTTTGTTGGTCAGAATGTCGGCCACTCGGGATATCCCATCAGGTCCAGTTATGAGGCGTAGAACACGGCCGAGCTTCCAAGCCAGAGGGGGGGCGTTATCATCAGCTAAAAGCACCATGTCTCCAACTTCCAGCTTTGAAGTATTCGTTCGCCATTTTGTTCGATGCTGCAACTCGGCCAGATATTCCCTTTGCCACCTTTTCCAAAAATGTCTTCGGATTGCTTCTAGACGTTCATAACGCCGCAACTGACTTTCTTTGATGTCTGTCAGATCTGGTGTCGGCAGAGCGGTCAACGGCCTCCCAATGATGAAATGCCCAGGGGAAAGGGAAAGGAGGTCGTCAGGACTGGAGGAAAGGGGGGATAAGGGACGACTATTGAGAATAGCTTCCACTTGTGCAAATAATGTCGAAATTTCTTCAAAAGTTAAATGGCTGTCACCAATGACACGCCTTAAAAAATATTTTGCCGATTTAACCCCGGCTTCCCAAATGCCACCGAAATGAGGAGTGTAAGCCGGAATAAACGTGAATTTAATTGATTGCTGACTTGCAAAATCAGACAAAGGCTCGTGATTATCCTTTAGGAAGGATCCGATGTCCTTAGCGGCGGCAACAAAGTTGCTCCCATTGTCGCTGAATATTTCCGTTGGTTTGCCGCGACGAGCGATGAAGCGCCTGAGTGTCAGTATAAATGCATCTTTCCATAAGTCACTGACTGCTTCGAGTTGAATGCACTTATACCGCAAGCAGACAAAAAGGCATAAATAACATTTGACTACACGACTGCCACGACCTTTGCGATTTACAATATAAAATGGACCAGCAAAGTCCAGACCAACGGATATAAAAGGATAGTCAGGCGTTACACGTTGAGATGGTAAATTACCCATCTTGGGTTGCAGAGTCAAACCTCGTATTCGCCTACATCTTACGCAATTATTGTTCTGTTCGTCTTGCAAGATGCCTACCATTTATTGGCCACACTGTTTCTCTTACAGACGCTAACAACAGTTGTGGACCAGCATGCATATTGTTTATGTGTTCCCTTTCAAAATATAATTTAGTTAGCCTATGCAAAGCATGAAGTAGAATTGGATGTTTCTTTGAATACGAATGTGCTGATGCATCAATTCGTCCACCGACGCGAATTAATTTGTTTTCGTCTAAAAACGGTGACAACGATAATAATTTACTAGTACTGTTCAAAGATTTTCCTTTCTTTAGAAGATCATATTCAATAGGGAACGCTTGACCTTGCGCGATAACACATAGAGAATGGAATGATTCTAGTAGTTCACTAACTGACAATATACCTACACGCTTATTATTTTTATTTTTAATATTAAATATGAATCTGTGAACATAAGCAAACGATCTTTGCAATTTAGTTAAAGATGAATATTTTTCAAAGTCAATGATAGGTTCATTAACTGTCGCCGAATGTACTTTTAATTCCGGTAACTCTTCCGAATCATTGACGCCTAACTTAGGCCATTCAGGCTCATTTTTTAATAAATAACTAGGCCCTGTCCACCACAGCTCCATTGCTACTAAGCGTTTAGCATCTACTCCCCGTGATATTAAGTCAGCAGGGTTAGAATCCGTGGGAACATATCTCCACGCTGAATAAGAAGTTAATTCTTTAATTTCACTGATACGATTAGCTACGAATACTTTTAATTTGCTGACGTCACTACGAATCCAACCTAATACTACTGTGGAGTCACACCAATGAACCAGCTTATCCGGCTTGTAACGGAGCGAGTCTATTACAGACTTGGTGAGTTTAGCGGCGAGCAAGGCTGCACAGAGTTCCAGGCGGGGTATGGTAGTAGGCTTCAAAGGAGCCACCTTTGATTTGGCGCATAGCAATCTGACCGTGACGTCGCCATTATGACTAATCGTTCTTATATAAACACACGCACCGTATGCGTAAATTGAGGAATCGCTAAATGAATGTAGTTCAATAAATTGAGGCGATTCACCTATAACTAATCTACGAACTTGTAAATTAGATAAAGGCTTTATTTGCTCAGAAAACTTGGTCCAATCATCCTTTATTTCCTGAGGAACTGGCTGATCCCAGTCCAACTTATGTTGCCAAAGTTTTTGTATCATTATCTTTGGTATCACTACAACTGGACTTAAGATACCCAATGGGTCGAATATTTTGAAAGCGTTTGACATAATAAATCGTTTTGTTATGGTTTGATTATTATCATGTGAGAATCCCTTTATAGGAAAATGCAATGTATCACTAGATGGAGTCCAGCCCAACCCTAGCGTACTAGAGGACTCACTAAAAATTAAACTATCTTGTTCATTCATAACCACATTATCAAAAATAGAAGGATGATTTGTTTTAAATTTTCTTAAATTAAAACAACCTGCCCTTAACGCTTCAGATACTGCCTTATGTATATAAGTTAGCTGCTGTGAATCATTTGAACCCGTTATAAGATCATCAACATAAAAGTCCTTCTGGATGATGCACTTTATGAGCTCATCATCCTGTTCCTGTCCTACCTGCCATAGACAGCGTGTACTCAGGTAACTTGCACTTGCTGTTCCATAGGTCAAAGTATTGAGCATAAGTGTCTGAATGGGTTCCGATTCCTCTTTTCTCCACAAGATAAGTTGCAAGTACCTATCATCTTGGTGTACTAAGACTTGACGATACATCTTTTCAATGTCTCCAGTAAGCAAATACTTATATTGCCTAGAGCGTATCAAAATAGAGAAAAGAGTATACTGTACTGTGGGACCTACCAGTAGTATGTCATTCAGAGAACAGCCAGAAGTGGAAGAAGCAGAACCATCGAATACTACACGAAGTTTGGTAGATTCACTTTCCTGTTTAAAAACTGCATGATGACACAAGTAATAACTTGGACCTATCCTATTTCTAAAATTATTATTTAACACAGATAGATGTCCTAGCTCTGCATACTCATTAATAAACTTAGTGTACTCTAATTTTAACATAGGGTTTCGTTTGAACTTTTTTTCTATGTTAATAAAGCGTCTCTTAGCTAACTTGTAAGTATCGCCTATACAATTAGCAGTATCCTTAAGTGGTAATTTTACACAAAATCTACCTGTATTGGTTCTGGTAGTATAAGTGAGAAAGTGTTTTTCGCATTCATTTTCATTTTCACTTATAATTAATTTTCCAGGAATTTCTTCCAAGTCCCAGAATTTTGTTAACATATTATCAAGGTTGTCATCACTACTATCACATTTAGAAACTATACTGTGATTACAGTGAATATTTTTGTGCGGCTGCACAGATTCCATGGGACCAGACACAATCCAACCTAATTGTGAACTTCTTAACTTAGGATTTTTGACACCTAATGAAAATTGTTCATTACCTAGAATATCCCAGAATAAGTCTGCGCCTATCAAGATATCTATGTTGTCTGGTTTATAAAACATGGGATCAGCCAGCTGAATATTTTCAGGTAACTTCAGAGAACCAATATTGATGGGCATCTTTGGTAGTCTACCTGTCAATTCCTTCAACACAAGACATGTACAATTTATGTTAAATTGACTATTTATTGATTGTAATTTAATATTACAAGTTTCACTAACATTATTTGTTAATGTGTTGCCTATGCCAATGACCTTTAGAGTGTCAATGGGATGGGACTTTAATGATAACCTGATCTTTAGGGATTCAGTTATAAAAGATGATTGGCTGCCACAGTCCAATAGTGCACGAACTTTGACCTTTTGCTGGCCAAATGGATTCGATACCTCCACCATGGCTGTGGACAATATAATTTGACTTGTATTTTTATTAGAATAGTTAGCTACTATCTCACTCGGCTCATCAACCGAAGCAAGACTTGTCGACGTTTGTGGACGGTGTAGCAAGCTATTATGCCTCTCAGTGCAGCCAGACTCTTGGCATGACCTGAATCGACAATCCCTAACGGAGTGACCCTGTCTCAAACAGTTAATGCAAAGTTTATACCTTGTCACATCCGTCATTCTATCATCAATACCCTTAGCCTTAAATGTTGGACAGTCATAAATTCTATGACGTTCGTCGCAAATGATACATGAATAACCCTTCAGTCCTTTATTCTTATTATTATCACTAGTGCTCGCAAAAGATTTAACATTGTTAGTCTGACTCTTTCTTTGATTTTGTTTATTTGGAGTCGAACGTTGAGGAGTCGTAGGTTTCTTTGAATCTATGCTGCCGGAATTATTATTACTGCGATTTGCAGACTCAAGCACACTAGCACGATCCGTAATAAACTTAAAAAACTGCTCCAACTTTGGTAGCTGATTTCCTAAACTACTGCGATATTCCTCCCATTTCAACAAAGTTTGACTATTGAACTTGGCTGACAACATGAATATAATAATTACATCCCAATTATCCGTTGGCTGGCCCAAGCTGACCAAAGCACGCAAGTTTTTAGTAATATGATCAACTAAATATCTTAAAGATTTTTCTTCGGACTCATCTGGAAGCTGTTTTATATTCAGTAATGAATCAAGATGATGATCAATTAATATTCTATTGTTATCATACCGTTGACAAAGCAGCTTCCAAGCTTCAGTATAATTTTTAGCAGAAACTTCAAGATTGGAAACAATTCTGGCTGCGTCACCTTGTAAGTATGAATTTAAATAATAAAACTTATTAATTTCAGAAATACGATCATTTTTATGTATTAAACTTTCAAAGGTATCTCTAAACTCTAACCAACGGAAATATTCACCATTAAACTTAGCTATTTGTATTTGTGGGAGCTTTAATCCTAAATTGTGATGATCTTCCGGACAACATGAAGCATAGTGATCAGAACTATGTCGCTGTTCACATTCATTTTTTCTAGAAAACATGTCTAATAAGTTCTTAGCAGTGGCTATGTTAATTACTATGTCTTGCTCAATGTTGTCCCGCTCATCAATTTCAGCATCAATGTTGTCAGAACTCAGAACCTCTATTTCACTTTGCAAGTCATCAACTCTAACGGATAATGCCTCAAACTTTGCAAGCCTTAAATTTAACTCTGTTAATTGAATCTTATTCAATTCCTCTTGTTTAGAAATATTACACAAATAGTTTTTGAACTTAGTAATTTGCCCTTTAGCGGACGCTCTTTTTGTTAACAATTCTTTATGACGAAGTTTAGCTTCTGCAGCCATTGTGAATAAAGATTGTTATGAAAGTTGAGGAATTATCACAAAGACAATAAAAGAATGGGCTCACGTTCCTCGTCTCGGTGTCACCTGCCGATCAGGAAGCCGGGTGCTCACGTTCAGCGGAGCGCCAGCCGGACAGCTATGCAGTCTCGATCTGGCAGAGAAGCGTGCACGGCGTTTATGACCTTAAATAGTCGGCAGACTACGCTAAATATCGAGACACTAATATTTTGTAAATTGGGGCTAAGTACCTATTGGAACGTTGAACGGAAATTGAAAAGTTTGCAATTCTTGTAATCACCTTATTTACACAAATGGTTGCTATTTAAGGGATATTTTGATAATAGGAAAGGTATTTAGGGGTTTTCAATGACGGAAAGGCACTCAACTTCGGGGCGACGCGTTGACGCTCTCGATTCTCGACTTGGCGGGCTCCGGGGGCTTCGGCGTCGATTCCCTCTTATGTAGGTAGGTAGCGATTCCGACGAAGACTTTTTCTTATGTGGTCGCGGATTTCTTGATTTTAGTTGTAGTTCCCCTCATGGGCCACCATGTTATATCTTTGGGGATATAATGGTGTAAATAAAGCCCAAGAATTGCAGTATTACAATTTTATTTGACGACGATGAAAATTTACATTGCTTTTCGATCGGGTATTGGAGGGAAAGTTTCCACAGATAATTTATAAATTTTGACATAACGTCACTCTGACATTGAAACTAAAGACAATGTTGCCATTATAATAAATATATAAAATGTTGCCACTTTGGAAGGCTTTATCAAGCCTGAACAACCATATTTCAAGTAAAATGTTACTATTTAGGTCATCCAAATTGGATCAACTCTGCATGAGACCGTCACTATTTTTATTTGGTTTCTGTTTGTACTGCACCTTATTTAACAAATTGACAAATAGAAAATCAGTTTCCTTTTGTAAATTTTATTCAACGACTAGTGCTTCGCACGGTTTTTACAATTTGACGAAACTTTAAGATACTGTTATTTTAATATTAATGAAATATATAAATAAGCTTTCCGGAATAAATTCTCTAAACAATGGTGAAAACCGCATCAAAATACGTTGCGGTAGTTTAAAAGAATAAAGCGTTCTCACAGACACACACAAAAAGCGACTTTAATCATAACTCGTAATATTATACATTCGAAAGTGTGTTTGTTTGTATGTTTATACCATGCCCCCTCTAAAAAGCTTACTTTGAATAAAACAGTGAATAAAGTGCTTTTTATTCACTGTTTTCAGTGAATAAAAAGCACTTTTAATCACTGTTTTGGTGTTTGAATTTAGAACACCAATTTGTTCGAACTCCATCTCAATGATATACAAACTCCTATTTGATTTGATTTTGGAACAGGAGTTTAGCATTAGAATTAAAACTGTTTTGTGTTCTTTGCTGTCATTAGTAAATGGGCGCTATTTTAAATATTGTAAGTTGTACGAACAAAAAGTTTAGGGTTACTTAATAATAAATCAATTGAAAATGTTTTCAAGTGATGAAGATGTGTTAATACCTGAGTTTATGAAAGAGAGGGCGGCCGATATAGTAGAAAGCTTGCTAACCAACAAATCACGGCTGGTTTACATCAAAGCCTACGATGAGTGTGAGTGTGAGTGTTTGTTTGTTTGAGTAAATGGAAAAATGAAAATCAAGCTGACCACATTTTCAGAGTCTGTTATCCTAACTTATTTCAATGAGTTGTCGAAGAAAAAGAAGTCATCGACCTTATGGAGTATGTATTCTATGCTACGGTGTAGGTACTATAAAAACAAGGCATAAAATTGACATAACAACATACTCGAAGTTGCATGAATCGCTCGCGTCGTTCAGGATTCTTAAACTTGAATCACTCCCTACGGTCGTGATTTAATCATCATGAATCACTCTCTACGGTCGTGATTCAGTCATTAGAATCCTTCACTTGCTCGTGATTCACCTATGGCCCTCGCTTTAAATCCGTCCTTTATTCACTAATTGCATAATATACTATTGTTACGCTTAAACGGATTTGGACGAAATCGATATCGGATAGGTCCACATTTTCTAGCTTGGTTGACATCCACGTGGACGGACCGGATCTAGTGTTGTACCGTCGGTTCTGTCTGTATCCATTTAGGTTACAAAGTCACATCGCAACGACTGGTGTGTCGAGCTCTATAAGCGTCTTTTAACGCCGCACTTTATGATTATGCACGAGGTTGTGGATTCAAATCCGGGCCAGTACCAATGTGACTTTAAAAAAAAGTCTTATGTGATTTCTGAGTTTTTCTTGGACATTACTGACATCGGTGAAGGAAAACATTGTGACGGCATCTACATCGCCACATGCAAACTACGTATCAAAGACCTGACGTCACACAAAATCCTGCATCGCGCAATTAGAGTTTACCGCGCGAACAAACAAAATTCCAACATCAATCGTTGGACAGTTGCCCGCCAGACATGACAACCGTCTGGTCGGAGGATACTCCCTTTTCTATTATTGGACTAGTGAACTTTACACCCTGTTCCTCATCCCCTAAAACATCTTGAGGAAATCTGGACTTACGGTTAATATACTCTCACTCACTAGGCACGATTTAATTTCCGTTTTCGAACAACATTTTGTTGTATTGCGCCCATTTGTTCGTGCGATTATCGTCGGGGCATTTTAATTTGTTTTCTATTTATAGACAGCGAAGAGAATGTTAAGATAATTAATGTTTTATGTCAATCAGACGAGCGATTTGTTGTCGGATCGGAATCCATTTGTATTAGGGAAGGTTTTATAGGATCATTTTAATGCCGTTTTAGGGTTTTTGGGGGTAATAGGAAACTGTTTTTTCTTTCCCTAAAGTGGGATTGTATTAATGGAGTGATGGATTTTCCGAATTTTTAACACATTACCGTGTGTTGTTGGAGTAAGATAAAGATAAAGATAAATTTATTTGCTCAAACATGTGTACACATACAGAAAGAGAGAGTAGAAGGCCCATTACTTTCCGCGTCGGAAAATATTATTTTCTTAACCGAAAATCTGTATTCCCAGGGTTAAAGGGCAACTAACTGTTTATAGCAGAGTTCTTAACAAGGTTTAAGTTCATCATTTTCTTATTCCTAATCCTAACTAATCCTAACTTAATATTATAAATGCGAAAGTTAGTTTGTCTATTTGTTTGTTACGCTTTCACGCTAGAACGGCTGAACGGATTTGGATGAAATTTGGCACAGGAGTAGACCATGACCTGGAATAGGACATAGGGACTTTTTATCCTGATATTCTCACGGGATCGAGTCTTACGCGGGTGAAACCGCGGGGCGCAGTTAGTTCCTTATACAAAATATGAAATCGACCAATTCTCGCACAATAGCTGAACAGGATATATTTCCACGTAGCAGAATTGTTTTAAAACTGCAGAATTTCGGAAGCCCCACTAAAATGCCAAGTATTTGCCGAAGTTGTGAATATCTACCCTTTACGAGCCTCGGTCGGATTGACCTTTCCATCAGAGGTCCTAGCACAAACGGACGAAGTAAATTCGACCGGTTTTTGTGTATCGAAAATACATATACCTATCTTACTGCATTTTGGTTAATTTTTTTGCGAAAAACAATCATCACCCATAGTAACCAAATAAATATTATGTGTAAAACGAGTATTTTCAAATTAATAATGTTCGAATTTACGTAACGTTTAAGCCAAGCGCACATTAAAACCGAATGGACCGCAGCGCACCGAATTTTCATAAAATAAGTGCGATGCGGTGCACTTGCGCAGTAGTTCATAGAAAATGTACGAAAGCAATAAAGGAGGATATTTGCAATACGGTGCGTTGCGGCACGGCTCGCCCCAATCTACGCTAGACTTTAGGTACTCCGCACGTTCATGTTAGGCCCACCGGTTCCGGAAAGCGCGATACTTTAAGGGATTATAACTCCATGAGGGTCGGCCATGTAAATAAAAAAATACAATACTTATCTCCCTTGTTTACGGGACATTTCCCTTCGAGCGCTGACCCCGGTCAATTAATGTTTCATATATGAACATCCCTGCTGTTCGTATCGAATTTGCATATACAGGATGTAAGGGTAAACACTCTTGTCATTCAAACCATGGGTAGTTTAAATATACACAACAAAAAAAAACGTTATTTTCATTAAAAGATTTTAAAAAGTTTCTATCCGACACCGTGCTCGTTAGCGAAACAGCTGACTGATTGAGGGAGGGGTCGCGTTCGCTGCCGGTCAGTCACATCCCGCACCCCTCGCCCGTGTTGAGACGTAAGTTCGTTGCCCTAGCGTATAGGGCAACGAACTTCCATCTCTGGCGGTAAAATGTTGTGATTTAAAAAAATAAAAAAAAGTTGTAATTTTCCATTGATTTTACGTTCTATAAATGAAACCAAAGCACTGGTTGCAAGGATAACGGTGTTTACCCTAACACCCTGTATTTTTTCGAGACATTAAAAATATGTCTGACCGTAACAAAATATGTTGTGTCCCGGTCTCTGAAAGTATTGGTAATGTCAGTTTGTATTTGTTTGCCCTAAATAACAAAAAACAATAATTTACGTTTTCACTGACAACGGATTAAATTAAACACGCTTTCAAAAACTAATATTATTTACTCCTTGTTAGTGATGTTCCAGTTACTGGTTGTCAGAATAACAAATAAAATCTTTTCACGTTGAATTTTGTGACATCTTTAAAATAAGGGATTATTATTTTCCTATCTACTTTTAATGAAGAATTCACAGAAAATAACTGTGGAAACAATTTTCGTGAATAACCGGTTGTCAACAGCGTGGCCAATTATGAATATTAAATACTGGGAGAATTTCCCCGTATTTAATGTTCATAATATCGTTAACATCTTCTGTTTTTGTAAAATGATGTTTGTGAAACCGCCATAGTAAAATAGAAAATAATTGTATTTTAAATTATTACATTAGTAAAATTAATTAAGAACAATGTTGTGTGTAACCTCCTTATTTATAAACATTATTTAAAGTCAAGTAATGTTTAAGTTTGCTTAACCAAACATTTTTTGAAGTTTCAGCTTGTCTTAACTTTAAGCAATGTTCTTAAGTATGGGGACAGTATTTTCATAGGGCAAAGATACCTCTCTTGATTCGGTTATGAGACCTGAGGCCCTAGACAAAGTGACATTCTATCAGCGATAACGATGATGGAAAAGGCAAAAATGTATAGGACTGACATAAGCTATCGAAAAGCGTATGTCAATCCAGTTGAAAGTTGTTGTAGAAATACGAAACTCTTTCGAAGCGATTGTCACTTGTCTAGGCCCTCTGCACCTATACCACGACGTATGAATGCCACAATTTTTCCAGTTTTAGTGAGAGATGGAGCTATACAAGAAAAAAGGATGGTGCTAGTGCACCATCCTTTTTTCGCAGTGGAATAATGATGGCATTAATACCTCATAGTCAGCCCCCAGTATTGTAAACTATCAGGCACAAGAGCGTCTCATTCAAATTATAATTAAGAAGCAAGATTTATAGAAAAATAACTTCAAATACTGCTCGTGTAATGTTTAATGGTTAAGCGTAATGGTGTAATGTTTGTAATAGTAGTGTAATGGTTAAGCGCTACTGCTGAGCATGGGTTCGATTCTCAAGTCGGGAAAGTGTTACTGAGTTTTTCCATCTAGAATTTACTCAGTAGCAGCCCGGAGTCTGACTTTGTGTTTGGTGGATGGCAATAGGCTCGTCCCTTATTATATGAGACTTAAATATAACTCGCGGAATGTGGGTGTACTTTATGTAAATCTCTGCCTAATCATGGTTAAAATTCATGGTCTTCCTTTTATTTGTGACACTATGTTATTTAGTAAAAAATAATCCTTATGATGAAGCCTTTCGATCGGTATGATAAAGCTACAGGGTGATTATTTTTCTCATGTAACGGGTTCGATTCCCGGTTCAACCATGTAATTATTTAAATATATATGAATGCAGTTTAAATTGTTTTTTAAATTCAAATAATGTCTTCTTTCAGTAAAATGTTCCATCTACAATATTAAAGGTACTTTCCCTCCATGTGGCATATCCGTGGGACGCCCTGTATACATCCAAGTCGATTGAGAGCGACAAAACACGAAGTTGTAATGTAAAATGTATAAACATGTTATCCTGCGTTTGCGATTTTGCTTCCAAAAATGTAAACAAATATGTATTTTTGAAAAAATAACTGTAATACCCACACATAAAGTTCAGTTTATTTTACAACTTCAAACATTTTTATGACTTTTTCAATAGTTCTGGCCATTCTGAAATCAACTTAATTCACTGAAATAAAGGTGACATTTGCATGAATGGATATAAAATCAATTGGAAACTAGCTTTTAAATATGGAATAGGTATCCCCAAACTCAAAACATGACAGTGACAAACTTCATAAATAGGTACTCGTAATACGTCTCACCCCGTTAACCTCCGAGGTCGCATCAAAAGTAAGTGTCCAACGAACCACAAACCGGTAGGAAACAAGACAAGAACAACAACTAAGTTTAACGGTCCAAAAGATGCGTCTGTTTGCATATTCCGGGTCTACGTGTAGTGTGTACCGGCCCTTATGTTACGGTCTGAACTCTTCATAAATCTGTCTTGTTTATTTTGCCGAAATCCGTCAAAGATATACGGAGATTTTTGATGTCCCTTTTTTACTAGAGCTGCATCAAAAGTCGATGTACCTTCTGGTGATTGTAAGTAGTACGCTAAAAGAAGCCTTCACGAGTGATCCCGGCTATACATGTCATGCTGACCAGTTCACATTTTAACGAGCGATTCGTGCCGCTACGAGTAAAAGGATACTGCTGGACATTCTCAAAAAAAATATAAAGCCTCCCCAAACAGGCGCGACGCGACTTTAACGAAACAATTTCTGAGAAAACTTCATGGTAGAAAAATTACCGGTGTCAGTCTGCACGAGCCATAAGACGAAAATCGTTGTTCTAAGGTATAAAGGGTGGCAGGTACATCGACGCGGAAACTGTTACCATAGATTCAGTACATGATTCTGGACGCCCTCGGTTGTACATATTCGTCGGTTACTTAACAAAAGAATTGTTTTCCATACATTTTGACCGCGTAGGTTCCTTACACTTTTGTATGAAACAGCAGATTTTTTTTTATAACCGACGAATATTGTCTACTCTAGGGGGTCTAGAATCATTTGTGCTGAATTCACAGTTACAGTTTGCGCGTCGATGTCCGTGCCACCCTGTATATAGGCTATATTGTACCCACTGAAAGACTGGCGGTGGTTCTTTGCCAAGCCACAACACTTACGACGCTATATCCGAAACTCTTCATAAACCTGTCCTGTTTATTTCGCGGAGATCCGCCACGGATACAGAATTTATTGAAGCTCCAACACTTTGGTTTAGTTCGACACTTTCAAACTAGTTTCTGTGACGGTACTGGGGAAAAGTTTAGAGTATGCACGTAAAATTGAAAGGTGGAAGTTTGAAGAATGGTCCCAGTGAAGTGCTTTAACAACTATCATATGAAGTTCAGGATATTGGTTTTAGATCAATTTAGGTGATGGCGCTCGTAAATTGGGGATGGATAAGCAACCTCTTTCGTTTCAATTTGCTTCTTTCAAAGTCAAATTCGTCAAAAACATGGGCAGAAGCGCAGCTTTGTTTGTTTATTGTTCGTCAAGAGTCGTGTTATATGTAAATTAATAGGTACTTATATTTAAAAAAACAAGTACCTTACATATGCAGCCATGGGGACTTACGACAAAAGTACCTAAAAACTAAAACATGCTTTCACTGCTGGCCAAGCGCAACACGTCATACTCATAACTAAAGATATAATGTTAATTATATCTTTAGCATGTCGGTGACGCTCCCCTATCAAAATTCGCTCACCACGCTAGAAGTTTTCACTTCAACGACTTTAATTGACTGGGTTGTCCAAAACGGTCATTGAGAAGGCCATAATGTCTGCAATAAAAAGTTTCAATTTTGGTTAAGTTGTGTTAAAAACAAAAAGATTTAAGCTGCGAAAATTATTACACCATATCTCAAATAAAACATTGTTGTTTACCGTTTATGAAATAAAAATCATGGTGGATTTTCTTGTTAACTTCATAAACGTGTCATACATAGTCTTGTGCTAGAATTTTTATCGAATCCTGCCGTTTTATGATGCAACTGAACTGAAGCTGTTCGTATTTGTTTCCGAAAATAAAACTAGTTATTGATATAGGTCTGTTTCAGTTCAAAAAAGTTTGTTTAACCCGAATGAAGTTTCAGATTTTGGCAGTACCAATCTTTATTTGAAATTGTGAATTCTATTTTGAATACTAGGGCCTCTTCCAGTGACCCCTACATCCTCTCGATAGCCGAGGTTGGGATAAACCGGGGAATGCGTAATGAAATACCCCGGGCAGAAAGGAATGTCAAATGGGAGTAAACCAAAGGGCCCACTCTGTAATATTAATGTTTATTTAACTAAATATACTTGAAGCGAGTCGCCTGTGTGCGTAATTAGGATTTATTTCTTTATTTTAGACTATAATGCTAATTAATGAGCTTAGATTAAAAGAATTAGCTTTTTGTGGTCTTATCCAAATGAGTCAGGGGATTACTTTTCGATTTCTTTTTTTTTTAATTAAGACTTTTTGGCAGATAGGTAGGTATTTACCGACTCTATAGAAAAGCTGTCAAAATGTCAACATTATTCTTTGATAAGTTTTATTTGACGGCGCCAACGATATTCAAAACTAACGAAAGTTTTCATCAAATTCAGAATATGAATTACACATGTCCGATGACTGCTGTATGTCCACATCAAAAACCTCCATTCTGAATAGGTACTTGTCCAATGGATCACGGTTTTTTGTAATATTTATTTTATACTCTCAATGTAGTTCAGTACCCACAAAAATAAAGAATTAGTTATGTTCTGTTAGAGATAATCTACAGATGGTACAGACGGCTACATATCAAGCTATAAATTTCCAGTTTAAGCTGACCTTGCATTGTACGGAAATCCTATACAATGCGAGATCAGCATAAACTGGAAATGTATAGCTTGATGTGTAGCCGTGTGTACCTATAGAGAATAGTAAGCTGTAATAATAAATTACTTATAGGCATAAAAAAATATTATTTTTAAATAACCCTGTGTCATGTCATTGTTAGAGTACCCGTATTTCAGGAGCCAGTGACTTCTTCCAGTTAGGTAACAATAATTATAGGTATAAATTTTACGCAATTAGGTAAATAGTTAGATACCTATTCACATAAATTAATGCTAAATCGTACAGTTTAGTTCTAAACTGAATAATTAATGAGCGCAATTAAATAAAAAGGTAAACACTACAAAATGTATTCACAAAGCATCAAAGTCGGGTGGTGGCCGATAATACGGCCGGACCGGCTTTATCCCAATACCGTAGCTTTGCGAATAATAAATAAACCGAGTGTAATTCTGAGTAATGGTCCGTAAATTATGTTTAATTTAAGAGCGGTTAAAGAGACGGAATTGAGGCTTATTATGAGCAAATTGGAGCGAATATGTATGATGAGGGATGTCTGTGTTTTCATAAAGCTTCCTACGAAAGCGGTGGCGGTCACACAATAACGGCTGTCTAATACAGAGCGATTTTTGACACCTAGAACGAAAGATACGGGTGAAAATGTCAGATTTTCATGATGGCTTTAGCGTTTTTCCTTAAAGCGAAAGCTTCAAGGTAGCCCGCGAAATTCAAATATTCCTAATTTTTTTTGCAATTTGCAGGTCAGTATCAGGTTGTATGTTGATTATAATTTGATTCGCGACCGGAACAATTATGGGTTTACAGAATTATAAACATTAGAATGAGCAATACAACTCCTTAGTTTAGTATAACTGCCAAATGTTATGATTTCATAAAATAGTCATTCAATAAACTTACATGAACTTAGAGAGTTGTATTCATCCCTAAGTTGAAACGCAGAATCAAAGTCAAAATTCATTTATTAAATAAGGCTAAGATAGTCCGCCAAAACGCTCGCCCTTCACCTATTATAAATTCGAAAGTAACTCTGTCTGTCTTTATGTAACCTTTTCACACCTAAACCACTGAACGAATTTCGATAAAATTTGGCAAAGAGATAGGTGGCATCCTGAGGAAGGATAAAGGCTACTTTTTGTTTCAAAAATAATCCTATAGGTGGTGCTAAAGGGGATGAAAGTTGTATAGGAAACCCAATTCTTAAGTTGCGGCGATAAGTCCCCTCTTTGAGGAGTGGCTGGAGAGGCGCCACGGCGTCCTCACCTTCCGCCTGACGCAGGTCCTCACCGGACATGGCAGCTTCGGGAGGTACCTGTGTAGGATTAGGCGGGAGGAAACGCCCGGGTGTCACCACTGTGTGGATCGTCCGGAGGACACGGTGGAGCATACGGTGGAGGTGTGCCCTGCTTGGGCGGAGCACCGCCGTGTCCTCGTGGAGGCGATTGGCGGCACTGACCTCTCGCGTCCGGCCCTGGTCCAGGCCATGGTACGGAGCGAGAGGGCACGGGAGGCGGTCACCTCCTTCTGCGAAGCAGTGATGCTCGCGAAGGAGGAGGCGGAACGCGTGAGGGAGAGGCAAGGCCTGCGCCCTCACGCTCCTAACCGCCGCCGCTGGAGACACCCTGGGCGTCGAGAATCCCAGGCGGATTCCCGGCCACCATAGGCGCGGGCTTGCGAACGGCGAGCAATGGGTAGCTCGTCGTCCGATAAGGACCAGGCCCGGGTCGATGGCGCGTCGTGTTCCACGCGCGCCTCAAAGAGATGTCAGCACACCTGACGGGGTCCGATGCCTGGCAGGGATGCGGAATAGTCCGAAAGGGATACCGGGACCCTGGCAACAGGCAACTGAAGGAACACGGGTGGGTTTTAGTCAGTAAGAGTCTGACACGCCCTTCCGCTCCGCCCAGAGCCGGAGAAGTCATTTGATGATTTTCCACCCAAAAAAAAAAAAAGCATTTCTTAAGTTAGGCATATGAAAATTCTTTAAGCTTTTGGTAACAAATAAGGAATAATATCTTACAGGATGTAAAATCATCCCCCAAGGGGGTAAAATAGGTTATGATTTTAAAATTTACATTTATTATTAACATTTTTGTGTACTTCTTTAAGGGATAGGTAGTCAGTTCCCGTGAGACGATATCCGACATCCACGCGGGCGAAACCGCGGGAAAATGCTGGTAATATTATATATTTAAACCTAATAATCCATAAGTATGTGATTATTACTTAGGTCTTACTATTATACGGAGTAATAGACGCAAACTAATTTGATTGCCTCTCTTCACGTAATCCCCTTCTATAACATAGTTAGTTGAAGTTGAAGTGGTTAAGAGGAAATAGGGTCGGTTCTTCCTCCATACAAAAAGTCATAATTCCAGGTTCGGCTCTCGTCTATTGCCTCCTTCAATATTGAAAGAATTTGAAAGATATTTTATAAACTGATTAAGAAGGATATTTACTGACCCATTTTTCATTAATAGTTGTCAAATTTGTACAATAGGCAGCAGTCACAGATGACAGCAGTCTAAACAGGCAATTTTGAGCATTTTCTGCGGGTTCTTATGCTTTTACAGATAATGAATCATCAAAACGGAAAACAGAGGCATAGAACTAGTTGATATTTATTTTACTTCAAAAAAATCATTGCTATAAGGTCATAAACCAGAGAGAAAACAGGCGAGAGCGTTTGTATGGAGAGGGGACCGACCCTATTTCCTCTTAACTTTGTACTAGTAACGTGCAACTCATCATAATGCTAGACTCCGAATATAATCCGAATGTAACTTTGAATGAATATATAGGTCGAATCAAGTTGTACAGCATTGGAATTGTTATGGAAACAATACGTAGACATGTTTCGCATAAACCACTGAGTCATCACTTTAATTATTTGCCAACTATTGTGGTTAAAACCCTCCGGTTACACTTTGTAGAAACGCTAAAGTTTGCTTGTTAGCAAAGAAATATTTTGGTTTGAGTTTTAACAAAAGACGGTGGCCCAGTAATAATCTGGGCAAAAATGTGGAGGTATTCTACTCAAAGCACTGATTTCAACTGAGGAGGAGCTTGTGGCTAAATAATAACAGCCGCACGGGTCGATCCATCAGGTTAAGCTACGCTTGCCGGGGCTGGTCCGTGGATGGGTGACCATCTTTAAATATCGAAACTCCTCCGTGCCTCGGAAAATACGTTAAGCCGTTGGTCCCGACAGTAATTTGTGGATCTTTGACAGTCGTTACGGGTCGTCAGAAGCCCAAAAGTCTGACAACCAGTCTTGTCAAGGGGTATCAGGGGGGGGTCAGATAGGCAGTCGCTCGATGTAAAATACTGGTATTCAGCTGCATCCAGCTAGACTGTAAGCCAACCCCAACTTGGTTGGGAAAAGGCTAGGCAGATGATGAACACTGATTTCAACAGTTCGAAACCAAGCAATTCACCTCTGACTTTCGGATTCATGTGCGTAAATTGTATAATTATCACTTGCTTCAAAAACAGAGATATTTCTCGACGGCATGTGAAGCCAAGTCAGAGGCCCATGAGTGGCTGTAAAACCGGGTTATTCACTAGAACTACACGAAAAGAAGAAGACTGTTGCGTAAGTTTATATATTAGAAATTAACTAAATAATTTATTTAATATAAGTTGTCGGAGATTGACAATAGCCCCGAAATGTTGTAATAGAAATTTCTTTACCAAATGTATTTTGTATTTTCACAACCAACACACTCAACTGTTGTTCGACTTACGAATAAACAGTTCCATATCCAATAATGGCGGCCAAATTCAGGATATAGGCGGCGAATTCGCAACGCAGAAACTCAGGCGATGGGCTTGTACACAAAACTGCGAATCCGCGCGATGGGAATTCGCAACGCAGAAGCTTTCTTAAGAAAATCTTAGAGTACCGTCGCTGATTTTTGCGATGCGACGTCGCAACGCAGTGTTGTGTACAAGCCCTATAACCTACATAACAAAATGCTACCACTGAGTAAATGTAACTACTTACATAGAAACCACCTCATACGTCCAAGTGTACTCGCGTAGAATTGTACAAACGTATAAACAACGCTCCTTTAACCGTTCTCATTCGATTTCGCAGCCGTTTGGCCAAAGAGACAAGAGCATGCAACTCAGTGCTCTCTAGAGACGCTCGATTGAGCATCTTTGCTTATGCTCTGAGTGGCGATACTTGCGGAGTCACTGATGCGGTGAGTATAGAAGAGGTTATTCTTGCAAGAGACGTTTATTTTGTATATACAGGGTTAAAATAAATTAGCTAGCGAAACTATAATAAAATAAAGAAGATTATAAGTTTTTTTGCTTGCGTATTTCCATTGCCACTACAATAACAATTATTTAAATAAAGTTAATAATTAGATGAGACATTTTATGACTATGGTTTAGTTTATACATTGTATGGGGTACTAGAAACGTGTTTTTTTCGACGTTTTTGCTCGATCTTAATACGGTACGGAACCGTTCGTGTGCGAGTCTGACTCGCACTTGACCGGTTTTTTTCTCTATTTATAAAACTGTATTGAACTACTATTAAATTCTAAAGAAACAAAAACAAGTTAAAAAAAAAATGTTCTGCCAAAGAAAAAATAAATCCCTTGTGTCACCAAAGGAAGAAAATATGACAATTTGTTTTACCTGATTGAATAAATATTAAGAAAGGATTACCAATGTCAATACATCAAACCAAAATATGGCGCGATCAAACATAACCGAGGCCCTTCCACGAAAGGGCTAATAACGATTTTAAAATTGAAAATACTCGGTTCGCTCATAATATTTATTTATTATTAATGTACACATATAAATAGATCCAGTCACGACATAATTATAAGTATTCAGTAAAAAGGTACTTAATGCTCATTTCTTAAGAAATTTCTTCCAGCAGGACACCGAAAGGAGAAATGGAAACAAAAAACTTAGACTGTATTCATAACATATTGTTAAGAAATCAGTTGACCTAATAAAAATCATAAGAACTTATGCCGCCTGTGATACAGGTTTATCCTAGTACAGGCATCATACTTTGTAATACCTACATTATTTCTAAGCTTTATACTGTATTTTACCAATTTTTATGTTTTGAATAAATTTATTATTATTAATATATCTAGACCAAGACAGAGTGCTGTCAACAGTGACGTGAGGCCGGTTTCGTAAACATGTATGCACATATTTTGGTGTAGTTTGATTGTAAATGGTTGTAAATGTGTGCGTGTGAGCGTGTATGCACAGAGCGTTGGTGTAGTTTTGGCATGCTTTACTGTATTGTTCGCAGTGCTCTGTCTTGGTTTTTTATTTGGTCTGAGATCTAGGCCCACTGGTAAGTCTTTAACAATAGGTATTAGCCCGAATAAAACACACCTTCTCCCAGACGCGGTCAGGAACTTCTTTTCAAGGACAGCCCCCCTTAAAAGCCTCCCATACAAATGTCCTGAAACTCAATAAAAGTGATAGGTATCCCGATAAGGAGTTTTCAAGTACTTTGACAGTTAGTAATCTCCAATCTATCGAGTTTGGATCCGTTGTCTCTGAACGTGTTGCAGTTACGGCTCTTATCTCTTATCTGCCAGTCATTATGGCAGTATTGGCAGCTAAAAGATTGCTTGTGCGAAGAATTGTAGGTCTCTTTGTGAAGATAGTTCTTGGGTATACTACCAGCCGACAGCGATACGAAGGAATTTTTCGACGCCATATTTTAGATACTCGTATTAGTTGTTTATTTGTATAGTTAGTTTTAATTAACATTAGTTAAGATTCCATTAGTTAAGTAATAGTTAGTTAAGTTAGTGTTAAATTAAAATGATCAAGTACAAAGTTGGATAAAAAAAAAATGAATATTACTACTAATTAATGTTCTATGAAGATAGTTCTTGGAAGAGTTAGGTTGGCAAACATTTCTACCAATTGACGGGAAGCGTTTTCTTTATAGACAATTTACCCCTAATTATTGTTCGTGTTAGTTTCTACACCAAAGAGATTTGTAGTTGCATGTCACATGGCATGTTCCTTCAAAACCAAGGATAGTAGTAAGTTAGAACCTTACATACCCATCATTTCGTCGGCACCTATAATGACTCACCAAATAAAAACTTTGTAGGTAATTCCAAAGGCTATACAAAATTTTATAGCCGTATAGAGTTAAATGAAGTTCATGTAGAACTCAATCATATTGGCTTAAAAATATTTGAACTTTTTGGACCATTGCCAAACATTAGGTGGACTTTTATAGAGCAGCTGGTTATGCGGTTATTAGCTAAATGTTAGGTCAGATTCTACATCATTGGAGCCTACAGTATATCGGCCGTTTGATTTTTATTTTGGTTATGGCAGACGACTTTTGTCTCATTTTATAAACAATGTTTAAATGTTGTACGTCGTTAGGCGTTGCGGTTTCTAAAATAAGTATTTTCAAATATCATAAAGATTATAAAGATTTAAGCAAAACTAAAACGTCTGTATCTAAGTTTGGTAGTTTACACGAGAAAACGTTTAAAAGGACTGTGGGCATTAAATAAAATAAAAATATCTGCAGCAAAAAACACGAACAAAATTGTTCGTATACTTCCTCTTAAATAATATAAGTCATATAATAACGTAGAGGTTTACGTTTCATGTCTCCTCATAATGTTTTTACGAGACCCTGGCTGGAACAAAGCGCGAGTTATAATAAGTAAGCACACAGAAAAATATATAAAAGGCATTAAATGAATATTTTTATCACCCACGAGGGAACGACGTGGAAAAATAACGTGAAACTACGTTTTAATAGTATTTTAAAACTTTTGCAGAGATAAGAACGCGTCGTATTTTTGAGTTTAAGCTACTGATGCAATGCATTTGTTTAATTTTAGTTTATTTACTACTCTAAATCAGCTTTGCTTGTGAGCGACATTCGCCAATAACATTACAAATGCCTCATTATCTTACAAACACAACAAAATAATTAACGTTCACGTCTTCTAATGACTCAAAGAAAGCGTATCCTTCAGAAATGCGATATTTACCAAAGGGAAAACATCAATGCAATCCATACAATCCCAGATACAAATCATTAGGAGAAAATCTTAACAATCTCTCAATTTCCCGACGACGTCATCAAAATGTTCGTAAGCAAAAAGAACAGGCGAATAAAAAAAGGTCACACATTCAAATAGCGACTCCATTGACATTCTTGCGGAAGTGAACATTGAAATGGCTCCCGAAAATCATACAAAACCGTTGACTGTTTGCTCAAAGAAAAGGGCACCGACTCGATTCCAATTTCTTTGTAATCGATGAGCATTGAGTTCTGGCCCAAATCATATGTAAATACAAGGTACCCTCGAATGTTTGTTTAGTACGGCAAGTAAATGCCGCTGCTTGCTTAATGTGGAGCGATTTCGAATATGGAGTCATATTTTGTTGTTATTAAAAATATTTGGAATGTTCACTGTGTTAATTAAACATAAACTAAACATGTTATCGTGGAGGGAAACATTGTAAAGCCAACGTATTTGGTGAAATATGTTGATTTAACAGTCTGGGCTGTAGACGTCTCAGCCTTGTTATGTACAAGAAACATTGGAAATAAAAGACACAATAATTATAATATAATTATTGTCTCTTTTATTTCCAATGTTTCTTGTACACACGGCTACATTATCAAGCTATACATTTCCAGTATAAGCTGATCTCGCATTGTACGGAAGTCCCATACAATGCGAGATCAGTACAAACTGGAAATGTATAGCTTGATGTGTAGCCGTGCGTACATAACAAGGTCTTATACTTTTAAAGATAATTTATATAGGTACCTTAGTACTCTCTTGAAAATATTACAAATATTGAACAGAGTCTGTTACTGGTGGCACTTTTATTTCTTTATCTCATTTTTATTTTAATTACACGGGAAAATAAACGGTTACACAACATACAGTATTACACAAAATTTGAGCTACGGAGTGAGTAAATGCCCCCCTATACTATATACTACTATAATACGGTATATATTTGAGCTACGGTGTGTACATGTGTCAAGACATTTTCCACATGTTATAAAGATAAGTTATGAAACTAATGCGACGTGCACTAACAATTTGATAATTAAAATTACCCCTTCCACAGACAGCTGTCGTACTGCAGCAGCTATCAAATCATAGAAAAATACACTCAATTATAAAGGTACACTCTAAAAGTAAAAAAAATATTACGGAGCAACATTCAAAATAGCCATTCTTTATTCATTACTAGCGACACGCCCCTGCCTTACACGGTGTTAACGACTTGACAAAACATTACGATTTCTATATTTCATTTCAGCTTAATATGAATGTAATATACACACAATCCTTTCGGAATAACTTTCGTAATTGATGGTGAAAACCGCATAAAAATCTATTGAGAGCTTTTATAATTTCTAACGTGACGATTCTGTCATACGACCACGTTCAAAAAATATATGTACTGTACCAAGTTACGATACTATGTTATCGTGGAAGGTTTATAAGCGTCTTTTTTCCATACATTGTTATTTCTAGTTGTTATCGTGATGCCGTGACGTGGATGAAAGCGCACATTGTGTAGTTTAGAGCGGTCACACAGACAGACACGAATATCGACTTTGTTTGATACTATTATAGATACAGACTTTTAACATTATCACTTAGTAGTTTAATGAAATAGTACCAGTGTTTTATTCTAATGTTTATCAACCTACATATATACATACAAGCAGCTATAACGGTGGGAGAGTGCTCAACCCGCATGAAAAGTTCCAAATGTTTTCCGGGACTACCATCCTAATGTAACAAGCGTTTTACTACTGTAACAAGTTACTATTCTGCTAATTATTATTAAAATAGTACCTAATTATGCTGTAAAACATAACTTGCAAACAGACAGTCAGTCACTATCGCATTTCAGTATAATATTTGCATAAATATTATGGCGCTTATCATACATTCACAGAGCAATATTTTTCTATTCTATGAGAAAAATAGGCAACTGCAGTGGTGAGATATTTTGCATAATAATAATACGAATGTTATTTTATGACGTAGCAACGAGAGACAGAATTTTTCAAAACTCGTGCGGAATCGTAAAACTGTGGGTTGTTAACTTTTCATTCGAATGAAGATACGCGGTATGAACTTGTGGTGCATAATGTGCCGGCAAATTGAGCTAGTGTTCCATTTATGACCATTATTTTATGCTCGATTTCTATGACTTACTAAGAGTTTGGCTAAAACCACTCTTGTATCTTTATAAATGCCAGTATTATAAACTATTGTTTTTCTTTAGTAATTGATTACAATCTAGCCTCATCATCATCTGCCTAGCCTTTTCCCAACTATGTTGGGGTCGGCTTCCAGTCTAACCGGATGCAGCTGAATACCAGTATTACAATCTAGCCTAATAGACTAATAAGTAATTTTATTGCTATAACTAAGAGTAGTGTCAATTTGTATGATGCATTGCCGATTTGCAAATTGCGTGGTTTTCATGATGGTAATAATCTTCTTATCTTTTAAATGTGTTAACATCAGATTCTCCACTTGAAGATACACCACGATATATGCAATTATCGTAAAGATACACCACGGTATATGCAATTATCGTAAAGACTGGAAAACCACATAGCTTGCACAACATCACGCAAGTAGGATGCTGGACAGTTCTGATTGGGTAACGCCAATAGCATACAAGTTACGCTACGCTAGGCTATGCTTGCCTACGCTACGCTACACTACGTTAAGTTACGCAAGGGTAAAGCCGACACAAGAACAGAACATTGCATAAAAAAGTTGAAAAGCACCGACAATTTCCACATACTGTAACACCATGTAAGTTTGACCATTAAAACATTAAAGTAAAACAATAGGTACTATGCCCTTATAGCCTTGACCTACTCACGATGGGTAACAAAGAAATAGTAGGTTCTTTACGAAGAACGCGTAACAGCTTCCGTATTGAGTAATTGACGAAAAATAGAAATATTTTCTTCTTGGAATCACGCTCTGAATAAATGAACAGTGGTATTTTGTACGACTTCGATATCAACGGAAATAAAATATTATGAGAAGTTGTCAATTGATAGGAATACTTAGTTGAATATTCTGAAAATCAAATCAGTTATCTTGTTGTTCCGAGGCAGTACTTCCACTAATTTAATTTAATTGTCCCCATAACAAGTTTTAAATAAAGATGCTAAATCTAATTAAAAAAAAACGCTCCACGCTACTGATTATGCTAAGTGTGCATGCGACTTTTGCTCGTCGTATAGAACCAGCCTTCTGTACATATCTGTTTTGACACGGCAACAAGAAACTGCTTTGTGTCTAACACATAATCACACAATGGTAGGTAATCTATATCTATACATAATAAAGTCGCTTTTCGTGTTTGTCTGTACGTCCACGTTGTTCTTTAAACCACGCAATAGTATTGAAGAGGGTTTTACACCATCGTTTAGAGAATTAAGTTTATGTGTACCTATACGTTATAATAAAGTTACATATAACTACGAAATCTCGATGTTTTGTCAAGTCGTAAAAACTGTGCGAAGCAGGAGTGGGTCGCTAGTATGTAATTATATGTTTGCCACCTTTGAGTTAACCCGTATTAGGGCCGGCGCACAGCTGGTAAGGCGCAGCGCGGCGCGGTTGTCACTAAAAACAAATATCAACATTGCGTGCCTAAAAATAAAGTTGAGAATAGATAACCTGAGACGCGCGCCCGCTTACGGCGCGCTCTCGAGGTGATGGAAGTTTATTTATTATCAACTTTATTTCAAGTGACACAAGGTAGATATTAGTTTGGCAGTGACGAATGCGCTGAGCTGCGCCTTGCCAAATGTGCGCCGGCCCTTATGCTGATGGGACCCTCTTGACGCTTCCTAGTAACATTGAGCTGTGTTTTCTCGGTATCGATAACACACTACTTACTAGGTAATAATATCCCTCGTAGAATATAATATTAACATACCTGTCCTGTACAACGTGCCGCTACAATGGCGACATTAATTTAACACACGTAGGTACCTACATTTTGGTAAAATCTCTGGAAATGTACTAACTTTTTGTTACTCTAAACTAGTTGAGAGCATCGTTTAGGGTATCTTCTAAACTGTCTATGCTTAGAAATCTTATGAAAATGGTAAAGTTAGTCTTAACCAATGAAACTCAACGCGCTCAGCACATCATAAACCGCATTCCAGAGCTGTCAGTATCAATATTCCAGCCGCTGGCTGTCACTCTTGAACGCGGTTACTCTTGGGGGCCGACCACCACCGTAGGAAAGAGATGAAGCTCTACAGGGCTATAGGGGTATAGGGCTCTATCTCTTTCTCCCAGGAAGTAAGATGGTATGCCCCTTCAACGCTGTCACTCTTGCACTGACAGCTCTTGACCGCGGTTTAGATGGGCTGATCTCGATTAGATTCATTGTTTCAATTGTGAAGCTTCATCGCGGAGTTCTGGGTTGCGGTACATTAGCGTTTCTGGTTGTAAGTTAAGCCGCTTTACTGTACAGACCTCCCACATTCACTTAACAATATTTTTAATCAAAACTTATAACAAAAGCAACACCTAAATGGACCCTGTGGAACTGTTTCGTTAAGAATTCCAGTCGTATTAAACTTGTACGCGAGTTTTTCGGAACTTATAAATTGTTCCCAGGAATTTCCGAGGTGTGTACAAAAACTGCTCCAATACAATTTAGGTTGCTTACGTATTCGGATTTAGTAATGTAAAGACGGCGGCGGTATTGTTTATTTTGACAAAGAATAATTCGTGGACTACCGAGTATTAAATAACTTGGACATCGTCATTTCTAAGTAAATTTTTACAAAAATATCTCGTCATTATACTAAATTGGTGCACCCTTTTAATGGCCATGATTTTGACCGTTTCTGTAAATAATAAAAACCAAGTCTTTAGGAAAACGACGAAGGAAAACATCGTGAGGAAACCGGCATGTCCTAGAACCTAAAATTCAAAGACATATGACATCCACCAACCCGCCCCGGGCCCGCGTGGATTACGGCCCACTCCCTCTGACCGAGACGAGGCCTGTGTCCCAGCAGTGGGAACATTACAGGCTGATTATGCTTTTAGGAAAAGGATTTTGGAAAGCCTTATTAATCAACGTTATACCGAATTATTGTTTAATTCACTAGTTTAGCTATCAATCCTTAAACACGCATTCTCACTACATCTAGCCTGGAGCACAGGTTCAACCTAGTTCAGGCAAATAACCAACTGTGCTCCATTTTATTTGTTAAGTTACTTATTGTAAAGGAGCTCGTGGCTAAGTAATACCAGCCGCACGGGTCAATCCATCAGGTTAAGCTACGCTTGCCGGGGTTGGTCCTTGGATGGGTGACCATCTTTACATATCGAGACTCCTCCGTGCCTCGGAAGGCACGATAAGCCGTTGGTCCAGGCTGTCATTTGTGGATCTTTGACAGTCTTTACGGGTCGTCAGAAGCCCGAAAGTCTGACAACCAGTCTTGCCAAGGGGTATCGTAATACCCAGTTACTGGTTTGTGGAGGTCAGATAGGCAGTTGCTCCATGTAAAATACTGGTATTCAGCTGCATCCGGTTAGACTGGAAGCCGACCCTAACATAGTTGGGAAAAGGCTAGGCAGATGATGATGAGATGATGACTTATTGTAAATGTGCCCCGTTTTATAAATAAACGATTATTATTATCTATTTAAATATTATTATCTAGTTAGAAACCGCATTCACACTCAGACTTCCAACGTTAAAGCTCTGCAAGCCCGAAAATAAATAAGTACTATTATCCCCTAAGCGTGAATTCGTAGCGATTCGTTTAAAACGAACATTCCCGAGCGTAGTTTAATTTCAAGACAGTGAATCGTGTATTCGCTGATGCGGCAAATAGGCACAGTTGGAGTGACATCCTGTTGTGAACAAAAATACGAAGTTTTTAATTGGTCAGTCAGTTTATATGTAGTTTTGTCCTTCGATAGTTTATTACGAGGTTTGCGTAGGAGCTCGTTTCCGCTGAGGGAGAAGGGGAGAGCGAGGATGTGGAAAATTATTTCCCTTGTCAGCTTTGCCTTATGTAGCATTAAAAGAGGATGTTGTTCTAGAATTTTACATAGCTACTATATCCACCCTGTGTAATAAAATAAAAAGATTTTTAGAGAGAGAATATTTGAGGCGTAAAACCATTCTGGCAAGATTTGACGAGAATCGTAAAATCTGGAGTAGGTTTTAATGAGATTGGCGCAGTGACTGATCGATTGTCTTTATGTGCTGAGATTTGTGTCTATGGACCTGTAGTCTTGTTTCTGAATTCTTTATATAATATTATGTGCCATTGTTTAGAGACAGCTAGTAGCTTCTTCTCGTCCTAGTTTGGGGGTCACTATCCAATCTGTTCTTGTACTATCTGGTTATTTTAATAAATTCATAGGTACATATAAATCTTCTATACAAATAAATAAAAATGAAGTGTCTGTTTATTATTTATAAATTATAGCTTTTTACCAAATGTATAATGAAGTCGTCGGATTTCTATCAATCTGCATCAAGTGCAAAGGCAACTGATTGAAATCCGACGACTAACGAAATACGAAGTTTGCTGAGGGACACTAAAGAAATATGTAGTTGTACTGTACTATAATTCTATTATTCGGTATAATATTTTGATTAACGATACGTAACACAAAATCCACATTAATGCGAACTTTAGATATAAACGTAACCGCTGGTTGACCTGATTCAGACTCACCTGATTAATGTATTTCACTCCACAAAGGACAAAAGCGAAATACGTATTTATTGAAGCACATATGCGTCGAACAATCATTACTATTGAACAGCCGATCTCCCGAACTATACAATACATATTAATAACTGAAAAAGTAAATGAAAAATAACGGAAACAGTTGGCGACTATTAATTTATCAATGTCGGACACGTTTAAGGCCCGATCACACTTACCACAACACACTACGTGGACAGGCGCTCATTTGTAGGAAAATTAATCATTTATTCACACGGACCACATTTGACCGTCGAAATCAACCGTGTGGACGATACCAACCACATCAAAGCCACGTTGCACCGCGCACGAGACCGCGCACTAGCAGCCAGTAACATCGCAACTACTAGCGACAACGCAACCACATCGAAATTATTATTGTAGATACCACAACGCAACTGCAAGAAGCTCCAGCGACATTGTTCACATGTAACCACGACATGCCCACATTTTGTCGCTGCGATGTGGTGTGGTTGTGGTACGTGTGATCAGGGCCTTATTCACAGACTTCATCGCATCGCATCGGTTGGATAGGTCGCCGTATTATTTCGGTTGCCATATTATTTCGGTCGCCATATTTCTTTGCCGGCTCATAATTAATGAGAGCTTTGATTTGCTTTGAAAGTAAATGTATTGGTAAATGTACTGTATCGGCGACGTATTCTTTGTTACCGTGTTATTTATTATGATGGCGAATGCGTTTGGTTTACAAAGCGAGGGGTGTACAAACATAAACGGTTAGGTGGGGAGCTATGCAAAGGAAAATGTATATTGTCTGTTTTTTTTTTTTTATATTAAATTAAATTAATTTGTTTTTCTATTTGAACTCTTCATAACGTAGGTATGTCCGATAAATAAATATCATAGCTACTTTCATTAACTTCTTGACAGAAAACGTTTCAAGTTATTTGCGAAGCACTTGGGTCTGTCTGCTGGTGACCACTAGAAGCGTAGTTGGAAATGAGGGAATTATGCATTTTATCAGCGTTACAAATAATAGTCAGGGAAATTAATTATTAAGCCGTATACCCTAAGCCAATTTGTCATGCTATGACTATTTATTAATAAAATTGTCAAAGAATGTCAGTTGTGATTTTAATATCCGGACAATTTTAACTTAGTAGTCCTTTTGTAGGATTATTCCACTTTGCCTCACCACTAGGACAAAGTGGAATTTTCACAGTTTTGTCCTCCAGTAATTGATTTTGGTGGGGCAAAGTGGAATAATCCATTTTGCCTAACAATTAATTTCCCTGACAATAACATACTCAGATTCACCTTTATGACCACTATTTTCGTCTTTCTTTTGATTATTTAACGGTTGTATCGCAATATTCTATCTAATGAGAGGCTATTGCTCTCCTTTTTCTCATGATTCAATGCCATAATCATTACGTACTTCCCTTTTCCTTGTTGGCAACCACAGAGCCGGAGTTTTTGATCATTATAATTATTAGAAAAATGAACGTCTTTTACTGGCCTGGATTGGCTTAATAGGAAAATGCTATAATAACTACGCTGTTGTTATTAGCAGGAGGAAGTTGCTACCAATTCCTTTGACGTTATACCTTAATTGCCTTTTCGAACACGAGTAACATGGGAATTATTCCATGCTGGAATTCACACAACCGGTGATTTCTTTATGGATAGTTAAAACATAAACAACTTAATCAAACGACTGGACTTTTACTAGCGCTTTATAGGTTGTTCGACTAACAAGCCCAATATGAAATATAAACCTGGGCTGCAGTATCAGGCCGCAAATTAGGCACATCAAGTTTTAGAAGAAGTTCGAAATTCGGCTTTGAAGAGCGTCGTCTGTGGCGGCATCTACATCGCCTCATGTGAACTACGCATCACATTGACGTCACGCAATATTCTGCATCGCGCAAGTAGGGTTTACCGCGCGACTAGTATACATAAAACGTCCCGACATCAATCGTCGGGCAGTAGCCGAACAGACATAACACCGTCTGGTCAAAGGATCCTCTCTATTCAATGGACGATGAGTGAACTCTACACCCTGCCCCTCATACCTCTATATCTGTTAATCCGACGTCGTATGCCCCTTTACATACCTGTGTGTCAGTGTCTTTCTAAAGCTCTTGCAAACTTCGTATTTAACTACACTTTTTAATTTTTGTTTGAGTTGATGTTAGGCTTTAGGTTGCTATCTCCCGGACTACCCAGTGTTAACAGAATAATGAGAATTGGAAATGTTTTCTTAAGGATATTAACGATTTTCCGTTACGATAGGATATTAAAAGGTTGATCAATATTTACGTACCTCTACGTAACTGATGCTGCCATTGAATGCAAAGAAAGAGCAATTGTTTAGTATATTATATTTATTTAATTTTAAAAACCGCCTCAGCGTGGTGGGTTGTTGGACTACCAACTCAAGTTTTTAAGTTGTTGGAAATAAATCATAGCTTTAGCCAAACATAATTTGGTTAAAAATAGAAGACAGGTAACACGACGGTTTCCTAAGACTGCGGTGGACGCGACATAGCGTTCGCAATTTACCATCGAAAGACGTCACAAACTTTGAAACGTACTTTAATAAAAACAACTGAAACGCACTTTTTTCATTTGTTTTTTTTTACTAATAGTATAAAAAGAAATGTTAGTATTATTTAACAGAGTTCGAGACTGTAAATATGTTTAGATGTATTACTAAGTAATGAATTCCAAGAACTCCTCGCCAAAAAAACCTTTTGGCCGACGAAAAATATTTACCAACAGCTACAAATAATATAAGTCTTCAATTCTTCGCTCAATAAAAACTTCTGATAAGTAACATTGTATATAAAAAATCATTGTTACTATTGTATATTTGGAGGGACGCAATGTAATGAACTGTCGGGGCAACTTTTTTCAGAACAATGCCTGAATTTAGATGATTAAAATGCCGGGAGCAATGGCAATTCTTTGTTAGCGAGCTGTTGCAAAACATTCGCGTTCACACTTCCATTCATTCCGTTCAAATAATTGAGCAATTTGGCATTTGACAAAAAAATTAAAAACAGCCCCAATGTGTATTTTTAGAGTCAGTTCACACCGTCACGTGACGCGACGCGACCCTGCGCGCACTTTTTAAGATAGTGATACAAAATCTTGAGCAATTAGGCATTTGACAAAAAAAAAATACAAACAGCCCCAATGTCTATTTTTAGAGTCAGTTCACACCGACACGTGGCGCGACGCGACGCTGCGCGCACTTTTTAAGATAATGATATAAAATCTAACTTTATTTACTACACAAAAAGATAAATATTTTATTAAGATAATTCGAAAATGCCCTGTGGCGTCGCGCTACGCCGCGCTGCGACTCACGGCGTAGCGCGACGCATCACGACGCAGTTGGGTTTCACCGATAGGCGAGGCCTGCAAGAGTGGTCGCGCCTCGCGACGTCGTGGACGTGTTACTTCCCTGTGTTATCGTGATGCCGTGACGTGACGTGACGTCACGGCATCACGATAACACAGGGAAGTAAAATATATGAAAATATATGAAGACGCTTTTTAATTTCCGTCCACGATAACGTGCGCGTATTTCCGTAAATTTCATAGACGTGGACGTACATACGGCTACACATCATGTTATACATTTCCAGTTTATGCTGCTCTCGCATTGTATAGGATTTCCGTACTATGCGAGGTCAGCTTATACTGGAAATGTATAGCTTGATGTGTAGCCGTATGTACACGATAATATTGTTAAATTAGAAACTATAAAAGCTCACTTTGGGGATTGGAAACTTGAATTTTTTACAGTAGGAATCTTAATTGTGAGCATACACATGTTGTATTTAAGTTCCATAGGACAGTGAAGCGAGCCCATTGCCATCAACCGGGTAACATTCGAATCCGGGCTTCTACTGATAAATTCCATGCTGCCCGACCTGGGCATCAGACCCCATGCTCTGTTGTTACAGAGTATCCACTTAGTAAAGTTTTTAAAACTTCTTCTCCGAAAGGGATGGAATAGTTCGTTTTTATGGACGAAGTAACGAGCAAAGAAAAAAAAACATTTTGTGCTCTCAATTTCGTTATTGGGAGTGCACGATGGATCGAATCGTTTTCGAGTGTCAATGAGGCGTTTACAATTTGTGACGTGTGCAGACGATGAAGCTGTTTGCAGTGAAATGGCCATAATCAGGATTCACAGTAATGTGTTGTGATTATTGCAGTATTCATCGACTTTTGCAATAAAGCGAACAATAATAATTGTGATAAACTGATAAATAATAATCGCAACAGAAGATGTCTTATAACCTTCATACATTATTATTCATGGAAAAACCCGATAAAACTTTACCCGACCTGGGAATCGAACCCTGGATCTCATTCTCAGCAGTAGCGCAGAATGTAGGTACATATTAATAGAGCTGCCACAAAAACAATACTTCAGGGGGCCAAGTCTACTAATTTACAAACGTGTCAATGGTCTCGCAATGATGAGTTTTTGACAGATATGCCATACAAAATCTGTCAAAAACTCATCATTGCGTAGCCAGTTCTGATATCAAGATTGACATTATCTAGGTAAGGTAGGTAAGCTCGTGTCAATACGAGAGAAGAATTATCTAAAATTATCATTCAGGCATTATACTTCGACTACCTTGTGAATTTAAGCCATAAAATTTCCCAATTAGGCAGCATGACAGTCTCTTAAACTTGCATGGAATAAAATATTTTTTCTACAAAAGTTCTCAAACATGCAAAAGTTTTTCACAAAAAAAAGCATACCTACCGCAATTTAATTACCATCGCACGAGGCCGAAGTTGTCAACAGGATAACAAGCAAACGAAAAACAAAAAAAAACTAGCAGAAACTCGGAGATGATATTACGACGATAAGACGCGCGGAATAAAACATCGTACCTTGTTAGGACGAAAACTAAATAATTATAATTACTTTCACGTAGTTAGTCCTTGGAACTCTGCTTTTGTTGGCGCTCTTTGACTCGCCTTATGAGCCTACAAAATAAAATGTCGAAAATACTGCACAGTATTAATTTTGAAATAAATATAATAATATTATGTTAAAGTTGAGGATTGATGCTAGTATGTTTGACGAAAACACGATTAACAAAGTTACCTCTAAACCGAACTATAAACCTAACTGGTGTTCAAAAAATACTTCAAATTAGATTTTTACCGTAAAAAGCAACTACCTTAAGTATTCGATCGCAGGAGCCGCAGGCACCCACTCCGTCTGGCTCTTACTCAGTTCGCGAGACGAAAAGTGAATTTGAGCCGAGGTATAGGCTCTTAATCTTAATTATAGAAATGAGAAAAGAAAATCAGAACGCCAATTCTATTACTTAAAAAACGTACACATTCAAGTCGCAATCTGCCAAACTTGTCAAAAATGTTGGTAAATTGATTGTATTTTTGACAGATTGCGAATGAGATGCGAATGCGAACGTTGTTAAAAATTATGGGAATTGCTCCCTAGTTCTTCTTTAGAAGGGCAGGTTTTGAATATTTTAATATAAGTCACATTAAATACTTATTCGAAATCTGCCTTTATTTAATCAGCTACGGAAACGGATTCACTCACTCACACTCACACACATCATTCACTCATTCATTCATTCACCAAACTCATTTTTCAAAAGTATGCCTGTTCTTGCTAGGGTTGGTTTTGGTTGGTTCTGCGATCAAGTCGTGAAACTTAACATACTTACAGTCAATCAAGCGGAGATACTTTCGCATCTTTACAAAAATCGCTTTTCGTGTTGGTCTGTATGTCCGCGTTGTTCTTCTAAACCACGCAACGGATTTTGATGAGGTTTACACCATCGTTTAGAGAATTTATTCCGGAAGTTTTATGTGTATAATACGTTGATATTAAAGTTACATATAACTAAGAAATCTCGATGTTTTGTCAAGTCGTAAAAAACCGTGCAAAGCATTCTATGGATAGTTTTATTTTATTTGAAAAAGCTACCATTCATTTGTCTTAAAACCACGTAAAGTAAAATACCATAAATATTGCAAAATCTAAAATTCAAACCGTATTTGTTATAGAACGACAGCACAATTTGTCATAGCATATCATGATCCTGAAGTTAAGAGTTACGACCCGATTCTGTATTCAACCGCGAACATTGCAAATACACCATTGCGTTACTCGTAAACTGCGTTCTGTAGAATTCTGGTTCATAACTTCATAAGGCATTTGTGATACACAATTGGTCATTTGTGTTGCACAATTAGTCTTTAGTCTTGTACAATTTAGCAATTTATTTGTGTTACATCCGTTTGAATATGATTTAAAGAAATTGATGTCCGTTATGGAAATAAGATTAGATACGAATTTACTTACGACTACGGTATGAGATCTTTCCTGGTAAACAAGTAGGTAGTAATCAATCAATCAATTCATTGTGCTGGGGCAGCTGCTACAGGAGCTTCAAACGGCGCAAATAGAGCAACCTTATTGGGAGTTATATGGTTGAGCCGTTTGGGGGTGCGAGTGCTCATCGAGTATTTCGGGACATCGCTAGGCGATTGGTCGACTCTTCATGTGACCAGACGTGGCAATGCTGCCAGACTTTTGGGCACGTTTCCCATTGATAGCGATGCAGACAATTTTCTTTATGTTTATCTTCTATACTTGTACATACTATATAATATATACTATGTATATTATGTATATTTTAGTGTTAGCTTGTGTATAACTAAGAGCTGATTTTGATGTTTATAACGTGACTAAGTGGTTGGCCAGATTGGAGATTGAAGAGCGGCGCGAGTCGCGGGCGCGGAAACGCGCGATTTCTGCCTGTCCGCAGTCGAGTGCGGCTTCGTTCCGCGGTCAGCTCGAACTAGTTTGAGATCCCCGCTCCCGCGCGGATTTCCGCTTGTCACCCGCGCACTCTCTGCGACCAAGTGTATGAACGAGCTATGGCGTCAGTTGCCCGCGCCCGCCCCGCTCAAAGCAGCCCGCGCTATTCGCTACGCCCGCGTGCCGGGTATGGACACTCAAATGAAGTTCATTTATGTTTGAATAAGCCGCGCCGCTTCGCTACCGCGTTTGCAGTCTGCTAAAGCACTAAGAGTACTAAATAGATTTGAGGATGACAATAAAACATAACACAAAAAATCAATGAATTTGGACCATCCAGAATGCAGTTTACGACATAGAACCACTTACCACCCTACTAGTGACCTATGCTGTCATAAAACCAAGTCGACACTAGTTTACGGGCGTCTTTAAAATAACTTACGAGACGCCCAAGACCATTTTATTCTTCATTTGGAGCACAAAGCATGACCGAGTTTGGTGCCACTAGTGCCCTTGTGTGAAAGTGTTAACTTTACTTACAACTCTTTTTCCCATAAAGCAGAAACGCGAGACGCATACAAACATTTAGAAATAATAATCATTTTATCTCTTTCATGTAGACGGCTTTACGATCTAGGCAATATAATTCACATTCGCTTATCTTTACGCGTAACTCTAAACATGTAGCATACAAAAGCAATTTTGAGGGCGCCAGTGAAACATACGACTTGACAAATTGACGGGCCGACGCGCTACTATTGCGTTCGCACGACAAACTATTTCATTTGTCCGGTTTATAGCTCGTAAACTTACGTAATAGGTGGGTTACAAACGAGACTCGTCCTGCGGTGACGATAATATATTGTTTATTTTTGTCTGTGGTTATTAGGTACCGATATGTTATTTATCACTTTCGGGTGGTTGGCATGCTCGGCGCGCGCGGCAATGCGTGTATTGCCTCCTTATTGAAAATATTCTGCCAATATTTTTAGTGTTTCATACCGAAATTGGAAAAATGGTACACTATTAGTATCGTTTTGGCGTGTGCCTGTCTTGTTTATGTTACCATCTCTTTGTCTTGGAATATTTTCACGATTTTAATGACTGTCAGTTCAAAAAATGCATGTAAGCTTTTGCGCGTTGCTGAGTAACTTACTTACAAAGAAGCTTTTCGTATTAATACATAATCTATGTCCTATGTGGGTAATCTTTAGTATGAACTACTTACCTTTTGCGTATGTCACTGCAGGTATCCAGCAGAATATCAGCGTCAGGCATATTTGCCTGACACATGCTAAGTTGGACTCCCATTTGGTGCAACGTTGAGACGCACAACGCACTTTGTATGTTTCGTTATTTTTTAAAGAGTGTCATAGACAATAATGTCATCACTGTATCTAGTTTTCTTTTATTGTTTCTATTTTTGTATATTGGCACCTTGTAGCTATTTATTAATGTAATTAGTTATTATTTAACCGTGTTTTTGTATGTTGTGCTGTCTTTTGTGTGCACCAAATAAACGTTTTATCTATCTATCTTTCTTTTCGTGGTACTACATACTTAGTTTGACTTGTTCTAAGTAAAAGTAAATGGCTTATGCATGTGTAATCGGTATCAATATAGGGCATGTTGATTCAGTTGAGACCTCGCACCTGCGTATTGACACAGTGAGATTAAAGTCCAGCTTATTACTGTTTACAGTGACTGGAGTAAGTAATTGATTAACCCAATTCGGCTTCAACGAAAAGCGAATAATGTTATGAAAAATATTTACCGATTTTTTTGTCTTTTTTATTTTGAAGACAGCTGTCGCTGGCTTGATATTTGTCTTTGAATATTTATTGTATTGTAAGATAGAAGAAATATTTATTTATTAGTATTAATTGGCTGACGGCTTATCCATAATAAGGCGAAAGCTTCGGGGTAGTCCACGAAATTCAAATTTTCTTACGTTTTTTTGCAATTTGTAGGTCAGTATCAGGTTGTATGTTGATCTAAAATGATTCGCGGCCGTAAGAAATATGGATTTACAGAATTATAAACATTAGAATCAGCAATTTAACTCTCTAAGGTCATGTAAGTTTATTGAATGACTAATTCATGAAATAATGACATTTAGCACTCTGACGGACGAGAGGTTAAGGAGTTGTATTGCTGATTCTAATGATTATCTAAACTAACTAATATTATAAACGCAAAAGTTTGTAAGTATGGATGGATGGATGGATGGATGGATTTTTGTTACTCTTTCACGCAAAAACGACTGAATTGATTTGGATGAAATTTGGCACACAGATAGTTTTTAACCTGGATTAACACATATGACACTGTTTATTCTGATATTGCCACGGGATCGAGACATATGCGGGTGAAACCGCGGGGTTCTACTAATAATTCTATAAATCCATATTTGTTACAGCAGCGAATCATATTTAGATCAACATACAATCTGATACTGACCTGCAAATTGCAAAAAACGTAATAAAATTTGAATTTCGCGTGCTACCTTAGCGCATCCCCCATAAGGACATTGGACAGGACATTATTTTACAGTTTGAAACTTAGATGAAGAAAAGGAAAGGCCAAGAGACTTTCCTCGGGTTCTTGTCCGGGATGCAGACACGTTTCGCGTTTGCCAGTTTGCTTAAATTGCCTCATGTGTTACCTCAACGCAATGGAAATTTATTGGTCAAAGTAATGGCATGGTACGCTATTGGTCACGAGTTCGAGTATCGCTAGTGTAAGTATTTTTTGAAATGTATTGTACGACCCCTGTAGTGCCAATAAAGGTATTTTTCTTTCTGTCTTTCTGTTAGACTTATAAAAATAAAAATATGTTTCAAACTCAAACTCAAAGCTTTTATTTCAATTAAACCATTTACAGGAACTTTTGAATCGTCAAATGAGTTGGGCTTTCAGAAAAATGAACCTGATGATGAATGAATGCCCATTCCAAAGCGTAGTAGGTTCCTATGGAGAAGAACGGGCAAGAGATTCAATGGACACTTTTTTAATTTATATTGCTACAAAATTATTATTTACACCATTCTTGTTGAATTTACAATAATTTTATTTGAGAACGATGCTAATAAGACTTGTAATAATAATTACTTTATTAGATAAACTTGTCCATTCTAGGGTTGCCTGGAAGAGATAGCAGAAAGCGATAATGCCGCCCATTGTATGTTTTATAGAGTTAAATGTTATTTTTTTGCTATTTATTTTCTGGTGTACATTATAGTATATATTTAGGGGTATGAGGAACAGGGTGTAAAGTTCACTCATCCACGATAGAAAAGGGAGGATCCTCCGACCAGACGGGTGTTGTGTCTGGCGGGCTACTGCCCAACAATTGATGTTTGGATTCTTGTATATTATGTCCATCCATCGCGCGGTAAACTCTAATTGCGTGATTCAGGATTTATGTGACGTCAGGATTTCTGTGTGACGTCAGGTCTTTGATGCGTAGTTCGCATGTGGCGATGAAGATACCGCCACATCAATGACTAAATAAACCTACACTATGAATTTTGCTTTTTCATAACAATAACTTTCATATCTCACTACTCTAGTTACTTAAAATTTTACTCACAGCCGGCTTTTGTACTATGTAACAAGAATATTTACGCATTAAAACATTTTATGAGAGCGACGCGGGTGTCAGTGACTTGCCCGTAACAAATGGAGCTTTGATGGAACAGGTGTTACATACTGCTATTGTGAGTCAGTATATCACGGTGATGTTTATGTTGATTTAGTACGTGCTCTGGTTTTATTTTGATTAATGTTGTGTAGTGTATTACGTTTTAGATGGTTAGGACACAGTATATAATAAGTAACAGTATTATGTCTTCCTCGAAAATGTTGAAGGTTTTAAACTAAACGACATGTCATGTCTGTGGTACTGCTTGTGTTCGCTGTCATTATACACTTGTCAGTTCGACGCGTTCGTTTAGCTTAGCCGTGTTCTAGTGCAAACTGTATTCGCTCGGTGAGTAAATCTTTCGTCATCTTCATAATGTTCTTATTTTCCTTCCAATAAACCATCAGAAAACGGCCGAAACTTCGCGTCTCAGTGCGCTTCGAAATCAGTACGCAACAGTTTCGAGTTAGGCAGTTACGCACGGATGCGGAACATTTATCTACCGAGCGGCTGTAAGTTATTATTTCAAGGTCACTGCTGAGATATAATACTGTTACTTTATTATACTGTGATTGGGATTAGGTTGGTTAGGTTTAGGCTTTGAACACTGCTTATCTATATCAACAGTTTGTGTAGATTATTTTAGTAGTTCTTTTCCGTAAAATTTTAATTTAAACTCTTATGTGATTTTAGTCTTTATTCAGTACCTACATCATCATGGGTTCCCATAACTGCCACCATTTTAATATTTAGGGAATCATACATTCATCTGCCTAGCTTTTTCCAGCTATGTTGAGGTTGGCCTCCAGTCTCACCGGATGCAGCAATGTTGTTATGTGCTATCTATATTGATATGCCGTAGCCAGACTCCAGAGACAATCGCACTTTTAGAATATTACATTCCAATTTTTTCCAATGGACGTATTTCGTACTGTCGTATCTAAAATCAATTGAATTCTACGCCGGTGCGATGATCGCAAATCCACATCGTGACAATATTAATGACACACTTCTACATTCTACAGACATTTCCAAACTTTAACTGAATGGACCCAATGGACTCAATGTTGACCTCAGGAAGTTGTCCCACAGTGCAATCAACAATGCTCTTACGCCCAGCTTGGACCACAAATTATCTCCATTGCTCCATTACTAACTGCTTTAATGGAGCTCTTGTATACACGGCTGGTAATGAACGTTATTTTCTAAACGATGGCCTACGTGCTTGCAGAGGCGCAAGAGTTATTATCTCATGTAGTTTTATACAGGGTGTAAGGGTAAACACCGTTGTCACTCAAACCATGGGTAGTTGACTTAAATATAAGAATAAATGACCGATTCACAACAAAAAAAAAACATTATTTTCATTAAAAGATTTTAAAAAGTTTATATCCGACACCGTCCGCAAATTTATGGATATACGCCCGAGGTCGCCACCCTTCCTACCTACCTACACAACACATGAATAAATATACAATAGGGTTCGCACTCGCGGCCGGTCAGGTCACGTCGTCCCGCACCCCTGTGTTAAGACGTAAGTTCGTTGCCCTAACGCGTATGGTGAAATACTCTTGTTGTAAAATGTAAATTTTCTTTAAAAAAAAAGTTGTAATTTTTCTTTGATTTTACGTTATATAAATGAAACAAAACCACTGCTCTCAAGGATAACGGTGTTTACCCTAACACCCTGTATTGATGATGGGAAGTTTTTACCTGATTGCAAAAAACTCAAAAAAACTCAAAGCATTTATTTCAATTAAACCATTTACAGGCACTTTTGAATTGTCAAGGAGTCGGTCAGTCAGAAATATGAAGCTAGTTGCCCATTCCAAAGCGTAGTAGGTACCTATGGAGAAGAACGGGCAAGAAACTCCACGGACACTCTTTTAAATCAAAATATTGTTACAATATATGGGTTACATCATTCATGTTGAAATTATAAATGTGAGAACAATGTAAAAAGCGCGTTAAAAGCGTCCGCAATTATGACATACAAACAATTCAAAAATTAAAATAAATGCAGTGGAACTTAAAAGGAGGGTAATGTTTTTGCACATCAATTTTAGCACAGCATTAAGATGTTAGATTCCTGTGTACCAACGATGAATAGGCAAATGAGCTGTCATCTGAGCTTCGTAATTATAAATCGTACCGAAACATATATTCTAAAGTAATACGGCGATGACCTATGAAGATTTCCTTGTTTGAAGAAAACACTCTTTCTTGCTAACCCTTTTATTCCGCACAAGTGTACTTTTCAAAATCAAACGAAGACTAGCTGTGCACCACTTAAAATGGGTTTTACCCCACCCAGAAATAACAGTAACTTATAACCGATAATACACGTTTGCGAAATATTAATAGTTATTTATGAAACTGTTATATAATAAAGGGTATTAAAACACGAATGTGGGTTTATCACATGAGTGTTTTAATACCTAATTATATACAGTTGCATACAAGATTTTATCTACACCCATGATATGAATCTTCTATAAAAGTTTCTTTGCAATACCAATATCGAACAAAAATGGCGCGGTACGACGTGAATTCAAATTTTTCGAATTCGAATGTGTTTTGTTTTTAAATTACGGTGCTTTGTTAGTGAAACGCTCGTGAATGACAATGTTATTTTTTTTTAATGAGTTGCATAATGACATTCAGTACAACATTATAACACCCGTTTGGATGATATTATGGTTACTATGACACTGGTTTTAATGTTAGCTATAAGCTAACTGTTTCCGATACTTTTATAGAGGATTTATAGCATGGGTGTAGATAAAGTTTTTAATAGCCTGGCGATTGTCATGGCAAGGTTTTTTTAGTACTCAAAACTTTTGAGCATCTATAATAGGGAATATGCATGTGATTCAAATATGGGTCAAATATTTTTTTTAATAAACTATGTTACTTCAGAATTATGCCTCCATCAATATTTTTGAATAAAATTTCTTATTGAGCGAGAAATTAATTTTTAAAAAGTCCCAAAAACCTGTGGGTAATTCAAATACTTGAAAAGGCTAAGAGCGGATGTGACGTAACAATCCGGAATAACAATCAAAATGTCAATGTCAAGTCAATCAACAAGTGTCAAGTCAATATCAAACGCTCATAGAAAAAGACGTAGACTTGACAGTTGCTTGTCTGTTTTCACGGAGTGTGACGTCACCACACCCAGCGCGCCAAATGGAGGGCGTTTAAATAGCCCGGATCGGTTGGATATTTTTAAACATTTTTTTAACTACTTTAAATTGTTTTTTTGCCGTCGAATTTTTTTTTAACTATTATTTGACGATGTAAACTATGGAATAAAAATATTTAAAAAATACATGCATATTCCCTATTGACTACTCAAAACTTTTGAGTACTCAAAAAACGTTGCCAAAACCTAGACCCCCTTTGATACCTAGGTTAAGTAAGTACACGTGCTATAAAATTCATTTACGAAAATATTTTATGCCATCAATGATGCTGACATCAACCGGATAATTATACTATAATTGCAATACGTCTCAACACAATAAATGTATCATACAACATTTATTTATTTCCGTTCATATGTACTTACAAACATTCATTAAAAAACAAACGAACATCTGAATACATTCACTCCGTAAATGACTGTTTAAGGCACGTGTCCCACCGCGAGCGACGATTTTGTCGTTCAAGAAATATAGGTGCAACAGATTGTGGGTCTCGTAGTAAAAGAGATACATCATATAAATAGTTGATCGCTGATGACTGTTTAGGGGGCCTACCATTTTAATCTTACTCAGTGGGGGAAAGAGATGGAGCTATACATCCTGTAGAACTTCATCTCTTTCCTACACTGAAGTAATATTAAAATAATACTGCTGTTGGAGCTGGTGGTCCTGACTGCCGCGCGCCACGCCAGCGAATACTCGTCGCAGCGAGAAGAGTTATCAAAGAGAGGGCTCGCTCAATCACTTGGCGGGCAGAACACTCGCTGAAAGAATCACGCTTGGTAAATATGGATCATCGCTTGTCGCCGTCGCGTTCTCGCTGCTCGTTACTCGCGAACTAGTTTTTAGTTTCACTCTACTCGCTTCCCAATAATCGCCGGCTTTAAATAAGGTACCTGTACGACTTTTTAAAGATGAGCATTGAAACGGCAAAATATAATCATTCTTTCAATATATTTATTTTAAAAAGCAATTGGCGTCCGGCATCCGGGCGCTGTCCGGGTCGTTCGTCCGGCATCCGGGTCGATCATCCGGCGTCCGGTGCAGAGGCGTGGCGGCGCTGTGGTTAACCTTCCACTGCTATTGGCGTCTTGTGATTGTGCAGTCATGTGCTCTAAACTGTGTAATTACGTTCAGAACAGGATGCCAGTAATTATGTATTATGGATATTTAATGATGATTATTATTATTATTGAGACATACAAACCATGATTGATTATATTGATACATCTAGTTACAATTATTGTTGGCAGGAGCATTACAAAACGAGTTCTAACTTTGGTCAAACCTTTCAGCCAGTTTTTGTATTTCGAACCTCATTTCGACTTAGTTAAAGTTTTTAATACAAAATAGGGAATATGCATGTATTTTTTTAATATTTTTATTCGATAGTCTACATCGTCAAACAATAGTTTTAAAAAATTCGACGGCAAAAAAGTAATTTAAAGTAGTTAATTTTTTTTTTAAATATCCAACCGATTCGGGCTATTTAAACGCCCTCCATTTGGCGCGCTTGGTGTGGTGACGTCACAGTCCGTGAAAACAGACAAGCAACTGTCAAGTCAACGTCAAACACTCCTTTTTCTATGAGCGTTTGACATTGACTTGACACTTGTCATTGACATTTTGATTGTTATCCCGGATGGTTACGTCGCATCCGCTCTTAGCCTTTTCAAGTATTTGAATTACCCACAGTTTTTTGGGACTTTAAAAAAATTAATTTCTCGCTGAAAAAGAAATTTTATTCAAAAATATTGATGGAGGCATAATTATTCTGAAGTAACATAGTTTATAAAAAAAAATATTTGACCCATATTTGAATCACATGCATATTCATATTGTACAAAGTTCGAAATTCAAAAATAGTTCAATAGGTTTAAAGAAAAATATTGTGTTGTAATAAGATCGATTAATCCTGAATATTTTTTGTCATGTAGGCAAAACTTTTAAACGTCTTTTCACTACGCAGGCAACATTATCGTACACAATAGGATTAAAAAGAAGTTATACCTAGTATCACTAGCGTTTGCCTACGGCTTCGCCCGCGTGGAGGTCGGAAATTAGGATAATACCTACCTCTGGACATCAGGACGGCAACTAGTCGCTTATCCTTTAAAGTGAAGGCACGTGAACATATTCGTAAGAAGTTGGCAGAATCATCCCAGCGTTAATTTGCTGGATTCGTTTTCTCCCCTACCTGTCGTTATTTCTCCCAACTAAGTTTATTTTGTTCATATGTATGTATCTATGTATGTTTATAATGTTTATGTATGTATCTATGTATGTTTATTTATTATTATTCATTATTTTCAAGTTATATGTATTATCTTATGTTGTACCTGCCATGTCTGTCTCTGCATCACCCTAAGGTTGACTGGTAGAAAATGCCTCAGGCATTAAGTCCGCCTTTGTACAGTAGTTTTTACTTGTGCATAAAGTTTTAATAAATAAATAATATAAATAATAAAAAGTGTGAGTGGGATAAAAAGTATCCTAAATGTGCAAAATTTCATCGAAATCCGTCCAGAATGTAACAGATAGAGTTACTTTTACATTTTATTATTAAAATAATAATATATAAGTATGTATGATTTAACATTACATAACACTACTTTATTTAAAAGGACTTTATGCCATACAACCTTCCAAAGAAGAACTTAATAACTTCGACAACAGCGGTCCCATCTAACACACGTCTCGTGGACTGTGGCGAGCTTGACTGCGGTTAACCTTCCAACTGCTATTGATGCTTTGAGCTGTCATCCACAGAGCCCCCGAGAGTTTCCAGAACTTTGTCATACGAATTATGTTGTTATCGGGAATCGGGACCGGATGAGGAATGCTGGTGGAATTACAGGAATGTGAGTGTTTTCGACTGTGTTACTAGGTGATGGATGTAATGGACTGACGTTAACGGAGGACGCGTTAGTGTTAGCGTAAAGTGAACATTATTAATTCAATGAGCCAAATGTAAGGTTTGCCCATATTTTCCTATCTTTCAGATATGGTATTTGCTACTTAATTTCTAATAATGAACACTGCATCAAACTCAATTCAACTAAGTTTAAGGGGTTTTAAACCAGATGCTTCTATATAAATGTATGGTAAGTACAACTGTTTTTTAAAACCACCGATTTTTAAATTTAGCGTATGATAAAGCAAAATCGCCTGGTTTAGATAGCGATACCATCACGACTGCCAAGTTTCGCTAGTTAATTTGACCCTGTATTAAACAGTCACACTAAATCTGTTCAATTAACACGTTCGAATCTTGTTACATCACTCGTCATGTCTATGATTAATGCATTGCATATCTGCCTCGATGTTCAATTGTTCATCTCTCAGATACACAAAGTTTCCATCGGAATTTGACTGTTATGCAAGTAAAATTATCTTTTTCGTGCAGTATTTGTTATTAGACAGGACGAACTGGATAGGTACTGTCAAACTGGAAGGAGGGCGCGAGGGCAAGCAAAAGATGAAAGGGGTAGGCGAAGGCCTTTGTCCAGGAGTGGGACAGCGCGGGCATGGGGTCTCAACTCGAACAAATTATAATTAGTCTTGAAAAAAAAGTCGTAGATGGCAGCATAAGTTACAATTTATGAAATTAACAATCACTAAAAAGCGTTATACGGCAAATTTTGGCTGAGGTAATATTAGTAAAAATCAAAACATCTTTGTTTAATGCTGATTTATGTATTTAAACTCATAAATCTCGTATTTTCAACAAAAAACTTAAATTAAGCCGTTTACTTCAATTCGAACCCTTAGAATGATAAAGTAGCCATCTGTTAACCATTTTGTTGAGAGCTCTTTGCAATAGATGGCGTTATACTCAAGTGATGACAGGGTCACTTTAAACTTGCGTTAAGTTGCGTTTAAGTCGTTTCATGAAGGATTCATAAAGTACTACATTTAAAAAAACATTTTTTTTAAATATAGTACTTTACGTAGAAATATAAAAATTGAACACCTAGGAAGAAAAAAACGTAAAAAAGGAAGAAAATCATCTAGGAGTCTTGCGTAGTATCTAGGCAAGACTCATAGATGGCGTTGTAAAACTACAGTCTCTGGCAATTAGTGAGTCGCTGATGCTGCCATCTGTTAAAAAATGGAGGAAGAAAAATAGCCAGCTCCATAGCCAGACTTAGGATGGTGTCATTTCTTTGTATGGGATTGGGTATCTGTACGTAGTATTATAATATCTGTGGCGCGGGCTAGAAAAATAAAGGCCGGAGGATTTTTATTTTTCACCAATTTTGTATAATGAAAATATTATTCTTTTCAACCAAATTGGTTCACTTCGATTGCAAGTCACAGAAACAACAGAGCACGACCGAAATGATTCTTACACTACGTGCTTTAAAAAATAAATCTATGTTGATTAATTTTTTCCACACACGTTTCTCCAAATATCACATCTGACATTGGCAGATATTGTTGACATCGGCACAATTGCCTTATGGCAAATTATGATAAAATAGACATTAATAGGTTAATTTTTATGTTTATGTGGATTAATTTGGTTGCTTCACCCAAAGGCAAAAGTGAACCGTGTAAATACAGCGTTACCGAAAACATTTCATGTAAGCAATCGATTGAGTACTTTCGATGTGGTGACGTCATTGACACGGCCGTGATTGATTCACAGGCTCACGGCTGACTCAATGCTTGCCAATCTTACGATACCTACACTTAACGCGAAGGGTGATTTGTTGTGGTCGGAAATAGTAACGGTATATATACATATATCCTAACCTAGTAGAATAAGGGTCTCCGCACACGGGCCACCGGCCACAACCACAAAACGCCGCCACCGGCATATTTCCTGTAGTTTTCATACATTTTATATGGACTCGCCGCACACGGACCACAGGAAATATGCCGGTGGCGGCGTTTTGTGGTTGTGGCCGGTGGCCCGTGTGCGGAGACCCTAAGCTACAAGGATTTTTGGCGCTGAAATTGTATTGAAAAAAAACTCAATAACCCTTAAAACCTTCAAAAACTACCTATTCCTTAATGGGTATTCGAATAACCCCTACCTAATCAACACCAACAATAAATGCAGACTCAACTAGATTCCCAAAGACAAATTAATTACTCTACACCTGACGAATTTCAAAGCTAATTACTTAGCAGTACATGACTGTATTGTCTTCGTTTCACTAACTTGACGTATCTATGTAGTTGAATTCGACATGCCATATATAATGACGTCACTCGTCTACGACGCGCGACGTCAATGTTTTTCCATGCACTTCACATCGCTTATTCTTCTGTTTATGTTTAACTAACTGCGCCCCGCGGTTTCACCCTAAGTCTCGATCCCGTGAGAATATCGGGATAAAAAAATATTCTATGTCCTATTCCAGGTCATGGTCTACCCCTCTGCCAAATTTCATCCAAATCTGTTCAGCCGTTTTAGCGTGAAAGCGTAAGACACAAACAAACAAACTCACTTTCGCATTTATAATATTAGTTAGGATGACAATAATAATTTGAGACAGGCCTAGAAAAAGATGTCATGGTTTTTTAAAGCGTTCAAGAGAGATTTACTAAGATTGGCAACACAAAGAGAAGTGTGAGAGGCTTTGGAGGAGATCTTTGCCCAGAAGGGGGATAAAAATAAAATATATCGTATATCTGCCTAGCCTTTTCCCAACTATGTTGGGGTCGGCTTCCAGTCTAACCGGATGCAGCTGAATACCAGTATTTTACATGGAGCGACTGCCTATCTGACCTCCACAACCCAGTAACTGGGTAATACGATATCCCTTGGTTAGACTGGTTGTCAGACTTTCGTGCTTCTGACGACTCGTAACGACTGTCAAAGATCCACAAATGACAGCCGGGACCAACGGCTTAACGTGGTTTCCGAGGCACGGAGGAGTCTCGATATGTGAAAATGGTCACCCATCCACTCACCAACCCCGGCAAGCGTAGCTTAACCTGATGGATCGACCCGAGCGGCTAGTATTACTTAGCGGCTTACTTAGCGGCTGTTATTACGAGCGGCTGTTATTAAAATAAAAAATAAATTATAATAGTCTTCTCTCTGTTTGAGTTGTTCTACAACACTGAGATTATGCTCAAAACGTTCTTAATTTTGAAACTTCGATCTTCCTTTAGCGTTGATTTCATAAAATCGTCGACGTTTCAATCACTCAAAACATCAATTTTACCAAGTAATAGGGTTCAAAAACCCGAATAAAAACAGCCTTTTCCTTTACCACTTTGTGTAATTAATTTGAAATGCTTACAAAGAATAAATAATCGAATCAACCGTTAATTTATTTATTCACGAAGTGGAATCAGCATTATTGGTTATTTTCTTTTAATTAAGAGTCAGAGGAAACCACGGAGTTTATTTTCAAGTTTACGTTGTTTACATTCAACAGCAAAATATGAGTTTTACGAGTCAAAAAGTGGTAATATGAAGTGTAATTATGATACACTTAATTGAATATAAAATGTATACAGCTAATTTGATTCTGTATTTAAATAAATTGGTTATTCGAGTAGAAAGATTGATTATTGTGGACTGAATGGAAATATTTACAGGAGGCCTTTGTTGGAAAACAAGCAGTATCAGAATAACGACCTTGGCCGATATTTATTCTCTTTATTTTAAGTATCAGGCACACTTCATATTTTATAAAGTAATAAGAATAGCAATAAAGACTTTTTATTTTATTTGTTTATGTATAATTAATCATTTATTTTATACATTCTACATAACATAAAATAAGCCAATGGGTAATCTTGAAATACCATCGACTTATTACCACCAATCACCCGCCACCAATACATTGTTTTTTTTTCGTAATTAAATTAATATTTATTTAGCTTAAATAATAAAGCTTTTAAAGAAGTCAATATCATGATCATAGCCGCCATAAAACGCCCGTAGCCAGAAATTACCAGCCAGTATTTGGACGACAATTTTCCAAGCATTTCGAATGAACTGTGCATTCAATTGATTCGTAACCATTCGTAGCGGTTTGCTACGACTGCTACGAGAGCGTAGCGTACGTAGCCGGCGTAGCAGTGACGTCATTAGACCCAGGCCACCTAGTTACGGCGCACTCATTTATCTTCAGAGCTTGAATTCTTTGAAAATTAGTGATGAAGTATGCTTCTTTAAAATAGCACGATAGAATAAGCTTCCAGAAATTTATCTCGGGATTTTTTCTAGCTTTGAGATTAAATTAAAACCCCTCAAAATGGAAAGTTGTATATAAGTTGGTTATTAATAACATACATAACATAACCTCACGCCTGTAATCCCCGAAGAGTTAGGCAGAGGTGTACCTATTAGTACAACCACATTTCACCAGTTATGATTGATTATTTCCCATGTAATGGGGGCGAGCCTATTGCCATTACCCGTGCACAGATCCAAACTCATATAATATGAAAAATAAAGTTAAATCAGTAAATCAACTCAATATAATATGGGCACTGCCAGTGATAGGGTTATTTTCTAGTTACGATGTTATTATTGCGATTAGAACTACGGCCTTGTCTTTTTACTATGGCTAGGCTACTAGGGTTAAGATTGTCTTGTCCTTAGCCATGGATACATAATTAAAAGTTTTGTATAAACAACGGAACACAACAAGCAAGTGTGTGAACTGTTGTTTGTTACAATCTTCGTCTTCTTTTCGTGTTGTTAGTGCTTAGACAAGTGACAATAGTTTCGTATTTGTACAACGACTTACGTAAGGTTTTCGATAGCTTATATGCCAGCCCTGTACATTTTTGCCTTTTCCATCATCGTTTTCGCTGATAAAATGATACTTTGTCTAGGCCATCTGGTGTCAGAGTTTTAAAGCCGCCCATGGGCCTCTGACTTGACTTCATATGCCGTCGAGAATTATCTCTCTGGCATGACGAAGTTTTCCTTCACCGTTTTTAAAGCAAGTGTTATTTATACAATACGCACATTAATCCAGAAAGTCAGAGATGCAATCCTTAGGTTCGACCTACGACTTCCCACTAATATTACTTATAAAAAATAGAAATCCGCCGGTGTCGGGAGCAGGGTCCAAGCTACCGGTGGTTAGGGCTGCAGAGACAGGAACCTCCTCATAATGCGAGCCGTATCAAGGAGTACTGCCTTCTGAATGAGGCCCTTTATCCAACCACCTAACGAGAGCCTCGAGAGATGTTGGTCGAGGCTTTCGGCCATCAGGCCATTGGCTGTTACGACAATCAGCACAATGGTAGCCGAGCTCACATCCCACATCGTCGACAACTTCGTGTGCTAAGTCGAGATATTTTTATAAAATTATTATTATTACAATAATAATGCTTATTACAACTTAAATTGACTCAAGAGACAAGAACAAAGAGTTTAAGAGAGTGTTTTGTAAATTTTTTCTTTCTTTACACCGGACGGTAGACATCAAAATATGAAACAGACTTCATCCGTTCACCGCAATCTAATTCTAGTTATTCCTCTGCAAATAAACTAAGTTCTGAAGTAGAATTCGCGACATATTCATGTAATACATTGTAGTATCCACGGCTATAAGTTCTGGATCAATTTAATACGAGATCAGCCGTAACTTCTGTATGTGGGTTAAACAAATAGCTAAAGACAAACTTATATGGGTAACGAGTATTGTAACCGTTGAGAGCTTCGATTAGGAAACTTGCTTGTTCAATTAAATTGATATTAGGAATGTGTGGGTTTTATGTGTAATATACAGGGTGGTTCAAATAGTGATAGTTTTTTTTTTTTTTCTTGAAAATTATATGGGAACCTCTATAAAAAATAATCTATTTTAATTTTTAAACGGCTTTTTCTGATCTGTCCAAGATTAAGTCTGGACTTTAAAGTTGGTTTTGGCCTTTCGTCTCAGAGTAGTCAGATAGGAAAAGCCGACCTCATCTAGTTTTAAAAATATGATTGACGTGTTTGTACAAACCTACTAACAGAAATAAAATCATTTATCATTTATCATTATCCTAACTTAATAATAATTATTATTAATGAAAAAGTGGGTTTGTTTGTTTGTTACGCTTTCACACTAACACGGCTGAATGGATTTGAATAGGCACATGAATAGATCATGACCTGAGTTAGGACATAGGATACTTATGATCCTGATATTCCCACGGGATCGAGACTTATGCGGGTGAAACCACGGGGTGTAGCTAATTTATCATAAAGACGTTTTGATAGAGTAGGGATAGAATAAGAGTTCGCTTTGGTATAAACCCATCTTAAGATTTACTTTGAAAGAACACGGATACATTTTACTTCAGATTATTATAAATTACTTATAAATGTGACTATATGTATTAGATTGTCTCTTCAAACCCAAGTTATAATGTGAAACTTAGCAAGTACTTATAACTATATTGAGATGTTGTAATAAGGTAGGTGAATGTCAATTATTATTTAAACTAACATTATTAAAGTTTGTATTAGAGTTTATATTTGGGAAAGTTCATTTAGAAGTAAATCAAATATTAGTATACATATATTGCTTTGAGTTGTTATTTATATCATTTATGTTTGTGTAACTGTTTACATTTTAATGTAAGTAAGGCTCTAGTTCTACTAAGAAACCCATACAAAACTTTATAATAAGTACTCGTATGATTCAAAATGTTTTTTCTTAAAAAAAAACAACAAACTAAAGCTAATGAAAACAAGTGAACAAATCTTTTTTTGAATAATTTCACAGCATTTCACTAAGCGAACGGATTGCGGTACATTGTAATTAGCGTACCTACATACAATAGTAATACATAGATTTATTTGTCGTAACCATAAAATAAAACCTTATAAAAAAAAAGATGGAACTTCATTATTAGCTAACAATGTCCAAAAGAGCTGCATTTGGATCGCTCGCTAGTCGAATCACGTAAAAACTACTCAACTTCAGACGTTCCACCCGATGATATAGTGCAGGAATTTTGAAACGAACCCGGCATACTTTTACCGGTTATATCAGAGCTATGAACATAGTTGTGATACTGAATTCAGTTGTACTTAATATAGGAAAAGGTTACAGGTTGAATGTGGTTCAGTTTTCAGTTCATCTAAGTATATATTATTTATTATTATAAATGAAAGTCACGTGCCTGCCTATGTGCACAACATGGTCTCAATACCCTAGAGTTATGGGATATCTAAAAAAAAAAACGCGTTGTATTTTATTTCGAAGTTCAAATATATCTTAGTCTGCATCGCCGGCCGTAGTGGGTGTGATAACTTGTCATAAATATCATTTGCGAGGCATTTTCAATAACCGTCTCATATATGTCGTCCAACTATGTTGGGGTCGGATTCCAATCTAACCGGATGCAGCTGAATACTAGTATTTTACACTGCCTATCTGACCTACACAACCCAGGTACTGGGTAATACGATACCCCTTGGTGAGACTGGTTGTCAGACCTTTGGGCTCCTGACGACCCGTAACGACTGTCAAAGATCCACGAATGACAGCCGGAACCAATGGTTTAACGTGCTTTCGGTAGCACGGAGGAGTCTCGGTTTGTAAAGATGGTCACCCATCCATGTACCAATCCCGGCAAGCGTAGTTTAACGTGATGGCTCGACCCGCGCGGCTGTTATTACTTAACCACGAGCTCCTCTCCTATTAAGGTAAACACTAACGACATCAAATAAAATAACCATTAACTATATAAATATTCCTTTCACCTTACAACAAGTCCGTAGGCCAAAACATTAAATAAATCTTACTATTACTGGAATGTTAACGTTGAAAGCCTCCAAACTGTGACAGTCTTTATCCGGACTAATAAGCCCCGACCATCAATGGCTCAGTGATTTATGTTCCTCTAAAGGTTTTCATTAAATCCAATATTAATCTACCCCTATATAAAGAGGGGGGGACGTGTCGGCTTTTGTATGAGAACTTATTGTTATTAGAATTCATGGGCATCCTCTGGGGTCATTGTACTCACCAGCAACAATCTGGGAAATCGCGAAAAAAAAAAATCTGTTAGCTCGTCTGAATGGTAGGGAACAGCTGATTTTTAGGGTTCGCCCCATATAGTGAAAGTTGTAAATAATGATGAGTACAATGACCCCTTAAGAGGAAGCTCATGAATTCAATTTCACCCTGTTTATGTAGGGTAGGTCGTCTTTACAGACAGTCTGTTGCGGGTAATATGGATATTATAGTTGGTTTCTTTTTTCTTCTTTGAGGTGCTCGTGGCTAAGTAATAACAGCCACACTGGGCGATCCATCAGGTAAAGCTACGCTGCTAGGATTAATCCGTCGATGGGTGAATACCGAGACTCCTCCGTGGCTCGGAAAGTACGTTAAGCCGTTGCTCGCGGCTGTCATTTGTAGATCTTTGACAGTTGTTGCGGGATATCAGAAGCCCGAAAGTCTGACAACCACCCTTATCAAGAGGTATCGTATTACCCAGATACTGGGTCGTCAATGGAGCAACCAACATAGTTGCGAAAAGGCTAGGTAGATGATGATGAGCAACAATAATCAATAATTATTCTATTCTATTGATTTGACCTGTTTTTATTGTATCATGTGACATTATATTTATTAAATGTATTGTATTGTAATTGATTTATTTTGTTTGGTTTTGCAGAGCTTAAATATGTTTGAAACTTATTATTCCAACTTCTGTACAAAATGTTTGCAATAAACTGATATGATTTGATTCGATTTGGGTTTTTCTGTTACGAATTTCTCAGTAGCAGTCTGGATTTAAACCTGTTGATGTCAATAAGCTCGCCCCCTATTACGTGGGACTGGGATAATTGGCGAAATGTGGGTGTGCTATAGGTACATCTCTGCCTAACCCTTCATATATCTGCCTAACCCAACATAACATCAAATAATCCCCATTTGATGTTATGTTGTGTTGTGAGATTACTTCGGAGTAATCTCACAAAATTACAATTATAAATTCGGATTTATAATGATCGTCAAAGGGCGGACTTTGTGACATACAGGCACTGTGTAGGAGTGGGATGCCATCAAGACTGACAAGACATGACCCAAAAAGTAAACAGGAAGTGTCTGTTTGTAATGTCAAAATAACAGCTTTGTAAAATAAATACATAAGAAATTATGAAAATACGGTATTTATAACAAAAAAAAGTATTTTTTTTGACGCAACCTGACACTGACCTGCAAATCGCAAAAAACGTAAATAATCTTAAAATTCGCGAGCTACCTTAGCACATCCCCCTGAATCTCAATCTACAAAAAACATTAAATAAGCAGGTACAGAATTACATCTAACAAAGTACCTCTCAGAAACAAATAGAGAGCTAAGTCTAAGTAAAGTTAAGTTAGCTGGCACGTTCGAGCACGGAACACGCGATGACAGTTTGGTCACCCACGAGTTACGTCACTACGTGAAGTTACCTGTATCGCTTACAACTTGACTATGTGACTTGGGTGTATGTTACAGCTGTATACATACAGGGTGTAAAAAGACCCATAACATAGCCATTATCTACGTATTTTTTACACCAAACTAAGTAATAGCGAGCAAAAATAACTGCTGGGAAACGACTATTATTATTTTTGTACAAAATCGTTGTTTTTTGGCAGCGCGCAATGTAACCCACGCAAACACATTAAACTTTAATATCTCAATAGGTAGAGGTGTACCTACAGTACATCCAAATTTCGCCAGTTTTTATATGACCGATGATTCAATGGCCGCGCCGCCGCGCCGCCGCGCCGCGCCGGTCCAAACTTCAATTCTCAATTCTCAATTCTTTATTGCATTCCATAATGTTGTTAAAACAGTTGGTAGGCTTAAAATTAATGGTACAATTATGGACCCTGTCGGGCACAGTATAGTAGGAGAGAGGAGGAAGAGCGCTTTATTTGTTTATAATATTTAGGTATGTATTGTGGTAATTGTATTTTTATTTAATTTCTACTTTTCCTTTTATGTCTAATTTCTAGTATTTTTAGGTAATAATAATTATATAAAGTCAAGGTAGCCCGCCGGTAGCTTGGACCCTGTTCCCGATACCGGTGGGCTACTATTTTTTATATTTTTAAATGTTTTATATATTTTTTTATTCTAATATTTAAAAATATAATTTATATGTATAAAAAATGAAATAAAGAGAATATAAAGTCAATATTTTAATTATATTAAGTCAGTATTAGTAAGTCAGTTATTTGTTTAAAACTATGGTATTTGGTTCCTAAACTTAATTTGTTGCTTGATTCTTTATTTATTGATGCCTAGAATTTATTATTGCATGTGTATTTACTAAGGTTTCAATGTTTCAACTTTGTGCTGGGCTGCGCAATAACATTTTTTAGGAACCAAATGGTGACATTAAGCCGAGTGAGAGTGAGAGAACATGCGCGAAAGATCCGAAAGCCTATCCTCAAACCGGCCATGTCTCATCGGCCGTATTGTATGTTGGGAATATTGGTATTACAATGCCCTTTTGTAAAGTGGTTTTAGATACAAAGACAGAGTTATAAATGAATTGCCCAATTATCTAAATTAATTGGCTATGATAACAAAGCAATGGAAACAAAGATCATTATCGATTAACAAGAAATTGTTAACAATTACTTCCGCGTAAGTCGGTATTGTTGCTTCTTGAATACCTATTTAGCTTTCGTTATATTTAATTGTTACCCTTTCTGCTGAAAATATAATTTCCTTAAAACACTAAAACCTTTAAGTACAGAGTCTATTGTACAATAAGCCGGCACGCCCTTTATGCCCGGAGGCTTTTATTTAAGTTTCAGTTCTGTTTACGTATTTATTTCTACTTGAATATAGTTTTCAATGTTTTTTTTTTGTATATTGGCGTCTGTTAACTGACATATTATGGCAAATAATTTAATTTAATGGTTTGTGTTCCGTAATGATAATTACTTTAAATATTATTGTATAGAATCAAGTTTTTCTAACCATACATACAGCTGTCGATCTTTTACACTTTTTATATTTTGTTTTATATTTTATTTTGTTATCTGCTGTATATTATATTGTGTGCCTTTTAGTCTGTACTAAATAAATATAGGTATTTTCTTTCTTTCTTTCTGTGCTGCTGGGGAATTTGCTGCGCCACTTCTTCGTCCAAACTAAATAACTAGGAAGTGATGAAGGGCGGCGTTTTGGGGGACTGTCTTATTCTATTATCTGTCTTATTATATCTTTTGATGTTCAAAAACTGCCCTTTCTCAGCCTAGTTTGAATAAATGACTTTTGAATTGGTTTTTGAATAAACAATGTATATTTACTTAGCAACAGTACAACAAAATACGAGTAAGAATTCACCAAGAATTTTCCTCGAAAGCTTTTTCGATATATCCCCCAGTTAATATACAATTAGCTCAAATAATTTGGTGGTAAACCAACGTCACGGGTAACGTTACCTGTTTAATTAACCACAGCCCTTGAACGCGGTAATTAATTCATAACACCACCCGTTACTACGCTTGTCACATAAATTCCTCAAAGTTAACATAATATCATACCCTTGTAGGGTGACCATCAATCATGTGGAAACATAAGAGTTTTTAATTCATTAATGTTTATTATTTACTAGCTTCGGCCAGCGGCTTCGCCCGCGTTATCCTATATCTTTATAAATAGCCCATGTTACTCGGTGATAATAAAGCATTCCACTGGTGAAAGCTTTATCGGTCCAGTAGTTTTTAAGTTCATTACAAACAAAAATACAAATCTTTCATCTTTACATTATTTGTGTTGTTATAGATGATAATATTAGTGAAGACTAGCGATCCGCCCCCGCTCCTGGACAATAAATCGAGAAAGTTTAATAGTAATGTAGCTTCGGGCATAAATTGCCCAATTATTGGTGAAAACCGTATCAAAATTCGTTGCGTCGTTTAGAAGAACAATGCGGTCACACAGAGAAAAATAAAAAGCGACTTAAGATCTAGAAGTTTTACGTTTTTCACTCATTTTTGAATCTGAAACTAGAGGCTATTTCGGGTTCCTATAACTAATTTCTAACTAGAATGGAGTTCTTAGTAATGCGCTCATAATGAAGCCAGGTCGCAAGTCGAACTGCAACTGAACTAAACCTAGTCAAACAAACCCAAAACAAACACATAACCATTAGTGCCTAAACATTAATTAATATTTTGGACGAAAGTTACATTATTAGGCAACTGTTCCATATCTTCACGGTTTTCCTATTTTACTAGGAAACTCCAAACTGAAAAATATCGATCATGTTACTCGAACCGATAGCGTGCTGCATTTCCATGTTTTTTGCTTCAGCAATAGATTTTTCAGAGGAAAAACATTTGTTTGACAGATAGGCTGTATAACAGTAAATTCTTTTTCAAATCTGTCAAAGAATGTTTGTCTAATCTAAGGGCTATTTAAACGCCCGCTAGCATATTGTATAGCGCAACAACTGACGCACTACTTGATTCCAAGAAATTTAATCTGCTATGAATTTCCGCGCAAATCATTTAGCATTCTATAAATGATTAAGTTATCAGAAAATGTAAAGAATAAAAATAAATAAAATAAATAAATTTTTTTTTACCACAAAGTTCAAGTACATTGCACTGTATACAGATTAAAGATCTTAATTTAGCAATAGGTAAGTAAGTACAATAGGTTCAACCCTGTCCCCTAAACTAGGCTAGAAGACCAGAAGGTAGAAGGTTTTCGACGGCAGCCTCAGACGCGTGTCTGCAGATTCGATTATTCCCGATGTCCACCACTTTTTGGCTTTACAGGCCATTTCCGAGTTACCAATAATCAGTTTTAACTTTGCCGATAGATTTTATAGAGCTAATGAATGACAATTTTTAAGCGCTTTTCATAAAATCTTACCATTCAAGAGAAAATCGTCCGTGATAAACCGACCGACACCAAAAACATTTAATAAATTGTTCTAGTTTCAAAACTTACCACTGAAAAACCTTCTGAAAAATCGTCCACAAAACGCAGATTTTTCGAAACTCTTTCCAAACGACCAATATCCAGATATTCCTACAAATATCGTGATATTCCAACAAATATCGTGATGTTGCACAAACCGCGTTCTATTTTTGTAGCAACCGCCGCAGTAAGCCTGTTCAAGCAGACTCGCTGCAGTTTGAAGCTTTGTATACCAATATATCGTGAGAGGATTAAATACTGCAATAACATAGTAAGAGGTGTAAGTCGATCAACATAGTTATGAAAACCAATCTTTCAATATACTAAACTTTTGGAACAACGTTCCTCATCGCACATTATACTCTGCACACTTGGCGAATGAGAGCGTGCCTGAAAAAAGTGTAACAATAAGTGTGAGTGTGTGTTGTGTGTGTATATAATTATAGTGTAGTGTGTGTGTGTGTAGTGAAGTGTGGGGTGTGTGTGTTTAGTGTGTGTGTTTAGTGTATGGGGTTAGTTTAGTGTAGTGTGTGTTTAGTGTAGTGCGTGTGCGTGTGTTTGACCGTCACGACGCTTTTTCTATAGTATGTGTGTTTGTGTGTGTTTATTTTTATTTTTAGTTACGTACTCTCAAACGTTGTTTTAATTAATTTTATTGTGCCTGTTATTTAATACCTTTTATACAGCGAAATGAGCTTCGGTCCCGCCGTGTGTCCCACGACAAGTATCAGAAAGTATGTATGGTTACTTGTACAGTCAGAGAAAAGGTTGAATAGCTTTAAATTGTCTGTATATTTAAATCATACTCGTCATTCTTTGTCTATCATATGATATGCCTATAAATAATACGACAAAATGTAGAGTGAGTCTGCTGAAACGCCTCGTTGGTCTAGTGGTCGCAAGCGCTACTGCTGAGCAAGAGGCCCTGGGTTCGATTCCAATAACACCTTGCCCAAGCTGGGAATCGATCCCAGGTGGGGCAAGGTGTTATTGGGTTTTTCCATTTGGAAGTTCTCAGTAGCAGCCCGGAGTCTGTGCTGATTTGTGCGCGGTTGATGGCAATAGTCTTTCCCCCTATTACATGGCGAAATGTGGATGTACTATAAGGTAAACCTCTGCCTGACGCTGCAGGCTACTTTCCATAACATTATAAATAATATATTAGCTAATATATTTGGTACTGACGCCTAAATTGCTAAACGGATTTAAACGAATATTCCCAATTATAAAGAGACAACTCAGGTATTACGGAAAACTACACGTACGTACCCAGTGAAGTTTTTCTAGGATGTGAATGAAAACACGGACGGGGGTTAGTTTGATATAAGCCCTCAAATTGAATACCGCTACGACGAAGGTCTTTATGGTTTGATGTGGCTAATCACCACGCTTGCAACCTGCCCTGGTTGTTGCAGTCTGCAGTTTTTGGGCGTCTCATACTGTTTTATAGGAAGGCTAGCTCCAAAAATGCATTTTTTAATGTCAGTTACTTCAGCCTAAGGTATATGTTGTCACATGCGGGGCTTACATGCGCCCCACATGCCCTCACCCGCATCGGTTATCAAGATCCTCCTGCAAGTGTCAGCGTTTAGAACCTATGACGTAATACCGAACACCGCATCTATTTTCAAGTGAACGCTCATGTACTATCGCAAACACTGGCGGTTGACCACTTTTCAATCACATTACTTGGAGTTCACGTTTTTACATCAATATGCCAAGCCTTCCAACTATTTTGGGGTCGGCTTCAAGTCTAACCAGATCCAGCTGAATACAAGTATTTTAAATGGAGCGACTGCCTATCTGACCTCCACAACCCAGTAACTGGGTAATACGATACCCTATTGCTGAGACTGTTTGTCAGACTTTCGTGCTTCTGACGACCCGTAACGACTGTCAAAGATCCACGAATGACAGCCGGAACCAACATTTTAACGTGCTTTCCGAGGCACGGAGGAGTCTCGGTATGTAAAAATGCTCACCCATCCATGGACCAACCCCGGAAAACGTAGCTTAACCTGATGGATCGAACCGTGCGGCGTATTACGTAGCCACGATCTCCTCCCACAAGTTCACGTTTTTACATGCCTGTGTCGAAACATGAAAGTAGGTTTTCACATGCCTCTCACAGTCTGGACATCTCCGTGAAGAGACCTTCTCATTCCGAAAACTAAACTACATACATAAGTATGTTTGTACATAAAAGACACATCTTGGTCCTTGATGTGTTGAACAGAATTATAATTAATTCTCAGAAATTAGTTGAAAGGTCAAGACGTAGTTATGTACATTTAGACCGCGGTCGGCATTAGAAGCAAAGTTCTATGAATTACTAACAGTACATAAGTAATATGTATATTATTTAGATGTACAGGGTGGTAGGGATCCGAGGGACAAACTTTAGGAGAGTGTAATACCTATAATATATATTTATAATGAGCCTATAATGCTCCCGCCGATGGGATACGGGCCTTCTCTCTTCAAGAGGAGGGCTGTAATCTACCACGCGGTTCCACGGTGGATTGGAAGATTATCATAGAATGATCGAGAAATTACTTTAATATACTAACAACAGAAAAGATATAAATAATCACACATGAAATAGACTTTTTCATACTATATTTTTCTTGAGAGGCAGTTGTCAGAAAAAACAATTTCCTTTTCCTTTTAAAAATAGAATCAAAGACAATTGCACAACAAGATGTCATATTGAATTTTTGGTTCTACGGCCGGGTTTTCTCACGATGTTTTCCTTCACCTTTTTAAGAGCAGTGGTGATGATTTTTTTTACACAGAGTAAAGCGCCTGTCTGGGTTCAAACCCACGACCTACAACTTGTAAGTTCGGGCCATTACCACTCCACTCATGAAAATGATCAACTTTTAGGGACCAATACTGAAATATCAAATCAAAATAAAAACAGCTATGTTCCCTAGATTTTTATCGTCGTAATTTTGTAGGGAACAGCAGATTTTATTTTTGAAGTGAAACTTCTTCGGTGCCGATTCGATAATTAGACGAGAATTGACAGTGAAACAGGGACGCTTCACGTTTAGGCTTATTTCGTTAAGTATATAAGAGAGAAAAAAGATATAACTCTCTCTCTCTCACTAAATCTTTCAAATTCTTATTTTTTTAAGAAGTTTCTCTTCTATCACGTGTTACGTGATAAAAGTGAAGTGAAACGATTTTTTTTTCATATTTCCGGGATAGTCCCATAGTAAAATTGATAATTTTCATGACTACTACACTCCCTTAAAGTATGTCCCTCGTTTAACCTAACACCCTGTATAGCTACTTCCCAATTTGTTATGTATGCTATATAATTTGAATATAATACTCTAGACTCTTACTTACTTAATCGACCCGTGCGACTGTTATTACTTAGCCATAAGAGGGGCTTGTGGCTAAGTAATAACAGCCGCACGGGTCGATTGATCAGGTTATGCTACGCTTGCCGCGGTTGGTCTGTGGATGGGTGATCATCTTTACATACCAAGACAGGCCAAGACATACATTCCGAGGCAAGGACTCGGAAAGCATGTTAAGCCGTTGGTCCCGGCTGTCATTCGTGGATCTTCAACAATCGTTACGGGTTGTCAAAAGCCCGAAAGACTAACAACCAGTCTTATCTACCCAGTAACTGGGCTGTGGAGGTCAGATAGGCACTAAAATACTAGTCTCCAGCTGCATCCAATTAGATTGTAAGCCGACCCCAACATAGTTAGGAAAAGGCTAGGCAGATGATGAGAATAGAACACATGTCATATACACCATAAATTAATTACAGATATATAAATTATAAATTTAACATAGGGTGACACAATGGGCGGTCCATTTATAACTCCGAGATGTATTGCAAATGAAAGGGACCTTTTGACCAGAAATAAAATCCATATTTTACTCTCGGCCATTTTTCTATAAGTTATAAGCAATGACTTACGAGGTACCGGAAGCTCGACTAGCCCGAAAAGACTGATATTCTGTGAATATACAAACAAATTTCCAATGGAAAGATTTTTTGCCTTTTCGTATTATAAGGGACTCATTTCCTTTATCTATTTTTTACAAAGATTTTTATGGAGTAAACATCAAAGACTGATTCACTGCTTGACCTTTAAGTGAAACTTTTCTTTCAAGCTTTTCTATCAGGCTTCACGTGCAAGACGCCGAAGCCGCACCGGAGCCGCACCGGCGCCGGACCCGCCGGAAAAAACATAATATCTCAGAAGAACGTGGCGCCGCGCCACGCCGATGCGGCGGGCGGTGTGGCGCATAGATAGGTGATATTCATTCGTGGACACAAACATGCGGTACGGCGCCGCCGGTACGGCCCCGGCGGCATGTACAGGAAGCCTTAGGCGACACAAAAAGTACATAAATCTGTACACGAATAAATATTTAAACAACAAAATCATATAAATTATTCCTCAAAATTCCCGTTCTGTCGGAAAAGACGACATACGACACGAAATCTCTTTGACATACATTTTCAGGATAACCTAGTTAACATAATCCGCTCCCAACTTGCTAATGCGGGTAACCAACTAATTAAGCGGCTTTTTAGGCTTTATTTTAACGGGATAGAGTCTAGTATATATTAATGCGTGTTTTTCAGGTGTAATTATAAAATTGGGAATCTGGAATTTGAAGTTTGTAGACGTATGACATGTGTCAGCGGCTACGGTGGGTTTTAGTAAAAGATGTTGATTTTGTTAAGGTTCAGTAAAAAGTTTTCAGATTTTTGCTAGAATCCACGTACGTATGTAAATCTTCTGACGGTTGTATTTACATGAGTTGTAAGCGTGGAAGCGAAACGGTTTCTTTGAGACGGAGCGCAGATATCCAAAGATATGTGGATATATTTATAAATGCTAAACGTAGAATTTATTAGACTCTTTGTTTAGTTTTGCCTTAGAAATATTTAAAGTCACAAATGCTTGTAGAGATATGATTCTGTTTCAGTTCTTTGTTTTAGTTGGTAAAGTCAGATAAATTAGTTTTAGAGCAAATTGAGTACCAACCCGTGTATTCAAAACACAGCAGACTGCTGTCATTAACATTTTGTATGAAATGTCTATAATACCTACGGAAAATTGGCGTAGGGTGTCAATTTGATTAACAATTAATTTCCCTGACTTTACATAAACTATAGTCTCTATCATATTATTATGATAGGGAAAAAAATATTGTGAACGACAGCAAACTAAAATTTCACAAAAATGAATTCTAATTGTATTTCAGTTACCTAAAAGATAAACACTTTTAACCCTTAGCACACATCGGACTTTACACTTTGCCGAAAGTGTACTCAACTCTCTTTGAGAAATACAAGCGTCATGTTGCAACCAAAAAATTATCTTTTCGTATTCACGTAAACTAAACTTGAACGTTGGTACTACTCTATTCACTACTTGTTATTTTAATGTAAAACAAACCAAGCCAAAGTTTTCATCTTTCACGACGACGTGGAAAACGTACTAAAGAACTTCCGTGTGACGTGAATACAACCGATTAACCGGTTACCGGATTCCGGTTAATTATACACTTATTCCTATGCTCTTTGCGTTTAGGTACCAAAACACTATGCGACTAGATTGCTAAAAGCGTTGTGTTGCTGAGTAACCGTTTGCTCTAGTTCACTACGTTTGTGCGTGTAGAATTTAGTTACTGCAGTTTCAGATGATATCAACTGTCTTGGGGTCGTGTTTGCGGTTTGAGAGTAAAGTTTTGGGTGACAGCTATACATAATTATAAATACATCATGTATTGTATCAGAAAGGTGTGGTGGGTATGGTGCAGACCATCAAACTGAGGAGCTCGTGGCTAAGTAATAACAGCCGCACGGGTCGATCCATCAGGGAAAGCTACGCTTGCCGGGGTTGGTCCGTGGATGGGTGAACATCTTTACATACCGGAAATCCTCCGTGGCTCGGAAAGCACGTTAAGCTGTTGGGCCCAGCTGTCATTTGTGGATCTTTGACAGTCGTCCCCGGTCGTCAGAAGCCCGAAAGTCTGACAACCACTCTTACCAAGGGGTATCGTATTGCCCAGTTACTGGGTTGTGGAGGTCAGATAGGCAGTCGTTCCATATAAAATACTGGTAATCAGCTGCATCCGGTTGGACTGGAAGCCGACCCCAACATAGTTGGGAAAAGGCTGGGCAGATTGACCATCAAACTGAACAATTTTCTCCATGGGACCAACAATCTAAAACGGAAGCGCGAAACAATAATCAGCTGTCCCTTAAAAAACTTCAATGTCCACTTGATCTAAATGTATTGGTTGGCTGATTAGTTTTTCGCGATAACTATGTTGGTCTTATTTAAAGCAGAATAGATGCATGTTTATGCATCTTTCTGATTCATGATGTATACTGATAATTATGCCACTGGCTGTTTCTTAATGTATTACGCATAATAGGTATCCAATATTGAAAAAGTAAATAATGGTTTCACTTAGTCAACTTTAGCAACGATTAGGGCGGTGTATGGCAAGTGACAGATCAAGAGTTCAAATAATTACAACTCGTCCTGTACACGGTATCCTACTCCAAACAAAAGTAACTAATATTTAGTATACATATATATAATAGCAGGACTTTCTACTAAGGATTTATCTTTATACTAAAAATTTTAACGTTAAAGAAACGGAAATATTGTCGGGTTAACAAAATTCTTTCGCACCTTTTCTAAAAAATACATAGCAACTATTTTTCCATTCTTTCCTAAGATTTAAAGCCAAGGTCAGTTCACAAAAAAGTGGCAGTTTCATGTTATGATAATTGGCAGCCAGCAGAGGTCTTCGCCTTAATACCCCACTTTATTTTCTCCAGTTATCTGGCCTATGCCTTAACGACCAACATCACTTAGCTGGGACGGACTTAACGTATTTTTGAGGCGGAGTAGGTCGAATAATCATTATGGGGAAGGGAGAACCATAATTCATGCTGGGAACGCCGGATTGTTGATGTCAATCGGAATAAGACGGAAAATATTTTGTAGGTGGTAAATTTTATCATCCTAATAAACGTACAAGGGGGAAATAACCATACTCAGCATAGAGATGAAATTGGTGATAGCGGTTTCTAGGTATTTATAAGTCAAAAATCAATCAATCTGCCAAGCCTTTCCCAAATATGTTGGGGTCAGCTTCCAGTCTAACCGGAAGCAACACACGGCATACAGAACGCCACCTGCTACGACCCTTACTCTTTTTACCCGACTAGGGCGAAGAAAAAAGGAGGGTTATGATTTTGACCGGTATGTATGTATGTATGCATGTATGTTCATCTGTTCCCTCCTATCTTTCAAACCACTTATCACAATTTGACAAATGAGGTATCGTTAGAAGCGTCGTGATTGTCCGCTGGTTATAGGCTATGTGAAGTCACATTAATTTAAAAATGGCGCCCTCTAGAGGACTTAAAGTGAGGAACTTAAAAAATAAAATGGTTTATTCGTACCATGTTGGGTATCAAATGAAAGGGCTTAATGAGCACATTTCAAAAATATATATATTATAACCCCAAAAGAAATTTAAAAAAAATCAAGTAACAAAAACTAAAACCCAACTACGACTTAAAAGGTATATAAACAACACACCACAGACAGACAAATTAAAAATCCGGAGTCACACGTAATCTGTTCGATTTATGCCCTAACACGTGTGACTCCGGATTTTTAATTTGTCTGTCTGTGGTGTCTTGTTTATACCTTTTAAGTCGTAGTTGGGTTTTAGTTTTTGTTACTTGATTTTTTTCATATTATATTCTAAGTACTGTTTATTTTATTTATTTTATTACCTATTTATTAAATGTACAAATGGTGGAACCTGACTTGATTTCCGTACGTCTTTTTTTCGGGTGACCACTGAAAATCAGCGCTGTGCTGTGGGTCCCCATAGCACAGCATCATGCTGAGTGGAAGCCTTCTTGTCACAGTCATGACGTGCAGCTGCCGATTATTTATCTGTATACTCGTACTCGTGAGCTCATATGTTTTTTATTTTTAATTATATTTAGATATAATTATTGTGGCACGTTTTCTGTGACAATTAAACCTATTTTTCTTTCTTTTTTTTGCTTCGTTTACATTCATACATCAGCACCCTAATTGCGTAATGCACGACGGTCCGAATTGGAATCGGTTTGAAACAAATGTCTAATCCATTGCTTCATAAGTTCGTAAAAAAAATCTGTTCACAACTTTCGAACTTATGAAGCAATGGATTAGCCATTTGCTTCGAACCGAGTCCAATTCTGATTGATTGTGTATTACGCAATATGGGTGCTGGTCATTATAGGCACGCTGGTGGCGAGTACTCCTGCCAGGGTTGCGGGAAAGTCCTGCCAGGGTTGCGGGACAGTCCGAAAGGGATACCGGGACCTTGGCAATAGGCAACTGAAGGAACACTGGTTTCAGGGATAACGATAATGTTTACCCTAACACCCCTGTTATAACGTTATCGTGCCGCCTCACGAAGCGGGTGCTCCGACTAACGAAACAACAGCTGCGAACTGTAACAGCAGCTATAACTGGTCATGGGTCTTTTAATAAACACCTCTTTGTCATAGGAGTCACAGACAGTCCACTGTGCAGGGCCAGCATGGAGGACGACGAGACAGCAGCTCATGTGCTACTACACTGCCCGGTGGTTGCCACTTACAGGGCAAAGTACTTCGGTAACCCAGGTACCCTAAGGGAGATGGTCAGTAACACCAAGGCGTTGCTGGCCTTCTTGGAGGAGCTGGGGTGGATCGAATAAGTGATTTCCCACCCATACGCAAAATACGCGCTTTGACGTGGAGTTGCGGATACCAGCCCGTATTACCTACCTAACGTTATCGTGGACGGGAGTTTACAAGCGTCTTCATATATCTCCGTACATTTTACTTCCTTGTGTTATCGTGATGCCGTGGACGTTCACGATACTATCGTCACGTTAGAAATTATAAAAGTGCAACGCACAATGTCTGACGATAGAGTTAGTAAGTAAGTTTTAAGTATACTTAAGGGCCTACCCTACCTCAAATTGCTTAGCATGTTCCTCCATTATGCCGAAAATACTGCAGCATTAATTTTTAAATAAATATAATTATGTTAATATTGAGAATTGATGCTAGGTCCTATGTTTAACGAAAACACGTTACATAAAAATTTCGAGTATCAAAAATCGAGTTTTCTTAGTTTTAACTTTAAATTAGCGTAAATATACACATAAACCTTCCGGAATAAATTCTCTAAACGATAGTGAAAACCTCATCAAAATCTGTTGAGTGGTTTAGAAGAATAACGCGGACATACAGACAAACACGAAAAGCGACTTCAATTTATAATATTTTATGTATATATAATAGAAGTGAGTGAAAGTATTCCTCGAATAGTAAACTGTTAAATATTATATGAGATAGAAGTATCGATAATGTCTTTGTTTATATCAAAGTTTATTTTGATATTGGAATATTATTTTGTTATTACAATCAAAGTATATTTCAAATTGACATTGACTTTGTCTTGTTCATGACATGGAATGATTCAAGGATCGTAAACAGATATAGTGCTTTCATTATAACTGGACGCGTGACGCGATTGGTAGTATTGTGCTGTCAATCGCCATTTTGAACTCTATTTGTATTGAAACTAAGCTTGACAAGCAACGGTGCTAACATGACGGCATGGCATTCAGTTCAATATTTTGTAAGATACCTATTAGATATTTGTAATTAAAGTACTTAAAGTTGTTTTTCTACTTATCTATACAGGTACCAAGGAGGATCTCGTGGCTAAGTAATAACAGCAATAACAGCCACACGGGTCGATCCATCAGGTTAAGCTCCGCTTGCCGGGGTTGGTCCGTAGATGGGTGATTTTTACATACCGAGACTCCTCCGTGCCTCGGAAAGTTAAGCTGTTGGTCCCGGCTGTCATTCGTTGATCTTTGTCAGTCGTTACGGGTCGTCAGAAACCCGAATGTCTGACAACCAGTCTTACCAAGGGGTATCGTGTTACCTAGTAAGTAGGTAATTGGGTTGTGGAGGTCAGATAGGCAGTCGCTCCATGTAAAATACTACTATTCAGCTGCATCAGGTTAGACTGAAAGCTGACCTCAATATAGTTGGTAAAACGCTAGGCAGATGATGACTACAAAGGTACCAGGAACTTAGGAAGTAGTGAAGGATAGGATTTTGCCTTTGTTTAAAGGCTGATTCGCAGCCCAATTTGAATGAGTGTTTAATTATGATTGTCATAACCTTATTTCATATTTTGTAGAAAAGTATAATTTTTATACTTGGTATGAAAAATTTTCTTCGTACTTCGGTATTCTAGTTTATTTTCTCTTTACCGGTATATTTGTTCGTATGTAAATACCAGCAACAAAATAAAGTTACTGCCCTACTTTATTTCTTCTCCCAATGCTCGCTGCAAGCTGGTAGGGTAAATAAAAACTAGTTACAACAACCTGGAATTGCAGCGGAGAATATACATTATGCACCTTGTGCGGTAAAACCGTAGAAGACGACCGAAAATTGGACAAACACTTGCGCTCATAGACTAATGGCCGATTCCTATAATTTACGGACCGTTATTGGTTAATATTAAGACTCTTGTGAAGTACCTCATAGCTTTGCATATTAGACCCTCCCATATGGAAGTAGCTATCACAGGTAAAATTAGCTTACGAATCTATTTTCCTCTAGGTATTGTACGTACAACTTTCGTTTCGCATGCTGAGTTTACCTTTAAGTGATTGTGCACTATTGTTTATCTGTTTTTGCTAGTTTTTTATGCCCATTACTAGTGTAAACAATTGTTGGTAAACCAATAAATAAATAAATATTATTATTGCCAGTGTGGCAATAAAATATTGTATAAAAACGATTCGTTTTTGTTTATAGGCATCGAGCATGATTCGATCGAGTTACTAGCTTATTATAATATCTATTCTAAACTGAAGCAATTGGCAGTTAATAACATAAATATTGTTTTGACATACATAAACACAGGCCTTTTTCACGGGAAAAAGTGAGTTTCTGCCTACCACCATGGGGATACCTTTCTGAAGAACATCATCCAATGACAAATAAGAAAATATTTGTCCCTTTAATACCTCATTACGTAACAAATTATTATGCAATGAGGCCCAATATTTCAGAAAAAATCGCCGGGTCCGTGATATTCAGCTAAATCTGTTTTGGACGGCAAATTACTCTCTAAAGCATATAGGTAGACATAGAAACCAAAGCACCAATCTGCCTAGCCATTTCCCAACTATGTTAGGGTCAGGTTCCTGTCTAACCGGATGCAGCTGAATACCAGTATTTTACATAGAGCGACTGCCTATCTGACCTCCACAATCCAGTAAATGGGTAATACGATACCCCTTGGTAAGACTGGTTGTCAAACTTTCGGGCTACTGACGACCCGTAACGACTGTCAAAGATCGATAAATGACAGCCGGGACCAACGGCTTAACGTGCTTTCCGAGGCACGGAGGAGTCTCGGTATGTAAAGATGGACCCATCCACGGACCAACCCCAGCAAGCGTTGCTTAACCTAATGGATCGGCCTGTGCGGCTGTTATTACTTAGCCACGAGCTTTGAACCTAAGCACCAAAACCAAATAATCCTAGAATTCCCACTATTTCTTAAACATACCTATAATTCCAAACACCGACCAACTAAAGGTATTAAAAGGGATCTATAAATTGCCCGAAGAATAGAATCGTACCTCCACATATCACGCCTCTATTATAAATAAGACGTGTTTACCTGTGTCCAGGGGAAACTTAACTGCAGAACCGGTTTAGAGCATAATGTGTATTGATTACATCCCACACTAGAGGGAAATAAAATACAAAATTGATTCTGGAAACTTCCTTCGGGGAAATTCGACAGTGAAAGGGTTGGAAAGAGGGACTTTTGTGGAATATTTTGTGAGAAATATAGCTGAGTTTATGTGTTGGTATCCTTCTTAAAATAACACAGACTTCTTAATGTTGAACTGCAGTGCAACTGGCTTCTTCTCTTGCAGAAAAGGATTAAGCCTACTGAATTTCAGAATATTATAAGCAGTTTATGATTATAGGAGTATACTATATAGAGTACTAGTTGTGCCCCGCGGTTTCACCCGCGTAAGTCTCGATCCAGTGGGAATATAGGGATAAAAAATCCTATGTGTTAAACCAGGTTATAAACTATCTGTTTGCCAAATTTCATCCAAATCCATTCAGTAGTTTTTACGTGAAAGAGTAACACACATCCATCCATCCATACTTACAAACTTTCGCGTTTATAATATTAGTTAGATGTGAAACTACGGGAATATCCCCATATCTATTGATTTATAAATGGTCTGATCTCTAAATCTATTAATATCGAGTATAACTTCTTATTTCTGGCACTTGAGGGCGCCGTTAATACTTTACCGCCTTACTCCAACATAATACCTGTTTTGATCTGTAGTTCTTTCACGAACTTTACCTTCTCATGAAGCCGTCAGTGGAGTCAAATTTTAAGTCAGAGATTAGCTAGGTAAATAAATATGACATAAAACAGTGAAGGGACAAAATTTCGAGAAAAGTATGTCCTCAAAATTTTAAGACGACACATCCCGCACATGGCCCTTTTGTTGGTTATGGCCCACTCCCTCTCACAGAGAGGAGTGAGCCATAGGAGGCCTGTGCTCCAGCAGTGGGAATGTTATAGGCTGATTATGCTTATGCGATATAATCCTAACTTCCTAACTATCTTAGCTAATATTATAAATGCGAAAGTAAGTTTGTTTGTTTTGCTTTCACGCTAAAACAGCTCAACGGATGTGGATGAAATTTTGCACATGGATAGACCATGATCTGAGTTAGGATGAAGAATACTTTTTATCCGGGTAGCACGTTTCCATGGGATGATTTCCGACCTCTACGCGGGTGTAGCCGCGGGCAAAAGCTAGTATATATATATATATATATATATAGGTATATATATTATAATATAGTAATAATAAGATTTCGTTTGTATATATACCTATAGGGTTATAATTCTTCGCGGTGAGAAAATAATTTATCAAAACTTTTAACCTTCAAAAATCATATATCGCTACCATGCAAGTATCCCGTCTTCTAATACTTCAAAAGAGATGTATTTGAAGGTTCTCTCTTACTCGAGGAAACACAAACCCTCGTCCACGGCCTTGTCAGTTAACATATACTTAGTTAAGTAATTGGGTACTTGTTAACATTAATCAGGGCGAGTAACAAGAAAATTAATAATGCAGCGGACACCCCGCTTAGCTAATCTTGTTACCCGTGATACATGAATACACTTAATTATCAAGTTAATAATTAAACAGATCTTCAATTTTCGAACTGATCGTGAAATGCGAGAAATGAGGTGTAAGGCGTTTTCATAGAGCAATCAAATAGAACGAAGATTGACCCAAACTGACATGCTAGGTACTGCAGTTTGGGCTATTTGAGTTTTGCTAGTCCGGTCAAATGAAAGTAATTATACCAGAGGCCTTAGTGCGAATTTCTTTTAACTATCTTCACTTTACGCATCGACCGCGTTCGGCGCTCCGATTAGCCCTTCACCAGTGAAGGCCAGTGAAGGGCCAATCGGAGCGCCGAACGCGGTCGATGCGTAAAGTTACGTAGTATTATAATATCTGTGGTAAAGTGAAGATAGTTAAAAGAAACTCGCACTAAGGCCTTAGTTATCAGGCGGCGCTTCATCTTTCACTCAAAATGAAACGTCGTAACACAAAATGAATAATTACTTACATCATTTTTTGTTGATGGACTGTGTCCGATACGAGTCTGATAGAAATTATATTTTTGCAGTCTTGAGATTGACATAAATGACTATACTCTCCTTTGTTCCAAAAATACCTAGGAACACAAAAATACGGCTTCCAGATTAAAAATCAAACACTTTATAAAAGTGAAATCAATCAATTTCAATTAAGCGCTCCTCGATTTTTCAAATTAAATTGCTTACATTTAATTAACAATTATTTCCGATTGCCCCACAAAGGAACGTTTAATGTTGATTCCAATTCCAAAGATTCGAGATCCTCTTGGATCTTTCGTAAAAGATATTTGGAGACTGCGGCCAAAGAAACATGTCATTAGACAGATAAAAAGGTATCGGTTCACAAATGGAGTTGAAACTCTTGGAATTATCCGCAAATATACACAATTTTATTATTTTTATTTTTATACTTGTAATCCTTCGTATTATTTGTATCCGTCCAACGCACTTGTGACTTTTCAATATTTAATAGCCTAGTGGTTCGACAGTCGGACTGCCAAGTCATAGGTCTCGAGTCCGAACCCAAGCGACGAACCACTGACTTTTCTGATTCATGTGCGTATTGTCACAGATATTATAATACTACGTGTATTGTATATTATCACTAGCTTCAAAAACGGTGAAGGAAAACATCGTGAGGAAACCGGAACGCCTGAGAGATATATCTCGACGGCATGTGAAGCCAAGACCTGCCCACGGGCGGCATAAAACTCTGACACCAGGTTAACTAACCACATAAAAAAGGAAGAAGATGATGATTAAGACAATTATTTATTATATTATTTTTGGAATTTTAGATGACGAGTAAATAATAGAGAAGTATGGAAGAAAAAGACAATTGTCATGTTGCGCCGACCCCAAATAAATTGGGCTAAGTATGGGAGTGTTGACAATTTTTGAATTTATAAATACGTCATTTTATACCGCGTTAAAGGTGGATGTTTATGGTAACCTAAAACAAAATGAAACTGGGTCAATTTCGGCCTAGTATTTTCACGTCAGATTCTGATCCAGATTGTACCAGTCCTAATTATTTAGTCAAACATTCTACACTCGTTACGCGACCAACCGTCCTCTTTATTAGATGCTTATCACTTCTACTACTGCGCCTACTTAGCTCGTTTGGTTTAATTACGATATATTTACATAATAATATAATATAAAGGCATCATAAAATAACTATTAAGGCGTTGGCAGTCTACTTCATTCGCTTCAGGATTGTTAAAGTATTAAATACCTACTAGAGTGGTCTTATAATTTCGGTTATTTGTAGTGTGTTACACCTCTACATCTCGTAATACTTTCCTTCATCAGATATAGTTTTTATATAACATCAGGCCTGTATTTCCTGAAGGGTTATGCAGAGGTGCACCAATGTGAATCCACATTTGGCCAGTTATATTTAAGTTTTATGGCCATGTAATAGGGGGTGAATAGTACTGAATGATATTCAATCAAAATCTGCCTAGTCTTTTCCCAACTATGATGGGGGCGGCTTCCAGTCTAACTAGAAGCAGCTGAATACCAGTATTTTACATGGAGCGACTGCCTATCTGACCTCCACAACCCAGTAACTGGGTAATACGATACCCCTTGGCAAGACTGGTTGTCAGACTTTTGGGCTTCTGAGGCGTAAAGACTGTCAAAGATCCTCGAATGACAGCCGGGACCAACGCAACGGTTCAACGTGCTTTCCGAGGCACGGAGGAGTCTCGATATGTAAAGATGGTCACCCATATCAGAAAGATAATTCATTAATATGAAAATACACGACAATGCTCCATCCGATCTAAAGTGGTGGCTCTGTTCCTCCATCACAATACATTGTAGTTATTATGTCCGGTCGTCGTTTACAGGCTATCCGCCATCTTGTAATTTTCACGAGTCATCAGAAAGACATGGCCGATAAGTTGTCTGTGGGTAATGACGTAATAGATTCCCGTTCAAGCCCACGACCCTTCGATCAGCAGCCAACCCTAAGGGTTGTTGTCGTTTTAAATTACGAGTATTATCACAAACGACAGCAATTTCGCTATACTACCCGCCGAACGAGGGTGAATATCATACGTGTCATAAATATCTCCTTCTAGAAACATCTAAAATGCCACGTAAAATTAGGGTTACCAACAAACCACGAAATAGAAAATCACGACAATTCGCAACGTCGTCACCAATAGGGTTGCCAACTAAAAGGTAAATTTACGCGCTAGAAAACTGTCTATTGTTGTAAGTTTTCGCTCGCCCAAGCATTCACTGTTCACGGTGAATCGCACATTGAAATTCGGAAATCCGTAAAATTGACGATTTTTATGGCCTACTTGCAAGTTTCATTTTTTTGTTGGAGGCTTATGTCGTCGATCTTTCTGTTTGATACGTCACTCGTAATGATTGCGATCAAACGGCTCGGAATTTGCGTACTCTGTATTTTTTTTCGTTACATTTGTGGGTAGGTTTACAATCGTTTACCTGTGGTTATACTTGTATCGAATGTTCGGGTCGTTGTGTTTGTCACTTTGTATGTGACCCAAGAGAGTGGGAATGTATCTGTATAGCCTGTAATTCGTTCGCAATTGGTTCGATTTCGATGAAGCAATTACTTAATTGACTGTTGCTCTCGTGGCTGGCACGGTCTGAGTGATTTATATCTTTTGAACTAATAGTACTACTAATAACAAAGCTAGAGAGTTTGTTTGTTTTTACGCGCTAATCTCTGGAACTACTAGTTGGATTTTTTGGATAGCCCTATTCATGAAGAAGGTTTTAGGCTATATATTTAACATCACGCTACACAACTTAGGAGCCGACCAAAAAAAAAAAAAGTCTGAAAGATCGCTAAGCGAAAACGAAGTAATAGCGTGGGCGGGCGATACGATGCGACGCAGTGGGTCGGGGGTAGTTAGCGAAACTCTGCAGACGTGTTGGTATTGATTTTTAAACGGTGACTACAGCAGCAGGTGCCGGTGACCCCTAAAAAAAACAAAAAAACTTTTTTTTCATTTTGTTAGTATAATTAATTAAACCGTCTGTTAAGTTTTGCTAAGTAATATAATTTGACCCTCTATACAATAAAAGATTACCGATAACAACTAACTAAGTAAATACTACGTAAATATTTTTATTTGAAATGCAATTTATTCTGTTCTACAATCTTGATAATTATTAATTTCCTAGACCATCTTAACGGCTCTTATAACTTAAGTATGAATAGTAAAAATAAAGTTAACAGCTACAGTCCCATAGCCTCTGCCGGGAATTGAAGTGGTTAAAGTTTTTAGTGTCATCCAGAGTACTTTTCAAAGTTCGTCATTTTGAAATTGCCTTAATTCTGCTAGGAAATAGTGGGTACCTATCTATAAAATATTAGCAATGAGTAATTTCTTTATTCGTTCGATTTTTCGTTACCCGAATTAAACATAAGACCTTTCAGAAAATCGTATGGGAATAGTCCTTATCCTTACATATTATAAAACAAAGTCCTCCGCCGCGTCTGTCTGTCGTCCTGTTCACAATAAACTCAAAAACTCCTGCACCGATTTTCATGCTGTTTTCACCAATGGATAGAGTGGTTCTCGAGGAACGTCTAAGTATATAATAACCGACATCCACGCGGGCGAAGCCGCGGGCATCAGCTACTTAAGTATAAATATTACAATTAACATTATAAGTACTAACATAATATCACAATTATCATTAAAACTTAACCCAAGGATGATTAAGTTTATCACGTTATTTATTTATTCAATCAAAAAATTCAAATAAAATACTGGATTTGTTTTTTACAACAAACTTTTAAAATAACTTAGATAAGTAGACCTAAGTATTTATACTGTCATCGGTAAAATCTCACCGCGAAAATTTTGGTGAAGTAATCTGTCAATAGTGTCAAATACTAGCATGAGGTGGAATGATAGCTCACTTCACGGTGATATTTTTACCTACTTACTAAAACAATTCGCAGTCATTTTCTCCCTTGACCTCGTCTAGTGGACATTTTGTCGTTTCTCCAGTTCTGGTCATTGACACGTAAGTGCTACTTTGTGAGCTGACTTTAATAACTAGACCATTAGTTTTGCTTTTAAGGGCAAGTGTCCATTTTCGCTCAAAGCTTCAGCGATTATTTCAAACTTGTTAGACGCGACGTGCATTTGTTTTGATCTTGATTTTTTGTGTTCGATTAGGGTTGGTTTTTTTTTAACTTTGTCAACGACGAAAAAAAAACCGGCCAAGTGGGAGTCGGACTCGCGCAAGAAGGGGTCCGTACCATTATCTATAAAAACGGCAAAAAAATCACGTTTGTTGTATGGGAGCCCCCTTAAATATTTATTTTATTCTGTTTTTTAGTATTTGTTGTAATAGCGGCAACAGAAATACATCATCTGTGAAAATTTCAACTGTCTAACTATCACGGTTCATGAGATACAGCCTAGTGACAAACGGACTGACAGACAGACAGCGGAGTCTTAGTAATAGGGTCCCGTTTTACCCTTTGGGTACGGAAACTACGGAAAGGAGGAGGTTCTCAAGTCGCTGGGTATATTTGTTTTTTTTATTGTGAAATATGCAAGCGATCGATAGTAATAAATCAAAGAATAATCGGAAAAATCGGAAATTAGGTATGAGTATTTTCTCAGATTTTTCAGCTTATTCTTGCCAATTATTGTCGCTGGTATGTCAGAGACAAGAATATCTTACGCGTGTAGTATTGAACATATAGTAACGATTATATTGTCGCTGGCCGTTTCTCGCTAACGAAAACAAACTGTTGTAGGATAAAAATTAATATTGCTTGTGTAAACATGCTTATTTATTGCGTTCATTCTGAAATGTTTTGTTCACTGTTTTATTATGCTGTATCGTGAGACGAGGAAAAAGAAATACAATTAATTAAATTCAAGCAAGATTGTGTAGATACCTACTATACTACTACTACGTATTTAGAGCCTGCCCTCGAGCCCAGTTGTACGCCAAGATATTGCTATTATTTAACTTCCAATAGTAACAGTATGAAAACAAAAGCTAAGCGTTAAGGTGTGTCCAAACGTTGCGCGGAAATCATGCGCGGCTGCCGTGCTGTGTTTGTACGACTGCCGCGAGCGAACGCTTCTGTCTACCTGCCGCGCACAAACATTTCTAGCAAAGATTGTGTTTGGACGAATTATAAGTAGAGCTACTACACACGCAACCTCTTTCAATGCCAAGTGAAGTGCGCGACGTGTCTCGGATATGCCGCGCAGTACTGCCGCGCAAACGTTTTTCGGTTAAATCCTAAAGAAATGTGTCTTGCAAACGGTGCGTGGTGCTGCCCCGCTCTTGCCGCACAATGTTTGGACACACCTTTAGGTCTTGATCTAAATTAATTCGTGAATGTGTGTGTGAAGTGGCACTTGATTTATCAATGCTTCAATTACGTTACTTAGATACGTGTGAGTTTAGGTACCACTCGGAATTGTAGATATAAAACATTCAATGAGAAACTTAATTTAATTTAGGTATAATAGGTATAATTTGATTCATTGCCGCACTGTCATGCATGCATGCTGTATTGCGTGATGTGAATGTTGATTGTCAATTTTTGCATGACATGCAATTGCAAGAATTGCATGCCAAGCCGCATGATCGTCTAGGGACCGCATTAAAGTGTCTTAAATTATCTACTCACAGAAATAAACATTTATTCTCATTTCATCCCTAAATGCAGCAGGCTAGGTAATTTCTAATCAAACCTACGATAAAATATGAATGTGAATTTATTTTAATGCTTGAAGGACCTAAGTTACACACAAGTCGCTCGGTCGTTGACGTGACATTGTTTTAAAAAAAGAACGGAAAAACAACATGGCGGAACTTGAACTACAAAAGACCGAGATGATTGACTGAGAAATGAAAGCATAAAACTTCCAAGAATAGCTCCGTTTCCTCCATAAAATTACAACAAGTGAATAAGTTACTCCAAATGAAAGGCTAACGGATATTTTCGTCCGTACAATTTTACTCATTTCCCTTTGTGAACGAATTTTACGACTGTTTTCGGCTCTGTCGATTTATACGGACATAATTAAGGTACCAGTCGAGGGGGTCGGCATCTAACAAAAGGTACAATGCAGGTGAATCGGTGCTCCGCTATCATTGTTTCCAAAAATCAAATTTAACTCGTAGAAGCTGTAAAGAAATCCGTAAAACCGAAAGCTTCATTTATTTAGAACAAATCTTTTGTAGGCGCAAAATTTTGCCAACGGGAATTCTGTATTATGTTGCTAAGTCCCCCATTGTCCCAATCTGTACGAAGATTAATTTACTAGGCTCGGTAAATTCGGGCATAAAAGAATTTGGGTGAAATGGAAGAGCCAAGTTTGATGGAGTGCGCTCCAAGAGAGTTGGATAACGCGCTTTATATCATTGTTTGTAGTGCTGGACTTGAGGGCTAAATACAAAAAGTTTTCTTCAATAACGCCTAAGCTTCTTGTAAAAATAATGTTTTCGTGAATAATGTTTGGGAACTTTGGAACCTTTCTATTGTATTCGGGGAAATTAATTCTAGAATTACAAGTACCTAGGTAACTTGGACTTTTATTTTTTCAGTATATATATTCAAAACTTATTTACATGGCAGATATGAGTGGAAACGCCGGGAGGGCCACGCCCTAGGAGGACAAACATTATAGTGACCTAATAGGTGATTGTCTTCAGAAAGGTCAGGCGTGCTTGTGTCACTGGATAAATGAAGCAAAAGGAGTATGTAAGGAGCGTAGCAAGTTCTATAGTTCCTGCCTACCCCGATGGGAATAAGGCGTGAGTTTATGTATGTATGTATATTCAAATATCAAAGTTAATACATTACCGACGACCTTTGTGTAGATTTTCCCGCATTTCGTCGTCATTACTTCATTTAAGTCGTCAATCCCAAAATTGACCTAAAAATAATCAAGGATTTACGTCAAGAACCAGCTCTTGACGTTAATGCCCTCAGCAATGTCCTGTTATTCGTTAGCTAAGTGGTGATTATAACTTTCTACTCTTAATTCTATCAATTTCTGAAAGATTAGCATATAATAGACAAGGTAGTCGGTGAGCGTTTAATGGTTGAAATGATTTCCTCCTTTTTCCTTGTTTGAAACCTAAATCTAAAATAGAAAATTACTTCTGAATTTCAGTCTTGATTCGAAAATTAATTGAAAAATGGCAGAAGCTTTTACAGCCCCATAAAGGGGATAGAGCAGTCGTGGCGGCTCAGTCATAGTGGCTGTGACTAACGAGTTGTAGGTCTTAAGTTCGAACCCAGACAGGCACTTTAGTTTGTGTAAATTATTTCATCACCACTGCTCTCAAAACGGTGGAGGAAAACATCGTGTGGAAACCGGCATGTCCTAGAACCAAAAATTCGAAAACATGTGACATTTTTTTTTTTTTTTTTTTATTCTTTGTTGGTAAGTAGAGGATTTGATCATGCATGATCATGTCATCCCCATAGTTACAGACATATAAAACATGTGACATCTATAACCAACCCGCACTGGGCCCGCATTGTGGATAAAAGGCACACTCCCTCTCACCGAGATGAGGCCTATATCCCAACAGTGGGAACATTATAGACTGATTATGCTTATGCAAGGGGGATTATAGGAAAATTAGTTCCATAAATACGTCCCAGAAAGGTCTTGGACAGTGTCACATTCAGTAATTTTATATCTCGACGAAGGTTCTATCAATCTTGTACGTCAGATGCACGACTCGTCGGTTTTCACACAATTATGCTTACTTAAGAGCGTGTTCAGTCGTTCACAAGTAAGTACGGAACTTGCCTTTCGAGCCTCATTGATAACTTTTGTGTTTTCTTGTGGTTAACCTACCTACGTAAATCTGTTTTTGTTTGATACGATTAGATGAGTTAGCCTTATTTTTTGCATTGTTTTAAAAGATTTTGTGAGATCTTTTCTCTTATCTCTTTTTGAGCGTACCATGATATCTCGGCTGAACTGTTTTGGATGAAATTTGGCACAGGAGTAGATCTTGATCTGGAGAGGGACGTAAGCTACTTTTCATCCTGGATAGCAGACGAAGTCGCGGGCAACAGCTAGTATCATATGAGACTTACCAAACTTTAAACAGCCGTCAAAGTAGGGCTCAATAGATAAGTCTGCCTACAAATCTGTTACGGAGAGGATTTTCAACAACACTGTCAAAATTGTAAACCTACGAAAGTGGACTTACTGCCAGCTAAATTAAGTCTTTTCAATAATGTGTCACAAAACTAAAAAAAACATCAAGCTATTTTCAACTCACTACTTGATCGAATAAAGTTTAAGTTCGCTTGTCAAAGTGTTGCTCTATTACAAATGTGGGGGAGTGTCCGTAAGTTCAGCGAATGTTGTTGAAAGTTCAATGTCAGGAGCTTTACCTGGGTTCTGAAGTTACATTAGAGGCTTTTATTTTGTTCTGTAGGCTTTACTCATACTTAAAGTATCAATCGGTACTAATATTTAATGAGATTGTTTAAATATGTTTAAGCGTATTGGGTGCTGCGTATACTAAAACTTTTGAATTGTTTATTTATAAACGACTAGCTTCCGCCAGTGGTTTCGCCCGCATGATCCTAAATATCCTAACTATTTATTTATTTATTTATATTTAATTAACAAGTAACAGGACTCAAAAAGTTAGTAACAATCTATCTTATCAACTATATTAGTACACTAACCTAACACTGCCTTACAGGTATGAGAATCCCTGCTACATGCTTATAACCGATGTAGAAAGCTTGCACCAGCGATTCACACACAAACAGTCCAGTCTGCCCGCACCCGGCGCACCAGGGAAGCGCATCTTTTCCGACTAATATTACAACTAACTATCCTAACTAATATTACAAATGCGAAAGTGAGTGTATTTGTTGGTAACACTTTCACGCTAAAAGGGATGAACGGATTTGGATGAAATTTGGCAGCAACTTGGAAGTAGCGCTCGCTCAGCTCACGCGCGGTTGGTGACTGTTCTAACGTAACCCTTTCACACAATTTTTTTAGAAAGTTTAAAAACTATCGGTTCTCACAATCTTACGGTGACAGATACATGAGTATTTATCCACGACAATAATTTGTCGGTAATCGAAACCGTTTGTTTTCGGAATCTGCTGTACGATTTAAAACATAGATAATCTTCAAATTGAAATTTCATGTTACTTTCAGCTTAAATCCCATTTCTAATTACTTTAAGTAGGTACGTTTAAATCTTCAAAGTCGTTCGCTAATCGGCTTTGATGAAGAAATTCATTTCTTTTTAGGAACAAGACAGTCATGACAACGCGTCGCAGTATAGAGATGTCGTTGATAGGTTTTCGAAGAAACAAAATTCGATGATACGGCTTTCGTAATCCAGTAGCTAGGCATTCCAATTTTTTTTAAAGGTGGGTCAATCTAGTTGGTATAGTTGCTGGATTCTGGGTTCGATCCCCAGGTCAGATATATTATTGGGTTACAGAATTATAATCATAATATCATATACAGGGTGTTAGGGGTAAACACCGTTATCCTTAAAACCAGTGGTTTAGTGTCATTTATAGAACGCAAAATCAATGGAAAATTACAAAAAAAAAATTAAGTTACATTTTACCACAAGAGTATTTCACCCTTTCACCCTATGCGCTAGGGCAAGGAACTTGCGTCTCAACACAGGTGGGGCACGTGACCTGGGGGCCTATTACGAACTTTTAAAAAACCTGGCAACTTCCAGGCAATTCATATCCCTGCATGGTTAAATTTCGTATTATGACATTCATAATTCTGACCGACTTCACGCTGGGTAGTTTGTCTATGGCTGGCTTGTAATTCTCTGCCGTATCATTCAGAAACACAATGTGATATTTATCGGTAAGTTACGATTTTATTTAAATCACGTATTATATGAAAAATACTAAATAAAAATAATTCTAGTTACTAAAAGAAGGTGAAAATATGAACGCAATGTATATTGTGCTACTTATATAATTAATTCATTAATAATTTTGTGTGTTTGCAAATTGTAACGCGAGATTAAGTTTCCGAACGTACTCCACTTGAAGTTCAGCGGAGAATTTGACAACTTCATGGACGATATTGTATTGTTGTCATTGTTGCACAAAGAAGAAATTATTTTTATATAATTATAAGTAACTACTAGATTCCAAGTATAAACAAAAATATGGTTAGGGATGAATATGGTGGTGGATGAATATACTTACACCACACCACCGTGTGGTGGTTTTCAAGTGTTTTTAAAATCAGTTTTCATCATGATAATGTTATTACTTGAGGCAGTTGTTGACATGTGGAATATGAGCTCGGCTATCATTGCATTGTGCCGATTGTCGGAACGGCCAATGGCCTGGCTGATGGCCGAAAGCCTCGACCAGCAGCTCTCAAGGCTCTCGTTAGGCAGTTGGATCAAGGGCCTGATTCAGAAGGCTGATAAAGCTCGCATTGTGCGGAGGTTCCTGTCTCTGCAAGTCTGCAACCCTAACCACTGGTAGCTTGGACCCTGCTCCCGATACCGGCGTACCTATTTTTATATTTTCAAATGATGTTTTTAATGACTTTTACAAAATATTTAAAAATGTATAATTAAGTATGAAAATAAATAAACGAGATATTAAAATACAGTTGTAATTATTATACATAGTTCAGTGGATGAGAGTTTTCGCCCTCGTCGGCCCCTAACTTATGTTCTGTTGGAAAAGTTGTGGGAGTTTTACAATAATTATCGTTTTTTCGGTATTTTTATCACAGAAGTGCCACTTTCTAGTTTCCAGAAACTCAAACGGTACATATTCGTCACTCCTGATATTTTTTTATGTTAACTGGATAACGCTCGAATAATTTTGACAAATAAATCCAAAACAATTCACAATCCATTCAATAAAAGTTGCTTCAGAGGAGCTTTTATTGAATGGATTATGAGGTTACATAATAACAGTTTTAATATGTCAAGAAATGTCAAACGATGGTTCGTAGTACGGTATTGCTAGGCAATATTCGGGCAGAAGGCGGCCAGGGTGTCACGTGACCGCTGACTGGCTTGTTTGACGGTTCATAATACGAAATTGCTAGGCAGTTCTGTTTACGCCGTAAACTGCCTGGAAATAAGAGTTCATAATAGGGCCCCTGACCGGCCGCGACCGCGACCTCTCCCTCAGTCAGTCAGCTGTTTCGCTAGCGAGCACGGTGACGGATAGAAACTTTTTATAAAATCTTTTAATGAAAATAACGTTTTTTGTTTGTTGTGACTCGGTCATTTATTTTTATATTTAAGTCAACTACCCATGGTTTGAGTGACACCGGTGTTGATCCTGACACCCTGTTTACATCTCTCTAAACTTAGTTGTTCTATTGAATGACTTTTTCATGATATCATAACATTTGAGAACAAAATCTAACTGCAGGCGTAGCATGAGCACCATTTTATCGACCGAAGAGTACACAAAAATGACGTTTCCTGTAGACAGTACGACGGCAGCAAAGTAGAAAGAGTCAGAATCAGAATGCTTTATTTGTACTGCACTTTTTACGAAATTCACTCTTTTAGATAATTCGACTCAGAATTCTTTGTTTTGTCATAGGATTTATCGGTTGTAAGTGTGATTTTGACAGTAAGGATAGAAAACTTTCTTCCGAAATATACCTACAAAAAGTCCTAGACAAAGATCGTTAGAAATGAAAGACAAAATGACAGATTGTAGAAGGATTTCTACGGTGCGATGAAGAAACGAACTGTCACTTTGTTTAGAAAAAGCTATGTCTATTCTTCGTAGAGATAGAAAGCGGCATGTTACGCCTGCTGGGTGCCGCGACAGCGGCCAGCGAGCCCTACTTCCAGGTTGCTCGCAGATTTTTTATTCACTATTTTCTAAATATCCGGGTTTTCGCAATATCCCTGTAGTATCCCTGTAGTATCCTAATTTTAAAATCATTCGAATTTACGTTACGTTTACCTACACTCCTGGCATTCGTACTAGGCCCTTGGGTAATGACAATAGGTTTACCTCCTGTCATAGGGAACTTAAGCATATCTGAAGAAATGTGTCGGTACCTCCTATAGACCTCTACCTATCCCTTAAGGAATACAGGAGGGGTATGAAGTTATTTTATGTTACGAATAAAATGTAACTTATCTCTAACATTACGAGTAATACTCATCTTTAGTTGGTTCACGAGTACTAGGATCACATGAAAGTAAATGGAGTCATCTACGTAAACGTAATAGTGTACATCAGTTGTCTAAATGTATTGTGTGTTGTTTGTCAAATTGTAACGTTTATGTAAGGCTGGTAATACATGAACCCTAAAACAAGACTTTTAGGTCATAAAAGTAAAATCCATCATGGAATCACTGGATGAATGATGGATTTTCATCATGGATTTCCGCAAAGTAACGCCTCCATTACTTATTTTAGGTTATTGCTATTGAGGAGGAGCTCGTGGCTAAGTAATAACAGCCGCATCAGGTAAAGCTTCCTTTGCCGAGTTAGTCCGTGTATGGTTGACCGACCATCTTTACATACCGAGACTCCTCCGTGTCTCGGAAAGAACGTTAAGCCGTTAGTCCCGGCTGTCATTCGTGTATCTTTGATAGTCGTTACGGCTCGTCAGAAGTCCGATAGTCTGACAACTAGTCTTACCAAGAGTAGGTATCGTATTGCCCAGTTACTGGGGTCACCCATCCAAGACCGACCGCAGCAAGATATGATTATTACTTAGCTACGAGTTTATTTATTTCATTTCGGTATTTGTGAGTTTGTACGTAGGGCGTAATCTTCGGAAGTTCTGCATACAACTGCGTACGAATTCACAGACGTCGACGACGTCGTTGCAGCTTTGAAGCTTGAAGCTACAAAGACATTCATTTAATTGGCTTCAGAAAAGCATATTCTCCGGGAATCATTGTGCGCAGTTCTATAACCGCCCTTAGCAACGTGCTCTAGAAAACTAAGGAACGGTAGACATGGCTTATCCGATAGAAAAACATAGACTTTTCTCTGCAACATTTGTGTTTTTTGTATTATTTTTATGTTTTCTACTTTTTGTTTTGAGCGCTTTAAGCCGTTTATGTGTATAAGAAATATCATAACGTTCTACGTATGGGCTTCAAAAGGTAGCTAGGTTTAACATAAGCCTGTTTATTTGTATTAATTCACCATTAAAGTCTCGGTAAAAAATGTACGGTGTAATAATGTACGTCTCGGTTATTCATTTATTATCTTTCAGTGGCTCTAAAAGTTAGTTGTTGTGACCAAGTCACATTTTCTTGTGGATACTTTTCAGGAACTTTGGTTAGTTAGTTTGATACCTACGTACCTACGTACTTATATACGGCATTACTACCAGCATTAAAATTTCTCTACGTGTTAATCCAGGTTGATGTATCAATTCCGTAATACATTGTTTTCATATAAGCAGCGTGGACGCCCCCCAGCTAGATGGACCGATGAACTTGAGAAAGTGGCTGGGAAGGACTGGATGCGGAAGGCAGAGAACAGGGTGTTGTGGCGCAGTTTGGGAGAGGCTTATGTCCAGCAGTGGACTGCGATAGGCTGAGTTGATTGTTGATTGAAACTACTACTAGCAATTAAATTCATTCGGTATAAAATTGGTCGCACAAATCTACTATGTATTATGATTACAGTTATGGTTTTCATCGGCACCAGCAAAAATAAAAATGAAACCCACTGAAGTATAAATTGTTTTTTTACATTTTGCGCGGGTATTTTAGCAGCTGTTATTTGAAAAACATGGCCGATAGTAACAATAGACATTGTTTTTATTGTGCCCATTTGGATTTAGATTCAAATAAAATGTGTCAATATACATTATCGATATTTTTAAATAAAAACATCTAGACACGTGCTGGTTTAGACGATATAATTATTTGGGCAAAAATCATCATCAGCCTAAAAATAATATAGTGTAACACTAATGTTTAAAAATATATTTATGACACAAATGTAAAGAGGCGGACTTACTGCCATAGAATCTACATTTTCTACAATTTAAAGAGACCATTTATGTAGACGCTGCAGGTACAACGTAACTAAATCTAGACGAAGAAATAAGTAGTTCATCGGCTAATTTATTGATTAAGCAAAGCGGACTCCGGCAGGTAAAACAATGAAGTGAATAATAAGTAAGTTCTTAGGAATAAAATGCTAAGAATTCTCAGTTCGTGATGCGTTTTTTCTTTATTTCTCTAGAAGAGAAAGGAGATGTTTGGAAAACAGTAATTTCCAGGGCTTTTCCAAGATAGTTGCGTAATGACAAAGATCAGGAAATCAAAATTATTTATTTTTTATACCTACACAAGTGTTTGCTACTAAATTTTTCGGATAAAAATCATATCCTTACAGAATTCCAGTTCTATCTCTCAAGCGAACCACTTCAGAAGAAAAGCGAGTGTAGCAGGTACAGTTTCGTGACAAGCGAGCCAAGCGAGCTCACAAACAGCACGCACGAATCAGCAGAGCGCGCTTGCTCGATGTGATGACCGAGCAAAGCGAGCCCACGAGACAAAAATAAATCTAAATTAGTATAGCAATAGAAACGTACGAAATAAACAGGCAATAAGTATGATTATTATGGTAATCAACTTCCTTATCAGATTTTATATACGTTCTTTATATGTATGTTAACAAACCTGAAGAAGGACATAGGGTCTTTCGATCTCAGAAAATTGAAACTTAGTTGGCACCACCGGCATAGCCCGTCTCAAATAATTATTCTTGGCAACAGCTTTCCTTGACCTTTTGCAAATGAAACCTCATTTTCATGTCTCTATTACCAACGCTATCTTTCGTTTTAGTATAAGATGAAATAAAAGCAATTACGTATATCAGTCTGTAATTGTAATTGTTCCAAAAAAAGCCTTTGTCTTTATGGTTATTCACAGCGTGTTGACTTTTATTCAGAGCTGAGGAGCTCGTGGCTAAGTAATAACAGCCGCTCGGGTCGATCCATCAGGTTAAGCTACGCTTGCTGGGGTTGGTCCGTGGATGGGTGACCATTTTCACATATCGAGACTCCTCCGTGCCTCGGAAAGCACGTTAAGCCGTTGGTCCCGGCTGTCATTTGTGGATCTTTGGCAGTCGTTACGAGTCGTCAGAAGCACGAAAGTCTGACAACCAGTCTAACCAAAGGGTATCGTATTACCCAGTTACTGGGTTGTGGAGGTCAGATAGGCAGTCGCTCCATGTAAATTACTGGTATTTCAGCTGCATCCGGTTAGACTGGAAGCCGACCCCAACATAGTTGGGAAAAGGCTAGGCAGAAGAAAGTTGACTTTTATTCAGAGCATTAAGTTCAGGTATTCTTATACAGTCTGTGGTGAGTAAGAACTTGAGAAGTACAATAATCAAGTTTTACTGACGTGTGGTTGAAAGTACACGTGTATTTCCTCCTCTCTCGTATCAGTATAAAATATTTATATACGAGATACGAAGTATATAATTATTTTGATATGAGAATAGTTCGAACCTACGATGTTATTTTTTATTTTTACCCGACATCAAATGACTTCTGACTACTGACAAAACCCACCCGTGTTCCTTCAGTTGCCTGTTACCAAGGGTCCCGGTATCCCTTTCGGACTTTCCCGCAACCCTGGCAGGTACCCTAACACCCTGTATGTATGTTCGAAAAAGTGTATGCTAAACAACGTAAATAACACAATGAGTGTTGTGTAAGTCAGCGATGTGTGTCAAAATTTAAGCCATTGCTTTGTTGTGTAACCGCTATTGCGTTGTGTGTAAAGTTGTGTGCCAATGTAAGGTTTGTGTGTAATGGTGGAATCCGGCGATCGGCAATATTGCAGACGGACACGCACGGCAGACGACCACAGACCGCCACGCACCGCGCACCGAGGAACTTCCGATGTCTGCGATGCCCCGCACGTACACCTTCCCTTGGTCCGTCGTCCGGGCTCGTCGGTGTCCGTCCGGAAAATCGCGGATCGTGGGATTTCGGTACTACGCAGTTACCCCGCAGTTCCACAAACTGTTCAAACACGGAAGTGTTTAATAAAAATGTAAATAAATATTTCCATAAATGAAAGCAATAGGAACTGAAAGTAATTACGGAGTAGCAGTGCAGCTAGACGTAACAGGTTGTCTTTTGTCCACAGTGGAAATAAAACACTTTCTTCGTTCATTTCTTACTGCTGTCGCGAAATGACGGTCCAGGGAGCTGAATAATGTAGCTTTATCTGCTATTTTAATTTGTAATTAATATCTACTCTAGAGTATATTTTTATAGTAACTGTTTTTAGGATTAATTAACCTTAAAATGTTAGCTTTGGAGCAAGACACACATACACTACGATAAGATCAACTACGATAGAAATCCGACGACGGACGAAACACGAAGTTTGTCGAAGGATATTGAGGAAACAGTTGGACTGTACATGACCTCGCGCCTTCTTCCCATGGGGGTAGGCAGAAACTATAGAACAACACCTGCTATGATCCTTATATACTCATTTGACAACGTTTACGTTCATACATCTGGCCATACTCGCACGCCAGTTGCGATAATAATATAAGCACTGAAAAACATCACCGATAAGATCAATGTCCTTTCAGGGTATCAACTCCCGTTTTCCACTCACAGCCTTGTAACTACTTTTTGTTAGTCTCACACAAACAAGCAATAAAGTAAGTAAAAAATCCATCCAGCCGTTTGGAAGATACGAGGTAATAAAGAAATTTACAAAAAAACAAACATACCTACAAGATACGCGCGAAAAACATAACCCTTCCTTGGCAGTCCGGGTAAAAAAGCACTTAATTAAGTAGGTATTATAGGTATACACGGCTACACATCAAGCTATACATTTCCAGTTTGTGCTGATATCGCATTGTATAGGATTTCCGTACAATGCGAGGTCAGCTTATACTGGAAATGTATAGCTTGATGTGTAGCCGTGTGTACCTACTGTGTAAGTGTAGGTAAACCATATTCTCACATTATATGTACACAGGTTACACATCAAGCTATACATTTCCAGTTTATGCTGATCTCGCATTGAGCTATACATTTCCAGTTTATGCTGATCTCGCATTGTAAGCATTTCCGTACCATTCGAAGCCAGCTTATACTGGATATGTATAGCTTGATGTGTAGCCGTGTGTACGTGTTACCGTATTACTCAAGTTTGATTCAGTATAAAATCCGTGGAGTTTCTTGCTCGTTCTTCTCCATAGGTACCTACTACGCTTTGGAATGGGCAACTAGCTTCATATTTCTGACAGACCGACTCCTTGAAAATTCAAAAGTGCCTTTCTATGGTCTAATATAAACAAATGTTTTGAGTTTGAGTCATTATGGTTGATGTGTAGATAGCGAACAATCAGGGGGCCAAGTCAACTAATCATTGTGAGACCACTGACACGTTTATAAATTAGTAGACTTGACCCCCTGTTACTGAGACCTTTCCAAAAATCCTTTCCGTTCCTACAACAGAATAAGATTATTACGGACGAAAAAAAAATAAACAAAAAAAAATCTTTACGATCAGTTGTGAAGAGAAACATAAAAAATACATTCGTAATATTTTTTCTCATTAAATTCGTTGCGGGTTCCAAGTCAACCCAATTTTCATTCAGTCGCCTACTGCTTATTTAAAATTGAAATAACATTTTTCATATTTCCACAAATTAAATCACGAAAAAAAGATGGTGGACTTTCCGTAAGAATATTATCGTAATGATGGTAACAGCAGTGAATGTGGTCCTTGTCAATGACGTAAAAGACCGAGCCATCAAGTACTACTTGTTATAATTATCAAGTACTTGGCAACAATTTCTTTCATTTTTAGGGTTCCGAACCCGAAGGGTGCCAAACGGAACCTCATTCTAAGCTTCCGCTGTCCGTCTGTTTGTCAGCGGGCTGTATCTCATGAACCGTAATTGGTAGACAGTTGAAATTTTCATATTGTGGTATTTCACAAATTCATTATTCATTCCATTTACGAAAAGTGTTGTTTTCGACGTTTTTTGCTCGATCTGAATACGGTATGAAACTCTTCATGTGCGAGTCCGCCTCATCAACTCATTCCTTTTGTCATGATGATACCTACCAACGAACTATGTGAGAGTTATCAATCTCCATCCATACTATATATAAAGCCTACTTTTTATCGACATACTAGACGACTAGTAATATTATCAATTCGAAAGTAACTTTGTCTGTCTGTCACTTTTACACGCCTAGGAGGTAGTTGGCATCTTGGGGAAGGACATAGGCTAATTTTTGTTTAAAAAATAATCCTATAGGGGTGATGGGGATGAAAGATTATAGTAAACCGAACATTTTTTAAGTATCTCGGTAGTACGTTCCTTTGTGACGATATCCAACATACCAACACAAAAACTAGTAATTCATAAATTATCTTTCCAAGCAATAAAAAGAAGGTTAAAATATCATGGACATCATTTAGACTTCTATCGTGCCGAAATTTTATCAGAAAATACAATTAGAGTTATAAATAGTTGTATTAATAACAAGTTTGTTTAAAGTACGAAGCTACGAAAAATACCTCCGTAACCAGCTGTTTATTTAGCTGGCAAATTGAATTTGATGGAGCAAATAAATTAACTTCTACCTCTTCGGAATGCGCCTCAGGAAATTATGTTAAAAGACTTTTTTAAATAACATTGGTAACCCATTTCCGTGACTTTTACTCTGGAGAATGAGTTGTGTTTAATAGGACAGTAATTTCGACGTGGGCGGGGTAAAAGATTGGTCCTTGTTGGCGCGTTGTCAGTATGTCAAGTAGGACTTTGAATAAGGGGGAGCAAGGACTTTGAATGAGAAATTGGCGAGTCCCTTAATGGCGTTAAGGAAGTGGTCCTTCATTAAAAATCTCCCATATTTACCTCTGTCAACGTCCGGTATTTTAAGACAAATACGATATAAGAAAAAAAAAGTACTGTTTTTTTGTATGTGTGTGTAAGTATGGTCCTCAAATACAGTATTTTACGCATAATACAATTATTTATTATTTATATTGCATTTTTAAGTGGTTTTAGTATTTATGGTATAACTAACTCGCGTGGTATGTCGATAAAAAGTAGCCTATGTCCTTTCCTGGGATGCCATCTGTCTCCTTGCCAAATTTTATCGAAATCCGTTCAGTGGTTTAGGCGTGAAAAGGTAACATACAGACAGACAGACAGAGTTACTTTTGAATTTATAAATTAGTATGGAAGTATGGATATGGATAGTATGGATTTATCACGCCATGTTTAATACTACATTCGTTCGGGAACGTATATGTTCTTTGTTCAGCAATTCTTAGTAGCGGAAAGGCAAAGCTTTGGAGTTACTTTGTCAGGAATTTCTCAGTGGCACCCCGAGCCAAAGCGCGGAATTTTTTAGGCTTGCTTTAAACCGACATCAGCGCACTGAATGCATACGTTTACAATAACCAGGAATACGTTTCTGTGTACTGTAGAGGCTCCATCCTTTTTTTTTTTTTTGATGGTGGAAAATCATCCAATGACTTCTCCCGCTCTGGGCGGAGCGGAAGGGCGTGTCAGACTTACTGACTAAAACCCCACCCGTGTTCCTTCAGTTGCTTGTTGCCAAGGTCCCGGTATCCCTTTCGGACTAACCCGCAACCCTGCCAGGCATCGGTCCTAGCGGACCCCGCCAATTGTGCTGACATCTCTTTGAGGCGCGCGTGGAACACAACGCGCCATCGACCCTGGCCTGGTCCTAATCGGACGGCGAGCTACCCATTGCTCGCCGTGCTGCCGTCCACTAACTAAAAGGCCGTTAAGCCACAGTTGGTCGTTTTTCACTTTGTAATGTAGTCTTATACAACTTTCGATGCTCTATCTTTTGGTGTAAGAATCATTTTTCTATGATTTATAGTTTTAGAGATACAAAACATTGCTGAGCAGTTAAACCACATAAATTTCGTTACTCCCTTAATTAAAAAGCGGCTAAACCACAATACTTCTCTAGAAAGACGTCAACATACTTTAACGGCAAATTGATGTATCATTTTTTCTAAATTTACTTAACTAAAAGTACGTTATCTAGTCATGCTTGACTAAAAAGCAGCTAAGCGTCTTTAACTACCTTCATGTATTGTGTCACAAATAACCATCTGAACATCGTGCCTTAACTATAAAGCAGTTATACGCCAATAGCGGCTTTTAAGTTATGTATTGAAATTAGTATTAGCTAAATATCAATCGCTAGAGAGCAGCTAAACGACAATACTAGACTAAAAAGCAGTTAAACGCTCGTGATTTGCGTTTGCGTTTGACCAGCTCAGGCCTTTTTACTTCGGGTGCTCGTTAGCGGACCGACGTGTGGCGCGTCTCTTGATTTTTGGCGCCACAATTACGAGAATGGCGCAAAATATGCAAAGGTAAGCTGACATTATTATTTCATTTATTGTAATAAATAGCTATTTGAAATATTATTATAAATACGAAAGTATGTTTGGATGTTTGTAAATCTTTTAAGCAAAAACGAATGAATTGTTTTTAATTTATCTAACTTTATAAATGCCTGTTTTTGTTACCATATATTTTTCTGTATTCCGCAATACCTGCACAGGTAAAACGTGCGTGCTGCTAGTTTTCATTATGTACAAGTGTTTCATTGTGTGTGTGTGTTATGTTTCTATTGCAAGAGGGTTTTAAAGTACCTACTGTTTCTAAGTTCATCGTAATTGTTGTTTTAGGTATCTGTTTCGATTGCTGATTGTTTTATACCTAATAGTGCGCAAGAGATGTGTCGTATAATTGGTTCATTAGTTAACTGATTATATTTCATTGTATTTTAGACGTTCCGGTGTATCATCAAGGATCCAAACTATGATGAATAGTGTGTTGGTGGACCAGGAATTTCTAAACTAACAGCATGCCATCTATACGCATTTCCACTTGCTCTAATATTAGCCAAAAAGAATGAAAGTACCCCCGCATGAACAATAACGATTTAGTTAATCTTCTCTACCAAGAATCTTACTCGATGACATCAAAAGTGTTTCAAAAATTCAATGAAACACAAATCACATATAATTATAGCCAACCAGAAGAAACTCTGAAGCTTACAATAGAAACATTAACTCAACAGCGTGAAACACATTCCATATACTGCCACGAATCGATGCCCCCTCCTTCCCCGATACCATCTTCTTTTCACTGCATTATACCAGAAATATTAGATTATGACAGAGATGACTCTGTTAAGGATAAGGACTACCAACCATGTGAAGAAGTTTTTAGTGATGATACTGAATATGGTTATGACATGCAAAGACAAAATACAGTATCAAACCCTAAAAGTAAACCAATATTGAAAAGGAAAACATCAATAACTAAAACGTTTCCCAAAAAATTAATAACGCGACGACATACTCAAGAATTTACAAGAACAGAAGAGATTATTGGACATCGGTTACCTAAGAAAAGACGTACATCTTACTTCTTCTTTAATTTATTACTTAATTTTGATAATACTACACGAGTGTTACTAGGTATAATTGCTTATTTACCTAATCTGATTTACTCATTTTGTTAAAGTTTTAAATTAATATTTAAGCATAAAAAATGGCCGAATTTATAGTTTTTTATATAAAGTCTAATATTTAATTGATTATGACGTTATGTGTTACGCACAATTATATTATTTCAACTTGGCAATTATTGATCTCTGATTGTGATATGTTTATTTCATAAGTGCATAAGAATTTGAAACCAAGTGTCATGTGCCATAAAGCTTTCAAAAACGATACTTACATATTTTGGGTATTTTTATAAAATAATTATAATATAATTTTTCCTATGGTTTCGCGAATACTGATTATTATTGATATATATTATATAATTATATATTATTATTGATATATATTATATAATTATATATATATATATTATAAAGATGTAATTGTGATCTCATTACTGAATAAGATTTGTAAAAGTTTGATTAAACTTGTTTTTTTATTATTTTATATTGTTTAATTAAATAATAAGCTATTTGTTAAGTTCCTACACAATTTAATTAGACGTACTGATTGTCTATTATTTTTTATTAATAAATAAAGTTCTGATTTTCATAAAATAGTTTTTAACTTTTCAACTTTTTACCCGCAAGTGCTTATTTAAAAGGCAGTTAATTGCGAGCGAGATGTCTTTAACTGCCTTCTAGTTAAGCAATAGTAGAACCAGTATAAAATATGTTTTACAATACCGAGCTTAAAAGCGTTTAAAATCCCATAACTGCTTTCTAAGTAAGCGAAGTTAGTCTTCCAAGTGTTAGTTACTAGGCTATAAGTCTGTTAAAATCCTTTAACTGCTTTATAACTAAGTATATTTTGATAACTTTTACTATAAGTACAAGACGTGGCGGCTACAAGAAATTGCTTCACTATAAAGCAGTTAAGGTATGGTTAGCGGCCTTATAGTGCAGTATATTATGTAAAAATGAAAAAAAATTGCTTAGCTAAAAGTTAGAAAATGAATTTAAATAAAATGTTATTAATATAAATGAATGAACTAAATCACATATTGTGCAAAAAGACTGTGCCTACGTATATAACTTGCAACCTTGTTCCTAGGTAGCATACTTTTCAGGAGACATCAATTCCCACTTATTTTTGCGTTTTCTCGAAAACTACTTTTTGCACTTAGCGGCTTTTTAGTTAGTGGACGGCAGCGTGCGCAAGCCCGCGCCTATGGTGGCCGGGAATCCGCCTGGGATTCCCGACGCCCAGGGCGTCTCCAACGGCGGCAGGGGCTCCACCCTATATGGCGTTTCAGTTCAACCTCCGAGAGTATTTTATATGTTGATGGTATAATAATATGAGATAAATTTAATTATATTTCGACCCGGTACTGCTTACAGTATCTCCTCGTTTAGAGGCATAGAACGGCGTCATGTTATTACATATATGCTATCAGATCGATTATTGCTCTTTCTCCTAATATAAACCTCTCGAGGCTTTTTACAACGCCCCCGGGAAGGGATTTAAGTAATTCAATGCAAAGCGTAAATAAATGAAATAATAATATGAAGGCTTTCAAAGACGTTAGCATTGCTTTATTAAAAATCAGATACCTACAAATCCAAGAATTCTTTATCTTTTACTCCAATCAAGGAGGTAAGTAGACAAAGGAAATAGAGAATTCTCTAGTCTCTTTGAATTTATTTATCTTTTACCGAATAAAAGATAAAGTTAAGAGATATTAATTCTTGTAAGTATTCTTGAATGGAAATTTTCTTTTTGTATTTGTTTTACCTTTAGTCTGTTCATTAGCTTTTAGTAGACAACAAGTCAGGAGAAATAGGTAACAAGCATAATTAATATTATTTTATGTAATTGAAGAGAAAATATCTTCGACCAAAAGGACCAACTCCTTTTGGTTGAAGATAGATTAGTTAGGTTAGAGCAGTGTTTTTCAACCATTTTTATGACACGGCTCCTTTAGTATGAAGAAATATTTCGCGACCCCGTTGCTTTTTGTTTATGTTGTTTAAGTACGTAAAACACATTTTTTTACATCTAATGCGTCGCCAATTAGCTAACGCAATTTACGCGCATACGTACGACCACGGCTGATGCCACGATTTTTTGTTTATTTGATACAAATGATTATGTCCTTTAGTTAACAATTTTCTTAATAAATATTTTTAAACTTTATTGTTTTTTTTTTACAGCAGTAGCTTTCCCAACTTTTTGCAACTCCCTTCGTGACCCCCTAAAGAGGGGGAGCCTCTAGGGGATCGTGACCCCCAGGTTGAAAAACACTGGGTTAGAGGTTAAGAAAATTGCAAGTGAACTAAGATTCGTAAAATATATTTTTTTAAATAAAATAACCACGATATAATTTAGACCTAAAACAAAGCAATACGAAACTTTATAGTTGTTATCGGACAAGCTTGCCTCCATTTTTAGTAAATAGAAACGGACCTATTTGATACCTCGCACCAATTTTCCAAATTACACGACTGAGATATTTTACCTTTGGTATCAACTTGCAAAATATCAGCATCAACATCTCCACTACGAAATGCAGCAGTAAGTACCGCATTAACAGCGTTTTTATGTAAATGCAGAATCTTGCCAGCGTTATCGTTCAAATCTTGCTGAACTCTGGCTGAATGCCAGTTGGATTTTGAGTGGTTAAAAGATAAATTGAGCCCCGGAAAATTGAGGGAAGTAGGTAAAGATAATGGTGGACTGAGACGAGTCAGCTGAAAAGTGTTTTTATGGAGACGAGATACTAACTTTGTTACAGATAGTACTTGTTTCTTTTGATTGTTATCGTAATAAACGCTTCATATTTTTGTAAGGGTAAAAGATTTACCTAGATCTTTATTTAGATATCTTTTACCCGTCGCTTTTCCAACCCTATTTATTCATGTCGTGGGTACCTACGTTAAATATTTATATGGGCATACAAACATACAGATTCGGAACAAATATCTATAGGTCATCCGTTTAGGGGCTCAAAGGGCGTAAGGCATTAGCGTTACCTGTTCCTTACGACCTTTGAGCTCAAAGGTATCGATTTTTCGGCGAAAATTATATTTACAATAACTGAGGACAAACCCAGTCGGTTTTTTCCTGTGGTGAGAGTATTTAGGTAAATACTATAGAATAAAATAACATCAAGCTTGTACGCCCTGAAGGGACAGGCAGAAATGTTTAGTTTAGACATTATTTTCGCCACTTATGATTCAGTCACAAATACAGACTCCGAGTTTCTACTAAAAAGTTCCTGATGGAAAACCTCAATTAAACTGTTCCCAACCTTCTTTTTGAGGGTGGGAAATCATCAGATGACTTCGTGGGGTGAGTCAGACTTATAATGACTAAAACCCACCCATGTTCCTTCTATTGCCTATTGCCAAGGGCCCCGGTATCCCTTTCGGACTTTCCCGCAGCCCTGACAGGAACTGTTGCCAACCTGGAAATTGAAACTAGGAAAGGCCCAAGTCCCATTTGCGACCACTAAGACCAAACAGACGGTCATCAAAATCTGCTTAGCCTTTTACCAACTACGTTGGGATCAGCTTTCAATCTAACCGGGTGCAGCGGAATACCACTTTTTTTTACCAACAAAACGTCAAAAGTCATTTAGTCATAAAGACTTTACTTTTGAACAAAATATTTTTGCTTAATCATTGAAAACTCGCTCAAGTGATGTCGTTTCTAACATTATTCAATTGACACTTTTTTCAACCCTCTCCGAGTCGTGGCAGGAGCATGGGCAAATTACATTACGCGCGAGTGGAAGTATGAAAATAGAGGAAATGATGGCGGCTTTATCTGTTTATGTTCATAAAAGATTTGAACAATGTAGGAAGGATAACACACACAAAAATGTATATTTATGTTTGTGTGTTTTTTTTTTTGTTTATTATAACAGTGGTCACCATTAAAATACCCAAAAGTTATTAACACTGCAACTTTTCTTATACACGAAAGAAGAATAAATCAATTATTGATGTATTTCATCATATTTTTTTAATATAATAGCTAAGAATTAATATTCTTTTTATTTGACTTCTGTTCCGATTTAAATTCAATATTTAGTTCAATAATTAAGTTTAGAAAAACTGAAATTAAGAAGGTAATCGATTTTTGTCGCTGACTATACCGAGTTGGGGTTTTAAAAACTTGTCAAGAACAATGTGACTTTCTCAATATTATTGTTTCCAACACATGACAATTCTCGAACCCTTTTAGTTGTTATAAAACTCCAATCAAATTACTCCTGGATTTATACAGGAATCGAAATAACATGTTCACCCACACACACATTGTAGTCTATTGTATTACCCACAACAAAGAAACCAAACAACAATACGAAATATCCCTAATCCATCAAATCAAAGCCCACCGAACTATATTAGGTACCTATTAGTTGTTCTACTCTAGAAACCTCTTTCATCACTTATTACAAGTTAATCTCGCAAGCCATTAGCAATATTTGACAAGACCTTTAACATTATCTTACAACTTTCTGTTCGCGTATTACTACAAACTTTGTCATTCTCATTCCACTCCAATAACCCCGCATTATATTTTATAATAACCCCTTCTGCTCACTATGTAGTTGTACTTATTATGTAAAGCACCTGTGTACCCATATAATTTTGTATTAAACTATAATCCCACCAATTTACAGTGTCAGATTAATGCTGAAGTTGAAACTTGATTTTGGAACCGTTCCAGCTTGGCAGCATATTCGGCAATTTGGATACCTCGCCGATCTCGACTTTTTTATCGAACATTAGTAACAGTTCTAATCTAACTTTGTTTATTAGACTGCCAGCTACAGCTTAAAAATCTTTATGTAACACTTTTCAAAACTAGAATATGGAATATCGCGTGCATACGATATGCCGCCTTCGGGGACCTATACCAACTTAAATATTTGCCATAACGTACATTGCGAAACTCAAATAAGCTTAACTGGCAAGAATTCCACTTGGGAAATTTTCTGCAGCACTTACGGTGCTTTAACAAGATTGCTGATTTGATACAGTGAAGTAAATTATCAATTCGAAATGGCCCTTTATAAATATCTCCTTTAGAAACGGCGAGCTACTCGAAAAACGGAATTCGCAATCACAAAATAGGCTGACGTTTTCATTGAATTGAAAATGAATAAACCCATCCGAATTATATCAAGTATGATCAGATAAGAATTTGTAGGTACGAATGACAATTCAAATAAGGGTCGTCCCTACCTAGGCGGATTTCTAATCAGGATCTCGTTCGGATTATTGCCATGTGGCTTTAGTTGGAATCCTTACAGATAATTTGGGCCAAATATGCTCCAGCTGTGGCGGGTTTTTCAACTGAAATAAATGAAAGGTCGAGGAAATACAGCCATTACGTTATGCCGCGGTCCAATTTCCTTACACCTGCAAATAGCGCGTTCGATTCAAAAGATATTTTTTAATATTTCCGTGTCGGCACTGCGAGATGTATGGGCCTTTCATACCTCTGAAAGCTTATTTATTTTGTGTTTCCTCTTTGTAATATTCTGTGAAACTATCAAATGGGGACTGTATATTTTGGAAATCTATAAACAACTGTATTTTGCGGCAAATTGAAATTGTCATTGCGACATGCTGTGAATAACATGGAGTATACTACGTGTGTATAGCGTTCAGGTATGTTTTTGGAAGTTAAATATTCCTTTTACGGCGGAAACGTGTGGTTATCATTTGTGTTTGTGTTCATTTTTTGTTACTTTTATGATTGTAATATGAAAAATGTGGTATTACGTGTAATGTTTTTTTTGTGTTCGTACTTATTACTAATGCTTTTACGTTAGGGAATATTAGCTTTGGAAATAAAATAACGTTGAATACAGACTATACCTGGACTAAAAGCATATAAATAAGGTTTAATACACATACTTTCTCGATGTCTGCCTCGTTGGTCGCAAGCGCTACTGTTGAGCACGAGGTTCTGGGTTCGGTTCCCAGGTCGGGCAAAGTGTTAAGGCTCGTGCAAACTGACGTGTCTTGCCGTGCGACGCGATTCTGCGATATATATACATTGGAGAAAAAATTCTATGAAAACGCGCACGAAACTACACAGGACCGACCTGTCGCGCCGGGATACAGTAAAATAATGCTCTTTTGTGTCGCGTCGCTAGCGCGATGCGTGATCGCGGAGATATCGACGCGACACCTTTTAACATTTTTTCTTTGGCGATAATATCGCAGAATCGCCACGCGACACGCTGCGCGATCAGTTACGCCAGTCTATATGAGCCTTTATTGGGGTTTTCCATCTGGAATGTCATAGTAGCACCCCGGAGTCTGGATTCATTCCCAGTTGAAGGCGATAGGCTCGCCACCATTACATGGGTCTTAAACATAACTGGCGCAATAAGGGCCAATAATACATTTACACCTTTGCCTAACCCTTCGTGGAATACGTAATGTTATGTACATTGTCGATAATTATTGAAAATATAAAAATGTGAAGTTGGCACAAATAAAATCAAGTAATGGGTTGGAACAAATTATCGATAGCGAAACACTACCTATCTTCACACATTTTTAGTGCGCTAAAACGACTCTAAAACCGCAGAAGTTATTGCTGAAATGTTAAAGAACAGTTAACGATGTCGTCAGAGGACTCATTTCGTTCACATTTATGTGTAGTGCAGGAAGATAAGTTTTAGTTTTAAAACTTGTTTTTATTTTACTTTTATATCTGCGATTTAAAGTTTTTGGAAGGAGCATAAGTGCTCGGCGACGCCGCCGCGCCGCCACCGCGCTTTCGCCGCGCCGACACCACGCCGCCGCCGACAAGATGCCGCGCCGCCGCCACGCCGCCACCACACCACTAGTATTGTTTAAGGGGGAAGCGCTACGGTAGCCCGCGAAATTCAAATTTTCTTACGTTTTTTGCAATTTGCAGGTCAGTGTAAGGTTATAATAATTATGTTGATCTAAATATTATTTGCGGCCGTAACAAATATGGGGTTAAAGAATTATAAACATCAGAATCAGCAATACAACTCTCTAAGTTTATGAAAGTGCATTGAATGACTATTTCATGAAATCATGACATTTGGCACTTTCATGAACTTAGAGAGTTGTATTACTGATTCTAATGTTTATAATTCTGTAAACCCACATTTGTTACGGCCGCCAATAATATATAGATCAACGGACAACCTGACACTGATCTGCAAATTGCAAAAAACGTACGAAAATTTGAATTTCACGGGCTACTTTAGCGCATCTACCTTAAAGAGTTTATATTTATATACAGTAAGAGTTTATATTCCCAAATATTTAAAAGAACCTAGCCTCGCCTCCGGTTACATGGGAACTATAGGTAGACCTCTGCCGAACCCTTCAGGGATTACAGGCGTGATGTTATGTTATTTAAAAGAAGCGTATTACCTACTATTCTTTGTTTAGCTGCTCCATTTTGGTTATTGTTAAAAACCGGCCAAGTGCGAGACGGATCCGGTTCCGGACCGCGGAAACTATTAGGTACAGTTTACTTTCCTTTTATTTCTTCCGCCATAGGCGTTTTATTTTTATTTGCGTGTATTTGTATTGGCTACTACCTATTACGGATAAACAGATAGACGATACACGCACAACTATATGGAAAATTTATACTCTTAAGACTGAGGCACATTTATTGGGTGGGCACCACGCCTTGAATCCACGCTTTTATGTACTGAAATGCGATGCTAAGCGGGGCGATGCGGCTGTAATATGCGCTTGCCTTTATACGACGTTTATGAATCCTAATAATATCCTAACTAATATTATAAATGCGAAAGTGAGTTCGTTTTTTTATTTTGTTTGTTACGATTTCACGCTAAAACGGCTGAACGGATTTAGATGAAATTTGGCACAGGGGTAGACCTTGACCCGGAGAAGGACATAGGATATCTTTTATCACGATATTCCCTCGGGATCGAGACTTATGCGGGTGGAACTTCGGGGCGCAGCTAGCAAGTGAATATAACTGCAACTATTTCAACGATGCTATTTGCCGCCTATCCAGACAACTTACTTCAGAGTTCACCTTCTATGTATATTGAACTGCTGGTGACCCACTTAAACGTTGATATTAAATACCTTAACTGAAGTCTAGAAACTATTGAATGGTCAACAAAGGGTACAGATTTATTTGTACTCAGTAGCACACAGGTCGGGACTTTAAGTTAAAAGTGACCTAAGATAGTTATCCTGAAGCGATTTTTGTTGTAGTGTGTTATTTCGTTTTCGCTTAGCGTTTTTTCTGACTTTTTTTTACTCGGCTCCTCAGATTCCTAGCATGATGTTAAATAGCATAAAGCCTTCTTCAAGAATTGGGCTATCTAATGCAAATTGTTTGTTCAAATCCGACTGGTAGTTCCAGAGATTAGGGCGTTCAAACAAACAAAAAACAGACACTTCTGCTTTTTTTTAGTATTTATTAGTGTTGCTCGCGTCTCTTCGGCGATGCAGATGTCCTTCTCCAGGTCTACTAATGTGCCAAATTTCATCATAATTCGTTTAGCCGTTAGCGTAACAAAAACAAACTCACTTTCACATTTATCATATTAGTTAGGATACTCGTAGATTACAACCAGCTGCTGGCAAGATTTTCTGTTTTCCCCGTTAGATAATACCTACCTACATCTGTTCAATAAATCAGTGGAATCCATCATCTCGGTCAGGATAAAGAGACCAAGGTTAAGATGGAACGGCGAAATTTTTGCAAACTTTCTCAAACTTTACGACTTTGTTTCAGAGTTTCAAAGCTAATAATTTTTTATCTTCTCGCTCGAGATCGTCCGTGGGACAAAGTCGCGATAAGCCTCGTTTACGTTGGTTGAGTAAGAACACGAGTACTAGCGGGAGAGTGCTTATAGTCTGTTTTTAACCGACTTCTTCAAAAAGGAGGAGGTTCTCAATTCGTCTGTGTTTTTTTTTTTTCTTTGTATGTATGTTACGCGATTACTCCGCCAATTATGAATAGATTTTTATGATTCTTTTTTTGTTTGGTAGGTCATGCTTCAGAGGTGGTCCCATATTTTTTTTTTTAATTTTGCTTGCGTAGTTTTTGAGTTAGCTTCAATAATTACGTATTTTTCCCACTTTGCGTATGTACCTAAACGATATCTTAATGTTCCTTCACGGTTATTTACATAGCAGGTAGTGGTATTCGAATTTGTGTGGGGTAGGTACCACAACTAAAAAGGGAAAAATAAAAACTATTTACAAAAAATTAAAACCGAATATTGTTGAGCGTGCCCGTCTGCTGGCTGTGGGAGAATGGGAGTCGGGCTTATGGCTTCAGGCGCTCCCGTCATCCACCATAGATACTATGATGGATGACTCATCGTTTCGGCTCGCTACATGTCTCCGCTTAGGCGCACCTTGTGTCGCTCCGCATCGGTGTCACTGCGGCGAAGCTGTCGACGGTCTCGGGCACCATGGCCTGTCCTGCTACAGGAGTGCAGGCCGCATAGCACGGCACGCCAGCATCAACGATATTATTCGTCGAGCCCTTGTCACCGCCGGCGTACCAGCGGTATTAGAAACAAACGGCTTGGTACGTGACGATGGGAAGAGACCAGATGGCATGACGTTGCTGCCTTGGAAGGTGGGTAGGCCTCTGGTGTGGGACGCAACGTGTGTCGACACCCTTGCGCCATCCCATGTTCCTAGCACGGCGGGCTGTGCTGGCGCCGCTGCTGCGGCTGCTGAGACCCTCAAGCGGCGCAAATACTGTAACCTTGTGGGCAACTACAGTTTTGAGCCGTTTGGGGTCGAAACGCTCGGGTCATGGGGCCCGAGTGCGCGTCTCCTTTTTAAGGAAATTTCTCACCGACTGGTCGATACTTCACGTGACCAGAGGGCTGGCTTATTCTTTGGCCAAAGAATTAGCATTGCCATTCAACGTGGCAATGCTGCCAGTCTTCTGGGCACGTTTCCGGATGACAGCGATGCGGACGAATACTTCGACGCCTGAGGGTCCCTTTGTTTTTATATCTATTAGTAAGTCCTTTTAGTTTTAGTTTTTTTTGTTAATTATTAATTCCATAAAATCAATACTTAGGCATGTAATTAAATTATAATATGGCCAGATATAGGTATATCTAGGTTTTAGAGGTCTAAAACCGAATTCCAACAAAAACACTAAAAACGTGAAAAAAACTTTTATTTCGAAAGTCGTTGGCAAAAAACGAAAATTGAAAAGCAAAGACACCGACTTCCGAAATAAAAGTTATTTTTCACGTTTTTTGTGTTTTTGTTGGAAGTCGGTTTTTTTTTTGTAAAAAGTTTTTTAATCTCGTAGATTAATTTGACAAAAATCGTGAATATTTAATTTTGTGAAAATGTCAAACTCCAAGTTGAAAAAATTGTTCTTACAATCAATTGAAATGTCAAATTACTACGAGATTAAAAAAATACTTTAAGTTCTATATTATTATTTTCTTAGCTCTATGGCAGCAAAGGTAGCTCAAAATAATAATGTCTGTAGTTCAAAATAAAAATCTTCTTTCCCATATTTCTTCATTTAAATTGGCTATACCTAGTTGTGTTTTTATGCCTGAATAATTTGGAAAACTATTGTATCAACAGTATCCTTAACTACCCTGGTAAATACATGATAACAACTAGAACTACACGAGCTAATTGTTGAATGTATTTGCACCAGGCAGACAATGGTATTAAAACTCAACACTAGAGGTAATGGAGAGGTTTTGTCCGGTTGGCTTTGACAATCAACCTCCGTGAATATTTTATAATTAAGTTAATGGCGTATTTATTGAGATTTTAGGGGTATGAGGAACAGGGTATAAAGTTCACTCATCCACCATAGAAAAGGGAGGACCCTTCCGACCAGACGAGTGTTGTGTCTGGCGGGCAACTGCCCAATGATTGATATTGGGTTTTTGTATATATATGTCCACTGCACGGTAAACTCTAATTGCGCGATGCAGGATTTTTGTGTGACGTCAGGTCTTTGATGCGTAGTTCGCATGTGGCGATGTAGATACCGCCACAAGATAAACACTATTTCATATTTAGAAAGATAGAAAAAAAAGTAGAGGATTTGCTTGCAGAGCTGACAGCCTGCGTCATGATGTAAAATCCGTAGCATCAATTATAGAAATACTTATGATAAACTTGCTGTTACCTACGATTTCTTTTGCGATCCAGGATGAAAAGTAGCCTATGTCTTTCTCCGGGTCATGGTCTACCCATGTGCCAAATTTCATCCAAATCCGTTCAGCCGTTTTAGCGTGAAAGCGTAACAAACAAACAAATTCACTTTCGCATTTATAATATCAATAAGTTAGGATAAATACTAAATACGCCTTTCATTGATAATTCCCGGTACAGTACTCGACCAATGTAAACAAAGCATACGACTGCCGAAGTTATTTTGCCGCCAGTTCCCAATGATAACGGCAGCAGCCTGATTCCCAGTCTATTGGAAGAGGAATGAGCTACAAGTTTTAATTGAAAACAAATGCCTAACTTCATTACAATAATGCCTGACTGACTGGAATGTAAGCTGAAGTATTTGTAGTGAATGCTCTTGATAAGGCGTCAGAAAGCACCATAAGCCGTTGGTCCCAGCTTTCATTCGAGATCTTTGACAGACGTTATGGGTAGTCAGAAGCATAAAAGTCTGACAACCAGTCTTACCAAGGGGTATCGTGTAACCTACTATCTGGGTTTTGGTCAGATATAGGCCGTCGCTCCATAATGCGCCTATTATTTAGCTGCATCTGGTTAGACTGGAAGCCCATCCCAATATAGTTGGGAAAAGGCTAAGCAGATTGATTTTGCTCTTGTTAATAAAAGTTGGTCGTTTTTTTTTTTTTTTTTTTAAAAGTACCTATATTTTATTTTAAAAAAATATTTGCGCTAATAAACACACCGGGTTTCACACAAACAAACTGATTCAAAACGATTGTTTTCCAAAAGTAGCGGAAAACATACTAAATTCAAAGCCAGAGAACAACCGTTTCGCCCCCAATCTTTAGTGATGAATCAAGAATTCCATTTGTACAGAACCTTCAGCTAATACTTAGTACATTTGGGGAAGAAATATTAAAGAAAAGGCGATGGCGACGTCTTAGGTTTGTGTATTGAGCCTTGTGGCCGTGCCCTTTGATAACCAAGAGAAAATATTTATAATTAAAATTAGCGACCCGCCCATGCTTCAAGCGGTTATCTGGCCTTGAAAAAAATTGAGATTACTTTATTATATGTTTTAATATGAATGTATTATACAACGTGTAACAGAATAAGCGCAAGACCTGAAAGTAGTTTGCTCAGAATCGGCTTCTGAATCGATTTCCATCATTATTTATATGTGTTAATTTTTCATGAAAAAAATCTTTTCTTTAACTGAAATTAGAACCACCGCGTCTTACCAAGGTAATAAGATATTTTATTTAAGGAAATTTAAGCCTTATCTCAAAGGAATAAAGCCTATTCAAATGCATAAACAAATTTGTAATACGCTCATAGCTATCCTATGTTTCATGTTTAGTCAGGAAGTCTATTTTGTAAAAAAAAACTAGGTGTCGTTTAATTAAATTAAATTACAGATATTATTTTAGTCTTATAATTTAATATTCTAATTGGGGTGTATGAGCTCTTGCGTTTATTCCGTTACAGGTTGTATACTTATACCTCCCAGAATAAGTTCTCTATGTAACCAGGGATGTACTTGTACCGTATTTTACGGTTTACGCGTGTGCCACCCGGTGTCTTGGTGATGGTGATAACTACATCAAAATCCATTGCATATTTTAGAAGAACAACGCGTTCACACAGACTTACATGAAAATCGACTTTAATTTATAATATTACTACTCAGAAATTGTATACAACGTGTCGTGAATACAATACTGTGAATTCTTGTGAATTCTTGCAAGCCTAGTACTTTTTGTGCCATTTTTGAAGTTTATCATACGAAGCAACCAAATCTCCCCCTTTTCACCCCCTTAAAGGTCAAATTTCCAAAAACCTTTTCTTAGTACACTATAAACGAAAGCCATGTGCAAAATTTCACATTCCTACAGTAGTAGTTAGTAGGTTGTGCGTTGATAGGCCTGGACGCGAAATCGGATGTTACAGATGAAGTGCCTTTAAGGTTTTTAGTTTGTTGACTTTGACATATTCTTGATAAGACACTTTTGAAATTGTATGGTTTATCTTGGTGATGTTACTTCTGCCGTATAATGAATCTGCCAAAAAAAGAATCTGCCGTAACAAGAATCTGCCCAAACCAGAATCTATCCTAAACGGAATAATCCGTATAGATTTACTGTATTTCTAAATAAATCCGGTTCATAAGTTGGTATTTTTCCGTTCCATTTCACTTTTAACTGTGTGAAAAAGTCCCACAAACAGGTGCGATATTGCAGGTGTGACAACGGTAGCATTGCTTGTCGCACCCGCGATATCGCGCCTGTTTGCACGAGTCTTTAAAAGTGAAATCGTACGATGAAGGAAAAAAAAATCATGGGAAGAGTTTCATTTACCTTTGCTCAGTTTCTTACTCAGTAAAGGTAAATGAAACTCCTCGTTTATGCTAAGTTCTTCGTATTCATAACTAGGACTTTGCTGTTATGCAGACCATTAGTCAAAGAAATTAATTAACTGTGACCAGTATCTCATGTTGCCTTTTCGCTTCAAAAGCAAACTACTAAAAGTAATTATGACAATATTTCTCCTTCCATCTTTCTTTTTTTTTTTTTGAGGTTGGGAAATCATCCAATGACTTCTCCTGCTCTGGGCGGAGCGTGGCTAACCTGGGAGTCTACTCTCTAACTCCGTCAACGAAGATATGGGGGGTTATTCCGTTTAGCAATAAATCCGTCAAATAATTTTGAATTAGCATCGTGTCTGAGACGCATTCCGTCGATTTAAGTATGTCAGAATTGAATCATGTCGAACTATGCATTATTGTCGAAGTAGTATGTCGTCGAAGTAACATCATTTCGTAGTTAAATCATGTCGAAGAAACGTTTTGTCGGAGTAGAGTAGTGTCGGACTTAAGGCATGTCGAACTAAAGTATTGTCGAAGTAACGTGTTGGTAGTACATTCTTAGTTTAGGACCACTAATCATATTATGTCCGTAAGTGTCACGGAGTAGGAAACGCCCGCATCTTCGGCCGAGATTAGGGACTTCGTGCTTAGGATGTAGACCCACAGCACGCGTAGCGTGACCACAATAGAAACAGGTTTTGCCGATGGAAGAATAGACAAAATGACAGTTATACAATCTGTCATTTTTTCTATACTGCTATGGTGGTCATGTTATGCGTGCTGGTGTCAAAGTCTTCATGTCACCCACTGGCTTCTGATTTTGGCTTCACATACCGTCGAGAAATAATTATCTCTCAGGCATGCCGGATTCCTCACGATGATGTTTTCCTTCACCGTTTTTGTGAGTGTGATAAATAAACAATACGCACAATACATGAATCCAAAAAGTCAGAGGTGCGTTGCTTGGGCTCGAACTCGACACCTATGAGTTGTCAGTCTGACGGTCACACCACTAGGCTGTCACAGCTCCTTCCATTTTAATAGTCATTCTTTGAATATCTAGAAACGACGCTTGACATCTACGACTTTCATTTCTAATTAGAATAGATGGCTACTCCCAAAATTCAAATTTACGACTTCAAATTGAAGTCCCAACGTGTTTTTTGACTGGACTAATTAAATGAAGCTTGAAATCTTTTTTGTTCGAGTTCTACGAGTATAATCTTCAGTCGACCGTTCGTTCTGATAACAACTCGGGGTTTCTTTGTATAAGCTCGTGGCGGAGAATAAATAATAGTACTTTGTGACTTTTATGTACAGTCAGCAAGAAAACTCGATTAACACTGTTAATTGTACTTAGTCCTTAGTTTTTGTAGTTTTTAGTTAGTCCTTTTGGGACTTAAATATAATGATCGAAATGTGGGTGTAGATACCTTCTGCCTAACCCATCGGGAAATACCAGGCGTGATGTAATGTTATATTATTTTACCTACCTAGCATCAAAATGGATACAAGATATTTTGATACATTGCTTTTTAGTAGGTGTTCCATGTAATAGCTAAGAATTAAAACTCCTTAAGTTTTATATCAGTTCAGATTTAGATGAATAATTTGCTCAATAATCTATACATGGTACAAAACAAATTCGAAAAAAAAAATATTGCATAGGTCATATGTTATACGGATCGGACAGGGTTTTGTTTACACGCTGTATAGCTCAAAAATCTCAATGTATCGATGTCGTCATTGCGCCCGTGTGGAGCAGGGGCGCGTCGCTAATTAAGAAAAAAAAATAAAGTGTCAATCGACTTTAGTTGCTGATCGTACTTACTGAATAAGTGAAAGTATAGTCTGCGAAATCGGTGCTATTGTGTATTATTATGAATAATATCTGCGTTCGAACCCTCCAATTAAATAAAATGTGGTTATAATACCTAGTTCACCACATTTATGTGTACAGGGGATTTATATTCACCACTCTAGGCGTCTAGACGGCTGAATGTATTTTATTGTCTTAGTAAAAGCGACATTGAAAACTTTCCAAAATGTTCGACTTTATTATTTTAAGCCCTGGGTTCTGAAAGCTGATATTTATTCTGTTGTCAAATGTCATGTCAATTTATAAGATTGTTATTTTTCCAATGGCACAATGGTGAGCTACACGGTTTGATGGGAGATTCAAAATCAAAATAAAAAAAATAAAAAATATTTTATTTCACTTAAACCTACATCACATGGGCATTTATGAAACGTCAGAAGCTAGGTGCACGGTTCCAATTGGTCGTTTCCTATGGAGAAGAGCCGGTAAGAAACTCCACGGTTACTCTTTTAAAAATAATTGGCTTTTATCATATTTTCGCGTAGGCCTTAACACTAACTATATTTAAGCGAGCACGCCCTTTGTGCCTGGAGGTTTTTATTTAGTATGAGTTGAGTATTGGTTGGTGACACCAACTTGGTGTATTGGCGTGTGCTAGCTGACATATGGCTAATAATTAGATTTATGTTTTCATCATCATCTGCCTAGCCTTTTCCCAACCATGTTGGGGTCGGCTTCCAGTCTAACCGGATGCAGCTGCAGTCTAGAATGCGAAAGTTCTTTAAAATACAGGATTGCCCCTCAGATCTCATCCGGACATTCTGAAACTGAACACAGTCTTCTTACACTACTTACCTATCTCATACAAGTTTTGACTGTAGGGCACATTTATTTTTGTTTTCGAGACCAAACGACGGTCAGTGGGCCTAAAACGGCCGCATTAGCAATTCCTCTAAAAGCATTTCATTTCCTGAATTTCCAGCTGTCATTAGCAATTCATCTAATTGACACAAAAGCAATTCATACTATGTGGACCATTTTAAAAATTTCCATAGAAAACTGTCAAACAGATGAATTATTTCGCATAAATCGCACGCAGATCATACTATGAATTGTCATTTTGTTACATTTTACGATGATTCATTATATTTTGATAATATGATTCTGCCAAAATGACTGTTTTAAGCCCCCTAATTATTTATATCAATATACTTAACCTAAGCAAGGTTCCATATCCTTCTGTTCTAATTCATGTTTTTTTTTAAACTTCCTTAGATTACTTACCACATAGATTGTTTATGATACCCACTTACAAAAACACACATGACGCAATCTTGACCAGGTTGCACCGGTTTTTCATAAGATATCGTCACTTGTGGATCTCTCTTTCATAAGATATCGTCACTTGTGGCTCTTCATCAAATTGCATAATAAATGCAGCATAATATAGAATAAATAAATGCTATAGAAAATTCTATAGTGTTTTTTTATTTATTTCATCGTAGACGTTGTTACCCTCAAACACTTGAGTCCGTGTCGCCGTCATAGTTAACAGCCAACCTCATTTTTTTGCGTCTGTAGCTGTATCGGAAATAAGGTGTTTATAAATAAAACTCTCACATCACGGGTAGAAATATTTATTACAACAGAATTGAAGACTATACACAACCTAATAATTACAATATACACGATATTATCTTTAACAGGAATACATTTTGTACAATTAATTTTTAATATTTCAACGATGAAAATCTATGAATTTGTTCTTAAACATTTTATGTTAACATTACAAATACAGGCCCATTTAAATGTTTAACTTGTAAGAACAATGCAATAAATTGTGATTTATGCTAACAGAGGTTTTAATGAATTTAAGCTTATTTTACGTAACAATTTTTGGAAGTTTCGATTTCTCTTCTTACTTTTGATAATAGTGATATAATGTGCTCTTATTATGAACATTGACTTAGGTTCCTATTTTTTTAAAGACATGAGAAAACTGAAAGCTTATTTTTTCTGATACCAAAGCTCAAGGATAATTATGATAAACGGAGATACAATACTGACTGATTCAACATGTGTAATGATACAAGGCCGTTTATCTACATACACGACAATTTCTGTCTTCGAAAGGCCCAAAAGACTATGGGATCGTAATTACTTCCAAGTATACTTATTATGCAACTCACCGTAAACTTGCAAGTTACTTTAGAACGTCTCTGACATTACTTGCAGAGATTTTTCGGATGCGAAAAAGCGGTCTACAGACAAGCGTACATTATAGCCGCATCGGGCCATAGCGCATCGCATTTCAATACAAAAATTTCGCATATAGTGTGCGACGGTTCTCTCAAAATGTTTGAAAGTGATGTTTGTGAGGATTTTTGCGTTGTGATGTATCCCGCCCAAATTTGCGTCAACCCTGACTAATTAACTTCTATAAAGCTTGTCAACTTTGAAATGCGTCCCACTGCCGCATTTACGCACACGGTAACGCGGATATCTATTAACGGCCAGTTTCTTCATCAAAAGTAACAACCAAAGTAACAGTCAACTGTTCTTCCGCGCTGTTGGATTTACATCCCTCGCCTCAGCGCCGAGGATTGAAAATACAGGTAGGTACTTGCCTAGTATTTTCAACAATAATTCAATACAACTTACTTAATTTTTATTTTTACAATAAATTCTTTATGTTTCTTTGAGTTGAATGTAATTGTCAACTGTCATGAACGCTGGATTTTTTTTGTACGGTTTAACTAAAGAGTTCGATTTGCGCAGTACTTAATATGCATTATGTACCCTACCTAACTAATGAATGAGTAGATAACTGTTTCTGTATAATTTCCTGTCCGTTTAGTATCTACATCAGCAGAGCACTACGATCACTTCATACAGTGGTATCGTTTAACTTTAAAACATCCACCGTACCACCAGGGGTACGGCCAGGGGTACTGTGGGTCTGCAGTGGAAAATACAACAGTGCTGTTATTTTGGCTGTTACTTTTGATGAAGAAACTGGCCGTTAGAGTGGACAAGCAGTTAAATTAATTAACATGAAAATATTATTGCATTCCGTCCTTGCTCAAGCATCGTTACAAGTTTAATTCAGAAACTAATTCCAACAAAGCATCTTAAAAGTCTAGACGTTAGATGTGCCATTGTTTTATAAATGACACAGAAAGAGAGGCAGTATAAGTAAGAAATATTACAGGCCAAATTTTATCACTTAAGAATATATAAAAATAAAACAAACACACACTCGCAGTACATTTTCCAAAAGAGTTAACGTTGGTAGTTAATGAGGCAACCTCAGCAAAAGGAAAATAAAAATTCATTTCACTTCTATGTCACTTCCATATACCTACATACTTTCGTGTCAGGCTGTGTGACCGCGATGTTCTTTTAAACTACGCAACGGATTTTGATGCGGTTTTCAGTATCATTTAGAGAATTTATTTATATCCGGAAGGTTTAATGTGTATAAAAATTATATTAAACTTACCTTTAATAAAGAAATCGTGAGGTTTTGTCGTCGTAAAAACCGTGCGAGGCAGGGGCCGCTCACTAGTACAGGATATTTAATAAAAGGAGAGCATTCATAAAGGGCCGGCCAGCGAAAAAAAATGTGTAGGTAAGCCTGGTCAGGGAAGTTTTCCTAATCATTTTCTACTGTGGCGCCGAATCTCTGCGACCATTCCTTCAGCTGTTTTTCAAAATTGAAAAATCTAGGTACCTTGAGACATCTTTTGTGTCTTAGGCTGCGTTTCCACCAGAGATGTGCGAGGATGCGTAGCGAGGGATGTGTTTGTAAAGAATCAATAGAATCGCTTCATTTACCTCGCCTCGGTCAACACAGCTCTGGTGGAAACGGCTCAGCGGAGCTAGATTTTTGCGCATACAAAACAAGCGAGGGATGTGTACGAGGGATGTGTGCGAGGGATGTGTTGCGAGGAATGTGTGTTGAGAAGGATGTGTTGCGAGGTTTGCGCATACTGTACCAGCCAGTCCATCCATCCTCGCACCACACATTAATGCGCATTTTCACAGCTCCGTTACACATCCTCGTAGGCACATTTTCATCGCACAGCTTTGGTGGAAACCCCCACACATTTCCACAGCACAGCTAGACATCCTCCCACGACACATTTCCATCGCACATCTCTGGTGGAAACGCAGCCTAAAACGTGAATGGTCTCTTTTCTCGGCCATTTTGTTTTGCTCAATTGCGTTAGACTCATGTATAATTAAAGGATAAAATGGGCTATAATCTTGATAAAGATGGTAGTATCGTTACGCGAGATCAAAGAAATTGGACATGAAATGCTTTTGTACGAGTCGTCTAATTATAATGTTGTGTTATTTTGTAATGAGAAGGAAGAAAATTCTTAGTATTATACACAGCGTGTATCAAAAATGTGTGGTCATATTTAAAGGTGTGGTACAGACCATCAAAGTGAACAACTTTCTCCATGAGACCAACATCGTTAGTTGCGAAAAAATCGATCGAAATGAGTCAGTGAAGTTTTAGACAGATGATTATTTATTCGCGATTAAAGAAAGAAAGAAAAGAAAGAATAACGTTTATTTGGACACAGTTCGTGAAACACAAAATACAAATAACAAAATAAAAAAAATAAAAAAAATTGAAAACAATTACGATTGATTACGATGTAGGTCAATCTGCCTAGCCTTTTACCAACTATATCGGGGTCGGCTTCCAGTCTAACCGGATGCAGCTGAATGCCAGTATTTTACATGCAGCGACTACCTATCTGACCTCCACAACCAGTAACTGGGCAATACGATACTCCTTGGTAAGACTGGGCCCGTAACGACTGTCAAAGATCCACGAATGTCAGCCGGGACCAACAGTTTAATTAACGTGCTTTCCGAGGCATGGAGGAGATTCGTTATATAAAGACGGTCACCCATCCACAGACCAACCCTGCATGCGTAGCTTAATCTGATGGATCGACCCGAGCGGCTGTTATTACTTAGCCACGAGCTCCTCGCGATTACGATGTAGGTTCCATGGAGAAAGTTGTTCATTATGATAGTCTGCTCCAAACTCTTAATAAGACCATGCATTGTTTATACAACATGTTTATGTATAGTCGTCCTTTCTGTAGCAGCATGCTCGGTTTTCAGGACTTAGTTGTTACCAATGAAATTTTTTGTCGGTTTGCCTAGAGTATTTTAAGCAGTTTGTGTCCTAACATAGGATATAACATCACGCCTGTAATCTCCAAAGGGTTAAGCAGAGGTGTATCTATAGCATACTCGCTTTCGCCAGTTATGTTCAAGTCCCATGTAAAAGGGGCCGAGCCATTTGCCATCAACTGGGCAATACTGTAGACTCCGAACTGCTATTGATAAAAACCCAATAACACTTTGCTCGACCTTGGAATTGAACCCAGGACCTCATGCTCAGAAGTAGCGCTTGCGACCACTAGTTATGTGTCCTAGTTGTGGGTTAATTAATGAAAGTGGCCTGTGGCTATTCTTTTGAATGAAATAAACAAATGTTTTGTTGTCTCGAGCAGATGACACATAAGATTATTCCTTTAAAAATCTCATATTGGTGTGTGGTAAGACTGTACCATTTCCGTTCTTTTGTTTATAGGACCATATGCGAATAGGTCATTTTGCTAAAGTGTCGTATTGATTATGGGTCGTTTTGCTAATAGGTCCATTTGCTCTTATGACGTTTTGATTCGGAGGGGTTTTTTCCTATTGGCCCCAAAAAGATAAGTACTGAACTGTCAAACACTTTCATGATGTATGCAATATATTTGTTTCGTGTTAAAATCTGATGTATTAAAACCTTGACAGAAATCATTACAATATGTTCGAATTGATACGAAATCAATATTGATTATTAATTCATGATACGTAGCAATTAAACGTGACACTATTAATATTAACTTGCATTGCTAATGGACTATACGCGCCAATCACGCTGCTTGCGCGTGCAGACCGCGTGGAAGGTGTTGTGTTGGGGTCGATTCCCAGCAACTGGCAGTTCCACTGCTATTGTGTATTCTTTACATCATATCTACTTATTGTTTTAGGTACACAAACACTGTAGGAAAATTACTAGTTTCCGCATCAAACACTTTAAGTTATGACATGTATGATCATCTTGATATCATTAAGAAACGTCGGTATGAATTTATTACAATGAACAATAATTCACATTAGATATATCTTCTGAAAATCAAAATTTTAGTTCGACATATTTTTTTACGCACGTGCAGAAAGTTATGGTAGCCATACACGTTACGATACCTATACTTGCACAAGTCTGCGTGATACCGATTGGCTTGGATATTTGTGCTAAATCATCGCACACATCACACGTTAATGTATACTTGTGTAAGTCCAATTTTGCGCAAGTATATCGTAACGGCATTACACTTTAGATTTTAATTTATTTTCATGCCTAAAACCTACTTATCTCATTGGCCATTCAGATAAATAATTATGTAACATAACTTTATAGTGTTTGTGACTTGTCGCTGCTACCAGCATCATAGTTTAATAGATCTCTGATTCTGTGGTCAATCAATAGTCAATGGGTAATAAATTAATCATGTCTATGCATAGGAAACCGCTTTTGCTTAATGAGGACCCACCCTCACGGCGTGGAAAGCTTGTTAAACATTCAGTGTCGGTTGCGAAACTAATGAAATGTTTTTGAACAATATTCTATTTTAACTGCACAAAACATTTAGACTACCAAGTGTATCTTGATCAGTCAGTGTATCCTTTAACAACAACTTTTAAATATTTAAAAAGAATGGGTTCATTTTAGTGCGAAACTCAAAGTATCTCTCAAAGTACAAAACTCAGCATAATGCAGTAGCATAATGCGGTTTAGCGCTGATTTTTGCGACAGCCTGGGTTGAAAAAATGACGTCAACCACCGAGGTATTGTTATTAGTAGGTATAATGCTTGACCCTGCCTGCCAATGCCCGCTAATGTTTGCCTGTTAACTCGTCTTTGTTGCTACCAACTACAGACAATGATATGCAGACTAAATCCCCTAAATGATTAATGTTTCAACAATGATAAAACAAATGAAAAGCGGAATGTGTGTGACGTGTGCATTCTTCACTGCCACTCAAATTCGATTATTTAAAATTGTTATTCTAAAACAAAACACATAAGCAATAAAAAACAGAGCATTCCTGTACCCGATCAACGATAACAGGGAAAGTATTTACATCAATTCCAGCTTAAATTGTGAGCGCATTCTCGCTTTCGCTCAAAAAATAGGTATATTCCTACCTAATAGAGTATAACCCTTGCTAAAATTCCCGAAAGCTAGATAATTGTAAGCGTCCCGGCTTACGAAGCTCGCATTCGGAATGTTTCCCGAATCACACATCGGGTTAATCCCTTGGGGAGTCTCCTTTAACGAGATGATTTTTTTGCCCGTACACTCTATGACACGTGACACCCTTGACAAAAAAAACATTAATTTTATTTATTAAAAGCGTGCGGAGCTTGCCCTAATTACTGGCTGACAATAAATTGACACACATCGAGGTGATGTAAATACTTAATATAATTAGATACTATGTTCTTCGAAATTAAGTTGATTTTTTTTTTTTCAAAAACTTCTGGAGATGATTATCGGGAGGTACAAAAATATTTTGTATCAATAGGTTTTTTCTGAGTAAACCAAAACCCTGAAAGCTTTAAGGTTAATAAAATACTTACTCAAAGTAATTAGCAAAAGTCTTGAATGTATTTCAGGTTCATAAAATATTAGTATTATTATAATCTGATCAGACTTTTTTAAATATTGCCTTTTTACAAGCAAAACTAATAAGGTTAATGGATTGAAAGTATTCACTTATGCCATGTTATCAAAACACTATACAAAAACAGTACCACTTTTCAATTAATGAACTAATTGAACAACATCATTACTCCGTCCAAGAATTGGGGCATGCACCGCACGCTTTAAAATTTAAAATGGCGGCTACAACACCTACATCCAGAACAACAAATATAAATCTGTACACGAGAAATACACTAATTAACGTCTAATATCACAAATATCTTTGTTTCATACTTAAAATTAACACAACAGCATGAATAAAACTAAAATTAAGCACGGAGAAATTTTCTCGACATTCGAGAAAGCTTTGAGTCTGATCTCATTTTGTACTGGGTGTCCGTACTCCTCAGTCTGCATCAGCTCTTTGGGGCACGGGAGTGTTTCTAAGGGAATATCGGTCAGTTTGGTTGCCTTTTTCGTGATTTTTCTTTCTGCGTAGTCCTCGTTTTTATCATAATAGTCATAAGTGTCGTCGGGTACGGCATTCTCTTTGACGTTTTCGTTATCTTCCTGGTCGTTTAAGTGTCTGTCGGGGGTAAGTTCGGTGACACATGATACTTTCTCGAGGGCGTTTCTCAGCGTGTTGTCTCGTGTTTCGTTGCGTAGCGTGTAGATCCACGAGAGGCGGCAATTACAGCTGAGTGGGTTACCTGTAAACAGAGAGCCTGTTAACGTGTTTGTTTTACGAACAGGTTTATTTTCTCATACGATATTTACGCCAATTTGAATATAAAGGGCTCATTTTTCTTTAAATAGATTCTATTGTCGTGAGCTCGTTTAAAAAGATCTGGTATCGGTAATCGGCAAACATACTTGAAGATTGCGAGTAGGTACACATTTAGGGGATTGCCGTAATGTATGGCATGTTTAAAGTACATTATAGCTTCACGTAAAATTTTATAGATTTATTGAAAGGTAGGGACTAATAATCGTTAAATAAGTATAAGTAATTATTAGGTACCTATTATGTACGTTATATACTACATTATGTACCTATTATGTATGCATGACATCGTTTCGTAACTATAATTATGGTAAGTTAATGAGAGTGTAACGTTACACTGTTTGTATCACTCATTAGGAAACATATTATTATGCCACTGTTGTTTCTGTTGTAAACATCAAAATACTTTTATAATTATTACTTTCAACTTTTTTTTTGTAAACTTCACTCGCTCTTAGATGCACTACAAACATCAACATAGTGACAAGTTCAGTTCAGGGTAGTATTAAATACCGGAATGAGAAATATTTTTGTGTCTTTTACGTTAATAATACGATACGCTATACTTGTCTGTTTATCATAACCTTCTTCTTTTTCTTGTGGTTAGTGACTAACCTGGTGTCAGAGATAACCTGGCCTTTGACTTGGCTTTACATGCTGAGAAATATCTTTCAGGCATGCCGGTTTCCTCATGATGATTTCCTTCACCGTTTTTAAAGCAGGTGATAAATAAACAATGCGCACATGAATCCGAAAAGTCTAGAGGTGCGTGGCTTGGGTTCAAACTCGAGACCAATGACGAAGCATATCAGCAGTATCAAAATAAGCGTTTGTATAAGCGTAGCGAAAATGTAATTTTCGAAAGAATTATTTATGCCAGAAGTGTGGAATAAAACAGAAAAGGGTCCCAATTTTATGGCTATCATTATTTTAATTCTCGTATCAAATAATTTTATAAAAGAAGGGTTTTTCTTATCATTTTAATTAATTTATAATTTTATACGGTTTTCTAACAAAAGGCTACCCAACTCCCATGGTAAGATGTTACATTAAATCAGTGCAGCATTCAACCGTACATTGACAAAACCGTATATAAATCTAGTTTTCTATGTGTAAGGGTGGCAAAGGTCGTACGGAAGTTAACTAGAGTTGCGTAGAAAATGGAGGGACCCAGTTCCTTTCAGTAAAGGAAACCGAGGCAATAGGTCGAGAAAATGTTATGATGAAGTACACGCCTCGAATGATGGTGGCAGGTTGTAATCTCAGACCAAAATTAAATAAAAAACCAAGACAGACCGCTGTTTATATTGACGTGAGGCCAGTTTTGTAAACATGTATGCATTTAGTGAGGTGTGGTTCGATTATAAGTGGTTGTAAATGTGTGCGTGGGAGCGTGTATGCACCGAGCGAAGGTGTAGTTTTGGCATGCTTTACTGTATTATTCGCAGCGCTCTGTTTTGGTTTTTTATTTGGTCTGAGGTTGTAAAACGGATTTCTGCACTACGAAAGCAAGTGGGATTCTTTTCGATTTGGTCAAGTAACTAATATGTATGTATGTAATATTATTATGTATGTAATATGGGTATCTTAACAATCTTTTCACGAAAAAAATATTATTTTGAGTGTAAGCCGTTCAAGTTGAAAGCAGTAATTATTCATGTTATGTAAAGAAATTAAATGACTAACTAACATTTAACGCATGAATAATATCTTCACTATTAAAAGGATTTGCGATCGAAATTCCAAGAAACGCCGTCAAAATGGAACATGTCTTAATTTTATACTAGTTTATTACATGACATGTGAGCATCGCAAGAGTAATCAAAGTAATATCTTAATTGAACACGAGAGAAGGCGACTAATTATATTCTTAGGGGTGCTATAGGACCTGCCAGGGTTGAGGGAAAGTCCGAAAGGGATACCGGGACCTTGGCAACAGACAACTGAAGGATCACGGGTGGGTTTTAGTCAGTAAAAGTCTGACACGCCCTTCCACTCCACACATGTTATTATTAACTCCTTGGAAAGATGATTTGATTTTTTTTTCATCCATAGTGGTGTGGTCGAAAGCTTTATTTGAATCATTTCTTTTCTATGGTTACCATGATTGGTAAAACTTTATCATCAAGCTACTAGAACTCAAATTTATTTCGCTAAAAGCATTTATTTCGTGCGTCTTGATCCCTGCCGTCATTTGTAGATCTTTGACAGCCATTACGGGTAGTCAGTAGCCCGAATGTCTGACCACCAGTCTTACCAAGGGGTATTGTGTCACCCAGTAACGGGGTGGTGGAGGTCCGATAGGCAGTCGCTCCATGTAAAATACTGCATCCAGTTAGACAGGAAGCTGACCCCAGCAAACTTTGAAGGCTAAGCCGATGATTTATTTCAATTAAACTATTTACAGGCACTTTTGAATTGTCAAAGGAGTCAGTTAGATTATGATGCTAGTTGCCCATTCCAAAGTGTAGTAGGTTCCTATGGAGAAGAACGGGCAAAAAACTCCATGGATACTCTTTTAAATTATACAGGGTGTAAAAAGACCCATCACATAGCCGTCATCTACGCGTTCTGTACATCAAATTAAATAACATTGCACAAAAATAATTGCCCGGAAACGGTTTTATTTTTGGTGTGAAAAATCGCTGTTTACGGTAGTGCGCAACGTAACACACGCAAAACATTGTGTTTTCGGTTCGTGGGGGTATTTAAAATTAAGTTATTACATTTAAAACTTGCTTTATTTAAAAAGCTCTGCAACAGTTGGAACTTTGACCTTCAATATCTCCGTAACCAGCAGGTTCCCAGGTATGGTCCAGAACAAAAAAATGATCACAGTGACTGGAATAACAAGAGACTTTCGGCTTCGTTAAGCGTCTTTTAACACCCGTTATAGTTCCAAGATATTTTAGGTACACACGGCTCACATCAAGCTATACATTTCCAGTAAGTATAAGCTGACCTCGCATTGTACGGAAATCCTATACAATGCGAGATCAGCATAAATTGAAAGCTTGATCTGTAGCCGTGCGTACGTGATAAATGTTCAATTTATAATTATCTGTAAAAAGACTGGCAAGTGTAAATAATGTCTGTTACCACGCCTACTTAAGACTGTACCCTACCTCAGATTTTATCTCGCTCGCACCATATTACTCGCGACTTGAGTGAGAGCGAGACGGAGTGGGGCGCTATCGGCTCTCAAGCCTTCAAAAGTTTAGGTAATTGCTTTTTACAGTGAAAATAATGATAATTAAAACAAAAAAAAAACATAAGACCTGCTTTATAGATAATTCAGTTATTATGCAAAGTTTCATGAACTTTGAAGTATTTATTGAATACCAGCGGTTTATAGTTCTGTTTAGAGGTAACTTTGGATTTTTTTTCTGTAGAGAAAATTTTATGTAATCGTGTTTTCGCCAAACATAGGACCTAGCATCAATCCTCAATTTTAACATAATAATATTTATTTCAAAATTAATGCTGCAGTATTTTCGGGATAATGGAGGATCATGGTAAGCAATTTGAGGTAGGGTGCGCCCGTAATATCGCAGACCAACCACTGGCACCGTGCTAGCCATTTAGCCACCCCTTCACGCCTAGCGAAAGCGGGGTTCAATTTCAAGGGCTGGGCTCTTAGCCACGTAAACCTTTACGACGCAGTTTTGTAGTCCTTAAATTTTATTTGAGTAATCTAACGTAGTGTGGGTGGTGTTGTAGCCAATTTGTAACAGAATATCTTGACTATAAGGCCATAGTAATATTAGATGAGCCTGTTCATTCCGAAGAATATTATTCCGAAAGTAATTTTTAAGAGGTTATGAAAACAGTTTGTTGAGGTATAATAACAATTTTAATGTTAATTGCTTACGATTATTATTATTATTATTATACTAGCTAATGCCCGCGGCTTCGCCCACGTGGATGTCGGTTATTATATACTAAAACCTTCCTCGAGAACCACTCTATTCATTGGGGAAAACAGCATGAAAATCGGTTCAGTTGTTGAGTTTATCGCGAACAACCAGACAGACGGACTTTGACTCAGGACTTTGTTTTATAATATGTAAGGATATTTATTTAATTTGGCAACATTGGTCCACTAGTTAGTACAACAACAAACTTATCAACTAAGGGTTAGCATTATTTAAGTACACACAATTATTTTCATCCCTGCCACACGAGCGAACAGACAGAGTGTCTTAAAACCAAATGTTTATGTTATACAGGGTGTTAGGGTAAACACCGTTATCCTTGCAACCAGTGGTTTGGTTTCATTTATAGAACGTAAAATCAATGGAAAATTACAACTTTAAAAAAAAAAAAATTAGATCTAAATTGTACCACAAGAGACGCAAGTTCGTTGCCCTAGCGCATAGGGCAACAAACTTGCGTCTCAACACGGGCTGGGGGTACAGGATGTGACCTGACCGGCAGCGAGCGCGATCTCTCCCTTAGTCAGTCAGCTGTTTCGCTAGCAAGCTCGGTGTCAGATAGAAACTTTAAAAAAAACTTTTTTTTTTGTTGTGTTCGGTCATTTATTTCTATATATTTAATTCAACTACCCATGGTTTGAATGACAAGAGTGTTTACCCTTACATGCTGTATTCTTTAATTCAAATTTTGGCCCGGGAAGGCCGTTTTGTAATTTTTAATTTGGACCGTGGTAACAAGGAAGGTGATTCAAATATTTTACTCTGGATGTAGTTATAATTACGTGCTGCTTGTTTAGCCAATGAATGGAATATTTCTTGGAATTTATATAGGTAAAGCTTAGTTTGTTTGTTGTGTTTTAATGGAAACCTAGTATAATATGGTTGTTGTGTTCACTATAGTAATTGTTTCTATTGTTACTTCATTAGGTACAGATGTTTTGAACAAGAAAATTGTACTTTATTTTAAGATTCATAATAATTATTATATTGTTTCATGCAAAACCAGGCCAACGAATAGGTTTCAGCTGTATCGCGTAATGATATCATCTGCCTAGCCTTTTCCCAACTATGTTGGGGTCAGCTTCTACTCTAACCGGATGCAGCTGAATAACAGTATTTTATATGGAGCGACTGCCTATCTGATCTCCACAACCCAGTTATTTTTATCAATTTATTTTATCTTATCTTGATAGTTCGCTAATTATTACGAATTCTGTCAATTTTCAAACATCCTCAAAATTTAAGCTAACGAAAACATGTCTCGATTTAAAATTTAAGATAACGCAACTCGGGGGCCTCCCAAGATACAGGTGCTGCCTAGTTTGGGGACCATAAAATATCCTCGTTACAGTAAGCATGCAATATTATTATATTTGTTTACTTTGTAACAATGGATCAATAAAAATATTCTTATTCTTGTTACTGGGTTATGCGATACCGCCGATATCCCTTGGGAAGTATAGTGTAATGGTATATAGGTACTTATTAGATGCACTACAGACTACCTCATTCGACTCTTCGTTCGACGACTCGAAATTCGAGTGTACTATAGGTACACCACACAGGTTCGAACCCTGACAGGCGCTTTACTTTGTGTAAATAATTTCATCACCACTGCTCTCAAAACGGTGAAGGAAAACATCGTGAGGAAACCAGCATGTCTTAGAACCAAAAATTCGAAGACATGTGACATCTACCAACCCGCACTGGGCCCGCGTGGTGGATTACGGCCCACTCCCTCTCATAGAGAGGAGGCCTGTTTCCCAGCAGTGGGAAAATTATAGGCTGATTATGTATGTATAGATACACCTCTGCATTTCCCTTCGGAGAATACAGGCGTGATGTTATTTTATGTAATTCGCACCAGTAACCGTTTTTGTAACTACTGATGTGACCTACTCCTGTCACAAGACTACTTCATTTTAGTAGGTATGTAGATAGGCACCTAATACGTATATACCTTTAGGTTTACACTGTACCTACGTACCTACGTGGTGAATAGGCGTTGGGTACGCTCTCTACCCAAATCGGATTTAAACCCGTATTTAGCAAACTGCGGAGACACGATAGGACACATACCGTTCCTACACCCTTGCTGAAATTAAGGCCACGACCGAGAGGGGGCTAAATATATAATAATAGCTCATATACCAGTGTACCCGTTCTGAAGCGAATTTCTTACCTTCATTATAAGTTAAGGCTCTGATTCCTTGGTAAGTAACATAATAAGTTTTGAATATAATGTGAAATAAAATCTGGTACCTAACCGGTTAAAGTGGCGGTGCTTAGGGGAGGCCTATGTCCAGCAGTGGATGTCTTTCGGCTGAAATGATGATGATGATGACCTTACATCTAGAGTCCAGCCGATCAATAATTAATATTCAGAGAAAATCGATAGAACTTACAACATTTATAAGCACATCTGCGAAAAAGCAAAAATAGTTTCATGAGATTAAAGTTTAAACGGTTAAATGTAAAGATAGATAAAGCATTTATTTTTCAATTCATGTCGAATTTTGTTCTAGATTTCGGCCGAAAAAAAAGCCATTTTCTGTCGAACTCTTATTACATGTAAGTAGTAAAATGTACCCAATTGGCCTTTTCCATTGCACCAATATATACAAAAGAAGAGAAGAAATAAGGTTTGGTGCGTTCTACTTGCAGTTGACAAGCGCGGCTGTTGCTTGCATTTTAAATGTTTTCAAAAAATGTTTGTCCTATTGGCTGAGTTATCACGCGTAGAAAAGATCTATCAACAACAAAAATGTACCTTTATAGTAATATAATTATAATGTATTACTAATTAGAACAATACTTGCTAACGAAAAACAAAGACACACAATATTGTATTAAGTTGTTAACAGGGTAGCAGTCGAAGCAGGAATATTTACATACAAATTAAAAATTCTCGTCACCGAATAGGAATATTGGTATCCAATTTAACAAAACCGACAATTCCCGGAAACAGTGTTGAATAACGAGCAATTTAAAAACCAAACACTAATCGGACCGCCACGCCACTAACGATATTGAAAAAAAAAACAAAATATCTCGATGGCAACTCCGAAAATAAAAAAGAAAATATGCTGCCAGTACTTTTTCATGACGCACATGTTGTAACTTGTGTTCGTAGTTGTGGATAGATTTAGTGTCAAATTACAATGTTGGAATTTATGCGTATGATAAAATCTGAAAAATACCATATATTTTATTTTACCATTCGGTTAGGCAATTATTTTCGGTGGCTGGGTATCGGAATGCAAAGCTCAATTTATAAAATCCGTGCAATTGAATGCATGTTATCGTTTTCTTTATTGTCACAAAATAAACTGTATTTATAATTTCAATGTAGTTACTTTTATATTTTCAGTAAAGTTTTAGAGGGCAACATTTTATTTTCTATTTAACGCTACACCTATGTTACAGTATGATTTACGTCACATGAAACCACAGAGACAACAAACGAAGCCGAACAAAAAACGAAAAAGTTTTTAATTTATAATGTCCCCAGTAACTTCAAGCTCCATAATTTCCAATTAACACCTTTCCCGGACCCAGAATACAATACACTCACATAAAAACTCCCCATTGGTACGGATAGCAAGACAAACAAAAATAATTATTCGAACCTTTTATTCAGGAAAATAATTTTATTTGTGTCAGTGATCTATTTTATTTGCATTCCGTGGAGGATTTATCAGAGTAGCCGACGCAGCGCCCTGCCTCCGCCAGATAGCTAGCGGAAGAAAAATGGCGATCGGGATGGCACGCCCCGCTGGAAGGGTATTCTGGACAAATAGTCGCTAGCAAAGCCGATAGGTGAAGTAAGTGAACGAACTAGAGAAATATGGTGCTTATGTTACAGGCAGAAAACTCTTTTGGGTGCTTAGAATAGTAATAAGGAGTAAAATACAAGGCAGGTGGATCAGGTGAAGACTATGTGAACTAGAAGTGCGACTATCGTGAGTTTTCATACAAAGCCGAATTATATTGTTACCTTTCAGAGTATTGTTCTAGTTAAAAAATAAAGCAGTATGAAATGAGAAGCTGAGAGTTATACGTCACATTCATTGCCATCTAAACGCCAAAACATGACTAGCTAACGTCTTGGCATTCGATACAATGTGTTATCGCCCTAAGACGAACCCATTACATAAAGCTACGTGTACAATCAGCCGAAATTAGTTTATCAAAGTGACGTGCCTGTATCACCATCTCGATAGTTCCCGTCAAGCCGAGATGAATCTTAATGGGGACTAGAAGTACCCAGAGTTCCCCCCTTTCCACATTTTCAGCACCAACGTCACGATAACGGAATATTACATCCGCTAATAATTACATAAGGGAAGTTTGTTTAGGAAAGGCTTTTGTAGAATTGTTTACCTAAACCAAACATTTACTGTATGATAGGTTTAGTAGTATATGTCAAAGGTGTCCAGTCAATGTTTCCACATTGACTGGTGAAATGGAGTTACCTGTTGTTAACTTGTTATAGATAATGATGTACGTAGGAATCGGAATACTCGAAACGTATGTGAACAGTATATTCGACCAACAATAACAAAAGATGTGCCAATCGCCTCCTAATTTACAACACATTTTTTTTCTCTTCCAAAACAAACTGTGTTACGCCCCAAACTTTAGAAAGATCGCCGTACTGAAACTAAGTTAAGACTAGATGGATGAGCCAGAACAAATGCGGAAAGCTCAGATAACTTGAAACGAAAAACTGTTTTCGATATTGTTCTTCCGGCGTTCGCTTCCACAATAATCCTGCGGACAGCCGCTTAGCTTAACCGAGTGCTGGCAAACGGGTTAGCCCCCAATTCCACAGTTAGTTAAGAAATGCCCAAGTTCCGTTGCTCTAATTCCCAAAATTTAATTGAGAAAATGAAACTCGACGGAGGATCGTTCTCTTAGAAGCGAATTTGTAAAATTGTTTTGAAGGTGAGTTATTAGAATTAAGAGTTTCTTTGATGCAGTTAATTGAATTCAATTAACTGTAAGGTCAACCGTTAGAACCTTAATTGAATTAATAAAAATATTCGCCTAACAAAGCCTTTCAGCGGTTGACCGAAACAAACTTCTTTTATATTTTTTAATTTTCAGAAGACAATAAGCTATAAAAGAAAAAAAAAACTTTCGAGATTTCTGAATGCGTAATATTTTCGTTATATTGAAACCCTAAAAGTAAAATAAATTAAGAATTTGCGCATCGAATAAAACTCTTATTATTACAAAAGAAAGACAACATCCCCAAAACTTTTCTCTCTTTACGACGGCGTAAGTCCCGAAAATTTTAATGTACCATTCGCAACTTATTATTCAGAGTAAGAAGAATATAAAACTCGCTAGCGGAACGAGAAAAGTAATATAAAAAATAAACAAATAAGTCACAAAACCCACTCGTGAATAATAAAATAAGCGACCGGTATCCGATACAACACACAAAACACGTAATAAACAAACGGGTTTGCGAATAAAAAGCTATTTCCCGATGGTGGGACGGGCCAAATTTATCGGGTCGCTCGACGAAATATAGGTGCAATCCTGCCAACGGTGGAAAGGTGATTTACGTACGCGATGTCTATGAAACGCAAGAAATAAAAGGATTTGTGTATCTTTTGGAGCCGAAATTGTGTATCAAATGCGATTGAGATATAAGTGTCGTTTGCAAGTGTCACCCGCCGATATATTTGGCGCCGCTGATGCTTCGAGAGCTGTGCACACGTTGTTACTCTTATTGATACTCTTTGCGATGCTATTTCGGGACAATTCTATTATGCTCAAAGTGGTGGGTGTTTTGACCTGTAGAACTTTTTAGGAGCACTTAAAGAAATGTAGGTTCGTGGAATGTAATTTTTTTTGCTGTTTGTGGATCTTAGAAAAAGGTCTTAACATCTTACGTGTAAATGTGTGCTCTTAATTTACCGAGGCCTACAGGTACTTGGTGAAAGCACGTACGACTTTAACACCTGTATTCGGTTTAGGAGTACAATTTAGTTTTAGGTTCAATAAGACCTGTCTGAAGGAAAGACCAAAAATAAATGTAGGCGATTTCTGCTAACGCTATACAGGAAGATTTTTTAGTCACCGTCCAAATTTTCTCTAGGTATTATGTATCATTCACTAACTCCATTTTTGAAAAAAAATCGATACGTAAAATTTTCATATTAAATCATTTTCTCGATGGTGCAGCGCGCACCCCGCTTGCCCCCCGCCCCGCTACACCTGCGCAAAACATCTATCGTTATCCCCAGTCGGCCCCGCGCACCCTTTCGCGGCGCAAGCGCTTACTTCCGTGTTCCCGCGCATCCCGCCGGCGCCCCGCGCTATCGTGAATTTGCATAAAATGTATTCCCACCGCGAGTATTACGAAATGGTGCGATCTTATACTAAAAGAAAAAACACGTATTCAATGGTTTTCGCCAAAGATTAATATATCAAAATTTGGACGGTGACTAAAAAATCTTCCCGTATTTGCTTATTTAAATTTCATTCAACACCCGCAGGAGCCTTCTATTTATATTTCCTTTTACGAAATCCCGCATTTAGTAATATAGAATTGAATCAATAATCGATTCAAATCGTTTGCGGGGCTGAGTTGGCCTCTAGAGCTCACACGTTTCCGATGACCACGCAGATCAGGCCGACCCTTACGAAATTGAATTGGTAGTTATAAGTTACCGCGAGCACACGTACCTACACTAAACAGATATAAAATATTGATGGAGGAACAAATATATTGCTTTATATTTGGAGCTGGACGCCTTTATCATTTCAACGGTCTCGATCGTTACGTCCATCATAATTACCGGGTGGCTGAGGAATAGATTCAATTTCAATTCCACTGAAATTTATTTCTGGTTCTGCATTGGAAATAAAAAGTTGATCGATTCTTGCTTAGGACAGTTTACATCCTAATTGAGAAATGTCCTTGTTTGATAATCTGAAAGGAACTGTTCATAAAAACTTTTCTTTGAGCAAGAAATCCAAATTCTTACATCATTTTCTTTAGCTATATTTTTCTGTATCCATATTACATTATATGTATATATATTACAGCAAGCTTTTACAATTTTCGCAAGAAACACTCACGTAAATGACTGAATATAATATTTCAACGTCTTTTTTTGTACCTAAGTACAAGTAGGTACTGTAGAATTCTCTCACAGGAAAGGGACGTTTTACTAACAAGAAGTACGGGGCACAAAGTCAGAAATCAAAAGTTTATCTAAGTCTGATAAAATGACGTCAGCAATTAATCTTAATCAAAGGAAAAAGGTCACAACGCTTTAACAAATACAGCCAAGTGCGTGTCGAACCACGCACAATGAAGGGTTCCGTAGTTGGGATGAATTTATCCCAAGAACAAACTTAACATTGTAGTTTAAAAAACTTGCTCTTGCACATGAACATGTTTTTGCATTCGCAAACGGATCCCTGAATCCAAAAATGGTTTTCACAAACTCACAATATTTTAAACGACCTATTCAACGACAACCCACACTATGGGATTGGGGAAAAAAACACATCACCACGAACGGTGTACCCCTTAGGCACACAATTTTTTTTTTTTTCATAATTTTGTTTTACCACTTTGTCTGCGTGATTCATAAATGTATACCGATACCAAGTTACAACTTTCTAGTACTAAGAGTCTCTGAGTTAGGCCGTAGACAGACAGACGGACAGACAGACAGACAGACAGACGGACATGGCGATAATATAAGGGTTCCTTGTTGACTACGGAACCCTAAAAACGACGAAAACTGTCTTCCATTCGTACACCCGTTAACCAAGATCAAAGTATTCGTACTGATTTTACTCCGTTTTCCGACATTGAAATTTATAGGTACAATGATTCTCTATTTTCGACACCATTTATCCTTCAATGGACGATAGAAATTCGTCTGGATACACGTTTATTTTATAGATATTAAGCTTTTTTCTGTGTGTTCAAATGGATTTTTTATTTCGTGCCTATATTATATTTGTTTGGACGCCCTAATACACGAAAAAAAAGGAAAGAAGATCTCTTTTCTTTTTTTTTTTGGTGTGGTTAGTAACTAACCTGGTGTCTGAGATTTTATGCCGCCCGTGGGCCTCTAACTTGGCTTCACATGTCGAGAAATATCTCTCAGGTATGCTGGTTTCCTCACGATGTTTTCCTTCACCGTTTTTTAAGTGATAGGTAATTATACAATACGCACATGAATCCGAAAAGTCAAAGGTGCGTGTCTTGGGTTCGAACTCGAGACCTATGACTTGGCAGTCCGACGGTCACACCACTAGACTATCACTTCTTATTTCGTGCCTATATTCTTAAAAATCCTTGGAACTGGCTAAACTAAATGTTACCTACATTTAGTTTAGCCAGTTCCAAGGATTTTTTCCACTAACTTTATAGGTATCAGCCGATCGCCTAAAAAGCTTTCAATTGTATTATTATTTTTAAGTATTTGTTTGGTTTTGGTCTAGATAATGCTTTGTAATGGGCTCACGATTGTTATTATGTTTTTGTTTCTCTTTTTTTTTACTGAACAATGATTTGACTAATGATGAAGTTTTTATTTGTGTCAAATATTCACACAATACGTTTTATTGTCAACGCGTGTGTGTTTCTACGTGATAATATTTGGATGTTCATATTATTAGACATAGAAACCTCATCAAAGTAAAGTAATAGTGTACTCATTGTTGAAGAGCCTAATATTAAATAAATAAATCATAAATAATATACAAAAACCCACTTCTATATATTATCTTATTCACAAGGAGATTTGAACGAAAACTAAGAGAAAGGTACCTACTAAAATAATCGGATTTTGCATTAGACGGTATTCAGAGAATAAAATATTCAAAACCCTATACGCACCGGGTGTTCACGGATGGAAAGTCATGTGACGTAACCGCTCGTATATTCGGTTTAATAGTCGGTATTAGGGTCATAAATAACAAAAGTTCTAACTCACCTTCCAAATAAACTGCAGTTGAAGCAGATTTGTCATTCTCCACCACCGGTCGAACAGTTTCGTACGATATCACTTCCAGCATATTGTACCTCAGATCTAATACGACTAGGCCCCTTATATCCTCCAATATATCTTCGTAGAATGTTGTCAGCTTGTTACCGGACAACGTCAATTTTCTCAGCTGCGTGAGACCGCCGAACGCCCTTTCTGATATGTACTCTATCGCGTTGTTATCTAACATCAGCTCCTTCAATCCCCACAGTTCACTAAAAGCCAGATTCCCGACCATTGTCAGTTTATTATTTCTCAAATTTAACCGAGAAAGATTTTCAAGCCCTTCCAACATTTCTCTAGTCACTACGGATATGTAATTATTATCCAAATTTAGTTCTACTAAATTATTCAAGTGTTTAAAACAACCTTCGTGTATTAAACTCAGATTGTTATTCGATAAGTGTAAAACGTGAAGGTTTGGTAATCCAAAAAACACGTCTCTCTTCAATTCTGATATTTGGTTTTCGTCCAAGCTTAAGTTTGATAGCATCATCATTTGTGAGAACGAGTGCTTCTCTAATGTGCTGATCTTATTCGATTTCAAGACGATTTGTCTGACTGTTGAAGAATTCGTGAATGCGTACGGTGGGATTCTTTTGATAGTTCCAAATTGTATAGAGATATGTTTCAGTTTGTCCAGTCTTACTATAGCCTTCGCAGGAATAAATGTCAGCGCGTCATCCGATCTCACGTTAAACATTAGATGTTCTATTTCAGACTGCGATGAAAAACTTGGCCAGATAAGGTCTTCTTCAGTTATACCTCCACTAAATACCCAACAGTCGGCTCTGGTCGCCATTTTTGGCTTGTTACTGTCACAATAACAGTGCACTTTAGAGCGCCGGTCGACGATGTCGCAAACGTTTATAAAGACAGGTGAATAATAAAGTCTTTCCATTTTTGGTTGGGTATCTTCATTCACACTTCCCGTGACTGTGAACTTGACTGTCATTAGTGATGCAATGATGATCAAGTATTTGGTGATTTGCTCCATTCTTGTAGTAAAGATATCTGGAACAAAGAAAATAGTCTTTGATATCGTGCTTAGTTTCAAAATCATTTATCATCTAATTCACAACTTTCCACTTCGATTGCGATAAAAGTTTTGCATAGAAAATTATTCAGACATTATTGGAAGAGCCATTCTTTGTTATATATTACTAAGATAGGATAATATGAAGGTAATAATAGTGTTCTAAAAGCTTTCTTAACTGCTTTAGTTTAATAGGTTGCGATAAGAAATGATAGTCTATAACTAATTTGATAGTAGTTGAAGTAACTTCCATGCTGTTAGTAAATGTTAGAAAAAAATGCTATCAGAAATCTTTTCACATAAATCTTCAAAGCCTGAGGAAATGGGCGAAAATTATAATAGAAGTCGACCAAGATTTACAGGCCTTTTATATTTTGCAGCTTGAAAAATTTAATTTAAGTACAAGTAAAACGAAAACGACACCACAGTTTTGCTGACAATAAACTAGACGAAGGATAAAACTCGTATCTAAAACATCCATAAAAAATAGAAGGTATTTAAGATGATAAGTATACTGAAAGAAAACACACAGTGAATCTAATTCGAGACAAACCACCTTGTTCGTTCGTCGCACAGAATAAAAACATGTGTCGAACAAATACAATTGAAGGTAATAAACACGACTCGTATTAAATATCGATTCAATACCAAAACTGTCGCGCAGGGCCCCTAAATAGGATATATGGCGATACAGTGTAATTACACGTACCGGAGCCGTGCCGCAGATACCCGCAAAATATTTTTTTTCATACAACAATATAGGCATCCCACGAAGGGCCAGGTCACCCTTTGAAATATTACCCTAATAAATAACCCTAAATATTCGGTTTCACACATTGCCAGGTCACGTAACGGCAAAAAAAAATCTTCCATTACCAGTTTTAACCTAATTAAAAGTGAAGGCTAATAAATAAGCTTTAAATAGTATAAAATAAGGTCGCTTTTTGTGTTTGACTGTGTGACCGCTAAGTTCTTCTTAACTACCCTTCACCTACCTACCTACCTACAGCAATAATAAATAATAGTATACGAGTATTCTATTCTATTCTAAACTAGACACTGAGTTTGATGCTGTTTTCAACACAATTTAGAGAATTTATTCCGAAAGGTTTCATGCAATGATATTATATAATATCATTGGTTTCATGCGTATAGTAAATTATATTATTAAGCTGGGCGGGTCACTAGTGTTATATAATACACAGTATTCGATGTCTCTACGAGTTTTGTCAACCTTCGGCTTTTAGGATTATAAAACTATAAAGTTGCTTTTGGTTAAAGTTTCGCAAGCGGATTAAAAGTAGTGCTCCCGGGTTTTAAAATGCATTTTTAACGCGGATAAAAGTTTTTATCAACTATTTTTGTGTTTCGTTAAAATCGGATTTGTGTGACCGGGATTTTAGATCCCGCTAAGAATACTTTCAAAGTTTATTCCGAATGAGACACGTATTGAATGCTAACAAGGGAACTTTGGATAATCGTAGGAGATGGGATGACATATTTTTGCACAACTTTGCACAAACTCTGCAAAAATATGTCATATCGCTTTGGAAATGTTAGATGGAATTTTGAACGAAATTGCTAAAGTTGTGTATGATGTTGGTACCACCGTCAAAATTGAGAATAAAATTTTTATTTATAAATTCTACGAGTTTGCTTTGTATTTTTTTTTTTAGACAGCTATCTTCATAGTTTGACAACTATCAACCAGACAAACACTGTATGGTTATTCAATCTGTAGTATTTTACATGGGGCGACTGCCTATCTGACCTCCACAAGTAAGACCAGCTGTCAGACTTTCGGGCTTCTGATAACCCGTAACGACTGTCAAAGATCCACGAATGAAAGCCGGGTACAACGGCTTAACGCGCATTCCAAAGCACGGACGACTCTCAGTATGTACAGATGGCTACCCGTCCACGGACCAACCCCGGCAAGCGTAGCTTAATCTGATGGATCAACCCTTGCGGCTATTATTACTTAGCTACGAGATCCTCCTATTAGGTATTACCTTAGTAATGGACCTCAATTTGTTTTTCTGCTTATTTAATTCTGCTTAAAAGTCAACTATATATCGGGACAATTCCTAACCTTGCTTCCATTTGTCCTGCAAAAGTCCATTGCCAATCTATACTAATGAAGAGTTTGTTTTTTTGTTTGTTTCAACGCGCTTATCTCTGGAACTACCAGTCGGATTTGAAAAAATCTTTTTGGATTTGATAGCCCAACTCTTGAGGAAGGCTATTGACTATCCCGCTAGGATCCTAAGGAGCCGAGCAAACAGGAGAAAGTCAGAAAAAACGTTAAGCGAAAACGGTGGGAAAGGCTTCTACTTTAGGCTTGAATTCCTCCTACCCTGATGTCGCGTACGCGTAGCAACGTAGTAGGCGCCGCGGACGTCAGCGTCGCAGTATAGTGCTATATAGAACACAATGTATATACGTACACGCGACCGACGTACGCGACTGACATCAGCGTAAGAGGAATTTAAGCCTTATTTAGATATTGTGGTGTCTCACGACTTCATCGCAAACGAAGTCACAGGCAGAAGCTAGTGTACTAGTAAATACAGAACATTTGTAAGAAAACAGCGGTATTCACGTGTTTTCTTTCATAAACATAAATATCGCCCTATCCCTAGTATGACAGTAATATTAAGCGCCATTTTCTTTGTTCTGGCGTGTTTCTTCCTTGTGATTTATGTTCTTACTATTGCGTTTTGTTTCGGGTAATTAATATATAGGTACGTAAGAATTTGCGGTGCCTATAACTTTTCTTGATGACAACGAAACGCTACTGTTGTGTTTTCATACTTCATATAAACTTGTTTCGCTTGTGCTTGTGGTTCTCAGCGTAGGCATAGGTGCCTACTAAGCTTTGTAATGGGCAACTAGCTTCATCTTTCTGACTGACCTACTCCTTGACAATTCAAAAGTGTCTGTAATTGCTTTAATTGGAATATGCTTGGCGTTTGCAGACAATAAATGTAGGCAGTACCGTTTTGTGTACAATATTTCATCACTGCACCTGCCAATTCACCTGCATTGCATGTAAATAACATAATAGCAATTCCCCCTTTGAGCGTTCATTGAAAATGTCTGTTATGGTTTGATATTCTGAAGATATCATTACCGCGACGATCTGAATATGACAGATCTAATTTTAGTTACCCTACAAAATGGAGGATAAAGCTAGCTAGCTAGGAGGGGGAGGAAACCAACATTTCCTAGAACCAATTTGGACGTGACATCTACCAACCCGCACTGGACTCGCGTGGTTGATTATGGCCCACTCCCTTTCAAAGAGGCCTATATCCCAGTTGTGGCAACGTTATAGGCTGATTATGATTATACTAGCCTAGGGATCTGGAGAAGAACTTAGGCTGCTTTTCATCCTGGATATTGGTATTTAAAAAAATATGAAATCACTACGTAGTATAAAACAAAGTCGCTTTCTCTGTCCCTATATCCCTATTTATGCTTAAATCTTTAAAACTACGCAACGGATTTTGATGCGGTTTTTTTTAATAGATAGAGTGATTGAAGAGGAAGGTTTATATGTATAATAACATCCATTAGTATTTAGTATCAGCATTGTACCCGTGCGAAGCCGGGGCGGGTCGCTAGTACAAGATAAATGCAGCCGAAGTCACGAGCAATAGCTATGCTTATAAGCTGACATGGTTCGAAACGTGTTTATGGTTTTCATAAGCCCACTATACCTAGTATAAATGAAGGAGATCATGACGTTATGGAGGGAAGAGCAGGCCGCGTCATGCGCCCGCGATCTGACAGATCACTCCCCTCCCTGTGAGTGACGAACGTTTTCTATGTGATTTGTAGCATTTGTAACTAAACGTGCTGATTTGAGTTTCCTTATATTTACTTTTAAATCGTCAGTCGCTCGCCGTAAAATTGCCAACGTTCACCATAATATCATGGATGAAAAGATTCTGTGCTTGTCAAAAATCGCACGAGCAGTTCCTTTAGCGAATCTTGGCTCCTGGCCAAGAAACGTGAGGATGAAAAAAGATTGAAGTAGGATTAAGGAAAATTATTTGAGCACGGGTTTCACTCGCAGCGCGCCATGAACTTTATCGCCTTTGGAATTGATAGATGGGAAACTCTTTATTGAACATCGAATAAAGGAAAAACAAATGAATTGTATGAAAAGGGTGATACAATTGCAGTCTTATAAATACTTCCGAGGGCCAATTCTCTTACTGAAAAACCGTTCACATTCAAGTCGCAATCTGTCAAACTTGTCAAAAATGTTGGTAAATTGATGGTTCTTTTGACAGATTGCGAATGAGATGCGAATGTGAACTTTCTTAAAAATAAGGGAATAGCCCCACAGATTGTGGAAGACACTGAGTTACGCAATTGACATGCAGGTCAGCCTTATAATTTATATCAAAATAAAGTCCGGATTTCTAGAGTAAAATTTGTGAGTTTGTATGTACTACTGATACGAATCCAAAAATTCTTTCACTATTTGGGAAGCTACAGTATTTAATAGCCAAGCGTCATCCATCCTAATATTATAAATTCTAAAGTAACTCTGTCTGTTACCTTTTCACGTGTAAACAACTGAACGAATTTCGATAAAATTTGGCAAGGAGATAGATGGCATCCCGGGATAGGACATAGGCTACTTTTTATCGACATACCACGCGGGCGAAGCCACGGGCAGAAGTATCTCTAAATATTCTCATATCTGTGGTTTGACTTGACATGTAATATTGTCATTATATTGTTTAGAAGTAACGGTACAATGTTACACTAGTATGATATATTGCCCCACCTATGAAATTGGCGTTTTTTCTCAAAAATAGAGATCCTCGTCACATCTATGCTTTAAAATATTCATCAATTGCTTGGTATTATATCGAATAATGACCATCATAGACAACTACCAGTAGTAAAAAAACCTTATTACTTATAGTTTTCTAAACATAAAAAATACCTTAAAAATGACTCCTCATTTTGTTGGCAGAAATTACCACAATTTTTTTTTTAACTTATCCTAACCTAATTTTGTCGCTTAATCTACGTGGCATACGTTATCTTAGTTTTTAAACATTAGTGCATAAAAGTTTTAACACATTAGTGTTCATGGTTGTTATATAAATTATGAAAATGTTAGTATGAAAAATGCAACTTCTTAAAAATTCCCCATACAAAACGCTGATTTCATAGGTGGGGACCTAATATTTTATGTTTCATGCAGATAAAGTCGCGGGAAGAACGTAGTAATTCATAAAGTCAATGTGTTAGAGCATGGAGCTAAGTTATATACGCTGGAAGTGCCTTACGAAGAAGTAGTTAAAGATAACTAGGTGGTAAGAGTAGGTGATGTTGCCAACTTGCACAAATTAATATCAACGGAAAGCGCACTCGAGCTCAGATTTTGTAATGTTGCTAGTATGTGTGTTAATATAAAGTTATATTAGTTTCGAATTTGAGCTGCTAATGAGGTCGGTCGATATGCTTCGGCAATATTCGGCTCATGTCAAACATGAGCTTGAATGAGTTGGTTTGGTTGATTTTTTGGAGGTAAATAAATGATAATTTATGATTCCTCAATTAATTTTAAAAACCAGCTAAGCTTCATCGGGCTCAAAAAAAAGTGTAGACTTTTAATGTCTTCGGGAAGAAAAGTGTTATTTTCCTTAGCGGATATCAAGGTCAATTTTTTTTTTTTTTTATTATAAAGAATTGTTATCAACTAATTTTAGGCCGACTGTGGCACAAAACATTTAATTGTGAAACCTCATTATACGTAATTCTGACGCCTCACTTTGAGCGACGTAAATTATTACATTGCGTTTCAAGGTGTATTTTTAGACAGTGATACAAAAATACAGATAGAGAAAGAACACAAAGTTCACTCACTCATTAATAAAATGAGTTAGAATAAGAATGTGCCAGTCCTGCAGGAATAAAGATTAAATTTAAATCCACAGTTATTAACTTAGTAGAAGCGTCCTGCCAAGCCCTGTGAACAGCATCCGAACACTAATATAATCTAGTTGACTTCCTTACTGGTTATTAAAGCGGTCTATACGACCCTTTGTAGACACGGCTACACATCAAGCCATACATTTCCATTTTGACCCCGCATTGTACGGAAATCCTACACAGTGCGAGATCAGCATAAACTGGAAATGTATAGCTTTATGTGTAGCCATGCCATGGCAAAAACTGCGGTTGATTCGTCGTGTCACATAGTCATCAGTGTTCTATGGAAAGCTTGTTAATAGATACGTTTTTTCCATGGCGTGGTTTATACCTACGTTGCGTGTAGGCACGGTCGTCAGTGTTGCATGGGTCACTATGGAGGCTTGTTGATATATAGGTTTTTTCTACGGCGCGGTTACCGTAAAGAAACCGTACCCGTCAAAGGGCCTAGGCTGTTTTTAATTCGATAATAGATAATACTCGTACAGACGTACACTCACTCACCGGCCGTAAATGTGGTCTAAGACCTAAACGCGAATTTGTGAAAAAAACTAAACTTTTTTAATGAGAATAGATGTCAACTTGTCAAGTAGTAGCTTCTCTTGTTAGTTTAAGTGAATACATTCACATTAAGGTCTTTTAAAATTTACTTGTGTAAAAAATTATGTCAAAGTTGTTTTTAATTCCCTATTCTTTTTATTTTTATGCTGTACAATTTTCTTTTAGACGATTTATTATTGGTGTCATTTTTAGGTCAAATTCACACATTCGTGAGCATATTATCTTAGACACAACTCGGTCGTGCCAAACGTAAAAAGACAAACGTCTGTCGTATCTACTTGTAGATGATCAAACTGTCTCATGAAAACACACAACTCATTTGTTTTACATTTCCAACGCATGAACGCCTGTTTTAATTGGCTCTCTCAGTTTGGTATTTGTATGCTTGAAGGAAACGCAATCAAAGCAGCTGTCTGTACGTTCCAATCACTTTGTGTCTTAGATTTAGACCTACAACAATGAATCGGTAAGTCCTAATAGAGGAAGAATTACAACCGCCTTCCAAAACAAAAAAGTGAAAAAGAAAATTAAATTTTGGAAATCGGTGGCAAAACCTGGAAATATAAAAAAGATCAAGTTCCGAAATCAAAATTATTTTTCACTTTGTAGTGATTCAATTTTGGAAGTGTTGTACTTTTTGAAAAAATAAATATTTTTTTTGCTTTTTAAGTGTGTAACACACAGCTACATGTTATCAAGGCTACATTATTATCAAGTAATACATGTCCAGTGTAAGCTGACTTTTCATTTTACGAAAATTTAAGATCAGCATATTAAACTAGAAATGTATAGCTTGATAATTGTGTACCTACCCCACACTGTATGTCAATAATAGCAATAGAAAGTTATAACATGATCAACTTAAACAAAGTGGATTAAATACGTAACATTGAAGCTAACTCAAAAACTACTCAAGTTAATAAAATTAAAACATTTTGTAAAGGAGGTTCGCGCGATGGTTCCAACCACGGAAATATTCACGTAATTCCGGACTAGTAATAATGAAGAGAGAAAAAAAAAAAAAAAAAAAAAAAAGAAAATGAACAAGAATAAAATCTAACCCATAATAAAGATTGGTAACGAGACTTTCTCAACGCACTAAACTGAGAATTCAGACAAAAACTGATAGAGATAAGAGGTTTTTATTAATTTTAATTTCAGAATCAGATTCGAAATACTTACTTATTACTTTTCGTTCTAGTGATACACTTACCGAAAATTACGCATAATTTCGCGGATGAAATTGATATGGCACTAAAACGACTAGGTATACTCGCATAAATATACATAACAAAAGTCCCAAACTGTTTTAGGTATTGTGAATTCGTCACTTACAGTACACAGCACTAGCAGAGAATTTAGTGATCCGCTCAACTGTTGATTGGCCTTTAGAAGGCCGATAACAATTAAAATTCTGTTGTGTGTGACTCGTTAGTGACAGTTGGAGGTTATAGGACGTGTAAGGTATCGTTAGTTACAAGTTTCAGAATATAGCGAAAATGAGCTGTGTTCACAAATACGATGGGTAGTACAAAAATATTTATCTAGACTCGCGACAATCTAAGAAGTCCGTTTTGACAGCTACAAAAATGCTTTGTGTAGCGATGAAAAAACAAATTGGTTTCTTATAAACTGATTCTCGAGACAAATCGATTGAACATACTTAGAGAGTTTGTAATCGACGACTTATCTACATTGCTTAAAACTGATTCTCAAGGCATAATGTTTTACTACATGTACGAGAACCAAACGTCAAAACGGACTTAGATTGTCGCGAGTTGTAAATGACAAAAATCCTAATAAGAAGGAAATGGAAGTGGATACAATTTAATTTTTTTGCCTTAAATGTACTCTTTGACTTATTCGGATGCTATGATACACCATGTCGAAAAAATTAGGCGCTTTTCCTTTGCATGCGAAACTGGCAAAACGCAAAGAATGTTTTGACCAACCGGTTTTTACGCTAGGTCTAATTTTTACTCTACCGTCAAAAAATGTGGAGCGCTTTGTGTAAATTAATTAATTCAAAGTACACAAAACCAAAAAGCGCTCTACGCTTTTTAAATTAATCATCCTAATCCTAACTAATATTATAAATGCGAAAGTGAGTTTGTTAGTTTGTTTATTACGTTTTCACGCTAAAACAGCTGAACAGATTTAGCTGCGAATGTATTTGACAATACCCAATTACTGGGTTGTGGAGGTCAGATAGGCAGTCGCTCCATGTAAAATACTGGTCTTCAGCTGCATCCGGTTAGACTGGAAGCCGACCCCAATATAGTTGGGAAAAGGCTAGGCAGATTGATTGTCTTAGACAATACCCACATTTACAGATATTGAAGAAACCCCTGCCCCAATTTCCCTTATAACTCTCATCTTTTAGTTTTAGCTCGTTCCCCGAAACTTGTGCTTGACAGCCTTTATTATAGAAGATGTATTCGAAATTGTGGGACGAAATTGGAGCTGTCCTTCTACCTCCAATCAGAATTTATCCTCAGAATTCGGTAAAGACAAAACGACAGAAACCTATTCGGAATAGGCTATTGTTTGAAACATACGTACAAATGGATGGCTTTTACAGATAGTTAACTAAACTAAGGTACTCATAATAAATTGAAAAGTATGTAACTATGATTCTGCCCTTCAATACTCAACAAATGTGGAATAATTATTATTATACTAAGGGCTGATTTCATCAAAGTCAGATATCTTTTATCCGTGGAATAAAATTGTCGTCTGACAATTTCTGTATGGAAAAACTGTCAAAAATTCAATATTTTATCTAAGGATAAGACATAAACTCGGTATAAAAGTTTAGTGAAATTCGCCCTTAATAATCCATATTTAATCCGAAGGTAACTCTGTGTGTCTATAAATTCGAAGTTAACTCTGTGTGTCTGTCTATTACCTTTTCACGCCTAAACTACAAAACGGATTTCGAAAAAATTTGGCAGTGAGATAGATGGCATACTGGGGAAGGACATAGGCTACTTTTTTTCGACAAACCACGCGGGAAAAACTGGAGGCGGAGGCTAGCTGCTTAAATGCTGTCTTGAAATGATTTTTATTTCTAATTTCAACATTTACTTTCTCTATTTTTATTTTTGTCCTGTTTACATCTTGTTATAATTATGTGAAAATGGATTTGTTAATTGTTATAAAATTTCTGACTATCAGGATCTCAGACCAAATAAAAAACCAAGAAAGAGCGCTGCAAACAATACAGTGAAGCATGTCAAAACTACACCTCCGCTCTGTGCATACACGCTCACACCCACACTTTTACAATCATTTAAAATCAAACTACACCTCACTAAGTGCACACATGTTTACGAAAGCGGCCTCAGGTCACTGTTGAAAACGCTCTGTTTAAGAAAAGATGAAAGTCTAAATGTGCGTTTGAACTGGCGAAACATTCACAACAAAACATGCTGAAATCTCTATTTTCTGTCAATTTCCATACAATTTTTGACAGGAACTAGAGATTTCAACATGTTTTGTTGTGGAAGTTTCACCAGTGCAAACGCCCAGTAACAGTTGAACACATATAACCTATTTAGCAGTCGGGTAAACCAAGTACAATTTCGCATTAGTTTACCATTACTAAAACAATACCAACCTACTTGGTCCAATTCCTTGACTACAAATATTATAATCATATTCTAGTGAAATCATAGAGAGCAGTATGTATAGTGCTTTCTATTCTACGTCGTTTATACAAACATACGTCTGAACGTTGGAATTACATAGTCCTTTGTTTCATGTGGCGTTACATCTTGTAGCCGGCGGTTATTGTTAAGTTAGAAATGTTATACGATCGTCTGATGTGCTCCTTGAACTGCGATTTCGAGTTCTGCTTTGATTTAAGATGATACATGATTTTAGATGTACGAGTAAGTAGGTTTGTACAAATACTTACTCGTCAAAAATATATTATGATCTTCTCTGAGAAACAATCGAAACAAAATCCAAGTCCAGATATAATCTTGGTCAGATCATGTGAGGTTAGTGTCTGAAATGGCCTTTTGAGGAAAGACCCACACAGATTTGAGTGGACCTGTTCAGTTATAGTTTGAGTTTAGCGCACTATAGTTTGACTTAGACGCTGTTCCGCGCTTTAGGTATGTGCGCGGGGAGACGGGGGGCAGTGCAGACTGTTCATTCGTCAACACTCACAGCGTGCGGCATCCCACCTGCCGCTCATTCGTCAACGCTGCCCTCCGCCTCACCACGCATTCCTAAGACGCGGAACAGCGATGTCAGTCAAACTATAGTGCACGCATTTGTCAGTAATCGTGTAGCTCAACGCAGAACTCAGGTAGCTCAAGGAGGAGCTTCATTTATTTGAGTGAATAGTATTTTTTGAATTTGGAACATTGTTTTGTTCCGTCTGAAAAGTTTGTGGTTTGATTTACACGCGGTTTTTTTTTGTGGTTTCCAACCGCCAGTCAGCCTAAAATAGCGGTAGTGGAAAGGCCAACAAATCTGTTGTTTGAAAAAGTATCGCGTGGTTCGCAAACCGCAGAATGGATATTTTTGTGTATAATTTGGATGGTTTATATTTAGTACTAGCTGTGCCCTGCGGTTTCACCCGCGTAAGTCACGATCCTGTGGGAATTTTGGGATAAAAAGTATCCTATGTCCTATTCCCGGTCATGGTCTTACCCCTTTTTTTTTGAGGGTGGGACATCATCCAATGACTTCTCCCGCTCTGAGCGGAGCGGAAGGGCGTGTCAGACTTTTACTGACTAAAACCCACCCGTGTTCAGTTGCCTGTTGCCAAGGTCCCGGTATCCCTTTCGGACTAACTCGCAACCCTGCCAGGCATCGGTCCTAGCGGACCCCACCAATAGGGAATATGCATGTATTTTTTTAATATTTTTATTCGATAGTTTACATCGTCAAATAATAGTAAAAAAAAATTCGACGGCAAAAAAGCAATTTAAAGTAGTTAAAAAAATGTTTAAAAATATCCAACCGATCCGGGCTATTTAAACGCCCTCCATTTGGCGCGCTTGGTGTGGTGACGTCACTGTTCGTGAAAACAGACAAGCAACTGTCAAGTCAACGTCAAAAACTCCTTTTTCTATGAGCGTTTGACATTGACTTGACACTTGATGATTGACTTGACATTGACATTTTGATTGTTATTCCGGATTGTTACGTCACATCCGCTCTTAGCCTTTTCAAGTATTTGAATTACCCACAGTTTTTTGGGACTTTTTAAAAATTAATTTCTCGCTCAAAAAGAAATTTTATTCAAAAATATTGATGGAGGCATAATTCTGAAGTAACATAGTTTATAGAAAAAAATATTTGACCCATATTTGAATCACATGCATATTCCCTATTGTGCATGGAACACGACGCGCCATCGACCAGGGCCTGGTCCAAATCGGACGGCGAGCTACGTCATGGTCTACCCCTGTGCTATTATTATATATATTTCATCAAAATCCGTTCAGCCGTTTTAGCGTGAAAGCGTAACAAACAAACTCACTTTCGCATTTATATAATTAGGTAGGATTGCCGTTACTAAGGAATCAAATCCGTGATTTTAGTATTGTGTTTGATGGGCAGCAGTCTAGGAACCATGTTGGCGTAATTTTAAGGATATATTTATGACACATTATGACTCTTAAAAAAAACTAACTTGTAATCTATTTTGAAAATCCTAATCTTAATCGGAATCTCAATAGTGTACTGCTCGCCACAAAACCCGTGACAACTACTTCAAAGAATCCTCATTATTAAAACAGCCTTGTCTTGCAACTTCAGTTCTTGTGAACTTCTAGAGAAATCTAAAACATTCCGATACGCTTTGTCGACAAAACTTCAGCTAGAAGTTCCGATTCAGAAGGTCGATTGCTGATTGTGTGACGTTAAGAGTACACCGAGTACAAGAGTGAACGATCTGACATTCGATTCGATTTTACAATTTCTTAATGAAACCGCGCGATGGCGCGTGAACAGCTTCATTAAGTATGACATCACGTGTGTAACATAAAAGCGTAGACACAGGCATATGACATTTAACCTCTTTTTAATATGGGCACTTCAAAAAAGTATAAAATCGGTACCTTTGTCATTGTTTGTTTTTGTGTCATTTTATTGCTAATGGTTTGGGAAAGATCTTGTATCAGTGGACCTGTTTCAGCTAAGATTATGACAGTAAAGTTATTTTTGTATTTGGAAATCGGGTCACAGATTAGAACCCCAATTATGCAGCACACTTTCAATCCCAATCCGAAGGTTTCTGAAAGAAATTGCTAATCCATTGCTTCATTTGTTTGAAAAATTCGTCTGCTCGACAATGTATGTAAATGGCGTACCTACTTAACGAATTTTTGTTGTACTGTCAATATGAAAGGTATTGCCATTGTAAGTTTGTTACACAATGGCCCTGCTGGTAGTGGGTTTTTTTCTGTGCTAATACTAACCAGTTGTTTTTGTACCAAAATGTGTCTGAGAAAACAAGAGTAACGTCTTGATTAAGTTCTCTTCAAAATGGTTGAGTTAAATGGTGCTGATCCATGCGTCATGTTCGTGAACGGGCGCCATCAGTAGGGACTGGTCATCTCTTAGCTGCCACGGCTTATTTAAGTTTATTTAAATTTGAATTGTTTTGTTTTTTTTTACTTTTAATTACGGACGCTTTTAACGTTCACCTTTTTCTAAATTGTACTCACATGTATAATTTTAACATGAATGATGTAACTAATTTATTGTAACAATATTCTGATTTAAAAGAGTGTCCGTGGCGATTCTTGCTCGTTCTTCTCCATAGGAACCTACTACGCTTTGGAATGGGCAACTAGCTTCATCTTTCTGACTAACCGACCCCTTGACAATTCAAAAGTGCCTGTAATTGGTTTATTTGAAATAAATGCTTTGAGTTTTAAAAATATAGGTACTTGATTGATCCTAGCCTTATTTCTCTATGTAATTTCATTCGTTCCCAGCACAGCTCCTAGGTTCAGACTTGTAATACTGCAGAGTGAACGGAATGAGCACAGTATCTAATCAACACGTTCGCAAATTAGCAACTGTGCTACATGCTCTGCGCATTCTATGTTAATTTCTGAACGTGAGAGATAGGTTGCCTGCTCGCCTGGTGTATAGTGTTCTATTTATGGTTTATGAGGAAGGGTTAAATAAAGTGTGTGCTATTTCTGGTATTCCAACGGGTTTTCCAACGTCAAATATCTTTTATTAGTGAAATAAAATTGACTTCTGACTGTTGTTGTGCGGAACTGCCAAAAATTCATTATCAATAAGAGTGGTAGCACACGGCGTATTTTAAACGCGCAGACGACGCGCGTTTTAAAGTTTTTCTTCGCCGTTCGAAGTCAAGTTGTTGAAACGCGCGTCATCTGCGCGTTTAAAATACGCCGTGTGCTAGGGGTAATAAGTAGATAACTTTTATCTGAAGAAAAAATATTACGGTTTGACAGCTTTTGTATTGAAAACATAATTTCAAACTGTCTTATTTATTCATCAGATAAAAAATATCTGACCATTGAAAAATCAGCCCTAACATTATATATTTGTTGTGGCAAAATCAGCCCTAAGTATACTTAGTTAATTATCAAAATTGAATTAAATGTTCCCAAGATTGAAGGTGCCTGTTGTAGTACCTAGGCTTAACACGAAAAATTACTAAGACTTGGATCTAGTGAGCGAAATCACAATTGCTGAGCGAAAGGTTCAATTCCCAGGTGGGGCAAAGTGTTATTGGGTTTTCCCATCGGGAATTTGTAAGTACCGGCGTGCGTCTCAATTTGTAGGCTCGCCCCTTACTACATGGGTCTGAACTGACAAAATGAGGGTAGTATCCTGCCCACTCGTTCGGTGAATTCAGGCGTGATGTTTATACAGTTAAAGAAATTAATTGTTTATCAAATTGATATCTATCGTTTAAAAAATTTACAAGTCTGCCAGCCGCTGGCCCCAGCTATCATTCTTGGATCTTTGACAGTCGTTACGGGTCGTCAGAAGCCCGAAAGTCTTACAACCAGTCTCACCAAGGGGTATCGTATTACCCCGTCACTGGGTTGTGGACGTCAGATAGGCAGTCGCTCCATGTAAAATACTGGTATTCAGCTGCATTCGGTGAGAATGGAAGCCGACCCCACCATAGCTAAAGTAGGGAAAAAGTTAGGTAGATTTGGTTTAAGCTGTGTCAAATTTTTGCTTAGTTAGATGAAATTTTTTGACTCTGCAAATTAGTCCTTTTCATCGAAGTACGAAGGTGTTTGCTAACACGATTACACCCTTTAATCTAGATAAGGTTACGGGTGTTATGTAACTCCTACACCTCACAGTTTGGCCACGACTTTGCACACATAATATTCATGAAATCCTTCCTTGATTAACACTATTAGTGGCGCGAGCTAATCTTTTCACCGCGGCTTTAGTGGGTTCTTCTCTTGTGTGAACTGTATGAGAATAGCTTGTGTCATGGTTAAAATAATTAGCCAGTCACTAAGGTGCTAAAGTCTGTTTTTTTTAAACTCGTAGACTAATTTGACATTTCCAGTGGTTGTTGTTTGTTTTTTCAATTTGGAGTTTGTCATTTGCACCTGTCAAATTAGTTTACGAGATTTAAAAACAGACTTTAGTTTATGTGACTGCCGAGGGTTCGCCAAATGTACCTACATTTTAGAGTATTGCCACTCGTAATAGAGCTTTTTTAACACAACCTTTTAAGTAGTGGTTACAAGAAAGAGACGTGATGGGTATGAATATCTAAACAAAAAATAAATAAAAATTGGGGTGACCATATTTAGTGTAGATAAATTGAAATATCAGTTTAAAAAAAAGTGTAAACTTCACAATTAGAGTACCTACTGGTTATCGATATTTTAACACGATAATATAAAACATATATACGTATTTACATATCGATCCGAACCCAACACGTGCGGAGTTTCGCTGACTAATCTTATTTGACCCTGATAAGTAAAATTAGGTATGTAACACAGTCATGATTATTATCAGTGTCCATACAAAAATTGCTTCCACGTCCGCAAAAAACGATTTCCATCGATATCTCGACCACGGCACCTTACCCCAGACAATAACGGTAACAGTTGAACATAATTCCTGCCAAGTAATTATCGTTAATATTAACCCGAACAGCCCAAAAGGCTGATTCCCAAAAGATAAAGAATAAAGCGTTTATAAAATAAACGGTTATGTAGGGAGACACGTAATCGCTCCCGAGTGGTTACCAAACGCGGAACGTCAAGCTGTCGCTTTGAGCAACCGCGCAACCCGTATCAACCTACCTTGTTTCACGTAAATAATATGGCACCTTAATATAAAATAGGTGGAAAATGTCGTTTCAGCTTTATTTTCAGCAGTTACGTGATATTTTCATTTTTGGTTTTTGTGGGAAACATTTTAGACTTTAGACAAAGGATTTTAGAACAACCAAAACAGTTTTACATAAAAATAGGATTGGCATGTACAACTAACGATACTTTTTTTTTTTTTTTGTTTTCTGCTGGTAGCCTTCAAAAGGCGCGGGCTTTGGGGACAAGACCGGGGAGTGTGGGATTTTTACGTCACTAAAACCACCTCTCAACTAACGATACCTATGAACTTACTTACTTTTATAGGAATTTTAGGAAAATCAATTGATTGATGGAAAAAGGAAAGGTTAGGTTAGGTTAGTTTTTTTTTTTAATCTGGATTTCTACTCGGTTCATGCCAATAGGCTCGCCTCCTATTACATGACTTAAACATAACTGGCGAATTGTGGGTGTATTAAGGTACACCTCTGCCTAATCCTTTGGGGATACAGGCGTGATGAAATTATGTTATGTTATATTTTTCTTTTTTGCCATTTATAGCTTTTGTCATCTGTAATTTAGAACGAAGACGGATTACGCTGTTTATTATCTTTCACAAGTTTTAGAACTAGACTAGTTCAACTAAAGAGGCTGCAAACGGATGATAAGCAGATAATAAAAAGCAAGTATATTTTAAGCGTACAAATTGGTAACGCTTTTAATATAGGTTATGAGATATTTTGACATGACTGTGATAATATAATGCACTGCGCACAACCTTATAGCAAGTGAGACTTACTTATTCTGTCTTTCACAAGGAATGCATTGTTTATAATTAAATATAGATGTTAGTATCTATTTTAGTTAAGAGGGGAGTTAAGAGGAGCTCGTGGCTACGTAATAACAGCCGCACGGGTCGATCAATCAGATTAAACTACGCTTGCCGCGGTTGGTCCGTGGATGGGTGACCTTCTTTACATACCGAGACTCCTCCGTGCCTCGGAAAGCACGTTAAGCCGTTGGTCCCGGTTGTCGTTTGTGGATCTTTGGCAGTCGTTACGGGTCGTTAGAAGCTCGAAAGGCTGACAACCAGTCTTACCAAGGGGTATCGTGTTACCCAGTAAGTGGGTTGTGGACGTCAGATAGGCAGTCGCTCCATGTAAAATAATGGTATTCAGCTGCATCCGGTTAGACTGGTAACCGACCCCAACATGGTTGGGAAAAGGCTAGGCAGATGATGACTTCTCTATTAGTTGTCATCTTGGCACTCACCCCCTTTCTAGCCTTAACATCTTTCACACAGTCCAAACATCGTTTCCTTGGTCTTCCCCTAATTATCTTAATTTGGTTATATATAACTGTTTTTTTCGACGTAACCTCTGATATGTACTGTCAAAAATATCTATTTCTCATGCATCAAGATAACATTGGAAGTTTAGTTTATATTAGCTCCATGAAAAAATCCCCTAGTAAAGAGTACTTAGGTTCGTATTTCAGAAATTGCAGTCTAAAGTAAAACCCCATTTGAACCAAAGTGTTTTAAAGTCGGACTTAATGTTCAAAATGTAGGTTTCCAGCCAATCTAGATTACAGCGGAAACTGGATATTCAGAGGAATAGACTAAAAGGATCTAACATTTACTTCAGTTACCACGCAAAACACGAGATTATAATATTTATTCTTATACTCATAATATGAGGCAACATTATTCCTGCTCTAAGGCTAAGTAGAGCGACGGTCTTAGCAAGATAGTTTTTAGTTTTTTTTTTAATTATTACTAATTATTTGTTAAATAAATAAATAAATTCATAATATCAGTTTACGAGTTCCATGTACCTACATACTCGAAGAAATCCTAAAGGACCTAAAGTAATAATTTTGTAATAACATATTTTTTTAATAAAAGAGTATCTATTGAGTATCTTGCCCGTTCATCTCCATAGAGATCTGCGAGTTTCAACAGGCAACTAGTTGCAACTTTCTGACTATCTGACGGACTCCTTAATGATTCAAAAGTGCCTGTAAATGTTTAAATTTAAGTAAATGCTTTGACTTACTTTGATACCTTCAACCTGAAAAAAGCGAAAGATGTATCTACAATTTCAATGCCATTAATCGTAGGTAAAGCCACATCAAACACTTTTATTAGGTACTTTTATGAACGGTGCTCCTAATTCTCATTATATTCCGAGCCATAATTAAACTACTAGTTCACCGCATAACGCTTTTGATTTAACAAATCACCTCCTGACTCAGCGAACTAAGTAATACATGACGATACGGAACAAGCCATGTCCCAAGAGAGATGAATGAGTTTCAAATAGACGATATGACCTTAATTTATTTAAGGTCCGCACGGCCACTGACCACCTAATATAGCCCAACGTGTGTCGCTACGGAAAAACTTTTCAACTATCGCATCGCTAAGTTTTCATTCTAAATGTAGCGTACCCCAGATGAAACAAATCGATTGAAAAAAGGTTTTTTTGTATGCTTCGTTGGCTCGGAAATATATTAGTATTTTAAAGGTTACATTATGGAATTGAATTTCACCTTTGGTAGATCTTCTATCTTCGAACAAACGGCTTTTGTATCCTTGAGACAAATGAGATTAAGTTACGTATCCTAAATATAATATATCGAGGTTAGTTATTAATAGGTGTGTGTTGGCTACACAAATATTAGGTTTGGTACTTAAACATGGAGGCAATCAACGAGCATATTATAAGGTTCAACAGTGGAAAAGCTGAGTTGTTTGATAAATTAATTAAAGCTGATACCGCAGGTGCTGGTATTAGATGGTGCGGGCAAAGAGTACATGACAGACTTGGGGAGGTTCCGTACCCAAAGGGTAAAACAGGACCCTATTACAAAGGTTCCGCTGTCCGTCCGTCTGTCACCAGGCTGTATCTCATGAACCGTGCTAGTTAGACAGTTGAATTTTTCACACATCACTACATAATTATAAAACAAAATCCTCAGCCATGTCTGTTTGTCTGTCTGTTTGCGATAAACTCAAAAACTTCTGCACCGATTTTCATGCTTTTTTCACCAATGGATAGAGTGGTTCTCGAGGAAGGTTTTAGTATATAATAACCGACATCCACGCGGGCTAGTATATAGAGATGTAATAGCCGATAAAAGTTGTGAAAAAATGAATATGAAAAAATAACAGTTCATACAGAATTAAAACGCCTAAGTGACGAGACAAAACAACAAAAAATTCGTAAATACAACTTGATCACATTAGTTCTGGACATCCAAGATGGCGGTTCCTATAGGGAAAATTCTGCCATATTCGCCACGCTTGACAGCCAGTGTGGTGACCGGGTATAATGTTATTAGTTAATAGCCGGATGCTGGCCGTCTCTCCGGCGTAATCCCTTAGTCTCCCCGCCGAGCCCCGCCGAGCCCCGCCGAGCTCCGACGACGCGACGAAGCGAACTTATGCATGTTTCGGAACATATGCTACACTGATATAAGGCAGCTGTTTTTGTTTATTAGGGTAGGTGTAGATTGTTGCGACAGCGCGCGTTTTTGTTCTATGTGTATAGTTATTTGTTTTTGCTCTGTATTACAACGGGTATTAATCATGACTAGATTTGAGATAGTATGAAATGATTAGATACATGCATGAGTATCGTTCTTAGTCTAGCTAGAAAATGGACTCTAGACGACACCAACATTGTAAATCGTGCAATGGCACCAATGATCAAATCAATGAAAACCGTATGTTGCTAGGTAGGTACTTGTAATATCGCTACCATACGAAGTGAGCCTTACCTCAACATTCTTAGAATAAAATACTTGACTTTATTTAGAGAAGACCAGAGCTAATATTTATCGAACATGGACAATAATTGAATGCGTTAAAGTCTCTATGGTCTTGTGGAAGCTACTGCGCAGTAGCTGCACAAGTAGATTGTTTTCGTGCTGAACGTTTATGTCCTGCGTAGACGCAGACATCACGTTGTCGTTGTGTAGACGCTACGCTAACGTCGTAGCAAAAAATGCGTTGTTTTGACACGTCATTAGCGTCTACACGGCATTAAACTGTTGACGATCCATAAAATGATGCAAAAGGAAGTCATCATTCTGTTACCTTTATCATCCCAATTTCTTTGGGGTTGGCGCAACCTGTATAATTTTTTCCTATATTTCCCTACTAGCTGCGCCTCGCGGTTTCACCCGCGTAAGTCTCGATCCCGTGGGAATATCGGGATAAAAAGTATCCTATGTGTTAATCCAGGTTATAAGCTATCTGTTTGCCAAATTTCATCCAAATCCATTCAGCCGTTTTTGCCTGATTGAGTAACAAACATCCAAAGACACAAACACACAAACTTTCACATTTATAATATTAGTAGGATTAGTCGTAGTCGCGGTAGCCACCTCCATTCTAGCCATGTCATCTATCAAGCAGTACATCCATCGTTTCTTTGGTCTTTCTCTACTCTTATAATCATCCACATTCATACTTATAACTCGACACTCTCACGACATTTTTCTCATTCCTCCGCATCAAATACCGTGAGAAATGATTTCAACACAACTTTTCAATCACCGGTGGAAGTCAGTTGGTAAAAATGAATGGTTCAAATAATAGTTTCTATATTAGGAATTGTTTCGTCACGTTGTGCAGAGATCACTGAATTTTGTACGCCGACGGTGCAAGTTTACCGTAATGTGAATATTCAGCAGCCTAGTTAGACTGTGAGTAGATCTAAACATACGTACATAAGTTTAGAAGTGAACTTACAGGCGCTAAGGCTCAATACCGTAACTTTGTAGTACAAGTCTCTACATGTTAGGCTGCTGTCCTTTTTTTATAAGGCATCCACAGGTTAGTTCGGTGAAGCAGCCGACAACCTCGTAGGCTGACTTGCAAGAAACCCTACATTAAAAAAAACCGGCCAAGTGCGTGTCGAACCAGGCTCCATGAAGGGTTCCGTAGTTGGGATGAATTTATCCCAAACACAAACTTAACATTGTAGTTGAAAAACTTTTTCCCTCATACGGAATTTATGGGAAAACATGTTTTTGCAGAAATTACTTTACTTTTTTCAAATTGCAGCTTTCTAGTCTCTGAGCTAAGCCGCGGACAGACGGACTTGGCGAATCTATGAAGGTTCCTTGTTGACTACGGAACCCTAAAAATGGGTTATACCAACTCAGCCAGACAGACGAGTGAGTGACAGAAATCGTGGGAGGCAGGGGCGAGTCGGTGGTACCCACTATAATAAAAAATATCTAACACATTAATTTGTTTCCCTTTCCAAGCCCTACCTGTAGCTATTGAGTAACAATTTCCACCATTATTAGCCTGTTAGTATCGATTAGAATGCCTAATGTGTTGCTTTAATTGGTCTGCTCTTAATTGCTGTATATTTTAGTAGTTATACCACTGTAACAGCTTGTATACCAATTATGTTTAGAGCGAAACCTATACTTAAACGGAATATATGTGTTATCAATTATTTCCTAGCATTTTTTAAAGAAAATGTTGTTTTTCAAACCTTTTTGATGACAAAAATTTGGGACCCTCGTGGTTGTTTTTGGGTGACATGTTTATCTTTAGTAATTATGTGCACCTGCACCTGCGTAACACACTTTCAATCACAATCTGAATGATTTTGAAGGTTATTGCTAATCCATCGCTTCACGTGATTGAAAAATTTGTCTGCTCTACAACCTAAATAACACAATGAATGTTGTTGAACTGTTAAAATGAAAGCCATTGTTACTGTTAGTGTAGTACGCAATTACCCCGCAGCTGAATAAATGCACCCCTAAATATTATCTAGATATTATCGGACACCAAAATAAAACAAAAAAAAACGCCCAATCGCACTTGCATCCAATAGGGAAATCAGGAATTTAAAATTTTTATTGAAATACGTATAAAACCACCATAACGTAAAAAAAAAATTCGCGATGACTTTTCGAAAATCTTCATATTTTATAAACACGGACAAAGGTGCTCAACCTATGTACTACCTACTTGATAATATAGCGATAAGACCGCCCATTATGTCATCCTATATAAAATTTCTACATTTAGGTACATCGGTGATGTTTATGGTGTACATAATAAAAACAATTCTATCTGTCTATTGTATTTGAAGATCACATTTTTTATAGTTTATACATTAAAGTTGGGAGAGGCATATGTCCAACAGTGGACGTATTTCGGCTAAAATGATGAATGATGATAGCATAAGGTTAAGGCAAAAAGACAAGAGACTCGTTAAGTGAACCCAAGCTAGGTTCCCCTCTCTTATTTGTATATGAAAAGCAATATTTTCTCAATTTATCACATCGGAGAATTTTTAAGGCGCTCGCTATACATTTTTACTCGATATCACAAACTTTCTTCATATATTTCATGTAGGTGAGTGCTCGGGGAACTTTGTCAGGGGTCCCGCATCGTATTTTTTGTTATTTATATTTTTTTTGCCGAAACGTTCAACAAGAATTTATGTCAAGCAACTTATTCAATATCAACGAGACTTACACAGGGACAGAATAAATCAGAAAATAAATTCGTATTAGGCTTTGTCATGTTTGTTGAATAAACATCGTTTTTATAAGCTATTTTCTTGTAAATATGTTAGTGAAAGCGCATGATATTTACAATTTACGAAATGTTTTCGTAATTTCTTTTTGTATTTAAAATAAAATGTTCAGAAAGAATTTAATGAACAGCTTTTTACTTAATCCTCAGATAATTTGTAAGCCCGACTGAAATCTTATTTAAGATTAAAAAATAATGAATCCCAATTCGTAAGCAAAACCAAGTCAACCTAGTCCGAACATTAATTACAGATCCTCTAACCAACATAATTATCACTCGAGTTTATTTATTCGATTTTCCATCCGATTAATCGAACTCGATTTATCGAAATCGTCTTAGAGGCTCAAAGTACTTAAAGCGTTTTCCAATTCTAAGCAAGCGATTATTTATCACAGCATTAGCATACTTCGTTGGAGTAAATCCATCTTGTAAAGGGGATAATGATCAATAGAAGATGCTGTACGAGCTAGAGATTGCTTCAACGCTTCATTACTCCTTGTCATGCATTAAAAGCTATTATATCGTGAACGTGACCGATTTGCCAATCTACTCGAAATTGTCTCCGATGTGCGGTGTAGGGTTGGGTTTATCGATGATGTAACTCGATTGACGGTTCACTTCGTCGGGATATTCGAACCGGTAACAAGCGAGCTTTTATTTGAAAGATGAAGTTACGACGCTTCTTTCAAAGAATATTGTTCAGAACTTTAGAAGATTCATTGTTCAAAACACAACAAAAACAAATTCTACGTATAAATCAATTAATTACTCCCAAAATTTCGAAATCGATACCTGAAATTGAGAACCAGAAACTAATTTCAGCCGTCTCCGAATATTTGCAAATTAATGCTAAGTACGCGAACCTGCTTCATCGATAATGTATCGATATTGCGCCCGCTCAAAGAGCGAGTTATCGATAACTTATTTCGCTAGGGGAGTGCCGCGCTTGTCTTTGCTTTGAGACCAAACCTTGTTAGTTAAGACCATGTATTGTGAGGCTGTGACGTCATCCCCGAACTCGGCCCTCATTGGTTATTAAATTGTGTAGGAATAGGGAATGTTCGCAAAAATTGGAATGAAATTTCCTCTGAGGCCATTACTTGGTCCGAGGGTAACTATCTGAACTTTGAGGTTACAAAGAGAACGATCCATCATTCCGTATTTTGAAGTAATGGATTGTTTTGCTTTTTATTTTTGTTATAAAGGAAAATAATATTGAATGTGAGCGGGGATTTCTGGTTAAGTCTTACATCAATTTAGTGATTGAAATGTCGAGTTTTTGTAGAGATAATAAATGAAACTTTTAAAATTAAATTGATTTTTAAGTACCTGGGTACTTGAATGAATTCTAGGCTTTGTAGCGTGACAAAAAGTGTAGGTGCTCTGTAAAATATCAAAATACTCAAAATTCAAATTATTTATTAAAAGGCACTTTTGTACATATAATACTATTGACACAATCAATTACGTACGGGGTGTAGGGCGAATGCGCTAAGCTAGCCCGCAAAATTCAAATTTTCTTACGTTTTTTGCAATTTTCAGGTTGTATGTTAACTAAAATATGATTTCGATTTTTCACGATGTTTTGAGCAAGTGATAACATACAATACGCATAATTATGAATTCGAAATTTCAGAGGTGCGTGGCTTGGGTTCGAACTCGACACCTATGACTTGGCAGTCTGACGGTCACACCAATAGGCTACCACTAATACCAGGAAATTGCAAACAATTTCGCCTTAACCATTTAATATCTTTACCATGCAGCCCGTATTCTACTGGGACTTCACATTGAATTTTTGTAGAATCTTTCACACAGACATAATGCTATTCTATTGGAAGCCAGACAGACAGCCTTTCTCATTTTATTAGCCGGTATTAGAGCTGAATGCCACTTGTACTTCAGGTTTTTTCCAAGCTCTCAGGGCAGTTCCCTTGGGGGTTAAGCTGAGCTTTGTAATACATACACAATTGTCTCGGTACCGTTACTTGAATCCGTCCGTAGCAGCAACGTATTGTATTTCAATTAGGCTCAATTCACACTGGATTGCCGATGTAGCTGCGCTCTCGCCTCAGTGAAATACTGCGGGCGGCGATGCGAATTAACTGTATGTAGATTATGTTTTAAATAAAATTACTTGAATGCATTCGAGCTCAGTTCAATAAAATTGAATAATTTATCACTTGGGCTATTTTTAAGACCTGTTTAGTATCCATCCTTATCCTTACATTATAACAAAACAAAGTCCTCCGCCGCGACTGTTTGTCGTCCTGTTCACGATAAACTCAAAAACTACTGCACCGATTTTCATGCGGTTTTCACCAATGGATTGGATAGAGTGGTTCTCGAGGAAGGTTTTAGTATATAATAACCGACATCCACGCGGGCGAAGCCGCGGGCATCAGCTAGTTTAAATTAAATACTGACTGCCTCGTTGGTCTAGTGGTCACAAGAGCTACAGCTGAGCATGAGGTCCTGGGTTCAATTTCTGGGTCGGGCTAAGTGTTATTGGGTTATACCATCTGGAACTTCTCAGTAGCAGCCCGGAGTCTAGATTTGTGCCCGGTTGATGGCAATAAGTTCGCCCCTTGTTACATGGGACTTAAACATAACTGGCGAAATGTGGGTGCACCTTTGCCTAAACCTTCGGGGAATACAGGCGTGAAAGTAATAATAAATTTATTGGCAAGGACATTACCAGCCGCACTTTTAATTAGAAATATTTTGTTGCAAATACGCCAGTCTAATTCTCTATCTATTTTCAGTGAAATTTAAAAAAATCTAAATCTATTTTCAGTTAAATCTAAAAAAAAAGTGTATTGAATTTGGCTTGAATTGGCATTTATAACATGGTGACTCATGTAAGGAAAGTCAATTCAAGCCAAATTCAACCTACTAGCAAAAAAATACTTAACAGTCAAATATGATAACCTCCTTCTTTTCTGAAGTCGGTTAAAAATAAACTAAACAAACTATCCTCATTTGCATGCAGGAGCTGGTGTCACTTACTTCCGCAATATCTTGCCCAGCTGTGGCCATTTTTCTCAATGACATCTGACGTCAGGATGCAATAAGTTGGCACCGTGACACGGAACGTGCTTCTGCCAAATGGACGGTAATGCAGAAGTCTCTTTAGGTTTTTTTTTACGATGACTAGACAAAGGACAGACAATGCTCTCGGTCTAACCACCGTGCTAAAATAATTAAGCTTTGTAATCTGAGTACCAGCGACGAGATACATAAAGTAGTCTATTAACTCAATGCCATCTTTTCAAACTTTTGATATTATTATTTTGAGGTTTTCAGTCAGCTTCTCATTTCAGCAATTTGCTGCAAAATACCTATCATATGTTGGAGTCTGGAGCAATTGATCCAGGCCTTTGAAACACAGCAGAAGCTTGAATACTTTTGTATGAAATCGTGAACGACTGTTTAATCTCTATTTGTCATACTCATGAGTCATTGGTTGACTCATTTTAGCAAGGGAAGCTTACGAACACAACGCTCTAAACTCATCCATAATTTTGTATTCAACTAATTAACTAGACTACCGGTACCAGCTGCCTTCATAAAGAGAATTAACCCTTCTGCCTAACCTATTTAGTGGTGCCAGCCAAAGGGTAGTGTCACAAACGAGTAACGCGTTTAACGGAACGTCGACGAAGTGAATAATGAATAAACGGCCTGCAGTGAGAACAGACATGACAGACTGCGGCGCAAGTTGTGAACATAGACGAGGAAGTTGGCTCAAATGTTGGGTAAACCGTTTGGTCGTTGGGACGACAACATACTAAGACTGAGGTTTGATTGGTCATTAAAAATTCGTACACGAGGAAGTTGGGTCAAATGTTGGATCCATGAACTCAGTATATAAGATGAGCATATGTTCGGTTATTATACATTTGAAGGTTGTCCTGTCTTGCTGAATGGAGCTGCTGCAGTAGAAGCATTGTTATACAACTCCATCGTAAAATGTCATAAAAACCCTGTGAGTTAGAAACAATGTTGGGCTGCAACACGTAACTACTGCAGTTTTTGCTACAGCAAAGCTTTCATCCAGAACTAGGGTGTAAAAATACTGCAATGTTATTCTGAAATTGCTTAGAATTACCCACTCAACATGAAAAAGGAACGCCTGTTTGATGATTATGGTAATGTCCCCATGACTTCACCGGTACCTAACTCATCTCCACCACTAAGGCTGACTTACATCACAAATTAACCCTTCTTTAAAACATCATTCTGTCTCGCTCACCCTCAAACGGTTGACAGAAACAGAACAATGTTTTTAAATTCTTTCAGCGCTAACCGCATTTAGTGATTTCTGAAGCAAGCGAGCCTGAAACTATAAACCATTCAAGTCACAATCCTCTCCCGTCCACCCTCCATCCCCCAGGCAACATTTCTGCAACGTGTACCCGCCATCCACCGAGTGCTATCCCCCGAGATAAAGGCTGATGACGTCACGGTGAGCCCTCTCGCCGACATTATTAGCACCTTATCCCCTATATAAGTTATCACGCTGTTTATTTACTAACTCTCAGGATTTCTGGGCTTATCTTCAAGGATAACTAGGTTTAGAGGGATAATCATTGCCTTCAAGGGTCTTTTGCGAGATAAGTTTATTTTTTAGGATGAAGATTTGGTCTGGAGGTGGTGTTTATTATGAGTTTCGTGTCTAGAAAAAAGGGTTTTCGGGGTCATGTTTTTTTAGACTGAAAAGGATTATTCTAAATAGCGCGTAATGAAATAAAGAACGTCGTAAAGTACCTGAAGTATTATTAGTATTTGGAACCAGGTTGTGTGGTCAGGAAAAGAAACAAAAGCTTCGTACAATGAAATATGTATTCGCAAAATTGAAGTTCAATGTAAACTAGAGAAGCTCTACAAACTAATATAAAACGTGTCCCCGTGAATGTCAAATGTGACAACCGCGGTGTATGTATACCCAGGTAGTAGTGCGTTTCATCAAATAGTTCGTATGCCGTAATGTTGGCTCCACATATGTAGGAACAACACGAATAAGCTACGGTGCTGCCTAATAGGTCCGTTTTTAAAGTTTAACAGTGGTGCCATTATTACGGCAAAGGAACTATTTGAAATGAAATTGTTTGTTCTGTAAATAGGATATTGGAATCACTTTTACACGTCAAATTTAAAATAAGCTAGATGAGATCGGCGTTTCCAATCTGACTACACTGAGAAGAAAGGCCGAAACAAACTCAGAGGTCGCAGGCTCTTTTAATGTCCAGACATAATCTTGGTCAGGCCATATGAGGACCATGTAGATTAGCGTCTGAAATGGTCTTTTGAAGAAAGAACCACAACGATTTGAGTGGACCTGTCCAGTCAGTGCAACCATGTAGCAGTTATAGTGGAGCTCAACTCAGAACTTAACATTTTGATGAAACGCACGTTTGTCGTCCCGGACAACAAAATGTTGCGCAAAAATTTGTTCGCAGTGTCTGCTCTAGTTGACATTGAACCTCAATGATTCGCAATGCCAATTGACATAGGGTTCTCTTGCACCCCGGATGACAAGAGACATACAAGTTTCCGGACAATGATCCAGTGTTACCAATATTAATTATTGTTGAAGTGAAAACACACTACATACATTACAGTACCTAATCGAGTTCTTAGAAGCAGATAAAAATTCAAACAAGTACTGACACAATTTATTAAATGAACCAATGCGTTCTTGAGATATCCAGAGGGAAACAAGGAATCAATTCCCTTCGTGCCCAGAATTTCGATTTAGGTTAGATCGATCTTGAAGCAATCATATCTAGTGCAATTTATTATTTATCTTTACTGAAAATATATATAAGTTGGGACGAAAATGTTACTAGAAGAGGCGTTACGTCCAGTTACTTTTTTAATAAGCTCGCCCCGTCAAAACAGGCGGAATTTCTCGCCTTACAAAGAGATTTTTTTCGATTATCTCGACCAAGCCCTTTTTCTGATTTGCTTTTCGGATAGTGTGATCCGGGTTTCAGAACCTGTCCAAAATAATCACGATTGTAGGGTAGGTACTCTACTGGATACGTCGGATTCGATGTAAAAATATTGGACCCACGAATTATTACAATTAGAACTATAAGATATTGATTTTACATTGTCGTTACAATATACTAGTAACCCTGCTTCGCTTCGTTTTTGTGCTATATAGGTATACATAAATTAAATTGTAATACATTTAACCTTACCTTCCGGTATACATTATTTAATGGTAAAAACCGCATCTATTGTATAGTTTAGAAGATCTAAACGGATATACAGACAGACACGAAAAGTAAATTTCATTTATTATATACATGTATTTTATATTGAAATATATTTTATAGAAAATGTAGATTTTCACACACAGTGTTACAACGCAAACATAGATTCTGACCCTAGCCATTATTCAGCCAATGCACAGAGGCCATTCGATTTTAAATAACGAATACTTTGTCGGGTTGCCAGTCTTTTGTTTATGGCCACTAAAACCTTTTCCCTCTAAACGTACTACTTTGTGTCTTGGAATATAGGTACTGGGGCAGTTAAATTCCGAACACTTCTTGTTTGTTCCATAATAATATTTAACTTAGGGCCCGAATCTCGATTTAAAAATAGATTTAGCCCAGTTACGCACGGGAGATTTTTTATAGTGCACTGGAATTTCAACTCTCGGTATTGAGCTGAGCGTTGACAATCCAACAGAGTGCATCCCAGCGCGTCAAAAAACACACGCTGTTGACAAATTCTCAACTCTCGACGCTAAGCATTGCCGCAGTGCGCTGAAAATCCAGTGCGCGAAAAAACATCTCCCGTGCGTACCTGGGCTTAACGAGATTATGAAATCTGTCAACTGACTTAATTGAATCGAGATTCATGCTTGGACATAGTTCTAGAATTCCACTGGGCCTAAGCAAATTCTTGAGATAATCTTTTCTTATTAATGATTAATTAAAAAAGAAACCCAACTACTACAGGAACGTGGTCATACTCTTTCCACTATTTTCCTTTACCGTAAGTCAGAGCAAATGCTATTTTTAATAATTTATTGAATTGATTTATTGTACAATAAGTGTTTGATTTGGTAAACCAATAAGGAGTTGCCAGCACAATTAATAACTTCAACTGGGCCATTGGTCTTTACTTTGTTAGTACAAATTGATCTTAATTGGCGACAAAATAGTTATCGAGACATTGATTCGGTATTCATTCTAGAAAGGCATGTATTTTATTGAATCTTAGATTAACGGATCGTGTTCGTTACATAATACTGCGCTCCAAAAAAAGATAGCTGACGTGACTCAAAAGACTGCCCAACTAAAATGGGACTGGGCAGGACACGTCTGCCGCGTGCCGGACAAACTGTGGGCTCAAATAGCACAGAACTGGTGCCCTGGCGGGGTCGCGGCAGACCACGTAGGGGATGGCGGGACGAGCTGGATAGGTTTCATGAAAACTGGAAGGAGGACGCGCGGGGTCAACAAAGATGGAAGGAGTGGACGGAGGCCTTTGCCCTGGAGTGGGACAGCGTAGGCTAGGAAAAAAGAATGTACTTTATTGAACCTCAAATAATTCCCATTTTGCTTTTCTAATAATATTATTAAACACTCTAAGGCCCTTTGTAAACACACATTTTTCTAGCCGTGAAAAAAAAACTACGGTTTATTCGCCGTGTCGTCGATGTTCTATGGATTACTATGGAAGCTTGTTGACTGACAGGTTTTTTCTTCGGCGATGTTTATAGGCCATACCGTAAAGAAACCGTGCCGTGTACAAAGGGAACCTTAAATAATTCATATTTTGCGGTTCTAAAAATACCACGTAGCTGCGGCCAACTTGGATATATTACATACTAGCTTCCGCACGCGGCTTCGCCCGCGTAGTATGTTGGTAAATAGCCTATGTCGTTACTCAGGCTCTAGACTATCTGTGTACCAAATTTCATTTAAATTGGTTCAGTAGTTTTGGCATGAAAGCGCAACAGACAGACAGACAGACTTACTTTCGCATTTATAATATTAGTAAGGATTATTTCCCTTTTTGAAATAATCTATCATAATGCTTTACTGCAAATCTTTATTAAGTGCAGACATGCAACGTGTTTTTTTTTATTCCCATAACTATATTAAGACCATGTCAAAGAATCAACTGGCATATAAATTATTTTTCAAATTGTATTTTTTTTTATCATATCGTACATTAAACTCTCGATTTGTGTATCTAAGTTTAATTGATAGGTACCAGTAAATCATTTTTATTCAAACCAATCATTCATATGACTGGCTCCTGAAATACAGATAAATCTAACCTAGCTCTGGAGCCAGAGTCTCAATTTTTTTGTAACCTGGTTTTCATGGCAATAAAGAATTTATTTATATAAAGCTAAGAAAATGCGACATTGTCATATTTTTGTATGGACAAAAATAATCGGGATTAAATTTTGTTTTTTTTTCACGTAAGTGAGAGTTTTACGTAAATAATCGTGACTGTCGAATTATTTTTGTATGAAAAAAGTAAAAAGAAAAAATAAAAATGGAGAAAAAAATCTCATTAACACCATAGAGGTATGGGATTTAAAAAAAAACACGTTGTATACGTATATATTCCTAAAACTTTAACGTTACAGCTTCGGTGTAATTAAAAACTTATTTACATTTAAGTTAATCTAAACAGCACTAAAAAGCTTTATATCAGCAACGCCCACTAGTTTCAACTGAGTAATAATAAAAAGTAATCTCATTTATTTGTGTTTGGACGAGCTGAAATGAGTAAAATATTAATTTTGTGCTAAATATTTACTCTGTGACTTTATACACTTAGGCCAAGAACATTAGGCGACCGTCTCGTCTCGTCACAAAATATAAAGCTACATTGGAAAGACTATTATTTTTTGTTAAATTCGCAATAAAGCTTGATAAACCATATCGCCCTGTCTTGCTAAACATTTATTTAGGCAGACAGATTGATGAAATGTAAAGAACAAAAACGTTTTACGTGAAAAATCAGAATTCCGTCAGCGTTCGCTCGCCGAAATTAAATGAAAATTCCGCTCAAGGGATCAAGGTAATGTCGGCTCCTTATATTCATTACCAAACTACTCATATATTGTTCGTTAACTATACTTGTTTGTTTACGAGTTTAATTATATTACATTACTTGAGAACTTCATTAAAATAAGGGATGGCGACCCAAAGCCATGCTCTGTTTATTATAAACTCTATTCTTGACAGCTGTTGACGATATTCTACGTGACTTTACACACAGCCGGCCCGGGGCCGTATTTTTTAGGTTAATTAAGTATGCGCCACGGATAAATAAATAATAAAGTTTTGACAGGCCGCATAACCTTTTTTTTTAGCAAAAACAACATTGTTTTAAGATTAAAAGACACGCGGTCACAGCCTGGTTATAAATTTTGCTGAATTATTAAATAGTCGTGCTTTAGGAATATTGATTAAAATTCTATTAGGTATATTTTCAAATACGATCCATAATTTAATAACTGGCAGTCTGTGACAAAATGAAGGTTCTTTTTTTTTCTTTTTCCACAAGGGAAAACAAAGGTACTTATTATACTGCCTAATCCGCGGTATATATTCTTGCCTTTCATAGTGTTGATAAAGCAAATGCTTAGTTGCTTTTTAAATGTAGCTTTTAGCTGAAGTTTCTGGCTGAAACAATTACTTAGTTTAATGCTTACCTTTGAGGTAAATGCCTGCGTGTTTTATTTCTACATATACATACCTATCTGTATTAATACAAACTACAATACACAGGCACATTGAATTATTCAATATATCGGCTACTAATTGGATTTAAATTACTCGTCGACAACGATTTCGTACAAATATCTGTTATCAAATGATTTGATCGCATACTAATACAACGTAGGGAATTCTAAAATATTCATTTAAACATGTGCGTCCTATTACACCTATAATGAAAGGTACATTTAGCTACTCTATTTATTGGAAATTTGTTTTTTAACATTTATGTTTGTTATACGACACACTGTCAATATTATGTCTATTAAAAAATTCAACAGAATTTAACAAGGCCGGCCGACGTTCCCACGGCTGGGGCACAAGCCTCCTTTCTGGGACAGGGAGTGGGCCATAATTCTCCATGCGGGCCAAGTGGGGGTTTCTGGATGTCACATGACTTCTAATTTTTGGTTCTAGGATATAACGTTTTCCTCACGCTGTTTTCTCCTCATGATGATATTAATTACACGAAGTAATGTAATGTACCAAACTGGTTTTTAAACTCACGACCTACCAACAGTTCTATTTTGTGCAAGCCGAGCATTGAAACTCCTTTGATCTTAGTATGTTTTACTCTGTGGCGTTTCAAAAATGTTTTTTTGTCGGGGCCGTTATCACTGGGCCAGCACTCTCTGCTCTATCTCGTATTAAATAAGGCAATTAAAATATCCAGCTACTAATGATCACACAAAACCCAATCCGCGCTCCCCGAACGATCCCATCTTGTTTATCTCCCCACTACTTCAACCCCTTTTACAAGCGACAAATCTGTCGCTTGTAAAAGGAAGCGACAGATCGAGATAACAGCTCTTATAACACAAAGTAACTACATATTCTTGTGTTTTAAGCAAAAACTTAAGCTTCCCCTTGTGTTGTGTGGCATGTGTAAATTCTTAAGACGTCCTCTCACAGCGTATGGTAAATATTTAATGTCCACTGTGGGGTCTACTTTGCATATTACGTGGTGGTAGGTAAGGACCTTTGGCACAAGCTCCGGTTTCGGGCATTGCTCAGCATTCTGATAGCTAATGTCCATAATTTAGCAAAGTTGAGCGTCACTAATTATCTTTTGATGTTGATGTATTGTTTGCCGTTTATTTGTCGATGTTTTCCTCGAAAATTATGAAGTTTTGTTTTATTATTTTCAATAATGAAATGTTTTGATCGATCGTATTTGACTAATTTTAGGGTAATTATTTTGTACTATTATTTATTATAGGTAATCTATCCATTTAATGCACAACTCTAAACTCTAAACCATTTCTATTATTATTAAATGGTTAAAAATCAATGAAAAATTGCAATACAAAGCTTACATTTATTCCTTATTCATAACATCACGCCCGTATTCCGCGAAGGATTAGGCAGAGGTGTACCTATAGGACGCCGACATTTCGCCAGTTATGCTAAAGTCCCATATAATAGGGGCTGGATTTGTCTGGATTTGTCTGGAGTCTGGATTTGTGCCCGGTTGATGGCAATAGGCCCTATTGCCATCAACCGGGCACAAATCCAGACTCCGCGGTGCTACTGAGATATTCCAGATGGAAAAACCAAATAACACTTTGCCCGACACGGGAATCGAACCCAGGCTCAGTAGATAGTAGCGCTTGGGACCAATAAATCAATGAAACAGTCCCCTTCTCCATATCTATAAACTGCACAACGTAAATTGTTTCATGAATAAATAAATGAAATGAAATAAAACGCTACGTACATTTTGATATAACATGCATAATGACATGCAGAAAAATAAATAAATGAAATGAAAGAAACCGATGCAGATTGTCAATTTTGTATGATTAATGATTAAGCAAAAAAATATTATATAATACTCCTATTCTTTAACTCTTTATAAACCACATGCAACTGAATACGATTCGGTTTGCCTTATATCTAACTTCCAAAACTCATATACCGAAAACCTAACAGGGCTTCATGGTGCTGTCTGCCCGTGACGACTGACATAGATATTCGCATGACAGCCTACAGAATGTAGAATACAATAAAGTTCCCACTACCGCCAATTTGTATACAGTATATACAGGGCGAATTTAAAAAGCACTGGTATCTACGGTTTTTAGTTCTATGTAGAATGTTTTTCGTTTTTGATGTAGGTATCATATCCACATGTGGGATTTTGTTGCTAGGTTGTAGTAGTAATCCTTTTTTTTAGTGTAATTCTAGCCTGTTGCTAGGTTATTGATGAACTTTTCAAACATTTTTTATTATTTTGGTTTGAAAGTCTTACAGTTACACAAAATTCAAAAGCGTTTATATAGTGATAAAAAAATTGTATACTACTTTAGGAAAAAGTCGCTTTTGAATCCTGTTTATGTGTACTTTGAATGCAAACAAAGAATATTGATTCATTGAAAGCACTCAAACGCAGACACGTGCGAAGACTAAAAAAGATTCAAAATCACACGAAGGCTACCCATTACCTACGATCTACGATTATAATAAATTTTTGTTTCTTCCCCATTTATGTTCTCAAAATCATAGCAGGTGTCGGAATTGCTATAGTGTTATAAAGTTCTTTTGGCGCGTGGTCAAAATCGGTACCTACTAGCGTCGCCATCTTGTTATGCAATACATTTCACAAAACAAGTGCACAAATGTTTACCAGCAGCGCCCCCCTATTAACGTCATTCGAACGCGAAAAGATCCTTATAGTAGTGTAACTTGTATTATTCAAATCTAACAACTGAAACTATTTTATTGTTTGCAAGTAGCACCAAGTAACCTGCCAAGGTAAACAAAACTAAACATACCTTCCTACCTCTACATTCCCATCAGCAGTGAGTAGAAACTACGCACTAAATTGTTTTGAAGGACATCATTAACGGTTAACGTGTCTCTTGGGCGTCCTGTCGGGCTTCCACTTACATTTGCCTCATAAATCCTTTCAGTTAATCTTTTAGGTACTTGCCTGGGTGACCAAGTGATATTATTATGATATGGCTCCTTAAGTATAGAAGAAAGTATCATTAGGTTTGTAAGCTACTTCGAGTAAGGCAACTAACAACTATTGTTATTTGTTTTTTTAAGCCACGCTTGCCGGGGTTAGGCCGTGGATTGATGACCTTTACATACCGAGACCCCTCCGTGCCTCGGAAAGCGTGTTACGCCGTTGTCATTCGTCGATCTTTGACAGTCGTTACGAGTCGTCAGAAGCCCGAAAGTCTGACAACCAATCTCACCAGGGGGTATCGTATTACCCAGTTGCTGGGTTGTGGAGGTTAGATAGGCAGTCGCTCCATGTAAAATACTGGTAATCAGATGTATCCGGTTAGACTGGAAGCCGACCCTAACATAGTCGGAAAAAGGCTAGGCAGATTGATTTTTTATTACTTGTTTGTATAAAATCCTTCGTCATCATCATCGACCACTGTTCAATTTGTTGTCTTAATAGACCGACCAAAAATGACAGTAAAAACTGTCAAAGTCACCTCGATATACTCGTATGATCAATTCAGTGTCAATATAGAAAAGGATGACAAGAAAAACTGGCCATTCTTCTAAAATGTAATCTAATCTAACTAATATTTATAAACGCGAAAGTTTGTAAGTATGCATGGATGGGTGGATGGATGGAGGGATGTTTGTTACTCTTTCACGTAAAAACTACCGAATGAATTTGAATGAAATTTCAAATCAGATAGTTTGTAACCTGGATTAACACATAGGATACCTTTTTATCCCGATATTCCCACGGGATCGAGACTTGGTGGTGAAACCCCGGGGTGAAACCGCGGGGCGCTGCTAGTTCAGTTATAATTATGTCCATTTCACTCCTTCATGTACAATCGATAGCCACCTTTCTCGTTAATTAAACAGAATTTTAAACACTACCACTAAGTATGCAGACGTCCAAAGAGGCAGTTAAAACAATCCAATCTACTTACTAACTCTCTGAGCTAGTACAATTACTTTATGAACTTCAATAAACGACCCTTGAAGTAACCGCAATGGGCTATTACTACTTTTATTGCTAGTTATACAGCGTGCGGTCAGGTTAGATTAGGTCGCGGTACCGCTAGCTCGGTGACGTCACGAGCTTAGTAAGTGACAGGATAGAGAATGAATGTGTTGTATGCTCCTCTGGCATTTATGCTGCTTTGGTACAGGATCAAGTTTTCATGTACACTGTTTCCTTTGTAAAATTCTCATTGTTTGTCTTATGTACTGTTCTGTTGGTCCATGTGTGCAGTGATGTGTGAGCCAGAATTGGAGTTTGTTTGGAATTACTTTTTCGGATTCAGAGAATTGTAAATTAGATATTTTGGCTGGTTAGAAGAATGAACAACTTTTGGGGATTTGTTTGTCTATTTCGCTTATGTTTTGTTTTATTAAACGGGCTAAAAATATTGAAACAAACATTCAAGCTCCAAATATTTCAAGGAGAAGAAGAAGAAATAATTATTTATTTATTTGTCTAGTGGTCGCAAGCGCTACTGCTGAGCATGAGGTTCTGGGTTCGATTCCCAGGCAACGTTTTATTATGTTTTTCTATCCGGAATTTCTCAGTAGCAGTCCAGAGTCCGGATTTGTGCCTCCTTTTACATAGGATCTAAACATAACGGCATATACGGCGAAATGTGGGTATATGAAAGAAGTTCACTGCTGGACATAGGCCTCCCCGAAGCACCGCCACTTCGACCGGTTCTGGCCTAAACTTAAATGTTCTTATGTATTTATCTCCCATATAAATATCATTCCAGCAGGTTTCATTACCTAGTAGTGTGACAGTGTGGTTTCTTATAATTATAATGATTTATTAAATCTTATAGTGCTAACCTTATCTATGAGTACTAACTAAGTCATTCTAAGCGATTAAACGGCACAATTGTATGGCAATAATATACACGTGACATTACCAAATATTATGTAATGAACTAATACCTATATCTTCAAGAAATATTAGGTTATTATACCCTTCAATATGATTATGAGGTGCGTGGGAAGGAGCCAGCTGTCTCAATTGTTTTTCTAACGCCCCCAAATGATTTATACAGACTTTTATTAAATTAACCGACGCAGAAATGAGGCTGTATCGTTTGTGACCTTTGCCTGATTTTGATGATGATAAGAAATAGAAATCAAAGGGAATAAGAATCATACTTAAAATGTTAGTTACTTAGTTGACTGCCACTACTTACTAAGCACTTAATAAGTCATCAGATAAAGTTGTTCTGAAGAAAGTTATCAACCAATAAGCACTGGCGTGATTTCAAGTACTCGAGCCCAATTATTTTCACTCTTATCAACTTTCTAATCTTCTTCCGATCTTACGAGTATCTTATAAAACCGAGTAAATCGACTTGAAAATTGTTTTCACTCTCAGAAATAATATTATAAAAATATCATGAAAGTTAAGCACTTTCGACGTACACATATTTCTTCAAAAGATTTTAGTTAAATGATCCGCGCACTGAACGCTGCCATTAGCCGTAGAATGGCGCCATTTTGAGAGAGTGATAGTTCATCTTAAGCTACATCAATATAATATTATCGTTAGTGCCATTCACAATGCCAAATATAACTGTATTAAACTAGGTCAAAGTCAAAGTCAAAGATTTATTTGCAAACTAAAGTAAGTAAAAACTAAAGTAAGTGTACATTTTGGTGTTCGTTTATAATATAGGTACTTACAACATAGCGGCCTTTTCCAGGCATCGCAAATTTGAGGGTTATTTAAAAATTTAATACAACTATGCTATTGACACGATTTTACATTAATAATTTCAATAATTTAGTATTACTCATTCAAATAATAATATATACACATTTGGGTCATGCCGGTTTTGATGTACTCCTTCGGCATACTCAAATGGACTCAGACCGAACTTGACGCCCTGGATAGGAGGGTCCGTACGCTGCTGACTGCATACCGAATGCATCACCCACGGTCATCGGTAATGAGACTGTATATCCCGCGAAAGTGTGGAGGTCGAGGCTTTTTAAACGCTAAGACCCTCCACAATCGGGAGATATGCAGTCTCAGGGAATATTTCCTAGAAGCCGACGTGGGAATGCATCGAGATGTGGTCGCGGTGGACAAGGGCCTCACCCCGCTCTCCTTGGCGAAAGAGAACTGGCGCAAGCCTGTAGTGCTTGACACTAACGATCGCAAGGAGGTATGGCAGAGTAAAGAGCTTCACGGACGCTTTTTCCGGGCCCTGCATGGACCCGATGTAGATTTACTAGCGTCCGTAGCCTGGCTGCGTTTCGGTGACCTCTTTGGGGAAACCGAAGGTTTTGTCTGTGCAATTATGGACGAAGTTATCATGACGAACAATTACCGGAGATTTATTGTGAAGGACGGCACGGTTGACATCTGTCGGGCATGCCACCGACCGGGAGAATCAATCCGTCACATTATCTCCGGATGTTCTCATCTAGCTAACGGAGAGTACTTGCATAGACACAACCTTGTAGCCAGGATTATCCATCAGCAACTTGCTCTGAAATACAGCCTAGTGGAATCGGAAGTGCCGTACTACAGGTACGTGCCCGACCCAGTTCTCGAAAATGGAAATATCACATTGTACTGGGATCGATCCATCATCACTGACAGGACTATTGTTGCCAATAAGCCTGATATAGTGGTGGTGGATCGAACAGAGCGGCGCGCAATGATCATTGACATAACAGTCCCGCATGACGGGAACCTCGTGAAGGCCGAGAAAGATAAACAAATCAAGTATCTTGACTTGGCTCACGAGGTTGTCGACATGTGGGATGTGGACTCTGCGATCATTGTGCCGATAGTCGTATCAGCCAATGGCTTAATTGCCAAGAGCCTCGACCAACACCTAAGGAGGCTCTCGTTGGGCAGCTGGATTAAGGGCTTGATTCAGAAAGCTGTACTCCTGGACACGGCTCGCATCGTTAGGAGGTTCCTCTCTCTGGAGCCCTGACCGCCGGTAGCTTGGACCCTGTTCCCGATACCGGTGGGCTACTATTTTTTATATTTTTAAATGTTTTATATAATTTTTTAGTCTAATATTTAAAAATATAATTTATAAGTATTAAAAATGAAATAAAGATTATACACATTTTAATAATTCAATAATAATACAATTTTTTTTTTTTTTTTTAAGTACTGTGGGAAAGGTACTACAAAAGAAATCTTTGCAGTTAAAAATAAAAATTATTCATGGAATCGTTTTACGTTTTTCCATCATGAAATCCGCTTGTCCACTCTTCTAGCTCACTCATAATTTTTCTTTCTGCCTTTTAATACAAAATAGTGGTTGTCTCATAATTATGCCATCAACATAAAAACATTAAAGTTTTGTATGGAACAGCTGATTATTTTTTCGCGATTACGATGTTTGTCTCATGAAGAAAGTTGTTCAGTGTGATGGTCTGTACCACACCCTTAAACATGACTACACATTTCTGATACATCCTGCAGGCGTAGCATAAGCACCGTTTTGTCGACGGAAGAGTAGACAAAAATGACGTTTCCTGTAGACTGTAGACAGTACGAGACAGCAGCAAAATAGAAAGAGTCAACTGCACTTTTTACGAAATTCACTTTTTTACATAATTCGACTCAGAATTCTTTGTTTTGTCATAGGATTTATTGGTTGTCAGTCTGATTTTGACAGTAAGTATAGAAAACTTTCTTCCGAAATAGTCTACATATAAAAAGACCTAGACAAGGATCATTAGAAATGAAAGACAAAATGACAGATTGTAGAAAGATTTCTACGGTGGATATCAAAAATGAAAAAACGAACTGTCCCTTTGTATAGAAAAAGCTATGTCTATTCTTCATAGAGATAGAAAGCGCCATGCTACGCCTGCTGTATCATCATCACTATCATCATTCCAGCCGCAAGAAGTCCACCCTGTATAGTTACTTACATAATACTAGGTACAATACTTGTGAAAAGCCCCTTTAATTCAGTGCCATACATCACTATTATATAAGGATTAGGACCTTTACGCACGATGCGTTATGTTTACGCAGTAAACATAATACAAAGTTTAAACAATTGTTTCGACAAATCCTTTTGTAGTCCGCCAGAGCGCGACTATTTGTGTACGTAATAGTGATGTAACTCATTCGAATTATTCGTCGAATGCGAATATGCCAAAGGGTATTTTTGTGAGGAGGCAATAGTGCGTGAATGAGCTGGTGAAATAACTGTTTATGTTACCTGTTTATTTTATTCGGCGTATTTCGAATGAAGCTTTCAGGTGTGATATAATTTAATTAATTAATTTCATTGTTATTAGTGGGCTAGTGGCGAGAGCAGCTGTGGCCCAGTGCTAACGGCGCCGACTTGTAGGTCATGGGTTGGAACCCAGGCAGGCGCTTTACTTTGTGTAAATAATTTCATCACCACTGCTCTGAAAACGGACAACATCATCGTAAGGAAACAGGCATATCCTAGAACCAAAAATATCGAAGACATGTGACATTTACCAACCCAAACTGGGCCCGTGTGGAAGATAACAGAGATCCCTCTCGAAGAGAGGAGGCCTGTGTCCCAGCTGTGGGAACAATATAGGCTGATTATGCTTAGTGGCCAAGTTAAGTTTTTAAGGTTAACGTAAAACAGAAGAGTTTTTTTTCTTGAAACTACACAGCTTGTCTAAATACCCGACAATATGAATTTGGCTGCAGTAAAGACAAAACGAAATCTAAGAACCTGTTAATTAAAAAACTCCTCAAAGTACCATTAACCAGACAACTATCACCTGAACCAGTAAACACCTCACCGCAAACTTAGATGAAGTGAGCTGCCCTTGCTTCAGGTGGACTGACAGCTTACTTCACCTAAGTTTTCACGGTGAGATTTTTACAGAATACCACTACTGAATCTGAACTTAATAACTACCGAACGAATACTCTACGTTTAAGTATTACCAGCTGTGCCTGTGACTCCGCCCACGTATCTATTCGTAAACAACAAACACCTCCCTCTTTACATAAAAAATCACCTGTAATCTATCAATCAATTAAAAAGTTTTACCGATCGGAAGCCGGAAAACAACATTGTTTTGCATCAAGCAATCAATCATGACCCCTACATTTATAAGACTGCATAATAATATAATAGGGATGTCCAAGTTTACTTCAGGATTTTCGAAGTATACGTTTTTTTTTTTTTTTTTAATTTGGCTTATAGCTCCTTACACATAATTATCGATGAAATCCGTAAAGTTGCAGTACATTAAAAGAAAGAAAATACGTTTATTTGTGGTAAACATTACGCAAAAAAAGAAAATAAACACAATGAAAAATAAGAAAAGGTAAGGTAAGGAAAGTAAGGTAAGGTAGGCTTCATTTAGTAATATACCCAACAGTGGCGAAGGGTGATTTTTCGGGGGAGGCAACCCGGAGCAAAAAAAAAAGAAAAAAAAAAAAACTATACTAACGAATTGAGAACCTCCTCATTTTTGAAGAAGTCGGTTAATAATATGTACTTGTTATGATATCACTTCGGACCTTCCTTGTGGCCGCGAAAAGCTACTTCTTGTTTGTTTACCTAACAAAAGAACGGTGTCAATAAACCGTTTCATTAAATTCCTATTTTGATCTACTTTTCTCAAACTTATTTATAAACTCACATTCAAAAAGCCCGCTTTCGCAAACCACGCACACTCACACAGTTCAACAAGTGATTTCAACCGCACTCCCGCAGATCTATACTAAGCTCCTACGCTCCTAATAGCGCAACGCCATCTAACGAAAATATCAGAAAAGCAATGCATTTTGTCAGTACAAGAAAGAGATATCTCCATTCAAAAAATTCACAAATAATTAAACAGAGGGCGCGTTTAACGAGAAATTTTTAGGGAGTGGCATTTTACAATTCAGAGTTTTCGCTCACGGCCACTAGAGGGAATTGGCCGCGCGGGTGTAGAGCTTCAAACGAATTAGCGAAAAATCGTCAGATTATGAATGTAAAAACCCCTTTATTACATAAACTACTAAAATCTGAGAAAAGTAAACAAGGGAAACAATACATTTTATTTTATTTACAACTGCCAGTCAGCCATTCATATTTATCGTAAAGGGAAACATTAGAATGTTTGAAAAAACTATCACGTCGTTTGTAATTTATACTTATATCTGAGCGAGCACGGCCTAACGTAATTAATTATGTGTTTCTTATTTTCAAAACTTAACCTTGGAAAGCATGTTTCCTCACAAAGAAAATAATCCTAAACAACAATGTATAGGCTACCACTAAGCTACCAGACGGGCCGCACGCGGCCCAAAAGACATTGTAGTTAATTAGAAAGTCCTTGATGAATTATTGCCGCCATCCTAATCCTACTGATCGTACTAATAACTTTTCAAATCTATTAAGAAATTTCAACTTATTAACTATCTACTTACCCCAAATACATAATTACAACGTACACTTTCACTAAAGTCAAAACACTTTAATCACTGTTTTATACCAACAAACTAATACTACTACTACGATTCTCGTACTGATAAACGAATGTATTCTATAAATAATACGAACAAAATGCAAATTAACTGCAAGTGTAAACAAATTATAATGCGATTACGTCAAACAGCAACCACACAATAGCGTCCTGTCCGAACTCCGAGCCGAACGCATTACGAAATTCAACGAAAACTACCGAACCGATATCGCGGCATCTCGTTCACGCGAACGCAAGTTTAGATCGCTTTAGGTACGATAACTCGTATTTGACCGGCTTGCTTGAAGCGTATAAAACCGGGGTGTCACGTGACCGAAGTGACGTCATGACGCCTTGATTTTTGAAGGAGCGATAAGCCAGCCGCGCCGCCGACTTATTTTAGAGAACTTTTTTTTGCTGTTGGGAGACAACAAAGACAAAACATTGAATGTAGGCGTTTTGTATAGTTTTAATTATATGGTGTATTAAATACCTATAGTGTGATTACTTAACAGGCATTTTCAACACTACTGACTGTGTCATTTTTCAATGACGATAGAGTGGTTTTGTTTCGAATTCCAGAAGGGAAGCCGATAGGAATCGGGTTGTAAGGTAGCTGCGGCCCTGATACCCAATAAATCATCATTATCCACTTCACCCACTGCTAACCTAACCTAACGCATAAACTCAAAAAAATGATTTCTATTGTGTTATTTTCAGACCTTGGACCTCACTAATCTTATTTATTGTTTATATAGATATAGGTACCTAAATGAAGTTTAGATTGATATACACATAAAAATTTTAAATAACCATTTTACACATTTGGCACCATAAAATGCCACATATCTACAAATAACAATCTAGCCAATTCACAACACCGACATTTAAAACCAGACTAGCTGATTACCGAGAACAGCAGACAAACACTTAAAAATAAACACAAATTACACGAAAATCTAAATATAAACCAGTGTTAGCGAAATGACGAAACCGAAAACGAAGGCTGCTCACAACACCAGTTGTACTTACTTAGTTGATTTATTACATTAACGGAAGCTCCAGGAATTAGACACAGTTGCCTACAAGATTAATGATCACGGATACAACAAATTTTATGCTTAGTATAGGTACTCCAGATTTACGTCCAGCTGAGTTGTAGGGGTTATGTTCTTAGACGTACTACTACAGCCTGTAACAAAAACCCTGTCCGATCCGTGAGGGTGTTGTAAAGACTCCTACTGAGAGTATACATATATCTTTACTTTCGAAAAAAAAGAAAAAAAAAATCACCGCATTTTTTTTCAATGGGGAATTTTACCGGGTTATTACATGTGGCGCGGGCGGCTGTCGTTTACTGGGTGCCTACAAGTCATAACTTATGACCTCTGTAGACAATTTGCTAATTTATAATGAAATTTGGATAATTTTGGTAATAAAGCGTGAATTTCAAATGCAAAAATCTACCAAGCCTTTTCCCAACTATATTGGGGTCGGCTTCCAGTCTAACCGGATGCAGCTGGATACCAGTATTTTGCATGGAGCGACTGCCTATCTGACCTCCACAACCCAGTGACTGGGTAATACGATACCCCTTGATAACACTGGTTGTCAGACTTTCGGGCTTCTGACGACCCGTAACGACTGCCAACGATCCACAAATGACAGCCGGGAGCAACGGCTTAACGTGCTTTCCGAGGCCCGGAGGAGTCTCGGTATGTAATGATGGTCACCCATCCACGGACCAACCCCGGCAAGCGTAGCTTAACCTGATGGATCGACCCGTGCGGCTGTTATTACTTAGCCTCCAAATGCAATAACTTTTTTATTTTAAATAATTTTGTGATAACGTTTTTGCAGCACCTATGTAGGTACCCCTTTCGGATCGGATTCGGGTTTTTTTTACATAGTATATCCGCCTTAGGATAGTGTGGTTGGAGTTAAAGAAGTACCTACCTATGTAAATAACTCAAACAAAAGGGTTTCCTGCTATTTATGACGTCACATTAAGAAGGATTTTAACTACTGTTTTCTTGACAGTGATAGGGGAAACACGGCCTATCTCCCCTGGATTATGGTCTTGCTTCGTATACAAATTAATACCACCTGTGTAAGATTAAAAATAAGAGAGATCATAGCTCAATAACCTAAACATTTCTGTAGATACATTTATAAATGAAAGACGAAAAAATATACGTAAAACCTAAAACTACAATTAATTTTAAACGGTTCGCGCCAATAAGTGCGCGATGCGTCTGATAAAATAAGCCATGACTTCTAAAACTTCATACAAATTTAATAAAATAATAAACAATTTAAAATCCAGTAACATTAAGACTTCTTTATGAAAACGATGTTTATTCAATTTCTGTGGCATCAACGAATTATGAGCAGACTTAAAATTTACTCGACCTTAATGGCTGCTGCGTCTTGCAAAACTCTTGTCCAACCAAAGACTTTAATGAATAACAAGGAATATTCAAATCAGTGGTTCTGAATGCGTCTTTAAGATTCGAGACCCAGAGTTAATGATTTGGACTAAGGGTCGGTTGCGAGGCAAATTGTACAGAATTATTTATATGAGACCACTTACTTAGGTGTGCGGTTTTTGCAAAAATAGGCTCGTCTGGGCTCAAAGGTTGGAACTAAGAGTAATATTGTATTTCAGTAACTCAAAGTCAAATAATTTATTTCAATTGGCACATTATAGGAACGTTTGCACGTCAAAATTTACATGAATATAGAATTGATCATAGTACCTTTTCCAAAAGGTAGTTCGTTTGGAGAAACTCCATAGTTACTAGTTTAAAATGTCTACTAATAAAATATTCTGCGATCAAGAATCGGTTTGCCAGATTTTGGTGATTACACCATTCCATTATAACATTATAGAGAATTCATACATAGACACATATTTAAATAAAAAAACCTTAAAAGACGATACAGGAGTACATGTTGATATGCTGATAACTAAGTCCTAAGGATAAACTGTTTACAAAAAAAAAAAACAAAAGCCATCACACAACAAAAGTTCCAAAATGTTAAAAAAACAAAAACATTTTCACGTTAAAATAGTAATATAACGTGTTTCGGAAACTATATTTCACAAACTAGTACACGATCGAGTAACAGTTTTTAGTATCGAATAGTTTTAGTTTTTGGTTTTGTAGCTACAAAATAATTTAATTATTGTGTGGTTGATCAGGAAGAACGCAGTGTAGCATAGTTAAAGTCAACTTAATTTTCTGTTGCCCCAGGTTATTTACCCTTTTATTGAAAGATAACCACTCTTCGTTTAAGTTGAATGAAACTCCAAGATATAACACATAAAATATTGCACCTGTAATCTTCGAAGAGTTAGGTAGAGGTGTAGGTACCTATGGGTATACCACATTTCGCCAGTTGTGTTTAAGCCCCATGTAATAGCGGGCGAGCCTATTGCCATCAACCGGGCACAGTGACATTGGGTTCCCAGGTCGTTCAAAGTCTGCCAGTGTTGCGGGAAAGTCCGAAAGGGATACCGGGACCTTGACAACAGGCAACTGAAGAAAAACGGGTGAGTTTTAGTCAGTAAAAGTCTGACACACCCTTCCGCTCCGCCCAGAGCGGGAAAAGTCATCTGATGATATCACACAATAAAAAAAATAAAAAAACATTTTTTTAAAAGTACCGTTTGCCCAGCAATACTTGCGACCACTAGTCCAACGAGACGAAGAGATTATATTTGACCAAATTATTTATGTATATTCGATGAAAGCATTCCATTGGTTGAGTCCACTGAGTTTATTATAAATATATCTATATGTTACTCTCCATAAAGGAAATTTAATTTCCGGGCTAAAGGGTGTATGTATACCCCTAATGTCGTCTGAATTAAAATTCTGAAAGGCAGTACGAGCCCAGTGTGTAATAAACAAAGTATTTTGACAGATTTATTTAGTCTAAATTGTATTCAAAGCGTGCCTATTATTGCTTTGAATATTATTTTTTATTTTGAACGCTAGCGTTACTTGGTTTGGCTTTGCCGTTGGTTACAAAATGATTATAAAATGCCTTTTGCTCGCTAATTCGTCCGCGTGAAATTCCTTGTTTTATTTTAACATCAAATATATCCTAAGACACTCGGCAATACTGTAGCTTCCCATTATTATATTTTCAGAATCGGATCAGTAGTTTCGAAGATTACCTCCAACATAAAACTCACAAAATACCTCCTTATAATAATTTATTATTATAGAATTGTACATTACTTAGTATTCAGTCTGACTACACATACCATTTGTGTTTTGTGATTCAAATTAAATATAAAACAACTAAAAACTTTTAATGAGAGCACACAAAGTGTAATTTAAGTATAGAGTAACAAAGGTCAAAAAAAAAGAATAGAAATCACGACTCAAAAAAAAAACATCAGTTTGACTATGACTCGTAAAATTTAAATAACTACAGAATAAAAAAACAAAATAGGTATTCAGAGAAAATATATTTAGTGTGGCCGTGCCTATAATGCCTTTGATATTTTAGGTAATAGGTAATACGGGCTGATATCCGCAACTCCACGACAAAGCGCGTATTTTGCGTACGGGTGGGAAATCGTCTATTCGATCCACCCCAGCTCCTCCAAGAAGGCCAGCAACGCCTTGGTGTTACTGACCATCTCACGTAGGGTACCTGGGTTACCGAAGTACTTTGCCCTGTATGTGGCGACGACCGGGCAGTGTAGTAGCACATGAGCTGCTGTCTCGTCGTCCTCCATGCAGGCTCTGCACAGCGGACTGTCTGTGACTCCTATGACAGAGAGGTATTTATTAAACGACCCATGGCCAGTTAAGGCTGCTGTAACCGTACGCAGCTGTTGTTTAGTTAGTCGGAGCATCCTTTTCGTGAGGCGGCCATCAATCGCAGGGAGTGCCTCCTTGGCCTGCCTACACTCACCTTGGTCCAACCATAGTTTGTGATGTTGGTCCCTGGTTCGCTTCCTTACCAGAGTGCGTAGAAACCCAAAGGGGAGTGGCGCGATCGGTTCAGGCCCCACCGGTGCCATACTCGATCCCCTTCTGGCGAGTTCATCTGCTGCATCGTTGCCCAGCGAACAGCTGTGTCCTTTTATCCATTGAATGGTTATGTTATTGAGGCTACCTACCTGATTTAGGCGTTGGTGACACTCGTATACTAGCCCAGAGTCCACAGTGTGGCTGTTAAGCGCTTGCAGCACAGCCATGCTATCTGAGAGTATACGTATTGAGTGGTCCTTAACTTTCCTGGCCAAGATTGCCGAGGCGGCAAGAGAAATGCCCAAGCATTCGGCTTGGAAAACTGTGTTGTGGACACCCAATGGTGTGGCTATGCGTATGTTGAAGTCCTCCGAGAAGATTCCAATGGAATCTTTGATATTTTATAGCCCGTTCATTATGAACAAGGTAATATATTGTATGAATAGGTTTTACACAAAAGCGATCGCCGTTGTCCACTGATGGATTGCTAACAAATTTTAATGTAACTTTTATGTACCTACGGACCTAAAACGTGGCAGTATTAATATTTTTACGAAAAAAAATAAAGTGGCAAATCAATCCATCTTATATTTTAGTCCATACATTATTAATAAAGCCAAAATTGTAGAACATTTCTCGGTATTGAATCTCCATTTTAACTGACAGATAAAATAGGCATTGGAGCAACTGGGCTAATCCCCAATTATGAGAGGCGAAAACATTTGACAGTTTCTGTATCTCAATAATTTCAGTGACAGTTTTCATAATTTTGACAAAGAAGAGTGAACATTTTTGTATGGAAACTGTTCGTCGTCTGGCATTAAATATACAGTTAAGTTGTCATAATATTATGTATTTAAGTATGCAACACTATCTTATACATACATATTAATCATAATATCTATAAATCTAAATCTCGCGACCTTATCATACAAATACAAATATTTTTTTTTTTTTCACAAGTTATGTACTACATCTAGTGGTTGAAGTGACCTTTTAGACAAAAATTGACTGTGTTAGGACACTTCGCTCTTCCGAAGCTTAAAGTTACGTGGTGAACCAACAATTTTGAAAAAAAATCATAATCATAATATTTATAACTCTAAATTTCGAGACTGTTGAAGAAATATTCCTTCATAGTTAGAAATAGTTCTCAGTCAAAGCCCAGTTCATAGTCCAACACAAACAGATGCCAGTTAAATCTTCTGCCAGGATGAATACAAATAGCCTAGTAATTTAATTACCTAAAATCAAACTAAGCAACTACCAAGTGAACCACTTGAAGTTAGTAACAGTTGAATAACACTAAGAATTTACTACAGTAAGGAAAGTTATGAGGTCATGCCCTTTTTGATATCTGGGTTCTTCCGAAACGTTGCCTTAAGCCAAAGGTTGCCAAAGATTCACCATCTCTGGACTAAAAGGTACAAACCTTTTAGTCCAGAGATGGTGAACCTTTGGCACGTATAGAACATTACCCTAATTGCGTAATACACTTTCACAATCCGGAAAAAATCGGATAAGTTGCTTATCCATAGCTTCATAAATGTTTGAATTTATCTGCGTAAATACCGCAATGAATGTTGTTGAAAAGTCGAAATGAAAGGCCATTGTAAGTGTGTACCTACGCAATAACCCCCCTTATGACACGTGACAGAAAATTGTGTCACGGCATTGAATTGATTACGATACGATTTCGTAGGATTCTATTTCGATCTAAATCAAACCACAAATAGAAACCTACTGATCTACAATGCATTCAATCTGCCCAGCCTTTTCCCAAATGTTGTGGTCGGCTTCCAATCTAAGCGGATGCAGCTGAGTACCATTATTTTACATGGAGCGATTGCCTATCTGACCTCCACAAGCCAATTACTGGGTAACACGATACTCCTTGGTAAGACTGGTTGTCAGACTTTTGGGCTTCTGACTAGTCACGACTACCAAAGATCTACGAATGACAACCGGGACATACGGCTCAACGTGCCTTCTGAGGCACAGAGTGTCTCTATATGTACGGAATGGTCACCCATCCACGAACCGACCGCGGCAAGCGTGTAGCTGTATAGTGGCCTATTAGTTGGCAATTCATAAAGATTTTTTTATTCAGGATTTTTTAATCGTTTGTCTTAGTAAACTTGATTTTTCTCAGAAAAATATACTTAGTACCTACTGTTGTGAATAGGGTCGGCATCCCTGATCCAGTCCATCTTCATTAAGTTAGGGTCAAGATAGCACTCGGATTCAGTGAAGTGAACGAATGAGGGTCCTACGAGGTGTATACGATACTCTTTGGTCCTTTTTATGAAGTACACGAGTAAATGGTGTCCTTTAGAGTTAATCGTCGTATGATTGAGGGTGTATTGGTATGCAGTGATATCGAAAAAAGCTTGTATAATAATAATAAGGCAAGCAATATATTTTATCCGTCTTTCCATAGTTCAATATAACCAGTTCACTAAGCCACCCATACCATAATCCAATATCTTTTTTTTTTCCATAACCTGCAATAGTCCTGCTCCAACCGGGGATGGTCCTTGGCCGCACTTGTATAGTGCGAACAGGGATAATCGTCGGTTGGTGCCTCATTCCATTAAAAATGTCTAACGGGCCTCTGCGAGTTGGCTTCGGCCCCTCGTACGCCTTCCAAAAGACCGGGACCCCATGGTCCCGAGATATGTTAACATATATAATAATAGGCAAGCAATATTATTATTATCATTTATCCTACTAATATTATAAATGTGAAAGTTTGTGTTTGCATGTTTGTTATCAATCACGCAAAAACGGCTGAATCGATTTGGATGAAATTTGGCAAACATAGTTTATAGCCTGTATACTTTTTACACATAGGCACAGACATAGGATACATTTTATCTCGATATTCCCACGGGATCGAGACTTACGCGGGTGAAACCGCGGGGCGCAGCTAGTCATATAATAATGTTAGCTACATTTGTAATGATTACAAATATCACCGCTTGCCCTAACTAGTAGTTTATACGCACATTTATGTAATTCCAAATGCCGATATATTCTGAGCTTCCCGAAATCAATCGTTTATGCGCCTATTAATTCGCGTTTAGCCAAAATATTTGCCCAAAACATACCCTTTAGCATCGATACCAACGATAATTGCATGCATAACATATGAAGCCCTAGTAGCTACTTCATGTTTTGGATGTTATCATACAAGCATCTATCCATACTCGAGATTTACGTTGGATGTAGGTCGTTCAAATATGTGTATAGATTCAGTTTCCTTCCATACTGTGAGCACAGAAGATAGAGCTTTCCTTTTCATTTTAGCTCGTAATATTGTTTTCCATAACGCATCTATACATTGGCTTAGCAGCCTCTAGTTTTATTATAATATAATCTGAGGAGGAGGAGCTCGTGGCTAAGTAATAACAGCTGCTCGAGTCGATTCATCAGGTTAAGCTACGCTTGCCGGAGTTGGTCCGTGGATGGGTGACCATTTTCACATATCGAGACTCCTCCGTGCCTCGGAAAGCACGTTAAGCCGTTGGTCCCGGCTGTCATTTGTGGATCTTTGACAGTCGTTACGAGTCGTAAGAAGCACGAAAGTCTGACAACCAGTCTAATCAAGGGGTATCGTATTACCCAGTTACTGGGTTGTGGAGGTCAGATAGGCAGTCGCTCCATATAAAATACTGGTATTCAGCTGCATCCGGTTAGACTGGAAGCCGACCCCAACATAGTTGGGAAAAGGCTAGGCAGATGATGATAATCACTACATATTATAAAACAAACTCCTCCGCCGCGTCTCTCTGTTTGTCTGTTCACAGTAAACTCAAAAACTACTGCACCGATTTTCATGCTGTTTTCAGTAATGGATAGAGTGATTCTCGACGAAGGTTTTAGTATGTAATAACCAACATCCACGCGGGCGAAGCCGCGGGCATCAGATAGTTACATATCAAAAATAATTAGGAAAGGTATTTCTGCTAATATATAGACTTAATAGGTGAACATAACAATTGAAGAAAAATACATTAAATAAACTAAAAGTAAAATTTAAGATTTAGACCAAGTTAATTAACTCGTAAACCGCGATCAATAATAATCTGAATCATTTTGAAGGATATTGCTAACTTAAATTTGTCTGCTCAACAACGTAAATAACTCAATGAATGTTGTTGAAACGTCAAAATGAAACAGATTGTGATTGATCGAGTATTACGCAATTAGGGTACAATTAAAAATTTAGTTGACCATATTGTAATGGTTAATAGTTCTTATAGCGTCATGTTGGCCTGTTATAAACTGATTTGAATATGGCCCGCTTCACGTACATATATTGTAAGTCACCTACCTGCCTTAATCGGTCTTAAAATATTGATTTATTTAGCACTAGCAGCGCCCCGCGGTTTCACCCACGTAAGTCTCGATCCCGTGGGAATATCGGGATAAAAATTATCCTATGTATTAATCCAGGTTATAAACTACATATCTGTTTGCCAAATTTCATCGAAATTCATTCTGTAGTTTTTACGTGAAATAGTAACAAACATCCATCCATCCATCCATACTTACAAACTTTCGCGTTTATAATATTAGTAGAATAATAGAAACGGTCAAAATCAATAACACTATATGAACATAATCATGTCAACTGTAATAAAATAATGTTGCTTGAACTTTGACCTCGATGACTTTATCCTCAAGAATGTCGACTTATCTTGATTTAGAGACAAACGTAGGTGTTGATATAACTAAAACAAATTGACAAACTGCTTCCTTTGCCCACACTTCTCAAACGTTGAAGCAAATATATAAGATTTCGTCATTCATTATACCGCTCTCTGCTCTGCATTACTAATCTTAAAATATTCATCAATTGCTTTGTATCATATCGAATAATGACCATCATAGACAACTACCAATAGTAAAAAAAACCTTATTACTTATAGTTTTCTAAACATAAAAAATACCTTAAAAATGACTCCTCATTTTGTTGGCAGAAATGACCACTATTTTTTTTAACTTAGCCTAAACTTATTTTTGTCGCTTAATCTAAGTGGCATACGTTATCTTAGTTTTTAAACATTAGTGCACAAAAGTTTTAAAACATATAGTGTTCATGGTTGTTAAATAAATTAAGAAAATGTTAGTATGAAAAATGCAACTTCTTTAAAATTCCCCATACAAAACGCTGATTTCATAGGTGGGGACCTAATATATGTATAAAATATGCTCGCCATACTCTGCTTATGTTTACTGTAGGTCTTTCTCTTTAAACCACCTTTTGCTTCTTCATGCCCTCAATATTGAGGATCGATCTGAGTTCGTTTCCATTTAGTCGGTTTCCCAAACTTGCCTTCGCACTTCGCGCTCATTGAAAATCAGATCGAAATGTAGATCATTCATGCAAACAGATCATTATCTTTTTCCCTTGTTAACACAAGCTGTGCCATAACGATGATTGAACTGATGATTATGGAACTCAGTTGTCTTACGCTCCAGCAGGCGTAGCATGAGCACCGTTTTATCGACGGAAGAGTAGACAAAAATGACGTTTCCTGTAGACAGTACGACGGCAGAAAAGTAGAAAGAGTCAACTGCACTTTTTACGAAATTCACTCTTTTACATAATTCGACTCAGAATTCTTTGTTTTGTCATAGGATTTATCAGTTGTCAGTGTGATTTTGACAGTAAAGATAGAAAACTTTCTTCTGAAATAGTCTACCTACTAAACGACCTAGACAAAGATCGTTAGAAATGAAAGACAAAATGACAGATTGTAGAAGGATTTCTACGGAGCGATGTCAAAAATGAAGAAACGAACTGTCACCTTGTGTAGAAAAAGCTATGTCTATTCTTCGTAGAGATAGAAAACGCCATGCTACGCCCGCTGGAGTGGGCGCTAATAACTGCGACACAGTTACTAAACTAACGCAGTATTAACGTACACAAAATTTGAAACGTACAAAAAAATGTAACAAGTTTTTTTTTTCCGATAAAATATTTGTATGTTGTGTAAAACAGCTTATAAAATCAAAGTTCAAAGTCAGTTCAAAATCATAAGTTCTGGTGACTTCATCGCGCTCCATTGATTAATCAATACAGCGCTAGAGAGCTTTTTTTTTAAAAAAAAAAACATTTTACACAATGACACAATGGGCGATCTTATCGCTAAAAGAGATCTTTTCAAAATCAAATCAATTAAGGAGTTTTATTGCTGATTCTAATCATTATTATAATTTATTACGATCGCGAATCATATTTTAATCAAAATGCAACCTGACACGGACCTGCAAATTACAAAAAAACATAAGAAATTTTGAATTTTGCGGGCTAACTTAGCGCATCCTCCTTAAGACAATTGTGCGTAATTATAGTATCACCTTACACAATAGGGGTGTAGCACTGAGACCATTTCGCTCCCTCTTTACCCCCTCTAAGCTAAGATCAAGCGACGGTCAAAACGACCCCGTGGAATTACTTATATAATAAATCTAGGGCTCTTAATGTGTCTCGGGGCTTAAGCTACGGATTACTGGTTCCGTTTTCAGGTTGAATCGAGTGTTTCAGGTTTAATTTTTCATCGTTTGTTGGTAAGTGTACTTTTATTTTTGGGAGATATAATTTGCTGTTTTCTATACTAAAAATAAATAAAGTTTTATTTTACATAACTTTAAAATTAAATTACCTGCATTAATTTTATCTCAAACTATATTACGTAATTATATAACTTGCTTAAATAAACAGGTCGTGATACACGATGTTTTTTTTATCTGAAATAATCTGTTTAGAAAAAAAAAAAACGGTGTACATAAACATTATCTATTTTACCCAAACTTTATTACAATTATCTAACAATTCTATAAAAATATTAAATAACCATAAAAAAATCGACTCACCTCAAAAACAACCCAGAAACATTCGTCCATAAACAAAACTGCCACTTAAAAACAAAAGCGTTCGATTTTCAAATTTCGTAACACCGATAGGCGAAGGAAACTTCACATGAAGCCGAATCGAGGCGCGTAGCTCCCCCACGACGGCACAAACTACACTGAATTTGACGCTCTCGGGAAAATTATCTGTTGCACTATGTTTTATACATGCGCAAAGCTTACTTGTTCAAACCGCGTCTCTTGTTAAACATTGCTGCCTCGCTAACAACTGAAACTTCGGGCATACGAACAAACAATGTAATGTATAAAGCTAAAGCAATACACTCATAAAGATTATGACATTTGGGAAAATAATTTCTCGCTTTGTTTAGCAATATTCGACATGAATTTTGAGTCAAAAGATTTTCTTTGTCAGCGTCCGTTTGTGTTATTGGGAGAAATATTCTTTTATATTTCTTATTGTGAGAGGTACAAAATATTGTCTTCAAGCGAGAACAAAAGAAAATGTCCTACTCGCTCTGAATATTTTGTGATCGTTTTTATAAGTTTCAAACAAACTTCGACGACCCATATTGCGGTTGTTACTTTTATAAATTGGTATTTTTAATTAAACTTTGAAAATTTTCAAGTATCCAAAAGGGGTTACGGTGCTTCAGTGTCCCATTAGGGGTTTGGAGGGCCGTAATAGGGTAATTGCCGGCCGCGTTCGTTTACTGATATACTTTTTTTTTAAGTACATAAATAGGCTCCACGTTATCACAAGCATATTATCTTTGGTACTCTCAAAGATTGCAAACTGTGACCTACCACAATCACATTTTGTAACAAAAAAAAGCCTCATTTTATGCTTGATTTAGTAACACGATTTCACAAAAACAGATTTAGACCCTAGCACACGAGAAACTCGCACTCAAGAATTAATTCTATGCTAATGAAATAATTAGTAAAATTACTCATGGTATACGAAAAGCACAATATACTTTTTAGGCCCAAAATCCTGTATTATTAACATTGGGGGCGGCTTTTAATCCCCTAAATACGGTAATTTTGAAAGTCGAAGCGAATGGGGCCAACTGTTTAATTTTGTTTATTCTAATTTAATTTCCGACACTCTGTACACAGGGAATTAGTTGTGGGCCATGATGTGTGGGAGCTAGAAGTGGCTTGACACATGCTGTGAGTCTTTTAACAATTCTGGCTCCTAGAGATTTACGGAAAAGTGAATCAAAGGCATTGATACCCCTAACTGGATAATCTATGTATAGGTACAGTCACGAGCACCAATATGATTGTATACACTTAGCAACTTTTAAAAGTGATTTTCTCCGACTGTATTAATTGTAATTTTATGTTATAACGAACATAGTATTTTGGAACCTATATTATTATGAAATAGGTATCATTTCAAAGTTGCAATCGTTATTCCACGAAAAAATGCTAAATGTATACATATTTTTGCTCGTGAGTGTACATATATCTATCAAAAGCCCACATATTTATGTTTATGAGTGTATTTTCAATGAAACCAGTAGAATAATTGACAAACAAAAATTATAATAAATATGTAATATCTCATACTCGTGATATTTGAGCCCAGTTACCAAACTGTCGCCTTTATTAAAATGTCTTCATTGCTTGGCGAATAGATGAGGTTGATCTAAGCTGCATTGTACGGAGCTCCTTTATGTGCCGCCTGTGGGTTAATGTTTACCGTACTCAAGTAAAAGGAGATTACAGGGTACAAACATTGAACTCCATTAACTATGCTAAGTAGGTATCTTAGTGCTTGTAGGTTTCCACCATAGCTGAGTTTTGCTGCTTGAAGTTGTCTAACCCACTTGACTTGATAAACATTTTGTAAACTTAGCTTAGTGGAGCTAAAGATTTTGTTTTGTTCTGCCTGTGTTTGAATTTTGGTCAAGCATAGTGTACGATTGCCAAAAAATAATTAACTCACTAGAGCACTTCCATTTATTTTGACAGTTTAACAACATTTATTGCCTTATTTACGTCATTGAGCAAACTAATTTTTCAAACAAAATGGATAAGCAATGTATAAGCAATTTCCTTCAAAATCTTTTGGATTGTGATTAAACCTCCAACTCGTCATTAACGAGACACAATAGAATTTTAATTGTTATCGGCCATTAGAAGGCCAATCAACAGTTGAGCGGATGTGTGTTCCGCAGTTGATGCTAATTTTATCATGATGAAAAGAGATTTAGCTGTCATTTGTCGATCTTTGACAGTCGTTACGGGTCGTCAGAAGCTCGAAAGTCTGACTACTAGTCTTACCAAGGGGTATCGTATTACCCAGTTACTGGGTTGTGGAGGTCAGATAGGCAGTCGCTCCACGTAAAATACTGGTATTCAGCTGCATCCGGTTAGACTGGAAGCCGACCCCAACATAGTTGGGAAAACGCTAGGCAGATTGAAAAGAGATTTATTAATAATATGTATTAAAATTATTAAAATAAAACTTAATTGTGTAACTTCCAGCGACCAACTTACATCCGTGTCTAATTTTAAGGGTGCACAGCACGGTCAAAAAAATTAAAAAACTTTTACAAAAAAAAAAAAATTCGCTAGCATGCCGTAATATGAAGGCGAGTTTAATTTAATTTAGCAGATGTAGTCTTGTGAAGTAAAAAATAATTATGTGAGAAAATGTTGAGTGGACGAAGCGTTTTGTGCGCGCCTGTATCATCGTTTAAAAGTACACTCGGTGCCAACATACTTTTCTCTTTGTGCTATGAAAATACGAAGACTATTTTAAATTCCAGTTTTGCCAGTGTAAATAAAATAATTTATTTAAAAAAAAAGAAGGAGGAAGTAAGGTTATCGAAACTACTCAAGAGATTCATAAATCATAGTTTTTCACATCATGTCGTAAATCGAAGGGTGTATTCACATGGAGAGCTTGTCACTAGTAAATCAGCGCGAACCATCGCCGATAAGCGCCGAGAAGTTCCTAACGGGCCCGGTTTGCACTGGTTCGCGCTGATTTGGCTAAAATTATGAAAACTGCCTTTGCCGAGCAGGGTTGACAATTAGCGCTTGTCAGCGCTGATAAACGGCATATTTATCAGCTTTAAAGCTGAAAGCCTAAAGTTTAAAACTACCTACTTATTATATGCTTTTCAACATAGTGAAAAAATGCGTTCCCTGAAGGTACTTTAATCGTTACAAAGGCTATTTTGAAGACTTATCAATCATTCAGTAAATACTCAAAGAAAAACATACGTAAACATAAACGCCTTCTTCCCATGAGGGTAGGCAAAAACTACAGAACGCCACCTGCTACGATCCTTACATACTCCTTTGAAAAAATAACGTTTTTTACCAATAATACAGTATGTTAACTAACAAAGGGCGTTCCCGTTAACCTGCAATAGTATAGCGTCTATACATGTTAAAAAAAATATTACCATTAAAAAAAAAAGTTTTTTTTTGTTTTTGTATAGTAAAATATTCACAAAAAAATATTAAATTGTTACGGAAAATAAACTCTCTGTACACGCCCACTTGTCACACTTGTTTTTTTACGTTGAAATACAAGTGTGCGTGTACAGAGTGTTTCTTTTATACGTTTAAATTTAATCGTTTTGTGAACATTTCAGGACAAAAAGAAAAATTTTTTTTTTTTTTTTAGTTGTAATATTTTTTTTAGCATGTATGCCCTTTGTTAGTTAACATAGTGTATATGATTACATTATTATGGCATCGATTGCCAGGGGGCTTAAAACGGTCACTTTAGCAGAATCATAAAACGAAAATCTATTATGAATCATCGTAAAATATCACAAACTGACAATTAATATGATCTGCATGTAATTCATATTACGAAATAATTCATATGTTTTCATTTTGTTATGGAGATTCGTAAAATGGTCCTCAAATTATGAATTGCTTTTATGTCAAACTAGCTGTGCCCCGCGGTTTCACCCGCGTAGGTCTCGATCCCGTGGGAATATAGGGATAAAACGTATCCTAAGTCCTATTCCATGTCATGGTCTACCCGTGTGCCCATCCTCTCCTCTCTAGAGGAGGGAATGCCGCGGCGCCGAGGCGCTGGATGGACTATCCAACTCAAAAAGAATTTTTCAATTCCAACCAGTAGTTCATGAGATTAGCGCGTTCAAACAAACAAAAAAACAAACTCTTCATTTTTATAATATTAGTATAGATTAGAGGAATTGCTATTGACAGCTGGGATTCAGGAAATGAACTGCTTTTAGAGAAATTGCTAATGTGGCCGGTTTAAGCCCCCACATCGTTATGACCTCTGAAGGGTTAGCTTAAACTTTGTAACGACTGTAAAATTGAATAGGACCATTGAATAGTGCAGTTTCACCATCAATGAAGATAGACAGTTTCTAAATACAGAACTCGTATTATGGATGAACCTGATTCCACTAATGCTAAAACCTTATTCAAACCATGAAATCATTTCTAAATGTGGGTTCATTTTAAATAATATTTTGGGGCCGTGTCGTCGATCGGACTGTCAGGCCCAAAGAGGGCGGGAAAGTCCGAAAGGGATACCGGGACCTTGGCAACAGGCAACTGAATGAACACGGGTGGGTTTTATTCAGTAAAAGTCTAACACGTCCGTCCGCTCCACCCAGAGCGGGAGAAGTCATTGGATGATTTCCCAACCCCAAAAAAAAAAGGCCCAAGAGGTAGCACGCAATAAAACGGTGTTCCATGCGCGACTTTATGGGAGGACGTGCGATCGGCTGCACTTGGTGATGGGGCCCGCTAGGCATGGCGGGCTGATACCAGTCGGGGGTGCAGCGAATGTACAAGTATCTCCCGGGCCCCCGACATTTAAGGTAGTAGAAGGAACAGTGGGGTTGCAGTCGGTAAGAGCCCAACATAACGCTCCGTTCTCCACAGACTGAGGGTAACCAAGAGGATTCCCGAAAAAAAAAGACAGTACGAAAATGAAAACACTGAAAATACTAATACATAAGAGTATTTTAGAACTATTCAATTAATAGTTGTGATGGGCCGACTATGGGTTTTGTCGATCAGCTATAGTGACTAAACTATTTTATATTTTTGATTGAACTTTCGAATGCAGACTGTGAACGTCATGTCATGTACGCAGTTTAATTTACTGCCGTACTAGCTTCCGCTCGCGGTTTCGCCCGCGTGGTATGTCGATAAAAAGTAGCGTATTTCATTCCAGGGTTCAAAGTATCCCCATACCAAATTTCATCTCCTCTTAAGGCAGTATACTGCTGAATATAAAGCCTCATCTCTATAGCGTAACAGCAACATTTAGGCGCCTTTCGCATAGCTCAATGATCGTATCCTTATCTTATTGTTAATGTGACGTCATCGAAACAAATTGTTCTGATAAGCGTAATACCTACCGTATTCCACAAAACACGAACCACGTCTGACGTCAGAGCCATGTTCACTTTGTTGTTAGGATTTTTTATTTGTTTGTAAAAAGGGCGTGACGACAAAAAAAAAAAGAAAATTACCAGTCGCACTTATTTGTGTCGTGAACAACGTTAAATATAGAACGCCATTTAAATTTACATGCCAGCTACTCTCACCGAGAGGAGGCCTGTGTCCCAGCCGTGGGAACATTATATCTCCAACTGTCACTAACGAGTCACAATAGAATTTTAATTGTTTTCGTCCTTCTAAAGGCCATTCAACAGTTGAGCGGAGGCTGATTATGTACCAGCCTCAGACCAAATAAAAAACCAAGACAGAGCGCTGCGAACAATACAGTGAAGCATGCCAAAACTACACCAACGGTCTGTGAATACACGCTCACACGCACACATTTACAACCCTTTCCAATCAAACTACACTAAAATATGTGCACAGCACACATGTTTACGAAACCGGCCTCACGTCACTGTTGACAGCGCTCTGTCTTGATTTATTATTTAATCTGAGGTACCAGCTACTAAAAAAAGAACAAACCAAAAACTGCTTTCAAAAACAGTAGAAAGGAACCAGTTCTAACACCTAGTTTCTACAAGGCTGATAATCAAAAGTCATGTCAACAGCTATGATTAGTTGTCAAAAATAACATCAGAGGGTCAATTCCCGTATTTTTAAGAACGTTTGAATTTTAATATCAGTCTCCATCTGTCAAAAATACTTCTCGTTTTCCATCATTTTTGACACTGATTGTACTACTTATACTAGATTTTCAACGTTTTTCGAATGGCGTAGTCGATATATGCCCAGTTCGTTAAATGCCTAGCACTCGCCTGTATCCCAGCAGTGGGAACATTATTTATATTTGGCTGATTATGCAACAGACTCCCTTCAAACCAAAATCCGTATTTTCAAAACATTTCAGAAAAAACAAATGAAAGCACAAAACGTACATCCCCTTAACACAATTACCAGAGTAGAGTCATCTGTCTGTTTGTATATCGCAATGCATTAGCATAGAAATGTCGCACAGAGGTTCGCATTTAACAATTAGTTAATCAGTACAGAGGTGCTAATTCGAAAAAACATCGCGCATACACACTGTATTAGTGTAGTTGTTGATAAAAATACATGCATGGCATGGGAATTGAGATATTTATATTATTTAGTAGGTACTCGTCAAACTAAAGGCATACTACAAAAAGGCGTACTTTGTTAGTTCTCGACATGATAACGGAGGTGGCCGGAAAAACTACATTTGGTACCTACGCATGTTTGACAAATAAATTATCTTTATCTTTGGTTTTAAAGGTTCCGTACCCGAAGGGTGCCAAACTAAATCCTATTAGTAAGCCTCTTCTGTCCTACCGTCCGTCTGTCTGTCAGCGGGCTGCATCTCATGAACCGTAATATGTAGACAGTTGAAATTTTCATAGATTGTGTATTTCTATTGCCGCTTTAATAATAAAGTTAAAAATTAAAGGAACCCATAGAAGAAACGTAGTGTTTTTTCGATGTTTTTTGCTAAATATTGTTCGGTGGTACGAAACCTTTCGTGTGCGAGTCTGACTCGCACTTGACCGGTTTTTTAATGTGTCCTACGCATTAGCACAGTTTTTCAATCCTTCTTCTTAGCAATCTCATTTGATTCGGTTACGAGTTTGACAACACAGTATGTCTTTTCGTGCAGATGACAGGACACGTTGGACACGATTTGTTTTTTAATTCTCTATTTCTACAGGATGTAAGGGTAAACACCTTTGTCACTCAAACCATGGGGATTTGACTTAATTATAAAAATAAATGAGCGAGGAACAACAAACAAAAACGTTATTTTAATTAAAAGATTTTATAAACACCGTACTCGATATCGAAACAGCTGACTAACTAAGGGGGGGGTCGCGCTCGCGGCCGGTCAGGTCACGTCCCGCGCCCCCCACCTGTGTTGAGACGCAAGTTTGTTGCCCTAGCGAATAGGGTGAAAGGGTGAAATACTCTTATGGTAAACTGTAATTCAAAAAAAAGAAAATGTTGTAATTTTCCATTGATTTTACGATCTATTTAATGACACCAAACCACTGCACTGGTTTTGAAGGATAACGGTGTTTACCCTTTTTTTTTTTTGAGTGTGGGAATTCATCCAATGACTTCTCCCGCTCTGGGTGGAGCGGAAGGGCGTGTCAGACTTTTACTGACTAAAACCCACCCGTGTTCCTTCAGTTGCCTGTTGCCAAGGTCCCGGTATCCCTTTCGGACTAACCCGCAACCCTGGCAGGCATCGGTCCTAGCGGACCCCGCCAATTGTGCTGACATCTCTTTGAGGCGCGCGTGGAACACGACGCGCCATCGAGACGGTGTTTACCCTAACACCCTGTTTTATCCCACTACGACGCTGCTGTCCTATCCTATTGATAGAATTCCACAGACATACTTTACCCACAAATGAATAGTCACAGTATTTTGTAGCGACCCCGAGCTACTGCACAGATATCTTCTAAAATATTGAGGTGGGCCAGCCCACCACCAGCCACCAGCCACCAGCCACCAGCTCCCCAGGGAGGTTAACTTTAATCAAAATAAATGATAGTCAAAAGTCAAAACCATTTGATTTCAAGAAGTCTGTCTGTCGAACGATGATAAAAATCGCAGAAATGAAAGTCCAGACGTTTAACAAACTTTACTAAGTCGTTCAAATATTTGTCTTGATCGGATATCGAACTAACGACCTTCGAACTCACACAATATACTTACTAGCTACTAGCACATAATACTTACTAGCTGAAAGCACGCGACTTTGTTTCCTAACCGATATTTTTTCACTAACTTCAAAAAAGAAGGGGTTATAATTAATGTTCGTCTGTTTGTATTTTTTTTATGTATATATTCGTAGATATTTTCGCCATTGTGGACCAATTTTGAAAATTCTTTTTTTTATAAAGGAAGCTCACACGGTGGTTCCATCTTTTTTTTACCTTTTCTTTGGTAGTTATTTAGTAAGCTTCGATAATACGTATTTAATATTTCTTGTCACTATAAATTGTGGGGTAGGTACCATAACTAAAAAGTGAAGAATTAACAAAAAAAACAACAGTTTTTATGGTATAATTATGGGAACGAATAAGGGACGACCAAACAAAAAAAAAAAAAAATATTCACATAGATTTATTTTTCTGTTAACGAACTCCGAAATATTTCGCAAATGGACGAACATTTTCAATTAAGTACAGACAATGGGTGTTTCCATTTGATTGAATAACGAGGTTTGAGGGTAAAATTAAAGAATGTTCGCGCGATGTCTGCGGGGCATATCAGCGATACACAAAAGCGATCTTGTGTGGTTGTTTTAAAGAGACACTGCTTCCTGTCTGGCGGGGCGAGAGCGGTGCAGTTTATAGGAGGAAACGATTTTTTGTTGACACATATTTTTACCTCCAATTGTCACTAGCATAACTATTTTTGTGGTGTACAATAAAGTCTATATAAATATAATGAATCATCTCATCATCTGCCTAGCCTTTTCCCAACTATGTTTGGGGTGGGCTTCCAGTCTAACCGGATGCAGCTGAATACCAGTATTTTACATGGAGCGACTGCCTATCTGACCTCCACAACCCAGCAACTTGGTAATACTGGTAACTTGGTAGTACTGGTTGTCAGACTTTCGGGCTTCGGAAGACCCGTAACAACTGTCAAAGATCCACAAATGACAGCCGGGATCAACGGCTTAACGTGCTTTCCGAAGCACGGAGGAGTCTCGGCATGTAAAGATGGTCACCCATCCACGAACCAACCCTGGCAAGCGTAGCTTAACCTGATGGATCGACCCGTGCGGTTTTATTACGTAGCCACGAGCTCGCATATAAATATAATGAAGCAATGAATGAAATGCACCGACCCCAGCGTGGCTTAACCAGACTCGATAAATTGAATGCACCCCAAAGTCAAAGTCAAATAATTTATTTCAAGTAGGCACATTAAAGGCACTTTTGAACGTCAAATACATAGAAATAGAACTGATTCTAGTTGCCCCTTCCAAAAGGTAGTTTTCGTATGGAGAAGAATGGGCAAGAAACTCCACCGTTACTCTTTTAAAAAAAAATGTTATACAATATTTGGTATAGGTACATCAATTATATAATTACATGTGAAGACGATGCACCGAGAATACAATTACAATAGGTAAAAAGAATTAAAAATTAAAAATGGAGCAATGACAAATAAATAAATTAAGTATGTGATAGGTACTTGGTGCTCACATATTTACAAACATTAAAGTATACGTACGATAACACAATATTTCTACAAACTTGCAAGTAATACTAATAGGACAGTGTGTGAGATTAATTATCATAAAATGTAAAAAAAAATCGAAGATATAAAAATAATAAATTTTACAACTAGATTAGCAACCAGTTTGATTTTGTCCAGCCTCGAATTTGTCCTATGGAGCAAGACCAGCATGTTTCCAAGCATTCTTATCTTGGATATAATCCTCTAATTTGTAATATGCTTGTTTACAAAGTGTACTTTTAATATGAGTTTTAAATTTTCTTTCATTTAATTGCAATATATGACTAGGTATTTTATTATAGCATTTAACGCAGTACCCCATAAAAGATGTTTGTACTTTAGCTAGTCTGAAAAATGGTTGATCTATTTTATCTTTATTTCTAGTGTTAAAATTATGTCTATCACTTATTTTATTAAAAAGATTTAGATTTTTTCTTACATACATAATATTCTCATAAATGAATTGGCAAGGTACCGTCATAATATTAATCGTTTTAAATAGTTCCCTGAGAGATTCGCGGCGACATAGATTATAAATGGCTCTGACAGCTCTTTTTTGCAAAACAAAGATGGATTCAATGTCAGCCGCCCGACCCCACAGTAAAATGCCATATGACATAATGCTGTGGAAGTAACTGAAATAGACCAAACGAGCGGTTTCTACATCTGTTAACTGTCTTATCTTTCTAACAGCATAAGCGGCCGAGCTTAGCCGCCCCGCAAGAGATGTTATATGGGGTCCCCATTGTAATTTCTCGTCTAGCGTGATTCCCAGGAAAACTGTTTGATTAATAAATTCCAGTTTTTCTCCATTCAATATGATGTCACATTCGCTACTTCTAACATTAGGTAATTTAAATCGAATGCATTTGGTTTTTTTTTATTTAGTACCAAATTATTTACCGTAAACCAATCTTGAACCTGAAGAATAGCGCTATTCACGTCGTCAAGATTTTGCGACCGTCGGTTTATTTTAAAAATCAATGATGTGTCATCTGCAAATAACACCATCTTCGGTTGATTTAGTAGTAATTGGGGTAAATCATTAATGTAAACTAAAAAGAGGAATGGACCCAATATCGAACCTTGAGGAACGCCCATTGCCATTTCAGACCCCAATGAGTTTACGCCGTTTACTTGAACTTTAACTTTTCTATCTTTCAGATAAATGATCTTAGTAAATCAAGAGCTGTATTCCTAATCCCATAGTGCTCTAGTTTCAGCAGAAGTGTCTCATGGTCGACGCAATCGAACGCCTTCGAGAGGTCGCAAAAGATTCCAATGGCATCTTGTGCTTCTTCCCAGGCGTTAAAAATGTTTTTTATTAGGGAGACACCGGCGTCAGTGGTACAACGCCCTTTGGTGAAACCGTACTGTTGTTCATGAAAGATGGAATTTTTATTAAAGTGACGTAACATTTGATTAAGCATCAACCCAGGATTTGCACTAGCCCCAGGAGCCTCATGCTTCATGGGGCTACACAGGCCATTGCATATCAAGGAGTAGACCAGGGGGCGTGGTAATGGAAGGGAAGACCGTGCCCGTCAGGATAAGGAAGGATTTGCGAGCCTACCGTATATGCATCCTTGAGTAGGCAATGGACTAGTGGAGAGACGGGTAATATTTATCAAAGGATGGGCATCTTTTTACGATCTTTTTACGATTAACAATAAAGTATATATAAACATAAATAAATAAGTAACGAAACAAAATAGAATTTGAATTGTTATCGATCCTTCTAGAGGCCAATCAAGAGTTGAGCGGATGCAGAGAAACCTCTTCAGGTATCTGCTACGACAGTGTAGCCGCGTATCCATCAGCTACGCCGTAGCAACAATTATTTTATTCATAAATGAACAGAAGCCTTTGTCCTACCAATGGAACAACACAGGCTTTTTCTTAACCCCATACATCTATAATTATTACACTGGGCACAGTGGGCTAGACAAAAAGTAAGAAACATGTTTGTATTTTATATAAGCTAACCATTCCAACGCGTTCAGAAAGAATCTATCAGGACCAAAAAAGAAACGCAATCATTACCTAAATACTGTTTTTATTTCTGATAAATCATCTAGTTATATTTTATTACTGAATATCCCAGAATCTAAGCCATCAAAACAACTTAGTGAAAACATTACATTATAACCAACATTAAACGAACCAGAAGACGTAGCGTTAGTCCTCCACAAGGTGGACCGATGACCTTGTCAAGGCCGCAAGAATCCGAAAATATCATTATTTGAACCACTCAAACAGGACACCCACCTGAATCCAATATTATCATACGTACCCCATTCATCGACATATCATTACAAAATACACCGTAAATCAAAATAAACACGCCACTCAACCCTCCGACCGCTTGTAATGTACACCACTTACAAAAGAAACATCACTGGCAGGGTCATAGAACAAAGGGCGGTCTCGAAACTGGAGGGTCCACCACTCCACTTGCTTTGTCCCCTGTGTCACATTGTTTAACTTTCAGACACACCTACCTTCACACATCACATAGATCGTGTTTGATATTACATACTATGTGGTACTTATGAGGCAGTGCTTCATATTTATTAAGTCAATGGTAATGATGAATGAAATGTTTGGTGCTACGCCGTAGCTTACCGCTACGTTGCTACGTGGCTACGCTTTCGTAGCAAGATTGAGAGAACCGATTCAATCTGCCTAGCCTTTCCAAACTATGTTGGGGTTGGCTTCCAATCTAACCAGATGCAGCTGAATACCAGTATTTTACATGGAGCGACTGCCTATCTGACCTCCACAACCCAGTAACTGGGTAATACGATACCCCTTGGTTAGACTGGTTGTCAGACTTTCGTGCTTCTGACGAATCGTAACGACTGTCAAAGATCCACAAATGACAGCCGGGACCAACGGCTTAAAGTGTTTCCGAGGCACGGAGGAGTCTGCATGTAAAAATGGTCACCCATCCACAGACCAACCACGGCAAGCGAAGCTTAACGTGATGGATCGATCCGAGCGGCTGTTATTACTTAGCCACGAGCTCCTCAACCTCCTCCTCCTTGAGAGAACCGATTATAATAATAATTATTATTAGCGACCCGCCCCTGCTTCGCACGATTTTTAGGACTTTATGAATCATGAAGATTTCTTTATTATGTTTTGTAAATGTTTGTAATCTTTCGAAATAAATTCTCTAAATAATTGTGAAAACCGCATCAAAATCTATTGCGTAGTTTAGAAGAACAACGCGGTCACACAGACAAACACGAAATGCGTTTTTTTAATTTTAATAATGATAGATAAAAATTGTGCTATCAATATAATTAATTTGGCACTAAAATAATAAAAATAGAAAGGTTATTAATGAACATGGACCTAGCTCCTGATGTTTCATAAGTGCCATGTAGGGATTCAAATAAAACATTTTGATTTAGAGAGAATATTGTCTCGCTAACAATATTTACTAAGTAGTATTGTTAGCGAGTTCTTAAAAATTCAATTAAGCATTTACACAATTAACACTGTCAATTTTATTTCGATTTGAGCTCGTAATAAATTCATGAAATCTATTATATTTGTCTAAAAGATAATACTTGATTATTTAATTTGCCGCCGTTTCCAATTGAATAATCAGAATCACTAGAATTCAATAAAGGTATCATAAGGTCACGTTTTTTCTTGAAACTTTTAATTTATTGACTTTTCTTAGATCTTTCTTAGAGATCTGTGTTTTTAACAAGTAAAATTTCCATATAAATTCACCCTATGCCAATCACGTATTAGGGCTTGTACACAAAACTGCGAATGGCGATGAAAAAGCGATGCGAATTCGCAACACTGAAGCTTTCTTAAGAAAATCTGTCGCTGATTTTTACGATGCGACGTCGCAACGCAATTTTGTGTACAGGCTCTTAAGTTCACACTGAAAAAGAAAGCCAAGCATGATTCCAATTGCTGGTCAATGCACCAATTTTCAGCCAAATCTGTGAATTTTCTAGCTGAAATCCCAACAACATAAAAAGCAAAACATCACCACGAAATGGATTCTAATTGGACCGCTCCTCGAGTCGTTACGGAGCGAAGCGTGGCGGATACAAACCCGAAATCATAACCGAAACCAAACCGAAGTAGTTTATATCAGATAGCTCACTATTATATAGATATTCGGTTTTTATGTATCATAAAAAGTTATCGTAAAAACATTTGCACCATGTTTTATTATAATAAACTACTCTCATGCCTCCAGGAATCGAATTCAAGACTCTTCAATTCACATTTCGACACTCATAAAACACATAAATAAATTGGATATTTGAGGAAAAAGTGATCCGCCAGAGATTTTTATTGTTTTTCCAAGTGTTGGTCGTAACCATGCAATTGTAATAAATGGGTTAAAGGAAAATGATCTTTGAGTGGTCGTCGTAAAGGTTAATTCGTATGTAAGAGAGGTTTTTGTAGCTCGAGTGGGATGCCTGTGACATTCTTTTGTGGGAAGCTGCCGTGCTTTTGTTTAATAGCACCTTTGTTCGTGTGTTTGTTAACAACGTCGGAACTCTTATTAACTTGATGACATACAAGTTGGTTATAATTAAAAAGAAAATGATTTTTCCATTTTGCGACGAGGTTCGTTCTGTGTTTGACGTGTGTTGAGGTTTTAATCATGACCCTTTTAGAAAAATAAGTGTCTAGCGAAACGTGGGGTTTGGATTTAAAAATAAGTATCTTTATTTGTTTTTGTCTTTTGAATCTTGAATATAAAGGCGTGTACGCACGAACGAACAAGAACATGGTGAACACGAACATCGAACACTTTGTTCACATTGTGCGTACCACTAACGAACATAAAACACTGTTCGTGGCGATTCAATTTCAAATCCATGTCTACTAAAGAAAGCTACATGAGAAGCTCGTGGCTAAGTAATGCCAGCCGCAATGGTCGATCCGTCAGGTTACGCTACGCTTGCCGGGGTGTTGGTCCGTAGATAGGTGACCATCTTAACATATCGAGACTCCTCCGTGCCTCGGAAAGCACGTTAAGCCGTTGGTCCCGGCTGTCATTCAAGGATCTTTGACAGTCGTTACGGGTCGTCAGAAGCCCGAAAGTCTAACAACCAGCCTTACCGGCAGGGGTATCGTATTACCCAGTTACTGGGTTGTGGAGGTCAGATAGGCAGTCGCTCCATGTAAAATACTGGTATTCAGCTGCATTCGATTAGACTAGAAGCCGACCCCAACATAGTTGGGAAAAGGCTAGGCAGATTTTGTCTACTAAAGAGAACGGGGCGGTTGAGCGCTAACACAAGTCGAACTGTGCTCATATGGTGTTCGTGTTCGCTTTGCTAATTTACGTCCACACGTACGAACCAAATGTTCCGTGTTCGATGTTCGTGTTCACCATGTTTTATTCGCTCGTGCGTACACGCCTTAGTAAAATTTTGGTGTTTCTTGAATAAAAAGCATTTTGCTTTTTATTTGAAAATGATATACTGTTTTCAACATGTCTCGTTTATTTAATTAAAAAACTCGACTAGGTAATATAAAAAAAAGTTAAATAAATAGTTTAGAAAATAAATTTTAAATTGCAACTCATAAGTTTAATTAAATAGAAACACAAACTTATATCAAAGTTTCCATTACTTAATATTGCGAATTGCTGTAACCATTCATGCGTGCATAACATTAGACTGGCTGTAGATTTAATCGCTTATTACTACCACTTCACACTGCGACTGTACCTTGCACATTTAAATATCGAATCCATTGACGACCAAGTATCATTTGCAAGTCTGTAACGTGGTGTGAAACCAGCAATGGAATGCGGGCAGTAAGTTACACTCTTTGCGAACCAAATAGGTGGAGTATTCAGTACAAGGGTACGGTGTTTCGGAATAACGGGCATATTAACTGAAATTCCTTTCAGATTGGCCCCGGACTCGACCCTCATCAGATTGGACACTGTCATTACACATTAGATAATTTTGGATAGTCTCATGTTGTGTACAGACGAGGAAAGTGTATATTGCATTTATATTAAAACTAGCTGTTGCCCTCGACTTCGTCTGCGGACTAGGATGAAAAGTCGCCTATGTCCCTCTCGACGTCATGATCTACCCATGTGCCAAATTTCATACAAATCTGTTCAGCCATTTTAAAGTGAAAGCGTAACCGACAAACACGAGTGTGTTTGTCGGTTACGCTTTCGCATTTATAATATAATATAATAATAATATAAAATAGGCATATGCCAGTCGCTCCATGTAAAATACTGGTATTCAGCTGCATGCGGTTAGACTGGAAGCCGACCCCAACATAGTTGAGAAAAGGCTAGGCAGATGATGATGAATAATATAAAATATTTGTATTGAAAATAAAATAAAGAGAATATAAAATATAATATAATATAAAATTTAATATTATAGTTAGGATGAAAACGATTTTTATTTAGCTTTGCAATGTCTTTTATTTAAATTCAAAGGGTAAATGTTAATGTAAATTCAGAGTAAAAATTTTAGATTGGTCAATTTCAGTTTTCGTGTGAAACCGTTTCTTTAATAGAAGGCTTTATTAAACTGATTATTCCAGAAACTTTCAGAAGTCCTTCAACTTTTAACTATTACAATTTTATACAAGTACATTTTTCTCATAAATTGTCCTTTCTACAGTAAGTACCTTTTTTAAACTAAATTCTCCTAGTATTTCAAAGAATTTTTAATATGATAGGCTTAAAAAAATTCTGGCCGAAATTCTGCACGGTTGCTCCAATTAGTATGCTAAAAGCATTCGTTTTAAGTCTTTAGGTAACTAACTTGAATTTTAAGTGGATTGATTACTGAATTTTGAATTATGTCTCGTACACCGTCATTTGCATACATAGTAACTCAAGCTATAAAAGCCAGACGAGTAATAAACTCTCGTGTAACCTCTTGACTCATTCATGGCTTTTCAGCAGATCCCAACAGAATTCTTGCAGCAACATTACAAGCGGTCGGATTTTGGGCTCGACTGTACATACCAACTTAAATCGCGCTATTACGTGAAACACCGCTGTAATACCTAACAATGGATCGCATTAGGCGGTGCCCAATGAACCGGTGGCCGCAGCTTGGATCACTTGATTTCCCCGAAGGCTCCTGAGATCTGTCCAAATCTTACCCTTCTCTTGTAATATACGATTTGGATAACAGATTGCTTTTGAAATGACGATTAAGTTGTAGCCAATAATTTATTCTGGGAGTCATTATTGTTAGGTCCTGAAATCCTTTGGAACCCTTCAATCAAAATCTAATGGATTTGGAGAATGGTTTTCGTATGATAGTCGTGTATAGGACTGATAAACTAGTTTCATCAGTTATTGCATTGACCTAGTTTGAAAATGTATCTGGAGCGAAGGAAAAAGTAGCCAATAAACGATACAGCTTGTTTGCATAATTTGCCTTTAGTTATTGTAATGAGGTTTCAGCTTTGTTGCTCAAATAGATTGGAGTAAAAGTGTAGATCTAAGGTTTACAAAAGCCAGTTTTTTTTGTTATAAGAAAAAGAAAAGATTATTTAAAAAAATCCCCGATGATTTTACAAAGACTAGAAACTATGTTTATTGTTAATTGATTTTAAAACATTTAAGGCTTCCGCAGACAGAATTTTTTGAGATAGATAAGCAATCGCTCCATGTAAAATACTGGCTTGGCAGATTGATGTTGTTTTATCCGGAATTTTTACAAGCTTTATATTAGCTTTCTCTGTTCGTATGTGTTTCCGGTTACTCCAATTGTCATTCATTTTTCAAATACCGGCAAGTCCTGGCATCCGATTGAGCTAAAACTTGGCGTACTTATATAACTACCGAGACATTTTGAAATGGATTGATTTATGATACCATGGAACTGGTCTGATGATGGAGCCGGAAGTTGGCCATAGGAACTCCTAAATCAAACAAGATAGCAGCATCGTGTTTGGACTCATTAGCTATGTATTAACAAGTGGTTTGACACTAGGTGATGTTAAGGGTCAGATGATGGAGCTGGAAAACCCTTTTTAGTTCAATAAAAGCTTGTTTAAAAAAATATTTTTACTTATATTTTACTTCTCTTCTAGACAAAGCAAAAATAAATGTTACGTAAAAATGTGGCCGTTTTCTTTCACCGTACGTTTAAAATATCTTCAAACTCGTCCTTTCTTTTATGTGTTCAAAATTTTGGGCATCTTTTCAAAGTTTATCGTCTGTAAAACCGTTTGGTACTTACAATGCAATATGGACAAAGCACAGGGATCGTGTTTTTACCGTCTTTACCTCAAAGATATTGCAATTCATTTCGAAACATTTTAAGTTTCAACAGTCACTTTTTTGAAAATATTAAAAAAGTACTTATAAATACTAAGTAATTACTTAGTATTTATAAGTACTTTTTTAATATTTATGAATATTTTTTTTGGATCTACTTTGTATGCCAGTTTAGTTTTCTTTTTTCATAATTTTAATATAACTTTTAGCGTGCAGCAGTATGCAAATGAAGTCGAAGTCAAAAAGTTTATTTTAATTGAAAAAATTTGGAAAGTTGTGTATTAAAATAATAACTTTATTTTTACTAACGACCCTAAATTGGTTGATGTTTACAATCACCACCCACCGCGGATAAATATTCCACAGCAAATACTACTAGTACTTAGACAACAGCGCAAAAACTGATGCTTAATCAGCCTGCAATGTTCCCACTGCTGGGACACAGCCCTCCTCTCTGTGCGAGGGAGTGGGCCATAATTCCCCACGCGGGCCCAGTGCGGGTTGATACTTAGAACATACTTTCGTTAACACCACGACCACCCCTAAAATATCACGTTACTAGCTTTTACCTGCAACTTCGCCCGCGTGGATGTCGGAAATTATCCCACGAGAACATATTACTACCGGAATAAAAAGTATCCTATGTCCTATTCCAAGTCATAGTCTACCAATGTGCCAAATTTAATCCAAATCCGTTCAGCCGTTTTAGCGTGAAAGCGTAACAAACAAACAAACTCACTTTCGCATTTATATATATTAACTAGCTTCCGCCCGCGGCTTCGCCCGCATGGTATGTCGATAAAAAGTAACCTATGTCCTTCCCCAAGATGCCATCTATCTCCTTGCCAAATTTTGTAGAAATCTGTTCAGTGGTTTAGGTGTTAAAAGGTAACATACAGACAGAGTTACTATACAGTAGGTATTAGTTCAATTATAATATTAGTATGGATGGTTATGAATATGGATAGTTAGGACTAGTTAGGATTAGGTTTTACAACAAACCCAAAAACTAAATAACTGACCTAACAAGACTTCAAACAGGGCTTTCCACGAAAAACATGTATAAACACAAAATTCGTTACGTCAAAAATACATACTCACATGCGAATTTTTTTATGAAACCCTTTAGACACAGGGTTTCTGTAATGTCCCTGTGTTAGTGTCGGAGATAATTGGAACAGTCTGGGTTCTAAAGGACAGTGTCGCAATTATCCCGGCTCCGTTTCTATGCTCCGTTGACCACTGCCCTATGTTGGGGTACAAAAAACCCCGGGGCTCGACTGAGACTTTTTTTTTGACGCGTTTGCGTTGTGTTTTGTTTTGTTTTTTCCGCTGTGTTGGCAAGCTATTGTGATGTTTTGGCGTTTTTCGTCAGAAATAATTGGTGTTGGTTATGTCAAAGGGGGGTAGTTTTTTAACCGACTTCTTATAAAAGGAGGAGGTTCTCAATTCATCTGTTTATATATTTTTTATGTATGTTCATCGATATTTTCGTCAATTGTGGACCATACCGAGACTCCTCCGTGCCTTGGAAAGCCCGTTAAGCCGTTGGTCCCGGCTGTCATTCGAGGATCTTTGACAGTCGTTATGGGTCGTCAGAAGCCCGAAAGTCTGACAACCAGTCTTACCAAGGGGTATCGTATTACTGAGTTATGGAGGTCAGATAGGCAGTCGTGCCATGTAAAATACTGGTATTCAGCTGCATCCGATTAGACTGGAAGCCGACCCCAACATAGTTGGGAAAAGGCTAGGCAGATAAATGGCCTTTTTTTTGGACCTATTTTGAAAATTATTTTTTATTTTTGCTTACGCGATGGTCCTATATAATATTAACTTGCTTGGGTAATTTTTGAGTGCTTCAATAATACGTATTTTTCCACTTAGTATATGTTGATAACTTCCCGTTACTGAATTTCTTAAGACCAATTTTATTTTTTATGTATCAAATTTTTTGTGATTGTTAACGTGACGTAATTATGTTTATTATTATTATAAGTTAGATCGTATGAATGCTATTCTCTACATTTCTCCAAACATTTCCAAATCTTTGTCCAAAAAACTGTGACAACCTTTTCCATCCTACCACCAACATTTTTATTAAGGCATCCGCATTACCAATCTTTCTAAGCTTTAATAATATGTCATAACTCACTTACAGTGGGGTCAGGGCTCAGGGCTGACCCACAAATGAGAACATAATGCGAACTGACCGGCCGTTATTGTTTTATTATAATCAATTCATGGCCGTACCTAAATATAACTTAAATAAGGTACAAGTGTATAATTCGTTGTTTCCCTCTTGTTTGTTACTGTATTTTGTAGTTCTGTGGCTGTTTTACTATTTCGTAATTTAAAATTATTAAAATAATCGCTTTTTATAATAGAACTAGCTGATGCCAGCGGATTCGCCTGTGTGGATATCGGTTATTATATACTAAAACCTTCCTCGAGAACCACTCTACCCATTGGTGAAAACAGCATGACAATCGGTGCCGTAGTTTAGAGTTTATCGCGAACAAACCGACAGACAGACGCGGCGGAGAACTTTGTTTTATAATATGTAAGGATAAATGACAGTAGTGGAAGCTCATCAAGTTAATTAATTTACTACGCACGTAAATTGTCCGTACTATATTCGAATCACAACTGTCATTTTTTCGACAGTTGTAGGAAATGGCTATGATACAACAAATTGACTTAGTGTGGCAAACAAGGAAAAAACGGCCTCGTAGATAAATTATTTTAAATTATTAATTAATTGTGTTTTAATTAGTGTAAAATCTATTCTTTACCTTAGAATCTAAGTAAAAAGTGTCACACTCAGTGTTTGTGCCGTGTTTTTGTTGAGATAATACTAATTATCGATAGTTCGATAAGTCATCTACCGGCTGTCAACGTTTGGATTGCGAATTTGAATTCATCAAACCCGGGGAGTATTTTGTTTTGTATTTTTCATTATTGTAGTTATATTTACACTCTTTACAACACCTGTACACACTGCTCAGAGTAATGAGCTACGTCCAGTACACATCGGCACCGTTTATGTCTCCTTTTGCTTGACAAATTGTGGAAGCAAAATCGACGACGAAAACACTTGCCCCAGACATATAACATACACTACAAACCTTACTTCACACATATTTATTCATAATTTGCTACCTATTATTATTTAAAGCCAAACTTATTGTCGATTTGATGAAACTTAGCTTCCTCTGATCTTAATTTGTCCTTAACTTTCTTAGTAAAAATAAGCTAGCCCAGTAATTAATTAACTTAACGCTGTTATACTTATTAACAAATAGCATTCATACTAACAATAAAACTTGTGATAAGTCTCTCAATAAATAAAATAACTTCTTTCCTTCTACCTCCATAATTTCATAATCTTTTCTAAAACTTCATCTTTTGTTGCTTTTTAATTCTTGACAACTGTCATATCTTCTCAAGTTCTCAACTCATTTAAATTCTCATAAACTCAGCTGTTTCTTGTCACATTCCAGGTGCCATTTGGGGATATTTTTAATATGATGACCCGCGGAGCCACAGTTCGTGACATGAATGAAAAACTGAATGTTGCACTGAAGGAGCTGGAGGCATCAAAAAATCTTTCCAACCAGCTACTCCAGGAAAGAGAGGACAGCGAGATTGAAGTCCAGAGGGTAAATGACAGAAACACTCAACTCAAGAGCCAGCTTGTAGAACTTCACACCCAGCACATGGACATACTTGACCAGCATCACCATCTCCGTCAACTAGTGTCAGACTTCCAACAGTGCAGTGATACTCATGACCAGGCACTGAAACGCATATCAGGTCTTGAAGTGGAACTGTGCAAGGCACACAACAAGATTTCCACCATCAATTCTCTGAAAGCCTGCGAAGAGGTTGCCGACACCAATAATCTTTTCAATGAGCTGGTTGGTAGTGTATCCGGATTGAAGTGTGAAAAGCCCACCTTTACCATAGATCTGACTGGGGAAGATACCTTTAGTAAATGTCCCATCCCAACTAGTCATAATAAAATTAAGAAATATATTAAAATCACTAGAAATATTAAAAAATACAAGAAACTCTTAAAAACACATAATGTTTATAAGTGTAACATTAATCTTAGGAAAGAGCGTATCAACTTACACACCCAATTAAATGTATGTAATGATAAGTTGGAATCTAGCAGAAAAATGTATGATGTTGACATACAGAACCTTCAGAAGGAATTACTGAGCCGGGAAAATTCACTAAAGGAAATAATTTGTAAGTATGAGTATAGCCAACAAATGTTAAGTGAACGCTTGCAAGGGGCCTGTGAGTTGGTAGACTTGGTGAAGTGCAATGCAGAGAGGTGTGAGTCACTGACACAAAATCTCACCAGTAGTTGTGCTCCCACTCCGCCACCTCTCATGTCACAGCATGTTATTCCTACAGCTTCACCCATTTTAACTCATACTTTGGAAACATTCAACCCCACTCAAAGTAATGTTTTGGTCTATTCTGATAGATTAGGAGCAGGTTTTGGATCATTGTTAAATAATCGCTCAAAACATACTATAGTTAACTGTTGTTACCATAACTTGCACTTTAATGAGCTTGTTCATAAAATAAAACATACACCAATGAATGAGCAGACTACTGTAGTTCTTTTAATTGGGAACAGTCTAAGTATTACTAAAAGGGACATAGTTAATGGTATTGACACCCTACTTAAATTAAAATTAGGCAAATTAATATTATGTGCATTGCCATATTCTGATAAATTATATGAGCAAGATAACAACTATATTTTTAGTTTAAATAACCTCATGCATATTTTGGCATGTCGTCATAGTGACCGTTTATTGTATTTTGATACTAACAATTTTGTTAGAGATTTTGTGTTGACGCAGGAGCATATGTTTTTACCTAAGAAAAGCCAACATGTATTAGCTACTTTATTAGCCTACAATATACACGCAGTTATTAATGTTTTAACTGAGATTAGCTTAAGTGACGAAGCAGTATTATCTAGTACTTCTAATAATACTGTAATAGATACTTTAAACTTTTAGAATCGACAAAAGAGAAGCATAATAAGAATATTTTACTGTATCACCAAAATATTAATCGCTTCTCTGGCAAAATCCTAGACGTGGAAATGTTAATAGATAAATATCATATGGATATCTTATGTTTTTGCGAAACCTGGTTAAAACCAGATAGGATGATGTTTAGTGTAAATAATTTTTCAGTTGCCAGTGCGTACAACAGGTCTTCAATAGGGGGTGGTACCTTGATATTATGTAATAGTAGTTTCAGATATAAGGAAAGGAAGGATATCACTGCTTGCTCTGTTGATCGCTTATGTGAGGTAGCATGTGCAGAGGTTGAAGGTCATACCTTCTTATGTGTTTATAGGCCACCAGCCTCAAACTTGTCATCATTTTTAATTGTGATGGAAGAAATACTAACTAAACTTTTTAGAGATAATAAAATAGTTTTTGTCAGTGGTGACCTAAATATTGATCTACTAGTAAATTCACCGGAAAAATGTAAGCTTATCTCATTGTTTAAATCGTTCAATTTAAAATGTATATTTAATAAAGCAACTAGAGTAACAGCAACGTCAGCTACATGCATAGACAATGTATTTACTAATTGTAAAATAAAAGACTCGTCTCTAATTAGTGGCGTCAGGTCTGACCATACAGGTCAACTTATATACTTTGAATCAAATAAAAAGTTATGTTTAGATAAAACCATTCAGTTAAGACCCCTTACTAAAAATAAATTGAAAATGTTTAATAATAATGTACTTAGCAATCTTTCAACAGCTAGTTTTGATTCTCAAGACCCCAATGTAAACTATGGTACATTATTTTCTACAGTATGCAAAGAATTCAATAAAGCATGTCCTGTTAAAAAAGTAACACTCAATACTAAGCCAAAATTTAGTGAATGGGCCACTGCTGGCATTAGAAAAAGCAGAGACATTTTATATAATTTATATAACGAAAAATCATTGACTTCTGATCAAGTTGTTCATAACTATGTAAGGAACTACTCTAAGATATTTAAAAGAGTCTGCGCCCAAGCTAAATCTAAATTAATAAGTAACAAAATTGATAATTCTAATAATAAAATAAAAACTGTGTGGCAGGTAATTAACAAAGAAACTGGAAATGCAAAACAACGTGACCCGAATGAATTGTCTCTAAAAATTAATGATGAAACCATTTCAGATAAGTTAAAAGTTGCTGAGACACTAGAAAATTTCTTTACTAACATCCCAATAGAGGTTACGAAATCTCTTCCCTCTTCATCTTTATTAGCAGATTCTCTTCTCAAAGAAAACTTTACTAAAGTCATTCCAACTTTTGCATTCAAGCCTATTTCTATTACCACTATTAAAAAAGCATTCATAAGTCTTAACTCAAAAAATACTGAAGATTTATGGGGCATCTCTGTTAAGGTTCTGGGAGATATCATTGAAACTATCGCCCCTGTCCTAACAGGCATATTTAATCAATGTTTGGACACTGGTACATTTCCTGATTTAATGAAACATAGTAAAGTTGTACCAATTTTCAAATCAGGTAGTAAAAGCGACCCCTCTAATTATAGACCAATATCTGTATTACCAGCATTGAGCAAAATCTATGAAAAAATCATGCTAGACCAGATGTTGTCACATTTTAACTCAAATAGGATTTTACATAGTCACCAGTTTGGGTTCACGAAAGGTAGGTCGACGACAGACGCGGGAGTAAAACTCATCAGTGACATTTTAGAATCCTGGGAGAAGTTCCAGGATGCAATTGGCATCTTCTGTGACCTCTCAAAAGCGTTTGACTGCGTTGACCACAATACACTGATCTGTAAATTACACCACTACGGAGTTCGTGGACAAGCTGCTGATCTTGTTCTTTCTTACCTATCAAACAGGCAGCAAAAAGTAAATATTAACGGGGTGACGTCCTCGGGGTCTCTAGTTAAAATGGGCGTGCCTCAAGGTTCAATTCTCGGCCCATTCTTATTTCTAGTTTATATAAATGACCTTCCTTACATGATGGCTAACTTATCGGATATAATACTATTCGCTGACGACACTTCTCTTATCTTTAAAATAGATAGAAAAGATACAGATGTCTCACATGTCAACGATAGCCTGGCTATTCTTTCGGAATGGTTCGCAGCCAATAATCTTTTACTTAATGCGAACAAAACTAAATGTATTAGGTTCTCATTACCAAATGTACCTCAAGTGGGTCTAAATCTAAAACTTGATGGCAAGAAGCTAGATGCAATCACGGAAACTATATTTTTAGGAATTACAATAGATTCAAAATTACAATGGGGCGCCCACATCAGAACTCTTTCAGGTAGACTAAGTTCAGCTGCATATGCAGTAAGAAAAATAAGGCAGTTGACTGATATAGCCACAGCTAGGTTAGTGTACTTTGCTTATTTCCACAGTATTATGTCTTACGGCGTTCTGCTGTGGGGATCGGCAGCTGACGTAGATTCAATTTTCATTTTACAGAAGAGGGCAATCCGCTCGATCTATAAAATGGGTCCTCGCGAGTCCCTTAGAAACAAATTCAAAGAAATTGATATACTGACTCTGTCTTCTCTCTATATCTTTGAAAGTATTTTGTATGTTCGCAAAAACTTAGGACTTTTCAAAATAAGAAGCGATTTCCATAATATAAATACACGAAGTAGACATGAAATTGTCATACCCAAATTTAGATTAACTAAAACAAGCAAGTCATTTCTAATAAACAGTATCCGCTTCTATAACAAGTTGCCAAAGTCGGTTACAGAACTTAGCGATGGAAAGTTCAAAACCCACATCAAACGTGTCCTTATCAAAAAAGCATATTATAAGATTAAAGACTACGTTGAAGACAAGGAAGTTTGGCAATAATTCCTTCTGCACATGTGGCTTCCCTGGTACCTCATTAACGGCATATTTATGTAAGAGTCTATTAACTGCTCCCAAATTACCATATTTATTTTCTTTACATTCATCCTTGACATACAATCATTGTATTTGACATTATATACCTGCAATTAATTTCAACTCTTAGTGGCTTTTGTGGACAGGATTATAATTATTCAATTTGTTACAGTTGTAATAGCAATCACTTCAATTGGTTTAAGTAGGTTTTTATTTTTATTTGAATTCTAATTTTATTATCATTAGTCTTTTAGATAGATTATTTTCTATTTGTGAATGTGAGAACGTTGTAGGCTTATTGGACTGTAGATTTATTGAACATCTTCTATTTTTGTTAAGTACCTGGTACTTACTTGTTGAAAGGCCTACATTGTCCTCCCATGCCTACCAACACTGTAATTTGAAAGTATTGTAAAAGCCAATTATTTTTAAAAGAGTAACCATGGAGTTTCTTGCCGGCTCTTCTCCATAGGAAACGACCAATTGGAACCGTGCACCTAGCTTCTGACGTTTCATAAGTGCCCATGTAGGTTTATGTGAAATAAAATATTTTGATTTTGATTTTGATTTTGAATTTGATAAGCAATTGATGTCTCTGACTGGAGTGCGGGCAAGATTAGTCTGCGCGCGACTGGTGGCGATCTTAAATACTGTAATATTCAAAATATTATAATTATTAAATCTATATTAATAATTAATCTTAATATTATTAATTATTACATAATTTTATTGTAACATCTTGCATGTCATGTGTGTGTATACTTAACTTAAACAAAACTATAATTACACAACGTTATAAAATTAGAATTCGTAAGAACAAATCTAATGCCAAAACCGATATTCTTCTTCGCAAAAGTAATTCAATTTCGGAGTTAACCTTTCAAATTCGAACAAAATAACACATTTGATACACCTACTTCCGACTTTTATTCAATTCCCATTCCTTAAAAAAGTTAATTTTCTTTTTCCTTAACTTTCCTTGGCATTCGCGCGTGACTTTAGGGGAAAACCATGTAGGTTGTAGACACGAATATGAAACTCTTTTTCTTATTTTTTGTATTTACATAACACGAAGTTTGCTATAATATTTTTCTAATAAAATAAATAACACAATCCCATATCTAAAATAATCATAAGGCAGAATACCTTTTATAAACCCTAATAACTGTAAAGAAGGTAAGGCAATTTCACGTGGCAACAGGCTGGCCTAATACTTCATAATGTCAAATCCTTGTAGAAAATCAGAGTGAGAGAAAAAGGAAAAAAAAGGTATGCCGATTTCAAAAGAGGTCTAAGGCAAATTAATTAAGATGAAAGATGTCATTACATTTTGATCTTATAAATCGTCCACGGCGCAGCGTACCGTGTAAAATCTTTTATTGTTTTTATTTTTCGTCTTAATTTTTTTTTCACGATGTGTTGTAATTGGGTTCCTGAGCCGAGGGCTGAAATAAAGTTAATTGGGTACAATTAAAAAATGCTGCGGGCTCTAAAAATATATTACACGTTATAAATCATGACTGGACGTGTCATTAAAAGATTAGCGAGTGCCTAATTTTGAACAATTATGTACAGATATGATTACACTTACAAAACGTTTAGATGAATACTTGAAATTGCTAGTGAAAATCCTTTTCATTTCTTAAAAGAAAATTGTGTGAAGAGAAAACCTAGTGCATTTCTCCCGCGGGCAGCATTTACAGACATATTATAATAAATTGCCAGCTGCCTGTGAGCCACAAGCTTTTACTTTTTTTTGCGGCAATGCAACGTGCATGTCGTCATAGTAACATTCTACTTAAAGGTACTGTTGCTGATTTGAAGAGTTTGGATAACAGAAGAATACATGTCAATCAATCTGCCTAGCCTTTTCCCAACTATGTTGGGGTCGGCTTCCAGTCTAACCGGATGCAGCTGAATACCAGTATTTTACATGGAGCGACTGCCTATCTGTCCTCCACAACCCAGTAACTGGGTAATACGACACCCCTTGGTAAGACTGGTTGTCAGACTTTCGGGCTTCTGACGAAGCGTAACGACTGTCAAAAATCCACAAATGACAGCCGGGACCAACGGCTTAAAATGTGCTTTCCGAGACACGGCGGAGTCCTGGTATGTAAAGATGGTCACCCATCCACGGACCAACCCCGGCAAGCGTAGCTTAACCTGATGGATCGACCCGTGCGGCTGTTATTACTTAGCCACGATCTTCTCTAAAGGAAGAATACAATGTCTTTTGCGATACTTACTTACTTGCTGCCACTTCCAGTCGCACCTCTACGCACACGATACAGATTTAGCAAGTTATAACCACACCAGTTCTCGAGCTCGCCAATTTAACGTTCAGTTACCAAAACCAACTCCCACATAAACTATATCAGCTAATTAGCCAGCCCAACCCTTAAACAAAAACATTTAATATTAATATTTCATTCCGAAATTTATATTTAGGTAAACTTTATTAGTGAAACATCGACAAAGGCTTTTATTCAGCCAATGATCAAAGTCGGGGTGGTCGGCAATTTCCTTTGTTTTAGAAAACAATAATGTAGTGGGTCCTTTACAAGATATAAGGACGGATTGGCACAACATCATTATCTCAGTGGTTTTCTCATTATTCAAGTTAATGACGAGAATTCATTTGATTTTGTGCCGGGAATGTTGTTAAAGAAGTCGTCTGGAAGTATTAAATTTGCTTGTACAGCTTTTGTTACGAAATACACTACGGAAGACTACTTTTAATTTTTCTTTGTCACATTGCCTGAACTGGAAAGGTTAAGAAATCTAGAATGGAATAGAATATTCTTTATGGTTTAATTTTTATTAATAAAGATACAATTACTTTTAAAATACGTAATGGGTCTCGATATCTAAAAATGATAAAAAAATCAAAAATTAGGTACTTAAGATGCGCTAAGGTGGCCCGCGAAGTTCAAATTTTCTTACGTTTTTTGCAATTTGCAGATCAGTATCAGGTTGTATGTTGATCTAAATATTATTAGCGCTCGTAACAAATATGGATTTACAGAATTATAAACATTAAAATCAGCAATACAATTCTCTAAGCTCATGAAAGTGTATTGAATGACTATTTCATGAAATCATGACATTTGGCACTTTCATGAACTTAGAGAGTTGTATTGTTAATTATTATGTTTATAATTCTGTAAATCAACACAAATAATATTAAAACTGACCTGCAAATTGCAAAAAACGTAAGAAAATTTGAATTTCGCGGGCTACCCTAGCGCATCAACCTTAACTAGATGATTTTTTTGTGGGGTCATCGACCGCAGTATAAGACGTGATTGGTATCGATACCCAAACACGATAAAACGAAAGAAAATTGATTTCATCAACTCATACTTCAAGTAACAACCCCTACCAGTGGTCTTTGACCCCAAATGCGAACATAAATGATCCGATTACATAGATTACGGGCATTCTTTAAATTAAAACACAACATTTTAATTTACTCAAGATGACCTTTTACCAAAGGATTCTCGGTTACTTTGGTCACATTGCCCGTCGGGAACCGGATAACCTTGAAAAACTGGTGGTGCTAGGCAAGGTAGATGGGAAAAGACCACGCGGCCGGTCACCTAACCGCTGGTCAGACCAAGTAACCGCCCTCATTAAACTCTCTGTTACGACCGCCTTGAGAGAAGCTGAGAACCGAACTAAATGGAAGAAACAGAGAGATACATAAAGCCACGAAGGCCTTTCAGGGACACACACATAGTCAGCCTATAATGTTTCCACTGCTTGGGCACAGGCCTCCTCTCTTCGAGAGGGAGTGGGCTGTAATCCATCACGCGGGCCCAGTGCGAGTTGGTAGATGTCACACGTCTTCAAATTTTTGGTTCTAGGACATGCCGGTTTCCTCACGCTGTTTTTCTTCACCGTTTTGAGAGCAGTGGTGATGAAATGATTTACACAAAGTAAAGCACCAGTCTGGGTTCGAACCCACGACCACCGACTCGTAAGTCGGGGCCGTTACCATTGGGCCACCACTGCTTCAAGGACACGATCTTCAGTAACCAAAGTACGCGACCAAAAAGAGAAGATGAAAACACTAATTGACATAATTCCTACTTCATAGTGTGACCGCATTTTACTCAAGAAATTTCAAAAAAGTCCAAACAAAATACATCCTTTGGCTTCCAAGTAATATTACGGAGAAAGCTATACGCTATACCAAGATGTCAGCCACTAACACACTCCAAAATAAGGTTGGCAGTTATTCATATACAGTAAAAGGAGAATATGCGGACAGTAAAAATACCGCACGCTTTGAATGAAGTATAAAATTTCGCATCGTCAACACAAAGGACGCGGGTGCCACCACAAAAGTTTGAAATGAAAGCCTTTTCCTTCTGTGTAAGGTTGACAGCCCTGCCAGCGCCTGCAGCGAACAATGTAATTTTTGCTTTTTTAATAGAAACCGCAACTTGACAAGCGAAACGTGGATACACAGACAGTTGCGGGCACAACTTTAAATAAGGCACCCGTTATAGCCAACCCTAATTTGTTACGGAAAAGCTTAGCTTTATATTTATGCAAATTGTAAAATTTAAAGTGTGTTTTTGTGTTTACGAAGACTTTTTTATTCAAAGGTTGGGAAGGAATTTGTTCTATTTGTGTTTTTAGAACTTTGTTACTTTTGAAAATAAATGGATGATTGCTGTTGCTCCCAGTTAGAGGTTAGTTGTTACCGACTTCCGAAAGGAATTTATTCCATTAACAAATCTGTGAGTTAGTCGACTGGCTTTTGTTATAGATAGATAGATAGAATACTCTCTATTATGTACACCATAAAAATTACAGACATAAATTAGAAATAGGGTGACACAATGGGCGGTCTTATCGCTAAAAGCGGTATTTTACAGACAACCTTTGGATGGATTAAAGTAAGAAGGAGAGACAATACTGCAGTTAGTCAGTGGTGTACCGTTTACATAATACAATAAATACATACACACATAAAGTATTATCTTATCTATATGGTTGTTATTGTGGTTAAACAAGCATTATTTCATGGTTTTCTCTCTGGCTTCTTTTTATTTTATTTAATAGGGACAACAAACAGACAAACAAACATTCTTTTTCTTCTATCTGTCTTTTTTACCCGACTACGGCGAGGCCTAAAAAGGAAACCCGTATCTTTTTAGCAGTCTATGTTTATTTTACGTGTGTCCAACCGTAGCGCCTAAACTACTCATTCGATTTTGATGAATGAAGTGCCAATTGATTTTTTATTATGGTCCGTAGGCTACATTTTATACGAACAAAATCAATATCACGGATTTTAAATCCAAAAAAGTGAGGATCCTGACTTTTTTTGCTACCATATAGAGTGGGATGTCAAATGATAGGAGGAGTACTTTCTAGAATATATATTGGTTACCTGTCTACATAGATAAACCCTAAAATACTTGAAATAAAAATATTGTTCCAATTACGATTTTGTTTCGTTTAAACCTTATTAAGAAATTTAAGTTACCTACTCGTATACAAAAATGGATAAAAGAACACGATAACAACGTCTTGTGACTACGTTTTTAGTTGGCGTTTTTGTCGTCTTATTGGGTTTTATTTTATTTTTATTTCAATTATTTTAAAAGTAGCTAACATAAATGTACAGTTATGTTTGCCATCAGTTTGTAATCCGTAAAAAATGTAGTGGGTAGAATATTTATTAAGTATACAGTATGTTAACTAACAAAGGGCGTTCCCGTTAACCTGCAATAGTATAGCGCCTATACATGTTAAAAAAAATATTACCGTTAGCAAAAAAATGTTTTTTTTTGTTTTTGTATAGTAAAATATTCACAAAAAATATTAAATTATTACGGAAAAAAAACTCTCTGTACACGCCCAGTTGTCACACTTGTTTTTCTACGTTGAAATACAAGTGTGCGTGTACAGAGTGTTTCTTTTACGTTTAAATTTAATCGTTTTGTGAACATTTCACGAAACAAATATTTTTTTTTTTTTTTTTGAGTGGTAATATTTTTTTTTAACATGTATACACGCTATACTATTGCAGGTTAACGGGAACGCCCTTTGTTAGTTAACATACTGTATTGTTAAGTTATTTTTTAAATTCTACAATATGTTTCAGCTTACAAAAAAAAATCCTATCAGCCTACTCCCATCTCTCTGTGATCGAATCCTACGCTCAGCAGTGGCGCTTGCGACTACTACACCTACAACACGTATGAATATTTATGACGTTTTACCGTAGGTATACAAGCTGCTTATAACACTGACTATGGACAACTGCTCATCAGCTTATTAAGTTACCAGCTATTTACCACCCGCAACGCATGGTTACAAATCAGCGAAATATTCGTACCACTAATGTGATTGCTGTTAATCGTACCTTCCCTTGTAATTTTCAGCACGACTCATACAATTTCACGACTACATTTTCTGCAGGGGTAGGCAATAGTGTTCACCCATATTTCGCCAGTTATGTTCAAGTTCTTGTCATAAGGGGCAAGTTTTCCAGACTTCCGGGTTCTTCTGAGAAATGCCTAATGGATAAATTACGTAACACTTTCCCCGAGCTGAGAATCGAACCGAAGAACCCACGTTCAGCAGTCGGTAAACAAAAAGGCACTTCTGCTTCGTTAGCGTTCTGTAACTACCACTCATCATCTGCCTAGCCTTTTCCCAACTATGGGTCGGCTTTCAGTCTATCCGGATGCAGCTGAATACCAGTATTTTACATGGAGCGACTGCCTATCTGACCTCCACAACCCATTATCTGGATAATAATAATAGTCCTCCAGACCGTATTTTCGGCCACGGCGGCCAATCTCAACGGAGACTTATTTATTAAAGTTTGTAGATTATATACAACATTTCCTTGTGCATAACATACCTAGAACACCCATATTTCACCAGTTATGTTTAAGTCCCATGTAATAGAGAGGGCGAGTATATTACCATCAAACGGGCACAAATCTGGACTCGGGCTGCTACTGAGATATTCCTGATGGAAAAACCCAATAATACTTTGCCTGACCTGGGAATCGAACCTGAGAACTCTTGATCAGCAGTAGGACTTGCAACCACTACACTAATCACTACAAAGCCAGGTATAATCAGCGAAGTAATTACATAATATTTCTAGAGCTACTGTCTTCCAGGTTGAGAACTTTTAATTGAACAAGACATTGAACGTTTACGTTTGAAATTTTATTGAAAATATGTCGATAAGTTAAATTGATTTGAATATTCATTGAAATCATATTGCGTAATGAATGAATCGACCTTTCTTTAGAATATGTCGTCTTGGTACTTCCCGTGGGTAAGAGGATTTTGTCGAAAATTGTGTCTGTAATGTGTACCATTTAATTTATATCTTACCTAATGATGCATACATACGATTTTATATTTGCCCCATTTCCTACTAATATATATTTTAGAGTATCACTAACTTCTTCTTCAGTACTTGAACCTAATAAACCTGATTTGTTTTATTACCTCACACGCAATGTATCGTTACTGTGGCACAACACACGTAGCCGCACTTCCCGTGGCGGGAGGGGCGCGCTCGCGCAACTTGATAATCATTGATCAATATAAATTCTGAGCTTCACGCGTCGTTCGCTACAGTATTTCAACATCCATTGCTGTTTTTTTTTTATTTTAGCTGTTTATTTACATAAATGGAGTGCTGCGTAAAATAAGGAATAGTAAATGAAAAAACGATAAGAAAATTAACATTTTCCTGAGAAAATTTCTGTTGGAATATGATTCAAAATAAGGAGCTGAATGCCCTTGCCCTTGCCCCTTGTATACTGTACACGAACTACATTAACATTACACAAATTATTAAATAAAATTATTTACCACGTGTCAGCCGTAGTGTCACTGTCAATAATTGGTATACCTCATTTTTGTAATCATTTTGAATGCGATTTTTTTTATTACCCTTATAAATTAATGGCATACATTTTACATCAAGAAAATATAATACTATACACCGCCGCAGGCAAATATGCTAGTTAAACTAAGTAGGTGAGAATAATGGAATATTAAAGCGTCTTTACGTAGTCCAGGTGTTGCCAACGTAAATAATTAGCTAGAGGGAAGATGGCTGCAAGACATTATGTGTCAGCTTCTGTCCTGCTCTTTAGTGTACCTACTCAAGTCATCTTTGTTTTAGTTTTTATTAGACTCAAAATAAACTAAAAGATGCGATTTGCTGATAGAGTATAATTTAAAATATTATTATATTGGTACATTTAAAATATTAATATTGGTAGTCCAATTTTTCAGACTTTATTTTAATTAATAAACCGCCCTGCGGTTTCACCCATGTAAGTCTCGATTCCGTGGGAATATCGGGATAAAAAGTATTCCATGTCCTATTCCACTACGCGCGCGAAGCCGCGGTCAGTAGCTATTAGTTAATTTATTAATTTATTAGAATATTAGAATATAAAATTAATGCAATTTGATTGTTAACTACATGAGCAATTAGCATAAACTACCTTCCAAATAAAGTGGCGTAATTTAAAATCACTCATTCGATATGTAAACGAATGCTAATAACTTCACAATTCGAGATATTTCAATTACGTACATCAACAAAACAATAATGTTGCCAACAAATTTTTGCATCAGTTCAAATGCAGCAACTCGACGAATATTAATAATTTATGGTCCAACTTCGAGCGTTCGTGTTGCTTACTTTTCTCATTATCATATTTTAACGTTGTCATGTAGCTTTCCACAGGCCTCCTGCAAAGACTTTATTATTTCAGTATTTTGTGGCTATGTAGGGAGATACAGAAGTTCAATTAACTACTCATATAATTTACGTATCTAAAGTACAACTATTTTCATAATGTCCCTTGACAAACTTTGTTTGTCTCTCAATGTCTTGGAAGTCGATTGAGAGCGTCCGGTCTGCACCAATTGCAACGGGGCAACTGATAGAAATGCGACGAATGATGAAACACGAAGTTTGCCGAGGGACATTAAGCAAATAGTTATACTATACACTCACGGATATATGTATACACTAATAATTATTATAAAGAGAAAATATTTGTATTTTTGTTTGTACTCAAAAACGACTGGACCTTATAAATTCTTTCAGTAGAATGCTATATATATCACTGAGTAAAATAGTTAGTAGACATACATGCATAAAGGTGTGTCCAAACATTCTGCCGCGCGCGAACGCTTCTGTCTACCTGCCGTGCACAAAAATTTCTAGCAAGCATTCGTCAGTTATTGTGTTCGGACAAATTAAAAGCAGAGCTACGACATACGCAACCGCTTTCATTTTAGTTCTGATGCCAACTGAAGTACGCGGCGTGTCTCGGATGTGCCGCGCAGTACTGCCGCGCAAACATTCGTCGGTTTAGTCCTAACGAAAGCGCGGTAGGAATGTGTCCTGCAATGGCCGCGTGTTGCTGCCACGCTCTGGCCGCTCAATGTTTGGACACACCTTAAGAATAAAATGCATTCAAGATAACAAAAAAAAATAAAGGTTTTTAATACTTAACTGTAAAATATTATACAGGGTGTTAGTGTAAACACCGTTATCCTTGAAACCAGTGGTTTGGTTTCATTTATAGAACGTAAAATCAATGGAAAAATACAACTTAAAAAAAAAAAAGAAAATCTTCATTTTTCCGCAAGAATATTTCACCCTACACGCAAGGGCAATGAACTTGCGTCTCAACACGGCGGCCGGCGGGGGCGGGCGGGGCTCGCGGGACCGGCCGTCAGGTGTTTCGCAGCTCTTTCGAACGCGTATCCATGAGTATCGGGACAGTGACGGATATTTACTTTTTAAAATCTTTTAATGAAAATAAGGTTTGTTTTTTGTTGTTACTGGGTCATTTATTTTTATATTTAAGTCAACTACCCATGGTTTGAGTGACAACGGTGTTTACCCTTGCATACTGTACTTTTCCATACTAAGGTCGTAGAAACTAAGCTGTTATTCAAGCATGATGATATTTAGGCATCCTCATAACGCATTCACGATACGGGAAAAATTGTTAAAAAACAAAACTGCAGTCTATAGGCGGTCATAGAAAGTGTCTGCACGTGTTTCCATATTGCAAGTATTTCTATCATTTTTATTCTGCACACACATAACATGTCAACACGCCTGTAATCCGCGAAAGGTTACGCAGAGGTGTTCCTTTGATACACCCACATTTTGCCAGTTATATTTAGGTCCATGTAATAGTGCGCGAGCCATCAATTGAGTATACTGTTTCCCGCGACATCGTCTGCGATCGAGTATGAAAAGTGTCCTTATCCATGGTCATGGTTTACCCATGCAAAAAAACAAATATCCAAATCAGTCCAACCATTTTAGCGTGAAAGCGTAACGAACTTGCTTTCGTATTTATAATCTTATTATAAAAATATCCTATATGCACTTCGCAGTTTCACCTGCACAAATCTCGATCCCGTAGGGTGAAAAGTAGACTATATCCTCTTGCAGGTCATGGTCTACCCATTTGCTAAATTTCATCCAAATCCGTACAGCCGTTTTAGCGTGAAAGCGTAACAATAAACAAACAAATCCACTTTCGCATTTAAAATATTAGCTAGGATTATGAAAGTCACACATGGGGAAAAATTCATGCAAGCTGTACCATCCCACAAATTCTCCGAAGTGGATTTTCTGTAACAAAATAAAAGATGATCGGAATAATTTTCAGTTTTATGTTGTGTTTTTTTATACTTCGATGTCAAAGAATTCACAATAAATCTTTTGGGTTTTATGGTTGACGAGTCTCTCGGTATTATCTGAGATTAAAATGCGGCATCGGAACGCGTGGGAATGTTTGATCATGTAGGGATGTCGATTTGGTTGAATTATGTAGATGTGTATTCCAAAGGTGATATGGAAGGTTGTACTAATGCTCGGTTTATATAATATAAACCAAAACGAATCGTTTTGCTTACCAATGGTAACATATTTTATTGCCAAACTGGCTAAACATTACCTGTGATAGCGATTTCTTTATGGGAGCCTTTTCCCAACCAAGTTGGGGTCGGCTTCCAGTCTTACCGGATGCAGCTGAATACCAGTATTTTACACGGAGCGACTGCCTATCTGACCTCCACAACTCAGGAACTGAGTCAGACTTTCGGGCTTCAGACGACCCGTAACGACTGTCAAAGATCCACAAATGGCAGCCGGGACCAACGTGCTTTCCGAGGCACGGAGGAGTCTCGATATGCAAAGATGGCGCTAAAAAACACGTTCCTTATATGGGAACTCAATTTTTAACTTATTTTTTATTATTTGCTGTTATAGCGGCTATAGTAGTGTACACTCTGTAAAAATTTCACTTGTCTACGTACTACGGTTCAAAAGATACAGCGCTGTCTGACGGACGGACAGCGGAATCTTAGTAATAGGGTCTCTGTGGCACCCTTAGGGTACAGAACCCTAAAAATAAGTCACGATAAAACCTAGCCCCAAAAAATATATTTTTAAAAGCAAGCAAAATAGACTAAAATTAAAACAAACAACTAACATTACACGTAAAAAGATGTCAAATAAATTAAAATTCCATTCAAGCTAGAAAACGATTTAAATAGTGAAAAGGTCAACAGATTTTTTGCATGACAGCCTTATTTTCGTAAGCGACATTGATAGCCGACAGGTATTTCGGTCTGCCTCGAGACCCTGAATCCCGAGATGACCTTTGGGACACTTTTAAAGTTTCAATAACGTACCTTTTAGAGCGAGCGTTATTTTATAATATCATTATTGAAGTGATAAAAGTCGATTGGTAAAGGTCATGTTTCCGCTTCGTATGAAGTTTGAATGCACTGTTTAAGTTTGGCATTTTTAAGAGCAAAACAGGGCTGCAGAGTCAGCAGCATAATCTCGTATTGCAAAAAGAGTCAGTAGGCTCCGGTTGAATGCGAAACAATTCGGGCAACTTCGATAAAATGCTCCGGAGAAATTGCAGGTAAAGGCAATGAATTTACTCACGTCCTTATTGATCACTATAACGAGTTTAAAATCCAGCCAGTAATTACTTTCAGCTGCTGATGAAAAAGGGATCCATTCATGATTTAATTTGATCATCATCATCACCTTTTTTTCTGTGGGTGGGCAATTATCTAATGACTTTTCCCGCTCTGGGCGGAGCGGGAGGATGTGTCAGACTTTTACTGACTAAAACCCACCCGTGTTCCTTCAGTTGCCTGTTGCCTGTTGCCAAGGGCCCCGGTATCCCTTTCGGACTTTCCCGCAGCCCTGCCAGGTATCGGTCCTAGCGGACCCCGCCAATTGTGCTGACATCTCTTTGAGGCGCGCGTGGAACACAACGCGCCGTCGACCCGGACCGGTCCTTATCGGACGGCGAGCTACCCATTGCTCGCCGTCCGCAAGCCTGCGCTTACGGTGGCCGGGAATCTGCCTCGAATTCCAGACGCCCAGGGCATCATCATCTGCCTGGCCTTTTCTGAGTATATAGTTATTTTGCTGAGTACCAGTATTTTACATGGAACGACTGCCCATCGGACCTCCACAACCTAGTTACCTAGTGGGTTGAGGTGGGTAACACAATAAGTAAGTGGTGGTGCAGACTTTCGGATTAAAAGATCTAGGTACTAATGACAGCCAACTAACGGCTAACGTGCTGCTATCCGAAGCACGGAGGGGTCTCAGTATGTAATAGATAGATAAAACATTTATTTGGTGCACACAAAAGACAGTACAACATACAAAAACATGGTTAAATAATAATGAAATGATGGTCATGGTTAATAGGTGGTCAAGTCCCCCATCCGCTAACCGACCTCGGCAAGCGTTGCTTAACCCCATGCAGCTGTTATTGCTTACCACGAGCCTGATATGTGGTAAGGGCTAAAAAAAACCACGGATTGTTATTTTTAGTTGCTCTTTCGAATTTTAAATGCCAGCGAACGGTTGACCTATAAGTTTACACACCGATACTCTTCCGTGCCTCAGAGAGCACGTTAAGCCTTCGCGTCCCGGTTGTCATGCGAACACGTATAGATAATCGTCATGCAAGTCGGATTTGTGATTCGAAAAAAAAATTATTGAACAATTTTTCGAAAGATCCCGCATCGTTTATTCGGATGTATAGCTGTACAAGAATCTTTAGGCGCGTGGTCAAAATCGGAACTAACCGCCATCTTATTATTTAGATACAATTTTACAAAACATTATGTGTATTTGACATAATGTTTTGTAAAATTGTGTACATGCTGTAACTTCGACAATATCTTAAATCGACATGGTGCGTCTCAGACACGATGATAATTCAAAATTATTTTGCGACGTTGGGAAACAAATGAACTTATGAAATATCATCGTGTCTGAGATGCATCACGTCGATTTAAGATATTGTTGAAGTACAGTATGTCGGAGTAGAGTATGTCGAAATTGAATCATGTCGAAATAGCATTACCAATTGAAGTAGTATGTCGTCAAAGTCACATCATTCCGTAATTAAGTCATGTCGAAGAAACGTTTTCTCGGAGTGCAGTAGTGTCGGACTTAAGGCATGTCGAACTAAAGTGTTGTCGTAAAGACGTGTCGGAGTTCCGTAATGTCGAAGTAAAATCATGTCGTAGTACCGTTTGTCGAAGTTCAGTTAAGTAGTCCATTCAAACCATACATGAAAGTATAAGAAAGGCTGACATTTTAAGTCTAGACTTAACCTTTAAAGGTTACCATATTTTCTGGCCAGAGAGTGTATGTAAGGTATTTCACTCCCCAATATTTAACACTGTATGTCATGCAGAACAGCTCCAAGATCTAAGAACAGTTGACCTACATGTTTATAGACGTAGGCGGTACACGGGTACCGTGTTTATTTACGGAGACTTAATCTCAGCATCTTATTCATAAAGTGTGGCCGGGAGCTACAGATGTTGGCATTATCGCTATAAAGGAAATATTTTTTAGGGTTCGGTTTTATTTTTGCCTTAATTTCTATAGCTATTAAGTTAGCTGTACATTTTCTTACCAGACACAGTTAGGTGGAAATGGGCACAGTATAAATATATGGACAGTATGGAAACTAGGCCTATTTGTTGAAATACCTATCCTCCATTTTTAAAAAGATCGCAGCGCCCTTTCGTCTCGACACCCGCAAGCCGCACCAAGACAATCGCTTGGGGTCTCGTAAATGAGCGCGTCTGTGTAAGTGTGCCGTTTCGAACGTTTACTACGTAGTTTCTGTCCATATTTATACTGTGAAACGAGTGAATGTGAGTGGCTCAGGATCAAGCTTAGTTTTAATATAATTGGAGAAGTCTATATATATTTTTAGACACTGCTAACGGCTGATGACGATAAAGAGAACGACAGCGCCGATACCATGACTTTCACATATCTTCTTTGTTTTTTATTACAACATCAGTGACTAACCGTTATTTTTTCGGAAAACTACAAAGCCAAATCAGACCCTGGCTAGGTGTTTAGTGGAAACAGATCCGGCCAAATACCTGCCGAATTAGATGGAGTGAGCTACCGACGTGGGTGAAGAGAGCTTGAAGTGTCTGTCAATACTGCCAACCCGTAGCATCTGCCAGTCTATTCTGTAAAAATCTCACCGTGAGAACTTAGGTGAAGTAAGCTGTCATCCCACATGCTGGGAATTTACACTATTGACTAGCACAGAACCGGTCGAAGTGGCGGTGCTTGGGGGAGGCCTATTTCCAACAATGGACGTCTTACGGTTGAAATGATGATGATGATGAGTGCTATTCTGTAAAAATCTCACCGTGAAAACTTAGGTGAAGTGACATTCCTCCATTCGTTCATTGGTGAAGTCATTTCTTCTGATACTAAGGATCGACACTAGTGACAACTCTCTTAAAGCTCATTTCACCTAAGTTTTACGATGCGATTATTAGATACAAAATCGATCGGCAGGTGGTATGACAGCTCACTTCAACTAAGTTTTCACGGTGAGATTATTAGATACAGAATAGACCAGCAGGCGTAGCATGAGCACCGTTTTGTCGACGGAAGAGTAGACAAAAATGACGTTTCCTATAGACAGTAGACAGAACGAGACGGCAGCAAAATAGAAAGAGTCAACTGCACTTTTTACGAAATTCAGTCTTTTATATAATTCGACTCAGAATTCTTTGTTTTTTCATAGGATTTATCGGTTGTCAGTTTGATTTTGACAGTGAGGATAGAAAACTTTCTTCCGAAATAGTCTACATATAAAAAGACCTAGACAAATTGTCGGCAGATTGTAGAAAGATTTCTACGGTGGATGTCAAAAATGAAGAAACGAACTGTCACTTTGTATAGAAAAAGCTATTTCTATTCTTCGTAGAGATAGAAAGCGCCATGCTACGCCTGCTGTAGGTAGTCTTAACTTACTGGATTTTTTCGGAGATCTGTCTGCATATAACAATATGCCTAAAAATCTCCCTACGTAAAATAAAAACCCCATACAAAACACGTTCACATTTTTTATCACCGCGAAACTCATTTACTTCATTAAGCTGCCAGTTATTTATAATTTGCAGTTAAGCGTAGCCTTGTTTTGGACAGATAAACAATTAAATGACAAAAGGTCTCTAATTGTCCAATTTAGATACGGAACCACGGTTGGCTTTTGTATTCGCCTTCAAAAGGGTGATTGTTGTGGCTTTAGAATTTGCGATACATTTTAAAGCTTTGGCCGCTCTTCAAAATGGTGGAGATGCCTTTTGTAATTCAAGCACTACTTCTTCGTCTTAATTTTGTCAACCTGCCTTTTTTGTAGAAACTCATCGTATATTTTTGGCTCGTAAATATGGGCTGTATTCCTTAATCTAGTGCCAAAGCTACGCTTGTTTATATCTATACCTATCTATACATATTATAAATTAAAGTCGCTTTTCATGTTTGTCTGTATGACTGCGTTGGTCTTCTAAACCACGCAACCGATTTTGATGAGGAGATTAAACCTCGCGGAGCAGGAGCGCGACGCTAGTTTATGATCAGATTTTCTTTCGAAAGTAAGTGAATATGAAGAGCGAAAGTGAAAACAGTAGGTACCATAATCTACAGACCAATCAGTGTACTTAAAATTAACGAAATGGATTTGGCTATGGGGCTATGAGGAGCTCGTGGCTAAGTAATAACAGCCGCACTTGTCGATCCATGCGGTTAAGCTACGCTTGCCGGGTTTGTTCCATGAATGGGTGACCATCTTTACATACCGAGTTACCCAGTAACTGGGTTTTGGAGGTCAGATAGGCTGATGTAAAACACTGGTATTCAGCTGCATTCGGTAAGACTGGTAGCCGATCCCAACATAGTTGGGACAAGGCTAGGCAGATTGATTGGATTTGACTATAGGGTACTATAGCAGACTACGGAAATAAATGTATTCCGGACTAGCACGTAAGGTACTTTTAAATCCCATAAGCTTTCTCGACTTCAATACACGTATTATGGCAGTAAAAAAACACTCAACTGCCCAATTACCACTTAACCCCATAACAGGGCATTTTAAGCCCCCAAACCACGTTTTAACATTCAGCCCTCCGAAAATCGAAACTACTTTGAAGATGCACGTAAGTACGTAAGCTTTGTTAGGTAGGTAGGTACTAGCTACTGAAGCCGTCCGGTTAGTTTCATACGACGGCGCAAATATCCATTTATTTCAATAGGGTTAAGGCGAATACGTAATCCTTTCCGCTGGGTCGAATGAATACAGGAAGCGTTGGGTCCGCTATAACGTGCCCCTTCATATTTCGTTCCTTTGGAATTCATGCCTGAGACACGGATTGCATGGTTATACAGGTTTGTTTGTAACTTCATTCTGTTGAGAAGGTATGTTTTTATTCTAAGGTATTTAATTTATGTCTCACTAGCGACCCGTCCTTTGCTACGGATGATTTTTACGACCTGACAAAACATCGATATTTCTTTATTATCTTTTTATTTATTTTTAAATACATATTTGTTACATTTTTAAATATTTTTTATAAAAAACATGAAAACAAAACATTTAAAAATATAAAAAATAGTAGCCCATCGGCATCAGGATCAGGGTCCAAGCTGCCGGTGGTCAGGGCTCTAGAGAAAGGAACCTCCTCACTATGCGCGCCGTGTCCAGGAGTACTGCTTTCTGAATCAAGCCCGTGCAATGAGAGCCTCCTGAGATGTTGGTCGAGGCTCTTCGCTATTAGGCCATTGACCGTAACGATTATCGGTACAATGATTGCAGAGTCCACGTCCCACATGTCGACAACCTCTTTATTATTATTATTATGCATTTTAGTTTATGTACCTGACCGAGCTGTGCTGTGCGGGTTAAAATAGAGGACACGAATATTCCTAGATATTATGAGACCTAGCTAGATCGATTCTTTGCTCCCGTAAACCCCTATATTGCAACTTTAATTGAAATCGTTAGTGCCGTTTTTGAGAACGTGATTACAAAAAATATACACACAAACATACAAAAATTTTGCTCATTGAATATTAATGGTACACATAAGCATTCGGGAATAAATTATCTAAATGATAGTGACCACATCAAAATCTATTGCGGAGTTTAGATGAACAACGGGGGCGCACAGACAGACACGAAAAGCAACTTGAATTTATAATATATACATATTTACATATATAGATACTGGAATCATGGAATCTCAAACTCAGACAACTTTCAGTGTTTCATACAAATGTGCAATACATGGATCAGAATGTATGAAACAGCAGTGTTTTTTTACGTTAGTTCAAACGGGTTCCATCTTCGATAAATAATAGGTACTTAATTGAAGGCCCCTTATTTAGAAAGTTATTTACATTCATGAAACCTATCTCCTGTTTTATATCTTTTATTTTTAGACGTTGTATAATAGTTTCTTAAAAATCAGGTCTCACGAAAATAGGCTTGAGAAAGGTGAAAATGAAAAGCCCGATGCTGTCGAGTTCCACTTTTCACAGCAAAGTAACCCGTCACAAACATGTGGAACCTTGTAATAGGGCGCAGTTTTTACGCCGTTAAGCGAACTTTTAGTGTACTGTGCAATTTTCATGGTTGGTGGCTGCGTTTGTGAATCCTTTAATGGAAACAAAACAGACTGTTACTTGTTAAAAATTCGACTTAATGATGGGCTTCGATGTATTTTGTAGATTTGACAGTCGTTATGGTCAGTCAGAAGGCCAAAAGTCTGACTACCAATCATACCAAGGGGTACCGTATTACCCAATAAATGGGTGGTGGAGGTCACATCGGCAACCGCTCCATGTAAAATACCTACTGGTACCTATTCAGTCGCATCCGGTTAGATTGGTAGCCGACTCCAACATAGTTAGGAAAAGACTAGGCAGATGACGATATAACCACACTTATTAAGTGCGGATTTCACCAGTGAATTTGAACGCGTTCAGCTTATCTAAACGCGTTCAAAAGCTGTTAGTGTCATTTGACACTAGCAGCTCTTGAACGCGTTTTAGAAATGCTGATCGCGTTCAGTTTCATTGGTGAAACTCTTTACGTTACCAATATATTACGACTCTGAATTAGAATACTAACATACTTTCCCATCGCATCATAACTAATATTATAAATGCGAAAGTGACTTTGTAAGTTACGCTTTCACGCAAACCTCCAAATTCGTTAAGCCGTAAAACGGCTGCACGGATTGGAAAAATGGCAATGTTTGGGACATGGATACTTAGACCATGACATGACATAGGTTAAGTCATCAATATGTCTAGCTAGAAGGTGTCCTCACTAGGCTGGCCAAATCATCAAAATATCATCACTTCACGGACTCCATTCCAACAACAATCGAGAGACATCTCCTCATCTCCGGCCTAAAGTCAGCAGCCATGGGCGTACCCGGGGGGGGGGGCAGGGGGTAGCGGCTGCCCCCCTCTAAATCTCGCAGAACAAGTATGAACGCGCCTAATTACTAATCAAAGTGAAACCTGGCCGTTTGTATGCTATAAACCGCGCAGTAGACACCGGCAAAATGCACCGCGCGCGACGATGGCACACTACACTACATATACCAAATGTTTCATGTAGGGGTGTTTGTGTAGTGTGTATGACAAAACAGCCGCGGACGATCCGACCTAAAAAATCTGACTTGCCCCCCCTAGGCCAGAAGCTGGGTACGCTCATGTCAGCAGCTGGGTAGTCATTCTCAACCTCAGAGTTCAAATAGGTATATTTATAGACCTTTGTAGTATGTAAATGTAACGTAAATTGGAATGATTTCAAAATTGAAAATAACGATTTAATATTTACTTAAATATTAAAGATTTTATTTATTCGTGATAGGTGATGTTTGTCACAAAAAAATTAACTAAAAAAAAGCTTTAGGATAGTTATATTCTAGATTCACAAACATGAATTTACGTTATGTTTACGTCACGCGTCCGTGTTATGGCCTCTGGGTCAAATTACTACTGTAAATAAGTCTCCTCCAAAAATATGAGTCCATGAGATGATATGTTCAATGTGTGTATGAGTGATATGTATGTGTGTGATCTGCACCTACATACTTCACTAACCAAGCGAAATCATGATTGTCTTAACCCTCTATAACAATATTCCATCTCTGCGTTAAACAAACATTCAGAATAACAAACGTTCCCACAACGTTCAGGTTAGAAGTCAGTACTTTAATTATGATTTAAGGCGATGTTAATATTTCGTATTGCCGTTAGGAACAGTCGAAAATGTATTTTAGAGCGAACACTGAGTGATGGTTTGACATTTATTTCCTAAATACATCACTCTACCATTGTTGGCTTCCTTTATGAAGAAAGATAAAATATTTCCTCAAGCTGGGAGGGCATTGTCGGGGAAATGTCGCGGGGTGGGGGAGGCGGGAGGTTCGGCATACTGAGTGGGACGAGCGATGAGTGGAAGCGATTTGAATTATCCGCGTTCCTGATGACGTGATTTGAAATTGTCAGAATTTTTTATTTCCATGTTTTTTATTTAATTCTGACATTATCATCGTATACATAACCTTAACCAGTTTTTTATTATCCGAAGAAACCGCATGAATTAAAATTAGTTTCTCCTTCTTTTTTTCGTGTGGTTAGTGACTAACCCGGTTGGCGCAGTGGCTGAGCGATGGATTGCTGCGCAACGTGTCGCGGGTTCGATCCCCGCACGGAACACATATTTGTATGATCTGCAAGTAGTTGTTCCGGGTCTGGGTGTTAGTGTATGTGAGTTTCTATGTTTGTAAACGCACCCACGATATAGGAAGAAATTCTTAGTGGGGGGCAACGTTTTAAAAAAAAAAAAAAAAAACCTGATGTCAGAGTTTTAAAGCCGCCCAAGGGTCTCTGACTTGGCTTCACATGCCGTCGAGAAATATCTCTGATGCATGCCGGTTTCCTCACGATGTTTTCGATGTTTTTATTTTGTCAAATTAGTTTAATGTTACTACATAGACACCTTGAAAAATTATAAAGTGAGATAATTGCAAAAATTCAAAAACATTACTGTTAGTCAGAATCGGACATAGTCCCACATAATAACTAAAATGTCAAAAAGAGTAACAACTATTTAGGTAAGTGTTGTACGTAAGGCACCACACCAAAATGGAACAGTATAGAACACATAATATATCTAATGAAAGACTGATGCATGGCCTAATGAAGTAGACAAGGCCTATATAATACATCGCTTATATCATAAGCATAATCAGTCTATAATGTTCCCACTGCTGGGACACAGGCCTCCTCTGTAAGAGTGCCATAATCCACCACGCGCATCACAATTTCGAATTTTTTGTTGTAGGACATGCCGGTTTCCTCACGATGTTTTCTTTCACCGATTTGAAAGCAGTGGTAATGAAATAATTCGAACTTACTACTTAAATATGTTGAAACTATGTGTACTCCCCGTCCCTTGTACCTAAGGGTTCATTAGAAAACCAGCAACAGACTGCGTTTGTCTGGCATTAATGCTGAAATGAACCTTTTTGGCGTAGCCGTGAGGCACACATTATTTTTAAAACATTATTTTTACTTTTTTTTTCTTTTTTTGTATATTTTGTTTCACGAACTGTGTCTAAATAAATGATATTCCTTCTTTCTTTCTTTCTATTTCTTTCTTTACAAGTCTTTCTCTTTCTTTTCTTTTTCGTAGGTCACGGCCGCTATCACTGAGCCACCACTGCCCGCTTATAACTTGCACGGAATCAAAGTTCGTACTGTAAACCTCCAACAAAGGCAGACGCCGACGTCAGTGAATTGACGAATATTTATGTATTTATGTTGTAAATTTTACTATATTCCTATACAGGGTGTATCGATAGGCGTTACACATCGGGGCGTCTTTTCACGAGCACCGCTAATGTTACCTTTTGTTACATTGTTGTTACGGGGGATATAAATACGCTGCGTTTTTGTTTGTTTATTATAGGGTTAATAGATTTATTTTTATACCAGTGACCTGGTTAGCGGTGAAAGGGTTATTGTTGATATAGTTTCAGATGTTTCTGTAGCGTTCTTTGTTGCTTAAGGGTTTTTTTTTAAATTGCCTTTTATAATAGCTTTTCCTGCAGCTTAAGGTGCTGCAATATGGTGAAGCCTTTATGCAATTTATAAATTATCCGTACCTATGCCCAATGTTATGAAGGTGGAGTCACCTTCATAACATTGGGCATAGGTAGCTCTTTCCCAACTATGTTGGGGTCGGCTTCCAGTGTAACTGGATGCAGCTGAACACCAGTATTGTACATAGAGCGAGTGCCTATCTGACCTCCACAACCCAGTAACGGGGCAATACGATACCTCTTGGTAAGACTGGTTGTCAGACTTTCGGGCTTCTGACGACCCGTAACGACCGTCAAAGATCCACGAATGACAACCGGGACCAACGGCATAACGTGCTTTCCGAGGCACGGAGGAGTCTCGGTATGTAAAGATGATCACCCATCCACAGACCAACCCCGGAATTTAGTTGTAACACCAGGATATACAACATTTTTTTTTTTTTTTTTTTAATTTTTGACTGTAGATTTTTGCTACTAATCTAGCTAAGTAGATAAATTAAGTAGATAAAAGCAATATTTTTTTAAACAAAAAAGCCTCTAAAATAAAGGCAAAGTTACTACATAACTTTCCAAATTAAATAAGATTTCATTGAAGTTAGAAGAGATTAGTTTTTCATCCATAAACGCACAAAGCCCTGAAGGTTTCTCGATAAAGCTTGAATACCTAAGGCCTGTGCAAAGACAGGCCTTTTGAACTAACCTATTTAACAGTCTTTTTGTAAAATTATTGTGCCGACTCACAAAGGACTTGAGAAAGGACTTTTATTTTTTGTGAACTGACATTAAAGAAAAGACGAACGACATTATTTTGTGAAGATTAACGGTTCGATGATTATTTCATGTTTTGGTGAAGTGTGCCTCACAATATTGTGTTTTGTTGTCTGGCCTTGATCCTTTGGAAGCTTTGTACAAAGGGGAAGTTGCCATAACCACGCCTGACAGACGGGCGCAAGCTTGACAAACGTTTATGCACAATCAAAGTGCACGCTTTGTGAGAGCGTATGAAATGTTCTCAAGTTTGAAATTCTAGTACCTATTATTACGGATTAGTAGTGACAGACCCTAGGTCACTACTTTAGGGGTATGAGGAACAGGGTGTAAAGTTCACTCATCCACCATAGAAAAGGGAGGATCCTACTACCAGATGGATGTTGTGTCTGGCGGGCAACTGCCCAACAATTGATGTTGGGTTCTTGTATTATGGCCATTGCACGGTAAACTTTAATTGCGCGATGCAGGATTTATGTGACCTTAAGATTTTTGTGTGACGTCAGGTCTTTGACGCGTAGTTCGCATGTGGCGATATAGATACCGCCACACTAAAATAAATTGCGTCTTATGCACCTTTTAATTAGACATAATTCAAATTGTGTCATGTCAAAAACATACCAATGAAATTAAAATTAAGTTTACGCCTGAACAACGCCACTCAAGATATTGAGTCCAAGCCCGAGTTCACAAGTAAAATCTTAAATAAGGGACTTACAATCACACAAGAGGGGAATAAGATGATAATCCCAAAAGAAGTTCACAAAACACTTCGAAAAAACAAATACAAGTTTAAAAATAATAAAGAACAATATCGTGTCGGTCGGTAAAGCATCCCCGAACTCTCGATCAACTTCGAGCCGCTTGAAATTTTGACAAAACTTTGCGATTAGATAAGAAACGGAGTGAAATCCGATTGAAAAGTTTTCATTCGACACTCCTGAGAAAAGATTAGAGCACCATGTAGGGTCCGCATGTGAGATTTTTTTTTAGGATTCTGTTTGGAATTGTTGATTTTTTTATAAAGGGTGGCATCGACGCGCAATGTGTTACCATGGATTCAGTACATGATTCTGGATCCCCCTGGGTTGCTGGACATAGGCCTTTTCAATTTCACACCATTCAGATTCTCGGCAACTGATTCGAACTCGAACTGTTTCATATAAAAGTGCAATAGTTACGCGGTCAAAATGTATGGAATAGCTATTTTTTTTGTTGATTTTGATTTGCTCGAATAGAATTGATCGGTCGATCAATTCTATTATACTAATACGCTTGCCGCGGCTGGTCCGTGGATGGGTGACCATCTTTACATGCCGAAGGCTTAACGTGCTCTCTGAGACACGGAAGGGTATCGGTGTGTAAACTTACAGGGTCGTCAGAAGCCCGAAGGTTTGACAACCAGTCTTACCCAGGGTTATTTTATTACCCAGTATTTGGGTTGTTGAGGTCAGATTGGCAGTCGCTCCATATAAAATACTAGTATTCAGCTGCGTCCGGTTAGACACGAAGCCGAACCCAAAATAGTTGGGAAAAGGATAGACAAATGATAATATTTGAAAGATCTTCTATATAAAATGACAGCGCATTTCCGAAGGTGACATTAAATAAAAACTATGTTTAGCTGAAAATATCTGGTAGCGGCACGGCTGTAGGCGGTGCGGGTTACCGGTGACCACTACACAGGAGCAGCCGCTTTTAGCGTCGACGGTATACTGCATTTTGTTAATGAGTAAGTACTGGTAGCGCTATTAAAACCGAAATTATTTTTAGCCTACCTTGATATTGCCTACGTAGGAATAAAGAAATATAAAAGGCGCATTAAGAAATGTTATATACAACCGTCGTATACCTACAAGTTACAACCGTCTTTAGGTACTTCTTATAAGTTTCAGCTTAATAGAAGAACCGACTTTATAAAGTTTCCCTTCAAATATATCCAATAATTGACGTGGTTTTCTTCTTTTATTTTACCTAAATTAAAAGAAAAAAAACACATAATTATTTAAAAAAAGCAACATACACATTTTAAAGAATAAACCTTAAATTAATCCTTAATAATTCGGTAACATTGTCACTCCAACGCGTTTGCGCGATCCTTAGGAGTTTTTAAGTGAGTGTCGAGGAACGAAGGAAGTTAGCGCACAAACTAGATTGATACAGAAGGTCGGCTACATACAACGAGTGGAAACGCACGCACACATAGACACACTTCATGTACAGCGAGTGGCGCGCACTCGCGACTGTCATTTGTTCGACATCTGTTTGTGATCTCGCCATAAGTACGCGTCTGTGTGTGCGTGAGGCTGTTTTTCTCGTTGTATATGGCCAGCCTTCTGTACCTATTTATTGTGTGGCCAAGATACAAAGCTAGGATGAGAACGAACTTATTACAGGTGTTACTTTACTTTGTAATACTTTGTGTGTAGCTCAAGTATCTCGGTAATCTTACAATGCTTGAAGAACACGAAACAGATCTCATTAATATGTGCTAAGTTACAAAGTATTATTTACAAAGAGAGACTGAAAGAAGAGCTTCATCAGCCCTAACAAAGATGTTGATCTTCAAATAGCTGCCATACGATACTCGTATTTATAGACACTTAAGTCTTGTTTTAAAGATAGGCACTATGTACCATATAAATTGAAAGTATTAAAGGTTTTCTACAAAATTATCTGCTAAATACGTAAACAAATAAAAACTTCTTACAACAAAAAAAACAACCGAGTTCCAAGTCGGTGTCGGTGTTTTGAATTTTCGTTTTTTGCCACCTATTTCCGAAATTAAAATTAAAGTTATTTTTCACTTTGTAGTGTTTTTTTTTTTTGGAATACGGTTTATTTTGTAAAAAGTTTTTATTATTTGCTTTTTAGTTGTGGTAGCTACCCCACACAAATTCGAATACCACTACCTGCTACGTAAATGAGGTATAAAACAGTGACAGGAACTGATAACATCATCCAGATAGGCTACTGGGAAAAACACGTATTATTGAAGCTATCTCAAAAACTACTCAAGCAATGTTAATAAAATTTATTTGGGACCACCTATAAGGCATGACCAACCAAATAAAAACAGAATCATCAAAATCAATGCAGACCGCTTAACTGACCTCCACAACCCAGTTACTGGGTAACACGATACCCCTTGGTAAGACAATTCGCCAGACTTTTCGGCTCCAACTGGATTTTGAATGAATATATACACAACAAACATTAATAATTTATTATTCGTCATCATTAATCAATGGTCATAAAGTAACTTTAATGCCACATTATGGACGTACTAATTCTACCTAATCGCCCGCTATCATTATTTATTATAATGCCTGAATTATTCCGATTAATTACATTGTCAGTATTAATTCGGAGTAGTTGTGAAATGAATTAATTATAATTGAATATTATTATTATACATGTAGGTCTATATCTATTGATTATCTCACTTGGCCAATGTCATCACATTAATAATTACACACACACATTAGCCATAATCCATCGATTATGGCTCACTCCCACTCACTGAGAGGAGGCCTGTGCCCCAGCAGTGGGAACATACAGGCTGTAAGGGTAAACAGTCTTGTCATTCAAACCATGGGTAGTTGACTTAAATATAAAACAAAATTGACCGAACACAACAAAAAAAAAACGTCATTTTCATTAAAAGATTTTAAAAACTTTCTATCCGACACCGTGCTCTCTAGCGAAATAGCTGACTGACTGAGGGAGGGGTCACGCTCGCGGCCGGTCAGGTCACATCCCGTACCCCCCGCCCGTGTTGAGACGCAAGTTCGTTGCCCTAGCGCATAGGACAACGAACTTCCATATCTTGTGGTAAAATGGAGATTAAAAAAAAAGAAAAAAAAAGTTGTAATTTTCCATTGATTTTACGTTCTATACATGAAACCAAACCACTGGTTGCAAATAACGGTGTTCACCCTAACGCCCTGTATATGCATCAGTTTTTGCGCTATTATCAAACTTGTCAAGGCTTACACTTTTTGGGACGGGAAAAATGTTGCTAACCTTTCCAAACAGATATATTATCCATACTCCAGTCAGATGAATGATAAATGATAAATGATTTATTTTCTGTAAGGTTAGAGTTTGTACAAACAGTTTACGAATAACTTTTTACGACTAACACGAATCATTAACGTTTTGAAATAACACAAAAAAAAACATTTTGTTTTTTTATCTGTACATAGTTAATTGATTCAGGCGTGACTTTGCGGAAATCCATTATAAAATACAATAGACGCAGATATATTTAGTAAACTATTCCGCTTGACTATTCTTCAAGAGTCATAAAAACCCTGTAAGAAATCGACACGTGTTTCACCTCTCAACGAGGCATCTTCAGGATGACGATTGACCAATTGCAAATCAGAACGCGACGTGTTACCACACCGAGCGTTGGACGCAAAGTTTTGCCCTTTATCTGTACATAATTAAAAGTCGCTTTTGCCTGTCTGTACGACCGCGTTGTTCTTTTAAACTTTGAAACGGATTGTGATACAGTTTTTACAATACTTTAGTGAATTTATTTCGGAAGGTTTTTTGCGTTGATTGCACTAATATTAACTTTCATATTTTATGGAAAACTCGATGTTTTTCCAAATAGTCAAAATCGTGTGAATTAGGTGTGGGTCGCTAGTTTAGTATAAACCAGTCAAGCGTTAGACAAAAGCACTTTATTTAATATTAATTTTGCATTTCAGTTTTGCGTTATCATCACTCAAAATACAATAAAATATTTCATGCAACTATAATTTATCATCACATACTTCACAATAATCCCTTTCAGTCGAAGAATTCTCATTAAAAACCAATTAAATGAAAGGTAAAATATAATTGCTAATGGCTCGCAAAATTAGTGTGAGCCTAAATAAATGTCTCATTAAAAGTATTGGGTTATTCAGAATGTCTGCGGCGAGTACCATTGCTGGGGCTGTCACACATTTTATTTGAATCTGTGGTCTCGAGATGGTGCCCACCACAATTATATTTTTAGTCTATTCCATGTTTTGAATTCATTTGAACAGGACGTGCAGTTCTTATTTGAACTGAACTGGCATTTTGTGAGACTATTTTTTTAAAGTTAGGTAGGTACTAAAAGACATATTAGATAAAGCCTTTGTATTTACAGGGTGGCCAGCAATGATTGGTGTAAACACCAATGATGGGTGTGCCACCATTCTGATTTAGAGCCCAATGCAATTGTTTAATATCTATTATTAAGTTAAAATATGGCAAATAAGTTGTGCACAATCTTTATGACCTTTAGTAATTTTATCCTGAAGATCTTAAACGGATTGAGAAACAACCCAATTTTTCTAACAAATCATTACGAGTATCGAATACCATTTTGATCACTGTTTTTTTTTCTGTGGGATTATGTAAGGGGACGAGTCTTGGTTAATCTTGAAGACGAAACGCTGAATAATTGTTACTTTTTTAGTGGGATACAAAATAAAGAATGAATAAATTGTATGAAAAAAATATCGATCGTTTTTTTGAGTAGCAAATAGGTGGAGATTTGACAGATTCTATTTATTACATAAAAGCTGAAAAATATAATAATTATAAAAATAAAAATATCTCCTATTTTTCATTTGTAATAAAAAATAATCTTAATTTAAAGGTAAATGGAAGCATATACCTTTATATTAAGATTTTGAAGAATTGGCTTTCATGTAGAATAATCATTTGTGGTAATTATTCGAGATTACTTCAACACTAGTATTCAATAAGTAGCGCAAAAACATGAGAAAAATATTCACCAGTAAGTAGGTATTTATTTATTTGTACCTACTGCAATTACACAGACAGTATAGCAAATTGAACACAGTAAATAAATTATCATCTGTGTAGGCATGAAAATAACGCAAATCGAATGTAAACTTACCATTACCAAAATAATTACTTCGTTTTCGTCGTGCAATAACACAAAATGAGTTTTGTGGTTTGCAAATAATCAAGTTTTTGTTTAACAGTAATTAATATAATGGTCACTATTAACCTATTTCGGTTCCCATCTAGATTTTTAATTAAAAGATTTAAGTATATTGCGTAACCATTACAAAAATAACCTTTTCCCAACTTTGTTGGGGTTGGCTTCCAGTCTACTGGATGCAGCTGAATACCAATATTTTACATGCTATTTAATAAAAATACAATAGAATACATAATTATATATTTTATCAGATTTGTTCCCTTCACGTCGAGTCCTACCACGTCAAGTCGCCTTGACATCGAGTCCCACCACGTCGAGTCGCCTTGACATAGAGTCCCGCCACGTCGAGTCGCCGCCACGTCTACTTGTTCTTTTGTATGATGTTTGAAAAATTCTGCCTGGTACTGCCACGTCGAATGTGACGAAAAGTACAGTCAATTAAACAAATTGTCAAAAAAGCAGACTTGTTTGTTTTCATTTCGTCAGATGAAAAACATCAGGCTCTGATACGCTTTTTCACTAAACATAGAACTTGATACAAGGAATTGAAGCAAAAAAGGAACTCACATGACTACTAAGTGCTTAAACCAGCTTTCAAAACTACACCATCCAGTACTATGGAGCCTCTCCGTTAATGCTACAATTCGGAAAACTTCTCAATTGATGCCCCACTTCGAAGAATCGCGGATTTCGAACTTTTACCGAGTTTAGGCTTTATTTTAGAATGTAACTACGCTTTTTGGTGAAGTTTGAAGTTTATTTCGAAATTTCGTTGTCTGCTTTGAGTTGGAGATTGATGTTATTTTTGTTACAGATACAGATTTTGGAGGATAAGATTTTTTTTTTCTTTGCTCTTCAAGAACAATAGAAGAGCTAATAATGTGATATAGTTGCAGTCAGCAAGTTCTAAGGAGAATTGGAAAATTATGTGACTGAATCATGACATAACGGCAACTTATTAAACTGACAATTCACTTTAATGTCAAATGACTTGATAAATGACAGTGACTTTTTAATGTTTCAAAATGACTCAAACGTAACTCGACTTATCCATGGATTGTCCAATATTATTATTTCTAGTATAAATCTGCCCTCGCAAAGGTAAGTCTTGTTACAGAAGTCTGAAGATTTTCTCTGAAAGCGGCGCCGCCATAATACCTGGAATTTTACGGCAGATGGGAAAGGCACCCTTTAGATACGAAATCCTAAAAAAACACATTCTATTTTTAAAATATTATTTGAAATCACCACAAAATCAAAATATTTGCGTTGCGTGTCAATAGCAAACATTTGTCCGAATAAACAAAAATTGTTTTCATTACAAATGTTTACAATAACTACCGCACAACAAATTATTATTTACCTTCGTGTATTATCACATTTTATCAGTACCAATTGGAATCTATTAAAATATCATTAATATTTATTTTGATAAGGTATGACCGGTGCACTCAAATAAAACAAAAAAAAAAGTTTTAAAACTAAAACTCGACTACGACAAAAAAGCCAACTAAAAAGGTGTAAACAAGATATCGATGTATTTTTTTTTAGATTTTCTTATAACATGAGGCCCTTGGCCACGGAACAATATGGTGCTTCCACCGATACCTCGTTTGTCAAAATACGACAAGTAGTTTAGGAGAAATGAGGGAACTGATGAACATACATCCATAGCCTGCTAAAATCATAACCCTCCATTGGCTTTAATCGGGTAAAAAGAACACAAATTATTATCAACGTACGGTCATAATACTTATATGTTTTTTAAAAGGAAAACCTATTTAAAAACAGTTATCCACTCAAGATCTTTTTGTGGTAGGTAGGCAAGCATATAAAAAAGGTTCCACGAAAAAATATTTAACATTTAAAAATATTCTTTACGAAAGCTCTCAAGCCCAACAGGGTGCAGGCGTGCCCATGAATAATTATTTGACCCTCTCCAATTAAAAAGTGCCGAGTGGGTACAGGTATTTAGCACTCCACAAACCTTGCTATTTGTGAATCATTTAACAAAAATACTTAGAAAAAGGGCTAAGGTTACGCTGTATACAATTATGCTCCAGACGACAGTATGAATATATGTATTATAAGATTATAAAGTACCAGCTTCCACCCGCGGGTATGTCGATAAAAAGTAGCCTATGTCCTTCCCCGGGATGCCATCTATCTCCTTGCCAAATTTGATCGAAATCCCTTCAGTGGTTTAGGCGTGAAAAGGTACAGACAGACAGACAGAGTTACTTTCGAATTTATAATATTAGTATGGAAGTAATGATTAAGAGAAATAGTGTTTTACTGCTGATGGTGGTAATAATAATAATAGTATTTTATAATAACTGCGGAAGTACAATTAAATGTAGAGCACACCAAAAGTGCCGATACGCTTTCGTAGCTGTTTGTAGCAATAGCGTAGTAAAAGCGTAGCAAATGCTACGAACTACGAGCAGCTCATAATTTCTGTCAAAAACCTGTTATTTTTTGTTAACTTTATAAAATAGGCATAAATAACGTCATTTGGGGTTTGTTGCCTGTAATATCCCGGGTTGCGGGCTAAGGCCACTTCTCATGGAGAGAAGGATGAGAGCCTGATCACCACGCTGGCTCAGTGTGGGTTGAAGATTTCCAGGGTTTCCTTACGATGTTTCCCTTCACCGTCAGTCAGTGGTGTGTACTTAGAAAGTACAAATAACTTTGAAAAAGTCACATTGGTACTTGTTGGGTTTGAACTCTTTTCAACTTGGGGCGTAAGATAACGTTATTGAGTGATTAAAAATATTTATAAGGTGAGCGAAAAATAAAATGGGAATTTCTCCGCCACCACTTTTGATTTCAAATCAAGAACTTTAGGTACGATATGAGTTTAGATAAAACCTATTTCGGATGCCTTTTGAATACAGATAACAAGATATAAACTTTTGAAAGAATATTGTTGATCTATCTAGCATGATACTTTGGTATACCATTTTAGGGGTATGAGGAACAGGGTGTAAAGTTCACTCATCCCCCATAGAAAAGGGAGGATCCTCCTACCAGACGGGTGTTGTGTCTGGCGGGCAACTGCCCAATGATTGATATTGGGTTTTTGTATATATGTTCATTGCACGGTAAACTCTAATTGCGCGATGCAGGATTTATGTGACGTCAGGTCTTCGATGCGTAGTTCACATGTGGCGATGTAGATACCGCCACATCACTCCCCTCCGGAGACCGGAGGTCGATAGTGGGCTAAGTCTTGTATCTTGCGATGCTCGCCAGTGCCAGTTGTGGTTCCAGTGAGTCGGAACCGGGCGCCGCATTGTTCGCGGTGGGTCGGAACTGTTTGCGGTGATTGAGTTGATTGCGGTGATTCCCCAGTGGCTCAGGGTGATGAGGTTGAGGTGATTGATGTGATTCCCCAGTGGGTCGGGGTGATGAGGCTGAGGGTGATGACCAGGAATGCGCGATCGCTGCATGCTGGTGGTCAGGATACCCGTTGACGCCTCGGGTGTTGGCTTGGCTGTGTGACTCGCCTCACTGAAAGCTTGCGGGAGTGATGATGATGACGTCACGCTGGAGTAGTTGCACGAAGGCTGCGTTAACGTTCATATTCGGGGTCACCAATTTAGGGGTATGAGGAACAGGGTGTAAAGTTCACTCATCCCCCATAGAAAAGGGAGGATCCTCCTACCAGACGGGTGTTGTGTCTGGCGGGCAACTGCCCAATGATTGATATTGGGTTTTTGTATACATATATGTTCACTGCACGGTAAACTCTAATTGCGCGATGCAGGATTTATGTGACGTCAGGTCTTCGATGCGTAGTTCATATGTGGCGATGTAGAAACCGCCACACCATGTTCGTCATGGTGTTTGGCTTTTTTTGCAACATTTTAAAGATTTTTTTAAGAAATCATCAAAATCATTTCATTTAACATGCTAAAACGCTGATTAATTTAAAACCAGTGCCTTGACCCGTGAAACTAAAAGCCAAAACATTTTAGACAAAAAGTTAAAACATTTGAAAGACCAAAATCTTTCAACTGAAGTCTAAAAACGTAATCCTAAACATACCTTTGATGTTTTCACCAAAAAAAATATATTAAAAGACGTCAAGCCAAGTTCCTTTCCCGAAGAAAATAAGGTAAAACACGAGTATTTATTAATAAGTTGTATTTTCCTTCAAGAGTTAATGATTCGAGGAATGAATTCAAACGACTATTTTGATATTTTCTTTGTGTGTGCATATCAAATGAGCCATCTCTTCCCGTTATATTTTAAGGCTAGTCAGATGGCTGAAGCTTTCTCGAAACAAGAATTCAATGAATCAGAACGTTTATTAAAATATTCCGCAATTTGATACGATAAACTTGTGGAATGTGTCACATCTACATTCCGGCCAGCTACTGAGAAATTAAATTCCAAATCGAAAAACCTAATAACATTTAGCCCGACCCGGGAATCGTACCCAGGGATGCTCAGCGGGAAAGTCCGAAAGGGATACCGGGACCTTGGCAACAGGCAACTGAAGGAACACGGGTGGGTTTTAGTCAGTAAAAGTCTGACACGCCCTTCTGCTCCACCCAGAGCGGGAGAAGTCATTTGACGATTTACCACCCTCAAAAAAAAAGGGATGCTCAGCAGTAGCGCTTGCTATTTAAATAATAAACAGTATGCAAATAATCTACTACCGTGGGCAGGGCACCTTGCTAGCAGAACAGATGGCCGATGGGGTCGAAATGTTCTGGAGTGGCGACCGCGTACTGGAACACGTAGCGTTGGAAGACCTAAGGTGAACCGATATCCTTGTGAAGGCCACATGAATTCACTGGACCCGAGAAGCACAGAAACGGTTGATGTGGTGGAGTTTGGATGCCTATGTCCAGTAGGGGACGTCTTTCGGCTGAAATGAGGTACCCAAAATTACTTGCAGATCTTGGCGATGTAACTTCACAAAGCGGTTTTCAACTTCAGCACTCTGTCATTACTTAAACTCACGCACTGACTTATTAGTACTACTTGTAACAATGTTAGGACTATTGTAATATCGTATACTTTTACAATCTTTGTAAATATGTGAGCACCATGTATCTGGTAATTAATTTATTCATTATTGCTCCATTTATAATTCTTTTTACCTTTCGTAGTACAGTAATCTTATTGTAGGTGCATCGTCTTCACATATAATTATATAATTAATGTATACAAAATATTGTAAAACATTTTTAAAAGAGTAACGATGGAGTTTCTTGCCCATTCTTCTCCATACGAAAACTACCTTTTGGAAGGGGCAACTAGAATCAATTCTATTTCTTTGTTTGACGTTCAAAAGTGCCAAATATGTGCCTATTTGAAATAAATTATTTGACTTTGACTTTGACTTTTGCACCATTCGCTTCTCGCAGCAATCATTTACGCACAGCCATAAATGCTACTTCAAGATAAAAAAGAATACATCCACCGAAAACTATTGGACTCAGTACTCTTGAACCAACGAATATCCACTATCCATTTTATAGTCCTCTCCATATAAATATCCCAAGAAGCAACATAAACTTTATACCCAGTAAACGCTAGACTATCGTTATTTCGTCACTATTTCGTCGCTTCGTCGGTTTATTGCAATTTATAGATAGATAAGTATATATATTTTTTCTCAATAAAAGACAGTAATACAGAAGATGCTGATTGTATTGAATTATATGGAGATTGGTACAAACAATCTTCATAATAATTCAATACCGAGTGTATTATAATTATATTAAATCATCACCATCATCATAAGCAGCCTATAATGTTTCCACTGCTGGGACACACGCCTCCTCTCTACGAGAGGGAGTGAGCCGTAATCCACCACGCGGGCCCAGTGCGGGTTGGTAGATCTCACATGTTTTTGGTTCTAGGACATGCCGGTTTCCTCACGATGTTTTCCTTCACCGTTTTTGAAGCAAGTGATAATTATACAATACGCACATGAATCCGAAAAGTCAGAGGTGCATGGCTTGGGTTCTAACTCGAGTCCTATGACTTGGCAGGCAGACGGTCACACCACTAGGCTATCACTGCTATAATATATTAAATGTCTTCATTTAATTTTGTTTGATTTCTGTAGAGTTTATTATGAAAACTCATCTTCTAAGCTACCTACCAAAATCAAAATTGATTTATTCAAACAAGGCTAAGCATCAGCACTTAACAGCAAACTTAAAATATACAAAAATACACATGAACTATCAAGGGATACTAAATTACAAAAGCTACAATAAAACTGCTCAGAAAATTCCAGAACAAAACGGAGGCATTTCCCCGTTTCTATCTTTAGCCTGCAGTAATGTTATCTATACCCGGAGTTAATTACTCCTCTGGGACTAAGACAAATATCTAGACACAGACGGGCTAGGATAAGAATATAAAAGCCTGCATTTTAGAGGTGTTTAAATCGCGTAAATTGCCGCAGTCATTATGTCCTTGACAACATCATCACCTGAGCCGCGTTCCACTGCTATACCTAGGTTTATACGTAGTATTATGACAATGTCCTGCTTAGAGTTATTTTTGCAGGCTTCTATAAATGTATATATATTTTTTTACGTTACTGATTAGCACACTAATGTATAGGTATACCTAGTAAGTAGCCAACGTCGCTTATAAACGTCTGCGAAACCAAACGTATCGAAAAAAATTTGTCCACCTTGCAAACTAAATTAAAATTTGAATGTAGTATATTAAAAAAAAACGGTTTTTCAAAGCAAGGGTTGATAATCGCTTCGATGTTATTTAGAATAGAATGCCTAAGCGCGCTTTAAAACTCAGAGATAAATCTAATTCGGTATTTAAACCAACCAGTAAAGGCTCATTGCTATTGGCCGAACGCTTGGGCAAAGCCATAAACCAACTCCTTAATACCAGGAAGCAAATCGAACTGGCAACTCAGACTTCAAGAAAGTCGTAACATTTGAATTGTAGCCGAACATAAATAAGAATTTTACTACGATTTGAATTTTTATTTTTCGAACTACGTTGGAACGTTGTGTTAGCAGTTTTAAAAATGGTCTGGCAATGATAAATCTTGTTTTACACTTTCCAATCTATTGTTATGTGATTCTATATACAAAATTTTTAAATGCAGGATGCCATTTTGATGCAATCAAAGGCAATGGTCATTTACTAATCTATTTCTCGTAGCAATACTTAACTGTAGGTAATTAAATTAATCAATTTCATAAATCAGAATCTATTGGATATCTCATTCCAAAAATAAATAAAACAGTCACAAATTAAAACTAAGAATCTTCACAAAACCTATAACTTACGAGCGTAAAAATATTAAAACCTCTTTTATCCGTAAAAGGTTGCGTAAATTTTACTATCGGCCCATACTTGACGTGTTTCGGCTTGAACCAAATTATCCAGCGTTCGGGATAAGAGTCGATTTACATCGGTCCGGAGAGACCAATTTATTTTATTTATCTGTTACGTAAAACAATTAATAAGATCAGCTTGATAAAAGAGCAAACAAAATTAATTCTGAAATTGTAAACGTAAATCAAAAACCGATTTATTAGAATCTTTATTTCTAAGGCCCGCTTGCACTCAAAATAAAAACATTTAGCGCTAAACGTAGTAGTAACACTAAACACAATCATTCTGTCTCTGTCAACTTTAAACGTTTGACAAATAAAGAACGATGTTTTAAATGCGATTCATTTAGTGCTAAATGTATCTATTGATTCGTGGTGTAAGGGGCAGAATACATTTTTTTTAAATTAATTGTGCTTTATAGCACAATCTATTTAAAAAGATAGAATTTCTTAGAATCACGAAAAAACGCGTTATTAAAATTTGCTCACGCACATTCACAGCGTGTTTGTACACTTCGTTACCACAAGACAAGTAAAGCGCGGTCGCTTCAAGATGCCAATAGCACCTACGTAATGTCCATAAAAATATTTAATAAATTACCAGATGCAATAAAAGATGAAACCAGCGATACGAAATTTATACATAAAATCAAGCAAATATCTATTAAAAAAGCATACTACACAATAAACGAATACATACAAGACAAAAAAAATGATTTAATACAAACAGACACCTTAAACAGTTAGTCGTACATAGAAAAATATTATAAGATCTCAATTATTGCTATGAACATAAATTTAAAAATTGTTTGAATTATTTAATATGTTTCTTTTATTTTTATATAAAGAGTTTGTAATTTTATACTTTTACTGTGCCCTACAGGGTCCGTAATTGTACTTTTAGCTTTAAGCCATTGCAATACCTTATCTACATTATGGAATGCAAATAAAATATGAATATGAGTATGAAGATATATTTTTTTGTATTTTGCTTTGTCCATTCATTCACTCACACACACACAATACCTTCATTTTAAAACATTCCAGGAAAACAACATCAAGTTTAAAACTCACCGAGTTAATTAAGAATGATTTAATATCTTTTTACGACAGCATCTGTACAAAGAGAAATTGTGTTTAAAAAGGCAAGGCGAATAATAACTGTAGTCGAATCTCAAAAGGAAAAAAAAAGCATTTTAAAGAATATTGACACAGTTATTACCTACGTTTCTTTACACGGTAAATACAATTTAATGAATTTCTTATATGCAGACAGAATTCAATATCTATACATTATTATAAAAGTCGCTGTCTGTCTGTGTGACGCCGTTGTTCTCCTAAACGACGCAACGGATTTTGATGTGGTTTGCACCATAATTTAGAGAATTTATTTCGGAAAGTTTATATATGTTTATTGCATTACTATTTAAACTAGAAATACCACAGAAATCTCGATGTCACCTAGTCGTAAAAACCGTGCGAAGCAGGGGCAGGTCGCCAGTTTGCTATAAAATATTTATTATGAAATTCTGGCCTCAAACAAAAATGCGTGATGTGTGAATCGACCTTTATCCCCTTCGTTGGTGCGCATTAAGGCGAAGTTACACACTTTACGACGCATATTTTTATAAACGCACCTGACTTATTTTATTGGCAAAGTTGAAAAGCTTATAAAACGTTCCAGGTATTAATACTGTACTGATACTTTACTGTAGGTACATAAGTTTATTTTTTATTGCGATACTCGAGTTCGCGCTGTATAATTTCGCACAGCGCCATCTGTGAATGAATAAATAAAAGACTGTAATCGACATAGCTTGTTTTTTTTTTAATTATTTTGTGGTGGCTGCTATGTGAAATTTCGAATATTTCTTCGCAATAAGAAGACATTTTATTTCAATATTAATAGATTCATTTAGAGAAAAGTGGTGTAAATTATGGTAGCTGTCATTGCTTATTATATTATAGTAGAACTAGGGAAATTGGGCTTAAAATATTATTAACTAAAATAATATTTTAATCCCTATTTCCCTAGTTCTGGATCTGGATCTGGAGACTCGACGGCAGATGCTTGCTTGGGACTTTAACTTGCTATAATGACGATAAAGAACATAATTATTTAGCCGAAATAATTATTCGATTCCAAAAAAATACATAAATCTAATACAAAACAAACAAATACAATAAATCATTACGAAAAACAACTTATTCAATTGAACCTTCCATTTTCGGTACTAACTGTCCAATGTTTTGTTTCGTAGATTCCCCCTGGGTAGGTAAGCGCGGTGGGAAGTTAGTGAATTGAATTTTACGATATTGTGCCCAAACTCCCTTCCGTCCTCGTGTCATTTAAAATTAGTCCTTATAGCAACGGGTTTGTTTCCAAAACAAAAGTTCTTTTGCCCGTACGGGTATATTTCTCGCCGTATTTGGTTGCAACTTTGTCTTTGTGAAAGTTTTGTGGTCGGGAACTTAAATACTAAAAACATAGCAAAACTGGTTTAGGTTTTTTCGGAATTTGAATTATAAAGAATTTTAAAACATCGCAAGAATAACATTTAATGATAAGTGGAGAGCATGGACGAGATCGAAGTGGTACAGAATAGGTTGAGAAATATTTTTTAACTTATTTTTTGCTTTTTTCATTTTCCTTTTTGATTCCGCTAAAAAGAAAACACCAAAAGAACCACCTCACAAAAAAAAACACAGATCTTTAAAAAGTAAAGAAAAGTATTTAAAAAACTCGCGATTTGGCCTGTACTCAGAAAAATAACAAATAAATCGCATCCCTTTCATCGAAATACTGAATTAAGAATGGAATTAATCAGCTACTGAGTCGAGCACAGCCGCTGAATCGAGCGATCAAATTCATTAATAATAAGCAGAGTAATAACTTGGCTCTTACTTACACCAAAGTATTTAGTGTATGTACTGATCGATTCATATGAAGATGCATAGCTTGCAGAATAAAGATATTAATGATTGTAATGAAACATTCAGTTTAGACATAGGCTTAAACGAGGGTCATACTTTAAGGGAGTAGAATAAACAACTTTTACTATAGAACCAACCCTGAAGTCGCAACAACAAAAGCCGGCTACTAATTGTGTTAATTTTTGCATACCTACTAAACTAACTCCACAAAAAGTAGAGAACAGCTGTTTTTTTTAAACTCATAATTCAGATTTGGTTCCATAGTAAGAAGCCTCGTGACAGACTGGAGCGACGAGACAGCGCGACGTGAGAGCGTGACACGACAGCGGGACGCAACAGCGCGACGCGACAGCGCGACGCGACAGCGCGACGCGGCTCTAAGAAAACTTCACGGTATAACAATTACCGGTGTAGCGTCGCGCCAGTCTCCACCAGGCTTCAGTTGTTCTTCATGAGTACTTCACTCCCTTAACCGATTCATTGCCAACATAATTTTCATGCATACTTTAGTCAGGCCCCGAACATTGGACGATGACTTGCCAGGCGCGTCATGGGCTTACATCAAGGATGACGCACCTAGAGCGGAATTGGCCCCCTGTGATGTTTTATGCGTATCTTGCGTCAATCTGCTAAGAGAAAAAGTTATTTGTGTGCTTCGATTCGAATTCGTTGGTATTCAAAGGAAATATGGCCTCACAAGGTAGTATTTATTTATTTTAGCAACATGCTACAGTGGTCGCCCACATTTTTGTAAATGTATTAGGTTATTTTTTTGTGATAATCAACGTAATATTTGAAGATAATCAGCAAGCAGACGAAATTTTTCCTGAATGTAGTCGATCGATTTTGCATATTTTAAAGAAGCATAAATTCGCAAGAGATACGCTAATTAATTATCTAAAACGACAATAATAAAGAGAAGAAAAAAAATATATATAAACCGAAAATGGCTATACATTGAAAAAACAATTGTTCAAACTTTATATACGGGGTGGTAACCGTTTTCGCGTCTGTGTCCCTTCCACCCCGTATAAGTTTGTAAACTGTTACCAAAGGTTTGCTATCCCTGACTTATAAAATATAAATTCTAAATTAATGGCCAAGGGTATTGTCAACTGCAATGTTTAATTTAGGATAAAAAGTGGTAGTTCTCTTTATCTCAATGTTTTTAAATCTGTTTTTAAGTTAGTTCGATGTGACGCCTCAGGTGCGTCAAGGGCCTCCCGTAATATTTGCTTATGACGCGCCTGAGGCGTCATTGGCAATGAATCGGTTAAAATATGTCACTTGTTTAACCTAGTGCCCTGTACTTATGATTTCGTTTCTTTTTATCCATCCACCAATTTAAAGTTCTAAAGCGCAATCAACTTCAAACAACACCAAATGTATTTGACCTATTTTATAAAATAAAACAACAACGTATTTGCGTGTTTGCAGCAAACAAACGTATTTTTTTTTACAAGCTTTGTATTAGCTTGCTCTGTTCGTATGTGTTTCCGGTTACTCCAATTGTCATCCCTTTTTCAAGCATTTCCTGGCATCCGATTGAGCTGAAACTTAGCATACTTATATGATAACTGTACATTTTGAAAAAATTATACCATGGAGCTGAGCCGGAAGTTGACCATAGGAACTCCTCAATCAAACAAGATAGCACCATTGTCATTGGCTATGTGTTAAAAAGTGCTTTGACACTAGGTGGTGTACAGGGTCTGATGATGGAGCCAGACGGTGGCCTTGGGAAAATCCTATTTACTTCATTAACCACTCTATTGTTTGATTGGCCTTTTAAAGGCCAATAACAATTAAAATTCTATTGTGTCTCGTTTTTGTTTAAAAAAATATTTTTACATAATATATTTTATTTCTTTTTTAACGTGACGAGGAGCTCTTGTCCTTAACAGTATGAAATATCCTGTCGCATGACACTGGTCTTTATGAAGTGCCAACGGTTTATTGTGCCAGTCTTAAAAGTTTTACGGATATTGAATTGCTTTTAAAACGAATAAAAATATTTTTGAGTTGCTGCAGAACGATGGTATTTTAAGAATTTATAGAAGTCACCTTTGTTTATTCAAACAAAAAGCATATAACTACACTAATCCTTATCCTAATATTATAAATGCGAAAGTGAGTAGTTTTGTTTGTTACGCTTTCACGCTAAAACGGCTGAACGGATTTCGATGAAATTTGGTACAGGGATGACCTGGAATGGAATAGGCCATAGGATACTTTTTATCCCGATATTCTCCCGGGATTGAGACTTTCGCGGTTGAAACCGCGGGCGCAGCTAGTATTATAAAAAGAAAAGACTTGTATGTTTGTTTGTAATGAATAAACTCAAAAACTACTGGACCGATTTTAATGAAATTCTTTCACTAGTAGAATGCTATATTATCAATTTTAACGCTGAGTAACATAGAGATATCACGCGGGTGAAGACACTGGCGGAAGCTAGTTTCAATTAAACCACTTTTGAATTTTCAAGGGGTTGCGATCGGTAAATCAGATTGTTGAAGCTTGCCCATTCCAAAGCGTAGTAGGTCAGGTACCTACTACGCATGGAGAAGAACGGGTAAGAAACTCGATAGACACTCTTTTAGATAGATAGATAGATAGATAGAATACTCTTTATAATTAAACTCCCCTGCTCTCCCCCTTCTCCACCCCGTTCTCTTTATTATTATTCTCTATATATATATTTTTTTTTCTTTTAAATGAATATATTGTTACTTATATTAGGAAATAATTGATTATACTATATTCTTCATATTATCTCTTTGACCTAAATTAATATTTTTGACATTTTATAACTAATATTTGACTAATTTGCAATTTGAATGTTATCTTAATCTCTTCTTCTTCTGCCTAGTCTTTTTCCAACTATGTTGGGGTCGGCTTCCAGTCTAACCGGATGCAGCTGAATACCAGTATTTTACATGGAGCGACTGCCTATCTGACCTCCACAACCCAGTAACTGGGTAATACGATACCCTTTGGTTAGACTGGCTTGGTTGGTTGGTTTGGTTAGAATGTTATCTGAATCTATTTAATTCAATGTGTGATCTAACAAACTAACCAAAACCCTGAAAATGTATTTGTACGCTGTAAACGGCAGAATATTATGTACTTTAAAAACGATGTAACATCTCTGTGTAACAATCCATACTAATATTATAAATTCGAAAGTAACTCTGTCTGTCTGTCTGTATGTTACCTTTTCACGCCTAAACCACTGAACTGGCAAGGAGATAGATGGCATCCCGGGGAAGGACATAGGCTACTTTTTATCGACATACCACGCGGGCGAAGCTGCAGGCGGAAGCTAGTATTCTCATAAATAAATGGACTATTACTGTAAATCAAATATTGACTTTCCAAAAAATCTTTTTTTTTAAACCGACTCTTTTTTTTAAAACGTAAAAGTGTAAAGTTAGGTAAACCAGGTGCCCTAGTGCCGGAGATATCACAGTCCGACGTGGTCTGAATTAATTAGTAACATTGACGCCGTCCCATGATTTATGTTCCGGATACCAACTGATTATTAAATAGGGCCGCGAATGATGTATGGCCACTACCGCATTATCATACGTAAGGTAGAACTATATGAGACACGCCGACGTTCGAAGTTTCTGGTTTTCATGACTTGAGTTGGATTTGAAAGAAAATGTAACTTATAAGTTAGATTTACATATTATTTACTGTGCCGTATAGCTTTTGTATAGAAGCTCGTGGCTAAGTAATAACAGCCGCACGGGTCGATCCATCAGGTTAAGCTACGCTTGCCGGTGTTGGTCCGTGGATGGGTGACCATCTTTATAAATATCGAGACTCCTCCGTGCCTCGGAAAGCACGTTAAGCCGTTGGTAATTCGAAGATCTTTTACAGTCGTTAAGGGTCTTCAGAACCTGAAAATCTGACAACCAGTATTACCAAGGGGTATCGTATTACCCAGTTACTGGGTTGTGGAGGTCAGATAGGCAGTCGCTCCATGTAAAATACTGGTATTCAGCTGCATCTGGTTAGACTGGAAGCCGACCCCAATATAGTTAGGAAAAGGCTAGGCAGATCAATAGCTTTTTTATAGGCTTTTACAAACTGGGCTCACCACCCTAATTGATAACACATTTTCAATCACAATCCCAGCTTTGAACTAACTCATTGCTTCATAAGTTTGAAAAATGCGTTTGCTCAACAATTGAACTACCGCAATGACCGTGGGTGAACTGTCAAAATGAAACCCATTGCAATCAATTGTCATTTTATGTGTGCCCTGCTGATTTCCATTAAGGCTCTTACATACTGGGGCGACTCGTCGCGCGACGCGACGACGCCGCCGCATTGTTTGCCGTGTAGTTTTCTCAGAAATTGTTTTGTTATAATTCGCGTCGCGCGGCGAATCGCCCCAGTATGTAAGAACCTTTATGATCACCAACATCATGAACAAAGCAAGTAGAAAAAAAAAAAAAATTTGGTAATTTTTTCGATCTTTGGGATACCTTTTTGATCTTTACGTCATAATTAAGGCTCATGGGATATTAACATACACTGCTAACTAGTAAATGAAGACTAAACTCCTTTTCGAGATAGGTACTCAACTTATTCTTCAAGACTAAAATAAATTCATGTTGATGTGCCATTCATTTCATCGATGAAAGGAAACAGATCTTCACAGTACCGGTAAACGAGTTTTGTCGACGGAAGAATAGAAAAAATGACAGATAAACAATCACTATCTGTCATTTTGTCTCTTCTTCCGACGCAAAACCCGTTCAGAATAGACAATAAAATATGACAGATAAACAATCACTATCTGTCATTTTGTCTATTCTTCCGTCGACAATATCCGTTCCTATGATAGTCATGCTTCGCGTGCTAGAGTATTATGAGATGAACGTATGACTGTCGAGTAGTTGTATACTTTAGAAAGAAAGAAAGAAAAATAGGTTTATTTGTCGCAAGAACACATGCATACAAAAAGATAGCAGTACTTAACACAACATTACACACACAATAATACTTATTAGTATTACTCACTTTTGTAATTATAGTATTGCCTTTAACTAATGTAATTTTCCTTGGCTGTTTTATGTAAATATTAATATAACATAGAGCAGGCAGCTACCCAATAAGCTTACAAAAAATTAATTAAACCTATCAGCTTCTACCTTGAATATTCATGATCAACGTGCGTATACCTATTTGTTTGAAATATTTTCTGGAATACGGGTCTACATAATCAGCCTATAATGTTCCCACTGCTGGGACACAGGCCTCCTCTCTATGAGAGGGAGTGGGCCGTAATCCACCACGCGGGCCCAGTGCGGGTTGGTAGATGTCACATGTCTTCGAATTTTTGGTTCTAAGACATGCCGGTTTCCTCACGATGTTTTCCTTCACCGTTTTGAGAGCAGTGGTGATGAAATTATTTACACAAAGTAAAGCGCCTGTCAGGGTTCGAACCTACGACCTACAACTCGTAAGTCACGGCCGTTACCACTGGGCCACCACTGCTCTGGGCCACCACTGCTCTATACGGGTCTAACTTAACTGTAATTAAACCTAATTCCAAATACCTAAACATAAACATAAATTTTATCTTCTCAAAAAGCGGGTAAAACATTAAAAACCACACACGACCTCTTTGTCCCAAGGCGCCTAAAGAGTTTGAAGTCAGAGTAAGGGATTGATCAGATACCGGCTCAGGACCCTTGGTGTACGTGTACGTGACCTGTCACTCCGAGGGTTGCCGGAGGGCAGAGGAACCCACAGGAATAGGATATGATCTGGGAAGTACGGTGGTGTCAGAGTATTAATAAGATAACCTTCTTGTTAAACAAATATAAATTATTTTAAAGGAAAGCCGGTTAGACTAAAATCAAACCCTAAAATAGTTGGGAAAAGGCTAGGCAGATTGATTTGTGCCTTTAGTTACAGGAGCACATAAGTACTAAAAAAAGAATACTTGCAGTAATGAGAATAGAATAAAAAAAACAAGTAATAAAAACTAAAACCCAACTACGACTTAAAAGGTATAAACAAGACACCTCAGACAGACAAATTAAAAATCCGAAGTCACACGTGTTAGGGCATAAATCGAACAGATTACGTGTGACTCCGGATTTTTAATTTGTCTGTCTGTGGTGTCTTGTTTATACCTTTTAAGTCGTAGTTGGGTTTTAGTTTTTATTACTTGTTTTTTTTTTTTTTAATTCTTTTGGGGTTATAATATATATATTTTTGAAATGTGCTCATTCAGCCCTTTCATTTGATACCCAACATGGTACGATTAAACCATATTTTTTTTTAAGTTCCTCACTTTATGTCCTCTAGAGGGCGCCATTTTTAATTTAATGTGACTTCACATAGCCTATAACCAACGGACAATCACGACGCTTCTAACGATACCTCATTTGTCAAATTGTGATAAGTGGTTTGGAAGATAGGAGGGAACAGATGAACATACATACATACATACATACATACATACATACATACATACATACATACATACCGGTCAAAATCATAACCCTCCTTTTTTCTTCGCCGTAGTCGGGTAAAAATAGGTACATTTATTTGGTCAATAATGGTCTTATTAAGTAATTTAAAAATTAAATAGCAAAATGTAGATAATTATTAATACCCAATAGAACGTGGTGGGTTCAGAATATAAACGAACCATTGCAATAATGGCTGATATATTATTAAGGTATTCTTTGAACCCCAAAGAACGAGATCATTAAAAGTATAAAAATATAATATTTTGAAATAGAGAAGGTGCAAAAAGTGATTGTTTTTGTTTTAACCGTTGGTTTAGTAAACGCAGTAGATGATGATGGTTATGATCTACAATTATCGCCATCGAATGGCATACAAAATATTTTAAAGAAACCAAGTTCCTTAAAATAAAATTATGCAACTAGCAATAATAACTGTCATTACACCTGCTGGTAACAAAATAATTGTAATTATAAAATGTTTACAATGCTGATTTGTGGCAGAAAAACTTACATATTATTATGGTGACAGTACACCCTGGACGAATTTCTTCACAAAGAGGTCTTATACCTAATGTGGGCGTGTCATGCAAGCTGATCTCATTCATACTCAAACACAACAAGGACACACGGCTGGATGCTTCCACTCCTGTTTTATTTAGATGACACCTCGTTTCATTTAGATTCTGATCCGGTGAGTAAGAGCTTCTCGTTTTACATAAGCTTTAAGTTATTATGTCATTGCTTTCCATGATTTTGGCATAATGTACCCTTGTAGAGTCTGGGAAATTCGTTGTTAAGCAAATTAACTACTTTAAATTGTCCATTTATTCAAAACTAGCTTTTGCCGCGGCTTCGTCCGCGTGGATGTCGGAAGTTATCCCACGGGAACGTACCACCGAGATAAAAGTATTCTATGTCCTAACTCAGGTCATGGTCTACCCATGTGATTTTCATACAAATCCATTCAGCTGTTTTAGCGTGAGAGCGTAACAAACAAACAAAATCACATTCGCATTTATAATATTAGTTAGGATTCAATTAAGGAATTGAAATACAACTCACTGCAAAATATTCCATAAACTAAATGAATCAAATTTCATATTTGATGAACATGAAACTAAAATATACATTATACCTACATTAAAATTACTATGGATGTCTACGACACATTCGCTCAAGCATTCAAGTTGTTTAACTTCATTCACACATTCCATTCCTACAGTTCGTTCAATCATAAGCTTGCAAAATTCTCCGTTCATTACGTAGATATCAAAATTGTAAAAGATTTGTAAAGATTTAAGTAAACCTATTTTTAATCAAGAAATCTTTGTTTAATTTATCATAAACAAAAGTGGCGACCGTGACAGGACTTACAATCGTCGGATCGAAGCAAATATCCACGCACATTGTTCCCGTACCGTATCAAGGGCATTCGAAGGACATCATCGACACCGGACGACATCTACCAGTACCAACGGAAGGCCGTGTTGAGAATCCAAGATCACCGTGCCTGTGGACTGGCATCCTACTTTTACCTGGGTCGAGCAACCTTACCTTCGTTAAGCCATTCTGGGAACTCTGCTGGGACTACGGAACTTCGATCGAGCAAGGTCCACCCTTAGAACGAGTCAGAGGAATCACTATCTACCTATCTACGTGCTCCTGCCTACAAAAGGACTGCTGGGATTAGCTGCCTGCCTATTTAAAGTGAGCTCGTTCCATCTTACTAACATACCTATTGTGTTATCCTTTCGTCTGTGCATTTAGCGGGTTCGGTTTCTCGAAGTCAAGTGAAGTTCCTACCTTTCTATTTGTGTCTATTGTGCCTAATCATAATCATTTCGAAAGAGATCTAAAAAGGATAGGCAAAGCACAAATCAGCCTAATTAATTTCACTTATTTGTAGACCTACCGCCATCTTAAATTAATGCACATTTAACTAATTACAACTTAATAATTCTCTTACCGTTATCGTTACTCAAACCAAGCAATTTATTTCACTATTATCGATTCTTTATCCCTTTTATCACTCAATTCAACCTTTATATCACTTACATACAAAATGTTTCTTACGAACCGTCGTCGTTTCATCATACGAGTAATTAGTTGTTTTTATCAGTTTACTAAGACGCACGGAATTGATCTATTCCAGTGATCGAGCGTTGTGAATTGTGACACGGCATCGCCTGCGCATCGCTGTTACCTGACTGCCGGCGCGTCCCCACCTGCATAGCTCACCATCGTTTGCAGTCTACGTGAGCCGCGGGCATCAGCTGATCAACAAAGCGAGGAGCGTATCGTATGCTATATGTGCCTATTTCGTTATTTCTATTAACGTCTGTTTGTGTTAGCTCATTACGAGTTTATTACAATGCCCGAAACTTTAAAGTTAAAGGAACTAATAAGCAAACGCGGTTCTATTAAAGGACGCGTAACGAAATTTAAGTTAAGTCTTGATACTTTAGCTTTATTAGAATCCATTTCAGAAATAGAAATAAGTAAACTCGTATTGAAGCTGTCAAAGATTGAGGCATTGTTCATTAAATTTGATGAGGTGCAGAATCAGATAGAAATTAACAACGCAGAAAGTCAAAGTAGCGAGTTGGCTACTAGAGATTTAATAGAAAACGATTTCTACCATTGTATCGCCTTAGCTCAAAATTTAATAAAGAAAAATACAGGGATTCATGAGAGTGAGAATAATTCTCAAAATAAATCTTCTATGGCTACGTGTCATCATAACGATCACAGCTGTAATGCGTTAAGTTTTAAATTACCGGTGATTAAAATTCCAAACTTCGATGGTACGTATTTTAAGTGGTTGGAGTTTAAGGAAACATTTGTTTCGCTAGTTCACAATAATGATAAGATCGAAAGTATTCATAAATATCACTATTTACAATCATATCTTAACGGAGAAGCCACTCGGGTGATCGCTAATTTGGAGGTTTCTCATAGTAATTATGCCGAAGCATGGAAACTTTTATGCGAACGTTACGACAATAAGCGTCAATTGATAAATAACCATCTTAAGTCTTTGTTCAACATTAATTCCGTTCAAGAAAACGACAAGTCTCTAAGATACGTTATTGACCACGTCACTATAAACTTACGCGCACTCAATTCACTTGGGCTACCTACTGACAAATGGGATGTTTTACTTATATTGCAGGTAAATTAAATAATAGTACATATTTCAAGTGGGAAGAACATAGAAATAGTTTGAGTGACATACCTTCGCTTAATGATTTCTTCAGCTTCCTTAAATGTCGCGCTGACGTATTGGAGACCGTTTATCGCCATAAAAACGATAATCAAGACAACAAACAAAAACAATTCTCTAGTAATCAAAGTAAACATAACAGTACCAAGTCTTTAGTGGCTGTACCAAACGAAGGCGACAGTTCTACTTCTAAAACACCGGAATGTTTGTTCTGTAAGAATAGTCATCGCATGTATGAGTGTCCGTCTTTTAAGTCGAGCTCAATAGAGGATAGGTTAGCCTTTGTTGCTTCTAACAAATTATGTGAGAATTGTTTGCGATCTGGTCACATAGCTAGACGTTGTCGTCTTGCAGCTACATGTCGTCATTGCAAATTACGACATAATTCTCTTCTTCATAAATCAGAAGAAACTGAAAATTCCAATTCAGTTAATTCCGTCACTATGTCCTCAATGTGCTCCTCTGAGGTACTTTTGTGTACGGCTCGAGTAAAGGTTACCAACCCAGCCACCAACGAGACTATGATAGTGCGAGCTTTGCTCGACAGCGGGAGTCAGTCGACAATTATCACACAGGCCGTAAAGTGCCATCTAAACCTGATTCCTCAGCCATCAGACACTACCATAGTAGGCATTGGTAACACTAAGTTAAATATTAACACAGAACGCTGTATTCTACGCATTCATTCGGAAACTAGTTCTTTCAATGTAACAGTTTCATGTTTAGTTTTGCCTCAAATTACCGGCAACTTACCCAAATCTTATTTTGATTTACAAAAACTAAATATTCATGGATTTCAGTTAGCAGATCCCACTTTAAATGAACCATCCCCAGTAAATATTTTGATTGGTGCTGACTTATTCTGGGACATCATAAGGGCCCAGCAGCATTCTTTAGGACCTGGTTATCCTAAGCTTCAAGCGTCAAAGTTAGGATGGCTCGTTACGGGATCATTGCCTTGTTTTAATAAAAATAAAGTTAACTCAGTCATGTGCAATTTTGTGTCAAATGATGACACATCTAGTAACATACATGACGAATTGTCCAGATTCTGGGAACTTGAAAATTTTCCTCAAAAAAAGCCCCCGAGTAGTGAAGAAAAATTGTGTGAGCAACATTATCTCACCAACACTACTCGCACTAGTAACGGTCAATTTTGTGTGGGGTTGCCACTTCGTGACAGCATAGATTGTTTAGGCAATTCCTATAATCTAGCCAAAAAGAGGTTTTTTAATTTAGAGGCTCGTTTCCGAAAACAACCAGAATTAAAACAACAGTACTGTCAATTCATAAACGAATACGAAGTATTAGGTCACTTATCTGAATCTCCGGAGCCTAGGCCGTTAAATGCCTACTTCTTACCCCACCACCCAGTGATACGGGAACAAAGCGAGTCGACTAAGTTACGCGTTGTGTTTGACGCCTCGGCTCGTACTTCTTCTGGTGTTTCTGTCAACGACCTACAATTGGTGGGACCAGTAGTGCAAGAACCATTGTTTAGTATATTAGTTCGTTTTAGACAGCATAAGTATGTCTTAACAGGAGACATAGAAAAAATGTTTCGCTCAGTGCTTCTCAAAGAATCTGATCGCAATCTTCAACTGATACTGTGGCGTGATAGTGAAGATAAACCTTTAAGGACGCTTCGTTTAAATACGGTTACTTACGGGTTCGCTAGTGCCTCTTTTCTCACTACTCGGTCTCTTTGGCAGATAGGTGAAGAGTGTTCAGATCAGAAAATTAAGACTATAATACAAAATGATCTATATTGTGATGATCTCTCTATATGGTGGAATGGTCCATCGTTTCTTTTAGAATCCGAGGATTCCTGGCCCGCTTATACTACGGACTCTATAGAATTGCCAGAGCTTAAGACCCACCACACTTTAGGGGGGAAGGAGGCACCTTCCATGCCCGATTTGTCTGTGAATTTAGCTAAATATTCTAATTTAACTACTCTTATTCGGGTTCTGGCTAGAGTGTTAAGGTTCGCCAACAATTGTAGGTCACAAAAAAGATCAGACAGATCACTAGGTGTAACGGTTATCCGCCAGCTGTGCAGCTGTGAGCCCAGGAAGCCTCAATCTACTCTCGCATCGTCAACAAGAAACAACCAACGCCATCTACCAGTATTGGAAGTAACTAGTATAACAGCAGGCACCGGGATCGGTCGATGCAATCTACTTATCAGACTTACTAGCGCCATCTTTCAACTCATAGAGACACTAATATGTTGTGGTTATTTTTTTATTGTTAAACTCTCTGGGCATTCATTTTATTACATTGGAAATAGTACTGTAAATCATATTCAATTATAAAAATGTAGCTTATTAACCGATAGCTTTCATTCTTATCAATTTTGTTATAAGTATGTCAATTTATGTAAGTGCTTCGAATATTTTACAATAATAAAAAGGGAATGGTAGTTTGACTTCCGGTAAGCGGGGCACTTTTTGGTCTGGCGACTGCGACGGTGAGAGGGAAAAGATTGTACGTTGTTTCGAGTTAGTGAATAAATACGTTGTGAATACTTTGTGTTTTCCACTTCTGAACACCTATTACAGTTCAGAAGTGGGATGGAAGAATTCCACGGCCCATATATCCGCGGCTTGGGGAGACGGTCGCCAAGCATCGAGTCGCTCGAAAATGGCGGTCGTTATGAAGGAAAAAGTCCTGTTTTTTTTTCTTCGCAATCATTTAATCAGCCACCTTCCAACAAAAGACCAAGGATAACACACCTGGACACAGAGATAATCCCCAAATTCGATCCTGCCAAGAAAAACATGAATGTGAAAGGATGGCTTCACAAGATAGACCAACTAGGGGAAATCTACAACTGGGAAGAGAAGGATAGAATCTTCGTGATGCAAACCCGACTACGTGGCGCAGCGCGCGACTGGTACGACGACTTAGAAGACTATAGCGCCACGTGGGACGCGTGGAAGGACTGGCTTACGAAAGCGTTTCCAAGAACTACCGACTTCGTCGACCGGTTAGAAGAGATGCTGGCACGCCAAAAAGGAAATGAAACCATGACAAAATACTACCATGATAAAATATCCCTATTGAAAAGGTGCGGGCTAGAGGGAGAGAATGCAATGTCGTGCCTCATCCGTGGGCTGCCGGTAGAGCTGCGTGCAAACGCCAAAGCATGCGGCTACAGAACTTCCGAAGAACTTTATTATGGATTTCTTTCTTCACTCGAAAATTACGGGGAATCGAGGGCTGAAAAAACCAGACGACTCGCCGCCACCGACCAGAAGCCGAGCAAGTCGACGTGGCAACGGGGTTCTGCAGCGGGGAACCCTAATCCGAAGGTGTGCTACAACTGTCGGCGGCCGGGACACGAAGCGCGGGATTGCCGATCCGCACCCGCCGCACGCTGCCAGGTCTGCCAGCGCGCGGGACACTCTGCCAACACCTGCTGGTATGCGGCCGGGGGAAACTCGAAGGAGACGCCAGCGCCTCCGCAAAGAAATCAACAGGTACGGCAGGTTTATCATTTCACTACAGAAGTTATTTCAGATTTGTACCGAAAAGAAATGTTTATTAATGGTTATGAAGCAATTGGCTATATTGATACTGGCAGTAAAGTAAATATAATAACCTTAAAAGCGATTGAAAAATCGCGAATAAGTATTTTACCATCAAATGTAGTTATGAGAGGCTTTGGAGGTTTACTTGTAAACTCTTTAGGCAAAGCGTTCTTAAACCTAGTTATAGATAATTTATGTTTACAAACGTATGCTGAGATAACAAATGCGAACCTCAACGATATAGATTTAATTGTGGGGCAACCTATTATTAATCAACCGAACGTAAACTTGATTATAACCTCTAAATCCGTGACATTAATAGCAAACAGTGAATATGGTTGTCCTTTATCAAGTTTGCGTTTGTCTAGCCAGGACTTTATAACAAAAGTCTCCTTATTCTTGTTCGACAAAGTCGAAGTCCTGCCGGGTTCGAACGTAGAGGTACGCGTCCTCACGTCATACGATTTCACGCCAAGTGATATACTTGTTACCCACCCACGATTGTATTCTATGGGTAATGAATCGTACTTTATACCACAGTTAGTGTTGGAAAATACACCAACTTTACAATTACGTGTAATTAATCTCGGTGATTCTTGTTTGCAATGGCCCGCGGGTCGACTAATTACGCGCGCAGATATGTTTACGCAAAGTGACGTAGCTTTCGTTACCCAATGTAGTGCCGCTAATAGTGCACAATATGATTATATTCAGTCAAGCAAGACACTTGTGTTGTCTGACCTAGATATTGGCGATATAGAAGAAAAACATTCTAAATTGTTATTAGACTTACTAAATAAATATCCCGGTTGTTTTGCTGAATGTAGCAGTGAACTTGGTTGTACGGATTTAATTGAAATGCATATTTCTACCACATCAGAAACGCCTGTGTTTTGTAAACCATATCGATTATCGTACAAAGAAAATGAAATTGTACAGGAAAAGGTCAATGACCTCTTAAATGCAGGAATAGTGCGAGAATCGAACTCCGAATACGCGAGTCCTGTTATTCTAGTTAAGAAAAAGGGAGGCGACTATCGGTTATGTATCGACTACCGCGCTCTTAACGCACGTACTGTAAAAGATCGATTCCCTCTTCCACACATTGATGATCAGATCAATCGACTATCGGGTAAAGTATACTTCTCGGTTCTAGATATGGCGCAAAGTTACTACCAAGTTAAAATGGCTGAAAATTCAATTCATAGAACGGCGTTCATAACGTGGAATGGACAATACGAATTTTTAAAAATGCCATTTGGTTTGGCCAACGCTCCGGCGGTTTTCTCACGGTTAATTCGAAAAGCATTAGGCTCCCTTGATAATAAATAGCTACTTATCTTGATGATGTCACAATACCTACTGTTACAATAGAAGAAGGTATAGAGCTATTGGAGAATGTTTTAAAACTTCTTTCTCGTGCTAATTTAAAACTAAATTTAAAAAAGTGCTCTTTTTTGAAAACCAGCGTAAATTACTTGGGTCATGAGGTTACGGAAGGGTCTGTACGCCCGGGGCAAGCAAAGATTATTAGCGTTACTAATTTTAGACAACCGCGAAACGTACATGAACTGCGCCAATTCATCGGGTTAGTATCGTATTTCCGAAAATTTGTACGAGGGTTTCGCTGAAATTGCCCGACCCTTAACCAGTCTAACAAAAAAAGACGTAGCCTGGATATGGGGTTTGGAACAAGAACATTCTTTTAATCTTTTAAAAACTACGTTGACTGAGCGACCTGTTTTAGCTATTTATGACCCGCATGCTAAAACAGAAATCCATACTGATGCTAGTAGCTTAGGGTTAGGCGGTATATTACTTCAATATCAAAATGATGGGGATCTAAAACCTGTCGCTTACTTTAGTCGCGTTACTAGTAGAAAAGAAATGCACTATCATAGTTATGAGCTCGAAACTCTTGCCGTAGTTGAATCTCTAAAACGTTTCCGTATTTACGTAACAGGTACCCCAGTTAAGGTAATTACTGATTGTGCGGCATTGAGAACCACACTGACTAAAAAAGATCTGATTCCGCGTATAGCCCGATGGTGGTTAACGATCCAGGATTTCGACATTGAAATCGAATATCGCCCTGGCCACCGTATGAAACACGTTGACGCACTCAGTCGCAACCCGGTTGAAACCGTTCATAATATACTTCGCATTGATGAGGCTGACTGGCGCCTCACGCTGCAGTTACAAGACGATACGTTACGAAGCATTATTAGACAGATTAATGCGGGTACCGATAATCCGGATATAAATAAAAATTATACCATCATCAACGGATGTTTGTTTCGAAAAACCTTACACGGAGATCGATTCGTAATACCCAAACTGTCAAAGTGGTCATTGTTGCAAAAATATCATGACCAAGTGGGGCACATAGGTTTCGAAAAGTGCGAAAAAACAATAAAATCAAAGTTTTGGTTTTCGGGTATGACTCGGTTTATACGGAAATATGTCAATTCCTGCTTACACTGTGCTTATGCTAAGGGAAATTATGGGAAAGTAGAGGGCGAGCTGCATCCCATTGAGAAAGTAGCGATACCGATGCATACTTTACATATAGACCATTTAGGCCCATTTTTGAAAACACGTCGTGGTTACTCGTACATACTCGTAATTATTGATTCTTTTACGAAATTTGTATTTGCTCGAGCCGTTAAAGGCACTGGTTCTATAGAAACTATTCAAAACTTGAAGGAAATAATGTCTATTTTTGGTAACCCTCATAGAATAGTTACGGATAGAGGCGTCGCTTTCACAAGTCGGTATTTTAAAGAGTTTTCTATACATAAGCAGTTCAAACATGTATTAAATGCCATTGCTTGTCCACGCTCGAACGGTCAGGTCGAACGAGTAAACAGAACTATTATAAACGGCCTAAACACTACCGCTGAAAGCGAATGCACATGGGATGAAAAACTTTCAGATGTAATTTGGGGTATAAATAACAGTCCTCATGCTGTTACGGGATTCTCTCCGTTCAGTCTTATGTTCTCGCATGACAATTCCTTATTACCTGCTTACCCTGCAAACGTTGCTAAGACCATTGACCCTCAAGAGCAGTTAGTAGAACGTAGACGCAATGCGAAATTGCGCATTGATAATAGTATGGCAATTATGAAAGGTCGGTACGATAAGAGACATAAGAAATGTAGGAAATATAATGTAGGCGAATTGGTTTTGTGGAAGGGAGGCTTATCTCGTGACAATACGGTCGGAGTCACTAAGAAGTTAGGGAGCGTGTTTACTGGCCCGTACAAGGTCACTAAAGTAGACCATACTATTGACCGATATACAATAAATAGTATTCAAGGGGTCAAAGGATATAAAAAGTTTAGCGCAGTAGTTCCTGGTGATTCACTGCGCCCATATAAGTCATCAGTGCCAGACAGCTCTACAGATTCTGACCACGAAATAGATAGGGATGATTTAATAGATTTATTAGAGAGTTAAGTTTATTTTATTTTTTTCTCTATAATTTGTCTGCACTAAATAATAGCTTGTTATTTCATCATTTGTTTGTACTGTATACTTATACTTTTGCTAATTACTGTTGTTACCACTTGTTCTAATCAAAATGGATCTTTAATGATTTCAAAGTAAATACCTACCTAATATTATAAATAACTGTATTATTGCACCTTCAACATTCACCCACCATAAGGATTCATTAAGTAGCTGGGTATTAAAAATGTTGCACAAACAACAGAACACAAAAATTAAAACTTGACACAGATTAGTGTAAGTAGTTACTCACTATAGAACAGAATCAATTGATATCTACAAAATATAATCGCTAATCTGTGTGATACAGATAGATCTGTGTGAATGTTATCTATCCTGCTAAACTGTGTGATAAGGCGGATAGATCTGTGTGTAATGTGTATATCTGTCCTGCTCTGCTAAACTGTGTGATATGGCAGACTGATAAGACTGTGTGAATAACTCCTGCTATACTGTGTGATACCTACGGCAAAAAGATCTATGTGAATATCTATCCTGCTATACTGTGTGATATACTCGTATATATGACAACTAAATCTGTGTGAACAAACAACTAACTGTGTGTACATAAATAAAATGCCCAAAAGCTACCATTAAATAAATATGCAGGGAAAACATAACATAGACTGTCTTGTCAGTGAGCAAAGAAAAATCAATCGGTCTCGTGTGAAAGAAAGATCTATGTGATTAATTAAAAATCAACATAAAAATGTAACCTCGACTGAGTACTCACATAAATTAAAAAGAGAAGTACATCATGTCATAATTGAGTAAGTACCTATAACAAATATACTGTCTGCTTGTTCTGTTCCCAGGTATTACCAAAACTGGATTCTGGTGTCACTGCTACTGCTGATGGAGCTGGAGCCCAACGCCGTGGGGGACCACGACAATAGCAGGATGGCCGAGTGTAACGGTTATCCGCCAGCTGTGCAGCTGTGAGCCCAGGAAGCCTCAATCTACTCTCGCATCGTCAACAAGAAACAACCAACGCCATCTACCAGTATTGGAAGTAACTAGTATAACAGCAGGCACCGGGATCGGTCGATGCAATCTACTTATCAGACTTACTAGCGCCATCTTTCAACTCATAGAGACACTAATATGTTGTGGTTATTTTTTTATTGTTAAACTCTCTGGGCATTCATTTTATTACATTGGAAATAGTACTGTAAATCATATTCAATTATAAAAATGTAGCTTATTAACCGATAGCTTTCATTCTTATCAATTTTGTTATAAGTATGTCAATTTATGTAAGTGCTTCGAATATTTTACAATAATAAAAAGGGAATGGTAGTTTGACTTCCGGTAAGCGGGGCACTTTTTGGTCTGGCGACTGCGACGGTGAGAGGGAAAAGATTGTACGTTGTTTCGAGTTAGTGAATAAATACGTTGTGAATACTTTGTGTTTTCCACTTCTGAACACCTATTACATAGGTCCACTTAAAGTTTCCGAGTTAGAAAACGCTCAAAACGTTTCTATAAAGTTAGCCCAGAAAGATTCCTTTCCTATAGAATTAGGACTACTACAAAAGGGTAAATCTTTAAATTCTAAAGCTGCTCTTTCGTCTCTTAATCCATTTTTGGATGAAAATGGAATTCTTAGAGTCGGAGGGCGCATCGATTCATCAACTTACCATTATGACAAACGTCATCCTATCTTGTTGCATTCCAGTCATTATTTAACAAAATTAATATTCAAACAGGAGCATCTACGCCTGTTGCACGCCGGTCCTCAGCATCTCCTAGCATCTATAAGGGAACACTATTGGCCTGTAGGAGGCAGGGCTCTAGCTAGACGTGCAGCGCGCGAGTGCGTTACCTGTCGTCGTTTCAATGCTCGTACTATGGATAATATTATGGGAAATTTACCTGCAGATCGCGTTGAAGCTGACTTTCCTTTCTCCACGATAGGTACCGACTTTGCCGGTCCATTTCTTATTACGGACCGCAAGGGCCGAGGTTGTAAAATAACCAAAAGCTATCTGTGTATTTTTATTTGCTTTCGGTACAAATGCGTTCATTTAGAGTTAGTCAGTGACCTGACGATGGATGCATTTGTGCTGACACTAAAAAGATTTATAGCCCGCCGAGGTAAACCAAAGGTCATCTACTGCGACAATGGTAGAAATTTTGTTGCAGCGGCAAAAGAAATAAATTCGTTCCTAAAGTCCAATAGCGACTCTATTATTGACTCTGCATCTCGCGAAGGCATTGAGTTCCGTTTTTCACCAGCATACGCTCCTCACTTTGGAGGTCTTTGGGAAGCCGGGGTCAAGTCCGCGAAATTTCACTTATACAGAGTACTTAAAAATATTCACTTGACTTTCGAGGAGCTGAGTTCGTTGTTTGCTCAGATCGAGGCGATACTTAATAGCCGACCTTTATGTCCTTTAAGTCCTTCACCTCAAGACCTATCTCCACTCACCCCGGGTCACTTTATAATTGGTAGGCCGCTGACGTCTTTACCATCGCCGTACCTGCTGGACTATAGCACAAACCGTCTTGATCGTTTTCAGCGATTAGAGCAAGTCCGTCAACACTTTTGGAAGCGGTGGTCGACAGAGTACGTCACAGAGCTCCAGCAGCGCACAAAGTGGAAGGTGCGGTGCCAAGAATTAAAGATAGACGACCTAGTCCTAATCAAAGATGATAGGACTCCTCCGCTATGCTGGCGCCTTGGAAGAGTCTCGAAGCTGTTTCCCGGCACTGATGGTGTACCACGAGTCGCCGACGTATCCACCTCGCAAGGCACCATACGAAGAGCCATCAACAGATTGTGTCTGCTGCCTTCTCCAGTTAACAACACGGACAACTGATCTTGAAAGCTTCGTCTATAACTTTCAAGGCCCCCGAGGATGTCTACGACACATTCGCTCAAGCATTCAAGTTGTTTAACTTCATTCACACATTCCATTCCTACAGTTCGTTCAATCATAAGCTTGCAAAATTCTCCGTTCATTACGTAGATATCAAAATTGTAAAAGATTTGTAAAGATTTAAGTAAACCTATTTTTAATCAAGAAATCTTTGTTTAATTTATCATAAACAATGGACAATATATACGAGTACATAGCACAACTAACTATTTACATTGGGAGTAAATTAAATGACTGATTAAAACTAAATAAACAATTAATTAAAATATGGCGTCGAAAAATTCCTCCGTATCGCTGTCGGCTGGTAATGTACTACACAAGAGACTGGCGGCATTACCACGTTGTATGGCAAAAATCTATCTTTTTTAAACTATGTATAGAATATCACGGAAAATAGACGTAGGTTGACAATTTTCTTGACAAATAATTTCCTTGAATACAGGTACGAGGAAATGATTTGTCCACCCACTACTTCGCCATCTGGCGAAGTCAGCATTACGTAAAACCTAATATTAGAAGCGGAATTTATATACTACTGGCTGCGCCCCGTGGTTTCACCCGCGTAAGTCTCGATCCCGTGGGAATGTCGGGATAAAAAGTGTGTCCTATTCCAGGTCATGGAATAGGACACACTTTCGTCACGCGTGATGGCGTGACCAAGGGAAATAGGGATTCATTTTTACCCGACTACGGCGAAGAAAAAGGAGGGTTATGATTTTGACCGGTATGTATGTATGTATGTTCATCTGTTCCCTCCTATCTTCCAAACCACTTATCACAATTTGACAAATGAGGTATCGTTAGAAGCGTCGTGATTGTCCGCTGGTTATAGGCGTTTAATGTGAAGTCACATTAAATTAAAAATAGCGCCCTCTAGAAGACATAAAGTGAGGAACTTAAAAAAAAATATGGTTTTATCGTACCATGTTGGGTATCAAATGAAAGGGCTTAATGAGCACATTTCAAAAATATATATATTATAACCCCAAATTTTTTTTAAAAATAATCAAGTAATAAAAACTAAAACCCAACTACGACTTAAAAGGTATAAACAAGACACCACAGACAGACAAATTAAAAATCCGGAGTCACACGTAATCTGTTCGATTTATAACACGTGTGACTCCGGATTTTTAATTTGTCTGTCTGTGGTGTCTTGTTTATACCTTTTAAGTCGTAGTTGGGTTTTAGTTTTTATTACTTGTTTTTTTTATAAATATAGATAGCATAATAATATGAACGCATAATTAGTAGATGGAGCACTCATTCTCATAAAGCTCAGTATTGTAACGTATCCGATTCATTTACTTCGTTCCCAAGAAATAATTGGCTTCGGGTCAGTTATTTCATCCCAATAAGGAATGTGAAACAACACAATGTAAAATCTATACATTTGTATATAGATTTTCCGCTTATCTTTCAACACACCAGAAGGCCAATTTCCGTAATTAAAAACATTACCCTCCGTCTGGGGCAGTCGGGTAAAAACGATAGGGTCGTGATGGCCCAGTGGCTAAGGCCTCTTGGCGATTTTGTGGACGGATAAGCACGGCAGACGACCACAGACCGCCACGCACCGCGCACCGAGGAACTTCCGATGTCTGCGATACCCCGCACGTACACCTTCCCACGGTGCGTCGTGCGGGCTCGTTTGTATCCGTCCGCAATATGGCGCACCGTCGGATCACGGCATAATGCACGAGGTTGTGGGTACAGATACGGGGAAGTACCAATGTGACCTTTTCGAATCATAAATTTAATTTAAGTAAGTGTAAGTTTCTTCTTTCTAAGTTTATCGTGGTTTTTAACATCGGTGAAGAAAAAAGATCCTGAGGAAACCTGGACTTATAAGTTAATATAACATGACATCACACTTGTAATCCTGGAAGGGCTAGGCAGAGGTGTACTCAAACTCGAGCTCAAAGCATTTATTTCAATTAAACCATTTACAGGCATTTTTGAATTGTCAAAGAGTCGGTCAGTTAGTCAGAAAATTGAAGCTAGATGCCCATTCCAAAACGGAGACCTCAAGAAACTCCAACGACACTCTTTTAAATATGGATATAAGATATTACAAAATCCTGGGTACAGTATTCTTGTTGCTTCTATAAGTGAGAACAATGTTAAACAAAAAATAATCAAAGACGATTCAAAATATAAGATTAAAAAGTTATGTTTAAGTCCCATGTAATAGGGGGCAAGCCTATTCCCATCAACGGGGCACAAATCCAGACTCTAGGCTGCCACTGAGTTGCGGGAAAGTCCGAAAGGGATATCGGGACCTTGGCAATAGGCAACTGAAGGAACACGGATGTGTTTTAGTCAGTAAAAGTCTGTCACGCCCTTCCGCTCTGCCGAAAGCGGGAGAAGTCATCACAGTCACAAGTCTCAAAACAAAAAAAAGGCTGCCGCTTAGAAATTCCAGATGAAAAAACCCAATAAGTTTGCCCGCCCTGGGAATCGAACCCAGGACCAGCTTTGGGCTTAGGCAACAAAAACTTCAGAAACGACTGTCTGTATTCCTAGTCATCCTTATTTTCCCCACCTTGACCTTATGGTGTTAAACACAAAACAAGACACCAGAAAAGTTCACCATTAATGGTAAAGATAGCTAATGAATTTAAAATGTAGGCAGCTTATCTTTTGGATAATTTTGAATTCAGAGGTGAATAATATTATATCAAGCCCTAGGGACACCGAAGGGACAAGCCGAGCTTTTAGATGATTCAAATTATTGCGTGATTCTGGGAAATTTTAATTAGGATACATACCTGTCTTTGAGGGTTGTCATTTGTTTATGTTACCTTATAGGTTTTATAAAAATAAATAAGTTAATAAACTATTTATTATCAAAGTAAACTCCGTTTATATATTTTTTTGCAGAACGGAACCGAGTCTACTACTTCTTTATTTTTCTATATCTAGAAAAAAAGATGAAGAAATACTGGTATTCAGCAGCATCCGGTTAGACTGGAAGCCGACCCCAACATAGTTGGGAAAAGTCTACGCAGATTGATCTAGAAAAAAAAAATAAAGAAAAATTGATCAATTTTTGTCTGTTCTTATCTACTTTTATAGAGGCAGTTTTCACAAATACAAAATACATTGCGATCATAAAAAGCAGCCCAGAAATCTTCGAACCGATACAATTAATTGTTAAAAAGCAATCGAGAAGCACTCGCTATAAGCACTAACCACCACTACAGAAGAAAAAGGCTAAATAAATTGCCTCCATATATCGTTGGCTCAATCTATTAAAACCCGTTAAACGGGTTAGAAACTCGAAAAGTAGTAGTTAGTGTCCAGGAGGCTCATTCAATAGATTCGAGTAAGTGGTCCGTTTCTCGTCCAGTAATATCCGGTCTGAAGCGGAAAAAACTCGATTAAAAAAGGTTAGGTTAATGGGCGGAGCAGTGAAAAGTGATGCAATTACGTTAAATTGATCCCACCCTTTGTTCTTTCACTCTTGAGGCATTGATTGGTAATGGATCTACAGATTTTTTATATAGTCTGTTTAGATATATACAGCTAGCTGTTGCCCGCAACTCCGTCTGCGATCCAAGATGAAAAGTCAGCTATGTCCTCGTCCAGGTTAAGGTCTACCCATGTGCCAAATTTCATTCAAATCCGTTGAGCCGTTTTAGCATGAAAGTGTAACAAACAAACAAACTCACTTTCGGATTTATATTATTAGTTAGGATTAGGATTAATAAAATAATAATTACGATTACATAGTTAGGATTAGGATTTGGATTTCATTTTGAAGGGAAACCTTCTTTAGGCGCACTTTGCACTCTTTCTGAACAGTGAACGAAACTGAATCGTAACGCTCGGGTCGGTAAAGCTGAATCGGGTATACTCGGCTCCAGTCGGCTGGTGACGCTGAATCGCATTTACTCGGCGCTGAATCGCGTATTCTCGGCTCCAGTCGTGAGTTTTCACTTCTATCATGTGGTATAAGCACATAACCTCTTTTTTACCCGACTACGGCGAAGAAAAAAGGAGGGTTATGATTTTGACCGGTATGTATGTATGTATGTATGTAGGTTCATCTGTTCCCTCCTATCTTCCAAACCCCTTATCAAAATGAGGTATCGTTAGAAGCGTCGTGATTGTCCGCTGGTTATAGGCTATGTGAAGTCACATTAAATTAAAAATGGCGCCCTCTAGAGGACATAAAGTGAGGAACTTTAAAAAAAAAATGGTTTAATCGTACCATGTTGGGTATCAAATGAAAGGGCTTAATGAGCACATTACAAAAATATATATATTATAACCACAAATGAATTTAAAAAAAATCAAGTAACAAAAACTAAAACCCAACTACGACTTAAAAGGTATAAACAAGACACCACAGACAGACAAATTAAAAATCCGGAGTCACACGTAATCTGTTCGATTTATGCCCTAACACGTGTGACTCCGGATTTTTAATTTGTCTGTCTGTGGTGTCTTGTTTATACCTTTTAAGTCGTAGTTGGGTTTTAGTTTTTGTTACTTGATTTTTTTGCTTTTAAGGCTCCCACAGAAAGGCGGCACGCGACGCGACGCGCGACGGCGCGACTTCAGTACAACAATTTCCATGAAGTTTTCATAGCAATTGTTTCACCAGAGTTGTATCTGCTCACTAATTGTCGGTCCAAAAGTAAAAATAAAATAAAGGAAACCGAATAAACCAAAATAGATTCACATATTTTTCATCTTATTTTATTTTTCATTTTCCTGTTCCTTCTTCTAAGCGGATTGTATTATTATTATTAGACTTTATGTAAAAGGTACTTACAACATAAAACAAAAACACGGATCTTCTTAAAACATAAGACAGAAAGGACCGTTTGTCCATTTACAAAAATAACAGAGGATTTCGCTTATTGAAAATCAATGGCTAGCTTAAGAGGTAAGGAGTACTGGCTTTATCTCCTTAATTTTAAAGTCAAATTCTTAATCCGCAAAGTATTCGGGGCACGTCTGGCCGTCGTGGCTACTTTGCGTTGCAAATACTACGGGGTTCTGCAGGGTTAAGGTCCGGACTAGGGAAAGTGTGTTTATATAATTTTGGGAGATAATCATCCTATATCTGTAGCTGTTGTGTAATAGGTTGGAGAATATTTTAACCCGAAAAAATGGTGGATTTCATGACCTTATTTTTTTGAGTTCTTTATCATTGTGAGTGGTATTTAGGTACTGTCTGAACCGATAAATTATATCTTTGAACTAGCTTATGCTCGACCGCGTGGATGTCGGTTAGTATGTACTAAAACCTTCCTCGAGAACCACTCTATCCATTGGTGAAAACAGCATGAAAATCGGTGTAGTAGTTTTTGAGTTTATCGCGAACAGGACGACAGACGGACGCAGCGAAGGACTTTGTTTTATAATATTTAAGGAAAGGATAATCGACGAAAATCAAAGTCGAATAATTTTCGCAGAATGGATGATGGAGCCGGAAACTTCTGAAGTAGTGACAGCACATCGGAAGACGCAGCATGGATCGACAACGATCTGGTGAAGGTCAACGGAATCCGCTGTATGCGGGAAGCGTAGGACTGGTCTTATAATTCGTGGGAGAGACCTATGTCTCGTTAAATTTTTCTTAAAAAAATTTAAATATTCAAAAATTACTTTTTGAGGTACTAAATTCTTCAAGTCTCTCGACCTAATCACCTCAGAAGTCGCATTGAAAGATTAAAGCGACGGGTTTCAGAATTTGATTAATTATCATCTTGGGTAAGTTTCAAATTACATTAAAGTTTAAGTTCAAAAATAGTTACTGGTCTCCAGATCCAATAATTGAGTGAAATTAAAAATGTCTGAGAATTCGGACGAGAAGGACATTCTGAACAAATTATTTCACAATGAAATTAGATAGATACTATGTAATGAGAAAATAAGAAATGTATCTTTAATACTAGAGAAAGTTATAAGTGGCGCTAGCTACGGCAAAGTAGAAAAAGAATCACCTGTAGAGGCATGTTGTGGCGGCATCTACATCGCCACACGCAAACTACGCATCAAAGACCTGACGTCATACAAAAATCCTGACGTCACATAAATCCTGCATCGCGCAATTAGAGTTTACCGCGCAATGGACATAATATACAAGAATCCAACATCAATCGTTGGGCAGTTGCCCACACAGTCTGGTAGGAGGATCCTCCCTTTTCTATGGTGGATGAATAAACTTTACACGCTTTTCTTCATGCCCCTAAAGATAAGAGGGAGATAAAGAGGGAAGAAACGCATGTAACTAACTGGAAACATGATGATGAAGGAAGGGAGATGGATGGAGGGGAGAGGTAGACCAATGAAAACAAGGATGGATTAGGTGAGGAATGATTAAAAAGGAAAATAATAACGTTTATGGCTGACATGGAAGAATTAAACCTCTAAGAATTAGACCCCTTTTATTAACATAGGACAAAGCGGTTCAGGTAGAGGCAGAATTTGACAAAACACAACAGCACAGCAACAACAAACAACCGATGAGATAGATCATCATCGGAATGACAGCACGAACGCACGATGTAAACGTAACGTAAATCCATACTAACCATACTAATATAAATCCGAAAGTAACTCTGTCTGTCTGTCTGTCGGTCTGTCTGTATGTTACCTTTTCACGCCTAAACCACTTTGGCAAGGAGATAGACGGCATCCCGGGGAAGGACATAGGCTACTTTTTATCGACATACCACGCGGGCGAAGCTAGTTCAAAATATTTTTGAATCGAAAATAGAACTATCCTACATTACAAATTTTTGCAACATACACAATTAGTATTAGTATATTATACTAATTGTGTATGTGGCAAAAATTTACTTAGTTTTAAGACTTTACTATATAGTAAAAGTCTTAAAACCATGTTTAAATTATGTGCAAAACGAGTATTTTCAATTTTAAAACCGTTGTCATTTACGTTACGTTTAATCCACTCGTCACTGCTAGACCCACTGAACACAGTATATATCATCCATGACGGAGAAGAAGTCACCGTTCTTCTCCGTCATGGATGATTCCATTTATCCTAAATAAGCTTTGACCTAAATTCGGCCACTTCGACAACGTTACTAACTTCTTTACGTTACCAACTTCTTTACGTTACCAACTTCTTTACGTCACTAACTTCTTTACGTTACCAACTTCTTTACGTCACTAACTTCTTTACGTCACTAACTGCTTTACGTTACCAACTTCTTTACGTCACTAACTTCTTTACGTTACCAACTTCTTTAAGTCATTAACTTCTTTATGTTACCAACTTCTTTAAGTCAGTAACTGCTTTACGTTACCAACTTCTTTAAGTCACTAACTGCTTTACGTTACCAACTTCTTTACGTCACTAACTTCTTTACGTTACCAACTTCTTTAAGTCACTAACTTCTTTATGTTACCAACTTCTTTAAGTCAGTAACTGCTTTACGTTACCAACTTCTTTAAGTCACTAACTGTTTTACGTTACCAACTTCTTTAAGTCACTAACTTCTTTATGTTACCAACTTCTTTAAGTCACTAACTGCTTTACGTTACCAACTTCTTTAAGTCACTAACTGCTTTACGTTACCAACTTCTTTAAGTCACTAACTGCTTTACGTTACCAACTTCTTTAAGTCACTAACTGCTTTAAGTTACCAACTTCTTTTAGTCACTAACTGCTTTACGTTACCAACTTCTTTAAGTCACTAACTGCTTTACGTTACCAACTTCTTTAAGTCACTAACAGCTTTACGTTACCAACTTCTTTAAGTCACTAACTGCTTTACGTTACCAACTTCTTTAAGTCACTAACTGCTTTAAGTTACCAACTTCTTTAAGTCACTAACTGCTTTACGTTACCAACTTCTTTAAGTCACTAACTGCTTTACGTTACCAACTTCTTGAAGTCACTAACTGCTTTACGTTACCAACTTCATTACGTCATTAACTTCTTTACGTTACCAACTTCTTTACGTCACTAACTTCTTTACGTCACTAACTGCTTTACGTTACCAACTTCTTTACGTCACTAACTTCTTTACGTTACCAACTTCTTTAAGTCATTAACTTCTTTATGTTACCAACTTCTTTAAGTCAGTAACTGCTTTACGTTACCAACTTCTTTAAGTCACTAACTGCTTTACGTTACCAACTTCTTTACGTCACTAACTTCTTTACGTTACCAACTTCTTTAAGTCACTAACTTCTTTATGTTACCAACTTCTTTAAGTCAGTAACTGCTTTACGTTACCAACTTCTTTAAGTCACTAACTGTTTTACGTTACCAACTTCTTTAAGTCACTAACTGCTTTACGTTACCAACTTCTTTAAGTCACTAACTGCTTTACGTTACCAACTTCTTTAAGTCACTAACTGCTTTAAGTTACCAACTTCTTTTAGTCACTAACTGCTTTACGTTACCAACTTCTTTAAGTCACTAACTGCTTTACGTTACCAACTTCTTTAAGTCACTAACAGCTTTACGTTACCAACTTCTTTAAGTCACTAACTGCTTTACGTTACCAACTTCTTTAAGTCACTAACTGCTTTAAGTTACCAACTTCTTTAAGTCACTAACTGCTTTACGTTACCAACTTCTTTAAGTCACTAACTGCTTTACGTTACCAACTTCTTGAAGTCACTAACTGCTTTACGTTACCAACTTCATTACGTCATTAACTTCTTTACGTTACCTAAATTTTACAAAAAGTTGGCTTGTTTTCTAGTTTAATAAGATGCTGAATATCGTTTAAGAAAGACCAAAACAAATAGGCTGTTAGTAACTACTTGAGTAAACAACGAACAGAGCTGCTCTTGATAAGCGGTTGCATCGTATTTTAAAGTCAAATCGCCAATCGCAAAATATTCAAAGCTACCCCACAGTTCCGACTTGCAAATCGTATAGCCATGTTGTTGTGGTTGTTGACTGTACTTTACATAGAAGTAGGTACATGCTGTCTATTGCTGTTTTGTTCTTAATTATACATGGTATTTTGTGTGGTCTGGTCTAAGTAAAATGATATATTATTATTCACCACACCAATTTTTTTTTTTTTTTTTCTCCACCATGTTAAATACGAAATGTGTTTCAATAAATATTTTTGTATTCAAAAATATCTATTGCATGTAAAATGATCCTCAGTCTTCTATACAATAGGTGCCTATATACCTACTTTTAAAAGCCAAATGAGACGCCTCTTAAATTCACTATTTTAACTTAGCAATATAAAAATATTAGATGATCGATACAATATAGTAAGTACATACATAGATCATAGTAAGTGCCAAATAAAAAAATATATCTATAACCAAGGAAAATATGTAAATGGTAAGTAGCAATAACGCGAAACTTTTGTGCTGTACCTTGTTGAATACATAACGAGCGTCTAGTACGTACTAGACGCTAGGTACATACCTATAATAGCACAACATACAGGTCCCTAATTTGTCAACCTAATCTACCGCCATCAGCCCCTCTTTCTTTCGTTAATCAATCTACCTAGACTTTTCCCTACTATGTTGGGGTCGACTTCCAATCTAACCGGATGCAGCTAAATACCAGTCTCACGAAAGTTTCAATTTACTGGGAATTGTTGTCAAAACAAACAAAAGCACATTTTCCACGCAAAAATAATACAGAAAAAAACACTTTAAAAAATGATTTCATTAAAATATTTCTTATGGTTCGTGCATTATATATCGCAAGAGACCGTAAAACGCTTTTAAAGTAAGCGACAATAAATGAAAGTTAATGACGTCATAAAAGCAATTTATTTTTCTCCTTTTTTATACGGAGAGCTAAATATTCTGATGCATACGTACTAAGTGCGGCTTTCCCTTTTTAAAATGTTCACAATGACTCATGGAAAATTACTTCAGTTGGGTTGGAAAATCTGTGTTAAATCCCTGATACTTCTAACTTCTGATTTGGTTAACCTTCTGAATGGACTTACTATTATAATTTAACTAGCGACCCGCCCCGGCTTCGCACGGGTGCAATGCTGATACTAAATACTAATGGATGTTATTATATATATAAACCTTCCTCTTCAATCACTCTATCTATTAAAAAAAACTGCATTAAAATCCGTTGCGTAGTTTTAAAGATTTAAGCATACAAAGGGATATAGGGACAGAGAACGCGACTTTGTTTTATATACTATGTAGTGATTAGTAAGCAATAGGTATTAATTGCTGATATTCATTGCAGTTAGGTAACAAAATAACAAGATGTCCATAATTATTATCAATATATACATAGTTACTTCATTTTTTTTATCGAATAATCTCGTTTCTCGTTGACGTCCCGGTGACGGTGGCAGTGGACAAACGGCCTTCAGTTTTGAACTGTTATGAATGCTATGATGAATCTTAGAACAAGCCTTTAAAAAATATTCTTTATCCAACCTGACATTGTTCGTCGACCATACATTGCGAAACATAAGGTGATTAAGGACAGGATGTCTGCTGTCTGATAGTCGTTATTATATTTACTTGAATAACAACTTAGTGTATAATAGCGAATTGTCACCAAAAACAAAGACTCTATTATGGGCAGACCTTTTGACATCCAGTGATAAATAATATAGATTACCGTTAGCCATAAGGCTGGAAATACATGCGGCTACGGCTGCACAGCCCAGCGGCTTAACCGCTCTGCCCAGGGGGTTCTAATTATTTACGAGCTGCGACGCTGCCGATCAGCGCTTGTGAACAGCTTTGCTTGCTTGATTTCACGGCGTAGCGGCCGATCCGCTCAGTCAGTTCACGGCCGTGGGCGATGTAACTTGCGACGTGAATGGCGTCACAACTTGCGTGTATGTCACCTGTTTCCGTCTGTCACTCCGCAAGTGGCACCGCGGTGACTCGTGTCATGCTCTGAACATCATGTTTCATTTGTTTTCTCTGCAGTCGCTGTCGCCAGACACGTGTCACTTGAGAGTTCGTGGCCAAAGAGACACGCGGTCCAATCGCGCAGTACAATTGAAGCCTAAACAAGTTCTTTTTTTTCGAGAAGCATTTATAGATCTTGTTCGTTGACCATCTTTTAGTACAGTGTGCCATCTTATACAACGATGAAGTACTATATCTTCGCCATATTTTTATCAGGTGAGTAAAATATCCTACGTTATGCTTGATTATTGAATCCTACGTTGGTTATAAGCAGGGCTAAAATTACTACACTTGTCGGGTAAACAAATTACTTGTAGTTAATTGATTCAGGCGTGACTTTGCGGAAATCCATTATAAAATACAACAGACGCAGATATATTTAGTAAACTATTCCGCTTGACTATTCTTCAAGAGTCATAAAAACCCTGTAAGAAATCGACACCGAGCGCTGGACGCAAACCTTTGCGTCCAGCGCTCGGTGTGGTAACACGTCGCGTTCTGGTTTGCAATTGGTCAATCGTCATCCTGAAACACGTGTCGATTTCTTACAGGGTTTTTATGACTCTTGAAGAATAGTCAAGTGGAATAGGTTACTAAATATATCTGCGTCCATTGTATTTTTTAAATTACTTGTATGTACGGCTATTTACTTGTATGATTCTTCGGTTTTAAATAGTGCTCCTCCCTTGGGTAAGTATAACCCATGTAATTTTACCATTGCAGGTATATTCCTGCCCTTGACATCGACTCACCGACTGCCGTTCTATAGAACAGACTATACGTATTTTGAGGAATTCGACGCCTTTTATAAAGTTCACTGGGGCGTGAGTGGAGCATCTTGGAGAACCGCTTTTTATGCTTGTGCAGACGAAGGAGCTACTCTGTTCTATCCAAAAGCACAGAGAGAGTGGGCTTTAGTGAAGAACTTGACAGATTCGGTGGCTATAGTTCCAAATGTGACAGACATCTTCGTTGGATTCCACAATGAATATAATCTAGGAGAGTTTATTACTGTTGACGGTGAGTGTTTAAAATTGGACACTTCTACAAATGATTACACCTTTTGTTATACAGGGTGTAAGGGACAGCCCTCCGCAGACCATACTAAGACGATCGGTACAAGAAATTATTCCAGGAACGTTATGGGAATCCAATAAACCTGATTTGTATTATTACCTCACGCGCAATGTATCGTTACCGTGGCAAAACCAGCGTAGCTGCACTCCACGTGTCGCGGGGCGCGCTCGAGTATTTTAACATCCATTGTTGGTTTTTTTTATTTTACCTGTTTTTTACATATGGAGTACTGCGTACAGAGAATGTAATTTTACATGGTAATAAAGGAATAGTAACTGAAAAAACGATAAAAAATATTAAATTTTTCCTGAGACCGGTGGAATATGATTCAAAATAAGGAGCTGAATGCCCCCTGTTAATTTGCGGAGGGCTGTCCCTTACACCTTGTATATTTAATGTAAATGGTTAGCAAATATCTTCCTACGTTTAAATTAATACTTTTTTCGGTTTTCAGGACACTCATTGCCCGACCCACTGGCTTCTGACAGCAGTCTAAGGCCAGATCCACTGGCGGATGGCAGTCTACTGCCGAACTATAATGATTATTGTTTAACTATGAACATAGAAAGTGGGTTGTTCAAGGTTGAAAGTTGTTTCAGAACACCTTACACGGCGTTACCGTTTATGTGCAAGAAAGTTGATGAAAACTTGTGTCCGACTGTTGACCGTAGTAAGTGGTGTAATCCTGCTTTTCCTTTCTTAACCTCCAAAAAATCGGTAATGTACTGGTACCGTATTTTTTGGTCGACGTGTGTGCCACCCGGTCCCTATGAGGTTTGAAGACCCACTTACACGATGCTAGTTTCTTGCGTGGCATAAAATAACATTGAAGCAAGATATTTTTTATTGATGCTTTTTGATTTATTATATTTATGACGAGAAAAGAGATCCGTAGGAGAACCAAGGTAACCGATATAGCCCAAAAAGTATTGCTTAACTTAAGTGGCAGTGGGCAGGGCACATTGCTCACCGATGAGGCCAAAAGGTTCTGGAGTGGCGACCGCGTACCGGAAGACGTAGCGTTAGAAGGTCCAAGGTGCACCGATGACCTTGTGAAGGCCGCGGGAATGCGCTAGATACGAGAAGCACAGAACCGGTCGAAGTGTCGCTGCTTGGGGGAGGCCTATGTCCAGCAATGGACGTCTTTCGGCTGAAATGATGATGATGATGATGACACAGACATGTACATGACAATAAATCACGCTTTAAGTATAGGATACTCTATGGGGAGAAAAAATTAATATGCGACGAATTATAATTTCAGGTTACAAATACATGAATGCATCACGAAAATGTTACAAAATAAATAAAAAGCAGCAACTGTGGCACGAAGCTATGAAAACTTGCTTCACTGAGGGAGGAATACTAGCGGTTATAGAAAACAAGGCACAAGCAGAAGAAATTAGAAATATGCTAGAGCCAGGAGTATCATATTTTGTAGGAGTGAGAAAGCTCATCAATAGCAATGCTTTTTACACAGTAAAAGGTAACAATATTATTTTCTTATATTTTTTACGCTAAAACGGCTGAATAGATTTAGATGAAATTTGGCACATGGGTAGACCATGACCTGGAAAAGGACATAGGATACTTTTTATTCCGATATTCCCACGGGCTCGTGACTTATGCGGATGAAACTGCGGGGCGCAACTTTAATAATATAAAACAAATGCTAGCGTCGCATGAAACAATATTACCAAAAACTTATAAATCATGTAGTACCGCTAGGTATGTGACAATTAATTTTAAGCAGTGAATCAAAACCTATACCTTGTATCAAAAGCATTCCGTTACGCCTATTGAATTGTATTTGTGATGCACTACTGAAATTCATGTTTTAAGAACTTAACTAAAACAAAAAATATGACGTCGAAAAATTCCTCCGCAACGCTGACGACTGGTTTCTACTGAATCGCACGTATCAAAATTTTGTTTCAGTGAGGTTAGTGGAATTGCTCAGGTGTGAAATCATTGCTCCGAGTGGAATACCTCTAATTTTCTACAAGACTTACTAAACATAAAGCTGAAGTACCTACTCAGTACCTATGTTACACAAATAAAAAATGATTATTGATTATTGATGATTGATTATTAAATACTAACGCTTTTTTTCTTTTAGGTAAAAAATTCAGTGACATGTATCAAAAATTCAGTGACATGTATCAACCGGCCTTACATTGGAGATATTATGGGACTGTTTGTAATCGAGACAACAATCTTTACACCGAGACAGCACAACATATCGACAGACTACCGTTCATTTGTGAAATGGAAGTTGCTGTGTAACAGAAGAAATGATGGGGTACGAAGTAGCAAGGTAGCGTAGAATCAAAAGCGATCGACGTTTAGATTTTCAAAACTATTATTCATAATTTTTTGTACAAAATCTCTCTTTTCCATCCATGGCCGTGTACAAGAAGACATACCAAGGATTAAGTCTGTGAGTATCTGTGTATCTGCGTTGGTACCTGTTTATATTTCTTTTTAGTAAGTGATATGATTATTTTAGATATAAAAAATATATCTTCCTACGCATATTTTTGTTAATAAATCAATTTGACATACTTACTTGTTTTTTTTACTCCCTTTGTTAATTCATATCTAAATAACGGTTGGATAACTGCTGTTCAATAAGCTATAAAATATTTCGAAAAAATCACCGTTTTTAAGCGTGGCAGAAACACTTGCTTGCGATGTTGTACGAAACTATTCGCAACACATTATATGGATTGTGATGCTGCCGCATACAGACAGACATGACAAAACTGTTAGGGTTCCTAGTTGACCCGTTTGAACCCTAAAAATAAATTCAGTAGTAAACCGATCCAACGACGTTGGATTTCGTCACTCGTTTCATCTTTAACTTGCCTACCAAACTATTGAAAAATGAAATGAAAGGAGCAGATGAACGTTCATTCTTATATAATTTGTCGGTATCGTGTGAACGTGGAATGAAACGAAAATGAACCTTCACTCGAGTGAAGCCTCTCATATTGGTTTTTCGAACAAATAACCTGCGGGATTGGCTAGTGCGATCAGTCGGGCGGTTCAAACGCTCAGTATAATGCAAGCCTAAACCAGGAACAACACTAAGCCTTAAGCGTTTATATACATAATAAATTCACTGAACAAGTTACTTTAATACAGTGTGCCATCTTATACTAAGATGATGGACATCACTTTGGCTATACTTTTATTTGGTGAGTACTCTTTCTAATTTAATTTTCGTATAACAAGAGCTGTAAGGCTGTAAAGTGATTACTTTTAAACAACTATTTTGTTTGAAATTGTGTGTATTGCGTTTTAGACTCTCAATTAAAATTGCCAGGTATCTTTAACATCCTGCCAGGGTTGCGGAATAGTCCGAAAGGGATACCGGGACCCTGGCAACAGGCAACTGAAGGAACACGGGTGGGTTTTAGTCAGTAAGAGTCTGACACGCCCTTCCGCTCCGCCCAGAGCGGGAGAAGTCATTTAAAGATTTCCCACCCAAAAAAAAAAAAAGGTATCTTCATCACCTAAAATCCTATAAAAAACAGAACGGTTTGCTTTTACGATTCTTCAGTATTATATTCATTTTCCTAGGCAAGTTTGTTGATATTAAATGTAATTTCACATCTACAGCTACACTTCTGCCTTCGACAATACCTCGCCAAGTACAATTCTACAGAAAAGACTATACGTACATTGAGGAGTTCAATGCTTTTTATAAAGTTCACTGGGACGTGAGTGAATCAACTTGGAGTTTCGCTTTTTTTACTTGTGATGACGAAGGAGCTAATCTGTTCTACCCGAAAGTCCAGGGAGAGTGGGCTTTAGTGAAGAAGTTGACGAATAAAACTACTGAAAGTCCTAATGTGACAGACATTTTCGTTGGATTGCATGACGAGTTTAAATTAGGAGACTTTATTACTGTCGACGGTAAGTATTCACGATTATACAATATTAGGTGACCATCTTTACATACCGAGACTCCTCCATGCCTCAGAAGGCACGTTAAGCCGTTGGTCCCGGCTGTCATTTGTGGATCTTTGACAGCCGTTCGGGTCGTCAGAAGCTCGAAAGTCTGACAATCAGTCTTACCAAGGGTTATCGTATTACCCAGTTACTGGATTGTGGAGGTCAGATAGGAGGTCGCTCCATGCAAAATACTGGTATTCAGCTGCATCCGGTTAGACTGGCAGCCGACCTCAACATAGTTGGGAAAAGGCTAAGCAGATGATGAGGTAAGCAAGCAACCTTAAGACCCACCGCGGCCTACATATGAGCAGCATAAAGGGCATTGTCCATGTTTCTTACATAAGAGTCAAGATCGAAATCTTAAATTACGAACTATAGTTTCTTCAAAGCAGTCAAAATATTTCATAAGTACCTGCAATTCTGCATGCACTAAGCGTAGCTTGACTTGGTGTCTGAATTGTCGTATACAAGCTAAAGTAGTATTAATCTTGTGTCTCTTACACTTTATTTTGTTCACAGCATTGATCATAAAAATTAGTGACCATTAAAGGACATCAATCCACAAATTTTTGGCCAAAGTGACAAAGTTATGTTTCGGAAGAATACGTTATTTTTTATTTTTATTGCCAAATGGACCTGCTCGAGACCTCGGCTTTAGAGTTATACGTGTATGCTCATAATTTTATACTTTGTGGCCAAATTTAAAAGTTCCATCAAAGTCTATCCGTCAAGTTACATTTACAGAGGCACTATCATAATTTAGCCTAGATTGAATGATGTCCTTTTAACTTGCTCTGGTTTTCAGGACACCCAAATTCTGTGCCTTTCGACAGCAACCTACTAACAGAGCCACATCACGATAATTGTATGACTATGAACATAGATACTGGATCGTTCAAAGTCAGCAGTTGCTTGAAAACACCGGACACAGCGTTACCTTTTGTTTGCAAGAAAGTTGACGATGAGTCTTGTCCGACTGTTGACCGCGGTAAGTCTGTTTACGTGCTTCTACGCTTTATTGTTTAAGAACAGTAACAGCCATGTAAGCCACTGCGCTGCTTATGGAAATTTTATTTTCCCTTCTTTCTCGATTCCCAGTGCGTGCCATAAAAAAAAATCAGTGGACTTTGCTTTTGGAAACTATATTTACCAACGATGAATTTCTATTAAACGACTTTAAACTCTATTTTATTGTAAGTAAAGACCTTTTTAAGGGGGCATATTATGACGTAATAATGCCACCATGTTTCCAGTGTTTATGAGAGAACTTTATAAGGACAATAGCACTATCCTTTTTTTGCAGTGGAATAATGATGGCATTCTCTCTCTCTTCCTAGCTATGTATCCCACATGGTGGTGGGGTCAGCCTTCCAGAGGGCCTAGACAAGTGACAATCGCTTCGAAAGCGTTTCGTATTTCTGCAACGACTTTCAACAGGATTGACACAAGCTTTTCGATAGCTTATGTCAGTGCTATACATTTTTGCCTTTTCCATCATCGATAGCGTTGGTAGAATTTTCTCTGCCACTTCGCTCTATCCTCGAAATCGTATCCTTCGGATACCTGACACTCTTTCATGTCCTATATCACTACAGCCTAATATATAATGATGGCCTTAATACTTCATAATCCGGTTCCAGTTCCTACTGCATAAGCTCTGCTAGATCCAGCCAGAAGAAGTCTCCAATCACAGTCAGCTATAATTAGGTAGTTACTTAATAAATCAAGTCAGCTATTGGAGGGAGGGATACTGGCAGTTATAGAAGATAGTACTCAGGCACAAGACCTTAGACCGATGTTGAGCTCAGCTAGGACCTTATACTTCGTTGGCGTTAGACAACTCAACTCTCTCGATGATTTTTATACAGTAAAAGGTAACAATAATATAAATAATTCGAAAGGTCAATTATTTAATTGTAACTGTTATTCTATTTTTACAAAAGGTCATGATCGTATTTGAATATTTACAAATTAATAGTTGGCCCCCCATGGGAAGCAGGTGTTGGCTTATGTGTAATAGTTGCCCCCCCATGGGAAGCAGGTGTTGGCTTATGTGTAATAGTTGGCCCCGATGGGAAGAAGGTGTTGGCTTATGTGTAATAATATTTGGCTCCCCATGGGAAGAAGGCTAGTTGACCCCCCATGGAAAGAAGGCGTGAGTGTATGTGTATTTGTGTTTTTAATATCAAATATTATTTTAATGAATTTCAGAGTTTTGATCGATTTTCTTTGCACTTAAAAAAAAATACTTCTATAATGAATTACCCCACAAATTATTTTATTTTTATTTTATTTTACAGGTCAAAAATTTAGTGACATGTATCGAACATCGTATCACGAAGACACCTACTCATTGTTTGATTGTGGGGCTGTTTATAACAACAATTACACTCTTGTTACTAAGGCATTAAGCTGTATTGCTACGGCACCGTTCGTTTGTGAAATGTATGTATAGCTAGTTATACAGGAGAAAACAGAAGTGATGGGGAAGAAGAAATAATGTATTACCTTATTGCACAATACATTTATAATCTATACATACCTATTATAATTTAAAGTCGCTCTTCGAGTTTGTCTGTATATCCGCGTTGTTCTTCTGAGATTTTCATTAAAGTTACATATAACTAAAAAATCTCGATAATTTGTCAAATTCAAAAAACCGTGGGAAGCAGGAGCGGTACTAGTAATTCTATATTACCTATAGCTTTTGGTAATCCGGGACAGCTAAAAAGACGACATAGATCATCAATTCTTAATATCACAGAACATTTATTTATTTGTTGTGTGGCTAATAATAAAGTAATATTAAATCCACCGTGTATTTCAGACAAATTGCAAAGCCCACCAGCGGATGACCAAGACACTTCCAACGATACCTCATTAATGTCCAATTGTGACGAGTAGTTTAGAAGATAAGAGGGAACACATGAACGTACACACATACATTCATACCGGTCAAAATCATAACCCTCCTTTTTGCCTCGCCGTAGTCGGGTAAAAAAGACTCAATACATAATATTATAAGACTTAATTGGTTACCCACTGCGATGATCCCAATTTCCCCCGGGGCAAGTAAAGCATGTTTTGGTCGTACCAATATTTATTATACGGCATACTATAATATAGTGGGTATCACGCGAGCCTACATCACATGCGGGAAATTGAAAACCATCGAATCATATTAAGGATTTGAGTGAATATCGTAAAAATATAAGCAAACGTTCTTTTGGAATAGTCCAACGGAATAAAATATTCTGGTGTGGTTTGAATTGAATTTATTTTATTAATATGGCCAGTTTTGTCCGCGTCAACAATGTTGGGTCTCATTTTAGGCTTGGTACTGAACAGTTAACGTTCAAAGGGAAATAAAACACGGATAAGATAATCATCATCATCTGCCTAGCCTTTTGCCTAGGTTGGGGTCGACTTCCAGTCTCACTGGATGCAGCTGAATACTGCACACTTCAATGGAGCGACTGCCTGTTGGACCTCCGCAACCTAGTTCCTGGGAAACACGATAGCCCTTGGTGCAACTGGTTGTCAGACTTCTGACTACCAATAACGAGTGTCAAAGATCTACTAATCACAGAAGGGACATCCAGCACCGACAAGATAATACTCGAAAATAATGAAATGGAATTTTAACAGTTTTCTGCAAAGGTGTTCAGCAGTTTTTTGATACTAGCTATTATAGTAACCGCTGTAGGTACACACGGCTACACATCAAGCTATACATTTCCAGTATAAGCTGACCTCGCGTTGTACGGAAATCTATACAATGCGAGATCAGCATAAACTGGAAATGTATAGCTTGATGTTTAGCCGTGTGTACTGTGTCTTAATGGTGTACTTGGCTTTACCATGCAACCTTTATGAATATTTTGTACAAGTATTATGTTCATGATGTAAGCATATAGTCAGATTAAGGCTGCGTTTCCACCAGAGATGTGCGATGGAAATGTGTCGTGCGAGGATGTCTAGCTGTGCTGTGAAAATGTGCGGGGGTTTCCACCAAAGCTGTGCGATGAAAATGTGCCAACGAGGATGTGTAGCGGAGCTGTGAAAATGCGCCCTCGCACACATCCCTCGTACACATCCCTCGCACACATCCCTCGCACACATCCCTCGCACACATCCCTCGCACACATCCCTCGCTTGTTTTGTATGCGCAAAAATCTAGCTCCGCTGAGACGTTTCCACCAGAGCTGTGCTGACCGAGGCGAGGTAAATGAAGCGATTCTATTGGTTCTTTACAAACACATCCCTTGCTACGCATCCTCGCACATCTCTGGTGGAAACGCAGCCTTAAGAGCTGACAGAATGCGTCATCATGTACAAAACGTAAAACGGCCTCTAGGAATAATTATTAATTAAATACTAAATAGGTATTTTTTTATTTGAACGACCCGATAATAAAGTCCATATAGTACCAACTGATACATAGATTAAATAAAATACAATGAAAAACTAAATACATAAACCGGTTTTATTACAAAAAAAGTTACATGTTTATGAGAGCCTATGTTGAAAGAACCAAGGCAAAACGGACACATATAGAGTTTAGTATTTAATAACTATACCTAAGTTCATTACTTTAGCTGTTAACTGAACTTATCGAAGCACGGGGCAGAGGAGCTCAAATGTAAGGCAGCGGGTACACTTTGGTTTGAGTCCAGCGTATATGCCGGGACAATGGCGGGCAGCCACATTGGAATAGCGCGACTGAATATCTATGAATAACAATTTGGAGCACTAACCGCTCTACTGTCGTACGAATACCTCTTTTAGATCTGTCGTCCACTAACACTAACGTGACAAACACTATCTTGTTGAACAACACAGCATGAGACCTTCCCGTGTCCTAATAGAATGAGATCGTCGCGCGAGTACTGCATTTGCCACTCATTTGTAAGGAAAAGCTGAACATGCCCTCTGTCTTGCGACGACATGTTCGGGTTCGCCGAATAAAATTAACGTTACATTCGCGTATTTTCACGACGATTGCTTATATATTGGGTCCCCACCTATGAAATTGGCGTTTTCTTCTAACAAATAGAGAATCTCTTCACTTCTATTGGTTTAAAATATTCATCAATTGCTGGGTATTATATCGAATAATGACCATCATAGATAACTATCAATAGTAAAAAACACTTATTACTTATAGTTTTCTAAACATAAAAAATACCAGAAATGACCATTTTTTTTTTTAACTCAGCCTAATCTTATTTTTGTTGCTTAATCTAAGTGGCATACGTTATCTTAGTTTTTAAACATTAGTGCAAAAAAGTTTAAAATATTATTGTTCATGGTTGTTTTAGAGAAAATGTTAGTATGAAAAATGCAACTTCTTTAAAATTCCCCATACAAAACGCTGATCTCATAGGTGGGGGACCTAATATTAGAACACGAGGTAGAGGCAGAACTACACATTGATTCAACGGATCTATAATATTGATTTTGTTTGTTGGTATCTTGCAACAATTTAGGAACGAAAGGATTAATACATGATTTGGGCAAAAATGGAAAATTGAAATTACTACAATATCAGTACCGCTACTGGCCCTACGCTACCTTACGTCTTTCTATACAGTGTTCAATTTATTTTCGTCTCTACAGTAACTTCCATTTCACAAATGAACGGTACTTTTTCGTCACAGCTTTTTGTCTCCGTATAAAGAACGCTGTCTCGATTCCAAACGGTCCCACAGTCAGAGTTTTCTTCGTTATATCTGTTTCGGTAGACGTCACTAAATTTTTGACCTGTAAAAGAAATTAAATGTGTTTTAAAATGTGATGAAGTAGATCATTGTCATCGGAATATTAGCCTTTTTCCAACTTTGTTAGGTTCGGCTTCTAATCTAACCAGATACAGCTAAATAGGTACCAGTATTTTTCATGGAGCTCCTGCCCAGCCAGCCCAGTTACTAACAACCCAGTTACTGGGTAACACGATACTGCTGATATTGAGTAGTAGATAAATAAAGAATAATAATTTTCTAGATACAATTAAATCTGAATAAAAAGATGCAAGTACGGTTTTGTTGCTTGAAGATTGTTGAACATTCTGCGTAAATAAACACACAATATTTCACGATCATGCTAAACCGTTCACGATAAAACTGTCATTTGCATTTATAAAAAACATTGTAACCTTTTACTGTGTAATATTCAGCACTGGAGAAGAGCCTCCTCACTCCTACGAAATATTGTTCCCCACTTTCTAGCATATCTCTTATTTCCTCAGCCTGTGCCTTGTTTTCTAAGACTGCCAGTATTCCTCCCTCCATGAAGCAAGTCTTCATAGCTTCCTGCCACATCTGTGGCTTTTTATTTATTTTGTAACATTTTCTTGATGCCTTCACGTATTTGTAACCTGAAAATTATAATTCGATGGCCATTAAACATTGAATATGCCAGCTAAATCTGCTGGATGCGAGAAGCACAGAACTGGTCGAAGGGGCGGTGCTTGACGGTGCTAGACGTCCACTGTTGAACATAGGTCTCCCCGACCTATGTTCAACAGTGGACGTCTTTCGGCTAAGTACAGTCTTGAACACTGAGCACCTATACACCTCAGCGGCTGTTTTTCGCTAGATGTGGCTTATCAGCACTTTCCATTCAAACCAAGCCTGTCACCGTTTAATCGCACTACGACACAAATGACGTATGAATCTGTTGGCATTGAATGGCTGTCCGGACAGAAGTTGTGGGCTTAACGTGTGGGCTGGGCGCACATTGGGCGCCACGAAATTAATTAGTACAGTTCTATTCAAACTTAATGGCGGCTCGGAAGTTAGCTTCTCACTGCGCAGTACGCCACCCCTCACCCCCGCTGACACACGAAATTGTTACTGCGCAGCGTCTCGCCTCATATTTCGAGCCGCCATTAAGTTTGAATCGAATTGTACTGGCGTTTCTAGAAGATAATCATTCCGAGCTCTGTGATCATTAGCCTTAACAATTCTCCACGGGTTTTATGGCCAGGACTTTGCCTTGTGTAGGTAATAGTTCTATTGTGTTTACCTACATTGACAGAGAACATTTAGTCATAGACATTATTAATACGACACTACAATCGAATTCGTAATATTAGAAATGGGGTACTTTCATGAACTGGATACATCTAGTAAAGTATAATTATGAAGTAGAAACTGTTGTCAAGCTTGATATTGTCCGGGATAATAAAGCTATAATAGGAACATAAGGTGTGTCCAAACATTGAGCGGCACCTTTCTCAGGAAGGATACATTTCTGCCGCGCTCTAGTTAGGTATAACTGTTTTTGCGCACCAGGTAGACAGAAGCGTTCGCGCGCGGCAATCGTCTAACCAAAGCGCGGCAGCCGCGCGCGGCAGCCACCCACGATTGCCGCTTTATGTTTGGACACACCTTTAGAAAAATGATGTCACAGAAATACACCACTTACCACGGTCAATAGTTGGACAAGCCTCGTCTTCAACTTTCTTGCAGACAAACGGTAACGGCGTATCAGATGTTCTTGAACAACTGCCCACATTGAACAATCCACTGTCTATGTTCATAGTTATGCAATTATCGTGAGGCAGTAGACTGCTTTCAGCAGGCAGTGGATATGGCGTTGAGTGTCCTGAAAAAATTAAAACAACTTTTATTTTAAATGTAGTGCTATCGCCATCGAGATATAAGTACTAACGTACTAGAGAAGACACCGTAAATTCCTACTTTGTCTCGTTCAACTGCGGCGATCGCGCCGCAGTTTGTCGAAGAAAACGCGTAAGTGCCGTGATTTACATGGCGCTTAAGACCTTTTTGCCGAGAATAAATACACTTCCGCAGCAAATCTAGCACTGTGGTAAATTAGGTACGGTTTAGACGAATTGTTATTATTTTAGCGCTGCAGCGAACTAAAGATTCAATACGAAGAATAGGACAATTCAGTTATTTGACGTAGCTTCTCTAGTACGTTAGTACTTATATCTCGATGGCTATCGCAAACTTAGCCACTATTGGCCGCAACTGAAGGTTAATAAATAAATAATAAATAAATAAATCTTTGTCTCCATATATCCATTTAGATTATTTAGATCTAAAATGGCTTAAGTTAGTGCTTCCCAATGAAAAACCCTGACTTCTAAACGAGGTTTATATACGTATCTTAAAAGCTAGTGACTCTTTAAAGTGATGTGCTTATAGAAAATAGGACATAATTATTACATAATACATACATAATCAGCCTATAATGTACCCACTGCTGGGACACAGGACTCCTCTCTGTGAGAGGGAGAGGGCCGTAATCCACCACGCGGGTCTAGTGCGGGATGGTAGATATCACATGTCTTCCAATTTTTGGTTCTAGGACATGCCGGTTTCCTCACGATGTTTTCCTTCACCGTTTTGTGAGCAGTGGTGATGAAATAAATTGCACAAAGTAAAGCGCCTGACTGGGTTCGAACCTACGACCTACAACTCGTAAGTCACGGCCGTTACCACTGGGCCACCACTGCTCGGACATATCTATATTATTACACAATAATTCATTAGGGCAAGTCCAAGAGAAAAAAAAAGAAAAAAAAAACCATTTAACATAAATATAACTTCAGAAAAAAACATAGCTTGCTTACAGCTTCTATGATCAACTGGGAAAAAGAGACTTGAAGTCACAATAAGTACCTACAGACAATAGTTTATTTACGAAAATGCGGGCACCGAGTCATCGTTCAGTTCATGCATGCAGATGCCTGCATCGTATCGTATCGTTCATGGTATTCGTATATATAGCTATAGGATCAAGTATAGAAAAGCAGGATTGAATAAAAAAAAACAACATTGTGTATTTCAATAGCATTCCTCTTATGTTGGCCATTGCCAACATACTTAGTAGGAATGCATCGATAACACCCTTTGTGTTGCAGCAGTTTAGAACACGATAAACACTTTCCATGTTTGCAAACCTAATACGTAAAAGTAAACAAAAAGTGTGCGTTTTGTACTAGTATCAAATTGTGAATACTCACCGTCAACAGTCATAAACTCTCCTAAATCAAATTCGTCGTGCAATCCAACGAAGATGTCTGTCACATTAGGAACTTCAGTCATTCTATTCGTCAAGTTCTTCACTAAAGTCCACTCTCCCTGGGCTTTCGGATAGAAAAGAGTAGCTCCTTCGTCATCACAAGTAAAAAAAGCGGAACTCCAAGCTGATCCACTCACGTCCCAGTGAACTTTATAAAACGCGTCAAACTCCTCAATGTACGTATAGTCTTTTCTATAGAACTGTACATGGCGAGAGTATGTCAAAGGCAGACATATACCTGCAAAGGTGAAATTGCAATAAATATCGACAAACTGACGTAAGCAAATGGAATACTATCAATGTAACTGCAAAAAAAAACTTTGTCAGCATACAACGTCTCTTGACGACACAAACGTGCAGACGTCTATTGTAAAGTGCTTGCCTTGCTGAACCATCCAATTTAGAAACATTATGGCCCACTTGCACCGTCTGACTCTGTCATCTTCACATGATTGACGGAAATATTATAACGATGCTTTAAATTCGTTTTAACGTATCTAATGCTATGTGGTGGAATGGAGTCATATTTTACTGAAATAGATTAGATGACATCAAACAACATTTTACTGAAGATTGTTTGATGAGTTGTCTATCAATTAATGAGGTGTTACCTACTTATTACGGATATAAAGTTTAAAAAAAAAGTACTCACCTAGTAAAAATGCGGTGAAAATAATGCACTTCATCGTTGTATAAGATCCCACACTGTACTAAATGAGTTTGGTTAGCAAACATAACCTTTATACACTCTTATTTTCTTGTTTATGGTCGGGCAAAAACCTCGCATAAAGCGTACATAGACACTTTTGATATACAGGTTGATCTAATGTAAACTTGCATTAAAATATTAAACTCACAGCACTCAAACCATTTACTTCAATTGAACCAATAACAGCAAGCTACAGTCACTTTTGAATTGGTAAGGAATTGGTCAGTCAGAAAAAGGAAGCTAGTTATAGTCAAGTGTAGTACACATTCCTACCACTAGATGGCGATAAACACAAATATTTTTATTAAAAAACAACAGTTTGTGTTGGGCTATTTTTACCTGTGTGGCGTTCTTTATTTAATTAACAGGGTAATCTTCAATCTTCTTAGCGTGTCGAGTTTTGCGCCGTCATTAGCGTAAGTCAGTTTCTGTAACGCGCAGACGTCAGGATTCGCAGCACACGATATTTAAGTAGATATCCCATCGTTTGTGGAACAGCACCATATTTACATTCCAGGGCGGTGTTATCTATGAATTGACGTAAAACAATAATTTAATTGAGCATTTTGCGCACCATGAGCACTCAGCCACGATACCTATCACCCTGCAGAGCGGCAAATTTTTACCTCGGCATGAACTTTTCTTACAATACGAGGCATTACAAAGGAGGTGAGTAGGTATATCTACTGAAATGACGGGTAATAGAGATATATGGCAGACGAAGTCATGCTGCGCCGTCCCCAAATAAATTGAGATACGGGAAGGAAGATGATGACTTTCGTGACTGCATTTCATCACTATCTGCCTAGCCTTTCCCAACTATGTTGGGATCTGTTTACAATTTAACCGGATGCAGCTAAATACTAGTATTTTACATAGACTGACTGCCGATCTGACCTCCACAAGCCAGTTACTGGGTAATACGATACCCCTTGATAAGACTGGTTGTCAGACTTTCGGGCTTTTGACTACCTGTAACGACTATTAAAGATCTACGAATGACAGCCGGGATTACCGGTGCTTTCCGCACGGAGGGGTCTTGATATGAAAGAATGGTCACCCATTCACGGACCAACCTCGGCAATCGTAGCTCTTAAACGTTCGATCGACTCGTTCGACCTGTTATTATTATTACAAAAATCAAACATGCTGTATGTGATATATTTTTTTTATCACTAGAAGTCAAAGGTTGGTCCACAACAGAACTATCTTTGCACATACAGCAAAGTTTATTTGTTGCTGACAATACGCTGTAATTAATGTGTAGCAAACCTACTCAATTATTATGTAGGTCGTACCTACGAATAATAAAAGTATTCATAGGGTCGTACATAATTATTTTCGACCAATGGCTGCGCCCCGAGGTTTTACCCGCATAAGTCTTTATCCCGTTGGAATAATGGGATAAAAAGTATCCTATGCCCTAACCCAGGTCAGGGTCTACCCATGTGCCAAATTTCATTTAAATCCGTTCAGCCGTTTTTTAACGTGAAAGCTGACATTTTATTGTTTCATAGAAGCATAATTTAATTATAGTATCTCGCCCCCTTTTACATGGGACTAAAACATAACTGGCAAATGGCGTGTAGGTACTATCTATAGTAAACCACGTACCTACCTATTTTTAATACAGTTACACAGTTACGCACATGTTATTCTTCTTCATAACCTACCTAACGCCTAGCTAAGACTACGTTTTAGTGGTAATACTTATTTAAAGTAAGTGTTTCCTAACACGATCTGGGAAGTTAAAATAAATAGTAAATGGGCACAAGTTTTTTTGTTTCTTCTTGGTTTTAATTTGAAAACAATGTCCTCAACATTTCCATTATTTTTATCTAGCATGCCATCTGTGTTTATTTCATCATACTATTTAGAAATGCTCTGTAAGCAGCTGACGTAAGCGCCACCTTTTAGCAGAATCAGAAACAAAATGAGAAACTGTGACATTGGTAACATAGTAGTACTTGAATGTCACAGCAGATGGCAGTAAACGCCTAAAGTCGGACGTCATTCTTCCATGTAAAAATATTGTGCTCATTTTCATATTTCAGTAGTAGACTAATAAGGTTCTTGTTTGCACATTTTGTCAAAATTCGTATCTAGATACGTACATAACGTTACGTATTTAGTTCCCCAAAGGGTAGGCAGATATGTACGGTACCAGAACCAACATTTTTGCCGGATATGTTTCGTTCCATCTAGGTACAGTCACGGACTTTAATTGATGAGCCACCTTCAAACTTTTCAATTTTGCAGTTTCATACATTCACGAGATTACACGATTAAACACGAACTCAAATCGCAAGCTAGTAAACAAGATGACAAATAAATTACTTTTAATCGGAAATATCTATAGAGGTTGACTTTGTTAGTCAACCTCTATGGATATTTCCGATTCTCTCTTTCGATTCGATCTTGTTTACTTTCATACATTAACGAGATTACACGATTATACACGAACTCAAATCGCAAGCTCGTAAACAAGATGACAAATAAATTACTTTTAATCGGAAATATCCATACAGGTTGACTAATAAGTTCTCAATGATAAAAATAAATACAATGTTGCATTAAGTTTATCCAATCTATTTGATACTGACCTCCTTTGAATCATAGCTCATTAACTCGATAATTATGAAAACATAACTGAAGACAGTAACAGTTGAAATATCAAGATGACAAATAAATTACTTTTAATCGGAAATAGTCTCATCCATAGAGGTTGACTAATAAGTTCTTAATGATAAAAATAAATACAATGTTGCATTAAGTTTATCCAATCTATTTGATACTGACCTTCTTTGAATCATAGCTCATTGACTCAATAATTCTGAAAACTTAACTGAAGACAGTGACAGTTGAAATATCGATGTCAGAGAATTTCTCCGTACGCTAACGTTACTATGCAACAGTAACCTAGCAACAATTGTTTATCGTTGCTAGGTTACTGTTGCTAGACCTGCAATTGGTTGACTTTGAGTAGTCACTGCTGTCAAGTTTGTAGTTCCACTCTCAGGTTAGCCAACCGGTAAAGATATGAAATATAATTTTCTTCTTTTATTACGAAGACATAATATGACTTTGCGTGTCGGGAACCGAATAAACCCGATTTGCATTACACGGCTAAAATGCGAACAGTGCCAGGTGGCTCATCAATTAAAGTCCGTGACTGTACGTAGCTGTGTTCTATGTTTATTATGGGACTTGCCATCAATATTGGTTGATTTCTTTTTAGGTAGGTATAAGGACCTGAATTTATCCTAGGACTGGCCGAGATAACAGAAACAGTACCACAAAGTGACAATTTATGATAAAAAAAAACAATAAACTGCAATCATCAATCCCAACAAATAACCAAGCGTGCGATTACTAATCATCTCTTTTATGATATTTATTAAGTTGTTCTCGAACTTCGCTACTGTAGCCATCTAAGCTGATTTAAAATAAACGTAAACTACGTGTTAGCTTTTTGGCTACTCAACCTCATAAATTATAATTATTATCATGGTAACAATTCATAATCTATCTGGCAATTTGCGACCATCCTGAATCCACCAATCACTAGCTAAACATAATATGGTACAAAGTAAAACACTTTTAAACTTAAATTATTTATTTTAATGACTGTGAGAGTGTTTAACATTATGAACTAAAGATCTAATAATATATTAGTGATTTAATAGAAATACAGTCTAAAGCATATTATCATAGGTACTAAAGTCACACTCTTCACATTACTACATGCGCTATTGTGGTTCATCTTAGGAGTAGTTTCTGTTTCGTCATGAATGCTCCTGTGAGAATGTTCCTTGATCTTCTCAGGTCTTGCCTCATCCGACGCCATATCGTGGTCATAATTATGTTCAATCGGTTTAGCAGAAACAGTAGCCAGACGGGCAGTTGTATATGATTCTTTATTCTTCGTTTCAATATCCTTGTTTGGTTTTATTGTTTTATTTTCTTTGGGTTTCGTAACATCGTCTATTAGAACTTTGGGTGTTGCTTGAGTTGACCGCTGCGTATCATATTCAGTAGTATGTCTTGTAGACTTCGATGTAGTTACTGGACTTGGAATTGCGTTGGTAGTTGGCTTGGTAGTTCGTTTGGTTGTTATTTCTACGGAAGTTTGTGTTTTATTTCCAACATTTACTGTATTTTTTACACGATCGCTAGTTTTAGTACAGTTTGACAAATCTCTAATGTCTATGTAAAAGAGTTTTCCATTGAGTTGTGTTTCGTCGTAGTATTCATAGTCAGTGTTTTGACCTTGAGACTCTTCTTCAACGAATACTTGAGCCGTGTTCTTCTCGGTGTCTTCGGTTTTCGCCCACAGTTCCCTCAAGTTAGTGTCAGGATAGCATTTCAAATTTTCTGTAGCGCGCTTCAAGTATTCGTTTTGTGTCTTGTTCATCAGTGACATGAACCAGTCCAGGCGGCAGTCGCAGGGGAAATTGTTATCTGAAAATTAAAAAGCATAATTGAATAAATTTGAGTCTGTAAATGTTCAATTAGTGCATATTGCTTTCTTACACGATTTTAAAACTACTCACACTAAACCTTCACCGTTGCTTCAACATTTTAAATTATTATTATCAGACAGTGTGATCATCGATGTGAAATAAATCTCCAGGTCGGATGCTTCAATGCAGTCATGTTGTCTTAATGTCTACGCTTGGCAAACGGGCGATATATCCATACCGTCTAAACCACATTAGTTACGATAATAGTTACGAGATAGGTTTAAAATCTCCACAAAAGTCACTGATCAGGCTGTATATATCAGTATGACTCTCAGTATGACTGAGTAGCCTTTTCAGCCACTAAAATGCGTTTATTCATTAATTATGTAAAACTGTGGAGACCAAGACTTAATTAACCAAGTTGTAGAGTTAACTGGACTTTTTCAAGTTGAATTTAAAATACTCAAACGAGTAATATGAAATATGGTTTCAAAAATATCTCACCTTCCACATCTAAGCTGCTAGTGTTGCCGTAAAAATTCTTCAGTATAGGTGACATGACTTGCGGCTTCAGTTCAATAAGCTGGTTGCTCTTCAAACTCAACATAGTTAGAGATTCCAGTCCTTCAAAGGTTCTTACATTTTCGATATTCACCAGCTGGTTGTGTGCCAAATTTAAGGCATTTAGTTGTCCTAATCCGTTGAATGCTTTCTCATCCAGCATTTGAATTTTATTCTCTTCCAAATTCAGGGTTTTTAAATTGATTAGTGGCAAAAATGTGTTGTCTCCGATCACTTCGAGGCTGTTACTACTCAGGTCCAGTTTTTGCAAATTTCTTAGCCCCGAGAATGTCTCGCTATTCAAACTAAATAGACCATTTCTATCCATTTCTAGCTCTCTTAAATTTATCAGATTCACGAATGCTCTATCATGTATGATCGTTATTTTATTGTTTGTCAAAAACAGTCTTTCTAAAGATGGCAGTTCAACAAATACATCCCTGTTGATCTCGATTATGTGGTTGGAATCTAAGCCGATAATTGACAAGTCTCTGTGATGAGCAAAGGCATGCTTTCCTAATACTTTGATCTGATTATCGCTTAGCGTTATTTCTTCGATAAGGCTCAAATTGGCAAAGGCGAAAGCGTCAATTTTATCAATATTGCCGTACTTGATGTCGACTTTCAGTAATTTGTCCATGAATTTAAGGGCATTTGTGGGGATGTATGGAATTGCGATACCTCTGGTGTTAGAGATGGTGAGTTTGTTGATGTCTTTTAACAATTCAAAACTATTCCATATTTTGTTATCTTGGTGGAGGTCTTTCTTTACCAGATGACAACTGGCGGTTCTCTCCTTATCCACGGAATGGCTCTCAACACAGTAACACTGTACAGGGTTGGTATTGTTGTATACGGGGTCGCATACGTTTTTCGTTGTTTCACGTTTCTGATAGTGGTACAATTTTGCTTCGACGAAGACAGATGTAGCGAACGCCAGTGTTATAATTCTCCAGAATGCCATGTCTATCCTTTGATATTCTGCACCTGAAAAAGAAAAAAAAATAATTGAGTTATGAATTTTGGCATGTAGGTGTTAGGTTAGGGGAAAACTTGTGTTAAAAAGATATACAGCACCATTGGAGATATCACGATCCGTCCGTGAATCTTCGTTAAACGCTTAAATTGTCCAAAAGGGTAGGCAGAGATGCATTAGTACACCATAACACCCACGCTGAGTAATTCTTATTGAAAAGCCAGATAACACTGCTGATAACGCAAATGAAAACCCAGGAACACCAGCTCAGCAGTCGCTTGTAAACACTATGCCAACGAGACAGCGAAGCGTGGTGATTATGACAATTATCTTTTTGACTGTACTTTATCGCTATGGCCAAATTACCCACATTTACTACTGGACTGATATAATACGTCCGTTTGCTCGGTACATTAATCTCGAAAAGTAATGAGCCAATTCCAATAAGATTTCCATCATTCGAATATTTATGATTCGTGGCGGTTCCTGTTGTAAATATTAACTTTATATTTTCAGGGTATTGGAGCAGATAACGTTAAAATGATGTCGCACTGATGTCATTACATAAAATGTTGCTGTATTAAATCAAAAGGAAAGTAGTATTCATTTTTATATAGAATTAAGACAATTCATTCAGAAAATATGAACGCGATCACTGTTCATTTACTAAAACTTACTTGTACTACAAATCACTAAATATTACGTTTTCAAAAACGAAAACGAATTCAAAAAAATCGTTTTAGATTGTTTCTGTGAATCATTTGAAGATGATAGAGACAGAATGATGTTTTAAATATAAGCATAGCTTAAGCATAAACAGCCTATAATGTTCCTACTGCTGGGACACAGGCCTCCTCTTTTCGAGAGGCTGTAATCGATCATGCGGGCCCAGTGCGGGTTGGTAGGTGTGACATGTCTTCGAATTTTTGGTTCTAGGACATGCCGGTTTCCCCACGATGTTTTCCTTCACGGTTTTAAATTATACTGAGTGCTGAACCCATTTAGTGCTATGTGGTGTAAGCAAGTATGATTAGGTAATAATTATTAAAAGACAATTTTTTTACAACCACCAATCAATCTGCCTAGCCCTTTTCTAACTATGTTGGGGTCGGTTTCTAGTCTAACCGGATGCAGCTGAATACCAGTATTTCACATGGAGCGACTGCCTATTTGACATCCACAACCCAGTAATTCATAAATAATTGATAATTTTTCACCGCCACTATTCATTATAATTTATATTAAAAGAGTGATACTAAAATATAAAATATTTGATAGGTTCTAAGGGTACATACATTAATTTAATTACCCTTTACATACATTACTACGCTTCTGATCATACCAAAGGTAAAATGAGTATGAGTTTTACATTTTTTTTTTTCAAAATTTGAACCAAAGAAATCTCTCTTTTTACCACACAACAGAAAACAAAATATAATTACGGAAGACCTTGAAGCTCGAGATAAAATGTGGAACATTCATCCAAGTGATTTAGAAAAAGCGTTATTGGCAGTGGGCTTAAGTTAAGCCCCCGACACTCCGGCAAAGATCGACGGCCATTTCTCAAATGGGATTTAGTTAACTTCGTAACTTTGTACCAGGTGGCAGCCAAGGAAAACGTCTATATTACATGTTATTATATACAAATTGAAAAGCTGCTCCTTGCTGCTTTTCGTGAAGAGGTAAAAGAATTTTTGACGTTGTGTGAATATTTGGGATGTGTCCTTTTACTATCAGCCTGTCTGCCTGTTTTTACATCAATGGCCCTACTGAGTCAGAAAAAACTGAGGGCATGCTCCTGGCATATTTTAGATACTTTCACGTATCTAAAATATACTAGGAGCATGCCCTCAGCTTTTTCGGACATATCGCACACCCAGGCCAATCAAGGCGTAAGAAGAAAATAATCCAGTCCTCTCCCACCGTATTCTTTCATATTTTTTCCAGAATCACAATATTATTTTAATAACCAGTGAACTTGTTGGTCTCCGCTTTCAACATACCTGACTGGAATTCAATATCCTTTGAGAAACTGAATTTGTCTTAAAATTATGAAATTTTTAACTTATGTTCTCTTTTTTGACTTGCTGAAATTGATTTTCTCAACTCATCTAAAATAATACAATATTTTTACCTTTGCCATTGAATCGAAAAAAAGGTTTTCTTATTTTAACGGTGTCCTCAAACGGTGTCCCACATCCTAAACAATATTATAAACACTAAAGTTGGATGCCAGGATGGATGGATGTTTGTTACTCTTTCACGCAAAAACTACTGAATGGATTTGGATGAAAGACACACAATTAATTTATAACCTGGATTATCACATATTTTATGATACTTTTTATCTCTATATTCCCACGAGATCGAGACCTATGCGGGTGAAACCGCAAGGCGCAGCTAGTTCGATATAAAACCCTAGTAGGTCTAGGTACCCATATAAATCCTAAGAACTTTCTATAAATAACATACGGATAAAGATACAAAAGGCGCCGCCTACTGACAGTTACTTGCACATGCTTCACACTCATGAATGCCTAATACTTTGTCAGGTGCGACTAGTACCTAATGCCTCATTACGAATAATAAGTATTCCTGTCGAGTTCTTTGAGTTATTACTATGGCTATCCATACCTGGATTATGAGGAATACCTGTCAATATAATGTTGGTAGTATTTTGTATCTAGTATACCACACAAGTTGAAGTTTCGTTTGGATTTTGGCGAAGTTTGACTCCATTTTGTGTGTTATAACAATTTCCGTGAAGTTATCATAGAAATTGTTTCACCAAGGTCGCGTTGCGCCTGTCTGCGGGAGCCTTAAGGCGTTATCCGACAGTGAATGAATGAATTTAATATTATTGTTAAGTAGATGTCAGATTGGATTTATTTGCGATGCGTACTTAATCTCGTTTTCATGCTCGTTATGGTCGCCATGGGTACAAAGCCACATGAATTATCTCCCACGAGCAGAGATGCTTATTCAATGTTGTACAACACTCGAGCTAGCATATTGTTTTAAAAATATTTTTTTCCTTATCTTTCTTAGAGCGTTTGTAATATTTACATTGTTATAACGTAGGTAAGTAGCAAGTAGAAACTAAGTAAAAATAAAAACACGAAAAAACAAAGTAGCCAGTGTATATAGACATTTAACCCTTAAAACTCCAGTACCTACAAACAAAACAGTTCAACGACATCTGTTATCCCAGAACTAGGGTAATAATATTTTTGAGATTAACACAAAATTAGGTCGTAAACGCCACCTGTTCTCGTGACTAACGCCGACTAAAACTGCCGTGAGGGTAATTACATTATATTTACCCTCCGTATGACAGTGTTTTATGCTTTGAAAAGTTTCTTTTGTAAACTTTTTTTATCAGGCTTACCTGACTTATCTGACACGGGCTGGGTTCTTAACTTTTAGATTAATTTTCTGTATGTTAATAATTGAAAAGCAATAAAAAATCATTACACAGGTTTTTTTAGGATAGTCGTCTGTAAGTAGCCAAAAATAGATAAAAAGTACCTACACCGAATTAACTCATAAATCTGCATACACACAAAAATCACAGCGAATTTGCCGACATAAAAATATTGCATCCATAACGAATTACAAACAGTCCTTCATTCTGAATCATCAATTAAAGTAGAGTTTAAAAATAGTGAAATAAGGTTGTTCAAACACAATATCTACCGCTACTTTGGCGGCATAGTTGGCAGCAGAGAAACGGAACGAGGTGATTGATGGTGAGAATTTAATAGACCAGTGTGTGCTTACATATTATGATAATAAATGGAACTGACGCGTTCGGAGGGTTAAATAGGTTAGGGCACAAACATACGGGCGAAGAGTGTTAGGAAAACATCTAAACGTAAAAACTCAGGTGAAGTGAGCTGTCATTCCACCTAATGGTAGGGATTGACAGCTCACTTCACCTGAGTGAAGTGACCACAGTTTTCACAATACACCGTACGAGGGTTATTTTCGGATTCATGAGCGTATTGTATTATAATTATCACTTGCTTTATAAACGGTGAAGAAAAACAAAAACATCGTGAGGAAACTGGCGTGTGCGTGCAAATAATGTCGAAAATAGTCATTTAAATCTTAATCCAGTGTAAGTGTAACAAAAATGTGCGCAACAATTACAGAAGCTGGACAACTAATTATCTATAAGATTTAAATGACTATTTTCGACATTATTTTGCTGGGGTGACGCAAACGTGTTCGACATAATTTTGCTGGGGTAACGCACACGAAACTGGCATGCATTTTTTTTTTTTTTTTGATTGTTGGATATCTTCAAATGACGGGAGGGCGTGTTAGACCTTTACTGACTAAAACCCACCCGCGTTCCTTCAGTTGCCTGTTGCCAAGGGCCCCGGTATCCCTTTCGGACTTTCCCGCAGCCCTGGCAGGAACTGGCATGCCTGAGAGATATTTCTCGACGGCATGTGAAGCCGGCAAGTCCACCCATCTTTTACACTACTTACATTCCGCATGTTTACGTTTTATATACCAAATTCAGCCTGCTTATGTCATAGATAGTTTAATTAGCATTGCACGTTGAACTTTCCGACCCGTGTTTTTCGTAGATTTATGTATCCTTCATTAGATGAATTCTTTACCAAAATACCGTCTTTTTCGAATCAAATTAAATCATATAATTGCCTGAATATAGGTACATGATACATACATGGTGATACATACAGCAAAAGGTCTTTAAGCCATATCCTATCGAAAGCGGTTTGCAAATCTCTATTATAGTAAAAATATTTCGTACAATATTTAATAAATCAACTATTACAAATATTAGCAGCAGAATTGTTTATTGTTTTTTAACCGACTTCTTCAAAAAGGAGGAGGTTCTCAATTCGTCCGTATGTTTTTTTTTTTTTTTTTGTATGTATGTTACGCGATTACTCCGTCAATTATGAATCGATTTTGATGATTCTTTTTTTGTTTGGTAGGTCATGCTTCAGAGGTGGTCCCATATAAATTTTATTAATTTTGCTTGCGTAGTTTTTGAGTTAGCTTCAATAATTACGTATTTTTCCCAAGTTACGTATGTAGACGATAATTATTATCTTAGTTGACTCCGTCACTGTTATTTACATAGCAGATATCGGTATACGAATTTGTGTGGGGATAACCAAAAAGTGAAAAACAAAAATTTTTACAAAAAAAAACAACCGACGACACAAAATAGTGAAAAATAACTTTAATTTCGGAAGTCGGTGGCAAAAAACGAAAATTGAAAAGCAAAGACAACGAATTCCAAAATTAAAGTTATTTTTCACTATTTTTGTGCATTTTTTTTTTTCCTAGCCTATGCTGTCCCACTCCTGAGCAAAGGCCTCCCTCCACTCCTTCCATCTTTCGCGAGCCCGCGCGTCTTCTTTCCAGTTTTGTTGGAACCTATCCAGCTCGTCCCGCCATCTCCTACGTGGTCTGCCGCGACCCCGTCTCACTGTCTCAGGGCACCAGTTCTGCGCTATTTGGGCCCATTTTTTTTTTTTAAATTATTTTTGTTGTTTTTTTGGACCGCATTTATACGCTTCGCAGTAAGTACAATAAAAGGCACGGAGGTTAGCTATGGACACTGCTAATGTCTTACGACGAGTCGCACCGTCAAGCGTTTCTTATTGAAGCAGACTTCAAAGATTCGCCTTTACCAACGAAATAATGAAGTATAGCAACAGTAAACAGCGTGTTGGTCACCCATAATATTACGGGCAAGTGGCAAGCTAGCTTTCAAGCCACATGCGAATCAAGTATCGCCTCAAACACAGTAAGTATAAATAAGTAGCAGTATTATATCTCGGCAATGACCTTGAAATAATTACCTACGGCCGCTGGGTAGATAGACCTTCCGCGTCCGTGCGTAACTGCCGCGCACTCGATACTTTGCGTTGTTTCGGCCGCTTTCCATGAAGATAAATACTGTACTTATTTATACTGTGCCTCAAATAACGAAAAGACAACTATCTCAGCTTCGCAAGTTTCTAGACATTTGCCACTCACACTGAATTACCTAGTAATTTATACTATAGTTGTAGTTACGTATCAATTTCCCTAAATTGGACACAAAAAATGTTTTTATTTTATTTCATAACAGCTGTTGCCCCAGGTTTTGTTCACATACAAACAACGTCCGGTGGGATAAGATTAGCTGCTGGTTGGGTTTTGAAAAATCCTTTCATAAGACAAAATGTCCACATGTTCTAGACATAATTCGAGAAATAAATCATAATTATTTGGATCTTCAGTGACCATTTTTGTTCCCGTGCGTGTCTTTCAGTAACTCACGGAACAGTGTTATAAGATAGAATGTAGCAGCAATAGGCGCGCCCCCTGTTGCATTATGGGACTTACGGCCAGTTTCTTCATCAAAAGTAACAGCCAAAGTAACAGTCAACTGTTCTATTTTCAATCGTCGGCGCCGAGGCGAGGGTTGTAAATCCAACAGCGCGGAAGAACAGTCAAACACTCTAGAATCTGGCACACAACTTGCGTACACCTCTGCCTAACCCTTTGAGGAATGCAGGCGTGATGTTATGTTATCAAATAAAGTAGAAGTTGACAAGTTGAATAATAGCCATACTCGTTCGAAAACCACGCGTGCGTACACATTTTTATTCTACGTATGTTTTTGAACGAAACTAGGTAACTGCGTACTGCACATCGGATCATAAACTTCAGACAGGATGAGTAAAGGGTTGACGTTAACTCACAGCCTCACAGGCTTACTTAATTACAGTTAAAGCTTTGGATTTATCTAGATAGAAAGAAATACAGTATGTTAACTAACAAAGGGCGTTCCCGTTAACCTGCAATAGTATAAAATAAAAAATAAAGTAAAATATTACTACTCAAAAAAAAAAAAAAATTTTTTTTTTTTTGTGTCGTGTAATCTTTCACTAAACGATTAAATTTTAACGTAAAAGAAACACTCTGTACACGCACACTTGTATTTCAACGTAGAAAAACAAGTGTGACAAGTGGGCGTGTACAGAAAGTTTATTTTCCGTAACAATTTAATATTTTTTGTGAATAATTTACTACACAAAAACAAAAAAAAAACTTTTTTTTGTTAATGGTAATATTTTTTTTAGCATGTATAGACGCTATACTATTGCAGGTTAACGGGAACGCCCTTTGTTAGTTAACATACTGTATAGCGCCATCTATATTTTGTAAAGTTTATTTAGCACCTAACCCCGGTTTCTGAGGTTTGTTATCAGAGCAGTTTTTATACAGGGTGTTTGATGCATCATTTGCCAAATAAAAAAGGCGGATAAGAGGGTTCATATGTACGTATACAGGTACATATTAAGATATGCATACACAGTTCATCATCCTCCATTATTTTAAATCATCTCATGAACGACATGTCAAAAATATCGATTAATGTAAACAGTGTTTTATAGATCCGCTATCAATAACATTTCCGTCTAAATGCGTAGGTAGACATTACTGTATACGTAAAATAATTTATGATACAGCCCGTTAAGGATTTTTGAAACAATAAAAAAACTAATTTAGACATTGACATCAAAATAAACAAGAGCGGCTTTGACTGCCAGAATTCATGTGTTCGAATCCCAGTCGGTCAATCTGGCGAAATGTGGGTTCATCTTGCAACTCTGCTCTACCTCTTTCGATGATACAGGCGTGATTCTATGCCTCTCTACTTGAAATGAACTCGCATGTGTAATTATAAATTATAAGGCGGCGTCCTAATTGGGAGCGATCGTACGATGGCGCGATGCGTTTTTCATCTCACGATCAAAGTGGTCGTGCGATGACCTAACAGGTGTCCTAATATCGCGCGATGTCCATCGTGTGATGCCGTCGCGCGATGGCTGGCGTCGCGCTCACGCCACTTTAACGATGGCTCTTTACAGAGATCGTCGACGCATCACGTAGGTAACAAAAGAGATCTGTTGCTTTGATTACATGATCGCACGATCAAACGCATCGTACGATCATTATTAAGCATTTCATGTGCTCGCACGATTACTTGCGAGGTTCAAATAGGACACTCTGATGAAATCTGTATGTTTGAACTCATCGCACGACGAGAACGCATCGTGTCATCGTGCGATCTTCGCCAAATAGGACGACGCCTAAAAGTAAGTTCACAGAATGGCTTAATTCCTGTATTGTAGGTACCACTTTTCAAGTTGGACCTTAGTAATAAGGTAGAGAATTGGCCAACCGACAACACTGCCGACTGTACACCGTCATTACCTACTGCATTCACAATAGCGTTTTCAATAGCTCCGACTGACGACGATCATAGCGATAAGACAGCTTAAACAAAGCGAGTGTTTACAAACAATACCTATGCTATAGAATACAGAGCTAAGGATATATACTGTGTCTCTCGCATAAAGGCGCAACGTGGCTCTAGTAGAACAATTTCTATGATAACTTCCTAGAAATTGTTCTACCAGAATCGCGTCCCACCGTTACGCCGCGCCTTTCTGCGGGAGCCTTAAATCACAGTGGAAATCTATCTGAAGATGAAGACACCATAAAAGGTGAAATGGATGGGATAAGTGGACTCGCTGGCAAAATACTGGTGTCCATAGAAAATCAAACCCAATAAAGGTACGACCAAAGTACTGGGCGCCTAAACCGGCCACATTAGCAATTCCTCTAAAAGCAATGCATTTCCTGAATATCCAGCTGTCATTAGCAATTCCTCTAATTTGACACAAAAGCAATTCATAATGGTGTGGACCATTTTACGAATCTCCATTGAAAACTGTCAAACAGATGAATTATTTCGTAATATGAATCGCACGCAGAACATAAATTATGAATTGACAGTTTGTGACATTTTACGATGATTCATAATATTACAAGCTTTATATTAGCTCGAGGGAGAGGAGCTCGTGGCTAAGTAATAACAGCCGCTCGGGTCGATCCATCAGGTTAAGCTACGCTTGCCGGGGTTGGTCCGTAGATGGGTGACCATTTTCACATATCGAGACTTCTCCGTGCCTCGGAAAGCACGTTAAGCCGTTGGTCCCGGCTGTCATTTGTGGATCTTTGGCAGTCGTTACGAGTCGTCAGAAGCACGAAAGTCTGACAACCAGTCTAACCAAAGGGTATCGTATTACCCAGTTACTGGGTTGTGGAGGTCAGATAGGCAGTCGCTCCATGTAAAATACTGGTATGCAGCTGCATCCGGTTAGACTGGAAGCCGACCCCAACATAGTCGGGAAAAGGCTAGGCAGAAGACAAGCTTTATATTAGCTTGCTCTTTTTCCTAATATGATTCTGCCAAAGTGACTGTTTTAAGCCCCCTGGGCCAAAGAACTATTCTCTTAGTGTAAAGCCAAGTTATCTTATGGCTTGTAAACATTCTGCTGGAGTCACCAAGATCCAAGCAAACAAGCAAGCTGCACGCTGTGTCGCAAATTATGCTCCACCTCCTTTCCTGCCCTCTGAGCCCAAAAAAATGCAGCCAAAGGGTCCTCTGAGCTGCCACCGTGTGTCGTCGACGTGGGCAACTATTTTAGTAAACTAGCAATATTTAGCAGTTTTAACTACTCGAACTTTTTACATTAAAAATGCATATTCAGATGGAACTCGGCAAGGTTGTCGAAAATGACAAAATTAAATTCCGCCTCACAAACTTTGTTCGTTACTTTTACTTCAAATAGTTCTGAAATACCCAAGTCGACATCCTTATGATGTTATAATAAAGGCAGCTTTACACTCTTACACGGTTCCTCCATTTTCTCTGTTCACTTACGTGCACGTTTAAGTATACATCTCCGTTATAACAACGTCTGCTATGCCCTTAATGAGATTTGCTTGTCAATTTGGTGTAGCCTGACAGACAAGCAATCGAATCACGTCAATCCGATTCGAGTACATATTAATTCATGAATTAATATGTACTCAAGTAAGTGTGCTCGCAAGTGTACTGTAATTGTAATTAATTAATGTCCGATTCTATGGGGACTTATTGGTAGGTTTTGATTGTTGGTTCAATGTTAATAACATTAAAGGTACGAATATTTAGTTGTGTAAGTGCTCGCATTTATTTTTAAAATATACGGAGATATTCAAAAACTATTTCCCAAAATTGACCCATTGTTGGAGTAAAGTGCGAACTAAACTCCAACTTGCAAATCAGGATTAGTCTGCAATGAATATAGTCGTGTCATCAATCATTAAGAATGAATCAACTTACTAATATACTACTAATGATTCATTAAATCGCTCCGTGGATCTGGTGTAATCGCATACATGAACTTGGCAAACAATAGACGTATTAAACCGTAAATATTAACAGCAATTGCAATGCAAATAGATTCTTACTACCTGAAAATTTGCGAATTGCAGTAACAAATATCCTAGAACATGTATAGCTTGATGTATACGTATCTGTATGGCTCCTAGTTTGATCATACATATGGTATAAGATGAAGACGAGCAAAGATTAGAATTTCATTGGATGCATACAATTTGCAATATCGATCGGAATTGCTTTTGGGCATGCTTGAATAATGAATCTATTTGAATACATTTGGAAGGATCGTTCGTCGATCAGCGTTAGTTAGGTTTGACAGCTCTGCCCGAGTGTATCCGGGACGACAAAGATGTTTGTCGTCCCATTTTTTAAGGTTTGAATTTAGAATTCGCTCCCGGTTTAATTTAAAGGGAATGTGTAGCTCTGTGCTGCAGTTGGAATTAATGTTGACTTGACCATTATGATAATCAGACATAACCTTTTCTAGGGTCATTTTTTTCTGATACTAACGGCTGTGCTTTGCTACCGATTAGACTGGAGATGTTAGTATTTTAAGATAACCAGCTTATCTTAGTTTTTTTATTATTATTATTAAGCCCTTAAAATTATAATTTAGACAAGCCTATGGACCCTGCTCCCGACACCGGCGTACATCTATTTTTTTATATTTTTAAATGTTTTTTTTATATTATCATTTTAATTTAAGAAATATTGAAAAATGTAATTATAAGAAAATAAATAAATAAACGCTAATACTAGTTAGACAAGCTTACACACATTTTAGAAATTATTTATTACTATATAGCTGCGCCCCGCGGTTTCACCCGCGTAAGTCTTGATCCCGTCAGAATATCGGGATAAAAAGTATCCTATGTCCTATTCCAGGTTATGGTCTACCCCTGTGCCAAATTTCATCCAAATCCGTTCAGCCGTTTTAGCGTGAAAGCGTAACAAACAAACAAACTCACTTTCGCATTTATAATATTAGTTAGGATATTCTCAAAATAATTGCCTTTACAATTTTTCCACAAGGAAAAGCTCTTTATTCTATTCACCACACTTCTTACCTTTATAAATCTTAAAAACACACAAAAACTACACACTTTTCACGTACAGTTCAGGTCATAAAAAGAAAGCAAGAATAACAACTGAAAAAATCTAAAAACAAAAATCACAGTTTCTTGCATTATAAGATAAACGCGTGTTTATTGCACACCAGTCGAGTCTGAACTAACCCCGACATGTGTACATATGAATCAAAATGTTCTAAATAAGAGTACAATAGCTGTTGACTTAAATTTGTTTAAATATTATGAGTGATACAGACTGTCAACTGACAATGTCATTACAACAATCAATTGAATATGTTCAATGCTGGGGGGTACTAAATAATAATAGACATTGTTTGCAATTGTGATGAATACCGTGTGATTATAGCTATTATTGTTACATTTTGATTCGACTAATTTATTATTTGGCAGCACGATCAGTGCATAGGCCAAGAGGCTAATATGTGCACTTCCGTGTCTCATGAACAAAAATATTATTTTAATTTGTATTAGTTATTCTGTGTGGGTGTTTAGTTATGTAAGATTTGTGCTATCAAGTGCTTAAACTTGGTAAAGTTGTTGTAAAGGTAAATATATAAATAAAATCTTCTTTATTTTCCGACTATTTCGGTTCTGTGCTCGTAATTTATAGATTTTGTTTACTCAGTTACCATTGGCAAGTTGTTTTTTTTTATTTTTCCCTTTCTACTCGAGTCATCTGATCTTTTTGTATGCATGTGTATTTGTGACAAATAAAATGGTTCACACACGATCTAAGATGGAAATTCTCTGTTATGGTCCAAGATTTCTATCTGACTAGTTTAATTTTTTTAATAATAGTAAGCATTTATATTTTTTTCTAAATGTCACAAAAAGCTTGAAAGGATGAATATAGACTATGTCATTTATATATTTGTGTAAACAGTGTACTTATAAAATCGCCTTGGATGAAGCTGTAAAGGTGTTTTAATTGTGATTTAAAATAATAAATAAATAATATATTTTTGTCAAAAGATTGAGAAGAATCTTTTGACAAAAATATATTATTTATTTTATTTTTATAGTGGGAAATTCGACAATTTAAAATATAGTCTAGAAATTAAATTCTTAGTAGCTACAGAATACAGTAAGCGGATTTGTCGTAAAAACAGACATGGTATGAACGCGAAAGTACCTACAAAATCGAAAGTCCAGTTTAGTACCAGGTGGTTTCCTTGAACACTGACCTAAGCCTTTTTGAAATGATTTAGGTCAAAATAAGCTTGTGTGAGAGTTGAACCCTAATTCTCATGAATTATATTGCGGTGAAATGGGCTCAAGCAGGTATCCATTGCGTTTGTATTAATCCTCAAAAGGGTATCTTTTTTTTTTTATGGAGGGAAATCATCACTTATCAGGAACATTATTATGCTGCAGATATCAAAAGGGTATCTGCAGCATAATAATGTTCCTGATCAGCCAAAATCAATTTTTGAAATCATAAATTGAACATGCACATTATAATTAGTTACTTATAGTAAAACCTATTTATTTAAAACATGCTACTAAAATAAAATGATTAGCAAGTTCTAAATAAAAGTTTAAAATATTAACTATAAAATAATTATATTATTATTGACACCGCCTGTCTTGGACTGTCCGCCCATTAGCAAAGGCCTCCTCCATTGCCTTTCATTTTTCCCTATCGACTGCTATTCGAGTCCATAATTTTCTTCCTGTAATGTCCAGCTCGTCGTCGAATTTCTAGTTCGTCGCTTTCTCTGTTTAGTTAGTTAATATTAAAGATCGCCATTTATTTTATACTTATCTTCTTATTTTCCTACTTACCCTTAAATATTATTAAAATAAAGGAAGTTTTCCATGCCAACCTGTTTTCAACATGTTGTTGGTATAGTCGAACAAGCTATTTGGTATACAGGCAAAATATGTTCATTATCCGCTACACTGCCAAAATTCGTTTTGATTGTGTGTGTAATTTAACTTTTTGAGCTTATGGCTTAGGAGAGTGACGTAAAAGACTTGTTGACTACTGAAAACACTCAAAAAATTGTTTAAAGTGGTTGCAAGTTATCTGCCTGTATATACCAAATAGCTTGTTCGACTGTATAGTACATGTACATGAACCAAATCACTTAGCCCAACGCGGTTCTTAGCTCCCATCGTAAAACGAAACGGCATGGAAAACTATCAAGTGCTTTCAATTACAAGAAAGGGTAGACAGCGCACTCGGTGTTAAAGTTACGTCGTGGACGTAAATGCATGCTAAGGAAAGTGCACTTTGAGATTTCATGAGAGATTTCAGTCATAAGTCCATAACGGTTCAGAACTGCATATTGGTTTGCAAATGACCGGTCGTAGATTAAAGATAGGTACATACAAATAACATTATGACACATTGATAAACCAAAAGGTGAACATTGGATTTTGCCACTTCCTCACAAAAATATAGGTACGTAAGTCTTGCGATATTGTTATCAGCTTTATTTCCCTAGGGGACCAATTTTCGTCATTTTTTAAAAGACTCTTTCGTTCCCTTGTATATTACTTCTAGACACGTTCACAGCTAAATAAGTCAGCAATAAAATTTTGCAGGTTCGTAACACTACAATTTCAATTTTCCATTTGTACAGAATACTTTATATTTACCGTACCCCTAGCGAGCATTTTATGGCTCATTTGTCGATTCGCACGAATTATCTCGCCCGAAACGGGTGAATCGATACTTTTAAATAGTGCTATTTCTGGTGAGGCGATTCACACGAAATTAATTTATTTGTGGACGAATCGATAACTCCAGAAATACGTACTAGGAAATTGGAAATTAATTATATGCAAAAAGTTAATCTTAACTTTACTGGATAAAAATTCAAAATGCGCCAATTGCCTAATATACATATATATATATTTCTGGAGCGGTCGATTCGTTCACAAATAATTTAAATTCGTGCGAATTGCATCAAGAAAAAATAATATATGATTTAAAAGTGTCGATTCACCCGTTTTGGACGAGTAAACTGGTGCGAATCAACCAATAAGCCGGGGCGTCCCGATAGACCTCGCAAAATTCCCGAGTATTCGTATTCTTGGTCTCGAGTGATCGATGAAGGCAATTCAGCTGTTAGTGTTACCATCAAGTTATGAAGCGAACAAAATTGAGTGCTCCGACGGAATTTATTTCCTTTTTAACGAAACGTAAAATATTAAAAAGGTACTAAAATACTCCAATCATTAAATAAAATGCCAAAAATGCTTTTAAGTAATGAGATTTTGGGTGCTCTTATTGTGGCCTAATACCTACCTAATAGGTTTCGTGTTTAGTTAAAAAATCTACAGAACTCATGGTCCCATGACTTTCCAAATGACTTTATTTCAATAAGGCACTTAAAAATCAGGTGTCTCCGGTTGGGGTAAACATCTACCTTTAATTACCTATACCTATCCTATCGAAACCAGAATGGATTTAAAGCCCTTTAAATTCTCCACGACAATTTTTTTTTCCACATCTCTTTTCGTTTTGAGAAGTTTAAGATTCTTTGAAACGATTCCCAAGAGAAACGGCCAAAAATTGGAGTTAAAAAAAAATATCATACAATTTTTTTTTGCCGTAATATAATTTGACCCTATATATTTGTTTATACATTATATTTTTCTACCAACGAATTTTAGACTCATAGAATGTCCAAAATGTCCAAATGTCCAGTTACAGTAGTGTCCCATTAATAAAGTATAAAGTCAAACATAAAATTGATTAAAATCGAACGGCACTATTACCCGCCTACACCTCATCCCATTTTAGACTAGTCCGCCTGTCTAGAACTAGTCAGGTTATAATTAGAAGCAATTATGACGCAAGCAATGTCAACCTCGCCCTGTCAGTGACCGGTAAGCCTAACCTTACCTTCTAACTCGTCAACCTTTCGTGTACGGACTGACGGGCTGTAAGGCTACGGTTTTGCGGAGGAGCGGTGGCCGCCATATTACGGCTGCAGTGACGTGATGGCTGTCATGAAAATAATGGCAGCGGGGATTCACTTTACGGTGTCAAAAACGCTCTCAAAGGGCTTGTACACAAAACTGCGAATCGGCGCGATGCTAATTCACAACGCAGAAGCTGATTTATGCGATGCGACGTCTCAACGCAGTTTTGTGTACAAGCCCTAAGGCTAGGGCTACGACTTAGGGCGGTGCGTCTTGCTGTGCGTCTTGCAGCGCGGGGCGGCGGCGGCGCCCGAATGTTCCCGCGCCACTCTCCTCTCCGCAAGTCGCACCGCTGCAACTCATCACACGCTCTAAATAACTTCTAACGTTTGTTCTCGCAGCGGTCGTAGACGCAAGACGCAGGTCACGCGAGCGGTGATATCGTGATCAAAGTGTCAGAAAACACACCAACTTACTTTCATAAGTAACGGTTCAGAGACGTCATTCGCCTGTAAATTGCGAACGCTATGTGGCAGCCGCCGCACTTAAATGAAACCGTAGCTTTACGCTACGGGCTACATGAAGACATAAATCTTAACTAAGACGAATATGCGCCAAATTGTTATGTTATGACCAAAACGATCGGATTGTTTACTTTCAACTATTTGCATCAAACAGTAATCGTTCCCATTATTATAGGTGTCCGTATAGTACGGGTTTGGGTTCAGACCAGCTATCTCTAATTGCTTATCGCATTTTCGGTAAATAATCTGTTTCATTTGACAGTTCAACAACATTCTTTACGTTGTTGAGCAGATTTTTTTTCGAACATGCGAGCCAATTGTTTGGCAAACTCTTTTAAAATGAATCATATTGTGATTGATTGTGCATTACGCAATTGGTGCTGATGAACTAAAGGGCCGTCTTATCCGCTAACGGCGCAAGAAATGTTTCCCTTGTTTTGAATCAATTTTCTATCTGACTACCGGCTGGTTTGACTCTGGGTCCCGAACATATCCAAGCCGGAAGCATTCATCAGTTTGAGTTGTCTTTAAACTTTAGAGTCCGACCTTAATTAATGGTGATACCTTTTCAAAACTACAATAAAACCAAAGTTTGCAAAAAACCTCAGAAAAATATACCTATCATGTAACAATTTTGTAATTATGCTAATATCCGCAAAATAGCTCAAAAACCAACGTGTAATCGATTCTACTTTAAATCTTCAAAGAAAAATCCATATAATCCAACATATTTCTATAGTCAAAAGTATTTTAACAACGAACAATAAAGCAGAAATAACGGAAAACATCTGTTTCCAATGTGCAGAACCTCTGGAGGATTATGATTTATCTCGGCACTCCAACTGTTGATAAGACGAAACATTTCGACCAAGACGGTGTTGAAAACTGTATAACATATTCCAGGTCTAGTGTTGCGTAAATTGTGAATAGATCTCGTAAAAGTAGCCTTGTATTCACCGGTCACCAGAAAAACTATTAATCATCATTTATTTATTAGAGATAGCACCGTATCAGCTGCTTATTACACGACTGCCCTTTTGGGCAAAATAAAACATTATGCTCATTTTTAAGAGTATAATGTTTTTTTCTCAACAGTTGATCCGGATTATTCAGCTACATGTTCATGCACAAACGTCAGTCACGTCAAAAAAAAGTCGCCGCCGTACAGCAGGCGTAGCATGAGCACCGTTTTGTCGACGGAAGAGTAGACAAAAATGACGATTCCTGTAGACAGTAGACAGTACGAGACGGCAGCAAAGTAGAAAGAGTCAACTGCACTTTTTACGAAATTCACTCTTTTACATAATTCGACTCAGAATTCTTTGTTTTGTCATAGGATTTATCGGTTGTCAGTGTGATTTTGACAGTAAGGATAGAAAACTTTCTTCCGAAAAAGTCTACCTGAACCAATGACGTATTATTATATAGACACGTCATAAACCAACATCACGGCGCTTAAAAACGGCAAAAATACTAGATAGCTACTTATACGCATGAAGAAAGGGAAAGAAAATATGACACCGTACGGCGGGATGCCTGTTGCTAGAGGGAGATAAATATACATCTTAGTACGTAATTTCGTATATCTAAATTAAAAACAAACGTAGTGTCGCGCGACAGGTTGGTGCGTAACTAAGCGCGATGTGGCCAATTGGCTTCATTTCATGTTGTCATTTTAGAGTGCGGACAACGTATCTATAGTTTTATATATCATTGACCTGAACCCTGGACACACACACTCACACATTTTGTCTTTCATTTCTAACGATCTTCGTTAGAAATGAAAGACAAAATGACAGATTGTAGAAAGATTTCTACGGTGGATGTCAAAAATGAAGAAACGAACTATCACTTTGTATAGAAAAAACTATGTCTATTCTTCGTAGAGATAGAAAGCGCCATGCTACGCCTGCAGACACGTAAAAAAAACGTTGCTACGTAGAAGTTTTAGGACGTTTGGCTACACACATCTGTCACATCACTAGTCGTGTCACCGGCAAGTCAAAACTTGTATTATTGCTACGAACAAATCATGGATAGCCGAGGCGTTGCTATGACTGAATGATGGAGTATCTGGGGGCCTAGACAAAATCCCTTTTCTGTAAGCGTTAACGCCAACGGAAATATAAAATTGTATGTAGTTGACAGTAGCAGTCACGTGACATCTCTAAAGCTAATGTCAACTCCATACAATTTGATCTTTCCGTTGGCGTTAACGCTTACAGAAAAGGGATTTTGTCTGTAGCCTCTGTTCACACACGTCCCTGAAATTGAGGTGACTGATCGGCGACTTGACGTTGACATGACTGACGTGTTTGCATGAACGTATTGCAAACCTCCAGCAGATATCCCAAATAAGAGGCAATTTTTCATATTCGTTAGTTTTTATTCCCTATCATGATTTGGCATACGTCTGGGCAGGTTCTCGAAAAAAACTGGTAATGTGATCTTATGTTGTCACTTCAATTCTCTACAGATTATAAAAGAATGTTATAAAATATTCAAGATTTTCAATTCCCAATTGCTTACTCAAAATTAACGTGCAAAAGTTTTAAGTACCTACAAAAATTATTCTGGTAACTAGGGACCCTATTATTAATAGGTAAGTACTTCGAACGTAAAACTTTCGATATAAAAATTAAAGACGCTACAATATTATTTGCGTTCAGGCATCTTTAACTTCATAAGTATGTGTTATGAGCTTTTGATATTAAAAAAACAGCGCAAGATGGCAACCAGAAAAGAATTTGCTAAGTGTATACTTCGGCAAGCATAAATAGGTACATAAAAACATTTGCTTCCAAAATTGGAGCCAACATTGGCCAATGTTGGCTTTCAATGTTTTGCTTACAAATATTCAATTTTATAGGCACACTACCTACTAACAGTAACTCAACAGGTAATCAATTTCCAAGCCTTTTCCCGACATGTTGCGGTCGGTTTCCAGTCAGCGGCCAAATCAATATTTTACATGGAACGACTGTAATATCCAGAACTGCACGATACCAATATTTTCGGGTTGGTCCTTTAGGGGTATGAGGAACAGGGTGTAAAGTTCACTCGTCCCCCATAGAAAAGGGAGGATCCTCCCTTTGAAGGGTTTTTGTATATATGTCCACTGCACGGTAAACTCTAATTGCGCGATGCAGGATTTTTGTGACGTCAGGATTTTTGTGTGACGTCAGGTCTTGGATGCGTAGTTTGCATGCGGCGATGTAGATTCTCTTACAGAAAAAACGTTCACATTCAAGTCGTAATCTGTCGAACTTGACAAAAATCTTGGTAAATTCATGTTTTTTTAGACAGATTGCAAATGAGATGCGTATATGAACGTTCTTAAAAGTAAGGGAATTGCCCCGCGTGTTTCTAGATCAATTGTTCTGGATGTGCCAAAGAGAGACTTCTAAATATCTGCCGTTCCGTTCTTTTTTCGTTATTTTCTTCATTTATATCTGGAATTTTTAAGGTGACTGCCTCGTTGATCTAGTGGTCGCAAGCGCTACTGCTAAGTTCGAGGTTCCGGGTATGATCCCCAGGTCGGTCAAAGTGTTATTGGGTTTCCATCAGGAATTTCTCAGTAGCAGCCCGGAGTCTGGATTTGTACCCGGTTGATGGCAATAGTGTCGCCCCCTATTACATGGGAAATAAACATAACTACATGGTGAAATGTGGGTGTACTATATAGTAGGTGCACCTCTGCCCAACCCTTCATGGTTTACAAGGCTATGATATTTTATGGTGTACATAATAAAGAGTATTATATCTATTTAAAGGCATGGATAATAATCAAAATTTTCATTTTTCATTCTTACCACAGATAACTTACTAATGTACCAGATTTAAACTTTAAGCGAAATAATCGAGCCCACGAGACCTAAAATGAGGAACAAAGTAAAATAATATTTCCTTGTTTATCTCAGGAGATATCCCTATCTATTTGGGATAAAAAAAGTAGACAGCCTCCGAGGTTTTTGTTAGGCAACTTTCTTAGTAGTATATGTAATGATACTGGTGGTAAAATAAATAATAGCATAATAATATTTCCAACGTAAGGTATTTTAATGTAAACATCTCGAGCTCACACTTTTATTTAAAACAATATTATTATCCTCTTTTAATAATATTAAAACGCTTGTACATATAGTATACTTATTTAATATAATATTAAAAGGCAAATGTACATTATAAATATCGAATTAAATCTAAAACTTATGACACATTAGTAGCGTTGTTCCTCATAGAGGATTTTCATTTGGAATTTCTGAATTAGCATCATAAGTTTCAGTTTGGAAACTTGTGATGCGAATTCAGAAATAGTATTTCGTTCGAGTTCGTGACACGTAATAAATAAAAATATAATCAAGTATGTACTTACTACATACTTTTTTGAGTTCCGTACCCAAAGGGTAAAACGGGACCCTATTACTCAGACTCCGCTGTCCGTCCGTCTGTTCGTCTATCACCAGGCTGTATGTCATAAACCGTGATAGTTAGACAGTTCAAATTTTCACAGATGATGTATTTCTGTGTCGCTATAACAACAAATACTAAAAAACAATTGAATCAATATTTAAGGGGGCTCCCATAGAACAAAATTTATTTTTTGCCGTTTTTATAGATAATGGTACGGAACCCTTCGTGCGCGAGTCCGACTCACACTTGTGTAATACCACTGTGTCTAAGCGGTAAGAAATAAGTGTGTCAAGCGTGTGTTATGCCTATATTACTTAAAAACTATTTGTAATTTAATTTCGTCTCGACGACACAAATCTAAGAGATTTTTTCATTAAGAATAATCTTTAAACTACTCTTAAGGCCTATTAGTACTATCATCATTCATCACCGAAATAAGTTTCGTAAGCAATACCTATACAACAAGAAATACTGAATAACCTGTATACCATAAAGAAACAACTCGATCAACAGAACCTTCTTCGATTCGAAATATAAAACATAAGTGAAATGAGCACACCATCTATGTCAAATAAAGTTGTCTATGAACAGCTACTACGACCCATCTACGATATTAGAGACATTGCAAGTCTGTTGCGTAGCCTTCTAACCAGAGACTTTCTTATTTTTAACCGACTTCTTCAAAAAGGAGGAGGTTCTATGTTCGTTTGTATGTAGGTATTATTATTATTTTTATTTTTTTTCTTCGAAATTTTCGCCAAATATGAACCGATTTAAAATAAATCTTTTTTAGTTCGAAAGGGTTTTTTTTGGAAGACGGTTTTTTTTTTGTAAAAAGTTTTTTTCTTAACTCTTCTTGTTGTTTATCCATGGACCTCTGGAGCTGGAACCACATACAACAAACGCATCGTCCAGACAGGCAAAATGAATACTGGCTCCAAAAAAAAAACAGACATGCTTTAACACCAGTTACACCCTTTTTGGTGTTATTATAATAACACTGGTGCTTTTATTTACTTAAAACAAAAAAAAACACGGTTACATCTAGACTCGTAACAACATGAGTGGCTACGAGTATTAATTAAGGATGCATTATGTAACGCGAAATGAGGCGAAAATGATGAGTGTTGTGCCTTCCATACGTAGTTTCATTTGTTAGAGCTTTTAGCAAAATTGTTGCAGCTCTTGTACCGTAAAATGTAACTGAGTGGTGATTGTATGTACCTACAAACTTTCAACGTGTTTTATAAAAATGAAAACGTGTATTTGGTAAAAAAATTGGAGTGGAAAATTCTTTCAGTACTAGTTTAATTTAGGAAAATAGTGTTTAACTCCAGTCATATTAAATTATTTGAATACTCCTACAATATAATGTCTTACTGTGCATTAGGGTTACTAATAAAAAGTATGCCATGAAGGCATGAGTTTACATGCTTCGGAAGTGAAATAACTTGTAGGTCAATACTTCGCAAATAGAAAACGAAAATCTATAAAAATAATTAATAAAATGCTGTTCGTCGGTAAGCGCTTCACTTGAGAACGGCAGGACCGATTTAGTTATTTTTAATAGTTCCTAATAGCACAAATTAGGTTTTTATAGAAAAAAAAAACAGTTAAAATTCTCGAAATATTTCAAATTCGGGAAAACTGAACGTCCTTTTTTCTATGGGACTTTTCTGATTTTTATATAATTATACTAATAGGACGTCTCTGTTGGATCAGCTAGTTATAAAAATAAAAATATACCATTAAATTGATAAACAGTCCATTATGAAAAATAATGAATTACTCAAAACATTTATCCATAAAAAAATATAAATATTTCAATTATTATTATAATTACCGAGATAAACAAACAATAAAGCATTATTAACAGTTTTAAGAACAAGCTTATCAGCTAATAGTAGCTTATTATGAGACCATCGACCCATAAAAACATAATAATAGATATAATAGTCAATAGAAACATTCAACTCCCTGTTTATCTCTGTTATGGGAACTGGTATGGGTATGTTTATACTTTTAGATTAAAACAGAAGGGAATACAAAAAAATAGAATGAGGAATGTGAAGGGATCGTTTGTCTAATATAAAAATAAAAAGTTACTAGATACTTTACTGTGTTTTTGTTTAAATCAGTTAAACTTTTAAACTTTGTTTGTTTTGCAAGCATGCGCGGTTGGTTCATTCAGTCCCTATAAAGCGCAATGTTTTGTTTTACAGACTCTTTTTTTGTTGGTCTGAGGTGCCAACACATTTCTTTATCAACTAATGGCCAATTCCTATAAAATACGGACCGTTATTGGTTAAAATTAAGACTCTCGTATCTTTACCAATAATGAAGCAAAGAGCTCATAGCTTTGCATAGTAGACCCTCCCGTATGGAAGTAGCTATCTCAGGTAAAATTTGCTTACGAATCTTTTTATAAGCCCATTTTGGCAATAAAAAATGTTACCATTGGTAAGCAAAACGATACGTTTTTGTTTATAGGAAGCGAGCATATATCTTCCCGGCTGTCATTCATAGATCTTTGACAGTCGCTACGGGTAGCCAGTCTTATCAAGAAGACCAGAAATACATAGGTTGATGGCACTCCGTGGACGAGCTCCCTCCCTCCTAAAAAGCTCTTTAAATGGGTATTAATAATACCTATCAAGTAAAAGAAGTTTATTTAGATTTAAATTTAAAAAACATAAGCTAGATTATGAATTACATCCGCTTTGTAAATTAATGTAGCGCACAAGAATTCAGGAGTATACTTTCAAAATAAGTAGTGAAGAAGTTCTTTAAATTATATAGTGTGAAGACATGTCTCATCCCTAGTACAAAATGACCTGTTCTAAAAATATCCAATTATGTACCTAGTTAATGCGTTTATGAAACTATTATTAGCGATGAGTGTCAATGCATCATCTGTTACTAATTTGCCAATCCTGAAACCTTTGCCAAACTAAATGTTCGAGTTAAAGATGAATACTATTGAAACTTGCCGAGCAAATCGAGTGAGCTGATATGTTTTTCATTTCCTATTCAATACAGACAACATTTTACATTTATAACAAAAAGGAAATAGAAAAACCTACATACATTTAAAATAAATCACACCCTCCCTAAACTTGAGGTGTCACAGACTAAAAATACAGCCTGTAACAGAAAAAGAAATGTGCCAGTAAGTGATATTTATTCTGCGAGTGTTGCGTGGCGTATGTTATGTTGTGTCATAAACCCTCGGAATTATGTCGTGTTCGTGACAATATGGGGCAGTAGCTCACGAACAAATCCGAACTGTTTCTAATTTTGAGAACCATGACATCATATTTCGATGCATTCGATCATTGAGTCACTTTGCTGTACATATTATGTTAACGTTGCTATTTACGTTTTTTTTTTTTATTTCCTGCGTTAAGCATGGGTTTGAATGACAGATGCAACATGGTTTGTTTTAAACTGTTGGAGCTGAAATGACGATTATGACTCAAAAATTTTACCTATACTAAACACTACTCGCAATGTTGCTTCGACGAAGTACTGCTCGAAATGTACCGAAGTTCGAAGTACGTGACTATACACTCGTGGAAAGAACTACACGACGCTTCGAGTCCTTGGACTTGGTCCGACAACGATCGGAAGTTGCCCGAAGCGAACCGAAGTGAGTTCTACACTCTCGTCAACTTCGCGAGTAGTGCAGTGCGGCTTTTATGTTTTTCTGATTAGAAGATGACATGAGCTGTAATACCATGACAATCACTAAAGTATTTACAAGTGATAATGTCTTGACAGAGTTCTGTGACAAGAACTGGATAAGAATTTTAACAGTCAGACATCATCTGTCTTAACTGAAAGAGACATGAAGGCCATAAAGTATTTTCACAGCTTCAATAGCAAAGTTTCAGGTGAGGCTAGGCAGGAGCAGTGGTGGCCCAGTAGTAATAGCCCCCCGACTTAAGAGTTGTTTGACGTGGGTTCGAAATCTGGCAGGCGCTTTATTTTTTTTTGTAAATAATTTCATCACCACTGCTCTCAAAACGGTGAAGGAAAACATCGTGAGGAAACCGCCATGTCCTAGATCCAAAAATTCGAAGACAAGTGACATCTAGCAACCCGCACTGGGCCCGCGTGGTATAGATTACAGCCCACTCCCTGTCTAAGAGAAAAAGCCTGTGTCCCAGCAGTGGGAACATTGTAGGCTGATTATGTAGGTGAGGGTAGATTTTTACGTTTTAAAGTGTAAGAAAACCAATGCAAAAATAGTAGGTACTGAACCGAATGATACGTATTCAGAATCACCTATTAATAAATTATTTCCCGCTTTTCTTAGTCACCCAACGTTTACTCTAATCTCCCTATTTTTAGACTAGTTAATCACACAGCTATTTTCTCACGAACACTTTCAAACGGTCGGTCTGTTTATCAATTGTGGTCGGTCCCGTAAAGTCAATGGATTCATCAAGAGAACAGCTGATATCTAAATCTGTCGTGAGCATGAGATCATTCGAAATTCGAATATAGTGAACTATGCTTTATTGGTACGGCTGTTTAAGAACTTTACACCTATTGAGAACAAGCCAGTATTAAGTTGTTGGGTTTTCAAATGTTCCGTTACAGTTTTTTTTTGTAGAAATAAGAAAAGAGACTCTTAACTTTTTATAAGTCGGAATTGATAAAGCTTGATGAAGAATGGATTGTGCAATAATTATAATGCAATACTCCTTGCACAGATTTGTCGCCTGTGTCGAACTGAGTGTTTTGTGTCCTGTGACCTGTGTAATATTTGTATGCCACATACTGTGGCAGGACATAGATATGTCTATTTGCCCTGAGAATAACGAACACCACAAAAAAAGAATTATCCAAATCTGTCCATCTGTTCTCGAGTTTTAGCTAAAATTTGTAACATATATCCTTTTTTTTTGTGGGTGGGAAATCATCAAATGACTTCTCCCGCTCTGGACGAAGCCGGAGGGCGTGTCAGACTTTTACTGATTAAAACCCAACCGTGTTCCTTCAGTTGCCTGTTACCAAGAGGTATCCCTTTCGGACTTTCCCGCAACCCTGGCAGGCATCGGTCCTAACAAACCCCAACAATATATCCTGTGTGCACAATTGATTTGAATTAATAAGAAAGAAAGAAAGAAAAATGCGTTGTCACACAAAAATTTATGTTTTATAGAGGATATTATCTTCTTTAAATTTCCAATGGACAAGAATGTTTTTCATAAATTAATTCTTTCACATAATTCCTACAGTTAGGTAGGTACCTACAGAAATATTGCCAACACTAACCTTCGACAGCCGACGTTTCCTATTTAATAGCTAACAAATAACGCAGTAGTACGTTTTATTTGGCACTTACGACTTCCTCCATAAACTCGGCATCTGAACAATTTTCTCGTTTCGTTCCTTAGGGTTCAGTTCCCAATTGGAGTTCCTAATGTAATTGGGTCTCTCCTGTGTATTCTTATTAGAAGTTCTGGATTAACATTGTGCTGCGTCAGAACATTGTACCTAATAGAAACTGCTAATGATCTGTGAATCTAATGGGTGTTGCGAAATTGTCCTGTAATTTCTGCCGACCGTATACAACATTATTTTTTGTTTATGCTAAGCCCTTATGTACTCAACATTTTGAACAACTTTTTCTATGGGACGAACCTTGAAATCGCGAAAAAAAAATCAGCTGTTCCATACATTTGTGTTCACTTAAATCGACAAAATGTAGGGAACTGCTGATTTTTTTTTTGCAATTTCAAAGTTGGTCCCATAGAAAAAATTGTTCAAAATGATGAGTTCAATGACCCCTTTTCGGGTTCAGCATGAACAAAAAATAATGTTGTTTATGACACATCGGGATTTTGAAAGTGACTGTCAGTCGGGACACAGACGATGATCTTGAAAGCTGAACTTTTTGACATTACAAGCCATGTCTTTATTTTGCGAGGTAGCTGATTCCAGAAAGTCATTTCCCGTAATAACGCTTAAACTAAAACAAACAAAAAACGCTTTAACTAGTCAGTGAAAATCAATATCAAAAACTTGTCAAAAAATTACGAAAACTAGAGGTATTTTGACAGATTGAGATTGAGATTATAATGCTAACGTTCTTAAAAATACGATTTCTCGTCTGAGTTCCTACTAAACTGCTAGAAACAAATGTGGGATCACCAGCTACACATTTGGCAACATGGGTAAGTGAAAACAATCTTCATTCCCATCAAAACTGACAGAAGTTTTTTCGGCTTGCGGTAGGAGTTGACTGGTAGAAATCGTCACGTTAGGAAAAAGCGTTATTCTTCATGCGACTTTCTCTCTCTCCACCTCTTTCTATTATACAACATTATTTTTGTTTATGCTAAACCCGAAAAGGGGTCATTGTACTCTAAAAAAATCAGCTGTACCATACATTTTGTCGATTTAAGTGAACACAAATTTGTATGGAACAGCCGATTTTTTTTTTCGCGATTTCAATGTTAGTCCCATAGAAAAAGTTGTTCAAAATGATGAGTACAATAACCCCTTTTCGGGTTTAGTATAAACAAAAAATAATATTGTATACGTGTGTATAACATTGTATTTTTTTTTAAGTATTTACTTCTCTTTTCCTTTCTAAATATCCATGTAAATAGCATCAAATGGTATGTCTATACCTCTATTTGTTACTGTAATTTCATTACAGAACTTGAACTAGGACGGCTAAAGTCGCATTATATTGAAATTCTTGCTCCGTACATCTTAGAGAGCTTAGTCTGAACTGAACCTGATTGCTCTCGTTGATTGATCTATGTTTACTGAAGCGCTCCCATAGAAAATAGTACGCAGTAGAAATAGTTCCAGCCATAAAATTGTATTTATCTCCTTATCACATTTTTGGAAAGCGGTGATGGCCCAAGGGTAACGGACGCGACTTACGAGTTGTAAGTCGTCGTGTGGGTCGGAGTTTCGAATCCAGACAGGCGCTTACTTTGTGTAAATTATTTCATCACCATTGCTCTCAAAACGTTAAAGAAAAACATCGTGAGAAAACCGGCATGTGAAAATTCGAAGGCATGTGACATCTACCAAACCCGCACAGGACCCGCTGCCCACTCCCTCTCACCGAGTGGAGGCCTGTGTCCCAGCAGTGGGAACATTTTAGGCTGACTATGCTAAACACATTGCTAGCACCTTAGTAACATTTACCTATTTTTTTGAACAAATACACTATTCACTTGTAAATGTGAAATAAGTGTGCTGTAGCTATCACACACTTTGTTACTCCGTAGTATTGGGTTATCTCACCCAAAAGAAAGTTCTCGTCTATCGCTATCCTCTTTAACCCGCCTTTGTAATTAAAGATTGTATTATTTTTCCGTACTAGGTTATCTGTGGGACGTCCCGTCGTGTTTCTGTTTATACACAGTCTAGCAAACTTTCCGGATGTCTGGCTAAATAAACTAGAATAGAGGCTATTTTGCGCCCAGACAAACATTTCGGTTACTCGGAGAAATTCTAGCGAATGAATGTTGAGAAAAAAAATAAAATGAACCAATAAAAGGAAATTGAACGAGCCTGCACAAGATGACGACAATGAGACCAAATATTGTAAGACTGATTAATTTTGTATACTCAAGCGCACATTTGTTTTTTTTAGGGGGTGAGGCAACTATAGACAGATAGGCAGTAATTTAGTGTATTCCCTACAGGTTGTCACTTGATTGTGAAAATTAATATTAAACAGTTAGTAAAAGACTGTAAGAAGGATTATGCACTTTCAGTTAGAGGACATTTGACAATAACTATACAATTTACCACTTTTAATTAATTTATTTTTTATGAAATTCAATGTATAATTTTTTATTTTTCTTAAACTATTATTTTTTAACTATTATATCATGTAAATTTTCTACAAATTTTAATATGTAATGTAAATCTTTAATAATGTCAATCTTATATTTAATGTTAATCTAAATTTGTTAATGTATTTTTTATTTTTATTTCTTTATTTCATTTTTCATACTTATAAATTATATTTTTAAATATTAGAATAAAAAATTATATAAAACATTTAAAAATATAAAAAATAGTAGCCCACCGGTATCGGGAACAGGGTCCAAGCTACCGGCGGTCAGGGCTCCAGAGAGAGGAACCTCCTAACGATGTGAGCCGTGTCCAGGAGTACAGCTTTCTGAATCAAGCCCTTAATCCAGCTGCCCAACGAGAGCCTCCTTAGGTGTTGGTCGAGGCTCTTGGCAATTAAGCCATTGGCTGATACGACTATCGGCACAATGATCGCAGAGTCCACATCCCACATGTCGACAACCTCGTGAGCCAAGTCAAGATACTTGATTTGTTTATCTTTCTCGGCCTTCACGAGGTTCCCGTCATGCGGGACCGTTATGTCAATGATCATTGCGCGCCGCTCTGTTCGATCCACCACCACTATATCAGGCTTATTGGCAACAATAGTACTGTCAGTGATGATGGATCGATCCCAGTACAATGTGATATTTCCATTTTCGAGAACTGGGTCGGGCATGTACCTGTAGTACGGCACTTCCGATTCCACTAGGCTGTATTTTATTTTTATTATAATTATACTAATAATAATAATTCTTAATTCTAATTATATATTCAGAGCATGTGTACTCAATAATGTGTAAGTTGTGGTTACCTGTAACTGAGTTTGCATTACAGGATATTTTATGTTTAAACTAGTCATATTATTGTAAAAGATAGTTGTAATGTATCTCGTTGGTAATCCTTAAATAAATAAATAAATAAATAAGGATTTACATGTGTTCTGAAGGAGATGGTTATCTTTGTCAATACTTAAAAATAATAGCGCGAGATCTTACTGGTTGTACAAGACTAAATTACTGTTGTTTTTCCGCGTTTTACTATGCACGCTCAATGACATCACTACCCTACATTGGACTTTACCAAAATGGTTAACAATTGGACAATGGCTATCGCTTTCATATACAGTGTAAGCCATTCGTTTGAACGTTTAGACACATACTAATAATGGAAGTGATTTTTTGTATTGTTTTGATTCCTTATATGCCTCATTGTGAAAGTAGTTTTCTGAAATAAAACGCTGTTAAACTTTTTGGTCACAACTTTCTTTTCTTCCAACTTGGTTTCAAATCTATCGGTATTGTTTCAAGATTCATGAAGCAATGTATTAGAATACTGGGGTTCATTATTACAATTCATTCAACAACTCACCTCTCACATATTTATTGATACGGGAACCAAGTTCATTTCTTATAAAAATTGATATATCAAGTTTAGTTCTTCATTGTTCGTATCGGTATCACTTTTATTATCTTGCAAGCGTATCCGTTTATCGTAAAAGAAAGTATTTTTATTGCTCTTCCGGCTTTCAACATCATAACTAAAAAGGAATGTACATTGCTTTTGATCACTCACAAGTTATTACTGTCAGCTAACAGTGACGTCATCATAAATATTTCCACGCATATACACATGCGTTTCATAGAAGCGCGCCTACGATTGTTTGGTTTACCTCCTTACATGTTTCGTCATCGTTTACTTTGCATTCAATTTAAGAATGACCGTTGCCATATTGTGACATTTTAGCTGTCAAATCTTACTTCAAGTTTGATAAATTCTGCGGCTCATAGTTGTTACTAGTGAGTCTGAATACGTAATGTAACAAACCTACGATATTCGTAGATGTTACAAGATCATCATTATGATAACACGATTCAATTTGCGATGACAGATGTTGGGATTAGAGGCGAGATTTATTTTGACATAATAGAGACTTAAGTTATTCATGAGATTACTTTATATACTCTTTGTTAAAAAGGTTAGATTATATTCGTAGAAGTTGATTGACAAAGGTTTTACGTCAGTCTTCAATTATAATAATAATGCAATCGAGTGTTGAGAAGCAACAGCCGAGCGATATGACATTGAGTGCCGAAGATGGGACATTATATCAAAATTGAGTTGAGGATCCTCAGTGTTACTATCAATCAATCTAAAGCCGGCTCATATCAAAAATCCAATTGCAGTTGCAATTTCACACAGAAAATTGGTTTAGAACCTCATACCAATGTACTGATTGAGACCGACGGAAATAGGATTTCATGGACTTTTCAAATCAAGTTGCCGTTTGGAAGGGGTTGACAGAAATAAAGTAAGACATCTCGTTTAAATCGCAACGTTTCTTCTTTACGTAAATCTTCATCTTATCCCGGTTCCTATATTGAAATACGAACAGTTTGAATGACCGTAGGTACTTGGAAGTTTCTAAAACGCGACTCGTTTGTATTTGGTAATTTCAATCTCTTTGAAAAGCTAATGTCCGTATCATTAACAGATGTAAACAATACATAATATGTCTTATTTGTATGTCTCCATTCATCAGTATTTTGGAATGCATGTCTATTGATGTTGTTGTTTAGATACATTGATGTATTGGAATTGTAAACATTTGTTGCAGGTGACTTAAAATTCTATTGAAATTGAAATCCATTGTATTCGAGCTGTTTGAAGTATTCCTAAGAGGGAGGAATGGGGGAACTGATACACATATATGCCTGGTACACATACAAATCAAGGATGGAAATTTCATATCATAAGGGACATTGGATTTATATACGAGTATGTCCCTTATAACATTTAAAATTTCCACCGTCGTAATGTGCAGGAACATTTAAAACTAGAGAGAGTTCAATTTCATAAACCTTGAACAAAAAATTTAGCAGCAAAACACACAGTTTCCAATAAAATCTGTTTCAATGAGGATAGAATTTTAGATCGATTAAAAATAGTTCAAGTTACTTCATCAATAAGTTTGAAATAAATAGCTATCCCAAGACACGGTATGTTTACAAAAGCATCTATCGTGGGACTCTCTTAACACAAGAAATTGAAACTGTCGCAATAGAACCCGAAGAAATTGATGGATTTGTAAAGAGTCTAAACAAAAAATGTTTATTTTCTCATGTCCCATGAGAATGAAACTGGCGATTCTTGATTAAAAGATAACATTATTGAGACTGGGGAACTAGACATTTTTAACAACAAAACAGATAGATTGTTTACTTAAATCTTTTTATTCGAAAACCCATTGAAATTGTGTTATGAAACTCTCATTCTACTGCCTTTATCCTAGTTTATTTTGGGTTTTTTTATTATTTATTTAGTATCAGTTCTATACAATTTTGTCTATATAAAATATAATGTAATACAACTACTTACTGACTTAAATTAATAATAATAATTATGTACAAGTATATAAAGAAAGGGGGAGAATGTCTTGAGTAGCATGTCTTCATTGCATAATTATGTATAATATCCATCAGGCATCATCTTAGTTGTACTCCCTTCTAACCCAGTCCCGTCTCTTTCTAGCTAGAACATAGCTATCAATATCCATACTCCAAACTGTACTCGTAACTCTCATACTCCGTATAATATTATACGTTGATGCAATAGCACAAAGTTGCCGATAACACGATTAAAATATCTCACAGTTTCGGACATTATTTATTGTGTTATCCCTTCTGACCGCGAATATGTAAATAGGACTAAAGTAAACAAACCTTACGGACATGTGTAACGAGATGGTTTGTGTATAGTGTTTATCTACCTACGTACTATAAAATGTAACGCCTCACAAATGTTGTTTGTAGAACATTACCCAAGGGTTTTGTGTAATGTTTTTGTAATTTGCTCCAATAATTTCAGCTGCTTATTTGAGAAGGAAGGTGTCATCACCACCTAAGCATCCCGTTCCTTGCCCTATTCGCTTTAGTGTCATGTTTCCCAGGGGGCTTAAAATAGTTACGTTGGCAGAATCATAATGGGAAAATATTATGAATCATCGTAAAATGTCACAAACTGACAATTCATAATAAATGATCTGCGTACGATTCATATTACGAAATAATTCAACTGTTTCACAGTTTTCTATGGAGATTCGTAAAATGATCCACATAATTTTATTATGTATTATCATGAATTGCTTTTGTGTCAGATTAGAGGAATTGCTAATGACAGCTGGAAATTCAATCGCTTCAGCTGGAAATGAAATGCTTTTAGAGGAATTGCTAATGTGGCTGTTTTAGGCCCACTGGTCTGTCAAAACCTCATTCAAGCTCTACCCGTGACCCAGTAGATCATCCAATTAAGGCTGTTCCGGTCGCAATTAAAGCTTGGCCGTCCAAACAATACTGCAAAAAGCCGTATCAATCATTTTACCACATTTTGAAGCAATTTTAGTGATCATTGATGACCTGAGGTGAAACTTTATTGCCATTTTATTAGCTGGTAAGAAAGAGCACAGCGTGTGGTAAATCAACTTTATAACCCCATACAGAGTTGTCTGTTGTTATTGCCTTGTTTTGGACCCGTTACAATGTTGTTTGTCATTTGAGTCGTTTTGTTTTTTAATAAGTAGATCTTCAATTTCAAAGAGAAAACAAAAATTGTATTTATAGTAGTATAATTTCAAGTAGCTAACTCGTATATAACTATATAAATAGACACACTTACATATACAAAGGTACTTCTGAAGCATAGATTTTTTATAAACAGGATACTCAAAGTACTCTTGCAGTACCAAAGCTAATCTAATCTTACGTCCTTCCCATCCTGTGCATGAGTGGTCTTTGAAACAATATTAGAATATGAAAGGGCGGGTTATTAAGCCTGATTGATGGCAAACCCTGAGAGTATGGTGAGTCAGACGCATATTGTTTTCTTTTGTTGTGAATTTTATGTCAATTCTGGCTGTGTGAATTGATTTACTGTTAACTCTACTGCTCCTTATTTATGTCATAAAACGTTTAAAAATCTGTTCTAAAACAAAACTAAAGAACATCTCTGAATTAAAACAAAAAACATGTAAATTGGATCAGTGGTTCTGGAGTTATAGGTGCTCTAACAGACGGATAGACAGACAGAGAGACCTTGCGTTCTGTACGAGTTGAGATAAACCCCCTTACCTTCGTCATGATAACAGGGATAGGGTGATCCCATTTTCAGCAGTGAAGCTACGAACTGTAGGTCATTGAACATATGTACAGTCAGGCTAAGTGAATCATGACCCACTTTGACGATAAATCGTTTGAAACCGTCATAATAACAAAAATTTCCCTCCTTTACAGTGCATGCCGCACTTAGGACGTTTTAAATACTAAGCAATCTATGTCAATACGGGTAGGAGATCTATACAATTTTAACCTTTGTCATCACTGCAATAGATAATATTTTAGATAAAGCATAATAATCCTATTTTGAATCCAAACTCTTTGGAATTAAATTAACTATAACTCAGAACAAATGTTTTTTTCTTTTTCAAAACCATGTTCGATTAAATGACAAAGAGTCAAAAAGTCACTCAGAAATTGGTGTCAAATATTTTTTTTTAAAAGCTCTTATCAAAGATGGAGACTGCAACAGATAATTCTCTGTGTAATTAAATGGCAGATGACAAGATCGTTACCAAGGAAATGTATGTTTACGCGAATGTCGACCTAATTGTATTTGAATGTATAAAAGAAAATAAGCTTATGGTGGGTCAGAATTCAATTTTTTCGACTATGCATTTCTATATAGCTTTCTTGTATATTTTCCTGAAATTTTATAATAGCCGTTCTAAGAAACCATTAGTTCGACTTTCACGCAATAATGTCTTTTACCGAACGTATTTTGTGTACAGATTTTGTGTAATAAGACTGTAGGTAGGTTTTGTATTGGGTAAACAATTGTTTTTCTTATCCTCAATTGCTACACGTGGAATTTATAAGATCAGCCGGTCTATTTTATAAAAATCCCACTGTGAAAAGTTTGGTGAAGTCAGCTTGAAGTGAGCTGTCATTTCTGTAAAAAACTTACCGTAAAAACTAAGAGTCAGTTCACACCGCGACGTGAAGCGACGAGACGCTGCGCGCACTTTTTTAAAATTATCGAATTTATTTTCTTCACAAAAAGGTATAATTTCAGTGCGAGAGTTGACACGTGTCAAAATACGATGAGATGCGCGGTGCTGCACAGCGCGTGTACCTTATTTTGACGTAAATGAATTCGATATTGTATCGGATTATAAAAAAGTGCGCTTCGTCTCGGTGTGAACTGACCCATATGTGAAGTGAGCTGTCATTCCACCTGATACTAGGGATTGACACTATTGACAGCTCTCTTCACGAAAGTTGTGACGGTGAGATTATTACTGAATAGCACCGGGGATTGGAACAATTGACAGCTCATTTTAAGCTCACTTCTTCTAAGCCTACGGTGAGATTTTTTCAGAATAACAAACAGCTGTTTAACAAACATCACTAATTTTTAATATGGTTAAGCCCTAATGTACAACCAGCGCACCCTGTGCATTTAGCCCCAGAGCCACCTTTCTAAGTGCCACACCTACACAGCATGACCTACTCTGATAAAGTAATAACTTAGTGTTAATACGTGAGAAAATCAATAAATGTAATATACAAAGTGTCATTAAAATGACTGTAATCCTGAAAAGGGGCCATTATCACACAGACCCATCATTATTTACAACTTTTACTAATACTGAAATCGCGAAAAAGAAATCTGTTGTCCTCTACATTTTGTAGAGTTATGCGAAAAAAAATGTGGAGAAACTGTTTTTTTTTTTGGGATTTTAAGTTCATTCATTTTCATCCATTTCTGCAAATATCTCTCTATTTACCATCGGTACAATGAACAAAGTGCATTTTTATCCTAGGCCGCATTAACTTTTGTCGGTTCAGTCCCGTAATAAAAGATAAGTTCAAAATGAGTAGGTACCTACATTTACCATTTTTCAGATATTTTATATACCTTGTATACCAGAATAGTTTACTAAAATGATTCTTGCTAGGCATTATACAAGATACTTAAGTCGATAATAAATAAAATCAACTAGGTAAGTCATCCTCATCCTGTCCTCAACTAGATTTTGGAACAATATTAGCATATCAAAAGGCAGTTCGCTTATTTAGCCCGATTGATGACGGCCGAAGCCCGTGTGCTGCATAGAAAGTGGTTTCGGTACCAAAATGTAGATGCATTTTGTTATGCATCACCTATTAATGTTAAACAGACAGTATAAGGTTGGGTGCAGACAGAAGTCGGTTTAAAATATTTGTTGCAATATATTTTGTAGTAAAGCAGTGGTGGCCCAGTGTTAATGACCGCGACTTACGAGTTGCAGGTCGTAAGTTCGAACCCAGACAGGCGCTTTACTTTGTGTGAAGTATTTCATCACCACTGCTCTCAATACGGTGAAGGAAAACATCGTGAGGAAACCAGTATGTCGTAGAACCAAAAGATTCGAAGACTTGTGACATCTACCAACCCGCACTGAGCCCGCGTGGTAGATTTCGGCCCAGTTCCTCTCGCTGAAAGAAGGCCTGTGTCCCAGCAGTGGGAACATTATAGGCTGGTTAATGTTAATAATTTTGTAGTAGTTTTGAAGGCAAAATTGTTTTTTAAATGTCAATGTCTAGGTGTAAAGGTATTATCGTTATTGTTCTGGGTTGTGGAGATCAGATAGGCAGTCGTTCCATGTAAATTATTCGTATTCAGCTGCATCCAGTTAACTGGAAGCCGACCGCAACATACATAGTTGGGAAAAAGCTAGGCAGATTGATTTATTAATGCTAAACCGACAGTGTAAAGTTGGGTGCAGACAAGCTTTAAAATCTTTGCTGCAATGTATTTTGTAGTAGATAATGTTGAAGGGAAAGTGTTTTTTTAAACGTCGATATTTTTTTTATTTTTGTGGGTAGGAATCTTCCAATGACTTCTCCCGCTCTGGGTGGAGCGGAAGGGCGTGTCAGACTTTTACTGACTAAAACCCACCCGTGTTCCTTCAGTTGCCTGTTGCCAAGGTCCCGGTATCCGTTTCGGACTTTCCCGCAACAATCGTCGATATCTTGGTGTACGGTTCCAAAATGTTGGTCCTTTCAAACGTAGGTACCTGTCAAGACGCCGTGATGTTTTTTCGAAAGTTAATTCAGTTTTCCGTCAGGCAAGATCGAGGTAAAGAGCTGGCCGAAATTACAATAAAAAAAATTGAATCTATTGTAAGTTACTCTTCAAGGTAGGTGGTTCCGTAGCCGACCGCAGCAGCAGGCGACTTCATAGAAATTAGATTAGATTTTTGTTAAATACGATAGAAACCAGAGTGTCGCCGTCGCCTGCAGCTGCCGCCTGCGGTCGGCTATGGAATTGCACCTTTAGAGTCAATTAAAGTAGTAGTAGAGGTAAAAAAAATCCAATAAAATTGTTCATCATTCATAAGTTTTCTTTAAAAGCTCTATAAAATTCAAGGCTGACTAGTGACTTTATAAAAATAAATAACTCAGTTTAAAAAAATCTTCGTAATTACAGTACCGAATGAGTCACTACATAAAAATATACAGAAACCACATGTTTTTTTCTAAGAGATAACCCTATGCTGCCGCTATGTCTAAGCTTTAATCGAAACGAGTCACTCAATGACATAATGCACCACCGTTATGAGTACAATAAATAATTAATTCGATATGCAATGACCGCCTGACTCACTGACGGGATAGCGTCAAACCGCTCGTTCGCAAACAACCTATTAATTTATCTTTTATGCGAAACTTTAGTAGGAGCACACAAATATTTCAATGAGACAATAATGTGCAGAAGTCTCATTTGTACCTGTACCCTACAACCCGTGCGCATTAACATGGCACCTGGCTCAATGACGTTTGGAGCTCCCCTCGCTTCCCCGCACGGCGAAGGCGGGGCGCCGCGCGGGTAGCGGGGGGAGTATTGAGTTCCGAGTCAGGTGCCATGTTAATGCGCACGGGTTGTAATTATCATGAGAGCCTTTGACGATCTAGATTGACTATAATAATATATCAAAGCCTCTAAGCACGAACGCGCGACCAAATAATACCAGCCATTGTAAAAAACCCGATGTCATGTCAACACCATAACCCGTGTCAAAATATGAAAGAAAATAACACTTTATTTTACTATTTTTGACTTTAATTCTAGCCAAACCAGAAGCGGGCGCACACGGGACGACTGACATCTGACCTCGACAACCCAATTACTAGGATATACGATATCCAATACATCCATTTTGATCTACTCACATCCCAAGTCACCTATTCTAAATATAGGCCAACCTTTGCATAAGCCACTTTGCATATCATCGCGAATCTCTTCCACGCGCTATCCTAAGCATTTTCTGATGTCAATAAACGCGAAAAGGAACTACACGCAGGAAGCCATTTTCATGGTAAAGTAAATGGAATTTTTTTGAAGCTTTGGGTTGCCAGTTGCGATAGTTTTTGAATGTCAAAACGGTTTTGTGTGAAGACACTTTTAAACCATAGACCGACCGGTCCTTACAATCTCTCGCAGATGAAAAGACATAGATACGACATTCAATTGTAAGCATTTATGATCTTGAACCAATACAATTATTTGAATGTTATTGTTTAGCAAATAGAAAAGCCTTCAATACCCAAGGTCTTTCCAAAACGTTGACCATCTCAAGCATAAATTTTAAGACTTATTACGGCCTATTACATAAGGCTTATAAGACCAAAGCAAGCGTGGGCTTTTGGTTTACCATCAGAAACGCTTATCTAGTAATTTATTCACAAAAAACCACTTCGCATATATAGACCTTCTATACCATATCTCTATTGAGTCATTAATTTATATTTATGTGAACATTAAATGCTGTGCGGTACTACTATCATTGAAGCTGACTGAAAGACCACTTAAAAGTTTTAATTGTTTTTTTATGAATACACAATGACAATGATTACTGAATATTTTATTATGACATTAGAATAAAATGATAATACGTGCATTTGTAATTATTACAAATCATACCATCAAATAGAGCTTTGCAATAATTACTAATACCTATTGCCCAGTGTGCGATTATGACAATAACAGGGTATGAATATAATTATAGAGTTGTCATAGGTTGGTCTATGTTTAGCGATGGACACAATACGCTCGTCTCATAAATACTTAAAAACAGAATTATGTCAGGAATTTCTCAGTAGCAGCCCGGAGTCTGGATTTATGCCCAGTTGATGGCAAAAGGCTTGCCCCATTACTTGGGACCTTTAAACCTATCAGTAACTGACGAGATGTGGGTGGCCACCCCTGCCCCTAACCCTTCGGAGAAATACAGGCGTGATGTTATGTTATATTATAAAACAAAAGACTATCGTAAATTGCTAAGAATACGACCTGACACGTAGGTCGATTATGTCTCATAGAATTAATCGTTTTATATTAAAAATAAAATAAATCGGTCACCACACAAGGAGATCAGACAATACGTAAAGGGTTAGTTAACATATCCATAACAGTGAGAAAGACAATGGTTTCACGGTACACCCCCGCATATAATGCCATCTATATTAAATTATTTTATGTAAGTATTATCATTGAAATAGCCTTGCCTTGACCAATATAATTATAGAAAAAAAAAAGAAGTATATAGCTTGGTTGTCTTTCCGAATTGGAAAGAATACCTTGTCGTGCAAAAAAAAAACCAATTTTTAGGCAATTCACTGGAAATTATTCCTGAACATAGTAGAAATCATTCTGATTAGGCTTGCTACGACTTCAACTGATGTGGCGAGGCAATAAATACATACATTATATACGAGATTTACATCAAACTATGTTCAATTCTATCATGTTCAGCAAAAATTATAACACTCCCCTAGTCAATTTATCATGACTCACAGGATGATAATCCAAGAGCATTGTATTAGATTGTTTTTCATTAACACCTAAATTGTGTGGGAGAAATCAGATATCCTCGACATGAGCAATACGCTAACACTACACAAAGGAACCTTGACCAATATTTATTTAGACTCTCGTTAGTTGTATAGGTTTCTAGACAATAACGCCTCATGCCCATTACACTACTAAAGAAACATACGGAACGATTTTACGTCCTCGCCCGTTTATTTATTCCCCTTTGAAATCCCAATGCACAAAGCTATAGTAAACCATGATGCTATAAAAATCTTATTCGTAATCTCTAAGATTTATACAATCCAACTTGCAGCGGCCTTGGTGGGAGTGTTCTATGTAGTATATTTTTATATTATACTTGTTTTAAAAATGAGGTCAGCTCTAAAAATGCCAATCTACAATTTCAGACAGCAATTGCTTATCTGAATCTTATTTATAAAAAAACACATAACATATCATAACTCAAAAGTGCTGAATGAGAAACATGTAAAAGAAACAAATATAAATCAATGTGCCTAGGTAGGTTTCGCAACTATATTGGGGTCGGCTTCCAGTCTAACCAGATGCAACTGAATACCTGTACTTTATATGGAGCGACTGCCTCTCTGACCTCCACAACACAGTTACTGAGTAACACGATACCCCTTGGTAAGCTACAAACATAAATACCGTAGTATAATATATGAAAATCCATTTTAAATCTGTCACCTGTAATACAGGATACATGACACATACATATTTATTATCTTCATGCATCATTCATAGCAAAACCAAACAACCCGAATGCAAAGTTTTATAACCTAACATCGTAGCTGAATAAAAATGAATGAGTAATGAACGACACCGTTAATGCAGGCAGCCACAGCCAGCTTTGGCGATCGGTGCCATACAGTCTAGCTAATCAAAAGCGCGACGCGACCGCGCCAAACGCTACCAAGAATATATTTACAAATATTAAACGTTGAGATCATCCACTAAGAAGTTCGCCGACGTATTCTGAGAATGGCTGCATTTAAAATTTAGGACTACTGAGGAACTTTAATTGATATTTGCTGTAATAATATTACATGGAAAATGGTACGTTACTGCAAATATTTCAGGTCAATTTCATGGTTCCTGTTTTAGATTATTTCCAAGTAAACGAATGATATGATAGCTTAAATGTGCCGTTTATTGGGATCTCTATGAAAGTCGTTGATCCATAATTTGATACTCAACAATAATCGGGAAAATTTATCGGAAACATCTGTAGATGACGTTTGACCTTTCAGATTCCGAATATCATCTATTTCGCTTTATGATGTAGGTCACAGTTTCACCAGATTTCCTTTATTTGCTGCAAAAGCCGTTGGTAGTTATCTTACGTACCTACTTATCATTAAGGGTAGATGACTTTTACGCAGTCATGAAAAATTCGCATCTGACAATGGAATATTGAGGGCCTTAAACGAGGTAAATTAGTTCTTTGCACTTATATGGCAATTAATATTCCAGATAAAATAATGATAATGATGATGATTGATTGTTTTGTAATAATTTAATATTAACATCATAATAATTAATTGAATGCCTCATTCCATTTAAAATTGTCTAAGGGGCCTCTGCGATTTGGCTTCGGCCCCTCCCACGCCTTCCAGAGGTCCGGGACCCCAGGGTCCCGAGATAAATAAACATAAATATAAAAAAAAAAATTGAATGAATTTGTTATTTTTAATCGGTTGTAAAAATTTTAAGGGTGTATGTATGCCTAAATTAAAAACGATTCGATTTTTTAATTTTGATTTTATGTGATTAATAAGTACTTGCATACTTAACGCACACCTACTTAAAATATTAAAATCTAGGTACAAAAAAAATACCGGAAAACACTGTATGCGACGCGAATTGTTTTCAAATCTAGCTTTTAGAATAAGTCTGTTACAGGTTTGCCTACACAAATGACTTAATTCTCAAATAGTATGTGTCCCATGTCCTTGATGACTCACTTCTCATGACAATGTTCTTATTTCTGCCTTGTTTATTGTTCCGTCGGAATATCAATACTCCCATTTTTAGAAACTATTATGCCATGTATACCTATTTATTTTCTTAGTATTTGCTAACGATATGGTGAAGTGACATCATTCGTGGTGTGTGGTTTGCTTAAACGTTGAATTTATGTAGAAAAATACTGTTTATGTCTTTATTTAAATAACATTCTTCTTATTATCCTTATTTATAGCCTCATTTCTATAAATGTTCTAATTTATGAAAATTACAAGCGGTGGTGAGTGGTGGCCCAGTGGTATCGACCCCGACTGACGAGTTGTAGGTCGTCAATTCGAGCACAAGCAAGCGCTTTTCTTTTTGTAATTTATTCCATCACCACTGCTCTCAAAACGGTGAAGAAAAATATCGTGTGGCCCGCGTGGTGGATTATGGCCCACTCCGTCGCATAGAAAGGAGGCCTGTGTCCCAGCAGTGGGGACATGTCCGATTGAAGCATACTATATGCATGCTACATGAACATTACAAACGAATCTGTTTACTTTCGATTTTCCTGTTTTTGCAAATTATGAAGGGAAATTAAATTATAGTTATTATTAGTAACGTGTAAATATTTATTATTCAAACAGAGAGACTTAGCCAGGAAGGAGGAAATCCAAATATTATTAAATTAAATCATGTCCGATAACAGATAAGCTGCCTGTTTCCATGTAAATATAATATCTAATTAAAACTGCACGTGTCATTTTCCCGGACAATTATTATGGTACCTACCCTATTACGTCGCAGTTCGATCAACATAATTCTCCTGCCCATATTCCCAATGATTTGGGGTCGGCGCAACATGTATTTTATTATATTCTATTTATCGTCATCTCGGTAGTCACCCCCTTTCTAGCCATATCATCGTTCCCACACACAGTCCATCCATCGTTTCTTTGGTATTCCCATTACCGAGAGAATATTAAAAAATATTTATATATCTACTTGGCGACTATGTTGTGATAGGCCTAATACTCTAATACTCCTTTAAGTTTTATAGGGGTATTATGCCATGCAGTTGCACCTACTCAGGAAAAACAAAAAGTTTCATGACCTACTTCGCGTTTATGACTCAATCCAATTGCTGTCTACGTTAAAAAGCATAAAAGAAGACATGACTGATGTACGCCATATCGCTATGCTCGCTGATCGGAAATCCATCAAATTCTGTATAACATTTTATGACGCCAGCAAACGCTGACATGTGAATTTTAGATATTGAAGACCCATAAATATTGTGCACTATTTTTTAGGCGAATGTACTCTTGTTTATTCTTGTCTCATGGATGTACCTAACCCTGTGTCCACTGCAACTGCTCAAGATTGCTCAAACAGAGCAATAAAGCTGCCCAATCAGTGTCTCTCCTCTTTTCATGGCATCAAAAAGCTGGGGATTAAGAATAGTTTTACTATAAGATCTTCTTCTACACACTGTTTAAATTAAATAAATAACTAAATATAATTTAAACTAAATAAAAGAACACTTAGTCGTCGATGTAGAAATGTTAAGGGGGATGGGCATAAGAAGTCATAATTACCTACATATTGTTTTTAATGTTTCGATGGCAATCTTAATAGAATTGGCCCAGAATTTGGCTAGGAATTTAGCTTACAGCTTCAGTAGCGTCCATCAGTTCCTGTACCGTGTAAACAACAGGATATTACCTACAGTGTTGGCCCCAATTAGAGAGCCCGAATTAATTATTCTTATAATACATGTGACCAAATTAACTCAGGTTACATGGAACTTTATTGTTCAGTCATTTGACAAATACGTTCAACTTCAAAACTGTACCTATCTAACACCTACAAAGAGTGAAGGGTTGTGCTATTTGTCTCCAAACAAAGCGTAGATACAGAGCAATTACAAAGTGTAAATAAAAAACCCACACGTTCAAGTTTGAGATCCCCTTTTTCAAATCCGGCGCGCCAACTTTTTTGGGAGTACGTGTACGGTATATATAAATGCCCTATTTCAAGTTTTCCTATCCTTTGTAAGGGTTAAACAAACATAATTCACCAGATACCTAAGTACCTGGTGAAACATGTTTGTTTAACTTTTTAGAACATAGAAAGTACAAACACTATTCTCGCATATACCTAGTTGTTTTATTATTTAGTTTAGTGTTAGTTAAAGCTGCGTGTATCAAAGTACCGTTTTCCGGTTGTATTTAGGGACGTAATTAGGTATATAAAAGTAATTAACTACTAGGGATATTTGACACAGTTATACTTTTACAATAGGTGCTTTTAACTTAGGACTGCGGATGTAATGTCAAAAGTGGCTGCAAATGGCTCGTGTAGTATAACACACGGCTGCTACGTCGCCAGTTCTTTTCTTGAACTTGGCTTGACACGCTACCGCGTGTCTAGATATAATCAACGGAGATTAGTCCGATAGGCCCTAAGCATGATTATTTTTACAAAATGTTGCCAAAATATTGTGTTTTAAAATGTCGATACCATGTACCTACAGATAGTTTCTTTTTACCGGTACAGTAGGGGAAATCCGAATCCGAAATACGGGGAAATTGTTTTAGCAAACATTTGCTCTTTTTCAATGAAAAATAATTGGCGTACTTACTTAATTTTACAGTCAAGTGCGAGTTGTAAAATTGACCAAAAAACAGCTTTGTTTCATGTAGAATCATTTTATTGTACCTCTTTATTAAAAAATCTGGAATCTACATTCCAGATTTTTTACGAAGGCAGAAGTAAAAAAATTCATTCATACCCCTAAAAAACATCCTACGATTAACGAATATAACGATTACGAATATTATCGATAATACAAGGAATAATAAGATTCATGGAAGATGAATCTCTCAAAAATTATTTCTTTCATAATGAATTCTTTCTTTCTTTCTTTAATGAAGCGGAGAGTATTTTACACACCTTTATGCAGACTGTGAACGAAACCATAGCGCGCTTTTAAATTGATTATTGCCATCTATCGAGCTTATAGGTAAACTTTTGATTAAATTTTAAAGAACTATCTTTGAACAATAAAACGGTGCTTTAATTAAAAAAGTGATTAAGGTGTTTAAAGGATTATAGAGAAGTTTTTGTAAAGCGTTATTTGAATTTGAAACTTGGAACTACCTACAAACAACTTTAGTACCAAGAATCAAATTACCCTTTGTTTTAGGCATTAAGTTACTATGAAAGTAAAAGTTTTGTCCTTAAAGTCCAAGCAGGTATCAAATGGTCTGGAAACCCTAGGGTCAAAGGGCTAGCTATCACAACTATTCAGGTGTTAATTTCTTTCATAAATAGCAATATTTTGGTTCAAAACAGGTTGGGCGGGTGGGTTTATAGACGTATGAGGAATAGGGTGTACAGTTCACTCATCCTCCATAAAAAAGAGAGGATCCTTCGCGGCCAAACGCGTGTTGCGTCTGGTGGGCCCAACGATTGATGTCGGGGCGTTGTATATAAACTAGTCGCGTGGTAACCACTGCTGCAGGATTTTGTGTGATGCGTAATTCGCATGTGGCATTGTAGATGCCGCCACAAGGTGAGTATCAATACTCTGAAGTAAGATCACGTGCTTGAAGGGTAACAAATTAACTGCCTGTAACATGTTTGTTCCTCACTGGACTCTCCGTAACGCCCGCCCTGAGAGAAGCCGAACGAATTGGAAGAACATCATACATAAAGTCACGAAGGCTTTTCACACGACCTTCAGTAATGAGGTACGCGACCAAGAAGAAGAACATGTTTAATTTAATTAAACTTATCAACACATCACACCTTGTTTCCCCGAAGGATTGGGTAGCATAATCAGCGTATAATGTTCCCACTGCTGGTACACAGGCCTCCTCTCTGTGAGAGGGAGTGGGCCTTATTCCACCACGCAGGCCCAGTGCGGGTTGGTGGATGTCACATGTCTTCGAATGTTTGGTTCTAGGACATGCCGGTTTCCTTACGATGTTTTCCTTCACCGTTTTGTGAGCAGTGGCGATGAAACAATTTACACAAAGTAAAGCGCCTGTCAGGGTTCGAACCTACGACCTACAACTCGTAAGTTGGGCGTTACCACTGGGCCACCACTGCTCGTTGCACACTGCTGGTTGGGTAGAGCTCTGCCTAATTTAATTTATTGGTACATCAATATAATGTATGTAGGTAGGTTAAACCTAAACAGTCAAATGATTTTGTCCAAAGACGCGCATTAAGATTAATGAGGCTTGTTCCCATCGCTAAAAATAATATCACATTTTTAATGTTCCGGGTCAAAAATAGAATAATTCCTTAGAATGTCTGTAGATATAAATAATCTCAAACATAACCCGAAAAGCTGCCTCAGTCAAGAACCTTTGTTCTTTTGATTCTGCAATGAATATAAATAAATCAAAAGTCCTCTCTGTTTGTCTTTGTCCCTAGCGAGTTAAAAAGTTGAATATCTGAATAAATAATCTACTACTTGCTCCTGAATTTGCTGAAAAGGCGCTTCTGGTCCTTTGTGGCCTAAACAAGGCCAAGAAAGCTCTTTCATATTTTGTAAATTATGCAAAATAAGTTGACCCAAAAAACTATGAAGACTTTGATGAAATGTCCTTTTTAGGGTTCCGTACCCAAAGGGTAAAACGGGACCCTATTACTAAGACTCTGCTGTCCGTCCGTCTGTCTGTCTTTCCGTCTTTCACAAGGCTGTATCTCATGAATCGTGATAGTTAGACAGTTGCAATTTTCACAGATGATGTATTTCTGTTGCCGCTATAACAACAAATACAAAAAAAAACAGAATAAAATACATATTTAAGGGGGCGCCCATACAACAAACGTGATTTTTTTGCCGTTTTTATAGATAATGGTACGGAACCCATCGTGCGCGAGTCCGACTCGCACTTGGCCGGTTTTTTTCTTAACACGACCTTGACTCTTGTGTTTCCAGTCTATTATTGTGAAAAGTAGGAAGTTTTTCTAAGATAAGCTTTGAATGCTTACGATCTAAGTGAGTTATTATTCAAATAACATTTAAATTTCCTTTTTTGCTCTTCAAGCTCGTTTTATGTTCCTGTTCTTAATGAAATTCTACTTTTCGATAGGTACTTTTCATCTGTTTATTTTGTGTTTACAAATCAGAGAAAAACGTGAAAATCCTTTACTTTACAATGGGAAGTTTCCTCAACGTTTCCGACTGAATAAAGATGATATTTTCCTGCCTTTGAAACTGTGGCAACACTGGCAACTCCGCTGACACCCGCAGGTGGCTCTTCAGTACAATAAGCTGGCTTTCTGTGCTCCCCCCGAGAGCATGTCCACGAATTTAATTTAAAACTTTCGTATTTTTATACAACTCCAAGGTATATTGGATAACTTGTTGAAGAATGGGTAGACAGATCCTTTTCTGAGTCTAGTCTCAACAAAAAAATATCAGGTACAAAAACAAGTTTTATTAAAACTTATATTGCTAAGAAGAAAATATTACAAAACAAATCTTGGAGCAAAGTTACGTTGTTATTGTGACTTCGTTGTTGAAAAAACTGAAATGGCGACGACGTCCCTATTTACTCCCATATTTTACAACGATTCTTGACACCGACAACAAATATAAAAACCGGTCAAGTGCGACTGGGTCTCGCCTGTTATAATAGTATGAGCGTTTTACTTTCAGAACCCTAATTGCGTAACACACTTTCAATCAAAATCCGAGAGTTTGAACGATATTCGTAATCCATTGCTTCATAGGTTTGAAAAAACCGGCCAAGTGCTAGTCGGACTCGCGCACGAAGGGCCACTATTAAACGACAAAAAAAACACGTTTGTTGTATGGGGGCCCCTTATATTATCTAACTATCACGGTTCATGAGACAGCCTGGTGACAGACGGACGGACAGCGGAGTCTTAGTAATAAGGTCCCGTTTTACCCTATGGGTACGGAACCCTACAAATTACATACTCCTTTTGCTTCGTTTACGTTCATACCTAGGACGCCGCACCGGTTGCGAGTACTACGCACCTGATCTTTCTAAAGAACATCACCATAAAGGCTCTTACATACTGGCGCGATGCGTCGCGCAACGCGACGCATTGCGCCAGTATGTAAGAGCCTTTATGGTGCGCGATTCGTCGCGCGACGCGAATTTTAACAAAACAATTTCTGAGAAAACTTCACGGGGCGAACAATGCGGCGGCGTCGTCGCGTTGCGCGACGCATCGCGCCAGTATGTAAGAGCCTTTATGGTGCGCGATTCGTCGCGCGACGCGAATTTTAACAAAACAATTTCTGAGAAAACTTCACGGCGAACAATGCGGCGGCGTCGTCGCGTTGCGCGACGCATCGCGCCAGTATGTAAGAGCCTTTATGGTATGTGCAAATCTTACTACTTATTTTATTTCACCGTGTGTGCGTAACCCTAAAAAGGTACTAGTTGGGCAGCCATCTTGGTGCCACCTTTTCTTTACAAAGTAGAGTACCCTATTAAATGTTTACTTCCAGTTTCCCACATATATTTTATTGAACCGATTACTATTACGAGTTTGTTTGGTGATGTAAAAATATTGGAGGCATTAAAACAAATTGGGATGTTCAATAAACTTTTCCCGGGCTTGAATAAAATAACAATACGTAATGTTTTATTACGGACGCTATAATTCAGAGGAAAAATTGGTTATTACGTGTTTTCGTAACATCTGCTCCAATCTAGATTGTATTTTTTTTTCTGCATTTTCTTTTAAAGATTATTTTGGATATTGATAGGAACTAGGCAAGTTATTATGAAACTAAGTTTAGAACCTACAAGATGTTTTTTCATTAGATTTTTCTTTATAACGAAAATTTTGATCTGAATAGAGTAGGAAAGTATTAAAAAATACGAATGCAATAGGTACCTACATAAAACTACTTTCAAATCAACCTGCCTAGCTTTTTCCCAACTACGCTACGTTGTGATCGGCCTCCAGACTAACCGGATGCAGGCACCAGTATTTAACAGGGAGCGACTGCTACCTGACCTCCACAACCCAGTTACTGACATGATGGGTAACATGATGCCCCTTAGTAAGATTGTTTCTCAGACTATTGGGTTTCTGGCTACCCGTAACGACTGGCAAAGATCGACAAATGACAGCCGGGACGAACAGCTTAATGTGCTGTCTGAGGCACAGAGGGGTCTCGATGGATGGTGCAAAGGATGCTCACCCATCCACGAACCGACCGTGGTAAACGTAGCTTAACCGTGCGGCTGTTATTATATAGCCACGAGCCCCTTTAACTTGAACTAATTTCAACAGCAAATGAAAAATATTTACAGGTACAAAAACTCAAAAACTACTGCAACGATTTTCATGCTGTTTTCACCAATGGATAGAGAGAGTGGTTCTCGAGGAAGGTTTTATTAAATAATAACCGACATCCACTCGGGCGAAGCCGCGGGCATCAGCTAGTCTAAGACAAATACCAGTATCTGTATGAGGAACCATTTGTCGTCTCACGAAGGCAACTGAACCTCCTATGATTTATTACATGTCACACGAGATTAACTACGGGATAGGATGTGATCAATTTATTGCTAAGCACATCCTTGATATTCTAGCCGTGTGTTCTGATAGTTAGGTATAACCTCAAAGTCATTAATTTAGTTATAACCACAGGCACTTTCGGATTCAGAAAGAATTGACAAAGGAGTCGATCATTCAGAAAGATGAAGGTAGTTGCCCGTTCCAATGCGTAGTAGGTTCATATCGAAAAGAACGGACAAGAAAATCCATGGACACTCTCACTTATACTTACAAGGTGCAAGGATTAAAAATTTCAAACAATTTTCAAACAGACTCCTCTCCTTCACAGCAGCGGGTGTATGTCACCTTTTCGAGCTAATAAGTCATTTTATTCAAAATGTTGGCAATACGTAGTCGGAAAAACAATAAGGTACAAGTAAACATAAACCTTACGGTACTCAAAACTTTAATTCCGTAATTGACTGCATTGTTATTCGTCTTGTGAGTATTGGGTAGCAATGCCAACGCTAAAGTTTTCAAAACAATAAAATACCTAATTGCTCGGATTATTTTCATAGCTTGTATATTAATTTTCATAAACTCTGGATGACCTTGTGAAGGCCGCAGAAATCCGCTGGAACGGAAAGCACAGAACCGGTTGAATTGGTGGTACTTGGGGGAGGCCTATGTCCAGCAGTGTACGTCTTTCGGCTGAAATGATGATGATGAACTATGGATGATTTTCGTCTGTCTATGATTAGTATTTTTGGTTAATTTTATTTTTTAACCTAGCACTGAAACTGACTGACTGACACTTGAACGTGCCCTGGCGGCTGAAAGCATGTCATGCTCACTTAAATGTCTCGCTGGTGGTGGCGTGTGTGTTGGATCATTGAGTTCCCTTCAAAATGGTTGAGCTGAATGGTGCTGATCCATGCGTCATGTTCGTGAACGGGCGCCATCAGTAGAGACTGGTCATCTCTTAGCTGCCACGGCTTATTTTGATTTATTTTAATTTTTGAATTTTTTTGTATCGTTTTATCTTTTATTTACGGACTCTTTTAACCTGCACGTTTTTCTACATTGTACTCACATGTATGATTCCAACATGAATAATGTAAACAACATATTATAACAATATTCTGATTTAAAAGAGTGTCCGTGGAGTTTCTTGCCCGTTCTTCTCCATAGGAACCTACTACGCTTTGGAATGGGCAACTAGCTTCATATTTTCTGACTGACCGACCCTTTGACAATTCAAAAGTGCCTGTAATTGGTTTATTTGAAATAAATGCTTTGAGTTTGAGTTTTTTGAGTTTGAGACTTACTTTATATTCTACGTTAGAGGTGAAGAGGATCTAATGTGCCATAACTATCCAGCACAGATAATGACATAAAGGCTAAGTACTGTCGAGAGTACTTACAATGACACATTTGTTACATTGCCTTTATTACAATAGAAAGTTTCTCACTGAAAAATGTGAGCAACTTTAGCTCTAGAATTTCAGCTCTTATTACACTCAAGGGCTCATAAACGCAATTAAACCTTATTTTTCCATTTGAAAACAAAAACGAAACATGTTTTCATTTGTCTCGCGAGGTTTACATTTATTTGCTTAATTAAGTTTCAGTCCTCCCTGAATGCTTGTCTCTTCAGTTTTCCACTTGAGCGAAAATAGTTGCCCGTGTTGACACGTGCCGCATATGGAACATTGAACAAGTAACTCAATTTTGAAGGAGTTGTACATATTGAAATGTTCCAATTTTCAAGCACCATAAATCAGGAACAAAAGTCTGTAACACGAAAACTGTGTCATAGAAAATAAATGGTTTTGTAATTGTATCAAAAGATTGATACAATCTCTCTGTCAGTTACTGACGGAACGTTACTCTAAGAATGGGGAACTGAAGGAAAAGATGGGAACAAAGTTTTTAAACTATCAAAAAATCCCAAAAACCATATTAGATACATACAAGTACCGCTCTACCCTTTCGAGAATTTAACGTAATATCATAACATAACAAGGATTTGGTAAAAATGTAGCCATATTAGGTACGGGCCCGCATTTCGCCGTGGCTTGTAGGTAATAGGGGGCGAGCCTAGATGGGATTAGGCTCGCCCCCTATTACCTACAAGCCACGGCGAAATGCGGGCCCGAACCGGCACAAATTCAGACTTCGGGCTGGTACTGAGAAATTCCCAATCGAAAAACCCAATATCACTTTGCCTGACCTGGCAATCTAACCCAGGACCTAATGCTCAGCAGTAGCGCTTGCGATTGCGACCACTAGATCAACGAAGCCATCCGTTCGAGAATGTATAGTCTTGAAAACCGAATTGTCGATTTGCAGGTACTTACTACAAACTGTGGTACATTATTTCCTCGTCCCTCCCATCAAGTACATGAAACTAGGTTCAGTAGTTCCAGAATTATAACTTTTAGTAGTATTGTTTGTGAAAATGACGGCCTTAGCACCGCATGTTCGAAATAGAAGCACATAACGTATTTACGTCATTTAGAAACATAGCTTTAGCTTTTCACATATCTTGAAACAATCTATTTTCTTGCTCGGGGAAAGAAAATAATTCTCGGGGGGATTTTTGGGGGGAAGTCTGACGTCTCTACTTACCCACTTCTAGTAGGTAAACTTGAGTAATCGTGCCTAGAAGGTGTTGGTGTAATATCTTAAGTTTAAGATGAAAATTCGTTGGCCAACGTCAAATAAATTACACTGGGGAAATTTTGACTTGGCAAATTCTTCAGAACAGCACAGTAATAGTGAATTTAAGACTGCCTTGTATATCATCGCGCCTCTATTCGTCAAAGGGGTCTTTTATATACATTTTGTCTGCCACTCACTATGTCAAGTGACTTTATAGAAAACTTATTGGAACTTCTAAGAAGATTTTATATGAGAATAAACATAAAAACTTCTATTAGTAACTAATCCGGAGTTGAAGAAAAAGGCCCTTTATCAGAGCAAGCTTCATAAACAGATTTTCTTGATATAAAAATCAAATATGTACATACAGTTCGATTTAAATTGAATGGTGGCTCGGAACATGAGGCGAGTCGCTGCGCAGTAATAATTTCGTGTGTCACCGGGGGTGAGGGGTGGGTACTGCGCAGCGAGTTGCTAACTTCCGAGCGAACAGGCAGATACTACAGAACGCCACCTGCTACGATCCTTACATACTCGATCCTTTTACTTCGTTTGAATTTGCTTCTAGTTTAAAACGTTACATTGATCACAAAGCCAGCTTTCAGAATTTAGTTTCTCTCTCCAACTTTAAAGTAATTCGATATTCCATCTTCGTCTCGCAGTTCCGTATCTCACCGAATTATTTTAATTAAAATCGCGGCGTTGGATTCGGTGCGTCAGTGAAACGCCAAAAACGAACGTAGGAAGAATTTTCAATTATATTACTGTTTTAGACTTCCTGAATAAATGGTTGCGGTATTTATAATCTGCTTTTAACGTACTATGTAAAGCGAAACTATTTTTATGAGTTTGAAAGAGAAAGAGTGTTAAAAAGAGAAAGACTGTTAAAAAGTGTTGAAATAGGACTGATTTATTTTTGAGGGGGCGTGTTGGAGTATAGATAGCAAAAACAAATCAGTCCTACTTCAACACTTGCACTATAGTCTTTCTCTTTCTAACAAGTCTTATTTCTTTCTTTATCGTGTTGTTACTGACTAACCTGGTGGCAGAGTTTTTATGCCGCCAGTTTACATGCCAGTTTCTTCACGATGTTTTCCTTCACCGTTTTTGAAGGAAGAGATTAATTATACCTACAATACGCACACATCCGAAAATTGAGTCTTTATATTTTGTAGGTAGGTAGGTATATTTGGTGCACAGCTAGGTACATAAACAGACTATCAAACTATTTGATAAATTAAGGTAAAGAGGTAATTTATAAAAATACATTCCATCCATGAAAATTAGACAGGAAAAAAACCTACTTTAGGCAAAAAAACTGTTAAGGACAAATGGTCTCTAAACATTTGATTGAAATCCCCAGATTTGAAAAAACAACGAATCCTAACTAATACTACAAATGCGAAAGTGAGTTTGTTTGTTACGCTTTCACGGTAAAATGGCTGAACGGATTTGGATGAAATTTGGAACACGGGTAGACCATGACCTGGAAAAGGAGATAGGGTACCTTTTGTCCCGATATTCCCAAGGGATAGAGACTTATGCTGGTGAAACCGTGGGGCGCAGCTAGTGAATTAATAAAGTAAGAATCTACTCACTAGTTTTCCAGTAAATCCGGGAATATACTTAGTTATAATTGAAAGTAATCGTTGTCAGATGTTCGGTAAGTATACATTTAGCACAAGTGTTTATGACAAAAACATAAAGCGCTTCAAGCACACTAAAGCGAAGAACTCGATTGGGAAGCAATTTGGTGCGAACGTCGCTTTTAGCTGACGTAGAACAACGTAGCTAGCTGGACAGTTATGCTGGAAACGTACTGTGGAAATAAAGGCCGAAAAAACTTTGAAAAAAATACGTGTCTGCATATTACTTTAGGTAGATAGGCCTTCCCATGTAGGTTATATACCTAAAGGGAAAGGATTGCTCAGTTCTTAAGTCCAACAAATTTTGAAACAAAGAAAATATCCAAACATTCTTTTACCTAAAAAGTATTCAACACTTTTTTAAATAACTAGACGAGACGTCAGCCCTTTTGTAAAACATGATATATCATCAAGTAAAACGACTTTTAGCTAGACCTCTGGCCTCCATTGATATTACGAAACTGTCAAAGAGTGCTAAAAGATTTTATTGTGAAACAATAGACTTCTGTAAAAGGCTCAGTATTACGTAATGAATCATCGACAATATATTAAAGTGACAAGCTACCTTAACTAGTGATGTATCGAAAAAAGACGTAGGTAAACTTATGGATCGTAAGTATAAATATTTATACCATTTTTTACAGGTATTATTGAGTAGTATCGAGCTACAATATTATTATTGCATTGGTAATTTTCCAGATGTACCGAAACAAAAGATTTGTACTAAACCCTGAAGAATCGTATTGATTAAAATACAGGGTGTTAGTGTAAACACCGTTATCCTTAAAACCAGTGGTTTGGTTTCATTTATAGAACGTAAAATCAATGGAAAAATACAACTTTTTTTTTTAAAGAATATTTCACCGTACACGCAAGGGCAACGAACTTGCGTCTCAACACGGCGGCCGACGGTTGGCGGGGGCGGGCGGAGCGCGCGGGACATTACATGACCGGCCGTCAGCTGTTTCGCTGCTCTTTCGAACGCGTATCCATGAGTATCGGGACAATGACGGATATTTACTTTTCAATTTGTGGAAGCTTGTAAATGGCAATTGTAAGCGCTATTGTACATAACCTACTTTAAAGATATTAGACTGTAAGCTTTCTGAAGAATAAATAAATAAATAAACAAAATCTTTTAATGAAAATAAGGTTTTTTCTTTGTTGTTACTGGGTCATTTATTTTTATATTTAAGTCAACTACCCATGGTTTGAGTGACAACGGTGTTTGCCCTTGCATACTGTATAAGGTTTATCTTTTCATACACGAAATCTCTTAAGGGGTCCTTGTACTCATCATTATGAACAACTTTCACTATGGAACCAATCCTGAAATCGCGAAAAAAAAACACCTTTTCCCCACATTATGTTCGCATAGCTCGTCAAAGTGTAGGGAACAGTTGATTTTTATTTCGCGATTTCTGGTTTGTGCTTTTTTATGGTTTTAAAATGGAGATAAACTGGACAAGGTTTGGATGAAGCCTATTCTGTAGTGTGTGAAGTGGGTACGAGAAATTCTTTGATACATCGCATACTAGTTAGGTATCGCACCTCGCAGCCGTCGCAGCTGACAATTTCATCCATTAGCTGCATCCGGTTAGACTGGAACTGACCCCAAAATAGTTGGGAAAAGGCTGCCTAGCCTTTTCCCAACTATTTTTTCCAGATTGATTCAAGTTTCATTAGTCATCGAAGCTATAAAAATAAAATACAACTTGAAATTGCTTATTCACACAACTTCTATAGGTACAAATAACATCATCAATCGTCCAGCTCATGCAACCAAACGTTTCTGCATCTATTGTTTTAACTGCTGCATTAGTCACTGAGAGGAATCTATCGGAAATTCGCTGCCCGTTTAACTATAAATTAAGACTTACAACCTAACGTATTTGCTACCTATTCAACTACATATTGGTCGGTAAATTCGGAAACTGAGGTCAGGATCGGTCCGGAAATCGTGCAAAAAGGTGTTTTTTTGTTAGAAATTGCCTGCGGCAACCGAATACAAGTTTTGGAATGTTCCATAGTGTCGGTTGCTACGTGTGATTCGGTAGTGAAGAGAATCAGCAAGGCTGTTGCATAATCAGCCTATAATGTTCCTACTGCTGGTACACCGTGAGAGGGAGTTGGCCATAATCCACCCACGCGGGTCCAGTGCGGGTTGATAGATGTTACATGACTACGAATTTTTGGTTCTAGGACATGCCGTTTCCTCACGATGTTTTCCTTCACCGGTTGTTGGCAAGGCCTATATACTGCCTAGTTTACGCCGGACGTAGAATATAACAATGGCCTATTCCAAGAGACGTCTGGTTATTGTCATCAGCAAACTATTATACCTAGGTACTTCGAAAACTTGGGTGACTCTTCCCCTTCACTGACAGTAACGATAATTCCATCCATTTAAAGGTAGATATCGTAGTTAAGTAGTGGAACATTTTTCCACACCATATTTACCTACGAGTTCAATATAAACCATTTCTGATGCATTTTTAACGATACACTATTGCAGACAGACGGGCATCGTTCATCATAACTGAATAGCCGTGCAGCCATTAAACCGTTTTCACGGGTCGTTAACCTCACAAAAATATTTTTGCAGGAGATTTAAGGCTGAAAATGCGCTCTATGGAGTGCAGAAAGAAAATGGCCGAGCGGGTCAAAAGGGAGGGAAACGGAACTTTCGCATCCGTCCCAAGAATTTGTTCAACGTTTTAGCATAAGATTTTTATTTTTCTTCCAAGAATAGGTCTCTCCATATCTGTGGTTGTCGTGAAAGGTGACTAAATTAAGAAAACCAAAATCTGAGATAAACAATCATAAATGCTATTTACTGTATAGTATTTCTACCAGTCTGTCATATTCAAAAACAGTTCAACCAAACTTGAGTGAAAATCGTTTACAAAAACAATCTGTCCTCCAATCCGATTGATGGTGCAGAGTTTAATGCAAAAGTCATTGGAAAGGAAATAACGCCGAATCAATTTGGGATGGAAAGTGAAAAATAAATCGCAGGTACAGCTGCCCCACATTGCCGTAACTCGATATCGGCGTGCCCCGAGCGATGCTCTGACCGAAATGTTCACATTATCGGGAATTTACGTAGCTGCACGGTGCACGAGATGTATCTGTTGGACTTAGATATTTTGTTCCTTAAACTGTTGAAGATGACAGTAACAAAGAATACTTAGATACTCATACAAACGAAAAAGATCACGAAGGAAAGAACAAGAAGGAACTTAAGGTTACAATAATGACCAACTGCAGTCATCGCGAGTATACACTTCTGAACATTTATCCAAATAATTAAGCTTCCTTGCCAATTCACCAAAAGAAGTAGCTGTAATGTAATACATGTTCACTAGTGCACTAACTAGTGATGAAACTATGAACATGTATACCATAGTAATACGATCGAGTATTAATATGGTAGGATTGAGATTAGCACATAACGAGGAAGCTCATATCTCTGCTAACACAAAAAACTAGCCTTTTACGATACCCGTGGGTAGAGGTCTTCTGTGCCACACTCGGCCAACAAATTCTAGCTACCTACAATCTTTTACAACATAAACAATAAAAAACTATTTTGAATTATACTCTCAACTATAAATTCATTAAACGCGTTTACGATTTTATTCTACTATAAATAAACTGGGTCAACTCTTATTCTTAATTTTTGGCAGAATACAATTCGAAGCGAACAAATATAAATTCAGGGCAGATCGAGTGATTCATCAAACGTGTAATAAAAGCTTGCACCTACGCTAAAAGTACGGTAAGCAGCACAATTGAACTACTAAATCCATCATTATAGCTAGAGTGCTACAAGGATCTTTTGGCGCCTGAATGACATTGACAGGGGGGCGTTGTTGGTAAACATTTTTTAAATTGTTACTGAAGTTGTATTGACAAATCATCAGGGCCGCGTTAGTTCCGATTTTGGTCACGCGCCAAAAGAACGTTGTAGAGTGCGTTTCATCAAATAGTTCCTATGCCATAATGTTGGCTCCACTGTTACAGTTGTAGGACCAATACGAATACGCTACGCCACTAAGGCGCTACCTAATTGGTCCGTTTTCTAAATTTAAAGTCTCTAAAGTTCTAGTCGTCCTAAATCGCTGTCAAAGTCAAACTACCATAAACTGACGTGTGGTTGTCTGTACAAAAACTGACGATTTCACACGTTTTCTCATAGCATTGAACCCCATGGAGGTTAAACAAACATTTTTTGAAGATACAGTGACTCATATAACTGCATTTGATGATAAATAGCCGACATTTCTTCGGACAATGATCTGAAACCCAGTTACGTTCCGGGAACAAGCTCTTTCAAATAGATAGGGTTACATCTTACAGTGGATACGATGGAACGTTTGACGATTATTGGATTTGTCTTTCAAAACGTTCATGTCTGAACTAAACCAGATAGGTAGTAGCAACATTTATTTCCAAAGGTTAGTAAATAAGGTAGATTTTGTTAAAAAAAAAACGATTTTTGCGATCTGTTCTTGATATAGTAGGGTTTGATATATACCAGCGACATATCCATCCTATTTCTCGTATAAATCGTAACGCAAGAACCCTCGGATTCCTAAAGCCATCGGAGCCCTAAATTTACCTCGGTACATAACTCCATATCTTCAAGAAACCATAAAACAAACAAGGGATATTAAACTCACGCACGTAATCACACTCAAGGGTAGCAAAGTTAGGTTTGCCGGAACATATATGGCTGATCCGTTGTGGTTCCCATGGGCGCAGTACGGGAATCCGAACCCTAAGAGGACTGTAACCGAACTGACCCTAAAACGATTTGTGTAAATTAGACAGACACAAAACAATCAGTTTGCTGGACACTGATTAATAGATATTTTACATAAGGATTTCAAAAAACGTGTGCGTGTTGAAATTGTGTTTGAACTCATAGGTTTGTTAACGAGCTGACGAATATTAACGAGCTGACGAATATTAAATTTTCATTCAATGCACTTACATGAACTTAGAGTTGTATTGCTGATTCTAATATTTATAATTCTATAAATCCATATTTGTTTCGGCCGCAAATCAAATTTAGATCAACATCATCATCATCATCATCAGCCTAGCCTTTTCCCAACTATGTTGGGTCGGCTTCCAGTCTAACCGGATGCAGCTGAATACCAGTATTTTACATGGAGCGACTGCCTATCGGACCTCCACAACCCAGTAACTGGGTAATACGATACCCCTTGGTAAGACTGGTTGTCAAACTTTCGGGCTTCTGACGACCCGTAACGACTTTCAAAGATCCACAAATGACAGCCGGGAGCAACGGCTTAACGTGCTGTCCGAGGCACGGAGGAGTCTCGATATGTAAAGATGGTCACCCATCCATGGACCAACCCCGGCAAGCGTAGTTTAACTTGACGAATCGATCCGTGCGGCTGTTATTACTTAGCCACGAGCTCCTATTTAGATCAACATATAACCTGATAATGACCTGCAAATTGCAAAACACGGAAAAATAATGAATGTCGCGGGCTACCCTAGCGCATCCACCTTAAGAACACAATCATACCCTCTGATTTTCTCTTTCACACATTGCTTCCTTAAGTACGTGTCATATAGGGTTATTAACGTCTGTTAGGCGTCATCATTAATGTGTTAGTAAAGATGCTGACATGCCGATAAGATAATGCGGGATGATTTAATATTCTGTGTGGTCCCTGAATACATTTAGGTCACGCATGTCTTTGTGCCAGTGTGGCAAGAAGCTTAAGGCACCGTCAAATTAATTCCGATATCTTATTAGTCCAGGACATCTCGCGGCTTTGTAGCAACATTTTGGCACCTTATTGCCTTGGAATATCTAGTTGGTAGTTCACAAAAATGTAAGTAAAGAAGAGTACTGCCTAAAAAAACTCTAGTCCAAGAAATACGGTTAGTCCCCCTATGCTCTAGTCCCGCTATGCTCGACTCGAAAAATACCTACCAAAAAGTTTCGCTATGCACGAAATTCTTCGCCTCTTCGTAAACAATGGAAGGTACAGTTAGAAAGAAAATTGTTTGAATTCAATTTCAAATTATTTTTTTATAGCGCTAGTCGTATATGCGTAAGCGTCTGTAAGTTGAAATTGGTTTTGTCTCGTTCTGACAATCAAAAAAGTCAAAATAACGGATATGGACAAACTAGTTTCAAAGCAATTCGAGGTTAAGAAATGTTTATGAATAGAGCTGTAAGTCAATACTGTACCTACCCACAAGATTTAACGAAGTCTGTAGACTTCGTTACATATCCTATCTCACTAACTAATACTGTATGTATTACAAATATAAATGTAAGCAGAAAACTAGTAAAATATAAAAGACCGTAAATAAAAATCCATTCTCAAAGTCAAATCACCTGTATTCATAAAATTTCAGTCTTATTAATTACACAAATAAAATACAAATAATCAACTATTTAAAAATTTAAAAAGCTAGGGTTTCTGTCAATAGATCTGTTAAATCTACCAATTCAAGATTCAGCCAAGTTAGTTGTTCTGTGGTGCTTAAATGGTAATAAAATATTACACTGTAACAGTTTTCTTCATCACTGCCCGCGAATGTGATTTCGTGCATAGCGAAACTTTTTAGTAGGTATTTTACGAGTCGAGCATAGCGGAACTAGAGCATAGGGGGACTAACCGGGGGTGCGTGGACAGGAAACCTCCCCGTGTGCCCGGGGGCTGGAGTTCCCTTACGGATACGTCCGTGGGGAAGGCCAGTTTCTGGGACGGTGCACCCTGGGGTGCGGGCAATGTTTCTCCAATGGGTGCTGTGTGTTAGACACACAGTACCTAGTGGAGAGGCATTGCCCGTATGCCAATATCCTGTCGGTGGGACGCTCTAATGTGTACTCGGAGGAGTACACGTTTAGTAGCGTCTTGAGCGGGCTCGGCGTGCACTAACCCTGCCGTCGGGCAGGCAAGAGGAAGTCCTTCCTTCTGCCACCGTTGGTCTCGTAGCCCCGAAGAGTGTCAAGGTCATGTCTCTGGCATTTGACGGGGGTCGAGGGTCTTGGCTTAACCGCCCGGGCCGCGAGGAAGAAATCCTCTATAAAAAATTACCCCAAACCTCCAAGCGGCGGCGCACCGTGAGGGAGGTTGATAGCTTGGCTGATGGGTAGCTACGGAATCAGTCGCTAGTGCGAACCACTATATTTTGAGCAAGTACAGATTGTTTTATACTCGTGGGAACAACTATGGATACAAAACAAAAACACAACGAAGAGAGACAGGGAGAGAGAGAGGGAGAGGAAGGAAGCGATGCGCGGTCGGAGTCCGACGCGGCATCGAGCTCTAGCTCTTGTACGAGCGTGGAGCGCGAGGTTGTGGTGGTGGGGCGTTCCGGGAGAAAGTTCTTCCGGAAGCGCCCCAAGTCGGGGTCGTCCTCAGTCGACCGGAGCCGGAGGAAAATCCCCTCCGGCCGGCGGGGTGGAGCCCAAGAGAAGGGTGCGGGTAGGGGGCTCATCACCAAGGGGGCTGGTGATCCGAGTCCGGTCAGCCCGGCCGACCCGGCTCAGCGAGTCGCGAGCCCCAGTGCAGCCCCCTCGGAAGTAACAGGTGGTGAGCCGGGCGCTGCTGGTGGCTCCAGGCCAAGGGGCGCGGCTGGGTTCGCAGAGATCGTGGCCTCTGCAATCAACAATGTGGCCTTGAAGAGGCTTAAGACCTCCAAGGACAAGGCCATAGCAGAGGCCACGGCCTCCATAGTGGCGGCAGCGGAGGCCTCCCGCAGGGGGACCCTGTCGGACGGAGTGTCCGAGATGCGAGCGGAGGTCGCACGCCTGACGGCCGCGATGGAGCTCCTCCAAAAGGAGAACGCGGAGCTCAGAGCGGACCTGGCTAAGCTCCGAGGAGCCAGCCCCCGGGAGATGCCGCAGAGGGGGGAGCAGCATGGGCAGGGACGGCCTGTGCCTGATGCTGCTGGGGACCGGGTTCTGACCCTGGTGCAGCGGGAGATGGCTGAAATGCGGAGACGATTCTCTGCCCTAGAAGCCATCGTCCTGCGCCCCCCCTTGACGGCAAGCCAGCCAGCCCCCGGCCAGCGGAAGGAGGCGACGACATATGCCGTCGTCGCCGCCGGATCTGCCGCGGCCAATCCAGCCTCTCCGAGGCAGAATAAGGGCGGGGCGGCTAAAAAGGCCGGAGCCGCCAAAAAGGCGGCGAGGGCCCCGGCCCCGGCCCCGGCTCCGGCCCCAGCCCCGGTGGCTAAACGACCGCCCCCACCACCTCCGACTGTACCCGCACCTTTCCTACCTCCCCAAGCCGATGCTGAATGGCAAGTGGCCGGGGAGAAGAGGAAGGCGGCTAGGAAGGCAAGGGCGGCCAATAAGAAAAAGGCGAGGCGGCAGCGGCGGAAGGAGCGAAGCGTTGCGGCTAGGCTCCACGCCCCGAAATCCGCAGCTGTAGTGGTCACACTACAGCCGGAAGCGGCAACGAAGGGCGTGTCCTATAAGGACGTATTTGCCAAAGTGGCGGAGGTGGTGGACCTAGGGGAGCTCGGTGCTGCCGGAGGTATCCGACTGAGGATAGCTGCCACCGGGGCCCGAATGCTAGAGTTCCCCGGTCCGGCTGGTGGCACGGCCGCTGACGCCCTGGCTGAAAAGCTCAGGGCGTCCCTTAACGCGGACGAGGCCCGAGTGTCCAGGCCGACTAAGTGCGCTGAAATGCGCATCCAGGGCCTGGACGACTCGGTCACGAAAGAACAGGTTGTGGCCGCCGTGGTCGGGACTGGGGGGTGCTCTGCCGAGCAGGTTAAGGCTGGCACCATCGGCCCCGACCACAGGGGCATGCAAGCTGTTACGGTGAGCTGCCCCGTGGCCGCGGCCAAGAAAATAGCCGGGGAGGGCCAAAGGCTACTGGTGGGCTGGGTGTCCGCGCAGGTCAAACTGCTCGAACCCAGACCTCGGAGGTGCTTCCGCTGCCATGTGGGCGACCACGTGGGAGCTAAATGCACCTCCGAGGTTGACCGCAGCGATGCCTGCTACCGCTGCGGTCAGCCCGGTCACAAGGCCGGCACGTGCAAGGCCACGCCGCACTGCGTCGTATGTGCGGCGGCAGGCAAGCCGGCCGACCACCGGATCGGGAGTAAGGCCTGCACTCCACCGAAGCCTGGCAAACCCAGGGGCAGGGGCAAGCCCTCCGCCACCACCGCCATCACCGCCGTCACCGCCGCAGCCGCCGCCACCGCCACCGCCGCTGCCGCCTCCACCACCGTCGTCGTCGCCACCGCTGCCGCTGCGGCAGGGCCCTCGCATGGGTCTCGGGAGGGGGTTGAAATGGAGTGCCAATAATGGCCCCATTTCGCCTCCTCCAGGCGAACATCAACCACTGCGCCACCGCTCAGGATCTTTTGCTCCAGAGCATGGCGCAGTGGTCGATTAATATCGCCGTGGTCGCTGAGCCGTACTTTGTCCCGCCCAGGGATGACTGGGTGGAGGACCTGAGCGGCTCAGTGACCCTTATTTCGTCGGCCGCCGCCGGTACCCCGTCCCTCGAGGCTGTCAAGAGAGGACGGGGTTGCGTGGCAGCACGGTTCGGGGAGATTGTCGTGGTAGGGGTGTACTTCTCCCCGAACCGAACTCTCGCCGAGTTCCACAACTCCCTTGCGGAGTTGAAAGTCGTCGTCGTCGGGTTCCGTTCCCTCCCCGTGCTCGTCCTCGGGGACTTCAACGCCAAGAATGTGGCTTGGGGTTCCCGGTATACGGACACACGGGGCAGGATGGTGGAGGACTGGGCTCTGGAGACAGGCCTGGTCGTCCTAAACCGGGGTTCTGTCCCCACGTGTGTGCGGATGCGGGGTGAGTCGGTGGTGGACATCTCGTTCGCCAGCCCCGCTCTGTCACCGCGTGTCACTGACTGGCGCGTCATGGAGGGGGTGGAGACGTATTCCGACCACCGGTATATCCGGTTTGACGTCTCCGCCCAGTCCTCGAGCGCACCGGTCCGACAGGCCCCGAGTGGTCCGCGGTGAGCGCTGAAGCAGCTGGACCGGGAGCTCCTCCTGGAAGCCTCGATCGTGCAGGCCTGGGTGTCATCACCGGACAGGCCTGCCGACATCAACGACGAGGCGGAGTGGTTCCGGGAGGCCATGTCCAATATTTGTGACGTGGCAATGCCCCGGGCCCAGCCCGGACGTGCTTCGCGCCAGGTGAGCTGGTGGTCGCAGCAGCTGACGGCTTTGCGCCATGCGTGTGTTGCTGCGCGACACCAGTACACCAGGCACCGCAGGCTCCGTATCCGCCCTCCGGATACGGAAGCCATTGAGGCGGAGCTGTATGAGGGGTACAGAGCGGCGAAGACCGCCCTCCAGGCGGAGATCCTGCGGGCCAGGGCAGTGGACCGCGAGGAGATGCTGGAGACTCTGAACAGAGATCCGTGGGGACGCCCATACAAGATGGTGCGGGAGAAACTCCGCCCATGGGCTCCCCCGCTGACGCAGAGTCTCCGGCCTCAGCTTGTGGAGGACGTGGTGAGCGCTCTGTTCCCTTCGAGAGGGGAACATACCTCCCCGCTCATGGCTCCGCCTACTGCGGTGCTTGATGCGGACCACAACACCGACGAAGACGACGATGCTCCGGAGGTGACCGAGGTAGAAATGAGAGTGGCGGTGCGAAGGCTGAATGCCAAAAACACCGCCCCAGGACCTGACGGCCTACCTGGGAAGGCCTGGGTCCTGGCCATGGAGGCTCTCGGGCCTCGACTAAGGGGTCTCCTAAGCGCATGCATGGAGAGGGGCCAGTTTCCACTTCGTTGGAAGACGGGGAAACTGGTCCTCATAAAGAAGCCGGGGCGCCCTGCGGACTCTCCGTCCGCTTATCGGCCCATCGTGCTGCTCGACGAGGTGGGCAAGCTCTTTGAAAGAGTAATTGCAAACCGCCTCGTCGGGCGGCTGGTGCGGGTGGGGCCGGACTTGGCGGAGAGCCAGTTTGGTTTCCGCAGAGGGCGCTCTACGGTGGACGCCATCATGCGCGTACGGGCCCTCACGACGGGGGATACTGTGGCCCGGGGTGGGGTCGTCTTGGCGGTGTCTCTCGACATCGCCAACGCCTTCAACACCCTGCCCTGGAGTTGCATAAGGGAGGCACTCCGGTACCACCGGATGCCGACCTACCTCTGTCGTGTGGTCGAGGCCTATCTGACGGACAGGGCCGTCATCTACCCCGGTCACCAGGGAGTGTGGAACCGGCGAGAGATGTCGTGCGGTGTCCCACAGGGATCGGTACTGGGGCCGCATCTGTGGGACATCGGTTACGACTGGGTGCTGCGCGCCGACCTCCCCAGTGGCGTCAGTGTAGTTTGCTACGCTGACGACACGCTGGTCCTGGCACAGGGGAGGTCGCACCAGGCGGCGGCCGAACTAGCGACACGCGGGGTTGCGACAATCGTCGATAGAATCCGGCAGCTGGGACTCGAGGTGGCCTTGCACAAGTCCGAGGTCATGTGTTTTCATGGCCCTCGGAACGCGCCACCGTCGGGTTCCCAAATTACGGTAGGAGGGGTTCACATCGGCGTCGAGTCGACGATGAAGTACCTAGGACTCGTCCTCGACAGCCGGTGGAACTTCGTTGAGCATTTCCGACGTTTGGCTCCCAGGCTGGACCGGGCTGGAGCTGCCTTGGGGCGTCTCCTGCCCAATCTGGGGGGTCCAAACGCCTCCTGCCGGAGGCTCTACGCGGGGGTCGTGCGGTCCATGGCCCTTTACGGGGCACCGGTGTGGGCGCGTTCCCTTAGGCTGCGGCCAGCCCGCCGGTTGAACGCGTCCCAAAGGGTCATGGCCATTCGGCTGGCCCGGGGATACCGCACGGTCTCCCGCGAGGCGGCGAGCCTCCTGGCCGGATTACCGCCATGGGATCTGGAGGCGAAGGTCCTCGCGCACATATGGGAGTGGCGCGAGGAGATGAAGCGCCGGGGCGTAACTCCGCTGCCGCGAGAAATCGCGGCTCAGCGGACAGAGCTCCGGCAGGATCTCATGGCGGCATGGAGAGTGCGATTGTCGCAACCCAGTGCTGGGCACGCCACAATTGCGGCGATAAGTCCCCTCTTTGAGGAGTGGCTAGAGAGGCGCCACGGCGTCCTCACCTTCCGCCTGACGCAGGTCCTCACCGGACACGGTTGCTTCGGGAGGTTCCTGTTTCGTATAAGGCGGGAGGAAACGCCCGGGTGTCACCACTGTGTGGATCGCCCGGAGGACACGGTGGAGCATACGGTGGAGGTCTGCCCCGCTTGGGCGGAGCCCCGCCGTGTCCTCTTGGAGGCGATTGGCGGCGGTGACCTCTCGCGTCCGGCTCTGGTCCAGGCCATGGTACGGAGCGAGAGGGCATGGGAAGCAGTCACCTCCTTCTGCGAAGCAGTAATGCTCGCGAAGGAGGAGGCGGAACGCGTGAGGGAGAGGCAAAGTTTGCGCCCTCACGCCCCTAACCGCCGCCGCCGCTGGAGACGCCCTGGGCGTCGGGAATCCCAGGCGGATTCCCGGCCACCATAGGCGCGGGCTTGCGGACGGCGAGCAATGGGTAGCTCGCCGTCCGATCAGGACCAGGCCCGGGTCGATGGCGCGTCGTGTTCCACGCGCGCCTCAAAGAGATGTCAGCACAATTGGCGGGGTCCGCTAGGACCGATGCCTGCCAGGGTTGCGGGTTAGTCCGAAAGGGATACCGGGACCTTGGCAACAGGCAACTGAAGGTACACGGGTGGGTTTTAGTCAGTAGAAGTCTGACACGCCCTTCCGCTCCACCCAGAGCGGGAGAAGTCATTGGATGATTTCCCACCCAAAAAAAAAAAAAAAAAAAAAAAAAAAAGGGGGACTAACCGAAGAAATACCACAAGTGAATCTGTATTGTTCCCACACTAGTTTTTAGAGTCAATGGAGGTCAATAGTTAATGGGGTGCTGATTTAATCAGTATGAGACACAACTATTAATAGTGTTTCAAGTCGATCCACATATGAATTGCCTTTTCGAACGCTACAACAAGAATCTCTTGCGATAAGGTAGCCCGCGAAATCCAAATTTTCTAACGTTTTTGCAATTTGCAGGTCAGTGTCAGGTAGTATGATCGTATGGCCTTACAGAATTATAATCATTAGAATCAGCAATAAAACTGATTTCATGAAATAGTCATTCAATATGGTACCGTACCTAATATGAATTTATAGGAGTTGTAATGATTTTCATGATTATAATTATATCAATAAATATTTATTTTGATACGGCTGCGAATATATGCGCATATTCATATTGGGTCTCCACCTATGAAATTGGCGATTTTTTTCTTACAAATAGAGAACCTCGTCACTTCTATGATTTCAAATATTCATCAATTGCTTGGTATTATATCGAATAATGACCATGATAGACAACTACCAATAGTAAAAATACTTTATTACTTATAGTTTTCTAAACATAAAAAATACCGCAAAAATGACTCCTCATTTTGTTAGCAGAAATTACCACTATTTTTTTTTAACTTAGCCAAATCTTATTTTTGTCGCTTAATCTAAGTGGCATATTATGTATTAGTTTTAAAAATTAGTGCATAAAAGTTTTAAAACATTAGTGTTCATGGTTGTCACATAAATTAAGAAAATGTTAGTATGAAAATTGCAACTAAAATTCCCCGTACAAAACGTTGATTTCATAGGTGGGGACGTAATACAACATGATACTTAACTGCAAATTGCAAAAAAACGTATAAAAAAATTTGAATTTCGCGAGCTACGCTGACGCAAGGCGAAAGTAAGCTACTTTTCCGCCTACGTAAGCTGAAACCTTCGCTACTAATTAGGAAAGATAATAATGCAAAAGGAAATAAAACGGTACGGAGAATAACCAGGAACTATTCAATGAGAATTTTTACTCCCATGTCCCTGTTCTACTTATTACCAGCATTAAAGCACATAATCTTGGGAATTGCTGAAATGTCACGTATACAAGAGAGTTCAGAGCTCTCTTTATCTGAAAGATACACACAAATAACGGCTAATTAGGAGCTCATTTGATGCAAGATGGGAAGTATGGATGTGGTAAGCACAAGAACAGGAAAATGCGTTAAGCTGCCCAAATCTGTAGAACCTTACTGAGGAAGAGATGAAAATATAGATAACGATAAGATTTTAGGAATTCGATCATATCATTGTATTTTTAGTTTCGGTATATTTTTTTTGAGTTATGACCTTGTTCCAATCAACAAACAACTGATTAGACAGTCACCGTATTTGATAAAGTTATCCTTAATCGTGAACTTGGTGTAGTAACATCCTAAAGTATAAATAGCAATATAATATTATACTCCATACATCTTACAAAATATATGATATATTTATATGAGATATTTTGTTTGATATATGATCCAGAACCAAATAGAAAACAAAGTACAAAGGTACACAAACCACATTTCGGTGTCATCTTCAATAATTGAGGTATGAGTGTCACTCTTCGTAATAATAACATCGCTGCGCTAGGCCTAATCTTCGCACGATGAAATATTTGCTGTGTCAACAACATATAAATTGTTGTTGGCAGTGGGTGTAGAAAAGATGAGCTTAGAAGAACCGTTCCAACTCGGTCTTGTTGGAGTTTTCTGAACAAAAATCGAAGTAAAACCAAAGCCATCGGGGTCAAGCACTCGCGCAACTTTGACGGACTATCCAATCAATAAGTTTTTCAATCATCTCCATACAATTAGTACCAATTAAAATACTTTCCTGTATCGTCAGAAAAAAATACACACTTACAAAATACTGAATATTGTTTTTCTACACTATCATAAAGTGAAAATATTAGTACTTTTGTTTATTATCACTAGGGTTTTTGTATATTATCCCAGAATCCAATATCGAGCTACCCAAGTTTTTAAATGGTCGTGAATTCAAATTTGGAACAATGACGACACCAAAATGATGGCCAGTATGTCGGCATCAAAACTGCATAAAAACTTTTTCTTTGACATATCATTATTGTGATGTTTTATGCCTTTATACCTCACATAGAATTGCATGGTGAATCGATTTAGGAGTCCGGGAGTGTGTTATTGCGTGGTCTTTCTGTCTTTATATTTATTGTAATGCGTGTGAACGTTTAAATTACTTATCAAACGCTTGTTAAAGCATTACGTAGTAAGTAAATGAACACAGTGTATATTGTAACTAGGTATCTAGTATAATATTTGAGTTGGTTGTTTGATTTGTAAGACTCCTAGTCCTAATTAAGATTACATAATTATTGTAGTGTAAGGATATTCCAATCAATATGCCTAGCCTTTTCCCGACTACGTTGGAGTCGGCTTCCAGTCTAACCGGATGCAGCTGAATACCAGTATTTTACATGGAGCGACTGCCTATCTGACCTCCACAACCCAACCCAGTAACTGAGTAATACGATACCCCCCCCCTGGGTTCAGTAGTGTAAGGATATTTATACAGAAAATATAAACGGTTGAAAAAAAACTTGTGAAAGTTAGTACATTGTTTATGGAAAGCGCACACACAGGCTTTGGAAATGTACCCCAGTACCTACTGACAAAATATTTCAAACCCCACTCCAAGGTAGCTCAAAAGTTTCAACATTAATCTAGCAGAGATGTCTATACATAAAAACTTCATGCTAACACCTGTGCAGGTCAAGCTATCATTCCATCAGGTCTGGCTCTATACTCTCGCAAACTTATAGAGAACTACTCTTGTAGCCATCAAACTTTATGCCAAGTTCTTACGTCAGCTAAGTGCAGAGAAACGATAAAAGTAACTAAATATGGGGACTCTTTATGAGATGTGATGTCATCATACTTTGTGGTAGTAATTAAAATCTTTTGTTGGACTAATCAGCTTTGAGGTGATTTTGTTGCAGTGTTTTTAGTCATTTTTAAGCCCTGTGAAAATCCTGTCTTCAGTTAATACCTTTGTATCAATTTAAAGAATACTAAAAGCTGGATGGCAATCAGCATCGTCATATCTACTTAGAATTACTATCTAAACACAATATTTATGGAGTGATCAAAATAAGTTTGACACACCATACGGTAACGAATGAATAACTGTCTCAGATATTAAACAATGCATTTTCTGATAACACAACAAACTATCAGTTCATTGACCCCAAAACATCTCACCTAATTCCCATCTATGGTAACAACGTCCCATGTGTACTAAAGTATAATGATACCCTCTGAACCGAGAGATTTCGTCTGTCGACCCAATTTATCATGTTAAATGGTGTAACAGTGTACAGACTGTTTAATTGTTTAAATTGATATCACAACGCATTGTATGCTTTTCATTAGGATTATATTGGGAGAATTTATTTGCATGGTCAGATTGCCTTGTGATTGAGAGTGTACGAGTACCTATCAGAGGGAATTGGCTACTCTTCAGGAGTGATCTTTACCGGGGATCTTTACATACTCTACCTACAGCTCCTGACATTTTTGAAGGGAATCCATACTAATATTATAAATTCGAAAGTAACCCTGTCTGTCTTTCTTTATGTCTGTCTGTCTGTATGTTACATTTTCACGCCTAAACCACTGAACGGATTTTGAAAAAATTTGGCAAAACATAGATGGGATCCCGGGGAAGGACAGAGGCTACTTTTTATCGACATACCACGCGGGTGAATCCGCCGGCAGAAGCTAAAGCTTAAGAATATATGAATGAAATTGAACAAATACAGTGTAATTAAACGGGAGTAATGCCCTAAGAAGTAGGTACTATAGGAAATATAACCTGTTATGTTAAAGACTCGATAGTGCAATACAGCATGCTTTCAATATCTGATTCTGATCAATCTGATATTATTGTAGCAAAATTCTTACAGCATCATGTATTTTTTTTTTTTTAATGAAGTCTGAGAAGCAAATAGTGTTAGTCAAACTACAGTCTTGATTCAAAACCTTTTTTGAAGATTTCATTATCTGGCTTTACACATTTTTTCTTTTTTAATAAAGCCTTGCGCAAATATTCTGTTATCTTTCTTTAGACTACAATAGTAGAAAGTCCAAAAGATATTTGGAAAATAATATTTTTACGCTCTCATAACAATGAACGTTAAGAAATAATGCTTTTTGTCCATTAGTCGTAATTAGATTCTGGCGTATAGTATCAAATTACTTCATCACTGTTTTGCTCTGTATTCTAGATGAGACTTCTGCAGCTTTAGCAACTTGTAAGCAAGTTTTCTTGTACAGAGAGTAATAAGTCTAATTATTTGTGTCAAACAAGAAATTCGTATCTTCATTTTCCTTTCACGTTTAAGACACAATTAGGTACCTTCTCGTTTGATGAACACTGCGAATTGTTACCACCTTTTATTTTCGAACTTTTCAAGCTGTGACAGTCAACTGACACTTTTTCACTGGAAAAATAACGGCAGTTCGTAGTCCTGTCCTATGTCACACACATAAATCTGAAACTGACAGCTCTTCAAACTTTTCCTGAAGAAAGATAAATTGTAACACCCACTTTGACACCTTGTCGATAAGTTAGCAGTGAAACAAAAAATCTCGAGTATATTCTATTCGTTGAATCGTACTAATATTTGGAGTGATGTTTGGATGTTTGTTACTAAGGGCGAATTTCACCAAACTTTTATACCGAGTATAAGTCTTATCCTGCGAATAAATTTTGAATTTTTGACAGTTTTTCCATACAAAAACTGTCAGACGCCAGTTTTATTCCACGGTTATAAGATATCTGACTTTGGTAAAATCAGCCCTTAATCAAGCAAAAATGGCTGAACGAATTTAGACGAAATTTGGTACATACATAGTTTATAACCTGGATTACACACCACGCGCAAGCAAAAGCTAACTGAGAATAAATTATCTACTAGCAGTGACCTTAATGTTCATATTCCAAGGAGAATGTTAATCGCCTACGAGGATCATAATAGATATAGCCTTTAATTTAACTGTTAATAAAACTGATATAAACAATTGCTATATAGCGCATTAGGAATAGTGTCACGCGTCAATTAAACACATTTGTACAATTCGTTTAGTAGAGATACGAAGGGACGGTTGTGAAGGGCTTGGTCCTGCGGTAAATAGTCTTCGGAGGAAGATGAGGGCGTTAATTAGGTGTATGGAGGGAAGTCTCGTACTTACCGGCTTAATATGCTTGGCTATATAGCCTAAAGGCCCTTAACTTAATGTGGGTCGTTGTGTGTAAGTATTAAGTGTTTGTATATGGAAAAGTGTCGCGTAAATACATCTTCGGATCTCTGGAGGTAGGTATTTCTTTTTTTGTTTGCTGTGAATAATTTCAGTTGATATAAGGATTCTTTTCTCTTCATCTTTATTTTTTATCCCAATTTGGTTATCTGTTAAACTAATTTCTTCAAGACTCATTTGAATATTAATTGAAAGAATAATCTAATTCTCAATCTCATTCTTTTGGCTCCGTTATCGACATCTACTTTCGAAATAATATCTCTCAATCAAAAAATCTAAGCTCCAATATTTTTTCGCTCTACTAATTTTACCAATATTTATTACCATATTACGAGCCGTACCTTTACCATTTCTTTACAAGATCGTTTTATCTGCTAACCATTTTTCATCGGCCCACCTGAACATTAATCAACCTATTCTTATAATAGCCAAATGTAAACAGGCCTACCCTTTTAGCAGGTATTTATTAGGAGTTATTTGCTAACAGCCTTCGTTCCCACGCTGACTAACGGCCTTAGCAGACGATGGACTAAAATCATCTGTGTAATTGACGTAAATGACACAATCTTGCCTGTGTGACGTCAGAATTTTCGTCAACATGACAAGGGTAAAAAAAAGAATAACGATTGAATAGAAAAAGTACGTGAAGTAAGGACGTAACATAAAATAACATCATGCCTGTATTCACCGAAGGGTATGGCAGAGAAGTACCTACCTAACTATAGCACTCACATTTGGTCAGCTCTATGTTTAAGTCCCTTGTAACAGGACAGGTAAGAACGTATGCGCAATAAAGCTACTATTTTGGTGGTATTGTATACAATAGTAGTTTAGTAGTGTATTTCCACAAAATGGCACGGGACTGCAGTGCATACTTCATTATCAAACATCGGAGACGTCGCGGGTCGGTGCGCTCATCTTCGACGGAGACAATACAATCATGCATATGGGCAAAGAGTTATCTAATGGTGATAATAAAGTCAACGAAAATGAGTTCGTGAGTCATCTCCATTAATTGTACGTACAGTATTATGTTATTAGGTGAAGATGAAGGTACTTTATGCTTAACACATAAATTAGTGTTATTTTACAGCAATCGTAAATCGAACCGTAAATACTCAAAGTAGTGTTGTAACGCTAATGCGTAATCGTAAAATTTATATCACAATAAGTCATAAGTGTCACTCTGTCAGTAAGCGGTGACAAGACTATGAAATATATAAAACTGTGAGTGTTTTGGTTACAGCACTAACACCTACATATTTTCGAATTATATCGTTTATTATGGAATGTTCCGTAGTAAAATCGTTCATTATAATTTTATGGGCCTAAACATTTTTATCTCTTCAGCATAAAACAACAGCGTAATCTGACGAAATATGAAAAGTTTAAATAAATTTTAATGTAGGTACGCCATATTGCTATTTACTAAAAATTAATAAAGACATATTAATGAAAAGCTCGGTGTGACAATGTTTAATGGTCTTGTTGTGTAAATAGGGTCACGTCAAGCCAAAAGCTTGTACGATCAATATGTAAGCCAAGCAACAGATTGGAATGACATGTAGCAATTCCTCTAAAACGATCCATTTCCTGAATTCCCAGCTGTCATTAGCAATTCCTCTAATTTGATACAAAAGCAATTCATAATTTGTGGACCATTTTACGAATCGCCATAAAAAACTGTCAAACAGATGAACTATTTCGTAATATGAATTACACGCAGATATTATTATGAGTTTGTGACATTTTACGATGATTAATAATATTGTCATATTTCCGATTCTGCCAAAGTGGCCGTTTTAAGCCCCCAGTATTTCCCTGATGCATTATTTTAAGCGAAATACAAAAGCGCTATTTCCCGAACAAGTAATTCCAGTGTGCGTGTAGAAAGGATGGCTTCAACTATACTAAAATTATTTTAGTGTCTCATAAAGTCTTTCGCAGAATTAGGTAGCTTATATTCCCTCAAAATATTCTCACTTTTACGTGCCAAAATTTTAGCATACGCTAACGGAAGTACAGACGACGCGAGATAGACACTTTATGGTACACGTTAAATAGAGTTGTATGAGGAATTTTAGGAATAAAAACTGTTTGTACTTGTGACGGATAACTGGAAGCAATATTTCTCATATTTTGTAGCTATAGAAACATTCAATTGCATGAATATAACCTAAGTTTCCTTTTTCGTGTGGTTTGTCAACTGGTGTCAGAGTTTTTATGCTGCCCACGGACCTCAGACTTGGCTTCATATGCCGTCGAGAAATTCTCTTAGGCTTTTACTTTCAGGTTTCCTCACGATATTTTACTTCACCGTTTGTGAATCAATTGATAATTACCTAATTATGATTTTCATTATTGTACCTAAATGTTAAAATTGAAGTCAAGTTAAGTGCTAAGTTGCAAGTTCCTTGACTAGGAATAGAACGACTACTCAGAAAATCATCAAGGTAAAAATAGAAACTTAATTGCCGGATCCAAGAGCTTCAAGTTTACAGTTTGATGGGCCAACTGTCGATTTTACGATGGATACCGAACTAAATCCACTGAGTGATTAAGTCCGCAAAGTGGCCAAAAAAGCCGAACGCTATAATTCAAACAAAACAGTCGTAAAACGACAATGACGTAATCCAGGCCAGTATACCCTGCAGGGCTTTATGGGTGTTTAGTAAAACAGGTCACCGGGATAGAGGTCGTAAAGAGAAGTTTCCTAGATTGGTACAAGTTGGGAGATTTTGCGGCCACAGGATTAGGAGGCGTAAAAGTGAACTGTGTTAATAAGTTCTTAGGAGTCTTTAGGGGTCTTCCTAATAAGATAACACTGATAAGTAATCATTTTGTTTCACATATTCAATCATTCATATTAAATGCGGGGGTGACCTTTTTTTCTAAATATGTAGTTAGCTCCTACTACTCAAGTCTATTGTAGTGTTTGCAGCTGAATAGATTCGGTAGTTAAGGTAACAAAACATACTAAATAAACTAATTGACACACAACCGGGTTTGTATTACATCTAACTATCTAACTTATATAATAGTATAAATGCGAAAGTTTGTAAGTATGGATGGATGGATGGATGTTTGTTTTCTTTCACGTAAAAACTAATGAATGGATTTGGATGCAATTTGGCAAACAGATAGTTTATAACCTGGATTAACACATAGAATACTTTTTATCCCGATATTCCCACGGGATCGAGACTTACGTGGGTGAAACCGCGAGGCGCAGCTAGTACTGTATAAAACAAGACAACAACCACGGAATGCATACAGCAACAATTTCTGAAATTGCAGGTAACCATTCTAAAATCCATGAGAATATATTGAGGAGGAGGTGAGTATAAATAAACAGACAGCTGGATCCAATAAACTTATTGATGAAGGGCAAACAACTACAGTAGTTTCTATACATGATGATATTCTTTAAACTTTGATTCACATCAACGATCCAATCTGAAGTAGCTAAAAGGGTTTTCATAAACACGAGAATCCTAAAACAAAGACTTATAAACTTTTGCACTTCTTTGTACCAAGTGTGAGTTTGGACGGTAGACTTTTTCGTTAGTTTTTAGAACTCTTTTTTATGTTGTACTTTCGACTCTATAAACATCGACGGTGCTATTAATTTTGCGTGCCCTAGAATTGTGTTTTAAGCGTTGTTCTGATCAAGCGTTTATTACTACGATAGTAACATTGCTATTAATGAAGTAAGCTAGGCTAGGAATTTATTATTGAATAATGTTCTATACGTAAAGTACTTTGCTTTACCAAACCAGGTCTTTTGTTATATACCTACTTCATAATAATCTAGGTTCTCTAACATTATTTCTAGCGGAACTCACCATCATCCTGCTGCATTTCAATTTATTTTAGATCAGCATTACATCTTTATGTTAGTTGAACAGAAGGCCTACTAGACAAGTGACAATCGCTTCGAAAGCGTTTCGTATTTCTGCAACGATTTTCAACAGGATTCACATAAGCTTTTCGATAGCTTATGTCAGTCCTATACATTTTTGCCTCTTCCATCATCGTTATCGCCGATAGAACGTCACTTTGTCTAGTGTCTCTCGAACTACGATAAATGTAAAAGTGACAAAACTTATACCTACCATTCTTATGGCAACATAGGATTTTGAATATTATTCATCGCTGAAAAGAAAGTGTCACGTAGTAGTTTTATGACAGCGCTCCCTTTTTTTTCAAATATTCGTATTATGTGCAAAATGTCAAGTATTGTTTTTTTCTCGTTATTTAGGTGGATTGCCCCTTTCTCAGATTGGAGAACCGTTGTTTCAAAATTAGCTAAACCCGAATCTCTCCACTAACTACGAAGTGTATAGTCAAAGTGAAGGACTTAGGTCCTTGACATTGACTATACATTCAGGACAACTTGATCAAATATTACGGGCACAATCAGGTAAAAGGCTCTCTGTAAGGTAACTTTTCGCTTCACTTCAGTAGCAATTCTAGGTACTCCGCCAGTTACAATCCCAGCATCGTTGACCCATGTTACTGCTTGACCTACTCCCTTTCTGTTTTCAGTCTACAACTTTTCTCTGCGGCCGTAATTAGCTTCGGTTAGCATCGTTAAGTAGTCGCTTATTAATGGTAATAACGTGATGATTTGAAAATGGTTGTGTTAATTAGGTGCAATGTACTAGCTAATTGTCCAGACCCTGTTAGAATTTTTTATTTATCTTGATAGTAGCTTGCCATTTGGCCAAGTTTAATATGATTTTTACGAAACTCACTGTTTGATTCATTATTTATTTTGTAAGTATACATACTTCTTAAATTCCTAGTCACATTTCATGTTCACATTTCATAATGCTCTCTCCTTTCACTTTGTTCAAAACCAAACACCCTTGAATACAAACATTGTTTACAACTTCACAAGTTCCTTTATGTTTGTAACAGACCACGTTGCGTATGCGTAACGTTTAATTTTAACCAGATTATGTTCACAGATTCTCGGTAACTGCACGTTACGGATATTTATTAACTGATAGTTAACCCGTTGAACCGTTTTCACGTGTTGTCTAACCATTGCGTTAGTATTTATTTATGTTTTGTGTATTTTGTTTACAGTATGGCGCGGGGGAAGACTGTGGAGAACTGCTGTTTCGTGTGAAATATATCCTATAATATATAGGGCACATGCTATTGTCGTGTTCTCAACGGATCTTATTTGTGTTACTTATATTTTTATGATCTGGATGACGGTTGGTTGCATTATGTTCAAACCTTTTCTAAAATTGTATGAGCTTGAGGCGTACTGGCTTCATATGATGTATCATTTGACTTAAATAAATAAATAAATAATACTTTTTTTTTATTATTTTTTTATATAATCACTTACATGACGACATTTTATTTGTATTTATTAGGATTAGAATGATTGGTGAAACTTAACTTTTATCTGATAACCATAATTTAAAAGTTCTTTGCTAGGAATCTAGTAAAAGACTAAATAATGGCGATTTCCACGATGAATCTGAACGTGCTATCCTCATCTAAATCCCATTCAGCTGTCAGTGTCAATATTCCACAACAATGATGACGCTGACAGCTCTTGAACTTGTTCGGAATAAAACGATCAGCACGATCGTGTTCATTCGCATTTGCCGTAAGAACCAAAAATTGTACAGAAATCTATAAAAATCTGTCTCGCCGCTCGTCTTTTATTCTCCAACAATGTAAACAAAATTCTAAGTACGAAATAAATTAGTAATTAATTTTATCTTTCAGTTGCCAGAACTTGATTCTGTTATCTGAATACAAAAGACACATTGTCGGTGGCTACTGGTAAAAGGTCTTATCGCTTCACGAGCGTGTTATCATGCACAAACTTTTTTCTCTATTCAAACAAATAAGCGGTATGCCTATGCACTGATATGAGTCATAGAGTAAAGTTCTATATGGGGCACGATGCGCTAGAACAATCATCATTATTTTTGTTGGGACACAGACAACGCTTAGACTTTTAGTAACAGAATAATAAAATTTAATTAATATTTTAGAAGTACGTTGTCAATGGGACTTTTGTTTGAAGTGGCTGCTGGCAAAGAATAAGAAAACTCAAACTCAAAGCATTTATTTCAACCATTTACAGGCACTTTTGAATTGTCAGAGTCGGTCTGTTAGTCAGAAAGTTGAAGCTACCCATTCCAAAACGTAGATCTCTGTAGAGAAGAACGGGCAAGAAACTCCAAGGACACTCTTTTAAATACAGATATAACAAAATCCTGGGTACTATAAATACTCATGGGCCTTAGCAATGACAATTAATAATAAGAAATAAAAAAAAAATCAGTAATAAAAACTAAAACCCAACTACGACTGAAAAGGTATAAACAAGACACCACAGACAGACAAATTAAAAATCCGGAGTCACACGTAATCTGTTCGATTTAGGTATGCCGCCCTAACACGTGTGACTCCGGATTTTTAATTTGTCTGTCTGTGGTGTCTTGTTTATACCTTTTCAGTCGTAGTTGGGTTTTAGTTTTTTTATTACTGATTTTTTTTTTTAATTATTTTGGGGTTATAAATTAATATATATATTTTTGAAATGTGCTCATTAAGCCCTTTCATTTGATACCTACCCAACATAGTAGGTACGATTAAACAATATTTTTTTTTTTAGTTCCTGACTTTATTTCCTCTAGAGGGCGCCATTTTTTATTTAATGTGACGTCATATAGCCTATAACCAGCGGACAATCAAGACGCTTCTAACGATACCTTATTTGTCAAATTGTGATGAGTGGTTTAGAAGATACAAGGGAACAGATGAACATACATACATACATACATACATACATACATACATACATACATACATACATACATACCGGTAAAAATCATAACCCTCCTTTTTCTTCGCCGTATTCGGGTAAAAACGAGCCGAGTGCGGGTTGGTTTGGTAGATGTTACATGTCTTCGAATTTTTGGTTGTAGGACATGCCTCACAATGTTTTTCTTCACCGTTTTGAGAGCAGTGGTGATGAAATTATTTACACAAATTGAAGCCGCCTGCCTAGGTTGGAACCATCTACAACTTTTTAATCGGGGCCCGTATCACTGGGCCACTAGTGTTCTCTAAGTTTATATAGCTCATGGCGAAAACAGTCGGCGAACTGTTACAAATAATCGCTTTCAAAATTATCATAATGCTCGAAAAATCGGTTCACAGCCCACTTTTCCTATCATTACCTACTCTTGGTAATCTAGCACTTTAGGACCGAATCGCCAATGTAGAATACGTAATGATTTCTAACGGCCTTCGCCTTTGAATATTTAACACTAAATAAATAGGTATCTTTCTCGGTTGGAATAAGAAACAAGAGATTTTTGTAGCATTTACTAAAGGAGAGCTTGAAATGCGTTCTCGGGGACATAACTTCTTGCGAAACCTTTGGAAATTCACTTACTAAAATAAAATGATTCTGATGACCAAGTAACATCTGACACAATTACTTACATATCCCCCCCCACCAGTAAACCAGATATACATCATCCGCCGCTGGAATTAGGTCTTACTAAAACTTCAATTTCTAATTTAAATTTTAATATTTTACAGTCTAAATATATTTTCACTAAAACAGACTATGAGGCATGTGTACGTGATCTACGTACAATAAATTGGGAGGATTATTGTCATTTGAGTTGTAATGATTATGTTCTGACGTTTTATAATATACTATGGGAAAATATAAATAAATACACTCCGAAGGGTAAACCTAAGAATAATTGTTATCCAGTTTGGTTCTCAGTTTCGTTGATTAAACTTCTTAAGGAAAAGCATAAATACAGGACTCGGTTCAAACGGTACAAAAACCCTAGGGACTACGATACTTTTGTTTCCCTACGGATGCGAGCTGGGAGAGCTATGGATAGGTGTTTCAAAGATTATATAGAAAGAATTGAGAGTGAATTAAAAACAAATGTAAAAGCTTTTTGGCGTTATACTAAGTCAACAAAATCTTTCAGAGGTGTCCCTGACCAGGTTTCGTGGGGCGATCGCGTTGCTGAGGGTGGTAGTGGTGTGGCTGATCTATTTGCAGACTATTTCGCATCTGTGTACAGTGTTAATCAACTTACTGGTAACTTGTCTCCAGGTTACTCATCGTCTAATTACAGTATGTCTTCCATTGACATTACTGAAAATGACGTTAGAAGTAGCATCAAAAAGTTAGATCTTAATAAGGGAGCTGGTCCGGATGGACTCCCTCCTATTTTTATTCGTCTCTGCATTGATGCTCTTATTATACCACTGCTGATCATATACAATAAATCCCTTAAGGAAGGTACATTTCCCGATTTATGGAAAATCTCTCACATTACCCCCATACATAAATCCGGTAGTATGAATGACGTAACTAACTATAGACCAATCTCTATTATATCGCAATTTGCAAAGATGTTCGAGGGTCTCATATACAATGTAGTTTATTCTCACCTCCGTCATATAATTAGTTTCAAGCAACATGGTTTTGTGTCTAACCGTTCTACTATGTCTAACTTACTGATTTACACTACTTTCATTAGTGATACCTTTGAAGCCAGGGGTCAGGTTGACGCTGTTTACACAGATTTTGCAAAAGCTTTCGATCGCGTTGATCACTCAATTCTTTCTATTAAATTAAATTGCGTTGGTATTCATGGCTCTTTGTTGAGGTGGTTTGAGAGTTATTTAATTAATCGTTCTCAAATAGTTGCCTTGGCGGGTTATGAATCTATACCTTTTTCTCCTGGCTCTGGTGTTCCACAGGGCTCTAAGTTGGGTCCTTTGTTGTTTTTGGTGTTTTTGAATGATCTTTTAGATTTAATAAATTGCGATTGTTTAGCCTACGCTGATGATTTAAAAATATACTGTAGAATATCGGACCTGAGTGATTGCGCGAAGCTTCAAAGAGATCTTGATGTCCTTCAGAAATGGTGTTTGAACAACAGAATGACGCTCAATGTTAAAAAATGTCAGACTATTACATTCACGAATAAAGTGAATTACGTAAAATTTGATTATCATATTGATGGATCGGTACTGAGCCGAGTGTCCGTCATCCGTGACCTAGGGATACTCTTCGATAAATCCCTATCTTTCCGTGATCATGTAGATAGTATAGTGTCTAAGGCTAAAAGAATGCTTGGCTTTATAATCCGTATGTCGAAACCTTTTCGTAATTGTAGCAGCATTATTTTACTTTACAACGCACTAGTGAGGAGCTCCCTGGAATATTGTTCTACTATTTGGTCTCCCTATTATTCAACTTATACTAATAATGTTGAATCTGTTCAGGCCCGTTTTGTGAGGTATTTATGTATAAAGAATGGGATTCGAAAAGCTATACCCGATTACAATGACAGGTTAAGGCACTTTAATATGATTAGCTTAAAAGAAAGACGTGACCATTCTGACTTACTAATACTTCATAAAATTATAAACGGTTCCATTGATGCACAATTGATCAACTATTTTAACTTTAGGTCTAGCCAACGTAGTAAGCGTCATCATCGTATTTTTGTGTTACCTACATCCACTTTGAATACTACATTTAATAGCCCCCTCACACGTATGGCAAGGCAATATAATGATAGGTCCAACTTGTCGGATTACCCTATTGATATTTTCTCTATGAGTTTCGCTTCGTACAGACGCTCCCTATTTAAACAGTACGATGAGTGTTCGTCTGTCTAGCTCTAATTGGTTTGATTTATAGTGTTCTAGATTAAGGTCTACTAAACACATTTTTTTTTTAATGTTCTCCTTTGTCTCTAATTTTTCATACGTCAATGTCATGCATACCTGTTATTTGCATGGTTACTGAAATGCCTATTTTAGATGTTAATTAATTTGAATTGTAAGTGACTGTGCTGTTGGTGTGCTTATCATAAATAAATAAATAAATAAATAAATAAATATCTTTCACAAGAACGCAACACACATATGTAACTTGCAACCAGAACAGAATCAGAACAAGCAAATCAATTGTTGCAATCAGCGGCATGCGAAAGAAGAGATTGTGCTTGATGCGCTTCAGCACGCGATGTCAAGCTTCATTACAGTCTTGATAACGAAGGCTGATTAACTAAGGGCGGGTTACGTCACCTTACATACGAGTGCATGAAGCTTCAAAGTGTAGATATTCTTGCACCAAAAAGCGTCTTATACTAACTGATGTTATTTCTGGTCCTTTGTATATCGAAAGAGTATAAAATATGAAGAAAAGCCAAGGAATAAGATATAATATGGTCAGCAAAGGTCGGTATAATTGTCATTAAGTACAGGAATTATTATGATGTCTCCGGTGTGCAAGTCTTATAGAAATGACAAAAAATTGTTGAAGTACACAATACTTTCAGTCAAGACAAACAATAAAGTTACAAAGTTTGTTCAAAACTTTCAAAATCAATTGCTTGAGTAAATCCAATATACTTCGACTTCATATTTTTAAAAGTTGATTTTCTTGAAGCTATAAATGATAACTTTGTTTCGAATAAAAATCATACCACAAATAAATAAAGTCACTGATGAGCCAACGACTTCAGTGACCACTAAATAGCGTCTTAACAAACCGTAAGATTCTTTGAAATGCAGACAAGCGCGAAAAAAATGTTTCTGTGCAAGTCTTTCATTTAAAATATACTTAAACGCCGCTCAGTGAAAGCACTTCCTGTATTTACTCAAGCGTTTACTTTCAGTAAAATGTACTGACGAAAGGAAGGGTCGGGACTCGGAGTTTTAAGACAAACTGGGGCGATGCATGTAGGTCAGTACATGTGGTCGCAGGTTAAATTATGCATATAACTGCAGCGGCTGTCGATAACACGGTACTGACCGGGATATATTGAATGAAGCCCGTCTTTCAAATAAAAAGGCCGGTTTATATCAAGGGAAAATGCCATCAGTAAAATTAAAAAGGATATTTTAAATTTCGAAAATGTATGTGAATGTCTCGGCCAATATTATCATACAAGGTTTCAAAGCTTTCTTTGTCATACTTAGTTTGAAAAAAGTTTTACTTACGTAAATTCTGCTTCAGCACAACTTAAGGCCCCCATTCACAATAATTACGGCAATTCGAAAGTTGATAAAGTGCACTACACAAAGCACTTTTCTCCAATCTGATTTCATGACTTGCGTAAAATTAAAAGGAACCTAGGACGTGCTTCTTTTGTTCAATATGAATTGCCTGCTAAATTTTTTATGTATTTGGATGAGAATTCATGAGGCGAATATCGAAATACTCTATTATGCCTAATCTGGGAGTGGCCTCCGTCCGCTGAAGACTATTATTGGCTAAGATGACGATGATCTCCAAATAGATTATACATTAGAACTACATTTACCGTTAAACTTGGCTATTGATGGCCTTGCAATTAATTCAAAGTCTTTAGCTAACCATCCATCTATGCCCAAACTCAGCACAATGAAAAAGATAGATAGTCCTAGTTTGCAGAATTCCTTTCCAGTTGAAATTTACGAGCTATCGATATCCCGGAACTATTCGACAAGCGGAATTTTAAACAGAATAACCTGAATAACTAAGGTAATAAAATTGTAGCGTTCCGTACCGTACATAACAATTTATATATCTAACACTATTGTAATGGAACGGGTCTCTTTGTGAGACATTTTGCAGTGGCGTGGTTTCAGTGTTCAGCGGAACTCCACACTTTCAGGAGTTCCGTAGCTTTGTCCTGTTATTTGAATGAAATAAACGTTTGTTATAACTTTGTAATGAGCCGGTATATATTATGTTATGATGTGAGATATTTTCTGTTTTATCAAAAGGTTTCATGATGTAATTAACATATAATTATGTATGTCGTTTAATTAGTATAATTTAATTCCATTGGTAATTTTCATAAGTAAGAACTGGATATAAATAACTTCATTAACGAGGGTTATGAAAGAGCTTTATTAAATAACTCTGTTATGAATGTTATGATACTCATTTCAAAATATTCATGATCATCTTCCTGCCCTTGTCTTATGTCACGTACTTCTTGATGTACTTCTTCCGGTGCACCCGTGAGGCACACTTTGTATTTTTTTTAATCTGCTGTATATACACTAGCTGTTGCCTGCGACTTCGTCTGCGATCCAAGATGTTCTTCTTCAGGTTATGGTCTACCTATATGCTAAATTTCATTCAAATTGGTTCAGACGTTTTTGCGTGAAAGCGTAACAAACAAACGACCAAACTTACTTTTGCATTTATAATATTTGTTAGGATTAGGATAGTTGAAGTCTTTCTTTTCTTTATTTCTTCTTTATATGATACTCATTTGAAATAAGTAACATTATATGTTTCTGTCTCATATGATACAGTTAAAGCTTTCAAGATTACCACAGTAAATGTGACCTACGCTAGAAAATAAGACACTGCAGTCACCGAGCTAAGACACACGACGGAAATTAAAGTTTAGAGAACATTTCGCTCATAATATCATCCTATTTTATTTCGCCCGCTCTTACAAACAGCTAGCTTACTCGCGAAAACTTCCAATTTGAGGAAAATTCACCACTTATTTATATGAGAAACTAGCGTTGGTATGACTCTTCTGCTGCATTTTTGGACTCCTATTACTGTACGAAAAATGTTTCCTTGGGTGTCGTAAAAAACAACTGAAAGTAGCTACCAAATTGGCTGTAGTTTACTAACATGTAATAGTTATTTACACACTCATGTGATACTATTACCCACATTCGTGTTTTACTACCTAATTATTTACAGTTGTATACAAGATTTTATCCACACCATGTTATGAATCCTCTATAAAAGGTTCTTTGCAATACTAATATCGAACAAAAATGGAGGGATACGACCCACGTGAATTCGAATTTTTCGAATTCGAATAAACTATAAGTTTTTGTTAGTGAAACGCGCCTGCATGACAGCGTTCTTTTTTTAAATGAGTTGCATTATGTTTACTACAACATTATATCACCCGTTTGGATGATATCATGGTTACTATGACACTGAGTGTTTTAATGTTGGCAATAAGCTAACTGTTTCAGAAACTTTTATAGAGGATTAATAGTATGGGTGTAGATAAAAGAACAAAACCCACGATTAATGAGTAGCGATTATGGAAAACTACCAAACTCATAGCTCTTATTTTTGTGGTTGATTGTGCAACACACGTTCACAGTTTAGTTGTTTTAGTCTGATATGACACCGTAGGTATATTATAAGGTGTATCTTTTCATACACAAAATCGCTTAAGGGGTCATTGTACTCATCATTATGAACAACTTTCACAATGGCACGAAAACTGAAATCGCGAAAAATTAATCAGCTTTTCCCTACAGTTATGTTCGCATAGCTCGTCAAAATGTAGGGAACAACAGATTTTTTTTCTGCGATTTCAGTATTGGTCCCTTAGTAGAAGTTGTTCATATTGATGAGTACAATGACCCCTTAAGAGATTTCGTGTATGAAATATACACCTTCTAAACATAAAAAATGTGAATACCTAACATATCTAAAGCTGTTTAATAACAGGTACCTACTTATATGAGTTTCTTCAATCTCGTCTTTGTACTACAAAGCTTGTCAGAGCTATTTTTTCATGACGCCATGATGCCGATAGCCTGGACAATAATGCACCATTGTTGGTTACAAATGCAACCAAAAATAACCAAACACAACATACAGTTCATTAAAATTAAATGGATTGTAGGCAAGGTGCCCGAACAATCACTTGAAGCACTTGAACCGTCTAGGTGGAGTGCCGCGTGGGATACGAGCTATTCGACTCATAAGTAGTTCAAGTATTCACTATTAGTACAAATAGATAGGTGCCTCGGAAAGCACGTTAAGCCGTTGGTCCCGGCTGTCATTTGTGGATCTTTGACAGTCGTTACGGGTCGTCAGAAGCCTGAAAGTCTGACAACCAGTCTTACCAAGGGGTATCGTATTACCCAGTTACTGGGTTGTGGAGGTCAGATAGGCAGTCGCTCCATGTCGGCTACTTTTTATCGACATATCACGCGGGCGAAGCCGCGGGCGGAAGCTAGTTCATAATATTTTCCTATTATGATTATGCCAAAGTGGCCGTTTTAAGTCCCCAGACTGAAAGGAACGAGACTTAAAAAATGCACTCACTCATTCATTCATTCAATCTAATTCTTTATTGATCCTTTATTATTATTTATTTATTTCAATCAACTTTGGATCATACAATTAAAGTTACAAAAATTATTAATTACAAACAAAATTAGATTAAATTAAAATAGTATCTTGATATAACCATACAGCAGTGGTTCACGTACTGACAGTCAAAACGTTCAGAAAAAGCGTTCGGATACTGTTGCAGCTGGCCCGCACCCTGCGCACCAGGGATGTGTCCAGAGTAATGCATCAATATTTAAGCGCGACAATATTCAAAGTCTGCGAAGAGACCAAAGTCAAAGAAAGAAAAATGGGTTTAATTGTCACAGAAACACGTGCATACAAAAAGATAACAGTAATCAGCAATATTTACCACAATATATCTAAATACCATTAAAAATAAAAATAAAACATGAGATCACGAGTATAGATTAATAATCGGCAGCTGCACGTCATGACTGTGACAAGTAGGCTTCCACTCAGCATGATGCTGTGCTATGGGGACCCACAGCACAGCGCTGATTTTCAGTGGTCACCCGAAAAAAGACGTACGGAAATCAAGTCAGGTTCCACCATTTGTACATTTAATAAACAGGTAATAAAGTAAATAAAATAAACAGTACTTAGAATATAATATGACTTTAGCAAAGCGAAATAGATGAATAAATATTATTAAATAGGTAACGTGAAAATTAAAAGCAAAGCAAAGCATCGCGGTTTATATATCGAGGTTTATAAATGGTTGAACCGCCAGCCCCTAAGACGACCCACTGACCAAAATTGTTATTAAGGCTTGTTGACTTGCATGTAACCCATGTATCACAAATAAACGATTTGATTTGATTTGATTTGATTTGACTTACTAATACAGTAAGTTCTAAAAATTTGTCCTGCGGTTTGATGAAAAAAAGCTCAAATTAAAAAAAATAACTGCCAAGCTACAATCGTCTAAGTTACAGAAATACAGACCGATCCTTCTGAGTCTCCTTATTTTACCTATTACCAACCTCTACTAACAACAAATACTCCTAGAAATGTATTACGTGTGTGATAGAACGGAACGTTTACATTACCCTGCTTTCTGCATTGTTACTTTTGACATCTTATTTTTTATTTCTTTTCTTTGAAGACGCAAGGAAAGAAAAGTTAGACAAGACGGAAATGTGACGGAAATCGCATTCTAGAAACCACTATTATGTGTAAGATATTACCATGTTTGTTTGACAAAGTTGTTTGAGCTTCTTGTGAACGAAAGTTTAAAGTTTTAAGTAGGTACCCAAAGACCAATAAATTAGGACAACGTAAAAACATAAGGAATCTTTTTCATCATATTCACTGCAGAAATTTTTCACATAGCGCGTGATATCTGTGAAAGCAGCCGGAAATAATGGGACACTGAACACACATGTAGGCTAATGAATTTATGCAATTCGTATTCACTTGGTCCGGTCCGGTCCTTTTTTTATTTAATTTCGCAAAAAGGGATCATGCCTAGGTTAAAATAAAACTATTTAGTCCGTCAGTCAAATAGTAAAAAAATATTAGACACGAATTTTTCGCTTTAACTTAATAAAAAATTACTTAGATAAACCGCATTAAAGTTAGGGAATGGGGGCTTGCTACGTCACAATTCAGTATCAAAAATAGCAAGGCGTGACGTCATACCACATTTTAACTCAATGTATCGCCGTAATCTTTCGATTACGTAAAAAAATAAAAAATACGTGTCCAATATTTTTTAACACCTCTACCTAAAAGACAATTTCTTTTTGCCGTACCTCTGTTGTAACTAAACCAGTAAAAGCTGATCTGATAGTCTATTGATACTCCGTACCTACCTACTACGCTAGGTCAGTTCAAGTACAAATTGTTATCACCGACGTGCGGTCGGCTGTACACTTCCAAATAAACCTAGCAAATACTTCTACAAGAATCCTAATGGAAAGGACGGCTTTTACATAACATTATCATTGTTTCTAGTATGTAACTATGTGCGAGAGTTATTTGGCGTAGATGCCACCGCACCCCAGAATATTTTGACCTATCTAATCTAACTTGAGAAGTTAAACTGCTCTCTTCTTCACCAATGGTGAAACTCAGATAATTTTGACAGAAATTATGTGCCTAGATACATATACATAAAGTCGCGCTACGGGTAGAACAATTTCCGTGAAGTTTTCATAGAAATTGTTCCACCAGAGGCTCGTCGCGCCTTTCTGCGGGAGCCTTTATATCTACGCTCACGAGTTAGTCTGAGTATCACCATCCTAATCCTAACTACTACTATAAATGAGAAAGTGAGTTTGTTTGTTTATGTTTGTTCCGCTTTCACGCTAAAACGGCTTATGGGATTTGGATGAAATTTGCCAGATGAGTAGACTATGACCTGGAGAAGGACATAGGATACCTTTTATATCGATATTCCCTCAGGATCGAGACGGGGAGACCCGCTAGTGAAGCCGCGGGGCGTTGCTAGTAACAATTTATTATCATTAAAATGGAACTAGGCTTCCATTTTAATGCCGATATCATTTTAGCCTGTTCGCAAAGCTATTTTAATCACAATTTCCTTTAATATATTATGCTATCAATAACAAGTGTCAGACATACTGGAAGCTAGCTGTAGGTAGATAGCTAGGAGCACGAAGGTCAAAGGATATCCGTTCAAAAGTTGTGATTAGAATCTATTGCATATAAAACCTGCTTATTTTTGCACTTTAGAGACATTTATCGTATACTAGCGACCCGCTCCTGTTTCGCATGGATTTTACGACTTGACAAAACATCGAGATTTCTTAGTTATTTATTACTAGCTGCGCCTCGCGGTTTCACCCGCGTAAGTCTCGATCCCATGGGAATATCGGGATAAAAAGTATCCTATGTGTTAATCCAGGTTATAAACTATCTATTTGCCAAATTTCATCCAAATCCAATTAGTAGTATTTACGTGAAAGAGTAACAAATATCCATCCATCCATCCATCCACCCATCCATCCATCCATCCATCCATCCATACTTACAAACTTTCGCGTTTATAATATTAGTTAGATTAGACATAAACCTTCCGGCGTAAACTCTCTAAACGATGGTGAAAACTTCATCAAAATCTGTAGCGTGGTTTAGAAGAACAACGCGGTATAAACACTAAAAGCGTTTTAATTGTAAGATGTATAGATTTAATATGTAAAACAAACGTCCTTGCATACAATCCGGTAGGAAAATACTACGGTCTCACGAAACAATCGTTTTGAAGGTAAGGTTTTGTAAGCCTGATTGCACAGCAGCGTTTGAAAATGCCTTCTTTGTTTGAACAAAAGGTGTGTTTTGATTCCACTGCACTGCACGTGTCCCGATAGTACACAATTCACAACTTTGTGGAATTTATACAAACAAACTCACTTTGGCATTTATAATCCTAACTTATTAGTATTATAAATGCGAAAGTGAGTTTATTTATTTGTTTGTTACGCTTTCACACTAAAACGGCTAAACGCATTTTGATGAAATTTGGCACATGGGTAAACCATGACTCAGAGACGGACATAGGCTACTTTTCATCCTGGATTGCAGACGAAGTTGCGGGCAACAGCTAGTATAATGTACAGTGTGAGTCTTTATAATGTGCACATACCGAAATGGTCCCATCAAAAAATATTAAAAAAAATCTAAATATATTTTTTATTATATAAAAGTTAGGATCAGGATAGTTAGGACTAATTAGGATTAGGATTTCGTTTACCCACAGTCGGATCAAGTAGACGTCCACTATTTATATTCAGCACTGGTCCTTTAGGCGAATTAGCTCAAACTTATAATGCTAGTGGTCCTAAGAGACGAGTGAGTATAATATCAACATAGGCAGCGGCATCTGCCCGGGTACTAATAACATTATGCTGCGGTCAACAATCCAATCAACGGGGGAGATTATGCCAATGTCTCTCCAGGATGGTTTGTTGTAGCAGTCTAGTCGGGGCTTTAGTAATGTATATTGAGATTATATGAACGCTGGCAATCATAAGCTGCATGAAGTTTCAATGACGCTTAAAAAAGCTTTAAAAATGTTCATTCTTTAAAAACCGGCGAAGTGCGGTTACACTCGAACTCGAAGGTTTCCGTATAGTATGATCGAGCAAAAACCGCCGAAAAAAACACGTTTCTTGTATATTTAACTAGCTTCCGCCCGCGACTTCGCCAGTGTGGTATGTCGCTAATAAAATGAATTTTGTCGAAATCCGTTCAGTTGTTTAGGCGTGAAAAGGTAACATGCAGACAGGCAGACGGAGTTGCTTTCGAATTTATAAGATTAGTATGGATTTTTATTTTTCTATGAGATGCAAGAGAAATACAAAATCTGTGAAAATGTCAACTATCTTCCTATTATGTTTCATGAGACATAGCCCGCTGATAGACAGACGGACGGACGGGCAGTGGAGGCCTAGTAATAGGGTTCCGAAGGGTCCACCTTCGGATACGGAACCCTAATTACAAAAAAAAAAACAACCGACTTCAAAAAAAACACTAAAAAAGTGAAAAATAACTTTAATTTCGGAAGTCGGTGTCTTTGCTTTTTAATTTTCGTTTTTGCCACCGACTTCCGAAATTAAAGTTATTTTTCACTTTTTTAGTGTTTTTTTATTTCTTTTTAGTGGTGGTACCTACCCCACACAAGTTACTACCTGCTATGTAAATAACAGAGAAGGAGTCTAATAATTATATCGTCTACATAGACTGATAGACTGACTAGAAAAATACGTAATATTGAAGCTAGCTCAAAAACTACGCAAGCAAACTTAATAAAATATATGGGACCATCTCGGGAGTATACCCTTTCGAACTAAAAAGAATTTTTTAAATCGGTTCACAAACGGCGGAGTAATCAGTGAACATACATAAAAATAAAAAAAATAAAAAACAATAATATTTCAAAAATAATACCAGCAATTAATAGAAGTCTGAAATAGTCAAAACACCTTGATCAATACTCATGCGTCCTCTTTAAGAGAAAAAAGTCCTTTGTCCTGCAGTAGGACAATAACATAGACTACCATTATTTTAATACCACTAAATGGAAACGGTTCCTCAACATTTGACCTACCCAATAAAGACAAAGATTTAGTTCCAAATAAAAATGGACATTTGTCTGGGGTAATTACTTGTCGATCAGTGGCTATCAAGGAAGACAGTGAGAGCTTAACCTAATTACTTCCTTGCCTGACAACTGGTCATTGATGTTGAAAAGTAGCTAATAAACCTATTTTGGTTATTCCATCTTCCAATCCATTAAGGGAAATGAGCATATGAATGGTGCATTCATTTGCGAAATAACTTAGCCCAATTAATTTATTGTGGAATATAATTTCGTTTCCTATCAGATTTTTTATCTAAACTAGGACATCGCAACAATTTTTCGTTGTACGACACTCCGAATTTTGAACTATCTACGGAAACATTTTCAAAAAAGTACGTCCCTAAACTGTTCGAAGCATTCATAGCTGTCCAGAATAACGACCAAACCTGATGTTTTTTTATTCATTTTTGTCAGGAATTTGTCCGTTGCAATCAAATTCTGAATCTACTCCAGATTTTCCGTGCACAGAAATTTTCCGGAATGCAGTGTTGCATATAGAACGTGTTTGGTAATGCCATGGATACCGCATTAACATGCGAATTCACGTAGCGACAATTTCTGGTTCATTTCCAATAAATTCCGGAGGCTTAATAGCAGGGACTATAATATACGACGTATATGCCACATGGTCATGGCCAATTACAATAGATAGCTTTGCAGTTACACTTTGCTGTATCAACTGGACCGATAGTTTTACGTCCAAGGCTTTTATGCCTCAGTTTTATCACCCGTTAGACACACTGTGGTGTAATAGGGATAACCGAATAGCTAGATCCACTTGAAGCTTATGTGTGAAAAAGGTTTTTACCCCTCGGATCGTAACTCTATTAGGCGGTGATGGCATTTCAGATCAGAGATTAGATAACAAAAGATTACAAAAAAAACGATGATGATGTAGCCATGTGCATTTTATGAGTGAAATGAAGTTATTGTGTCGAATTATGACGAAATAAATCTTTTATTATATTAAGTTCTAATGGGCCAGTCATTTGTGTCAACAATCATTAACACAGACTCCCAAAATACAGCTCATACTCACAAATATTATTTAAAAGAGAAATGAATTCCTTATCTAGGTACTACAAATAAATTGAACTGGAAATTAGATTAAGTGTGGCGGGAAAAAATTGTTAAAATAAATCTCCTTTCGCATCGTGGCGGACATTTTTTAATTAAAATTCTACTCCCGCGATGCACTGAATGGTTCCATTTTTAAATTAATTTCTTTCACCATCTTATCGCTGGCATGACACCCGCTCACCCGCTCTTTACATTAGTTAAATGAATGAATGAACTGTTTACTTGTACTTTACGTAATCAAGAGATCTCTTTCATCACACAAGTGTCTCGTAAACTGCCTGAATGGGTACTTAGAGGCGCCAAATCTTGTTGAATAAACGAATTAATTATTACGCGTTATTTTTTAATTCCTTTCTTTTCATGCTAGCTATTCATTTGAAAAACTGAAACCAGGTAGAATGCAGATAAAAATGAGACCGCGAAGTAGAAAATTCTAGAGCTATTTTATCAAGTTGGACCGCAAATTCTTTTCGTTTTACCTAGGCATTAATTAAAAGAATAATGAGATAAACTTAATCTTTCCAATTTAATTATCTTAAGGAGCAACCCGAGGGCCTAGCCAAGTGACAATCGTTTCGTATTTCTACAACGACTTTCAACAGAATTGACATAAGCTTTTCGATAGCTTATGTCAGCCCCATACATTGCCTTTTCCATCATCGTTATCGTTGATAAAATGTCTCTGAACTAGGTATCTTCTTCGGTGTTTCCCAGCGTTGTTAGTTTTATCATTAAAACTATAGGTATAATTACCTATTTTTTGTGTGAATTTTAATTACATACACCAACTCACGCCTTCTTTCCATGTATAGGCAGAAACTACAGAACGTCACTTCGCACGATCCTTACCAACACACTCCTTTTGCTTGGTTACTTTCAAAATCAGATACACGCACGCCGGTTGCCAGTACTACGCACCTGACCTTTCTGAAGAACATCACCAAATTCAAATTCAAATATTTTTATTTGTAGAACATAGGTATACGGATGTCAATATTAATAAAAGTGAACACTATTTATTGCCGTCAACGGCGTAAATAAGGCCACTTAGTTCTTCTCCCATCCTCACGTTTACACTCACATCTGCCTTTTATGTAAATACTTTTCGTTAGTCGCCTTTTTAATTTATTATAATAACATAAAGTAATTGTATTGTTTCTTCTTCTCCCTTATAACAGCAAATCTGCAAAATGTTAGTAATTGTCACAAACGGAAAACGGGATTATTATTGTTTTTAAACAAAAGTTTCGAATTTGGAATTAACTTTTTTTCATACCCAGACTCTTTATTAAATGCCAGCAACATAGTTTGGCTATTAAAACCTCTTTACAGCTAAATGATTACCGATAATGAACAAAAATCAAAACCGCCCGTTTTTTTTGCAAAGGGGTGTATTTATCCCGTCATACGAATTCTTCAAATTCGGCTTGTGTGGAAATTCACTTACTAGATGGTATAAAATAAATCTGCCAAGCCTTTTCCCAACTATGTTTGGGTCGGCTTAGTCTAACCGGATGCGACTGAATACAAGTATTTTACATGGAGCGACTGCTAATCTGACCTCCACAACCCAGTTTTACACGATATACCTTGGTACTCGTAAGACTGGTTGACAGACTTTTGGGCTCCTGTCAACCCGTATCAACTGACAAATATCTACGAATGATAGCCGGGATCAACGTCGTTCTTTCCGACGGCGACGCACGAAGGGATCTTGATATTTTCATGAATGGTCACCCATCCACGAACCGACCGCGGCAAGCATAACTTAAATTTCGATCGACCCGTGCGTGCGGGCTGTTTTCGTTTACCCAAGAGCCCACGAGAGATAGAATAATCTGGACATAATTTACATTTTAATTCAACAATAATAGGTACTAGGCATAGGCTATCTGAGTTAGCGTTACAGGTGGAAATACTGGGAACTTCAGAAATGTAAATTGGATAGGTACCTCTGAAGTACTTTTGAATGTAAAAAGTTAGGCCTCAAAGGTGTGCTTGGAGCAGTAATTGCATATGCCTTATTCATCTTCAACCTAGCGTTTTCAGAATCTATACTTAAAACGGAGGAGGTCGTGTGGCTTGATGCTGTCTGCAGTAGCCTTAAAAAACCATCCATACTTCTTAAAGGGTATGAGGAACAAGGTGTAAAGTTCACTCATCTTCTATAGAAAAGGGAGGATCCTCCAACCAGACGGGTGTTGTGTCTGCCGGTTGGTATCTTGCATATAAATGTCCATTGTGCGGTAAATTCTAATTGCGCGATGCAGGATTCTATGTGACGTCATGATTTTTTTTTGTGTGACTTCATGGTGCTTCGTGCGTAGTTCGCATGTGGCGATTTTCATGCCGCCACACTTCTATACGAATATTGTAACTATAGGTGCGAAAGTTACCTATACGTCTGTCTCTTTACCTTTTCACGCCTAAACCACTGAACCAATCGTTACGAAATTTTCCAGATAGGTAACCTAGCCTGGGACCTGGAGAAGGACATTGGGATTTTAGTATTAAAATTGATGAAATACAACATACACGCAGACGAAGTTGCGGACAACAGTGACCTAAATAAACAAATAAATATAATTAAAGTGTCTGTAATACAAATAAATAGGATAGTAAATTGAAGTGTCTGCTTCTAATGTCACAATAAAAGCTTTTTACTAAATGCATAATTATGGAAGTATAAACGTTACTTAAGTACTTATAACAAAAAACTGTTTTTTTTTAATTTTTTCTATTTGTTCCGGCTAATCTCCGATATGGCCGGATCGATTTTGACGAGACTTTCACTGACAGATACCTGATGTTTTAATTGACGCAGTAACTAAGCTACCAGACGGGCCGCGCGCGTGCCACTACTTACCTGATTAGTATTATAATATCTGTGAGAAAGTCCTTGACGAATTACTCTAGGTACATTTAATTTAGAAAAGTCGCGGGCAGCAGCTATTTAAAAAAGAAGTAAGTAGGTAACCTACTATCTTAACATTATGGTAAGTTAATACTTTTTTCAGTCATGTCTTTAAGAACCTATCTCTTTTTACATAAGTAGATAATAATACCTATTTCAGAAAGCCCTTAGGACCTTCGGCTTTCTGTAACTTACTTTTAATGGCTTTTCAACAGAACTTTGCAAGTCTCCAGATGAAAAGGGAACAATTTAGGTATTTGTTTCGGTAAGTAATCTTATGGCCTGTTTAACGATGAAAGATAATTTCACAAATACTATTCTGTGTGTCACTTTGTTAGTTTGTTAGAGGAGCTCGTGGCTTAGTAATAACAGCCGCACGGGTCGATCCATCAGGTTAAGCAACGCTTGCCGGGGTTGGTCTGTGGATGGGTTACCATCTTTACATACCGAGATTCCTCCGTGCCTCGGAAAGCACGTTAAGCCGTTGGTCTCGGCTGACATTCGTGGATCTTTGACAGTATTTACGGGTCGTCAGAAGCCCGAAAGTCTGACAACCAGTCTTACCAAGGAGTATCGTGTTACCCAGTAACTGGGTTGTGGAGGTCAGATATAGGCATTCGCTCCATGTAAAATACTGGTATTCAGCTGTATCCGGTTAGACTGGAAGCCGACCCCAACATTGCTGGGAAAAGGCTATAGGCAGATGATCTGTCAGTTTGTTAGTATTTATTTATTTATTTAAACTTTTCGCACAAAAAAAATGGTACAAAGGCGGACTTAATGCCTGAGGCATTCTCTACCAGTCAACCAAGGGTGGTGAAGAGATTAGTATGATACCTAACGAAAAAAAAAACTAAAAGCAATGTCCATAATCCTTTCTAACACTGACACTAAACTGAAGAATTGAAGTAATGTACCTACCAAAGCAGGTATCCTACCCTCCCCATTTCTAAAAAATACAAATTGTTATGGGAATAAAAATCCAGCAAACGGCTTACCTAAATGCCGAAACAAGTATTATTTTTCTTGCTACGTAGTTTTCTTCATTTTCCAATGGAACTCGCCACTCTAAAGGCAAAAACAAAGGCTTGCACAATGCAGAAATTACAAACACTAGAAGGATTTTATAGCGTACCTAGGTAGGTACCTACTTTAGCTTTTAAATTAATCCTTACAATTTTATTTCAAACTAGCTTCTATCCGTGACTTCATCCGCGACATTTCTTGCTTTACCCAAAAATATAATTCTAATTTGACACTCGACAATAAGTACTGTAATACAAGCTTCCCAGTAGTGAAAGAATTTTCGGAATCGGTTAAGTGGTTCAAGATTACCCCAACAATGCCCTAACATACATTATCAATGGCCTTTTCTTAGCCTAACCTTTTCCAAACTATGTTGGGGTCGCCTTGCAGTCTAACCAGATGCAGCTACCAGTATTTTACATCGAGTGACTGCCTATCCCACCTCCACAACCCAGTTACTAGGTAACACGATACCCCTTGGCAAGACTGGTTGTCAGACCCGTCAAAGATCTACGAATGACAGCTTTTCCGAGACACGAAGAAGTCTCTATATACTGCCTATCTGACCTCCACAACCCAGTAACTGGGTAATACGATACCCCTTGGTAAGACTGGTTGTCAGATATTCGAGCTTCTGACGACCCGTAACGACTGTCAAAGATCCACAAATGACAGCCGGGACCTACTGCTTAACGTGTTTTCCGAGACACGAAGAAGTCTCTATATAATGGATGGTCACCCATGCACGGACCGACCTGGGAAAGCATTGCTTAACTTGAAGATCGACCCGTGTAGCTGTTATTATTTAGCTACGAGCCCCTACATAAAAACTCAAGTACCTCTTAAGTAGGTACAAATGCATCTAAGTAGATACTTATAGGCCTTTTTTTGTTCACACTTGTATGTACCTAATCAATTAAGTAGGTACTTATTCGGAAAATTCGCGTTTAGGTCATTTAGGTTATTAAGGGTGTAAGATAGAGGTGTGAACCCATACTGTTCTATCGATGTCAAGCACACATTGTGTAACGATATTTTCTGTCTATTAGCAAGCCCATAATAGGAACCGCATACTTACATTTTTTTAAAGCTGCTAAGTAGCTTACAAAACAGCAGGGCTCAATTTTTTAAGAGTTCGGTTGAAGTCATTAAGATGATTTAAATTATTTTATTTTGTTCAATGCCTGTGTTAGGTATTTTTCTAATAATATATTTAAACTTGAATTTAATGGACTATCAGCGTAGGTAGATCGATAAGGTAGTAGGTAAAAGGAACGATGCAGAATTCAAAATTTACTTAGATTTTTTTTTTGTGAAGTTTGAAGAACCTAAAAGTTAGTTATCTATAGGTAGGTAAGTATAACTTCACAAAGGTCTCGCTTAGCTTCTGCTTCTCTACCAATTTTAAGAGAAATTACGATTAGGTATTTAAGTATGTACCTATAAAAGTAAATAGGTAAGTATTAGCTTTATGTCGTTTAAAAATACAGCCTTTTAAACCAACCTTTTAAAAAACGATCCAAGAACGGAAATAGATACTAATAGAACAAAGTCAGGATTCTAGAAATGTCGTTGGTCGTTGTTCCTAAAAATTACAAGAACGGTATGTTTTAGTTCATAGGTAAGTTTTGGGTAAGTACCTACTTAGGTACCTACCTACTTTTCTAGTCGATTAAAATATGGATTTTTTTGTAAATATATCGAGATCTCAAACATTGAGATGACAAAAATGTAAAATGAAGGAACCTAAGTATTTCATAATATTTTTTCGAAAATCGTAAAACTTTTTTCGATTTTTCCCTCGAACAGTCCTAGAAAAACTGGACATAGGTAGGGTAGGATACATCAAGGTTTTCTTAATTTCCTGGAAGAAGTCTTGTAAACTAGTAAAATAAAATATAATAAGAATGAATGGGAAAAAGATACTTACAATATCAAAGTTAAATCCTTCGGACTTCTTTCGCACTTCTTAATTTTTCACATCAAACCACTTTCCAGATAATTTATAGTCATTAAATATAAATTAATGGCACATAAATGGTGTTTGTGTTTTTTTCTAACACCCTATAGTCCAGACCACCTGTTCAACAATTTTATTCAACTTTCGATCTTGCAAGAGGAGACCCGACGACACACAAGCAGCGTCTAGCCGGCGTTTTTCAAATGCCGCTACAAACATTCCCGCGATATCCATTTTCCCGCCAAATTTATGGTTAGCAGCACACCTCCGAATTCAGAAGGCTTATTTACCAGCACAAATTAAACTTTCAAACCGACTTTTTAATTTATCCGCATTATAACAGTTTCATTCATATTTCAGTATAATCCAGTCAAATTCAGGAGAAAGATTCGTTCCAGCGTATTGTAAGAAGAAATACACACACACAGCGTATTGCATTTTTGTCACATAATATAGCGATTGCAGCGACATCTAGCGATGTAGTAACACATTTTGTGACAAAGTTTACAACGACATCTATGAATGTGCTACTTCAATGTTGTGCCATAGGCATCGACACGAATGCGAATGTTGAATGAGAAGTAGATTGAACGAAAGTTTCAATTACATGAATATTATTCCTACTATCGAGAGATAACAAAATAGTATTTTTATTGGTTTTATCTGTAATTATAATTACAAGAATTATAAATGTATTATTAGATATGTAAATTATTTTTAGTAACAAAAATTTTTGTTTAGGCAACATTCCCCATTCTAATTTCAATTAGTGATTTGTCATTGGTCGCATAATTTTTTTCCTGTTGCGCTGTCACTTTGACGGCTAGTTCACAGAATTTGACAAAATGTTTTTTTAATTTTCGGAAAGAGATTTCTTCATTCTTCTTTTTCGTCAAATTGGTAATTCTGACGAAATATTTGAGCAGCACTACACAATTATTAGTTTAGCACAAGTCCTATCTGATCTAAAATCCACGATGTTTCGACCTGTTTGCACAATCGGCCAAAGGGTTTCATTCGAGAGCAAAAGTAAAGAATTTATCAGGAACAAAGTGGTTCGCCCCGCTTCTATCTTGAATCCGGCAGAAAAAATTAAACTTTACAACAAGGAGAATAAGGAACTGTTCGGGCCTTTGCTCGAGACGAACAAACAGAAGAAACAGCGGGCACAGAAGGCGGGTGAGTGGTGATTTGTGTGTAAGGTTTCAGCAACCTTGCGACTGAGCGGATTTACTACTTTCTAAATGGCAGGCAGCTGTATCAGGAAGACTCTAGTGCCTCAGTAGTGCACAATCTGATCCCATTGTCGGTAATAACTGGGTGTTTATATTCTCGTGTTGACTTTCGATCTCAATTTATGCGTACATACTACGTATCATAATATCGTCCGCGTAGCATACTTTGCCAATTAACATCATATGACATTTCAGTTTTGGCGCCGCGGGATACACACGCGCACGCATAACGCCGCTTTTATCTGTGTGTTACAGCTAAAAATAGAGCTTCACATCAAAACAACGGCGCAACTGCTTCAAACGAAAATACATTGAAATTCTTAGAAAGTACAGAGAGAAATGGTAATACACAGAGTCAGACATTGACTGGCTATGTGAAGTATAACCCTGTGCTAGCTGTGAATGTGTTAAAGAACAAAATGTGGCAGAATACGAGGCACTGTGTGAATTTCGTTGGTGTTGTATTGAATAATACTGTGAGAGGTGTAGCTACATCTGCATCATGTAATGCAGCCCGCAGCTCTCCCGCACAGCCGGGGTACGCCAGTGAAGATAAAATCCTTCAAATAAGGCAGCATAAGAATGACTTTGCGCAGCAGTATCCCTCTGTGACCCTGATTTTGAACAAGACTATGACTGATGAGTCTAAATCTGCATTAGAGAAATGGAAGCAAGAGAGGGTCGCAGAAATGGGGTTAGAGGAATTCAATAAATTCTATGAAGGTATGTGTGACCCCATTCTCTTACATGTTAGTAGTTTAGTTCTATTTAGCATGTTTAGACCACTAGTATTTATTTATAAGCCTGCCATATACTTGAAATACACATGACTATGCTGAATACCTAATAAATCATTTCATAAGAGGTAATAAAACAACATTACTAGTTCTCAAAAGAATGATTTATTATTACAGGCCTGAAACATAAAGCATGATAAAGTGTGCACATTACAAGAATACATAGAAATGACTGATTCTTGATTATTTGACTGTGGGGTTAAAATGTATCCCACATTTGAACTTAAAACCATTTCATTTCATTCTTGGGTACTTGTGATTGCAGCAAATAAAGTTAACACTCTTGAGGAAAGCCAGCAAGTTGGCCTTCTCATTTTTTATAGGTTAAACTGCTAAAATAAATAATCTACATCAAAGTAACGTAATCTCTTATACTACAATAAAAAAAAAACAAGTTCAACGCTATCTCATAACAACAACACACTTGTTTAAATATAAACCATACAGTTGTCTTTGGCACAAAACAATCAATTTGTAACCATGTTTTGTAAATTGCATTTACATTTTTTCTTTATTTGCCATGTATCATCTCCCTTTTTGCTTTTAATTAAACTGCTTCCTAAATCAAAATCAGAGCATTTATTTCAATTAAACCAGTCATAGGTACTTTTGATTTGTACTGAAAATGGTTATCCCACAGTGGTCTTCAGAATATCTGTCATTAGGAAAGGTCTCAATAGCAGCCTGGAGTCTTATTTCTGGAATTCTGGATGATAGCAATAGGAACATTGTATGCATTTGCATGGGATATAAAATTGGTGAAATAAACATGTGACTATGATGGAACAAGCGTGTCCAGAAAAGCTGTTAAGCTGAAAGTGTTATATTATGCAATGATGAAGACATAAATTACCTACTTTATCTATTATATCTGGTATTTCATTTGACATTTTGGAAGGCTATTTTACCTTTACTAACAATCTTGTGTTGAGCATAGTGAAGGTGACTGCTTTACTTTCTATCAGAATCACGATTAAGAAATATACTTTATCATGCCAAATTGTCATTGAATGTTTTTGCTTACAACTCGTTTTATTTCTTAACATTCTAATGCAATATAAATCTCAAGCAAGGAAGGACATAATGTATCATTGTTAATGAATAATGTTTTATTTTTGCTTCTTAAATAAATTCAGTATTTTTTAAATAATTACTAACAATGCATCATACTATTACTTAAATGTTATTGTTGGTTTATAATTTATTTTTGCTACATTCACTGACTGTGTGTAGATTTAAATATCTTCTGTCAAATCTGTGGTTAGCTTAAATATATGTTTGGTTGATCAAAATACCACCTATTAAGTTGGCATTATGATTGACAACATATTTGATTAAATATTATGTCTTTCAACACATATTTCCGGAACTAAAAATAAAATACAAAATCATGTGACAAAACTTCATGGCGCCAGAGACGTCCGCCAAAGAGTGCTACTCCAAAAGCTTTAGTTAGATAATTTTTATACATCACATGTCCTGTCTTGGCAGTAATAAAGGGCAGTTCAGACCAACAGCTCCTAGTTATTTATATTTGAGATATTTATAACACAAGAGGGATAAGGTGCATGTGTGCAGTTAATTCTTGTTGCAGTCTTTGCTGCTAATAATAAATTCACCTTTGAGGACATTGTTATTTAAATTGTGTGGTCAATGCCATCAGTTTTACGCTAGGGTCTGAGAGCTTTAACTAATGCGTCTCCCTCTAAAGATAGTAGTTTCACATAGTAGAGCTCAATATAGTCTACCGTAGGTGTAGGTATGAAATCTGTCTAACTATGACATCAAACACAATTTTCTCAAATTAATATAATTTGTTGTTATATGTTAGTATATAATTAACGTGTAACAACAACTGATGCATACTGACGTATACATAAGTAATGCTAGTGCATTACTAGCCCAAACAATTATGTATAGGTACGTCGTGGCCAGATCTTACAATTGACCATTTCATAAAGTGTTTGACCATTTCATGAAATGGTTGTATTGAACATCGACCGCTGGTCACCTCATGACGTGGTTGTGGTTTTGACGATAAGAACAATTAAACGCACGACTACTTCATGATGTGGCCAAACATTAGTATGTATACAAACATGCGTCAAACAGTTTAAGATCAAGATAGCAGGATCAAGTTAATTTAATGGTGTACCATTAAGGGCGAATTTCGAATTTTCTTAAATTTTTTGCATTTTATATGTACCTATCTCAGACCAACAAAAAAGGAAAGACAGATCACGCCGTACGTCAAAAGTGAAGCCACCTTTTTATCTATGTGTGTGTAAAAAGGGTTGTCAGTTGTTAAAGTTTTTCCCTATAACTTGGGGAATAATATTTTGGGTAGGCTAATATTGTACGAGTAAGATATTGTTGAGTATGGTATTGTACCTCAATTTTTAGGAAGAATTCCGAAACAAAAACATAATTTTTTACATTGCAAATTAAATAAAAAAACAAATTAAGTACAAAGTGCATTTATGAGAACACCTTTTATGCAAGAATTGCTTGTGTTAGGAGACTCCGCTCTTTCACTTAGAATTATCCATTAATTTTCAATTGAGTGTTAAAAAAAAATATATATATGTGTATAAATAGGTTAGTAAATTAGCTACTATCCATTTATTTTTATTTTCAGTATTACATGGAAATCTAAAATATTAAATGCATAAAAAAACAGACATAATTACTCGAAGTAAAAAATATCGAATGGGGAAATTTGAAATCATATTATGGCAACCCTCGCTCTTCAAATGTCACTGTTTTCGTTCGTTCATTCTCGTTCAGGTTTTTTGTTCCAAATAACCTAAAATTCATAGTTATCTAAATTAAAAAAAACGATGTTATTTTAAGTACTTACAAGTGAAAAGTGATTCCATGAGACTTTTTTGTGATTTAGTATTGTTTTTACAAGTTTTCACTACACAGGAAGGCATAATTATATTTGTTTTGGTGATGTTAGCTAGACGACGACTCGTGACGTACTAGGAGCGATGAGCTTGGTTTTAGTGTAGGTGTGTGCGTGAGCCTGTGTGTTTACTTGCAGGAGCTTGGTTTTGTGGCTTCACTTTGGATGTACGGCGTGATCTGTCTTTCCTTTTTTGTTGGTCTGAGGTACCTATTTACAGAATTATAATCATTAGAATCATCAAAACAACCATCTCAGAATTTTGCGGGTTACCCTTTCGCTGTCTGCTAAAAGAGGTCAGGACTTATGTTTTTTTTTTTTTTTAATTACCATTATTTTCATCGTAAAAAGCAATTACGTAAACTTTTAGAGGCTTGAGAGCCGCTAGCGTCCCACTCCGTGTCGCTCTCATTCAGGTCGCGAGTAGTATGGTGCGAGCGAGATAAAATCTGAGGTAGGGTCAACATCATAATAAAATCAATATTTCTTCTCTCATCCACAGCTCAAATGGCGGTCGGCACCAAATTCCACAGCACGCTAAAGAACTACTTCACCCAACCGCAAGCACAGCTTCGTATAGAGAAGGAAGTCGAAGGAGTATGGGTGTCAGTAGCAGATGTCCTGAAAAGGATAGCAGCACCGAAAGCGATAGAGTCGAATGTTATACACCCTGTGTTGAAGTACAGGGGGATATTTGATGCCATTGCTGATTATGAGTGAGTAGATAACTGGATAACATTTTTATTGGACCTCATTTTTCAATATTTGTGTTAGAGAATTTTGTAACAATCCAGGGGGCCTAGACAAAATCCCTTTTCTGTAAGCGTTAATGCCAACGGAAAGATCAAATTGTATGGAGTTGACAGCAGCAGTCACGTGACATCTCTAAAGCTAATGTCAACTCCATATAATTTGATCTTTCCGTTGGCGTTAACGCTTACAGAAAAGGGATTCTGTGTATAGCCTCAGAGGGCCTAGACAAGTGACAATCGCTTCGAAAGCGTTTCGTATTTCTACAACGACTTTCAACAGGATTGACATAAGCTTTTCGATAGCTTATGTCAGTGCTATACATTTTTGCCTTTTCTATCATCGTTATCGCTGATAGAATGTCACTTTCTCTAAGGCATCTGCTTCTTGTTAGCGTGTCGATGCCCCAGCTTTGGGGTTCTCAGAAGACAAATCAGAAATACTTTCTAGACATCCGAAAGTATTTCTGATTTGTCTGCCGCAAATTTACTGCGGCATTCTTTGCATCCAACTGTCCAAGACGCCGAGATGAAACACAAAGCCGGACAAACATCTCTGGACTTACTTATCACCATCCAGCTAAATGAGCTGTTATCAATGTAGACGTGCTTTATTTACGCCAACCGGTATTAAGTGCTATTATGCCTCGTATTTAGTATAATTCGTAAGCATTGAGGAAAAATTGTTGCCTAAAATACATAGGTAGCGAATGTTTACCGATACATCTTAGTTTAAGTTAGTAAATAAAATAATATTCGATGAAGTCATTGTAGGCGCAGTTTGTTTTAGAAGCTCTATACATATTAAGAAACATCGTATGATATTTATAAACATTATTGTTTTAAGAGAAACACAGTCTTCATCAAAGAAATTAAAAACAAAAATATTATTGAAGGACTGGACAAAACATTGCTTCTGTTACTACTAAGACAATACTACATATTCTCTTATATTCTAAACTGCTTCGCACGGGTGCAATAACAACATGTCAAAACATTGAGATTTAGGTGCTAGGTATATCAAAGTACTATATTAGTGTATTATACACAAAAACATTAAGGAATAAATGCTCGATGCTTGATGATGAAAGCTGCATCATAATCGTGTAGTTTAAAAGATCTGGGTGGTCATACAGACTGACGCGAAAAACACCGACGTGTAGATATAGATTCGACATGCATGACTGCAAATCATTCTATTAGTATTCGATTAGTCAATAGCGCAACGATCTACTACAGGTTCATTTACATACATTTATCTCGTGCTCCAGACATGTTGCGCAAAGTCGTGTAGGTGTGTTGGTTTGCGACCGGCTGTAGTTAACGGAGCATACAATCTCGTTTGAGAAGCCCTCCGGCTAGGCCATGCTCAAGGTCGGCAAACTGCGTCACTTATTAACAGGGAAAGTGGAAATGGTCCCGTAGAGAATTTAATTTAGGGTATCGTGGTCTCACAGTTGTCGTCGATCGATTCGAATAGGTAAATTAGGCTGACCGTCCTTCCCGGTTCGATGGAGCGTTGTGTTCCACCCGCGCCTTAAAGAGATGTCAGCAGATCTCACGGGGTCCGCTAGGGCCGATGCCTGGCAGGGTTACGGGAAAGTCCGAAAGGGTTACCATGGCCTCTGGCAATACACAGACAACTGAAGAAATACGGGTGGATTTTAGTCAGTAAGAGTGAGACGCCCTCCCGCTCCGCCCAGAGCGGGAGAAGTTATTTGATAATTTCACAAACAAAAAAAAAGGCTGATATTTGTAGGTATTTGGTATTTCTAGTACCAAAAATATTTTAGACAGTTGGATGATGTGATTGCCCTAGAGAGCATTTTCAAGACGTAACAGAGGCAGTAGTAGGCTGGCTTGTGATATTTTTAGATACTGATCTTATCTGAGCATATAGGATCTCTCACTAACATCTGGTTAAGTTAAATTGAATCTAAATCCCAAAATATTAGGTTCAGCCCCGTTTATGTATTTAGTTGCCCACTTCTCAAATTGAGAGTTCCTTTTCTGTATGTTTAGAACGGAATTTCATACGTTTGAAATCGGGACAGATTCAGATTCTACACTATGACCACTCTTCCATCACTGCTCTAAAATGAGACTGTTTTTTTTTTCGAGTATAGAATAGATTAACGGTGAAAGAAATCACGTAGATATAACGTCATGTATATTATCATAGTTTATCAGTATCGCCCACGAAATGTCTCAGATAAAGGAGTCACTGACATCCACGATTCGGAATAACTGATTGCTAATGTCAAGGGAATACTCAAGGTTATCTCGCTTTATAATAATCTGTAATACAGAAACTCGTGCCAAAACTCTCCAAATACCTATGCAGTGAAGTGATAAAAAGAGATTTCATGTTCTGTAACCTATTTCAGAATAGCTTGATACATAGATCATAGCGGCGCAGATCTTTCATTTTTTTTTTTCAGGATGGCTTTCTTGATTTGAATGATGGCAGTACATGTGTACATATTCTTTCGTTTCGCGTGGTCGGTCGAGGAGTTGGCGGTGTTGGGGCATTATGTCCCCTTGCCCGAGGACTTTTTGTCTCAGTCCCCAAAATTGCGGACCGGTCTTTGGGTTTCCCACTCCCTCCCGCAGGAGAGGGTGGGAGTGCTCTATTGCACACCTAATCATTGAGGGGTTTATTCCCCTCGGCTGATCTCCCCATCTTCTTTCGTATCGGAACTATAGTTTATATGAAAATAGCTCTTACCGTCATAGTCGGTCGATAGATAACTAAAAACAAACTAAAAAAAAAAAGATCTTTCTTTTTTGGGGTCAACGACCGTATGCTGTGTCGTTTACTTTATATAATCAAAACATCAAAACTCATCACGTTTGTGGAGTTTCGCTAAATAAGTACATTTTACCCTGTATTTCAATATCGCCATTGGCTTGTTATTGCGTTGTAAGAAGCTAATAAAAATCGATACAAATAAAATATATTCGCACAAATTAGTGACTGTTATTTACGTCTCAAATTAATCAAGCGATCCTGAATCAAGTATGGCTGATAAAACTTCTTACAAATACCCGTTCACGTCACTTAAATAGTAGATTATAACTAGTAGAAACGTAGTATTCTTACAAAGTGACGTCAGAACACGCTCTGCAGAGCTACGACGCAATTCGCTGGTTTTGTTTGTTTCGTATTTGTAAAGGGTCCCCGAAGAGATCAATTGCAATTGTCAATTTTTACGTGATAACAAATCGGACTGTTGATGTCTCTTGACTCTGTTTTCCCAAGACGCGCTGTAAACAGTGACGTGAGGCCGGTTTCGTAAACATGTGTGCACTTAGTGAGGTGTAGTTTGATTGTAAATGTGAGCATGTATGCACAGAGTGGAGGGGTAGTTTTGGCATGCTTCACTGTATTGTTCGCAGCGCTCTGTCTTGGTTTTTTATTTGGTCTGAATAGATCGATACACATAACTGCGCAAATTGATCGTCTACCAAATTCAATTGAAGCGATTGAAAATATTACTAGTACTACAATAGAAATTGATGGCAATTGATCAATCGTAATTGATCGTTTCGGGGACACCTTAATGTTCATCCTCAGAAACTGCTAAACTGATATCGAGTGGGTGGGGATTGGGTGGCCATTAATTGTCTTGCTTAAAAAACGTTCAAAAAGTCGCAATTGCTTCTCAGTGACAATCAATGTAAAAAAAATGGTCTTATGAAAGGATTTTTTGACAGCTCGTGATTACTTACCATGTAAACGTTCTTAAAAATACGGAAATTGCCCTCAGATAACAGTAATTAGAAATACTGCACGATAAATCGACATTTATAAAACTCACAATTTAATATACATACTTCTATTTTCCAGGGACAAACCAACACTAATCGAATGGAAGAAATCGGACAGACCACGCAAGTCTATAGCGAACACTTACGACAACCCCGTCCAACTGGCCGCGTACTTCGGCGCGGTGTGCCACGACCTTAACTACAAGCATTTCAACGTTAAAGACGCGCTGCTCGTCATAGCCTACACCGACGGATCCAAAGCCGATGCCTTCCACCTCGCCCCAGAGAAACTAAGGGAACACTGGGCCCAGTGGCTGATTAGATTAGAAGAATACACGAAGAAGTTCGGAAATAATGAGGAAAAGAATTTGAAAGGCGGGAAAAGATTGTTTGAAGAAGATATCGGGAATCTCCAGTAAGTTTACGGTATGTATTTGTGATATTTTTTACATAAAAATATCACAAAAAAGGCGTTTCTTAGACATTCATGGCCTCGATCGAGGGGTATAATATCAAAATATCTGATAATTATCAAAATTTCGTTCATCCGGTGGGGCCGAAAGGTTCTAGAGTGGCGACCGCGTTTGAAGGCCTCCCACAAGGTGGATCTTGTGAAGGCCGCAGGAATCCGCGGGAAGCACAGAACCGGTCGAAGTGGCGGTGCTTGGGGGAGACCTAGTCTAGTAGTGGACGTCTTTTGGCTGAAATTATCAAAATAAGGTTCATTATTCAATATCGTCGGCAATAATAAGACAAAACTTCTACTAAATCTCATGAAAAAAACATTTTGTAGGGGCATCGTGGGCGTGACAAAAACGCGTGGCAAAATCAGTAATTGTCCATGTCACACGGCGATTCATAATTTTGAACGAAGTCTCGAGATAATTCGTAGACAATTACTCGAATCTCGCATTCAGATTAAACGTACGCTTTCGTACGTACTACGCTATGTTCAATCTGAACGCTACGTTACGTAGTTCGTATAAAATATTTCACATCTTATTTACTTATTTTTTCTTTTTCAGTGGAGCCGGATAAGAAACCGAAGATGGATATAATTTACCTAAAAATGACAGGTCTTGGTAATTATTACTGCACCCGCCTTTTCACATGTTACGTTTATATATTGCCTTTATACTTCACATTATTATAAAGGCATTATGTTAAGAAAGTATCACCCAAGTTCAAGTGGCTTATAACTTTTCAAATGATTCCTATTTTAAAAAGGTACACTAAACTTGGAAGTACGTTAAACGAATCATCCTGTAGATTTAGAATATTCTTAATGGAAAGTTATTGAATGTAACATACTGATTTCAGACTTTTGATGATTATAAGCTCTATTAAACTGATGTATAGGCATGTACATTACTTTTGCTTCAACGGTGACAATACAGACCATATACACGACTTACACTTAGTGCATATATGTATATTATAAGTCTTCCTTATGTACATTAACCAGCTCCGAGACAGCTTGAACTAATGCGTTGTACGACACGTCACCGCATTATACAACAGTAATCTGATTTACTGCATTCAATATCGATTCTTCGTTATATTCAAATACAGACGTTTAAATGCACACGTATAAAGTGTACCGTTTCGTATAGAATTTCATATACATACGAAACTATTTTTTTGGAACACAAAGGTAACGAACTTAAAATAGAGCAATGTACGGGACATTTCTAAAATATTCTGGCCCATTTGGATTTGGACATGTGACATAGTTGGCGAAATGCCTATTTCCATCGGAACTCTCTGACGTAGTCAAGGATTTATGACACTATAAGATAGTTTTCTTTTCATATACTAGACGTGGCGTCAATATGAATAAATGACGAAATGCCATCGGCATTTGCATAAGTCGCGTCTGATGAAATTGTAATAGTCTTAACAGGAAAGCGATAGAACAAATATAACATCAATAAATATAATCAGTCCATAATGTTCCCACTGCTGGGACACAGGCCTCGACTCTTCGAGAGGGAGTGGGCCGTATTCCACCACGCGGGCCCATTGCGGGTTGGTAGATGTCACATGTCTTTGAATTTTTGGTTCTAAGGCTATGCAGGTTAAAATATCATCAGTAGTTTGAAACCAGTAGGATGTAAAGTAATTCGGCTAGATATGTTTTGAATGTATTTATAATAGACTGGGTAAGTGTCGTTGTCGAATGATTGTCATCTTCATAGAAATTACTGTAGATATGCCATTTTGGTTAGACTTCGACGGTCGATCAACGGAGACTCGCAAATATGATTATATCGCTTAAAGCGCATACTACATATAAAGCAACTCGCAAACAGATGCAAAACGTGCACCAAGCGCTGTAGTCGAATATAGACCAAGTAATGCAGCTTAGTAATAACGGCCGCACGGGTCGATCCATCATTTTAAGCTACGCTTGCCGGGGCTGGTCTGTGGATGGGTGACCATCTTTACATACCGAGACTCCCCCGTGCCTCGGAAAGCACGTAAGCCGTTGATGCTGTCATTCGTGGATCTTTTTCAGTCGTGACGGGTCGTCAGAGGCCCAAAAATCTGACAACCAGTCTTACCAAGGGGTATCGTATTGCCCAGTTACTGGGTTCTGGAGGTCAGATAGGCAGTCGCTCCATGTAAAATACTGGTATTCAGCTGCATCCGGTTGGACTGGAAGCCGATCCCAACATAGTTGGGAAAAGGCTAGGCAGATTGAATGTAGTATTTATAAGCTTTATATAAGCCTTGCATAAAATGTCTGACTTTAAAATGATCTATCTACAGATACACATTTTATCATTCATGTATCCACATCTACTTAGTTTACTATACAAAATTCAATACTTCACAGTCGTGATTGGACCGATACCCTCTGTGAAGTTCCTCCGCTAATTTAATTTATAAATAATTTATAATCACAATATTTATGTGACTTATGATTATGACCAGTGATCGGAGTAGGTAGATTGATTTTTGGTACTTGTATCATAAATGCACACAGAAAGAATAACATGGATAAGCCATTTTTCCGGAAAGTAATTCCGGTATTTCCGGATTCAATTAAATATTGTTAATGTTGGTAGTGATATTATTACTACTCAATTCAAAATTTAAAGGAAGGTATCAAAACTAAATTAATTCATTATTTATCTGTTGAATAATAAATGAGCTACCTGGCATGTCGTCGGCGGGCGTACGCATTGTTCTGATAACCGGTTATTGTACCACCCATGATCCTTTGTTCTGATTGGTCGTTGGGTTTTGTCAAATCAAAAAAATATGAAGAATATAATATTGCTCATTTTATTACAATTCCTACCTTTTTTTTTTTGAGGATGGCAAATCATCAAATTACTCCTACTCTGGCAGAATACAATTCCTACATAAGTTCCGGTTTTTTTTTTAATAATCCACCAATTCCGGAGGAATGTCCATATTAATATATACGTTTCGGATCAATGGCCCCAGTTCAATCTACCTACTCCGATCACTGATCATGACTCAAGTTCTCACTTGGTTTTAATATCTGTAGTTCCTTCAAGCATTTTGTAAAGAACGCTTGCTGGCTTTAAATAATCACAATACTATGTTCTCATATGTGTATTACGTCTATATTTACTCGTTAATTCCACATGTTATATTAACCGATGTTTGCCATATTGTGTATTGATTATTTAACCATTGTTTTTTTATATTTAAATGTTAGAGACTTATCGGATAATAACCATATAAATTATAGCCACTGATTCAAACGATCGATAGTGATTTTTTTCATGATTAATTGAAACGACAAACGCGGAATTGTCAAGTTCTGAATCAGCGGACTGCAAGTCCGAAATACCTATAAGGTTAAGTTAGCAAATGTATGCGGCTTTGCCTTTGTAATTGTACTGCAGAACTGAAATACAGTACTATGTTAAGATGGGTCCTTAGAAATGATATCCATCCACAATTTCGATAAACTATGAATAATGATTGAACGAAGCTGCCAATAGTACAGCCCGATGCAAATGTATGGCGTCTCGGATCATGAGGCGAGTTGCTGCGCTGTAACAAATTCACGTGTCAGCGGGGGTGAGCGCACTTCAGAGCCGCCATAAAGTTTGACGCTAAAGTACTATAATTATTTGTTTGTCGAATTTCCACTGAATTCGAAACAGGTTTTTAATATGTCGAATTATCCTTATTTGCCAAAAATTGAGTTAGTACTAGTCCAATATTGGTACAAATTGTGTTCAATTTACTAAAGATATCCTTCTGATTTATGTAGTACCTATGTATTCTTGTTCTTTGGCCGCAAGTATCTTTGTTATTTGATTATTTTTTTAACTTGCTTCCTAAAAAGTTTCGAAGTATTTTACAGTCGTTTTTTAAATGATTTATTTTGTTCGTGTAATGGTTAGTTTCCACTTGCTTACTGAGGACTACTTAATAGCTGAACGCCCATAGCCGTAATAACAATAAAACTTGTCTCGTTCAGTGTTCTTGTCGTTCGTTGTGTGTTAGCAGCAGTGATAAGCCTAGTGGTGTGACCAAGTCAGTGTAGTGGGCTGCCAAGTAATAGGTCTCGAGTTCAAACCCAAACCACGCACCACTGACTTTTCGGATTCATGTTCGTATTGTATTATCACTTGCTTCAAAATCGGTAAAGGAAAACATCGTGAGAAACGGGCATGCCTGACAGATAATTCTCGACGGCATGTGAAGCCAAGTCAGAGGCCCATGGGCGGCATAAAAACTCGACACCAGGATATAGATAGTGCCATCCAGGAAGAGGCGCCCCACTCCGCTCCGCTCCGTACTAAAGTACAGCTTACGGTGCAGTAATCGCGGAGTGGGGCGCGTCTTCGTGGATGGCACTTTATGTAGTCACAAACCACAAAAATAAACGCAAAATTTGTTCTTCAAGCGATTAAGCTGGTTCACAAGTTTGAGGTCTCTCATATGAACGTAAGAATTGAGCAATTTTGTACGTGGAAACTGACCCTTAGCGGGGCTAAAGTATGAATCGCAATACCGGAATAATATGTTCAAGATGAAGCTTCCTTAACATAAGATTTAAATAGCATTTATTACTTTTATGCCCAAAAAATGTTTATGTTTTTATTATGTTTACTGATTTGCCTCGATTTCTCTTGTAAAACTAAAATTTGTATCACCACGTTATAGGTAAAGTATTTTATTTAAATACCTAATTGGATTAAAAAAATGGCTGTTTAATTATTAAAAGAAATGATTTGCTTTTGGTTAACCTAAAACAAATAATTTCGCACTATATTTAATCTTCAGAACTATTTAATGGATATGTGTATTGTACTTTTCTTAGGTAGGTATATTTTGTATAATTTTATGCGTTCTTTATTATTTGACTGCTGATACTCCTTAGCCGTCTAAAGTAAGGTCTGAATTAAGTTTATATCACTGTAATTCTCTGATATTAAATAATCTAGAATATGTTTATGTATTTATTTTTTGACACCCTGTATTTATTCCCAACACGATGTAGGTAACAAAAATTAAAAAGTACTGATGCTACGTGGGCATTTACGAACAGTATGTATCATCTACATTATAGTGTTTCCTCAAGAACGGAAGGCCAGAGTTAATTTTCCTACAAATAACTTCACCCACGCACTGCCCGCCCCGTACCGTCTGATGCGTGTTAGTGTGAAATCTAATAATTTACATTTACACACATTAAAAACACGTACAATGATATAAAAAATAACTGTTTTATTAACAACAATTATGAGTGACTAATCAATTCAAACATTTTTAATTTACTTTACTTAATGAGTTACATGCTAACAATGCCTAGAATGAAACGTCAACCAGCTGTTATCGCATACCATTTTAAATTGCAAGTAGGTCAGCGGAAAGAGCGCGTACTAATACAATCTCTCTTTCCCACTCGCGCGATTCATATACACACTAGCGCTGATTTTTTTTAATGTTTACCTACTTCTAATTTAGTCGGGTTATTCTTATACGAAAACAAAGTGAAAGCCCGGTTGGTCTTTATTAGAGTAGTTCCTTACGCGATGTTTCAAAGTCCAAGGGCACAAAGATTTAAGGAGTAAACTAAGTTTGCTATTATCGAATTTAACAATTCAAGCACGGATGTGTTGTGTGTGATATTATTATTATTAGTTATCGGTGAAGTTTACTTCAGTTGCTTGGAGCGGCTCAAGTGTAATAGTTGTGTTAAACGGTATGTGTCAAAACTCGTAAATATTTTTATTGCTTACACAATTTTCGTAATTTTACTAAAAACTTTTGGCGACTTGATGTCTTACAGTACTACTCGTACTACTGCTTGGTTTTGTTAAATTTCTTTTAATTTTAAGTACACGCTTTCCGTTTGCTTCTGCGGCAAATTAGATTTTTATGTTAAATACAAAATTATTTGCGAAGTTTTAATTATGGTTCAAGAATATCAGGTTCTTAAAAATCAATATTGCCTTGTTTTGAATAAATTATGAGTGTGTCACGTGTACAAAAACAATTCAATTTTTTTTTGGAATATCAAATAGTACAGCCAGTTGTATAATTCATTGCTTTTCACGTTTTTTTTTTTTCAAGCTATTAAAGTAAATATATTTATTATTTTCCAGTCTCTTCCAAAGTTCAAAAATGGCCAATGCAGTGAGAAGCAAAGTGCTAAAAGTTATTAACAAGCCGAAGAATGGATTTATATCTGCAGTGGTCAGACAAAAGAGTTCCAGTGCTCCAGAAAAAAATATTCTAACATCTGTGTATAAAGATATTCCGGTTACTAGTTACACAGCAAATGACTTTGTTTGGCAGAACTTGGACCGTTGGCCTGATAAAACTGCAACAGTGAGTTATCTTTATAGATATAATACTGCTTTATGAGTTTACTATTGTAAAAATGTCACAACATCATTATTTGCAACTGGGAGCTTTAATGGCGTGGGCCGTGTAAACCAATAAAGTTATATTTATGAAAACAATGTATTACGGAATTTATACATAGTTTACCTTGATTAACACGTAGGGTACTTCTAATCCCGGGATTACGTTCCCGTGGGATATTTTCGGATATTCACGCGAAGCCGCGAGCAAAAGGTAGTTAATTTAGTAGTAAGTACCTATAAAATAGCTTTGGGAATTACCATGTTATATCGTTATTCAAGGAAAATTAATTTAAAAAAATTATAAGTAAGTAGGTACTTATTGTAATTTATTTACAGACAAATGGGTTCCTACCTAGGTTATAATAATTTAAATGTATGAGTGTAAAACTGTGGACTAGAATTATGTCTAAAATATAATAAATTATATAATTACTTATTTAAAAGTATAAATTAAATTAGCCATGAAAAATAAATAAACTGTTGAATAATAAAACTATTAAAATAGAACTGTTAAACATGATGTAAGTAGGTAACCAATGAAAAATATTAACATAAAAAAACAGTTATTCTGACATTATTTCTAAGTATTACAATAAAATATTGTCTAGAAATAATGTCAGAATAACTTTGACATTTTGTATCTAAACAATGCACACTTCATATGGTTATAAATATTACACTGCTGTACCTAATCCAATATTTTATGATATACCTAAATTACCACCATCCAATAAGCAAATACATGCATTTAGGTTGAATAATATTCAATAAGTACTAAATCCAATATTTTGTGACACCTGTATTATGCAAATAGGTAGGTACAGTAGGTACTTACATGAATTTGAATAATAATCAATTTAACTAATCTTTTGAAGGTACCTACAGGTTGATAAATATTACCTCATTTGATTCTATTCTCACGAAAACAATTGCCTATTGTTACGTTCTGATTAATTTACGATTACTTGACACTAGGTGTTAAACAATCATATTTTGCCTTATTGTTTCTATACTAACTATCTAACGTACGTACTTTCGTACATAGTAGGTATGTAACGTACTTCTATCAGAGGCCCTAGTGTGAGTTTATTTTAACCATCTCGAGTTTACGCATCGACCGCGTTCGGCGCTCTGATTGGCCCTTTACCAGTGAAGGCCACTGAAGGGCCAATCGGAGCGCCGAACGCGGTCGATGCGTAAAGTCGAGATGGTTAAAATAAACTCACACTAGGGCCTCTGTACAGACAGTTGTGCCGCTGGGGAGTTTGTTGCGGCACATCTTCCCAGCTAAAGCACTAGGAAGTGGTGTCAGGCGGCGTTTTGGGGGACTGTCTTATGTAATTTTGACGTTCAAACAGTGCGGATTCTCAGCCTAATTTGAATAAGTAAATGAGTTTATATATTTTTTTATTTAGAGGTATACCTTGGTGCCAAGCTCGTAGATACACAAATTCGTAACAAAAAAAAAATTGGGGTCAACGACTGCTGGCGGTTGTGTTACTTGAAGAATGAGTTGAAAAAATCTTTTTTTTTTTTGTTTTTCGTGTTTTCACGTCACGTCTGTGAAGTTTACACAAAGAAAACTGTTTTTTGAAACTGATTTTTCAAATGACTAGTCACACTACATACAGTAGACCACAAAAAAAAAACATAAAATTAATTTATTTTTGTTTGATCTTTTTTTTCTATGATTTTGTTAATATCTACCTATTCTACCAATTCTTTTTTTGTTTTCTATTGTTTTCTATTCTATTCTATTTTTAGATATCGATACCATTAAGTCTGCAGAGTTTCATGAGCTAATTCAATTTGATCATATATAGACTGCCATCAAGTAGATTGCCTCATTGATTCTAATTACCTACCTACAACCTACTGAGCCATTCCAACCAATTAAAATGCAATGAACAAAGTTCATTCAATGAAAAATATCGGAACAAAGTAAACTACTTTAGTCGCTCCATGTATACTGGTAATTAGCTGCATCCGGTTAGACTGGACGCCGACCCTAACATAGTTGGGAAACGCCTTTTTTTTTTTTTTAGAGGGTGGGAAATCATCCAATGACTTCTCCCGCTCTGGGTGTGTGGTGTCAGACTTCTACTGACTAAAACCCACCCGTGTTCCTTCAGTTGCCTGTTGCCAAGGTCCCGGTATCCCTTTCGGACTAACCCGCAACCCTGGCAGGCATCGGTCCTAGCGGACCCCGCCAATTGTGCTGACATCTCTTTGAGGCGCGCGTGGAACACGACGCGCCATCGACCCGGGCCTGGTCCTGATCGGACGGCGAGCTACCCATTGCTCGCCGTCCGCAAGCCCGCGCCTATGGTGGCCGGGAATCCGCCTGGGATTCCCGACGCCCTGGGCGTCTCCAGCGGCGGCGGCGGTTAGGGGCGTGAGGTCGCAAACTTTGCCTCTCCCTCACGCGTTCCGCCTCCTCCTTCGCGAGCATTACTGCTTCGCAGAAGGAGGTGACTGCTTCCCATGCCCTCTCGCTCCGTACCATGGCCTGGACCAGAGCCGGACGCGAGAGGTCACCGCCGCCAATCGCCTCCAAGAGGACACGGCGGGGCTCCGCCCAAACGGGGCAGACCTCCACCGTATGCTCCACCGTGTCATCCGGGCGATCCACACAGTGGTGACACCCGGGCGTTTCCTCCCGCCTTATACGAAACAACAACAACGAAACAGGATATAAAGTTCCTTTTTCAATGTTCAGAAACTGTCACACTGTCTAGGAGTTGGGAAACGCCTAGACAGTGTGACAGTTTCTGAACATTGAAAAAGGAACTTTATATCCTGTTTCTAGAGTGCAGTTTCGGCTCTTTGGTCTCGAGACCCTGTATCGAACCACCTCAGCTGACAAGGTCTGTAGGGTACACCTACAGACCTTGTCAGCCGAGGTGGTTCATTACCCTAGAAATACGCAGTTTTTGATTTAGATATAGGCACCTACCTATATACGGATTTCACGGCTTACAAGTAGGTATTAATGAAGCTATCGGATAAATTGTCCGATTAGGTACTTCAGTGCCCTGTCATAACTTCAATAATATTCTAGATAAGAATCAAATAATATCGAAAAAAATTGTACTTACTTACCTACTTTTTATTTGTATGATCTGCAAGTAGTTGTTCCGGGTCTGGGTGTTAGTGTATGTGAGTTTCTATGTTTGTAAACGCACCCACGATACAGGAAGAAATTCTTAGTGTGGGGCAACGTTTTAAAAAAAAAAAAAAAAAAAAAAAAAAAAAAAAAAAAAAAAAATTCTGCTGATAAAACCTCATCAAAATCTGTTGCGCGGTGTAGAAGAATAACGCAGACATACAGACAAACACCAAAAGCGACTTTAATTTTAATATGTATAGATTTAAAGATATAGATTATGCCTCCAAATGAATCAGTGACCGTCTTTTGTTTCATAGGTTTGCGCAGTAACAGGCCGTGGGTTCACGTATGCACAAACGCATAAAATGTCCATAGCATTCGCCGCCTCTTTGCGGACTAAACTTAAGTTGCAGAACGATGACAAAGTTGCCATAATCCTGCCGAATCTCCCAGAATATCCTGTAACAATTTTGGGGATACTACAGGCTGGCTGCATCGCTAGTATGATGAATCCTGTTTATACTGCTGGTAAGGTACCTTATTACAGACACATTATACATTTCAGCTTTGTTTCTGGGATGGCTACGGAGCTGCGATGATTATGGTTTTACATAATTATGTTCATATGTGGCAGTGACCACCTGAACTGGATGCCGAACGCCTGCTTGCTCTCGCATCTAATATCACAAAGAAAAAAAAACTTATAGTGAAACCTAAAGTCTGTTTTTTTTAATCTCGTAGACTTATTAGACATTTCAAGTGATTTTTGTTTGTTTTTAGGGTTCAGTACCCAAAGGGTAAAACGGCACCCCATTACTAAGACTACGCTGTCTGTCTGTCTGTCTGTCACCAGGCTGTATCTGATGAACCGTGATACACTGTTGACATTTTCACAGATGATGTATTTCTATTTCCAAATACTAAAAAACAGAATAAAATAAATATTTAAGGGGGTTCCCATACAACAAACGTGATTTTTTTGCCGTTTTTATAGATAATGGTACGGAACCCTTCGTGCGCGAGTCCGACTCGCACTAGCCCGGTTTTTTTTTTTTCAATTTGGAGTTTGACATTTGTCAAAACCAAGCAATCATCTGTCAAATTAGTCCTACGAGATTAAAAAATTGACTTTATTATTCGAGAAACTACTTCATAACGAGAGGCCTTGGTAGATCGAAGATTGATTGAATCGACACCATTTTCAAATGAGCATGAGCATTGTACTACCCGGACTTACCTACTATAAGTTGCATGCCATGAGTTGGGTGCAAAGTCTAATGATATTGCGAATATAAACGTCATCTCATGTTTATTTATTTATGTTAGGTAGTTATAAATATAACATGATAGTCATTATACACAAATATAACAAATGCCATTAAAGGTCTGACTCACCTTCGGATAATTCTTCAATGAAGGCTCCGACGCGACAGTGAGACGCGATTCTGGTAGAACAATTTCCATGAAATTTTCACAGAAATTTTTCTATATAGAATCCCGTCGCACCTGTCTGCAGGAGCATCTACGCTGCAGGAAAATCTAAGACAGAATGTTCCGAATGTAAATGTGCATGTCCTAAATGTAAATGTGCTGGGAAGCAATGGGGACATTATAGGCTGATTATGCTTATGCTTATAAAATCTTCTTCTTCTTCGGCCTGTGTCCCCACAGGTCTCCTCTCTTCGAGAGGTAGTGGGTCTTAATCCACTAAGCGGGCCCAGTGCGGGTTCTTAGATGTCACATGTCTTCGAATTTTTGGTTCTAGGACTATGCCGGTTTCCGCACAATGGTTTTCCTTCACCGTTTTGAGAGCAGTTGTGGTGAAATTATTTACACAAAGTACAGCACCTGACTGGGTTCGAACCCACGACCTACGACTCGTAAGTCGGGGCCATTACCCCTGGGCCACCACTGCTCGAAGAATTTATAAAAAAAACAATAATATTTTTCCTTTTCAGATGAACTCAAACGCCAAATACAAGTGGTCCGATGCAAAGCTGTAGTGACCTCAAACATTTCGTACGCCAACGTAAAACAAGCTTTAACAGACCTGAAGCTAGACATACCAATAATTTTAACAGACAATGATGGTCTACCAGAAGGAACAATAAAGTTCGCAGAGTTTGCTCAAGATTTTAGCCTAGATACTAGTTGCTTGAAGTCAGTACATAGGGGGCCCAAAGACCTGGCCATATTGCCATTCTCGAGTGGAACTACTGGGTTCCCGAAAGGTGTGGTGCTGACGCATGGAAGCGTGGTTGCTATGAACCAGCAGATCGCTGACCCTGAGATTATTGCTATTAAAGAAACTACAGGTAAGTTTTCCGGAAGATTATTTTTGTTTTCTTAAGGGCACCCTACCTCAGATTTTATCCCGCTCGCACCATACTACTCGCGACCTGAGTGAGAACGAGACGGAGTGGGGCGCAAGCGGCTCTAAAGCGTCGAAAAGTTTAGGTTGCTTTTTACGTTGAAAATAATGGTAATTTAAAAAAATGACTCACATAAGACCTGCTTTATAGTTATTTCAGTTATCATGCAAAGTTTCATGATCTAATTTGACGTATTTTTTGAATACCAGCGGTTTATAATTCTGGATTTTTTTTTCTATAGAGAAAATTTTATGTAATCGTGTTTTCGCCTCACATAAAACCTAGCATCAATCCTCAACTTTAACATATATTTATTTCAAAATTAATGCTGCAGTATTTTCGGCATAACAGAGGATCATGCTAAGCAATTTTTGATTGGGTGCGCCCTTAATAAGCTCAACGCAGTTGCAGTAATTTTCCCACAAAAGGATTGATTCGATTGATATCAACATTATTCTTTACGAGTCTTAAGAAATTCGAAAAAGGAATGTTCTTTTTTTCTTTCAGCAACAAATCAGGCGGTGTTGCCAGCAATCCTGCCGTTCTTCCACATATTCGGGTTTAATAGTCTCATGTTGAACCAGTTGGCACTGGGCGTCAAACTGGTCACTATGCCGTATTTCAAACCTGAACTCTTCCTTCAGACCCTCGTTCAACATAAGGCTGAAGTTCTGTTCTTGGTTCCACCTATGGGTAAGTCAAACACATTTTTTTTACTGTACGAAACAGTAGTACACAATCTCGAACGTACCTACAGTCATGGCTACCGGGTATATCAGGAACCATTTGACGCATTTTTTCACTACTCATCTTTATTTTGAGAAAGTGAACGCTCAACGCAGTGCTTATGTGAACGTTCACTATATTAGTATTATTCCACCTGACCATAGCAATAGGGAATATGCATGTATTTTTTTTATTTTTTTATTCGATAGTTTTTAGCGTCAAATAATAGTAAAAAAAAATCGACGGCAAAAAAGCGATTTAAAGTATTTAAATTTTTTTTTTAAAATATCCAACCGATCCGGGCTATTTAAACGCCCTCCATTTGGCGCGCTTGGTGTGGTGACGTCACACTCCGTGAAAACAGACAAGCAACTGTCAAGTCAACGTCAAACACTCCTTTTTATATGAACGTTTGACATTGACTTGACACTGACATTTTGATTGCTATTCCGGATTGTTACGTCACATTCGCTCTTAGCCTTTTCAAGTATTTGAATTACCCACAGTTTTTTGGTACTTTAAAAAAAAAAAAAACTCGCTCAAAAAGAAATTTTATTCAAAAATATTGATGGAGGCATAATTCTGAAGTAACATAGTTTATAAAAAAAAATATTTGACCCATATTTGAATCACATGCATATTCCCTATTGCTCTATAACACTTATTCCGTGGAGTTTCTTGCCAGCTATTCTTCATAGGAAACGACCATGGAACCGTGCACCTAGCTTCTGACGTTTCATAAGTGCCCATGTAGGTCTAAGTGAAATATAAGAGATATTGCATCTTTGACAGTCGTTACGGGTAGTCAGAAACCCGAAACTCTTACAAAGGGCTTAAAGTCACATAAATAATAAATAATTTATTTTGAACCAAACACTAGTACACATTTTAATAACCTGCCAGACTGCGTGACAGTTTGTCGGCAGGATTAGACAGGCAGTCACTCTATGTAAAAAAATCTGCTGCATTCGGTTAGACTGGAAGCCGAAGCCAACATAGTTGGGAATAGGAAGGCTAGTCTGAGGGCCTAGACAAGTGACAATCGCCTCGAAAGCGTTTCGTATTTCTACAACGACTTTCAAAAGAATTGACATAAGCTTTTCGATAGCTTATGTCAATCCCACACATTTTTGCCTTTTCCATCATCGTTATCGCTGATAGAATGTCACTTTGTCTAGGGCCTCAGATTAGTAATTGCAGCAGTATTTGAAGTAGACAACTATGTTCCCTTTTAACATAATTACCTACACATTACAGTGGTATTCCTGGGCAAGCATCCTGCAGTGACTCCCAAGCACGTGGCGTCGGTCTACGGAATAATAAGCGGCGCCGCGCCCATCTCTAAAGAAGACGCCGAAGCGGTTCTGGCTAAAAATGTAAGTTTAATTTGATTAAGGTGGATGCGCCAAGGTAGCCCGCGAAATTCAAATTTTCTTACGTTCTTTGGAATTTGCAGGTCAGTGTCAGGTTATAATGTTGAACTAAATATTATTTGCGGCCGTAGCAAATATGGGTTTACAGAATTATAAACATTAGAATCAGCAATTCAACTCTCTAAGTTCATGTAAGTGCATTGAATGACTATTTCATGAAATCATGACATTTGGCACTTTCATGAACTTAGAGAGTTGTATTGCTGATTCTAATATTTATAATTCTGTAAATCCATATTTGTTACGGCCGCAAATAATATTTAGATCAACATATAACCTGATAATGACCTGCAAATTGCAAAAAACTTAAGAAAATTTGAATGTTGCGGGCTACCCTAGCGCATCCCCCTTAATTGATAAGAGCTGGATGTATGTACTTTTATTAGTGATGTTCTTCAGAAAGGTTTGGTGCGTAGTAACACTATCACTACCTACATATTATAAAACAAAGTCCTCCGCCGCGTCTGTCTGTTTGTTCGCGATAAACTCAAAAACTACTGTACCGATCTTCATGCTGTTTTCGCGGAAGGTTTTATAACTGACATCCACGTGGGCGAAGCCGCGGGCATCAGCTAGTTTATTATATTATTATTAAGTACATTCATAAATATAGCATTACTTCAAAAGTAAGTGTATTATTGTATGTTATTATTGTATACAAGTGACGATGTTACTGAAGTAATTTTAGCCGCCGGCAAAATTATCTGCGAATGCGACCTACTTACCTCTCACTCAGTATAATAAATAATAATTATTATTCACTGCAAATGTAAAGTTTTATATGTTTAGTTCTTGTTTGAGGAAATACCTACCTCCTTTTTATTTCGCTGTGTGGGTCGATCCATTGCCTGGGTTGGTCCGTGGATGGGGGACCACTGACCATCTTTACATACCGAGACTCGTCCGTTTTTCGGAAAGCACGCTAAGCCGTTGGTCCTGGCTGTCATACTACACAAATACTGGGTATCCAGCTGCATCCGGTTAGACTGGAAGTTAACAGATTGATGATTGACTGGGAAAAGGCTTGGCAGATTGATTTAGGTGCTTAAGTGGATTTTTCGGTGTTTTTTATAGTAAAAGACCCTTAAAAATAAATGTGAAACGTTAGAAACGAACTATAAACGTACTTTGTGTACTTTGTTCAGAAATACCTACGAAGATAATAGTTGTTGACAAAAAGATTATCTTGTGTTACATAATTATACATGCAAAAGTAATTCTGCCTGTCTGTCTATTACCATTTAACGCCTTAACGGCTGAACGGATTCGGATGAAATTTGGCAAAAGGATAAACCATGACCTAGGTTATCCCGGTAGTACGATCCCGTGGAAAAATCTCCGACACGCGAAGCCGCAGGTAAGAGCTAGTTTTATTTTTATTCTGGAAGTCTGTTTTTGTAAGTTGCAGGTATAAAAGATTTTTTTTAATTTATCCAGACTTCTTTTTCGTTAAGCCGTTAATTGGTCCTAGCTGTTATTCGTGGATCTTTGGCAGTCGTTACGGGTCGTCAGAAGCCCGAAGTCTGACAACCAGTCTTACCAAGGTCTATCATATTACCCAGTTACTGCTGCATCCGGTTAGACTGGAAGCCGACCATTACATAGTTGGAAAAAGGCTAGGCAGATTTTCACGCCTACTACAAAACATTCAAGTATTTTATTCGAAAATAAATTTTATAATCGACGATACTTCCATTGGACCTACCCAAAGTACATTGAGCTCTGTTATCGGCTCCTTGATAGCGATAATAATGCGGTACAGTACGACACAACATAGATTTAGCAACATACATGTCATTTCATTTCATTTTGTTTTTGTATAATAAGGCCTTGTTTGTTACGAGAGAATCACTGACTCCTAAGACACAGGCACATACACCTAGTTTAGGAGTCTAGAGTGTTAAAATGATTGTGACCTAGATATAAGCCTTATTTGCTTATAGTTTTAGGCAATTTTATTTTTATTTTTGTGAAGGCTATCGGTGAAATAAAGAAATTATTTATTTATTTATTTTATTTGGTTTGAATAGGTTTTTATTTTTATCTTATTTATCTTTTGTACTTATAGATTCTTTTCCATTTTGTGAATGTGAAACGATGTAGGCTTAGTGCACTGTAGATTTGTTGAGCATATTCTATCTACTTACGTGTTACTTGTTGAAAGGCCTACACTGTCCTCCCATACCTAATAACACTGTAATTCGAAAATATTGTAACAGTCAATTATTTTTAAAAGAGTAACCATGGAGTTTCTTGCCGGCTCCTCTCCATAGGAAACGACCAATTGGAACCGTGCACCTAGCTTCTCACGTTTCATAAGTGCCCATGTAAGTCTATGTGAAATAAAATATTTTGATTTGGTTTTTCAATTTTACGAATGTGTTTGGTTACTTATATGACTTTAAAAGTTATTGCGATTGCGTAAAGATCATTTTCACCTAATGCAGTACCTAATGAAGATTGGAGATTTTTAGGATGCACTCAGTTCGGATGGTGATCGGTTTTACGATGCAACATCTAAGTTATGTCGTAATGTAAATGTAACCTACCTTTGGCCAAGGGTAGGTATTGTAATTCCCAACTTGGGTCTGATAACAATATAATAATGTGTATTAGATAGCGCTGGAGTTGTAAATTCACGTTTGATAACAATATTATCGCTATCTTTTCTTTTTAACCTTATGTCCGCTAATAACATTTGTCATTGTGTCTTTCAATAAAAAAAAATGATGTATCAGCAGGTGTGGTCATATTTAAGGCGCTGATAACAGGCAAAGGTTAAAAGTAGGGTTGACTTAAACAAAAAATTGCCAAATCTGTATAGTTTGTGGTGACGGAAAGATATTATGTTAACCTTGAACATATTTCTCAGAACAAGTTTGTTACCAAAACACGTTTTGAAAAAAAAATTTGATACAAATTAACGGTAAACAAACCTTTTACCTTGAGTTCTAATCCAAAATATCTTTATTAAATACTAGCTGCGCCCCGCGGTTTCACCCGCGTAAGTCTCGATCCCGTGGCAAAATCGGGATAAAAAGTATCCTATTTATTTATTTATTTTTAACCATTTATGCACACACATATAAATACAGAAAAGGAGAAAGGAACAGAAAAATTCGTACAAAGGCAATGCTTATTTCTAAAGAAATCTCTTCCAGCATACCTGCGATAGGAAAGTAGATAAAAGAGATGTAGACAACGTGTGTAAGAGTAGAAGAGAAACAGAATACAAAAATCAAAAACAATTCAAAAATTAAATATAAACATACATTATGAGGATATACTTACATACATACTTCTAAAATAAATATCACTTAAAAATATACAATTACAATATAATTTAAAATAACTATGCAACTATGACGAAATGGATAGGTAGTGTTCTTTCACTCTTCTTTTAAATACTGCAACAGTTTGGCAGTCCCTAATGTCAGGCGGAAGTGAATTCCACAACCGAACCGCGTGCACAGTGAAGGAGTAGGAGTAAAAGTCAGTCGAGTGGGGAGGGGATTTAAGGAGGTGTCTAAGATGCGACCTGCAAGGTGCATCAAAAGGACGGGCGTAGGAAAAGCGTTCCCGCAAATAGGATGGGGTTTTAGGGCTGTGAAGGACGTTAAAAAGCAAACACAATATCCGAGAGTTCCTGCGAAGTCGAATAGGGAGCCACTTGAGCATTTTGCGAAAGTTAGAAACGTGATCATACTTTTTAAGATTAAAAACAAAACGAATACAGATATTTTGCAAACGCTCAAGTTTATTTAAAAGCTCCTCTGTGGCATCCAAATAACAGGAATCAGCGTAGTCTATAATGGGCTGTATGAGAGTTTGAGCAAGAGAGATTTTGGTGTTCAGGGGCAAGAAGCTCTGAAGGCATTTCAACGAATGAAACGTGTAGTGCACTTTGCGACTGACTTGAGCGACATGGGCAGTCCACGATAAGTAAGAGTCCATGGTCACACCCAGGTTTTTAACCGTAGTGGCGTATTTTATCTGAACTCCATTCAAACAGAGCGGAGACAGCGAGGCAACATCGAGCCTAGTCCGCATATACTTGCCGCCGATAATTATGGCCTGGGATTTCTTAGGGTTGATTTGCAGTCCAAAGGACCGCGACCACTCGCTAATAGAATCCAGGTCTCTGTTCATGGCAGACACGGCGGCTTCCGCATCCTGCCTTAGGAAATTATTATAAAGCTGCAAATCGTCGGCATAGAGATGGAAGTGAGAAGAGATTACTCTGGTGACAGAGTTAATGAAAATAGAAAAGAGAAGAGGAGAGAGAACGCCACCCTGAGGCACACCCGCGGTAAGAGAGCACCAGTCAGAAGAAGACTCAGCAAGACGAACCCGCTGCGAGCGGCCTTTAAGATAGGAGTCGAACCAACTAATAGTAGAAGAAGAGAAATTGATAGATTTCAGGATCCCTAGAAGGATGTCGAAATCGACAGAATTAAAGGCACTGCTAAAGTCCAGAAGTACGAGTAAGGTGAGAGATTTGTGGTGCATAGCCCAGCGGATGTCATCAGTAACCTTTAAAAGAGCCGTCACTGTGCTATGGCCAGGTCGAAAACCTGATTGAAAAGGACTAAGAAGGTCATTTGAAGAGAGAAAGGCAGAAAGTTGGTAATGAACAATGTGTTCAAGAACTTTCGAGAGATAAGGGAGGATGAAATGGGTCGATAATCGGTCGGTGAGACCGGGTTAGGAGTTTTGGGTAAGGGGATGATATGGGCTTGTTTCCAGGCCTCTGGAACAGTACAAGAAAACAAGGAGAAATTAAAAATGTGGGTCAGTAAGGGAAGTAATGTAGGGAGGATAGGAGAAATATGTGTGTTATGTGTTAATGTGTGTTAATCCAGGTTATAAACTCTCTGTTTGCCAAATTTCATCTAAATCCATTCAGTAGTTTTTACGTGAAAGAGTAACAAACATCCATCCATCCATACATACTTACTTTTTAGGTATTATCTCAGATAGACATTGCAATTGGAAAGCACACACAAACCACATAATTATGCTCTAATCTAAACAAATTTGTCTTTGCTCTAAAAATGCTTAAGAAGTTGTCAAGTCAAAAAACTGCTATGACTGCGTACCATGGCTACGTCGGGTCAGTTCTTAGATACGATACGAATACGACGATACGAATATAATATATTCTTTTATGGGGTAATTCTTATCAGGCTCAAACTGTCTTTATCACACAAAAAAAATGTGTCAGAGCAATCTGTGGGGTTTCACCGTTTGAATCTTGTAGACTTTTATTTAAGAAATTAGGATTACTAACTCTACCTAGTCTATTATTAGAAGTAGGTTAATTTGTTAAAAAACACTGAGCGCTATACTAAAGCCATAGAAAATAAAAAAATCCTTTCAAGAGATCCAACCCGACTGGCTGTCACAAGATATAGAAGCACAGTTTTTCAGAACAATTGTTACAATATGTCTGTCAAAATCTATAACCAAATACCCAAACAGATCAGAGAGCTGCCACTAAATTACTTTAAAAACAAAGTCAAGAATTGGCTGTACTGTAATGCATTCTATACAATAGATGAACTCTTAAATTATAAGCATAATTTGAAATATGATCTCACTAGTAATAGAATTATAATGTAATTTTAAACCTCAATGTCCTGATCTCAATCTCAACAATTGTTTTTTGTTAAAGAATTATTTTATTATAAGGTATTTTTTGCATGCTGAAATGAATAAGTAAGCAAAATATGTGGGACTTCTTACATTTAAGACCTTTTATGTACCATATTTTATGCAAAATAAAGATATTCTATACTATTCTTACAACCTTTCGCGTTTATAATATTAGTTAGGAAGTTAGGATGTAGGTATAAGTTTTAGCTTGCTAAAATTTTGGAACTGACGGACTGACTGACTTTTCGGGCATAACGCTTTTTCGTTACGATTTCTGTTCCAAAATTACTTATGTACATAAAGACAAATGTATTTATTTCCAGAGAAACATCCTATTCCGCCAAGGCTATGGGTTGACGGAGACCAATGGAGCTATTTCAGTGGGAAAGAACGACGACACCAACCACGCATCAGTGGGTCATGTCTTAGGTAGCAGTGAGGTGAAGATCGCTGATCTGAACACGCAAGAAGCGTTAGGACCGGGGCAGGCAAGTATTTTTATAGTTTTCGTATAACTGTCTCGTGGGACTCTTTGCCAGTACATAGTTCCCGTTAATTATGACCTAGACGCGTAGCATGACTACCGTAGAAACGGGTTTTGTCGACCGAAGAATAGACAAAATGAGAGATTGTGATTGTTGTCTACTCTTCCGTCGACAAAACCCGTTTCTATTGTGGTCACGCTGAGAGTGCTGGTGTATTTACCCAATGCGAAAGTGCGGTAATTTACCAATCTATACTAACTTATCCTCTACACTAATTTAAAATATATTACAAAGGACTAAAACAACATATTACATAATACGAACTTTAACACAATACAACACTATAACATACTACCTACATTTAACATTAAAAAAAAACAGCCGACTTAATTAAGTCGGTTGTTTTTTTTTTGTAAAAAGATTTATTTTTCAATTATTAGTGGTGGTACTCGTACCTACCCCACACAAGTTACTACCTGATATGTAAATAACAGTGAAGGAGTCTAATAATTATATCGTCTACATAGACTGTGGGAAAAATACGTAATATTGAAGCTAGCTCAAAAACTACGCAAGCAAACTTAATAAAATTTATATGGGACCATCTCGGGACTCATACCCTTTCGAACTAAAAAATAATTTTTAAAATCGGTTCACAAACGGCGGAGTAATCGGTGAACATAATAAAAAATAAAAAAATAACAATCATCCGTCGTTGAATCGTTGAAGTCGGTAAAAATAAACAGTGTCTTTGCAAATTCACTCATATGACACGTGAAAACATCAATTTTACAATGAAGTTCGTTAATGATACGAATTCCCCGGGTCGCCAGTGCTTTGGCGAGTAGGTTGATAGCTTGACAGATGACAGCGGACGAGAGGTTCCCCCCCAATCATAGGGGACTACACCTCAAGCTACCCCCTCGGGCTATACAGGCGTGATATTATTCAAGACTAAAGCAACTAAATTACTGTTTTCAGGAGGGTGAGATCTGGTACCGTGGTCCAAACGTAATGTCCAGTTACTATGAAAATGAGGAAGCGACTAAAGAAGTGTTGACAGAAGACCGCTGGTACAAGACCGGAGACATCGGGCGATACGACGAGAACAAATACCTATATGTTACTGATAGGCTTAAGGAACTTATTAAGGTAAATAGAATCCTTACTTCTAATATTATAAATGTAAAAGTAACTCTGTCTGTCTGTCGCGCTTTCACGCCAAAACTACTGAACCGATTTAAATGAAATTTGGTACACAGATACTCTAGAGCCTGAGAAAGGACATACTTTTTATCGACATACCACGCGGGCGAAACCGCGGGCGGAAGCTTGTTTGTGATATTTTTATAAAAAGGCTGGTAAACATTATCATTCTCGACACGTCTCTTTCTTCCATACTTCTGTATTAGCCGTCATCTCGGTAGTCACCCCCTTTCTATCCATATCATCTTTCACACAGTCCATCCATCGTTTCTTTGGTCTTCCCCTACTCTTATAGCCATCGAAATTCATACCCCAAACTTTCCTCACGACATTTTCCTCATTCCTTCGCATCACATGCCCATACCTTGACAACCGATTTCCGCACAACTTTTCAGTCACTGGTGCCACTTTCAGACTTCCTTTCGAAAAAGGCTGGTAAGCATGAAATAAATTTCAACACAGCCACACGCACAAAATAGGTTGAACATAAGTTAACTCAAGTTAATTGCTTGTAGACTACTACTGCGTAAAGTGTCTTATAGATTGTACTGTCACAGAATGAAAAGGTTTAGCACTACAGCTATTTAGCTGCGAACATTTAAAATGAAAATTACTGTTCGAAAGATTGGCAGTATACGGATAAAGAATGTGTTTTAAAACCTGTCTAACTCTATTTGACGTCATCCTTTACGTGCAAATGTGTGTGTATTTCTTTTATGGTGTAAATAATAAACTGTAGGTATTCTGTCTATCTGTATAATGTGCCTGATTGCAAGTCAACGCCAGATAAATGTAGTCCACGTATAATAAAAAATGTAATCCATAGTCATATAAAAATATCTCATTTACAGGTCAAAGGCTTCCAAGTACCTCCAGCGGAACTAGAAATGGTGTTACGAACACATCCAAAAATCCTCGATTGCGCGGTCGTAGGTATACCCGACCCGATCTCAGGAGAAGTGCCCAAAGCGTTCGTAGTACCACAACCCGGCCAAACAGTGAAGGAAGAAGAAATATTAGAACATGTTAATAGCAAAATCACCTTCTTTAAAAAGATAAAGGCAGTACAGTTTGTTGGGGAGATCCCTAAGAATCCCGCAGGCAAGATTCTGAGAAAGAAGTTAAAAGAATTGTACTGTTAGCATTTATTTTGGAAGATTGTGGTGTGGTTGTGTAGACGAGATGCAAGTATTGCTTTTGCGCATTTAGACTGTACAAAACTGTTTGTTTTGGCGTAAGTTTCATTAGGTAAGGTCGTTGAGTTAAGTTTTCAACTTTTATCGTTGCTATGAGGTATCAAATGACGAATGGACTTTATAAATACAGTAATTACTGCTGTTTATGACTGATAGCACAATCGCGCCGGTAGAAAACCCAACAGCATCGACGTATAGTTCCGCAGCGCTTCAATAGATGGCGTTGTACATGTGACGCGCAATTCTGAATCGCGGTGTTAAGAGTCTCTGCGGCTGAATGACCCTCGTCGATTTTATATTTTACGGTATCGCTTCTCGGCCTTTTGGCTAAGATCAAAGTGTAGTATCTGTTCTTTTCAGCTTAATATCTGAAAGTTCCCTCACTGAGGGACCAGTATATTAAACTGATTTTTGTAAGCTGACGGGATGTTCGGGGCTCGCTCCACTCCCGTCGCGGGTCGGCCCGGCATTGCAGTGCCGCCGGGATCGGCCCACATAATTCCACTATCTCTTCTCTCTTTCTGGATGACGTACTGACTCGTTTATCCTTTCAACAGTAGAAGTGCATTTTTTTTCTTTTTTTAAACTACATTTTACTCAACACGGGGGGTGCGGGACGTGACCTGACCTGACTGGCCGCGAGTGCCTTCCCTCAGTTGTCGGATAGAAACTTTCTTTTAATGAATATAACGTTTTTTTGTTGTTATTACTCGGTCATTTGTTTTTATATTTAAGTCAACTACCCATGGTTGACAACCTGTATGGAAATTACCTAGCAGTTAAAAGGTATATTCTATATCTTTTTTTATCTTTTTACGCAACATGAAGTAAATGCTCAATTGCAGCTTATAATTTTTCCTACTATACTTCCAACATTTTAAATTAAATTGACTGTTCGTAAAGGTGACTTTGTAAGAACGGATTGACATTGTGTTTGGAAATTCCTGAACATTTTCGCAATTTGACCGTACTTGGTATGTTTTTTTATTTATTGTTACAGAGAGTTATATCGGTGCTTTGAAGATTATTTACATTTTTACGAGGAAATTATACAAAGCTGTAAAAAATTACAAGAAGTTAGTTAGTACTTGTTTTATAATGACAGAATTTTCCTCAAAATACGAGTTTTATAAAAATATTATTGTGTTAATATTAAGGAGTAGAAATAATTAATTATAAGGTTACATTTGTCGATAATTATTATTATAATTAATATGAGGATTTTTATGATATTATTTTGATATGTTAGTAGTGTTCTCGAAGTATCTACGTACCGCCTTACTAATAAACGTTGTGTAGCGCCTGTATAGTTATACAACGCTTTGTCTTCTTCTTTCAAAAGTAATTTGACTTTTGAAAGAAGAAAACAAAACGTTGTGTAACTATACAGGCGCTATACAACGTTTATTAGTAAGGCGGTTAGTAGTTTGCAATAAAACTAGTCTTTAATGTACTTGTTACACAAAATAATTATCTATCTACCTTATTGCCTACTTAAAATCGTAACAGATTTTTTATTCTTTTTTAAATAGCATTTTCATTCGGTAATGGGTTTTTTTAATTTAATATCTATTTAAATGTATTGTGTGTATGTCTTTGTTTTTTTATATACTATGGAAAAGCATAAAATGCGATTTTCAGTAAAGTATCCTAAAATGGGCCATAAGTAGGTACGTTTTTTGCCAAGCAAATAAGTACTGTTATAATTATAAATTGATCTTTAGACAGATGATTGCTAGAAATAAAATAATTCTAGGAAAATTACGGGTTGTGCCGACACCAAAATGAGAGTGGTATCACACTGTCGCCAGCATGTTTCTAGCGAAGCGATTTGTGAACGTCCTCTCCGCGAGTGCGAAGCGAATTAGCCGCGATTACGTGACGTGTTCTCCGCGTTTTATACACTCGCTTGTCTCACTCTCTCGTTACAAAATCGCAGCGAACTCGTTGCGTACACGTAGCTTGCTCGCTCCGCACACGCAGCGAGGGCGTTAAACAATCGCCTAGCTGATATGGCCAGTGTGATATGGCCCTTAATTGTGATAAGGGCAGGATAATGATGAATTTATTGTGATTTTTAACTACTTATGCTACCTTGGTGATCATAGGGAGCGGTATTTATACGAGAAATTGAAAAGTCTCCGTTAAATAATGGTGAATAGAGCGGTTTTATACCCAGTTTCCATCATAACTGAGAAGATAAGGGATGTCTCGGTAACATATACCAGCGTATATCAGAAAGGTGTGGTCATATTTATGGCTGATCTCGCTTTTTATAGGATTTCCGTACAATGCGAGGTCAGCTTATACTGGAAATGTATAGCTTTATGTGTAGCCGTGTGTGCAGACCATCAAACTGAACAAGTTTCTCCATGGGACCAACATCGTAAACGTGAAAAATATGCGTCCCATACATTTCGGTCGGGTGGGTATTGAAGTTTTGTATGGAATAGTTTTTTTTTTTTTCAATGACCACACCTTTCTTGTTGTAATCTATTTATATTTTGATGGAGGTTGTATACCTATTATGAAAACTAAATGTTGTTTGGAATCTGTCAGTTGATTATAAAATGTACTTTGTTGAATAAAAGTCGTTTGATCCATAAAAGAGCCTCTTAATTTCACAATAGGTTATGGGCCCAGACCTAGGCTCCAAAAAACTGCCGTCTGTACAATTCTCGTCATGGCAGAAGAACATTCAGGTTCAATTTGTGGAATTAGAAAATTGAACGGTGCTGAAGACTTCGCTAACTGGAAGTTCGTGGTGAAAAATTATTTAGAATCAAAAAACTGGTTCAAAGTCATTGAAGCCACGGAGATAACAGCAGATTTAAAAGACACTGATAGGAAGGCTCGAACAACGATATGTCTACTGCTAGAGCCTGCTTGTTTCGCACATGTGTATAGTGCGAAGACAGCACGTGAGGTTTGGGTGAGTCTCGGCGAGGCTTACGAAGACAAGGGCTGGGGCAGGCGAATCAGATTACAACGAGAGTTATGGCAATGTAGACTAGAAAATTGCGAAACCATGGAGAAATATATTTCTAAAATAATTTGTTTGGCACAACAACTTGCAGACATTGATGCTAAAATTTCTGATGAGTGGATAATTTCGATATTATTAAGCGGTTTATCGTCAGATTACAACCCATTTGTAATGGCGATAGACAACGGCGGAAAAGAAATTAAACTGGAGCAGATAAAATCAAAGTTGATGCAAGAAGCAAGCCGACAGAGCGAAAATATTCAAAATGGAGAGCAAGCGATGGTAACAACGGCGCAAAATAGAAAGAAGTTTAGCAAGGAAAAGAAGATATTTAAGTGCTTTAAGTGTCATAAAGAAGGGCATAAAGCATCTGAATGCAAAGTCAATAAGAGAGCGAATCCATGCTGGAGTATGACGAACACGGTGAAAAAGGACCGATGGTACTTGGATAGTGGATGCTCGAACCACATGACGAACGATGCCGGAAAATTACTGAATTACGAAAGGCAACAGAATAACTTAAAGATAAAAGTTGCAAGTGGGGACGAAATGAAGGTAATAGGAAGAGGGAACGCAATCCCGAAAGTAAAAATGTATATCATGTTCCCGGACTTTCCATGAATTTAATTTCAGTAAGCGATCTTGTAAAGAAGGATTTCGCTGTAAAATTTGACAAAAAAGGTTGCTCTATTCTAAATAAAACGGACCAAATAGTAGCAACGTGCAAAGAGGTTGATGGAATTTTCGAGTTAATTGAAAAAGAAAATTGTGTTGTCAATTTGACTTTGTCTAATGAAGTTTTGTCAAATATTTGGCATAGAAGATTGGCACATTTAGGACAAAAATATATGAATTCATTGAAAAATATGGTGACTGGATTGAATTTTAATTCAAGTGATAAAATTGAACCATGTGTTCCGTGCATAAATGGAAAGACTTGTAAGAGCTCTATGAAAAATCAAGGTACTCGAGCGAAAGAGTTTTTGGAAATTATACATAGTGATTTATGCGGACCAATGGAAGAACCATCATTCGGTGGATCTCGATATATGTTGTTGTTTATCGACGATTATACGCGTAAGACGCACGTTTATTTTTTGAAAAATAAGAATCAAACCCTCGATAAATTTCGTGAATATAAGGCGGAAGTGGAGAAGCAAACAGGAAAGTCGATAAAGTGCCTTAGATCTGACAATGGTAAAGAATTCTGTTACCAAGCCTTCGATAACACTTTAAGGTCAGCTGGTATAAAACATCAGAAGACGGTACCTTATACGCCTGAGCAAAATGGTGTGGCTGAGAGGGCGAACAGAACGATTATTGAGAAAGCAAGAACGTTGCTTTGTGAGGCCAAACTTAGTAAAAAGTATTGGGCCGAAGCGGTATGTACAGTGGTATACTTAAAAAATAGAAGCCCGACAAAGGCTGTCATGAATAAAGTACCTGAAGAACTTTGGTCAGATAAGAAAGTGGACTTAAGTCATTTGAAAATTTTCGGTTGTCAAGCATATGCATTGAAGCCTAAACAGAAACGGCAAAAGCTCGATATGAAGACGGAAGAATTGATTTTCATCGGCTACAGTGAATTTACTAAAGGTTATCGACTGATGAACCCAAAAACAGGTCAGATAAAATTCTCAAGAAATGTAAAATTCTTGGAAAATGTTTTTCCTGGAGATGGTACCGACATGAGAAAGAACACAGTTGTTCCTATTTATATAGAGGAGGAACGAATAGAATCTGTGGTTGAAAGTGGTGCATCTAATAATATTATTCAAGATGAAGAAGAGTTTCATGAAGCGGAGTGTATTGACACTGAGGCGGCTGCGGTGCCTGATGAAACGGTTGCTACCACGAGCAGTACAGCAGAACCAGAACGAAGATACAATCTTCGTGAGCGCAAGCCTATATTATACAATGCTATCGCACAAATTGATGGCGATCCAATAACCGTTGAAGAAGCATTAACAAGGCCTGATTCTAAATTATGGCAAAAAGCTATGGATGAAGAACTAAAATCATTGTACGAGAATCAGACTTGGTCACTGGTAGACTTACCACGTGACAAAAGGCCAATACATTGCAAATGGGTTTTTAAAATTAAGCGGGACAGTGACGGTAAAGTGTCGAAATACAAAGCTAGACTGGTAGCTAAAGGATTTACGCAGGTACGTGGAATAGACTACAATGAAACGTATTCTCCGGTCGTAAGAAGCTCAACCTTGCGATTACTATTATCATTAGCTGTAGAATATGATTGGCTCATCGACCAATGGGATGTTACGACTGCTTTCCTGTATGGCAAGCTAAAAGAAGACATCTACATGCTTCAGCCTGAGGGGGCGATTGTTGAAGGTCAAGAGACAAAGGTATGTAAATTGCAAAGATCGTTGTATGGACTCAAACAAGCGTCGAACGCTTGGTTCCATGAGCTAGATCAGAACATGGTCAATTTAGGTTTCGTACAGTAAAAAATCGAACCATGTCTTTATCAAAAAGCGTTAAGCGATGGAAATAGAATAGTAGCAGTTATCTACGTCGACGATATTTTTATATTTTACTCCAAAAATAACGAAACCGAAAAGCAGAAATTAAAAAATGACCTGCTTAAAAGGTTTAAAGTTAAGGATTTAGGTCGTGCTAGACACGTGTTAGGCATTAGACTTAGGAGAGATAAAAATACGATTTATCTTGATCAAGAACAATACGTTCTTAATGTTTTGAAGGATTTTGATATGACGGATTGTAAACCAGTCATTACCCCAATGGAAGTAGGTCTCAAATTGGAGAAAGCTTCAGATTCCGGTTGTAAGTTGCCATATCAAATTCTCATAGGTTGTCTTAATTATTTAGCTCAAACTACTAGGCCCGATATCGCGCACGCTGTTAGTGTTTTGTCACAATTTAATTCAAGTTACGATGAATTACATTTTAAATGTGCCAAACGGGTGCTTAGGTATTTAAAGGGGACGTCGAACTTTGGACTAACGTTTAAGAAAACGGGAAACCTAGAATTAAATGGGTATGTAGACGCCGATTGGGGTGGGTCATATGATAGGAAATCCTGTACCGGTTTAATTTTCAGACTAGGAGATAATATAGTATCTTGGGAAAGTCGTAAGCAAAGATGCGTGGCGCTGTCCTCCACTGAGGCAGAATATATAGGCCTTAGTCAAGCATCGAAAGAAGCTATTTATTTAAGAAATTTGTTAAGAAGTTTAACAAAGGGGTCTTCTGACAAACCGGTAGTCATTTACAACGACAACCAGTCGGCACATAAAATAGCTAAAAATAAGATGAACCATAACAGAACTAAACACATCGATATTAGGTTTCATTACGTTCGCGAAGCTATAGTCAATGAGGCGGTTGAGGTAAAATATATGCCTTCACAAGAAATGGTAGCTGATATGTTAACGAAATCACTACCAGGCCCAAAACTTAAGCAACTTTTAGAAAAATTATCTATTAAGGGGGCGAATAATGTTTGATGTAATGATTTTAACTAATATTGTCTTTCATGTGATTTTGTTTTGAGATGTTAAGATTTGTAATATATAATTTTATTTTGTTTGTGTTTAGTATTCTTGTTGTTGAGCTGTGTTAAGAACAGACGTATGTAATAAAGGTAGATTGTATATCAGTGAACGATAGCTCCAGCTGAATGTACTCTTACTTAAAGTGTATGCACACTAAGTAGTTTAAGGGTGCGTGCACATGTAGGAAATATGTTAGGTAGGTACTTGATGTAATCTTGCACATGCATCATGCTATAGATTAAGGGTGCGTGATGGAGGTTGTATACCTATTATGAAAACTAAATGTTGTTTGGAATCTGTCAGTTGATTATAAAATGTACTTTGTCAGTGTTGTTGAATAAAAGTCGTTTGATCCATAAAAGAGCCTCTTAATTTCACAATATATTTACACACTAACACTAAACAATTTTCTAACTAATATTAAATAAAACTAACTGTACAAATAAACAACTAATATCTAAAATATGGCGTCGAAAAATTCCTCCGCATCGCTGTCGGCTGGTAGTGTACCCAAGAGACTGGCGGCATTGCCACGTTGAATGGCAATGCTTAGCCTCTGACCAAGGTAAAAGCCAGCCCTTGGGTCACGGGAAGTGTCAAACAGCCGTTTCGAGATTTCATTAAATAAACTATGAGCACTTGGACCCCACGGCCCTAGGGTTTCAACCCCAAACGGCTCGAAAATGTAAATAAATCAATTTCACCACACCTTTCTGATTCTTAGTGTAAATTGTATTACGTTGAAACTGATAGATGTGAAAAAAGATTAAACCTACCTATTGTTTGTTGAGACACTTATCTGATTTAGTGAACACCAACTTTTATTCAGACCGTCCATTAAAAAACTTGTACATGTGCCTTATAAAGGTCAAATTATGTAAAATTTATATAAGTAATCTATTTGTATAAGATTTACAAACATTCATAATTAAATCTAAAGTTGTTATGTATACATGTATACTTTATAATTGTTATTTAATTATTATTTTTTTAAATAAATCTACTTACTTAATGGTTTGTGGTAATTTTATTAAGTTTAAATACCATGGTCTACCAAGGTCTATCGACCTTAACTTATCGAACACTTCTAACGAATATCAACTTTATGGTAGTGTAAATTCAGATGATTTTAGAGTGATTAGTACTCAGTGAAGAGGAACTCAAAATCACCAAGTGCCCTGAGCTTTTTCGGACATAATCATGCGTTCACCTAAGCATGGTCTAGAAAGGCTAATTATGACACTGGGCCGGGTGGAAAGAAAACATGTTCAAGGGAGAGCACGGGTAAGATGTCTCATAACTATTAACACGGGTAAGATGTCCCATAACTAACACTGTAATTCAAAAATATTGTAAAAACCAATTATCTTATAAAAGAGTAACCATGGAGTTTCTTGCCGGCTCTTCAACATAGGAAACGACCAATTGGAACCGTGCACCTAGCTTCTGACATTTCATAAGTGCCCATGTAGGCTTATGTGAAATAAAATAATTTCATTTGATTTGATGAGAAGGGTGTTGAAGACAGCATTTACCAAGCAGTCAACACTGCAGAATTACCGCATAGCTTGGAGACGCGTCGTATGTGGTCGCGATGCTCAGCATTGAGTGCATTTGAGGGAACGATGAACAAGAAGTACCTACTACTGAAAATTCATAAAAAAGATTGTAAATGTAGTGCAAATTAAATTAAAACACTACAATTTACGTTGCTCTGTAAATTAGGGTTTCGTAAACAAGATTCCAAAGTTTATGATATCAACAATGTTCATACAATTTAAATCTTAGAACTAGTTTGAGAATATCCAATTCAAATTATGCTTAGTAAGGCAAGCCTTAGGCTGCCATCAGACGGACTGCATTTCAACTGTTTCAACTGCACTCCAACTGCAAATTTGCAGTTTTAATGCAGTTACCGTTACCAGTAGATTGCAGTCGTACTAAACTGCATTCAAATTGCAAGAATGCAGACCGTCTGATGGCAGCCTAAGGCTTGCAAAATGTGTATTGTACGTAGGTACCTACAGTTTCTGCTAGAGTTAGAAGAAAAATGGAACCTAATAAATTGCCGTAAGTATACAAAAATAATCAGATGCAAGTTTTAAAATACGACCTCCTCCGTTATATAACAAAGGTCAGTTTTGGTTATTCTATTTCAATGTAATGAACCTTCAAAGTGTTTACCTAACGTTGTTAACCGGTTTTTCACCTTGTAAAACCTTGTATCTATTTAAGTTCAAACCGTGGGTAATGTAGACACACCCATATCACAGAATAGCTATGTGCAAAAGGCCGGCTCTGTACCAATAATAATAGTCCTCCAGACCGTATTTTCGGCCACGGCGGCCAATCTCAACGGAGACTAGCCATCGGCGCGGGAGATATTATAGTGCACAAGTGTTTGCGCAGACACAAGTGCACTCTCTCTTCCCTCACTCTCATAGTCCGATGGGACGGCAATCCGACACGACCGGAGAGAGATCAGGCGTAGGACCAACGGCTTAACGTGCTTTCCGAGGCACGGGGGTATCACACCGCCAACTTCCAAACTCCGGGCTGTTACTACGAAATTCCTAATGGAAAAATCCAATAACACTGCTCTGTACAACGAGTAAACTAAAACAGGTGCACGCAAACGTAAACGCGTACGTGCGGAGTTCTCAAGCTGTCTGTGCACTCGCAGTACGTGAAACGTGTCTATGTAACATAACATCACGCCTGTATTTTCCCCGAAGGGTTTGGCAGAGGTGTAGTAAATATTATACATTTCGCCATAATCATGTTGGTCCTATGTAATAGGTGGCGAGTTTATTGCCATCAAGCGGGTAAGAATCCAGACTCGGGGCTGTTACTGAAAAATTCCTGGAAAAAAACCCAATAACTCTTTTGCCCGACCGTTGGATACTCAGCAGTGCTTAGCAGTAGCGCTTGCGAGGAACGCGTGTCTGTGTACATACGTTTTTGCTCATTGTATGAAGCCGAACATCTGTACCTATCTATGTTGTGCGGTTACTAGCCACGGTGGATGGCCCGTGGCCGTCATGCCCTCGTTCTCGACCTTGGTATTCGCCTAAACTACGTCATTTAACCACGCCCACGTAAACCAAGCTGTCTGTTTACTCGATTTTTTTAACGGGCGGGATCTCTTCTTGGGTTATAAAATAGTTTCTAGTGTTAGAATAACTCTCATTTGCCTACAATAGTCTCGAGTTGGGTCAAATATTTTTTTACTTATCTTGTTCTTTAATTAGGTAGATATGTAGACCTCATAAAAAACCATATTTATTATGGCTTACCATGAGGCGAAATCTGGTAAGGAAAGTGCTTATGGTACTTATATCATTGGAGCCGCTACAGCAATCGTTCCTTATTGGCGTCCACCATACAGCATGAGGCCAATTATAGCACAATGCAATGTAATATAAAGGGTGTACGTAATAAAGAATATTCTTTTATATTCATTCATTTTGCGAACTTTACCTACTTACCCTTTTCATTTAGAAAAGCAACATTTCCAGTTTTCGAATTTGTTTAATGTTACTTCACTAATATAATATGATGCAGCTTGTGCGATCTATCTTCACATTAATAAGGGCATGGACTTTGAGCTATTGAATTAATTTTGTTTGAATATAAATTCGATACTTTTTTGTTCTGAAATACGTACTTGTATAACGGAATATTTTACAACCTTTTAACCTAGTACCTAAGTCATTCGTTTTCAAGGTCGTATTAAAGATGGTCGATGGATCGAGATGGTCATGGGCATGAGGTCATCATCACTTTTATGATATACAGGGTTATTGGTAAAACACCAGCAACCTCTTAGGAGTCATTGTACTCGTCATTATGAACAACTTTTACTATGGGAACAAATATGAAATCGCGAAAAAAAACAGCTGTTCCGTACATTTTGACCAGTTATGCGAACATAAATATATGGAACAGCTGTTTTTTTTTCGCGATTTCATATTTGTTCCCATAGTAAAAGTTGTACATAATGATGAGTACAAAGACTCCTTAAGAGGTTGGTGGTTTTTTACCCATAACCCTATATAGAACTCTCAGCAGCAAGCGTAAGGTGGGATTTGGAATACCCGTTAATCGCTGTTTGTGCTCCTAGATCTTTCTACATCTCCTAAATATTGGACCATTTCTTCCAGACGTGCTTTTTAAATCTTGCGGGACGTGTACCTATGCAAAAATTGTAGCCATTAGGTACCTACTCTTTCTTCAGCAGAATGATGTCTACTGCAGGCTCAGACCAACAAAAAAAGGAAGACGTAGCACTACGAACATCAAAAGTGAAGCCACCTTTTTATCTAAGTGTGTGTAAAAAGGGTTGTCATTTGTTAAAGTTTTTCCCTATAATTTGGGGAATAATATTGTATGGGTAGGATAATATTGTACGAGTAAGATATTGTTGAGTATGGTATTATAACTCAATAGGGAATATGCATGTATTTTTTAAATCTTTTTATTCGATAGTTTACATCGTCAAATAATAGTTAAAAATAAATCGAAGGCAGAAAAGAAATTTAAAGTTGTTAAAAAAATGTTTAAAAATATCCAACCGATCCGGGCTATTTAAACGCCCTCCATTTGGCGCGCTTGGTGTGGTGACGTCACCGTCTGTGAAAACAGACAAGCAACTGTCAACGTCAACGTCAAACACTCCTTTTTCTATGAGCGTTTGACATTGACTTGACACTTGTTGATTGACTTGACATTGACATTTTGATTGTTATCCCGGATTGTTACGTCACATCCGCTCTTAGCCTTTTCAAGTATTTGAATTACCCACAGTTATTTGGGACTTTTAAAAAATTAATTTCTCGCTCAAAAAGAAATTTTATTCAAAAATATTGATGGAGGCATAATTCTGAAGTAACATAGTTTATCAAAAAAAATATTTGACCCATATTTGAATCACATGCATATTCCCTATTGTTAAGAAGGACTTATATTCCAAAACAAAAACAAAAATTTTTACATCGCTATTTCGTATAGCTACTATTAATTTACTTTTAGATTCAGTATTACTTGGAAATCTAAAATATAAATCCATAAAAAAAGAAAACAGGAATATAATTACTCGAAATAAGAAATCATAATTTAAATCGGTTTAATCGAATGGGAAAATTTGAAATCACATTATGGCAACCCTCCCGCGTTATGTCACTGCTCTCATTCGTCCATTCGTTGAGGTTTTTTGTTCGAAGTAACATAAACTTCATATTTAATTAAATTAAAAAACGATGTTATTTCAAGTACGTACAAGTGAAAAGTGATTCCGTGAGACTTTTTTATGTGATTTTCTATTGTTTTGACAAGTTTTCACTACACAAGAAGGCATAATTCTATTTTTTTTATTGATGTTTACTAGACGACGACTCGTGACGTACCTACTAGGAGCGATGAGCATAGTTTTAGTGTAGGTAGTTGTGTGCGTGAGCCTGTGTGTTTACTTATAGGAGCATAGTTTTGTGGCTTCACTTTTGATTTTCAGCGCGTTCCGTCTTTCCTTTTTTGTTGGTCTGAGACTGCAGGACATACCTACAGCCCAAAAATCGCCTCACCAACCGATCTTGTGCAGTAATTTAAGTAAATTATAATAATACCGACGCCAAGCTTGATTCGCACGGTTTTTACGACTTGAAAAAACATCGAGATTAATTATTATATATGAATACCTACCTAGTGATGAAGATTATCAAAATCCGTTTCGTAGTTTAGAAGAAAAACGCGGTCACACAGACAGACACGAAGAGTGTCAATTTTTTTATTAAGTTGTATGTGTATGTTGCTGTAAGATGTTTGAAGCCGTGTATACTTATATCCCTAGGGATATAGCTATATACTTAGTTATAGATGTAGAGTAGCTACTTATTATAGCTAAGTATAGGAAATCAATATATAGGTACTTATGGGTAATATCATAAGTAGGTACGTATATTATGGCAGTAGCAACCCGCGGCCTTGTACACATTCCAGACCGTAGTGCTGAGTACATTGAACTTTGCGCTTTCGCGAACTATTTTGAACCTGCTCCGGTTTTATTAACAGCACACTAGTACATTTGATTTGGTGGGTGTGTCATAGATAAAAACGTTTTTTTTACGTTGTTATTAAACGCTCTATAGCACAGAAAGCGAAATTATGAAGTTTTTTTTTTCGCTTCTTTATTGATTGCGGTTTAGTTCCAGCCAGGTTTTTTGTATAAAATCGCGTCTCGGGGAAGAGATGGGACTAAGCCGTGGTTGTATGGAACCTTCAGAGTATCGGGAAAGTGTTTTTTGTCAGTAGATTAGCAGTCAAGTGTGGATTTGCTCCTGTTGTGCCTACCCCATATTAGGTACATGTAGGTTATACACCCATATTAATTCGGCAGCTAAGTTTTTGTCCCATCGAGCCAACCACCACACCAGGCATTAATCGGGCTGCTACTTTTGCCTACTTATAAATTTTATATAAAAAAACCCCAAAACAATTTCAATCAATCTGCCTAGCCTTTTCCCAACTATGTTGGGGTCAGCTTCCAGTCTTACCGGATGCAGCTGAATACCAGTATTTTACATGGAGCGACTGCCTATCTGACCTCCACAACCCAGTAACTGGGTAATACGATACCCCTTGGTTAGACTGGTTATCAGACTTTCGTGCTTCTGACGACTCGTAATGACTGTCAAAGATCCACAAATGACAGCCGGGACCAACGGCTTAACGTGCTTTCCGAGGTACGGAGGAGTCTCGATATGTGAAAATGGTCACCCATCCACGGACCAACCCCAGCAAGCGTAGCTTAACCTGATGGATCGACCCGAGCGGCTGTTATTACTTAGCCACGAGCTCCTCCAAACCCCCAAAACAATTTTATAATACCTACCTACTCAATACATCTATTGCATTGCACAATGTGAACTTAGGTTGTAGGTTCATATTATCTCACCTACTATATAGAACAATATCTGGACACTTTCTAAGGGCAATGCCTTTAGAGAGTCTTTAGTGAAACGAAACCTGTTTGGTCACCATCGCTAAGTCTGCACACGCAGACAGTTCTCCTTAAAACGCATCAGTCTCATAAGATACTGGTACTTATTGATTGATAAGGGTTGCCAATCTAAAACGTTTTTTTTGTAGTAACACCACAAGCCGTAATAGCAAGTGAGCTTAGTGATTCTATTTGCATCCGAGATCGTAGGTGAAGGAAGATGCATAACCGTTCAAAGTTCAAAACCGTGATCACAGTTCACTAGATACCTAGATAAGCATTCTTAATTACTTACTTAGTAGGTAATTAGACCATTATAACATTCTAGACTGGCTGTAAGATGTCGAGGTTAACTTTTTTACTAGGTACATCTTGCAAGTTTTTATAGGTTTATGATAACTTGTAAAGCAGCTACCTTTCGTTTGATCTTATGTCCTAAGCGTAAGCAGCTACACGCTAATGAAGTTAAAGTTAATTAATAAACTCTCACCTACATACATAACATCACGCCTGTAAACCCCGAAGTGGTGGGCAGAGGTGCATTACACCCATTATATTTCGCCAGTTATGTTTAAGTCCCATGTAAAATAGGAGGCGAGCTTATTGCCATCAACCGGGCACACATCCAGACTCCGGGCTGCTACTGAGAAATTCCAGATGGAAAACCTAATATCACTTTGCCCGACCCGGGAGACATCATGTTTAGTAGTAGCGCTTGTGACCACTAGACCAACGAGGCACACTCTTACCCTACCTGCTTAGATATTAATTAATTTATTCGGGCGATCTGATTCTGCACGTGTATGGATGCCAAGAAGAACATACCTAACTAAATTAAACTAAAACAGTATTCGTATCAAATCGCAGATACTGTGTTGAATACAAGAACAGTTTTAAAAAAAAAAGCGACTCAAAAAAACTACATTATACTTTCTGTACCGAGTTAATTAGTTACAAGTAATTGGCTCTTTAGTCATTGGTTTTCCTTGGAAGGCTGTTTGCCATAATTATAATAATACATCAGGGAGTAAAGTCCACTGATAGTGGTTATTCAGGTCGGTCAGACTGAATGTCGGTCACAGTAAATATTTACTCTGTTTGTTATCCTGATCTTGACCCTTGTACTTTGCACCTATTTTGGCCGATAGTCTGTTTTTCTTTCCAGAAGTTGGTACCTAGTCTTACCTACTGAAATCTTTGATAAAAAGATTAAATACTTAAGTAATTAAAATGTAAATTTCGATTGTCTGAAAACAGGACTTCTTTAAACAATGGTGGCAACCGGAATAAAATTTGAAAAATAAATTTAAAAACCTGGGAAATATACACAAGTTTTATTTAACTTTTTTTTATTTAAAAAATAACTATAAGTAAGTAGGTACTTGAATAAAAGCAAATCGCGAATTTATCCACATTTAAATAAATCATTATCAGGCATTGCTCGCCGTGCGTCAACCAAACATTGTATTCAGTGAAAATTAAAATAAAATTATCAAGTTCAAAGTTTTTCGTTTGGTAAGTCGGAACGTTTTGTACGCTTGAATATCAATCGCGACTAGCGACAGTCGTTCATTCGCTGCCGTTAAATTCGCGCGCGAACATGCAAAATATGGCGCGAAAACTTCTCTTACGGGAAATTAAAAACCTGAAATGGCAAAGGAAATTGTCTACTAGTGTAGTGTTCAGAAATGATGATTTTATAATTAAATCAACCCTTCCTGATATTGTTGTGCCAAAAACAAGGTTTATTGACCTTTTGTTTGCTGATTCTGCTGGATATAAGAATCATGTTGCTGTTGTAAGTATTTTGTTCGTTTTTTTTAGTAAGCTTTGTAAACATGTTTTTTGGACATTTAAAACAAGTCTATTTACTTACAATTTCTTGTAGTGATGTGCTCTATAATTTTCTGCGTAGCTAAAGTTGATTTAATAACAAAACTAAATCGAAATTGTTATCAAATAATAAAATAATGGGAAGTATATTAGGTATAAGTCTATGAAAATCGAATTGTTCAGGTACTATATTGGGTTTATCGTTCGGTCGTAAAATTCTACTGATACTTACCGAAATATTATTTTTACCATTGGACATTGGACTTTAAAAATTTACACAGCGAATCTTGTACAAACATTATAACTCGTTTTGCAGAGGAGCAAAACATCTTACTCATCAATTAGGTACTTACTTGCCAATTGGGTTAAACAATTTGCTCCGCTTTGGAATTTGAACTACAAAGTAGGTACGCATGATCGTTTTATTATTTAACCGTCATTGTCTTATTGTTTGAAAGAAGAAAAATGCAATATGTATTTAGTTTTATTCATAAGAACCTACGTAATTACGTTACCTCTGAGATTATAAAATTTTATAATCTATTTTTTTAATCTATCCCTTTATTAATTATAAACGTTGCTTAAAACTAAGTAATGGTTAGCGATTGCTTAGCGAAATTTATTGACGTTTAAACGTCTCTTAAAACTTTTAAATTGTCTATGAATAATCGCACATTTAGATTAATAATGAGGTTGTTACAAGAATGGAAGTAATATTTTTTCTTTTGATACTTAATATTTTATTTTTTTACTATCGGTAAGTACAATACTCTGACCTCGCGTTCATTACTTCTTTGCCAAGTTTTTTTAAAATGTGAACAACAATGTTTTTATGTCATAATTTTTGCTCTAACCGGCTGTTGGGAAAAGGCATTTTCCTGAAAGGTATAGGAATAGTTCAAACCACATAGGTGACCGCACTAGTCTAGTGACCACAGGCACCACTGCGCAGGGTCAGTCCTCAGTATCGGTAATTATTTTTATTGATTTGTATTGTACAAAGTCACGGGAACAACCACAGCTGTGACTTCGTTTAATAGAAAATTGGGCACCTTATAGGCACATACAGTATGTTCCAAATGTCATCTTCAAAGTGTTGATCAGTCAGTCTCGAACGTTGTTTGTGCCTGTCTGCCCTTGGCCCTTGTCCCATGTTTAGGTAAAAGTGTTTACAATGTTTTTCTCTTGAATTCTCCAGTCATTTCTTTATTCATACCATCCCTCACACAATCCATTCATCTTTCCATTGGTCTCTATACCCCCTCCATCCATCAACACGTAACTTGTCTCTAATACCAGGTTCACACGGTTCGATTTTAGTTGATCAACTGCTAAGTCGAAAGTGAGTGTGTGAGACTTTCAATAAAATTGAATTGCAAATTCAAAGTGTTTTTCGTTGAACAACAAAAGTGGATCGACTGAAATTGATTCGAGTGCACCTGGTTTAAGATTAATTAAATAAGCTATTACCTAGGAATCGTTTTGTTGTACCTACATTAAGTATTCTTCAAGGTCCGTGTTTATTAAATTGGACATAAAGATATGATTTGTTGTGACTATGTCTTGAAAGTGTTAGCATTTCATTTATTTATCTGTATTATGTTATCTTTTACTGCACGAATACCTATTCCTACTCGTGTCATGAATTTCCGTTTCTTTTCTCTCATATTGTAGCTGTTTACTTCACCTATTATTTTTAATTTCGTTGTACTTAGCCGGTTTTTCATCAAGTGTTTTTAATTCTGCCGCCTTTGTTCTCACCTGTTTTACAAAGGAAACAATGCATAATTAAGTTATTAAACATTTTGTAAGCATTATAATGACATTATTTGGGTTGGTAAAAATTACATAACCTCATTATTTTTTTATAAAGAAACTGCCGTTTAATGTTGTTTAGATTACACAAACACGTCAAGGTTATCGCGAGAAACAAATCTTTATAGCCTATCACTTTGTTTTTTCCTCGACTAATTCTTAGTCGAGTTGATAAGTCTAGTACCTATTTTATTTATTTGGTGCTGAGCACATCACTATTTACAACAACGTTTAGTTCTATTGTCGGGCTGAACTTCGCTTATAAGTAAACGAAAGCATAAAAAACAATGTAGGTATGTCACCTAGTAACTACCAAATTCTAGTCTAGACTCTATGCTAACATCGAACTCTGAACTATAAATACATTCTGTACAATAACCTTTAAAACAATACAGTTTAAAATATAACAGCAGCTGTTCCAATGCTGTTATCGTAAGACAGACTTTGATAACCATTGACTTAGGAGTATGGATTTTGATTCATCTGCTTGCAAACAAAGCCAGCGATAGAGCAAAAACAGTTAAAATTCTATCGTATAAAGTACAGCTTGGCAAAAAAGAGTATGATGCGGTGACAGATGAAACTAAATATTTTACTTAGGTAATGCAGACCTATGATGTTGGCACTACTTTGCCGACAAGTGCTAGTAGGTTGCTGAGTCAGTACAAGCAGCGTTCTTTTTTGAAGTGACCTATATGCGGTAGTGGCGCCCTCATTTTTTCCAAGTAAGTTAGAGGGAAGAGTTTCACAGCCTAATAGCTATCTTTTTGAACTTGTTCTGACGATGATGGCAACCCGAATTTTAGCAATTCCTATTGATGAAATTCTTTTGTCTACCTCCATTAAGAAAACAAGTGTGATGTGTGAAGCCTACATTTCCATAAATCACGAACTTCACTCTTTATTACCGCACAACATCTTCTAATTGAAAGTACCACGTATTTAGCGCAAACGGTTCAATGAACTGAAAGCAGTACACGCTAACTCAATATTTCATTACTGTCTCGAGATATTTTATGTAACCCAGCGTAGGTAAATAGATATGAGTAATCCGTTGTAATAAATAGTCTATTAATACAAGCATCACATCTCTCAGATATAGAAGAGTAACTATTAAGTCCATGGTTACTGTATTATAACTGAAAGATGCGATACTATAGTTTCGTAAGAAGAAGAACGTACAAAAATGTTCTTGTCCGTTCTTCTCCATAGGAAACTAGGTAGACTTCAGAACCGGCTACTAACTACAACTTTCTGACCGACTTTACCCACTGCTGGGCCTTTTTTATTTGTGCCAACTATAGAATGAACACCGAGTTTTATCGAGGTAGATTATACCTAGTTATTTCCATCTAGTTCAGCAAAATATAGTGCATCTATCGACTCATGGTCACCATTGACGTGCCTAAATCGTTAATATTAGATTTTGAACCAAGGTGGATGATTTTAGAATTAGATGATGTATTTGGACTAAGAAGGACAAGGTTGTATTGCTAGATGAAATTTTGATTTTTAATTATTTAGTGGCAATGGCAAAACAGCCAACGGATCTTTGGATTTTTATAGACATGTGCATTATTAAAGACATCGTAGGTACATGTGTCGTCATCGATGATCGAAATGATGTCTAATGTGTTCGAGCTGTATGATGAGATAGTCTGAAACTGGCAGCACGCAATGCATGCGTGGTGATCTAGGGCCTAAAACTGCCTCTTTGGCAGAATCATAATAGGATGATCAGGATAATATTATGAATCATATTAAAAATCGTTAAATGTAACGAACTGACAATATTCATAATAATAACTGCGTGCAATTTATATTACGCATTTGATTGACAGTTTTGTATGGAGATTCGTAAAATGCTCCACAAATTATGAATTTCTATTGAAGTATTAATTCCTTACGTCATTTTCATGCAGCAATATTTACACTAAATATGATTCGATTATGAATTGAATTCAGTACCTAGGCAGCTAATTATGTGTCACTATTTAACGAAAATTAGAGGAATTGCTAATGATCTGCTGGGAATTCTGGAACCCTAGATCTATGAGCATTTCTTCTCTGTGCAAGTAGTGGCCTTTGTTTGCTCTGAGGCCTGACTGATACAATAAGCTGGTATTATACACCAGTCATTGACCTGATACTGACTGACGGTATTACATAATTAAGGACTTCATTATCCTTATCAGCTTTTCCTGTTAAATTGGACTTAGCTTGTAGGTACTACTCGTATTTTAACCGTTCGTTCGTTGCGGAAGTATACCTAGGTAAACTGTAGGCGTTGGCTGATAAGTTCATGGTAAACGCCGAATTTTATGCAAAGGCCGTGACTAATGTTGGAACTTGTGAATTTATTGACCTCGAGTTAAATCCTAATGTAAACACAGTGCCTAACGTAATGTGATAATAACGAAGTATATGTACCTACTCAACATGATAAGCAACATGCAAAAAAACCGGTCAAGTGCGTATTGAACCACGCACAATGAAGGGTTCTGTAGTTTAGATGAATTTTCCATAAGCTCAAACCTAACCCTTCAAAAAGCAGTTCTATTTGTATGATTAATTCAAGTGATTAAATATAATATTGTAGTTGAAAAACATGGGAATGTACCTATGGGAGAACATGTTTTAGAATCAGTCAGCCTCTTTGAAAGAATTTTCATTTCCCGAATTAATTAGGTGGGTCCTCAAGTGGTCGCTAGCCCGCATTCGTATAGGCCTCTGTAGCGACAGGTCGTGCAGACTTGCGCGACTTGTTGCTCGACCAGACACCGGTAATTGCTGTACCGTGAAGTTTTCTCAGAAATTATTTTATTAATGTCGCGTCGCGCCTGTTTAGCCCCCAAATTTGGAGACCCGATGTTGCACTTTACAGAAGACGCGATTCGCACGTGATTTCGTTGATTAACACTTGCTCACTAGACCAAATTTTATAATGCACTCAAATGCGGTGAACGGTACCTAATTGAGAGTGCAAGAGTGAATTGCGCCATAATAAACTTTGTTTCAATCATAGATAATAATGGATGTAAGTACAAAGTTATCTTCAAGTAAGTACACATGAGACATTATATTTTGTGTTTTCATTATGAAAGGAAACCTATTTATATGTAGGTAAGGTTAGGTTAGGCATGTAGGTTCGATTATATTGTAGGATCTACATAATACTTTTTATAAAAGGATAACGATAAAACGGTAGACAAAACCCCTAATAAAAAGGCTATCACTATCACAGTGCACTGCTGGATTAAGGCCCAAAACATCTTCCAAACGGACACATGCACTTCCCTTTGTGTTTAATAATCTAGCTTACCTATGACACTCGTGGGCTGCAGCTGAAAATCAGCGTCAGGGGTTAAACTTTTTTTTTTGACTGGTTCTTCTCGTCAGTCAAAACCCACGCGTGTATCCCTTTCGGACTTTCCCGCGACCCCGCCAGATACCTTGGGTTGTCATCTGACATGCTGAGCTGATACCCTGTTGGCATCATAAGCATTGTTTTCTGTTTTTAGGGTTCCGTTTCTTAAAAGAAAAATAAAAACGGAAACCTTTAATTGGTTAGTTTTAATGCTCCTTTTTACAGTTTGTATCTCCTGTGCGTGTCCCAAATAAATGTTTTTAATTATGGGATCACTTCGTTGTACGTCCGTCTGTCAGTCTGTCAAGACCCTTTTTCTCAGCAGTCAAAATGAAATTAATATCAAATAGGGACATAGGGTCCTTTGGAGCTCTAAAAACATCAAGCTTCTAAGTCAACGCAATACAAAATACAGTCATTAATATACGACATATTTAAATTGTCGCAAATAAATCAAGGTGCTTCCCGTTGACCTAGAATCATGTTAGGCAAGGTCTCACAGGTACAAAAAGTCCGAGAATCGTTAATTTGTAGTTTTGTCACACAACTTTTTTTATTTTTTGCGATTACAGACTAAAGGCTCTTACATACTTGCGCGATTTTGAACAAAACAATTTCTGAGAAAACTTCACGGCGAACAATGCGGCGGCACGTATGTAAGAGCCTTTACGTTTGCAGTTGGAGAATTGACCGCGACGTATAAATATATCAATCTATGGGAGAAGAATGTTTTTCAACTACTTACAATGTAAGTTTTTTTTGGGATACATTCATCCCAACAGCCATCAATAAGCGTGGTCCGACAAGCACTTGGCCGGTTTACATATTTATAGTTGTAAGGTTTTTTTTGCTGGTATGCCTACAAGCGCGCTTTTCTTTTTTCTTTAATAGGGAGTGCTGTGGCCTGTGAGTTGTGTGTGACTGATGACAACCTGCTCTCATCCACTGCCAGACATACTATAACTTTACCCATCCCAGATGATGGTCATCTAGCGTATTCTTGATACTGGATCACACATGTAAAAAATGTAACAGGAAGAATAATAATTTTGCATTCAAGAATGAAGAACAGCGTTTACCAACTTTGTTACTTGTTTCTATTTTTAAAACAGCTATTATCATTGAAAAGACTGGTTAATAACCATATTAAGAGTTCTAGTTGTCTATGTCCTTTTTAAATGAGGTAAGGTCGAACAAGATTCACGGTAAAAATGTACATAATATGAAGGTTTTTCAAGTGGTTAACATATCATTTGCAACCTCGCTTGAAAACATAATACGGAACATTGAACTTGATACAAGGATAAGAATCCCAGGCTGATTTAGGTACCATAATTATAAGGTCTTTAGGTAAGTACCATATAAGTTATTACATCAAACTACTTCTGTCTACCCTTCGGAGAATAATGGCGGTATGTCATGTTATGTACATACATAACATGACATAAAAGACTTGCATACCTACGTAGGTATGCAAGTCTCTTTGACGCGGCGCTAGTGTAAGTATATTCATTGCGGGGCTCGTGGCTAAGTAATAAGAGCCGCATGGGGCAGTCCATCAGGTTAAGTTATTTTATTATCAAATAAATTAACGATTTATTCAATAAGAACAAACCAACAATCAAATTTCTCTGTAGCAACACTAGCAGCCCGGAGTCTTGATTATGGTTGGTGGAATGTGGATGTTCTCTGCATAACCCGTCGGGGAATACAGGCGTGATATTATGTTGTGTTAACGAGTTCAAAATAACAATCTCCGCTCCGGTTAATTTGCATTGGACATCATAAAATATACCTACTACCTACTTCTAGTTTAAGCCTCTATTAAGAGCCTCTCAAGGAGTAAGCCAAGGCTCTTGACAGGCCAATGGGCGACATGTGTAATCTTGGCTTTTCAAGTATTCACATACACGATACTATTATTTACGTAACTGGAATTACTAGACGTGGCTTCTTAATACCTGGTCTATCAACGGACTCCTAAAATGACCTGGTATCTAACCAGATCTCTTAGTCAGTAGACCACATCTATTGTAACATTGATCGATTGTATGTACAAAGGTTTTTTTGTGTGGGTTATTTTTGCAATGTAAATTGGAACAGTCAACATTCATGATTGAATGTTGACATACTCAATTGTGTTGATGCGTAGACTTTGGCCGGCAGGGTCACGGTCAGTTGTACTAATATTGTTTAGTTTTTAGGGTTCATTTTGTAAAACAGTAGCTTATAGACGCTATTGGTATTATGAGACTAGTTTAAATCGCGCTAAGTATGCGAATGGTGTTCGTTAACATTCAACAGTGCAAGAAGAAAAGTCGGAGTCAATAAAGCAAATCCAATGACATATACCTACTTGACAAAAAAAAAATACATATTTTCACGACAGGTACTATTTAATAAAACAAATTATTTAAAAAACAAAAAACCCGCCTGCAAAAACGCATAACTTAAAAGAGAAAAACAAGCATTATAATCTATAGAATTTTGGTATAACAGGCGGGGAACAAACAAAAGTTACACCATATTTCAGGTTATTGGTTTGTTCCCCGCCTGTAATACCAAAATTCTATAGATTATAATGCTTGTTTTTCTCTTTTAAGTTATGCGTTTTTGCAGGCGGGTTTTTTGTTTTTTAAATAATTTGTTTTATTTCAAGCTTTTTAGTTTTATTAATTTATATATTTGGAATTAACTCATTACTAGCTTTTATTTGATACCAATAATGTAATTTAAATAAAAAAAAACCTTCCCCTCCCTTTTTTTTATTGCAGATGAAATTTAAAAAAATCTATAGCCTATGTCACTCCCACAATTAAGACGAACCTTACGACACCTCGTATGTTAAAATCCGTCAAGCCGTTTAGGCTACAGAGCGCGCCAAAGAAATAGACTTACATACATACAAACATACATACATACATACATTCATACTCTCGAAAAACATTACCCTCCTTCTGGAGCAGTCGGGTAAAAATGAATTTGAATGAAGAAAACAAACACCCGAAAATGGTTTGCTACTTTGCTTCGCAAGATGGATATTATGGATAACGGACTCGATTACGCTATGTAGTATGTACTAGTAACGAGTGTTACCTTACCTACCTACGACTCGACCGAAAAACCCTAACAATCAAAATAACGAATAACGAAATTAATAATAACCAAGTGAACATATTTTTAAGAATCCTGAGCTGACTGACCAAAATTCACCAAATTAACGATAATCTGAGACACAAAAATGTGTGAGGGTCATTATTACACGGAAAGTCTTAACACCGCGATTCAGAAATTATCGTCATTAGCTCAACGCCATCTATCGAGCATGTAGTTAATTGCATGCTATTGCTAATTGCATGTAACTAACTACGTGCTTGTAACGCGTTCAACCAGATACTCGGTGGGCTTTTACAACCTACTAAAAATATTATTAAATGAATAAAATGAAGAAAGTACGGCAATAAGTTTGATGCCTATGGTGTTCTGTGTGAACGTATAGGTGTCCGTGGCATCGTAGTTCCGAAACGGAAGGTCCTATTTCAATTTTCAATGCAGCTTTTTTTATTAAAAGGCAGGTTTAAACGGGATGGGTCTTAGCTATGTTTGGTAAAAATCAGTTCAGCTGGTTGAGGATAACTAGCAGATAAAATGGAAATTAATTAACACTTTCTCTCGTCCGATCGACTTGAAATTTTGTACCCTATATTAATCCAATGACACTGCAATATTATTATACAACCAGGACAATGTATCGGTTTCGGCTTATTCAATTGGTATCGATGATTAAGAACTTCAGCTGTGCCCCGCGGTTTCACCCGCGTAGGTCTCGATCCCGTGGGAATGTAGGGATGAAACGTATCCTATGTCCTATTCCAGATCATGGTCTACCCGTGTGCCCATCCTCTCCTCTCTAAAGTAGGGAAAGTCGTGGAGGCGCGGCGCCGGCGTCGAACGGTTCGCTTATTGCATTTTAATACTCGTAATAACTTCGAAATTAAATGTCCAATTCCAATGAATTAAAAAGTATTTTACTGCTACATAAATACCCTTGGTGTTAAAACTATTTATTTGAATAATAAGTATTACTATGTTGATAAAACCCCTTCGCAAATATAATGCAATAATTTCGAACAAATTTGATTACCATAAAAAAGGTTATAGTGAGTCTATCATAAAAGATAGACATATGCTGTCCCGGACTTTTTTTTAGAAATTTTAAAGAGGAACAATTCCATCATACATGATATTTGCGTAACTTTAACCGTTTACGCAGCGCAGGCAACGGAACCTCTCAAAAAGGAATAATTTTTCCCGTTTTTACAACATTTTTCACTTATGCTCCGCTCCTATTGGTTGTAGCGTGATGTTATATAGCCTATAACCTTCCTCGATAAATGGACTATCTAACACAAAAATAATTTTTCAATTCCAACCAGTAGTTCCTAAGATTCGCGCGTTCAAACAAACAAACAAACTCTTCAGCTTTATAATATTAGTATAGATAGTATAGATATAGATTACTAGCTGTGCCCCGCGGTTTCACTCGATTTGGGATTGAGTCATTACTAGTTTTTATTTGATAATACTAATATTGTTGTAATTTTTATTTTTTTTAACTTTCTCACTTTTTTTTGTATTTTTAGCTGCAATATATAAATTTTATATAGCCTATGTCACTCGCACAATTAAGACGAATCTAACGACACCTCAAATGTTAAAATCTATCAAGCCGTTTAGGCTACAGAGCGTGCCAAAGAAATAGACATACATACATACAAACATACATACATACATACATACATACATACTCGCGAAAAACATTACCCTCCTTCTGGGGCAGTCGGGTAAAAAAGCAGAAAATGTATGAAATAAACTTAGAAATTGCCGCCTGTCACTTGTCGGTGATTAAATACATAGTCTAACTCCAAAGTCATGGAATATAGCAGTTAGGTCTTAGTGTCGTCAATCCACTAACTGATTACGGCCATATCACACTGGCGAATATAAGCATGTCTCCAGGGAGGCGATTGTTTAACGAGCTCGCTGAGTATGCGTGGGAGAACGTCACGTTTGTGTAACGAATTAACGAGAGCGAATAGAGAGCAAGATAAGTTTACAATATTGTGAAACGCGGCGAACACGTTGCGTGGTCGCGGCTAGCTCGCTTCGCACCCGCGGAGAGCACGTCCACAAATCGCTTCCCTGGAAACACACTGGCAAATCGTCAATGTGATATCGCTCTAACATTGTAGTTCGATCGTTCTGCGCATTTCTTGGCCACGAGTATCTCACGTCCTAGACTAAACTGCAATTAGATCCGCTAACTGAATCATCTCTCTAATAGACTTTCCGATATCAAGTGTTATGTTTATCTAGGTTACACACTCCAGACTAGATGATTAATTGCAGACGCTATCATGACTTCATGAGTGAGATAACATTGAAATGTCAATAGCTTGAGCTAAAAGGTGATCTTGGCATGCTTTAAGTGGACTTACAAGGCAGTGATAAATGATAATTAGATTCTGCTAGTTTAAAGACAATACCTACACAGTCAAAAAGTATGGAACAGCTGATTATCACCGCAAAATTTCAACGCTGATGGGTCTAGAATCTTAATTATGGCAACAATTTGCGCGTCGATGTCCGTTACACCCTATATTATCTGGCTGCTTTAGGATGAAGACACAGCCAACCACCTAAACCCCATGCAGTGTGTGTAACTGTTGAGGTTTATGGCATGTAACAAAATGAGTATGAGTATGAGTGTGTTAATATCTTTGGTTAAAAATAATAAATTTAGTCTTTGCCTGAATTCTGCTGTTTCATTATAGGTTATGGCCCAGGCCCGTTTTTAATTCAAGTTTAGTCAGGTTTTAGTAAAAATAACAGTGAAAAATGTCTACTAATCTCATAGCAAGTATAGGTAAACTAAAAGGAAGAGAAAAATATGAAGATTGGGCGTTCGCAGTGGAAAACTTTTTGATTTTGGAAGGCATGCAACAATGTGTCACGAAAGAAGATGATCCAAACGACGCGAAAGCAAAAGCAAAAATAATTTTAACTATTGATCCCAGTTTATTTGTGCATATCAAAAGTGAAGTTACTGCAAAAGGATTGTGGACAAAGTTAAGAAAGCTTTTCGACGACAATGGCTTCACACGACGCATCGCATTGCTTCGCAATCTCATATCTATCCGTCGAGATAATTGTGAATCTATGTCTCAATATGTGACTACAATATTAGAAACGAGTCAAAGATTGAATAATACAGGATTCAAGATCAGCGACGAGTGGATAGGCTCATTATTGTTGGCGGGATTGCCTGAGAAATTCGAACCCATGATCATGGCGGTTGAACACTCTGGCATTGAATTAACAGCCGACGCCATCAAATCCAAGTTGCTAGATATGGAAGACGGAAGAGATATTGCCTCTGGTTCCACACAAAACGCGTTCGCGACGAAAGGTTGGCAACATAAAAAACGAAACAACCAACCGTCAAATTCAAATTTCAAACCAAATGTCAAATGTTATAAATGTAAACAGATGGGACATTTTATGAATAAATGTGAAAATGTACCAGAAAAGAAGGAATCTAATGCATTCAGTGCCGTATTTCTAAGTGGAAACTTTAGTCAAACTGACTGGTACGTTGATAGCGGTGCCAGTTGCCATCTAACATCCAAGAAAGACTGGTTGTTCAATACCATAAAAAAACAACATATCGAGGAGATTGTTATCGCTGATAAATCGAAAGTTCCCGTCAAAGGCTGTGGAGATGTGCAAATAACTACAGTTGTTGGAGATACCGAGTACGAGATTCCAGTTACAGAAGTGTTATACGTGCCCAACTTGGCAACAAACTTATTATCTGTTAGCCAATTGATTAAAAAAGGTAACAAAGTGACATTTGAGGACAATCATTGTTATATTTACAACCGGCAGAATGAACTTGTGGCTACTGCGGAATTGACTGGAGGTGTGTACAAACTGAAAATCAAGCGTATTGATTGTTTGTTGTTGACATCAGTGTCAGGCGATGTATGGCATAGAAGGTTTGGCCATATTAACAGCACAGATCTTAACCTACCTTAGATTAGTGCTGTTCATGGAATGTCATACACTGACAAGGCTCAGGTCAGTAAAACAAATTGCATTGTGTGCTGTGAGGGGAAGCTGGCTAGGTTACCATTTACTAATACCGGTAACAGAGGCAAAGAGCTACTCGATATTGTTCACGCAGATATTTGTGGACCTATGGAGACCAAATCAATTGGAGGAAAGAAATATTTTTTGCTATTGGTAGATGACTACAGTCGAATGGTATATGTTTACTTTCTGAAAACTAAAGATGAAGTATTTTCATTTTTTAAGTCTTACAAAACACTAGTGGAGAACCAGACGGGCAGAAAGCTGAAAGTGTTAAGGACAGACAATGGTATGGAATTCTGCTGTAAGGAATTTGAGAAATACTTACAGGATGCTGGGATTATACACCAGAAAACTTGTCCGTACACTCCGGAACAAAACGGTTTATGTGAGCGGCTTAACCGAACTGTGGTTGAAAAAGCCAGATGTTTGTTGTATGATGCAGGACTACCAAAGCGTTTTTGGGCAGAGGCAGTGAACACTGCTGTTTATCTAAGGAACAGGTCAATAGCATCAGGACTGAATAACAGAACACCCTTTGAGATTTGGACCGGCGTCAAGCCAGATGTCAGTAATCTACGTGTATTTGGGAGTAAGACCATGGTGCATATCCCAAAAGAAAGACGACTTAAGTGGGATAAAAAAGCAAGTGAGTGTATTCTTGTAGGGTACTCAGAAAATGTAAAGGGTTACCGCATATACAATCCCAACAATGACAGTGTAACAATAGCCAGAGATATTGTTGTGATTGAGGAGGGGATTGAGCAGAAGCAAGATGCAATACACAAGAATACAAATGAAGGCACATGTGATGTTTTCATAGAAATAGGAGAAACTACCCAAGAAGTGGGAGACATAAATGACACAAGAATACTGGAGCAGAAGCAGAAGGCAGTGGCACCGAACACAGAAGAGGAAAGTTCAAGCTCTGTGGAAGATTTTCAGGATTCTTCAGATGTGACAGCGGCTGAACCGTTGACAAGGGCCGAAGGTCTGGAAGGAAGTAAGTCTGTAACAAGACCTGAGGTTTCTTCAGTGCTGCCTTTAAAACGTATTCGTAAACATCCTGAGCGGTACGGCTACAGTAATGTGTGCGTAAGCAGTGAAGTAAGTGCTAGTTATACCTATATCTCTTGAAGAAGTGTTGAATGGAGATTGAGTTTGCATTCGTAAATGCAGACTGGGCCAGATCAGTAGCGTCTTTGACATTGCAGATATTATAGTGGATTCTTGTACAGGCTATCAAATTGTGCTATCTGATGGGAAACCAAGAAGCAGGCTAGTGTGGCTCTATCCAGCAGCGTCTACAGAAACTGAGTACATGGGCATATCGTTGTAAAGAGGCTGTATACTTACGGACGTGCGATATCATTTCTATAGAGAGAAAGTTGTTAGCGAAATTTTCAAAATTCTATATAACCTACTGCTGTGCAGATTTTGTGTAAAAAAAAACCACTACAAGTTTTTAACATGTTTGGCTTAGGTATTAATTAAGAAAAGATAATTAAGTTATTTAGTTGTTTTTATACTTAATTAAACTTATTTTGTTAAGTGGGAGTGTTGAGGTTTATGGCATGTAACAAAATGAGTATGAGTATGAGTGTGTTAATATCTTTGGTTAAAAATAATAAATTTAGTCTTTGCCTGAATTCTGCTGTTTCATTATAGTAACTATCACCATATCTCTACGGAAGCAAGCTATAAACACTTTCAGACTAAAAACCCTTGATACACTGATGAAATACCAGATTTTTAGGCTGTGATCTTGGTTTTTACACGAAAACATAGTGCCTCGATGAAATTGCAAGAGTCATGCATGATTGTCTATACGTCAACATGATAATTATTGGTTGCTGGTTCATTGTGCGATGCAATTACGGCGCCAGCGCAGTCTGTTGTTATTTAACTGATTACGTATTGTCTGTAGTACCACGTTTTTCATGCTTCACGAAGTCTTGTTTTGTACCGTGTTCTGTGAAGGTATACTTAGTATTGCAGAAGTAATATTGTAGTTTATTTTCTATGACAATTTACTTGAAATAAGACTTGATTCTTAGGCTAGACGCAAACGAACCAGCGACCATAGCCACCGGTAGCCCACGACCAGCAGCCACCGGTGGTGGTGGCGGTGGGTCGTGTGCGCTTACCCTTATTCATAACTGGCTTCGGCCTGCGACTTCGTCAAAGCAATTCATGTTTTAACATCAAATATCCTATGACACTCGGCAATATAAATGGTGGAATTACTTGTATGTACCTTCCCATTAGTAAAAGTTAGTTTTCGGAATCGGATCGAATATAAACTCACAAAGGACCATGGGAAGAAACGTCCCCACCCACCAACACGCTTGAGACTAGTGTCATTCGAAGCGTCTGGTGGGTTCGATACTTTTTTACTATGGCGACATTTTTCAAAAATGTGGGGTTTTCCTGGAATATTACTTTTTTTATTCAATATTAGCATTATTTTACATTTATATATTTTCTTAGTTTGCACTTAAGAGGCATAGAATATAGCGACCTAAATATGGTTCTCATTCATGACAACCTTTCTTTTTATCAGGGACCGTTTTTTTTTCTCTGATACCTTTTTTTAAAGTTAGGTTCGGTTAGGTTATGTTTGGTAAGGATAGGTAATTATAGCTTAGGTTAGGTTAGCTAACCAAAAAGTTTAGGTTAGGTTAGGTTAGCTAACCGAAAAGTTTAGGTTAGGTTAGGTTAGCTTCTGTGCGCTGTCAACGCGGCTCTACGTGGGAATCGTGCGATCGATGGCCCTTTACTGGGCCCCGATCTGGGCGGCTGACCTGACGGCCGGTAGTATCGCAGTCCTGCGCAAGCCGCAGAGAGCGATGGCCGTCAGAGTCATCAGAGGGTATCGCACGATCTCCTACGAGGCGGCTTGTGCACTGGCCGGATCCCCGCCCTGGGACCTCGAGGCGCAAGTACTCGCGTCATCGTATCGGTGGCGCGAGGAAGCGAGAGTGCGGGGTGAGCAACCGATGCAGCGACACATAGAGCTGCATCGGTCTCAGCTTCGCGAGGTCTTGGTGGCGGAATGGCGGGACAGGCTTTCACGCCCTACCGCCGGCCTCGACATCATCGAGGCGGTCCGGCCGGTGCTCGAGCGCTGGCTCGGGAGGTGGCACGGCTCCCTGTCGTTTCGGGTGACGCAGGTGCTCTCGGGGCATGGTTGCTTCGGGAAGTAACTGTGTCGCATAAACAGGGAGCCGGACGCTCGGTGTCACCACTGCGTCGACTGCCGGGAGGACACGGCGCGGCATACGCTGGCAGAGTGTGCCGCTTGGGAGGAGCCGCGCCATGCCCTCATCTCCGAAGTAGGCAGTGACCTCTCGCTGCCGGCCGTCGTTGAGTTGATGGTCGACAGCGAGGAGTCCTGTGACGCGGTGGTTTCCTAAAGGGAGAGGGAGATCTCGTCCACTCACCCGGCCCGCAGCAGGCGCACTGGGCGTCGGCGTAGGGCGGATAACGCCCTCTTCCAGCCCCCCTAAATGCGTCCAGGAGCGACAGACTCGGGGACGTCCGTCGCTCCCCACACATCAGGACCCGAGGTGGCGGCGCGTAGTGTTCCACGCGCGCCCCTCTTAGACGTCACGGGGGGAGTCAAACACCTCACTCCTCGGGTCACGGGGAGGCCCCTGACCCGAGGAGTCCCGCAATGGCGGGCCAGTCTGGGGTTGCGGAAGATTTTTACGTTCCCGTGACCCCCGGCGAAGGTGTGAGCTGGAACACTGGGGTGGTTTTTAGTCAGTAAGAGTCTGACAGACCCCTCCGCCCGCCCCAGGGCAGAGGTCATCCATGAGGATTTAAAAAAAAAATAGGTTAGGTTAGCCGCTTTTTTTAAGTTTTTTGTACAATTATCCAATCACAAGAATACACAAATGCTGTTCATCATTGAGGAGTTCCATTTGACCTTCAAAATCCAAGATCAAATTATCACTGTTAGGTTAGGTGAGGTTAGGTTATGTTTGGCAAGGATAGGCAATTATAGCTTAGGTTAGGTTAGCTAACAGAAAAGTTTTTTGTTATTACAAAAAAACCCCATTGATTTTGCAATGGAGCAAGACAGTAAGTCTTTCTCGAGATCCCTAAAAACATATTGACACGTATCCTATGACTGTTGGAGGGTGGGGACGGAGTCCATACAAAATCCCCCATGGTCCTTTCTCTTAGTAAGTATTAGTGTAGATTGCTGATTTATAAAATTACAATGCAATCGTACAACCTTGACGAGAATCTTTTAGAAAAATCTTATTTACTTATCTCGTTTGGGATGATAAAACATGAGCTAAGATTATCCACGGGCTTATCACAATCTGACAGTAGAATTTACTTAATATCTTCAAGGAAGTGACTAGGATGTCCTGTCAAACCGCGAGCTGGGGGTCGTTAGATATAAGATGCTGTGCTAATTCTACCATTGAAAGTGAACGCGATCAGTGGGCCAATTCCTTTAATTTTAAGAACGTCCAGCATCTCATTCGCGATCTGTCAAAAAAAAACGTCATCAATTTGTCAATATTTTTGAGAATTTTGACAGATTGCGACTTGAATACGAACTTTTCTAAGTAAGAGAAATGGCACTCTGGACTTCTAAACTGCGTTCGTGATAGTATTCCGTAACAATGATGACATTGACAGCTGTTGAACGCGATTTAGGTGTGCTGATCGCGTTCAGTTTCATTGGTAAATTCTGCCCTAAAGCAAATGTTTCCAAGGTCAGATATCGTCCCCTTACAGGTAAAACCAATTATCTGACATGAACCTATCATGTCAGATAATCGGTTTTCCCTGTAATATCTTTGTCTCTGGCCGACTGGAGTGTCAAAAAATACAAATAATTCCTCGGATAAAGATATCTGGCGTTAAAAAAAATACAACCCGTAGGTAATTAAACTGAATTGGCCTCCAATGTCCCAACTGCTGGGACTTTTTAGGCCTTCTCTCTATGTGAGAGAATGGACCATATTCCATCACACGCGTTTAAATGGTTTGAAAACTATGGCTTGGAGATGCACTTAGGCCTAGTCCAACTGGACCCTAGTCCTATTCGACTTCAAAGTTACCAATAGCAACTCTAACTTATCTTTTTCCTTTCAGGAAAGTGCAGAAACCAAAAAATCCTACACGTACGCGCAGCTCCAAAAAAACATATCAGTCTTCGCGACTTCACTAATTAAGAGGTTCAGTTTGAAGCCAGGAGATGTCGTGGCGGTCATGTTGCCGAATTGCCCCGAGTTCCCAGTCGTGGCGTTCGGGACGTTACAAGCGGGATGCGTGCTGACGACTGTAAACCCTATTTATAAAGAGTGTGAGTTTATTTTTCATTGTTATTGGGTTGAGAAGGGGACGTTTTTTTTAATAAAATTGTTGAGTTGTATAAGTACGTAGTAATAGTAAGTACTTATTATTTACTTTGTGGCAGTACCATTATAAGTAGTTATCAAAATAATACACGATCGTTAAAACATTATTTCAATGCAAAACCTTTTGTCAGACAAAGATGTGTGCTAAAAACTTTACGAATACTTTATTACCCAAACCGCCTTCCGGTATTATGACATTGACCATAGATGTTAGTAATATTTATCATTGCCGAAATGCCAAATGCCCAGCTCAGACCAAATAAAAAACAAGACGATACAGTGAAGCATGCCAAAACTACACCAACGCTCTGTGCATACACGCTCACACGCACAACTATTTAACTGCACCAAAATAATGTGCACACATGTTTACGAAACCGGCCTCACGTCACGTCGTCTCTGTCTTGGTTTTTTATTTAGTTTTTGAGTCTGAGATGCAATGTAACAGTAATTAGATTTACTAGAAATTTTAACAAAATATTAGGCCAATCACGGCCGTTCAAAAATTGCCAACGCGGACGGTATTTCACGTCCACACGGCGGGGTATTGGTAAAGTTTTCAACTAGCAATAATCGCACCTCGGATTAACCTCATTGGTTACGATATTGCCTCTGCGCAAAGTTAACCATATTGAATTTTTTGGCCGACCCAATCAAATCGCCGTAACGAAACCATAGCGAGATCTAATTCGATCCCAACGCCATCTATCGAGGTGGCAGGTAAACTTGTTCGTTGCTTATTTCCATACCTTCTTCCATACAGTTTTAATTACGGTCCCACAGAGGATAAACTAAACTAATTAAAAATATATGTGACTTCATTTATTTATTCATTTATTTATTTATAGTTAATTAAAACGGCACAAGTCCAATTACATTAATTAACATAGAATTATAAAGATTAAAATAAAATAAGCATTCAAATAACATATAATACAAAAATTAAATTAAAATTCAAAGATATACAATTCGTGGATGTATAAAAGAAAAGTATTCATAATTAATTGCATAAATGGTTAAATAAATAAATTGAAAAACATCATAAACAAACATGTAACAGTGGACACCCTCGCGTATTGTCTCTCACAAAACACCAGACAAGCACGCATCATTTTCTTCCAATCATCAGCAAACACATCACATTCAGGGTCGGTAGTCAGGAGGGCGTTTAGCATCCTTAGGGTTCGACATACCGGGGATTGAGCTCTAGCAACAGATCTAGATAACGGTAGTGCGAACAGGTCATGACGGTTCATATTTCGTAGTGATAACTAAAAATTTATTTGGCAGATTGCTGTAAGATTCCTAGTAAAAAACAGCGTTGTTAGATCGAGTATGCTAAACTATGTTTTCGAGACGTTAAATAAGTCTCAAGGTAATTTTATGAAATTTTACCTAAACAGAACTCGTTATAAAAATGAGCAAAATAATGTTGTCAAAATTGCAAGTAAGTAGAGGGAAAAATGCCTTGAACATTAAAATGCGGATGCTAAAGCGATTGGTCTTAGGAACTGTTCTTAGGAACAAGCGTCAGTTTAGTTTTTCAATGTAAAGACTAAACTGAACTATGTTTTTGATCACGAAGTGTTGCTTGCCCGTGCCCTACTAGGTTTCTATGGAGAAGAACTTAGAAAGAGCTTTGGAATGGGCAACTAGCTTCATCTTTCTGACTGACTGACCGACCGTACCCTTGACAATCCAAAAGTGCCTGTTTTTTATACATATAATATAGCAGAGAAGGGATCCGTTTCCATAAAATTGTTAGGTACATCGTAGCGTAGGTATACATACAAACTGTTCGTAATCAGGTAAAATTCTACAAGTCATTCAGATAACGTCAGTGGGGTGTGTGAATTTTAGTTGTGAAAGAAACGAAAGAAAATTTGATTAAGTGAATATTTTAATAGATGCTCAGACGCTAGAACGGTCCTGTGGTACTCTACGACAGGGAAGCGTTCTGGGCCCACCGCTCTTTCTAGTGAGAACTCGCGACAATCTAAGAAGTTCGATTTGACATGTAAAAATACTTTGTGTAGTGGTAAAAAAAAAATAGTTTCTTATAAACTGATTCTCGAAACATATCGATTGATCATACTTAGAGAGTTTGCAATCGACGACTTATCAACATTGCTTAAAAAATTCTCAACGCACGTTTGATTAACGTTTGACGAGAACAAAACGTCAAATTGGACTTCTTAGATTGTCACGAGTGTAATTCGCTTATGATAGCATAGAAATAATAACCCACATCACGCCTGTAATCCTGTGACGGTTTGGTAGAGGTGTACCTTATAGTAGGTACGCCCACATTTCACCAGTAAATGAATGAAGTAAGTACCTACCTAATATAATATATTATACCAAAACAAACCATTGACTGCGGCTGCTATGCTCTCTTTCTTTTGGTCGTTACATACCTACTTACATAATTTCAGGACAGAAATATTAACATTGTGTACATACCCACATAATCTTCAAAGTTTGACGTAGAAACAGGATAAGTCATTGACATAGCTTAGTTTATCTACTCGTCAAATATTTACATTGCAAAACAGTTTGATAAGCGACCATTTTAAACTGTAATATTTATTTAATTATTAGAATTTTAAGAACTAACAAAGACTTATAATATCTATAATAATAATTTTGATGGATTAAGTTCCAGGCCAATAGATTCCATTTTAAATATGTTTTCGGTATTTTTTTATGTTAACCCAGAAAGTTAACGATGAATTTAATCATAGTGTTCGCCAATGATTTATTTATTTATTTAATTATGGCACTCCAACGACTTATTCACTAATACATTTTTTGAGTAGATAGAATACTCTTTATTATTCTTTATTCTTGAGTAAGTGAATTTGTCACTTACAGGTGTGCACAGCACTTAAATAATTCAAGTTTTATATTATTACACAGAGTAGATACTTAAAAGCTAAACAAACTAAAAAAAACAAAAAACTATAATAAAAAACAAAAAATTGATCTAAAAAACAGAACTTTTTTTATTTTACATAAACCTACATTACACTCTCTTGCTATTCATTTATTCATTCATTCATTTTGGGTCAGCGCAACATGTCTTTTCCTTCCACAGTTCTCAGTCGTCCTCTCGGTAGTAACCCCTTTACTAGCCATATCATCTTTCACAAGTCCATCCATTGTTTCTTTGGTCTTCCCCTAATCTTGTAGCCGTCCACAATCATACTTAATACAAAACTTTCTTCACGGCATTTTCCTCATTCCTCCGCATTTCATGTAGGCTTGCAGAAAAAATATCGATATATCGAAATATCGATATTTTTTGTTCGATATATCGATATTTTCAGGCGATATTTATTATTTCGATATATCGATGTATCGATATAAAATATCAAGTAAGTATCGAAAATGTATCAAAAACGATATATTTTCAATAGCAACACCGTTGTCGCCGCTGACTAAAACCGCTGGAATTCAGAGCCGTAAAAATTATTAGTACTTTTTTCCTAGTTTGGTATTTAAATGATTATGAACTTGAACTACATAAAGCAATTTTTTTTTTTTGAAAATTCCACCGGTATTTCGATATTTTTTTTTCGATATATCGAAATCGATATTGATATTTTTTTTAAATATCGATACGATATATATCGATACTTTTTTACACTTCTTGCATCCCTAATTTCATGCCCATACCATGACAACCGATTTCCAAACAACTTTTCAGTCACTGGTGACACTTTCAGACTTCCTCTTTATACTATTTTTTTATTCTATCCATTCGTGTAATACCATATATCCCTCTTAGCATTCTCATCTCAGCTGAACATTATTATGTTTTTGATTTAAGACAATCATGATGTCCAAGAAAACTCGAAAGAAAAATGTCGAAGTAGGGAGCAAAGAGCAATTGATAAAGATCATGTTCAGGCGCCGTGCCTCTGAGATTAGATAATATTTTCTATAATATCGCAGGCATTTATTGCACATTACGATAAATGTGCCGACGAATGACACCAGCGGCGATGATAACACTTTTACAAGCCTAACAATAGGAACTGATAAGTTTTTATGCTTTTATCATGTCATTACCCTATTATAAAACAACGGAGGTGTTTGATAATGCGGCACTTGTATTTTATTAATTATTTTTTTTCGCAGCAAGTTATCAGGCAGTTTTTTTTCTGTTTTTCTATTTTTGTATTTTGTAATACAGCATGATTGTATCAGAAAGGTGTGGTCATATAAGGGTGTGGGTACAGATCATTTAACTGACCAGTTTTCTCCATGGGACAAACCTCATAATCGCGAAAAAATAATCTGCCGTTCCATACATGACCGACGAGTAGGTTGGAACTTATTGAAGTTTTGTATAGGACAGTCGATAATTTCATCACGCTTACGATGTTGATCAAATGGAGTAACAGTTTGATGGTCTGTATTTCTGTAAATAAATATGACCACACCTTTCTGATAATAATATTTATGTACTCTATATAATAACAGCTTGAACAGTTTACCTTTAGGTTTTTCTCTAGAATGTGAGTCAAGTCAATTATTTGCAGAAGTCAATGACGCAACAGAAAATAAACTGCTTGTGACAATAGGTACCTACTTTAAATTTTTTTGCTGCATGCCGTTTTGCCCCTTATTGTTTGTTTTCTTTGATTACAATTAAATTTATGACCCCAAAACGTTAGTAGAATTACAAATTTTAATTATAATCTCTGCCATTTTCGCTAGTCATCATAATAATTAGGGTTCTTCATCCTCCAATATAATTTTGTTTACTTTTATCAGGTTCCAACCAAATATCAATGGCGTATCTATTTATAAGTCACTTTTCGAGTTTGTCTGTATGTCTGCGTTGTTCTTCTAAACCACGCAACAGATTTTGAGGAGGTTTTCACTATCGGTTAGAGAATTTATTCCGGAAGGTATATACCTTCCCGAATAAATTCTCATACAACACATATGTGTATAATACGTAAATATTAAAGTTACATATATGGATATATCTAAGAAATATCGATGTTTTGTCATGTCGTAAGAACCATGCGAAGCAGGAGCGGGTCGCTAGTTAGATATTAAAGTAATTTTTCGTTCTACCAGTGCACCCATTGCACTGTTTAACATCGTTTCTTGATAAACACCTTGCAAATATGGATTCTGGATTATCTATATTTGACATTGATATCATAAAAATATGTGGGAGTGCCGTATGTTGACCGGCCGAAGAAATATAAACTAATATTAAAGACAGGTAAAGCATATAAACAAATAAACATGAAAGTATGAATCTCTGAAAGTACTGATCTGATTGCAAAAAACCTTTCACTGATAGAAAGCTACATCTTTGCAATTTGAAAGCTTTAAGATTATGTTTTTTGGTATACTTACTTGATTTACACGCGGACGAAAGTCGCGGCCATAACATAATATACCTAATTTAGGCTGATCCGTATACCAAAACATGTATACACATATCTGCAAGGTGTAGTGATACTTAAAATAATATAAGTAATGAAATAGACGTTTATTTGGATTTAGATAATGCCATAATATTTATGGCTCATTATAATGCTGGCCGTGATGTTTCTAGATAAAATGTGTCTTAGTAATTCCAAGAAATAGGAGGTTTAGCTGTAGGTATAGCGATAAAACACTTGCTGGTGACATTTGACTTAGCGACGAATAAATTCAATTCAAATTCAAAAATTCAAAATTGTTTAATTTCATTATTACACGTTGTACATTATACAATTGGCTTAAGATATTTGTTAAATTATCAACGTTTATGTTGTGCAGGTCATTGTCAACATGACATTGAAAAGGGGCACTAAATCTATGGGTGTCGTTGACTGGGTGCAACAAACACATACATATTGAAGTACGACCTTAGCGTATTGCTCGTGAATGATTAGTTCTAGTAACATTTTATTTAAAAAAAAATAAGGCTGGTTGTAACTTACTTTATTTGTTTTATTATCGTGAGTGAGAGATGAAAAAAAAAAGAGCAGACGTAATTTTTTACAACATAATATTACCACTGCCAAACTGCACAGCAGTTTGTTGGCAGATGCAGCTCTAGATGTCAGACACGGCACTCGATACCACAACATAATAATTTATTTCTTATAGGCAATATAGAATGATTGAACTACAATTTCAACGGTTTCATCTATCAACTCAAGGTATCGCAGTGGGCTAAAGTGCATTATTGATCGAAGACTGCTGGCCATAAGACTCTCCGAGCCACAGGCAGCTATGTATACCTAAGGCCATTCGGCTATTTAAATAAAATCAGCAATAAAAATTCTAAAGACAGTTTTCCATTATAAATAATAATACACAATAATACATTTAATATAATAGATTTAGCAGAACTAATGAACTACAAGAAACGTTTCTACTCGTAAGAATTACAGAATATGAATAGGAATAAGTAGTCATGTCCCACACATAATATTAATACTATGACATTGATATTGACAACGAGTTTCAAGTTTCAAGGAAAAAAAAACAATATTTTTCAAATGCAAATATCATTGCGCAATAAGTAGAGTCTACTTACATAATTATATGTATACTTAGTCGTTAAGAAAAACTATTTAGAATAATTTATACCTAGTTTGTGTCTATTCCCACATAAACATTTGTGATGATTACTATGATAACTACTTATCCGAAGCTTAGTACTTACTTATTCTATGTTTATTTATTTATTTTATTATTTATGTCACACAGTAAAATACATAGAGATACAGTAGTATATTATTTTAATTAAGGTACTGCTTAACTCTTAAGAAATTTCTTCCAGCAGACCTGTGAAAGGAAATTTAGACAATAGTGTGTGAGAACAAGAAGAGAAACATAAATTAATATGCGAAGTCTTAAACTAAAATATACCTGCATATAAATATAACGCAAAAAAAAAATATAGCTTAAATATCTAAACTTATACTACATAATAATATATATAACAACTCACAGTTGATGTTTCTTTTTATTTACAGACGAACTTGCCCACCAAACAACCATCACGGAGCCAAAAGTCTTCATAACGTTACCAGAATGCTACGAAACCGTCTCGAAATCCCTGAAAGCAGCAAAGATACAAGCCAAAATAATCCTTGTTGATAGTCCCAGCAAACCAGTTCCTAGTGATGTAACAAGATATTCAGAAGTAGCAGAATCGGGTGAACCAGATTTTGGTCTATTAGATAAAATAACAAGGAAAGGAGATGATGTGGCTTGTATACCATTCTCAAGTGGAACTACAGGGTTACCTAAAGGCGTTGAGATTACTATCGATAATCTATTGGCTGGAATGGAGACTATGCACCAAAAAGAGAACTGTTTCCCGAATATTGCATACGGTAAGGTCGATTTTCAGACTATTATTATTGAGAGCAGTGGTGGCCCATTGGTAACGGCCGCAACGAGTTTCAGGTCGTAGGTTCGAGTCCTGAGAGGCGCTTTACTTTGTGTAAATTATTTCAACACCACTGTTCCCACGGTGAAGGAACACATTGTGAGGAAACCAGCATGTCCTAGAACCAAAAATTCAAAGACATGTCGTGACATCTACCAATCCACATGCCAGCGTGGTGGTTTACGGATCACTCCCTCTCACCGAGAGGAGGCCTGTGTCCCAGCAGTGGGAAGATTATAGGCTTCGTACACATTCGATCAAGTATAATAACAAATGAAGCATTAATCATTCATTTGTTATTTCAACTATGGCCTCTACATGTCTCATTGCTTATTTATGAAGGTACACAAGTACGTAAGAAATAAATTTTAATAATTTGTTTACAAATATCTTCTGATCAGTTGCCGCAAAAACTCGAAAATGGCTCGAACGAAGGTTTTTAATTTTTCTGATTATGATATAAATTATGCTGTTCACAACGCTCATTTCGCACTTGACTCTTTTATAAACTCAAGCTACCTACTTCATTGATTATTTCTGATATTTTCAGGTGATTTCCAAGATATTCTCCCAGCATTCCTGCCGTTCTTCCACATATATGGTCTTGTGATTGGCCTCATGGGGCACCTGTCTAAAGGCTGCAAATTAGTAACTATGGCTAAGTTCTCTGCGAGTACGTATTTGGATATTTTGAAGACTCAGAAGACTACCTTGCTTTACATCGTACCTCCTGTTGGTAAGTACATTTGTTTTATCTTTTATATGGTCTATAATTATCATAGTCTTTTCTTTAGTCTCGTGACTATATAGTTGGTGCAAAAGGTTAAATAAAGGCTTTGTAATGTTGACGATAAGCTGATCATTGGTATCTTCATTGACAACTTTCAAAATATGATTCTTGTTGCAGTATTATTCTGTAATGCTTGACTGTCTGGCAACTCTACTTACCTAGCTAATGGGACTTTTTATAATAATAAAAAACTCTAAACAGTATTCTTAAAATATATTTAAACTACACAAAGCGATAACAATTCTTACATTATGATAATTTATTATCCTCAGTTTTTCAGTTTTTATGTCCATAATTTACTTAAATTTTGATATATTATCAATACAATTTTTTTTTGGTGTAATGTTTTTTATTCCTGCACGTAGAACATCAACAAATTACTGTTTTTTTTTCAATAAAATATGTTTAGTATATTATTCAATGAGCAAAAACCAAAAAAAAAAGTGTATTGTTAAGTTTAACCGGCTTTGGGTATTTTGTTGTACCTAACATAAAAATCACTTCAATAATTTTATCTAATTCTTCTTGCAGCGATCCTCCTAGGCAAGCACCCAGACGTGAATGAAGCTCACTATCGTCACGTTAGGCACATAGTCTGCGGGGCTGCGCCATTGGCTGCATCAGACGTTGAAGCTATCTTACAGAAGAGTAAAGTAAGTTTACCAAATGTTAGGTCGCTTTGGCGGGGTCCGCTAGGACCGATGCCTGCCAGGGTTGCGGGTTAGTCCGAAAGGGATACCGGGACCTTGGCAACAGGCAACTGAAGGAACACGGGTGGGTTTTAGTCAGTAAAAGTCTGACACGCCCTTCCGCTCCACCCAGAGCGGGAGAAGTCATTGGATGATTTCCCACCATCAAAAAAAAAAAAAAAAGGTCGCTTTGATAATTTTCATTTTCAATGAGCAGTATGTTACAAGAATAGTTGAAATTATCCAACCCGCCGTTGGAATGCTTCTAGGGTATAAAGAATACCACATACATACACAGATACGCGTAAAAAACACGCAGTCGTGTAAAAAAGAGGCAGACTAAAGAAAATATTAATGGATTTCATCTTTTCTATAGTCTTTTTACATAGTTTTACTATTATACATAATTAAGAAGGAAGTGTATTCTGAGAACACAGCAGTTAACGATACAATATGGAAGAACAAGATGTGCTCCACTGACCCCAAATAAATTGGGATAAAAGCAAGATGATGGATAACATGATTACGTTAGGAATAATAAGAAAAAAGAGGGAGATTAAAGGAAATATGGATGGATTGTGCGAACGATGATAGGATCCAGGAAAAGAGAGTGAATGATATGGTGCCGGCTGACAAGAGAGAACGGAAGAATAAAACATAAGCCGCCGACCCCAATTAAACTACTCTCACGACAATCTAAAAAGTCCGTTTTGACAGCTTTTTTATAAACTGATCATCGAGACATATCGATTGAACATAATTCTCAAGGCATCAATTTTTTATTACATGTAGAAGGAACCGTCATAACGGACTTCTTAGATTGTCGCGATTGTAAGCAGAAGAGGGATAATTTATGTTTGTCATAATATGTAACAGCCTCTATATTTATCGTCCACTTAAATGTATGGCCATTGAACTTATGACGTATTGTCTTGATGCATTGTTCTATTTGATCTTATCTTTCGCTACAGAACACCTTCTTTTGTTGTTGATAACTCTTATCTGGCTTTATGAATGCCTCCAGCATGTGCCTATACCAGTGTCCGGTAAGGCACTATCTACCAGATAACTCTCCTCAATAAGCCGATATATATCAGTAGGTTGGAATAACAGGCCATAAATGTTTTATCTTCGATAATTTGAAACAATTCAACTATTTAATCAAGTATGCCTACAACAAGTATTAAAAGGGTGTAACTTCTCTTTGTTTTTCTAGATATCAAAACTAACCCACCTAACGTAACCAACCTTTGGACTCATACCTAATTGCTTGTTAAGGAAAACGTTACCAATACCAAATATGCTCTTGTCCTAGTTATATAAATCAAGATCCATCAACTTTAAGTATGGAGACGTGCCGTTTACTATATTAAGATAGGGCAATAGGTTCGTCCTTGTCCTAAAGGCCTATATTTATTATACATTGTAACAGCGAATTAATTTCTATGCCTCCCCCTTAAGACCTTGGCCACATTTTTTTTTATATTGGGATAGCTCATGACCATAAATAATATGAATTAAAAATCTAAAAAGATATATATATAAATCTGCGAAGTTTCAAGGGTTAAAGCTTTCAAGGGTTAAATTCTGTGTCAGTGGTTCTTGAGTTTTATATTTTTTTATCGTGCGGACACCTGTGAGTAAGAATATAGATACTTAGCTATTAAGAGTAGAGAAATAAGAAAGAAACGTTGAATGGCTTGTACGAATAGAAATATGTGATAGCTAGATTGCTAGAAATGATGTACTGAGATGACGGGTAATAAAATAGTTCAAGAAAATGAATAGTACCTACCCTAAATCAATGGCATTTGGGCAGCAATCTAAATTGGACCGATAAACTGATGAAGATCACGTAAATTCATTCAATACCAGAAGAACCGGGCTGGTCGTTATGGCAATGCTTGGGGCAGGCCAAACGTCTCGCAAAATGGGCGTTATTTGGCTGTGAGATGATTCTTTCCCATATATTTATTTCTATCAAAAGATTACCTTTATAAATCTTCTACTTCCAGCATGCCATCGAGTTCAACCAAGGCTTCGGAATGACTGAGACGACGTCACTAGGTACTTCTACATTCAAGGGTACACAGAACGTGAACTTCAATGCCTGTGGTGTTCCCATGGCCAGTGTGCAGCTGAAGTTTGCTGATCCAATCACTGGGGAAGCCGTGCCTGTCGGACAAGTAAGTAGTTTGAATAGAAATGAAATTGATATTAATATTATTGTAACATTGCATGAGCATGATTGCTTGAACATGAGGTTCTGGGATGGATTCCCAGGTCGGGCTACTTTGCCCGAACTGGGTTATTCCATCAGGAATTTCTCAGTAGCAGCCCAGTGCCTGGATTTATGCTTAGGTTGATGGAAATAGGCTCGCCCCCAATTACATGGAACTTAAAAATAACTGACGAAATGTGGTTGTACTATAGCGTAGGCAGAGGTGTACTGCCTAATCCTTCAAGGATTACAAGCGTGATGATGCGTTATGTTATTGTAACATTGAATGACGAAACCCTGCATACGAGACGCATCGAACCGGTCTTATTGCGATATTTTGCGAGTAAGGGCCAGTCACCTGTGGACATTTTTCAGCTAAATGATGAGGATTGTGACATTCGGAAACATAACCCATAAATTAAAGATTCGTTACTGTTGTTACGTTGCTTTTTATGGCTATCTGGTTTCTCTTTTCATTTTCAGGAACATAGTTTCAAAAAGTTTCAGTAGGTACTTAAATATCATCAATGTTTATACATTTGTTATTTAATTTTGTTTCCAGTCTGGTGAAATGTACATCAGGAGTCCAACTATAATGAAGGGATATCACAAAAATCCTAAAGCGACTGAAGAAACCATGACCAAGGATGGCTTCTTCAAGACTGGTGACCTGGGCTACTTCCAACCTGGTGTCGGATTATTTATTACTGATAGGATTAAGGAACTTATTAAGGTAAGAGATGAAAAGTGTTTGTTACATTTGTCGTGTGAGGACGCTTCTGTATTATGTACTCTTTTTCGGAAACTTAAATTATTTTCTGATTATCTTCTTTTATTTAAGGCTCTATAGGGTCTTTTATTGTGAGGTCTTCGTATTTATTTTTTGTTATTGCACAGTCTCGCACGTCTATAGTAACAATGACATTCACAGCGTCTTTATGTCCTATTAGTAAGAGCGGTTTTCGTAGTTCAAGTGCTACCGCACACGTGCGGTTGGCTGTACCGATGATTATTGCTACCTGTTCATTTGCATATACTGCTAGACCCTCTATATCATGAACGAATCGCAAGAAACTATACAATGAGAGTCTAACTTCCGTCCTTCACCACAGGTAAAAGGCATGCAAGTTGCGCCAGCTGAACTAGAAAGCCTCCTACGGTCTCACCCTGCAGTACAAGACGCGGCCGTCATCGGCGTCCCTCACGAGTTCTTCGGCGAAGTACCCAAAGCATTCATTATCAGAAAGAATGGTTTGAAGATTACAGAGGAAGAAATCCAAGATTTTGTAGCGAGTAAAGTAGCAGTGTACAAGAAGATTGAAGAGGTCATGTTTGTTGATGACATTCCTAAAACAGCGTCCGGGAAGATCTTGAGAAAGGAATTGAAGAAAATGTATGCGTAGACGAAATGGTTTGCTAACTCTACTGCTTTTTGTGAGGTTTTTAAAGAACATGCTTGGGTTCGCTTTGGCGAAAGATTTTAATGGAGCACTCCTTGAGCTAATAGTTTTTGGGGAAACCAAAAAGATGTTCCTTCGGTATTTTTTTAGGAAAACTAATAAATCTCGGGTGATCTCTTCTTAGGAAAAAATCACTTTGACAAGCCTTAGCGAATGTATTACACAGAAGGCTCTAGTTCTGATCGAATCCTACTACCTAAGTATAATGGAAGAGTTGGCAATTTGTAAAGTGCCTTATTTTTGTATGTTTAGTAAATGGGACGTTGTGGTTACTAAGAAATTGTTGAGTAATTGTAAAGTTTTTCAAGTTAAGTTGAGGTAGTTCAAAAATGTATCATACTTTATATTGTTAATACGTAATTCTATTTTTGTATGTTGGGAATCCACAGCTGAGGGAGTATCCCGTAGTCTGTTGACAGCTTAACAATATGGTTCTCTGCAGAATAATATTTTGTGTCACTCTCTTTTATGTAAGGCATGATTTTTGGACTACCTAGTGTTGTAAATACTTTTAAATATTATAATTTTAATAAAGAAACATCACAAGAAAATAATGATGTGATTTATGTATGGTCTTTAGATTTTAAACCAGATTCAAGATTTTTTTTTGAAGATTAATTTTTAGCGGATATAGAGCACTCGGGATCAAGAGAGCTGAGGGACAAACCTCGAATAAAGACGTTTTAATCTTTGTTTTTTTTTATTACTGATTGGTTTTAAAATATTGATCTCCACAAACAAAAGATAGCTAAGATGTCTGCTTGATGTAAAAACCTCAGAGCAACTAATATAATTTAAAAATAAATACAATTTGTAAAAAAAAACTTAAAAAAAAGAAAATTTTAAAGAGTGCCTTATTCTATGAGAGTTATTATCTATTGATAATGTGGGTAGGTGCAAAGTACTATTAAGGTAATCGTTTTTATGTTCTAATTTCTAAAGAATAAAATTATTTTTTCAATAAACTCCTTATTTATTTAAAATCCTCTCTAGGAATAGCCAAAAAAATCCCCAAAAAAGGTAAGCGAAAAATGGTCGCGAAAATGTGACGTCGTTGTTAACGTACGATATGTTTAACATATATAAATTCAAATAAATTGATATACTGACTCTGTCTTCTCTCTATATCTTTGAAAGTATTTTGTATGTTCGCAAAAACTTAGGACTTTTCAAAATAAGAAGCGATTTCCATAATATAAATACACGTAGTAGACAGACATGAAATTGGCATACCCAAATTTAGATTAACTAAAACAAGCAAGTCATTTCTAATAAACAGTATCCGCTTCTATAACAAGTTGCCAAAGTCGGTTACAGAACCTAGCGATGGAAAGTTCAAAACCCACATCAAACGTGTCCTTATCCAAAAAGCATATTATAAGGTTAAAGACTACGTTGAAGACAAGGAAGTTTGGCAATAATTCCTTCTGCACATGAGGCTTCCCTGGTTATTCATTCATTAACGGCATATTTATGTAAGTCTATTAACTGCTCCCAAATTACCATGTTTATTTTCTTTACATTCATGCTTGACATATAATCATTGTATTTGACATTATATACCTCCAATTAATTTCAACTCTTAGTGGCTTTTGTGGACAGGATTATAATTATTCAATTTGTTACAGTTGTAATAGCAATCGCGTCAATTGGTTTAAATAGGTTTTTATTTTTATATGAATTCTAATTTTATTATCATTAGTCTTTTAGATAGATTATTTTCTATTTTGTGAATGTGAGAACGTTGTAGGCTTATTGGACTGTAGATTTATTGAACATCTTCTATTTTTGTTAAGTACCTGGTACTTACTTGTTGAAAGGCCTACATTGTCCCCCCATGCCTACCAACACTGTAATTTGAAAGTATTGTAAAAGCCAAATTATTTTTAAAAGAGTAACCATGGAGTTTCTATCCGGCTCTTCTCCATAGGAAACGACCAATTGGAACCGTGCACCTAGCTTCTGACGTTTCATAAGTGCCCATGTAGGTTTATGTGAAATAAAATATTTTGATTTTGATTTTTGATTTTGATATCAGCAAAAATAGACATTTAAGGAAAGTCCTATGGAATTGTGATCATGACCAGTCTAGCAGTCCACTGCAGGTCAAGCGCCTCTCCAATAACCTACGTTTTTTTTTTTTTTTTTACTTGACATTCAACTTGATTCTTTGCTACTCTGCTACCAGTCAGTCTGCAAAGACCGTCACTCTACCACGCATATGGTCGTCCTACCCTACATTTGCCGATTCATGGTCTCTATCGCCACCCCAGAACTTGGTTGCTGATTTTGTGATCGCGAAGTAAGAAAGAAAGACAATTGTGTTTATTTTAGTACTTATTTACATCCGAAGTGTTATGTCACAGCACTATAAATTAACCTTAGCATTAACTCCCTGAACCTGAACATAAGTTTACGATAATGAGCCGGAGATTGGAACTTTATTTACATTACAATTTTTAATTACCTACCTCGTTATAAGGTGATTCTTATTAATTACGATGATCTTCGACCATATACCTACGTCATAGATAAAACTAAATTGACTTTAATTGGCCTGAGCGACAAAACTTCATGAACTTTCCGGTGGTTTTGATAACAATATTTTGTCAACATCAAAATATTGTTGTTAGTAGCGCCATCTAGTTGTTTAGGTAGTAAACACTGTTTAAAACTTCTGAGAAATTGAACTAGATGTCACTAGTGAGTACCTAATTAATGTAGCAATAAACATTCGAGTCAGTAACACAGATTCATAATAAATTCCTTATTCTCTATTGAACCTATTGACATCACAATAAATGAATCCCAAACATAATAATATCACTGTTGTTAGGTTAGTACCTACAATATTCATAACATGATCTTCTTTATCTTAATACATACGTCATCGACCTACAGTTAGTGTCCGCTGTGTGTCTAACAAGTGCACAGCTGCTGTTAGCATTACTGTTAACCTGTATTCATCGCTTTATCACGGTACAAACTCCATTCCATTACCTAATGACATGTCGTAATGTGCGTAAACAAATTGTAAATGATGTGAATGGAGTTTTTAGTTGCAGAGACACCGAATCGCGCGTTCGTGCCGTATCAACCAATTAAATCAACCAACGCGAACGTAGTTTTCGATACAATCACATCTATGCTACGCTAGCGTAGCGCCTGCGCCTACGAAACGACTACGCGGCGTAGGCATATTGAGCGAGCGCCTACGCTGGACCTACGGCAAATGCAAATGCAAAGCGTCTAAACGCGCACTGTTGGATTTTCAACGCTTGGCGCAGGGTCGATAGTTGAAAACTCAACAGCGCGTCTTTATTTAGGCCTTCATTTGTATGTCGCCTAGTGTATTTTCTCTTCCAACGTGTAGTCTTCCGTAAGGACATCTTTCTCATGCTCATGATGATACTTACAGGAGCACAATAACATGCTTACCTACATGAATTCGAATATTGGCACATTTAGTCCCACTTCAAGTAGAACTCAAGGATTGAAGAATAAATACTGTCTCCATTTCTTTTGACACTGCAATTTATCCCATTAACACTCCATTTCTTCCTCCTCCGTGGTACATTAGTAATTACATGCCAGACTTCACGCATAACATTCGTACGCGGCCAACGTCGCACGTAAACTATCGGGGCACACAACCGGTGCACCGTGTTCCAACTAAAGACACCGTGTAGTTTAGGTTATGTTTAGGAATCTGAATAAGTACAGAGAAGGCGCTAGCTTCACAAGAAGAATATAACTCGGCTGTAATTATAGCACATCGTGCTTGAGAACGAAGCTGCGGCCACAGATATTATAATACTTCGTATGCGGCTAACAACTCCCAAATGTAACTATCGTAAATAGGCAATAGTACAAATCGTAAGTACCCCCAAGTTTACTTGGTAGGCACTAAGCACTAGGCTATGGACATTCTGCATCGCAGGATCTGCTTTCCACACTAAATTATCATAATCAGCCTATAATGTTCCCACTGCTGGGACACAGGCGAGAGGTGAGATGGCCGTAATCTACCACGCGGACCCAGTGCGCGTTGGTAAATGTCACATGTCTTCGAATTTTTGGTTCTAGGACATGCCGGTTTCCTCACGATGTTTTCCTTCACCGTTTTGAGAGCAGTGGCGATGAAATAATTTACACAAGTAAAACACCTGTCAGGGTTCGAACCTACGACCTACAACTCGTAAGTCATGGCCGTTACCACTGGGCCACCAGTGCTCTCCCTAAAAAGTCGGTATTTATTGTGGAAGGCAGATGCTTACTGTATGGCTAATAATTTTTGCAGGTCTGCCCAGGCCTGGGTGTGGGTGGCCCTGGGGTGCCTCGTAACATAGTCGTGTTATCCCCATCGTAGAGACTTTTGGTGCTCCCTTCTCCCTTCTCTTTCTCTCTTTCTTTTTAATGGATCCTTTGGTCGTTCTCTGTAGCGGTCATCGAGAGAAATGATAAGAAGAGGTGATTACATGAAGTTTTCATCAATTTCCTATCACGATATCAACATAATTATCTGTGGGTTCAAGAAGCTGTTTTCCAATTTCAAGAAACTGTGTCTGTGTCAGTAATACATTTTGTGTTATATTATGTATAGGTAGATGTTAGCGTTAGACGTATTTTTATGGAAATTAACCTGTTATGTAATGAGTGTGTGGAGTTTTTTTTATGCTAACATATTTATTAACCTGCCGCCGCCACCACTTATTTATAGCTGCTCCTCGCGATTTCACCCACATAAGTCTGGATCCCGTGAGAATGTTGGTATAAAAAGTATCATAAGTCCTTTCAGGTCATGGTCTACCCATGTGCCAAATTTCATCCAAATCTGTTCACCTGTTTTAGCGTGAAAGCATAACAAACAAACAAATAAACAAACTCACTTTCGCATTTTTATAATATTAGTTAAGATAATTTTTCTGTTTTGAACGTGATAACACTTGATTAGATTGATATAATAATCACCATCTGCCTAGACTTTTCCCAACTATGTTGGGGCTGTGATTGGGGTCAGCTTTCAGTCTAATCGGATGCAAGTGAATACCAGTAGTTTACATGGAGCGACTGCCTATCTGACCTCCACAACCCAGTTACTGGGTAATACGATACCCCTTGGTGGTCAGACTTTCGGACTTCTGACAAGCAGATTGATATAATAATGCTGCAGGTAAACAACTGTATTGGAAACGTGAAAATACAATAATTATGCCGAACGTTTTGTCGTCGTGTTGATTAACATTAAACAAACAAGGCGATTCAACCAAAAAATTATAATTAGGTAATAATTTATTATAATTCCAGAAAAATTATCACAAACAAAATTTATGTTCGATACCAACAGACAAATGAAATGAAGTATCTAATTAGTAATGTAAATGTGTGAAAAATAGAAAACGAATTTTCAAATTCTCTATTCCGCAAAATTATTCGAGTAGTGAGCGAAACAAAAGATACAGAATAAATAATATGATTTCACCTAGACCCTTTTTTTTTGGGTGGGAAATCATCCAATGACTTCTCCCGCTCTGGGTGGAGCGGAAGGGCGTGTCAGACTTCTACTGACTAAAACCCACCCGTGTACCTTCAGTTGCCTGTTGCCAAGGTCCCGGTATCCCTTTCGGACTAACCCGCAACCCTGGCAGGCATCGGTCCTAGCGGACCCCGCCAATTGTGCTGACATCTCTTTGAGGCGCGCGTGGAACACGACGCGCCATCGACCCGGGCCTGGTCCTGATCGGACGGCGAGCTACCCATTGCTCGCCGTCCGCAAGCCCGCGCCTATGGTGGCCGGGAATCCGCCTGGGATTCCCGACGCCCAGGGCGTCTCCAGCGGCGGCGGCGGTTAGGGGCGTGAGGGCGCAAACTTTGCCTCTCCCTCACGCGTTCCGCCTCCTCCTTCGCGAGCATTACTGCTTCGCAGAAGGAGGTGACTGCTTCCCATGCCCTCTCGCTTCGTACCATGGCCTGGACCAGAGCCGGACGCGAGAGGTCACCGCCGCCAATCGCCTCCAAGAGGACACGGCGGGGCTCCGCCCAAGCGGGGCAGACCTCCACCGTATGCTCCACCGTGTCCTCCGGGCGATCCACACAGTGGTGACACCCGGGCGTTTCCTCCCGCCTTATACGAAACAGGAACCTCCCGAAGCAACCGTGTCCGGTGAGGACCTGCGTCAGGCGGAAGGTGAGGACGCCGTGGCGCCTCTCTAGCCACTCCTCAAAGAGGGGACTTATCGCCGCAATTGTGGCGTGCCCTTCACCTAGACCCTGACGTTCAAATATCAGCTCTATGACCACATCAACTAGTTCTTATTCAAATACCACCAGTCACACCCACGAAAAATACAACAATCTATTTTTAGGCCCACCAAACACTTGCACGTCGCGTCGCTCGTCGGTCATTGTTGCAAGTAAAGTAAATAAAAGCGCCGTGTAAACATGTTTTTAGATAGCTACCGATAACTAACTGTCTCTTAATTACTACGATACCAACCTCACGTCATTTAGCAGTTAACTAAGTGCTATATTCTTTAGTAGAAAACGAAACGTCGTCGCGAACGGCCGTCCCGATATTTCTGTTCCTCGAATTTAAATATTTATACATAAACATCTCTCGCGCGTGTTTCTGTGACTTAAACAGTGATTATTTAATGTTTTAAAGTAGGTATTATCATGTATGTTAATGTAGGTAGATGATATGGATATTTGAAACTTTAAAAATAATGCGTTTTCTATTTCAACTTTTGACCGCTATGCTCTAACTGTCACCTAGTAACATTACTAGTGAGTATTTAGTCAAAACATTAGGTTTTATCGCTCTAATGTCATTGCAAATGGAATGACAAATAGATAAGTCTAGGCGTTATCACTTCCTCAGTGCAATGTTTTGAACTTTGACGTGCCAATCAGCATTGTGGGTAATTTTCCCGGTATGAATGGAAAATTGTAGAAGTGGGATGGTAACAATAATAAAGGATAGGTACCTACTAATAAGTATGCCTGTAAGTGTAAATACCTTATAGACAGGCTAATAACTGTCGATTTCCCTTTAGAAGTCGATAACAATAAAAAATCTGTTGTATCTCGTTAGTCAATCTCCTGTCCTTATTTCAATTTATTTAATGTCGGCGCAACATGTCCCTTCCATACTTCTCTATAAGCCGTCATCTCGGTAGTCACCACCTTTCTAGCCATATCATCTTTCACACAGTCCATCCATCGATTCTTGGGTCTTCCCCTACTCTTATAGCCATCGACATTCGTATCCAAAACTTTCCTCACGACATTTTCCTATTATTTCTCGTTAGTAACAGTTAATATTTTTGTTTTTGTCACCAAAATAGCCTATTGTAGTTATACCTTTACATTATTTTCTCTTTCATTTGTTTTTACCTGAGTTTTTTTTTTTGCACAGGCAAGAAAAAACTCAAATATCTATCTAAACGTCTATGTATAATGAACTTTGCATAGTCAAAGTCATAGTCGAATACCTAATGTATATCCAAAGGCACATGACGTGTTAAAATTGTCAAAAAAATAGAATTTATTCTTCCATAAAGTCTCCAACTATTATTATTTTAACATACGACGGGTGTGACTCGCGGCTCGCGCAACACAACAAACATTGCCACATAGAGGTCAACGTACTTACCTACTTACTAGACTTTCATTGTTTTTGACCTTCATAATTTGTTTTTCCGTATGCTATTCTGTTATCTAACCAGAATGATAAAAGATATTCCTGGATTTCTATAAAAAACATATTATTATACTTATAGATCTTTTAATAACAAAGCTGATGCATTTGTTTATTTTTGTTTGTTGAACGCGCTAATCTCTGGAACTAACAGTCGAATTTGAAAAATGTTTTTGCATTTGATAGCCCAATTCTTTAGGAAGACTATTTAACATCACGCTAGGACCCTTAGGAGTCGAGCAAATAGAAAAAAGGCAGAAAGAACGAAGAATGCTAAGCGAAAACGAAGTAATAGCGCGGGCAGACATGCGATGCGCCGGCGCGGCGACGCCGACAGCGTGGGTCGGAGGATCAAGAAATTTCACGCGGACGAAGTCGCGAGCAGAAGCTAGTATAATATACTTTTATGAAATCACTACTTCATTCCCTTATAAGGGGTAAGCAAGTATATGGCAAGTATATGTATTAAGTATAATCAGATTGCCAGTTATAAAATTCATATAATATAAGTGCGCAAGTTAACCAGGTAAAATCCAGACTCCGGGTTGAGACTGGGACTTTTCTCAAATTAATTAGAGGACATTAATACAAAAAAACACATGATCTTTAATTAGGTACTAATAGGTACCATGAAGGACAAATTATGATTAATATTGCGGTACTTGCGGTTCAAAAAGAAAATGCATATGCAAACGTTATATTATATATATTAGTGGTTACTTAATATACAGGCTGTAAGGCTAAACACTCTTGTCATTCAAACCATGGGTAGTTGACTTAAATTTAAAAATAAATGACCGAACACAACAAAAAAAAAACGTTATTTTCATTAAAAGATTTTAAAAAGTTTCTATCCGACACCGTGCTCTCTAGCGAAACAGCTGACTGACTGAGAGAAGGGTCGCGCTCGGGGCCGGTCAGATCACATCCCGCCCGTGTTGAGACGCAAGTTCGTTGCCCTAGCGCATAGGGCAACGAACTTGCGTCTTTTGTGGTAAAATGTAGATTGAAAAAAAAGAAAAAAAAATGTGTAATTTTCCATTGATTTTACGTTCTATAAATGAAACCAAACCACTGGTTGCAAGGATAACGGTGTTTACCCTAACACCCTGTATTATCTAAATGTTTTGTTGAATGTATGGGAGAGTGTTACTTTTATATTGCGAGAAAGATAACAAAGGATTAAAATATTATGGTTATTGCAGATACTGTCACATCTTATGAACATGCTCGCTATGTTTTATTTTCCTATCCTTTTTCCACAGTTATGACAACTACTCTGAAGTCATCACCTTGCCTTAAATCCTTATAAAAATTTTAAAATTGGAACAGCACCTACGTCTTTTTCTTCCATATTATCTCTATTACCCGTCATCTCAGAATAATCTTTCGTAACCTTAGCTAAATCATCTTTCACATTATCATTTTTTTCGTTGGTCTTCCTCTTTTCTTATACCTCATCATCCATATACAGAGATTTAAACTTTACAATAAGTACCTACTCTCCTCTCTCCCATCTTAGATCTTTTCAGTTCGTTTCAGTTGGTCCCTGAACAGAAGTTGTTTAAATTCATGAATACTTTCATGTTTGTTACGAACGTTGCTTTAATAGTGTGAGATACCTGTATCGTCGAGGGTCATTTAAGTAGGTAATGTTAAACTATTATGAAAATTAATTAGCTTATCGTCAGAGAAATATTAAGTAGATAATCATTGCCTTTACACAACATTGTTTTGATAGTAGCTAAGAGTAGCAGCGCCTCGATCCTCGATGGAACAACGGGATAAAAAGTATCCTATGCGTTAATCGTTATAAACTATCTGTATGCCCAATTTTATCGAAATCCGTTCAGGGAAGTAGGATTTTGCGATCGTGTTTTTGCAAAAACAAAACAAATTATGCATCTGGCTGTACCTACATTTGCCTAATAATGAATATCTTTGTTTCGTTTCTTCTGTCTTTCTGTCCCTACAGCATAATTTATGACGGATTTTTGTGTTTGGCAATTCAACCTTTAATAAAATTGAAACTTGCCACGATACTTATTTTACATAATTATAAAGATAAAAGAAAAAAAGATAGAGATATTTTAAAAGAAGATAAAGATTATAGATAGGTTAGATCAGATTAGATTACTATTAGATAAAGTTAATCATTTATTTTCAAAACATATTTTTGAACGGGGACGGACGAAATCCACGCTTATGAAGTCGCAGGCAAGCTAGCCTTTTACAAAATTCCTTCAATATGAGTGTCCTCTCACTTTGGAAGTTCCTTTGTTTAAATGAACGTGTTTATTTTTATAAAATGTATTTATAACTAAATGATAACAAACCGTTCGCTTTGTTTTACAATTAACTTGAAACCTCTTTGTTGCATGTAGTTGAGGAACATAAAATACAGCAATGTTTGGCGTACATTATTAGTATTCATTTAAAAACAAACTGTAACCTTATCATTAATGTTAAATTCAAGGTTCCTGGCTTCTACTTACTATATTAGGTAGGTACCTACTTAACTCTTGAATCTTGATTAATGTTTAGGGCTTTGAATTCCGCAGTATTAAGACCGCAAGGCAGTCAAAACTACGTTAAACCTACTTAGTTACTTGTAACAAGGATAAAACCTCGTCAAGATAACCAATATCTTGTCGACTTTTTACCCGATTGCCAAGGAAGGGTTATGTTTTTAACTATACAAGTTCAATTTCAACAAAAGGAAAAAAGTAGTCCTAATAATTATTTTATCTTCGTCAATCAAACATGTTTGTACTTACGTTCATCATACATCCAGACATGCGACATTGCCTATTTATAGAATGAACGGACACAGTCATCTGATAATCGTAAAGCGCAGTATAAACGCTTTAACTCGTATCTTGCAAAATGTAGTCATCTAAATTTTGCATGTTATAGCGTTTTAGTTCGTTCTAAATCTACTGTATTCATACTCGTATATACAAAAGCTTTAGTGTGCGTTACCCCAGCAAAATAATGTTGAAAACGTTTGCGTTACCTCAGAAAAATAATGTCGAAAATAGTCATTTAAATCTTATAGATAATTAGTTGCCCAGCTTCTGTTATTGTTGTGCACATTTTTAAATTTGTTGCACTTACACTGGAGTAAGATTTAAATGACTATTATTTTGGACATTATTTTGTTGGGGTAACGCACAGAAGATTTACTTCATATCAAATGTGATGTTGACGATGTCGAGGAACAATCTGATAATACATGGATTGCTTCTTAGGTAAATGTAAATAATTAACTTTCAAGAATTTTATTGAATTAAACTTCTGTTCATAACTTTCCTTTTACTGCGTGCGCTGAGAAAGGTCACGGTCATCGTAGCAAAGTAAACAATGAATGCATTAAATAACTTTATGTATAATTTTTCATATTTTTGCATACGATGCAGACGTGTTGCATATTGCAACAATAGCATTACGCTGCATTTACATACAATTAGTTTTTTAAAGACCTCTTAGTTATCATTATAAAGAAATCTTGTTAAGTGTGCAGGTACGCCAACAGTTTATAGATAACATTTTACATAAATTAATAAAAGTTATAGGTATAAAACAGACCAATTTAATAAAGGTGTACACGATATCACTATGATCTTCCTTGTCCCATGTTACTTGGGGTCGGCACAACACGTTTTCTCCTTCCACTCTCCCCTGTCAGCCGTCACGCTATCATTCACTCCCTTCTCTTTCATATCATTCCTCACACAAGGTGTACACGACACACATACTTAATTAAAGCAACAGCTTCTGAAAATATATTACTTTACGATACATTTTCAAAAAAATAGAATATTTATGTTGAGAGCCTTTCAGATATATACTTAAGTTTTTCACTTTATTAGTCCAATCTTGGTTTTTCCGTGAGTAAAATCTTCAACACCAGTAAAAGATAACAGCTTTTGGATATCTAATAACAACGTGATAAACAGAGACATCATTATGAAATCCGTGATAACCTCATGCAGCAGTAGGTATACATGCGTTCACTTGATGTTAGTTTGCTTCAATGTAAATTAATGTATGGTCTCAAGTCTCATCTTCCCACGCAACATCATATGCAGTTAATTCTTTTTTCGCTAGCTATTCACATGTATTTGTCAAATCTTTAGCTAAGTCAATGTCATTCAGTCAATCGAGCCAACGGTCACTAAAATGTTTTTCTGTTGTTGTTGCATCATCATTCTTTTGCCCTTTTCCCAATTTATTTAGAGTCGGCGAAACATGCCGTCTTCTTTCATACTTCTTTATAAACCAATTACTTTATCACAATCCATTTTTCTTTAGTTTTCCAGCCACTCTTAAAGCCATCCATCTACGTTCATACTCAAAACTTTCCCCAGTACATTATCCTCATTAATGTTGATTATTTGTTAAATATATTGGACAACACATTTATTTAATATGTTAGGCATCACTGATTTTGGGCACGCCACAATTGCGGCGATAAGTCCCCTCTTTGAGGAGTGGCTAGAGAGGCGCCACGGCGTCCTCACCTTCCGCCTGACGCAGGTCCTCACCGGACACAGTTGCTTCAGGAGGTCCCTGTTTCGGATAAGGCGGGAGGAAACGCCTGGGTGTCACCACTGTGTGGATCGCCCGGAGAGATGTCAGCACAATTGGCGGGGTCCGCTAGGACCGATGTCTGCCAGGGTTGCGGGTTAGTCCGAAAGGGATACCGACACCTTAGCAACAGGCAACTGAAGGAACACGGGTGGGTTTTGGTCAGTAAAAGTCTGACATGCCCTTCCGCTCCACCCAGAGCGGGAGAAAGAATTGGATGATATCCCACAATAAAAAAAAGGCATCATTGATTTAGATTTAGGTTTAATTGGTTTCCCAAAACCCGTCGTTTTTCAACCATTCAATAAAACAGAATATTGACTGCAGCATTAATGATAATGCTTCTTAACATTACCGCTATCTTTACTTTGATATCGTTGTTGGTTTGATATTTATCAGAACACTATCATCCAGTTCATTAAAATTCCATTAACATCGTGTTAAACATTATTTAAGAATTAAGCGTCGTCTTATTTAAAACTTACTTCAAAAACTCTATGTTGGTAGGTAAAATATTGTACCTATATGTTCGCGATTACTCAAAAGCTACTCGCCCAACATGGTTTTAATTTTAATTACCTATTACAAAACTGATTCTGTGAGAATGGGTCTAAAGAATGGATACTCTCTTAGTGTATTTAGAAACCGATATTAGGATAAAAGTATGATGACATGATGAGCCATGGGTATAAATAGTGGGTAATTTCTTGCCAGTAATCATACAGTAGGTTGCACGAAAATTTTTATTGCATATGTATGCATTGACGTTAATTTAATTTCTATAATTATGTCCGATTCTCATGTTCCGTTGCACAAAAGATTCCACACAGTAGGTACAAAAAATAAACTACATAAATATCTAGATCTGAACTAGCTGCTAGCAATTGGTCACGACATACGATTACTATAATTACAGACTTCCTTTCCTTGTCTCGAACAAAACGAAGCTCTTCGTTTGTGGTCTTGCGCGTAAGTACGTATAAAACATTTAGCTGATGATTTAGCTTCATTGCTTTTTTTTAAATATCAGTAATCTCTTCATAAACTGTAATTTAAATTTATTTTTTTAAAATAATTTAATAACATTTGTGATTATTTCCCCCCCCCCCTTTATATACTTGTACATAATATTATTATTTTAGTGTTAGATGTCTATTATTGAATTACTGTAAATAAAATACCTATATGCTTCATTGATTATTTTAATATTAATTCTAGTGTGTCTGTCTAGAGTGAATCAATTGTAGTTTTTTGCGCTGAAAGCCTCTAGTAGTTTAGCAATTACACCAATATGACCAAACAAAACTCTCGTGTGTTGCGATTATTCGTACGTACAGCAGTACGAGTAGTAGTTTTAACGATAAAAGTTTGGTTACTGTAGGCACCGACAATGTATTATAGTTAGTTTTGCATCTTACCACAATAAGGGCTAACCACAAAACTTAGTTAGACACTTGCTCAACGCGTATTTAATGTCAGCTATATGTCAAAATGTTATGTTTAAAAGCTGTTTAGGCTAAACGACTGATAAACACGGTTTTGTGGTAATAAGATTAGGGCCTTGCAACAAAAATCAAGACACTTGTGCAACGCGTATTGAATGTCAGGTTTATGTCAAACTCATACAGAAATGTCATGTTTAAAAGTTGTTTAGGCTAAACAACTGATAAACACGGTTTTGTGGTAATTTATTTATAATAAGGTTCTATTCCGAGGAGCTCATGGCTAAGTTATGACAGCCGAACGGGTCGATCCATCAGGTTAAGCTACGGTTGCCGGGGTTGGTCCGTGGATGGGTGACCATCTTCACATACCGAGACTCCTTCGTGCCTCGGAAAGCACGTTAAGCCGTTGGTCCCGGCTATCAATTGTGGATCTTTGACAGTCGTTAGGGGTCGTCAGAAGCTCGAAAGTCTGACAACCAGTATTACCAAGGGGTATCGTATTACGCAGTTATTGGGTTAGGAGGTCAGATAGGCAGTCGCTCCGTGTAAAATACTGGTATTCAGCTGCATCCGGTTAGACTGGAAGCCGACCCCAACATAGTTGGGAAAAGGCTAGGCAGATGAAGATTCTATTCCATAACTACTCACTTTTCTTATAAATGTATACCTATTTTATTATATTGCTGATGATGTATATTATGACTATTAAGGGCGGGTTGTTTCACGTCCACATTACGCACGGGTAAACGTCAAAAATGGCGCTAACTATCGTCAAATCAAAAACAAGTGTTGTTTCACGAAATAATGGAATAACTTTGACACAACGCTTTGTATTTAGCGATCGTTAAATTTGACGTACGTATGTTACGTTAACCAACCGTTTGAAACAACCGGCCCTTAGAATATCATTGCTACTCAGTAGCATTCATTTATTTGACTTTAGATCCAAAAAAAGAATATTGTCATGTCATACAATAAAGAATTGAGTATTGAGTTGAGAGAGTAGATGAGTATTGAGAGAGTATTACGTTCGAAAATTCTTATATTCTATAATCTACATCATCTCCATTTTCTTATCAATTTTATATTTGCTCTTTGGACTATCATTTCTCGATCAGAAGGTAGCGAACTAGACTTTACTCTTACACTTTACACCCAAACAAAGGTCAACCTTAACTTCTCTACTCAACTGATATTAAATCGTTATCAACTATTAAAATATTCATATCAGCTACTATCAACAACATTATATCATTATAAAAGTTCCAGTCTTCGATGAGTGCAATACAAAGCAGGACAATGGTAGCCAAAAATTTGTTCACGGTGAAAAGAACTTTAAATTCAGTGAAACAGAGTTCAAAATATGCAAGTGTTGTGATTAGAAAACACAGTGTATGGACCCAGGATAACGTGATCAAATCGCCGTTCAAGGATGTAGAAATTCCAAATTATACCTTGTACGATTATGTTTGGCAGAATCTGGACAAATGGCCCGAGAGGACAGCTTCTGTAAGTATTTAACCTTCCTAGAGTACCTATCTATTTATTACGTTTTAGAAAAATATATACCACGGGTTCGATTCCCAGGTCGGGTATAGTGTTATTGGGTTTTTCCATCTGGAATTGCTTATCAGCAGCCCAGAGTCCGGATTTGTCCTCGGTTGATGGTAATAGGCTCGCCCCCTATTGCATGGGTAGTGGGTATACAGTACAATAGGTACACTTCTGGCTAACCCTTCGGGGATTTCATCAAAGAAACTTGTCGTTTATTATTTTTCTTCCATGTTTATTGATTTCCTTTTATAAAAACATCTTACTAAAATATTCTTGATAGAAGACACTAACGTAATTAAGCATGTTAAGTATATAAGACGCTAGCCCCGGGGAGCCGATTATCTGATTTGTAAAAACCATAAAAACATTGGACAAAATATACCTACGATTCGAAATTTAACCGTAATCGAACCAGCCCGACTCGCTCTTGGTCTAAAAAAAATATCATCTCACTTGAGCTATAAGACTCAAACGACAGGCGTCTTGTGACAGCGACTGCAGAGAAAACAAAATATGAAGTGAATGTCACTTGCAGAGCGAAGGACGGAAACAGATGACGCGCGCGGGTGTCGCTTGACGCAAGTCGCATAATCGCTCGAGCAGCATGCACCATATTCAAGGGCTATCAACATTATTACAATACTTCTGTACTCTGCGTAATCCTAAGGGATTACAGCGTTATGTTATATTTATGAACATTATAATAACCAGAATAATTTGGAATTCCAGGTCTGTGCTGTAACAGGCAGAGGGTACACCTACGAGCAGGCGTTCAAGCTATCTAATAGATTTGCAGCGAATCTTAGGACGAAGTTCAAGATTCAAGATGGAGACACTGTCGCAGTCATGCTGCCAAATGTACCGGACTTCCCTTTGATTTCGCTGGGTATATTGGCAGCTGGAGGAGTGATAACCAGTATCAATCCAATTTATACTGCCCGTTAGTACTATATATATCAAAACGTATCTAAAATCCGATTTCAGTTACAAATCGTATCGTATGTTGTAATACAAACTAGACAAACCGATTTCATAAAACCACGGCAAGATTTGCGTAAGCAAGTACTTGTTTATGTTTGGATAGTTCTGGTCGATGCACTTAAAACAAATAATATTACTAGAGACGATCGAAACTACGAGCCAGAGGCGCCAGAGCCGCTCCTGAAATCGATTTTTAAAAACGTATTTTGAAAACGTTTAAGTTCACAATAACTATTCTATTTAAGATTTTGAAAACGTTTTCAAAATCTTAAATAGAATAGTTATTGTGTTAATGGGTATTCAATCTAGAACCAACAAAGAGCTCAAAAGAGAGAATATTCAAATGAGTTACCATTGCGATTGGAAAGACCTATGTCCAGCAATAGATTGCTAAAGGCATATGATAATGATGATCTAGAAAATATATCAGAGATTTGTTTTCTATGTCTAGAAATATATAGACGATGCTAAATATTAAATACACAATGTATACTAGTTTGTTGTCCCACGATCTGCAATTCATCGTCTTTTTATACGATAGGGAAAATATATGCGGATTATGATAATTCCAATATTGACACTTACGTAAATCTGCAATCAACAATCGTGTCAATATTACTTGCAGTTTAAATACATGTATTAATACTGCAGTAATATTGACACCGATTGACACGATTGTTGTTATGATGGCAGATTAAGTAAGTTATTACTTCGATAGCGAAGTCATATTGAAAAAAGAGATAACATTTATTCACAAGTCAAATCAAAAGTCATTTATTCAAACTAGGCTAAGAATCAGCACTTTTCGAACGTCAAAATTACATAAGACAGTCCCCCAAAACGCCAACCCTTCACCACTTTCTAGTGCTTTAGCTGGGAAGAAGAAGTGGCGCAACAAACTCCCCAGCATTAAAGCTGTCTGTTTAGTAAGAAAAAAAATCATTCTATACAATAGTATGCAAAATCATTCACATTACGCCACACAAACCATAAATCTAATTATTAGCCATAATTATGTCAACTAGCACACGCCAATATACCAACAAAAAAAAAAACAAAAGAGAAGCAAGAAGCTTTTGTCTTCCAGTAGGACAATTATGGGGTTAGAAATTTCATTATAGCACTTTTCTACTTTCAGATGAAGTACAGCGCCAATTAAAGATGGCAGAAGCAAAGATCATAGTAACATTACCAGAGATTGTGCCAACTATAAGGGAAGCTTTGAAGATTGCCAAACTTAACATTCCAGTAGTCGTAGTGAAAACAAATGGAAATCCAGCTCCTGAAGGAACAGCTTTATTCAATGAACTAAGCGAAGACATACACACTGATAAGTCTGTTTTGAGACAAGTAAGGAGGGATACCAGCGATATATGCTTCCTGCCATATTCTAGTGGTACTACAGGGTTACCGAAAGGTGTAGAACTATCGCATAGGAATATTATTGCTAACTGCGAGCAGATTAACGACCCGCTCATTGCAATGCACCATGAAACGACACGTGAGTTTATGTTATAATTTTAATGATATCAATGATACTCCATTCATTACTTTAAAGTATCAGTCCTCATCTCATTCGATTAATAACTTAAAAAAAAACTTCAAAATCTGTGAGAAAGAAGAAAATGTCCTGTTTCAATAGTTAATTTATTTTGTTTTTTGTTTTCCACGATGCAGTGGGCCGTTTGTCAGTAGTAATTAACCAGTTGCTTCATTTTGACAGTAATTACTTTAAAAAATTAAATTCATTCAATAAAATTAGATTCATTCAGAAATTTCATTGCGTTATTTACGTTGTTGAGCCTTCCTTCAAAATGATTTAGATTATTCTAGACCTTCCTCCTGGACTGGCCTCTTGTAATATTCAAAGTCTATACTACGCCAGACCAGCTAAGTTCAAGTGTTACCACGGACGTGCGGTCGACTGTATCTATATAGAGCTATCGGCTGCTAGCTGCTGTTGAAACTACCCTCGCGACCATTCGATTGACTGCATCAAGGTCTTTCACTGTCAGACTCTAATTTTGTATAGCAGCAGTCTTCCATTCTGCCTTTTTCAGCCACTCATCAAGACTCTGTGATGGGCGTGTTGCCATTCTTCCACATCTACGCGGCAACAGTCCTTATGTTCCACAAGCTATCCGTGGGTGCCAAGCTAGTGGCTCTGGCCAAGTTCCATTCAGAGTCATTCCTGAAGACTATTGAGAAGCAAAAGACTAACATTCTGTTTGTCGCACCGCCATTGAGTGAGTATTTATTTTTCTTTATCGTGTTCAACCTCCTGTAGGCTTTAGAATGATTGGAGATATGATATGCAATAGATAAGTGTTCGTAAATATGAAAAGTGTTATGACATCAAAGAAAGATACCGCAGTGACATAACAAATGATTGTGGGATAACATTTTTTGGTATTGTTATTGCAAGATTTGAAGATAATATTTTGAATAGTGCCTATTTGAGAATGATTTGACAAGTTTTATAAGCTTTAATTTAAAAGGTTATATACAACGAAACAAATCGATAGGTAGAAGTAATGATATGATGATCTGAATGATCTAAAATGATAAATTTAATGTCACTTGAAAACGATACACAAGTGCTTTTGTTTGGCGTTATAGAAAGTCTAGGGGTATGGTGTCGATATGGACTATGGAGCGACAGTGATCCTTGACACTTGAGACCACGATGCATACTGGCCTTTTTTTTTGTATTTTGAGAGTTGGAAATCATCGAATGACTTCTCCCGCTCTGAGTGGAGCGGGAGGGCGTGTCAGACTTTTACTGACTAAAACCCACCCGTGTTCCTTCAGTTGCCTGTTGCCTATGGTCCCGGTATCCCTTTCGGACTTTCCCGCAACGCTGGCTGACTTTCCCGCAACCCTGGCAGAGCGCATACTGGCCTAGGAGCTGCTCAGTATTTCCTATAATGTTCAGAGAATTAGTTCTGTAGTGTTTAGTAATAACAATGAACAGTGTGGACGTTATATTATGGAATTATTTCTCTAGTTTATCCGTATTCTGCGCCCATAGTAGGCACTGACACTATGATGCTCTAATACGATAATATTATGTTGAGAGATCTATCAAAATATACGTAAGTGTTATATACTGGAATTGCTCTGAAACTTAATAACATAAGTAAACAAACTCAAGTTACTTTTTGTGGTTGTGTCTACACTACACACATTTACCCATGAACGTGTGAGTGCAGTTTATTAATAACTTAGTACTCACACGAAAGGCACGCGCACACCTCAACACCTACTTTATTTGTTTACTTCAAGCGATTCGCGATTACTTTTGCACAAGGTCACTGCAAACTTGAATGTCCGGGTTATATATAAAACTTGTACTATTAAATTGATGGACCTGTTGTTTATGAGTGAGACTAGTGAGAGCAAGACCTTCTGTTTACACTTTGATATTTATATAGTTTTATTTTTTTATGTTAGTTTGCACTGTCCCATTGCTGAACAAAGGCCTCCCCCAAATCTTTTTTTACTTGCACCTGTGTTTTTATTTTAACTATAGATGACAAATCTTATTACAATATATACAATCAACACTAAATTAAATCCCTAAATAACTCACTACGAGTATACAAAAAAATACAAAAACAAAAGGACAATTAAAGTGAGGTCCGCATCGCTGTCATCCGGAAACGTGCGTTGAATGGCAATGCAAATTTTTTGCCAAAGAACGAGCTACCTCTGGTCACGTGAAGTGTCGACCAGTCGGCGAGAAATTTCCTTAAAAAGGGACGCGCATTCGTAAAACTGTTTAATTTTATAAATGTTATAATTTATTATGCAAGCGCTAAAATTGTACAATTTCCCTAGTCTAATGGCTTTGCTCATTTTAAGTTTTAATGTTTCATAACATCGCTCTGAATTCCATTCCAGTTCTCATGATGGGCTCTCATCCAGCGGTCAATGAGAAAACCTTCGAGCATGTGGATTCCGTGTGCAACGGAGCGGCTCCTCTGACAGCCAGTGATGCCGAAAGATTCTTGAACAGGGCGAAGGTACGGAATTTTCTACTATCTGTAACAACCACGTCGTCGTCGTTATAACGTTTAGCTGCTCGTATTTACATATTTCAAGTAACATAAGTATGCGTCTGCCTTGTTGGTGTAGTAGTCGCTTCTGCTGAGCATGAGAGCCTGGGTTCAATTCCCAGGTTGGGCAAAGTGTTATTGAGTTTTTCCATCAGGAATTTCTCAGTAGTAGCCCGTAGTCAGGATTTGTCTCAGGTTGATGGCAATAGGCTCCTCGCCTATGTCATTGGACTTAAGAGCCCATACTTCAATACTTAACTAACCAGGCATAAATTAATTGAGCCTCCGGCGGGCATCTACTGACTGCCCCTGGCTGAAGGCCCTGACTGTAGGAAAGTCCGGTAACGTAGTCACGGCCTTAGAGGTAAAAAAAAAAACTAGACCAACAAGGCCAGCAACAAGCAATAAGCTAGACTATAATATGTTTGTTCTCCTTTTCCAGCGTGACATAGACTTTAGACAAGGCTATGGTCTTACTGAAACATCTCCAACGGTCACCATCAGTCCTAGAGGATTGAATCGCTACGAAGCAACAGGTCCTCCAGTAGCCAACACAGAACTCAGGTTGGTGGACCAGGATCTGAAGAACTTGGGACCAAATGAGGTATGTAAGACAGAATTGAACTTGAGCAGGCCTAGTGGGGATTGATATGAAGATTCGAATGACGATTTTTCGACGAACGCACGCAGAAAATAATCTTCATAATAGGTCGGTCTATTAGTATTTGTGGTACGGAGTTTCAATAAAATAAGGGGCCAACTCATACTGAATTTGTAATTAATGAAGTGCGGTTTACCGTTCTCACACCAACATTATTATTAAGTAACGTATGTACGTACATACACGCAAATTGAGTTGTCATCATTAGCCCTTCAAGTCACTGGCTGGAGATGAACGTTGGTAATTGTGAAATTGGTGTCTAAATGATTTCGCAATTAAATAAATTTTGTGCCGTAGTTTTAGCTAAGACTATCTATAGAAATCTTTCTCTATAGTTATAACAACTTCTGCGAAACAATAGATGCAAATGATTATGATGCAGACATCGTACCGATGATATTCTAATCAATATTCTAGCTATGTATTTGAATCCTAGGCTCCAACGCTACAACCAGCTTTGCTAAGAAAAAAGGATAAAATTAATAGATTTTATAATTGAATTAGAAGTTACCTATGTGACTGAAATTATTTGTATGGATAGAAAAAACATATCATAGATGATTAAATAGGTAGAAAGAGCAAGAGCGTGGAGCAGTGGTGGCCCAGTGGTAACTGTCGCGACTTACGAGTTATATGTCGTGGGTTCGAACCTTACCAGACGCTTTACTTTGTGTAAAATTAATTCATCACCACTGCTCTCAAAACGGTGATGGAAAACATCATGAGGAATCCGGCATGTCCTAGAACAAAAACATTGGAAAGTGTATGATCAACTATATGGACTCACGACATCATTATGTTACCTTATAGCTGCTTGATATATATATAGTTTTTCTCATAATTTAATTTAAATAAACTGTTTGTATTATTTATACTGAAATACAGTTTACAAATCTTGATCAAAACTCGATGGAAACCTTTCATAAAACTTAAATTTATATTCATGTTAAATCTTCCAGACTGGAGAGATCCTCATACGAGGTCCTCAAGTGACGCGAGGCTACAGAGACAACCCTCAAGCCAACAACGAGTCCTTCACCGCAGATGGCTGGTTCAAGACCGGAGACCTAGCCGTCGCTGATGAAGATGGAATCATCACTATTGCTGATAGGCTTAAGGAACTTATCAAGGTAAATTATGAATAGAACATCTTTTAGATGTGGTTGTTGATAATGCACACATACATACATAAAATCACGCCTTATTTCCATGGGCGTAGGCAAAAATTAACAGAACGCTACCTCCTACGATCCTTACATACTCCTTTTGCTTCGTTTACGTTCATACAAATCTGCTTATCATACACGCACGCCAGTTGCGAGTACTTCGCACTTGATATTTCTGAAGAACATCATTATGTCCTTCTAGCTAAGGCATTCCCTCCCGGCGTTACCACTTACATCTGCCTTATAAATTTATTTTTTGTGTTGATAATATTGAGCAAGGGTCTTAAAGGAACAAAACGGTGGCATGCTGGCGAGCATATTTGTCAAGTATCTTTCTAATCTTACCTTCATGCTTTTATCTCAATACATTTAGGTTTGGCCCAATATTGACGTTTTTAAAGGTAGCTGGTTTATCTTGGAGCAACTGGCGCCTGATTTCTACAAAACGTGGCAAACTAATGTTTACTACGAAATTATGTTATCCATACACTGGCATTGCCGCCTATTAGGTATCATTAAACATGATAGACAGTCGGGAAAAATATTTTGAGCCTACTAAAACAATGGATCTGGTCTTTCACAGGTTAAAGGCTTCCAAGTGCCTCCAGCGGAGCTAGAATCCCTTTTACGGGAGCATCCATCAGTCAACGATGCAGCAGTCGTAGGGGTCCCCCATGAGTCCAAAGGCGAAACACCAAGAGCGTTCGTAGTCCTCAAGGATGGTCACAAATGTACGGAAAGACAACTAAGCGAGTTTGTCAATGAGAAAGTGGCAGCGTACAAACATATAGACGATATAACGTTTATTAGTAGTGTTCCTAAAAGTGCAGCCGGGAAGATTCTAAGAAGGGTTTTGAAGGAACGATACTGTTAGGAGTAAAATTATAAAGCAGGGTATAAATCAGTCAAATTGCTTGTTGTAAGTAGTTTTTAAGATCGAGAAATTATATTTTTAGATCAAATGGAAATATTTTCTTGAAGAAATGGTGAATTGTGCAAGGTATTGGAATTTAATTGTTGTAATATGTATTTCTTGTTAGTATATATTAAAATAGTGGTATGTTATTTTGAAAAGTAAACGATATTAGAGATTTCGACATTAAACATTGTTAAGCAGATATCAAACGCTTCATTTTTGTTCATTTTTATCTTTCATTCAGCATCTTTCAAGCGAAGGCTCTCAACACAAACGATTATTTCAATGGCTTTCGGCAGTGCATCTTTCACTCGCCTACCAAATGATCGAAAAATAAATTAAAGGAGCAGTTGAACGTTAATCCTATGAAATTTTGTTGGTGTCGTGTGAACGTGGAATGAAACAAAATTAAACATTCATTCGAGCGAAGCGTCGGATAACAGCTTTAGAAATACATGTAGAATTTTAAGAAAACATTTGTAACAAAGATTTTTTTTAAAGCTATAATAAGCTATAGTAAGTTAAAATGATACGTAACGTTGGTTTAAACGAACTTATAGTAATTATAGTTTAAAAAATATATTAATTAGGTACTCATTGGAATAAAAGACATGTAAATGATGACTGTATGCTATGTACGACCAAACAATAATTCTTCCAAATAAAACTTTTTAGACTTTTATTTTCATCTTCTTGTTTAAGTAATATTGTAAGTAATTGTATGTAATTTGTTATTGGTAAAAGAATATAAAACTATTTCATGTAACCAAAATGTTTTATTTACTAATTTTCAATGTTTTTTTTTTAAATACGATATTGTTTTGATAAACACTGCAATTTCTGCGGACTCATGCGTGGCTTAGCTGCCATTCAAAACACATGACACCAATGATATTATATTAATATCATTGCATGACACGCACTGTTTGGTCGCACCTATACAGGCTGTAAGGGTAAACAGTCTTGTCATTCAAACCATGGGTAGTTGACTTAAATATAAAAATAAATGACCGAACACAACAAAAAAAAAACGTCATTTTCATTAAAAGATTTAAAAAAGTTTCTATCCAACACCGTGCTCTCTAGCGAAACAGCTGCAGTCAGCTGTTTCGCTAGAGAACCGCGAGCACTACCCCTCCCTCAGTCAGTACTGAGAGAGGGGTAGTGCTCGCGGCCGGTCAGGTCACATCCCGTACCCCCCGCCCGTGTTGAGATGGAAGTTCGTTGCCCTAGCGCATAGGACAACGAACTTGCGTCTCTTGTGGTAAAATGTAGATTTTAAAAAAAGAAAAAAAATTTGTAATTTTACATTACGTTCTATATATGAAACCACACTGGTTGCAAGGCTAACGGTGTTTACCCTAACACCCTGTATATGTACCTACCTATCTACGTGATAAGAAAAAATAATTTAATACTGGAACTGTCCATATCATTCTTTGACTAATCCCTAGCAATAAACTAATACCTAAATTATATTTAATTGTTATTTAGATAAAAATACATACAATATTTTAAAACTGTTAAGTAGCTTATTATCAGTCACAACATAACATTTATTAGGTACTTAAATAATGTTATTATAAATTATAGAATTATAAATATAATATCATTTAACAGGTAAAGGACACTAGTATAGCTAGTACAGTTAACCGCACGTGTATGGTTACAGTTTGAGTCGTAGGGATGAGGCGTATTTGTCGTAACAAATAGTTATTCAAAATTAACAATGTTATTATTCCTACACAGCCTGTCACTGGAAAACTGTAACCATGGCTCACACGGCTGCCCTTACAGTTTCTCTCTCTCTTCCTCTTATGAGAACGACCCTAACTTGTTTTTTTTCTTTTCAGTTACGTGTTTTTGCAGTCGGGTTTTTTGTTTTTTTCAATACATTTCACAGACCAATTTCACCAATTTTTACCAACAACTTTGTCATCGTCATTCAAATGCCAAAATATCCTTGTACACTTGTAGCACTCTTTTAGGTAAGTATTCTATTCAGTAATATTATGTGGTCGACGCGACCCACGTGACCTTGAGTAGGTACACGAAACAAACATCAGACGAAAAACTACGTATCGGACGTCTCAGTCGCTCGTAGACGAGGTTCGGACGGACGCGTTCGCGTGGCACTCGGCAGTGCCGCGTCAGTCGCCGACTACGCAGGTCGCTGATACGTGTCGTGAAAATGATGATCGACGAAGGAAAACTAATCGTAAACGTTCGTGCTCATAAATGTTTATATAATCCTACGGTTTACGAGTACAAACTTGTCCACGCTAGGCAAGCAGCGTGGCAAGAAATATCGCGTAACTTGAAAGCGTCAGGTGAGTGAATTCTTAGATACCTACTTATTGGTGTTTTACAAGAGCACGGTATGACAAAGCCAAACTTCTACCGAGGGGGGAACGTGCACCAAAGAAGGCAAAAACTGTTTGATCGGCTGGTAAGGTGCCGAAACAGAGCCTTATGCCCTCTTGCTCTTATTTCATTAAACTCAGGGTAGCTATCGTCTTTTCATAATTGGAACAGGCGATCTGTTAGAGGAGACTCGAGGATTCTATAGTAACTGGGAGGTAAGTTTGTTTTAATTTTGAAGGGTATGCCCGTATGCCATACACGGTCAAATACTTTTTATCTAAGAATGCAGAAGTGCAATATTCTCCTAGCTTAAATGGTTGTCCTTGACAATTCAAAAATGACTGTAAAAGGAATAATTGAAAAAAAAATGAGTTTGAGTTTGTCGTATTTTATTGTACACTCTATGGACCTGCTCTATTGTGGAATGCCTCTCACGGAACTCAATATTAGAATATCATTTCCGAGAATTTTATCAAACTCACGACAATCATTCCAATTTATACTTTATGACGATGAGATAAGAGTTACATTGCAATGACTTACAAATGGTTTTACGTTATTCTTTGATCGATTCGTCACAGGACAGGCACTTTAATTTGTGGAATTTATTTAGATACTTCTGCTCTCTAAACGGTAAAGAAAAACATTACTATATAACCTTTGAAGATTGCCATATCAACCAGGGGTGGAATATGGTCCGCTCCCTCTCACAGATAGGAGACCTGTGTTCTAGCAGTAGGAACGTTATAGGTTGATTATACAACATTATTTTTTGTTCATGCTAAACCCGAAAAGGGGTCTTTGGGTTTAGCATAAACACAAAATAAAATTGTATAGCTAAGTAGGTACTTATATGCTTAATAAAATGATGGTCTTCTTCAGTTCCAGATTGCAGAGCAAAATGGCATCAATTGCGTAATGCTTTCTTGCATGCGTTAACCAGACGAAAGTCAACAACCGATCATGTATCGAAAAATTTTAGGAAGTGGAAATATGAAGACGAAATTAAATTTTTATTACCTTTCATGTCACAAGGCATATGGGATGTAGGTTCAAATTCATCGTCGTTAATTTCGGTAGTAACTGAAATTAACGACTCGGACGAAGATTTGTCTGAAACACAATATATTGATGAGTCTACAAATGCAGAACACACGCCGGAGAGAAACAAACGGAAAGAAGAGTATCACGAAGAGTTGTCACAGGTATACAAAAAAAAAAGGCAGTGTATAGAAGTACAAGAAGATGAGATTAATATAGTTGACACAAGTCACACAGCAGAGAATAACACAAAGAAAGTTGACTTTCACGAAGAGATAATAAATATAATAAAAGAAAAAATGCAAAGAAAAAAAATACATAAAGATGAGATTGATTTGTTATTTGAAAGTTTAGCAAAAGCAGTAAAGCAGTTACCAAAATCAGAACAAGTAAAAGTGAAAACTGGTGTTACAAAAATAGTTTATGAAGCTCAAATGCGCTGTGAAAGACAATAAAGTTCTGAATCCCTTAATTTTTTTGAAGCAAAATGTTTTTTCTTAAATCTACCTCTCCTGTCACCTCGCCTCAAATATAAATGCTCCTCCTTAGCATACGTGCCTACCAAATATGTGCGTGGAACTGAGGGACGCAAGGAGACGTAGCGGAGCTGTCGACTTTCCGCTAAAGCTGTAAAGATGGAGAGTGGTGCTAAGATGCTTAGCGGACTCTGCTGTGTGGAAACGGTGTTTCGAGGGATGTGTACGATACCCACCAATTGTATAAAAGAAGAGGTAAGATCTTGTACAATGTACACACAAAACAGGTGACATGAGAAATGTGTGCGACTGTCTGTCGCTATAGGTCACGTCCATAACTACAAAAACCACAATGGCCATTCCAGTTACTAGAATGTATGTAAGGGCCAATTTCTCTAACGAAAATGATCGCAAAATTAATGTGACTTTAGGTTCGAAAGAAAAAAAAAACTAGGTGACACTCACTAGCCCAAAGCCTTGAAAGCGTAAAGAGCTCTAAGTTGAACTTGCTTTTTACGCCTTTTTAGCCGAACGAAGATAGATATAAAATCTTCTAGCACATAACCATGATATTTTATGATGAGCATTATACTATTAGAAGAGTAGGGCGATGCCTCATCGCGTTGCATCGTCACAACGGATCAACGCATTGTATGCCGCACCTGCGTTGTGACGACACACGACGTCGCAGTGCAAGAGGACGACGCACGCCTTTCTAGCAGTGAAACACTCTTGGTCGTCGCACCAGAGCTCTGATAACTCTCCCCCGCTTCGTCTCTCGTTCGCTGATCCATTGAAACGTCGCGTGTGACGACGCAACGCTTTAATGTGGCATGTCATTTAAAATGTATGGAAAACGACGAAGCGTTGACGCTGCAACGACGCAACGCAACGCAACGCACTAATGAGGCAGAGTGAAATTAAAGACTCAGTGATTTAATTAATTTTCCGTTACTTCAAGACTTTTTGAAAACCTACTAATTATTCCTTACAAACTAACAAAGAATACTTGGGAATTTGGTTCTATGAGCCAATTCAGGTAATTTTTAAAAGTATTGAATAGTTAAAAAATCAAAAGTTAACTGAGAAACCAAAGATTTAAGGATTAGAAGAAAGGAGATTATAATATGCGGTGTAGTTCAAAAGTTACGAAAACCTAAAGAAAAAAGTCACTGCGGAGAACGAAAATGTCTTTTGAAAAGTCATTAAAATAAGTTACACTTCTGTAGTTTTCCTGTCGATCGTCTATTAAAAATGAACAGTGAATTTTATTTTAAATAAAAATTATTAAAAAAATTAAAATAATTTTTAAATAAAGCTGTTTATTAATGTTGTACCTAATTAGTTATAATTTAACCGTGTTTTTGTATGTTGTGCTGTCTTTTGTGTGCACCAAATAAACGTTTTATCTATCTATCTATCTATCTATCTATCTATCATTTTTGGGTAATAGAAGACGCTTGACGTCGACTTCGTGGACACCGCTCATAGGCGAATAATATTTACTAGAAATAATTTAATTTTAAAGTAAAATGTCTACTATAGTATTTCGTTTTAAACCTCGATTTAGGAAGTCAGGTGTGTGTGTAAGAGAAAAAAGTGTATGGAGTAGTGATAGGTTGGTTTCTTCGCCTTGCAAGGATATTGAGATTCCGAAGTTGACTGTGGACCAGTACGTATTCAGGAATTTGGATAAATGGGCGAGTAAAACTGCTGCGGTGAGTACAGACCTACCGATTGTCATTTCGTCTAGGACTAGGAGAAATTAAGTACTCATTTATAATTAGGTACTGTACAAAATCAAGATTGGAAGGTTTACTAAACTTACCTTGTAAAAATTTCTGCTAGTTAACTTTTAACTAAAGCACTGTTTAAAATACTATTAGATATTGTTCCAAAAAAAAGAAACATACCTACATAATGTTGAACATAGAACCTTCTCCTTTTTGGAAGTCGGTTAAAAAAGGAATGGTAAGGCCTTTGCAGAGCCTTAACACTTCATATGATTTCAAAAATCTTATGAAGTAACATAATTGAGAATTAACTAAACAGTTGGTAATAATAGTAATTCATACTACCGATTATTTTTACTTTCTCATCATAATCATATCGTTGGCGGTTTTGGTTCGATGAAAGTTCAGTGTACTATACGAGCTTGGTTATTTATATCCAATCGAAAACATAAATGTGAAATGGGAGCCAAATTCAATATTAAGAATTATCGTGGTTGTCAAATTCGCCGACAAAAGAGTTTAGGTCTAAATGGGTGCCACTATGGGTGATTAGTGATTATGGGTGATTAGCCAAATATAACAGAACTTCCTTGTAAAAACTAGCTTAGTCAAATTTACAGCTTTAATTCATCCTAAGTACTTTGTATAAATAATTCGAATATTCAATGAAGTTATATTTTTAAATAGCAAATATTGTACTAATAGCTGAAAAACAAGAAATTTTGTTTTAAATTTATTTTAGAATGTTGTATGTTCTTTATTTATTTCCGGATTCGTAAAGTATGGTCAGATACCTTATCTTACCATACTTTACGAATAATTTTGAGTGATAACATATCAGTCTCAAGTAGGCTTGGGACTGATATGTTATCAATCACTCATATCGGTATGAGCAAGTAAGCTGCCGCGTGCCTAGGCACGCGGCAGCGTGTCAAGCAAAGTTCAAGAAAAGAACTGGCGACGCAGCAGCCTTGTGTTATATTACACGAACCATTTCTCCCCTCAACAACTCAAAATCTATTTAACGTACACACATGAAATTTGGTTTATTTATTAATACCCCTTAGATTAACTAGAACCCTAAATTTGTACCGATTAGTTACGTGTTATTTTCGAGTGTGTTAAAGCCGATAGTGAGATCAAAATGTAAATCTAAAATAGCGGCTCCGAAGATTTTCGAATTTTTCGTCATGGGTGTCGTTTTTTTGTCATCAAAGTTTTCAATGGTGCTAAAGTCGATAGTAAGATCAAAAGGTAAATGCGAAATAGTGGCAGCGAAAATTAATTAATTAAATCATACGTGGGGAAAGAACTTCGTTCCTGACGGAATTCCCCCGACAGCACACGTTTTTTTTTATAGAACTTTGACAACCAATATTAACACAAACTACAACACCGTAGCGGCTCAGCGATCCGACATCATTGCGGACAATTGTAATTAATTGTGTTACGAAAGAAATACATTCTTACACAATCTTGCTACTTATATTTCAAAATATTTATTTTATTTTATTTTATTTATTTAGGACAACCAACAAAGCTTACTCTAAACTACCTATACTATTTTTACAATTAAATAGCAATAGTGTAGCCTTAATTAAAGTCTGCCACGGCATGCATTTATTTAACATAGGAGTATGAAACCAAAAAAAAAACAGATTAGATCAGAGAATATATTTTACAGATCAATTTTAGTTGACGAATAATAATAATTTCTTTACAAAAAGTAATGATATCCAATCAAAAACATAAATGGGTGATTGGCCAAATATAACAGAACTTCCTTCGTAAATACTACATACTTTACGAATAATTTTGGATGCAAATGTGAAATAAAAGGGCAGACATGCAATTTAATGAGGTAAACGGTCAAACGTGCAACCAGTAGGCGTTGCGTTCATTATGTCTTAGGTCACTTTGTTAGGAAATCTGGAAAGAGCCCTCTGTCGGCACGATCACGTGTTCCAGTTAACCGATCCAAAAAGTGGACATACTGATACTAAACGCGACGATCGCTTTTGGTTAGGATGCGGGGGTAGACTTGAACTAATCGAAAATGGTTCAAGTCTATCCGGGCTTACCTTTGCTGCTGTGAAAAAATCCTGTCTTAGTCAAATTAGTACATACCTGGAAGTGCTGTTCACCGAACCCGCAATTGGTGACGGGCGTGCTTAGTCAGATTTATGATCGTGAATGAAGCAAAACTGCAAAAGAAGTAGATACCTACCTTTTGTAAGGATCGCAGCCTCAGACGAAATAAAAAACCAAGACAGAGCCCCGCGAACAATACAGTGAAGCATTATAAAACTGCACCTCCGTTCTGAGCGTAAACGCTCGCACGCACACATTTACAACCATTTACAATCAAACTACACCACTCAAGTGCACACATAAAATATGTATACGAACCCGGCCTCACGTCTATGCTGACAGCGGTCTGTCTTGTTGCAGCAGGTTGCGTTCTGTAATTTTCTTAGCAAAAAGAAATCGTTTAGAAAATAACTATTATTTTAACTTTAACATTTGTGAAAGTTAAATAGATTTAAAAAAAATATCGTCTCTTATAAAAATTTATTTGATTATTTTTTTTAGGTCTGCGGACATACAAACAGAAGTTACACGTACGAGCAAGTATACAAGAAATCAAGAATATTTGCCGCGAATTTGAGAAGACAGTTCAAAATAAAAGATGGTGAAACTATCGCCGTTTTGTTACCGAATGTTCCAGAGTACCCTATTATCACCTTCGGCATACTTGCTGCCGGTGGCGTAGTAACGACTATGAACCCTGTTTATACTGCGTGTAAGTTCATTTTTGTTCTGATTTATAAAAAACAGCCTAGCCAGCAAACAACACGAAGGGTATTCCGTACTACCGTACAATAATTAGCAAAGAACGTCGAAAAAAAAACATTTCTTGGTCCCCCATAAAGGACTGTGGGCAAAATACACCCAGCTCCGCCACAGTAGTTTTGAAGAAATTAATTCTCCCTTTACTCAGGCCAAGGCACATCAAAATATTATGACCCAGGGTTATTCAGTTCCAATAATGTTAGATTACTAGCGACCTGCCTCGATATTTCTTCTGAATCTCGATGTTTCGTCAAGTCGTATAAACCGTGCGAATAATATCAATGTAAGACCAAAGTCCAAGTTTCGTACCGAGACTCCTCAGTGCCTCGACAAGCACGATAAGCCGTTGGTCCCGGCTGTCATTTGTAGATCTTTGTCGTTACGGGTTGTCAGAAGCCCGAAAGTCTGACAACCAGTCTTGCCAAGGGGTATCGTATTACCCAGTAACGGGTTGTGGAGGTCAGATAGACAGTCGCTCCATGTAAAATGCTGGTATTCAGCTGCATCTGGTTAGACTGGAAGCCGACCCCAAGATAGTTGGGAAAAGGCAAAGCAGATGATTTTTAGCATAGCGTGCTGAAAAAACTTTATTAAATGCATTCCTCAATGACAATAATTGATTACACTGTTGTGCTATCGATACGATGAAAAATAAGAATGATATTAATATATAAAACACTTTAGCATTCCTTCGAATTAATTTTCAGATGAAATAGAAAGACAAATCTTTCTATCAGATACAACACTCATCATCACAAATGAAGACCGAGTACCAACAGTGAAAGAAGCTCTAAAACTAGCAAAGAAAGACTTTCCAATAATATCACTGAATATGACCCAGAGTTTACCAGAAGGAACCATTTCTTACAAAGAATTAGTTGAAGATAACCACACAGATCTAAGTGTGCTGAATGACGTTAGAAGAAATTATGATGACGTAGCAATTTTGCCATATTCTAGTGGAACTACAGGACTTCCAAAAGGAGTGCAATTGACACATATGAATTTTGTATCGAATTGTGAACAACAGAACACGGAGTTCAGACATTATGAGTATACTACTGGTACGTTTTTAGTATATTAGACCTGGGGGGCCTGAAACAGCCACATTAGCCATTCCTCTGAAACCAATTCATTTCCTGAATTTCCAGCTGTCATTAGCAATGCCTCTAATTTGACACAAAAGCAATTCATAATGTGTGGACCATTTTACGAATCTCCATAGAAAACTGTCAAACAGTAGAATTATTTCGAAATATAAATCGCACGCAGATCATAATTATTATGAATTGTCAGTTAGTGACATTTTACGAAGATTCTTAATTTTTTCCTATTATGATTCTGCCAAAGTGGCTGTTTTAAGCCCCCAGCTGGGTCCTACGAGTATGTTACCTCCAAAGTGTAAGGGTCATCGACGCGCAAACCGTTAACATGAATTCAGTACAAGATCCTACAACCAAAAGTATTGAAGGTTTTCGTCGGTTATATTATACTAGCCGCGCCCCGTGGTTTCACCTGTAACGGCAAGGGCTTTGCATGCAGACTGCGCAGGCCGCTAACGATTAGGTAGGTAGTGTACAGAGGTAAGTAATTGAAACTATTTGTTATGTTAATACATATAATTTTAGACACTATTATTATAAGTCCACCAACTATTTCGTGAATTGACTGAGTTTATAATGTTCTGATTAATCCAGTCTTTTTATGGAGGGTTTAGAATTTTAATCTTATCTATTTTGTTCCTGTCTATCTGCTCCGCGATAAATGTCTCCAGGTGGTTGTAGTCGTGGTCATCATTGCTGTATTTTGCTTCTAGTGTGTTTTTGTACAAATTTTCATAATTGAGTGCCTTATAATGTTTCTTTTTGTTATGTTGAGGAGACAAACTTCCTATTTGGAGATATATCTGCTTATGATCAGAAAGACATGATTCAATTATTGAGAAGCTGAAAGAATGGTTGTTTATATTAGTACATACATGATCCAGTATTGTGTTTGTTGTGGCCGTGTCACGTGTGCTGTATGATTTGTTGATTTTATTTATTATTCTATAGCCAGCTTCTTGGATTCTATGTTGGTATTTCGATACATTACTGTTTTCACTAAGTAAGTCTAAATTGAAGTCTCCAAAAACTATTGATCTTCTTCGTCGCTCTAATTGGGATGAGTAGGTTTCTATAAAGTTGTTTACGTTGGTATCCCCCGGTTTATAAATCGCTCCAATATTTAATGATAGTTTGTTTACATGTATCCATAGATAGTGGTTTCCGTTCTCGCATAGTTCTTCCGTTATATCATATTTAATACTGTCGTGCACATAAATGGAAACTCCTCCGCCTTTACGATTCTGTCTGTAGTTATAGATATGATTATAGCTAGGTAGTTGGTATAGTTTCGCATCAGACTCTGAGTTAATCCATGTCTCCGTGAAAATCAATATATGAGTAGTCATTTTTATGGCCTTTAGAATGCATTTTATTTCGTCGAACTTCCCAGGCTTGCGAATACTGCGTAAGTTCGCATAAAGGAATCTTAGTGAAGACGGGTGCAATGAAATGTCCTCATATTTATTTACTATATGATGGCATAGTTTCCAGTTCAAAGCACTATCACACTTATTATTAAGAATTGTACTTTCTTGCACTAAATTGTAGATAGAGGTGCCTGTCCACACAGGCTCGGTGAGAGGCCGGCCAGGCCTTCGTTAGAGAGGCCGGTAGGGCCTTCGTAAGACACCGGCAGTACGTGTCGGTGACACGTTGCTGACGCGGTGGCCTGTCAGCCCTGCAGGTAGCTCGCGGCGGTAGACCGTAGAATAGACCTCGCAAGGCCTCGGTAGCGCACGTTGGCAGTATACCAACGCGTCCTGTTCTCAATCGGAACGTAGAACCCTGGAAGCGCATGTCAGAAGCGGTGCAACTAGCAGCAGCCCGCATGCGATGTGCCAGCCTCTTCCCTTCTTCTAGCCACCAAGGAACAGCGTGGGAAGCACAGTAAATGAAAGCTCAACACATCGCAGCGGTTTACAGGCAGAGTGTTTGCAAACACAGCGTGGCACAATGACAGATGAAATTGAGAGGATGTATGCGATAACGCGAGCATGAAACACAAAGTAACAATGAACATAGCAGATGCTCACTTAATCGCGATACACAGCGAGGCACTACACCACCTGCATGCAGTAGCAATACATACTTATTACAGTCTTCCGTGCACTGGATATCCCCCTGACGCGTGGTCCGCCATAGACACTCGAAATCAGATAATACATATGTGATGAAATCAATGTAGGTTATCCAATTTGGTAAATATGCCAGAGGGTCTGGTATATGTACCAAATTAATGTGGAACTCACCCTAGGTCAGGGTACTTAGAATCTTGAGGATCAGGGAATCGCTTCTATCTTCTATCTTGAATGATATAGACAATCATGAAATTGCCCAAGTGTTTGATTGTGGACTCAGCGACTTTACTAACCATATAAAGCCTAACTCCCCCGGTTTTACCATTGTTTCACAAAACATTAGATCTTTTTACACTAACTTTGACGACCTTCAACTAAATATAATAAATCTTAAAACGGAAATCGACTTGATAATTTTAAGTGAATGTAGACTTAATCAAAATAAACAAATACCTCAAATCCCCAACTACAATTAACATCAATCAACTAACCATCTTAACAAAGCTGACGGAGTTGTCGCATATATTAAAAGCACACATAAGTATAAAATAAGGGAAGTCAAACTATCTCACGCATCTTGCCTGGAAGTCCATATCACACCTGATCTCACAATCATCGCGATTTATCGGTCCCCCTCTACCCCAAACGCTGACGAATTTATCGACTCCTTAAATAATCACCTTACTTCCATTGCATCAACTAAAAATATAGTTATCACCGGTGACATTAACATAAACTTGATACTAAATCAAAGCGAGCAATCTCACGAACGTAAAAATAGACTCAATTATCTCAACATGCTGGCAATGCACGGGCTTCTCCCGGGTCACTCGCTACCCACAAGAGACAAAAATTGTCTAGATCATTTTATTATGAAACTCAAACCCATGAAAAAAACTGCGGTCATTGCAATTATTCACACAACTATCACAGATCACTTCATGACTTTCCTAAAAGTTACAAACCACACACGCGTAATACAACCTTCGAAGACAAAGTCAGTTTTTAACTTAGAGGAGGGACTTGCCCTATTAAAAGATAGTAACCTTGAAGATCTGCTAAAAATCAAAATCAAAATCAAATCAATCAAAATCAAAATATTTTATTTCACATAAACCTACATGGGCACTTATGAAACGTCAGAAGCTAGGTGCACGGTTCCAATTGGTCGTTTCCTATGGAGAAGAGCCGGCAAGAAACTCCATGGTTACTCTTTTAAAAATAATTGGCTTTTACAATACTTTCAAATTACAGTGTTGGTAGGCATGGGAGGACAATGTAGGCCTTTCAACAAGTAAGTACCAGGTACTTAACAAAAATAGAAGATGTTCAATAAATCTACAGTCCAATAAGCCTACAACGTTCTCACATTCACAAATAGAAAATAATCTATCTAAATGACTAATGATAATAAAATTAGAATTCAAATAAAGCTAACTAACCCTAACACACTTACTAATAATTTAATCGAAATCCTCCGCAAATGCATCACACTTAGTACTACCATTACTTAAGATGATACCGATAAAAAATAGATCTCTGAAACCGTGGATGACTGTTGGTTTATTGCGCTGTATTCACAACCAAAACAACATGCAACGGCGATTGAGACTGGATCCGTTCAATGAGGTACTAAAAATAACCTACAAAAGGTACCGAAACTATTGTAACTTTATCATCAAAAAACAAAAACGGAAATACGACAGAGACCAACTTACCAAAGCAAACAAAAATCCTAAAAAAACCTGGGAAATCATTAATAACATCACGCAGCGAAAACCTAAAAAAACAAACAGCTTGGATCTCCTAGAACTATCCAATACCCCCCAGAGCTCTATTGATAAGGTGAATCGCTTCTTCTCCAGCATAGGAAAGCTTCTAGCAGATAATATTACACCGCCTCTGGTTGCTCCATTCAATAATAATGTCCCTAATACATCTTTGTCTGACTATACATCGCCCTCTTCTTTTGTCCTACTCGACACAGACCCTTGCGAAGTTCACGCTACTCTAATGGGCCTAAGACCAGATAGTGCCCCTGGTTGGGACAACATTTCAGTTAAATTCCTCAAAGCTGGACACGAGCACATTGTCCCAATCTTGAGTCACTTGACAAATCTATGCTTTGAGCAAGGAGTGTTCCCGGATGCATTGAAAGTGGCCCTCATAACGCCGGTCTACAAGTGTGCAGATAAGTTAGACCCGTCCAACTATAGGCCAATTTCAGTACTGCCATCAATCTCAAAAATCATAGAAAGACTCCTTAACTCACGTTTAATAAACTTCCTGTCTAAGCAACACATTCTGTCACCATCTCAGTTTGGTTTTCGGCAGGGTAAGTCTACAGAGGACGCCGTCTTGTCACTATCCTCTACAAAATAGTTGACAAAGTGGACAGGGGTGATAAATGTCTGGCAGATTTCCTTGACCTCAAAAAAGCCTTTGACACAGTATCTGTCCCCATACTTTTGCATAGACTCGAAAACATCAGCATCAGGGGACCCCTCTCGAGCTGTTCAAATCCTACCTGGTCAATCGTAAACAAACAGTGAAAATAGGGGATTATACTAGCATAGAAGAAACGATCACATACGGCGTGGGGCAGGGGACTGTGCTTGGCCCAACATTGTTCCTGATTTATATTAATAACCTATGCAACATGAGTATTGATGGAGGTCGGATTTTTTCATACGCGGATGATACTGCCATAGTCTTTGCTGAAAAGACTTGGACAAAAGTTAAAAACTCAGCCGAAACTGGCCTGTCAAAGATTGCAGATTGGCTCAATAGTAATCTCCTCACATTGAATGCATCCAAGTCCAACTACATATGCTTCACGAAGTATGCGCACACTCAACCACCACTAGAATTCCTGATTAAAATTCACCGCTGTGGAAATCCCTCAATTTCAGACTGCTCGTGTACAAAAATTGACAAGTTGCAGTACACCAAATATCTGGGCATCGTGATAGACCAACGCCTGTCCTGGCACATGCATACTGAATTTATCATGAAAAGGGTTAGAAGATTAATATGGACTTTTAAAACTTTGCGACACGTTGCCGCAAAGAATCTTTTACAGAAAGTCTACATATCATTGGCCCAATCAATTCTCACGTAGTGTTTGCCATGCTGGGGTGGGACGACAAAAATTAAATTCTTGGATCTTGAGAGGGCGCAGAGATCTCTTCTTAAGGTTATGCTCTTTAAACCCTATAGATTCCCAACGCAAAGCCTAACCTCTGGCGTTCTGTCTGTTAGGAAACTCTATTTACTCCATACAATCTTGAGGAAGCACAGATCCCTTCCGTATGACCCCGCAACACCAAGCACGAGTGGCAGAAGGAAGTGCCTGGTCGCTCCTAATGTCCCAGTAAGGTCTGTCTTTGCTAAGAGGCAGTATGAAAGACAATCTTCCCACTTATACAACCTCCTGAATAAAGAATTAAACATCTATCCCATGAAACTCCGTGAATGTAAAGTAGCTGTAAATGACTGGCTTATGAACAAAACCTACGACGACATTGAGACTTTGGTTTCATCACTTCTATAATCTGTGACAGTTGCTTACATGACCACAGTAGCTAAATCGTTAGTGGAAGAAGCTGCTTTTGGCTTCTTCCGATCCCAAGACAAGGTCGCAGGGCTAACCTAAAACCTAAAACTAATCAACTAAATTAACTCATATACACAAGGCACACCCACGTACACACACAAACTCGCACACCCGCACACACACATACCCACACACACTCATACCCACGCACACACATACCGACACAAGTGCGCTACGGTATACTTTTTGTATTGTTATATTTCTTTCAGTTTTTTATTTTGTATTTTTGTATTCTCTTTTATTTTCAATTGCATACACTGTTTAATGTTAAGAGGAAGTGCGGACTCACCTAACACAAGCATCTTATTGCTTAAAAGGTGACCTCCAAATCGTGTTTGCTGTAACCCGTTTGTAATTGAAATTTTTTTTTTTTTTTTTTATCTGCTAGGCGAGTGGACGTACCGATATAAAAAATACTCTGTGAGCGGATGTCAAAATGGCAGAGCGTCCTTAGGAAATTATGTGCCACGTTTTTAGTGATATGGTTAGGAACTTACTAATTGTAATATATTTAGAACCAATCGACTATTTTCCGCTGAGACCCCTCACAACGCTACACCCCCGCGTAAGTCTCAACAGGGTACAGTACAGGGTGATTACTGAGTTGATGATAAACAGGCGAGCAAATTGCTATCTATAGATATTTTCACAAATCACCCGGATTCGACTTAAAATGTATGGTTGTACGTTATTTTCATTTATACATTCCAGAAACGAATCAAGACAGTACATTAGTAGTACTACCCCTGTTCCACTCCTATGGTCTTAGCATCTGCATGCTGCACAAGATGTCTGCTGGCTTGAGGCTGGTGACTCTGCCAAAGTTTCAACCAGACATGTTCCTGAACGCATTACTAACATATAAATTGCGGATGCTGTACTTGGTACCACCTATGGGTAATGTTATATTATATGTTTTATTCTGTAGAATAATTGTCGACATATCGATATAGATTTTGAAATGGCCCAATGGTTAAAGCCTCACCTCTAATTCACGAAATCGGGTTCATAATATATCTGGTTATGTACCAATGTGACTTGTTTAATTTGATGTACCTACTTTCTAAGTTAATCTTGGATATTACTGACATCAATGAAGAAAAAACATCGTGCGGAAACGGACTTATACCCGCTTATTTAGGATACAAATAGTTCAAAACTCTCGGATTATGATTGAAACTGTTTTTTGCAATTAGGGTGCTGTTCTATGCTCTATCTTCTCTCGCTATTGTTTTTACCAGACTGCGGCAAAGCTCAAAAGTTTTCAACTTAATGAAGATGGATATGAGAATAACTTCCGCCATTTTCTTTTCTTTTCAGTGTTGTTCCTCGGATCATATCCTCAAGTCACTGCGAAGCATTTTGAAAACATCACCAGCGTAAAGTCAGGAGCTGCACCCTTGCCTTCTGCAGACATCAATAGGCTTTTCGAAAAGGCACAGGTACTTATAAAATAATTAATTAATTAGTCAGCTTCAAAATGATTGAAACATCAAAGCAAACCTGCTGAGGTATTCGGAAGAGGCGGACATCCTAGCTAGATGGACATAAATGTGTAATCACAGTCCCTATGTACATCTTTAAGAAAAAAAAATATTTCATAATTAGTACCTATAGTTTCGATAATTCTATAAGATCGTGATACCACCATGCTATGTCGATTAACACTTGTTTTTTTAAACGACTTGTGTCGACGTTGTAAAGGACGTAGGAATTCGCTGGATACGGGAAGCACAGAACGTTGACCCGTTGAATTACCTCATAGTAAATAGTAGCTGTTAGCAGTTCAGAATTGATTGTAGTCTAAGGACATAATTAGTTGATAAGCGCTCTTTACTGTTTGTGATACCTTGCCTCGTGTCGTAACAAAAGCGATCGGTCGCGCGAATGTAAATATGATCGTCGCGTTCATGACATTTTGGTATCACACATTCGACGATCACTTTGGTAAAGACGCGGCCTTATTCTAACATGTTCTATTTTAGCGTGATATCCAGTTCTGCCAAGGCTACGGCTTGACAGAGGCATCTCCTCAGGTCAGTCTAACCCCTCTGGGTCAGAAAACGAGCGAGAACGTCGGGTATGCACTGCCCAACTTAACGATGAGGATTGTGGATGGAAACATGAAGAATTTAGGACCTGGCGAGGTGAGGGTTAAGAATTTTTATTCTTTTGATGTTGATTGGGATGGATTTCCTTTGCTGAAATTAATGAAACCTTTTTTATAACCCGTGGATGTATAGGAAAAAACAATGTCCCTTGCAGCTACCGAAATACGTACATAAACATATGTCAGTTATTTTATTCCACACATAAACATAACATCACGCCTGTAAGCCCCGTAGGGTAAGGCAGCAATGTACCCATAGAACATCCACATTTCGCCGGTTATGTAAACTCATGTAATAGGGGGCGAGCCTATGCCATCAACCGGCCACAATTTGTGGCCACAAATACAGAATCCACGCTGGATTCTGTATTTGTGGCCGGAGAAATTCCAGATGGAAAAACCCAATATTACTTTGCCCGACCCGGGAATCCAACCCTTTCCTAGACCAACGAGGCGAGTATTCCAAAACGGCAGTTTTCTGGTAATGTTAGGCCTAGGAACTGGACTGTACCTATGTTTTAATTGAGGGCGTAGTACTGAAGTTCTTCAACTTTAAAAAAAATAGGTATTTATATCATCTTAAATTTTTAACCGATTTCAAAAAAGGTGGATGTTATTATGTTTGCCTGCATTTATTTATTTTTTGCTATATTTCTATCGTACAATCGTATGCGGCTTTGGGGACTCACAATTTTTTTGCTGCATCTTTTAATCTAAACCTTCAAATATACTTCATAATTATTATTTCGATACTTGATAATCTGGAGGCACGGGAGTGCCCCCACCAAGACGAGGCAAGCGAAGTGCAACCTACCTTTTTTCGAAGCGCTTCGTCGTTCTTTTTAACCCTTATAACTTGGGTTTGGTATATTTTTACTATGATACATTTCCAATTAATAACAATACAAAATTATCCTCTTTCAGGTAGGAGAACTCCTGCTGAAAGGTCCAAACGTGATGAAGGGATACCTGAAAAATCCTCAGGCCAATAGCGAAGTGTTTGTGGATGAAGAGTGGCTCAGAACAGGTGACCTGGCGAAGGTTGACGAAACTGGACTCATCACAATATCTGATAGGCTCAAGGAACTAATTAAGGTAGATTTGGTTCTGAAATTGAATTATTAACAACACAAAAGATGACTCATACTCAGTGGCAATAAATGTGGCCTAAGCCCTAAACGTGAATTTGTGAACAAAATAAACCTTCTATAGGATTTTAATAAGAATAAAAAAATAAGCGATCGTTGATCGATGAACGTAATTGGGGTCCAGAGGGCCTAAACAAATTGACATTCTATCAGCGATAACGATGATGGAAAAGGAGAAAATGTATAGGACTGACGAAGCTATCGAAAAGCTTATGTCAATCCTGTTGAAAGCCATTGTAGAAACACGAAACGCTTTCGAAGCGATTGTCACTTGTCTAGGACCTCAACGACGTCTATCTACCGAAATCTAGTACAGCACCTTATATGAATATTTATACAGGTTGGATTTTTTTACCTGGTGATAGCAGATTTTACTCAAAGGAAACATTCCTTTATTTTTTTAAAGAAACAATCGGTTGCAATACCTGCTATCTCCAGTACCTATTTAGAGGACTTACTTTCCCTTCATTAGTTAGTGTCCCACCTGGGCAAAGAACTCCGCGAATTCATACCAGAAACATTTGGATCAAAGACGCATTAGGTTTGACTATCTAGAAGTTAAGAGACGAATGGGTGAACGCCTGTGAGAAATATAAAATTATGTTTTCACCAATGGATAGAGTGGTTCTCGAGGAAGGTTTAAGTATTAATTAATAACCGATATCCACGCAGGCGAAGCCGCGGGCATCAGCTAGTTGTTTATAAAACTTGGATACTTGACTTTCAGCATAGTTTACTTAATTAAAAAAAAAATTAAAACATATTACTTGTATCATAGTAACAGTTTATAACAGTTCAGGAACTCATCATAGAATGCAGGCGCAGAAGAAATTTATTGCGTCACCATACCGTGGCGCGACTAACTGAAAATAAAATATCTTCAACAAAAATAGTGAAAGATAAAGATAACCTTAGTTTTACAACCAACCCAACCCCGTCTGATTTAGTTACGAGTTACTTTACTTCGTTCAACTTGAGGGTCAACGGTCGCCGCACCCCGCAAGGGTGTTGTGGGTGGTGGTTGGTGGCCCACTGGCACCACTTGACATTTCATTAACGTGGTAGTAGTATTATTTTACGTTTCCCTCCGTTTTCTGTAGATAAAAGTTGCTTTGTTTTTACACAGTTAATAATTATTGGTTGGAACTTTGCGGATTGTCTTTGTGACTAAAGACTAAACGTACCAACTATTACAATTTTGGGAGGCGGTTAAACATAGCATCATTAGCTTCGCTAAGTAAAATTATTACAATTTTAATTGGGGTTCAGCAGAAGAGATGCTCTACAGCAAGTCATAATTCAGTTGCCTGTACTATCACCTGTAAAATTGCATGGATACCTTAGTGTCTATATTATTCAATGAACGTTTGAGATCAGGTTTTCAAAAATCCAACTAGATGGCGTTGGTTTCGTTACAACTATAACTAAATAATTTACGAAAAGCACAGCTAAAAGTAAAAAGTAAAGTAAAGTCATAAATACATTTATCTAAATTATTTATGTAAGCTTTAGTGCAGAATTACATTTACTAGCATACGTAGCTTAAATGATATACATAGGTAACAAAAGAAACCGATAGAAATATATTCATTATGCTAACGAGTGGGTATTTATATTCGAGTTGGTAGTTAGGGTAATTAGCAACAGGAAAAAAGAACAGTCATCGCAGGTAAACAGGCTCGCCAAACAAAAAGGAACTAAGTATAAAGCCTCTCCCCCACCGGAGCGTTTTTATCGCGCGATAATATCGTAAGCGTTATTGCGATATCTGTTTTCAGTATTAAACGCCACAATATGAGTAGGGGGCGCGTTTCTCCGTCGTATAAGTGTGTTCCGATAAGTATTCTTAGAACATTTTGTATTAGGACGCATGAGATCTTACACTCACCTGCATTATTATCGCGCGATAAAGACGCGAAAACTCGTTAGAAATATCGCACGATAAAAACGCAGCGGTGGGGGAGAGGCTTTATAGTTATTTTTTGTGTGCAAGGAGCCGACGCATTATGGCAATAGGTAACGCTTGCGTTATTATCGCACGATAAAAGCGAGCCGGTGGGGAAGAGGCTTTAAAAAATAAAGTTGTTTATTTCTTGCAGTTTAATAATCTTTAATAGTCAGTTTATTAATTATCATATAACATTATAATATTATTTCTTACTTGCTAATGAGACCATAGCTTAAGTATTCGTTTCCAAAATCGGAAAGAGGATTGAAGCTTATGTAAACTCAATAAAAACAAACTGGAGACCAGATTATTTTATCACAAAGGTCGCACGGATTAAATAGGTAGGCTAAAAATGACAAAATTGCACAAAAAACATATCAAATGGTTAGTAGGTAACATAAAAAACTAAAAATGATGTTGTGTTTGAACTTGAATAGATTATACACACATAACCAGGTATCCAGTTAATATAAATAATAAATACTAAGTAAAATAATATTAATTAAGTATAATTATTTTTCACAAATTTTATTAAATATGCTGCCGCATATAAAAATTTTCCCTAGTAGACACATTTCGAACGGTAGGCAACATAGTCTCCTCCAACACTGCTTGCACAAACATAAGCGTCCATGTTCACTGGGCTTAAAAGTTTTATTCATCTGTAAAGATGAAATTACTCCAATCGAAGCTTATGTGATCTCAAGCGAACTGTTATCTTGCCATTTTATAGCATGCCTCCGATAATGCAGCCCTTCATTATGAAGAGCACGACGGACAGTGTCAACAATTGTGTCAAATAAACCAGCATAGTGGTTCGTCGACAGATATCCATTTTCTTCATACTCCCGTAGCATGGTTTGATGCTACAATGTTTATAAGTCGTGGTCTACCAGGTCTTTGATGGTGTTGCAAAGAACCCTCCTCTTCAAATAGTCGTACCCTTAGAACAACTGTTTTTCTCTGCAACAATAAAACAGAAATATTTATTAGCCAATAATATTTATTATGTAGCTAAAAAATAATGGAGTTTTTTATATAAAAGTCTGGCTCTCTGGCTATTTCTGACAAGTTTTTGCCTTGATTATGCAAGGAAATTATTTCAGCTCAATACCTATTATAACGTAACTCATTTTGAGGAATTAAGTAATTCGCCTGATTAAAAATAAAAACTGAATAAAAGGCACTCGAATGAGGTAACCGAAATGAACTTAGCGAACGATCAATTGAGCTTAGTCATAACTATTCGATCTAAGTATTATTTATACTTACTACGTACCAATTATTTATAAATCCATATTCAACCTACCGTCTCAAGTTTGAAAACTAAAACTTAGATACTTAAAAATTTATATTCAATTTTAACATAGTTAATAGTTAGGAACAATTTTCTTTCAAAGAAACTATTAATCATAAATTATTTGAATGTTTGAAGAGACAAAAAGAAACTACAAAAATATTTTATAATTTATGACAAAGCAACGCCATCTTGTAACAGCATAATACATTTCGTTTACGTACGTACGTTTTGTTTTTAAATTACGGTGCTTTGTTAGTGAAACGCTCGTGAATGACAATGTTCTTGTTTTGAAATGAGTTGCATTATCAAATTCAGTACAACATTTTAACACCGGTTCGGATGATATTATATACTAACTGTTTCAGAAACTTTTAGAGAGGATTTATAGCATGGGTGTAGATAAAATATTATTATCTTGCAGACCATCCATTAAAATTCGGGTAGCAGCCAATTATTAAAAAAAAAAATCTCCTTTCTTTCAGGTCAAAGGCTACCAAGTCCCACCAGCTGAATTAGAAAATGTTCTAAAAGAACATCCAGCAGTATTGGATGCTGCTGTTGTTGGGGTTCCTGATGCAGCGACAGGGGAAAGACCAAGAGGGTTTATAGTGTTACAACCAGGAGCAAAGGCAAATGATAAGGAAATAATTGAGTTTGTCAGTAAAAGAGTCGCGCCATACAAGAAGATAAATCAAATCACCTTCTTGAATGAAATACCAAAGAATCCGTCCGGGAAAATTCTTAGGAAAGCACTGAAAGAAGAGTATTATAAATAGAATTGATTGTCTGTACTATTTATTATGTTTCGTTTGTTGTTTTCGTATATTATTATTTTCGTATGGTTTAGTGACTAACCTGGTGTCAGAGTGTTTGTGCCGCCCATGGCCTTCTGACTTGGCTTCACATGCTGTCGAGAAATATCTGTGAGGCATGCTGGTTTCCTCACGGTGTTCTAAATAAATTGGAAATACTGATTTACTGTTTATTTTATTGACGGTATTGTAGTTGATACGGAGGACTATTTCACCAACCCAATAGTTGGGTCACCGGCCGTTTTGAACTGAGTCGTCGGGGCATTTTTTTTTTGTCATCTGTCTCTCTCGCTCTCGTTAGTCTTACGAAGCTCGATATTGATATGGGTAATAGTGGCGACTGTTTTGATACTGACGTTGATAGAAATAGAATAGCAAATAAGTAAAATTACAAATAACCAGAGGGCTAGCTCGTTTTTTGGTCAAAGAATTAGCATTGTCATGCAACGTGGCAATGCTGCCAGTCTTCGTCATTTCAGAATGGACAAACTCTACCTGAAATCGGGCAAGAATCTACTTCTATAGGTGTATAAAGAGGTGACGAACGAACCCACGACCTATCCGTCGCCAAACTGTCGCAGACAAGGCGTCAGTTTGGCGTGTCTATAGCATTTTTTAATATATTATTTTTATAGTTATTGATTGGAAAAGTTGAAAAATACATTAAGAGAGCGACAAATTATAATCAGTATTCAAACTTAGATAATAAAGGATTGCATAATAAAATTCATTCAAATAAATATAAATCAGTCAAATTGCTTGTTGTAAGTAGTTTTTAAGATCGAGAAATTATAGTTTTAAATCAAATGGAAATATTTTCTTGAAGAAATGGTGAATTGTGCAAGGTATTGGAATGTAATTGTTGTAATATCTCGATACCGGAAATATTAAATAACGTAAGGGACAAACCTAAGGTTTTCAGGAGAGCGAAAATAAGATACATTTTTTACAAAACTGACTATATTTTTTTAACTATATGTTTTATGTAAAAAGTGTCTAGGACAAAGTTTCTTAGATTTTTTCATTCTTTTAAGCTAAAATAGCAAAAATTCAATAAAGCCTATAGTTTAAAAGATAGCATGTCCCTTACATTAAATAATAAAGAATACGGGTGACATACGTTAACAAAATTTGAGATATAAATGAACAGCATTGATGTAAGGGACATTATAGGAAATAAAACTTAAGAGTTTTTCAAAGTAAAGATCTCTTATGATCTCTTGTACCCTACCTTAGATTTTATCTCGCTCGCACCATACTACTCGCGACCTGAGTGAGAGCGAGACGGAGTGATGCTAGTGACTCGGAAGCCTCGAAATGTTTAGGTAATTGCTTTTTCGGTGAAAATAATGGTAATAAAAAAAAAAAACACATAAGACCTGCTTAATAGTTACTTCAGTTATTATGCAAAGTTTCATGATCTGATTTGAAGTATTTTTTGAATACCAGCGGTTTATAGTTCGGTTTAGAGGTATCTTGGAATTTTTTCTATAGATTTTTTTTTATGTAATCGTGTTTTCGCCACACATAGGACTTATCAATCCTCAACTTTAACATATATTTATTTCAAAATTAATGCTGCAGTATTTTCGGCATAACGGAGGATCATGCTAAGCAATTTGAGGTAGGGTGACGGCCTTAACGATTGTGTTGAACAAAAACATTACTTACTATACATATATCCTATCTCTGTGTGAATGTTTTATTTGTCCATGTATTAGTATTACAAGGAAACTGATTGTAAAACTCTGCACCTTGCGTGCTTATAAAAATCAATGGCCTTCTTAAATCTTAAATCAATGGTCTGCGGCAACTGCGAGGAGGACGGGCACAAACATACTGAGTGCCTGGCCACGGTTACAGCTTGTGCTACCTGCAAAAAGTTTGGCAGGAAGGGTGCCCATACCCTGCGCACCGCATCGCGGGACTGCCCTGACAGGGCGCACGCGGAGCAGAGGTCACTAAGCAATACAAACTATTATGGCTGCTGACCTACAAGTGGGGCAGCTCAACCTACAGGGCTCAGCGGCAGCCACGGCGGAGCTCCCCTCTATCGCCATGGAAGAGGGGCTAGATGTAGTTCTGGTGCAGGAGCCGTACACAACTCGTCAGGGGTCTGTGGCAACGCTGGGGCAGCTAGTTTTGCCTAAAGGCCCCCAAAGCAGGGATCTTCCTCCCTAAGATGGACGTGACATGCGCGGTGCTGCGTCACCTAACAACCACGCACTGCATTGTGTGCCACATAGCCTAGAAGGACTCATCAGTGCACGTCGTGAGTGCGTATATCCAGTACTCAGAGGACATTATCAACCCACTTGGAGCACCTTACCAAAGTACTGGGAAACCTAAGGGGACAACGGGTGCTTGCTGGCGTGGACGTGAATGCCCACTCACCCCTCTGGCACTCGGTGCCGCGACAACTCCTCGGACGTGGCTGTGAAGTGGCACGAAGACGCAAGGAGATAGGGGGCTTCCTGTTGGGGCACGATCTAGTGACCCATAATGCGCCAGGCCAGCCAACCTTCTCCACCGCCAACGGGGAGGCCAACATAGACGTACCGTTTACCACGCACGCCAACTGCAGTGACCACCGACTCATCACCTTCAGGCTATGTGGCGCACGGGGACCTGAGCCCGCTCCTGCTGCGGAGTCGTCGGTCGTACCGAAGAGGTTTCGGGAACGTGGAGTGGACTAGGACCGATTCCAGGCAATGATTCACGAGCGCGTGGGTAAGATTAATTGGTCGAAGCCTGTCTCAGTGGTATGCAAAGAGTTCACACGCGAGTCATCACGTGGACAGCGAGTGAACCGCGTTATTGTTACTTTTAGACGCACGTAAACAATTATCGATGCACGTGGCGCATGATTGCCGGTGAAATACGAAAAAATAACACACACAATCTATATTGCTATCTAGCTCAGACAAGTTACCTTTTAACGTGTGCGACAGAGAGGCATAATAAAATTCGTTTCGGTAAGTTTTGAGGAATTGTACGGATCACGCAGTCCAATGTGATGTAAAGGACAGTTCATTATTTTTTCGTTATTTTCGTTGCTGAAAAATTAACGAAAGGGTCAATATGATTATGATAATTTGAGTCGCAATTTAATGTAAGGGACATGATATTTGTACCTACCCAGGGAACACTAATGTATAAGGCATAATAATCATAATCTCAAATTATGGAATAACTTATGTGACCTGTTGTAAAATGTACTAGATTTTGTTTAAATGTAAATACCAAAAACTGCGAGTAAAGAGACTTACATTAGTTTTTACAAAAATATTAATTTAAAATGTCATATACAGCCAGTTTCTAGAAGAAAAATGGTCTAGGCCTATGGAAAATATGTGATGTAAGGGACATTTTCTTTGAGATATCGAGATTTTAAATATACCAATCGATAGAGCAAGAAATTCCGAATCCAATGATAACTCATTTTCGACAAAATGTCCCTTACGTTATTTCATATTTCCGGTATCGATCTATTCGTTGTTAGTATTGCTGCATTATATATATATATTAAAATAGTGGTATGTTATTGTGCCGGGAAAATATGTGCAAAGGCCTTACTTTGAAAAGTCAACGATATTAGAGATTTTGACACGAAACATTGTTAAGCAAAAATAAAACGCATAAGTTTTGTTCATTTTTGTCTTTCATTCATCATCTTTCACGTGGAGGCTCTCAACGCAAACTATTAATAGAATAGAATATAATTTTTCTTTATTCAAGTCACATGACTCAAAAATGGTTAGTAGACTTACAACTATGTTAGTAAGAACTTACAATTCACAAAACAAAATAAAACCAAAACAAACAAATAGGATCACTGCTGTGCTAACCCATGTGAGATGGCACAACAGTGACCCACGAAAACACAGTCTAGGCGACTCGAAATCATGTTTAGGATACTGTTGGAGCTGCTCCACACCCTGCGCACCATGGAAGCGCACCTTTTGCGCATGGTTGCGTAGAAACAATTTACATGCGCATCCGCGAACATCCCCGACGCACTACAGAAGCGGGGCAGCCCCACCAGCATCCTAAACGCGTTATTGAACTGAACGCGGAGAGCGTTGTACGATCTTTGCGTATATCTAGCCCACAGGCTGCTCGTGTAAAAAGACGTACAGTAGGCTCGAAAGAGCGTTATCTTTACCGGTAGTGAGCATCGTGCAAACCTGCGAGCCAGCATGTTCGCTCTAACCGACAACGCTCTCCGCTCCCGTTCAATGTCGTCATCGTCTTTGAGATCAATGATGATCAATGATGTTGGCTTTCCGCACTCTGCATCTTTCACTCGCCTACCAAATGATCGAAAAATTGAAAATGAAAGGAGCAGATGAACGTTAATTCCTATGAAATTTTGTTGGTGGCGTGTGAATAAGGAATGAAATAAAATTAAATATTAAATCAAGCAAAGCGTCGAATATCGCTTTAGAAATAGAAATAGATGTAGCATTTTAAGAAAACATTTCTAACAAAGATTTTTTTGCTTTAATAAATAAAAATGATACGTAAGCGTAACATTGGTTTAAACGAACTTATTATTTATGTAACTACCTATATAAAATAAAATAAATATTAATTATGTACTCATTGGAATAAAAGACATGTAAATGATGACTGTATTGTATGCTATGTACTATCAAACAATAATTCTTCCAAATAAAACTTTTAGACTTTTATTTTCGTCTTCTTGTGACGTCGTTTACGATATTATTGTTAGTAATTATGTAATTTGTTATTGGTAAAAGAATATAAAACTATTTCATTGTAACCAAAATGTTTTATATACTAATTTTAAATGTAAATCTGTGCGGTTCTTTCCTCAAAAGACATAGACAAAATCTAAATGGTCCAATTTATCTGGACTTTAAAATTGAACCTCTGTGTTTGTTTCTGTGTTTCTTCTCAGAGTAGTGCGCAGGGGAACATTAGTTTTTTAAATAATGACTTGTATAACTGTTTGTATAAACCTACTTGCAAAAATAAACTTAATTATAGTCATATGGACTCATGCGTGGCTTACCTACCATTCGAAACACATGACACGCACTGTTTGATACCTACGTGATAAGAAAAAATAATATAATATTGAAACTGTCCATATCATTCTTTGACTAATACGTAGTAACTTCAGCAAACACTAAACTAATACCTAAATAATATTAAATTGCTATTGAGATAAAAATAGATACAATATTTTAGTAGCTTATATTATCAGTCACACACAACAAAACATTTATTACTTATATAATGTTAATATAAATTATGAATATAATATCATTCAACAGGTAAAGGACACTAGTATAGCTAGTACAGTTAACCGCACGTGTATGGTTACAATTTGAGTCGTAGGGATGAGGCGTATTTGTCGTAACAGATATTTAAAATTATCAATTTTATTATTTCTACACAGCTGTTACTGGAAAACTGTAACCGTGGCTCACACGGCTGTTACTGTTAATTCATATAACAGCGACCCACCCAATCAGTCATTTCACAGACCAATTTCACCAATTTTTACCAACAGCACCACTTGTCAACGTCATTCTAATGCCAAAATATATTTGTACAGTTGTAGCACTCTTTTAGGTTAGTATTCAGTAATATTATTATATGGTCGACGCGACGCACGTGACCTTGAGTACACGAAACAAACATCAGACAAAAAACTACGTATCGGACGTCTCAGTCGCTCGTAGACGAGGTTCGGACGGACGCGTTCGCGTGGCATTCGGCAGTATCGCGTCAGTCGCCGACTACGTAGGTCGCTGATACGTGTCGTGAAAATGATGATCGATGAAGGAAAGCTAATCGAAAACGTTCGTGCTCACAAATGTTTATATAATCCTACGGTTTACGAGTACAAACTTGTCCACGCTAGGCAAGCAGCGTGGCAAGAAATATCGCGTAACTTGAAAGCGTCAGGTGAGTGAATATTAGATACTTTATCGGTGTTTATTTTTACACGAGTACGGTACGAGAAAGCCAAACTTCTACCGGAGTTCCGAACGTGCGCCAAAGAAGGAAAAAACTGTTTGATCGGCTGGTAAGGTGCCGAAACAGAGCCCTTTTGCTCTTATTTCCTGAAACTCAAGGTAGCTATCGTCTTTTCATAATTGGAACAGGCGATCTGTTAGAGGAGACCCGAGGATTCTATAGTAACTGGGAGGTAAATTTGTTTTAATTTTGAAGGGTAGGCCCGTATGCCTACACGGTCAAATGCTTTTTATCTAAGAATGCAGAAGTGCAATATTTTCCTAGCTTAAATGGTTGTCCTTGACAATTCAAAAGTGCCTGTAAATGGAAAATTAAAAAAAAAAATGAGTTTGAGTTTGTCGTATTTTATTGTACACTCTTTGGACCTGCTCTATTGTGGAATGCGTGACACGGAACTCACGATTAGAATATTATTTCCGAGAATTTTATCAAACTCACGACAATCATTCCAATTTATACTTTATGACGATGAGATAAGAGTTACATTGCAATGACTTACAAATGGTTTTACGTTATTCTTTGATCGATTCGTCTCAGGACAGGCAATTTAATTTGTGGAATTTATTTAGATACTTCTGCTCTCTAAACGGTAAAGAAAAACATTACTTATAACCTTTGAAGATTGCCATATCAACCATGCGTGGAATATGGTCCGCTCCCTCTCACAGATAGGAGACCTGTGTTCTAGCAGTAGGAACGGTATAGGCTGATTATAAGCTATAAGGAACGTTATAGGTTGATTATACAACATTATTTTTTGTTCATGCTAAACCCGAAAAGGGGTCTTTGGGTTTAGCATAAACAAAAAATAATGTTGTATAGCTAAGTAGGTACTGTAGAACTCCGAGGTGAGCCTACGGTACCGGCACTAATAAAACACCATGTTACGATAGTAATGAGTAATTATTCCTATGAATGGGCTACGTATTTCATATTATTTTATATTAATCTTCTGGCTCCCGCCTTGACATCTCACGGGGCCCCCCTCGTGTCTCTTTTTTTACCTATTCTAAATATAAATCTAATGCTTGTCTGCTAAACATGCCAGCAACTTAAAAGCACTAAGGTTTTAATCCAAACCATGCAGAGTAAAGCCTCTACATCAGCTACGCCCCTACTGGATAAAATAGGGCTAACGTAGTGTCCAGTTTTATCCATTTCAGACAAACATTAAATTGACCTACCTAAACCTTTAAGAAGAATTACCTAACACCAGAAACAACATTTACAATATGAGGTCTGCCTTTTGCAAAAGACGGCTTAAGTCAGGACGAACGAATCATATCATGACAAGTGTCAATCACGTTAAATATTATTATGTGCCAATGTGCACCCACACAAACTAACTTCGTCATGCTTAAACCTCGTCACATCAAAACTGGCGAAAAAGATGCGACACAGCCTCCTAACAAGTTAATAAATCGACATGGCAAATCACATCAGCCCAGAAGGGGTTAAATATACTAAGATCTCACACAACAATGGTTTAAACTTCAACGAACGTTATGACGTCAGAGGAAGCGAAAATCAGAACTGCAAGAAATCAACTGCACCTAACTCATGAACCCACTCCAAAGGTAAAAACTTCGAAAAATCATGACTTAAAAGTCTAGACCCTGAATCTTCCTACTGGTCCATATTGACCGAACTGTTGATCCTCAAACATCAGCAGAAACCAATTGTGTCAAACAAACACACCTTGCAAAGACTATGTCCCGTTAGCAAAGTTGGTCTCAGCCTAGACCAATATCATCCCCCCCTTCGAGAAGGATAACAGTTCTCAAAAAAAAAATTAAAATCTTAATAAAACCTTGGAGCGTGTTCTATAATTAGAAAAAAAAAGATGATGTCGGTGTAATCGACATCTTTTCTTCTTCCTCCGTTCGCCATAATCATCAGAATATGAAACAAAATTAAGTTATTAATACATCATGTTCTGCCAAAATGAAAATAATGCTGAGACATGATGGAATGAGAATAATAAGTTCAAAAAATTACACAATCCTTAAAATACATAGTTCCCATCTATTTATGTCAATAGACATGCTTCTGAAAATTCTTTTTAACATTATAATATAATACAAAATAAAATTCCTTTTACCCAAATGACGCCGTGGGCTTCTATGTAATCTAGCCTCTAATTTAAGACTTCCTTTAGTTATTCGCCTGAACTTGTTGCTAACACCTAACCGAATAGGAAATAAGTTCTTTGTGACCTTATGAACTGTCTTTTGTATTAAAACCTTTCGAACTCGAAAGTTATGCTTAACTATCACCTTCGAGGTTCGAAATTGAAGACTCAGCACACCTTCATCTAACTCTAAATTATCGTTCAATATACGAACGTCATCAAACCGTAATACTGAATTACAAGCCTTTTGTTCTATCTCAACAGCTAACGAGAGATGATCTTTCCCAATTACTTCGGTCCCAAACATAAGATGAGCATTTTCCTGTGTCTCGGTGAATTCCGTACCAACATCAACCATATATTTTTGATCATCAACGAAGTTGTGTTTAATTAATATTATTATTTATAATAATAAATATAATTAATATTATATATATTATTATTAATTGTGAAAATAATTTTGTGTGCTTTTCCCTACTTTGAGCACTTGTCAAATAGGCAAAATAACTACATTCATAAGTTGAATAATTACATGCATTTTTTGGTTAGTCACCATAGTGACAAGTTTATATTTTTTGACACCAACATTTTTGTTGATAAGCTTAGATCGACTAGGGATACTGTGTATCTGCCCATTAGTTTTAGACGTCAAATAGCTAGGCTATTAGCTTTTAATATTAACCCAGACATAATTAGTATGTCGAAGTCATGTAGCACCACAATTAGTAATAGTACTAATGATAAGGTGGTTCAAATTAGTACTTTAAACTAGTTTGTAAGACAACAGAAGGTACCAATAACAGTTTAGTTACACTTAATAAAAAAAAGGTATTTTCTAGCACTAACAAAGTTAACTGCACAAAAGGGGCTAAGCAGAAATCCTTGAAATTATTTCATCAAAATATTCAAGGTTTTTCTTCCAAACAATTGGAAATTGAATTATTTTTAGAAAAAACAATGTTTGACATTATTTGTTTAACTGAGCATTGGTTAAAAGACTATGAAATGTTAATTAATTTTGAGAATTACAGTGTGGCCAGTTGTTTTAACCGAAAATCAATGCTGCGTGGTGGTTCACTAATCTTAATTAAAAGTAGTATTAAATCAAAAACCCGGAAAGACATAGTTGAACTATCGGTTGAACATAGCATTGAGCTGTCTTGTGTTGAGCTGGACAAGCATGTCATAGTGTGCGTTTACAGACCCCCAAATTATCAAAACTACTCTATATTTGAGTCAGTAATGGAAGATGTTTTGTCAAAACTTGCAACTGGGAATAAATCGGTAATTATCTGCGGGGACTTTAATATTAACATTTTAGAAAATAATTCTAATACCAGTAGATTATTAAATTTGTTTAAATCCTTCAATTTGTCAAATGTGTTTGTAGATCCAACCCGAATAACTACGACTACTGCTACATGTATTGATAATGTGTTTTGTTGCTGCGACTATTTAGATAAAGCCATCGTTAATTATCTCCCTTCTGATCACAGTGGGCAAACCGTAACTTTTGAGTCCAACTTACCAATACAAAAAGTGCAGATTCAATTCAGACCAGTAACAGCTGTTAATTTAAATAAATTTAATAGCACTTTAGTTCGTAAATTAAGTAATCAGGACCTTTCAATAAACAATGTAAATTTTTTGTATAAAGAATTCTTTTCGGTAGTCCAAACCGAGTTCAATAATACTTTTAAGAAAAACACTAAAACTATCAGCTCTAAGTTTTTATTTAGTGATTGGGCAACTAAAGGACTCAGAAAAAGTAGGGAAAGACTTTTCGAGCTGTATGGTCTTAAGCCTTATATTAACACAGAAACTTTTAATAAGTATGTTGCTACTTATTCTAGAACTTTTAAGAGCACTTGTAGGGCAGCTAAAGCCTTATACATTAGCAACAAAGTTAAATCAGCAGACAATAAAATACAGACGGTTTGGAAAATTATCAATAATGAAACGAATAGGAAAAAAAAGCATAATTCCGATTACACACTGGAGACGTCAGGTGGCGGTCTCATTTGCGACAGCAAAGATGTTGCTCAAGAATTTGTACATTTCTTTACCAGTATCCCACTTAAAACTACTGAAACCTTAAACTCCTCGCCATCGCTCTCTTTTGATTTAGTAAGGGCGAACGTTTCAGCCTGCCCGATTGAATTTAACTTTAAGCATATTAACCCCGTAACAGTAATAAAAGCTTTTAAGCAAATCAAGATCAAACTGACCGAGGATCTTTGGGGAATGTCCATTAAAGTCTGCACCTCCATAATTGAAACCATAGCGCCTTACTTAGCCTTAATATTTAATTTGTGTGTGGATCAAGGAGTCTTCCCGGATTTAATGAAATACAGTAAGGTAATACCACTTTTCAAATCCGGGGACAGTAAAGACACTAATAATTATAGACCCGTATCCGTGCTGCCGGTTTTCAGCAAGGTGTTTGAAAAGGTAATGCTGAATCAAATGCTCAATCATTTTAACACAAATAAAATCCTTCACGACCAACAGTATGGTTTCACCAAAGGGCGTTGTACGACCGACGCAGGTGTAACCTTATTAAGACACATTTTTAACGCGTGGGAAGAGGCCCAAGACGCCATAGGAATCTTTTGTGACCTCTCCAAGGCATTTGATTGCGTCGATCACGAAACCTTACTCTTGAAACTTGAGCATTACGGACTTGGAAAACTTGCGCTCAGTTTAGTAAAATCTTATTTAAATGATAGACAACAGCAAGTTCAAATAAACGGTATCAACTCACTAGGTTTAAAAGTAAAAATGGGTGTTCCACAAGGCTCGATTTTGGGTCCTTTCCTCTTTTTAGTGTACATTAATGATCTACTACATTTATTAAAAAATCAGCCACACATGGTATTATTTGCTGACGATACTTCCTTAATTTTTAAGGTAGATAGACGTGCTACAAATTTTGACGAAGTAAATAACGCCCTACTGCAGGTCCAAAATTGGTTCACTGCTAATAATTTAGTATTAAATGGAAAAAAAACGAAGTGCATAAAATTTTCTTTACCAAACGTCAAAAATAGGGATTGCGTGATTATATTGAATCAAGAGAAACTAGAATTCGTCGATAAAACTGTTTTCCTGGGGATCACGCTCGACTCAAGGCTACAATGGGGTTCTCATTTAACATCTCTTGCAGGACGGCTAAGTTCAGCAGCATATGCTGTCAGAAAAATCCGTCAATTTACTGATGTAGATACCGCGAGGCTAGTCTATTTTAGTTACTTTCATAGCATCATGTCTTACGGTATTTTACTATGGGGACGGGCTGCAGACATCGAGTCTATCTTTATTCTGCAGAAAAGAGCGATTAGAGCCATTTATAATCTCCGCAGGCGCGATTCTTTAAGGGAACTGTTTAAGGATATTAACATCATGACGGTAGCTTGTCAATATATCTATGAAAACATCATGCACGTAAGAAAAAATTTACATCTTTTTAGTAAAAGAGGTGATAGACATAACTATAGTACTAGAAATAGGGACCTATTAGTACAACCAGGTTTCAGACTGGCAAAAGTAGACTCATCTTTCATGGGGTACTGTTTAAAATGTTACAATAAAATTCCTCCCCACATACTTCAACTGAACGAGACGAAATTTAAAACTTGTATAAAACGCACACTATGCAGGCAGGCATATTATAAGTTGGAGGATTACATTTCTGATAAAAATGCTTGGCTTAATGCTGGTCCTGCTCCACAACCACAACTAACTAATTAACATTCGAAAATAATGTTGGAGCTGCTGAAGATTGAAGACCATCTTTGCATTGTATAAACTCAATTTCCTTTGTATTATATAACTGCATAGCACAGGTGTGAGTACTATGTACTATAGAGCCATTTACCGGGTAATTTGTCTTTAATTGACTTGAATGTGCCCTGGCGGCTGGGAATCTCATGCTCACTCAAATGTCTCGCTGATGGTGGCGCGTGTGTTGGATCATTTAGCTCCCTTCAAAATGGTTGAGCTGAATGGTGCTGATCCATGCGTCATGTTCGTGAACGGGCGCCGTCAGTTGTGACTGGTCATCTCTTAGCTGCCATGGCTTATTTTAATTTTTGATTTGTTTTTATGTTATAATTGCGGACGCTTTTAACGTGCTTTCTACATTGTTCTCACATGTATAATTTCAACTTAAATGATGTAAGCAATATTTTGTAACAATATTTTGATTTAAAAGAGTGTCCGTGGAGTTTCTTGCCCGTTCTTCTCCATAGGTACCTACTACGCTTTGGAATGGGCAACTAGCTTCATATTTCTGACTGACCGACTCCTTGACAATTCAAAAGTGCCTGTAAATGGTTTAATTGAAATAAATGCTTTGAGTTTGAGTTTGAGTTTGAGAATTATTTCCTCATCGCGATCACTATTCTCTCCTGTTATGGACACCTCTTGATGTTCTGTAACATAGCTAATAGATTTAATGAAAGGACTGGACTGACCCGATTCGTTAATTTCCTCTGTGTGTTCACTCTCGAACACTTCAACCGACTCCTCCTCTATATTGGCAGTGCTGCACCCTTGGCAGCTGTGCTCGTCATCAAACTCATCATCAACATTACTGCCTTCTTGGCAGCCATCTTCAACATCCAACAAGTCGTCTTGTATTTCGCTAGAAAATAAATTATCATCATTATCTGTGGTCGCGCTCTCTTCCTGTCGGTCTTCTTCAGATACACCTTGTGTGATCTCTGCTTCTTGCGCCCTGTGCAAGTCTTTGTGGCATTTGCACGGAAATTCCGCCCATAGCGCGTCACACATTGACTTGAAACTCATACCCTCATGGTATGTATAGTTAAAAAAAATTCTTGCAGGGCCCATAAGACATGCCCCTATTATTAGCGCCCAATCGCTTTCTTGCCATTCATTATAGGCAGCAACACTCCTGAACTCATTTATAAATTCTTCTAGACACACGCCATTGAATCCAGAAAAGAACAGCATTTTCATGAAAAAAAATAATAATAAAAACCACTTAGCTTTCTCAACTTCAGCGTTAATGCGCTCGATCCAACGCACATCTATGATAGGCCTCGCCTTATCACTTATTTAAATGCTGTAGGGGATACTCTTCTTCGCCCAATTACTAACTCTCTGAAAAAACTTTCGATGGGTGTCAGCGGCGGCGCCTCCACCAAATGTAGAACTTCGAGGTGAGCCTACGGTACCGGCACTAATAAAACACCATGTTACGATAGTAATGAGTAATTATTCCTATGAATGGGCTACGTATTTCATATTATTTTATATTAATCTTCTGGCTCCCGCCTTGACATCTCACGGGGCCCCCCTCGTGTCTCTTTTTTTACCTATTCTAAATATAAATCTAATGCTTGTCTGCTAAACATGCCTAAGGTTTTAATCCAAACCATGCAGAGTAAAGCCTCTACAGTACCTATATGCTTAATAAAATGATGGTCTTCTTCAGTTCCAGATTGCAGAGCAAAATGGCATCAATTGCGTAATGCTTTCTTGCATGCGTTAACCAGACGAAAGTCAACAACCGATCATGTATCGAAAAATTTTAGGAAGTGGAAATATGAAGACGAAATTAAATTTGTATTACCATTCATGTCACAAGGCATATGGGATGTAGGTTCAAATTCATCGTCGTTAATTTCGGTAGTAACTGAAATTAACGACTCGGACGAAGATTTGTCTGAAACACAATATATTGATGAGTCTACAAATGGAGAACACACGCCGGAGAGAAACAAACGGAAAGAAGAGTATCACGAAGAGTTGTCGCAGGTATACAAAGAAAAAAGGCAGTGTATAGAAGTACAAGAAGATGAGATTAATATAGTTGACACAAGTCACACAGCAGAGAATAACACAAAGAAAGTTGACTTTCACGAAGAGATGTTTAATATAATAAAAGAAAAAATGCAAAGAAAAAAAATAGATAAAGATGAGATTGATTTGTTATTTGAAAGTTTAGCAAAAGCAGTAAAGCAGTTACCAAAATCAGAACAAGTAAAAGTGAAAACTGGTGTTACAAAAATAGTATATGAAGCTCAAATGCGCTGTGAAAGACAATAAAGTTCTGAATCCCTTAAATTTTTTGAAAAAGAATGTTTTTTCTTAAATTTGCCTCTCCTATCACCTCGCCTGAAATATAAATGCTCCTCCTTAGCATACTTGCCTACCAAAGATGTGCGTGGAATCTGAGGGACGCAAGGAGGCGTAGCCGAGCTGTGTGACTGTTTCCGCCAAAGCTGTAAAGATGGAGAGTGGTGCTAAGATGCTTAGCGGACTCTGCTGTGTGGAAGCGGTGTTTCGAGGGATGTGCACGATACCCACCAATAGGATAAATCCATTTGCCTAGCCTCGCACAGCGTAGCTCTGTTTGAATAGGGCTTGGAAGAGGTAAGATCTTGCACAATGTACATATAAAACAAATGATATGAGAAATGTGTGCGACTGTCTGTCGCTATAGGTCACGTCCATGACTACTTTTCTTAATGGTGACCACCAACAACCACAATGGCCATTCCAGTTACTAGAATGTATATAGGGGCCAATTTCTCGAACGAAAATGATCGCAAAATTAATGTGACTTTAGCTTCGAAAGATATAAAAAAAACTACATGACGCTCACTAGCCCAAAGCCTTGAAAGCGTAAAGAGCTCGTAAGTTCTCTTCACGTCTTTTTATCTGAAAGAAAATAGATATAATCTTCTAACATATAACCATGATATTATGATGAGCAATACTGTTAGAAGAGTAGAGCGATGCCTCATAAGTCCGTTGCGTTGCGTTGTCGGAACGAATCAACGTATTGTATGCCACACCTGCGTTGCAACAACACACGACGTCGCAGCGCAAGAGGACGACTCACGCCTCTATAGCAGTGGAACACTGTCCGTTGTCGCACCGGAGCTCTGATAGCGCAGCGCATCACCCTCCCCCGCTACGTCTCTCGTCGTGACGACGGCGAGGCAACGCTTTAATGTGGCATGTCATTTAAGATATATGGAAAAAGACGCAGCGTTGACGCTACGACGTGGCAACGCAACGCAACGCACTAATGAGGCAGAGCTCTTAAAGGAAAATTAAAGACTCAGTGATTTAATTAATTATCCCTTAATAAAAGATCTTTTGAAAATTTACAAAGAATACTTAGGAATTTGGTTCCAATGATCAAATTCAAGTATTTTTAAAAGTACTATTTAATAGTAAAAAAAACCAAAGTTAACTGAGAAACGAAGATTAAAGTATGAGAAGAAAGGAGATTATAATATGCGGTGTAGTTCAAAATGTATGAAAACCTAGAGAAAAAAGTTGAAGTCACTGCGGAGAAGCAATATGCCTTTTGAACAGTCATTAAATAAGTTACACTTCTGTAGTTTTTCTGTCGATTCTATTAGGTAAATAAATTAATTCGCTGTATATTTTTGGGTACTAGAAGACGCTTGACGTCGACTTCGTGCACACCGCTCATATGCGAATAATATTTACTAGAAATAATATAATTTTAACGTAAAATGTCTACTATAGTATTTCGTTTTAAACCTCGATTTAGGAAGTCAGGTTTAAGTGTGTGTGTAAGAGAAAAAAGTGTATGGAGTAGTGATAGGTTGGTTTCTTCTCCTTGCAAGGATATTGAGATTCCGAAGTTGACTGTGGACCAGTACATATTCAGGAATTTGGATAAATGGGCGAGTAAAACTGCTGCGGTGAGTACCTACCGACTGTCGTTTCGTCTAGGACTAGGAGAAATTTTTGAGTAAGTACTCATTTATAATTACTGTGCAAAATCAAGGTTGGAACTAAATAAACTTACCTTGTAACAATTTCTGCTAGTTAACTTTTAATTAAATCAATGTTTGTACTACTTATTCGATATTATGCCAAAAAAAAAACAACATACATCATGTCGAAAATAGAATCTCCTCCTTTTAAGAAGTCTGTTAAAAAAAGGAATCGTAAGGCTTTTGCAGTGCCTTAACATTTCTTATGATTTCAAAAATCTTATGAAGTAACATATTTGAGAATTAACTAAAAAGTTGGTAATACTCGTATGTAATAGTACTTAATTCATTTATTATTTCATTTAAATATGGTGTGAGGTAGCTTAGCAACCGATCATTTTTACTATCTCGTCACAATCATATTATCGTTGGCGGTTTTGGTTCGATCAAAGTTCAGTGTACTTTAAACGAGTTTGTTTATTTATATACTTGCTCATACCGATATGAGTGATAACATATAACAGTCTTAAGTAGGTATCTTAACATACTTTACGAATAATATTGTATGCAAATGTAAAATAAAAGGGCAGACATGCAATTTAATGATACACGGTCAAACGCGCAACCATGGGGCCAATTCTACTAATTTATAAACGTGTCAGTGGTCTCAAAATGACGAGTTTTTGACAGATTTTGTATGGCATATCTGTCAAAAACTGATCATTGTGAGACTTCTGACACTAGTAATGGCAATTAATGCTAGTTTTCATTAATTTCATTTCATATGATTTCTTGAGTCTTAGCATGATAATTGCTTTTGCTAACCTAATTGCTAATGACAATAATTCATGATAATGGAGTATGTAATGAAGTATGTGTATATTTCTGTCTGACGTATGATAGTTGATAGTATGAAAAAGTACGAACTTACGAAGCGAAGCGAAATGAACATTCACATACTAACAATGAATGCGAATGCTAATTAATCCATTACTAACTGACACGTTTGTAAAGTAGTAGACTTGGCCCCCAGTAGGGGTCGCGTTCACTATGTCGTATGTACGTAGTATCTCTAAGTAGTCTGTGGTCGTATGTCACTTTTTGTTACCGTGCATTTGCACTGGCGAAACATTTAAGATAAAACATTGAAATCTCAAGGCCAAAAATGATATGGAACATTGACAGAAAATAGAGATTTTTAACATGATTTGTCTTGAATGTTTCGCCAGTGCAAACGCACGATACGAAAATCGGAAAGACCACCAAAGAGTAGATTATTGCCCGATTCCTATAATTTACGAACACGAATATATTTTTTTTTGTTATTGGTTAATATTAAGACTCTTGTATCTTTACCAATAATGAAGCAAAGACGTCATAGCTTTGCAAAGTAAACCCTCCCATATGAAAGTAGCTATCCCAGGTAATATAATATGCCCAGTTTGGCGATCAAAAATGTTACTATTGGTAAGCAAAACGATTCGTTTATTGTATACACCTCCAACTGTCACTAACAACTCTAACGAGACACAATAACATTTCAATTGTTATCGGCCTTCTAAAGGCCAATCAAATAGTTGCATGAGCGGAGGAACCGAGCAATAATGAACGCTACGATCGGGCTTGGGTACATATGCTGCTGTGAAAAAATCGCGCTGTCAAAGTTAAACAATACCTTTCAATACCTGCTGTTCACCGAACCCGCAATTGGTGACGGGCGTGCATAGTCAGATTTATGATCGTGAATAAAGCAAAACTGTTAAAGAAGTTATGTAGGTGCATACCTTTTGTAAGGATCGCAGCCTCATACCAAAAAAAAACCAAGACAGAGCACCGCGAACCATACAGTGAAGCATACCAAAACTACACATTCGCTCTGTGCATCCACGCTCACAGTGTACACACTTCACTGTTGACGGTGCTCTGTCTTGGTTGTTTATTTAGTCTGAGATTGCAGCAAGTTGCGTTCTGTAATTTTCTTAGCAAAAAGGCGTGACTTAAGTAACCGACTTATACTGAAGAATTGCCAAACTTAAGTGGCAGTGGGCAGGCACATTGATCGCAGAACAGATGGCAGATAGGGCCAAAAAGTTCTGGAGTTGCGACCGTGTCCGGTACACGTAGCGTTGGAAGGCCTATCACAAGGTGGACCGATGACCTTGTGAAGGCCGCAGGAATCCAATGAATGCGAGAAGCACAGAACCGGTCGAAGTGACGGTGCTTGGGAGGCCTATGTCCAGCAGTAGACGTCTTCAGGCTGAAATGATGATGATGATGACTGCGATGGGAATCTTTTAGAAAATAATAATTATTTTATTGTTAACTCTAACATTTGTTATAAAAAACGTTTGTTTTATAATCAATTGTTTTTCTAGGTCTGTGGACATACAAACAGAAGTTACACGTACGAGCAAGTATACAAGAAATCAAGAATATTTGCCGCGAATTTGAGAAGACAGTTCAAAATAAAAGATGGCGACACTATCGCCGTTTTGTTACCGAATGTTCCAGAGTACCCTATTATCACCTTCGGCATACTTGCTGCCGGTGGCGTAGTAACAACTATGAACCCTGTTTATACTGCGTGTAAGTACATTATTGTTCTGATTAATAAAAACCGCCCAAAGGCGAGTCGGAGTCGCACACGAGGGGTTTTGTAGTACCGTACAATAATTAGCAAAAAACGCCGAAAAAAATAATTTTTTTTTTAGGGTAACCCCATAGAGGACTGTGGGCAAAATACACCCAGCTCCGTCACAGTAAAACCACTGTAGTTATGAATACATTAATTTTCCCTTTACTCAGGCCAAGGCGCATCAAAATAATGTCCCAGGGTTATTCAGTTCCAATAATGTTAGGTTACTAGTGACCTGCCCCCTGCTTCTTCACGGTTTTTACGACCTGACAAAATATTGAGATTTCTTAATAATAATTATATTAGTAAGTTTGATATTAAAGTCTTCACCATAATAGAAACAGTCGCCTGTTAGATCTATACATATCATTTCTTGTCTTTCTCTATCACCGCGTTGTTCTTTTAAACTACGCAATGGATTTTGAAGCGGATTTCAACATCATTTAGAGAATTTATTCCGAAAGGTTTGTAAACTAACATAATATAAGAAATCTCGATGTTTTGTCAAGTCGTAAAAACCGTGCGAATAATACATTATATCAATGTAAGACCAAAGTCCATGATTCGTTAGTACCTAACTATTAAAAGTTAGGAACTTATTAATTTTAAAAGAGTCAAAAATTATAAATTTCAAAGTGTTATTTATAAATGAGTATACCTTCTATGCTTTTTGCATTAGTAATAATTATTGTGTCACTAATGCAAAATAATAAATGCGTTAAAACATTTTTAGCATAGCGTGCTGAAAAAACTTCATCAAATGCCAATGAATTGAATACACTATCGTGCCGTCAACACGAGGAAGAAGAATGATATTAATAAAAAACACTATAACATTCCTCGAATTGAATTTTCAGATGAAATAGAAAGACAAATCCTTCTATCAGATACAACACTCATCGTCACAAATGAAGACCTAGTACCAACAGTGAAAGAAGCTCTAAAACTGGCAAAGAAAGACTTTCCAATAATATCACTGAATATGACCCAGAGTTTACCAGAAGGAACCATTTCTTACAAAGAATTAGTTGAAGATAACCACACAGACCTTAGTGTGCTGAATGACGTTAGAAGAAATTATGATGACGTAGCATTTTTGCCATATTCTAGTGGAACTACAGGACTTCCAAAAGGAGTGCAATTGACACATATGAATGTTGTATCGAATTGTGAACAACAGAACACGGAGTTCAGACAATATGAGTATACTACTGGTACGTTTTTAGTATATTAGACCTGGGGGGCAAATCTACTAAATTACAAACGTGTCAGTGGTCTCACAATGATCAGTTTTTGACAGATACTCGTATGCCATACAAAATCTATCAAAAACTCATCATTGCGAGACCACTGACACGTTTGTAAATTTACTTATTTTTTTAATTAGTAGACTTGGCCCTCTGGGGGCCTAAAACAGCCACATTAGCAATTCCTCTAAAAGAAATTCATTTCCTGAATTTCCAGCTGTCATTAGCAATTTCTCTAATTTGACACAAGAGCAATTATTATTCATAATGTGTGGACCATTATACGAATCTCCATAGAAAACTGTCACAGATGAATTATTTCGTAATATGAATCGCACGTAGATCATAATAATATTATGAATTGTCATTTTGTGACATTTTACGATAATTCATAATATTTTCCTATTATGATGTTGCCAAAGTGGCTGGTTTAAGCCCCCTGCTGGGTCCTATGTTACCTACCAAAGTGTAAGGGTCATCGACGCGATGAATTCAGTACATGATCCTACACCCAACCGTGTTGAAGGTTATCGTCGGTAAAAAAAAATATATATACTAGCTGCACCCCACGGTTTCACCCACGTAAGCCTCGATCCCGTGGGAATAGATTATATATATATATGATATATGGATTTTTAAAAGATAATAATTATTATATCTACAAACAGGATGATTACTGAGTTGATGGTAAAAAGGCGAGCTAACTGCTATCTATCGTTACTTTCACAAATCACCCGAATTCGACTTTAAATGTTTATTATGGTCGTACATTATTTTCATTTATACATTCCAGAAACGAATCAAGACAGCACATTAGCAGTATTACCCCTGTTCCACTCCTATGGTCTTAGCATCTGTATGCTGCACAAGATGTCTGCTGGCTTGAGGCTGGTGACTCTGCCGAAGTTTCAACCAGACATGTTTCTGAATGCATTACTGACACATAGGCTGCGGTTGCTGTACTTGGCACCACCTATGGGTAATTTTTTATAATATTTTTATTCTGTAAAATAATAGACGAAATATCGAAATAGATTTCGTGATGGCCCTGTGGTAAAAGCCTCACCTCTCTCTCATGAGGTTCTGGGCAATGTGACCTGTTCAATTGATATGTACTTTCTGAGATAGTCTTGAGTATTACTGACATCTATGAAGAAAAAATATCGTGAGAAAACGGATTTATTTAGGATACAAATACTTCAAAACCATAGAGATATAATATTATATAGAGTGCGCGTATTGCATAAATCGCTTAGTGCGCATAGTAGACAAGTGACCTATAGATTAGTGTTGGGTAGGACATACAAGAGGCACTTCAAATGTCTCATACAAAATGATTGACTGTCCCAACACCTCAAAATACCATTTCGTAGCACTTCACTGTGACATACAAATAAATGAATATCGAACTGACAAGTTTGTGAGTGTGGTGAGGAAAGTTGTGTTGTTCAAACCGGTGTCTACTGTTCATAGTTTGTTGCGCGCACTCTATACTATAATTATATCTCTATGTTTAAAGCTCTCTGATTGTGATTGATACTGTTTTACGCAATAAGGGTGCTGTTCTATGCTCTATCTTCTCTCGCTATTGTTTTTACCAGACTGCGGCAAGGCTCAAAAGTTTTCAACTTAATTATGATGGATATGAAAATAACTTCTACCATTTTCATTTCTTTTCAGTGTTGTTCCTCGGATCATATCCTCAAGTCACTGCGAAGCACTTGGAAAACATCACTAGCGTGACGTCCGGAGCTGCACCCTTGCCTTCCGCAGATATCAATAGGCTTTTCGAAAAAGCACAGGTACTTATTAAATTAAAATTATTCACAGTCATTCAACTTCAAAATGATCAATCAATCTGCCTAGCCTTTTCCCAACTATATTGGGGTCGGCTTCCAGTCTAAACGGATGCAGCGGAATACCAGTATTTTACATGGAGCGACTGCCTATCTGACCTCCACAACCCAGTAACTGGGCAGCTTCAAAATGATCAAACCATCTAAACAAACCTTTTGAGGTATTCACAAGAGGCGGACATCCTAGCTAGATGGCATGTGCAGTCACAGCCTACACAGTCATATATATCACTTCCTACGCCAAGTAATTTTCTTTGCAATCTCTAAAAAAAAATCTATTTCATAAATAGTATAGTTTCGATAATTCTATATTATGTTCGTGACACCACCATGCTATATCGATCAATGCTTGAGGAGAAAATTGCGTTTTAATATTGCATAAGTGTTACGACCTTGTAAAGGCTGTCAGGAATCCACTGGATACGGGAAGCACAGAACTGCTCAACATAGGCCACCCCAAGCACCGCCACGTGCTTGGGGGAGGCCTGTCGAGCAGAGGTCGTCTTGCGGCTGAAATGATGAAGTTTAACGTATAATGCTTATACAGTATAATTACAGACCTTATTGTTGATGGCCTTCAAACGGTGGTCCGAATTACCTACATACAGTACACGCGATCGGCACTCGTGTATGAAATGACTAGATGATGTATGAACGGGGGCGAAGCAAAAGAAGCACATAATAATAACATGTAAGAATCGTAGCAGGTTTCATTCTTTAGTTTCTGCCTACTCCTATGGGAAAAAGCGTGAGTTCTCAGTTGTAATAAACAACGATTATTCGGTCGAAATGCAGGACCGAATAGTCGTTGTTTATCTTTTTGTATCGGTAAATATTCCACTAGCCACTGTAGATACTGTTTAATAGGGGGTCATTAAAATTTAAATGAGGTTATTAAACGGGTCAACCGTTTAATAACCTCATAATAAACAATAGCTGTTAGCAGTTCAGAATTTATTGTAGAATGGACAGAATTATTGATAAGCACTCTTTACTGTTTGTGATACCTTGCCTCGCGTTGTAACAAAAGCGATCGCGTTCGGAAAACCGGAAGGCACCCTCAGGCTCTTTGTACACACACGTTTTTCTTGCCGTGAAAAACTACGGTTTATACGCCGTGTGTAGGCACGGTCGTCAGAATTGTATGGATCACGATATGGAAGCTTGTTGACAGACACGTTTCTTTCTACGGCGCGGTTTATACGCTGTACCGTAAAGAAACCGTGCCGTGTACAAAGGGACTCAGGTGCGTACACGCGTTCGGGTTTGCCGAACAAAAAACGATCGCTTTGGTAAAGACGCGGTGTTATTCTAGCCACTAACATTTTCTGTTTTAGCGTGATATCCAGTTCTGCCAAGGTTACGGCTTGACAGAGGCATCTCCTCTGGTCAGTCTAACCCCTCTGGGTCAGAAAACGTACGAGGACGTCGGGTATGCACTGCCGAACTTAACGATGAGGATTGTGGATGGAAACACGAAGAATTTAGGACCTGGTGAGGTAAGGGTTCAGAATTTTTTTTCTTTTGATGTTGATTGGATTTCATTTGCTGAAATTAATGAAACCTTTTTTATAACCCGTAAATGCATGGAAAAAAACAATGTCCTACACCCTTGCAGCTATGGAAATACATATAGTTCAGTTAATTTGTTCCAAAACGGTTTTTTTTCTGTTAATGTTGCGTACGTACTGGACTATAGGTTTTAACCGCGTAGTACCGAAGTTCTTAAATTTCTTTTAAATGAGGTATTTAATTACCTCCCTTACTTTTTTAACCGACTTCAAAAAAGGAGGATGTTATAATGTTCGTCTTTATGTTTTTTTTTTGCTATATTTGTATCGTACCTACAATCTTATGCGGCTTTGGGTACTCGCCAATTTTTTGCGTGTGCGTTACCCCAGCAAAATAATGTCGAAAATAGTCAAAAAGCACACATTTTTTGCTGTATCTATTAATCTAAACCTATAATATTATTTCGATACTTGATAATATATTTATACTATGATACATTTCAAATTAATAACAATACAAAATTATCCCCTTTCAGGTAGGAGAACTCTTGGTGAAAGGCCCAAACGTGATGAAGGGATACCTGAAAAATCCTCAGGCCAATAGTGAAGTGTTTGTGGATGAAGAGTGGCTCAGAACAGGTGACCTGGCGAAGGTCGACGAAACTGGACTCATCACAATATCTGATAGGCTCAAGGAACTAATCAAGGTAGATTTTGTTCTGAAATTTAATTCAATCAAATCAATCAGCCTAGCCTTTTCCCAACGATGTTGAGGTCGGCTTCCAGTCTAACCGGATGCAGCTGAATACCAGTATTTTACATGGAGCGATTGCCTATCTGACCTCCACAAGCCAGTAACTGGGTAATACGATACCCTTGGTAAGACTGGTTGTCAGACTTTCGGGCTTCTGACGACCCGAAACGACTGTCAAAGATCCACGAATGACAGCCGGGACCAACGGCTTAACGTGTTTTCCGAGGCACGGAGGAGTCTCGGTATGTAAAGATGGTCACACATCCACGGACCAACCCCGGCAAGCGTAGCTTAACCTGATGGATCGACTCGTGCGGCTATTGTTCGTTATGTCGTCGCCACGAACTAAAAATATGGACTATGGAATAATAATATATACTGATCCAAAGACGCATTAGGTTAGACTAGCTAGAAGTAGAGAATACGATGGAGACGAATGGGTGAACGCCTGTAAGAAATATAAAATTATGTTTTAGACGGCCGTGCCAGCTATTACAATTTTGAGAGGCGCTTAAACATAGCATCATTAGCATCGCTCATTATAAAATCAATTTCCTGCTATACATTCATAAATTAATATTTATGATCATAATAATTATAATATAGCCATTAGCCAGGTGTCTGTAACGATCAATATTTTTATTATTAAAAATTGATTAAAATGCTATTTCTGGACCTATGCTTATTAATTGAGTCTATTTTTATATACACCAATAGAATAGAACTGATTTTTAAAAGTTATTTTGTCTTATAATGATGAAGTTATTATTTTGTTCTTACTATATCGTGAGGACAGTATTGTGGCCCAGTGGTAACAGCCGTGACTTACGAGTTGTTGTACGTCGTAGGTTCGAACCCCGACAGGTGCTTTAGTTTGTGTAAATTATTTCATCATCAATGCTCTCAAAACGGTTAGGCAAACATAGTGAGGAAACTGGCATGTCCTAGAACCAAAAATTCGAAGACATGTGACATTTACCTACCCGCACTGGGCCCGCGTGGCGGATTAAGGCTCACTCCTTCTCATCGAGAGGAGGCCTGTGTCCCAGCAGTGGGAACATTATAGGCTGATTATTAATTATAGTGTCAGACCTTTATTAATGCGTTTTTCATTAATAACATCATCATCAACCTGCCTTATGTTTATGTCCCAATTCATTTGAGTTTGTTTTCCCACACTTATAGCTGCTAGATTATTCTGGCAAGTGGCCAAAATCAGAACTAACTCCGCCATCTTGTTTTTTAATACATTTCATAAAAAAATTGCACAAATGTTTACCAACAGCGCCCCCTTTTCAATGTCATTCGAGCGCCAAAAGATGGATCCTTGTAGCACTTTACATCTCTATTGGTCCGTCATCTCAGTATAATAATAATATAATCTTTCACACCATCCAATAATCTTTGATAAGCAGTCAATTATTAAAAAAAGATGTCTCCTTTCTTTCAGGTCAAAGGCTACCAAGTCCCACCAGCTGAATTAGAAAATGTTTTAAAAGAACATCCAGCAGTATTGGATGCTGCTGTTGTTGGGGTTCCTGATGCAGCGACAGGGGAAAGACCAAGAGGGTTTATAGTGTTACAACCAGGAGCAAAGGCAAATGATGAAGAAATAATTGAGTTTGTCAGTAAAAGAGTCGCGCCATACAAGAAGATAAATCAAATCACCTTCTTGAATGAAATACCGAAGAATCCGTCCGGGAAAATTCTTAGGAAATCACTGAAAGAAGAGTATTATAAATAGAATTGGTTGTTTGTTTACATACGTTTCTAATCTCTTCTTTTTCGTGTGGTTAGTGACTAACCTGGTGTCAGAATTTTTGTGCCGCCCATGGCCCTCTGACTTGGCTTCACATGCCGTCGAGAAATGAGCTTCGACCTCTCAGGGTTTTCTGTCCTGGTGTTGTAATAAATTGGAAATACTGGTTTGATAAACTGTTTATTTTATTGATGGTCTTGTAGTTGATACGGAGGACTATTTCACCAACCAAACTATAGTCGTTTTGAACTGAGTCGTCGGGGCACTTTTTATTTTGTCATCTGTTTCTCTCGCACTCGTTAGTCTTACGAAGCTCACTAGTGATATGGGTAAAAGTGGCAACTGTTTTGTTACTGACGTTGGTAGAAATAGAAAAATCGTTTGTTGTCCAAGTTAACAGTAAGCAGGTTTACAGGTTACAATATTACCTATAGCTAGGTTACACAAATTATTATTTACCAGTGAGCCCCAAACTAGACAGTTAGTCTGTATCTTGGGACGTAGAGTATATAGCGTATAGTGGAGACTAGATAGGGGATTTCAGGTGTTGTATGGTATTTTGTTTGTGTATGTATGATGTGAGTGTGGTGTGTGGTGTAGGTATGTGAGTGTGTGTGATGACCCGACGATTCAGTTCAAAACGACTGAACTGTAGGTTAGAAATGAACCTATAGTTCCGCCGTTCTCTCTAACCGTTAGGGTGGCGTACCACGATGATACACCATTGGAAACACCAAAGGTTGGAACAATAAAACTTTACTAAAACGAAACATTTCAGGCCTCAGACCAAATAAAAAACCAAGACAAAAAAAAAAAAAAAAAAAAAGAGCGCTGCGAACAATACAGTGAAGCATGCGAAAACTACACCAACGCTCTGTGCGTACACGCTCAAACGCACACATTGACAACCATTTACAAACTACACCAAAATATGAGCACACATGTTTACGAAACCGGCTTCACGTCACTGCTGACTGCGCTAAGTCTTGGTTTTTTATTTAGTCTGAGTTTAAGGCAAATAAATGAAAAAAAACCTGCTGTGATCCGAAATTCCTCTGCAGCAGGTAATACCTACCCTGTAGTATTGGATGTAGTCAATTGTAGCTGGTCTCGAAAAGGGAACATACCTAGGTACATTTTGCAAATAAGTAAAATTATAAATAACCAGAGGGCTGGCTCGTTCCTTGGCCAAAGAATTAGCATTGTCATTCAACGTGTCAATGCTGCCAGTACAAGTACCTGAAAACGGACAAGAATCTACTTCTATAGGTATATAAAGAGGTGACGAACGAACCCACGACCTATCCGTCGCCAAACTGTCGCAGTCAAGGCGTCAGGTTGGCGTGTCTATAGCTTTTTTTAATATATTTTTATAGTTGTTGATTGGAAAAGTTGAAAAATACTCCGTTAAACTAAATCTAAAAGTATAAATTTCGCGTAAATTAAAAAAAAAAAACATTATGAGAGCGACCAATTATAATTAGTATTCAAACTTAAATAATAAAGGATTGCACATTAAAATTCATGATATTATTTTACAATAACAATCATTATCATATTTATTTATAGCCAATTTTACCTAAAGCGACCAAATTGGAAGATTATTGGCCGCGTTCACGTAAAATATGGTAAGAATTCACGTGCATGAACGATTTTTAGTCGCACGACACCATTCACGACACGAGATTATTAGGTACCGACTACTTAGAAAGATAACAGTCTTAGTTATATGCTGGACGAGTTATTAGATGAGAACCCAGGGTGAAATCCTAAACTATATAAAATAACTCGACACTGAAGAAAACTTCAATCAATCTGCCTAGCCTTTTCCCAATTATGCTGGGGTCGGCTTCCAGTCTCGAGATCCACGAATGACAGCCGGGACTAACGTGCTTTCTGAGGCACGGAGGAGTCTCGGTATGTAAAGATCTACGAACCAACTCTGGAATGCGTCGCTTAACCTCATGGATCGACCCTTGCGGCTGTTATTACTTAGCCACGAACTCCTCCACCATTGAAGAAAACTTATTTTGTACTTTTAGTTTATTTGGAGAAGGTCCCCGTTTATTCGAGAATCATCTCCGAGTTTTCTGATTCCACCTTCAAATCCTATCACCTATAAATAACTAGACTTATATTGTACGACACAAGCTTCGGCTATTTAAGTATTCATGTCTATACGAATAGTTTCAGTAAAATTTTACATACGTATCTCTAAAGTAAAGGATGGGAGGAAACGCATGTGACTAAAAGAGGGATGAATATAAATGTTGATGGATGGAGCGGGAGAGACTGGCCAAACAAAAGATGGCTGGATTATGTGAGGAATGATAATAAAAGAGATTAAGGGAGTGAATGATAGCGTGACGGTTTGACAGGGGAGAGTGGTAAAAGAAAACGTGTTGCGCCGGCGCGGCGCCGCGCCGTTCCCAAATACAAAGGACAAGGGTAGACTCTAAAGTAATGGCTCTGCTGAAAAAAAAACTCAAATAATAGCTATCTATTTTTAAAAAGGTATTTTATGTAAATAACTATAATTTCGCGAACTCACAATTTATGTAATAAATCTATTGATATGCAGGCGCCACCATTCCGTATCTGATTATATCTGAAATTATACAACAGACGATTTATTAACACTAATGTATTCAGTAGGTAGGTAGTTAGTAACTATCAAAACAACGAGGTATTCCGGCTCAAAACATATTAGCATACGATTATTATAAAATAAATTTTATATCTGTTCTTTTTATCGAATACTTTTACTTCACATTGTTTGACTGGCGCCATCCCAGAATTTTATTGATTTGTTTTTCTAATACATAATCATCATCTGCCTAGCCTTTTCCCAAGCTCGTTAAGGTCGTCTTCCAGTCTAACCGGATGCAGCTGAATACCCGTATTTTACATGGCGTGTCTGCCTAGCTGACCTCCACGATCCAGTTACTGGATAATACGATAAGACTGGTTGTCAGACTTTCGGGCTTCTGACTTACTTAACGTGCTTTCCGAGACACGGATGGGTCTTGATGTGTAACGATGGTCACCCATCCACAGACCAACCGCGGCAAGCGAAGCTTAACCAGATCCGTGCAGCTGTTATATTTAGCCTCAAGCCTATTTTTTATTATAAATATAAATGAAAATGTTTACTCGATTTCTCCTTGATGTATGATACCTACGGACGATGGACAAAGTCAGATTTCCATAATCTTTTGGCAATGCGATGAATATTTGGAATTTTTGGTAATACGGAGCAATAAAAGATCGATTTTATTATAGGATCCATTCTGTTTCTATGTTAACTTTATGGATCAATAAAGACATCAATATTGGCGCCTTTTGTGGCTTATTGTCGAGGAAAACGGATTCAAATCTGATGATATATTATGTCTGCATGGTAAATTGGTGACAAGGCCTAAGGAATCCAATCTCCGGTCGTGTCGGATTAACGTCCCATCGGACTATGAGAGTGTTATGAGAGAGTGCACATATGTCTGCGCACACAGTTGTGCACTTTAATATCTCCCGCGCCGACGACTAGTCTCCGCTGAGATTGTTCTGAAGCGGAAAAGTGAAAATGAGAACATGATGATAGAGATAGATTGTTAGCACTGGCATACTCCCCTGATAATGTCCTACATCGCACTTTTACACTTTTATTTCTTCCTTTCTTGTTTATTTTCTTTATTGTGTGAAAGATGATAGGTATTATGGCTAGGAAGATAGTGAATTCTGTGATAGTAGCTGTTATAGATATACCTACTTATGAAATAAAATAAAGACATGCTGTACCGTCGCGTCGGTACGAAACCCAATTTATTTGGGGTCGGTGACCCCACCTTTGGGATAGGTGGACAGGATGTTAGTAATTGATAGCCATATATATGTCGCAGCCTTATCGTATAACACGCCGTATTACAAATTGGCGCGCCCGATTGAAAAACGTCGCTGTTTTGAAATGCGGCTACCTTTCGTTCAGCCGGATTGTGGTGGCGATACATTCTACAAACGGGCGTTCAACGTTTAGCTTTATTGTCAACAAGAAGCAATGTAGGCTGACTATAAATTATGAATAACAAATCTAAAAAAAGGCAACATTTTTGAAATCTCAAATTTTTCATAATTTATAGTCAGCCTACATTGCTTCTTGTTGACAATAAAGCTAAACGTTGAACGCCCGTTTGTAGAATGTATCGCCACCACAATCCGGCTGAACGAAAGGTAGCCGCATTTTAAAACAGCGACGTTTTTCAATCTGGCGCGCATATTTGTAATACGGCGTGTTATACAATATGGCTGCGACATATACAATCCTAACTATCCTAACTAATATTATAAATGTGAAAGTGAGTTTGTTTGTTTGTTACGCTTTCACGCTAAATCGGCTGAACGGATTTGGATGAAATTTGGAACATGGGTAGACCATGATCTGCAATAGGAAAAAGGATACTTTTATCCAGATATTCCCACGGGATCGAGACTTATGCGGGTGAAACCGCAGGAAAATTAATGGCAAAAATCAACAGAAAGAAGTGTTAGAAGGAAATACCACTTCGAGACTACTGTCCTAGTACTTACGATGCTCGTTACGATGATCTAAACTTACTAAGAAAAGGAGTCGGTTAAAAATCAAGGACAATCCTCAGAGCAAAATAAAAAACCAAGACAGAGCGCTGTCAACAGTGACGTGAGGCCGGTGTCGTAAATATGTGGAGCTGGAGTTTGATTATAAGTAGTAGTAAATGTGTGCGTGTATGTACAGAGCGGAAGTGTAGTTTTGGCATGCTTCGAGCATGCATGTCTTGGTGGTTTATTTGGTCTGAGGGATAATCATGATGATTTCTAGACAGAACAGGAATCTTGTTTGAGCTAGCCTAATATACAGGAAAATATGCAAAAAAATAGTTCTCGAATTATGTCAGCCAATTTAGGTTTTTAAAACGAATCATACAATAAATAGTAGTAGGTAACGCACCGTCCTCTATTTGAATATTATTCAAATTATACTTATTAACATAATGATTGACAATTATTAACTCATAAAACAGCTGGAGCTTCGTATTTACAGCGCTTTACATTATTAAGCTGTGAAACTAATAATAAATGTCAGCCATTTTGATTTTTGAAATAGAAAATAATAATTTATTGTTGAATAAAATAAAACAAGCCGTCGCGACACTGTTTTGAATTTTTAAATAAAATTCCTCATTAGTTTCTTTGATTGCAGTAGCAGATAACATTTATTAATTGATAGCTTCAAACTTACACACTAGGTCTTTATTTTATTTATGGCCATGTATCTAGAAATAATAGTAATAATAATACTGCTTGGCCCTGAACCCTCTAAGCACACTGCTAGAGGATTCAGGTCTAGGCTATTGGTTAAGGAGAGGTGGTCAGGTCATATCTCACCTCCTCTACATGGCTGACCTGAAACTCTTTGCCCCCAACAAATTGCCACTGATGGAGCTACTGAAGGTAACTGAAACCTTCAGTAACTCCATCAGGATGGAATTTGGTGTGGATAAATGTGCAGTCATGCATGTAAAGCCAGGGGAGATTATGGAATCAGAGGGAATTCAACTCTCGGATTCCATATACCTCAGGTCCCTCTCCTCATCCGAAAGCTATAAGTATTTGGGTATGTCGGAAGCGTTAGGCATCAACGCTGCTGACATGAAGCAATCGTTGAAGGAGCGCTTCTTTGGTCGCCTAAAAAAAGTATTAATTAGTCTTCTTTCAGGCGGAAACAAGGTGCGCGCCTTCAACGGTTGGGTCATGCCGGCTCTGATGTACTCTTTCGGCATACTCAAATGGACTCAGACCGATCTCGACGCCCTGGATAGGAGGGTCCGTACACTGTTGACCGCAAACCGGATGCATCACCCACGATCATCGGTGATGAGATTGTACATCCCGCGGAAGTGCGGGGGACCTTTAAAGTAACGTCTCGAAGACACTCAAGATTATCTTACGTAAATAATAAATCCGAACACTGGGATGAGAGCTTGCTTATACAGAATATCACATATTTCGTTAAAAAGTTCGGCATGGTAACAAAAAGTTATTGGAATTCTAGTATATTTGGTATGTGTGGAGTTCGCCATTCGTGGTTTTCCCATCATATATTTTTTTAAAGCAATTCCGTTGTTTTATGTTTTCACTCTAAGGTTGATGTTTTATTTTGATTCCTTTGTTTATTTTTTAAGTCTCTGTATTTTTGTATTTCTCATACACCATTGGTTTATACCAATGGCAACAAAATTCAGTCTTGCCATGTTCTCATTGGCATAGTAGTAATCTTACTTAGATTCTTATGTTTGTAATCTCTATCCATGTAGGCCATCATCTAGATTGGTGCTAGACTAAATAATTATGGTTATAGGTATTCGTTCCAGAAAAAATGTCGTGAGGAATGTGGTTGACTTTAAGATTAGAGGCCAAAGAAACGATGGATGGACTGTGTGAAAGATAATATGCCTATAAAGGGGGTGACTACGGAGATGATGGCTAATAGAAAAATATGGAAGATAAATTGGACTAAAGGCAAGAGAATGATAATGGTTATCACTCTAGCCTGGTTGTAGAGTAAAACTTTAAGAAAAAAAAACCAGTATAAGAAAGATAATTATGCCAGAATAAATGTTTCTGCAAACACTAATGGACCAATTAATTGCTTTCCATCAATTTATAAAGTGGATAGTTGCATGTCCGTGTCAACTTACGGCAAGGTCGTTCTCCACAGAAACAAGTTCCAAAGGAATGTCTGGACATCAAGCTATAAATCAGACGGAATAGACATCGTAGTTACCAAACGCGTGTTTGAAAACATCAATATTATTTATGACACGATCATTAGATGAAACAAAAAACCTGCTTCGTCAGTTAACTTGGCTTCCTCGTTGATTTATTGAAAAGAGTTTTATATTAAGAATGGAGAAATCTTTTATGTTCTACAGTTTGGTCGTCACAATGTGGAGTTTATTCTTTATTGCCCGGTACAATAAAGATAAGATCGATGAAATTGTTGACGAGATCGTAAAATGTCTTAAGGATTTTTTTCTGATTATAAATGGGAAAATGCTGATTTAATTAATCTATTTTGGTAACTGTTCGGTTAGACTCGCGTGAGTTAACAAAATATGACAATAAGCATTGCATCAAGGTATTAGAATAATGGGTAGAAAATTGGAAGGACCAAAGTGTGTACAGTTTATTAGAAAAATCTGTAATATCTCAGCAGTAAAAGTTGGCAAGAAAAATGACAGTGCAGACCCTCACGTAGGTGCCTTTTTTTACTTGGAAATTATCAATAATAACTTCTCTCGCTCTGGGCGGAGCGGAAGCGGCGTGAGAGATTCTTACTGACTAAAACCCACCCGTGTTCCTGCAGTTGCTTGTTGCCAAGGGCCCCGGTATCGCTTTCGGACTTTCCCGCAGCCCTGGTACACACGTAGGTACTTGCCGATCTATTCTGTAAAAATCTCACCGTGAAAACTTAGGTGAAGTGAGCTTGAAGTGAGATGTCAATAGTGTCAATCTCTAGCATCAGGTGGAATGACAAATCACAGAATAGGCCGCTGGGCTGGCTTGGGCAGTTATTAGAATTACTATAAAAAAAATAGACGACCAGGAATGCAGAAAACATTTTTCATTGAACTTTTAAATAAGCATGATTGAGCAAACGTATATCCCCAGTCATCTCAAAACCATGTTCAACACACTTTACTTTAGCGCATGTTGACCTCATGACCTCAGTTTAGCCTTCCTTACTGCGATTTATAATTTTACGTATAAATATAAATACTCAATCAATGACATGTACCTACATAATTTTGAAGCAGATAAGTCCGATAACTCCGAAATATTTCGGTTTTTACGGAATGTCAAAATATAATTATGGAATGTCATTGAGAGAAAAGTTACCTACTTACAAGAGTTTGATCCGTGAAAGGTCACACTTATAACAATAATGCTGTTTTTATTGTAAAAGTTTGTATTCCGGTCGCATTTGGGTAGACTACGTAAATATATGTACAGAAATTAGACCCTTAGGCCAGCTTATTAGATTTTTCCGAAATTTCAGTTTTGATTTCAAGGTCGGTCAATGTGTGTTAGCTACATGTTTCAATGTCAAATGCCCCAGTAGATGAGATATCTAAACAAAAGCCGTATTTTAGGCCTTTTTTTTTTCTTGAGGGTGGGAAATCATCCAATGACTTCTCCCGCTCTGGGCGGAGCGGAAGGGCGTGTATTTTTAGGCCTGACACTTCAAGTCAAAAATCAATGCAACAGGCTTTGATTGGACGACAAAACTAGTGTAACTATGAAAAAAAAAAAAAAAAAATATTTAGCATCAATGAAATTAATCAATGCTGTTTATAACAGTATGTTCACACAGCTACACATCAAGCTATACATTGCCAGTATAAGCTGACCTCGCATTGTACAGGATTTCCGTACAATGCGAGATCAGCATAAACTGGAAATGTATAGCTTAATGTGTAGCAGTGTATACCTACGTGACCTATTTTATTTTATAATCTTCACGGGTCGCAGAACCAGGAGTTATCAAGTTATCTCGATGTCTCACAATCGTTATTGTTAGCATCTTAATTGAATTGGAAACTATAAATGTGACAAAACATGTATCTTTTAAAATAATGTTCGCTTGTACCTTGTTTATTTTATATCCAGAACCCTAATTGCGTAATACACTTTCAATCACAATCTGAATGATTTTGAAGGATATTGCTAATCTATTATTGCTTCTTTAAGGATGTTCGAAAAATTTGTTTGCTGAACTGTCAACCTGAAAGCTATTGCTACTGTTTTACTAAATTATCCCGCGATAAACGAGTATTGTAATTATCATAACGTCAACGCCGTCAACGTCATGACGTCAACGCCGGCTGTCACTGAAAACCAGCGCTGGGACTCTGTCTCGCATAGGGTCGGCATAGGCATTATGCTGAGTGATGGCCGTTTTGCGTGAATGTGACGCATATTTTCCCGCAACTTGTTATTTTCGTATATTTGTCCTTTCTTGGCGTCATGTTTGCCGCAAATAAACATATTTTCTTTCTTTCTTTCTTTCATAATCTATAAAAAAAAAAAGAATCATATGTTTTGCTCTTCATTTTTTATTTTATTTTTTAATTTGTATTTTTAATCTGTTCTTTGATTTCATTTTCATCGTTAAGATATCACTTGTGGGAAGAGCGAGACAGCTCCGTCACAAGTACTATTGTAACTTACTGGGGCTGCCTCAGTTTATGTATGACACAATGTTTTAGAAGTAATAAATATTTTTGTACATTTTGTATTGCTCAGTAGTTTCTGCAAAAAAAAACTTTATTTCGGATAAGACACATCCATATGGGTTAGTAAATAAAAGAGAACTTATACCTATGTTAGTAAACTTGTTAACTATTTGGTAACAAGGCTGTTGTTCGAGATACATCTTCGAACAACATCACCTAATAAAGGAGACTCATACCGCCCCGCTATGGACTTCAGGATGGAGTTGGAGCTCTCCCGCACTCTGCAGTGCAAAGAGGCCGATTTCGGTCTGACGATGGCGTGAAAGCCATCGACGTGTGCTTGAGCAAACATACCTGATGCACTGCAGAAACGGGGCAGCCCCATCAACATCCTGAACCCGTTATTATATTGGACCCGTAGGGCGCTGATAGCCCGCTGAGTGCAGTTGGTCCACAGGCTGCACGTGTAAAACACTTTGCAATAAGCTTTAAAAAATGCTTACTCCATATAAAAAAGTCGTGAGTTTATGTACCTATGTACTCATTTCTTCATGGCTAAAACTAGATTTCAAGTAAACAATGTCAAATGGCAAGGTGACTTTTGAGATATCTTAAACTTAAAAACTTGTTATTATTATCTATTACGAGTACAAACTTTTGAATAACATTTTATACCAATATTGAACTTTTGATCTTGTGTGAACATAAAACCTAGTATTTTCATCTTTAAGGTTGAAAAATAAATAAAATACAAACGAATTATGCTGAAACCCACTTTTATGTTAGTAAATAAATAATAATTTTATTTGAGTACTTATAGAGGGTTTACTTTTAGGCTTAAAACTGGTTTATAATGCGGGCCATAGATGTTCAAGTAATTTGATCAAACAGGCTGCGTCAAACAGTTTTATCAACTTGGCATAAATGTGTGTGGGAGCATTTGAATAAAATGTTAAATGGCATGAAGAAATATTATGAACTTTCGTATTTCTTTTTTATCAAACTGTTTGAACCAGCCTGTTTGATCAAATTTCTTGAAAATCTATAGCCCGCATTAGTGTTCAAAACCTGGGACAAAAACAACCTTATTTATGATAAAGGAAAACGTATTGAGGAAACCTGTACTTAATTATCAACTCACCGTGCGCATACGCAAGCCTAGTAAGGATCTTTATCCTGCAGTGGGACAATAACAAGCTCATAATGGGCTTGCTTGGCCTTTACATCCTGTAGGACAAACAGGCTTTCAAGCATTTTCGCATTATTGAAAAGTAAATTGTATTGTATTTAATTGTATTGTGGTAAAACTAAACATTCTATCCCACGGAAGGTGAACTTAGCTTGAAGTGAACAGTAACTGTCAATCCCTAGCAACAGATGGGATGACAGTTCACTTCAAACTAACACATCACCTAAGTTTTTTTGGTGAAGGTAATTTCTAGTTTTACCTACTGCACGGTGAGATTTTAGTAGAATACTGCTAGCACTATAGGTATTCCGTAATGCGTAGGTAGAGGAAAAGTTTCCTAATTTGATTCATAGTGCATAACTTTGTAGATCCCCGCTAGTTAAAGTTCCCCCAGCCTTGTGGAGCTTGACACCGTTTTTTTATCGCAGAGGTTTAAAAAACGGATGACAAATTGGTATAAAGGATAAACATGAATGATCTCACTAGTCGTGAACGAGACTCCGTTTACGTCAGTAGGTACCTACTGTACCTAACCCTACTTATTATGTTTTTAAGGTAACAAATACCTACTACTATGATTTTCATTAAAATCGGTTATGTATTTCATCCATAAAACCATATTGAATTTAGAGACTTTCGCATTGAAAATATTAGTGGGAATTACCCAAGAAAATTCCAATCTACGAGTACCTTTCGACTTTCGTGTAGCATATTAGGTATATGCTACATGAAAGTCGCCTACTCGCACGCTTTCGCAAAATATTATATCACACTATAGCTTGAATCGCTGACCTCTACTTAAACAGCAAGAATGTGGTAATACATGGTCAATAAAAACATAACAACAAACGAACTTCGTCTTCGCGAAAGAAAGAAAAAAATTGCCGATGTGGCGACAGCTTCTCCTTTTACTAAAAATACTTCACGGATCTAAGAGAACATTATGGAAATAAAAAAGTTTGTTTACATTTAAAGTGATGAATCACATGTAAATCCCAAGTACGCATTCCGACGCTGCCTGCGACCTTCGTAAGGCTTCCTACACACCTTACGACTGAAGTAGTTCTGTATGTATTAGTCGTTAATTTTGTCTGTAAATAACGATCTTTTGTCGCATTCGCATGCTGATTATAGTAAATGTCTTTGAACCCTGGAAATATGAAATGTGTTAATAGATTCCTTGTTTATGTCTCACTTAAACATTGTAGTGACTCTTTCATTTCCAGAACTAAAACTAAGCTCATCATCATCATGATTGTTTCGTAGGTAAGGCATAATTTCTGTTAAATTGGAAGATAATAAAATTGTAACGGGTAGGTAATAATGTAAACCAGAAGTGGTTATGTTTATTTCACACCATTTTATTGTCATATGCATAAAAAGACAGTTTTTTTTTTCAAGAAATTTTAAAAGACGCCTGGTTTATGAACGATTCTTATCTTTCTTTTTAGAAACAGGGTTACCTATCATTCTGTATCATTAACACATCATTTTTCAAACGATTAAAGAACGATGCTCACTTTTAATTTAATGCGTAAGTTTTATTTTTAAAGTATATTTTAAATAAACATCACACATTTCAAATCATGTCTGTGTTCAGTTCACATGATTTTAATATCTCAGTGTCAATCACGAAACCAACTTTTCACAATTGCGAAATTCAGAATGACCCATTTGACTACAATTCTTAATGTGTAGGTATAAGTTATTTTATGGTGATGAGATAAAAGTAAATAATCGCATAAAATATCTAAAATCTTAAGTGTGTAAGCGGTTGTTTTGGAACAAAAACAAGATCATGGCCGGCGGGCGGTCATTCGGACTCTCGGATAGCTCGAAACTACACATAAATAGCGGTGCGATACTAGTGACCAAACGTGAATTAAATAATATAAAATATTGTTTATTTTTTATAAAACTAAATAGTTCTACTCCGCCGCTGAGCGAATTTCGGTCGTTTCTAGCATTTTTATCTCATAAATTTAGACTTTTTCCCACAAAATGGTGTCAAAAATGTTACTACTTGCCTTGATTGTTGGTACCGCGAGTGCAGCAACGTGGTTACGCAGACTTCCCGAGAAACCAAGTGAATTAGGTGAGTTTTGTTATTTTTTGTTCTCCTTTTTTGACTTAAGTAGCAAAAACATCCTGGTGGGTTGTTAACTTGTTTTTAAGCTATAAATAATTAATTTGTGTTCATGTTAATTTATTTTGTTGTTAATATCTTTTGCCACATGACGACACGACCTTTAACAGGAGCTATTGGAGTTATAGTTCTAGCTTTACAAAAAATATATTATGAACCGAAAAACAATATATTATTATGAATGAAAGTACCTAAACAGTGAACAGTGAAGATATTAAATAATAATTTTAAAATACTCTTCTCTCTTTTTTACTGTCAGCTGTGAAATTATTTTATGAATAAATAAATTAACAAATAAATAACCTTCATAAACATAAACTACACATACATAAACTTATCACAAGACAATGATAGCCGCCTCAATAATATTAATCTATTAATAATTAGTATACCTACTCAAGAAATGAATATTTTATCATGCCAACGTGTGTTGTGTGTTTTTAATGATTAATGAAACGAAATTAAAACCAGAATTTTAGTGATGACGCAAATAATATTGTTCGTTTTTGTTTTGAAACAACTCTGAATTTTAATTATATGTTATCGTGCAACATCAACCAGCTTATTATAAAGACTGGCTTCCAATTAATCGACTAATATAAAAAAAGCTGTGTCTTAGTTTTCTGATCAACTTTTTCTAAAAGAACTTCTCTATCAAACATAGTACTCAAATATATTTTGATCAGGTACCACAGTCTTAGATTAGGTAAACAATATTATGCAACATGAGTACCTAATCCAATAAAACATCGATTCTTCAACATTTTCAAATAAGCGAATTGTATTCGCACTGATAACCATAAAAATAGTTTAGTACCTACCTACCTAAGATTATTTCTAGAATACAATAGAACGATGTTTATTGTTGTTATACGTGGTTAACAAATAAAATTGGCCAACATTAAAAATGTATCTCTACAACATACCACGGGCCTACAACCACCGCTTACAGCAGTATTATTTTAATATTACTTCAGTGTACGGAAGAGATGAAGCTCTACAGGACGTATAGCTCCATCTCTTTCCCCCACGAAGTAAGATTAAAATAATACTACTGTAAGCGGTGGTGATTGGCCCCCAGGTGTACAATAATAAAAAAAGAATATTCTAACATGGATAGGTTATGGATAGGATAGGATGGATAGGATAAACAAAAAACTAAACTATGTTCAAGAACTAATGAATTTTCATTTTATTTTCAGCTCACAAAGAAGGCTGTTTCATTGAAGAGATAAACGACGTGGTTCCCTTCGGCACTACCGTCACTCCGCAGGGATATTGCTACACGATATACTGCTCCACCAGAATGATTGACTATGCCTCGTAAGTAAATTATTTACTATTGATAAGCTGGCAGCTTGACTGCCTCGTTGGTCTAGTGGTCGCAAGAGCTACTGCTGAACAAGAGGTCCTGGGTTCAATTCCCAGATCAGGCAAAGTGTTATTGGGTTTTTCCATCTGGAATTTCTCAGTAGCAGCCTGGAATCTGTATTTGTGCCCTGTATATGGCAATAGGCTCGCCCCCTATTACATGAGATTTAAACATAACTGACGAAATGTGGGTGTTGGGACTATTTGGTACTCTCGGAATTACAAGGGTGATGTCATGTTCTAAATAAATAAATGTTATGATAAGCTTGTCATTTTTTTGTTAGCAGTCCATTGATAAGCTGCTAAAACCGAGTAAAGTACATTAATTTGTAGAGCTTGGGTGCTTGTGTTAATACTGAATGATTATATTGTGTTATTGAATGATTTCAATTTATTTCTGTGGAATTAACTGTTCTTTTTTCAAGCGTGTCGCTGTCGTCAACTGAAATAAACAAAAAATCTAATCAAAACTGTTTTTTTTTTAGATGTGGCACCGTGTCTACTAATGACCCAAAATGCTACGTCATTGAAGAGGATCTGAGCAAACCTCACCCAGAATGTTGCCCAAACATCAAGTGTGATCTCGACAATAATCTGTTTTAAATAAGTTACTGTTATAATTTAAGATTATTTTAAAAATCGTGTTAAAATCCTGGCGTTTTTGATGCTTGTAATTTGAATGTGTTATAAATAAAGAAAGGGATTGTGCTTTGGTAGAAATTCATATGTGCCATATATTTATCGAATACAGTAAAAAGACTTAAAAAATAAATTGAAGATGGTTCAGAAAAGAAATCGCGAAAATAAAATAAATTTTCGAACAAATGAAAAGAACGAGCGAAAGTGTGTTTCAGTAATGCCATGATTTTAACACCACGATGTCTAGAGTCATTTATGACGAATAGATAGAGTTCCTTTTCAAAGAGTTTGTGTCCAAACTCTAGAAGCTATCTTGCCACCAAATTGTTGATTTAATTTATTTTTATTGAATTAGAAATTACTTTAATTATTGTGAGTGTTTTATTTGGTTATTGGAATTTGCATCCTGCATTATTGCGGTCAATCGATTCTTAATGCAGTTGAGCAACTCTCACTAGTAAAATGATATATTGATCAAATATATTTCACAGTTACGTTATTAAAAAAAGAACAACTCTAGAAATAAAAGTGTGCTCTATAATTCTTTTATCCCGCAACGAATACCTAATAATATTATTTGATTATTTTTTTTATTAACTTTAATCATAGTTAAAGTGCTACAAGGATCTTTTGGCGCTCGAATGACGTTGATAGGGACGGCGCTGTTGGCAAACATCTATGCGATTGTTTTGTAAAATGTATTGAAAAAACAAGATGGCGGTGTTAGTTCCGATTTTGGCCACGCGCCAAAAGAACCTTGTAGCGTTGCACAGTCGTCGACGACGAATATAAAAACAGTAAAGTTAGCCTCAGCTGCCATCTCCTTTAATGATAACAACCGTGACGGCTGAGAATGTACCACTGATTAAACCGAATGTACTTACTAATTTAAAACGGCATGTCATAATTTAAAATAATGTTTCTCGCTGCATCAGACCGTGAATACACTAATTAAGATTTATAAAATTACTTCGCGAGTAACACACTGTCGACTTGCTCACTTACAAATCAACATGGAAACAAAAATTAAATTGAAGATAACTCAAAGAAGCATTCAGCTGTATCGACTGTAAACTACAGAGTATAGAAAAGTAAATAAAACGTTTAACGTGAGAGAAAATGTATGCTCTCTGTCAATAGTCAAATGAGTGCTAAATAAAACGAAATTTTTTACAAAAACAAATTTATCCGGGAACCCACATTACACGTCGTAAATACGTCAATTTATTTAAGTTTTTATCGTTTTATTGTCAAAATAAAAATCGCATAATCGCAGGGGAAGTCGCGAGTGTGTAGAATGTGAATTTGAATAATTACAAGATGTCAGCCATCAAGCTTCATTAAGATTCGAGCAAAGTTTGTTGCTGTGTTAAATAATATTTGTTGTTTCTATTACCTTTTAAAAAATCATTATGAATATTGGTGGAAATAGAATAATGATTTCAAATATTTTAGTTTTTGTACTAATTGTTGGTACGGCTGCTATTACTTGGAGCAGTAAGTTACCGAAGAAACCCAAAGAATTTGGTCAGTGTTATTTTAGTAGTAAATGTTCTGAGGGCCTAGACAAGTGACAATCGCTTCGAAAGCGTTTCGTATTTCTACAACGACTTTCAACGGGGTTGACATAAGCTTTTCGATAGCTTATGTCAGTCTCATACATTTTTGACTTTTCCATCATCGTTATCGCTGATAGAATGTCACTTAGTCTAGAGCCTCTGCTCTTCTTACCACGCCTTTTCGAGATCGAAGATTTTCCAAGCTTTGGAAAATCTTCGAGTTCTCTATTTCGATGTCATTGATCAGCTATCTAATTGCGTAACACATTTTCGTAAACGACTCTAATCTGTTTCATTTTGACAGTTCAACAACATTCATTGCATTATTTACGTTATTGAGCAGAGTTTTTCGAACTTATGAAGCAAATGGATTAGCAATCTATGTGTGAAAGTATGTGTCAAAACGATTCAGATCGTGGTTGATTGTGTATTACGCAATTAGGGTGCTGGCCAGGAGACTTGTCGTCTTGGAGATCGTACGGTTTCCCCGTAAAACCCTAACAGACATCGCTCTCTGTGTCTTCGCAATTTTGTTACGCTTGTCACCACCGACATATAGCTTAGGTTCATAGACAGTTTCCTAAGCTAGTCTTCCCTATACCTCTCCATTTCTGTTTATATGTTGCCTACTTCAGCCGATCAGTTAAGAACGCGAGCGTTTCGTAGGCCTGGCTCGGTGAAGACTCCCGTGTGCACCCACTGCGTCACGACCTTGACTCATATCTGTCTTAAAGCATGCCACAAGCGTCATATATCTAACCCTGTGGCCACGAGCTAGGTGATCAAGCGACACGCTTCTTGCGACAGCGACTGCAGAGATAACAAATGAAAGAAGTTGTTTAGAACATGCCATGACTCACTGAGATGCGACTTGCGGAGCAACGGACGTAAACAGGTGACGCGCGCGCCCGCGTCGCTTGATGCAAGTCGCATCTCTTGAGGCCTGTATTTTCTTATTTAAAGAAGTGTATTTTATTACCAAACTTGTACAAATTTTAGGTAACAAAACGGGATGCTATATCAGGGAAGTCGACGACGTGATACCGTTCACCGAATCTATCAACGCTTTGGGATATTGTTATTTGATTCATTGCACATTCAAACAGATCGATTACGTTTCGTAAGTAATAAGTTAAATATATTATGTAAATAATTTAAAAGCTTTTATAACATAATATATACGTATAACGTAGTTGGATAATTTAAATGATTTTATAAATCTACTTTTATTATATACCAATGGCCAGCGGTTCGGTAACTGAGTCAGCTATTTAACATCCGAAGGGAAAAAGTATAAGCATCGGCAATCATCGTCTATCTTCGGAAATACGAACGCGCAAAAACTTTTCATAACTTTTGAGAGACAAATGACGAGTTGCGGCCAGAATAGGTCCCAACAGAGAGAAAGTTTCATAAAAACGTGCAATGATAAGTGCACTACTGCAAAGCGCAGCAGTACAAAACAGAAGTTTTGCCTCTGTCAGGACTAAAGCTCAAAACACACAAGGCGGGTGCGTGTCGGGCGCGTGTCGGGACGGCATGCGGCAGTACGGCGGGCTTGTATACAATTGTTATTCCTTGCATTATATGGATATCAGCACACGAAAAACGTGCGCGGGTCAGGCGCGGAGCGGGTCGGTAGCTGGACCCACGCACGCTTTTTGTGTGCTGACATCCATAATCCCCATCGGCCATCTGTTCTGCGAGCAATGTGTCCTGCCACTGCCACTTAATTTTAGCATAACTTTGGGCTATGTCGGTTACCTTGGTTCTCCTACAAGGCCTAAGGTAGGGGTTCTCCTGAGGTTTTGGAGTGACGGCCGCGTACCGGAAGACGTAGCGTTCGAAGGCCCTCCACGGGGTGGACCGATGACCTGGTGAAGGCCGCGGGAATGCGCTGGATTTGAGAAGCACAGCACCGGTCGAAGTGGCGGTGCTTGGGAGAGGCCTATGACCAGCAGGGGACGTACTTCGGCTGAAATGATGATGATGATCCATAATCCAAATAATACCAGGAATTACAATATATACAAGTCCGCCGAACTCCCGTTCCGACTCTAGCCCGACACGCACCCGTTTTTTTTTGTTGAGCTTTACTCTATTGTGTGACGTTTAGCTATCCACTTTCCAACAGAAAGGAGGCCTATCCGTGCGTTTGCACTGGCGAAACATTACAACAAAACAATCTCTAGTTCCTGTCAAAAATTGTATGGAACATTGACAGAAGATAGAGATATCAACATGTTTTGTCGCAAATGTTTCGCCAGTGCAAACGCACAGTTAGTCTTACCAGTGGGAACATTATAGGCTGATTTAACTTATTCTTGTATTTCTAGATGCGGTGTTACGTCTGAAGATCATGATAAATGTCTGATCACTGAAGCAGATATTAATGAACCTTACCCCAGATGTTGTCCGATGGTTAAGTGTTACGAAAAAAACGTCCCCTGGGTAGAACAGATTAATGGGACATCGAGGAGAAATTCATAAAAATGAGGAATTGTAAAGTGACTGGTTAATTGGTGTTTCTATTATAAAAAAGCTACTACTTTAACCGATAAACATCTTTGTTAAATAACTAATTAGTTAATTGGTTGCGCGCGCGCTCCGGCCATTTGTTTAGAATATACAATCATTTTAATGAAATAAATCAATTTTCAATGTAACGAGTTATAACCATTTTGTTGCTTGGTACTTATCCGTAGACTTCCAATGTTAGAGCCCTGATAGTTGAAATTAAAATTTTAGGTCCCTTTATCCTATCATTTTCTTTTTAAAATTCTCTATATGCAAAAAAAACAGTATAAACCTGACCTTATATTTTATCGAAACTACGTGGGTACTACGCTAGGCCAAGTGCTCAAGTTTAGGCCTGAATTCCTCTTACGCTGATGTCGGTCGCGTACTTCGGTTGTGCGTGCGTATATACATTGTGTTCTATATAGCACCATACTGCGACGCTGACGTCCGCGGCGCGTACTACGTTGCTACGCGTACGCGACCGACATCAGCGTAAGAGGAATTCAGGCCTTAAAGTGCAACCACAGACGCGTGACGAACCGAGAAAAAGACAATTTTTTTGTTTGTAATGAATAAAATAAAAACGAATGGACTGAATAAAAAAAAAAAACACCAGTAGAATGCTATATATCACTGAGTAACATTATCATGCCAATTTCAACCGAAAGACGTCCACTGGTGGACATATGCCTCCCCCAAGCACCGCTACTTCGACCGGTTCCGTGCTTCCTTCATCCAGCTCATTCCCGCGGCCTGCGTAACATAGGCTATTACATTATAAAGATATCATGCGGGCGAAGCCGCTGGCGGAAGCTTGTGTTCAATGAAACTCCCATTGTATGTGACAGTCATAGTTCAACTAATGATAAACAACCATCCAGCAGTACTACAAGGAACTACAAGAGAAGTGCTACAAGGAACTTTTGGTGCCTGAATGACACTGACAGGGGGATTGTTGGTAAATAATTGTGAAATTGTAACAGAAATTGTATTTACATAACAAGATTGCAACGTTAGTTTCGATTTTAGCCACGCGCCAAAAGAACCATGCAGCGTTGTTGTCAACCTGCCAGAATTGCAAAGACTGCGTTTATTCCATAAAGGTACTGAATCTTTAGAGCTCAAACTCAAAGCATTTATTTCAATTAAACCATTTACAGCCATTTTTCAACTGTTCAGTCTGAAAGATTAAGTTAGTTGCCCATTCAAAAGCGTAGGTAATAGTTGAATTTATACTTACTTATGTATATTATGTGAGAACGATGTCAAAAGATGAGCACGTTAAACGCGTGCAGAGTAACAAGTCAGCACAAACAGAAAAATTAAAAATCTAGAGTCACACGTGTTGGGGATAAATCGAACAGATTACGTGTGACTCCGGATTTTTAACCCCAAACGGAAAAAAAATCAAGCAATAAAAACTAAAACCCAACTACGACTTAAAAGGTATAATAAACAAGACACCACAGACAGACAAATTAAAAATCCGGAGTCACACGTTTTAGGGCATAAATCGAACAGATTACGTGTGACTCCGGATTTTTAATTTGTCTGTCTGTGGTGTCTTGTTTATTATACCTTTTAAGTCGTAGTTGGGTTTTAGTTTTTATTGCTTGATTTTTTTTATAATTCTTTTGGGGTTATAATATATATATTTTTGAAATGTGTTCAATAAGCCCTTTCATTTGATACCCAACATGGTACGATTAAACCATTTTTTTTTTTAACTTCCTCACTTTGTGTCCTCTAGAGGGCGCCATTTTTAATTTAATGTGATTTCACATAGCCTATAACCAGCGGACAATCACGACGCTTCTAACAATACCTCATTTGTCAAATTGTGATAAGTGGTTTGGAAGATAGGAGGGAACAGATGAACATACATACATACATACATACATACATACATACATACATACATACATACCGGTCAAAATCATAACCCTCCTTTTTTCTTCGCCGTAGTCGGGTAAAAAAGGGCAAATGTCGTATGTATTTGAATGGGTCTTCCATACATAGGTATATTATGAAGTTCTAAAACTTAAACCTAACTTAATTTTCTTAAATGAAATAAAATATATCAATCTTTCAGTCGAACCGTGAACTGAAACCAATGAACTAATCTTTTAATTTATACTACTGATTAAAGATTATGAATTAATTGACCACCTAAGAATACCTACATGTGGAAAGCAATAAAGTATTGAGTATTGAGTATTGAGTAATTGGTTTTAGTCAGGATTTCAATTGTGCACTTATAACTTGAAAAGGCAAGTTCTTAATCCAAAGAAATAACTTCACTATTTCCAAGTCCCTCTCATAGATTATTTAAGGAAAAATGTGTCAAAGCGTTTTTTCATTTGTTTTATTAGTCGGTACAGCTGGTGGTGGAATTTGGAGTGATGTGCGAAAACAATCTTGGATACCTAAAAAATACGGTAGGTTTTAGATTGAATTTTAATATTAAATTCACAAAAATAATTATGACTTCGGGGAGTTTCGCAACTTGATAAGACACCTTCATTTTTATGTTCTGGTGTATTTGTATGACTTTAAACTTTTTTGTCAAAATCTATCTCCAATCATAGATTGTTTCTTTTACTTGATTACTTTTTCAGCTGATACAAAAGGTTGTTACATCAATAAAGTCAGCAGAGTAATTCCTTACGGCGAAACTATCCAGGTTCCTGGTTATTGTTATGTTATGAAGTGCACCCCAAATGGTATCTCCTACAATGCGTAAGTACTATGAATTTTAATTTGTAATACCTTTAATACCTACTTTTATAACGCTTCTCAGCGTAGAAAATGTTCAAATCATGTCCCCAGTTAAAGTTACAGGAGCGGTATCGATGCTTGAACGAGGCCTATGACCAGTATGTCCAACAGTGTATGTCTTCCGACTGAATGTTTTGGATTGTCCATTTTTGAACTGCACTTCTGAGGACCTAAAAACGCCATTGGCTTGGCCTACTGGGCCCGACTCTTTTAACATATAAAAATCCTTACTTTTGCCATCGACTCGAAAATAAGAAGAAGCATAGAATACTACTTTAAGGTAAACAATAATAGCTTCTTCATTTGCAGTTGTGGTCTAGAACTAACCGATGATATTGACTGTGACTTTAAGGATATTAGGTTCTTCAAAACTTACCCTGAATGCTGTGCCAACATCAATTGCCTCCAACGGCATCTTAAGAGGCTAAGCCAAGGCGTGTTGACACCGGGTCCGGAGCCCCAGCGAAACAAAGTCAAACCACACATTCATTTGCGCAAGGTGTATTCTCGGCCCACCGATGATGTATTTTAATATTTCAAGATAACAATTTGATTTATAGCTTATAAAAGTCCAAATTGTTAGAGAATAAAGTGATACTTACTATACCTATAGATAAACATAAATTATGACTACCTTACCTACCCTTTTCCCATCCACCTAGTTTAAGTCTACTGTGTTTATCATTTACTATGTATCTGCTATAGTAGTATTACTTTTTAATTAGAATTTATGATTGTCTTATGAGATCAGTGACAATGGTATATTTTTCGTCTGCCGTAAGACGAGATATTAGGTCCCCACCTATGAAATCGGCGTTTAGTATGGGGAATTTTAAAGAAGTTGCATTTTTCATACTAACATTTTCTTAATTTATATAACAACCATGAACACTAATGTTTTAAAACTTTTATGCACTAATGTTTAAAAACTAAGATAACGTATGCCACGTAGATTAAGCGACAAAAATAAGTTTTGACTAAGTTAAAAAAAAATAGTGGTCATTTCTGCTAACAAAATGAGGAGTCAATTTTGAGGTATTTTTACGTTTAAAAAACTATAAGTAATAAGGTTTTTTTACTATTGGTAGTTGTCTATGATGGTCACTATTCGATATAATACCAAGCAATTGATGAATATTTTAAATCATAGAAGTGACGAGGTTCTCTATTTGTGAGAAAAAAACACCCATTTCATAGGGACCTATTATATTAACAGAGGAGGACTAGAAATTATGATTTTGGTCCCTGACCAAACCAACAACCATTCATTTCATTGGAAAATTATTTTCATGAGTGTTTCAAGTTTGTTACTGTCAGTCAGTCCAATAAAACCCAATGTGAAACAAGAAAATAAAACGAAAGAATCAATTACGTACGACAAGCACAACAAGAAAATTTAATACACAAAAGTGATGTAACTATGTATTTTCGTAATAGTTTTAAATAAATATTTCTGTAGTAGTTATCAAAAACTTGTTACAATCATTTATAACAAGTTCTATTACAAAAACAAGTACCTAATAAAGTGCATTAAGGTCGAATATGTAATTTAAAAATTAAATAGCAAAACGCAGATAATTTAATACCCAATGGAACGTGGTGGGTTCAGAATTTAAACGAACTATTGCAATAATTGCTGATTTATAAGGTATTCTTTGAACCCCAAAGAACCAGAACTTTCAAGTATAAAGAATATAATTTGAAATAGATATTATTATGGTGCAAAAAGTGTTTGTTTTTATTTTAATCGTTGGTTTAGTAAACGCAGTAATGTACCAGGAGGAATTGCAAAAAATACCTGATCATCTGAGTAAGTTTGTAATTATTATGTTAAGTAGTACTATTTTTCATTGCCAGTTCTTTTGACGTCATCACTTACCCCGTAAACACCTATATTGTGACACTTATCAAAATATTAATTTTCCGCGCAATTTTCTTAATTTTTTCTTTCACAAGAACCTTCTCCTGACAATAACAAACACAACAGAAAAAGTTTTAGCAAAATCGGTCTAGCCATTCGCGCGTGATGGCGTGACCAAGAGAAATAGGGATTCATTTTTATATATATAGATATAGATTACTAAACTATTCAAACTGACCAAAAGCTCAAAAATCTGACCGTATTCCAACACACCGGATCTACTGATACAAAAGAATGTTCAATTTAGAGGTCGATAAAGCAAAACATTTCCATATAAAATGAGGTATTTTGTTTATTATTTGTAAACAATTCGGGGTTTTTCTTAGGAATGTTATTCCGTTAGTCTGATTCAACAAATGAATTGATTTAGTTTATTTTTATGAAGTGGGTGCGCTTCGTTAGCTATTTGAATTTTTTGTTTATTAATTAAGTCGCAGGAATGTGTTGTATTTTTTAACCAACTTCTTCAAAGAGGAGGTTCTCAATTCGTGTTTTTTTTTGTGTGTTTGTTACGCGATTGCTCCGCCAAATATGAATCGATTTTAATGATTATTTTTTTGTTAGGTAGGTAGTGCTTCATAGCGGTGGTCCCATATAAATTTTATTTACTTTGCTTGCGTAGTTTTTGAGTTAGCTTCAATATTACTTACTAGCTGCGCCCCGCGGTTTCACCCGTGTAAGCCTCGATCCCGTGGGAATATCGGGATAAAAAGTATCCTATGTGTTAATCCAGATTATAAACTATCTGTTTTCCAAATTTCATCCAAATCCATTCAGCCGTTTTTACGTGAAAGAGTAACAAACATCCATCCATCCATCCGTCCATCCATCCATCCATACTTACAAACTTTCACGTTTATAATATTAGTAGGACTACAAACTTTCACATTTTTATAATATTAGTAGGATTTTTCCCACTTAGGATAATGTAGACGATGTTCTACGAGTATGTGACTCCGTCAATGTTATTTACTTATCAGGTAGTGGTATTCGAATTTTTGTGGGGTAGGTACCACAACTAAAAAATGAAAAATAAAAACTTTTTACAAAAATAAAAATACACCGACTTCCAAAAAAAGTGAAAAATAACTTTAATTTCGGAAGTCGGTGGCTTAAAACGGAAATTGAAAACCAAAAACACCACCAGAAAGTTTAGTTATGTTTGTGAAGCTAATCTAATAAAATCATACATTTTCAACACTCGCTTCACAAACAAGCTCGTTAATTCCATTAACATACAGCAACAAGTGAATTTTAACTTCGTTCAGAAAGTTCAGTTGAAGAATAGGTAATTGTTGATAAGAAGTTACTAATCTCAAATATAAATATCATGCAAATATTCGGCTTTTTAAATCTTTTAATGTGTTTTAATTTAAATAATGATTACCTACTATTTTTTACCCGACTACGGCGAAGCAAAACAGAGACTTATGATTTTGACCGGTATGTTTACAGCGTGCCGCTACAATGGCGATATTAATTTAACACACAGGTAGGGCTAGTGGTCAGTAGATATAAAAATTATAATAAAATAAAATAATTCGTAAATTGAAAAAAATAAATTTTCATACAAACTTAATAACAAAAACATAACCAAAATTGAGATCACTCTGTGTAAAAGATTCTTTCATGAAGCTACCTACCAGCTGGCTTACGTTCTATCGGTACTATGCTTTGTCGGCATAATTTCTAAGAAATTGGGCGGCTTTCCTCTATTCGCCTACCATATGATCCGTGACCCCGGCAAATGACCTCTTCGCTACAGTTCTTTAAGTACAGGTTGCTCCAGGATGGTAATTTAGAAAATTGTAAATAAATCAATAAATAATAACGTTTAATGAAATTCAAATATTTTCATAAAACGAATACGCGAAATCGTATACGTGTGTCGTCATTGTAGCGGCACGTTGTATATATGACTCCGGATTTTTAATTTTTCTTTGTCTTTGGAAGGTGCCAAGTCGTAGCCAAATTCTGGGCCGATACACGCGGTAATAAAATTCGTCACACAATACTTTTTACTGAAAATATATTTAGGTTTTACAAATAAAATCTGTTATTCATTAATAATGATTTAAACATTCGTCATCAAAAACGAAAATACTGCGAAACGCTACATAATTTGAGGTAAACAAAGCCTTCCATTTACGTAACCATGGTCGAACAAAAATATGAAATTGATACATCAGCTGTTTTGTCATTTAATTCGACAACGCTCATTATAACTAATGAGATTCATAAAAGAACACGATAAATACATAGCGCCAAATAGCTGCCCTGTAGTTATTCTGTACAAGTATTTATTACTGGGTTTGTTCAAAAACTTTCTGACTATTATATTTTGTTTAGCATTTTTTTCTTCTTTTCGATTTACCATCGTACACTACAGCGGGCTGCACCCAATGACGTATTATTATATAGACACGTCATAAACCAACATCACGGCGCTTAAAAACGGCAAAAGTACTAGATAGCTACTTATACGCATGAAGAAAGGGAAAGAAAATATGACACCGTACGGCGGGATGCCTGTTGCTAGAGGGAGATAAATATACATCTTAGTACGTAATTTCGTATATCTAAATTAAAAACAAACGTAGTGTCGCGCGACAGGTTGGTGCGTAACTAAGCGCGATGTGGCCAATTAGCTTCATTTCATGTTGTCATTTTAGAGTGCGGACAACGTATCTATAGTTTTATATATCATTGGCTGCACCGCACTTTTTTGTATACAAATGCATTGCGCTGAACCCGGTGGGCCGGTGGTGTTATGTGCGCTTAACTGAAACAGTTAACCACTTACATTTTAAATTTTTGTATGCTTAGGTCTTTCCAAAGTTATGTTCCCTCTGACAGCAGCAACCCAACAGCAACTTTATTGTAACGAGAACAAAGATCACTGTGATTTTGACAGACTTGTCACTGGCTGTAACTCGACAGCAACCTTTTGTATTTTAACGTGAACAAAGATCACTGTGATTTTGACAGACTTGTCAGTAACCCGACAGCAACCTTATTTTAATGAGAACAAAGATCATTGTGAGTTGAGTGTTGACTTCGCGTCCTCAGGTCAGTCCAGTTGACTAACCTACCTGTCTATTTTCGGGCCAGTAGCTTCCCCCGCCTGACTTACTGCCGATCTCGTTTACAAGAACATCACCTGCATTAATTACAAACATGTGATAATTTATCAGTAGCATGAAATGGCTATTGGCAGGGATTTACGTTGTGTGCCAATCTGCTAAATTATAATTTTCGTAACTGTTCATGCGACCAATAGTCGTCGAAAAAATAAAACAATTTTTGAAATGTCAGACAGACAAATAAAAATCAAGTAGGTATTTTATACTTCGACCCGCAAAAGCCTTCTTGACGATGTCAAGGTCCCACAAACACCTCCCGAGGTCTTCACAAAAAACTTTTGTTGAAGGTACAAATTAAAATTGCTAAAATATTTATACAATAAACTTGTTTCTAATTTTGGATAATCTCCTACTCATGAAGCAGATTAGTGGCTGACTGACAAGTGAAACGCTTATGCGTTGCCACTTTTCCGTCAGCCAGTCAGCCACTAATCTTAACCATTGAACGTTTGAATCAGCAATACCTAGTTCTCTCTAAGTTCATTGAATGACTATTTCATAAGATCATGACATTTGGCGCTTATAATATGAACTTAAGAAGTTGTATTGCTGATTCCAATGATTATAATTCTGTAAAGCCATATTTTAATCAACATACAACCAAACACAGACCTGCAAATTGCAAAAAACATAAGATTTGGATTTCGTTGGCTGCCTTAGCGCCCCTTAAGGTGCGAACATACCATACCTTAGCGCCCCTTAAGGTGCGAACTCGAAATTCCTTCCATATTTGCTCACCTCCGATAAACAAGGTACTCTTTGCAAATTGTCATGCTTCTATACCCAGCGGCTTAGAATGTGCGGTTTTTTTTTCAGTGAATTTAAAATATTTGAAGTGAAAACTTCTTTAAGCGCGTTGAGCACTTTGGGTTGGGTGAACAAAAATCATGGAACTCGCGTCATCGTCACCTTCACGCTTGAAGAAATGTTTTTAGCGCCATCTACCGTCTACCATTTGAATTACGGTGAGGTTACGCATTGTTGCTTAGTTATCACTTCTATCGGCAGTTGCGAAAGACCCCGCATGTTTTATTACGTAGAAGATATCGTATAGTTTTCAAAAAAAAAACACGTTCGTAGAAACACCAAACCTTGGCTGTTCACGTCATAGACCATCAATCATAAGTAGTTGGAGGAAATCCTCTTCCGTCTCTAATTAAACAAACAAATTATGTACACAGTTTTGTATACTTAATCATTAACTTTTGGCAAATAACTTCGATTCTGAATCATCGCCGTTACGTCATCTTGAGTAAGACGACGACTATTCGGTGAATCGGTGAATATTTGCGTTACTAATAATAGGTATTGATTACTTGGTTGGCATAGTTATTTTTAGTACAGTGATTTCGGAAGTCCTTAAAATTAGAAGAATGACACAATATGCCCTTCTATAATTTCTAACGTCACGTAATATCGAGATCGATAAGCGATGGTTTTAGCCCTGACCATTTTGTATTTTTTTTTAGGTAATGAACTAGGTTGCTACTTCAAGGATTTAGATAAAGTACTACCATTCAATACAGTTATATCGAGGCCTGGTTGTACGATGGCAAAATGCCTGCCTGATGCGATTGTGTATACTAAGTAAGTCCTAATGAGTCTTCATCACACTGATTAAACTCTTAAAGCCAAAGCAGACATTATAATACTTTTAGCATCGGTGAACAGTGATTTTGGGAAGATATAGCGATTGACAAGAAACGGTCGCCAAAATAAACGCAACGAGAAGCTAAAATGCCGATCGCCAAAGAGATTAAAGATACTATAGAGAGACTATCAGTCTGTCATAGAAAACTGTGTGTTGTCTCAGTGACGCCATATAGAAAAAATCTATAATAGAAAATGTTCTCTCGCAAATCCTACTCATGGAGGTCCTTGCACGAGTCGCGGCAAGCGAAGCATGATGGTACTATAATTATGAACAACTAATGATGGTAGAGGCGTACCTATAGTGCACACGCATTACGCTAGTTATGAAGCAGGGGGCGAGCCTATTGCCATCAACCGGGCACAAATCTAGAATCCGGGCTATTACTGAGAAATTCCATAATATGAAAAACCCAATAACACTTTTCCCAACCCGGGAATCGAACCCAGGACCTCATGCTTACTATGAAGTTCACCAAAATTAATTGTAACCTTTTAGTATTAGGTTGCCGAAACTAATCGGTGACTTATGAATTTATTTCCAGGTGCGATAGGCCGAAAATAACTGATCCAAGGTGCAAAATAGTTGATGTCGTGAAACAAGGACTGATGTACCCAGAATGTTGTCAGCGGGTTATATGTGTATAAAAACTGAAACAAAATGTTCTACTAAAAATAAATATTGTATGAAACTTTTATCTTGTTTTGTTTTTTTTTTTCCCCAAATCTTGTCATTGCTTTTATTTTACATTAATTATTTTATTATCGGTAATATTGAAACTTTTATAACAGTCAACAACCCATATAGTAGTAGTTCTGATAGTAGTAGTCAAGTAGTTCTGCGAAAAAACATATTTATCAAACAAAACATAGGTCGTATGTAAGAGGAGATTAAAATACTAGGAAAATAATAATAATAAAAATGTGTTTACAAATGCTATAAATAATATTTTTAAGATGTTCTATTTTAATGAATCAAACGCATGGAGTGCATCTAATTTGGGAGATAGGTACCTATTGCTCTAAACCGTTCAAGTTTCCTTAATTAGTGCACATTTTCGTTATTTGACTAAATTGTAGGTTGCAGTGTGTTCGAACTTTGACGAGGTCTCTGCCCTGGACAGTCATTTTAGTTCAGAACGTATTTTGTACAATCAATAGGTGCGTACATATTTGTAATCCTTAAATAGACTTCTTGGCTGTGCCTGGCAAAAATAGTTATCATGGGTAGGTACTGATTGTGTTGTCTCGTGCCATACTCGTAGTACAATAATTTTGCAGTGCAGTAAAATAATATGTTCGAAGATATCTGACATCCACAACCCGCAACTTCTTACATGATTGATTGTGCGTCAATGTTTGTTAGAAAAAAGACAACGTCTCAAGTTCAACATAGTACCTTGAAATTATCCGTTGAAACATCACAAATGTGGAGGCATCACAGTTACACGACGAATCGTACAACGTCGAAGTAAAGTTGAGGGCTTCCAAAATACTGTCACGAAACACTTTTACAGATTTGTATGTGAACAGACCGTTATACGCATACAAAACACAATAAGACATGCAACAAATTATTATTATTATTATTGATTATGCATTTATCAGTAGCATGCCAGAGGTTAATGGTGTTTTTGCAACTAGTTAAGTAGGATCCGAATATAAACAAAGCCGTTCCAAATATTATTCAGTCCAACAGTAATCATCACCAGTGTCTATATTTTTTAATCATGTGGAAAATAATAAGTCTATCTGCTCTCCTAATTGTCGCGCAAGCAGCGGACATACAGGATTTTTATGGTGACTGGATCGAGGTCGCTTTTTATCCAGTGTCTACCTACATACCTTTGTGCATACGTTTCACGTTCGCTAAAAGCACAGAACATGTGCAATGTACTTACGCTGATGGAAAAAACCCAACTTTCGTTCAAGCCACTATAATGACAGAAATTGGAGAAATAATACGTGGTCATCAGATGCCGATGAGGGTGGTAGATACGCTTGAGGAAGTGATGCCAGCGTTGAACATCAGCGTGAAATGTGGTGACAAGGATGTTCGTGCTAGCGACCGTGCTGTTGTTAGGTTGGTGAACGAAGACTATTTCATTTTGTATAGTAATATTCCGGAGTCCATGGAATATACTCGTAGTGCGGTAGAACAGAACTCAGCAATACTGTTTGGAAGAAATGTCGTCCCTTCAAATAAGTTATCTAATGTTATGACAAGTATTGAAGATCTGAAGAACAGACGAGGAGCCCAGTTGTGTGTGACAGAAAATTATAGTGGATTCAATAGTACTAAACACGAAGTTGGCAATTAATCAGATATTCATTTAAAACAGTAATAATTGGTACACAACCGATTTTAATGTCTCCATTGCATGCCGCATTGAGATATGTATACAATCATGTAAAATAAACGTGTTTTATTAGTGTCGACTGATTTATTTTTGTTGACATAAAAGTTTTTTTTAGTTATCTATTGATCTCGAATGTCACATATGGAATTCTAGCCGCTCCTCCGTGTAAAACTGTATAAGTTCATGAATAGCATAAAGCCTTGTGAAAACTGGCGCGATATCGCGGGCGCGACAGACAGGGCAACCCTTGTCGCGCCCGCGACAGACAGGGCAACCCTTGTCGCGCCCGCGATATCGCGCCTGTTTGTGGGAGCCTTAAAACGCCACGCCTGTGATGGACCTATTCCCCGGAGGGTTAAGCAGAGGTGTGTAATTCCACCTACATTTCACCGGTTACTTAGGTCCCGTGTAATGCCGAGATCCGACGATCGGCGATTTTGCGGACGGACATGCACGGCAGACGACCACAGACCGTCACGCACCGCGCACTGAGGAACTTCCGATGTCTATCGGCAATAGCCGATCGTCGGATTCAACCATTACAGGGACCGAGCTTAATGCCCTCAACAGGGGCACAAATCCAGACTCCGAGTTGGTACTTGTAAATTCATATTGGAACAGGCCTAGGCCTGTTTTGCCAAAGTTGGATTGATCTCTCTTGGTCTGGCAAAGAGAGATACATAATCCCGTAGGGCAGCAAGTGGCGAGGTCTTGGGCAGTAGGGACCCCACGGACCCGGAAGTCTTGTTACTCACCTCTAGCTTGCCTTTATTGGCCGGCGTTAGTGGAAATCCGTAAGAGAAAACATGCTCTTAGAAAGGAAGTATTCCAGTAGATACTGGTAGGGACCTTGACCGTACTTTCAAATTGTCCTGATAAGTAAGTAATATTTATTTTGTAAAAACATGAGTACAGTATGAAGGTCTTATGATTAATATGAGGTGGCTACATGTTTTGCCATTCATGGCGTACAAACTTAGTTGCACTAGACAACAATAACAAAAAAAAAATAATTATCTACAATGTCAAAAATTTAAATTGAATTGGAATTACAATGTCATGCAAACATTAATGAAATATAGAATCAAATAAAAAAACAATAACAATGTCAAAAGAAAAAAAATAAAAATAAATAAGTTAGGTAGTTAATTGCATAAAAAATATTATAATTATCTTAAATTAGAAATTGACATTAGGATAGGTCATTGTCATTTAGAAAATCGTTAATCGAGTAGTAACATTTTTCAATCAATAATGCTGTTATTAGCCGTAGAACCGATGACCGCTGGGGTAGACGTGTTCTTGAGTGGAGACCGCGAATCGGAAAACGTAAGGTAGGACGCCCTCAGGCTAGGTGGAGCGACGATCTTCGCAGGGTGGCTGGTAGCAACTGGATGAGAGCTGCCGAGAATCGAGCTGAATGGCGTGCAATTGGAGAGGCCTATGTCCAGCAGTGGACTGCTATAGGCTGATGATGATGATGATGATGAATGCTGTTAACTTCTTTTTAAAATTACTTATTGTGTCATCTTTTATTATAGTCAGGTATTTTGTTATAAATTGTAGGTCCCATACTAATAACATTTTTTTAATATAAAGCAGTATTGCATCTCTGAACTATTAGAAGATTTTTGTACTGGCTTCTGATTGGTCTCTTACTACTTTGTGATACTGTAGTAAAGAGATGCATTGCCATTTCTAAAATATAAATTGAAGGAAATGTTAACAGCTTTAGGGACTTACACGCTGAACCACAACTGTCAGTCGTTTTCATATTTAACATCGAGCTCAAACATCGTTTTTGGGCTCTGAATACCTGTTCCCGCAGGCATGAATTTCCCCAGAAAATTATACCTTATCTCAGAATGGAGGCTACCATGGTATGCAATCAAAGTTGTGGTGAAGTTAACTTTCTTAGCCAAATTGAATAGGACATAAGCAGATATGCTAAATTTTTTACATACCTCTTCTACTCCAACGGAATACCTCTCCACTTCTCATAAGCACTTCAAAACATGTTGCCCCTTGTCACAACACAATGTGCTAGCGACCGTTGTTGGGGGCCCATTATTGAGTATGCAAGTCACCCCTGCCATTTAATCTGTGTATTGTATATAAAACGTTGGCCAGGCATGGGTATGTCTTTCTATAGTTCTAGAACCAGTCCACTTTAGCTACCCAAATCTATTATAATCCAATTTCTTTGTTTTCATATCCTGCAATAATCCTACACCAACCGAAGAGTGTCCTTGGGTGCATAGTGTGAACAGGGATATTGTCGGTCGGCGCCTCATTCCATTTTTTGTCTGTGAGTCGTCCTCGTACACCTTCCAAATAAAAAAATATGTATAATACCTAATAATATATACCAAATTGATTCATTTTGAGGCAACTAAAATGCACAAAATAATAAACTGACACATAATAAAAACAACACTACAAAATCTATTTTCTACGTTGGGTCGGCGACGTATTGCGCTGAGTCGTGGTGTCGTGTAGCCTTCCGCGATAACACCGATACACGACACCCGTAATTGGCAAAAATTCCTCCTTCATGAAAGTCTCCATGTTATGAGCCAGCACCACACCACAAAATATTTGAAGTTAATCTTATGGCGCGACTCCAACTGCTCGACTCTCTAGGTGTACGTAGCCTTCATCCTGATGTACTCCACGACATTATCTACCTCCGTGGTGTGATGTAAATATAGCATGCTGCGTCCTTAGAACAGCGGGGCGCAGCAACATGTCGGGACCAGTCAATGCGGTACCACACTGATTGCGACAAGCAGGCTTCTTCTTCTTTTTGTTCACGTGAATGTAGCCTTCTACATTTGCCTGTCCTTGACTTGCGATACATAGACCGCGCCGTGACGTATGTTGACGTTGGTAACTGGCTCATGTGATCCACATACTTTGTTGCGTAAATCTGCTACCTTAGTAGGTACGTAGATCACTGATGGTGGATTGCGATGCTTCCAACTTCAACTGTTGTGACCCGATCATAACCTTAAGATTAACAGCAGTAGCCTGGTGACGTCGACGTGGTCGAATGTAACGGGGAGCAGCTTGCGCTAATCCTTCGCCATGAAAGTTGGCACGACGTCCAGTTCGGTCTCCTTCAACACTTTTATGGCGTACCCCAAGGTGGCGTATTGGCACCACCTCTATTTCTGATTTACATCAATGATCTCCCAAAAATAATTCAGCAAAAGATGGTTCTTTTTGCAGATGACAGCACAGCTATAATAGAATGCAATGACATAAATAATTATGAAAATGATATTAATGAATCTTTAACTAAAATAATAAACTGGCTTGATGATAATAATTTGAAAATTAACCTAAGCAAGACCAACATCATGCAATACCATCAGCGTCGTGAGAATAATAACATTAATATCAATTATAAAGACCATAAAATTCAGGAAGTTGATAGTGCTAAATTCTTAGGAATGACTATTGATAATAAATTGACTTGGAACATTCATACTGACATAATATGTAAAAGACTAAGTAAATCTGCGTATGCACTATTCCAACTTTCAAAAAAGGTTAATATTGAGACATTGTTAACAGCATACCATGGACTTGCAGCTTCTGTTTTACGGTACGGTATTATTTTCTGGGGGCAGTCAGCTAATAGGGAGGTTGTCTTTAGAATGCAGAAACGCTGTGTGAGGTCTATGTGTGGTCTAAAAACGACGGATAGCTGTATTCCGTATTTCAAAAAACTAAAGATATTGACACTGCCAGCAATGTATATAATGGAAATTGCATTGTTTGTAAAAAAAAACCCGCATTTATTTGTCAGCTTATCGGCAGTCAGAAGAAATCCATTGCGTACTCAATATTGTAACAAACTATGTAATGTTAAATGTAAAACAGCCTTAATGCGTAAAAGCCTTTTCGGCAATGCTCCAAAAATTTATAATAAAATACCGGATGCCATAAAAAATATGCCATTAATAAAATTCAAAAAGGCACTTAATAGCTTGCTTAGTGACAAATGTTACTACACACTGGATGAATTTTTAAATGATGACTCAATATAGTGCTTTGTTTCTATTTTGTATGAGAAAACATAAATGATGAATTAATTTGAGGTTGAAATTTATTATAAATTTGACATTTAATAATTTTTGACATTTTCAATTATTCTGACTTGGTTTTTTTTTTTTTTTTTGACATTTATAACGAAATAATTCCTCATTTAAATCTGACATCATTCAATTTTTTAAATAATATTATATAATTTTTATGATTTATTCTGTAATTTTAATTATGCATGATTATCAAACATCTGGTTTTTTTAAATTTAAATTCATTTTATTTAGATAGATGCACACCATATTTGTATGTCTCCTGGCATAACATAGCGTTCTGTTCACCAAACTCAAGATCTGTATTCTTTACCTGTGTTAACAAATAAAAGTGATTTGATTTGATTTGATTTGATATGATGTCTTGACGTCATCAACCACCCGGCTCCTGTGTAATCGATCGATTATTATGACTTCAGTTAGAAGTTCCATCACTCGTCACTAGATGGCGTTACTGATTTTAAAATAAATTCAATGCGATATAAATGTGTACAAGTTTTTAACTATAAAAAAAACAGTAAAGCTACTGTTTTCGTTTATCTCTACGGTTTACAAGAGACTGCATGATGAACGTTGCTGATGCCTCATGATTCAAATCGTCGACCTAAAACTGCTTACACGTCTCTGACTTTAGAATTATGAACGCTTTTCTCTACTCTCGCTTGAACTAGTGTTGTTATCCTACTCCCACGCAGACGGAGTCGCGAGCGCAGAGTGATCATATGTTATGTTTATCAGTATAGGGCAAAGTTTATTACATCCCAAATTACACACAATCATGACACATGCCTCAGTGTCCGTGTTACTTTGCGTCAGTGATCTTTAAAGCATTTAATCATGTGGCAAATAATAGTTTTATCTGCACTCTTAACTGTCATTCAAGCGAAAGGTATACAAAATGTCTATGGAGACTGGATGATGGTTGCTCTATATCCACCTTCTGCAAACGAACCAGTTTGCATACGCTTCTCGTTCACAAAAAGCCCTGTAAGTGTGCAATGTATGTATGCCGATGGACGAAAAGCAAATTCAGTTCAAGTTTCAATGATGACAGAAACTGGAGAATTATTGGAACGGTATTCCATGCCGATGATGGTAGTTGATACCCCTGCAGAAGTGATGCCAGCGTTGAACATCGGCTGCAAATGTGGCAAAGAAGAAGTCAATGATCATGCCGTTGCAAGGTTGGTGGACGACAATTACTTCATTATGTATCACTATGTGCCGCCATCTGCCGGAGCTACTCGAACTAACAAAGAACAGAACGCTGCGTACCTTTTTGCGAAGATAATTGTGTCGGAACCGACATTATTTGACGTTATGACAAGCATCGAAGATCTGAGAGAAAGAGAAGGAGCGTTAATGTGTGCGATAGAAAATTATGGTGGGCCTAAGTGATGAAAATGCTGTGATGACTTTGATGTTATTAATGTCATACCTATCTTTGGTAGTTAGGCTAATGTCTATGCTGCCATGAACATTTATTGTGCTGCTCAAACTGTAAGTAATACCTACGACAGGTGATTTAAACACGTGGAGTGACTTATTTTTGTTGACCAATATGCAACTAAATAAATAATAACAAAAATGATCGATTTAACAGTAAAGTTCGTTTTATTACTGATCCTTAATCTAGTGTTAATTTATCCCAACTCAATAAAATTCATCAGAGATCTGTGTCATAATTATTATTATTATGTCAAGACTGAAAGAAATTGAAGAATCTGACAAGAAATTGGCAAACTTGACATTAAAACATTTTCCAAACTTCGTCTGAGGTAGGCATGTAACCGAGTTGGATATTTGTATCGGTACTGCAAGTCACGTGAGTGGTGTAGCTTGGCTTGCGAGGACTCGCTCAGCTCATGAGTTCAATAAGTAGCGTTCCTGTGTTTCAGGTTGCAGAGTATGAGAGCGGGTGTAATATCAGGCATTTGAGTAATTTCAGCTTTCAGGCAACTCACCTGCTTCTTCTCAAATATGTATATTTTAGTGACAAATACTTAAAAATATTTAAAAATTCGTAACCCATGCTCGGTCGCCGCCATTTTTCGCGCGTCGCGACAAAATTGCACATTTTATGCTAGACAGTAGAATTACTGTTCTGAAATTATAATTTAATGTTATGTCTACTGTTGGTTTTATGGTTTATTTGCTGTATTTTAGTTTGATTGGGTTGGCAACACTGGTCTAGTCCATGATCGAGACTGAAAGAGCAAGTGACGCCTCCACTTCTTTCGTAGAAGATAGCGTCATCAAAGTTCTCGTTCCTAGAAAGGGAGAGACAGGCTACAACCTCTAACGTCGGTAATTAATGAGAAATTCTATAAAACAAATCTGGGTACAGTATGACACAACTTACATTTTGCAAAGCATTCATTCATTTCAATTTTATGAACGTATTTGGGTATATGACTTTACAAGTTATTGCGTTTGTTTATAGGTCAGTAGTAATAAAGATTGGATAATAATATTTTATTGTTTCCCTTTGTACATGCATAATGTTAGTGTTAGACTGATATTTTATTTACCTCCAACAGTTGTTTTAAACAAAAGTCTCATAAACAATGCTAAAATAAAAATTGGATATTTTGAAGGCGCACTCAGTTAGTATGGTTATCAGTTTTACGAATTTTGCGGATGCTACTTCTAAGTTGTGTCGTACTGTACAAGACACGTAGACTGTAATAAACACTTCATAGAATAATCATTTTAATAACGAATACCTTCCACTTTGCTTCTTATTAATAACTTATGGGTATCATTTTGTGCGCTACCCCAGCAAAATAGTGTCGAAAACGGTAAGTTACCCCAGCAACATAATGTCGCAAACGGTGCGTTACCCCAGCAATATAATGTCGCAAACGGTGCGTTACATGCAAAATAATGTCGAAAATAGTCATTTAAATCTTATAGATAATTAGTTGCCCAGCTTCTGTAATTGTTGCGCACATTTTTAAATTTGTTGCACTTACACTTGAGTAAGATTTAAATGACTATTTTCGACATTATTTTGCTGGGGTAACGCACACGGTATAATTTGGATTATTCATAAGAATCTCTCTACAAAGCCTGATATTGCGAAGCAGTTGACCATACTGTACCTATGGCACAACTGCCTTCCAGAAAAGTTTTGCGTAGTTCTGGTCCTCATCAGTGCGCGTAGATCCTATATAGCTCGATACAAAATAAAACGGTTGCCATCTACCAATCTGGCAACGCCTGGGATCGTATATTCTTCAGTACCATACCAGCAGCTGACGTTCAACGGAGACATCACTTCGGCAGGAGTATCGACGACCAGAGGGCCTAGACAAGTGACAAAAAGCTTCGAAAGCGTTTCGTATTTCTACAACGCCTTTCAACAGGATTTAAAATAGGCTTTTCGATAGCTTATGTATTTTTTCAGTCCTATATATTTTTGCCTTTTCCATCATTGTTATCACTGATGTCAGTTTTTCTAAGGCCTCTGTTCCGGTGCTTTCTCGCTTGAAACCCACTTGTTTTCACCCAGCACCCTTATTGTGTAATACACGATCAATCACAATCTGAATCGGTGTGAAACAAATTGCTGCATCGAAAAAAATCTGCTCAATAACGCAATGAATTTTGTTGAACTTTCAAAATTAAACAGATAAGTCTTAATCGGTTAAATACTGATATTCAGCTGCATCCGGTTAGACTGGAAGCCGACCCCAATATAGTTGGGAAAAGGCTAGGCAGATGATGATGAAGTCTTAATCGGTTACGAAAATAAGCGACGCAATTAGATAGCAGGAATTTATGCGTATTTTTGCCATCATTATACGAACATGCCACATCTTCCGGAGATTTTGCAAACGACATATTCCGACAGATGAGACTATACTGGCGCCCACTCTCCGTAGAAATTCTGTATGTGTGTTGCCTCAACGAGAATTTATATAGACAACAAAGACAAATACATTTATTCGTTGGATATGGTAGGTACAAAGTTGTATAGTGTTGTTTAGGACAGTTATAGAAGATAATTATAATTATTAATTTCCACATGATGAATTCTCAATGAGATGTTATACCGTCTTTCTAAATTACTGTGGCGAAGACTGTAGCACTTGTAAAACAGAAAAAAATAAGCAAAAGTGTTTATATTATTAGGATATTAACTGACAACCTTTGGCATGTACTGATAAGCATAATTAGAAACTACATGTTCTTATCTTTGTGTGTAAGAAAAACACGAAAAAAAATGCGTCTTTAGAACTAAAATAATTGGATGTAGGTATAGCCACTGTAGATACCCTGTCAATATTCGGACATTAGGTAGCGTTTTTAACCTTCCCCTTTAGCAAAACAACTTTTATCTGTGTTCTTGTTAATCGCGTAAACCCACAAAGAGTTTATCACCAGTTACATTTATTTTTCCAACAAACACTTTTGTAACCATTTAAAATTGCTATTAAATACAATATAACATTGTTATTTTTATTTTATCCATTATTTCTTTTCAAATACAGTCATATTCCTAACATTAAAAAAAAAAACAGAAAAACGCACGTTTCAAAATATAAAAATAGTAGCCCACCGGTATCGGGAACAATTTATTATAGTCATTATTTTATTTAATATATTTATTTTTTAGGATGGAGTTGGTCATATATTTCTCGGGTACACAACCGTGACCAGTCCCTGTGTTTTAGTTTATCAATGTGTGTCACGTCATGCTCTAATTCTGAAGCACTTGGCAATTCGCGAGCCATCAAGAAAACTAAGTTGTCGTTGGTGTTCGTTGACAAGTAACCTAGAATATAGTTCTTGTTCACAATTTCAATAACACTTCGATCAGTAGATGTAAAATTTGCGTAGCTGCAAGATACTTTTAGGAGAGGCAGATCACCCACATTATCAACGACTAACACAGGTACTGATAACACTACTGGCTTAATATTTACAATGCTAGGCTGGACAGGGCTTTCGCGTTCTATCAGGTTAACTTTCACTAGTGTGCAGTTTCTTCCATCTGAACAGGAGCACTGAATATTACGTGGGTCTTCAGAAAAAGCAATGGCTCCGCACACAGGTTCAGTAATAACATCGTATGGATACGCCAACACAAACGAGTAATTTCCATAGATGTCATTTAGACAAGCTCCTTGAACGACACTGAGCAACGCTGATAGAATGATTAAATTCCACATTTTGAAGACTATTCTTGTTGCAAACGAGCGATGTAGCTCCTTGTCAACTTTGCACTAAGAATTATTACAAGGATGTGGTTCATTAAGACGTGTTTTACCATTGAATGACCACTGAGTGACCACTTAACCTTTGCCATTGCAATTTAATGATTCACTAAGTGCGACTATTTCGGTTTGCGCTGTTTAAAAATAGACTATATAACAATAGGTGAAAAGGAAATGGGAACAATGAGAAAAGTCAAGCACCGATAAAAACAAAGTTTTGTACTGACGCGGAAAGAAATCGTGAACGAATGATGACGAATTTCTTAATTATAATTATAGTAATGTTTTTATAGTTTCCTTATACATTAATATTTAAAAATTTAATTGATAATGAAATAGAGGAATTTATGATAATATTAATATAAGTTGAATAAGTAATTAATGTGAGTGAATTGTTGTAATGTGTAGGTAATTGTTTCATGATAGATACATACATAAATTCACGCCTTTTTTCCTTGTGGGTAGGTAGAAACTACAGAACGCCATCTGCTACGATCCAATACTCCTTTTGATTCGATATGTTTATTGAATAGAATATTAATTAATCTAATCAACTTGACTTTGTAAATCATCATCATTGATTACCTATGTATCTGAATTATATTTTTTATTTCAACTATTTACGCCGCTGGCAAAAACATTGTGCAATTGAATTGTTACTGAAGAAGACCTGTTTTATCCGCCTCCGTGGTGGTGAGACCACCAGCTGTCTCAGACAATAAATAAAAAAAATAAAAAATGATTCATTCTTTTGAATATTTGGCCCAATACTTTACCCCCAACTGTCACTAAAGAGACACAATAGAATTTTTCAATAAATCGACTCGGAAGAAATTTTTGTTATAAGTACTAGCAACATTTGACTTCGTTCAAAAGTTTTGAGAGACCCAGCCTACTTTTATTTTATTCAAAGAAACCACTGGCTTTAAAGGAGTTAATCAACGCCTTAACATCCTCCACACCTTCTCAAGTAAAAACCCACATGCAAAAATAATATGGCGCAAATTGAAAACGGGCTCCGTTGGACGAACGCCGAATTTCAAACAACTCGGCAATTTATTTTTCAATCGATCCCCCTCTGTTGCAAAACGCCGCGTTGCGGCCAAAAAGGTGAACGTTTCAGCTATTGATAGGAGTTTTTTTATTTTTTCACCCCCGCCCCGTACACAGCTCTGGTTTCAATTTCGAGGAATTTCAGAAACGAAAAATTCGTGTGTGAACGTTATTAATTTAGTGCAGTTATCCAGTTTTTTTGTGCGCTTCAATGATCTCTATGAATTGGGATTAGATTGCGGAAGTCGTAGATATGGTTTTGTTTGCGGGTATTGTGTGTTATTTGAGTGAATTCATGTATAGTCGGTTTCGGAATTGCTTTATCACCGTAAGTTTGAATGTCTCTTGCACGACTGTTCTATTCTATTTTTTCTCTATGGCAAGTTGACATCATGATCATTAAAGATGTCACATGACTGCTGCTGTCAACTCCATACAATTTGATCTTTCCGTTGGCGTTAACGCTTACAGAAAAGGGATTTTGTCTAGGCCCCAAGGTCTATTTGTCTATGTGACGGATAGAAAACCAACCTTAGTGAAGTTTCAATTTACTGGGAATTGTTACCAAACGTGGTAACGCAATTACGAGGTCGACTATACCTACTGCTAGCTTTGTTAGCTGGAGGCATCCTGCAATGGCTTCTTTCAATTTAATTTTATGACAATTGATTCTTTAATATGGTCTCATTACCCTAGAGTATGGTATACTAAAAGGAACACGTTGTTTGAGGCAATCAAAATACAAGACAGCACTTGGTTTTGGCAAGTTGAGAGTAATGCACTAACCTCAATCGTTTCGCCTTGTCGTAGTATTATAATATCTGTGGCCTTGTGCAATATATTTTTGCCTAACGTCAAGGTAGACTGGGGCGCGGGGTTGTACCCATTAGGATAACCAAAAATGTATGTACCTACCTAAATGGCTTGTTGACCGCCGATATTATTTCGTTTATTTACATTTTAGATCGAAAATGTGATGATTACTTTGTTGCTCTTTCGAATCTTCTTTTTTACCCGACTACGGAAAAAAAAAGAAAGGGTTATATCAGTCGTCTGACTGACATAATCCTTCCTTTTGCCTTATCCTTTTGAAATCAGATGAGTTTAGCTTTTCTTCTCAGAGTAGTCGGATAGGAAAAATTATCTATTAAAAAAAAATTGTTGACGTGTAAAAGTATTTGGACAAACCCACTGACAGACATAACAACATTTGTTATTAGCAGTCTATGTATGCATGTTTGTAGGCATTTATTAAATGCATAATTCATAATGCACAATAATAAATTACCTATAGATAATTGTCTAACCATTTCAATAAAAATAATATTTTAATTTACATAGATATTTGAAGTACTCTTTGTTATTTTGCTAATAAATATTTATTTAATAGCACGAGTATTATTATAGAATATTGGTTCTACAGGTTGGTATTAATACTCGTCCAGTCTCGCTCGAGAAGTCCGTTAAGTAACTTGTGTGTTTCAGAATGTATTGTGTATTTGTTGTTCTGTGTGTCGCCGTATCTATTGGCACAGTGCACAGTGCAGTAGGCATACAATTACCAGTTGAAAAACCTCAGGAAATGAGTATGTTATTTTATTTTTTTTGCGTTTATTCTTGTTTGCAAAATTCGGTTGAAAAGCACTTTGCCTGTAATGTATTATTTCTTCACGCAAATAAATACCAAGAAGAACGTATAACATTGCCTCGTTGGTGTAGTGGTCGTAAGCGCTACTGCTGAGCATGGAGGTCCTGGGTTGACTACCAAACGGAACTTCGACAAACGCTACTACGACATGATTTTACTTCGACATTACGGAACTCCTTAGATTCCCGGGTCGGGCTAAGTGGTACTGGGTTTTTCTATCTGGAATTTCTCAGTAATAGCCCGGAGACTGGATTTGTGCCCGGTTGATGGCAATAGGCTCGCCTCCTATTACATGGGACTTAAACATAACTGGAAAAATGTGGTTATACTATAGGTACCTACAGCTCTGCCCCACCCTTCGGGGAAACGCGGCGTGATGTTATGTTAAGAAGGTACCTATAATTTAAAAAAAAAAATTCTACTTACTTGATAAAGGTTAGTGACCTTTTCGCCCTTACACTGTTGCTGTAAATCGTGTTATACATATATTTTTATCAGCAAAAAGTCAAGGGTCAGCAGTCAGTGGCCATAAAATCTGCTCCAAACCCTGATAATTCTTAGTTCAAACTTGACACGAGGCTACGTCCATCGTCTCCAACTAGTAGACAATCACTATTCAGTGTTCAAAATGTGGAAAGTCATAATACTATCAGCGTTAGTGAGTGTCCTTCAAGGAGCTAATATAAACGAATTCTATGGAAATTACACGGGGGTCAATGTGTATCCGAATAGTTTAATAGCACCCTTATGCGTTAAGATTGCCTTATCTGAAGATCCACGTAACATTCAGTGTTCTTGTTCTGACGGAAATACCAGTACACATCTTGTGGTAATGAGAATCCTAGAACGCATAGCGCCGTTTCGGAAGATAAGTGATCCAGACCCGTTAACAGAGCCTGTGCGAGTCGTTGACAATGTGATTGATATGTTGTCCCTCTCGAACGTCACCTGTAATTGTGCTGAAAAGGAATACCATATTCGTTTTGCTGTTAAAAATTTGAACAAAAACTACATGCTGGCGTACGTGTTAAATGAAATTGATGATAAATATGTGGAAAGGGATTTTTTGTGTGCGCGGAATTTACCGAGTTCTGCCGAATTGGAGGCTGACATCAACCTCATTGATGAACTTAAAAACAGGAACGGTTCAAGGATGTGTACCCGAGAAATATATGAGGAGATACGTCCGAAAAATTAATAGTTTTTTCTGTTGTATAAAATAAACTTTTTTTTGTATATGCGAGTTTTTTTCATTGCTATCCATGCACATAAATCCTTTTCGTGTTCCCATGGTAGTAGGTAAAATGTTATACAGATTCTTCTTTTGTCAGTCCTTGTCCCATTTTACTTTCTGTCACGTTTTCATTCACTCCCATAAGTTATATCTTCTCCTGCCTTCTGGTTTTCGAAAGGGTCCTTATCCACTGCCCATAAATAATACTCTCGACATTTAGTTCGTTTTAGGAGTGCTTTTTTACTTTGGTGGTGGCCTTCTGATGTTCTTTGTTGAAATTTTTAGTGTTGATTGGGCTATATCAGTTAAATAGTTCATATAACTCCTTTTACTTTACGTTTTATTCAACGTATAAATTGTATTGTATTAGTATTTTGTAGTCATTATTAAAATAACGTTGGTACGCTGACGCATCTCTCTCGGAATATGGAGTAATAGTTACATCACAGCTTTTTAAACTAACGCAGCTGTTATCGAACACAATTGTCTTTGAAACCTGATTTTTTATTTCAATTAAATGTTGTACCTATAATACACCCACATAAAGTACACACGAAACACGAAGTTTGTCGAGGGACATTAAGAAAATAGTTGTACTGTACCTTATTGTTCTGGTGGTCGGAAACGCTACTGCTGAGTATGAGGTCTTGAGTTCCATTCCCAGGTCGTACAAAGTGTAATTGTTCTTTTTTTTCATCTGGAATTTCTCATAGCAGCCCGGAGTTTGGATACTTGCCCGGTTGATGGCAATAGGCTTGCTCGCCGCCTATTACCTACATGGGACTTAAAAATAACTGGCGAAATGTGAGTGTACGGTAGGACACCTCTGCCTAATCCTTCGGGAAATACAGGCGTGATGTTTTACTATAGGCCCTTGTTATTAATTGCTATGTGTAATTAAGATAAGCAAAAATGTATGTACCTAAATGGACGGGTTCTGGCTTGTTGACTGCCGATAATTATTATTTCGTTCATTATTTACTTCTAGATCGAAAATGTGATGATTACTTTGTTGCTCTTTCGAATCTTCTTTTTTGACCCGACTATGGCAAAGTCAAAAGGAAGGGTTATGTCAGTCATCAGTCATCTGACTGACATAACCCTTCTTTTTAACCGACTTCTTCAAAAAGGAGGAGGGTTTTTTTTTTTTTTGTGTGTATGTTACCCGATTACTCCGCCAATTATGAATCGATTTTGATGATTCTTTTTTTGTTTGGTAGGTCATGCTTCAGAGGTGGTCCCATATAAATTTTATTAGTTTTGCTTGCGTAGTTTTTGAGTTAGCTTCAATAATTACGTATTTTTCCCACTTTGCGTATGTTGATGACATGTTAATTGACTCAGTCACATAGCAGATAACGGTATACGAATTTGTGTGGGGTAGTTACCACAACTAAAAAGTGAAAAATAAAAACTTTTTACAAAAAAAAAAGCAACCGACTTCCAAAAAAAACACTAAAAAAGTGAAAAATAACTTTATTTTCGGAAGTCGGTGGCCAAAAACGAAAATTGAAAAGCAAAGACACCGACTTCCGAAAATAAAGTTATTTTTCACTTTTTTAGTGTTTTTTTTAGAAGTCGGTTGTTTTTTTTTTTTGTAAAAAGTTTTTTGCCTTTTCCTTTTGAACTCAGATGTGTTTGCTTTGGTCTTTGTTCTCGGAGTAGTCGGATAGGAAAACTTTGGTATAAAAAAAAATTTTTGAACAAACCTACTTACAGAAATAACAAGATTTATTATTAGCAGTCTATGTATGCATGTTTGTAGGCATTTATTAAATTCATAATTCATAATGCACATTTATAAATTATGGATATTTGTCTAACCAGTTCAATAAAAATAATGTTTTAATTTACATTATCAGTTTGAAGCACGCATAATGTTATTTTGCTAATAAATATTTATTTAATAGCACGAGTATTATTAAAGAATATTGGTTCTTTAGGTTGGTATTAATACTCGTCCAGTCTCGCTCGAGAAGTCCATTAAGTAACTTGTGTGTTTCACAATGTATTGTGTATTTGTTGTTCTGTGTGTCGCCGTATATATTGGCACAGTGCAGTAGGCATTCAATTAGCAGTTGAAAAACCTCAGGAAATGAGTATGTAATTTTTTGCGTTTAAGCTTGTTTGCAAAATGCATTTGGAAAGCACTTTGTCTGCATTGTCTTATTTCTTCACGCAAATAAATACCAAGAAGAACGTATAACATTGCCTCGTTGGTCTAGTGGTGGCAAGTGCTACTGCTGAGCATGGAGGTCCTGGATTCGATTCCCGGGTTGGGCTAAGTGATCATGGGTGTTTCTATCTGGAATTTCTCAGTAGTAGCTCGGAGTCTGTATTTGTGTCCGGGTGATGGCAAAAGGCTCGCTTTATTACATGAAACTGGACTACTGAACTGGAGAAATGTGGGTATATTATAGGTGTAATTTTGTTACTAGATAAAAGTTAGTAACCTTTTCGCCCTTACACTGTTGCTGTAAATCGTGTTATACATATATGTTTATCAGCAAAAAGTCAAGGGTCAGCAGTCAGTGGCCATAAAATCTGCTCCACACCCTGATAATTCTTAGTTCAAACTTGACACGAGGCTACGTCCATCGTCTCCAACTAGTAGACAATCACTATTCAGTGTTCAAAATGTGGAAAGTCATAATACTATCAGCGTTAGTGAGTGTCCTTCAAGGAGCTAATATAAACGAATTCTATGGAAATTACACGGGGGTCAATGTGTATCCGAATAGTTTAATAGCACCCTTATGCGTTAAGATTGCCTTATCTGAAGATCCACGTAACATTCAGTGTTCTTGTTCTGACGGAAATACCAGTACACATCTTGTGGTAATGAGAATCCTAGAACGCATAGCGCCGTTTCGGAAGATAAGTGATCCAGACCCGTTAACAGAGCCTGTGCGAGTCGTTGACAATGTGATTGATATGTTGTCCCTCTCGAACGTCACCTGTAATTGTGCTGAAAAGGAATACCATATTCGTTTTGCTGTTAAAAATTTGAACAAAAACTACATGCTGGCGTACGTGTTAAATGAAATTGATGATACTCGTAAATATGTGGAAAGGGATTTTTTGTGTGCGCGGAATTTACCGAGTTCTGCCGAATTGGAGGCTGACATCAAGCTCATTGATGAACTTAAAAACAGGAATGGGTCAAGGATGTGTACCCGAGAAATATATGAGGAGATACGTCCGAAAAATTAATAGTTTTTTCTGTTGTATAAAATAAACTTTATTTTGTATATGCGAGTTTTTTTCATTGCCATCCATGCACATAAATCCATTTCGTGTTCCCATGTTAGTAGGTAAAATGTTAACCAGATTCTTCTTTTGTCAGTCCTTGTCCCATTTTACTTTCTGTCACGTTTTCATTCACTCCCATAAGGTATAATCTTCTCCTGCCTTCTGGTTTTCGAAAGGGTCCTTATTCACCGCCCATAAATAATACTCTCAACAGTTAGTTCGTCTTAGGAGTGCTTTTTTACTTTGGTGGTGGCCTTCTGATGTTCTTTGTTGAAATTTTTAGTGTTGATTGGGCTATATCAGTTAAATAGTTCATATAACTCCTTTTACTTTACGTTTTATTCAACGTATACATTGTATTGTATTAGTATTTTGTAGTCATTATTAAAATAACGTTGGTACGCTGACGCATCTCTCTCGGAATATGGAGTAATAGTTACATCACAGCTTTTTAAACTAACGCAGCTGTTATCGAACACAATTTTTTTTGAAACCTGATTTTTTATTTCAATTAAATGTTGTACCTATAATACACCCACATAAAGTACACACGAAACACGAAGTTTGTCGAGGAACATTAAGAAAATAGTTGTACTGTACCTTATTGTTCTGGTGGTCGGAAACGCTACTGCTGAGTATGAGGTCTTGAGTTCAATTCTCAGGTCGTACAAAGTGTAATTGTGTTTTATCATCTGGAATTTCTCATGGCAGCCGGGATTTTAGATTTGTGCCCGGTTAAAGACAATAATATAAATAATTGAGAATAGGCTCGCCCCCTATTACATGGGACTTTAAAATAACTGGCGAAATGTGGGTGTACCTACTTAGGTACCTCTGCCTAATCCTTCAGGAAATACAGGCGTGATGTAATATTTTACTATAATTATGCACAGGCCCTTGTGGCTGTGTTAATGTGTGTGTAATAGTTATTTGTTTAATTTTTCAGTGCATCTTGAAGGTTGTTATATGCCCAACCTGAACACAGTTTTGCCATATAATAAGCCATTTTCACCTCAAGACGGAAAAAAATGCCTTCAATACCTTTGCCAGATAGATAACACAACTACTTTATTTACGTAAGTTCTCATATTAATTATATTTAAACATGACCAAACAAAAGATATCGATACTCATTATGTCTCCGAAGTTTCGCTAGCTAATTTTATTTGACCCAGTATTATAATGTGGGGTTGACCCCGAGGTGAAGTTGGTGTAGGTACCAGTATTTTTACTAACACGTAACTACGTGTTTTCAGGTGTGGTGCCATCTCCGTTGGTGAAGGCTGTGCCATAGTTCCTGGTGATAAATTCCTGCCCTACCCAGAATGCTGTGACCAACCAACGTGTAATGAAATCAACCATAACTCTATTGTTAGCTAAAAATAAAGAAGGTCATCTTGTTACTGTTAATATTACTACTAGGTATTTTAGTAAGTGTATTTTAGAAATAAAATATGCTTTCTTACATGTTTTTTTAATTATGTCTACCCCACCTATCTACTCCATATGCCAAATTGACAACCAGTTTCAGCGCAGGCAGCCAATTCAGCAACTGGCGCCGGCAGCGGAGGCACTTCCAATTTATAGTAGTCGGATAGGAAACACACACAAACAGGGATTCCTTGCATGAGCCTTAATGTACATTATAATAATGATATTGTAGAAGAAGTTAAAACTACCAATTCCTGGGTCTTGAAATAGATAAACATCCGAAATATCCGTCTGCAAATCACACATTAATATTTTATGTAAGAAAATTAGTAAATCCGCATATGCTTTACATACTTTATCGCCAATAATACACACGGATGCACTCCTTACTGCTTATTACGGTATCGCAGAATCTCACCTACGATATGGAGTAATATTTTGGGGTAACTCATCCGAGAAAGAAACAGCTTTTAAGGTCCAAAAAAGATGCTTAAGGGCGATGTTTAAGCTTAAAACACCGATAGTTGCTTGCCATTGCCGCGACAATACCCTACTATGTCATCAGTCTGCTAACACAGCACTAATGCGCAAAAGTGTCTACTGCATGGCTCCGGTAGTTTATGTTATAATATCAAAAAGTTGGAAAGAATTGCCGCTATCTCTATTTTAAAAAGGCTTCGAAGCTTCCTGACAGCTGTGTTGTAGTATTTTTTTTTTGTTTGTTGAAATTTTGTAGATAGTTTAGTATATATTAGTTTAGTGGTAGTTTAGTGGATTTAGTTTATAATTTTTTGTAACTTTTGCATGCCTACTGGTAAAATATGGCTGAACCTATTTCCTATTTCACCTTGTATTGTACCCATATTTGCAAAATAAAATATCTTTTATCTTTTTTTATCTTTAAAAAAATATATATGACGTGTGAAAGTGTTTGGACAAACCTACTTACAGACATAATATCATTTATTATTGGCAGTCTATGTATGCATGTTTGTAGGCATTTATTAAATTCATAATGCACAATAATAAATTATGGATAATTGTCGAACCAGTTCAATAAAAATAAAGTTTTAATTTACATGATCAGTTTTAAGTACGCATAATGTTACTTTGCTAATAAAATAACATTGAATAGCACGAGTATTATTATAGAACAATGGTTCTACAGGTTGGTATTATTACTTTCGAATTTATAATTATGGATTGGTTCTACAGGTATTAATAAGGTATTGTCTTGTTTGCCATAACTTCATTTGCCATAATATTGTTTTCCATAATCGTCCTCAGTCATAATATTTACTTGCCCTATTATCATTCATACTAATAACGTTTTTCATATCAACTTATTAGTCATAACTCTTATTTGCCATAAAATTTAACACATTACATAATCGATACTTGACATAAGCAACATTTAATATAATTTAGAAGCGTTTATTGTTTAGTACAAAAAATTGGTAGTTCGTACCTATTTTTTGTATAGCCATAGCTATGTATAGATTATTAGTCCTAAAAAAATTGCTAAAAATTAGGTTTTAGTGACAGAAACACATCGCTGTAAATCCGACTCCACGCAGTCTTGTATGCCCTACCCTTAGAGTGTAATTTAAAATCACGTAGGCGTGGAGGGCCGAGGAAGCCCGCGAGTTGAGGAGCGGTGGTGAGCGTTAAACCATCTGCGACGATAAGCTTGCGTTGGACCGCCGGAGCCCCGCAGCGCCGGAGCCTTGACAGAAACCATGCCTGCTGCATGTCATTTTTTTTTTGTTTGCCTTTGTTTGTGCAGCGTATACCATGTTTCTATGAATATGTTAATAGCAAAATTATTCAGTTTAACATAACATCAAAATTGCAGGCGCTTGTATTGAACTAGCATTGTTGTGCAAATATGGGCAAATTAATATTAATTATAATGTCTGTGAATGTGTGAATGTTAATAATAATGTCGTTTTCCATACCATAAATGGTATGGAAAACGACATTATTGAAAATGAAAAATATTGCAAATAAATATTATGACACTTGATCGATTATGACCAATGAAATTGGGGAAAATGATTTTATGTCATTTGACGACTATGGCAACTGAAGCGTTATTTCTAATGAAATTATGTATAAAATTATGGCAAACATTAGTAAACCATTAATACTCGTCCAATCTCGCTCGAGAAGTCGGTTATATAACTTGTGTGATTCAGAATGCATTGTGTATTTGTTTTTCTGTGTGTCGCCGTATCTATTATCACAGTGCACAGTGCAGTAGACATACAATTACCAGTTGAAAAACCTCAGGAAATGAGTATGTTATTTTTTTAATTGTTCTGCGTATATGCTTGTTTGCAAAATGCGTTTGGGAAGCGCTTTGTCTGCATTGTATTATTTCTTCACGAAAATAAACACCAAGAAGAAGAACTTATAATACTGCTTCGTTGGTCTAGTGGTCGCAAGAGCTACTGCTGACCATGGAGGTCCTGGGTTCGATTCCGGAGTCGGGCTAAGTGATATTGGGTTTTTCTATCTAGAATTTCTCAGTAGTAGCCCGGAGACTGTAGTTTTGCCCGGTCGATGGGCAAAACTACAATAGGCTCGCCCCCTTTTACATGGGTCTTAAACATAACTGGATAAATGTGGGTGTACTATAGGTAAACCCCAAAGGGTGGGGACCCTTTGGGGAAACAAGGCGTGATGTTATGTTAAGAACGTACCTATAATTTTGTAATTTTTTTTCTACTTTCTAGCTAAAGGTTAGTAACCTTTTCTTCCTCACACTGTTGCTGTAAATCGTGTTATACAGTGTGTCTGGACATGGACTAGTGATATTCTAAATACTTATTTTTAAAGTACAATTTTAGTGATTTATTTTTAAAGTACAATTTTTTTTTCCTGTTTAGGGTTCCGACAATGGCCTTTTGTGCTTGCGCATACGCTATGTTCAAACAACAATAATTCTTAAAGTATTAGACATACAGTTGTGAATTTTGTTTGTTGTTCAAAATCTGTCGATCTAGTAAAAAAATAAAAAAGATGTCGGGGGTGTTTTTGTAGTAGTTAACTATTATTGGTTGAATAGCATAATTTTTCGTAATTTTTTTCGACCTTCACATTTGTTTTTAAAAGTTATGGGATTGTGAACACATTCCTTTGTAATGTAGGCGGTAGACAATATGATTGCCTTTCGAATAAGCCTATTTTTATCTCAATATGACTAAAACTTCAGAGAAAAATTTTGTACTCGCATAGAGAATATTTCAACAAAAAAAACAAAATGGCTGCCACATAGCGGGGAAGCGGAATGGACCCAAGCTTAGAGTGTAATTGTACTTTAAAATGTTTATATTTAAGTATTTAGAATATCGCTAGTTGGTCTCCAGATACACTATTATTTTTATCAGCATAAAGTCAAGGGTCAGCCTTAAAATCTGCTTCATACCCTGATAATTCTTAGTTCAAACTTGACACGAGGCTACGTCGGTCGTCTCAAACTAGTGGCCAATCCCTATTCAGTGTTCAAAATGTGGAACGTCATAATACTATTAGCGTTAGTGAGTGTACTACAAGGAGCTAGTATTAACGAAATCTATGGAAATTACACGGGAGTCATGATGTATCCGAATAGTTTTGACACTGCACTCGTATGCGCTAAGGTTACTTTTTCTGAAGATCCACGTAACATTCAGTGTTCTTGTTCTGACGGAAATGACAGTACTAATATAATGAGAATCCTACCGCGCGTAGCGCCATTTTGGAAGATAAGTGACACGTTAACAGTGCCTGTGCGAGTCGTTGACAATGAGATTGATTTGCTGTCCCTCTCGAACGTCACCTGTAATTGTGCTGAAAAGGAATACCATATTCGTGTTGCTGTAAAAAAAGTGAACAAAAACTACATACTGGCGTACGTGTTAAATGAATTTAATGCTAAATATGTGCAAAGGGATGTTTTGCTTGCGCGGAATTTACCGAGTTCTGCCGAATTGGCGAACGACATCACGCTTATTGATGAACTTAAAAATAGGAATGGTTCAAGGATGTGTACCCAAGAAATGTATGAGGAGATACGTCCGAAAAATTAATTGTTATTTTTTTTTTGAATAAAATAAACTTCTTTTTGTGTATGCGAGTTTTTTTTTGCCATCCGTACACATAAATATATTTCGTGTTCCCAATTTCCCATGGTGGTACACCCTACACATTCTTCTTCTGTCAGTCCGTGTGTCCCATTTTACTTTTTGTCCCGTTTTCTTTCTTTCCTATATATCTATTTATCTATTTAATATCTTCTCCTGCCTTCTGGTTTTTGAAGCCACCGCCCATAAATAATACTCTGGATAGTTAGTTCTTCTTATGGGTGATTTTCGCTTTATGGTGGCCTACAGGGGGCCTACAACGGCCAAATTAGCCATTCTTCTAAAATCAATTAATTTCCTGAATTTCCAGCTGTCATTAGCAATTTCTGTAATTTGACACAAAAGCAATTCATAATGTGTGGACCATTTTACGAATCTCCATAGAAAACTGTCAAACAGATGAATTATTTCGTAATATGTATGAATCGCACGCAGATCATTATTTATTATGAATTATTGTCAGTTTGTGACATTTTACGATGATCCATAATGTTTTCCTATTATGATTCTGCCAAAGTGGCTGTTTTATACCCCATGGTCATTGTTGATATTTTTAAGTGTTGATTGGGACATTTCAGTTAAATTTCGTTTTATTCAACGTATAAGTTGTATTATATTAGTATTTAGTAGTCAATAATGATAATGTTGGAGCGCCGAAGTGTCTCTCTCGGAACACGGAGTATTAGTTACATCACAGCTTTTCAGCTGAAATCGAACACATATTTTTTATTTTAATTAAATGTTGTACCTATAAAAACCCACATATAGTACACTTTTTTATTGTGGGAATTCATCATATGGTTTCTCCCGCTCTGGGCGGAGCTCAGGGCGTGTCAGACTTTTACTGACTAAAACCCACCCGTATTCCTTCAGAAGCCTGTCGCCAAGGGTCCCGGTATCCCTTTCGGACTTTCCCGCAAACATACAGTACACATGAAACACGAAGTTTGCCGAGCGACATTAAGAAAATAGTTGTACTGTACCTTGTGTGTACTAGTGGTCGCAAACGCTACTGCTGAGCATGAGGTCTTGAGTTCGATTCCCAGGTCGTGCAAAGTGTAATTGTGTTTTTATCATCTGGGATTTCTCATAGCAGCCCGGAGTTTGGTTTTGTACCCGGTTGATGGCAATAGGCTCGCCCCCTATTACATGGGACTTAAAAATAACTGGCGAAATGTGTGTGTACAGGTACACTTCTGCCTGATCCTTGGGGAAATACAGGCTTGATATTATGTTTACTATTATTGGCCCTTGTTATTAATTTTAATTAAATTGTTATTTGTTTCATTTTTCAGTGCATCTTTAGGGTTGTTATTTGCCCAACCTGAACACAGTTTTGCCATATAATAAGCCATTTTCACCTCGAGACGGAAAAAAATGCCTGCAATACCTTTGCCAGATAGATAACACAACTACTTTATTTACGTAAGTTGTGTATTAACATATTTTTTATATCTCATATTGATTTCATTATTATCTGCCTAGCCTTTTCCCAACTATGTTGGGGTCGGCTTCCAGTCTAACCGGATGCAGCTGAATACCAGTATTTTACATGGAGCGATTGCCTATTTGACCTCTACAACCCAGTAACTGGGTAATACGATACCCCTTGGCAAGACTGGTTGTTAGACTTTCGGGCTTCTGACGATCCGTAACAACTGCCAAAGATCCACCAATGACAGCCGGGACCAACAGCTTATCGTGCTTTCCGAGGCATGGGGGAGTCTGGGTATGTAAAGATAGTCACCCATCAACGGACCAACCCCGGCAAGAGCAGCTTAACCTGATGGATCGACCCGTGCGGTTGGGCAAGCAGAAAGATAAGTTAGTCATGTTGTACTTTTAACAACCGATATCGATATTTAAACATGATAAAACAAAAGATATTAATAAGTACCCATTACGTCTCCGAAATTTCGCTAGCTAATTTTATTTTTATTGTGGGCAAGCAGATAGATAAGTTAGTCATGTTGTACTTTTAACAACCGATATCGATATTTAAACACGATAAAACAAACGATATCAATAAGTCCCCTTTACGTCTCCGAAGTTTCGCTAGCTAATTTTATTTGACTCAGTATAATAATACAGGATTCAGGCGCGGTCGCAGCCCAAGATTTTGGGGAGGGTCAGATTTTTCCGAGGAATATTTTTAGGGAAATGGTTACCTAATTGATAAGTAGGTACTCTAAAAACTTTTTTTGTATATGCCCATCGGGATCACTGGCTAAACTGTCTTTAGAACCTACAGTTTTTAGTTAGTCAAGCATGTAAATCATTCAGTCTCTCGACAGCTTGAATGATTTTGGGGGGGGGTCATGACCCCCAGGACCTCCCCTCTCGGACCGCGCCTGACAGTATTTTTACCAACACTACTCTCTACTATCTACGTGTTTTCAGTTGTGGTGCTATCTCCGTTGGTGAAGGCTGTGCCATAGTTCCTGGTGATAAATCCCTGCCCTACCCAAAGTGCTGTGACCAACTAACATGTAATGAAATCAACCATAATAAAATTCAATTGTTAGCTAAAAATAAAGAAGGTCATTTTGTTACTGTTTAAATATGACTACTATTTTAAAGTGTATTTTAGTTTATTACCTTCAATATTATATTATTGTAATTTATTATGGACGACTGCAAACAATCATGATGATTTTTTGTACTTCTCTGTAGTTTAACGCCATCTATGATACTTATACGTAAACTGAATAGTTCACAGTGGTTGGTCTAGATGTCACTACAATACTCGTTTGGTAAAGTATAATGGAAGCACAAAATACTCTTTTTTCAGGATGAGTAGAGTTTTGAAACAATGTAGTGTGTAGTTCATTTTATTGAGATAGTGCCAGTGCATCGGTGCTGTAGGTACGCTTTGAAGGTCAGAACAAACAAATTAATCTACGTTACTTTAGTAACGGGTTTGTTTTAATTGCACAACAACCCTGTTGTGCAATTAAAACAAACCCGGCTCTGGGTAAGTGATGATCAGGCCAAAGGTGGAAGCGAGGTTCACCCGAAATCATCAACCACAGAGGAACAGGCTATCGTACCTCTAACTGCCGAAAAATTACAATGCTATTAACATTGTTGATATGGTGACAGACTTAGATAAGATGGGTTCGATTCCCGAGTCTAGCAAAGTGGTATTAGGGTTTTCCATTGTTTTAAAGTAACAGCTCGGAGTTTGTAAATTGGCGGTGTGATACCCCCGTGACTCGGAAAGCACGCGCCTGATCTCTCTCCGGTCGTGTCGGATTATTGCCGTCCCAACGGACTAGAGGGAAGAGAGTGCACCTGTGTGTGCTCCCGCGCCGAAAGCTGGTCTCTGCTGAGATTGGTCGCCATTGCGGAAATTCGGTTTGGAGGACTATTATTATTACCAGTACCTACTAACTGAAAAAATTAACTATGAACCGTCTAAGCCAAAAAAATCTCTCATTACGTACCTCGTTACCATAGACCGTAAAGGAAGCAATAAAAGGATTCTTCTTGGTAACGTTCAATAAACTCGCTAACTACCAGACGGTATTTTATGATTATTGCAAAGCCCGAGTGGCCTATTCTTACCCAAATTATGCTATTGGTTTTAATGCGCGGTCTAACTGCCAATCTTTGCGGTGGATTTTTTTAATTTTGTTTTTTCTTTTCTAGGCTTAAACAGCCTCATTTACACGGCACAATTTAATTGCTTGTGGCAGTATCATTTATTTATTAAACTTTTCGTATTCAAAAAAAAAAGGTTTATAGACGGACTTCATCATTATCTGCCTAGCCTTTTTTCCAATCTATGTTGGGGTCGGCTTCCAGTCTAACCGGATGCAGCTGAATACCAGTATTTTATATGGAGCGACTGCCTATCTGACCTCCACAACCCAGTAACTGGGTAATACGATACCCCTTGATAAGACTGGTTGTCAGACTTTCGAGCTTCTGACTACCCGTAACGACTGTCAAAGATCCACAAATGACAGCCGGGACCAACGGCTTAACGTGCTTTCCGAGGCACGGAGGAGTCTCGGTATGTAAAGATGGTCACCCATCCACGGACCAACCCCGGCAAGCGTGGCTTAACCTGATGGATCGACCCGTGTGGCTGTTAATACTTAGCCACGAGCTCCTCACTTAGCCACGAGCTCCTCATAAAGGCGGACTTATTGCCTCATAATGCTTCATTTATCATCATTTCAGCTTAGAGACGTTCACTGCTGGACATACGCCTCCCCCAAGCAATGCCAATTCGGCCGGTTCTGTGCTTATGGCCGCTGGATTTCAGCGGATTCACCAGGCTATCGGTGTACCCTGTTGGGAGGCCTTCCAACGCTACATCTTCCGGTACGCAGTCTCCACTCCAGAAATTTTCACCCCATCGGCCATCTGTTCTACGAACTATGTGCCCTGCCCACTGCCACTGAAGTTTGGCAATTTTTAGGGCTACGTCGATTACCTTGGTTCTACTCCGGATGTCTTCATTCCTTATACGATCACTTAGGGAAACTCCAAGCATAGCCCTCTTCATTGATCTTTGGGTGACTGTCAGCCTTCTGATGAGGCCCATTGTGAGCGACCACGTTTCAGTGCCGTTGGTCATCACTGGCAACATGGACTGGTCAAAAAAAAATTTCTTGACACTGTGGTATATGAGACGAGAAGATTGCTTGTGGCATATTATAAGTTAAAGCAGCAATCGAAATTGCAGCGTATAAACAGTGTATCTAGTTATTATTAATTGTTGCTTCAATTTTATTGTATGCCACAGGCAAGAATATTGCATCGGGTAATTGGGGCTTAAGCGACGGTTTTCGTCTTCCTTTCGTGTATCTACCACAATATAGCTACCTTCTCATACAACTGTCGTTTGGCACGTTCAGATTACGAAAGGTCCACACTGGCACTGTGTGGAAGACTGGGGACTAGGTCCCTACTGAAAACTGAAACACTTAGTTTTATACAGCGCCATTAAACAATTCACAAAACAATTTAAATACACAATAAAATATCATATATATTTTTTTCCATTAATAAAGGTTTGATTTATTAGCATTTGAAAGTACCATAGACTAGCCTTTTAAATTTTCAAATCAATCGTTCTCAGTTGCTATTCAGCAACGAGCCTATCATGGAAACCATTCTGCCTAGGCTTTCCCCAACTATGTTGGGGTCGGCTTCCAGTCTAACCGGATGCAGCTGAATACCAGTATTTTACATGGAGCGACTGCCTATCTGACCTCCACAACCCAGTAACTGCATGATACGATACCCCTTGGTAAGCCTGGATGTCAGACTTTCGGGCTTCTGACAACCCGTTACGACTGTCAAAGATCCACGAATGAAAACCGGGACCAACGGATTAACGTGTTTTCCGAGCCATGGAGGAGTCTCGGTATTTAAAGATGGTCACCCATCCAGAGACCAACCCCGGCAAGCGTAGTTTACCTGATGGATCGACCCGCGCGGCTGTTATTACTTAGCCGCGAGTTCCTCCCTTTCATAGAAACCAAGAGCATTTATATAATTCTGACAGACATTTATGTAACTTTCTTTTTCCTGTTCAACGATAAGATTTCCAGTAGCATGGACGTTGGTATCGCCTCAAGGCACCTCCAAATTTAACGTGATATTTTTAAAGGACTTCACGTGACAGAGATGGATGGCTGTCCTTTTTGTAGTCGATTTGTCATAATAGGTTGGATATTTACTTATCAACACAATGCCCTATGGAATGCAATGGTTAATGCTTAAAAACTGTCTTCGTGACATTTATTTTAGACTAGCTGCGCCCCGCAGTTTTTTGCGTGAAAGCGTGAAACAAACCAACAAACAAACTCACTTTCGCATATTTAATATTAATTAGGATAGTAAGGATTTAGCATTGCTATCCTTGACTTAACATTTAAGATAATTTGGTAGTAGGTATTCTCAAAATGCTGGTAATCGTGAGCTAATAATTATAACCATAAGTATGGGATCGCCACTACAGTCATTCGTTTCCGTAGTCTTGTTTACATGGTTCATAACAGATGGCGCTAGTAGTCATATAACAATATTGGCTACTCTTGACTCATTGGTCAGTGATCATACGGATTTCATCCCGAGGATGAATTTGATGGTTGAAAGGTGTTATTGGGTTTTTCTATTAGAAATATTCAGTAGCAGCCCGGGTTTTGGTTACCCCCATTCATCATAATCATAATATGAGCCTATTTATCCCACTGCTGGGACACAGGCCTCCTCTTGGTGAGAGAGAGTGGGCCGTTATCCACTACGTGGGCCCAGTTCGGGTTGGTAGATGTCACAATGTCTTCGATTTTTTTATTCACGATGTTTTCTTTAATCGTTTTGAGAGCAGTGGTGATGAAATTAATTCACACAAAGTAAAGTGCCTGTCTGGGTTCGAACCTACTACACGAAAGTCGGGGCCGTTACCTGGCAATACGTGGTAATACATGGTGATTTTTAATTCGCTGTTTTAACAACTTTCACTATAAGGACCAACTACGAAATAGCAAAAAAAAACACATCTGTTTCATACATTTTCATCGGGTAAATATTGAATTTTTGTATGGAACTGCCGATACGGTTTTCGATATTTCGAGTTGGTCTCATAGTGAAAGTTGCTCATAATCATGAGTACCTTCATGCCCTGAAAAGTTAACAGTGAATTAAAAATCACCCTGTCTAATAAACCTCCACCAAGACGTACGGAACAAAATGGCTGATGCAACGAAGTACTAACACTAAGACATAATTTATATATCCCGTCACTTTATTCACAGAACTTTCAGATTTCGTTTAATAGAATAAGACCTTAATTCAAGAACACAGCTCCAGAAAACCAAAGACTTATAAAAAAGATTTAAATGAATAAATAGTTTCAGAATACAACTGCACCCAGAGGAAGAGCGAAAAAAAGAGATGCAAGATAACAATGATTTAATGAACGCGAAAAAGTTTAAGCATCCCAGTTTAAATGCCACCCGTGAGTGTACTGAGAGGACTTTGTTCGCGCATTTTGTTCGAATTCAAATGTTCTGGCGCAGTGAGAGCGATCAGCGATTTTATTAGACAGATAGTTACATAGAATACTCTTTACTGTGTAACTATAGGGTGTAAGGGTACACACCGTTGTCACTCAAACCATGGGTAGTTGACTTAAATATAAAAATAAATGACCGAGTCACAACAAAAAAAAAAACATTATTTTCATTAAAAAGATTTTTTAAAGTTTCTATCCGTCACCGTCCGCAAATTCATGGATATGCGCCCGAGGTCGCCGCCTTTACCTACCTACACAACACGAATAAATACACGAAAGGGCGAGCTCGGCCGGTCAGGTCACGTCCCGCGCCCCCCGCCCGTGTTGAGACGTAAGTTCGTTGCCCAAGCGCGTATGGTGAAATACTCTTGTGGTAAAACGTAGATTTTATTTAAAAAAAAAAGTTGTCATTTTCCATTGATTTTACGTTCTATAAATGAAACCAAACCACTGGTTTCAAGGATAACGGTGTTTACCCTTACACCCTATAAACAGCATAAATACTTATCACAGATATAAATGTAGAAATTTTACAAGCGGTGACACAATGAAAATGAAATATTTGTCCCTATGAGCAGAATTTGATTTTAAAAGCCATAATTTCACTTCTTTTTCGACCAGCTCAGAATTCTTAGTATTTTTAGTATATAGGCTCTTCCATCTAATCCATTTCTCGTCCATTCCCTCATAACTGATGCCGTCCATAGGCTCTTAATATCCAACGTGACGTGATCATAAAAGAAGGGTCAGTATATAAAGTTTTTATCTACTTCAGTCGTAAAAAACGATTGAGAGAAATGATCGCAAGCAACAGGCTACCGAATTTTGGTGGAGTATCACACACTGCATCTAATAAGATAGAGGGCTTACATATCTGCTTCACATTGTGTCATTTCAAAGAACAATACACCGTACAAAACTACGGTACTATTATATAGTTATCGTGTTTTAACATGGCAATAGCGGTTAATGACACACATACATTTTCTAGCATTCTTTATTTCAAAAACTGAAACAAAGTCCGTTAACGTCGTGAACCTTTATCTATCCTGATCTTCAACATGTTCCAATAACGAAAAACTATTCATAGTTTATTTTTTTGGGTTCATAAGGAGAGATATTACTACGGAAAGAGCAATGACCGCTATTGCCATAGCAAAAGCGCGACAACTATAGTCACGCTTGAATTGTCAGTGTGAATTCGAGAAGCCTCGAAATAGGTCACTGTGGTTTGCCACGTGTATTTGTCACGGTCACAGTGTCTGGTCCGTTGAAAAGTCACAAAATTGGAACGCAGATCGCAGTAGCAGAACGAACCAGCCTTTTGGGTTTCGCCGCAGTCATAAGCGGTCTAACGTGTTGAAGTTCCTTTAAGAACGAAGCAGTGTAAATAGCTAAAACTTGAAACAAGCATACATATCTATAATAACAGACAAACAAAGCTTTCCCAAAAGCCTAAACCAACACTCTCAATAATTTAAAAAAATATTTCTATTCAATATTTTGATCGCCAACAGCGAAACCAAACTCCATTTATTTGTACAGTGCGCAACGCAACGTAACTAAATGTATTTTTCTCGTAAATACCGGCTTACGTGAAAATAAAAATACCTAAATAAAATTATTTGGATCAAAGGCCCCGTGTTTCACTGAAAAAGTTTTATAGTTTTTCCTTTTTTTGTGTTTAGGAGTTTTTAGAGTGATGACTGCTTTTTAAATATGAAATTAACTTTTAGGTTAAGCTTAGTCATATGTTTGGAAATGGTACTTACATGGTAAATCGTAGCCAACATTGGAGTACAGTCAACACACATAATTGTTTTTAATAATTAAAAACAGCTACTTTTTCGTAGCAGTAAGGCTTATTTTCATAGTGCTCGAGTTACCTCTGAGTTAACACTTACATACCTTTTTTTTTTAACCTCAAGAAAAGGAAAATGTTTAAAAAAAATATAATATTGAATCTCACCGAAACCGCCTTTTAACAAGAAAATACGAAGAGTAAAACGATAACTAAGACGATAAAAAAGATATCCGAACGGACAGCTTTACCTGAAATAAGAAAATATCTAGACAATGTTGGCATCCTATTGATTATTCAAGGCAGCCATTTATATAACGGCATTAGCCAGTAGAAGCCAGTTGAGGCTTCCATGGTCGTAAAATACTGGAGTTGGTGATTGTACGTACCTACCTAAATAGTGTTGTCGAGGAAATCTACAGGAATTTCTCTCATCTGGAATGTTTTAAACCTTTCCAACGTTTCTTTATAGGAAGGATACCTTTAAAAGAGGCTATAACTGTCGAAATAAATCTGGATCTTTATAATAGGCATCATCGTCATCATCATTTCAGCTGAAAGACGTCCACTGCACTGGACATAGGCCTCCCCCAAGGACCGCCACTTCGACCATTTCTGTGCTTCTCGCATCCAGCGGATTCCTACGGCCTTCACAAAGTCCATCTCCTTCTTAGGCTATGTCTTCCGGTACGCGGTCACCACTCCTGAACCTTCCAGCCCCATCGGCCATCTGTTGCGAGCAATTTGACCTACCCATTGCCACTTAAGTTTGGCAATTATTCTTCAATCACAGACATATTTCGCTTAAATATTGTTGCATGATGCCGTGATCCGAAGGTGCGCCATATTGCGGACGGACACAGACGAGCCCGCACGACGCACCGTGGGAAGGTGTACGTGCGGGGGTATAGCAGACATCGGAAGATCCTCGGTGCGCGGTGCGTGGCGGTTTGTGGTCGTCTGCCGTTCGTGTCCGTCCGCAAAATCGCGGAACGTCGAATCTCGGCATTACCCTGTACCTGACCTATCCAAAAAGTATTCGTCAAACTGCAGCTTGCCTATTTGCGAACGGAAAATATTTCTAAACTAAAATTTAATTTCTAAAATACAGCTATTGTACAACATTGTTGGTATATTGGGCTGGTGTACGTTCATGCATTACAAAATCTTTTCAGCCCTGCGCTGCGTGGACCTGCGTCACCTGCGTCTCAGCATACGCTTAGCTTAAGGGTTCCTAAAAAAGGCTCTAATTTTCTCAAAGCATTATTTAAAGCCTATTAAACGAAGAAGTAAGCGAATGTTATCTAAATAATTACTAAGGAACAGATATGAGGGAGGTTCATTACAGTTAGTCCTGCCTGCAGTTGACTAATGCACGTTATTTCCTTGGCCAGGAGTTAACTATGCCTGTGTTTTGCTCGTCTGTTTTTAGGTTAAAAGCGGAAGCGGTGTTTGTAAATATCGGTGAGTGAAGTTTTTGCTTGTATAGAAAAATCACACTAAGGTCGTTTGTCCACCGCCACGTCAACAGGATATTACATAACGGGACGTTCGGTTCGAATGATCTCGTTTCTCGTTGGCGTCCCGTTCAAATTGTGGTAAAATGGTAATTGAATTTGAAAACAGAACGTACCTTCTTATCATGAAGGAATTCATGATCTATTATCGAATAAACCCTATGAGTTCACGCTACAACGTACATTACGCGTCCCGAACGAGGCTCAGTAGACACGGAAGCATCGACAATCGTGGAGGCTAACAAATCATTTCTATGAAACTTAGCTTAACATGAAAATTAACATTATAGGTTTCGACCTGATTATCATACCCATAGCGTAATCATACCATATGACCTGCAACTGCAATAATAATAAAACTACAGAAGTTTAGAATTCTTAGAATTATTATCGCCCCGGGGCGATAAATTGAATGTGTAACAGAGAATATTATCTATATTCTCTGTTACACATTCAATTTCATGTTCAGCATTGTGAACGAATGGTTTTCATAGCGAAAACGAGCATGAAAATGCTCAACGGGAAATTATTTTAATAAAGAGAGTTTGGTGTAATTGGTCCTAAAAAAATCGTCGCTGTCACCTACAACATGCACCATGGACGTTTTCCGTCCGTCTATCTAACCGCTGCAATTTAAACCCATTGTCTTAATGAAACAGGCCGTTTCTACACATTACGCCCTACCCGCGTCATTTATAGAACAAACAACGACTTACTGGCGAAGGCTTGAAGAAAATTTAATTACGTGTGAATTATTTAACTGTTTTGCTGAATATTTCAAAAGTTGGTCGTAACAGCTATGATTAGGAGGTGGCAAGGTCAGTTTGTTTTTGCAGTGTTATGAATAAAATATCTATAGTTTTAAGTACCTAGGTAGGTAGTCGTAGGCAAAAAAGTCAACTTAAAAGTAAGTAACTACATTTATAAACAAGACATCACAGACAGAAAAAAAAAAAGAAATAAAAAAAAAAAAAAAAAAAAAGTAAATTAAAAATCCGGAGTCACACGTAATCTGTTCGTTTTTTGCCCTCGTGTCACTCCGGATTCTTAATTTCTCTGTCTGTGATATCTTGTGTTACTTATACCTTTTTAGTTGACTTTTTGTCGTAGTTTGGTTATTCTTTATTTTTTCTTTCCATGCGCTAACCAGAAATAAAACGCAAACTATACTGCTGCAAGGATATTTTGGCAATTGACTGACGTTGACGGGGGGCGCTGTTGGTTGCCATTTTGTGCGACAAAATAACTTTGTAGCGCTGTACTCAAATCAATATTTTTATTAAATTATTTAAATAAACTCAAATTATTCTATAATCAATTTTTAAAACTAAAATATTTTAACCAAATGACAACCAAGAAATAGCGCTGCGAACAATACACTGAAGCTTGCCAAAACTACACCCTTTGCACACGCACACATTTACAATCAAACTACACCTTCTACACAGTCATGTTTACGAAACCGGTTTCACGTCACTGTTGACAGCGCTCTGTCTTGGTTTATATTAAGTCTGAAGCGCTTTAGAAGTAACTGTCGAAGAATTTCAAGATTATGAAAACTAAAGAAGTGAAGTTAATTTTGTTTTCAGTCTGTATAATAATATTTTGCTCCAAAAAGAACATTCTCTGCCTAATTAGTTTAGCAGCTCGGCCTCTCAAGCCTACAAATTATGTGCCTTTCTTATGTTGAAGATAATTTTCCCGGAGGTACTAAGCATTAAAACACGTCTGTTTTGTATTCTAAACGAAGCCACGTTGTTTTCTAGAAATTTTGGAGAAGTAAGTAGTTGTATTACATTTTATATAGACAAAATTGTATAGAACTGATACTAAATAAACTTTTTTTTTTTTTTTGACTAATTTTTTTCAAGTAGTTAAAAAACAACTGCCTATATGTAACCTTTTCATACATAAACCACTCAACAGATTTCGATAAAATTTGGCAAGGAGATAGAAGGCATCCCGGGGAAGGACATAGGCTACTTTTTATCGACATACCACGCGGGCGAAGCCGCGGTCGGAAGCTAGTATAAACATAATTTATAAATAGAATACCGAAATTTAAAAATAGAATCATTTTATACACTTTTTCTACAAACACCTAAGAATCTACAGTAACAAAATCCTCATAACAGAAGATTTTCATTAAAAACATGATTGTTTTACAAAGTTTAACCGACGCTCTAGATGTTACGCAATTAACTACTTGAGCGCATATTAGGGAACATTTTGGTTATAACATGAGACGCGGCTTCTTAAGAAATTAATAAAATAATAATTGCTCTCTTATGAAGCGGGCCGCTAACCTTTGATTATCTGGTTACTGACGGGGCCGTGAGGAGGGTAACAGCTTTTTAATATTTATATTTGTTTATGATTTAAAAAAAAATGATTTTTTAATTCTTATTTTCTTTGATTGGCATGATTTATAGCAGAAAAAAAAAATATGCCGTGGTAAAAAAAACAATAGCCAGTCAGTAATTTGTTGTTGCATGCAAACACGTTTTAGCATGACAATAGCGGTCATTGACCCACCTACATTTTTTGACGTGCTTCGTTTAAAAAACGGAAAAAAGCCCGATAGTGTCCTAAATCGATCTTTCGTGATCCTCAATATTTTTGACTCGGTACTTAATGGAATACGATGATTATTTTATTATTCAGGTTCCTACAAGGGGATATTAGTGAAAGGACAATGACTGTTATTGCTATCCTAAAATGCGTTTACTTTATATATGGGTTAACAACCCAGGGAGCACTGGACTTACCTTTTACTTACCTGACTTACGACACAATTATCTGGCAAATGTGGGTTAGCTACCACAATTTTGTCCACGCCTTAGTGTATATCAGGCGTAGTAATTATTTGATACAAAAATAAATATCAAAATATTTGTTCCTTCTTTGCAAGTCAACTTAACTTGCAATGAAGTGTACGCAGCGATGAGTACGTACTTTATCTGAACTCCAGATTGTAATATCTGACTCGCAAACAATTAGTTTCGTTGACATAGATACTTACGTGTACTTATTAATTAATTAATACTGAAACATTTTAATGTATACACTGTTATTAAAATGTATTTATTATACATACACACCACGCCTTCTTCGTCGTTCTTATGTTCTTCTTTTGAATTTATTGTCTAATTTAATCATTTAAGGCGTACATAAACATTTAATTTTATTTGAATTTAATTTATAAATTAAAATTAATTGAGATAGAGTATAAATACTATACTACTACGTATTTTCACGTCCATACCGCTATTTATTTGTATTTCGTATACTATAATACTTCGACGCCTGAGGGTCCCTTTGTTTTTATATCTATTAGTAAGTCCTTTTAGTTTTAGTTTTTTTTTGTTAGTTATTAATCCTATACTTAAATATATTTAAATAATGTTTGTATTTTACAAAAGCTAATGCAGTTACAACTAGAGTTGTATCGGAAGTCCTTTTAGCGAAAGCGGAAGCGAAGAGCTTGGCCTCCGCGGGTGCGGAGGTTAACAGAGGTGGATGCGGAGGTGGGGAAAAAGATCAATAATCCCGATCAATGATACCCGACTACCCCAGGAGGAGGGAAATGTTTTTAATGAAATAAAATCTACCTAATCATATTCAAACAGTCTTTATTCAAAATGGTACATCACAGTTCATTAAGTTTACTATGTAGGTACAAGTTGATACATGTATCATGTGACACCCCCACTTCTATCCACTTGCACGGTGCACAAACACAATTCTGACCATTTCGTGCGTAAGCAAGACTCAACCACGGAGCGGCGCGGCGGCGAGCGGCGCGTCCCCCAGAGTCGCTCCTCCCAACGTTGACGTAACTTAAACAACCTCCGTTAAACTCCTCAAAAAACTTACGGAGGTGGAGATACGATTTTTTGCGGAAGTTCCGGACTTGCGGAGGCGGAGGCGAGGTTCCGTTACAACACTAGTTACAACCTAAATGTGGTGTAACTGCGTTGCTTTCTTTGCGTTCTCCTTCGAGAAGGAAAACCGGATATTCTATAATTAGGGCTAGAACCCACAACGTGTTTGAGAAATGGAACTCTTTGTAACCTCCAGGCCAAAACTATGACAATTTTTCTTACACTTGTCTTCAAGATGAGTATGGAAATTAGGACAAAAAGCAGTAAGCCTGCAGCTTATGTCTTAGTTGAAGTGTCTACTAAAAGTCAAATGAGGGTACCAAATACGGCGGTCGTAAACGACAGGCGGACGTATTTTGTTACCCCATCGCTGTAAACTAACAGCTTTTACTTCTGCTTAGCAATAATAGTAAGGCTGTTGATAGTATAGGTTACCAAGGGGGATGCGCCAAAGTAGCCCTCGAAATTTAAATTTTCTTACCTTTTTTGCAATTAGCAGGACAGTGTCAGGTTGTATGTTGATTAAAATAATGATTCGCGACCGTCAAAATTATGGCTGTACAGAATTCTAATCATTAGAATCAGCAATACAACTCCTTAAGTTAGAGTAATACCCAAATAACATGATTTCATGAAATAGTCATTCAATACGTTTATAAATGAACTGAGAGAGTTGTATTCCTGATTCAATTTTTTATAATTCTGTAAATCTTAATCAAAATACAACCTGATACTGACCTTCAAATCGCGGGCTACCTCTAAGCTTTCGCCATTAACATTTTCCGAAGAGTTGGCGCAGGGCTTGGTACACACGGCTACACATCAAGCTATACATTTCCAGTATAAGCTGACCTCGCATTGTACGGAAATTATATACAATGCAAGGTCAGCATAAACTGGAAATTTATAGCTTGATGTGTAGCCGTGCGTACCATAAGTACCGGTTCTTTATCAGTACTTAGCGGTTCTTGCCATTTCGGTACATAAGTACCGGTACTCCACTTAACAAGTACCGGTATCAAATTTTGGTACCCGCCGCGTACCAAAAATCTCATATTTGTACGATGGCAACCTTTAAGTTATTTTTCTAATGCCTAGTAGCTATCCTTTTTACGTACTATTTAATCTGTTTTATCACTATAACCGTTACTCTGGTACCCCGTAGCAGACCAACGCCACTTGTAACGGTTCCCAAAAATACCGGTATTTCAAGCCGTGTACGTGTATAGAGCACCCACAGTTGGCACCCCTATTGATGTCATAGGGACGAGCCAATTGATGTCATAGGGACGAGCCAATTGCCACCAACCGGTGACTAATACTGATTTACAGACACCGGGATGCTCCTGAGAATTTTCCAGTGAAAAAACCCTTTGCGCTATCTGGAGATCGTACCCAGGACCAGTTGTTTAGCATTCGCACTTGCGACCACTATACCCACGAGGCCGGAATTTTGTCCAGTCTCCTTTGTGATCCAAAAAAACTTTTTTCCATTTATCATTTACAAGAATGTACTTAAATGTTCCTTCAAATGTACATAAAAATCTTTAAAAAAAAATCTCAATGTCCATTTCGAACTAATATTAAATCGAAAAGGTTAATGTAACTCTCAGTCTAGGTATTGTAATAAACCTGAGTAGATCTCTACTTGAAATTAGAAAAGTGACTTGTAAGGACCTGTTTACACTTTTTTGTTTGGTTAGTGACTAAACTGGAGTCAAGAGTTTTAAAGCCGCATATGGCATCTGACTTGGCTTCACATGCCGTCGAGAAATATCTTTCCGGCATACCGGTTTCCTCACGATGTTTTCCTACACCGTTTTTTGAAGCAAGTGATTATTATGCAGTACGCACATAAATCCGAAAAGTCAGAGGCGTGTCTTGGGTTCGAACTCAAGACCTATGACTTACTCGTAGCAGTCCGACGGTCACATCACTAGGCTATCACTGCTTTTTACACAGACTAAGTTGCTAATGTTAACGCTCTTTATTTTGAAGAAATTTTGTTATGGTTTTAGAAAAGAAAATAACAAGTTAAGGAAATGTAATTCACCGTACAAAGCATGGGATTTTGCACCATCATTTCGATAATACTATTTGGACAAACCACTAGAGCAGCGGTGGCCTAAAGGTATCAGCCCCGACATAATTAGCGATAAGACCGCCCATTGTGTCACCCTATGTTAAATTTTCTACATTTGTATCTGTATTTTTTTATGGTGTACATAATAAAGAGTATTCTATCTATCTATCTATAATTATGGTCGTTGGTTCGAACCCAAGTAGTCGCTTTACTTTGTTTAATTTATGTCATCACCACTGCTCTCAAAACGGTGAAGGAAAACATCGTGAGGAAAACGGCATGTCCTAGAACCTAAAATTCGAAGGTATTATGTGACATCCACCTACTCGCATTGGACCCGCGTTGTGGATTATACGTTACGGATCAGTCCCTCTCACAGAGAGGAGGCCTGAATCCCAGCAGTGGGAACATGATAGGCTAATTATGACTTGCACAAGTGCTGGCCCCATTTAAGTGAAATTTATAAATGCTTGCAATTAAACAAATAAAACAAATTCACAGCCTAAAAAAAAACATTGTTTCACAAAGACCATGACTAACATACCCGACTTGTTCTGTATCTAGCTTTACATTATGAATTCTGTGTGTAAGCGGGATAGCAACATCAGTGACAGGTGCACCGAAGTACCTAGAACGAGGGTATAACAAAAATTTTATTGGTCGACAGATTTACGAGCTATTTGGCAGGGATCAGTCGCCCTCGAAAAGTATTATAGATTATCTACGAAAAAGAATTACTATTGGAGTATAAAATTTTGTTGGATTTATGGAACGAGAATGAATGAAATTGGAGTCTGGAGTATAAAGTATATTCATGATTTTATGTTAAGGTTTTTTGCCCTTGCATTTACTCAGTCAGAAGCTCTAGACAAAGTGACATTCTACCAGCGATAACGATGATGGAAAAGGCAAAAATGTATAGGACTGACATAAGCTGTCGAAAAGCTTATGTCAATCCTGTTGGAAGTTGTTGTAGAAATACAAAACGCTTTCGAAGCGATTGTCACTTGTCTAGGCCTATTTTCCAAGATGGAATTTTCCAGTAAAGCCCAGAACGTTTTTGACTACTAAGGGCTGATTTTACCAAAGTCAGATATCTTTTATCCGTGGAATAAAAATGGCGTCCGACAGTTTTTGTATGGAAAAACTGTCAAAAATTCAAAATTTATTTGCAGGATAAGACTTATACTCGGTATAAAAGTTTGGTGAAAATCGCCCTTAGTAGTAGATAATAAATGAGGTGTTGAAAAATTAACTTTACAAACTTTAAGAGGTCAAAAAAAAAACTGCTATTCCTAAAGTTAAAAAAATAAAAATCTAAAGTGTTTGGGACAGCAGTCTCTTTTTTTCGTGATTTCGTGTTGGTCCCAGAATAAAAAATATCATATCAGTTCCATGGTCTAAGGCACCGCTTAAAATTGTAAAGTTATTTTTTTAATACCATATTAAGATCCAAAATCAGTTTTTAATTATTTAGATTTGATTGTTTACTAGCTTTTGAGGAGCTGGTGGCTAAGTAATAACAGCCGCACGGGTCGATCCATCAGGTTAAGCTACGCTTGCCGGGGTTGGTCCGTAGATGGGTGACCATCTTTACATATCGAGACTCCTCCGTGCCTCGGAAAGCACGTTAAGCAGTTGTCCCGGCTGTCATTTGTGGATATTTGACAGTCGTTACGGGTCGTCAGAAGCCCGAAAGTCTGACAACCAGTCTTACCAAGGGGTATCGTAATACCCAGTTACTGGTTTGTGAAGTCAGATAGGCAGTCGCTCCATGTAAAATACTGGTATTCAGCTGCATCCGGTTAGACGGGAAGCCGACCCCAACATAGTTGGGAAAAGGCTAGGCAGATGACGATGATTGTTTACTAACTTTTGCCCCGAGGTTCTGCCGTATTGGAGGTCGGAAAACTAAATCATTTCGAAATATTAAATAACGGGTTTTTTTGCATAAACTCCCACACATACACACATAGGTACTGACTTTCTTTTATGTTAATAGGATATGAAATTGTATGAGTAGGAAATGGGTAGGTTAAGGGGGATTTATGCGCCAAGATGAGTCATTTTTAAGCTAAGTTTTATAGAAGTTCATGACCAAATAACTTATTCAATTCAGTAACAAAATGAGAGAGAAACCAGAGAGAGAATACCTCTAACGTTAGTAGGTACCAAGTAAACATGGAAGAATGTATCAAGTATGTCAGTATAATCCTGTGTGATCCAGTTTTCTCGTTACTTGCCAGTCTCCATACCGTGCAAACGCATGGTAAGACCCGTAAGCCTCTTATACAAGAATACAGCTTGCTTAAAAAATTTATGTGTACCGAAAATATCTTGCGAAGCTTTGAAGAAAGAATAAAAGTAAGGCAGGGTTGACACATTATTAACCAACTTCAAAAAAGGAGGAGGTTATTATGTATGTTCGTCAGTATGGTATTTTTAAAAGCTTCTATTTAACTTGCCTTGTTAGTTAGTATGTAGTGGTCAAATCTTGCAAACTGAACTAAAACTACTTCCTCTTATCCTACGGAGTTGAAATGTAGCCATATGCTATATGTTCAGCACCATGCAGCTTCTTAAGTAGAACATTTTCTACTAACACGACTTTTGCCAATTATTAGTCAGTTCGGAGTTAATGACCTAAATAGGGGATGAATTTCAATAATGTTTAATTACGTACGATCAACTCTCCAACTGCAAATGTAAGTTTGTAGACTACCAAACTGAACTTTGACCAACGGAACTACGACAAGATTAAATTTCGACATTACGGAACCCCGACACATGTTTATTTCGACAATACTTTAGTTCGACATACCTAAGTCCGACACTACTGCACTCCAAGAAAACGTTTCTTCGACATGACTTAACTACGAAATGATGTGACTTCGACGACATACTACTTCGACAATAATGCTAGTTTGACATGATTCAATTTCAACGTACTCTACTCCGACATGCTGCATCCGTGGTTCTGTCAATGTTCCCTAACTTTTGTATCCATAATCTAAAGTGCCATATATTTTTCATCCATAATCTAAAGTGCCATATATTTTTTTGTCCTAATAATCATTTGTCCAAATGCTAACTTGCCCGAACTTACTGTCACATAATACACACATCAAACATGTCACATGACATAAAATTTAAATCCCGAAATACAGTATGCCCTAAAGTTTGTCATAAATATAACAAACAATAATATACAAAAGACATAAAAACCGTTTTCAATAAAAGTGATAAGTCCTACATTCAAATTATTTAATGTTTACCTCAGGAATATTTTTAAAACACTCAATAAAACAGTTGATTGTGAACATGTGGTTTCTATTTCCCTGTAATGCCGTGATCCGATGGTGCGCCATTTTGCGGACGGACACAGACGAGCCCGCACGACGCACCGTGGGAAGGTGTACGTGCGGGGTATCGCAGACATCGGAAATTCCTCGGTGCGCGGTGCCTGGCGGTCTGTGGTCGTCTGCCGTGCGTGTCCGTCCGCAAAATCGTGGATCGACGGATCACGGCATAAGAAGCATGCAAACAAGCATACACCATACATGCAGCAAGCACGCAGCATGCAAGCGAGCATGCCAGCAAGCAAGCAGCATGCAAGCGAGCATGCAAGCAAGCATGCAGCATGCAAAGCAACATGCAGCAGGCATGGTTTCTGCCAGGGCTCCGTCGCTGCGGGGCTCCGGCAGTCCACGCGAGGTTTGTCTTGCTAGCCAGCTAAGCCGGGCAGCCTCAGCCGCGGCGGCGAGGGTTACAACCACCTGCTCCTCAACTCGCGGGCCGCCTCGCCCCTCCGCTCCTACGCGATTTTAAATTACATTCTAGGGGTAAGGCATACAAGACAGCGTGTAGTCGGATTTACAGGGATTCGTTTCTGTCACTAAAACCTAATTTTAAGACTAACAATCTATACATAGGTATTATAAATTAAAGTCGCTTTTCACGTTTGTCTGTATGTACTGTCCGCGTTGTTCTTCTAAACCACGTAACAGATTTTGATGAGGTTTTAAGCATCGTTTATAGATTTTATTCTCGAAGGTTAATGCTTATAATATGTATACGGTAATATTAAAGTTATAATATAACTACGAAAACTCGGTGTTTTGTCAAGTTGTACAAACCGTGCGAAGCAGGAGCGGGTCGCTAGTTTGATTAATATAATGAACATTGGGAAAAAAAAAAAACCCAACTACTGAACCCTTCTTTGTGTGTGGTCCGACAAGCACTTGGCCGGTTTTTTTTTAAATATTCAACCTACAATTTTGACTTCGCTACGATTTTATTATAATTATTTATAGACATAACACGAATCGTAATAAAAAAACAGACCGACACTGTAACTGACAAAAACACTAACTGATATCAACAGTATGTAATGAAAATGAATAAACGAAACGGATTAAAATAACCACAGTGCAAGAGATTAAGAGATTAAACCAAGTAGGTAGGTACTATGTATTTCATACCACTACGTTATAGGAAAGTAATTAACCGCCAACATTAAATACGCGATAACACACACACAATTTGAAATTATTCATACAGCGTCTCCACGTTTATCAGCATTGACTTCTTTACCATCAACACTTGAAGCGCTTGACAAAGTAAAATTTAGTCTTCAAATGTAAAAAAGGACTATGAATACATTATGGTCTTTAGTCAATTTGTTGGTTTGTACACAATTTGTAGTATGCAGGGACTTCTACCTCGGTATGTTCAGGCGAAATGATTTTCTAGTCGCCCAGGATGTTATATATAAGGCACCTGCGCCTTTTGGTTATACAACTGCATCATATGGAAGACTTTTTAAATGTCCAGTAAGTTTTTCTTTTATTTTATTTCAGTACTAACTCTCTGCGGCTATGCTCTATAATCAATCAACTTTTTTTGGTTTTGTATACGGAACAAAACAATAAATAAACGTTTGATTTGAAACTTGTTAACTTTTATAAATTAAATTAAAACTTTTATTTCGGACCTTATACTCCATTTGGTTAGTATACACACGAGAAAACTAGTTGTAGTACTTAAATCTACCAGTAAAACAATACAAACGATTAATTATTTCGCCACAGTGGCATGTAGGCGTATCCAATGTCCCAGTATGGGGCTGTCCCACCTCAGTATGCTGTTGGGGCTGGCGCGTACCCTGCGCACAATGGAAGCGCAACGCTTGCGCAAGCCTAGCTTCTGCCCGCGACTTCGTTCACGTGGAAGTCGTAAGACACCACAATATACTACAATAATAGCCACATTATTGTAAAACTTCCCTGTATACTACGTACGTTTGTAGTTTTGATCTCAGCAGCCAAAATATACAGCGAGTCAGTAGGACGGTGACAGCTGTACGTCGCGGGATCAAGGGACGTACAGCTGTTCGTGTGAGAAGCAGTTTGTCCTGAGGTCGACACACACAGCCTTCAGTGCCTGCCCCTGTGACTTGTTGATAAGTATCGCAAAGCATACGCTGATAGAGCGCTTAAACTGGAAGGGATAATTGTGACGAATTACTGGTTTATTTATGCGGTATAAACACTGTCTCGCCAACGCCACAACCTGTTATAATTTCCGCCTCGATGACGTTTCTCTGCAAATACATGACTTTGACCCGGGTTCCGTAACACAGCTTCGGCGGAGTTAAGTTCCAAAGGAACATAATCGAGACACCGACATTCAGCTGGATGATGTGCGCCGGAAGTCGACTTGCCGTTAGCGCATTCAGAAATTCTACGGAGTAATGTGTGGCATCATCTTGCTAGAGAGTACCTTCACCAACTTGTATAAGAACATCAGAGAATTCTTGAGCTTGCAAATTCGCCGCCTAGCCAAGCTCGCATGTTGATGGTCAAGCAATGTTAAGTCTATAAAGTCGCGACAATAGAGTCGGCCTTTTCAACGACGTATTCACCTCGTCAGCCCTAGTTCCTCGCGTCACCACAGGCAGTGTTTGTCGGAAATCGCCACTAACCAGAACACTGCTTTCCTATTTACCATAATGCATTCATTCCATACGATGATAGCGCAATCCTTAAGCACGCGCCCCTTGTCACTGTTGTATGACACCCCACAGGCGTTTTGTTGCTCTCTAAATCAATGGGAATCTTAAACATGGCGAACGCTGTTTTGCCACCAGGAAGCGGCAGGAAGTGGTTCCGGAAGACGCTACTGTGATTGCAATTTTTTCTTGCCTCCTGACCTCTTCAATAGATGTTTCTCCTGTTCCACCAAGAGCATCCAAGAAAAACATACAACGGACTGAGTCCAACGCTTTGGAGAACGGTGTTAAAAATTTTCCTTTGCTCTGAGATGAACATTATGTAGATACGGGGTCATGGACGCCGACGGTGGTACTTATTGCGCCTGGATCGTAATTAGTTTTGGCGGCGTACTCCCCATTTCAGCGGTCTTGATGTGCCAATGATTGCAGAGCCGGTATAAACTCCCACAACAAAACTGGGTTTGCGATTTCACAAAACACAAAAATGATGGCAAGCAAATGTCGCAGACGACGGCGACTGTCGCTGACGCTGACCTCCGACAGAGTGTCATCCCAGTGTTGGAATGTTGGTCACCTTCAAAAAGATGACGTTTTACGCAGGCTGCGCGGAATATGGGATACTCTGCATCATCAACGGCCCTCAGGAACGCAAATGACAGACGTTGGGAAATAATTTAAAAAGTAGTGATCGTTTATTTCTTTTGGTCGATTCTTACTAAGAGTAAAATCTGATAAATAATGCTACCACACACGCAGTGACTTTAGTCACACGACTTCAAAATTACAGGGCCACACACAATTTTTAAAATCGTTAGGACAAATCTGTTGCAATTTTCCATTGCTTTCGAAGTTTTCCTTTTTTAATGAATTAATACATGCATAAAATTATCCTTACATATACATATTAGTACTAAGAAATGTAAAAAAAAAGAGTCCCAAAAAATAACAACAGTTGATGTAAAAAAAAAACAAGTAATAAAAACTAAAACCCAACTACGACTTAAAAGGTATAAACAAGACACCACAGACAGACAAATTAAAAATCCGGAGTCACACGTAATCTGTTCGATTTATGCCCTAACACGTGTGACTCCGGATTTTTAATTTGTCTGTCTGTGGTGTCTTGTTTATACCTTTTAAGTCGTAGTTGGGTTTTAGTTTTTATAACTTGTTTTTTTTTATTACTTGATTTTTTTATTACTTACTTGTTTTTTTTTTTTAATTCTTTTGGGGTTATAATATATATATTTTTGAAATGTGCTCATTAAGCCCTTTCATTTGATACCCAACATGGTACGAGTAAACCATATTTTTTGTTAAGTTCCTCACTTTATGTCCTCTAGAGGGCGCCATTTTTAATGTGACTTCACATAGCCTTATAACCAGCGGACAATCACGACGCTTCTAACGATACCTCATTTGTCAAATTTTGATAAGTGGTTTGGAAGATAGGAGGGAACAGATGAACATACATACATACATACCGGTCAAAATCATAACCCTCCTTTTTTCTTCGCCGTAGTCGGGTAAAAAAAAGAACCACAAAATACGCAAATACTTGGGAATCGAACTTACAACCATAGGTTTACAAAGCAGTCGTCCAACCGCTTAGTTATTTGCTTTGTTAAAAGCCTGCTTATATAGGTGTTCTTATATATTTCATGATTGACTGCTTAGCTCTTTATAGGTTTAGCGTGATGATAATAATTTAAAAAGTTCAATCGGTAACTATCTGCAATATACTAACCTTTCGGCACGCATACATTCTGTGGTTCTTATAATATTATATAATTATATATTATATAAACTCAAACTCAAAGCATTTATTTCATTAAACCGTTTAAAGGCATTTTTGAAATGTCAAAGAGTCGGTCAGTTAGTCAAAAAGTTGAAGCTAGTTACCCATTCCAAATCGTAGATCTATGGAGAAGAACGGGCAAGAAACTCCAAGGACACTCTTTTAAAAATGGATATAGATATTAAAAAATCCTGGTTACAGGTTATATAAGTATAGATTCACCTATGATACCTCGGTCGATACAGTCAAGTGCCTGCCATTCTATCTTTTGAATCCGTGTATCTTATTGATGTCTCAATCTCTTTTTACAGATAACCTTCTTCAGGGTGGTCGACCGTTTAGGACAGGGCCGAGGCCCTTATACTACAATTGTTCGCGGTGGTCTAAGGAAAAAGTATATAAGCGTTCGCATCAAATCAACCTACAGGCATCCCATTTCCGTCAATATATACGTTGGTTGTGAAAACAAGCAGCGGAGCACATTCAGGAGCATAACATTTACCACAAAACCACACACAACAACACTACACACAACAACACTACACACAACAACACTACACACAACAACACTAGACACCACAACACGAGACACAACAACACTAGACACAACAACACTAGACACAACAACACTAGACACAACAACACTAGACACAACAACACTAGACACAACAACACTAGATACAACAACACTAGACACAACAACACTAGACACAACAACACTAGACACAACAACACTAGACACAACAACACTAGACACAACAACACTAGACACAACAACACTAGACACAACAACACTAGACACAACAACACTAGACACAACAACACTAGACACAACAACACTAGACACAACAACACTAGACACAACAACACCAAACACAACAACACCAAACACAACACTAGACACAACAACACTAGACGCAACAGATGACACAACAACACTAGACGCAACAGATGACACAACAACACTAGACCCAACAGACGACACAACACCACCAGAAGACGTAACAGACGACCCAGGTAAATAATAGACCCAGAATGGCACCAAAAACCAGAATAAACACCTACACCAAAGTAAAATTTCATCTTAAAAGGCCTTTGCATTTGTGACTATTAGCATTGTTTAATGTTAAAATAATTTTCTGAAACATGCTTGGAAATTTGAGCATTATTTTGACAAGCTTCTTCGAGATAAATCGAAATTGCCGTACTGTTAAAAAACAAATGACGATGCGGCCGGCAAAATAAGTATGAAAATCCATATCTGTCCTGTTTAGCGGCCAAATAAATTACCATGAAAACTCATATCTGTTGTGTTATTTAAAAATGGAACGAACTTTTTACTTCAGCGCATCAATGATTTTATTGAGCTGTTTAAAATAAAGAAGAAACAAATGAACATTATTGGCGCGTGAAAAATGAATTACCGTTGCTCGTCATGGATTCTGGAAATTATAATCAATTTACTTAGTTTGAATTTCCGCGCATTGTTTGAGAAAAGTACTATACAAGCCTTGGCCGCAACCAGCTATTGATGGACGATCATGAAATTGTGGGCCGAGGAATAGCCCAGTTGTTGGCCGCGACACTAATGCACTATAATAATATGTATTATATTATAACGAGGGTAAAATGTCAATTTTCGATTTTTGGTACAATAGGTATTCAGAAATTAAAGTTATTTTTCACTTTTTTATTTATAAGTACTGTAAAAGACTAAGGCTGTTTATTTCTTATTTATTTCTACTATAACTCCCTCATAGGCGCTGACAAGTTCACGGAATATAATAGAGATAGTTGAAATGTGGGTAGAAAAATTATTGTGACATGTTTTATAAGGCAGAAGTTACTTTTTAACCCCCGACGGAAAAAGAGGGGTGTTATAAGTTTAACGTGTGTATCTGTGTATCTGTGTGTCTGTCTGCGCCATCGTAACTGCCAAACGGCCGAAACGATTTTGATTTTTTTGGTTTTGTTTGAAAGGTGACTTAATCGAGAGTGTTCTTAGTTATGATTCAACAAAATCGGCTCAGGTGTTTGAAAATTATCAGCTCTTTTCTAGTTGATGAATGGATGTGAGCATTTTCCACAGGTCTAATCGATTGGAAATTTAGAATTCTCTTATTTCAATGATATGAAATAACCTTGAGCTGATGCTGCAGCATCACCTGGAATTTGCAGGATACCCAACTCCCTCACGAACTTACAGCAGAGGTATCGTGTTTGGACTCATTGGAAAGGTCTCAACAAATAGGTTACAGATAGATGATGATCAAAGTCTGATGTTGGAGTAGGAAAGATAAATGAGAGTAAATTAGTAGGTAACAAGCTTCACTGTGGCAAAAAACGTACAGCTACGCAGATTTCGGCGAGCTGCGTGTTGATCGTAGCGCTTCTACTAGTACTATAATATAAAATTTACAAAGCTGGAAATAAAAATTAAATTAAAAAATTAAAAAACCCCCGACAAAAACAAAGCGTCTAAAAAGTAAAAAAATAATATCATAAAAGTTGTAGGTAATATTTCGATCCAACCATCGTCGTGTCGGGGGACGGCTAATGAAAATAGGAAGTTAACAGCAGCTATCCTTTCTACAACAGCATACATTCATTATGCCTAGTGTGTGTTGGCGTTTGCATTAGCCGTCCCCCGACACGACGACGCTTGGATCAAAATATTACCTACAACTTTTATGATATTATTTTTTTACTTTTTAGACGCTTTGTTTTTGTCGGGGGTTTATTAAATTTTTAATTTAATTTTTTTTTCCAGCTTTTTACAAGGTAAAATCTCAGACCAACGAAAAAAGGTAGACTGAACGCTGCTAAAATCAAAAGTGAAGCCACAAAACTATGCTCCTGCAAGTAAACACACAGGTTCACGCACACACATAACTAAAACTATGCACATCGCTCCTAGTACGTCCCGACTCGTCGTCTAGTAAACATCAATAAACAAAATAGAATTATGCCTTCTTGTGTAGTGAAAACTTGTTGTAAAAACAATTTCAAACTCAAACTCAAAGCATTTATTTCAAATAAACCAATTACAGGCACTTTTGAATTGTCAAAGGGTCGGTCAGTCAGAAAATATGAAGCTAGATGCCCATTCCAAAGCGTAGTAGGTTCCTATGGAGAAGAACGGGCAAGAAACTCCACGGACACTCTTTTAAATCAGAATATTGTTACAATATATTGTTTACATCATTCATGTTGGAATCATACATGTGAGTACAATGTAGAAAAACGTGTGGGTTAAAAGAGTCCGTAAATAAAAGATAAAACGATACAAAACAATTCAAAAATTAAAATAAATCAAAATAAGCCGTGGCAGCTAAGAGATGACCAGTCCCTACTGATGGCAACCGTTCACGAACATGACGCATGGATCAGCACCATTCAGCTCAACCATTTTGAAGGGAACTTAATCATCCAACACACACGCCACCACCAGCGAGAGATTAAAGTGAGCATGACATGCTTTCAGCCGCCAGGGCACATTCAAGTCAATGAAAGACGTACCTAGTAAATGGTAGCTTTAAATTACTTAGGTAAGTACATAGTGCTCACACACATGTGCTATGCAGTTATACAATACTAGGAGATTGAATTTATACAATGTAAAGATAGTTTTTACAATCTTCAGCAGCTCCAACAATATTTTCGTATGCTAATCAATTAGTTGTTGCGCCCTGTGGAGCTGGACCAGCGCTGAGCCAAGCATTTTTGTCAGTGATGTAATCCCCCAATTTATAATATGGTTGGCGGCATAGTGTGCGTTTTATACAAGATTTAAATTTTGTTTCATTCAGTTGGAGTATGTGGGGAGGTATTTTATTGTAACATTTTAAACAGTACCCCATGAAGGATGAGTCTACTTTAGCCAGTCTGAAGCCCGGTTGAACTTATTGGTCCCTATTCCTAGTCCTATAATTGTGTTTTTCACCTCTTTTACTAAAAAGATTTAGATTTTTCCTTACGTACATGATGTTTTCGTAGCAAATCAAATAAATAGTCTCACGGAATCACTTTTCACATGTAAGTACTTCAAATAATATCGTTTCTAGTTAACTATGAATTTTAGGTTACTTGGAACAAAACACGAAATACGAACACTGATATTTAAAGTGCGAGTGTTGCCACAATATGATTTCAAACCCCAATGGATATTGTTTTACTTCGAGTAATTATATTCCTGTTTTCTTTTTTTTTATGTATTTAATATTTTAGATTTCCAAGTAATACAGAACATAAAAGTTAATGGATAGTAGCTATAAGAAATGATGTTAATGTTATGATTTACGCTTCAACAACCTTATTACTTATAATTTAATTCCTGTGTGCATGGTTATTGGAAGAAGCTGTATTACGCTCGTTCATTTATATTCAGATTGATTTTTATATAATTTACTAACCTATTTACTTTTTACTACCCGGACTGCTAAGGAAGGGTTATGTTTTTCGTACGTATCTTGTATGTTTGTTTGTAAATTTCTTTATTACCTCGTACCTTCCAAACGGCTGGATGGATTTACTTAGAGAGGTGTATGAAAAAAAAACAAAATGGTGGATTTTTGGAGCAAAATAGTAATAGGTTAATAAAAAAAAAACCAAAACTATCGAGTAGGGTATCAAAATAAAGAAATTAAACGGGGATTACAAAAATATATTATATAAATATTTAGGAATTATAAAGGACATGACCAGTTCCTGCACTCGAATTCGGGAACTTGTGCAGGATTACAGTGTATACACTATGATTTAAAAATTAAGATCTAATTTATCATGGATAAATTATACCGAATAAAGCCAAGGTTAAAATATCTGCAAAAACAGTAGTTTAATTGCTTCCGCTATTCTTTTAGAGTGCGTTTCATACTATGCCGTAGTGTTGGTTCCCCTGTTGTATGACGAATTTTGTACGTTACGGCGCCACCTAATAGGTCCGTGGTTAAAGTGCCAACATTACGGCATAGGAACTATAATGATGAAAAGCACTCTATAAGTACTTTCCGATTTTGACGTTCCATTGTATCTTTATTCATCCGGTAACCCTAATAAGCTAAACAGTATGGGGAAAAATAAAATAAGAACGAGTTATTTTCGATCAAGAGAATAAATGACATAGAATAATATATTATAATGCATGTTTTGTTTTTGATTAATTTGATTTATTTACATTTTATAATCTAAGTTTGCACGCCTACAGGTTAGGTTTTTATTGACATTTGGTGTATAAAGGACTGTTATTTCTTTGACAATGCATCTGACATTAGTGGCGGGACCAAAGGCACAATGTAGGAATCTTTTTCATAAAATCCCCAATTAATCGATTAGAGTCAAAGCATGAAATCGATTCTCACAAAAAATATTTTTGAAAAATATATCAATTCAAAAATATTTTTTTTAACTGTGTTTGATTAATAATAATATAACATAACATCACGCTTCTAATGCCTGAAGGGAGAGGTGTACCTATACACCCTCATTTTGCTAGTTGTGTTGTAAGTCTCGTGCATTAGGGGGCGAGCCTATTGCCATCAACCGGGCGCAAATCCGGACTCCACTTGCTACTGAGATATTCCAGATGAACAAACCCAATAACACTTTGCCTGACCAGGGAATCGCACCCAGGACCTAATGCTCAGGTGTAGCTGAGCATGAGGTCCTGGGTGCGATTCCCCGGCACAGCGCTGCAGCGCTTGGGACCACTAGACCAACGAGGCAGTCAAATGATTTCGATTTTAGTGTTTTAGGTTCGAGAAAAAATCGAGTATCATTTATCGATCTCAGATCGCCATTCACCATCCCTACCGATCCATCCGATCTTGGTGTCACGTTGTGTTTACATATTCGTTGTGTACTGTGCGATTATTGTGTTCTATTTCTAACGACCATTGCTATTATTTACGAACTGATAATTATCTTCAAAGCCTGATTACCATTGCTATATAAAAAGGATTCTTCGGTTTTGCTCTACGATTCGATTAAATGGATATTATGATGAGATGCATAAACTGTGGTATATTTCGTAAGGCGGGTTCAAAGGCATATTATGTCAATGCTACCCCTGCAAGCGAGACTTGCCCAGTGGTTGAATAATCAGGTATGTACTTAAACTACATTGGAACAATACCTACTACATAACAACAAGACTGCAGGTATAAAGTCTGACATAGCGGTTCGATTGCATGTGAGCCAGCAAAACTTAATAAAGCAGCGTTTATTTGGGGAAAGGGTGGCAATGCATCAGCAAAGACCCTGCAATAGGCGGCGGTGATTGCCTAATTCCCGTAACTAAAAACGTTCAAATTCAAGTCGCAATCTCATCTCAGCGACAATTATTGTCAAAAACTCGATTACCACAACGCCTAGCGCCATCTCATATCGAAAACCTGAGTTATTTAGTGAATACTTATCTTTATTTTTCTCAGTTTCCTGATCTTTTAGACTCGTGAAACTTTTTTGTCTGGAAACTGTAGAATACAACAATTGCAAAAATAAAACAATATTTGCTGCACATTGATTTCGACACCTATGCCGGCGCCCATAGTCCCACTGGTCATGTCATTTGCTTAAAAAAGTTTTTGATTGCGTAAAAATGGGTCATGTTTGTGTCGGACAACGTAAATCGCTAATTTACAATAAAATAAAAACCTGAAAAAAAAAAAAAAAAAAACCCGACTGCAAAAACACGTACTTAACTGAAAAGAGATAAACAAGCAATATTATTTAAACAATGCTAATAGTCACAAATGCAAAGGCGTTATACAAGGTGGAGACGACAATACGACAAAAAATGAAACTCCGTATACCTAATGACGTTCTCGGTCTACGTACAAAAAATGAATCAAATATATATATATATATAATCAAATAGTTGTTTAGCTACGATAGCTAGTCAAAGATCGGCAAACCCCATACTCAGCCCATCACTATTATTTAGTTTGTTTGAAAAAAATGACTTTTTTAATTTCGATGTTAGGATTTATTTGATAGTTCCAAAATACTCTTATGCATTAGTATTGCTAGTATTTTCATTTATTGTTGTATTGTCGTCTCCACATTGTATAATGAAAGTTTAATGTCATTACTTTTTAGAAATCAAATTGACAACATTTCAAGGATTCGAAAGTTCAAGGAATTTAATCAAAAACACAGATAATATAATTCTACTTTTCTTAAATAAATGTGTGTGTACTATAATCTTGTCACTTATTAGTTTGTTAATTATTACTGAAACTGATTTAGTTCTTGTATTAAATTATGACATTGAGGTATTGACCATTAAAACGTATTCGGCGCCAATTTCACCATCATTGGGGCGACACACCCTCTGGCAAAATGTGTAATCCTTATTAATAAATTAATATTATAAATGCGAAAGTAACTCTGTGAGTCTGTCGCGCTTTCACGCCAAAACTACTGAACCTATTTAAATGTTTGGTACACAGATAGCCTAGAACCTGAGAAAGAACATAGGCTCCTTTTTATCTACATACCACGCGGGCGAAGCCACGGGCGGAAGCTAGTTGTTAATATGGCTAAAAACCCATAAGTCATTTGAAAAAATGATTGAATTAAAACTAAAATTAAAAGGGAATTTTAATTTTAGTTTTAATATAATCATCGAAATGAATTTAATAGTTACTCTTCCAGCAATACTGTGAATTCGATTAAATAACCTGGCCAATAGATGGCGTTAATCTCAAACGGATGGACACTTAGTCACTCATGCATGGAAATATTTGTGACAGCATCACATACTCATCCCTCGATCACTGACTTTACGGTCAATCAAATACAATAAATAGTTAGGCCCTTTCCTCACAGGTCGATACGTGTCGCCGGTACAGCATCGGTATGCTCGGTACCGGAAGCTTAGCACCTATATTTCAATGAGCGTTTCCTAATTGCTCAGTATAGGCGGGAGTGGGGCGGGGTCATTTCGCTACCGCGTGACGTCAAGCGTTTTACTTAGCGCCTTGTATATAATATACATTATATATATATATGTACAATATATACCTATATAATATTATAAAAGCGAATGTTTGTTTGTAACGTTTTCAGGCTAAACGGATTTAGATAAAATTTGGCACACGGGTTGACCGTTATACCGAAACGATACCGCACCGAACAATAAGGAAACGATAGCAGTGCGGTATGGATTCGGTGTTATACCGAAACGATACCGTACCAGTGAGGAAACGGCCTAACGCATAAGATTATGTTACAATCTTTACAGGTCGACGCTTTCGCGGCGACATACCTACATCAATCTGCTTAGCCTTTTCCCAACTATATTGGGGTCGGCTTCCAGTCTAACCGGATGCAGCTGAATTACATGGAGCTACTGCCTATCTGACCTCCACAACCCAGTAACTGGGTAATACGATACCCCTTGGTAAGATTGGTTGTCAGACTTTCGAGCTTCTGACGACCCGTAACGACTTTCAAAGATCAACGAATGACAGCCGGGAGCAACGGCTTAACGTGCTGTCCGAGGCACGGAGGAGTCTCGATATGTAAAGATCAGTCACCCATCCACAGACCAACCCCGGCAAGCGTAGCTTAAGCTGACGGATCGACCCATGCGCCTGTTATTACTTAGCCACGAGCTCCTCCTAATATACGAAATACCTACGACATACCTACATAATTACCCATAAGCTTCCTTACATATCCTTACATATTATAAAACAAAGTCATCCGCCGCGTCTGACTGTCTGTCTGTTCGCGATAAACTTAAAAACTACTGCACCGATTTTCATGCTGTTTCACTAATGGATAGAGTTGTTCTCGAGGAAGGTTTTAGTATATAATAACCGACATCCACGCGGGCGAGGCCGCGGGCAAAGAGCTAGTACATTATAAAAATATCTTGTAAAAAGTTAATCTTAGGTAGTTATCATTAGGGTTAGTTCTTCGCATTCTTTTTTACTTTTTTTATTTTAATTTTTACTACCGCCGACCGATTTCTACTTAAAAGTAATGCAATGGTTTTTATTGGCGGGAGCCAGACACAGACATAATATTTGAATAAAGACTTTGACTTTGCTCACAAATTAATTTGAACACATTTTGATTTACCTGGCAGACATGCTTTGAAGCACGTTCTTCACAGTTCTCAATACTATTTAGTCTGTGGTTCCCAAATAGACAACAAACAGGATGGACGACGATTTTGTGCACGTGGTTTGTGGGTGGTATTTAAAATCTTAATTGACAGTGTCTGAAAAGTTGGATCTTTGACCTTCAATATCTCGCCAGGTATGGTCCAGATTAAAAAAATAATCACAATGACAGGATTATTAAGTGGCTTTCAGCTTCGTTAAGCGTCTTTTTATACCCGTTATATGGATGATGTTTTAAGTTCCAGTCACTGTTATTTACATAGCGGGTAGTGGTATTTGAATTTGTGTAGGTACCATAACTAGAAAGCAAAAAAATAAAAACTTTTCACAAAAAAAAAAACAACCGTCTTCCGAAATTAAAGTAATTTTTTGGTGTTTTTTTTTTGTAAGTTGGTTGTTTGGTTTTTGTTAAAAGTCTTTTAATTGATAAATTAATAGAGCATGGTTCTTCTTCAAACAAATCAATAAATTCCAGAACACTTTCGTTGCTCCAGTCCATCTTGCGACTGAACAAAGCGACTGTTGGGGAAACACGATGACACAATCTGAAATCTAATAATAAGAAAAATGTAAATACATACATAGGTTCGAACCCTATGTAGGAGCCATGTAAAAGGCACAATGTACCTCATAAAGTAGAGTTAATGAAAGTAAAATCACTTAAAGTGCTATGTATAAACCTTATATGCAAAATATGGGTCCCCTATGTTGTTTCGAACGCCGCTGTTGCGACACACGCTGTTGCGAATTATTTTTCCACTGCCTCACAGGTTCGAAAGCTCATGGACTCGAATGAAGTAGTCGCGAAAGACGCTGTTTCGAAAAACATTTTCACTGCCTCATACGCTCGAATGCTTGTGATTTCATTATTGTTTTATACAGTTTTATTGTGAGACATAATATATCCATCTATAATTAGATTACTTTTTCCATATCGAGTAGTCACAGGACGAATAAAACTATTAACGCTCATCTTTCAATGTTTTCTACATCACACTTTACGTTGGAATAAGATATTGCAAAAAAAAACATATTCGTGGGTACATCTAAAATCGTATTTAGAAAATACATATACTTTGTGGTGGCCACCTAGTATATACATTTTGAAATGATTGAGTTTGGTTTTTTATTGAAATCGATGAAACTGAATGCGTTGCGTTTATTCTATGCATTATTATTATCTAGGCAGGAATGGGAAGCAAAACTGCGCAATTATAAAACCTATAAATAGGTATAGGACGCGAGACTCACGAATAGGTAAATAATGTTTGATGTACGATGTAAACAACAAACGTAGAACAGTACGTTAATAATAATATTAAATGTTGATGTTGACACCGAATTTGTTGATTTTATTTAATTACTGCTTAAATATTTTTCTGTACACTTTATGACTAAATAAATCGAAATCACAAGCATTCGAGCGTATGAGGCAGTGAAAATGTTTTTCGAAACAGCGTCTTTCGCGACTACTTCATTCGAGTCCATGAGCTTTCGAACCTGTGAGGCAGTGGAAAAATAATTCGCAACAGCGTGTGTCGCAACAGCGGCGTTCGAAACAACATAGGGGACCCGCAAAATATATAGAGGTTAAATTAAATAAAGATGACTTTAGCTTTATATACTTATCAGTGAACCTCGTACAATTAATAATCCGATTTGGAAAAATGAGAAAAGTATGTAAAACCTCTATATATCAACAAAAATGTGAATAACTTCTTATATAGAGCAGGTACATAATTGTAATTACTGACAATCAACTAGTTTGATTAAAATACATCGACCTAGTCAATTTACATAAAGAAAATGGGGCGCGATGTACGGTTTGCGAACAATTCTATTGTTTCCTTATATAACGCAAACGTAAACACTGTTAGGTAAAGATAAGGAATCCCTTTACCGACATACCCCTTGCCTCTCCTTCACCCTTGGCCGACAAAATTGAGCCGTACCCCGCAGACACCCGATCCCCTTCAACACCCCCTGCCTGATCGAGGTGCCCAGATTTATTGGATAGGCAATTAAAATTGATACGTGACTCACACGCTACTTGTACCTATGTAACTAGTTTACAAATATTTCAATCTTCACTAGATTGAGTTAGTCGTCTCAGAATCTCCAACGCAGCAGCACCTTTGTCGCGTTCCGTGTTTCTGCTGCTTCGTATCGCGCTCAGCCATTAGGACATCTAGTTTCCCTAGATCTAGTTCTATTTAATAGTTTTGCTTCTTATATTTCTATTTTCTCTGTAAAGTCGTGTTTTAAATCGTAGTTTGTTATTATATAGTTATAGTCATAGTGTTAAGTTTTGATGTACACTTTTGTGACATATCTGTGATTATCGTGTAACGTGTGATGCAATATACGTATTAAGCTGACAAGTGGTTTTTTTGGTGAATAAAGCCTTCCGACACCCCCGCCTAACAGACTGAGCTCTCGGCTGTTACATTTTGGTCCTTCGAGCGCCGGATAAGTGTTACATTTTGGTCCTTCAGTCGCCGGATAAGGTCGTAGTAACCATGAGTCAGAAGAGCAGCATCACGACTAGAAGCAAACTACGGAGGTTGGCAGAGGAACAAAGTGCTCGTCGACGTGAAGAAATTGTGTCGGACTCCGGTATGCATTCTGAACGAGTGCCGGGTTCGCCATCCGTCGCGCCGACTATGGCGTCGACGTCTGCCCTCAATATCCCTCTGACGGGTGGTCGAGTGATCGACTACAGTGCTAGAAGTACGTCAGAGGGACCCCTGGGAGGACAGGCGCCTGGAAGAGGTCGCCATACGTCGCCACGGAGCAGAGCGTCTTCAAAGAATAGCCGCAAGAGCGTCGAGCACATTAAGAAGCGCATCGAGTACGAAGCTGAGCGTGAGCTAGTACAGCTCAAGGAAAACCTCTTGAAGAAGAGGATGGAAGCTGACATCGCTGAGATTGAAGCAGCTGCTGAGAGTGACGACTCAGCCTCGGACGTGGGTACAGCACAACGAGTGGAGCAGTGGATCGACACGACGCCTCAAGCTGGCAATAAGGAAACAGTGCGTGTGTCTAGCCCGGTGTTGTGCGATAAGGATGCAGTGCCCAGTGATAAGGATGCAGTGTTGTGTACCCCGTCCGTGGGGCGCGGGCCTATTGAAACGGCCGCGCCTCGCAACATAGCTGGGAATCGCCACAATGTGAGTACGCTTACCGATTACCGTAATAATATTGTGTCGCATGTGTTAGGGACGCCTGTGTCGGGGCCGTTTTCGAATGTAACGGTACCTATGTCACAGGCGCGCACGCCAGTCGGTGAAAGAGTTTCATTCCGTCTGCCTGCCACGTACCCAGTGACTACCACGCCGGCCGCAGGTGCACCTTCCGGTTCGACCCGGGAGTCGGATGCACGGCGGACTACATACGGTGCGGATGAAAGAGAGTCACGAAGGGGGGCGTCTGGCGACAGAGACAGTAAGATAGACCGACTGGCGGATGCAATTACAAGCATGGCTCGACCACGGCCGGTACCTAGACAGGCGTACGAATTACCTAATTTTAATGGTGACCCAGCTGATTGGATATCTTATAAGAATATGTATTGGGACACGACTGAGATGTATAATTTTAGACCTTTTGAAAATCTAGCCCGGCTTAAAACCTCGTTGCATGGAGAGGCTAAGATATCGGTGGAGGATCTATTGCGGTCGGGTACGGATCCCAATGAAATAATGCGTGCTTTAGAGGAGGAATACGGTCATCCGACTTTGATATTACAAGGCGCATTAAAGAAAATACGGGAACTACCGCGTGTTACGGAAAACGGCCGCGAATTAAGAAAGTTTGCATCAACAGTCAGGAACGTTGTGTCCCTATTTAAAAATATTAGAGCCGACGGATATTTAAATAACCCGCAAATTGTTAGCGAGATATTGCAAAAGCTAACTTCAATACAGCGGGCACAGTACGGTGACTTTGCAATGGGGTTAGAAAGCGCGCAGGGGGTGGACTTAAGGGTATCTCCAGACTTACATATCATATCGCAATTCCTAAATCACTTGACACGTGCAACGTCGTATTACGTGCAAGCTAGTATGTTTGAACCCGGTCCTTCTAAGCCTCCTGTAAGGCAACAGAAAGCGGTCGCGCGCCCCTTTAATAGTAGAGCACCGCCGGCTCAAAAAGTCAACATACAGAGTGACGAATCAATGGTACCGGCCGAATGTGTAGTATGCAATAAAGAGCATGCTATAGAAAACTGCGACACATTCGGTAAACTTAGCGTTCAAGATAGATGGGCTACGATTAAAGCCAAGAACACGTGTTTCAAATGTCTAATAAGAAAACACCCTAAGAGGTTTTGCCGCGCAAAACGTTGCGACAAGTGTGGATATAGCCACCACTCGTTGTTGCATGCTGATAAAGCATCGGGCTCAAACAATAGTAGCAAGCCGGTCAAAGAAAAGACCGAAAGCGTCACTAATATAGGTGAATGGAGAGCGACGGCTCTCCTGAAAATCGTGCCAGTAACAATAACTGATGACAAACAAATTGAAAGTAATTGTTACGCATTACTAGACGACGGCGCGACAGTCTCACTTATAGACAGTTCAATCGCTGCTAACTTAGAAGGCCCGCGCATCCCGCTCACTTTAAAGACGGCGGGTGGCTACGGGGTCAGCGACTTGACCTCAAAGGCCGTAGAGGTCAGCATTAGAGGGCCGAACGGACTGCAACATAAAATCAAATGCCGAACGATGTATAATATGAACCTACCTACACAAACGGTGTCCGCTGCCATGCTGAGCGACAATGCCCACCTTCGCGACTTGGGTTGCGTAGAGATGACGGGCGCTAAGCCGCTGCTGCTACTGGGGCAGGACAACTGGCAGCTGTTGGTCAGCCAGGACATCCGCCAAGGGCGATCCGGTAAGCCGGTTGCCTCACTGACCAAATTAGGTTGGGTGGTTCATGGGCCATTTGATAATAGTAATAATGATAATGGTGAACAATCCATTAATTGTATGGCAGTCTCCCTCCCTGACCTGCATGATCTAGTCAAAGCGCAATTTGAACTAGAAGCGATCGGTATATCGCAGAATGCTCGCAAACACAAAAATAACGAAAGAGCACTTAAGGTATTAGATGACACCAGTAAACGTGTGTCAAACGGTAGTCAATGGGAAGTTGGGTTGCTATGGAAGCACGACCAAGTAGAGCTACCTGATAACTACCATCAGGCCCGGCAACGGTTACACGGTATTGAGAGGCGCATGCGGAAGGATGCCGGTTACGCGGAAGCTTACTCAAAGCAAATAGACCGGCTCCTTGAGGAAGGCTATGCGAGGAAGTTAGAAGGGGAAGTGGATCAAACACCAATTTGGTACTTGCCACACTTTGGTGTGGTAAACCCAAACAAACCCGGTAAACTTCGCCTAGTCTTCGACGCGGCCGCTGCGTCTCACGGTACGTGTCTCAATGACAATTTGTTAACCGGACCGGACCTTTTAAACTCACTTCCAGGCATTCTAATTAGATTCCGAATAGGTCCAATAGGATTCACAGGGGACATTGCGGACATGTTTATGCGAATTAGAATAAGGGCCGAGGATCAAGGCGCACAATTATTCTTATGGAGAGGCGCGGATCAGACCCGAGAGCCGAGCGTGTTCGCAATGAACTCGATGATTTTTGGAGCAACCTCATCTCCGACAACGGCAATTTACATATTGAACAAGAATGCCAGTGAGTTCGAGGATAAGTTTCCAGAGGCCGTAGAGGCCATCAAAACCAAACACTATATGGACGATTATTTAGATAGTGCTTGGACAGAGCAGCAAGCTAATAAGCTTATAGAGGAAGTGACCCATATTCACGCGTCCGGTGGATTTAATATACGGGGGTGGGTCACCAACTCATCAGAACTGATGAATAAGCTCAAAGTAGACATGCCAGAAAAGGTGGCCCTCGAGAAGGGTCTAGGCATTATGGAAAGAACGCTAGGTTTAATTTGGGCACCTAGAGAGGATGAGTTAGGATTTGATTTATCCTTTAAAAGACTACCCGAAGAGATAAAGAATGGTAGCATAGTGCCCACTAAACGGCAATTCTTAAGCTTTATTATGTCGATATATGACCCCTTAGGATTCTTATATCCGTGTGTAATCCAGTCAAGGATACTAATGCAGGCTATTTGGAAGTCAGGCATCCAATGGGACGAGCCACTGAAAGATAAAGAAGCCAAGGTGTGGTTCGCCTGGCTTAATAACTTGGAAAAGCTTAATGAGGTAAAGATACCACGGTGGTATGGGCTCAACCTCATTGACCTTGAATTGCATGTGTTCGGTGACGCTAGCGAACTAGCCTACGCTGCCGTAGCATATTTAGTAGGGTATGACGCCATCGGGAATAGGGAGGTTGTCATGCTAGCCGGAAAAGCCCGGGTTGCACCACAAAAAGTGGTGTCAATCCCACGTCTCGAGTTGCAAGCGGCCTTGTTGGCCTGCCGACTTGCAAACACGGTGGAGACAGAACTAGGGCTACCAATCAAATTAAAAACTTACTGGACTGACAGTAAGACGGTTCTAAAATGGATAAATTCCGATGCCCAAGAATTCCAACGGTTTGTGTCTCATAGATTAGCGGAGATCGATAAACTATCGGACCGAGGCAATTGGCGCTGGGTGCCTTCGGAGGAGAACTCCGCAGACGTAGCGACCCGATTGTCTTGGCCCGATAACCACGCAGCTTGGCTGCGTGGCCCCTTGTTTCTTCGTGATCCACAGGAGCGGTGGCCGGTGTGTCGCGAAGCAGAAGCAGCGGAGGCGGACCTCGAGCGCATTCAACGGGTCCACGCTACAGCAAAGCCAGCGGCACCACTCCTCCAGTACGAGCGCTACTCGTCGTGGGTGCGCGTGAAGCGCGTCATGATTCAAGTTCTCATCTTCATCGGCCTGTGTCGCAAGCGTCGGTCCTCTCCGGAGATACAGCGGCGCGACCATGAAGAAGCGCATGGCCACTTAATGCGGTTGTGCCAAGAAGACAGCTTTAAAGGCGAACGGGCCGCCATCCTTAAAGGCCTGCCTGTTCCCAAAGATAGCAGTATTAAAGCTTTAGATCCAATGATAACAGACGACGGGCTGCTACGGGTCAGGGGACGCCTGAGTGCCTGCGAGGTGCTCTCTTTCGATGAGAGGCACCCAATTATTTTAGATGGACGACACCCTCTGACCCGAAAACTCATAGCCTTCTATCATGGGACGGCCCTACACGCCAACCATGAGACCGTCGTTAATAATCTCAGAGAGAAGTACTGGGTAATAAAAGCAAGGACCTCCGTTAAAACAGTTGTATCTAATTGCCAATTATGTAAAAATTGCAGAGCGAAACCATCACCACCCAAAATGGGTGACCTACCACTCGCAAGGGTGACCACGTCCAGGCGAGCCTTCGTCCGAGTGGGCGTGGACTACTTCGGCCCAATGGAGGTGTCGATCGGGCGGCGTCGCGAGAAGAGGTGGGGTGCACTGTTCACCTGCCTCACGACGCGAGCCGTTCACCTCGAGCTGGCTGCCTCGCTGAGCGCCGACTCAGCGATACTCGCCCTGCGGCGCCTCATTGCGCGCCGCGGGCAGCCGGCGCACATGTACTCAGACCAGGGTACGAACTTCATCGGGGCAAATTCCGAACTACGTGCGGCCCTGAAAGACCTAAATCAGGGTCAAGTCAGGGCCGAAGCCATCAATCGCGGCATCGAGTGGCACTTCAATCCCCCGGCGGCCCCACACATGGGTGGCTGCTGGGAAAGACTCGTGCGCTCGGTTAAGAACGCCCTACGCAGCACGCTCAAGGAGCGTGCACCTCGTGAGGAGGTCCTCTACACCCTCCTCGCAGAGGCCGAGCTAATCATCAACAGCCGGCCTCTAAGTTACGTCCACGACGACCACGACCAACCCATGGTCCTGACGCCCAATCATCTGCTCCTGGGCACTGCGTCCGGGAGCACTCCGTTCGCACCAGCAGACAGCGAGGACGTCGATTCCCGGCGGCAGTGGCGGCGCGTGAGCGCGCTAGCCGACATGTTCTGGCGGCGCTGGCTGCGGGAATATCTCCCGACTCTGCAACGACGAGAAAAGTGGGCCAATAACGTGCCAAATGTGCGGGTTGGTGATGTTGTTGTGATCGCGGACAACAACAAAGAACGTAGTGCGTGGACAAAAGGTGTTATAAAAGCAGTGTACGCCGGCAACGATGGCATCATCCGTGTCGTCGACGTAAAGACACTAAGTGGGGTCCTGCGTCGGCCCGTAGCTACGATTGTCGTGCTTCCCACAGACCAAGATGTAATGCGGTGGAACCCTGTTACAGGGGGTGGAATGTTGGGGAAACACGATGACACAATCTGAAATCTAATAATAAGAAAAATGTAAATACATACATAGGTTCGAACCCTATGTAGGAGCCATGTAAAAGGCACAATGTACCTCATAAAGTAGAGTTAATGAAAGTAAAATCACTTAAAGTGCTATGTATAAACCTTATATGCAAAATATATAGAGGTTAAATTAAATAAAGATGACTTTAGCTTTATATACTTATCAGTGAACCTCGTACAATTAATAATCCGATTTGGAAAAATGAGAAAAGTATGTAAAACCTCTATATATCAACAAAAATGTGAATAACTTCTTATATAGAGCAGGTACATAATTGTAATTACTGACAATCAACTAGTTTGATTAAAATACATCGACCTAGTCAATTTACATAAAGAAAATGGGGCGCGATGTACGGTTTGCGAACAATTCTATTGTTTCCTTATATAACGCAAACGTAAACACTGTTAGGTAAAGATAAGGAATCCCTTTACCGACATACCCCTTGCCTCTCCTTCACCCTTGGCCGACAAAATTGAGCCGTACCCCGCAGACACCCGATCCCCTTCAACACCCCCTGCCTGATCGAGGTGCCCAGATTTATTGGATAGGCAATTAAAATTGATACGTGACTCACACGCTACTTGTACCTATGTAACTAGTTTACAAATATTTCAATCTTCACTAGATTGAGTTAGTCGTCTCAGAATCTCCAACGCAGCAGCACCTTTGTCGCGTTCCGTGTTTCTGCTGCTTCGTATCGCGCTCAGCCATTAGGACATCTAGTTTCCCTAGATCTAGTTCTATTTAATAGTTTTGCTTCTTATATTTCTATTTTCTCTGTAAAGTCGTGTTTTAAATCGTAGTTTGTTATTATATAGTTATAGTCATAGTGTTAAGTTTTGATGTACACTTTTGTGACATATCTGTGATTATCGTGTAACGTGTGATGCAATATACGTATTAAGCTGACAAGTGGTTTTTTTGGTGAATAAAGCCTTCCGACACCCCCGCCTAACAGACTGAGCTCTCGGCTGTTACAGCGACCGTTCCGCTTAGAGACTACGAGCAACTGGACTTTGTGCAATTATTTTAGTAGGCTACGCACACATTTGAACTTTGAACGCTTTTTGATACGCGCTCAAAAAACCGACACCAAATGGCCAAGTTGAAATATGTGATCAATGATTGAAGAAATACTCAAGTACCCGTGATGAAATTCAGTACAACATTATAACACCCGTTTGGATGATATTATGGTTACTATGATACTGGATGTTTTAATGTTGGCTATATATATATATATAAACATTTATTTCGGACCAGGTCCATATTCTTGTTAGTAACAATATACTTAATAACTAATGTTAGTATTCAACACACAACACAAATTAAACTGCGACATGAAGCCGCATCCACCTCTGTAGCATGGGGGACTCCCCCCGATCTGCAAATACACCCAGTATAGAGTTGGAACTACCACGAACGCGAGTGAGTAGGGAGGCACACCTTTTCCTCATGATGGCGGCAAATCCATCAACCCGCGCCTCAGCAAACCTCCCTGACGCACTGCAACGCCATGGCAGTCCCAACAGTACCCTGAGTGCATTGTTATATTGGACACGCAGGTCGCTGTATGCCCGCTGTGAATACCAGACCCACAGGCTGCAGGTGTAAAAAGATTGGCAATATGCTTTAAAAAGCGTGATCTTAACGGAAGTCGTACACCGTGCAAACCTGCGGGCCAGCATGTTACAACGGACAGCCAGCGACCTGCGTTCCCTTTCTATGTCCACATTATCACTCAAATCATCGGTGACCCAGTGACCCAAATATTTAAATTTAGATACCCTGCACAGTGGAGTGCCATAAAGTGACACACTCGGAAAAGCTGGGTAAGAAAAACCACTTGCTTTGAAGAGCATTAGTTCACTCTTCCCTACATTATACTTGAGCCCATGAGTCACCGCATATGATTCACAAATAGACACTAGCCGCCTCATGGCACTAATTGATGGACTCAGCAACACCATGTCATCTGCGTAACTAAGGTTATTGGTACACACTCCGTCAATATGACATCCAACCATGGTGCCGTTGAGTTCGGCAATCAGCCGGTTTATGTACAGGCTGAACAAGCGAGGTGAGCTTAACCCCCCCTGCCTCACTCCGCACTCCAACCGGTACACACCCGACAGAGAACCGTTCCATCTCACACAATTGCATTGATTGCTATACCAAAACTTAAATATGGACATAACTTCAGTTGGTAAAGAAGTTTCAGATAGCAACTTATCCCACAACACGTCATAACTGACAAGATCGAATGCCTTCGATAGGTCCAAAAAACAGGCAAAGACAGGCGTTTTTCTATCCTTGTAGTACTGCACAGTCTGCTTTAAACACAATATAGCGCTTTCAGTAGACAGCCCCGGCCTAAAGCCAAACTGAGCGTCGTGTAATTGAAGATGCTTAGCTAATTGTTTGTCAAGCAGACTGTCCAGCACCTTGGCTGAAATAGTCGCCAAGGATATAGGTCTGTAATTGGAGACATTGGAGGTATTTCCAGTTTTATTTTTAATAACAGGGACCACAACTGTAAACATGAAGTTATCTGGTAAATAGCAGTGACTGACACACAAATCAAAAAACATAGCAAGTACACGCGGCAAGTGCACCCCGGCGTATTTCAGATGTTCGATACTGAGGCCATCATGACCTGGTGACTTACCCCTCTTCATTGATTTTACCACCGACGCAACTTCCTTAACAGTAAATCAAACATCAATGTCCCCAGAAATGGCCTCAGTATGGACAATCCGAGTCGTTCTAACAAGAGGTGACTCAACCTTAAAGTGTTGCTTAAATAAGTTCGCTACTTCTGTTGGCTCGTGCATGCCCGCCACGCTCACCGGACAACCTGACCGCGGATTTAACTTATTGGTCGCCTTTCAAAATGCACCAAACTGCTTATCTGAATGATTTTTGCCATTATATCCACTTTTTTTTTTTTTTCATAATCCTGACAATATTTAAGCTTTTTCTTTAAAAACTTTTCTGGATTGACACATGTTTGTGTAAATGTACCCCGACGTAGGTTTGTTATGTAGCAACCAAGTCTGATAATGCATGCGGGCCTCCCTGTGAGCGTCACGTACATGCAAGTTCCAACCAACCACATATTTCCTGCCAACCAAACACATATTTCCTATAAGCTAACTGTTTCAGATACTTTTATAGAGGATTTATAGCATGAATGTAGATAAAAGATGTTAATCGGCTAGAAACTTTTTCATTACAACTCTCATGCAACATGGCGCCAAATTCACTTCTGTATTTACAAGTTAGTCTCAGTCAACTATAACTTCGTTTCTACCAGTGTCCTGTTGCAAATTAAATCAAACTGGACTTGTTTCTCCGAGATTTCTCAACTTTGTCTCTGTCTCTGTTTCTGTCTCTTTGAAAAATGTTCGTTTGTTTTCGCTCGGATTTTTTGCACCTCATGCCACCATCACAGCAAAAACGTAACGCCTGGGTGTGTATCGTTACGTGTCGTGTTCTTGCTAAACATAGAAAATACCATACATGAATTGGGTTAGTTGTGGTACCCACATAAATTCGAATTCTATCACCTGCTACGTAAATAACAGTGACGGGGTAACTTAAAACATGGTCCATATAGTGGTGGTGGGAAAAATACACATTATTGAAGCTAACTCCAAGCAAAGTTAATAAAATTTATATATTATGGGACCACCTCTGAAGCACAACCTCCGCTTTGAGAAGTCGGTTAAAAAAACCGTTAAGATGGACCGGAACTGCTAATACAGTACTGAGCAACGATTGTTTGATTTACACACTACATACATTTACCCATTATGGATTGTACGTTTGGTTTCAAATAACATTATGATAAATCGAACCACTGAAAAAAAATACGGTCCATAGAAAGCGAAAGACAATTATAATTGTATTAATACTATATCCGCACACGACCTATTGAACCTAGGGTATAATGTTATGTAAAACAAACGGCAATAGAAATAATAAAAAATGTGATATGTATATATAAAGAGAAAATATCGTGTTGAGCTTGTATTTGACATTATTTCTTTGGTTCGAACGGTCACTATGTGGATTGGAAATTTACCCCTAATACTCATTATGAGTAAAATGAAAGCAATGGAAGCATGGACTGCAAAAATTACGCAGCCTGCTGTGGCATTCACTGAAGACGAAGTAATTTTAAAACCCGAAGACACGTACAGAATCAAGAGTTTTCTGCAATCAATGAACCGTTACAACAAATTTACAGCACCGATCAAAGATACAAGCAGTTACTGTCGTTCTTTTGACAATTGCTTTGATTGTGTGAAAAGTTTATGGTTTCCATGTGGCTGGTGTCATAACTATGGATGCACAGACATTCCTGAAAACAAATGTCCTTTCGCTGAGACTAAAGCTGAGAAATCCAATATAACTGGGGAAATAAATGCTTGTCCACACGCCGAACACGAAGGGCCTATATTAGTCCCAGGGGGGATACGAACTAAGATAAACGTTAAACTCTATGTACCAGATCCAGCACTCTATGAAAAAGAAATTATATGTCGGATCAGGGTTAAAGACAGGACGACTCATCTTAAAGGAAGGATACTAAATGATGTCGTACATTGTTATCCTGTTGTGTTGCACTCGTATGCTAGACTATATGGTGAATCAGAAAGTGGTTATCTAACTCTGATTTGGGGTGGAGCCCAACCATATTCAAATCATATTCAGTTGATTGTGTACAATTGTGAAGTATTGGCCAGTTACTGTGAAGCTTGTAGGAAAATCCCAGCTGCATATGGATGCGGATGGTGTGATCCAATAGGAAAATGTGTGATTGAAGAAAAATGTCCTGACATTAGCTTGTCATGGACTCTGAACAGGTTGTCTTGTGATCATCACAGTAAGAAACTGTTATACATTTAAACAATAAGTGATAATATTACAAATTAAAAAAAAACTTCAGTACATGATACTTTTATATACTTTTGATAAGTTGTGGGTGGCTTGTCTCCTAGTAGGAAGGTAATCTCTAACAGAATTGTTTCAGTGCTGTGTGTTGGTATAAATAATATTATGTATTAAAATTAATTACGTAAATATAGAGATAGAATACTCATACATTAACTATTTTACTAATAAATGAACAAATTTGTAAATAATAGAGGTAAAGATTCTAAGGCACCGTGTCGTCAATTTTAGAGTTATGAAACTGCATTCAAAGATGTAAAAAAAATCATTCACGAGTCGGGAATCAACTTCGGTTAGTGACGTTGTTCAAATGGTGTTTTTTGCGAGTATTGATACAGTAGATTGTAAGGATCCAATGTTGCTACGAAAGTTCGTGTCTGCATAAAAAGAAATGTTGAATTTCATTACTTTTGTAAGTTTTGCAGCTTTTGTAGTCACTCCTTGCCTTTTCTTGTTTTAAACACTAGCTTATGCCCGCGATTTCCTTCGCATGGAAGTCGTAAGAAGCCAAAATATACTAAAATAACTGCCATATTTTTATAAAAACCTGGCTCGTTGGTCTAGTGGTCGCAAGCGCTACTGTTGATCATGAGGTCCTGGGTTCGATTACCGGGCCAGGCAAAGTGTTGTTGTGTTTTTCATCTGGAATTTCTCAGTAACAGTCCGAAGTATGAATTTGTGCCCGGTTAATGTCAATAGTCTGGCCCCTTATTACATGGGACCTAAATATAACTGGTGAAATGTGGATACACTATAGGTGCACCTCTGCCTCACCCTTGGGTCAGTACACACCGAGACGCGAAGCAACGCGCACTTTTCTATGATCCGATACAATATCGAATTAATTTACTACACAATAAGGTACACGCGCTGCGCAGCACCGCGCATCTCAGCATACTTTGACGCGTGTCAACGCTCGCACTGAAATTATACCTTTTCGTGAAGAAAATAAGTTCGATAATAACTAAAAAGTAAGCGCAGAGCGCGTTAATATTAATAAATTACTATTAATATTAATTAAATAATGCTTAATTTGACCATTCTTATAAAAACAAACTGCGTGCGATTCATATTACGAAATAATTCGTCTGTTTGACAGTTTTCTATGGGGATTCGTAAAATGGTCCACATATTATGAATTGCTTTTGTGTCAAATTAGAGGAATTGTTAATGACACTTGGAAATTCAGGAAATTAAATACTTTCAGAGGAATTGCTAATGTGGCCGTTTTAGGCCCACGGATTGGGTTCCTACGAATGCTAGGCGACATAACAGGTTGTGGGAACGAACTAGCTTACCGATCGTCTACCGAAAGGACTGGCCCACAATAGCAGAGGAGGAGAAGTGTGTGGAAAAGGGTGAGGGAGGCCTTTGACCAGCAGAGTGACAATACAGGTTTTCTTTCTGGTTTCGTTTTCACGCTAAAACGGGTGCAGGGTAGACTATGATCTGGAATAGGACATAGGATACTTATATCCCGATATTTCTACGGAATGGAGACTTACGCGGGTGAAACCGCGGGGCGCAGCTAGTATAATAATATTATAAATGCGAAAGTAAGTTTTTTTGTTTGTTTGCTACGCTTTCACGCTAAAACGGCTGAACGGATTTGGCTGAAATTTGGCACATGGGTAGAACATGATCTCGAATAGAACATAGGCATACATCACATCACATATGTTTCATACTGCATTACGTAATAAGTCGCGTGCAACAGCTAGTTATAAATAGTTTATTTTTGAACAAATATAAATTAAGTAGTAGTTAGTATTAGTAGTACAAATTAGTATTCAATCAATCAATTCAGTCTATCGCAGTCCACTGCTGGACAAAGTCCCGCAGGCTATGCCACAACACCCTGTCCTCCACTTTCGCAATCACTGATCCAGTCACCTTTTTAAGATATCGGTTCATCTAGCTGGGGGGTGTTCCATACTACGCGTACGGGCTACGTTACGTTAGCCGATTTATTAGTATTAGCTGTAGTAAATAAAAAACAAATAACATTCAAACATTATGCTCATTGTTACATAATCACTGATATCATGTTATTAAAATCTTTGATCATACTGCTTTGTTTACAGAAGTCTTATTTGAAAACATTTGTGCATATAAGTTATAAATAGTAAGGACACTTGTAAACATATTTAGTAAGGATTACTTTGCTGAAAGAGTTAATTGTCTGTGGTGTGAATAATTATTTGGATTTCACAAAATTTGTAAGTAGTTTCAGATTTTATTGTTGGTGAAATTTTATTTATTTATTTATATTTAATTAACAAGTAACAGTACTCAAAAACTTAGTAACAATCAATGTTAGTACACTTAACCTAACACTGCCTTAAAGGTATGAGAATCCCTGCTACAAGCTCAAAACCGGTTTAGAAAGCTTGCAGTAGAGATTCACAAAAAAAAATCTCTCTATCTGCCTACCCTTTTCGCAACTATTATGGATTCATATTCTAAACGAATGCAACTGAAACCAGCATTCTCATATCCGTATCAATAGTAAAGAGTACTAGAGTAGTCATAGACATCTTAATGGTATTCAGTAGTATCAATTTTCCTATATTTTTCCAAATAAACTTAGAAATAATTATTTGCCTTTCAGGAGAGACATATACCTGTCATATGCTGTAAGGGTTGAGAGTATCGTAGACTGAATAGCAGATATAAAGGACGATGTTAAACTTTAGTCAAATGGTTTGGATTATGCTCACATACATTAAGATAACTAAACCATATAACACGCAGTTATCCACAATAGATTCAGTCCAGGCTTACTGCACTTCATTCAACAGTTGCTTGGATTGTAAAAGAGCAGGCACTCAATGTGACTGGTGCCATGAAGTGGGATGTACACACTACCCAACTCTTAATTGCCCTCAAAAAGTATTCCTCGATAACGCGTATCACAAGAATCCTAAACTAAGATTTTGTACTGAAATAATATCAAGTGATCCCGTATTTGTTCCCGCCAATATAAGGAGGTTTATCGAACTGAATTTGAAAATTGGTGATTTAACACTTTATAAACGGAATATAATGTGTGAAATACATATAGAACAATCGATCGTAAGACTTAAAGGTTCATTCGGTGACAGTAAATTGTTCTGTGACATGACAAAATTGCGTATCAGTCGAAGTGTCACTTTGGGTTACATCAGATTGCTGTGGGGAGGTGCAGAACCATATTCGAATATGGTCTTGATGGTGGTATACAAGTGTGAGTACATGGCAAGAAACTGTATGGACTGCCAATCTTTGGATAAGAGATTCCACTGCGGCTGGTGTGAAGAAACTTCAGAGTGCACTTTACTCGAGCAATGTCCAAGACAGTCACGTCAATGGGTAGACAGAAAAAGTTCATGTGGGAGATATCGAGACCGTACGTCATATTTAAACAAGAAGAGTAATATACGTGATCTTATGATGTATTCGTAGAAACACCATGATTTGTTAACTCTGTTTTCGTGAATCAATTATATTCGTAATTTGTACAAAAGACTGTGTTGATTAATTTACATCTTCTTTTTATAAAAACGTTTCGTGAAAATGTGTGGAATATTCTCCTGAACCAAATTTGGATGCAACAATGTCCAGAATGCGTCGTGGCATTTCGTAATTACATTGTGGTTTTGTGCATTCATGAAAGTATTACTGATGAATTGACGATGTGTTGTGTTCTCGTTAATTATCTTTAACAATAATGAGATCTAGATCATGTGCTTCTGTTATAGAAGACACCTTGTGGCCAGTATATCTAACAAGTGCCACGTCACGAATTTTGTATAGGTACTCGACAATTTGAAAAGACCTCCACGCGTTGTGGACTCATATATCGCTGAATGATTTTTTTCGGTCTAAAATACTCATGATGATGTACAACCGAGCACACACATTAATAGATCCATCTGGTCATGTCCAACAGGTATTTAGACTTACTTTCAGTTCTAATCACAGAGGTTTTAATCCGTAATAACCTGAAAGTTGAACTTTTTGGATAAAACACCGAAGTGGACGACACTAATTTTATAGGAAGTTTCCAATTTACATAAACCTACCGGTAATCTGTGGAAACTTTTGTCTCAATTTTTTACCGACTTCAAAAAAGGAGGAGGTACTACGTTCGGATGATTGTTTTTTTTTTTTTTATGTATGTTCACCGATTACTCCGCCGTTTGTGAACCGATTTTAAAAATTCTTTTTTCTCGTCAGTCGGTGGCAAAAAACGAAAATTAAAAAGCAAAGACACCGACTTCCGAAATTAAAGTTATTTTTCACTTTTTTTGTGTTTTTTTGAAGTCGGTTGTTTTTTTTTGTAAAAAGTTTTTATTAAATATAACCCGAAGTATCGCCCCAAGAATTTATACTCATACCATTCTACTTTAAGGGTTGAATGATTTATTTTGTTTAAAAGTCTTTGCGAAAATCGGATAAATAAGAATTGGAACATTTCACTAACTTTTTATCGAAGTTTTTGGGTCGGCCCTGAGTCTGAGATTATGATCAAGTTGGTTTTTAGAGTTAGGTCGGTACTACCCCATTTTTTTCTCAAAGAGGCAGATTTATTAATCATTTATATTAATAAGGTACTGTTAAGATATTTTTTGAAGTACCTTATATATTATTCGCAAAGTAACGCCCCATTCTATAACTTAACCTCCATCATCTGCCTAGCCTTTTTCCAACTATGTTTGGGTCGGCTTCCAGTCTAACCGGATGCAGCTGAATACCAGTATTTTATATGGAGCGAATGCCTATCTGACCTCCATAACCCAGTAACTGGGTAATACGATACCCCTTGGTAAGACTGGTTGTCAGACTTTCGAGCTTCTGACTACCCGTAACGACTGTCAAAGATCCACAAATGACAGCCGGGACCAACGATCATCGACATCGTTAGAGCCGTTTTCGAGAGCGTGATTACAAATATACAAATATTGCTAATTAAATAGTATAAGATATTGTTTTGTTTCTTTAAAGGTAGTTAAAAGTAAATATACCTTAGAATTATCTAGTATTTATCGATGTATTTAACTATTCCTAAAAAATACTATGTATTATTGAATAAATAGTATTTATATTTATAGTAATTAAATCTGTAAAAAATAGGCTTTTACGTAGACGTGAAAGTTTATTTTTTACAGATTGGACACAAAAACAGGTACCCACAGTAAATCTTGTACCAAATCAAATAAAAACACAAAAACAGAAAGGTATCCCGGTATTGAACCTTTTATCATAATGAGAATTGCGTCAATATCCGTAGGCTGAACACTTTCCTATCTGTGCCGAAACAAGATCTAGTAAAGCGGGAAAATTGAACAGATGCTACAGAAACGAGCGCCTCACCAGGTTACATTACTATTGGGGAAAGAAAGGAGTAGTTGGAACAGCGAAACTGTCGATGCGGCATTTTTATTGTTTTATTTTGTGACTTCATATTTTCGTCAAGTTCGTTCTACACAATTAATGTCTAGGACCGAGTGATTCTCAAAACCTATTCTTGATAGTAACTATGCTGTAGCTGAAGCAATCTGACAATTGGCAATTGTGTATTTTTGTAATTTAAAGAATAAACAAATTGAAAACCGTGTTCGATTTTTACTGTTACCTTTTTACAAACACATACGACTTGACAGGTACAGACCGTATGAGTGTTTGTTTTTAGTCACACAGTCTTTTTTCCAAAACACACTCAATTCCCAAGTTGAACTTACTAAAAAAGAAAACTAATTTGCCTCCTCCAGATTTCTCAAATCAAACAAGTAGTATCGACTATACGGCATAAACGTCTGGACATTGATTTCTACAAATTGGTTCCGTAAGTGTATTGCGTTGTAAAAATCCTTTGCACTATGTGGTTCTTCTTCTTTACTAAGTGGATGAGCAAAGAAAAGAACATAAGTAACCTAACAAGTTCCAATAATGTTTTCGACAATCGCCACCATGTTTACAGTCAGACTAAGTGAATTATGACCCACTTTGACGATAAATCGTTTGAAACCATCAAAATAACAAAGATTTCCCTCATTTACAGTGCATGCCGCACTTAGAACGTTTTAAATATTAGGCAATCTATGTCAATACGGGTAGGAGATATATGCAATTTTAACCTTTGTCATCACTGCAATAGATAATATTTTAGATAAAGCATTAATAATTATATTTTGAATCCAAACTCTTTGGAATTAACTATAACTCAGAACAAATGTCACTCAGAAATTGGTGTCAATAACATCGAGATATAAGTACTAACGTACTAGAGAAGACACTGTAAATTCCTACTTTGTCTCGTTCAACTGCGGCGATCGCGCCGCAGTTTGTCGAAGAAAACGCGTAAGTGCCGTGATTTACATGGCGCTTAAGACCTTTTTGCCGAGAATAAATACACTTCCGCAGCAAATCTAGCACTGTGGTAAATTAGGTACGGTTTAGACGAATTGTTATTATTTTAGCTCTGCAGCGAACTAAAGATTCAATACGAAGAATAGGACAATTCAGTTATTTGACGTAGCTTCTCTAGTACGTTAGTACTTATATCTCGATGGTCAATAATATTTTTTTTAGCTCTAAACAAAGATGGAGACTGGAACAGATAATTCTCTGTGTAATTAAATGGCAGATGACAAGGTCGTTACCAAGGAAATGTATGTTTACGCGTCGACCTTATTGTATTTCAATGTCTGTAAGAAAATAAGCTTATGGTGGGTCAGAATTCAACTTTTTCGACTGTACATACATCATTGTGTAACTTCACGCACACATTCACAGCGTGTTTGTGTACACTTAGGCTCAATTTACACCGCCGCGGAATGGAATGGAAGCGAATATTGTACATAGTAAACTGAGCTTTATGTCAATTGTCTAACGTACAAACTAGATACGAGCTTTTTACTGCAGGAATTCCCGACAGCGTGCGAGAATTCTCCAGAATACGCGCAACCTGTTATTTGGCTGGTATCTAGTTTGTGCGTTACACTATTGATATAAAGTTCGATTATGCTATGTACAAAAAAATTGGCTTCCATTCCATTCCAGTGTAAATTGAGCCTTAGGCTGCCATCAGACGGACTGCATCGCAGCAACCGCGCGCAGTCGATGTATTTGCAACTTTTATTGAATAGTCTATTTCGTAATTGCTTTACCCTAAGGTTAAATATCAATTTCTCGTCATAAAACGACAAGGTCTGTTACTTTATGTGACAGTTAGATAGTTTCAACCTTATTAACGTTTTAATATACTGGAAATTGTTGTCAAAAGTGGCGAAAGAAATACGAGGCAAACTATACTTGAAATAAATAAACGCTTCACCTATAAAGTAGGTGTAAACTCACGACTAATCCTCTTATATTGTACAAGTGCATACGAAAATGCACCCTCACGCAACATTAGCCGTTTCCCATTATGGTATTATCATCCCTTCACATCCCCTATTCTCTATTATTCGGAAAGAGTGAAAACATACAGGATATAAAAGAGTGTGCGGCAACGGCACGACATTTTTTCTAGGTCAGCTGGGTGATTGCATTGCGCACCAATTTTCCAAACATTATGAAGCAATGGATTAGGCTTAAAGTGTCAGGCAATTGCTATGACCAGAAGCATTTCAACTAGGTATTACTAGCACTAAAATAATAACAAAGTTCCTACTATTTCAATTATTTTATGTAAATTACAGTAGCAGAATATTAAAATCAAAAGAACGAAAAACTGGCCTATTTTTAGCCCAAAGAATCGGCATCGCCATCCAACGTGGCAATGCTGCCAACCTTGTGGGTACTTTTCCCATTGACAGCGATGTGGACCAATTTTTTCGCTGAATTAATGTTGATTTCAAGAAATAAAAAATCATTAGAGAAAGTTCAAAATTGAAAAAAAAAAAAGAACAAATGTGAGGCAGTCGTCCATGATGAAGAATGGCGTATCATTCCAATCAAATAAATTCATAACAAAATCTGTAAATGGTAAAAATACGAAGAATTCATTTTTGTCCAATGGTTGTGTACAGTGACCAAGTTGAAAAATCCTAGTTTATTTTGATAAACGTCGAGCAGTTCCGAGTAGATAAGTTATATTGTATTCGTACAAAACAAGAGCAGTGGTGGCCCAGTGATAACGGCGGGGATCTTACCGGTTGTAGGTCATGGGTTCAAACCAGGCTTTACATCTCTCATCATTTTTTCATCACCACTGCTCTCAAAACGGGGAAGGAAAAAAAAATCGTGAGGAATGCACGCATGTCCAAAAAATTCCAAGACATGTGACATCAACAAAATCCACACTGGGCCCGCGTAGTTTCTTATAGCCTCACACAGGCCTCTTCTTTTCGAAAGGGAGTGCGATCTCGAAAAGAAGACTGTGGGAACATTATAGGCTGAGTATAAACACATAATCAAGGCATGCAAGAAATTACATTAGATTATACATTATATTTTATCAGTCATACAAACATAAATAGGGTATTCTATGAACATCAATCATTTGATTTTGACTTTATAAATTCATAACATTTAAAATCCATTTCCAGATATATATAGCGAGAGCACTAGATAGAATCACATAAAACCAAAGAACGCTGCGTTTTCGCACTAAAAATTTCCTCTGTACATTTCCAACAAAGGGTGGAAGGAAATCGTTTATAAATAAACACATTAGTGTGAAAGCCGGATTTTGACGGTGTTAACAACAACAATAGTATTGGAGATTCATCGCGCGACGCAATACATTCTGATGGCTGCTTAGGTACATGAGTTTATGCCCATGTTGCTATGGAGTTATGAATATTCGATTGGATATCGATTGTGTAGATACTAGTCTATTATTATAGAATGTAATGCATTAGCACTGTTTGTGTATTGACTGAGTTATTAATATCAATGATGCAGAATTGCTGATGTGCGACGTGTCTTGAAAACTGAAAGACGAAATACAGTCCTTTCGTTAATTTTAGCAAGCCTGCGCTTTCCCCCGTGTGGAGGTTGGAATTTATCCCACGGAAACATACCACCGGGATAAAAAGTAACCTATGTCCAAACCCAGGTCTGGACCTACCCATGTACCAAATTTCATCCAAATTTCTAAAGCCGTTTTACCGTGGAAGCGTAAGAATTCCATAAACAGACACAACTGACTTTCGCAATTATAATATGTATTACTAGCTTCCGCCGCGTAGTTAGGATTACAAAATGAAACAAACCGGACAAAACACATTTGTACATCCCACATAATTCATTTATCTTCCCCGAGTACATTTAAAAGACGAAGAAAAACAATAAGTTTAACTAACTCTTAAGTCAAACAAGTATTGACTTACTTGTACAAACGGAAACCCACGAATGAAGATATTTGAGGCTTGATATGGCCTTTGAGCAAACATCGGGAGATAGGATTGGATCAAATATTTGTCCAACACGAAGCCATGCAAATGTGAATGTTGGGTAAGCTGTGCTTACGAGCTTGTGTTTAACCCATTCGGTGGAGTTTCTACAGATTTCCTCGCCACTCCAATTACAAAGCAAGCAAGGGGCAAGTCTCTATAGCTAACATTTACTCCCCAAAGGACTTTAGAATAATAGGGCTGATTGAAATGTTCTCTGTGCCAGTATTTAAGGAATCATTTTAAGATTTTTTTTATATAAAACTTTCAAGGATCAAACACAATTCACTGATCCTCTAGTTAAACTAAATAATGAAATGATTAATATAGTTTAAACTAAATAATGATACCTTTTTGTCAATAAGAACACATTTTATATCATAGACATACACGATACAAGTAAGTGAATCTTCAAGTTAATCTTAGTGAGCTTTCAAACCAGCTGCAGGCAAGAGGAACCCGGATACAACATGCCGTTATTCCACAAAGAAAAATAAAAATAAGTAACCACAGGATGAGATTATGAAAATTTCCAATTGCGGTGTTTTCAAAACACCTGTGTCACTTCATACCTTACCTTCAGAGCGCGATGCGATACAAAATGAATATTTGGCGGCAATTCCTATGCAGCTGCCAATTTCAACTAGGAAATTCGTGAAAAAGCCGTTTCTCCAAAAATGTTATTCAATTTTGTAGGAAATTGCTGAGATGCGGAGTTATTTTCCACAATTATACGAGTTTCGAACTTGTAATGATATTAATTTGTTTAATTTTAGTCTGAGTGATTTATGTTTGTTGATCTAATAACGAGATATTGGGTTTATTTTTAAAGTAATTTTATGTTTACGTCAATGCGGTAGTTAGTCAATCTGCCGAGCCGTTTCCCAACTATGCTGGAATCGGCTTTCAGTCTAACCGTATGCAGCTGAATACCAGTATTTTACATATAACGAGTGCCTATCTGACCGCCACAGCCCAGTAACTCGGCAATACGATACTCGTTGGTAAGACTGGTTGTCAGAGTTTCGTTCTTCTGACGAACCGTAATGACTGCCAAAGATCCACGAATGACAGCCGGAACCAACGGCTTAACGTGCTTTCCGAGACACGGCGGAGTCTCAGTATGTAAAGATGGTCACCCATCCACAGACCAACCCCGGCAATCGTAGCTTAACCTGATGGATCGACCCGTGCGGCTGTTATTACTTAGCCACGTTAGTACTTAGTCTGGGGTAATAAAACTGATAGGTACTGAAAATATATTTTTCTTTGTCTGAATGTAATTCTCGAGCAGGGTAAGCTACAAAATGAAATTAAGCTTTTATTTTACGTACATTTTTAGTTGCGATTTACGATCTTTTGCTAATTACATGTACATACATATTTATACATACGAATACGTACCTAATACCTAGTACGTACCTAATAATACGGCTACTTTCAGTTATAAACAAACGTAGATATATTTAGTACTAGCTGCGCCCCGCGGTTACACCCGCGTAAGTCTCCATCCCGTAGGAATATCGGGATAAAAAGTATCCTATGTGTTAATCCAGGTTATAAACTATCTAATTGCCAAATTTCATCCAAATCCATTCAGTAGTTTTTAAGTGAAAGAGTAACAAACATCCATCCATCCATCCATCCATCCATACTTACAAACTTTCGCGTTTATAATATTAGTAAGGAAATATTAGTAAGGATAAGGATAAAACACCCTGCTTTCAACCAAGAAAACTGATTCTCGACAAGTAAATACCTACTTCAATTTTCTATTAGCGATTAACTAATGCTTAACATTTTACTCCAAAAGCAATCGGGTCTAGCAAAAATATAAAAATCCTTCTTAACTGTTTGGCAACATTTACCGCAGCACAAGGTTCAAAATTCCTTTAGACCAATTAAAAATCCAATTTTCTTTCACTTCTGCTCCTATATATTTTCACTAGAGAACTTATAGTTTTAACAATGCTCGCAGAAATAATTAGGTACCTATTATTTGACACTTAAAAGAATGGAATTACCACTTCAGGCACTTGTGAGTTTTCTTGAAATTCTTTGGCGCTTTAATGAATAGGTTGAGCTATGAAAACAGCGTTTTAAATACATTATGGGGAATGAAACATTTCGTTTAGTAGCGAAGTGTACAAGTTTTGAAGTAGCGGTAAATAAAAGCATCTAATCGATGGCAATGTTTGGTAAGATAAGACAAAAAGATCGATTGAAAGTGTATTCCCATTAACGTTCGTCTTGGTTATGAAAATTCAATTTCGAGCTAATTCTTGAATCCTGAAAAACCACATAAGAGTACCTATTTGGAAACGAATGATGAAATGTGTGCCGAGCACAACAAAAATTATCGTTATAAGGCAAAAGCAAATTGTAATGAAGAGAAAATAAATTGATTATAACAGTTATATTTACGACCATTATTGAAGAAGCCGTGCATTCCTATCGCTGCCAAAACATAATCATCATGGTATTAATTTACGTTAGTATCCTGGGATCGTCCCCCAAAACAAACTTAGTGGTCTCAAACGAAATCTCCTTACGCTGGCTCGCGAACAAATTAGAACTATCACAAAGGCACAGCATCTATACCTATACTATAGATCTACCTACGATTTATTTTTTATGAAGAATACTTACTTATAAAGGCTAACGCAAATTAGGGTCGGTCACACCGCAACGCATTGCAAAAATCCTTAACGCCGCACGCCACTACAGGTAAATCGCATCCCACTTTTTTTAATAAAAATGCATTGCGCTGCGGCCCGCTGTGGCAGTAATGTGCGCTGGGCTTTAGTAGGTGTATCCCGTGTATCAGATGATATTCAACCATTATTTTATCTGAAATGCTCAGTTCTAAAAGTAGTTTCGGTAAAACAATATCATATGGTAAAAATCTCGGTTTTCGTGGCTTGACACCGAGAATGAAGATAGTTAATATCTCCTTGGTAGCCGACAACCACTGTGCCCGAAGCGCTAAAACGTTATTCTAATTTTGTATTATTTTTAAACGTAGAATCTTCACTTGCTCAAGACATAGGATATAACGCACTCTATTTTAAATTTAAATTGAGTTCTCATGCGGTGCGATTTTTTATTTAATGTTATAAAAAAAGCCTTTTAATTCCGCAACAAATGTCCTGCCATCGTTATCTTGTTTTTTATCAATTAATTTTTTCCACTAATGCACGGATTTTAAATAAAACGGTTTGCTATATTTATAGAGTACTTTTAAATACCGCTCCTAACATGACTCGCGATCCTGTATCAGGATTCCACGTCCATTTATTTATGGGACTGATGGTATCTATTTAAAAAACATAATATTTACTTACCTTTTTTTAAACCTATGTATGTACTAGAAGCATCACCGATTCACAGCCTTTTCTCATGTTTTTAAACGAAAAATTTTATGATACCTGCAATGTGTAACGGAATTAATGAACATTATGAAAGTAATCTGTTCAGAATCGTTTACTGAATCGATTTTTGTCATCCATAATATTATACATACTCTGTCTGTCTATAGGTTACCTTTTCACGCCTAAACCACTGAATGGATTTCGACAAAATTTGGCAAGCGTTATTGACATAACAGCGAAAGCTAGTTTTTTGTAAAGGTATTAATCCCAAAAATGCTAAATACTACGTAGATTACAGTCACACTTCCGCTGTACATACAGCAGGCGTAGCATGAGCACCGTTTTTTCGACGGAGGAGTAGACAAAAATTACGTTTCCTGTAGACAGTACGACTCAAGCAAAGTAGAAAGAGTCAACTGCACTTTTTACGAAATTCACTCTTTTACATAATTCGACTCAGAATTCTTTGTTTTGTCGGTTTTGTCATAGGATTTATCGGTTGTCAGTGTGATTTTGACAGTAAGAATAGAAAACTTTCTTCCGAAATAGTCTACCTACAAAAAGACGTAGACAAAGATCGTTAGAAATGTAAGGCAAAATGACAGATTGTAGAAACATTTCTACGGTGGATGTCAAAAATGAAGAAACGAACTGTCACTTTGTATAGAAAAAGCTATGTCTATTCTTCGTAGAGATAGAAAGCACCATGCTACGCCTACAGGACGTATTAGGTACTTCGCTTATACTTAGAAAATTATACTAACTAATACATGTTCCATACATTATGTAACCAACCAAAGAGTAAAGAAAACGTATCGATAGTACATATTGGTGAGCTGCAACTGATAGCTATGTGTCATCATTTATTCAGCCACCTATTTGAAAATAGGCTCGAACATAAAGCGACCGAAAACCGAATACAAATTGCCAGTAAGATACTGAATCATAGTTCCATCTTACAAACCTCTGTGACACTGTACACCGTCCCTATCTGAATTTCCTTTCGACAGGCGTCCGTCTAAATTCGACGCCTTCGTTAAATCCAGACAATATAATGCTGACGTCGATTCCACCTCATTTGCCACCAAAAGGGCTTCAAATAAATCCCTTTTTGACATTCTTTTTTTATTCTTGGCGTCTTCGTAATAATAATCCTTGGAAACAGGACAGATCGTATATTTTATCGGGGATCCAGAATACGGACATATTGGAACTTTCTTTTGTAATGAAAGGACTGCTAATGTTACAAAGGATCTCGTGTAGGCTACTGATTCTGTGATCAACGGACGGGTCGGCGTAATAAACCTTTTATAGGTTGACGTTTATGGTTTGAATGTGTTCTGGGTATTGGTTAGGCTGGAGTTTCCTAATTTTCTTTCTAGAAATTGACATATTTTTGTGGTAACAACGGATTTTTATGTTCTTAAGTTCAATATTCGATGCATCGTTGAATAGTAACTCGGACGATGCCTGCGCTCCCACTGTTAAACAACTTTTTACTTATTACAAATGAATTACTTTCTAGCTTTTGTTTCTGTATGACTTACAAAAGTATTTTAAGTAAATGACGCACAAAGAAAAGATTTAGTGAAGGAACATTTCATTAAACTTTCATTAGTGAAATCCCAATTTTATTTAATGAAAACTCTTTACTATTTTTTGTTCCAGACTTGGTACTAATTCAATGAAACTTTTCGTTGACGAAGTGCATAAAAGTGTCTTTGAACTCGCCAAAGCTAAGTAATTTTATTTTTGTATGCGGATTTAGCCGAAGAGTTTGGTAAAAATATTGTAGAAAAGTTTTATTTCAATCAACGTGTTATTTTTGTTTGTTAGTTAAGTTAGAGTAAAATGGTAGTTCGAAAAAAAATACCTAAAAAACTCAAACTCATGACGTTTACTGCTTTTTAAAGCAGTGTGAAAAACACTGTTTTCACTACTATTTCGCGTACACACCTTTCCTATAATCTCTTTATTTTCAATTCACTCCAGAACAGGAGTTTCCGCCAAACTTTTGATTCGATACGAAAGCTGAATTCGCGAGCAAAAATGTATAGAGCAGCTAAAACGGCCCGTGTTTTATGTAACATGATCGACAGTTTAATTTAGTTGTCAGTTAGCGGCACGGCTTTATGCAAAGTGATGTATCGGATACTAAACGTTAGTTTTGGAAATGTGAAGTGGGTGGGAAGTATCCTATTTTCGGACGTCGCATTTTTGTTTATTTATTTATGGTTTGTGAAAACTGTTTCTCAAAAGATTAAAAGGGTCTTGGCTACTGAAACTTGAGATAACGTAGAAGTTTACATATTGAGGAAATTCGCGAAATGATTATACAACTTTATTTTTTGTTTATGCTAAACCCGAAAAGGGGTCATTGTATAATCGCGGAAAAAAAAATCTGCTGTTCCATACATTTTGTCGATTTAAGTGAGCTCAAATGTATGGAACAGCTATTTTTTTTTTCGCGATTTCAAGTTTGGTCCCATAGAAAAAGTAGTTCAAAATGATGAGTACAATGACCCCTTTTCGGGTTTAGCATAAACAAAAAATAATGTTGTATATACGAGAGAATTATTATGATTTAAAAAAATATCTCGTAACCACAATCATTTTGTCATTGACATTAATTCATAAAAATTGCGTTGATCAAGCCGACAATCATGAAATAATGGAATTTGTTGTATTGTTGCAATGACAGAAAATTGTGATTCTAAGTTCAAATGAGTGTGTTGCGAAATTACGTTAACATAATGACACGTAGAAAAATGTATTGCTACATTTATCTGCCATTTTTTAAATCAAGACCGTTTGAATAACTGTGGTAAGTAGTCAACTTGAACTTTTTTTATTTCGTTTAACGTGTGTCCTATGTAGAGGAAACCTAGTACAAAAATAAATATTTTGCTGTATCAATTTGATGCTAGCATTAATGAAAATTCGTCGCGTCAATATAACAAACACTATAAAAGTTTCAATAACGCACGACAAAGGCTTTGTAATATCACGCTTCGTTACAAACTGAATAAGAAAATTTTAAAACTATCGAACGATAACCTATAAAATTCCATAGACTGTGACATCGGCAAATTTTATAGAAAATCGTAAAAAGTTTTTGACAAACGTTATTTGCTTACGGCAGATAGCGGGTTATTCTATTTTTTACTCAGCGCAAGGGGAAACTGTAGGTTTTCGTTGGAAATACACTAGGGGACGCACATTGTGGCGAATTATGTACCTAATATTATTTTATCAAACGTGACGGCTAAATTATGAATATTTTCGGCGGTAAGTGGTGATAAAGTTGTTGAACCTTTACATTTTCTCAACGCATTTATTTCAATTAAGTACTTTTGAATTATCAAAGGAGTCGGTCAGTCATGAAGCTAGTTGCCCATTCCAAAGCATGTTGGAAAGAAACTCGTACGGACACTCTTTTATTAGGTAAATAATTATATTATTACAAAAATATTGGTCACATCATTCAAGTTGAAATTATACGTTTAAAAACGATGTAGATGTAGATACTGTCATACTTGCAGATTAAAAACGTCCAAAACAATTATAAAAAAAAATATGCCGTGGCAGCTAAGAGATGACCAGTCCCAACTGACGATGACGGCGCAAATTCACGAACATGACGCATGAATCACCACCATTTTGTACGGTTCCCTTCAAAATGGTGCTGCACATGCTGCACATCACCATCAGCGAGATATTTGAGTGGGCATGACATACCCTCAGCTGCCAGGGCACAATCAAGTCAATGAAAAACGTACCCAGTAAATGGTAGCTTAAGTGCTCGCCGATACGACACACACGCTGCCGCTCGGACGCCGCGCTGCACCGTTCCGCTTGCGCCGGTCGCGGCGTCGTGTCGCCGAGCACTTATAGTACAAAAATTAAAGTTATAATGAAAGTTACACCACATGATGGTACGTATTAGGAAATAAAGAGTTTTGTTACATTTGACCGTATAATTAGACTTTGTCACAGTTGTAGTTGTTATTTTTATGAAACACATCCTTGCGGTAGCCCTGCATTAATTGTATTAGACTGGGTAAACTAAACTTTATAGTCACCCCGAATGACCGTTCAGTAAGCACACTGAATACCAAATTGGAAAGATGGGCATTCATCACATAATATTAGGAACCTTACTAATTACCTACTCTAGTGTGTCGAACCCTATCAAAGGTCTTGGAGATACCGTCAATTACGACAAAGGTTTTTGTGGAAGTTAACCATTAATATTGAGTGACTTATTAGGTGTGAGCGTCTAATAATACGCTATCATTCATGTATTACTTATTCACAGACGTATTCCAAGAACTTAGTGAAAATAACGATGAGTAAGAGTATCTTTTAAACGTGGGTCGCAAGTAATGAGAGATTTCTACAGAGCTTTTTCCTGGAATATTTAAAAAAACATCTCATTTGGTTTGAAATTCAAGTATAGAACGTAAAAATAATGATTGATTCTGTATATATATCGAGCTAATGGTAAAAAAACATTGATTCTTGGAAAAAAACTATTGATTTATTATTCAGATAATTTTAATTTAGTCTTGTAATTTTGCCACTGGGAGAGTTGGTTTTACTTTGATAACAATGTGTTCTAAAAATATGACCATCCACAAAATGAAAGGTCATATTTTGTATGTACCTTAATATTTTCATGACATTTGGAAGAAACCAGTTGATTGTTGCAATTATCGTACAAGAATTTGAGCCTTGAGCCGCATGATCCGCTTTAACTTATAACCTGAAATAAGCTGACAGAAACTTTACCAGAGAGAAGCTAATCCGACGTGACATTGACTAATATAACTTTAGGCGATGCTGTGTTCTTCACCTCACTTGCTTCTTTCTTTCAACTGAATTATGAATTGCTGGTGGAAAATGAGACTGTCCAGTTTCAGGAAGTGTTTATTTACTAACTGTTAGTGATTAAAGTTTAGAAACGTGCTGCGTCGATAGGGGAGGGAGGGGAAGAGGGGTGGAGAGTTAGTAAATTCCTCACTCCCCCCTCCGGAAATACGTATTTTTTTTAAACAGTTTTTTTAATATGACGTAAATCTTGTATAGTTTGATAAATTAAATGTGGGTGGAAGGGAGAGAAGAAGAGGTTAACTCATTCCCACCAGTTCACAGGAGACACATTTTCAAGGTCAATGTCAAACGTCTCGAAGGTCAAGGTCAAATTAAAGAAAAAAAGTATGGTCAATAAAAAATTATATTAAAGTAAGACCTAACCTGTCCGAGTGGTTGAGGGTGCCCCGAGTCCCGAGTTCAATTCACTCGCTCTTGCATCCTAAGTTCTTATTGCCTTTTTACTAAGTCGAGATGTGTCGAGACTTGGGGCACCCCGGCACAGACAGGTTACCTGTTCAAGCCGGGGTGCCTCAATTCTCAAGCTCTCTTTCTTTTTTTCTATCTGCCTGGCCTTTTCCCAATGTTGGGGTCGGCTTCCAGTCTAACCGAATGTCGTTGAATACCAGTATTTTACATGGAGCGATTTCTTATCTGACCTCCACAACTCAGTAACTGGTTAATACCCTTGGTAAGACTGGTTGTCAGACATTCGGGCTTCTGACGATCCGTAACGACTGTCAAAGATTCACAAATGACAGCCGGGACCAACGGCTTAACGTGTTTTCCGAGCCACGGAGGAGTCTGGGTATGTAAAGATGGTTACCCATCCACAAACCAACCCCGGCAAACGTAGCTTAACCTGATGGACCGACCCGTGCGGCTGTTATTACTTAGCCATGAGTTTCTCTATCTAGTGTCAAGTAATATGAAATGATTTAAGCTCATCAAACATTCTAATATCTAATATGAAGATAGATCAACGTACTCAACTATGTATCTCAACTATGCAACTATCTAATAAAACCCGGAACTATATAAGCGTAAGTGAATTCAATTATGTATTCTAGGATCGTGGGCTAATTTTGTAAGCCGAAATTGGCGTAAATGGAGTTATAATACGTGAAATTGACTTTTTTTCCACGGTACAGACTAAAGATTTATGCAAGGAGTATGGTGTTGAAATAAAATATCTATTAGCGAGAACGCTTCCCTTGTGGTTTCCGGAGAAAGGTCAAATAAGGAATACGTAAAGACTGAATTCAAAAACATGTATTCTAGATTGACCCGTAAGTTAAAAAAAAAGTTGAAGATGATAATGTAACAGCTATAGCATATGTGGCTTATTTAGAATTTGTAAGGGTAGGCACACACGTCGTGTTCGTATGAAGAATGGTCATTAGTCAGTCTCCGTTTGTCAAAGAAAAAAAATCAACACGCTTCAAGTTTACAAACGAATTAACGATTAACAATAAGGAAAAACAAACAGTAAATTCAAACAAAATACTCAACGAAATCTTTCTTTACAAGAGTCTATTAAAAATCGCAGCTGTGAATGTTAAAAAATCCTGCAATATTAAAAGTCCAGATGACAAAATGTAATAATTTTATGAATCCTTGGAGGATATTATTTTTAATGCGTCAAACGATGCGATGATACTTTCTGCTGTTGTTTGTATCCTATTTTTTTTTTCTATGATTTCCTTTTTTCTTGGCGTAATTGTGACATCAGGCTTCTATGATTGTCAAAATTCCAGTAACTTTTTGTCCTACCCGTACATAATATCCATGACACTCATTTACCACTTTTGAGATCGCAACATTAGATTGCCAATTTATTTCAAAATCATCTTTTTTCATACACCAAATTACTTTTATAATATCTTTTTCTCTTTCTTTAAGCTGTACACGCTGTGCACGTAGGATCTGACGTTACATAAGTGCCCATGTAGGTTTATGTGAAATAAAATATTTTTGATTTGATTTTGATTTTGTAGTAAAGCTTACACACCGTTACATCCAGCACCACCACACACTTACATATTCAAAATCAAAATCTGGATTTCCTTCAACCGCAATAGCGTATCATCAACAAGCGTTAAACCTAGTTTAATACTACTAACCGTCCGTAATAGTTTTTAAAGTACTAGGACCATAAGCCTTCCTTGTATCTAAACATCAGTGTAAGTGCCCTTAACGAGGGTAATATCCCTCCGACATTACCCTTTATACCAGCAGTGTCCGGATATGAAACTTTTCATAACCACTTAGGTAAGTATTTAGAGAAAACCCAGTTAATTATTTAAACATAAATGTTTGACCTCTGAACGTAGTCCACCACTGTAGCAGTAGGTAACTTTAATTATCTCGATTCCAACCCTCGTTTTAACGATCCCCTAGTGCGTAATTGCGTACGTAAGGGTGGGGAATGTGAACGTAGAGTGACTGAAAAAGGCTAGTTTTCGGAATTAAGTATAGAGTAGAGAAGGTTGTCAGTTTAAATGTTTTATTTTGTTTGAATGCCAGGACTGCCACTGTTCTTAAAGGCTCTTACATACTGGGGCGATTCGTCGTGGGACGCGACGCCGCGCCGCTGCATTGTTCGCCGTGAAGTTTTCTCAGAAATTGTTTTGTTAAATTAGCGTCGCGCGGCGAATCGCGTCAGTATGTAAGAGCCTTAAAGCGGCTCGCGCGCGGAGTTGTCTTGCAGATATCGTCACGTAAGGAAAAAATGTTACGCCTCCTCTATACGACTTTCTCTCTGTCTCTATCTATTGTATATGAGTATGTGTGTGCGTGCGACGCGTAAGGAATCTTATTCCTGACGGGGGTCCCCCGACCGCACATGTTACTTGTTCTTGACATTCCAATTGTTGCGCCAAATTTTACGTGGTCTATCGCAACTCCGCTTTATTGGTGTAGGGCATAGTCTTAAATTCTCCATCTTTTACAAATCTTTACGAATTTTCATTTTTTTATTTATTTTTCACTTTATAGACACAACCATTTGATGTATGGTTCTGGTTCTTGTACTAGGAGTTCCTGTATCACAAGTGCTCATGCTTTTTTCTTATAGCCAATCAACTCTTTTCTTAGGACATGCTCCTCATTTGCGAGAGCCAACATTTATTCACTTAATCATAATAATTGTAAAAGAACTCTCAAAGAAGCTCTTCAAAATATGTCCTATGAAGAAACAGACGAATTATTAGTTGTGCTTAAATAAAAATGGTATTTTTACTAATTAAGTTTAGCTTAGTTAGTTAGAATAGGTTTGTACTAAGATTTTAGCAAGTAGGATTTATTGTATATTAATTTTTTGTGTATTTTCACCTTTTTACATAGATAATAGACAACTAGATTTTTATAATTAATTAAGGATGTGATTAAGAAATACTATGCCTTGTCTCACCTGAAACACAGCAGGCGAGACAAGGCATAGTATTTCTAGTAAAGCAGGCATAGTAGTTCAGGCACATAAAAAAATTGATTTTTTCATAGATTTAAGCTTTGTATTTTGTGTTTTACCTTTTTACCTCAATCAATTTTTATTTTCCTACCTCCGCATCACATTTTTTACGAAGACAATCGGCCGATGCCGCAATTAATTGCCTCGTATTTCGTCCATACAATGTTTAGTTACTATAAATAGTACAGTTGATACGTTATGTTTCATAATAGGTACCGTCGTAATAAATTCTATGAACCTTCCAGGCAATTCACTGGTCGCCAGCCAATTCTACATGATTAATGTTAATGAATGTCTTAGTTTGTTGATCAACTTGTTTCGTAGGCAAGCCTCTGATGTGAAATTAATTAATGAGTTTTGAGCACTAATTATAATGAAGTACTTCGCTTAGATTAGCTTTTTTTTTTTTGTTATCTTCAATAGTAAAGTCGTAAGTCACTTACGACACTTACTTGTTTGATTTAGGGCGAATTTCACCAAACTTTTATACTTACCGAATAAAAGTCTTATCCTGAGAATAAATTTTGGTTAGTCCGAAAGGGAACCAGGACCTTGGCAACAGGCAACTGAAGAAACACGGGTGGGTTTTAGTCAGTAAAAGTCTTACACGCCCTTCCGCTCCGCCCAGAGCGAGAGAAGTCACTGGATGATTCCGGAAGATCAAAAAAAAAAAAATGCTGTCAACTGATAAACAAGGTTTTGTGGTCATAAGGTAGAGGTCTATTTTTTCTCAATTTCATTGAATGACACGACGTATAATGATTCTCCATGGATAGTTGAAATCACAATAGAAATCAAATTCTATTACGCAATTATATTTCCCAAACTTCCAAAATTACCCGATATCAATCACGTTTAACAAAGCAGAAATTTTCCCAACACACTGTCACCAAGAGCGACGATATTTCAAACAGGACAATAGGTCCAATAATGTCCAGGCCTCCTGATCACGCCTCTTCGGACTTTGGATAGTAGAAACCCAGCCATTAGTCCAAAACCCATAACTGCTCCTGACTTTTCTCTGGACAAAAGCTTTTAACCATTTTCTCTGCATCTAATTAGTACCAAAATAGTCCCGTTCCAATTTTGAACTTAACGGCTTTTGTGAAATATAAAATATGGCCGCCATCTAAAGAAAATTATTGGCACATCTTTTACAAAACATTTGGGGCATGAAATAAACAGGGGCTATTACTGTCAATTGTTTTGCAAACAAATGACTGAAAAACATTCGAATTGTTAGTTAAACAAAGGTTTTGTTTTGAACGTTGTATTTACAGAAAGCCTGATAATGAATATTGTAAGCTGCTTGCCTTGATAAATAAAGAAAAGTAGTTACCCAAGTGTGAGAATTATTAGCTACTAAATTTTATTTGGAACTAGCTGCGCCCCGCGGTTTCATCCGCGTCAGTCTCGATCCCGTGGGCATATCAGGATAAAAAGTATCTTATGTCCTTTTCCAGGTCATGGTCGACCTATGTGCCAATTTTCATCTAAATCCGGTCAGCCGTCTTAGCGTGAAAGCGTAACAAACAAACAAACTCACTTTCGCATTTATAATATTACTAGCTTCTGCCCGCGGCTTCGCCTGCGTGGTATGTTGATAAAAAGTAGCCTTTGTCCTTCCCCAGGATACGATTTATCTCCTTGCCAAATTCTATTTAGTGGTTTAGGCGTGAAAAGGTAACCTACAGAGATAGACAGACAGAGTTACTTTCGAATTTATAATATTAGTATGGATAGTTAGGATTTATCTAAATGTTCTTTATTCATAGAAGCGATTCCCTTATTTCCTGAATATTAATTTGATTCAATAAGGGCGCCGTAACATATACCATTCGAGGCATACTTACACTAAACTGACAAAGTATCAGGCTACTGACAACCCGTGTCTAAATCCAGAACAAAAACCGCTAAACACATCACTCGGAAACCGTTACCCAGAATGCACCAACAGTAATCTACACTTCAGGCCAACAAGAAGTGTAAATAACATTTCTAAACGCGACATTACACTAAGCGCTCGAGCCGTAGCTATGCCAAATCTCTCGATATCAGTTGCTTATTCAATCGGCGTGATTTGCGCCAGCGAGCGAAAATACAGTTGGGTGCACTGAACAATTTACAATTCACTTGTGCCCGCCTCTGTACCGTGGGGACAATGGGTGTGTGTGATTTGAGGTTTGATTTTAGTCTAGCGCCAGCTTGGCTCGCATTGTCAAACGATTTCGGTGACTGGGTGATTTTTTTTGTCCGCATTTTGATTAAGTATTTGTTCACTGATTGTTCGTATAATATTAAGGTTAAATTGGTCTGTTTTACAGTTATTCATGGTAATAATATAATAATGATGCAATTTCGTTTAATTTTATGGAATTTCATAATAGCAAAAGGGTATTTATCAAGCACGATTTTCAGTGTCAATGTAAGGTATCGGTAAGTATAAGATATAAAATATTCTTAGTCGACTGCCTTGTTAGTCTAGTGGTCGCAATCCCTACTGCTGAGCATGAGATCTTGGGTTCATTTCTTAGGTCGGGCAAACAGTTATTGGTTTTTCCTGTCTGGAATTTCTCAGTAGCAGCCTGGAGTCTGGATTTGTGCCCAGTTGATGACATAGGCTCGCCCCCTATTACATGGGACTTAAACTTAACTGGTGATGGTGTACTATACTATAGGTACACCTCTGCCCAAGCCTTCGGAGAAACACGGCGTGATATTAAGTTATGTATTGAATGTTTGAGTATCATTGAATTGTTTTGTTTTTATTTTTTATATATCAATTTTATATTTTATGTAATGGACTTTGTCTGAAATAAATGAATTAATAAATAATTATAGTGTAGTACTTGTACTGTGTGATACTTTTCTAGGCTAGAGCCCCGCTATCAACGATCCAGCCTCGTTCATCACTAGAAAAAAAAAAAGGTGATGTACTATCGCGGTCAGAAGTGGAATCCCAATCGTACAGACGAATAGATTGACGCTTCGGTTTAATTTACGACCTTCTTATAATAAGTCATTTCTATACTATAGACACACACACTCACATTCGTTTGCAAATGATTGTATTTCATAAATTCAACCACTGGAGCAAATGGCATAATAGCTTAGCGGTTATCGTATGTGGGTTTCCTGCATGACAAGCCGCGGGTTCGAATCTGACGCGCGGTGATAGTTTTTTTAATGTTTTAAAAATTACTCGAATGATCACGCTATTGACTATAATTCCTTGTTATGTTCGTCTTGTTCACTAAACTCGTAAAATTGTATGATTATACCCACATAAATAATGATAAGTTAGACGAATGCAGTAAACTTACGACTCATTCACCTGATTCACCGCGACTAAGTATGACGTTGTTGGTTGGTTGTTATTGTTATTGAGGGATAGTGATGTGTGTTAAATCTATTAGCTGTGTTGTGGTTCATTTTGAAAAATGCAACCAAATTTAAATATTGGGATGAAAGTGAATATAATACATTTATACCTATATGACAATCTGACGAAACCGAACTGAGTGTGAGTATTATGATTTAATTATTTTATCAAACATTTATCTAATTAAAGTACGTATAGCTGCTGATCTTTGAAGTTATTTTTACATTAAGGTGAATTTTAGCAATGGTATGAACCGACTGAGGTCACACGTAATTACGTACTCTTTGGTGTGAAAGTGACGGTATGTTTTTTGTTTCGTTCTATGCCAGTTTGTGAACACATCACTTAATTAAATACACAGATGTAGGTACCGCACACACACGTAGGTACGGTCTGCGCGTGTTCGAACCAATACAATCCTTAGCGTGGGACTGCAGATTAGACCGCGACCGTACCTACCAATTTAATAAAAGCATTATGTAATTAATTACACGCTTGCAAGACCCATGTGTAGGTTCAGATATCTGTGGTAATTATAATTATTATTAGGTACCTACTAGTTTACCTCATGTGAAGTCATGTGTTTAGATGAAATCTAATTAAAATTATACACGCCTGAATACACCTGAATGAGATACTAATATATTAAGATAATTATTGTGGCTTGAATTACAAACCTTAACCTACGTCTACGATAGGCGAATTAAGCACGAGCCGAGCACTGCGGAGCATGAATCGGCGTAGCGCGCTCGGCTCATGCTCGGATCGCCTAGCCTAGATGCAACTTTAGGTGTTTTATTAGATAAGTAGCTTTAGATGTGTCATTTTGTGCCGTCAAAAAGGATATGCTTAAAATAAAAAAAACATCTTCCAAGCACGACATAGTGAAAACCTTTTGCTAGAGTTTATACAGGGTGTAACAAGACCCATCACATAGCCGTTATCTACGCATTCTGTAGGTACATCAAACTAAATAGGGTATGGTACTTTGTTTGATGTACGCTTTTTTCTAACATTCGATTCCAATTACAAAAAAAAAATAGACCTACTGATCTACAGTGCATTCAATCTGCCTAGCTTGCCTAGCTAGTTGGGGTCGGCTTCCAATCTACCTGGTTGCAGCTGAATACCAGTATTTTACATGGAGCGACTGCACAGCTGACCTCCACAACCCAGTTACTGAGTAATACAATACCTGAGACTACATATAGTAAGACTGGTTGTCAGACTTTCGGGCTTTTGACTACCGTAACGACTGTCAAATGAAAGCCGGGAACAACGGCTTAACGTGCTTTCCGAGGCCCGGAGGGGTCTCGATATGTAAAAACTGGTCACCCATCCACGGACCGACCTCGGTGAGCGTAGCTCGACCGTATGGCTGTTATTATTTAGCCACGAGCCCCTTACGTACATGTAAACTGCTACGTTTCTTATTTTTTTTTTATTCTGTAGTAATATATATTATTATTATCTAGTGGAAATAGATTCCATTTGATCTGAATTCAGTCCAAAATCGTCAACTAAGAGTAATCTTGGTACCGTCGGAGCGGTACTATTAAATTGGGCATCAAATATACATACATGCACCTGCCACACCGTGCTGGGTCGTAATGATACCTCAATCTAGATTGCTAAGTGATCGCCACTCGCCACAGAATGTACTGCCGATTGATATAGGAGAAATTGTGATTTTCATGCGACATTTCAATGTATAAGATATAATTAAATGTACTTAAAGATGACTCAACGAGAGGTGTAGGTATCGACTTAACGAAACCAGTGTCTTTTCAAAATAAAATAAGATTTTTTAGTCAATTTTTGAAAAAACCTCGACGCTTGATTTTACAAAATAGTTAAAAGAAATATTTATTTATTTCTTGCAAAAAGCATAAATAGGAATCTTAATAATCCCTAACTTAAAAAAAGATGATCCCATACAAGCTTTCATCTCCTCTATCACCCCCTGTGGATTATTTTTGAGACAAAAAGTAACATTTGTCCTTCCCTGGGATGAGATCTATCAATATATTATATATCTACCTGCCTAGCCCTTTCCCAACTATGTTGGGGTCGGTTTCCAGTCTCTCCACCAGAAGCAGCTGTATACCAGTGTTTTACATGGAGCGACTGCCCATCAGACCTCCACAACCCAGTTACTGGGTAACACGATACCCCTTGGTAAGTCTGGTTGTCAAACTCTGATTATCCGTAACAACTGTCAAACGTAAAGCCTTTGGTCTCGGCTTTACGTGGTTTTCGAGGCACGGAGGGTCAGTATGAAAAGCTGGTCACCCATCCACGGACCAACCGCGGCAAGCGTACCTTAACCTGATCGATCGACCCGTACGGTTGTTATTACTTAAATAACAGCCGTACCGTCGGATGCAATCTATCTCCTTGTCAAATTTTATTATAATCGGGTCAGCGGTTCAGATGTGAAAAGGAAACAAACAGAGTTACTAATTACTGGCAGCTGGCCCATACCAAATCAAAAATAAAACATATTGTCGAGAGTCATGCATAATTAAGTTCTTTTGTTTTTCGTAATTCACGAATGCTGGCTGTTTAACCTGATTTACATTTTATTGATTTCGAAATAATAACATAGAATGGAAAATAAATAAATCGTAGCATGCTCGTTACTTATGATGCGCGGCACGTAGTCACGAAGTCAGATAAGGAAAACAGCAAACGTAAGCGATATAGACCAAGGAATTGGTTTCTACTGCGCTCGACTGCCATGAGAAGATAATCCACCCAGCAAAGCAACAACAACTTTTATATACATTGTTTTTTTTTAAATTGGCCGTTACTAGCTACATAAATCTGAAGCTATATATTTTAAGATCGTATAACGCTCTTCGCGTTCAGTAAAATAACGCGTGTATGATGCTGGTGGGGCTGCCCCGGTTCTGTAGTGCGTCGGGGATGTTCGCGGATGCGCATGTAGATTGTTTCTACACAACCATGCGCAAAAGGTGCGCTTCCATGGTACGCAGGGTGTGAAGCAGCTCCAACAGTATCATTATTTTAAGTCGCCTAGACTGTGTTTTCGTGGGTCGCTGTTGTGCCATCCCTCATGGGTTGCCACAACGATGATCCACTACGGTAGTGGATCATCGCTGTGGAACTTAAGTCTCTGTTAACTATCTACTCATTATAATCTAGTACAATGGCATTGGCTTACATATTCAAGCAATACCAGCTTTATAGAGATTGAAAAATATTTTTTAATTAAACACCGCGGCAAGTGCAATTTAACCTCACTCATTCATTGCTACACAATTAGTGTTCCTCTAAAATATATATCTGTAATATAAATGTACTGTACAAAAGTTCGTAAATCCAATAAATTACGCTTAATTGTGCGCCATTTAATGTGTCTTGTTTTAAACGGTGTTCAATTCGTTCTGATTTATGGATTCGCATTGTACGAGTAGAAGAAAAGTGATATTGGTTAATAAATTGTCTTATGAAAGTCCTTTAATTAGTTGATCTTCAATAGCTTTATATTATTATAAAAGGCATAATTATTTTGAACCAACTTCTTAAAAAAGGAGGAGGTTCTCATTTCGTCTCTTTTTTATTTTTTGTGTTTTTGTTACGCGATTACTCCGCCAATTATGAATAGATTTTTATAATTCTTTTTGTTTGGTAGGTCGTGCTTCAGAGGTGGTTCCATTTATTTATTTATTTAATTACAACGGTTGTGTTGCGACCAATTACAGTAACTAAAATTATAAAAATAAAAGGGACAATTATAACACATGAAAAATATAATAATAATATACATTTTATTAACTTTGCTTGCGTAGTTTCTGAGTTAGCTTCAATATTACGTATTTTTCCCACTTAGTATGTATATGTGGAACTAAACAATCTAAACCAACCAAAACCAAACTACTAACTGCTATAGGTAATAATTAATAAATTGTCAAACACTATTTCAGCTTTATCCCCGAAATGCTTGTCTTGAAATTAATTTAGGCGCTCGTCTACTATTTACTTGATTAACGGAGAAGGACGGGCTCGGACGAAAAACTATTAATCAGACCCGCCTTTTTATAGATGCCAACTAAGCATTCTCTTTTGTAGTTGCCCTTATCTTCAATAACGTTATATTATTTTGTCAGAAACTATGTATTATATGAGCCTTTTTGGTTCGGCTTCCTTGTTTCCGATTCGAGAGGTCAAATTGTCATCTTTTATTTACAGGAAAAGATAATGTTACAATTGTTACGTCCTTGACATAACCATAATCATAATAAATCGGGGTACGCATACTCATTGATAATCCTTCCATACTACCCAAATTAGATGTATATTTATTTTTATCCATACTATCCTTATTAATAATTATTATAAATTCGAAAGTAACTCTGTCTGTCTGTCCGTCTGTCTGTATGTATGTTACCTTTTCCCGCCTAAACCACTAAACGGATTTCGACAAAATTTGGCAAGAGGTAGATGGCATCCTTTTTGGATGATATTATAGGGGAGGAAAGTTTATATAGGAAACCAAGTTTTTCGTAAGTATCCCGGTGGTACGTTCCCGTGAGACGATATCCGACGGTACGGCTGTTATTTAAGTAATAACAACCGTACGGGTCGATCGATCAGGTTAAGGTACGCTTGCTGCGGTTGGTCCGTGGATGGGTGACCAGCTTTTCATACTGACCCTCCGTGCCTCGAAAACCACGTAAAGCCGAGACCAAAGGCTTTACGTTACGTTACTTTTGAATTTATAATATTACCTACTATCTTTTGCCTGCGCAAAAGATAGTGCCTCGAAAACCACGTAAAGCCGAGACCAAAGGCTTTACGTTACGTTACTTTTGAATTTATAATATTACTATCTTTTGCGCAGGCAAAAGATAGACAACTACAAAAGAGAATGCTTAGTTGGCATCTATAAAAAGGCGGGTCTGATTAATAGTTTTTCGTCCGAGCCCGTCCTTCTCCGTTAATCAAGTAAATAGTAGACGAGCGCCTAAATTAATTTCAAGACAAGCATTTCGGGGATAAAGCTGAAATAGTGTTTGACAATTTATTAATTATTACCTATAGCAGTTAGTAGTTTGGTTTTGGTTGGTTTAGATTGTTTAGTTCCACATATACATACTAAGTGGGAAAAATACGTAATATTGAAGCTAACTCAGAAACTACGCAAGCAAAGTTAATAAAATGTATATTATTATTATATTTTTCATGTGTTATAATTGTCCCTTTTATTTTTATAATTTTAGTTACTGTAATTGGTCGCAACACAACCGTTGTAATTAAATAAATAAATAAATGGAACCACCTCTGAAGCACGACCTACCAAACAAAAAGAATTATAAAAATCTATTCATAATTGGCGGAGTAATCGCGTAACAAAAACACAAAAAATAAAAAAGAGACGAAATGAGAACCTCCTCCTTTTTTAAGAAGTTGGTTCAAAATAATTATGCCTTTTATAATAATATAAAGCTATTGAAGATCAACTAATTAAAGGACTTTCATAAGACAATTTATTAACCAATATCACTTTTCTTCTACTCGTACAATGCGAATCCATAAATCAGAACGAATTGAACACCGTTTAAAACAAGACACATTAAATGGCGCACAATTAAGCGTAATTTATTGGATTTACGAACTTTTGTACAGTACATTTATATTACAGATATATATTTTAGAGGAACACTAATTGTGTAGCAATGAATGAGTGAGGTTAAATTGCACTTGCCGCGGTGTTTAATTAAAAAATATTTTTCAATCTCTATAAAGCTGGTATTGCTTGAATATGTAAGCCAATGCCATTGTACTAGATTATAATGAGTAGATAGTTAACAGAGACTTAAGTTCCACAGCGATGATCCACTACCGTAGTGGATCATCGTTGTGGCAACCCATGAGGGATGGCACAACAGCGACCCACGAAAACACAGTCTAGGCGACTTAAAATAATGATACTGTTGGAGCTGCTTCACACCCTGCGTACCATGGAAGCGCACCTTTTGCGCATGGTTGTGTAGAAACAATCTACATGCGCATCCGCGAACATCCCCGACGCACTACAGAACCGGGGCAGCCCCACCAGCATCATACACGCGTTATTTTACTGAACGCGAAGAGCGTTATACGATCTTAAAATATATAGCTTCAGATTTATGTAGCTAGTAACGGCCAATTTAAAAAAAAACAATGTATATAAAAGTTGTTGTTGCTTTGCTGGGTGGATTATCTTCTCATGGCAGTCGAGCGCAGTAGAAACCAATTCCTTGGTCTATATCGCTTACGTTTGCTGTTTTCCTTATCTGACTTCGTGACTACGTGCCGCGCATCATAAGTAACGAGCATGCTACGATTTATTTATTTTCCATTCTATGTTATTATTTCGAAATCAATAAAATGTAAATCAGGTTAAACAGCCAGCATTCGTGAATTACGAAAAACAAAAGAACTTAATTATGCATGACTCTCGACAATATGTTTTATTTTTGATTTGGTATGGGCCAGCTGCCAGCTCTAGATCTCGATCTCGCCTCATGGAAAGGGATGGACAAGGTTTATGATGGAACGAGCAACCCCAGAAGATGCCTGTTAACTCCCACTTTGAAGGCTGACGGGTTATACGTGGGAGGAAACAGAGACTCTGGCAGAGAGTTCCAGACTTTGGCCGTGCGCATAATAAATGTGGAGGAAAATCAGTACGACTAGCTGGTATATCGACCAAGTGCGGATGGTACCCTGCAGTACGTCTAGTAGTCCGATAGTGAAAGGGAGATGGTGGGATAAAAAAAGTTCTGAGCGTAAAAATTAATACATAATTTTCTTTCATAATAAAAAATACACGCAGTTATAACCAAAAACCTATTTCTATACCCAGCATGTTTTGCGTGTGTTGAATCTTTTTTGATTTGTGTGTGTTGAGAGAATTTTTGATAGTTTTCATGAAATTGGTAGTACAAATATGTTTTTCTCTCCTACATAACTAACTGTCGACTGTACATCCGCCCTTACTGCAGATCGTAAGCAGCTGATACAGCGTAGCTAAAAGATTTGGCTCGTGACTTCTTTTGTTTAGTTTTCACACTGTACCGGTAGATGGCGGTAGGTTTATTTCAATTACCAATTATAATTTTGTGACTTACAGCTTTCAATCAAGAATTTGATTGATTGTATGTATAGATTTTATAATATTACCTATTGTGTTAAATGATAATTCACACACAGTTATAGAAGAAACCGTTTAACCATTTTTTTTCACTTAAGTCCATTCAATTTTCTACGGTAATGCTTTTTTTGATGGAAAGTTCTTCTAACATCGATCATTTGCGCGATGCTGCAGAGGCCAGGATAACAATCTTATATCAATTCGGATCACAAAATAGATGACAGACTTTCGTAGTCCAGTGTCTTCATCTCTTACTTCTGTTCTTTGCCTGTAATGTGGCTCCTTCTCACTCCACTACAGCACTCGCACGGTTCACAGCTTAAACTGACATCTAAACTCTTAGATTTCTTAACTGAGTTATTTATTAGACTCGACTACAAAGAATGTTTGAAAACTCTAATCTGAAACTACTGGAAATGTGGAACACCTTTTATGGTTTTTTTTTATTTTGCAAAGGTTATTTTTTGGCAATCATGTTAGAGAATTTATATTAGAGATATTTTTAATCAAAATAGAAAATTGCAGAAGATATTAATGACAAATAATCCAAACGCAATCTAAAAGAAAAAGCTGAAAACATATTTTCGTCTAGACTTCTCCAGCATCATTCATTGAAACCAAAAAGTGTCAAAAGCTTCTAGAACCGAATAAGAAAACGTGAATAAAAAATTCCTATGTAATAATCGTTCGGTATGACAAATGGTAGTACATTCCAAATAGTTTTCATCGACCGTAACATAATTTCGATAGTCATAATTCATTTCTATTCGTCTTGACAGCCAAATAATCGTGGTTAGTTCTAACAAATGGACGTCAATTTGTTTCGTCTCCGAAATTGTTTCAAATTAATGCAAGATCTAATGGAGGATTTGGGATACAGATAGTGTCTGTCTTAACCCTTGAACTTCAGATGTCGAACTACTGAATGGATTTCAACTAAGCTTAATTGAGAATGTCGGGATTAAATTGAAGAGCCGTGCGCTTTTGGACTAACAATAGTTTATACCGTGTCACTGGCCGGTGCGGCTTCAAAATTTTATAAATGGAATACACTGAAGTCTCACGAGAAAAGAAAAAGAGTGGATAAAAGCATAGCTCCTTGTGATAGTGGTGGTACTCGGAAAATAGCAACTAGTAAAGTAGGTATTTGTCAGAAAGCAAACCGGACACGAGGTTAGAAATGTATTCTGTTATAATAAAAAACATCGAGGCTGTGCAGTCGCTGGATAGACAGTATCCACCATGTAAAGTAAAAAATGATGCTGAATTAGTATGAAATAATCTGTCATACGGCCCACGGCCCACTCCCTCTCACAGAGAGGAGGCCTGTGTCCCAGCAATGGGAACATTATAGGCTGATTATGTGTTATGTGATCTGTCATATAATAATCGGCAACTAAACGGAGGTGGTGATATAGATCAACATTGGTATAATTATCATAAACTTTTATAGCATCCGAAAATCTAGACGACCAGTAGATAAAATTGTTATAAACGTTTTACCATCGAAAAACAGAAAACAAAAAAAGTGACTTCGTTAATAACTCGTAAATCTTGTTCCAGTGTTCGTGCGCCATTAAAAATCTGTCGAAGCAACGTAATGGCGTCGGGATGCAGCGAGCAATTACTGTCGCTCACTCGAATGCACCAGTCTCAGCGAAATTCGATATATCTATTCTATCGAATTAGCTTTTTAAGCGAGTCCCTTTCAACATTGTATGAGAAGATGCTTTGAAGAATTTATTTTTACACTTGATTTGTTCTCAAGTACGCATCAATAAGGGTTCGCTTTTTAATTTGCGATTGAATGACGACATCATTATTTTTTTATTTGTGCGTTCTACTTTACATTGTTATCTATGTTCATGAGAAAATCATTATTCCTAAGAATGTTTTCTTTTGTGACTGTTGATTGATCATTCATCGCTTACCTACATTTTTGAATGTTGTTTTGTTTTTGTAAAAATATCAATTTCGATTGAGTAACTACATAGAAAGTTTCGGATCGAGATTTAATCTAGGATTAATACCTAGACCCAATTTTTAGGTCAGACATAAAGTGACATGGATTCCTCAGTAAGATATATAATTATGTTATGGACCAAGTGATTATTAGGGCATTATAAAAAATGCCCGGGCAGTTTGAAAAATGCCCAATATGAGAGGGCAGTATGATAACAACTATTGAAATAATCAAATCGACCGGGTATTTTTTATTATGCTAGCCACCTATGGGACAGCACAATTAAAACCAGGTTTTATTACTATTATTTTGATTTCAAACGTAGAATCAAAATTTAAAATCAAATAAAATCTTTCCATTCGTAGACACTCTGCTGATCTATGATGATTTTACCATAATTACCTGTGTATTATCAGATTGCCCAAAGACCACACGGAAATATTTATAATGACGAGGCAATGTGATAAATAAGGACATTCAAATTATAATTAATTATTTTGCCCTAAGTAGCTTGTCATTATTCATAATGCGCGGGCATTATGAAAAATGCCCCTATTTGAAAAATGCCCCTATTTGAAAAATGCCCCTATTTATTACTTGGTCCATAACATATATAAATCATGACAACTACGAGATCACTTGCATATCTAAAGATATCCCCATATACCCGTAATTTCCTTGCAAATGTTACGATAAAACTATCACTTTTATAGTCCCATAGACAACAACTCCACCAGCCTATCTTGGGAACTAAAAAATATTTACGAACACAATTGTCTATAGTACTTGATGGTACTATTGGAAACGCTTCCCGGTACCATTATCTCTCCACTAACTAGTTATAATAATTGCATATTTACCAACTTTATTGGCCACAGTTGGACTCCGATAACGTACATAAAGTTGAATGGGTTATTCCATTTACATAAACGATTGGGAAACAGTATGATTGAGCTCGTTGAGTGTATTGATTATATACTTCGATGTTTTTCTTAGGTTGTCATTTTTATTCTAAGGGTGTGGGGAGGCCATGTTTTAGCTGGTTTTCTTTCACGTCAAGACTCTTCCTTACTTGGGACGATGCGTCAACTGTCAATCTGTTGTCATACGAATGACATGGCAGATGTTACGGGCTGAGTCCTGGCGTTTGTCAATCTGGGTGTCCTCCAGTGCATTATTAAGCTAACCTAATAACTTTGAAGTAAAAGTAGAACTAAATTCAGATATACTCTGGAAATCAGTCAACGTGAAAGTCCAGTCAGACTTCTTTAGACGTCTCGTAAAGAAAAACAAAAAAATAAACTGTTAAGACACCAACCGCTACGGAACAATATTTTACTTCTGATTAAATTCGCACCAACTTTGCAGCTTGAAAAAAAAAGAGGATCAGCTGTTCATAAAAAGTGAAGCCCTATTGGAAAAAACGTACAATAAATCAATCTAAAAAGTATACTCATTTGTTTCTCGGCGTATTGAAATTTCGCGAGCCAAACTGTATTGTTACTCGGTGTATTGTTGGGAAAAGTTTTTAGGGTCTTATTTTTTATTGTTTTTCGAACCTCGTTAAAACTATCCGTGGATGAATCGCATTTTTCGACGGATTAATGCGAAATACAGAAGGAACCAATCTTCCATGTATTTACATAAAAACAAAAGAGTTGTACTTTGTTATAACTACTAAACTTAAGTTAATTTCTGATCAAATATTATGTACTTTGCTTGCTTTGATTCTATGTTTAACGCGCTAAATCTTATGTCATTGCCACATAAGAATGATGAGTGAGTGTTTGTTTAAAATCGAGCAATAATGTATTGAAACAGCTATGATTCGAAAGGGCCTCAACATAAAATTCTGTTTTTTTTTATTTTTTGTTAATTGCCTTGAGGGCAATCCTACTCATTGGCGATGGGCACCGCGTTGAGTATTGTTAGAACCCCATTTTTGCCCTAAAATGTTCCAAGTCGTAGCACCGGAGATCCCATAGCCTTCTCGAACTGTCTCTACTACCAGAGTAGGTACCAGTTTATTTTTTTAAAGTTCGACACGCAATACCTGCCCAAACAGAAGATTTTTATAAAAAAAAGATGTCCTTAGTCACAAAAGCAGTCAGTAAAAGGAAACATTCCGAAACAAAAGAAAGTATCAAACCGCCTATTTAACTTTCCAATATGGCCGCGCGTTTCCGAAAACGGACGTCCTGACTTTTCCAATTCACTATTGCAACTAATTAAAACTTTAGTTTAATCCGAGATTCCCATTATACTTTCAGAAATGGCGACGGGTTAACCTAGAACTGCCGGGAGGGTGATCTCATTGGATACTTTTACACCGTCATGTAATATTAGAGGAAAATTAGTAGAAGAAAGCGCCACATAATGTCCGCAATTTACGAACGAATAACGTCACTGAAACGATTTGAAAGTAAGTTGGTGTGTTTTCCTAAAGAGCGTTTTTTGACACCGTAAAGTCACCGCTGCCATTCTTTTCATAACTACCGTCACTGCAGCCGTTGTTTAGCGGTTACCGCTCCCTGTATACCCTTTCAGTTGACCGTCCCAATGTATGGGGTCGTGCATTGTTTCTTTGTTTTTTTCCTATTAACAGTTTTTAGATGCTTTTCAAGACTTATAGGAATATGAGGGACGGTAATACGATTTTGTCGCCGTCGTATTTATGGCCAAACTTTATTGATAAGTTCTGATTTTCTCACCAAGTTTGTAGTAAGTTATTCTGAGTGATGCATAATTCTGTCGTTAGTGCAAAAGTTTCGGTATAATATTATATAGTGCGCTGTCAACTGCGCTGACAAATTACAATTTGTAAAAAAATCCTTCGTTTTTCCCGACAGTCCAGTTCTGTAGGTCCGACATGATTATATACGATAATAAAGTTTAAAGAGAGTTTGTCTGTTTGACTGTTTTTACTAAACTTTAGCATTACTTATGGTGATTCCTTTAATTTAGCCCGCAAAATTCAAACTTTCTTACGTTTTAGCAAAGATATTAATTCAGGGCGTCATCTTAAGTTGAGAACTTGTCAGTCTGCTTTGTCATTCCCATGTCAAAGTAGACTGACAAGTTCTCGACTTCAAATTCAGAAACTATGACCCAGTCAATCGATCGAACGTGCATGTTCAAAATACAAAATAATAATTCGCTGGACTTCGGTGTGAAAGGCACGCTTAATCCTACATAGCAGAATGAAAACAGCAGGACTTAAATGGTTTTCTCTTTGGCGAGCCAATTTAGTAATGTGCTTATTTTCACCAGTTGACGTCTGATGGTAGATTCAGTTGTTCACAGCATCTAGACTATTGTAGTTATGGGATTCAAAAATGGCTTTAATGAGTTTAAACTAATGTAACCGAGAATGGTATTTGCTCTTTGAAATTCAACTTTATTTTACAGAAGTAGAGCTGAATATTGAGCTGTCAGGTTCGAGGAAAAGTTTTGAAATGTTTTCTTAGTTGCTAAGACCGTTTTCTGCGAACATGGTGGCAAAAAGAGGAATGATAGAGCTCTTTGTAAGAGGTGGCAAAACTAATATCAAGTTTAAGGTTGATGGTGCGATGTTATCTTAATAAAGCGTTCAGTGTTCATGGAAAATCAATGAAATTTTAAATAGTAAAACATTTTTCCGAAGACAAATGCTCGTCCGCTCTGAGGGCCTAGACAAATGACAATCGCTTCGAAATCAATTCCCGTAATTTTTAAGATAAGAACATCTCATTGGCAATCTGTCAAAAATACAATCAATTTACCAACATTTTTGACAGATTGCGACTTGAATGTGAACTTTTTTTTAGTACGAGAATTGGCCTTCAGGATTGACATAAGCTTGTCGATAGCTTATGTTAGTCCTACACATTTTTTCTTTTTCCATCATCGTTATCGCTGATAGAATGTCACTTTGTCTAAGGCCTCTTGTCAGGCGATAGTGATGCAGCTGCGTTCTTTAAACTAGCGTAGAATAAGGAGCTACAGTATTTAAAAATATAAAATAATGAGCCTGTCTACTATGTAATTTAACCGGTGGTATGGCCGGAACGTGGATCTCGTAGAGACACAATGGATTTTTAATTGTTTCTGTAATTACGCATACAACGGGTTAATAGGAAGTTATCCAAAGGTGGTAAAACATGCCTTAGAAACTCTTTCCATTCTAGATCAGAATCTGCAAATAGAAAAAAAAAACACGTTCGCTATCCTCGTTCGAAATTCAAAAGTGGTGCGCCAGTAGCTAAAGTTCAGTTGTTATGAACGTACGTGACCCTCCATACTTTGTGGTTGATGTCCATAATAACCGGGTAAACGGTGTACGTACCGGTATTTTTTTCAGTAACATGACGATGCGGAAGAAGTACGTGCGTTAATAAGTGAAGATTTACTTACCGAGTTATAAGTTTTAAAGGAGTTGTGTGATGTTTAATTTTAAAACTGGCTCGTTAAACATTATTATTTAAAAAATGTGTATTTTACCTAATGATCTCGCGAGCAAAAAGTATGAAGCGAAGCATTTGCCTGTGTGCACGAGGCATAGTGACACGCCAGTGTCGGTCCAATGTCCTTCAGATGGATGGATGATCGTGCCTCTCACTACAATCGATTCACATTCCAGCTAGAACCTCCGGGGTAATTGCGTAACACACAATAGCGATGCCTTTTTATTTGAGCAGACAAATTTTCCAAACATAAAATTATTGTAGTAACCAACTAATTAATGTCGATATTCAATAGGCAAGGTGAAGAAGCCTCATCACTAATTTAGTTCTGGTCGGATAGATGGTATGTAGGAAGTCTTTACGAATAAAAATAATATTTGACTCACGCATAATGTATAAAGTACTAGCTTTAGCCAGCGGCTCATATGCGAAGTACCTACTACTCGATTTGTAATGTGACCACATTTTTCTCCTACAATCAGTGTAACTAATTTATTAAATAAACAATGTTATACAAATAATTACTACAAATTCAGTGTAGTGTATTTATTATGATTAGACCATAATATTATAATTATGGGGGTTTTTGTGCGTTAATTCCGGGACATATAAAAATTATTTCATACATTATCTATGAACGCATCCCCACTTGTTAGTGTCAGTGTATCAGTATCAGTGCCGACACCGGCATGAGAATGTATGAAATAATATTTTGCACTGTGCCGGTACTGTGTGGGAACTGTGGCTTCACTGATATGTGTGGAATCGACCTTAAATCTCGACTGGGGACTTACTAGTATAGGCGCGGTTATATTTCCGAGCGCGGAGCGTGGCAGAGCGGCAGCTCGGTGCGATACGGTACGATACCACAGAATTAGTGATGAGGGTCGTGTCAATCGATAATGAATGAATCAATTTATGTTTACTATCGATTATCGACTTAAACAACTGATGATAATTAATCTTTTTTTTATTCTGTTACAAGAATTATTGTGATTAGACTAAATTAATAATAAATTTTATAAAATTTAATATATTAAATAGCTACTCAAATTCAAATGTTTTATTTCAGATCAAAGGATCCATGTAGTGTTAGTATAAACTTAGCCTATGTTAAAAAACTCAATAACTTAAATAATATATTTTTTTAATAAATTAATTGGCTACATGAACATGTGCACGCACATGTCTGCCAGCCCAGAGCCTGATAAATAGTCCATCGATCTTGTCCTTGTGTTGTATTATTGGTATGTTTATCGTGTAGCGGGAGTCGTTTTACTAATGGGTTATTACTTTTTAGTACAGTCGTAAGGAAGCTGAGATTATCTGATTAGATATTGTAAATTGATATTTTAATAAATACTCAATTGCGAAATATGTTAATAATTATGATAAATGTCATAAGACTAACCTCCTACACTATGAAGCAATAGATTAGCATTTTCCTTTAAAATCTTTCGGATTGTGATTGAAAGTGTGTTCGCAATTAGGGTGCTGCCTATTCTGGTTACAATCACTTCAGAATAAAATAGACTCCGGAATCGCAACTACCTAAATAAAATACAAAATCTAGGCGAAAAGGCTTTAGATTGATTGCTCACGCTCACGATTTTTCTAGCAAAAAAACAAGTAAAATTCGTGTGTGTATATTTTGTCTATGGCTCTCAAAGAGCCGTTTTTCCTTGATGCTAATGAAACAAAAAGGTTTTAGTTAAACGAATGCACAGTATTTTACGGAGTTGAAAGCTTTCCTCTCAATCGCACCATTGTTTCAGAAATGTTTGTTTACTTTCACCCTTCCATGCAAATTGACGTAATGTTTTTAAGAAATGTAGTACGTAAAATGCTTTTATTCCTATTCTGAAAAGGTTACTCGTATAAGTGGGTGTTCGTACCATTTTTTATTATGGGTGTCCGTACCATTTTTTATTATTGTTTTAAAGGCCAATAAAAGGTCAATTATTCGAGTAAAAAACATTTTTTGTAAGATTATTGTTTGCTTTATAGTATCGAACAGTTCTGGATATAAAAGCGGGTTAAATTTCCATATTAATTAATAAAAAAACATAAAAGAAGCCGTACAAAAATTTTACTGCACGCAGTTTTTTCTTCCTCCTGAAAAGTTCCTCTTTTACACTTACGAGGTTATCACTCTTGTCGTTATGCTCGATTCCTAACAAAATCGAATCGTTTGACTTACCAATAGTAATGTTGTTATATTTCCAAACTGGACATATAATTCGTAAGCTATTAATTTTACCTGTGTTAGCTACTTTCAGGGAAGGTCTACTATGCATAGCTAAAATCATTGCTGTATTTTTGGTAAAAATAATGTCTTATTTTTAACAAATAACGGTCCGTGGATTATAGGAATCGGTGAAATCGACCATTAGTAATAGAGCCCTTTGTGAATGACTTAGTCCAGGGAAGTACTAACACCGTGCCTAAGTAAATGCGTGTTTCTCAGCCATGCAGCGTTGTTGCATTCCGGTTTGCCGGTGTAGGTAATTGCAAGCACAAGAGACATTCCAATGTCTCTTGTGCTTGTAATTAGACACAAAGCTAGAGCTTTGCCTCTCGGATAGCCTCTGGTATTGCAGATAAGTAAAAAGGAAGACCTCGTGGCTAAGTAATAACAGCCGCACGGGTCGATCCATCCGGTTAAGCTATGCTTGCCGGGGTTGGTCCGTGGATGGGTGACCATCTTTACATACCGAGACTCCTCCGTGACTCGGAAAGTACGCCGTTGGTCCCGGCTGTTATTTGTGGATCTTTGACAGTCGTTACGGCTTGTCAGAAGTCCGAAAGTCTGACTTACCAAGGTGTATCGTATTACCCTCTTACTGGATTGTGGTCAAGTAGGCAGTCGCTCCATGTAAAATACTGTTATTCAGCTGCATCCGGTTAGACTGGAAGCTTGATTGATTGATCGTAGATTGATTGATTGATTATTATATGTATATTGCAGATAGGCATATCAACAGGCGGTGATAGCCAGTTAGGCTTCCGGATCATGACGACGGACCGCAAGTTTGTGAATATCATACGAAAGAATATCGCACATGCGCCGCACCGATGCCGCACCGGAGCCGCATATACTGTGTACTGACATTGATGCTGAGTTAAATACCTAAAATAAAGCATCGACTACAGTTCAGAGACATTAGACAAGTGACAATCGCTTCAAAAGCGTTTCGTATTTCTACAACGACTTTCAACAGGATTGACGTAAGCTTTTCGATAGCTTATGTCACTTCTATACATTTTTGCCTTTTCCATCATCGTTATCGCTGATAGAATGCCACTTTGTCTAGGCCCTCAGTAAAGATTAGCCAACGAAACATGCGGTCCGGCGCCGGTGCGGCTCCGGAGCCTTACCATCGGTGGGCCGTCTGAGGCTATAGACAAAATCCCTTTTCTGTAAGCGTTAACGCCAACGGAAAGATCAAATTGTATGGAGTTGACATTAGGTTTAGAGATGTCACGTAACTGCTGCTGTCAACTCCATACAATTTGATCTTTCCGTTGGCGTTAACGCTTACAGAAAAGGGATTTTGTCTAGGCCCCCTCCTTGTTTATCATTGAATAACATAAAAATGTCAAGTTTATTTCTGAGTATTTAATAATAAATAAACTATGTTCAACAATACTTTTCTTTTAAAACCCTTTTCAATATCTTACCAGCGGGATTCTTCGGTAACGCGTCTAGGAACACGACTTCCTTCACTCGCTTGTATACTGCAACTCTTTCTGATACAAAGGAAGTAACACCATTTGCATCTAATTTACGTCCGTCTTTTAAAACTACGAATGCTTTGGGAACTTCTCCCATTCTCGCATCAGGGATACCGATTACTGCTGCGTCGAGAATATCCGGATGCCCTTTTAGTACATTTTCTAATTCGGCTGGTGGTACTTGGTAACCTTTCACCTGAAAATATCAAAAGATTGACTAACATTTCAAATTCAAACAATGTTTTGAAAGCAGTCCTAATATCATCTGTTTCATTTTCATTTGGATAGGCACTATCTTCTACCTAATATATTGAAAAATGTAACAGATATTTTATAAAACAGTCTGCCTAATAACGGATGTGGCATAACGGGCTAGGAGTGTGCTTGTCTATTTATTTTATATTTCGAGTATCCAATCAACTTCTAATTAACCATGCTTCTGCGATAATTTACCCCGTCTTATTCATATTACCACTGCTGGGATAAAGGCCTCCTCTTTCCGGGAGAGAGTGGGTTATAATGAAATGAAATCTCCTCCTCATCCTAATTTATCCCATTAAATTATAAATTATGATTATTTACACAAACACTTTTTTACGTGAATCAAGCAAATAAAATTACCTTAATCAGTTCTTTGAGGCGGTCGCATATCGTAACGATTCCATTTTCGTCGATGCTTGCAAGATCGCCAGTTCCATACCAGCCATCTTCTGAAATAGCTGCCTTTGTGGCTTCTGGATTATTTCTGTAGCCTTTCATCACTTGAGGACCACGAACAAAAATCTCTCCCATCTGTAAGTGAATGGATTTAGGTATGACAGAGAAGGTATGTCTCTCTCGTTATCATAAGCCATATTGTACTGTACCATGGAAAGTGTTGGTTATTGCGCAATAGAAAAACCATTTCCAGAGATCATAAATTTTTACGATCAAATCACACTAGCAATTCACACACTATATAAACACGACCCAACTATTAATACAGATCACGCGACAGTTTCTAAACGTGTTCACTACTTGAACACCACTGACAAACTAAACTTAACTCCGGTCGAACGTTATGTTGTAGACTCTGTCGAGAGCCGCTAGGCAGCGCTAGCGCCCCGATTAGTCAAATCAGTGACGTATTTCCGACAGGTATTTAATTTGGTGTGATTCTTTTTTGAAAGAGGATAACGTTTGAGTTTTTAGACTGTTCAAATCCGAAGTCTAAATATCTTCGTTTCTCTAATTATATTGGGCTCGATCTCGCCTGGTGGAAAGCGATGAATGACGTCAAACAATATTAATTAGATGAAAATTGATGTACATTTTCATCTAATTAATATGGCTACAGTAAAATTAAATTGGCTTTAATTAAGGAAATTAACGAAGCCACATGACCGAGAGAATGAGGAAAATAAAATTTTTGGTCGTAGTTTCGTAGAATATACAAAAATTATATCGAAAATGATGGTAAAGGGAATAAGCTCACCTCGTTAGGTCCCAATGGCCGTAAATCTTTGTCTGCAACTCTCAATTCAGTATTTGGCACAGCATAGCCAGCTTTGGAGTAGTCATTAGACCCTGGTAGCATTGCAGTTACAAGTGGCGATGCTTCTGTCATCCCATAGAGTTGTAAAAAGTCCATGTTGTGCTGAAAAATAAAGAAAATAACATGTTATACTTACTAGCTTTTCCCGAGGTGGTTGGAAATTATCCCGCAGAAATGTTACTGTTAGGTAATGTAAATCTACATCATCCCACTGGTGAGCAAAGGCCTCTCTGCACGACTTCCAGCTCTTTCGATCCAGTTGTTCTTCTACTACGTAACAGATTTTGATGCGGGTTTCACCATCATTTAGAGAATTTATTCCGGAAGGTTTATGTCTATAAATCTTGATGTTTTGTGGTGTCACAAAAACCTTGCGAAGCATGAGCGTCGCTAGTTATAAATATGGAATTATGGTTTAGTTTGGACTAAGAAAAGTTGGACTAATATACAGCTTGTAACAAAAACTCTGTCCGATCCGAAAGGGGCACATAGATTCTGCAATAACATTACCATAAAAAAAATATTATTCAAAATTAAAAAGTTAATGCAATTTGAAATTAACGTTTTTAGTACCAAAATTACCAATTTAATTATAAATTAGCAAATCTACGGAGGTCTTAAGTTATGACTTGTAGACACACACTAAACGACGGCCGCCCGCACCCCATGTAATAATACGGTAAAATTCCACACTGAAAAAAAATGCGGGGAATTTATTTTTTCTTTTAAAAAAAGACCATAAATAGACTAAGTATGATTCTTAACAACACCCTCACGGATAGGACAGGGATTTTGTTACACGCAGTATATTTTTGTCGTGGGTGTTAATAAAATCACAGAAGAATGGGAGGCTATTTTGGTTATTCAACACGAGTAGGTAATAACTTGCCTTCAAATTTTAATAAAAAATAAATAGACCATTTAGGAGAAAATAAAACTCAATCTAGAAAAAAAACTTTGAAGGATATTAATGTTACTAAGTTTCGCCTAATTTTATTATGCAAAGCAAGTTTGGATTATTTTTGTTTTCTTCATTTATCTTCGAAAGAATAGCTCCGTGAGGATTTCTTCAGTTTAGTTTTTTGAACATTTTATTATGCTAATTATATTAATGGAGGCTGTGTATTCAAAGTTGTTTAATTTACGGATCAGTTGGTTTGTAAAAATGTCGATCGCCTTGTCTGCTAAAATAAGCAATGTCTAGATACTTATTAAACAAGTTCGTAAGTAATAATAAATTATTGCTTGAAGAGAAACTTTAGTTGGAGTACTAGTGAGATCAAGAAAAAAATACTCTTGAGGCAATTTTCCGCTTAAAAACAATAACCTTCATTATATTTATTATTTATTTCTATTTTTAGTGGGTGTGAAATCTTCATTTGGATTCTCCCGCTCTGGGCGGAGCGGGAGGGCGTGTCAGACTTTTACTGACTAAAACCCACCCGTGTTCCTTCAGTTGACTGTTGCCGAGGGCCCCGGTATCCCTTTCGAACTTTCCCGCAACAAGTTTACCGCTGAAAGTGTAATCGCATTTAAGATTAGAACAAAATTATAAAATACAATCCTACCTTAACCTTTTCTAGTACTTTAGTAACGTCATTTCTAGCTAACGGTGCAGCCCCAGAAGTTAACGTTTTCATTGATGCCAGATGCTCCTCTTTTATCCCAGGATGTGAACCAAGAAACAATACTGAAAAGATTACATACATACATATATATTTAGGTAATGTGGACGCGAAAACTCTAGGTGTATTGCGAAAACACGAATACTAGGAAATTGTGAAAACAAATCTAGTCACAGTTCACGCACGCATTTGTAGTCACAGGTCACGCGGTTGGTCAGAGTTCGTTAGGACTGTGACCAACCGTGTGCGAGCCGAGCGAGCGTAGCGAGCGTTACCGCGGCAGCGGCCGACGAGCGCTACTTCCAAGTTGCTTACAGATTTTTTTCACCATATTGTAATCATCTGTGGTTTCGCAATATCCCTAGGGTTTTTGCGAAAATTCGAATAATCAAATCACCTTCGACATTTATGTATAAGTAATGTATGTATGCATAGATGATTACTTACTTAAAGGAGGAGCAGCACAAAACAGGTTTATCTTATGATTTTTTAATGTTTCAATGAACGAGTTTGGTTGAAACTTAGGCACCGTAACTATTTTATATCCCACTGATAGTTTGTGCCACATTACTACAGACTGTCCATAAATGTGGTAAAATGGCAGCACACCCAAAGCTACATCTTGATTGGTTTCTGTAATGGAAATTATACTGATTAGAAATCTACAACGAATTTTATTTATAAGTATACTAGCTGCCCCTCTAACTCTCGAGAAGTCTCGAGAGTCTCGAAAATATCGGGATAAAAAAATATTATTTATTAAATGATTAGCTGGTGCCCGCGACTTCGTCTGCGATTCGGGATGAAAAGTATCCTATGTCCTTCTCCAGGACTCAGTCTACCCATGTGCCGAATTCGCCGAATCCGTTCAGCCGTTTTAGCGTGATAGCTTAACAAACAAACAAACTCACTTTCGCATTTATAATATTAGTTGGGATTGGGATTTATAAAAGGTACACCAACAACTTCTGTGTTTAAACTAAAATATATCGTAATTAGGTACCTACTTTATTTATTTATTTATTCATCAACTTTTACCATTACAGGAAAACGATTTATGTAACGATACCCCTTTACACATTCGCAATAACAGACAAACCAGCATTCTCATAAATATGTGAAACATATAAAAATAATAAAATTAAAGACTCTAGAATAAGCTAAGGTTTAAGAAATATTTTGTAAATATTTCTTAAACCTTAGCTTAAGAACATAAAGGAAAATTAAATTATAAAACAAACTATATTGCAACTTTACCCACTTACATAAGAGTAAGATATACAAAACAAAAACTGAGATCAACATTCAAAGTAGTAAGTAATAAATCAATAATCGACTATGTTAGAATTGGCTAGCTTTTTTTCGTGTCGGTTGACTTCAAGTTTTTACATTGCATAAAACCAACGTAGTTCTTTCTACTAAATCACAAAAACCCAACGCTAATGCGATTTTGAATCCGATTCAATTGAAGCAGTTTGTAATATTGAACACAAGTTTTATAAATAAACGCAACAAATTGTTGCACCCGGATGAAAGATCGTTTACTGTCGAGTTTTATAAATTACTTGTATCCTTGTTGATGAGCTCGTGAGTAATAACAGCCGCACGGGTCGATCCATCAGGTTAAGCTACGCTTGCCGGGGTTGGTCCGTGGATGGGTGACCATCTTTACATATCGAGACTCCTCCGTGTCTCGGAAAGCACGTTAAGCCGTTGGTCCCGGCTGTCATTTGTGGATCTTTGACAGTCGTTACGGGTCGTCAGAAGCCTGAAAGTCTGACAACCAGTCTTACCAAGGGGTATTGTATTACCCAGTTACTGGGTTGTGGAGGTCAGATAGGCAGTCGCTCCATGTAAAATACTGGTATTCAGCTGCATCCGGTTAGACTGGAAGCCGACCCCAACATAGTTTGGAAAAGGCTAGGCAGATGATGACCTGTATCCTTGTCTTTATCAGTACTAAGACTTCCGCAGTCAGGCGCGATGCGACGGTGCGACGCAATTCTGGTAGAACAATTTCCATGAAGTTTTTATAGAAATTGTTCTAGAGAGTCGCGTCGTGCAGCTATTTATTAATACGTAAACAAACGACTACTTCCAACTCTTTTGATCCAGGGCTAATGTGGACAACTCATTGGCCCTGCAGGCGTAGCATGGCGCTTTCTATCTCTACGAAGAATATACATAGCTTTTTCTATACAAAGTGACAGTTCGTTTCTCCATTTTTGACATCCACTGTAGAAATCTTTCTACAATCTGTCATTTTGTCTTTCATTTCTAACGATCTTTGTCTACGTCTTTTTATATGTAGAATATTTCGGAAGAAAGTTTTCTATCCTTACTGTCAAAATCACACTGACAACCGATAAACCCTATGAAAACAAAGAATTCTGAGTCGAATTATGTAAAAGAGTGAATTTCGGAAAAAGTGCAGTTGACTCTTTCTACTTTGCTGCCGTCTCGTACTGTCTACTGTCTACAGGAAACGTCATTTTTGTCTACTCTTCTGTCGACAAAACGGTGCTCATGTTTTGCTGGATCGAAAGAGCTGGAAGTAATGGGGAGAGGCTTTTGCCTGGCAGTGGGATGATACAGGTTAACAGTATCAGTAACGTATTTGATGTCTTAACTTACTTGTAGTTTCAACATAATGTCGGATACTGTCAACGTCCTGCTGCAGACAGTTGACAACAATATTCCTATGAGTCAATTCCACGCCTTTTGGAAGACCAGTAGTGCCACTAGAATATGGCAAAAAGGCCACATTTTCAGACTTTCTTGCAACTGCTTTAAGAACACTGTGATCAACATTATCAGCTAGTGCAAATTCTTGGAATGAAATGGTTTTTGGAGGAAACTTACTGTCAGCTTCTTTGACAGTGATTATTGGTAAGTCTTTCTTGGCCAAAAACAAAGCTTCTTGTAGAATAGGTATAGTTTCTTTTACACCGATCAAAACTTTGGGATTTGATTGTTTTATTTGGCGCTCCACCTCATCTGTAATAAAATAATTTACAAAGATTTAAATCTGTTTTAGAAGTAGATTAGATAAAGAGTTTATTATCATTGCATGTAGATACTGTTATCTTGAAATTGTTACATTATCATAGTGTTTATGACGACCGATGACGAGCATATTGTATTATCAAAGTGTTAAATAGTACAGATTACAATTATTACGGTCGGTATGAAAGGTATAAGCTGTAGAAATATGTAATCATCCCGATCGACGTCGAAACCAAGATGCAAAGAATATTTTTGTTATTCTTTGATCTTGGTTTTTGAAAGAATATTTTATGTACTGCAAGGTATTAAGAAGTCAGTACAAAAATATTATTTTGAACAAGACCCTAATAACACAAAGTTCGACCTAGGGATCGAATCCAGGACCCGACACTCGGCACTCGCACTTGCCGCCACGATTTATTTATTTAAGTTTTCTTGCACAACGTTACAAAATGTAATCCAAAGCCGTTGTCCAGAACAAAATACAAACTGATGATGCCTATGCCAATGAGGCAGACTACTTATTATTATTAATATCAGCCGTTTTTGCCCCACTGCAGGATAAAAGCCACCGTTCCGTTCTTCCACCATCTCTTCCTGGGCCTGACGCGTTGCCGTTTGCTGCTATAAGGGACCCACTGTGTGGTTATTTTAGCGCATAGGTCCATAGGCATGCGACAGATGTAAAGGCCAGCCCAGTTCCAGTTAAACTTGGCAGCCGTTTGACCTTCATCAGCAATTTTATGTATATTATCATTATTAGTCTATCGAGTTCCTTACGCGGTCACTTAGTTTAACAGAATACTTACATGGAGTATAAATAGGGTTGACAGTGGTAACTTCAGCACCAGCCTCCAATGCTCCAAGGGCTGCCAACGCATACTCAGGAGAGTTGGGCATCATAATACAAATTACATCGCCATCCGTAATTTTCAACTGTGTACGAAGTTTTGCGGCGAAATTCCGTGAGTATTTATACAACTGATGGTAAGTGTATGATCTGTTTGTTATTGAACATACCTAAAATTAAGAACTATTTTGTTAAATTGTATGCGAAAGTTTATAAAATCTGGAAGGGACATTGTTTAAAAAAAACACCAGTCAAGGTGCAGTTAACCGGGCACAATTCAGGGTCTTACAGCGTCCCAGTGTCCTGCGTTCAACGAACAGTTGCACTTGAGACCTCTAATACTAACGAGTCAATCAGAAGCACTAGTATTTTTTACAGTCTATAGCACCAACAGTCTAAAGCAGTGGTGGCCCAGTGGTAACGGCCCCAACTTACGAGTCGTAGGTCGTAGGTTCGAACTCAGACAGGCACTTTAATTTGTGTAAATTATCACCACTGCTCTCAAAACGATGGAGGAAAACATCGTGAGGAAACCGGCATGCCCTAGAACCAAAAACTCGACGACATGTGACATCTACCAACCCGAACTGGGCCCAGGTGGTGGATTACAGCCCACTCCCTCTCATCCTCACTGAGCGGAGGCCTGAGTCCTAACTGTGGGAACAGGCTGATTCAAGTACCAAATGTAAGACAAAGGACGCCGCTCCCCCTTCATTCACTTTCCCCCATTTGTTAGGCCAGTCCTTTAAATAAGAGTTTAGTAAATCAGTTGTTACCAGCCTATTATTATCCCACTATATGAAAAAGGTCTCTTCTCATACAGAGAAGGTACGAGCATAGATCTACACGCTTGCTCATGACGGGTTGCTGATTTCAGACTTATATCTTTAAGTCCAGGTTTTATTCCCAGACGGATTCCCAGCCACCATAGGCGCGGGCTTGCAGATAGCGAGCAATGAGTAGCTCGCCGTCCGATAAGGACCAGGCCTGGGTCGATGGCGCGTCGTGTTCCACGCGCGCCTCAAAGAGATGTCAGCACAATATGACCGATGCCTGGCAGGCATCGGTCATATCATCGGGTTTCGGGAAAGTCTGAAAGGGATACCGGGACCTTGGCAACAGGCAACTGAAGGAACATGGGTGGGTTTTAGTCAGTGAAAGTCTGACACGCCCTTCCACTCCGCGCAGAGTGGGAGAAGTCATGGATGATTAACAACCCTCAAAAAAAAAAGTCCAGAGTTTCTTAGAGTGTTTTTCCTTCACCTATGTCAGTTATGTCCAAGATAAACACAGAAAATAAGTACATAATAATAAAATAATTATAAATAAAAATAAAAATCTAAAAATAAATCTAAATCTTGTAAGTCAATACTTGATTTTTTCATTTATATTTATTTTGGCACACGACGTTTGTTGACATGTGGGACGTGGACACTGCAATCATTGTACCGATAATCGTTATGGTCAATGGCTTAATATAGCGAAGAGCCTCGACCAACATCTCAGGAGACTCTCATTGCGCGGCTGGGTCAAGGGCTTGATTCAGAAAGCAGTACTCCTGGACACGGCACGCATAGTGAGGAGATTCCTCTCCCTAGAGCCCTGACCACCGGCAGCTTGGACCCTGATCCTGATGTCGATGGGCTACTAGTTTTTATATTTCAAACATAACATAACATCGACGATTAGGTGACTTTTTTACCACAACACCGGTACCGGCAGGTGGTATCTAATCACGACTAATGAATCATTAGCATTTGATGTTATGGTTACATATCTCGGGACCATGGATGTTTTTTTATGTTTTTTATAAAAATATTTTGAAACCTATTCATCTGCCTAGCCTTTTCCCAACTATGTTGGGGTCGGCTTCCAGTCTAACCGGATGCAGCTGAAAACCAGTATGTTACATGGAGCGACTGCCTATCTGACCTCCACAACCCAGTAACTGGGTAATACGATACCCCTTGGTTAGACTGGTTGTCAGACTTTCGTGCTTCTGACGACTCGTAACGACTGTCAAAGATCCACAAATGACAGTCGGGGACCAACGGCTTAACGTGCTTTCCGAGGCACGGAGGAGTCTCGATATGTGAAAATGGTCACCCATCCACGGACCAACCCCGGCAAGCGTAGCTTAACCTGATGGAGCGACCCGACCGGCTGTTATTACTTAGCCACGAGCTCCTCTATTATAATCCAATTTATATTTTAAAACCTATTATGTTTTTAAAAAGAAATAAATAATATATGAATTGAAAAAATCACATTGATAATCAAGAAAATACATACGATTGCTGTTTTATCTGCCCACCGCTCCATGTTCTCCCACATGTGCTCTGGTACAGTTCTGCTCGGTATATCCACATCTTTATGAGGTGATTTGACAATATTGTCAGCTGTCCAAAGACTGCTATGTTTTGTATGAGTCAAGGAAATGCTTCTACATGTTAGTAGTCTTTGTGCTGTTCTCGATAGAAGGTTTGTTGTAGCCATGATTTTTCTGGAATGTAAAGTAGTGTATTAAACTTTAGGGCAAATATTGCCAATTGTCGGCTTAGGCGTAGAATGCCCAATTCTCAAAATAGCAACTGTGTTTCTATATGGACTAATTCTCATTCTCAACAAGGTTTGCTTACTCCGTGTTGACGATTTCAGACCCTAAAATAGGTCCCTACCCTATTTTAAGTTTCTAAACTACTATTAAGGTAGGTACACCTGGTACACTAACAATAATCACCAAAACCTTTTTTCGAGAGAATAGGCCCATTCAACAAATATCAGCCAAATGTTGTTGTTACTAACAATCTCAAACTATCTCGGATAAGGTTTTCTTATTATTTGAATGTAACGAAACAACTGAAAAAACAATACTTACTGCAGAATGTTCAATCTCTAGTTATGTCTAACGGCTAATCAGATGAGTCTGAGTTTTATACTAGTTATAAAATTACTGTCGACTGTCACAAAAAAAAACTGAATGTATGTACCTACATACCGATTCAAAACTTGTTTACAAAAAAAGAAACAGATTCTACGACTCTACGTATTGAAGCGAAATGATGACTTGCATTCAAACTTAATAACAGTTATCACATTTCACACACACTGCTCTTAATTTTTTTATTATAATCACAAACAACACTACACCGACAACTGACCTCTCTGACTGATAAGAATATTTTTAAATACACTTAAAACGAACTAAGTAATATAAAAAAATGTGATTCTGTGTGCACATTGCCAGTGGCAGCGACCAACTGATTCGATCATTTCATTATCATCATACGCACGAATGTACCTACGTCGTCCAGGGTCGACTATGCTACCAAAAAAACCGGCCAAGTGGGAGTCGCTCGCACACGAAGGGTACCACCGTACAATATTCAACACTACATTTTTTTTTAAACACAAAAAAGTTCTTTTCTTGTTTGCGGACCCTGTTTATTGTTTACCTTTATTTTATTTTTATTATTTGTTGTCATAGCGGCCAAGTAACTACCTGTTACGGTTCAAAAGATACAGCCCTTACAGACAGACGGACAGTGGAGCCTTAGTAATAGGGTCCCGTTGACACTCTTTGACTCTTTCTTTTTCTTTCTTTCTTTGGGTACGGAATCCTAAAAAGATACTTGTCTTAAAAACACTATTCTTGATTAAAACACAAAAAAAACTCTTTAAATACAGTAGGTAAGTGTAATTATCTGTAGAAACACAATCTTGTATCTGTGTGTTGCTGTGATATTTATCTTTGTATTATATTTATATTTATGTTATGTTAGATTTATATAAATCATGATTAGAAACACTTTAACCTCGAGTTGGCCTGTAATATATACGGAGTTTCAATACAATGCGAGGCCAGCTTATTCTTGTTTTGTTATTATTGATATGCGGTCAACTGCACGACCATTGATACCTATTTCTGCCGTCAAGGAACGGTCATGTATTTAGGATAGGTCGATGTACGCCATGACGTAGGATCGGTTTTATAAAGATGGTGGTAAGGGGGCAGGACGTCTATGGAGCACAGCAGATACTCTTAGTCTGTACCTACTGAGGGCCTAGACAAGTGACAATCGCTTCCAAAGCGTTTCCTATTTCTACAACGACTTTCAACAGGATTGACATAAGCTTTTAGATAGCTTATGTCAGTCCTATACATTCTTGCCTTTTCCATCATCGTTATCGCTGATAGAATGTCATTTTGTCTAGGGCCCAGGTATTGCAGATGTGCATAAATGACGGTGACCACTAAAGGTGGGTTCTAACTTATTTGCCATGTAATGCCATAATCAGTACTACGAGTACAAGGCTACTCTATGGCTACAAGGGTCTTGTCAAGGGATTAAAATATCCCTGTAGTACTCTAGGTACGTTTGACAGAAGGACGGTTGCCATACAGAGCACCAGAAGAAATCGTCATTAACGCCGGTAGCACACGCACCGACCGCCGCCGCGCCGGTACCTCCGCGAAATCATAGCAGCGAAACCGCAGAAAAGAAAGAAATAAAGAAAAATAGGTTTATTTGTCACAGAAACACGGTAGTTCATTTTGTACTGACTCGCGTCATGTGCCGCTACGCGAATCCGATTCGAGCTGAACATGACGTGAGTCAGTACAATTGAACTACTGCGGTTTCGCTGCTATGATTTTGCGGCGGAGGTGTGCCAACTTCTTTTCGAGAAGCGGGATCCAATAAATTACATCTCCCAAGTTTAGTAACACCTTTCATATTACTTACCGCTAACTAGAAGTTGTTCTTACTGGAACACTCCAAGAATTAGTTCTACGTCGATATTTGAAGCCCACTAACAGCACTCCAACTTCCAGTTAGGTAGTTTTCTAACTCGGAAAGTATGATTCTCCCACATTTGTACGCCAATGACGTAGGATCGGTTTTATAAGGATGGTGGTAAGGGGGCAGGACGTCTATGGAGCACAGCACATACACTTAGTCAGGGCAAGACTCTAATCGATTCGCTTAAAGTAAAAATCGAATACTAATACAGATGATGCTGATGTCTACATGTGTAGGTAAACAAATCCTAATACTGGGTACAGATTGACAAATCCTAATAGTGGGTACAGATGGGTAAATCAAACATGAAATGTAACGCACGTAGAAACAAATTCGCCAAGTTATTGTGTTAGAATAGTCAGCCTATAATGTTCCCACTGCTGGGAAACAAGCCTCCTTTTTTCGAAAAAGGGTAGGCTGTTCTGTACCACGCGGGCCCAGTGTGGGTTGGTAGACATCACAATTTCTTTGGTTGGTTCAAGGAGATACTGATTTCCTCATGATGTTTTCATTCACCGTTTTGAGAGCAGTGGTGATGAAATTATTTACATAAAGTGTAGTGCCTCTCTGGGCTCGAACTCGACACGACCTATCGGAATCAGACAAACTTAGGTACAAATAGGAGGTTGTATTTTGACCTTAAAGGTATGTATCTAAAGTGTATTTTTTTTTACTTGTCCTATTTCGTAAACAAATTAACGTAACTTGAGTTTTAGATTTAGTTTTTTTTTTAGTGAAAAAAAACTGAATACTGACTTATTCGAAATATATTAATTTACTAGATTTTTTAACATAATTATGTATTTCTAACAAAAATTTCGTGACGTTACACGTGCGTTACGATTCGTAACTTTTGTTGGTTTACCAATTACAATACGCAAGGAAAAACACACTGTATCATACCCAGTTGCATGTATACTGAGCCTATTATCTAACAACTAGCTTTAGCCTATCATCAAGTGATTACTGTACTACGCTCGGACGGAACATGTATCAAAGGCAATTGACAATAACAATGCGGCTCCCAGCCATTATACAAATTCTAAACTAAGGGCGATTTCTCGCAAACATTTGATGTAATAGGGCGTAAGATAACACTGGTGGTGATTTGGCCAATTATGTAGCAAACTATTAACGCAACTATTAAAGTATCGTGTAAATTGTATATATCTATCTAGTTAGCTAAGGTTCTATCTAGTTAGCTAAGGTTCTATCTAGTTAGCTAAGGTTATATTTAGTTAGCTAAGGATCTATCTAGTTAGCTAAGGTTCTATCTAGTTAGCTAATTTTATTTATTTATTTATATCAGATCACATGATCCATACGTTGTTAGTAAAGGTCTTAATCTAATGTTAGTAAAAAACCAAACTACATACAAAAATTGCAACGGCAATAGCTAAGGTTCCATCTAGTTAGCTAAGGTTCTATCTAGTTAGCTTTGGTTCTATCTAGTTAGCTAAGCATATATTATGAGGTCCACCAACCCGCACTGGGCCCGTGGTGAATTATGGCCCACTCCCTCTCACAGAGAGGAAGCCTAAATGACCCAGCAGTGGAAACGTCAGCTGATTATGCTTTACCACTGCAGTCTAGCCGTTGCATTCTCCTTTCGCTCGCTCTTATTAACACTAGTGAGTAATAGAATCAGTTATATTTCTATGTATTTGACGTTCAAAAGTGCCTTTAATGTGCCTACTTGAAATAAATTATTTGACTTTGACTTTGACTTTAATTATTTTACTTTCCCATGAGCTAGCGCCTCATAATCTTCTAACCTCATTCTGCCTACATTAAACTTCGATAACGTGAATCTATTTAGAGTACAGCTGACTGCTCCGATTATGACACCGACTAAAGTCTGTACGGTACATTAAACAATCGGCTCTTGCGATTCCGCCTGAGAAATGTTACTTAAAATGGCGAATCTCTTAACATTGTTTTCAAGTCCTTGGTTATTCTAAATAGGCTTGTCGAATAATTTAACCGTTAAACTTCGAATTTTGTGTCGTTACTCAATTAGTTAAGGTTGTGAAGGTGAGAGGTAGCTAATTAAACCATTTGAATGAGATCTACTAAAGATCTTGATCTTAATTAATTTGTCAATTATTCTTAAGATTATATTTTAATATATTTTACCAATATAATACTGAATAAAATAATGTATTATTATTATTTCTTTTATTTTATTACTATACTAATCGTTAACATTTATAAATATTTTTATAATATAAAACGTTTTAATATTATTATTAAAAATTAAATGTATTGTCTGATGAATAGCTACATTAAGAATTGGAAAAAAGTATAGGAACGCCATTTTGTTTTCACCATAGTGTTGGGCTAAGCAAAGTTTTCAAAATAGCCTTTTGAATTCATAAATCTATGACACTGTCAACCGGCTAAAGGCCAAGAACTTGAAATTAAAACAACAGAAAAATAAGTTAACACCATCTTATTAAGTGGGTAAAGAAAATATAAATTATAGTCTAGACATATTACTAGAGAACGTTCATCACTTAGATTACGGGGACCGTCGTCAGGCGGGGAGAGGAAAATAGGAAAAAAATGAATGAGAATATTTGCATGAACTTTACTTAATCGTGGACCTATTAAACTACGAGGCTTATTTGTGACTTATAACAAACTTCTTCAACTTTTGTATAATAGCCGGCTTCTACTTTCCATTGAACTGTTTATTTATTGAAAACATCTTGTCAACGCATTTTGAATATGAGGATATTTTTTTCCGCTGTACAAAAAAGGTAGATTTAACAATAAAAAACTCTTTTTTACAGTTTTCCTAACCACAAAACCTCAACCTGTAATTGTCTTACTGAGTGCTTATACATCTTCAACCCCAGTAAATGTTACAAAAAATCGTTAAACATTTAAACCAAATTTCGTCCAGATCGGTTGTAAAATACGACCTGTACGAGTACGTACAAACTGACAAACTCGCAAATTTTGGCAGACTTGATGCAGAGACGCTTCACTCGCTACGCTCACTCGGTCAATTATGTCATTACTATTTACTATTATAGAGGAAGCCCAGTTTGAAGTGCATTATTTTCTTAGACTCAGTGGTATAAATTCTTACCAAAGGGTATCGTGCTACCGAGTAATACTTTGCTTTGTAGGCAGCAGGCTGGGCAGGCTGTTTAATAAATTCTTTGAAACTAAAAACTTAACACTAAAACACGTTAACACAGAAAAATAAACTGGTAATTAGCTGCGTAAAGAAGGTATATATAAAGTAGACGCAGCGTGTCTGGGCGCATATTGCGTAAATCTTGTAATTTTTTCACCCCATTGGGCGCCCTTCATTATCATCGTACTTAATAATTCGCTGCCCGGGCCCTTTAGTAAAGGTGCATTTACACTTTACTAGAAATCGCAGTCTTCGACAGAAAAATACACAAATGTTTTCGGGTCAGCATTGCTATTCTGTAACCATCTCATCGTGAAAACGTAGGTGAAGTGAGCGTGGAGTGAGCTGTCATTGTCATCAATATCTACTGATTCTAAGGCAGTGACAGTTCACTTCAAGCTCACTACGAATGCAATGCAGGCATGTTGATCTATACAGTAGCGATGAGGCACACCTACATGACGTTCTTAGAAGATACACATTTTTTTTAATAACAGTTTATTTATTTATACAAACTCGCATACAAATACCATTCATGCATTGCGCATTCTGTACCAGAGATAAGATGACAGGTGCTCTGTGTGAGAGGAACATAATATTTACACACATATTTCACTACTTATGTTACAAGCTCATTTCAGACTACGCTATAATATAAAAGCATATAGCATATAGTTCAGATAGCACAACAATGTCGCTCGCCATACATTTATTTAGAACACGTTCATACTTTGCTATACTATACGATTGGAAATGTATGACGAGCGATATTTTTGTGCTATGAATTATTTATTTATTCATTTTATTTTAAGGCAGCAAGTCCCAATATACAAATTATTACGAACTAATTAAAATTAAAATTACAATTAAAATAAATACATGTAGGATGTTAATTAGGGACGCATCCTAATTTTAAGAAATAATAATAAGTAGATAGATGAATGCAGCGATGAGTGAATGAGAGAGTATGTGTGAGAGAGAGAGATAGAGGGAGTGAGTTAAGATGGTGAAGGGGTGATGAAGATGTTTAAGATGTAAGAAGTTTAATAATTAAAAGAAGTCATAACTCAAGTAAAGTCTTTATTTTCGGTCTTCCTCAATACCCTACATACATTTCATTACCATTCCTTCATTCATTGACATTCAAATAAAATAAGTAGGTATATTACAATTCATTGGGTCATCCATACATTAAAATTCAAAATTGGTTAAAATTAAATTATATGTTATAAATTATAGCGTACCTAGTCTGAAATGAGCTTAAGACCCATGTAATAGGGGGCGAGTCTATGCCAGCGAACGGGCACAAATCCAGACTCCGGGCTGCTAATGAGAAATTTTACCTTACCAACCAAACTAGGAGTCGAGAAAAAAAAACCGACCCTCAGGTTGCCCAACGATTTTGCAACGACAATCTGTGCAAAGTGTAAAAGTTCCTCTAAACAAGCTTTTTGGAGAGCTACCTATTAATATTCTTTGCTAGTCCTTACTACAGAATAAATTATGTTTTTCACGAGAACGGGTAACAAACCAAGTTTATCCAGCTAAATGTACTTAAGTAACTTGGTAATAACTTAGTCTTGAAACTTCAGCATCTTCGGTCGGATCACTGACTTGATAAAATAATATTTTTCGTTTATTATTAAAAGTAATGAACGCTGTGTTGAGTAGTAGTAGTGTTGAGAGCCTTGCGAGAAAAAAAATATTATGTAGGTACTGCTAGTTTAAATTTAAGTGGCAGTGGGCAGGCCATATTGCTCGCAGAACAGATGGCCGATGGGGCCGAAAGGTTTTGGAGTGGCGACCGCGTACCGGAAGACGTAGCGTTGGAAGGTCGACAAGGTGGACCGATGACCTGGTGAAGGCCGCGGGAATGGACTGATTGCGAGAAGCACAGAACCGGTCGAAGTGGCGGTGCTTGGAGAAGGCCTATGACCAGCAGTGGACGTCTTTCGGCTGAAATGATGATGATGATGATAGATAGATAGATAGATAGATTTCAACGAATCACTGCAGCTGCACTGCTCCCTCTTCTTTTATAAGATCGATAGCCCTCGTCTTGGAAATTATTTTGAACCCAAACATTTCGTCTTGAGCTCCTTCGAGATTTGGGGCGGTATCAGAGTAAATAAATCAGCTGACAATACATTTTCCCGTGAACTTTGGTATGAGATAGATTTCACGGACATTTTATCTTTCCGCTCCTGTGGATTTCACTACGAAACAATTCTGTTGTTTATGATTTTTATTATGTTAGAAGGATCTCTAGTAGACTCTAATTATCAAAGTTTTACGCTTTTTACATAACGTCGTAAAACGTAAACGAGATTTATTTATTTATATAGAGGCTTACCAAGTAAACACATACACAGCATTAACCCACAGTTTTGTCTTGATAGATCTTGCATGTATTTAAATTATAGGAAAGCACGGCACCACAGAATTACAATCCGGCACTATCAATTAACGTTCTAATACATCATATTAAAAAAAACATCACAATAACATGTTTTTTTTTAAATAATTCGTTATAGCATATAAATACTGTTTTTTTGTAACACTAAATTATAATAATAAAGATATTTTACTTAAATATACTTAAGTAATTTACCGCACATCACAGCACATCAAGATTGCAACTGATTGACGATAATAAGTTCTTTTTATTATTATTAATCGAATAAAAAGGGAATTCACAAACATAAAATCACAAAGAAAACCGCCATTCAAATCGATAGCTGTCTTCAAACCAAGATTTTTTTTTTATAAGGATTATAAGGCATAAGACCGGGTAACAACTTGTGTCAAGTTTCTGACTCTTGTTCTTTTTAAAAGTAACAAAAGCAGCCGTCATCGTTTCGCACGATCGAGCGGTCAGAGTCAACGTGTTCTCGGTGTTCTCGACCGGCGTCCGTCCGTCCATATTAATGGACAGCCAACCGCGGAAACGCCAACCGCAGGATAATCGACTTTGTAATTACATGGATCGCGTTACATAACACTTTTTTGTTTTGAAATATTATCAGAAGTGTGTATGAAGATTTTGGTAGAGGTAAATAATTATCGAAAATATTTCTGTTGGCATAAATTAATTTTTCATCTCGGCTAATGTAAAGAAACGACCACATGTTGCTAATATTAGTATTTATATTGCTCGGTCCCCCTTATATTTACTCTCATCATAAAATTACTAAAGACTATTTTCATTTTCTTTTTTATTTGTAAATGAATTGCTATATTATGAATAGATGGCTCTCATTCTAGCAGAAATACCGAAATTATTGTTTTGTTATGGGAGGGTTTAGGTTGATTAAAATAAAAAACATCAGTCTATCTCTTCTTATAAGAAGCTAAACTTATTCTAAAAAGAGTAAAATAATACGTTAACGTATAAGTTAACGTTTTTACCCAACAGTAACATTATTTCATGACAGTATCCAATAGTACTATCGACTAAACACAGTTTAGATTAGCCGTTGCACTCGTCGCCATCTGGATCAACTCTGCGGTCACACATTCGACATACTGGGTTCTCTAGTCAGGTCGCGTTATAAACGGCAGTCAACCGCTTAACCACCATCCAGAATGTAATTATACGCAACGGATTACTTCACAATCTAATTACTTAGCAGCTGTTTTCCATACCCGAGAGGATTACAATACAAGTTTTTCTTAATATCTCTTGGGAATCATCGCATTTCCGAATACAAAAGAATGCTAATTTCCATGTCCATCAATTATTAGATTTATCGTTTATAATAAATTTTAATTCAGAACTAAGTACTTTATTGTTGTGTTTTGATTTCCGTGTGAACTATTTAGAGCTGTAAAACTATTTTCTTTAAACTATTTCCTCCCGTGTTTTAAATAAATTTCATTAAGTTAAGAGAGTATTAACAACTCTATATACTTCCAAGTCGATTGAGAGCGTCCGGTCTGCACCAAGTACAAAGGGCAACTGATAGAAATCCGACGGCAGACGAAACACGAAGTTTTCCGAGGGACATTAAGAAAAAAGTTGTACTGTACACGAATTTTGGTTAGTGTGTGCTTAAGCTAAATTGTTAATTGTTAGCTGTAAAAATAAGGTAATTGTTAAGGTTTAACACTTTGGATGCGAGCGATTGTATTGTTATTTAAAGAGGTGAGATTACAGCTGTAAGTAGGTGCATTGAGGCTGTGTGTAGACTGACTATATCGCTCTTTGTAATATAACAGTCATCATCATCTGCCTAGCCTCTTTCCAACTATGTTGGGATCGGCTTCCAGTCTAACCGGATGCAGCTGAATACCAGTATGTACATGGAGCGACTGCTTATCTGACCTCCACAATCCACAACTAGGAAACACGATACCCCATGGCAAGACTGGTTGTTAGATTTTCGGGCTTCTGACGACCCGCAACGACTGACTGAAATATAACAGTCTTATAGTCAAAATAATTTATACCAGGTGTAATTGTCATAACTGAAAACTAGGGGTAATTGTATTTATCATAACATAACATTACATTATCAGCCTATAATGTTCCCACTGCTGGGACACAGGCCTCCTCTCTATGAGAGGGAGTGGGCCGTAATCCACCACGCGGGCCCAGTGCGGATTGGTAGATGTCACATGTCTTCGAATTTATGGAGTATCGGACTAAACCGGAAATCACGAAAGATAAAATATCAGATATTATAATTTACATTCGACAAAACAAAACGACACAACAAATATACTCGACAAAATAATTTTATGTTTGATTCCTCGTCTTAACGCTAAACATATTTTGTTAGAGATTGACTTAAATGTATTTTCTACAGCAGAAATATTAGATCACACTTTCATATCATTTATCAATTGGGATGTTAGCGAAATGTGTAAACATTTATCTCCAAGATAAAATTTACATAATTTAAAAGCTAACAGTCTTCAAATAATTATGGTATGTAAAAGTATATAAGAAAGGAAGGGAACGAATCATAGGGCATCAAAATATTCGCCTGCATCATTGTCACATAGAGGCAATCCTGAAAATAAATTGCATAAAATATATAAACGGAATGAAACTAATAACTCCATTGCAAAATTATACTTAGACCAATGTTTGGAAGCATGTAAGTCCTTGCTAGGGTTTATTAATATTTCAGGTTTCAGATTAATGAGGGTCTTAATTAAAATCTGTACCTAAAACTATCATGTATGTAGGATTTTAATTAGAGAACAGTTTTAGTTACTAACAAAACCACCCGGTCTATTCTGTAGAAATATCACAGTGAAAACTTATGTGAAATGAGCTTGAAGTGAACTTTTTCATTTGATGTTTGAGATTCAGACACTATTGGCAGCTCACTTCACCTAAGTTTTCACAGTGACATTTTTACAGAATAGATCTGCTTTTGTTTTACTAACACCCGGTTACGAATATATATTTTTTTTCATTTTTTTTTTTGTATTTTGTTTCACAAACTGTAAAACAAAAACAATAAATATTATTATTCTTTATTTTTTCTTTCTTTTATTTGAGAACTTGTCAGACTCTAGTTTAGCATTACCTTAGGGGGATAATATGCTCATGTAGTCCGCGAAATTCTTTCTTACGTTTTTTGCAATTTCCAGATCTGTATCAGGTTGTATGCTGATATAAATATAATCCGCGGCAGTATCAAATGTATTTATAGAATTATAAACATAAAAATCATCTGAACAGTAGATATTTATTTGTTAAGGTAAAATATTATTCATTTAAATTGGGTAACTTATTATACTACTTAAATTAACTAAATAACTAAAACTCATCATCTGCCTAGCCTTTTCCCAACTATGTTGGGGTCGGCTTTCAGTCTAACCGGATGCAGCTGAATACCAGTATTAAATAAAATAACTAAAACTAAAAGGACTAACTAAACTAATAAATATAAAAACATTGCGCACTAAACCTTAGAAAATTTTCCTTAATAAAGAAGTTGCCAAAACTCTTTATGTCTTCTTCAAATTAAAATATAGATACAATATTGAACCTAATAAATTCAGGGATTTTGTCGAAGCAAAATATTAAGTAATAAAAAGTTGTGATGTTTGCAGATAAACTACAAAACTGTTTTTCTTGAATCTTATGAATTTCAGATTGAATTACAAATAACAAAATAGAAGTAATAAATAATATTGCAGATCATAAAATTATGTTAGCATTTCCAAGAAAAAGCAATACATATCAGGATTAACGATTTATTGGGAATTATTGTGATACAGACTATTTCTTTTACGGCAGTGTAGTAGTCCAATGGCTAAGACATTGACAGCCTATTGCCATTAACCAGGCACAAATCCAGATTCTCACTCCCTAATTGCTTTTATTGATTGCTTCATAAAAGATTGACATGAACAGATGCGAGAAATCAATGAAATGCCGCGTATCTAGGTACTGAAAAAAATTAAGTCAGTACACTGTTTTTTTTTTTTTTTCATAATATTTTCAATAAAAAAAATAAAAAATCTAAGTAAAACAACATCATCATCATAACATCACGCCTGTAATCCCCGAAGGGTTAGGCAGAGGTGTACCTCACATTTCGCCAGTTATACGGGCGACGTATTGCCATCAATCGGGCACAAATCCAAACTCCGGGCTGCTACTGAGAAATTCCAGATTAAAAAATCTAATTACACTTTGCTCAACCGGGAAATTAACCCAGGACCTCATGCTCAGTAGTACCACTTGCGATCACTAGACCAACGAGAAGATTCTTCTGTTAAGTACCTAGCCAGCATTTAAATAAAGTAACTCCATACAATCGCACATTACTCGCAGAACGGATTACCGATGGGGCCGAAAGGTTCTGGAGTGGTGACCGCGTACCGGAAGACGTAGCGTTGGAAGGTCGACAAGGTGGACCGATGACCTGGTGAAAGCCGCGGGAATGGGAAATGAAATGAAATTGTTTATTTTGTAAATAGGATATTGGAATCATTTACACGTCATATTAAAAAGTTGTAAAAATAAGCTAGATGAGGTCGGCGTTTCCTATCTGACTACTCTGAGAAGAAAGGCCGAAACAAACTCAGAGGTCACCGTCTCCTTTAAAGTCCAGACATAATCTTGGTCAGGCCATATGATCGCGCTGGATGCGACAAGCACAGAACTGGTCGAAGTGGCGGTGCTTGGGGGAGGCCTATGGCTAGCAGCGGACGTCTTTCGAATGAAATGATGATGATGATGATACAATCGCAACAAGTAAAGCGTGTTACACCGTTACTGAGCTTTAGTAATAATCGAATGAGCAAAAAAAATAACTCATGTCGTAACGATACTCCAGAAGTTTTACTACACACTGCTGACTACTTAGGTAAATTCAAAGAAAATAATTTATTTTCTATGTTGTCCCACTGCGGGCCAAAGGCCTCCCTTTCTCCTTTCCACTCCTCTCCGTCTTGAGCTCTGTAAGCGTCAAGTTCCTCCCATCATCTTCTCTAAAGAAAATATTCTTATTAACATCACTTAAAATCGCAGTAAGGCCTATCGACCATGATGCTACTCAAAACGTGTTTTAAACTCAAATCATTTTTATTAAGAATTGATAAATGATTTTACTAGTGGTATTTTACTTGTGTCCATGGAGTTTCCCGATTTACTAGTGGTATTTTACTTGTGTCCATGGAGTTTCCCGATTTACTTGTGGTATTTTACTTGTGTCCATGGAGTTTCACGATTTACTTGTGGTATTTTACTTGTGTCCATGGAGTTTCCCGATTTACTTGTGGTATTATACTTGTGTTCATGAAGTTTCCCTATTTATTCCATGGATACCTACTACGCTTTGAAATGGGCAACTAGCTTCATTTTTCTGACTGACCGACTCCTTGAAAATTCAAAAGCGCCTGTAATTGGTTCAGTTTTTACAACATTCCCGTAAAGCGTTCATAAAAATTCTTCTTAAACTACAGTTTATGCCCGAAATAAGTTGTAAAAATAATCCGCAAATCTTCTCAAGTATCCATATTGGATATAAAAGAATATTTATCCAGACCGAACCCATCAATCACCGTCTAAAAACATATAAAAATAAAAACATAACGACAGCGCTGTCATCGGTTTGATATGTAATTCAATTTGGACGCGAACCAAAATTGTTTTGTTTTCAATATAAAATAGTTGAACGATTGAAATCGTGTTATTATTCCGTTTTTGTTTTGTTTGGAAAGGGTAGTACTTTTGTTACTTTTGGAGTGATGCATGACCAGTGTCTGTGGGCTGCAGATAAACTTTCAAAAGCTATTGATTCGACATTTTTTTTCTATTTAGTAAATAAAATAATAAAGTAAACAAAACGATAACTTATACCTAAGTTAGAAAAGTTATTATCTTTTTGGAAATAAGACTGTTGTTCGAAATGTATCTTCGAACAACATCACCTAATAAAGGAGAATCGTACCTCCCCGAGCAAGCAATTTAGCAAAGTTCTTCGTTTTTTTTATCAAAGTTTATTGTCCCACTGCTGGGCAGGTATAACTTGTTCCCCATAACTTTCTACTGATCCTTGAGTTGCCTTGCCCAGCCAATCTCCCGTAAATGGATCTAAGTCATCACGCGAGCGTTTCTTTTATGATTGCATAATTGAGTAAGTGAATATTTTGAGAAAAGTGCAATAGAAAAAAAAAACTTACAATAGATGTGTCTCCTGGCACCCGTTCGTTAACTCAGATATCAAACCAAACCGTAGTATGAAAAACTTCTAAAAATACCGCAGAAATAATACATTACAAAAGTTGCAGAAATAGGTATGTTTTTCCAGAAATAAACTGTTCTGCCTGTCATTGATTGAAACATTTTCTGACACTACTAGTTTATTGGTTTATTTCTGTCCTCTGAAACTGACACTGACTTGTGGCTTATTATTAATACACGTTTTATCTATCTTATCTATCTATCTAGAAGTCATTATTAGGTATATATAATTAAGATGTAACCACATTGTATCGCATTAAAAGTGACAACATTATTTTTTATAAACCAATAAATTAAAGTAATAAATAGAATTCTATAAACCTATTGTATTTAGATTTTTGTATAAATATCACAGCAGTCAGAGAACGTCCGTTCACCGCGAACGTAAATAAAAAAAGTCGCCCTTTTTTCTGTCACAGCGTTCGACTCTCCGGTCTCCGTATCAGTGTGTAATCTTTTAAGTAATTTTCCACTTGATCAGTCCACCGACTTTTTTTTTTCTCCCTTTTTCTGTTTCCCTATCCCAAGTCAAGTGTAAACTTATTGGCTTGCTAAGAATTTTAATAAAAGTTAGATACATCAAGTTAGTAAGACTAAGTGGCTCTTTACCTCAGCCGATACTGAAGTGGGGGATCGCAATGGCACTTGATTTAAATACAGCCCTATTACGTGATCTGAATGCTAAAGATTTTCTTGTTTCTTTGTTTTTTGTTTATTGCCTTCGAGATCTAAAGTAATTAAATCAGCAACTGCTTGAGATTAGAATAATGATTCAAGTGTTTTTGAATTTCTTTGAAAGTTATTTGAGTTTTGTTCGATTCTATTTTATTGGCAACGAGCCAATTATTTATTATTATTCTTCTGTTCATTGCTGTTATTTCTAAATTATTTTTAGTAAGAATAATACCAATGTAGATTAATATTAATTTTTGTAAATTTTCAGAATTCTTTATATACCTACCAACCAGCATTTTGTTCTCATCATATTTCCAACAAAATATAACCATAAATAAACAAACAAATTATACATAAATAAATAAACCAAAATCCCCGTTTCAATAAGAAAGCGTTGGTTATTCATTGGAATATTCAATTGGGAGAATGTTCGAAGTAAAAGTCTGTTATTATCAGCCGTTTTCAATTACAACCCTCTCAGAAACTTCGTTATTTAGACCTTTATAAGGCTGTTACTCGTAATGGGCGAAGCGGGAAAGATTGATATGGTTCACTGGTGGATAATTTGTTCTTAATTTTATTTGTTACTAGCTTCCGCACGCGGCTTCGTCTGCGCGGTATGTCGATAAAAAGTAGCCTATGTCCTTCCCCAGGATACCATCTATCTCCTAGCCAAATTTTATCGAAATCCGTTCAGTGGTTTAGGCGTGAAAAGGTAACATACAGACAGACAGACCGACATACAGACAGAGTTACTTTCGAATTTATAATATTAGTATGGAAGTATGGATTGAATTTTTGATCAATTTTTTTTTATCAATTGTGACCCGTAACTATTTCTATTAATATAGAAAAGCAATGTTTTTCTGTCACTTTTTCTTTGTCCTATTTAAGCTAAAATGTAGGTAAAAACAAATGTAATTATGTGTGTGTGTGTATTGTGTGTGTTTAATGTGTGTGTATGTGTGTGGTAATGTAAGTACAAAAGGCTATCAAGAATTTAAACGTTGTACCTGAGAAGCACTTCCAGGCGTAACATTTTCAATTGAAAAAACCGGTCGCAAAGCAAAGCATAGTCTGTTTACGAAAACGTTTTTCTAATGAATCCTCTAAATCCATCGAAAGCTGGTATGATATATTTCTTCTACCATCAATAACAACATCATTCCGCCATCTGCTTATAACTTCAGCGTAATAACTCGAATCTCTCTCAGTTGTTGAACAATGTTTAGGTTTGAACACAGTTGATCCGGCCGGAATAATCCTTTCCGACCGTGATGTACTCCAATCTAATTGAAATATAAAGTATCTTTCGACGATATTGAGGGTATATTTATCTCTATTGTACTCTAGATTTCGGAAAAAAGTAATAGAAAACCAATTGTTTGAAAGGTTTCGTAAAAGGGGGACATTAATAAATTATTATTGCTGTCGTTCTTATTAAACGGTCACGGAATGCGAAAAAACAATATGGAGAGGTGCCGCACTATTTATTGCGCACTGCAATCATACGATTTCCTGGGCGTGGTGATTTATGGCAATACTCGATACTTTTGACAGTAACGAGTTAACTAGCTTAGAGATCGAAATTGATGAGAGGTAAATTTTGGCTTTTACCTATATGTACCGAAAATTCACAAATAAGATAAACTAGCTTCCGCCTACGGCTGCGCCCGCGTTGTATGTCGATAATAGTAGCCTATGTCTTTCCCCAGTATGCCATCTATCTCCTTGTTAAATTTTGTCGAAATTCGTTCAGTGGTTTAGGCGTGAAAAGGTAACATACAGACAGACAGAGTTACTTTCGAATTTATGATATTAGTATGGAGTATGAATTCGAGAAACAGACAACTCTTTCAATGAAATTATGAATCAACGAATTTCGATGCCCGCGCTCTTGATCTAGATGGACCGATGATTTGAAGAAGGCAACCAAAGCAGATTGGATGTGAAAACCAGGGCTGTTATTACTTAACCACGAGCTCCTCTTTAGCCTTGAGTTCCGCCTTAGCCACGAGCTCCTCCTGCGATAGATAGAGATATTAATTGAATTTATAAGCAACAAACGAGTAGGTGACATACATGAGTGTTTATTATGCCTCGGGTATTCATTACCAGTAAACCAAAAGAAATCATTACCTTCAGTTCAGTTAGCTTTTGAAAGCCTGTAAGAAACTAATAATATAACCCAGGAATTCCTCGATTTCAGGATAGTAAAATTAAACTAAAAAGTCACCGACCTAATAGGTTAATGTTTCACTGTTAACTTGGCGCTGTTTCAAGTTAACGCTACAACGTTAACCAGTACAATTAACTGGAAAGCTTACTGAATACGTATAGTTTTCGCAAATCTTGGATTGGGTTGGACACTCCTGAGTTTTGTTTTTCTTTTTCGTTCTTTTAATCTTTGTGTCTCTTTACGAAAGCGATTCTAAATCACGCATTTAAGTTGCATTGCTTTTTAGGGTTCCGTACGGAAGACTCCGCTGTCCGTCCGTCTGTCACCAGGCTGTATTTCATGAACCGTGATAGTTAGACAGTTGCAATTTTCACAGATGATGTATTTCTGTTTCCGCTATAACAACAAATACTAAGCAACTGAATAAAACAAATATTTAAGGGGGCTCCCATATAACAAACGTGATTTAACGTTTTTATAGATAATGGTACAGGTACACCCTTCGTGCGCGAGTCTGACTCGCACCTGGTCGGTTTTTTATGAATTTGAGTCATGCGTGACTCTCTTGTTGAAGGTGACTGTAAATCACGCATTTTTGTTGAATGGCTTCTTACATGGATTCAAGTCTTCATTCTTTTGTGGAATGATTATTTATTTATTTATTTAGGATCTCCAACAAAGGCTGTACACAGATCATGTGAAATAGACTGCACTTAAAAAGTATCACGTAGGTGAACTCCTTCACTTACAGGAGACCACAGCATGCATAATTGAATTTACATCTAAGCTAACAAAGGACCATGGGGGATTTTGTATGGACTCCGTCCCCACCCTCCAACAGTCATAGGATACGGGTCAATATGTTTTTAGGGATCCCGAGAAAGACTTACTGTCTTGCTCCATTGCAAAATCAATGGGGTTTTTTTGTAATAACAAAAAACTTTTCTGTTAGCTAACCTAACCTAAGCTATAATTGCCTATCCTTGCCAAACATAACCTAACCTCACCTAACCTAACAGTTATAATTTGATCTTGGATTTTGAAGGTCAAATGGAACTCCTCAATGATGAACAGCATTTGTGTATTCTTGTGATTGGATAATTGTACAAAAAACTTTAAAAAAAACGGCTAACCTAACCTATTTTTTTTTAAATCCTCTTGGATGACCTCTGCCCTGGGGCGGGCGGAGGGGTCTGTCAGACTCTTACTGACTAAAAACCACCCCAGTGTTCCAGCTCACACCTTCGCCGGGGGTCACGTGAACGTAAAAATCTTCCGCAACCCCAGACTGGCCCGCCATTGCGGGACTCCTCGGGTCAGGGGCCCCCCCGTGACCCGAGGAGTGAGGTGTTTGACTCCCCCCGTGACGTCTAAGAGGGGCGCGCGTGGAACACTACGCACCGCCACCTCGGGTCCTGATGTATAGGGGGCGACGGACTTCCCCGAGTCCGTCGTCCCTAGACCCATTTAGGGGGGCTGGAAGAGGGCGTTTACCGCCCTCCGCCGACGCCCGGTGCGCCTGCTGCGGGCCGGGTGAGTGGAAGAGATCTCCCTCTCCCTTTCCGCAGCCACCTTCTGCGAAACGACTGTCTCACGGAAGGAAACCACCGCGTCTCAGGACTCCTCGCTGCCGACCATCGCCTCGACTACGGCCGGCAGCGACAAGTCACTGCCTTCTTCTGAGATGAGGGCACGGCGCGGCCCTCCTAAGCGGGACACTCTGCCAGCGTAGGCCGCGCCGTGTCCTCCTGGCATTCAACGTAGTGGTGACACCGGACGTCCGGCTCCCTGTTTATGCGACACAGGTACTTCCCGAAGCAACCATGCCCCGAGAGCACCTGCGTGACCCGAAACGACAGGGAGCCGTGCCTCCTCCCGAGCCAGCGCTCGAGCACCGGCCGGATTGCCTCGATGATGTCGAGGCCGGCGCTGGAGCGTGAAAGCCTGTCCCGCCATTCCGCCATCAGGACCTCGCGAAGCTGAGACCGATGCAGCTCTATGTGCCGCTGCATCGGTTGCTCGCCCCGCGCCCTCGCTTCCTTGCGCCACCGATACAATGACGCGAGTACTTTCATCGTGCGATAACCCCTGATGACTCTGACGGCCATCGCTCTCTGCGGCTTGCGCAGGACTGCGATACTACCGGCCGTCAGGTCAGCCGCCCAGATCGGGGCCCCGTAAAGGGCCATCGATCGCACGATTCCCACGTAGAGCCGCGTTGACAGCGCACAGAAGCTAACCTAACCTAACCTAAACTTTTCGGTTAGCTAACCTAACCTAACCTAAACTTTTCGGTTAGCTAACCTAACCTAAGCTATAATTACCCATCCTTACCAAACATAACCTAACCGAACCTAACTTTAAAAAAAGGTATCAGAGAAAAAAAAAATGGTCCCTGATAAAAAGAAAGGTTGTCATGAATGAGAACCATATTACGGTCGCTATATTCTATGCCTCTTAAGTGCAAACTAAGAAAATATTATAAATGTAAAATAATGCTAATATTGAATAAAAAAAGTAATACCCCACATTTTTGAAAAATGTCGCCATAGTAAAAAATTATCGAACCCACCAGACGCTTCGAATGACACTAGTCTCAAGCGTGTTGGTGGGTGGGGACGTTTCTTCCCATGGTCCTTTATAATACCATTGAAATATATTGAAAAAGTTTAAGAGAATCAAATTAAGAACACATTAAAGATATTAAATAAATGAAATAGAAAAATAACATTCACAATAAGATATCATTTTTTTTTAGATTTAGATTTAATAGACATGGTCTCGACCACGTTTATAAGGCCTGATTGTCCTTATATACCGTGTATTTAAAAATAGTATTTTTATTATTTGATTCTGGCCACAATTTATCCCCTTTTCTGAGCTATACAGTAAGAATTGACGACCCATTTTCTGATAAGTTTTAGATGTGTTTTTTAAGACTTTTTGGGTCGAGTTATCTAAATCTTGAAAAACACCAACATTTATTTATTTTCAAAGATCGAGAAAAATTGCCACCAAACCTTTACAAACCGAGATGTTATAAACAAACTTTTAAGATAATTTAGCCAATTCTCTCAGAAGTCCTAAGAATGGTCTGTCTACCGAAAACTAAGCTAATGGATGTTATAAATTCTTTGAAAGACCCGACGAGTAAATCTATTTGTTAAAACCGATTGGGTGTCACTTTGAATTAATTAGTTTTATTATGAACTGACAACCCTCTGACAGATTTAATAAAGGGTCTCCAAATGTCTCGAAAAACTTTTTGAAAATTATATTAATTGTTTAATATCGTCGTTGTAGAAATAAGATGTAGAAACAAAATATTCTGGAAAACAAAATAGGCAAACCGTTCGTGAAATGTTGCATAATGTTTTTATAAGGAAATTCACAGTTACTGAGTTACACTGGGCTCCGAAGTAGTGTTTCGTAGCCCAGTGTAGCTCAGTAACTAACGCTAAGCTACGCCGCGGTACGCCGTGCTACGCCAAGCTACACCAAGCTACGATGAGCTACACCGAGCTACACTGAGCTACGACGAGCTACACTGAGCTACGACGAGCTACGCTGGGCTACGAATAACTACGCTAAGCTACGCCGTGCTATGCCGACCTACATTGAGCTACGACGAGCTACACTGAGCCATGGGGTCTCAACTCGAACAAATTTAATTAGTGTTGAAAAAAAATCATAGATGGCAGCATAAGTAACAATTTATGAAATTAACAATCACTAAAAAGCGATAAACGACACATTTTGGCTGAGGTAATATTAGTAAAAATCAAAAGATCTTTGTTTAATGCTGATTTATGTATTTACACTCATAAATCTCGTATTTTCAACAAAAAACTTAAATTAAGCCGTTTACTTCAATTCGAACCCTTAGAATGATAAAGTAGCTATCTTTTAATCATTTTGTCGAGAGCTCTTTGCAATAGATGGTGTTTTACTCAAGTGATGACAGGGTCACTTTAAAATGTCGTTTCATTACGGAAAATCAAACAACTTTTTTTTTTTTAATCTTGTACTTTACCTAGGAATATAAAAATTGAACACCTAGGAAGAAAAAACGTAAAAAAGGAAGAAAAACATGTAGGAGTCTTGCGTATTATCTAGGCAAGACTCCTAGATGGCGTTGTAAAACTACAGTCTCTGGCAATTAGTGAGTCGCAGATGCTGCCATCTGTTAAAAAAATGGAGGATGAAAAATAACCAGCTCAATTGCCAGACTTAGGGTGGTGTCATTTCTTTGTATGGGATTGGGTATCTGTACGTAGTATTATAATATCTGTGACTGAGCTACGACGAGCTACGGTGGGCTACGAATAACTACGCTAAGCTACGCCGTGCTACGCCGACCTACATTGAGCTACGACGAGCTACACTGAGCTACGACGAGCTACGAATAACTACGCTAAGCTACACCGTGCTACGCCGACCTACACTGAGCTACGACGAGCTACACTGGGCTACGAAGCACTACGCTAAGCTACGCTGTGCTATACCGCGCTACGCCAAGCTTCACCGAGCTACGATGAGCTACATCGAGCTACACCGAGCTACGACGAGCTACACCGAGCTACGGCAATCTACGCTGGGCTACGACAAGCTACGCTGGGCTACACAGCACTATGCTACGTCGAGGGAGTTGATATAAAATTCTCTAGTAATCTCACACTGAATTATATTACAATATTTCAACATAACAAATAACTTCCTAAGGCTATTAAATACATCAACAGTTTCCTCATCTGGTTTATCTCAAAACATGCTCATATAATAGAAAGTTAACACTGTCATGTACTAAAAAAACTTTTACTTATATATATTTCAGGAGGTGTGGAGTTGTTTGTTTACACTTCATACGCCCCCTGGAGTATCTCAACTGAAATTTATTGGGTATAACTTATTTGATCACCTTCTTCTTAGGGATTTTTCTGTATGAAAATATTAGACACAATTGATTTACGTTTATTCTTCTACATTAGGTTTTGTGGAAGTGTTAGCGATTTACTATTGGGTAGGAAAATGTAAATATGTAATGGTTGTGAATGAGTTCAGTGGTGTGATTTATTTAAGTAAATTATGTATGACATATTCAGTTACATTGCTTTCTGGCAAAGAATAAATCAAACTTTTTCCCTGGCATATTCTACATCTCTGCATAATGGGTTTTTCCATTAGAAATTTCTCAGTATCAGCTCAGAGTCTGGATTTGTGCCATGCAGCGGATGAACGATAAAAGGTTATGTAAAAGAGCGTGTAATGACACGTCTGATTGTAGAATTTAGTTGTAAATGTTGTCGCTCGTCACAGTTCTAACCTAACCTAAACCACCCGTTTAGGTTAGGTTAGAACTGTGACGAGCGGTCGCGATGCAGGGTGGTGGTGGTTACCTTAATTACTGCGACCGATTTGGCATTAAATAGCGACACAAGACGCTTAACGTGACTGCCAATAAGCCATTCTGCACTACGTCTAAACGTGGGTAGATGTTTTGTTAAACGTAACGATGTTTTGTAAAACAGCTAGCAGTTATGTAAAACAGCTAGCGGTTATGTAAAACAGCGGATTCAAAAATCGATCTGCGACATAATGTAGTTCCTACAAAATGGAAATCAAATAGTGTAACATGCTGTTACCATTATTGTCGTCCCCACAATTTGTGCAGAGTTCATCAACACTACATTTATGCGGCATCGTTTAAAGGATGACATGTAAGAGGATTTATATTTTAATTACCACGGAATTTGGTGGTCTTCTGTCAGTTTCCCTTGTTGCTCGTTAAATTGGCAACGAGTTGACGGGTACTTACATTTAATTCAGGAAATGACTTTAGAGAAAATATTGCGATTTTTAAAGTGGTTGCAACGTGCTTCAGTCGTTATTATTGCAGCAAAGAAAAAATCACGTTTTTGGAAAGTAGGTAATCATCTATTCTCGAAATCTCATTATCTAAAGCATAGGTACTCTTACTAATAATATAACGACGTGTCTTTATATTATTACTTACCTATATAATTAATGACGTTTACAAAATATTGTAAAACATTATAAAAGAGTAACGGTGGAGTTTCTTGCCCATTCTTCTCCATACAAACCTACCTTTTCAATGGCGCGACTGAACCAATACTTATTTATAGTGACTTTTGACGTTCAAAAGTGCCTTTTATGTGCCTATTTGAAATAAATTATTTGACGTTGACTTTTACCAGGATTATGAATGAAATGAAAGGCTTGTATACCTAATTAAACGCGTAATTATTTAAATGAAGTCAAAATAATCTATCTAAGTATAACATTTTACGTGTTGACGCGATCTGTCAGCTCTTCAAACTAAGTATCTATTATTTTCTTATCACATTACGAAATAGTGTTTGTTTGATAAAATAATGCCATCAACTTTTAAAATATTCATGAAAATATTAGCTTACTTGGGTTTATCATGCAACCATGATAAATCCAAGTAAGCTAAATGCTCTATAGCGCCTTACATTTAGGGCCTTTGTAATAATATTCAATACTAGCGCTGTGCTCCGCGGTTTCACCCGCATTAGTTTGGATCCCGTGGGAATATCGGGATAAAAAGTATTCTATATCCTATTCCGGGTCATGGTCTACCCATTTGTCAAATTTCATTCAAATCCGTTCAGCCGTTTCAGCGTGAAAGCGTAACAAACAAACTATTTCGCATTTATAATATTACTAGCTGACTAGCTGATGCCCGGAGCTTCGCCCGCATGGATGCCGGTTATTATATACTAAAACCTTCCTCGAGAATCAGTCTATCTATTGGTGAAAACAGCATGAAAATCAGTGCAGTAGTTTTTGAGTTTATCGCAAACAGACAGACAGACAGACGCGGCGGAGGACTTTGTTTTATAATATGTATGTAGTGATATAGTTAGGATAACTGTATCTACAGTATAGATAAATATCGGTTTCCAAAAAACAGTGAATCATTGAATGCGGTATTTCAACACGCTACGATAGATACGTCTTGTTGATCATAACTTTATGCATAAGTTGCTTCATATTTTACGGAAATCCCGATGTTTATTTGAGTGTAAAACCGAAAACACTTGGTTGGTAATACCAACCGCCTAAATGGATTTATTAGAATTAATATAAAATACAAAATTCTTTCGAAAACAAATATCCGGTAAGGTAAGTCCTCATCCGTAATGGAATGAGACAAATTTCCAAGATCTGCGGAAAGCAATACGAATATTAGAAAATCCCCATACGGCGATACGGTTGGGCTATGAGACATGAGAATTTATTTCATGTTGCGTTATTCCTGGCATATTTTAGCTTTATAGCGGGAAAAGGTGTGTTAAATGAAACTGTTTTGTTACTGAGAAATTTGAAAAAAGAATTTCTATCATAAACAAAGGAACGTTTTTATGTTATGTGCTCATTCTTTTGTTTTTGCTATTCTTTTTGGCCTTCGTGATTGGTCGATTCATGTAGATTTTGCCATAATGTGGGATCCGATCGGAACAAAATGTAATTTTTTTCCACGTTCCTAACGGATACCACAATGTGGAATCCGATTGTGGGATCCGATCGGAATAAGCCTAGAATAAGGTATGTTATTTCATGAGCATCAATCTTATCAGTGCACGGTATAATTTTTATGCTTCTTGGTTGGATTTTAGGTTTATGTTTATCCTAACTATCCTAATCCTAACTGTTTAAAAAAAATTGTTTATTACGCTTTCACGCTAAAACGGCTGAACGGATTTAGATGAAATTTGGCTCATGAGTATACCATGACCTGGAATAGGACATAGGATCCTTTTCATCTCAATATTCCTACGGGATCGAGACCTACGCGGATGAAACCGCGGGGCGCAGCTAGAATTGAATATCATCATAAAGGCCCTAAATGTAAGTTGCTGTAGAGCCTTAAGCTTACTTGGTTTTACCATGCAACCTTCATGAATATTTTATAAGTTGATGGTATAATTGTATGAAACAAACAATATTTCGTAATGTGATAAGAAAATAATAGGGACTTAGTTTGAAGAGCTGACAGATCGCGTCAACATGTATATATCTTTACCATGTTTATGTCACTTCATTCACTTTACGGTCTAGATTAAATTCCCGCGAACTTCAAAGCCTTATCAGCTCAAGATATTATTTCTGGATTCCATCGGAAACATACTTAACAGATTTGAAAACTTTATCTGTATTTGCTGGAAGACATTGAATTATTCGAGTATTTTTAAATGGTATTAGTTACTTTCCTACCTATATTTTGTTTCTTACAAGTTGTTAGTCTACTTCCTTTGGTTTAGCGGAGTTTGCTTTGATATTACCGCTGTGTAAAGGTTGTGTAATTCCAACAAGCGTAAATTACGGTCCATTATATAATAATATAAAAAATATTCATTTGACTCATTTTGCGTCGAGAGTGGCGCAAACCGCGGTATTATTTACTTTGAGCAGCATAAATTACCTACGTTAATTTTGCTAAGTTACGCTGTTCTACACCACAAATCTAGAAAAAGATTTTGAAGTTCCTTGTTCCAGAAACAATCTTTTTTAACGAACTTCGTTATATTCTTTACATACCTACACTTAACTCAACCGCACGGGTCCACCTTACTAACAGCCTAGCCGGATTAACCTTAATAACAGCCGCACGGGTCGATCCATCAGGTTAAGTTACGGTTGCCGGGGTAGGTCCGTGGATGGGTGACCATCTTTACATGCCGAGACTCCTCCGACAGTCGTTACGGTTCGTCAGAAGCCCAAAGGTCTCAACCAGTCGTAACAAGGGGTATCGTATTACCCAGTTACTGGGTTGTGGAGGTCAGATAGGCAGTCGCTCCATGTAAAATACTGGTATTCAGCTGCATCCGGTTAGACTGGAAGCCGACCCCAACGTAGTTAGGAAAAGGCTAGGCAGATTGATTGATTGACCTACACTTAACTCACGTCGAATGGCCTAGATTATGCTGGATTACTTTGGTCAGGCCCCGAAATACGCAATAATTGGCGCAAAAAAAAATCGAACACATAAAAAAAAAACAAAGTACCTCGTGCCAGTAACAATCTATTTTAACGAACTTCGTTATAATAATATACACGGCTGCCGAGGGCCGTTCCGCCATTATTATTATATTTTCGCAATCAGTACCCCCTCATTACGTATTCTCGTCGGCCTAAGGTCCCGTACTTGTATCTTAAGGTGGACAATAAAAATAGATGAACCCTTTATACGGGCCCCTGTAATTTGTTTTAAGCAAAGTGCTTTCGTCGCACATTGCTACGAGTTTTTGTACATAGAATTGCTGGAAAGGAACGTTATCGTGAAGGCTTTTTATTACGACTTATTGTTATTTTTTGAGGGGGATTATCCATCGTAACTAATATTATAAATGCGAAAGTGAGTTTGTTTGTTACGCTTTCACGCTATAACGGCTGAACGGATTTGGATGGAATTTCATACAGTGGTAGATCATGACCTGGATTAGGACATAGGATACTTTTTATCCCGATATTCCCATGGGATCCAAACTTATTTGGGTAAAACCGCGGGACACGGCTAGTCAAATAATATTTTATGAAATCATATGATTTGAAAAATTGAAAAATAATATTTTTGTAAGTTAATCGTATTCTATCCTTCAATTAAAGTAGTAAAAAAAGAGACGTAGGGCAGGTATTTATGATGCTGCTGGTTGATTGACTGCTTTAGGTTGCAAGCGCCACTGCTGAACAGTTCAAGTCCCAGGTAAAGCAAAGTGTTATTGTCTGAAAAACGGCCGGAGCTTGGAGTTATGCCCGATTTATGGCAATAGGCTCTTCCCGTATTAAGGCTAACACAGACAGTCGCGACGCGATACCGGTAGAACAATTTCCGTGAAGTTTTCATATAAATTGTTTCACCAGAGTCGGGTCGCGCCTCGCTAGGGGAGCCTTTATGTGGGGCATAGCTGGTGAAATGGAAGTGTACTAAAACTCTGCTTTTCCTTCGGAGAATACAGGAATGCTGTTATATCTCTTCCAGTGTCCATATCTCCAAACTTGCCCCTACAACGTAAGTACCACGGCACGTGGTTAGCGTTACGCGGTAGCAAACTTTTGGTGTTCAGCCACGGTACATTTTAGCTTAATTACATTTTCACAATGTACACTTACTTACCTGGCTAGTAATTTTACAGAGGTTAAAAGGGTATTTATTACAAATTACTTTAGCTAGTTAGGATTTGTTGAAAAAAAGTTTAAATTAAGTTCTGTTAAATTCTACTCTCGTTCTGTAATTGTCTTTTTCACTTTTGGAATACTTGAAAATTGATTTTGAATCTAGTGGCCAGCATATACATAATTTTATTTTACAATTGATTGCTTTGAATTCACAACCCACATGAACATTACATTTATAAAAATGTACTTGTATTAATGTAATATACAAATTAAAAATATCTACATATACTAATTCCACAGAGGCGCGCGGGGGCGCGAAACAGGCGGGGCTTGGCTTTCTGAACACCTCCAGTACCTTACCTTTTGGTCTTATATCATCAAGGTTGTCTGCTCCAGATTGAGCGTCATTTTATCGCTCAATTAAACAACTAAGCAACAGAAACTGCCTAAATAAGCAACTAAGCTCAGAAGTGACTAGATTTAACCCTATAAATGCTAATTGCCAACGATAAACTACACGGCCACATCATCCATAACTAAATTACGTCCAAACCAGGAGTAGTAAATCATTGGCACGTTTCAAATTAATTCACTACTGTACCTGAGACTAATCCGTGACGCAATCAGCTGCTTTTGTGACCGAAATCGAGTAGTGATGAGGATTTATTTCGTAAAGTGTTTTAAAAATAGCTCTAAAGAATTATAAATATTTTTTTTTGTAGATTGCGGCATAGATTTTTTCGAACCGCACACTAATTACGTAAATACACGATCAATCACAATCTGAAACTGATTGCTAGTTCATTGTTTTAAAGATCGAAAAAAAATCTGCTCAGCAATGTAAATAACGCAACGAATGTTGTTGAACTGTCAAAATGACACGGTTGACAGCTGTCAGTTATAACTACGTTTGACAGCTGTCAGTTGAAGGAATATGGCACTACGCTTCGCTTTGCTCTTGAGAGCGGTATTCGTTATGATAAATTGTGTCTAATCGTAGCTCACCTCACGATCTCTCTCCATTGGGTTCTGTTACACGACAATCAGGCGCCTTCATTAACAGGGCCTCTAACTGGGGATTATATTGATCGGTGTACCTTATCGGTGATCTCCCACGTGGCGTATAACCTTCCACTCTACCCTGCATCACTAGAGCCTAGCCTCAAGACATGCCAAAGAACTTCAGTATTCGAATAGAATAGAATAGAGTTTTATTTTTTTCGAGACTGTACTAGTGCTGATATACGTATTATCGATACCTACAAAAGCAAATACCTAAATTATATCTATTTCTAAGTAAGGCTCCACCACTACTAACTACTAGCAGAGTGCTAAACAATTTCAAATGATTCGGATTTTCATCAACCGTTCGAAATAATACGAGTAGCAGGTAAAACATTTATTATTCTTTCCTACTTCTGATGTAATTATCATTTCCTAATTAGTAACATCCCTATCCCAATTAACTACTAACAGATTGCTTAGTAATTTAGTAGCGTATCGGGATTTCATTAAAACACTACGTCCATGATTGAAGTGGTATGTCAATTAGGCACAAATTAGTATGACACATGTTCCAAATTGAAATGTTAAAAATTGTTTGAAATATTTTTCTTTAAGATGGAAATAGCTTGGTTTAGCAGGGTAGCTGTAATTAGTTTTAAAATACCTGAGGTTTTCATAAAATATGAACACAGATTCGGAATTGATCAAACATAATTTCTCAAAGAAATTGGAATAAGGGCGGGTGATTTTCAGATCTAGATTGAATTTTTTTTTCTGAAAAAGAACTGGAATTAAAAAAAAAGGTTTCTGAAAATAGATAGTAATTTTATTTTTAGATACTAAATTGAAACAGGACAAAACTTGGTTACATGAATTTTATACTGAAATATTGAACAAATACATTTTACTGAAGTCTTAATTGAAGTCCAGTCGTTGCTGATTGACATGTACACGGCGGCGGTCAAAAATTTTGAAGCTTAAAAACGTCAGGCACATGTGTCTGACGTGGTGGTTAACGGTTTTTTTTTTATAAATTCATCAGCAATAACACAAAGTATATTTTGTTTTCTCGTTGAAACCAGCGTGAACCTAGCGAGATATTCTCCGTAAAAAAACGAAGTTCCAAAAAACTGGTGAACTGATTCTGAAAAATTTATGGTGAAGCTGTGGGCACCCTGAAACCAAAAATAATTAAAGTAATATAGGATAATCAGCCTATAATGTTCCCACTGCTGGGACACTCGCCTCCTCTCTGTGAGAGGAAGTAAGCTGTAATCTACCACGTGGGTCCACTGCGGGTTGGTAGATGTCCCATCTCTTCGAATTTTTGGTTCTAGGACATGTCGGTATTCCTTCACGATGTTTTCCTTCACCGTTTTGAAAGCAGTGGTGATGAAATTATCGTCTGGGTTCGAACCCACGACCTACAACACATAAGTGGGGGCCGTTACCACTGATTATCTACTTCCTAAATTAATTATTATATTCAAAGAGATAATATACAATATTACTCAATATATTTACCTTTCTCAGGACACATGTACGAATATCTACATGTGGTTTGAGTGCCCCTGATATTAAGCGGTTTAGACAAGGCTTCTCAATCGTAAACTCCCATAACAGATTCTTTTGATCGTTCTTTATTTTGTGAATGACGACTTTCATCTGTAATCAAATGATTATGTTCCAAAGTCATGCCTTTTCGCATGAAGGCAGAAACTGGAGCGAAGCCATGGGTTGGTGGAGTAATAAAAAATATTAATGTATCAATAATATCATACAAACTTCGATCATCCGAACGGCTTGAAAGAGCGTGACGTTGACAGTTCCTCTATATGTATTTTGTTCACAGACCAGTTCTGAACTTATGTTTGCCAAATTGTTTTCTGAATTTAAACATGCGCCAAAGTGTTTAAAGTCGACGACGTATGAGCCCTGGAAAAAAAAACAAATTCATATTAACCATCATGTAATCCCAGTCTATGCTTGGAGTTTCCCTACGTGATCTAATCAGTAATGGAGAGATCCGCAGGAGAACCAAATAAATCAACCACCATAGCCTGAAGAATTTCAAAACTTAAGTGGCAGTGGGCAGGGCATTTTGCTCGCAGATCGAGGCCGAAAGGTACTTGAGTGGAAGGCCTCCCACAAGCTGATTCGTGCGGCCTTGACAAGGTCATTACCTTATCAAGGCCGCACGAATCAGCTGGATGCGGGAAGCACAGAACCGGTCGAAGTGGCGGTGCTTGGGGAAGTCTATATCCAGCAGTGGACGTCTTTCGGCAGAAATGATGATCATGATGATGATAATTTCCAATCAAGGCCATTAGGCAAGATTTTCCGATGATATTCATTTAATAAATAATTTATTTAATGGAATAACAGTGTTGGACTACAATCAGCACCCTTACAAAGTTAGATATATAACTTAGGAGTAAATAAAAATCTGAAAAATTTTAGAACAGCTGAAGTGAAACATTCGACAGAAAAAGGAGTGCGTGTATGACCACACGATAAATGTGAAAATTTACGACTGGAGCCGAGTAAACCCGATTCAGCGTCACCGACCCGGTGACGGTTCAGTTTCGTACACTATCTACTTAGGAAAGAGCGCAAAGTACACATAAATAAATTTAAAGATGTTTTCTCATCAAAAACCGGAAATTGTTCACTATAGAGAAATATACCCGACCAGGCTAAGGTTCATTTATGGCTTTACAGCACAGGGGGCCCTCGGCTGTAAAGCCATGTCTGATGAAACTTGAATAAAACTGATGCAGTAACGTGCAGACGGACACTAACATAAACACAGACTTACCAGTGAGTGAAGCTGAGCTGTGAATGATGATGATAATGATGGTGGAGTCAAATAGTTTTCTCCAAGCATCCAGTGACGTCATACAAGAAGAAGACGATCAATATTCCAGAAACATGATGACACTGACTGCTCTTGAACGCAGTTTATGTAGATGTGCTGGAAAGAAAATAAATAAAACACTCTCTCATACTTACGTAAGTATCTGAATTTTTTGGTCCCGCCATTAAAAACTGTATGGAATCCACATTTTGTGATAATGTCACCAATATAAATAAATTCAAAAATGACATTACGATAGCGTTTGCTATGGAGCATAATACGAAAATAATGAACACAATAGTACCTATTCGTTTCAAATGATACATGAATTGAAATTAAAAATAAATATGAATTTAATGAAGATACTGAACTGACTATAAATGATGACAATTTAATCGGTAGAATTATGTGATTACCTGATTACGGTGGTGGTGAGGAGTCTTATGGGTTTCTGATAAAAACCTATGTTATTGTATTATCTAATGGATCTCCTTATTGTATGTGATATTGTATTAAAGTCCGCGAGACATTTGGCATCTATTTTCTTAAAAGCATACTGCGTTTATACAAAAATTAAATTTTGTACTACGTAAATTGAGATATTACTGAAAATATACTATGTTTCCTCACGATATTATTGCCTTCACTGAAATCAAGAATGTGTCCAAGATAAACTAACGATTATGAAATGAAAAAGTCACTTTGGTACTTGCCCCAAATCGCATGTCTTATGCAAGTGTCGGCGTCGTGATCAATCCTCGTGCCTTTGCTGTACGAGGAGAGGCCTTGCCCAGCAGTGGGACGATAATAGGCTGGTATTATCAATATGTTTGTACTATTTCAATGTAGGCTTTCTTACAGTCACTTGATCACCCACCCATCAATTGACATCTTGAAGCAAGTTTGACTTCGGACCAATTTATTCAACTAGTTTTATTTTATTCACGAGGCAATTTTTTTCAAACAGCTTTCTAGGTCTTTCTTTCTAAGAGAACGCGTTTAATGTTTGGATGATGCATGGAGAGGGAAGAATTGTGTGAGCGATATCATCACCGTAAAGAGAGTGAATGATTACGTCACAGCGGATAGGGGAGAAAAATGAGACAAGAAGAAGATGAAAAAAAATCCATTATATTATATTTCCAAATAAATAAAAACGTAACTGTGTATTATTTGTAATGTTTATTAAACTTTCTTAGAAAATACAGCATTGATCTGGACACACATAATATTTCCTTGTTTTGCCATAGCATTCATTTTGAACGAATACTCACCATAGAAGAAAGAACTTCCGAAGAATGCTAATGCAATCTCAGTGTAGTTAGTTTTGTAGTTATAGTCACCCTGCAAAGAATAGGACTTATTAATTCCATCATAATGTGTTTCCAGTGGAAAAATGTGACTTTCTAACAGTACGTTTGACACTGTTAACTTCATATAAAGGAGACTTGGGTCACAACGCTGCTAAAAGCAAGTTAACATTCTAAGGATGTATTTCACTAATTAAATTGAACGGTACCTATCAGCACGTCTTAACCGCGTAAAAGAGCTGTCAGTTTCAATAGAATATTGACACTGACAGTTCTTGAACGCAGTTTGATCACTCATCATAGTCAGTCGCCGAAAGGCGTCTGATTTAGGCCACCTCCAAGCATTGACACGACACCTTTTTGGCGCGAGACATATGCAAGAGGCGAACGGCGCGGGCGTGCTGACGGCGCGGCGCGGGCGTTGCGCCACTCATTTCATATTTCATACAAAATGAATAGGAGCGACGAGGTGCGGGACATAAACAGGTGGCGCGGCGCAGGCCGTGGGCTTTTCTGGCCCCATCGGCCCTTCGTTCTGCGAGCCATGTGGGGCAGGACACATTGCTGGCCAAACGTAGGGCCAACTGCCACTTTTATAATAATGCGATCCAGTTAGTGTCCCATTGCGGGACAAAGACCTCTTAGTCATTGAACAGAAACGTTCCTAGGAAGCTTAGTCTCCCGAACGAATCAAATGCTTAGAAAACGAGTACCAAACTTCCGGGCCAATGTATGTAATAAAATATTTTATTCAGAACATGCATACAAACCGGAGGAACTACACAGTTGTGCATATTACGATAATATTGTTCCAGGATCCCAGCGATCACAAAATGCTGACATGGCTTGTTCACTTTGTAATTCCATAGTATATTCTTTTGATCTCCTTTTACATTCCATACGGTGACTTTGAGCTGCGGACATTAAAATATTTAAATAGACAATAGTACAGAGAGAGCAATTTTCTTTCTTTCTAAGATGAAATGGTGGATTAACGTCTTTTCGTTTTGATTTTTTTCATCATCATTTTGTCTAGTTTTTTTCTATGTTGGGGGACTTGAAGTCAACTTCAAGTCTAAAAAATGCCGCTGAATACCAATGTTCAAGATGGCTTATGTATCTCCACTACCCAGTAACTGTACCCAGTAACACGCAGAGTTGCTGGTTATTTTGAGTTACCTACGTCCATTCGCTTAAAGTTAAGTTGGTACTTGGAATAAATAAATCACAATTAAAAGTCATTTACTCAAACTAGGCTGAGAATCAGCACTTTTCGAACGTTAAAATTACATAGGACAGTCTCCCAAAATGCTCGCCTATCACCACTTCCTAGTGCTTTAACTGGGAAGAAGAAGTGATGCAACAAACTCCCCAGCAGCACAGCTATCTGCTCAGTTAGAAAACCTTAATGTGACGTGTACAGTATACCAACTCCTGCAAAGACAAAAATTTAATATTTTTAACTTACCTCTTCTATTTTAGCAGGCATAATAAATGAAACATTGTAAGTAACAACAGCTCCGTATTGATCAACGTTGAGTGTGGATGACGATATCGTTACATTTTTTGAGCGTGGACCTGAGCATTGTTTGTAGTTGTAAAATTTGCTGTTGTAGGGACCCTTGATAAAAAATAAAAATAAAAAATAATTAATACCTACAATTAATATTAGATAATAGATTTTGAGTTAAGAGGAAAAAGTTAAGGGAATGAATGAAAAGTATGAAACAATGAAGAGGATGAAGAAGAAGATAATTTAGGATGATATTCAACAAAGAAAACATATATTCACAAAGAACAACTGGAAGGAACTACATAGAGAAAGTGAAGATGTATGAATAATTGGAATTGAAAAATGCTGCATATACCAAGCCCAGATAGAGCCCTATAAAGATCTTATGGAATAACTGGCAGCATTTGAAGCAGATGAAATACATAAATAAATGATTTTTTTTAAAGTCGGTAGGTGCCGTGACACACCCGGTTGGAACGAAGTTCGAAGTTTCAAGTGACAAAAGTTAATGTTTTATTTCAAAAACAAAAATTTATGTATTAATGGACGATCGTAAATACACATACGTGAGTCCATCTTATTACTTATCTTATCTTACTTGTATCTTATGTACTTTTCTCAAATAATGAGCGGAAATTAAAACTGAGGAAATTAAATACAAATTCCAGAATCAATGACGAACAACGATAATTTTTCACGCGCCAATAAGTTCATTTGTTTTTTCTTCACTCTATACAGCTCTTTTTGCAAGCCAAATCGAAATTTAAATAAAATCTTTGATAAGATCCTCCTTGGTTGCCATGTGTTGAAGTAAAAATGTCATTCCATTTTTAAATAGCACGACAGATGAGTGTCCATAGAAATTTATTTGGCCGCTAAACACGACATAATATGGATTTTTATAGTAACATTTCCGGCCGCATACTCACTTGTTTTTGACCAGTAGGTCAAAAACAAGTGAACAGCAATTTAGATTTATCTCGAAGAAGGTTTTCAAAATAATGCTCAAATTGCCAAGCATGTTTGAGAAATATCTTTTGACACATGAAACTGGCTTTTTCAGGCGTAACGCTTTTTCGTTACGTGAGGATTTATGCCAGTTTCATCTTACCGCAAGTCGCGTTAAAGAACTTCGTTTCAAAAACAAAAGTAAAGGCTCGTACTAATGTGTAGATTACTCACATAGTTGTTCGCATTTTTTGTCATAGAAAACTCCAAAGAAGTAGCACGCGATATAAAAATTAAAATCAGAAGTCTTAAAACCAACATAATACACCAGCTTATGCGATACATGGTGCGCTAAATATGAATTTAATATTACCATAATTTGTAACTTAATGTTTTTATAATGGATCTCTCATGTAATGGTTATTTAATATAAATTTTTGGTGCGTTTGCAATCACCGATTCAATTTACTTACTCGCTTGCGAATTTCATTTACATGAATTACTTATGGATACAGGTAAATTTAACTTTACCGGAGATGAGTCCTTTTTGCAGGGGTAATTCTTTTTAACATGGGAAATAGATGGATGTATGACAAACTTATACTTGACTAGATTCTGTCCGTGACTCCGTTCACCTGAAACTTGTTTTAACATAAAATATCATATCATACCTTATATTAGTTATAGATATAATATAAAGAGGTACAGTTTGTGAGTTTCTATATCAAAACTAATTATTCATGTTATTCCATGTCCATGAAATGGTTGTCAGGTAGATATAACCTATGAGCGACAAACGCTGTATGTACTTGTAATTTCAACATAAATTCATTGAATCTATGTTGTTCTAGAGATAATATTGTTTACAATCTATACTTTTTAAACAATAGTATCTACATCAACTTGGATTCTATGCATAATCAGCCTATAATGTTTCCACTGCTGGGACACAGGCCTCCTCTCAGTGAGAGGGAGTGGGTCGTAATCCACCACGTGGGCCCAGTGTGGGTTGGTAGATAAAACATTTCTTCTACCTGGATTCTATGCAATTATGTTTAAATATATCCAAACAGGAAGTAAGGTATATAACCCTAAGGTATTAGATTCTAAACAGACTGTAGCTGCACCATAGTCCAAAGTGTGCGCGCCGCGCGCGCCGGCCGAACGGCCGACCGCGGAGCCCTAGCGCCCCGCTACCGCCACCTCGATGGTGGCGCCCCCGTCGTGAGTTTGAAGAACTACAGACTGATACGTGCTGTGCTATGATTGGTCTATTCAAAATGTTTAATTTTTAAGTAACCCGCATTAAGATTTGTATTAGTAACTAAGCTTTTCTAAAATAAATCCAGTACGATTTAGCGCATTGAACTGATCGTTTCTATAAATCACCTCAGCTCCTAACAGTGGTGACCCCGCGAACAACTTATCGCAACCATCGCAAATCATGCCCAACCCAACCGAGACCAGTTGTAGTGAATCTACGGCAGTGCAAATCCCAGAAGTGGCCGGTATTTCGCTATCGCTACGGATTCCAGCATTCTGGCGCGACCGAGCCCGATTATGGTTCGCCAGTTTTGAAGCCGCTACCCACGATTTAAAAAAAGGACAGCGAGAACTAGCACAGATGGTGATCGCGCGACTGGAAAAGCAAGATGTAGAACAGATTTGTGACCTGCTATACGACCCACCAACAGCACGACAGTACGACTTGTTGAAGGAACGTCTGATATCGGTCTACGAAGAGTCAGAAAACCGGCAATTTCAAAAGCTATTGTCAGATATGGAGCTCGGTGACCAGAAGCCCTCACAGCTACTTCGACGCATGCGAAACCTAGCACGTGACAAGGTTCCAGATTCCACATTGCGACTCATGTGGATGAATCATCTTCCAGCCCAGGTACGATCCGTTCTCGTCGTCACAAAAGAAACCAGCCTAGACGAATTATCGCTGCTAGCAGACAAGATGACAGAACAAGCCCAAGAAGTCACAGCTGTATCATGTGAGCAACAACCAACTCAAAGCCAGCCAAAAAGTGATGCACAATATCTAGTCGAAGAAATTAAAAAATTATCACTAGAAGTAGCTTCGCTCAAGTCGTCACAACAACATACATGCCGCTGTCGGTACCGCGGACGCGAACATTCATCGCATAGATCGCGCTCACGCTCACGCTCTGGTGCATATATGCCGTCTCGCTCACGCTCAGGCACACCGTCGCCGTATTGCTATTACCACAGGAAGTTTGGCAAAGACGCTAGATGTTGTCGTCAACCATGTTCTTATGACAACAGGGAACATAAAAAAAACACGGAAAACTAGCACAAGCGCTAGATGCGGCGGACTCTGGCGTTTACAACGAATCATACCGCCTATTCATCTATGACAAGACATCAAGACTCACATTCCTGGTAGACACAGGTGCGAACATATCAGTAATACCACGGACAAAAGGCCAACGCTTGAAGAAATTACCATTCACGCTATATGCCGCTAACAACACCGTCATCTCCACCTACGGTGAAAAAACGTTGGAGCTAAACTTCAATCTGCGCAGGCCATATAGATGGAAGTTTGTAGTCGCCGACGTCAGCATACCTATCATCGGAGCAGATTTCCTTAATCATCACCAGCTCAACGTCGATCTACGAAATCGAAGGTTGATAGACATGACAACCAAACTGTCTGTCGCGGCACCGGCACGAGTATCAAACCAACCCACAGTACGTAGTGTCGACCTGCAGAAATCGTACCACGATATACTCGCTGATTTCCCAGGCACAACTCGAGTGACGTCAATGAAATTAAGTCCGCAGAACAACGTCGAACACTACATTGAAACTACAGGACCGCCGATACATTGTCGAGCACGACCAATACCACCGCACCGTTACGCTAAGGTTAGACACGAGTTCGAAGACATGATCAATCAAGGCCTATGCAGACCAAGCAAAAGCCCGTGGTCAAGCCCACTACATGTTGTAACCAAGAAAAATGGCGATTTACGCGTCTGTGGCGATTACCGGCGACTGAACACAGTGACTAAACCAGACCGCTACCCCATACCTCGAATCAAAGATTTCACGTACCACCTGGCCGGAAAGAAAGTACTATCAACGATCGATTTAAATCGCGCATACCAACAAATTGTTGTCCGAGAACAAGATATCGAGAAAACTGCCATTATAACCCCGTTTGGACTCTACGAATTCCCGAGAATGTGTCCAGGCCTTAAAAACGCGGGACAGACATTCCAACGCTTCATTCACGATACCCTGCGAGGATTGGATTATGTTTTTCCTTTTGTCGACGATCTATTGGTAGTGTCAACAAACGACAGCGAACATCGAGAACATCTGCGCACTGTACTCAAGCGATTAGAAGATAACGGGATAACAATTAACCCCGCAAAATGCGTTTTCGGCCAGCCAACAGTAAAGTTTTTAGGATACACAGTATCAAGCGAAGGCATCAGGCCACCAGAGGAGAAGGTCAAGGTCATCAATGACTATCCCAAACCCAAGACGGTAGAAAAACTACGAAGTTTTCTTGGAATGCTTAACTACTACCGTGACAACATTCCAAACGCCGCAAGTTTGCAAGCGCCGCTCAATGCCTATCTACATAATTCTAAGAAGCGCGATAAAACAATAATCCAGTGGACCGATGAATCATCACTCGCATTCGAAAATTGCAAAAAGAATCTACGCGACGCCGTACTGCTCGCACATCCCTGCCACACCGCCCCACTCTCAATAATGTGCGATGCATCGAACAGTTGCGTCGGCGCGGTACTCCAACAGCACGTAAACAATATGTGGCAACCACTCGGTTATTTTTCAAAGAAGTTATCGGATACACAGTTGAAGTACAGTACCTATGACCGGGAACTACTTGCAATGTATATGGCAGTGAAGCATTTTAGGAAAATGCATGAAGGACGTGAATTAATCGTGTTCACCGACCACAAGCCGCTTACCTACGCATTATCAAAACTATCATCGGACAGCGAAACCCAACGAAGAACTCGACAGTTGTTATTTATCAGTGAGTTTACAACTGATATTCGACACATCAGTGGGAACGACAACGTTGTGGCTGATACACTGTCACGCATCGAGACAATTACCTGCCCCACAACCATAGATTATTCAAGCTTAAGAGAAGCACAAAATAAAGACGAACAATTACCCACATTGAAGAAACACAGTAATATTCAATTCAAGCAAATTACTTTGCCAGGTACCAATGACAAAATATACTGCGAAACGTCGACTAACAACGTACGACCGTATTTACCAAAGGATTTCCGATTAGCTGCTTTCAACGCGCTGCATGGAATAAGCCATCCTGGTGTTAGAACAACGCGCAGACTTATGAAAGACAAATACTTCTGGCCAAGCATGAATGTAGACATCGGCAAGTGGACCAAGTCATGTGTAGCTTGTCAGCGAGCGAAGGTGCATCGGCATACAAGTAGCGAGTTATCAACATTCGCACCCACCGAGCGTTTCAAACACATACACATTGATATCGTAGGCCCGCTACCTACGTCATCAACCGGTCATCGTTATTTACTTACCATTATCGACCGCAAGACACGATGGCCAGAAGCAACGCCTATTATGGACATTACTGCAGAAACCATCGCGAGGACAACATATGAGACGTGGATCGCGAGATTTGGATGCCCAGAGACTCTGACCAGTGATCAAGGTCGGCAATTTGAAAGTCAGCTGTTCAATGCCTTAACCAACCTACTTGGGATACACCGTGTACGTACAACGCCATACCATCCACAGAGCAACGGCATTATTGAACGCTGGCACAGATCACTCAAGGCCGCGCTCACCGCACGCCTCACAAAGGGAAGTACATGGATCGACGAGCTACCGACTGCACTGCTCGGACTACGCGCTGCTTGTCGCACTGATACCGGTGTAACGGCTGCACAGCTCACCTACGGTTGTAACCTACGACTCCCAGGTGATTTCTTCTCATCAACACCACGCAGTGAAATAATGAACTCTGAATACGTCGACAAAATACGCAAAACAATAGACAGTCTCAAGCCATCACACATCCAGCCGCACAGCAACAACCGTGCCATATTCGTGCATTCAGACCTAGACAAATGCCACGCAGTCTTCATCAGAGTTGACGCCGTACGTAAACCACTGCAACCAACGTACGACGGGCCCTACATAGTGTTGAAGCGGGAAAACAAAGTGTTCACACTGCAGCTACCAAGCCGGCAAAGTTCAGTGTCAATAGACCGGCTGAAGCCAGCGTATATAGTCAACGACGACGCCTCATCAGCACTGGCACCTGACGTTCCCGTACAGAAAACCTCATCCGGACGGACTGTCCGGCGGCCCGTACGCTTCGCTTGAGGGGGAGCACTGTAGCTGCACCATAGTCCAAAGTGTGCGCGCCGCGCGCGCCGGCCGAACGGCCGACCGCGGAGCCCTAGCGCCCCGCTACCGCCACCTCGATGGTGGCGCCCCCGTCGTGAGTTTGAAGAACTACAGACTGATACGTGCTGTGCTATGATTGGTCTATTCAAAATGTTTAATTTTTAAGTAACCCGCATTAAGATTTGTATTAGTAACTAAGCTTTTCTAAAATAAATCCAGTACGATTTAGCGCATTGAACTGATCGTTTCTATAAATCACCTCAGCTCCTAACAAGACCTTCTTCTAAAGATGGAAAAAATAATGTTTACTATATGGACCAAAAAATAAACACGTTTCTTGTCATCAATCTCTTGCCCAATTTGTTTGTGGTCAGCGCAGCATATCTTCTACTTCCGTATTTCTCTATTAGTCGTAATTTCAGTAGTCACCTCCTTTCTACCATAACTTGCACACAGTTCATCCATCGTTTCTTTGGCATTTTCCTACTCTTATAGTCATCCACATTCATACTCAAATGTTTTCTCACATTTTCCTCCTCATTACATGTTCATACCAGGACAACCGATCGCCACAAAACTTTACAGTCACCCCTGACACATTTAGACTTCCTCTTGTATACTCATTTCTTATTCTGTCATAATAAAAAATATTGTAGTGAATTAATTAAGTTCATTCCTTCTATGGAAGAGACCATCAGCAGATAACTTATCTAAGGGCAATTCAACAGCTTAAATTATAAGCCAGTAATAAATCCTTGCCTAATGCAAATGTCTATACACAATAACAAATGTGTTCATACATTATGGCCGGTCATCCATAACTGATTCAGATTAGAACTAATTGCAGGCATGACGTACAACCAACAGATATCAGTGAGCTATCTGTTATTTCAATTAGGACATTTCTAGATCGTAATTGAATAATTATCTTAGTGATTAGGTCGCCTTAGTTTTCGAGAAACCTCTTGGACACGGATAACAAGGGAGAAAAAAAATTGTATTTCAGGTTTTTGCTGATGATTCAAAGAAAACCTGGCGTGATGAAGTGGGAGTAACAATTTGGTGCACAGCATTATATGTAAAGGTGCTCCCTCACCACAATGTAACATTCCTGATAAAATTTTGAGCACTACGTTATAATATACTGACCTCTTCTGACTGCCGAGCATTCGCTTGTAATGTAACACTGATATTACAAGTTGTTTCAAAATATGACAAACATTTGTGCACTGTAATGCTCGGTTCTCCTCTCTCACTGATGTACTGCTCAACTCTGTAACGTTACATTACAGGCGAAAGCTCGATTAGTGCTTACTGAGAATTGCTGCTTTAGACAGCTAACGATATTATTCGCATGACAACCAAAATTAACGGCTTGACCAGCTATCCCAAAAGGATCTTGAATGAGTCCATAAAAGGACATTTTCAGGTTGACGATAAAACTCAAGTTCGTTTCCAGTAATCTATTCTAACACAAAATAAATCATCTATTGTGGTACAGTAATCGTATTCTAGGTGCATCGTATTCACATGTAATTATATAATTGATGTATATCAAAATATTGTAAAACATTTTTTTAAAGAGTAACAGTGGAGTTTCTTGCCCATTCTTCTCCATACGAAAACTACCTTTTGGAAGGGGCAACTAGAATAACGCCTATTTGAAATAAATTATTTGACTTTGACTTTGATCATGCATAAAATTAGTTCATCATGAATAGATTTTCGGCTTACGTTCGTTATTAAATCATGCGTGTCCATAATGACTAATTAATAACGCTTGTCGGCCGTTGGATTATGTTAATGACGTTGTATGGACTTGATTATAATTAGCTTTACAAATTCGTGGCTTTGTTGGGTTGTCAAGGTATCAAACTAGCTATGAAAATAAAATTTTATTATAAAGCATGTAACAGATAGGTGTGGTCTTAATTAAAGGTGTCGTACAGACCTTCAAATTGAACAACTTTATCCATGAGATCAACATCATAATTGTGAAAAAATAGTCACATTTGGGTCGAATATGTAGGATTGAAGTTTCTATAGGACAGTTGATATTTTTGTATGACCACACCTTTCTGATACAAGTTGTTTAGAATATTATTTAAAAAAAAAAAATAGGACTCTCTTTAAACGTTGTCAATTCAACCGTATGCTTTTATTGATCTATAAGTAGATTAGTAGTAGTAGTTAGAGTAGTAGATTGTTAGTTTAATAACGAAATTTTAATTACTAAAACATCGAAATGGGAAATCACACCACACTCTCTGCACACAACGTCTAAAGCAATTACATCGTATTTTTCATTTTCATTGTATTATGATCTTAGTTTAACTCTTCTTTTGTCTACAATACTTTATTTTATGACATATTACTATACGTACCTAAAGTACCTACTTGTTTTCTTCAAATTCTCTTCTAATAGCTACTAAATGCCTCTGACTTACATTGTACGCATATCTAAGTAACTCGCGTTCAAAATAGCTAAAACATGCAATTCTACCCACAATATAAAACACAGTTTATAGTTGCATTCGACCTCATTTTTGAAAATCGTTTGGAGAGGAATATTAGTGTAGCTTCGAGTAATAACTAGTTACATTATAAGACGGTCGGCGTTTTCTTTAGTGGCAAAGAAAAACTTACAGCGTTTTAATTTTGTTCGAAAATTAATAAGACCGTCTCTTTTGCATCTTATAAATTGGTCCTAAAAATAGGGAGACCAGCGTAATATACCTACTTCGAGGGGCACCTAAATTGCAGTTGTTTTTCATTTAATGATGTGTTTATCTAAATAGAGAGATTGCTTCTTTGAAAAATATAAAAAAAAACAAAAAATCCGACTGCAAAAACCTATAACCGAAAAGAGAAAAACAAGCATAGAACTTTGTTTTTTGTAAGGTATTGCAGGCTAAACAAAAGATACACCATATTTCAGGTTATTGGTTTATGGAATCATATACTGAATCCATGGTATAGGTTGTGCTTCGATGTATCTGCCACCCGTGTAGCGAAAATTAGCACTATGGAAATATTTTTGTAAATCAATTCCCTGTAAGGCTTAGCCTATAAAAATTAAAATGCAGAAGTTTAAAATTTTTGATCTGTTCGATCATTTAAATCTATAATTATATAGTAAGAAAGATTGTATGGAATTATGTCATTTTCGCCGATGAGAGATCCTATCGGGCACACGGCTTGTGTGTATATAAATCAATTACAGATTCAAAGTCTTGGTCATGGCCACATATCGATTAAAGGTCATTTAGTCAGAATCTCTACACATATTCAATGTTCACAGCAAAAACCCTCATTCTGTAAAAAACACAAGACAAATTGATGGTCACCGTTAAAATGTATCGAGTCATTTCGGATAAGTGACGAATAATTAATTAAAACGTTTAATTAATTACAGGGCTAAAAGCGTTGTTAATAAAGTATGAAAGGCCTTGGATTTGCTCGTTGCTGTAGATCCGGTTATTGGTACACGGGCGATTTTTATATTGCCAAATTGTTGCCGGCACACGGTATTTTATCCTCACGGCTTATTGAATATTAGCTTCCATCAGCGGCTTCGCCCGCATGGTATCTTTATAATTTAAAAGCATAAGTTACTCAGAAATATATTACCTATAGCATTTTACTGGGGAAGGATTTTTTTAAATAGGCCCAGTAGCTACTGAGATAATTCATAACAAAAAAAAAAAATCTCTTTTTAATAGTGTAGAATGTTAATATAAATAATCGTGTTTCAAACGTTCGGCAACTTTTGTCGCCCAAGTAATTACTCCAAAGTTGCCCGTATATCTCTACCGTTTCGCTTTGTTTTTGCTCCGTGTTGCACATCAAATATTTATGTTTTGATGTGTAGTGGAGGCAATCTCTTTGTGATCTTAGTTTTGGATAATTAGGTAGATAAAACAAGGGAACTAGATGACTGTGAGCCCGTGAGTGTGGGACGGTCCTGAATGGGTTTACCTACTCGTCAACGCCTGAATTATTTCTTGAAGGATGGTATTGTTCGTAGGTAAATGTAGGTGTAAAGGTATCTCCTGCTTTTCTTTTCTCAAATGCTTGTTTCATTGCCTTATCTTTTCGCAAAGTCGGCTTCCAGTCTAACCGGATGCAGCTGAATACTAGTATTTTACATATAGCGACTGTCTATCTGACCTCCACAACCCAGTTACTGGAAATTAAATGAAATTGTTTATTCTGTAAATAAGATAATGGAACCATTTTTACACGTCAGTCATATTAAAAATAGGCTAGATGAGATCAGCTTTTCCTATCTGACTTCTCTGAGAAGGAAGGCCGAAACAAACTCCGAGGTCGCAATTTCTTTTAAAGTCCAGACATAAATTCGGTCAGGGCATATGACGACCATGAAATAAAATATGAGATTAAATTGCGCAAAATAAGGTGGAGGCCAATTTTAATGGGTAATGGGTAATTTTAATGGGTATCTGGGGCATTGGGTCACTGCAACGCAGACGGATAATGTTGACATGGAGAGGGAACGTAGGGCGCTGTCTGTCAGGAGCAATATGTTGATCCGTAGGTTTGCAAAATGCTCAAGGGGTGTAAAAACCACTCTGTTTAGGGCATTCTGCCAATCTTTTTACACCTGCAGTCTATGGGTCAACTACACACAGAGAGCTTACAGCGCCTTACGTGTCCAGTACAACAACGCCTACAGGGCGCTGTTGGGGTTGCCACGACACTGTAGCGCGTCAGGGATGTTCGCAGAGGCACGTATAGACGACTTTTATGCAATCATGCGAAAGCGTGTCGGCTCCCTGATGCGGCGGGTGCGGGGCAGCGCCAACAGCCTCTTGATCACTGTGGCCGATAGGGCGGAAGGTCTAATACTAAGACACTGGACCAGGACACAAGTATTTCCTTCAAACCGTGCTTTGAAATAATGTTTCTTTTAATTTATTTTTTATTGATTATTGTATTATTATTAATGATAATGATTTTGATTTTATTGGTGGTGATTTTAACATAACTGTGAATGATTATTTTGGATTGTATGATCTGTTAAATAAATGAATTAATTAATTAATTAATTAATACAGTTAATAACTTAATAAAGAACTGCTGACGACGCTAATTTTATTTGCGTTACCCTTTTCTTGGCACCCTACTAGTCATTGTATTTTGAATTATGCCTCGTTTAAACTCTTAAGGGCCTTACCACAAAAACTCAGACACTTGTTCAACGCGTGTTTAATGTCAGTTTTATGTCAAACTCCTTAGAAAAATGTCATTTTTAAAAGATGTTTAAGCTAGTTTTATGTCAAACTCCATAGAGAAATGTCATTTTTAAAGGTGTTTAAAGCTAAACAACTAATAAATACGGTTTTGTGGTAATAAGGTTACAATCAACTCGAGTAAAATATACTACCATTGAAGCACATCTCTTCTTTTTGGCTGAATTGTTATTTGGTGTACTTAATTTTAAACACCAAGAGGATACTAGTTTGATTCCATTCTATGCTGTCTATCCAGTAGATTTTCACTATTGCCCGCATACGTCCTGTTACGGTATTCTGTCCATCATAGGTCGTTCAACGTTCCACGTTCCATTATTATGTGTACCAATGTACTTCAGCAATATACAGAACCTATTTTATGTTAGTAGACAAGTGATCAAAACTAGTTAAACAATAGATGCGGCGAGTGAAGTGTCAATCTTAATGTGGTTGATTAAGTCTGATACAGTGACCCCTTTCGTTGTCAATTGAACGGTTGATAAAGTCCGGTTTATCGTGTTGAATCATATCAGGCACCGTCTTTTAACCCGCAGAATTTTATTATTGTACTAATCATCAAGTTGAGTTGTTCTGCGGGCTAAAATAAATTAATATTAGTATGATTATGACTGCCTGTGTAACGAACACAGAATATAAAACAAAAAACAATCATTTTTATCATCGTTTCGTGTCGATATAATACGATGACACTGAGGAGCTCGTGGCTAATTAATAACAGCCGCACGGGTCGATCCATCAGGTTAAGCTACGCTTGCCGGGGCTGGTCCGTGGATGGGTGACCATCTTTACGAATCGACAGTCCTCCGTGCCTCGGAAAGCAGGTTAAGCCGTTTGTCCCGGCTGTCATTTGTGGATCTTTGACAGTCGTTACGGGTCGTCAGAAGCCCGAAAGTCTGACAACCAGTCTTGCCAAGGGGTCGTTAGGGGGGTTATCGCATTACCCAGTTACTGGGTTGTGGAGGTCAGGCAGTCGCTCCATGTAAAATACAGGTATTCAGCTGCATCTGGTTGGACTGGAAGCCGACCCCAACATAGTTGGGAAAAGGCTAGGCAGATGATGATGATAATGATGACACCACTTTCTAACGAAACTTAAACTTTACCGAATAAATTTACATTTGAAACGAAATGTTCATGTAAGCACTGGCACCACTAACTAATCTCATCTAAACGCTCAACAGAACAGTAAAGTTATCAGGTGCTACACAGCGGCGTCTTAATCTTTAACGAGTTTACTTCTGCCCATCTTTCAAACTTTTACGTTCCGATTATACTTCTAATTAGCTAACACTCTAAGATATTTAGTTCTTCTTTATGCGTAGTTGGCTTGGAGTCTGGATTTGTCTTCGTTAAACAATCGGTTCGACCCCTATTACAAACAATTAAGTGTGGGTGTGCATTATACATGTCATCTGTCTTTCACTTCGAGGAAACGCGTCATGTTATGTCATATTGGTAGATTATCTAAACAACATTAAAATCATCCCATCCCATCCAACACCTACATCAAATCCATCCCTGGTTAGTAGGGTGCGGAGCAGAACCAACACCATCCTGGCTATGGTAGCAAGCAGGCTAGATTTTTCGTTTGTGAGCCACTGCCTGTTGAATCTGGATTTCAATACATTGGTCATCTTTTCTTTGTCCATATTCAACCCCTTGTTGCTAGGTAACTAATAATGACATTAAAGTAACTGGGCCTGTCACCATACAGCAGTGATGTCACAAATTGTTTTTGTGTTGATGGTAATGTTTTACTAACACTATGATTTCTTTTGCTTGAATTGAATGAATAAATAATAATAAAAATTCCGGCCAAGTGCAAGTCGGATTCGCACACGAAGGATTCTGTACAACCGTGCAATGTTTAGCAAAAAACGCCGAAAAAAACACATGTCTTGTATGGGGACCCGTATAATTTTTAACATTAAAAAATTATATTGTTAGTTGTTATAGCGGCAATAGAAATACAAAATCTGTGAAAATTTTAACTGCCTACCTATTAAACTTCATGAGATAATCCGCTGACATACAGACAGATGGACAGCGGAGGCTTAGTAATAGGGTTCCGCTGGGCACACTTCGGGTACGGAACCCTAAAAAGAACTTTAAATCTGGGTTCTAAAATACTAAAATATTGAATTGGAGTTTCTGCTAATCATAGTTCTATCACATTGGAAAAGAACTATGTGAGAAAAGGTACCAGCAGCGACGTGTCAAGTTTTAATTAAAAAAAAGGACAAAACTCGTATTTCTCTGTGATGTTTTTAATACTTAAAACTGAAAGACGTTGTTGAACGTTGTCAAGGAATATTAGAGAAGAATAAGACGTGTTTGGAATAAATTATTAGAAGTTTCTTTAGTCTTGGACTGAAATCATTTGTTTGTGGCGGCATCTACGTCGCCACATGCGAACTATGCATCAAAGACACACAAAACACACGTCACACAAAACCCTGCATCGCGCAAATAGAGTTTACCGCGCGATCGACATATTTACAAGATCCCAACATCAATCGTTGGGCAGTTGCCCGCCACACACGACACCCGTCTAGTCGGAGGATCCTCCCTTTTCTATAGAGGATGAGTGAACTTTACACCCTGTTCCTCATGTTCCACCCCTGAATGTTCACGGCAGGCGCTACAGTTGGCTGTTATAATATTTCCGCCATATTTTTGTAATTTTCTCTATCACAATAATTGTGTGAATGTCAAAAATGATCTATTAGCAGTACCTAATACCTTCAGTAACCTAGGTACAATACAACTATTTTCTTATTGTCCCTTGGGAATCATCGCATTTCCGAATAAAAACGAATGCTAATTTCCATGTCCATTAATTATTAGATTTATCGTGTATAATCATTTGAATTCAGAACTAAGTACCTACTTTATTGTTGTTTTGTTTTGATCTCTGTGTGAACTATATAGAGCTGTAAAACAATTTTCTTTAATTTTTTCCTCCCATTTTTAAAATAAATGACATTTAGTTAAACTGCGTAAGCAGTTTTGTGGGGCAATGTACCTACTTAGATTTAGATTTCATTCATTCATTCATTCAAAAGAGTATTATCAACTGAGATTGAAAGCGTTCGGTCGGTACCAAGTGCAAAGGGCAACTGATAGAAAAGGTCGTTGACACTTGAAATATAGTTTAGCAATGATTATTGATATACCATAATTAAATCACAACAAAGAATCCTTTAGGTACAGCTTTAGCTAATACACAATCTCGCGTACGCAAATACCTAAATTTACCAAATACAGAAACTAATTCGCTGCCTGAATCAAATAACTATTGGCTTTACCTAGACTAGAAAATTAAATTGCTACGGAACTAAAATCGACGAAATATACCAACATTATAGAATGCACCGAACAAGCCTACCCGAATTTTCGATTTACTATTTTAGCGCGGACACAACGAGTTTCAGTGGGCCCAAAATCTCCACTAATAGTAATAAGGTAGCTTACTGACAACAGCGAAAGCGCGGTCACTGTCGAACCGCATAGAAAAGCGCGCGTAGAAAAGAAAGAGAAGCCCGATGACACTGTAGCGATTAGCACTCAGTCCTAGACAACACCTAACACTTTAACACCCTGGTAAATTGCAAATTATGAAACAATTTTTTACTGTGTTTTTTGTAGTGTGTTTTACCAAAAAGTTATAACACTATTACGTCAATGTTGCTTGTAGCATAAATCTGAAAAAATAGAATGCTGGCATTGATAATAATTGGTTTATAATCGATTAAAGAAATTTTTAGAAATATCTTTTTGATTTTTTTCTATCGTATCAAATATATATTTTCAACACGGTATCTAACTAGTATAATTTTATATCATAAATATTTTCTGTTTTGTTAATGTCAATCATATACTTTTAAGCGTTATAAAACGCATTTAGCGCCTGCAGTCCCCTTTTAAACACAAGCTCATGTGCATTGTGCAATGAGGGCATAGATTGGGAACAAACTAAGTTAATTTTCGCGACTCTATTTGCCAATTTGCTCGACATAGCCCGAATAAGGTACCTAGTTTGAGGTGGAAATACGTTTTACAAAATGTACAGTACATTTTGTAAAACGTTTTACTACTACTAACTTATTAGGAACACTCAGCGAAATTAATTGTCTCTGAGTCGATTTCCCGCGATAAAGTTATTTGATAAAACTTTTAAAGAATGAAAGTTGATATTTGAATATTACGGACAATAATAATTGAAGTTCGTATTTAATTTGCTTTTTATTTCAATAAAAAATAAATCAAATCAATTATGCTGAACGATTAACAATAATGGTAACTAGTAACTTTATCATTTTTTTTTTTTACTTTTAATTTTTTTTTAGAGTACATTCAATAATTGATTAGTTATTAATTGTCATCCGATTGACAAATACATACATAGTACAGAACTTTACGAAGTCCTGCCGGTCTACTCTGCAAAAATCTCTCCATGAAAACTTAGGTGAAGTGAAATGGGCTTGAAGTGAGCTGTAAATTAGTGTCAATTCCTTACAACAGGTGGAATGACAGCTCACTTCAAGTTTAAGGTAAGATTTTACGGTGTTACTTTTGCAGAATAGACCAGCATCTGCACCCAAATTGCGTAACACTCGGAATGATGTTCCCTTTCATTTTGACAATATATACAAGAAAATCTGCCATAAAATAATATGTCGAAGTGAAATAGTAACCTTATTAGCATACAATTCCACTGCCAAAACTGGAACGTACCTATTGTCCCAGCAATACATTCCCAGACAAACTCTTTCGAAAAGAGCAAAACCACTAATACATTTTTTCCTGTCGTGAAGTAGCTTACGTCTTCTTGCAAGAAGGAATTCGGGAAAGTCTGAAGTTCAAATATACCGAAGAGATTATCGTGTGAGTATCCAATTTAATATACCGCTTACAACGTTGCTGCGGTTGCCCCTAATACATTCTTTGGTGGGGCCTGAAATGTTTGGTGCAGAAGTCTTTTCCATGTTCTAAATATGACGTCAGTATAAAGGTACTTTTTGCTGAAAATTTGACCTTTAAGAATAGAGAAACTTCTTATACCATGCGAATTACACATATAAATGAAGAAATTTTACAAAAGCGACACGATGGGCGGTCTTATAGCTAAAATACACTCTTCACTCGTTTCTAGATAAATATCAATGGTCCAGAGGCCATAGAAAAAGTGACATTCTACCAGCGATAATGATGATGGAAAAGACAAAAATGTATAGGACTGCCATAAGCTATCGAATAGCTTATATCAATCCTGTTGAAAGTCATTGTAGAAATACGAAACCCTTTCGAAGCGATTGTCACTTGTCTAGGCCCTCAGTTCACTTACAAAAACAATTGCCTTACACATTAAAGGAATCAAATCACTTGCACACTAAAGGAATCAAAAAAGAATCAAGAAGCCTTTAAGAGGATGGAGTTAACGTAACTATGAACAAACTATGAGTAAACAAAAATTAAGGTCTAAAATAACTTCAGAAATTGTGTCAGAAACAGACTACATCTTGAAATTCCTGGTTCTGAAACTAGTTAAAATAAAGACAGGCAATTACTCCAGTCATGAATAGAACACTTGGAAATTACAGTCCAACTTAAAACATAAGGATTCAGAGATTTTTACACTGTACGATTTGATGTTGCCTTGCGAGAAATCGGTTTGACATTCACAATTTTAAATAGGACGGCTCGTGGCTTAGTATTAACAGCCGCACGGGTCGATCGATCCGGTTAAGCTGCGCTTGTCGCGGTTAGTCCCTGGATGGGTGTCCATCTAAACATACCGACACCCCTCCGTGTTTCGGAAAGCACGTTAAGCCGTTTGGTCCCAGCTGTCATTCTTTGATCTTTCACAGTTGTTATGGGTCGCCAGAAGCCCAAAAGCTTTACAACCACTCTTACTGAGGGGTATCCTGTTACCCAGTAATTGGGTTATGGAGGTGAGATAGGCAGTCACTCCATATATATATATTTTTTTATGAATCGTCATGAAGTTTAACGTGTGTAGCAAATACACCACTATGTAGCCCTCAATGCTTTATAATGCGTGTATGCTGGTAAAATCCTTAATTTACACAAAATTATACGAAAATTGCAGGCAGTTCTCATGCTTGGCTTTCGTTTTCTATTACTTAGGAATATCACAGATCCCTTCGAAAGCCTTTTTCAAACAAAGCTGTTTACAAAGTCAAGCTAAATCTAAGTCGTTTTATCTTCCAGCAAACCTTATAGTATTAGACAGATTACTCCCCATTCATTATAAATAAAAAATGCGTCCTTCTACGACAAATCGTATCGCAAGCACAGAACAAGACTCACCACTAAACGCGAGTGGGACCAGCGTACAGTCGTAATAAAAAGTAGCATGTGTACACATATTTACGTCTCGAGACGCGGGAACCTCTCTCGCCTTTATTATTTACGCGCCGCGACAGACGTGTTGACACTGGTTAAGGAGTGGTTTCAATGATGGCGTTCCTGACGTGCCACACCACACCGCGATCGCGAGCTTCCCTCCGCCTCTCACTTGCTCGCTGACGCCGATGGTGAAAATTTGAATCGTATCTGCAGATTAACACTTTCGCGGACAGTAAATGCTCATAGACGTAATTACAATAAAACTTCAATTGTGTCTCATTCAGTGTCCGCAAAAGTGTTACCGCCTTACTAATAAACGTTGTATAGCGCCTGTATAGTTACACAACGCTTTGTCTTCTTCTTTCAAAAGTAATTTGACTTTTGAAAGAAGAAGACAGAGCGTTGTGTAACTATACAGGCGCTATAAAACGTTTTTTAGTAAGGTGGTTAAAATTTAGTGATGAAAAATATGATCCCTAATGTCAACTGGATGACTTTTACCATTAAAGCTGCGCCCTTTTGGTTAGCGAACCTGTTATTATAGTCTATAAACTTGACCAACTATTCAAATTTATCGGTTAAAAGTGTAGTTACTCACGCTGAGACCTTCGTTATGGTCTTCAGAATGCATCGTGAAGAAGGACACTCATAAAACTTGTTGTAAGGAAATTTCTTTGTTTGGCTTTTTTAGAGATGTCGTCTAACGTATTCTAGTTGTCTCTTTGTTTGGCACGGCTATTAATGTTGAAAGCTACGAGTCTCCTTCATTTCTTTCTTAATTTATCAGATGTGGAAAAGAAAAGTACTGTCAATTACATGTTCTTAAAAGGCGTTGGCGTTTTTTTTGTACCTATCATCATTTACCCGAATCTTCAAACATTCATTTTAAAATACCTTCAGGTATTTTGTAAGTCGCACCAGTGAAACCGTACCTACCATGTACTTCAAAATATGAAAGGTGCCCGATGAAGTAGCGTTGTGAGTCGCCCACAGAGAATATAAACCGCACACCGCATGCATACACGTCCGCGTTTTACGGGGATTGCATTCAGACAAAGAATCTTCACGTTTTTCAACCGCGTTTCGGTGAAAAATAAACGCAATAATGAAACCAGAAAACGTTTCAAAAAATGCTCAATTAATCGAACGGGTGAAAGAAGTGAAATATGGAATTCCTGTGAATGGAATATTTCAATTCTGGGGATTTTCTTCTTTTAATATCATTTACCTAGTTCACTAACACATTAGGGCTCACTTGCACTACAAATCTCTAAATACGTTTAGTCCTAAGCGAATTTAAAACACTGTTCTATTTCTGTCAATTGTTTGAAGTTGACACGACAATAATTGGTTGAAGGAGAGAATTTATTCAATGTTTTTAAATGTTATTCAATGTTTTTTAATCTTTCCAAAAATATCAACTTTGAATAAAATTTGTTTTTCTTGTATCCTAACTAATATTATAAATCCAAAAATGAGTTTCTTTGTTTGTTACGCTTTCACGCTAAAACGGGTAAATAGATTTGGATATTTGGCACAAGGGTAGACCAAGCCCTGGATTAGGATATAGGATACTTTTTATCCCGATATTTATGCGGGTGAAACCGCGGGGCGCAGCTAGTATAAATTTAAGAGAAACGGTTGAGATAAGACTCGGATCACTCTTCGCGTGGGTGTTGTAGCAGATATCATAGGGATTATGTCAAAAGGGATGCGGAGTAGCGTCGTGTCGGCTTATATTATCATCAAAATTTTGTCTGACACTGATAATATTCATTGCGATGAATATTATCAGGTATAGACCAGATGAATATTTATAGGCTATCAATGAAAAATATTTCGGACTAGCTGACCCGACAGACGTTGTCCTGTTTTAAATTTTCTAATTTTCCGCGCAATTTTCTTAATTTTTTCTTTCATAAGAACCTTCTCCTGACAATAAAAAAGACAACTGAAAAAGAATTAGCGAAATCGGTCTAGCCGTTCACCCGTGATGGCGTGACCAAGGGAAATAGGGATTCATTTTTATATATATAGATAATCACGATTCTTTAAACGATAGTTTATAATGCTAGTAATAGCTTGTGCAACAATAGGGAATATGCATGTGATTCAAATATGAGTCAAATATTTTTTTTTATAAACTATATTACTTCAGAATTATGCCTCCATCAATATTTTTGAATAAAATTTCTTTTTGAGCGAGAAATTATTTTTTTTAAAGTCCCAAAAAACCGTGGGTAATTCAAATACTTGAAAAGCTAAGAGCGGATGTGACGTTACAATCCGGGATAACAATCAAAATGTCAATGTCAAGTCAAACAACAAGTGTCAAGTCAATGTCAAACGCTCATACAAAAAGTAGTGTTTGACGTTGACTTGACAGTTGCTTGTTTGTTTTCACGGTCTGTGACGTCACCACACCAAGCGCGCCAAATGGAGGGCGTTTAAATAGCCCGGATCGGTTGGATATTTTTAAACTTTATTTTTAAGTACTTTAAATTGCTTTTTTGCCGTCGATTTTTTTTTAACTATTATTTGACGATGTAAACTATCGAATAAAATTATTTAAAAAATATATGCATATTCCCTATTACCAGAAATATTAATAACACTCAACATAACATCAAGCCTGTATTTCCCGAAGGGTTAGGCAGGCGTGTAGTACCTGTAGTAGATACACCGACATTTTGCCAGTCATGTTTAAGTCCCATGCAACGCAACAGGGGGACACAACGCTCTGTCTTCTTCTTTCAAAAGTCAAATTACTTTTGAAAGAAGAAGACAGAGCGTTGCGACACCAGGCAATCCAGGTAGCTAGAGACATTCCAGATGGGAAAACCCAATAAAACTTTGCCCGACCCTGGAATCGACCCCAGAGTATCATGATCAGTAGTAGCGCTTATGCGACCACTAGACCAACGAGGCAGCCATATGAATAAATCCGTTTAGCAAGTAATTTAATATTGTATATGCTGTGATTTTCCAAAAACTAAAAACAAAAGATTTTTTACAACACGTGTAATATAATAATAGCATTCATGCATTCAGAACAAAAGCAAAATTTTTACATATTTTTTATTATACAAAGGTTTTTTTAATAAGTCCCACTGGCTATTTTGGGATTCATCGAAATACAAACATTGGTATGAATAACAATTTTACATTTGGTGCAATATGAAAGTTTTAACAACAGTCTATTGCACATGATTCGAATCGTCCATGCGTACACAGAATTTCAATATCCGTCCATGGGTTTATAGAGGTACTTCCATTCCGTAGGCTGCTTAAACACTCGCGATTATACGATATTAAAATTCTACGGTTTAATATTGCATACATTCTGATTAAAGTTTCATCTTTTTCTCTCATGCATGTTTGACGGCGCGTCGTAAACGGTGAAGTGGCAAAAATACTATATGTTGCCCTAGGTTGACAAGGTACAGTGATAAATGAAGATTTTGTTATGCATTTTAGAACTTTAATTTCGTGGCTCTTTGTAATATTGTGTTATGTAACACTAGCTTCCGCCCGCGGCTTCGCCCGCGTGGTATGTCGATAATGTCCTTCCCCGGGATGCCATCTATCTCCTTTCCAAATTTTATCAAAATCCGTTCAGTGGTTTAGGTGTGAAAAGGTAACATACAGACAGACAGAGTTACTTTCGAATTTATAATATTAAAGTTGGATTCAACCTCATCTAGTTTGTAAAAGTGACGTGTAAAAGTGTCCCTTCGGGGATTACAGGCGAGCAATTATGTGTAGGTGTGTGTGTAAAAATGTTAGTACAAACCTACTTACAGAAAATAAAATCATTTCTTCATTTCATTTCATTGTATTATTGTGTAGTATTTTTTTCTTGCAATACTAACTAGTACAGGTATACTAGTTTAGTCTTGTCCTCAGTGTATTTGAACCTGGGTAAAGTTTACGAATCGTATGATGAATTTTATAATTGCATTTTCTCTTATCTTAGTAAAACGACGGCTGTCTTTCTTAGCAAACTTTATCACAGACAAGTTTTTAGTTTTCAATTAAAGTGTCCTTATTTATCGTAGGTTAATCATTAGACGCTGGCAACCTGGCCCCTATTTGATATAGCTGACAAAGCGACATATTTACGCCGGCTGTCGCTGAAAACCAGCGCTGGGGCCCTGTCTCGAATAGGGTCGCGATGACCGTTTTGTGTGGATGAGTGTGACGCATATTTTCCCGCAACTTATTCTTTTTTGTGTTTGTGTTCTTTCTTTGCTTTATGTTTGACGCTAACGTATTTTCATTCTTTCTTTTCCTTCTTTATTTAACAAAAATGACATAATTAACACATTTTCACGAAAAGTACTGTGTAAAACAGAAAATATACGAAGGAAACTTGTAAAATTGACAGATTGTCGCTTACACCTGTCGGCTGTCACCTGTCGGCTGTCACCTGTCGACTGTCAGTTAAATAGATCCCTGAATTATTTTACGAGCTATGAAAACTTCGATTATTTGTTCAAATCATTCGATGCGATTTTTCTATACTTTGTTTTGACAATGTGACTACGTGTTGCCAGCCTAAACTCGTTTTGACATTTTAATATAAATTTGATATTTTACTGGCATCTCCAATATTAGTGGCATTTGAATATCGAGTGCGATACAAGTTAGTTCGGCGATGGTAGTAGGAAATTAAATGGTTGAACTCTATTTAGTTTCAGTACTGAACGGAACGTGAACTAGGAATATAGTGCCAGTTAGTATTCTGCACTAGTGTTATAAGAATCAATGGAGGAATATTCACAGAAGGTCGAAACACGAGAGAACTGTATTATGTTTTCTAAGTGAAACTCAAAGCATTTATTTCAATGGTGAATGCGCAAAGGTAGGTAGCCCACGAAATTCCAATTATCTTACGTTTCAGGTCAGTGTCAGGTTCCTGCCAGGGTTGCGGGAAAGTCCGAAAGGGATACCGGGACCTTGGCAACAGGCAACTGAAGAAACACGGGTGGGTTTTAGTCTGTAAAAATCTGACACGCCCTTCCGCTCCACCCAAAGCGGGAGATGTCATTGGATGATTTCCCACCCTCAAAAAAAAAAAGGTTGTATGTTGATCAAAATATGAATCGCGACCGCAGCTGCGGTGTTGCGGCCTCCTCTCTTCAAGAGGGAGTGGGCTGTAATCTATCACGCGGGTCCAGAGCGGGTAAGTAGATGTCGCAAGCCTTTGAATTTTTGGTCCTAGGACATGTCGCTTTCCTCAAGATGTTTTCCTTCACCGTTTTGAGAGCAAGAGAGAAAAGTTTGCTTTTCCATAATTTAAAAACACCTTATTTGCAAATGGCTCTCAGCAACTAAGGTTGTTGGCATTATACTTAGTTACAAAAATCGGAACGGATCTAAAATTTTAATAACACAAACTCTATATAAACTACTAGCTTCTGCCCGCGTGAAATTTCTAGTGCCCCGGACGATACAATGCAACGGGGTGGAAACCGCGTCGCATCGCATCGCCCGCCCGCGCTATTACATCGTTTTCGCTAGGAGTTCTTCCTGACTTTTTTCTTTTACTCGGCTCCTAAGGGTCGTAGCATGATGTTAAATAACCTATAACCTTTCTTAAGAATTGGGCTATCAAATGCAGAAAGGTGTTCCAGAGATTAGCGCGTTCAAACAAACAAAAACAAACAAACTCTTCAGTTTTATTCTTGGTATATAGATAACTTGAAATGCTGATAACTCAGGATTTCGTCTGCGGCTGATAAGCAGTGCCTCAAAGAAATGCCTGTCAGGGTTGCGGGAAGTCCGAAAGGGATACCGGGGCCCTTGGCAACAGGCAACTGAAGGAAAACGGGGGGTGAGTAAAAGTCTGATACGTAGAAGTTATTTGAAACTCAAAAAATAAAAATAAAGGGCTAATAAGCAGTGTATTGAATTAATTATTAGTTAATAAGTTACTTAATGGTAATGATTTCTTTTTTTAATTTTCCATTAAAAAAAGAAATAGAATTTTATCGCTGACTGTACAAAACTTTCTGATCACTATCAAACATCACATCGATACCTCCATATTATTCCTACAAAGAACTCTTGACAATAATATGTCCTTGTCTCGTTAACTCATACGATATCCGCACTTTATAACCCTCCCTACCTACCCCCATTATGTCGCGGAAACGTTTTTAGTTCAACAGATCACAAGAAAGAACGTACGGGGAAGGAATTGCAATTTAACCATACAAAAAACTCATGCGAAACTAGTCTTTAGTTTGTCACAGTAAGGTTTAATAAGGGTGTATTATTTAAGTTGGTAAATTCAGTCACAAGATTAAGCGAGATCATTGATGTGGTAATTGTATCTATGAGGAGTTTCATAGAACTATTTCAGTGGAATTCCTTTATTGCTATTAGGGTGTAACTTGGGTTTTCCTGCTAATATTGTTTTGCGTGGTTAGTGTGTTGCAATATGAAATCTGTACAAGAGTTTGGAATATGTTATTACTAGCAGCTTTTGCAAACAGTTTTGCCCGCATGAATTTCGAGAACGAACTACCGGGATTTTTAGTTAGTAGTTTTCTTAAAACTCTTTTGGTTTACGCGGCCCACGCCAGTTGACATGATTTTTTCGGACATCTTCAACAATAATCGTCATATTTGAGCCAAATTACATAAAGCTTTAATGAATTATATTACAACTAGCTTTTGCCCGCGACTTCGTTCGCGTGGAATAGTGACTTCCGACAGATTTTTGGTTTTACCCGCATGGCGCATAGTTCCCGATCACGTGGGATCTCTTCAAAAATGAACGGAACCAATTTTAAATTTACGAAACGATCAATTCTCAATTCTACGACAGTACCGAAGCGCTCGGCCGATACCCAACCAAATGCGTGTAACGAAACCATAGCGCGATCTATTTCGATCCCAACGCCATCTATCGAGCATAGTGACAACTCGGATTATTTATCTATACTCCGTTCGGGCATTTTCTTTGTACTAAAAGTTTTATTATATTGATATTATTTTTTTCATACCTTTTTACTATTTATTTACTTTTTTCCGTGAATTAAAACAATAACATGAACCGAACTCGTGTAACGATCGACACCATTGCGCGATCACCAACTCGACATATAGTACTAATAGAATTATCTAAACTCCGTTAGAGCATTTTCTATGTACTAAAAGTTGTATTATATTATATTTTTCATACCTTTTTACTATTTATTTACATTTTTCCGATGAATTTTCAGTACTGAATTGATGCCGACTCTTGACCAATAGATGGCGCTGTATGTCCGGAATAAATTTTATTTTTTATTTTATTTTTTGTAATAAAAACTATCCTATGTCCTTTCTCAAGTTCCAAACTATGACTGTACCAAATTTCACACAAATCGGTTCAGTAGTTTAGGCGTGAAGCAAAGACAGACAGACAGACAGACAGAAAGACAGACAGACAGACAGACAGACAGAGTTACTTTCGCATTTATAATATTAGTTTGGATTAAACCTTTCTCATAAATCCCTCCGTGCATTGATGAAAACTGTATGAAAATGTTCGGACGGACGGACTGACGTGGCGCCTCCCGTTGCGTCACTTTGTTTTATAATTATGTAATGATACTGTAAATTGAGGTTATATCTGAAGAGAGATTGTGAGGTGTGCTACAAATACATCCGCAAATGGCCACATGCAATTCATCGTGACCACGGCCACTTTGTCAAGAACGAAGTTATGAAGATTTATGGACACACTACGTCAATTTGCCATTTCGTACAACTGTCAAAGAATAGCAGTTGTGTTCTAATGTATTTATTTGTTAAACAACAAGTCTTGACTTAACATGAATTAATTCCAGGCTTACGACAACCACAGTGGTATTTGAATTTTATTTATTACTAGCTATTGCCCGCGACTTCGTCTGCGACTTCGTCTGCGATCCGGGATGCAAAGTAACTTATGTCCTTCTCCAGGGCAAGGTCTACCCATGTGCCATTCAAATCCGTTCTGCCGTTTTAGCGTGAAAGCGTAACAAACAAACAAACTCGCTTTCGCATTTGTAATTTACTAGCGGGGCCTCGCAGTTTCACCCGCGTAAGTCTCGATCCCGTGAGAATATCGGGATAAAAAGTATCCTATGTCCTCTGTCCAGGTCATGGTCTACCCCTGTGCCAAATTTCATCCAAATCCGTTCAGCCGTTTTAGCGTGAAACCGTAACAAACAAAATAACTCACTTTCGCATTTATAATATTAGTTAGGATTAGTTAAATTATTTAGGAATATATATTTAGCACAGAAATTAAACTAGGTACTACCAAAGTAAAAAATTTACCAAATTAAGTTTGCACATTACGCAAAAAGAATACTATTGTCAGCCTTTCAGATCCAAAAAACATTAATGTCAATGTTCCAAAGTGATCTACAGTAAGTACCTTGATATCATTAATTCAGGTCCAGGATAAAAGATGGCGCCACTGAGTTTAGGGTACGCTGTTCAAACGAAAATTAGGTAGCCTTAAATCCCACGAGAGTAATTTCAACTAAGCTTTTACTTAGAGGGCCGTTTAAGTTAAAACCTTTTGTTGCAAGGCAAACACTAAACCCATTTCATTACTTAGGTACGTGATGTTTCAATAAGTAATTAGCTGACAGAGTTGAAATTGATGTAAATAATACGGCAATTAGTATTATTTTAAAAAGAGTAAATATTTGAAAAAATTAAGTGACCAGGGGAGTTGCAGCAGCATTAAGTTATATTCCTAAATTACTTTACAAACGTATTTTTTGGTAAACTTAAGTATGAAAGATAAGAGCTTATCAAAGAATTGAAAGCTCTGCGTTGACAGCTGCACGTCATGACTGTGACAAGAAGGCTTCCACTCAGCATGATAATGATAAACGTAAGTAAATGATCATAGAATAGAAAATACTGTTTGTTATATACACCACACCTATAACCATACATCACCATCACCAACCAAATATAATTCTGTCTCTGTCATCTTCAAAAGATTGACAGAAACGGAACAATGTTCTAAATACGTTTAACGCATTATGTAACGTCTAACCCACATAAATCATTGCAACCTCCACCAATTATCATCAATTTCAGCCTGTTCAGGCTCTATCGCGTCCATCATATTATGTCACAGATCATAGGTTGACATTCTTTTCGTAATGTTTCGGTGCCTGCCCAATTGCCCATATCTTACCCCGGAAAAGATAAAATTATTATTTTATGTTCCCATATACTTCAATCAATCTGACTAGCTTTTTCCCAATTATGTTAGGGTTGGCTTCCACTCTCAACAGGATACAGCTGACTACCAGTATTTTACATGGAGCGACTGCCTCTGGCCTCCACAACCCAGTTACTACAACCTACACCAATATCATCACTTATCCAAATTCCATTGAAACTTTTTACAGCACCACCTAAAACTTGTGTAATCTGTTTCACTGGGAGCACTAATTGCGTTTCTAGTACTTCGGCTTGTTTATTAAGGTCCTCAAACTTTGTTATTGGCTTCTTAATGTCCAACTTTGTTGAAACAGTAAGGCTTAGATGATCCCGTTTGGTGAGTGCCGAGATGTTTGTGGGTTTCATGACATATTTTTAGGTGCTCTTGAAGGAATAAGTACTACAAATATATCTTTTGTAACTAATTCAGTTATTGTTTCTGTTGTTTGTGCTTATAACATCTTTGTTACTAACGGAAAACGTAATTTTATTCCTGTGGTATTTGTGGTTCATTAATGTTTTACTTTTAGGTGCTCTTGAAGGAATAAGCACTACATCTTTAGTAATTAATATCGATATTTTTTCTGTATTGTGCGCTTTTAAATCAATTTAATCATTATTAGGAACTGATAACGTATTTTTTTCCTGTATTGTGTACTTTATTACTTCTTCTTGTCCTTGGTATGATACATTTTAATTTTTGTGGGCAATTTCTTCGCAATTTCTACAGCGTTTTCTGTATTTACATAAAATCACTCATAGTCTCTTATATGGAGATTTTTAATTATAGTTTTCAGTTCTTTGGCGTCTATCTACTTTATAAAAAACATTTCAATATTTTCGAAACTAAAAAAGTAAAAAAAATGAGTTTATTTAGTCAAATTCAAATACATGAGCTGGAATATTTAGTTACACTAGATAACATTTACGATCATAAACAGAACGTGCATTTAAAACCAAAAATTAAATTGTATAAATCCTAAGCCGGATTACAGTTAGAACTTAGTTTAATAGTTGATATAAAATAGCAGACTGAATTTATGAGATAAAATAATACTCTAACATTTATCAGAAAACGCAAGCATGCATTTGCATACTTAATTATATAACGATAACTCTTACTTTATTAATTTATTTGTTAGCAAATGAAATTGAGTTCACCATAATTATTTTATTAAATGTTTTTGAATCAATCAGATTCCAAATGTCCTCGGATCTAACTTTGTACACGTAAATGCGGCAAAAACCTTTAATTGTAAACAAAAATATCAAAGTAACAAAACCTCGTCAACATTTTTTATCCCGTCACTCGAACAAAAATTATTTCCGAATCATGTGTCCAAAAAAATATACTTTTAACGTCAGCGAGCGTCCCTCCATGTAATGTATTTATAAGTACTTGATTTGTTGCCTTTAATAACATGCCGAGTGTAATACGATTCCTCTCACAATGCTTTTAATTCTGTTTGTAGACCATTTATTATCGTAATATTGAGCTGCGAACACCACAATGGAGCTATAAGCTTAGGGGAAGCTGCACTTGCATGGTATTGACATTGGTTATTTATTCGCTATTGTTAGTTGTTATTTGGGGAAAAAAGTTTGTGGCGTTTGGGTAAAGTTTATAAGGAAATATAAAAAAAATAAGTATTGGTGTCATCGATTATTATTTGATCATTTTTGTTGGTAAAATATGATAATGATTCAAGTGACATAGGGGAACAACTATTAAAGGCTCTTACATACTGGCGCGATTCGCCGCGCGAATTTTAACAAAACAATTTCTGAGAAAACTTCACGGCGAAAAATGCGGCGGCGTCGCGTCGCGCGACGAATCGCCCCAGTATGTAAGAGCCTTAATTTTTTCGTGTTCGATGTGTGAAGAGTGTGAATTTTCATGCCGACTCTTCTCCATAGGAAATGACCAATTGGAACCGTGCACTCAACTTCTGATGTTTTATAAGTGCCCAAGTAGGTATTTCTGAAATTAAATATTTCGATTTTGAATTTAGCATTTTGGTGTTGCACAACTGAGAAAAACCAACAAACCGATCAAATTAATAAATCGCATTATCTAAAAGAAAATGACAATGGAAACAATGATAAAATATAAAATTACTGAATCTTCATTGTAAATTACCAAAAAAATTAAGCATTAAACATTTAGGTACTATAGAATTGTATGTTACAGTAACAAAACCTTTATGACTAGCCTTGAACTTTCAGACTTTGTTATAATCTTTCATTACAGTAACAATAGACAGCAAAATTTAGTTAATATTATTTTATGTAAACGAGAAACGATAAATCCCTCACAAATCTTATGACTGGATTCTTAGCAATGTACAGGGTTATTGGTTAAACGTCGGCAATTCGATGGGATGTAGGAGAGGTCATTTGCAACCAAATAACCCCTTTTGACTCTTATGCAAATGTCAACAGTTTTCTTGTCATTTGACATTTTATATTTTAATTTCATCCATTTTAAAATATCCTACATCCCCTTAATGGATCGCTGACATGTAAACAATAACCTTGTATATTTGTAATAGAAGGCATACGATTTTACAAAATTTCCCCCTTTCAGTAAAGACTTAGCAAATACTATTTGTCTTCATTAGTAAACGTAATTAATCCTTTAAACAAATTCTTACTGACATTGTTTAACTTATCGCTTAGCACCTTGTTATACTTCTCAACTTAGTTTTATCAGGATTGGGCGAAAGGTTCTTTTCAAATCCGCTTATAAAAAGTTCTTGGAGAAACAACAGAACAATCTCGTTCGGTTTCTTCATTTCATATTCAAATTATAGGTCACATTCTTTCAGAGCATCCTAAACCTATAGTGAAATTTTTGTGCCCAAAATATCATTTCTGAACTGAACTTGATAAACCTATTTTCCAAGAAGAGGTTAACGTTTCATGCACATGGCCAGCCTGAAAAAGTCGCTGTCGAAAAATATTTTGAAAGAATGGGAGGTCAGTAAATGTAAGTTTTTAAATTGGCATACTTACTTTTCAAAATTAAATAATTAGCCGTTGGTCCCGCTGTCATTAATTGTGGATGTTTGGTAGTCGTCAGAAGCCGAAAAGTCTGACAACTGGGAGTATCGTATTACCCAGTAACGGGTTGTGAAGTTCAGATGGCAGTCGCTCCATGTAAAATACTGTTATCCAGCTGCATTCGTTTTACTGGAAGCTGACCCCATCATAGTAGGGAAAAGGCTAGGCAGATTGACGAAGGTATTATGATAATTGTAGTTCTAAGTAATGCCGGACTAAAGTAGACACACTAATATTGACTAAGTAAGACTCGGGAGGTAATTTTAGTTCACAATCAGGTTCTTCATCATTTCAGCCAAAAGACATTCACTGCTCGACATAGGCCTTCCCACACGCACCGCCACTTCGACCGGTTCTGTGGTTCCAGTGGATTCCTGCTGCTTTCACAGGCCTTCCGATACGCGGTCGCCACTCCCGAACCTTTTGGCCCCATCAACCATCTGTTCTGCGAGCAAGGTTGAAGTAAATAAAAACAAAAGCCAGCTTCATTCATTCCACAACATAGTAAACTAACTCTCACCTACAATCCTTCGCAAACAAAATCGTTCCCACACAAAATATTCATGAGTAATTAGAAGTACTACGTTTATTATTATCGAACAATTCCGTGTCTCGGAATTTCTGAACAACTACTCCGTCAAACAAGACTTTATCGTCTTATTCCATACAATTTACAGGGTCCTAGTTTTAATAGTAGGCAATTACTCGACTAGTGGCCGTACAATAATTGCATAGCAATTACCCGATATTGAGGATAGCTGTTGACAATTTTCCTTCTTGTTCTATTGTTGCATTTGTTTTTCTGTTGCTGTGGTCCAAGTCTTTAGTATTACCGCCTGGCCACGGGACATTCCACTGCAGCGAATTTTCGCGCGGTGCGAACGGCGAAGCGTCTTGCGACTAAAACAAATGAATAAAAATGTACTGCCTGCCGCACCGCTGTTCGCGCCAGCCGTCCCCTGGCCAGGCGGTTAGAGTCTGTTTTTGTATTCGATTTTACTTCTGTTTCTTGAGTTTATAAATCTTCTCTCTCGCATAACATCATACATGTAATCCCCAAAGGGTTAGGCAGATGTGTTATTGTAGTACACCCACATTTCGCCAGTTATGTGGCGAGCCTATTTCCATCAACCAGGTACAAGTCCAGACTCCGTGCTGCTGCTGAGAAAACCTGATGGAAAAACAAAAAAACACTGCCTGACCTGGAAATGGAACCCAGGACCTCATTCTCCGCGCACATATATGGGAGTGGCGCGAGGAGATGAAGCGCCGGGGCGTAACTCCGCTGCCGCGAGAAATCGAGGCACAGCGGACAGAGCTCCGGCAGGATCTCATGGCGGCATGGAGAGTGCGATTGTCGCAACCCAGTGCTGGGCACGCCACAATTGCGGCGATAAGTCCCCTCTTTGAGGAGTGGCTAGAGAGGCGCCACGGCGTCCTCACCTTCCGCCTGACGCAGGTCCTCACCGGACACGGTTGCTTCGGGAGGTTCCTGTTTCGTATAAGGCGGGAAGAAACGCCCGGGTGTCACCACTGTGTGGATCGCCCGGAGGACACGGTGGAGCATACGGTGGAGGTCTGCCCCGCTTGGGCGGAGCCCCGCCGTGTCCTCTTGGAGGCGATTGGCGGCGGTGACCTCTCCCGTCCGGCTCTGGTCCAGGCCATGGTACGGAGCGAGAGGGCATGGGAAGCAGTCACCTCCTTCTGCGAAGCAGTAATGCTCGCGAAGGAGGAGGTGGAACGCGTAAGGGAGAGGCAAAGTTTGCGCCCTCACGCCCCTAACCGCCGCCGCCGCTGGAGACGCCCTGGGCGTCGGGAATCCCAGGCGGATTCCCGGCCACCATAGGCGCGGGCTTGCGGACGGCGAGCAATGGGTAGCTCGCCGTCCGATCAGGACCAGGCCCGGGTCGATGGCGCGTCGTGTTCCACGCGCGCCTCAAAGAGATGTCAGCACAATTGGCGGGGTCCGCTAGGACCGATGCCTGCCAGGGTTGCGGGTTAGTCCGAAAGGGATACCGGGACCTTGGCAACAGGCAACTGAAGGAACACGGGTGGGTTTTAGTCAGTAAAAGTCTGACACGCCCTTCCGCTCCACCCAGAGCGGGAGAAGTCATTGGATGATTTCAAAAAAACCCACAATCAAAAAAAAAAAAAAAGGACCTCATTCTCAGTAGTAGCGATTTGTAACCACTAGACCAACAAGGCAGTCATCTTCTTCTTTGCTTGCAGGAATTACAGCAATAAGCCACGCTCTGTAAGTTCTTGTTCTCACTGTACTCGCGTACCTGCTGGCTCTTGCTTTTGAGACCTTGGCATGTGATTCAAGGTGTGATCCTACCTCCAAGAGACCGGGTGGCACACGCGTAAACCAAAAAATACGGTACAAGTACATCCCCGGTTATTTCGCGGTTAAGCACAGCGTCAACCACCATGTTATATTGGATTACCTACTACTGATCCGACAGTTATTGGTGCAAAACGTTAATGTTTGAAGTCAAACAGTAAAAACGGTACACTGACAATGATTTTATATTTTTAACCGACTTCTTCAAAAACGAGGAGGTTCTCAATTCCTATATGTTTTTTTTTGTTACTCTGTTACTCCGGCATTTATGAATCGATTTTGATGATTCTTTTTTTGTTTGGTGGGTCATGCTTCAGAGGTGGTCCCATAGAAATTTTATTAACTTTGCTTTCGTAGTTTTTGAGTTAGCTTCAATTTTACGTATTTTTCCCACTCAGTATTTATGTAGACGACGTTTTAAGTGACTCACTGTAATGTTATTTTATTCGAATTTGTGTGGGGTAGGTACCACAACTAAAAACTGGAAAATAAAAACGGTGTCTTTGCTTTTCAATTTTCGTTTTTTGCCACCGATTTCCGAAATTAAAGTTATTTTTCACTTTTTTGTTTTTTTTAAGTCGGTTTGTTTTTGTAAAAAGTTTTTTAATAATGTTCCTCAATGTTCTGGAATGAAGTAGTGATAATTTGCCTCCGTTTTTGAAAAAAAACACAATTAAGTCTAGATTTAGGTTTCCAGGTTTCAGCTTTCATTCCATAACTTGAACCCAATACAATCTAAAGCCTTACTGTGTAGTGAATTGAGGACTTGAAAATAGCCGTCCAGTTCAACGTGCTATGCAATATTAATCGCAGGGAATTTTGGATCGCTGCCATTAAATCATTGATGCTTAATTGCTCCAAAATGCGAATGCTTTTAGTTTGAATCGGTGATATAGTTTCATTTGCAGTTTTAATATGGTGATTATAACGATTGGGGACTGGTTGTTTTCCTGATGTATATTTAGCTATTTCGACGAACTCATTTCGATTTGGATGTATTGTAGAATACTACCGATTCATTTTGACAGTTTGCAAATTGTTTGTGTTTTATATTTTTGTTGATAATTAGTCCAATTTTTTTTGTATTTTTTTTTATGTTCTTAGGTAATTTTGCGTTCAAGAATTTTCAGACCTTGGATGGCAAAATACCTTTGTAAACGTTGTATAATTAAACTCGATTGCCCCGTTGTTCTCGTACGCTCGACTGCTGAGCATGGTCCCGGGTTCGTTTCTTAGGTCGGACAAAGTGTTATTGGGTTATTAAGAGTTTATCAGTAACAGGCCAGAGTTTGTAAGTTGGTGTGATATCCCCGTGGCTCAGAGCCGTTGGTCCTGCGCCTGATTTCTCTCCAGTCGTATCGGATTGCCCTCCAATCGGACTATTAGAGTGTGGGAAGAAAGATTGCAGGTGCACTCTCATACCTTGGTGGTTGGCACACACATTTGCGCACTATAATTTTAACTAATATATCTCATTGCTAGGCACAACATTACTCAACATTGATACTTCTGAAAAATTCGACAAAACAACTTTCACGTAAAACATAGAGTAGAGAGCCAAATACGAAAAAATATAGCTGAAAATTTATCATCAAAAAATAAACACGGCCGTATAAATAACATGTTAGGCTGAACGATAACTCGCAAATGGAATTCATCCCCTCAAATCGCGGCAGAAGAGCACTTAACACACGTAACATATTCAAACACGAAGGGGACTTGACAAAATAAGTTATTTAGGTGCTCATTATTCTGGTGATAGAGGTGTTCGGCGAAAGAAGGTGTAATAACAGTAAATGGTACCCATCATGCGGCGAGGCATTAACATCGCTGAGATGGGAATCTTGCCTGCGATGGGTACTACTATTGTATGACGGAGTTTTATCACTTTGGGAGTGTATTTTTCTTTTTTTGTAATAATGTCTGGGAAATTCTTTGCCAGTTGCATGAAGTGGCAGTTGCATGACACGGCAAATTAACGTGGTGTCAATCTGCTTAACAATTAATTTCCCTGACTGTACTTACGTCATCTTTGATCATTTGATTGAAATCTTACTCTCTTTTTCTCTCTTTCTGTTCTTCTTCTTTTGCTTTCTTTTTGATTACTAACAGGTCTAGTATATTAATAACTACAAAAATCAAAATGCAGTATGGTATCTTTGCTTTATCAAGAGGATGTTGCAGTCCTTCCATCTCACCCATTATTCCCACACCACATCTTCATCATCATCTCCATCAGCCTGTACAAATCCACTGCTCTGCTGCTAAACTGCTACAATGAGCGGTTGATAATGATAACAATGGATATTTCCATTCTGACCTTCACAAATAGATAAGGGATCGCAGTGTAGTATCGTCGGGAGACAAGATTGAGATTGAGAGAGAAGAGAGACTTTTTGAAGCGAGAGTTATTAGAGTAATAGTCTCATATCTGGATAATGGAAAGAAAGAAAGAAAGAAAAATTGGTTTATTTGTCACAGAAACACGGTCCATACTAAAAAAACAAGCAAATGGAATAAAAAAAATCCAAAACAGACCATCATCACAAGTAGATACTGAGCAGAAATAGTGACAAGAAGGCTTCCAGTCAGCATGATGCTGTGCTATGGGGTGCACCACCAAAGCACAGCGGTGATGGGCTTTCCTCCCTAGAAGACTGACAAAAGTTGAGAGTCGAGCACCATCAAAGCACAGCGCTGATGGGACCCTTTTATTGGTTTTCTCTTGAAGACTGTCAACAGTCGAAAGCCAAGTTAAAATATAGGCTTGTATTTCTTGCCTTCACAATACAAAAACCGGTGGTAGTGTCTCTAAGGTGCCGTGCCGCGCGAAGTAAAATACTTGTACTTATTACCTCGGCATTTTTAAGGTACAAAGCTTCGTCTACATTTTTTGCACTTTTACTTAGCATTGTTACTTGAAAAACAAAACTGTCAGCTCCTTTTTTGTTTTTTGCGTCCTGTGTTTCCGGATTTTAAGGATTACGTATACGAGTTAGGAGATTTTACGTATCTATTAACATAATATTGTCATGCTCTTATGTAAAACAAAGGAAAATCAAGCTTACTTGATTCTTCTTCTCAAATGTGGCTGTGTCCATTATACTTATTTAAACTAATCGAAAAAAAAAATGTATAATAAAAATCGCTTTTCGGTATTTTATTCTTATTTTTAGGGTTCCGTACCCAAAAGGTAAAACAGGACCCTATTACTAAGACTCCGCTGTCCGTCCGTATGTCTGTCTGTCTATCCGTCTGTTACCAGGCTGTATCTCACGAATCGTGATAGTGAGACAGTCGAAATTATCACAGATTATGTATTTCTGTTGCCGCTATAACATCAAATACTAAAAAACAGAATAAAATAAATATTTAAGGGGGCTCCCTGTGAACGTGATTTTTTTGCCGTTTTTATAGATAATGTTACGGAATCCTTCGTGTGCGAGTCCGACTCGCAATTGGCTGGTTTTATTTAGACTCAGAACTTATTTATAATATTTATCTGACCAAGATTATGTCTGGACTTTAAAAGAGAATGTGACCTCTGAGTTTATTTCGGCCTTCTCAGAGTAGTCAGACAGGAAACGCTGACCTCATCTAGTTTAAGAAATGTGATTGACGTAAAAGTGTTTGTACAAACCTACTTACAGAAATAAAATCATTTATCATATTTTTGGTTTATTATTTGTTATTTTTTTATTTATTGTCTATTCGGGCTTCAAAGGCTCATAAGTAATAACTTTTTGATCTTTACTACCCACTTGAAGTGGTTGAGTGTGATTTGTAACATGTTACGAACCCAATTTAAAAGGTAAACAACACTGATAATTGAGTTTAATATAAAATATAAACTAATTTTCTTTATTTCTTTCTTAACCTAATGTGATAGATACTGTACCATTGCAATGGTACATCACGCCTATATTCCCCGAAGGGTCAAGCAGAGGTGGTATCTATAGTACACCAACATTTGGCTAGTTCTGTTTGAGTTCCTTATAATAGGGGGTGAGCCTATTGCTATCATCCGGGCACAAATCCAGACTCCGGGCTGCTACTGAGAAATTACAAATGGAAAAACCCAATAACACTGCCCGACACAGGAATCGAACCCGGGACCTCATGGTAAGCAGCAGTGCTTGCGACCACTAGTCTAACGAGGCAGTTGCAATGTATGTTGTAATATATCGCTGTCATCATCATCGTCATCATTCAGCCAAACGCTCCCCACTGCTGGACATTGGGCTTCCGGATTCTTCTCAGTCTTACCAATCCAGTGACGTACGTTTCTATAATAGACACGGCTCTTTAGGATATGCAGTTCAGCAACAGGATTAGGGTAAAAAAAAAAGAAATATAATACGTTTATTTGCGGCAAATAAAGAATACAAATACAAAAAAGAAAAAGTTGGGGGAAAATATGCGTCACATCGACGCAAAACAACCATAAACGATGGTTGTTTTGTGTTTTTGACGAGCAGAATGACTGCTCTCTCGTGACACGACGTCACCACGTCCGCATCACCTAGGCACCTCAGATACCGTCTCAGTTAAGCGGTAGGCCTGTATCAGACAGATTTTCAGAAAAAAAATCACTTTATTGCTTTTTTGACATTCACGTTTATATGATACACTGCTCCACTCAACACTAATTGTGCTCTAACTTGACAATGTCTTACTCAAATTACAATTCGATATTATCTATAAATACAGCAACCTTAAAACCACAAGGTCTAGAAAGGGGACACTTCACTTCACCCCCGGCTTTGCTCTCGACAAATTAAACAAGTTGGCTCACTCAAACTTTGACAAATCCGATTTCCTGTCGCTCTTTTAGAAGTTACGAGTCCATCCGTTGGTGTGATGGAGCTTAATTATTTTACTTACAGTAGGGATTTTAAAGGCATTTACAGTAAAGTCTACAAAACAATAAGTATGTAAAATTGTAAAACCTTACAAAAAAAAAGTCTGTTTTCTTTGTTTCCACGGAAAAGCTAGTTACTGAACAAATGAAAAGATTTTTAGTTAGAAATTGACATAGGGTAATTCATCAATGCAATACCTACATGGGAAAAAGCTCACCCCCTCTTTCAAGTATAGCACAAAATGTAATTTTCCATCTTCCATTTACAGGTGTTGCTATAATAATAATATGAATAATTCGGCCCGGAGTCTGGATTTGGGCCCGGTTGATAGCAATAGATTCGCCCCCTAATACATGGGACGGTGGAACAGGGGTGTTAGTGTATACACTTGTGCCTAACCCTTCAGAAAATACAGTCGCGATGTTATGTCATGTGTATTAGAAAATCTAAGAAATCTAGAGTTTCATTACTTCCATTGTTTATTCATTAGTTTAATAATATCCAGAGAAACAGCTAATTCCGCAAGTATTCTCACATATAGTACTAGAAGACGTTCTAATGACGTAGCAAATCGTATTAGTCCCACTAAAACAACTTAGCAAACGTTGGTACTAAGAAATACTTGATATGAGAGTCGCAACTCGTATATAATTCAAAGATAATTACCGGCAAGATGAATGTTGTAATTTTTGTGCCTAATATTATTCTGTCTGAGTCGCGTTATTTATGTTATTATATAGGTATTAAATGTAGTTTATATTAGCAGTGACTTTTCTTGGTAACATAGGTACTCTTATAAAGTTATTTGTGCATTTTTAAAGTTAGCTACTTGAACAAGCTCAGTTGTCCCGCAGGGAAAATGTGTAAAATAGTAACACAGGGATCACTAATTTGGGCATTTCCCCTCTTTGAGGAGTGGCTAGAGAGGCGCCACGGCGTCCTCACCTTCCGCCTGACGCAGGTCCTCACCGGACACGGTTGCTTCGGGAGGTTCCTGTTTCGTATAAGGCGGGAGGAAACGCCCGGGTGTCACCACTGTGTGGATCGCCCGGAGGACACGGTGGAGCATACGGTGGAGGTCTGCCCCGCTTGGGCGGAGCCCCGCCGTGTCCTCTTGGAGGCGATTGGCGGCGGTGACCTCTCGCGTCCAGCTCTGGTCCAGGTCATGGTACGGAGCGAGAGGGCATGGGAAGCAGTCACCTCCTTCTGCGAAGCAGTAATGCTCGCGAAGGAGGAGGCGGAACGCGTGAGGGAGAGGCAAAGTTTGCGCCCTCACGCCCCTAACCGCCGCCGCCGCTGGAGACGCCCTGGGCGTCGGGAATCCCAGGCGGATTCCCGGCCACCATAGGCGCGGGCTTGCGGACGGCGAGCAATGGGTAGCTCGCCGTCCGATCAGGACCAGGCCCGGGTCGATGGCGCGTCGTGTTCCACGCGCGCCTCAAAGAGCACAATTGGCGGGGTCCGCTAGGACCGATGCCTGCCAGGGTTGCGGGTTAGTCCGAAAGGGATACCGGGACCTTGGCAACAGGCAACTGAAGGAACACGGGTGGGTTTTAGTCAGTAAAAGTCTGACACGCCCTTCCGCTCCACCCAGAGCGGGAGAAGTCATTGGATGATTTCCCAACCTCAAAAAAAAAAAAAAGGGATCACTAATTAGTTTCATTAGAATTTAAAATTATTAAAATAATAAGACTGCCGCGGGCCGTTTGGTAGACGGTTAGTCATAGTTAGAAGTGAACCGAAAATAAATTTTAATGTTTTTTTTTTATAGGTAAGCAAATAATAAGTAATGAACAAAAATAACAAAGTACGTTATTAATAATTAAGGTGTTTTTATACCAGAGGCGCTTCTTGAAATGATTAATTTTATAAACCTAGACTCATCCAACCTCAGAATAATCACTTCTAGATATCTAGAACTACCAGAATCCTACAAATGATTACTCTTCCAAGAATATTAAGTTAGATCACGAACGTGACCTTGTTCGGAGAACCTAACACTAAGTGAATTTACTGTATCATAAACTGACACACACAATAATATAATATATTACGCAACATTACTCTCCTAATGTGTATATCGAATCTTGTATATCAGTACACACGTACCAAACTTGGTGTTAGTTCCCAGAGGTAACAAAACTCCATTATAATTCTCTGTCATTAGTTAACTTTTGGAATCAGTCTCGTATATAGTTACTAGTTCCCTTTTGTTCGGCTTATTGTTCCAAATTACGGTATTAGTTACTCTATATATGGGATGTGGATTACGTTATCTAAGTTCGGAGATGTGACGTCATACTCTTTGATTTAAGTACTTGAAACTATAGTACTAAAACTAGTTCAAAATACAAGTAACTATACGCCTCCAGAATATATTAAGGCTGTTGTAGATGAGTTCGTCCGGGGACTAACATACCTGTTTCTGCCAAGCCATATTACTGTGTTCAGCTCCATTCAGGTGCAGTGGTAAGGATTCCAAAGTCCTTGTAATGACATTACAGCTCTCAACGATGCCTCAGATGGGGCCTAAACTGGCCACATTAGCAATTCCTATAAAAGCAGTTCATTTTCTGAATCCCAGCTGTCCTTAGCAATTCCTCTAATTTGACATAAAAGCAATTCATAATTTGTGAACCATTTTACGAATCTCCATAGCATACTGTCAAACAGATAAATATCTCGTACTATGAATTACACGCAGATCATACTATGAATATTGTCAGTTTGTGACATTTTACGATGATTTATAATATTTTCATATTATGTAAATATATTATGTAATATTTTTTATATTATTACATTTTTTAAAAGAGTAACGGTGGAGTTTCTCGGCCATTCTTCTCCATACGAAAACTACCTTTTAGAAGGGGCAACTAGAATCAGTTCTATTTCTAAATTAGTCTAAGTTAGTTTAAAGTGACCGTCCATAGGTGGCGGTAAGTACTTTCCATCAGATGAACCGACTACTTGATTGCCAGTATAATAAGTACCTATAAAATGTATCACTATTGATTAACACTTACTTATTTGCCAGCCAAAAGAGGTGGTAACGAGAATGACCCATAAGTATCATGAGAAAAAGTCACGCTAAGGGGTCGCTCCCCAGTTGGAAATCCCAAAAGAACTAGGGGTTCTGCCGGACCGCTTACATTGTATACCAAGAGGTGTAAGGGCTCCCTAGTGGTTTGTAAGATCAATGCGTTACATAGTAAAATACAGGCTAAACATCTTTTATCGTGAATGTTATTCAGTGCATACATTCTCTATATGGAGCTGAATTAATTAAAGTTATGTTAATTTGGATCATAATGTTAGAAGTTAAAGTTGCTATAAAACGGATGCACACATAAGTTGGCTTGGTCGTGTCGGTGATTCTATAAATTAATTAGATTACATAGTTTTGACTACAACTCCACCATAATCATCTGCCTAGCCTTTTCCCAACTATGTTGGGGTCGGGCTTCCAGACTAACCGGATTCAGCTGAATACCAGTATTTTACATGGAGTGACTGCCTATCTGACCTCCACAACCCAGTAACTGGGTAATACGAAACCCCTTGGCAAGACTGGTTGTCAGACTTTCGAGCTTCTGACGACCCGTAACGACTGTTAAAGATCCACAAATGACAGCCGGAACATGCTTTCCGAGGCACAGAGGAGTCGATGATATATAAAGATGGTCACCCATCCACGGACCAACCCCGGAAAGCGTAACTTAACCTGATGGACCGACAACTCCATCGTATTATCATTATTGAAGTTAGCTATGGCCGCGAGGTTTTTCACAGTGTAGGTGGTATCGCTAATAGAGCATAGCAAATGGTGGCGCATCTAGATGTGGCTTCAGAGTCGCATTGTAGCTCATCAGAGTGTTTCCAGTTGTACCAACAACGGCCCACCTGGCTTTGAGAGTTTCATTTATCATAATATATGTGAATAAATCCTCAGATAAATAGGAAAATATAATCACAGAAAACAGATAGCCAAAGTAATATCAACATTATTATAGTTCCAGACTTCAATAATAATATTCAGTTTTGCATACACATCGCAATCATGACTGTTTCAGACTACGCTGAAACGTGAAATTGAATTTCAACTAGATTCTAGAACAACTAGTTAATACCTATTACCTGTTGCGTAGGATCACAAAGATCGTTTGATATCTGCTTTGTGTTATGATTGGACTTCAAAAGATTGTATTATTGCCGTAATCTTGGAAAATTTCCTAATTTATTTGGTAGACATTTTCGAAGATTAAGGGAATTACGGTGTTTTGTGTTTAGTTTTGGTGGCATTAACATTATTTCTCAGTGACGGCCCAGTTCTCATATACGAGGCTGTTGGTTCATATATGGATTGGATACTTTGTTAAGTAATGACATCGTTAGGAATTTCATGAGAAACGTGGACTTATAGTTTAACATAAGGTTGAAATCACTAAAACGTATTGAGCAAAAAACTAAAAGGTTTTCAATGCTCTAGCCTTCTGTGTTTGAGAAGAGAGCTTTGTCCTGCAGTTGAACGCTAACAGGCTGGTATTATTATTATTATCATTTATTTCTTAGTAGTATTGAATTATAGCAACGGTTGAGATTGGTTCGCTTATACCTACTTCATCATCACCTGTCTAGCCTTTTCTCAACTATATTCGGGTCTGCTTCCAGTTTAACCGGATGCAGCTGAATACCGACTGCCTATCTGACCTCCACAGCCCAGTTACCAGGTCGAAAGTCTGACAACCAGTCTTACCAAGGGATATCGGTAACACGATACCCCTTGACTGGTTGTCACACTTTCGGGCTTCTGACGACTTGCGTTTATACATACTAAAACTGTCTAAATAAAAACATTCGATTCCATATGGATCATACGCTCTCATTCATATGACTAAACCATATTACTTGGTATAGATTCATATCAAAATTATTATTACCATTTTAACTCTGTAATTAACATATTCAATTAGAATGAATTTTTGTCACCCATAAAAAAAAAAATGTTTTCTGTCTATTAGTCTCTTTATCTATTTTCTGATTACTTGGGTAAATAAACCTAAACAAATAAATCACTACAAAATTCATGATCTCAAAAGTTTTATTAATATTTTATCGTCTAATCTAAATCCTTAAATTCAATATGTACAATAATTACGATTACTATAATACAATTTTTATTTCTTTCACAGACATAACTCACAAAAAATCGGGTACATGCATCTAAAGTGTAAACATACATTGAGTGTTCAATTTCCGCATTTGCTCATAAATCTGTATAAATAGATGTTTCTTCCATGTCTAGATGTTTGAGCGTATGATTTGTGTGTGTAATAGCATTTGTGACGTGGAAAATTATAGTATGGCCACAACTGGCCACCTTTATTTTTCTATTTGTCTTCATCATTTACTCGTAGGGTTTGTATTATCTTTTGTATTAGTTTTATTTAAATAAGATGTGTCAGCACTCATTAACTGGTATATTATCATCTATGTTAACATAATTCTGTTTAACGCTAAGACTAATCGTATTTGTACATAGGAGATCAGCGACAATATAAATCTAAAATTTGACGAAAGAAACAATCAAATAATCTTTACTCACAACTTTGCACTCAAATGATTTATTTTCCATTATTTGCTTTTCGAATACGTCTCTTTCAAACTTTTATACAAAGTTATATCTAAAAGCCTTAAGCTTAAAAGATCGAGCCGCCGATCTCTAAAACTTTTGGTCACGTAAGTATATCTACTATAATTTCTGGAAAGCGGTTTGGTTGAATTTATTATGACCTTTGTTTGATATTCTAACATAACCAAAAACTTTCGGGTGCTCTTTACTTTTCAAGACTTACTTTTTACCGAATATAAAAAATAGATCCTACACAATTGTAAACTAGTTTGGACATTTACAAAATCTTTACGTCTTTTTATGTTTTTCCTCAAAAAGTTGGAACAAATCCAAGATCACATTGATCTATGGTAGAATTTTTGACACTGGTTTTAATGATATACACTGGGTTTAAATTACACTTACTAAGAAATAATTTAATTAAATATCTAAACCAGTCTTTTCTCTTAAAGTCTAGAAATCAAGCATATAGCAGAAGTATAAAATTATAAGCTCTTAGTGCTGAAATATGCGGTAAAATTCAAGTCACAATTTTGAATTTTCATTGAAGGCCAGAAACCAAAACACGTTGGGGCTTCTGATTTCTGATCTACTTTACGCAGGGAAAAATATGCGTCGTGATAATATTATCACTGATTGGACCATTAAAGGAGAGATCGTTGCCAAAGGACGCGAGATAATCGGTTCTATAACCGTTACCCAACCTACTGTAGAATAAGCAAGGACATAGAAATATCTAATATTATACATTACACGGAATATCTTTCCGTGTAATGTATCTGCTTCTTGAACTTTTTCGTTGATTTCAGCACTACTATCATACATAGCATCATACGGGTAATAATATTACTTAAAATACACTTATTGATAATAACGTCAATACGAAAAATAGTTCTGGCAAAATCCGTATGCTAGTATTTGATTGCCAGTAACTTTCGTCTTTTGATGAGAGCATCAGAGAATCTTCACCACTTCGAACTAGCTCGCGAGGACAAGGCAAAGTTTCTGCAGGCATATTTACTATTGCGAGTTGATTGGCCTCAACTGGTTGCACGGTCGGTTCGAATTTGTATTGATTTGTATCTTCATACAATTCCTCATCATTGGTATCTTGTTGAAGTACCTCAGCATTCGTTTCTATCTCGTACAATTGTTCAGATTTCGATGGTTTGGGGTCGGTGAAGGCCGAATTTACATCATTTGATGTACTTTCAACCGTTACACCAGGACTCATGACACATGTGACGCCATCTAAAGCCATCCTTAAAGGTTCGCTCTTCGTTTCATTCCTCAGAACTTGTATCCAAGATAGACGACAATCGCAACTTAGATTATTACCTGTAAAGAGAAAAATAAATATTAGTAACAGCTCTAACTTTGTCACAGTTATTTGAGAAAAAACCTATGAGATCGAACCCGAAATAAATAATTCGAATACACCAAACTCCAAGTGTTTTACCAAATGAAAATGAAAAGTTATAATACCTAACATGTGAATGAAATTTTATACTCTAGTAATTTTACGTTCTATGCGCGATTTAAGGTAGGGAAGCAAGGGGGAGGGCTGATACAAAAGTCTTGACTTAAAAAATAACAAGTGCTTGCTGCAGTCTTGTATAATAAAATGAGAGTTATTATTATAAATTCAAGTCGCTTTTCGTTTTTGTCTGTATGTCCGCGTTGTTCTTCTAAACTACGCAATAAATAGATTTTGATGAGATTTTCACCATCGTTTAGAAAATTTATTCCGAAAGGTTTATGTGTATAATAGGTACGTTAATATTAAAGTTACAATAACTATGAAATCTCGATGTTTTGTCAAGTCGTAAAAACCGAGGGAAGTAGGAGTGGGTTGAATGAAGAATACGAAAATGACTACACTTCTAACTGAATCGATATGATTTAGATATTGATGTTAAAGAATAAGTTAGGTTAACCAGTTATTAATAAGCCGACTCATATTCATATGACTCTTTCTATTTTGTTTAACGATAGGTTCCACCAGTCGTCTAACGATAATTGCAAATGATGCGTTCATTCTTTTTTGAATATTATAGTTTCTCGGCTTGTATATGTTTTAATATAAAACACGAATTGCGTTACCCCCTTAAGCATCCAGCTACACGTGCCAATTTAATTAAAATGTTCAACTGAAACATGTTTGTTTTTAATAAAACTACGCCATTGTACAAAAATCGACTTATTGCTACATTTGAGTCGATAAAGGGTGCTTTTACATTCATTAATTGTCCTTAATGTGAAGGGTGCTTTAGTAAGGGGATTAAATACAGCAGGGAATTCCCCATTGTTTGCACAAAACACAGTTATTTAACTTCCCAAGAGTTGCTGTGTTCTATTTATTCGAAAATAACATGTTGCCAACAAAAATGGACGCGTAATATCATTATAATGGCAATGTAATGTCGTTATCTTGAATAATGGCATTGACAGTGACAGAATTGAATATGAATTTCCTGCTCTAATCCAAATAGTGGTGTTTGAAGTTATTATAATGTAATTGCTGAGGGGAACGTAAAATAATATAGATACACGAAAAATACTAAAGGGTCAGTATGAAAGGTTCGTGCGGACGGGTTATATAGGTCGAATGATAGTAATTATTTTAGTAACCAAATATTTTATATTTGAATAAGTATAATTAATTTCTTTCGCAGTAATAACTCTTCATTCGACAAAACAAATAAAAGGCAAAACTCACCGCTCAAATACAGCACAGCATTCTTCATTTTCAAATTTTCCAATATCGGCTTTATTGTCTCGTAAGTAAAATGTTCTATCTCATTGTTCCTCAGATCCAATAATTCAAGACCGCGCACACCTTCTAATAGCCCCTCATTAATAGACTTCAATTTATTCCCTGTCATAGATAATTTCTGTAACAGAGCGAGACCATCAAAGGCCCTTTCAGATAGGAATTTCAATTCGTTATTATCCAAAAGTAGCTCGTTAAGATTCCACAGCTCTGTGAAAGTTAAATCGCCTAACATTGACAACTTGTTGGACCGCAGATCCAATCTCGTCAGATTAGCTAAGCCCCTGAATGTGTCTCTAGTCAGCACCGTAATTGAATTAGCCTCCAGTATCAGATCGTTTAGTACGGTCAGATGTTCAAAACAACCGTCGTGCGCCAGATTGATACTGTTAAAAGACAAATCCAGATATTTGAGACTCGGCAAATCGACGAACACGTCCCTTTGCACTTCTGTTACTTTATTCTCTTTTATAGTTAGGTTTACGAGCGACGGGAGATTCGTGAACGATGAGAAGTCCAATTCGGTTATTTTGTTGTTCATCAGAGTTATTTCTTTGAGTGTGGTTATGTTTGAGAATGTTCTTTTCTCAATTTTGTTTAGTGTAGCGTAGTGTATGAAGAGCTTTTGTAGCCGTTTCATGCGATGGATCACGTGAAATGGAATGAACTTAAGTGCTCCGTCGGATCGAACGTTGAATGTTAGCCTTTCCAAATAAGGCTGAGAGTTGAAAGTGGACCATATTGGATCTGTTTCATCAATACCTCCGTTGAAAACCCAACAATCGGCTCTGGTGGCTGTTTTAACGTCAGTGCTTTCGCAATAGCAATGTACTTTAGATTCTCTGTTCGTTATCTCGCATATGTTATCTTTTACTTGCGTTCCATGGTACCTCCTTTCAGTTTTATCCCTGCGTTTTTCATTTAGACGGCTTTCAGTGTAGGATATTTGCACTGAAGTCAGAGCCAAAGCTAGGAGTAAATATTGGACGACGGTCTCCATGTCCCCTTGCCTTTTCACTAACCTGGAACAAACAAAAAATAAATTAAAGAGTTGCTTTGACAGCGCTTTAGCGGGTTGAAATAAAGTAACATTTTTTTAATGTTTTAATAAAACGTTTGACTTGGAAGATGCTTTGTGAATATGAAGATCATTTACCTCTTTCTACGTAAATATATTAAAAAAAAAAAATTATCCTAATAATTTTTGATAAGCTCCTAAAATTATAAAGTTAAAAAAATATAACAAATGCTTGGCGAAAACATAAAAAAGTTGGTTCATAATATTCTAGGCTAAATAAAATACACGCTTCATATAGCCGCATGTTGTAAATTTACATAATCACTTAAACAGGAGGCTTTAAAACAATGACTCAGCGTTTGGCTGCCTACTTTATTACCAAAACTGATCGTAATTCATTCACCCATTGACTTGTTGGAGTGGGTATCGGATGTATCGCCTGCACTCAGCCTAATTTGTGGGGAGGCGTGTAATGAACGCACCGGAACATGTCACGTGACTTTGAGTCATTTATGCTGCGTTCACCCTCTGTAAATTCGGTTTTTACTATCATTTTTTGACGTAATTACTTTGATAATATGCCTTTCAATGGCGATGGGGGAGCGAAAAAATGAAATGTAACGTATGGTTTACCGTTAGCACAACGTTTTGAATCATTTTGTTTATTTAGGATAGCTTTCATAGTAATATCCCAGCTCCTTTGAAGTATTTGGTACAATATAGATATTTTCAAAAGTCATCATTAGAATTCGTAAAGTTGAATACCTTCTAGTTTTTAGTTGAAAAGACAACCGAAGTGATTTTTTTAAATATTAGAATTTAAATTAACTCATAAAAACTTCAATATTCCACAACGATTTTTTATTACATTCATTTTCTCCAGATAAATTAACAAAACACAAAAGCATTGTCGTCAAAAGAAAATTACACATCGCGAAACTAGCTCATCAGCGTGTTTAATTAAAATCTTTTCTCTTTTTCACGCGAATGAGGCCAGTAATCAGTGTGAGCGGGACAAAAAGCGTTGTGTGCAGACTTTTTTGTTTCTTCCAAATGGTTATTAGGGATTGAAATTTTAAGGGCATCCCTTGACGCGTTGCGACGCTTTAATTAAAGGGATTGTTAGATCGAGATACTAAAGTTCGGCAGTTAAGTCCTTTGTTATTGTAAAAAAGTTTAATATCGTGCGAAGATTCGCGAATCATGTTTGCTTTTTACCCGACTACGGCGAAGCAAAAAGGAGGGTTATGATTTTGACCGGTATGTATGTATGTATGTATGTATGTATGTATGTATGTATGTATGTATGTTCATCTGTTCCCTCTTATCTTCCAAACCACTTATCACAATTTGACAAATGAGGTATCGTTAGAAGCGTCGTGATTGTCCGCTGGTTATAGGCTATGTGAAGTCACATTAAATTAAAAATGGCGCCCTCTAGAGGACATAAAGTGAGGAACTTAAAAAAAAATATGGTTTAATCGTACCATGTTGGGTATCAAATGAAAGAGCTTAATGAGCACATTTCAAAAATATATATATTATAACCCCAAAAGAATTAAAAAAAAATCAAGTAACAAAAACTAAAACCCAACTACGACTTAAAAGGTATAAACAAGACACCACAGACAGACAAATTAAAAATCCGGAGTCACACGTAATCTGTTCGATTTATGCCCTAACACGTGTGACTCCGGATTTTTAATTTGTCTGTCTGTGGTGTCTTGTTACTTTTTAAAGCTGCTTTGTAGAAGTGAACGCCTTTGTCTTGTGAGAGCTCTCGAAGTTTTTGTCTTGAAAATGTTTTCTTCATTTTGATAATAATGTTAGGTTTTTATGAAATTATACGTTTCTAACGAGTAATATTTACCTATAATTATGGAGGCAGTTTACATAATATGCTTAGAAGTTTTGTCATGAAAATGTTTTCTTCATTATGATTATAATGTTTGGTTTTTACCCGACTACGGCGAAGAAAAAAGGAGGGTTATGATTTTGACCGGTATGTATGTATGTATGTATGTTCATCTGTTCCCTCCTATCTTCCAAACCACTTATCACAATTTGACAAATGAGGTATTGTTAGAAGCGTCGTGATTGTCCGCTGGTTATAGGCTATGTGAAATCACATTAAATTAAAAATGGCGCCCTCTAGAGGACACAAAGTGAGGAAGTTCAAAAAAAAAATGGTTTAATCGTACCATGTTGGGTATCAAATGAAAGGGCTTATTGAACACATTTCAAAAATATATATATTATAACCCCAAAAGAATTTAAAAAAAAATCAAGCAATAAAAACTAAAACCCAACTACGACTTAAAAGGTATAATAAACAAGACACCACAGACAGACAAATTAAAAATTCGGAGTCACACGTAATCTGTTCGATTTATGCCCTAAAACGTGTGACTCCGGATTTTTAATTTGTCTGTCTGTGGTGTCTTGTTTATACCTTTTAAGTCGTAGTTGGGTTTTAGTTTTTATTGCTTGATTTTTTTAATAAATTACACGTTTATAATAAAATAATACGAAGCTATAATTATGAAGGTAGATTACATAATTATTATGCTAGGAGTCCGTTTGATTTACTAAAACACTTGAATTACAAAAATTAATACGCCCGATTCGTGAATACCTTAGTGTTCGTATTGTAGAGTACCTATATACCCAGTAAAATTGCCTATGGATAAATTGAGTATGAATATTTACATTCTGGCTACCTCTTGAAAAACCATTACAAGCGCCTCGTATTTCATAATGAAGAAAAAACAGAATCCTTTTATACATTTCAAAAGAAATCGAATTCTTAAAAATCATTACACTTTCCACGGCGCGATCGTACGAACCGTACTCGATCGGACTTTTTTTAAATTTAATTCTGTCCAGAATAGCGCCCGCAATACCTATTTCGAGTGAAGTTGTAAAAAGATACTGTTAGAAGACCAACGTTTCGTTTTGGAATCTTTGTTTGCTTGTTTTACTTTTATTTATACACTCTTGCGAACAAAAACTGTCTATTCTTTTTTAATAACGTCCCTCTGTTTGTTTGATTTATGTTTCGAGTATATTTACAAAGGACAGAAACAATAATACACTTAAAAACTAATAACGGTCTTTGTATACTTCGTTTGCCAGCATGGAAAATGTTTATCAATATTATTGGGTACTGTTTTTTTTTTGTTATGTAAAAATTATGAGTGAATAGGTTTTAGGAAAATGTCTGACAACCAGTTTTACCAACGGGTATCGTATTATCCAGTTACTGGGTTGTGGAGGTCAGATAGGCAGTCGCTCCATGTAAAATACGGGTATTCGGCTGCATCCGGTTAGACTGGAAGCCGACCCCAACATTGTTGGGAAAAGGCTAGGCAGATGATGATGTGTTCTAAAAGTATCCATATAAATTTTGTGGAAGAGGTATCCGAAGTCTCCCTATGGTTTTAAGATTAATATGAGCACAATGCCAAACCGTTTTGAGCAAGCGTGGTAGACAATGCTCGTGCCTTCTCTGTATGAGAAGAGGCGTTTGTCCTGCAGTTAGATACACTGATATAAATAAAAAATAAAATTCATTTATTTCAGGTCCTTGACCCATATTAGAAACCATACACAATTTTCTCAATTTAGTAAGTGAATAAAAAAAAGACAAGCATTACAATTTATAGAATTTTGGTATTGCAATTGATTCAAGATTATTGTAAATTTAGAATTATAATAATATAATTAAGTCAAATACAAACTATTCAGAAATGTCAAAAAATAATAATAAAATGATTCAAAATATCTAAAGAAAATGTCACAATATGTTCAACGAAATTTATATTGTCACTTTTTTGATCAGTTTTCGCCATAAATATGCGGTATATTACCACAAAATGTAAAATAAGATTTGGAAGGAGACTGGTTTTGGAATTTGCTTATTGGTATAACAACACGATGTTTCAACTAAATTTGCGTCCCATTTTGTTGTTTTCCTTTACCGAATACCTACATTATTTACCTCGCAAAGTCTCTTCCGTAAATATTTGGTCATGAATAGTGCTATTTTAATCAGTTTTGAATGTAGTGTAGTAGTTGAATTTACGCTTTAGTAAAGAAGTGAAAACTATGTATCGCGCTTGAACGAATTTTCAGCAAACTACATAGTTTTCACTTCTTTACTGAAGCGTAAATTCAACTACTAGTGTAGTAGTTGAATTTACGCTTTAGTAAAGAAGTGAAAACTATGTAGTTTGCTGAAAATTCGTTCAAGCGCGATTCCATGAAATAATTTATGATTCGTGAAAGCAATATCACGAATCATAAATTATTTCATGGAATCAGTAGGTAGGTTTATTCACTTTGTAAGAAAACTAACTTGTTAAATATTTGCTGTAAAATTATAGATTTCTTAGTAAGATAACTTAGCTAGAATTCCGAAATATTTTTATTATAACAGACTGATGTCTGGGTGACATGCTAATAAAATGGCTTTACCTAAATTCCTTATCGATTTTAATTAAATGAACTATAAGTACTAATATTAGTTTTTATTTAAATGAACTATAGTCTTAGTATTAGTTGCTTAGTCTGTATTTTTTATGGTGTACATAATAAAGAGTATTCTATTCTATTCTTAGCAAAATTAAAACTTTAAAAAACATTTTTTTCCGTAGTTTTATACAAATCACAACCGTCATTCTTTGATAGTTTTATGAAATGGCTATTCCAAGGGAAATGGTCATTTTATTTGATTAACAATGAATAAAGATAATGATGCCATACCAATTCATCCACATAGGTAATTAATCGGCCCATGTTATGCGCCGATGATGATAATTTGATCGTCCAAATAAACATGGTAACTAAAATCTGTAACCACTCTATGGAAGCACTTTAAATTTTATTCAAATGTAAATTATCTGACGCCTGAAGCGTCAGTTATTTCGAGTTTAATTAATTATTCATAAAATATGACTTCATCTACATAATTATATTATAAATATAACAAATATGTTCTGTGAGTGAGATTTGACTGAATCCATTGTAGAGATCCAGATATATTAGTGAACGTATTAGACTTTCTAAACTAACCATTATTTGTTATTTGATTGGTAAACATATGAATGGTGGCTATGTTCATCAAAAGTCTCTGAAATTAAGTTTTCAGATACATATTTTGTGTTGGCAACATCAAATAAATGGCAGAATTTAATAGGGTCCAACCGACCCAATTGCGTAACACACTTTCTTTCATAACCTATAAGAATTTTACAGTAAATTCCCAATCTATTGCTTCATAAGTTTAAAAAAATCACCTACTCGACAACTTTAATAACGCAATGAATGTTACCGAATTTTCAAAATGAGAAGCATTGCAATTGTTATTGTGTTACGCCATTATTCTGCAAGTTTTACTTATATCGACAGTGTATGACGTTATTTTTAGTGTTACATTATAGTATCTCTTCTCATTTGAAAAGCAGAAGGAAAACCAAAACTGGAAATAAGGAACATAGACTGATAGGTACCTACTTTCAAAATTGATGTTTTACAATCACACAAAGTACCTACATTCAAGACTTGACAAAGTTGTGTCATTTTCTAATGTAATTGCCGTTTCCCGCGTCCGCTTAAAAGTTGCAGCCGCCTTAAAAACGTCTGCATCGAAATCAGTTATTTTAGATAAAATCAATAACTTTGATGTCCAGACTCGGACGTTACCTATATTGAAAAGCTAATATGCAGCAACTGTTACTGATTTAGACATTCATGTCAGAGACGACAGTAAATTAATACTGTAGGCGTTTCATTCCATTCAGTGGCTTATGAATCATTGAAACTATAAATTGAACAATAATAATGGTTTGAGCAAATGAATGAACATTAATTTTATGTTCACTGTTCGGTTACATAACTAGTGAATTAATGTGGCTGTTGATGAAATTTTAGAATTCATTAAACAATGACATGATGTTTGGAAGATTAGATTAGATATTATTAAAATATAGTTGAACGTTAAATTCTTTGAAAGCGAGTTAGGAGAGTATTATTATAAACAGGTTGTTTTATACTCTAAACAAAGTAACTGTCTCATTATCATAAACGACTTGAGAAACTCAAAACGGCGGCAAACAAAAACGTAATCCTAACAATAAAGCGAAACAATCCGTAAAATTAGTTTTATTTCAATACAAAAGCATCTACTCGAAATTATTAGATTAACCCTAAACTAATAAAAACTAATGAAACAGAAAACATTGTAAAAGAAAATGTTTGTTACGAAATTTCTCACATAATTTCGGGAGACAAGTGTGTAAAATCACTGCTTTGATCTTTGTCACGCTCGCAAAATGCGACATTAAAATAATACGAGGGAGCTACGTGCTTACTTAATGTTAAGCTCTAGTTCCATTAGGCGAACGCCCGAACGTTTGGTCGTGAGCTTTTATCGTAGAATTTGTTTTGATAAAATATTACGTCTTTTCGGCTTTCGAGGGCACCCTTTCTGTGAAATTATTGGCGATTATATTATAACCTGTTTATGGTCAATGACTAATAAAATTCTTTCGGAATTTTATTGGTTGGGTTGTATTTTGCATTTATTTTGCTGAGATTCGAATTACCTACTAGGTAATAAATATCAGTTTACCGTGAAAGAATATCGTAATAACTTTTTAATTCTAACTTTTTTTTGTAATGTTTTTTTGTTTTCTTCAGGTAAGTAACTCTTGTTGGTAAACAGATGTTGCAATGCAAGCACAAAAGTGATCATGAAGTTACTAATTACTGTTTTAATCATTTAATCATCAGGCCAGTTAATGAAAATGACGTAGTTGCATGTTGCCACAGGGTACTGAGTAATTTTCATTAACTTCAAATGAAAGTAACACCAAAATAATATACATTACACAAATACAAAACGTTCACGCAGGGAAATCACAGCCTAAATTCAATTAAGAGGATTCACTGACATTACGAAAATGCCCGAAAATACGCAAACACTGACATCGGGAAAATACCGGGAATACTCGAAATTCTTACAAGTACATGGTAAGCCTTATCTTTTTCTACTTAGATGGAAATCGTCTTAACCTTATAGAGTACGTTAATCCTTTAAGAACATTGTCTTTTACGCCAATTCTGAGCTGATGCCGGGGGAATCGAAACGTATCCTGATAATAGGATCTTTTTAGGATTAGAATGTAATACAAATGAAGGTTTTTTTAAAGAGATTGCTAAAATAATTTTATAGGTACCTTTTCTTTTTGTGAGATAGAAATTCATGGTTAAGTCTTAAAAGCTTAAAGTTCTTGAAATTGGAGTTTCAAGTGCTTTTAGTAGTCTTTATTGGCCTTATTAGTCGTTAGCCCTTTTGGGTTATACTAAACAGTTTATGGATCATATTATTGCGTTTAAAGTGGGTGCTCAGAATGTGCTGGCAAAATTTCTCAAAATTACCTGGCAAAATTTCTTAAAATTATTTAAAATTATTTACTCTTGCATATTTTACTCAGAAAAGTAAAAAAATACAGACAATCAAATTCAAAGAAAAAAGGCTCAACAAAAACTCTGTAAATCTCACTGTGCATTCGCACAAATTATCATCACCTCTGCTACCTGCCTATTTATTTAAACCTGTACCTTTTTCAAACAACAAAACAAAATATTTTTTTCTAGCAAAATCCTTCAAAGGTATCACTAGGCACGTTTACCTGTCACCTGTATAGGGATAGAACTTTACCTGCGGGTAGAATTCTTTGGGTTTTATTCAATTTCTATAATAGGTACACAGTACACAGTGCGGTTCTGTAAAGTAATTGTGTAACGAGAACTGTAAAAGTATCTTTTGTAGTCTTTTTTCTTGTGACGAGTGTCACTTGTTTAGATAGGATTGTAGGGAGGGAGGCTGGAGCCAATCAATGATGAGGACAAGGGGAATATCTTCTTTGAAGCAAGCACGTTTCGGAACAAAATCTTGTATTGTGTAAATAAATCTTATAGAGGATTCGTAATTTAAATCAAATGAACTATTAAATAGTTACATGACGTAGCGTAGTGAGGACAATATAGGTAAGATAGCTACATAGCTATAACTTGAAAAATGATTGATTGATGATTAATAAAATACAAGATAATGTTCAGTAAATTCGTCATATCAATGTACTCTAGCCCAATGGCCCCAGTAGGTATTATTGATAAGTACGAAAATACCACCAGGGTTGAAGATTCGAAAAATGATACACAATACTCCATTTAAGTCGAGAGCAACTTACAAAAAACAATTACTTCACGTCCGTACTCATTACATAACACTAAAGATAGGCCATAACATTCCCCATAAAGAAGACCATAACTTAGTCGATGACGTAATCAACGAGATACAGAAGGAACCTTGACCTCTCAAAGTAGCTGTATAGTTTACTAAATGGCATCTTTTATCACCGGGTGTTATAAAACAACTAGGAGATGAGCAGTCGCTAGGCGGCGAAATAGTTATTTATATAGCAAAAGTTATAACCAAAGTTAAATTTGGAGGCTGATGGAACACAAGTTTTTAAAGTTTGATGATATTTTTATACTTCAAAAGTAAAAAGAGTCGTCCATAAAGCGTCTTTGGTGAGAGGATATTTAAATAACAATGATCATTCACAAAATCAGTCTCGGATAATCATAGATGAAATAAGGGCAAAGCATGACGAATTATTTGAATCGAAGAAGACCGAGGGCAAGAACGAAGCCTACTACCTGTATTAGACGAATAAGAAACATGAAAGCCTCAAAAAAAAGTAGTGGAAGTTTCTTCTCACTAAAACAAGGCCCTAGACAAAGTGACATTCTATCAGCGATAACGATGATGGAAAAGGCAAAATATAGGACTGACATAAGCTATCGAAAAGCTTATGTCAATCCTGTTAAAAGTCGTTGTAGAAATACGAAACGCTTTCGAAGCGATTGTCACTAGTCTAGGGTCTCAGTACTCTCTGAAACATAAATTAATAATGCTATCAATAAAAACTCTTCAGTAGTAGGTATCGTCATTTTCATTTGAAATACTACAAACGGTTTCTCCAGGAAAACCCAAAAAAAATAAAGGCGGTTTTTATAAATAGGTGCGATATGAGAGCGGTAACGTCTCGTAAGTTCCTGTCAGCGACACTGGGCTATTCGTATGGGTGCATAATGGAAGCTGCCTTTAGGCAAATTTACGGCTAGGACCGGCTTATGAATGGGCATGGGTTTGGCCAGGTCCGAACTATTCTAGGAAGAATTGTTTTTAGGTAGAAAAGTCAAGTTTGGTATAGGATTCCTTTGCTATTTTCGCTTGTTTAACCGTTGATTTGACATTGGTGGAATAATTTACTCATTCATCTTAGAATTGCTTTTTTTATATAATTCGGTTGTCAAGAAGTCGCATGTTTAAAAGGATTTTCCATCCGTAACCATTATTTTCTTTATCTAAAAACTTATATAGGTACTACTAGCTGCGCCCCGCAGCTTCACCCACGTAAGTCTCGATCAAATGTATCCTAAATTTATGTCCTATTCCAGGTCATTGTCTACCCCTGTGCCAAATTTCATCCAAATCCGTTAGCTGTTTTAGCGTGAAAGCGTAACATACAAACTCGCTTTCGCATGTATAATACGAGTTAGGATATACAAAATAATATAACTTTTATTATAAGTTTGATAGTAATAATGTTTTGTATAGTTCTATCGACCTTAAACCAACGTACGAGTAGCTACTGCAATAACTTTCTGGGCTTAGCTTGGAACATTGTATCGATATATTTTATAATACATACCTAACTTTAAATTTTATGCTGTAACAGGTGGAATAAAATCGAATGCATTTTTATAGCCTCTGGAATACAGCCATTTGGGATTCCATATATCAGTATTGTACTGGAACATATTATTATTATTATGTATGTAGGTAAAATACTCTAAAAGATTTTCATTTATAAAGTGCATTGATATATTGAATTTTTGAAGGTATAACCTCAGGGTATTTTGAAGTAATAATATCATGGTATTCTGGCAGCTTTTTTGTGTCATGTCAGTCCGAAAATGTTTATACATTATAATCATATTAGTTGGTACTTTTTTTACATAATTCTAGTAGGTTTTATGTGTTTCTAGCCTTTTCTTAACAGTGTTGGGGTTGGCTTCCAGTCTAACCGGATGCAGCTGAATACCAGTATTTTACATAGAACAACTGCCTATCTGACCTCCACAACCCAGATACTGGGTACCACCCCTTGGTAAACTGGTTGTCAGACTTTCGGGCTTCTGTAGACCTGTAACAACTGTGAAAGATCTACAAATGACAGCCCGGACCAACGGCTTAACGTGCTTTTTGAGTCTCGGTAGGTAAAGATAGTCACCCATCCACAAACCAACCCCGGCAAGCGAATCTTAACCTGATGGATCAACCCGTGCGGCTGTTATTACTTAGCCACGAGCTCCTCAAGTAGGTCTTATGTGTATTGGAACAAAATAAAAGTCTTCTGTCTGGCGTTAACTTTTCTGCTATTTCTCTTAAACTTTTTCTTTATGTTAACAGCGATTCAACTCATCAAGGCTTAAAAAATTCACGACGCCATTAAGCCAAAACGGCGGCAATTTTTTAAGTAAAATAACTAAGTATTACAATAATTTTAAATTCTACACAAAGAACTAGCTTTATCTCTGATGGATGCCGCAAAGTTAGAACACGTTAACTTGACGAATGACTTACTAAGTCTTATTAAGTGAATTAAGTAAGTGTGGAAATAGACGAGTTGATACTTAAGACAATTAAAGCTTTTGTGATTAAAGAGATAAAAACTGTTGGTCTTTTAACATTAGACATAATTTTAGGTTATGAAACATATTTTGAAAATTGTCCGTTTTGTATTTTGGAAATATATTTTATTCTACTTATTTTTCTTAGGGTTTTAAAAACACAAGGCCTTTTCCAACGCGGTTCTAAAACTGAAGACCCGAACGGATCAATATCATATTATTATCATTATAATCACAAATGCATATTTTTATGAAATGATTATTTATTTGGTTATTGATTGTTTGATTAATTTATTGATCGATTTATTAGCTCACTATTCAGTTAAAAATTTTCAAACCAAAATCAATCTGATGATTGAATAAGTTATAGTTCAATTCATTAATCGTTTCTATTGAAATGTTTTATTATGTTTTTATCAGTCCCTATTATTCTTTAGATTCCAGGACAAAACTCAGACATTGAACAATTTTTTAAATCACTAAATTGCCCTTATACATTATTCAATTATTAATTTTCTTCTAGGTAATAGGTACTTACGTATATTTTATCATCCCACCATCTTGTTGAATGTTAAATAAGCTTAGAAAAGAACTTCTAACAGATTTCTCTCTTTGTTTCGAAATTATTAAATAACTTTAAATTGTAGTAAACACGCCTACATCACTGCTTTAACGGCAATAGAAAACTTATAACAACTTCAATAAACTTTTTGCGAGTTCAATTCATTGTACAATGGCAAACTTTCATAAGAATTATTTTAGTTTTGAAAAATCAATAGAAGACGGCGGCGCTGAAACTTTCTGCCGATCAGCATTAATAATTACTCTTAGAACCGTCATTTTCAACTTGTACCTGCCAGTTTATTAATGAAGTATTAAATGTCTACAAAACCTTTTGAAGCTTGATTGAACATAATATATTTAAAATTCTTATAATATAGACACAGTCGTTCTATTGTAAAATTGGAATTTTACGGTAAACCTTGATAAACCGGTAAAATTTGATAGAAATAGAACACAATACCTACGGGCTAATAAAGCAGTTTTAAATTTTAAAACGGTTTTATTTACTTTTGTTCTTCATTTAAAAACCATTTTGACATTTAATTTTAAAACAATTAAGGAACGTTTTCCAATTCAGAATTTCAATTTCGATCTTCCATAAATTGTGTTATCTGTGTAAAATTGTAGATTGTTACAAACAATGTGATTGCTCGTACATCACAGTACAAAGTTTGAAATATATCTCAGTTCTCAGGCCATCCGTCATCAAGCTATTGTATCTCGTATAGAGAAATAATTCAACACTGTAAAGGAAATTTGACAGCCGCATTAAAACAAAGAACTTTGGTCCTTATTCATTTGTTGTTAGAGCTCTTATCTCGAATTGTGTTTTTATGGCCCTATAGTTATAGTGAGGGTCTTCATCAGAGTAGACGGAACTCGATTGAAGCTTCCAGTCTTCGTTTTATGTGCTGTTTGCCAGTTTTATTTCTAAAAGCTAGGATGGCAAATGGCGGAATAAAGACACAATACATGTTTTAAGTCATGAAACAGAGGAAATAATGAATTGGGTTTATATTTCTGTGTTTTGGGACATTTTGACACAATTTGTTTTGAGTTTTATCTATATAGACGACTTTTGGTTTTTTGGTTTGTGAAAAGGTAGGTAGTTAAAAGTGTCTGAGTGAGTGACAATCTTAATACATGTCTACATACAATCTTAATGTAACGACATTTTTCTTGCAGTGGAAAACAGAATGATCTTCTGAAAATAGAAGTAGAATTAATGATTTGTACCTTGAGGCAAAACCGAGTTTCGAATTAACAAACTTAGCTAAAATAACCACTGCTTTTCTATTTCTGAAAACAATATTTGCGTCGCTTTAAGACTTCTGCAGAAAGGAGCTGCGCGACTATAGCAAAACAATTTCCATGAAAACTTCATGATAATTGTTCTACCAGAATCGCGTTGCCCCTGACTGCGAGAGGCCTTAACTTGGTTCAAAAGAAAAAAGTGAAACGGAGTTTATCACTTTTTTATAATTTTAAAGAATAAATCGTCCGAATTTAATATTTCAATTAATTCAGATTAAAATACTAATGTTGCAAACCGTTGAAAAATATTGCACTCATTAGATACCGCTCTTGTAACATCTATTTACGCAAGGTTTAGTCTGCAAAATGGCCCAGGAACCAATCTGGTACACAAGGCATAAGTTACAGCGATAGTTACTATGAGCAATACGATCAAAATTACAAGCATAAATATCAAATATTTTTGGTCGAGAAACAGGCTGTTGTTACCTAGATATCAGTGCAGGCCACTTTTACTCGTACAATATTAATTTATCCTTTAATATTCACTCATAACTTGTATAATATCCTCACTATCCTAACAAATATTATAAATGTGAAAGTGAGTTTGTTTGTTTGTGACGCTTTCACTCTAAAAAGGCTGAACCGATTATGATGAAATACGGCACATGGTAAACCATGAACTAAATCTAAATATAAAAGTAAATAACGCAACTAATGTTGTTGAACTGTCAAAATGTTTGTTTCATTTTGACAGTTCAACAACATTAATTGCATAAATTAGTCGTAATCGGTTACGAAAATAAGCTACGCTATTAGATACCTAGTCAGGAACAAAACACTCTCGCTGTGAAAGAACTCGTATACTCCTAAACTACAAATAAAATAAACAAGACATCTCCATCTCCCTAACAAACGCAAACAAAGAACCCCAAATAAAAGCACTGACGTATCCTATACCCACCGCGCGTACCTCGGACCACACCTCGGGGTTTACCGCCTCCCCGAAGCCTCGCGAACTAATAAACGAGTGACACTAATTGGTGTTGAGCTTCCCCGTCTTTGTGGACGACCACTCACAATGAAAATTCTTTAAAAAATCTCTCGAAATACCTCTCTGCCGTATTTCTTCCGCCATTTATTAAAGGCCAGAATATTACACGTAAAGAGCCTGTCTTTACATTTTTTTTGTAAAGAAATTCGCGATGAGACCAATTTCATCCAGTGAATGGGAGTAATTGACGTTTTTTTGGGTGCCATTATGTCTTTGTGTATCTATATTGGATTAGGTCCGTCGAAGTACTATTACAATATGTATCTTAAAAGGCTGTCTGAACTTCGTGAGTCTTTGAAAATGTATTGATTTTTCAGAAGGTAGGTACACGCAATTCCCAACTATATAACAAGAAATTACGAAAAGCAATAGTAATAATACAATTCCATAGTAAGGGACTTGGAAGATTATCTTAGATGAAGACTGAATAAGTAAGTAAGCTTCTTGAGAACTCCTACACAAAAGAAGGTAACGTTATAATGTATCTTCTACTAATTATTCTGATGATTTATCTGATTTATCCGAGAGCAGTGGTGGCCCAGTGGTAACGGCCACGACTTACGAGTTGTAGGTCGTAGGTTCGAACCCTGACAGGCGCTTTACGTTGTGTAAATTATTTCATCGCCACTGCTCTCAAAACGGTGAAGGAAAACATCGTGAGGAAACCGGCATGTCCTAGAACCAAAAATTCGAAGACATGTGACATCTACCAACCCGCACTGGGCCCGCGTGGTACATTACGGCCCGCTCCCTCTCACAAAGAGGAGGCCTGTGTCCCAGCAGTGGGAACATTATAGGCTGATTATGCTATCTGATTTATGTGTTTTAATATAATTCAATGCGAAAGTAAGTGCTTCTAACGTTGGCTACATTGTCACGGGCCTATCTTATTTTAAATCCGATTGATGGATGAATCACAAAACTGAAGTCACGATTACAGGTAGATTACTATCCGGACGAGCTCCATATATGCTGGTTGCACGGTAAAATATTGCTTGCGCGATGCAGGATTGAAAGAAGAAGAAGAAGCGTGGCATCAGTGTGATGCGTAGCTCGCTTATGGCGATGTAGATGCCGCCACATGTTATGTCAAAATATTTTTGCGCAAAAACAGTGCGCGTATTTTTGGACATTTTACGTGTGGACTGGTGTTAGTAAAAACGAGCATTAGAAATACATCATAATATTATTTACAAATACTGAATATGAGACCCCAATCTAACTGAATATCACTCGAAATAAGCTACACACGATTGTCCATGATGAATCAGAATTAATATCGATTGACAGATAATCTCTATGTCCTGTGTCAATGAATGGAGCAATGGACTCATAAAGAGGTACAGTCAACCATTTTGAAATGGAATCAATGTTACAGGCAAAGCTTAGTCAAGTTTGTGCTCTACAGAGTGATAAGGATCTATAAAGTACAGATTTTAATTAGATATCTTAGCGTACCCAGTGTATATTTTTGATTTTCTATAGTTTTGGATGGATATTTTTGTATTTTTATAGTTTCATTCGAATTATAAAAATAGTGTAGTTGATATTTGCGTAGACTTACGTGTACTTAGCCGTACATGCGATTATTGTATTTCAGTTTGCGTAAAAAATATTCATAATTATAAGCAGTATCTATAACGAATGATTTTATGAAGACAACGTTGACAATCTATACATAATAATAAAATCGTAACGGAACCGAAACTGTGTGTACTTAAATACGAGTTGTAATTGAAAAACCAATAATATATTTTGAGAGTACTTAACCGCTCCATAAATAATGAAACCGATTCGTAACTTACTAATTTAAAATTCTTCTTTCCAATCAACTACATTCTCAAACCTCGCATCATCTACTGATCAAATCTCTACTAACTCAAGTTCCCATTTTAATTTATAACCATGTTCTAAGTTATTTGCGTCCACATTATTGACCCATCGCATTCGACTCTCGAAATTGCAATCTTCTGTCTGACTGTTATAGCTAATATTACAATTGACACACAGACAGACAGTGCGGTACAGCTAGATTCGTATCCGTAATGGTTTTAGGACTAGGAATAGGCTTAGTGACTGGTTCCGATGCAGGATGAACGGACAGCCAAAGAATAGGCTTGGCATATAGAACCACATACGATGGATACGCACGTATGTAATTATACTATTATATACGATATTATAGCTTCAGGTGTAGACTGCAATAGGAGCTAAAGTTACATGTACATCTAATAATAGGTATAAGGAATTGATTCAATAGAAAAGATCAAATCGACAGTTCTGATGTTCAAATTTTTGTGCACAATAAATAGAGTTAGTGACTATTTTCGATGTACGATGAACGGAAAGCATATCCTACCTATACCATATAAGCACCTAAAGTGTATATTAGCTTCAGGTTTAGACTACCTTCAGTCGCTGGTGTTACATGCGTAGATAATATTTAAGAAATTGAATTACATAATAGAAAATATGAAATCGCCACTTTTTATTTATTAGTACGTTAAAGACTTTGTGAGTGGATCCGATGCAGGATGAACGGACACCCAAACTTGGATTGGTATATATTTTATAGCCACAAATTATAGTATAGGTACATACACACGAATTAACGAATCAACGAAACTTCATGTTAAGAACGGTAGACAAGGTAGGGAATTGAATCAATAAAGTATACAAATTAAATGGACAGGTTTGCTGTAAATATACTTTTGTTACTAGAAATAAAACAAATAATTTCATTTTAGAAATAAGGTGAAGAAATCAACACGAAGCTAAATGAAAATTTAAAAAATATATGTCGGTAATCAATAACTTGGTGAGTTGAGGACACAAACAGTTTAAATAATCATTGCTTGAAAGTAGAACAACATGACACGATTTTTTATTTTACAAAAAAACATAAAACAAGCAAACAAAATTACATTTTGTGGCTAAAGCTGAATAAAACGTGTAAAAATTATATATTCAGGTAAAAATAAATAAAAACAAATTTGGACATTGTGGAATGTAGCCAAAGGCCAAGGACTGAGTGTAAATAAATTATACTAGGTACCTCAATTTTGTCAGAACAGAATTAAACATTGACAACGAAAATCTAACAAAACAAAAAGGTAAAATAAATAAAAAATCCTCACCTCTGAAAATCCCAACACGTTCCAACCACTTCACACAAACCCACAGAATAAATTGGTGAAAAAAAAGGATCAAGTTCGGACAACGATGCGACGAATTCGTAAAGTTGAAGTCACTAGGGGAGCGAACGCGCGTGCTTCCCTTATCGGGTGCGAGATGACAACTGGGCTGAACGACGCGGGGCGTAGAGTCCCAAAACTAGAGGGGAGTGGACGCGTTTAGGGGCTGTAATGGACAGCCAAGGTAATGTAAATAATTTAGGGTGAACTCCAGACAGATAAGAGGATTTGCTATGATTTTCTGAATATGACAAAATAACACGCCTAATACCCTTCCCCAATAAAGGTTTCGTGAAATCTTAGCAAGTAGGTTTATAGATAATATTTTCTTTTTTTCGCTGTCTCTTTCAGAAAGGTTTCTATTTTTATCGAGTTTTCAAAGTTTTGGGTTGTTAAAAGTTTTGGATCGTTTAATAGCAAACGTGTGTATTAAGTTCAGCTGTTACATTTTATGTAGGACTATAGAATTTATTTGTTCAAGATAATTGAGCCTTACCATCAACGGTTACATTTATTTATCAACTATCAAGGCTTCTTTTGAGGAAAAAAATCAGAGCCTTCAATTTCCATCAAATAAATCATCCTCAACCAAGATCTTAGCCACGATTTATTTACTGCTCGTAAAAAGAAACACGGCACGAATAATTAAATTGCTCATCTCGGGTCCTAAGTAAACAAATCAGTTCATATATGCTTAAGGCCTGCTGACCGGCAAATTAGGTGAGAAACATGTTCCAATGTTTGCTGGGAAAATACTGGGTAATATATCTTGGAAGCCGCATGATTAGTGGGGTTTATTAGTGACTATACTTTCGACTACCGATACTAATGATGTCCTTTGGGAACCGGCGCTCCGGTAGGATTTTGTAGTACCTGGCAGGAATACCATTGGACATCGGGTTACTCTTCGATTTGGTGGAATGATAGGTGCAGAGAACTGTGTTATAATCAAACCGATGCATATTATAAGTGTCAGAGAGAAAAAAGTCTCAGTAAAGTAAGAATTTGATGTATTTGCTACACGATGTCTAGGTCTATAATGTGCTATTCTGTAAGAATCCCAGCGTGAAAACTTAAATGAAGTGAGCTGTCAATCCTGGTGGGTGACAGTTTACTTCAAGCTTACTTCACCGAAGTTTTTACGATGAGATTATTTTACAAAATAGACCGGCTGTTATAATAAGTTGCATCTAAAGTAAGATTTTTTATATATTTGTTTGTTACGCTTTCACGCTAAAATGGCTGAATGGATTTGGATGAAATTTGGCACTAGACCATGACCTGGGTTAGGACATAGGATACTATTTATAGCGATATTCTCACGGGATCGAGTCCGATTGAAACCGGGGGGCCCAGCTAGTGGTTAATAAATTGTTCAACTTATCAAGAAGATCTCACATCAACAATGCATCTGATAAGCGTGATGTTTGAAATAAGTATGATAATAATGATAAATACGATGATACAACCAACTAACCAATGAAATCTCGAAACGGCTGTTTGACACTTCCCGTGACCCAAGGGCTGGCTTTTACCTTGGTCAGAGGCTAAGCATTGCCATTCAACGTGGCAATGCCGCCAGTCTCTTGGGTACACTACCAGCCAACAGCGATGCGGAGGAATTTTTCGACGCCATATTTTAGATATTAGTTGTTTATTTGTACAGTTAGTTTTATTTAATATTAGTTAGAAAATTGTTTAGTGTTAGATTAAATAATATAATTTATTACTAACCTATCTAATTAAATTATCTAAACTACAGAACCACTTTCTTTAATAACGTTACTATTATGACTAAACAGCGTAATAAAAATTCAATACAATATCCTTTCGGTACAGAATTAATCAAATAATGCCATGTTTGCTATCAGGCGGGCGTATAGATTGTTTAATAACATTATTGAAGGCAGGTGGCGTTTGTGACTCATCCGTTTATGACGGTGCGGCGCCTTAGGGTTGGCTCGTGACGTCATGCATTAGTTTATAGTCTTTATTTCAACATTTTGGTTGGTCATTCTGAATATATAATCTGTATTGAATTCAGAGAAAAACTATAATTTCTTAATATCTGAGCCTAAGAGGCTGTCTGGCCTATCGTTAAAATTATTATGTACTGTAGCTGATGCCCGCGGCTTCCCCTGCGTGTATGTCGGTTATTATATACTAAAACCTTCCTCGAGAACCACTCTATCCATTGGTGAAAACAACATGAAAATCGGTGCAGTAGTTTTTGAGTTTATCACGCACAAGACGACAGACAGACGCGGCGAAGGACTTTGTTTTATAATATGTAAGGATATGGATTTAGAAAGATTTGATGGGCGATGAGAAGGTATCCAGCCAAAACTTAAATACAAAGAAATTGTTGGTATAGCAACTTCCTCGTTATCCAAATGCATTTTAAACCATTTTTTTACCTCTACTTCTGCCAAACTGTACCTAAACACCAGGCTTTTTAACACAAAAACCAAATTAAACTTAACGATCATTTTCCTATAAATATCTTGACTTGACAACCCTATAGACCTACATCAAGGGTAGGTGTATCTAAACAATGGATATTTTGGCTAAATTTGATTGTCCTTATCTTCCAAATTATCAGAATTATAAAGCAGAACTCCGACAGTCCGACGGTAATCTAATATTACTGTATGGAAGCATTTGTTTAATGTTGCAGCTGGCCGTAGTTTCTAGTTACGCTTCGCTGGAAAATACTGGATCACTGGAAGGACCCAGAATATATCCGTTTTGCAGTAGTTTAAGCTGTTCGAACAATTTCACTTGTTTAATTTAATGTTAAGTATATTTCCCAGGTAGTAAAATTCGTCGAAAATCAGCAGCTGTCGGCGTGTCATGTAGGAAAGAGGGAGAAAGGTATCTTAGAAATTTTAACTTATATAATGACATTGGAATTAATCACAGAGGTATTGTAAGATTTATTTTTTGTTATGTTTAGTATTTAAAGTCGATATGTAACGATGTGTAGCACAATCTGTCCAAATTAAAATCCTCTTTAAATAAATAAAGAGTAAAAAACAAACATAAGTAAAATAGCGAAGCTAAATCAATGTCTGCATAAAATTTTCTTCGTTTTGCAATTTTGCTCCGGACCCGTTGTGACCCTGTCAGTCATTCCAATCTAATTACCTATCATCAAACGACTATACAAAGTACGAAATACTAAAGTACTGTTGATTAATTCATACTAAACCTACCATTTCTAGTTCCTAACAATTCATTCAACACGAGAGTGGCTTTATGTAGTCATGTCCGAAATCTTACGCCAAATTTCCTCTTTCGGGGCAAGCAGACCGTCAAGTAGTCACGCACAGGTAGAATTTGTTCTCTTGTAGGACTTTAGTAGTATAAATGTATGTCCAAGTCACGTCCACTGGCATTTTAAGGTGTAATAAAAGTAGTTGCAAATTCTCTTGTATGTTTTAAGATGGCTGTATGTATATCTTACACTCGTTTTGTCGGGTTTGTTGTGACTAACTGTTTACTTTGGTCGCATAGAGTTTTAGCAGAAAATTGGTCATTCAACCAATTTTCTGCTAAAACTCTATGCGACCAAAGTCACCACTCATCAAGTAAAAAAAACTTATCGACAGAATTCTGAAGGCGTCTAGTTCTGTAGATTTCACAATGAGTGGGCGAGTGGTATTTCAATTGAATATTTAGATAGATTCGAATAAAATATAAGTGGGTGGTTTAAGTAGCAACTCAAACCAAAGCTATCAGTTTTCACTAAACAGAAGCGTATTAATAGAAACATTACAGAGAAAGTGCTATTCAAATTCTATAGGAATAATTCATATAATAACAATTTACCACATAGTAAACAGTTTTAATTTAGATAATGTTTCAACAGCACAGAAACTGCAACAGAAATAGCAAGTGTCAATTTGCCAGCCACATATTCTGTCAGGGAATTGATGGCTCTTGTAGCCGACGACATCTCAATAGGAAACCGCAAACTAGTAAATGAAGTTTCGGACGTTCTCAACCAGGTAACGTATCGACAAGTAAAATATCGGAGAGACTGCATGCTAAACTAGACTTTAGGCTAACGTAGAATTTAGGAGAATCAATATTGTACGATATTTTTACTTTGTTCTCATTCTGATCTGACCTTCTTGAAAAGAAGCACCTATAATAATATTATCTGTTCAAATTCTTGAGTATCTTATTAAATTCAGTTGTCTTTGTTTCAAGATCTACAGTGCTGATTGTACGATTATCATCCATTGCGCGTCTACCCTCTCTTTCCTCGTTTTCATTTAGACGCCCAGGTTAATTAATTTAATTCACAAGAGCCGCATCTAATTCCGCAAGTACTGCAATAAACAACACAGGTATATTATACCCTGTGAAGAGCCCAGCCTTTTGTCTCAGTAAATGTTCTATAATAAGATCTTAACGCCAGTTTTATGAGGATACTACACTTCTTATTGTGTTAAGAACAATGAACCTTTAATAGTTGTTGAATATTAGCGCGCCGTGTTTAGCGTACGTCTCTTTTGTTAGCGTTTTACCTGGCTTCACTTATTCTTGTTTTTCTATTGTTTGGCCTTTTTTGTTGTAAGTTTTTATTATTTTATAATGTAACTGTGTTATTGATTCAGGGGTTTGGTTGAGGGGATAGACCTACAGCATTGAATGTTGTTGATTTTTTTTTTAATTTCCATACAATGTGCGAATGTTTATTGTGTGAGTAGCGATGAGTCAAGAACTCACGTGTTTGCTTATTTTAATTGATTTCGTTTATTTTTATTTTATTGCAAAATTAATCGAATAATTTTATTGCAATTTAAATGTTTATTTCTTGCTGGTTACAATTGTGTGATTTTATTATATTTATTGTTTCATTGACTAACAGATAGTTTTTTTTTTAATTATCTGGTATCTCTAGATTCCCATTGGTACCAATTTCTTAGTATAAGAACTCCCTCAACTACTATTGTCAAATATAACAAAAATAGACAAAAATCTTATCTCGTTCTATCCGCCATTTCAAGGAACCGCTTCAAATCAAACCCAATCCTAGTTTCCATAATGAAACTCAGTTACCTGTCACAGAAAACAAACTACAAAAGTGTTCTCTACTAAAACGCATTGTCCTTTGCACTCCAAGTCTCCAAGCGCTTTTATTACTGAACAGCACGCAAAGAACTTATTGTTTGGCACTTGAGAAGTCGGAATCCCATTGTGTTCTTGAAAGATAGTTTGCGGAAATTTTATTGTTTTCTTAAGCTTTTTACTAGAGAATTTCATTGCCGGATAGTTAAGCTGAGCTATTTGCAATTACTTGTTTTCTGTGTGATCAGCATTCCGAAGTATTTTTGCTGTGAGTCAGACAGAGTCCTGGGGATAGTCTTATATACATGAATAAAAACCACGTTGATGCAAATGCTTTGACGAAAGTTCCTATTGTATAATTATTGCATAATTACCATGCTTTACTCCAATACAACATTAGTAGGTACATATTCATTTGCCTAGCCTTTTCCCAACTGTCTTGGGCTCGGCTTCCAGTCTACTGGATGCAGCTGAATACCAGTATTTTACATGGAGCCTTGGTATGAAATTAATGGTCACCCATCTACGTACTGATTATTTTTTAAAGGTGCTTACGCTAAAATGTAAGGTTCCAGATATTGCTAAGCTTGGCCAAATGGCATCTTGATCCCAGTATTTTCTATTAGAACACTGGAGAATCTGTTACTTTTCTTTTGACGTGACTCCATAGTAAAACCAAAATGGTTCTGATGATGACGTCATTGTAAGTGAAAGGAAATGAACCTTCAGCTTCAAAACTGTTCTACTTGGAGTTAAATATTCCCTTTAGTTGGAGGACTGTTCTCCCCTTCATTCTTACAACTTATCGACACTATTTACACCAAATTAATAGTGCAGTAAAATACAAAAAATACTGAGAAAATCCTATCACTGTGATACCCAATCGTGTTAAGAACCAACAATAGGGAAAGGGCACCATAATGATACTTGAAAGCAATGACTTAGCCTCTTGATTCTACCTATGAAGCCCTTTTATCCTTTCCCCTCATTTTGCCTTATTTGTTGGGGCTAGCTTTCTTTCATTATCATGTCATGCCATGGGAACTTCGGTTTAATGAAACACCTTCATAAGTCATTTCCAATTTCCGGAATGTGTGTTTTTCTGTTGACACGATTTACATTTACCTAAAATAAAAAATATTTTTTTTTTAAATATAGCGTATGTCTTGATTAACGTAGAGGAACTGGTTGGTGCTTTTACCAAGGTGCGTCAAACTTACACTACTACAACGATCTTTTGGCGCTCGGATGACGCTTACACGAGGGCGCTGTTGGTGAACATTTGTTTTAGAACTGTATTGAAAAACAAGATGGCGGCGTTAGTTCCGATTTTGGCCACGCGCCACAAGATTATTTTACAGCTAGTTATAAGCATTGTGTAACTAATAATGTGACTATAACTTATATTCGTAAAGCTGGTGTTTCATTATAAAAAAATCTTCGTATTTCTTCAAATAAATATTTTGGAAAACCCTGAAAAAACACCTGACGATCTAACAGTTTTCTGCGTTCTTTTGAAACAAAATTATTCTATTTTTTACCCGACTACGGCGAAGAAAAAGGAGGGTTTTGATTTTGACCGGTATGTATGTATGTATGTATGTATGTATGTATGTTCATCTGTTCCCTCCTATCTTCCAAACCACTTATCACAATTTGACAAATGAGGTATCGTTAGAAGCGTCGTGATTGTCCGCCGGTTATAGGCTATGTGAAATCACATTAAATTAAAAATGGCGCCCTCTAGAGGACATAAAGTGAGGAACTTAAAAAAAAATATGGTTTAATCGTACCATGTTGGGTATCAAATGAAAGGGCTTAATGAGCACATTTCAAAAATATATATAATAACCCCAAAAGTATTTAAAAAAAATCAAGTAACAAAAACTAAAACCCAACTACGACTTAAAAGATATAAACAAGGCACCACAGACAGACAAATTAAAAATCCGGAGTCACACGTAATCTGTTCGATTTATGCCCTAACACGTGTGACTCCGGATTTTTAATTTGTCTGTCTGTGGTGCCTTATTTATATCTTTTAAGTCGTAGTTGGGTTTTAGTTTTTGTTACTTGATTTTTTAAACTACACAAGAAATACATTATAAGCTGTATACCAAGTCCATTCTACATATTTCGGTACTGGGTCTGGCATACAGACACACACTTATTTTGACCTTCGACCAATCTATATTATAATAGCCCAACTACAAGCTTTATTTCCAGGTATCCCAAAAGTAACCGGAAACTTCCCTACCGTATTAACGACCACTCTCAAACATCACGCTATTACATTAGGGTACCGAACAAAAGTCGTGGTCATAATCAGACGGGTCTTATCCCACCCATTAATGCGAAATATCTTTTCAAAGAGGGGAAATAAAAAAATCAAAATATGTTATTAGAAATCTGTTCGCCCCTAGTTATGAAATTATGTTAATGTCGAACCAATCTTCAAAGCAATTTTGTACTTTACCGCTACCGTATAAGGTCGGTTATCGATTGTTTAATTGGACAAAAGAACGTCACGGTGTTATGGTTCCTTTGATAAAGAGATTATTATGAGAAAAAATCTCCCATGGAGTTTTATTGTCTGCAATGTTTGGACTAAAGTAATATAATATGAAGCTTTGGTGAAGTTTAATAAATGTTCTATATACACTTTAATGGTGGGTATATCGGATTATTAATAAAGGTGCATTGTGAACAAAAAATATAGTATATTTGATTTTTATGCGGACCTAAGGGTGCGCACACGTCAGGGATCGAAAGAGACATGTGACGTTTAATTGACTGTTCAAAAATAATATTGCGATATTACTAACACAAGAGACAATCATCTGCCTAGCTTTTTCCCAACTATTTTGGGGTCGGCTTCCAGTCTAACTGGATGCAGCTGAATACTAGTATTTTAGACGGAGCGACTGCCTAACTGACCTCCACAACCCAGTTACTGGGTAACATGATATCCCTTGGTAAGACTGACTTTCGGGCTTCTGACGGCCCGTAACAACTGTCTAAGATCTACAAATGACAGCTGGGACCAACAACTTAACGTGTTTTCCGAGTCACGGAGTATGTGTGTAGAGATGGTCAGTTTAATCTGATCGATCGACCGACACAAAAACACAATTGGGTACTTAATGCCCGATTACTAGTATTTACGGACCGTTATTGTTTAAAATTTAGACTTGTACTAATAATGAAGAAAATACCTCACAGCTTTGTAGAGTAGACCCCTCAGTTAAGCAAGTAGCTATCACAAATAAAATTAGCTTACGAATCTATTTATATGCCCAGTTAGGCAATAAAAAATATAACTATTGGCAAGTAAAACGATACGTTTTTGTTTAAAGGAAACGAGCATAAATCCTTACATATTATAAAACAAAGCCATCCGCCGCGTCTGTCTGTCGTCCTGTTTGCGATAAACTCAAAAACTTCTGCACCGATTTTAATGCATTTTTCACCAATGGATAGAGTGGTTCTCGAGGAAGATTTCAGTACATATTAACCGACATCCACGCGGGCGAAGCCGCGGACATCAGCTAGTGTTTAATAAATTGTAAGCCGGGTCTTTCCTCGAACAAAGCAAGAACGAGCATTGATGACTACACTCACTGATTCTTTACAATCTCAAACCGTTTGGTTTGAGCCCAACTTTACTTACGATGTTTGCTTTTAGATACTGTAGTTCTTATAAACGAGATCATCACGAATTAAATATTAATGATCTCGATCATTTAAATAGCTGACTTCTACAATCTCAAACCGTTTGTATTGAGCCCAACTTTATTTACGATGTTTGCTTTGAGATAATATAATTCTTATAAACGAGATGATCACGAATTTAAATATTAATTATCTCGATCATTTAAATACTTCTGCCTTTAAATTAGACGAATTTTAAATTAGAGATGTTCCCAGCATATTCAGGACGGGACCAAACTGAAATATTAATGCTCCCGATCATTTAAATATTTCTTCCTTTAAATTAGACGATTTTTTTTTATTTTTATTTAACTTAAAGACTTATAATAAATCTATAATAATAACAATAATTATGTACAAGGGAAAATTATCAAAGGGTATCAAAAAATTCGTCTGCATCGCTGTCAACAGGAAAAGTGCCCAAAAGGCTGGCAGCATTGCCACGTTGTATGGATTCTTTGACCAAAAATAGGCCAGCCCTCTGGTCACGTGAAGAGTCGACCAAGCGTTTGGCGATGTCTTGAAAAACCGAATTTTTAATTAGAATGTTCCCAGCATATACAGGACGGAACCCAACTTAATTAAAATTTACCGAGAATAAATTAACATGTAGCAAACTACTTTTTTAATTACACACACATACATTTACAATATTTATTCAAGTTCTACAAACTAGTGGTTGTATGCGAGATGATTTACCTTAAAACAGTTCATTCGCCAAAGTAGTTTAAAACTAGGCCAATGAGTGCCGTAATTTATGTCTGTAATATTGTTAAATTTTTCAATATTTTTTGTTGGAAAATCCAGACGAGGTCTTCATCAGGAACTGAATAGATGCTCTTGGTACTTGAATACACAGGAACAGGAATCAATAGAAAATTAATTTCTCAGAAAGCACAACATGCTATACGAAGAATTACGTACTAATTAGTTACATAACACAAAACAGAAATGTCGGTATTATGTACATCACAATTACTGTTGCCGGAAATGTTTAGTTTGGCATCAATCATTTTATCTCTCATGACAAGTTAACTTATGAGTAAATTATGCTCATATTACGTTCAGTAGTAAATTGTGTGCAGGTACATGATTGTACTGATATAACTACCAATTTTATAACTAAATGTATAGTAGGTATTTAACAGATTTACTTATCGAATTATAACACATTCAGAAGCCAAAACGAGATTTAGACAATATGTCAATAAATGTGATGAAAAACAAAGTGTCACCTACCACTTGAATATGATCCGCAGATCAATCGTCATCATTATCCTTCTTCATATTAGTTGAAGCCTTCTGATTCTCTTTTCCTCAATCTAGTCCACTTCGCTCGCCTTCATCTTTTACAAAATCTATTTGTCTTTTCCTTGACTTTTTTAGCCTTTTGTTTTTCACCAGAAGTAGAATACATTAGTACAGTACTTTTTCTGGTCGCAGTTCACCGTCAATAAATTCTTGATCGCATACCAATCAAACTGCTCTATAATCGAGCCCCTCTTTTACTATTCCAACTAAAACGCGACTACATAGCTCTCGTACCTCGACAACTATACACTGCAATACTGTTATATAATACATTCGAAAAACTGTCCAAATAAACTGACGCAGATACAGCGTCGAGCGAGTGCGACATAAATAATCTGAACAGAACGGTGTCCCTAATTCCCATAAATCGAAATATCCGTGGGGCCACATCGACCCGGCTGCGGTGATAACGCATATTTATGGTGATGATGCGTCCACTTTGTCTGCGGATGAAAGTAGCCTTAAATGTTGGTTGGTCTTTTTGAAGTGGATTTCGTACTGAAGAACCAGGACCCTTGGGTATCGAGAGTACCGGATCGTTTTTTTGTGCATCGGAGACAAATTCACTAGCAAAGATATTTTTGAATGTCGAAGAGTTTGAGAAACTGCTCGACTCCATGCTTCTACTTGGCAACACATTTTCAGTAATGGTAGAAAAGGAAAAGCATCCTGAATTGATTTTTTGATGATAGATTGATGATGATTATAGATGATGAAAGATTTTAGAGCGTTCCTAAAGTATAATTTATTATTTCGATCATAACAGAGGCGGATGTTACGTATACGTCACGTGTCCGTTCTAGAGCATAAGATTCTAATTTATTAAGATTCTAAATCACAACGTCGTTGATATATATTCTGGACGTAAGTCTTTCCCAGGTCTCGCCACATAACTTGAACTTCTAGCAATTCGAAATTACAACAGGACCAAGAGCTTTAAAAATGGAAACGATACTCGTAATTGGTATCCAGAAACAATTTTCTAGGATATTCTCATCACAGACTGTAATTCGAAACTGGAAATGTAATTCCCTGTAATCTTCAACAAGTGGAAATCGAATGAGTGCTCATAGAACGAGTAGCAGATCATACTCGTACTCTAATAAATAGAGCAATGAGGTTGGTTGTCACTAGGGTACAACAAGTTGCGCCTACTGCGTTATACTGTGAGGTGATAATAATCTAGTGGTATTGGATTCGTATTACCTAAGTACTACGAGTCCAAATAAAACACTAGTAATCAAAGTGAATAATTTTTTATTGATATTTTAGATAGTTAATTGATTCATTCATTATATTAAAAAAACTCTGCGTTTAGTGCTCGGTGTGGCAACACATCATGTTCTGGTTTGCGACTGGTCAATCGTCATCCTGAGGATGCCTCCTTGAGAGGTGAAACACGTGTCAATGTCTTACAGGGTTTTCAAAACTCTTGGAGAATAGTTAAGCGGAATAGGTTACTAAATATATCTACGTCTATTGTATTTTTTATGTATTTTGTTTTCGCTTCTACTCTTACAAATGTCATCTACATCTCTTTTATCTACTTTCCTATGGCAGGTATGCTGGAAGAGATTTCTTTAGAAATAAGTATCATCTTTGTACGTATGTTTCTGTTCCTTTCTTCTTGCCTGTTTATATGTGTGTGCATAAAAAAGTTAAATGAAATCCTAACTATATTATACGAGTAAATAACAAAGTGAGTTTGTTTATTGGTTACGCTTTCACGCTAAAACGGCTGAACGGATTTTGATGACCTAGAAGAAAAGGACTTAAGATACTTTTAATCCAAATATTTCCACGGTATCGTGACGTATGCGGGTGTAACCCCGGTAAATAACTTTTGGGTGATAATAGGACCGAGAGTAGTCCAATAGAGATGAAAGAGTCCACTTACCTTCAAAATAATATTGTCATAAACAATTAGTTTTAATAACATTGATTATTGCAAAAAATAATGATAATGTCTTGGGAGTTTATTGGTGTATTTCTTCCCATCACAAACACTAAGGCTTAATTTGTTTTCATGATTGGACTGTCAGAGAGCCTCCCATCCGGACACAAATTGCCGTGGCCGACTTGGAAAACCTTGAATAGACTTTGTACCCAAGTCAGCCGCAGTAAAGCCAATCTCCACAAGTAGGGGAAGATCTCCGGTGCATATGCAGTGTCTGCCCACAGACAATGGCCCTCGTTCCAACTTGTGCGGCATGCCCACCCTGTCACATGCACGCGTGAGGACCTAATGGCTGCGTCAGGAGTCAGGAAATGGTATTAACGTTGCTGAATTTTGGGGCAAACAAATTAAAAAAATGTTATTAAAAATGTTATGTGTACAAAATAAATAAATGTTTTTTAAAAATGTTATTTTGCCATCGTCACACTTAGAAGAAGATTGATTTCTTCTCTCGACATTCGAATTAAACTAAAACATTTTAAATCTCCTTTGAATAAACTCTATATTCCAATATTTCTGTTTATTTTCCAAAATCGCAATGTTATGATCCCAACAACGTTATGTGGTTTTCCTTATAATATATTTTATATGATAAATAGTAAACTATCGTGTGTAAGGAAACGTGTGCGTGTGTTATTTATTGCATCTCAATGTTTATTTATTCCCCTGAAGCTTTTCATGGGATTGATTACAGTTCTGTTTTCCTTGTTTTCATATTAATATGCAATAATTGTGGGGTCCAATTATTAAAATACGTCGTCTTTTATCATGTTCTTTAGTGACGTTATGTGTTTTTAGTGAGTTCTCTAAAAACGGTGCTCTTACAGGAACATTTCGAAAGAAAGAAAGAAAAATATTTTATTTGGGACACGCACAGGAAAAACAAGCAGTAATATAAAGAAAGTATTAAATTAAAATAAAAGAACAATTTAAATTAACAAAATACTTAGGTGACCTGTGCGAGGCCAAAAGGGCTCCTACGCTGAGCATAATGCTGCGATATTTTCGAAGCTTAGTCTTCTCTCTTCGTTCTCTTCTGAACATGAATTAGGAAAGTTGAATTTTAAAACGTATAGCGATAACATTTTATTACGAATCCTTCATGCTCTTCTCTATGTTTCATTGTTGGTGCGTTTAGAGGAATACTTTTGGTGCGCTTCGAGGAATACCCCTTACATCGTCTGAGATCTTTAATTTTGTATTCACTATAATTTACTATCTTGATCAATAGACATAAAAATTAGCTTCACATAATCGGTACACTATACAAGGAGTAGACTGATGCGTTATTCCTGGGATGCCATGAATTCAAATATGTCAGTTGTTTAAAGTATCATCACCATAACTATTTAAGTCCATTTAAGAAAATCCGATAAACAACGTAAGCTCCACAAGTTACAACAAGCGTCCCTCCCCTCAATTCTAGTTCATTCATTTGAAGCCCCACCTACCACCCATATCTTAGCATCATTCATTCAATAACTCAAAACGTTTGCAGCATTAAATTATGCCTCGAATGGGCAATGTCTATCGTTACGTCACAGTGAACGAATAGCCTTCTCTGGGCCAGCCGGCGATTCGTTTGCGGTATTTGCGATGGTCGTGCAACGGTATTTCACAAATATTTGGATTTGTAAAATGTTGTGGCAGATATGGCTTGGTATTTTGAAATTGAACTGGCAGATTTGATGGCATTTGTTGTGGATTTAGTTGTGGAGTATATTAATTTGGTTGGTTAAAATACAAAAAGGGCTCGAAAATTCGGTTATCGCCGTTTTAATGAGGTTTTGGTGGAACAACCAGGCTGCCTTACTGATGGTTGGTGTTTTTGTCGCCTATGGATATCAGCAATACCAAAGGCGTAGATGTGCGTTGCAATCCTAGAGACAGGAACGAAATTGATGTAATATCAACTACCGACCCGCTCGTGTTTCGCACGGTTTTTACTACTTGGCAAAACATCGAGATTTCTTAGTTACATGTTACTTTAATACTATCGTATTATACACTTATACCTTCCAGAATAAATTCTCAAAACGATGGTGAAAACCTCATCATCTGTTGCGGGGTTTAGAAGAACAACGCGGACATACAGACAAACACGAAAAGCGACTTTAATTTATAATATGTATAGATTTTCGAACCCGCACTCTTCAATAAGCAGCGTTGCTGTGCTTTATCGAAATTAAATAGGTATGATGATAGTACGTCCCCCCTTCACAAAGATGTCTACTACTCAGTCCAGAATCTGGTTGGCAATAATGGCAACTATAAGTTGACGTGGTTTTCTCAGCAAGCATGAATACAAATTAGATGTAATAGACATACGTTTTTGATATCCACCACCAATCGATTCATTTCCTGAAATCATGAATCGATTTTAATAAAATTGTTTTATCTTTTATCTCTAATTTATCCAACGTCAATCGAGATTATTATTTCATGGATTCAATTTTATTCTAGGACCGATTTATCATTCACATCAAGATATCGATCGAAATAAAATTCGATCTTCACAATTAAATTCAATGCTAACATTTTGAATGACCAAACCTTTCATGGATCACATAATAATAAGTGTTTCTATACCAGTACCCCCCAGTACAGTTGCGTACAATAGTACCGCACATTGTAATCTGAATGTCGCTAGGAATCGTCCATTGAACGTGAATATAGCTACGGGCGGAAAGGGATTATTACACGACTGCCCAAAAAGGAGTGTAATTTTTTTTTTTTAATAGGTATTCGTGTTTCGAATTTGTTGTCTGTTTTTCTTTGAAAATGTATATCAAATTCGATAAAAGTACTAGTGGTTGTTTTGAAAACGGTATGCAAAACCCACTTTAGGAGTGTTTAAGGTGTAATTTTTTTCAATTTTAGAAAAACATTTATTTTGTTATCCTGGTTTCCCAAAGTATGATAGAATATTACGAAGATTATAAAATAATAATGAATGCTACCATATACGATTTTCTATTCTAACGCGACGTTGCCAGCAAGATAAATTAAAGTTTTTTTCCAGAGCCTTTGAAACATAGAGATTTGGTACTTGCTCATCAGGCCAATTGAATGAAGAAAATTAATCATGAAAAAACAACTTATTAAATTATTGAATATTTCACTGTAGGTATTTATAGAGTGTATTATGTTTTTAACACACAATCATTTATTTATTTATTTAACTATTTATGTACACACATAATAAACAGACAAGAAGAAAAGAACAGAAAAAAACGTACAAAGGTGATGCTTATTTCTAAAGAAATCTCTTCCAGCACACCTGCGATAGGAAAGTAGATAAGAGATGTAGACACCGTGTGTAAAATTCAAAGTCAAAGTCAAAGTCAAAGTCAAAGTCAAAGTTTTATTAATGCGATTTTTGGTGAACAGGGTCTTAAAAATATTTTATAGTAGCTCAAAAATCTACCCTATAGGGCATGCATTGTTATGTGACAATATTAGAAATTAAGTTAAACAATAAACATTACATGAAACATAATGAAGTAATCAATATCTATAGAAGTTAAAATACAAGATATAATATATTGTAATTAATTTAATAGACAATGTATAATTATGAATATTGCATCAAAACATAAAATAGTCAGTCACATGAAATTTTGTCAACTAGGAATTCGTCAATGGTATAATAGCATTTGTCTATTAAAAATTTATTTAGTTTACGTTTAAATTGAGTCAAGTTTAAATCTTTAATATCGTTGGGTAGCTTATTAAAAATTTTTTGAGCCATGCAAAGTATGCTCTTATGCATAAGGGCAGTTTTCGAACTTCTTAGGCATAATTCATGTCGATATGTTGGTCTTATGGATCGATAGCTTTGTTCTGAAGCTTTTTTAAACAAATCACCGTTTTTCTTTACGAACAAAGCGGTCTCGTATATGTAAAGACAAGGCAACGTAAGTATTTTTAATGATATAAAATGCGGTTTGCAACTTTCTGTTGATTTAAGATTGCATATGGATCTAATGCACCTCTTTTGTGCTTTAAAAATTTCAAGTTTTTCACAGGAATTTGCCCAAAAAATGACTCCGTAACGTAATATAGAATCTACGTAGCCATAATACGCGGTTACAACAGCCGCCTGATTTACTATTTTGGCAAGTTTATAAAGAGCAAAGGCAAACCTAGTCAATTTTGTAATTAGGATAGATGCATGTTCTTTCCACGTCAGTTTAGAATCTATTGTCAATCCCAAAAATGTAATATGTCCTACTTCTTCAATTATATTATTATTAAAAGATAGATTGATGCCAGAAGTGGTAATTCTTTGCCGAAACTGCATGATTTTAGTTTTATTTAAATTAAGAATTAAATTATTTTGTTCAAGCCAAGTAATTGATTGTTGTAATGCCTTTTTAATGTCAATTTCGTAGTTTCTATTTGAGTCATCATGCCTAATAATTAAAGTGCTGTCATCGGCAAAAAGAACCATAGGAAAATTGACGTGTTTTGGAAAGTCATTTATATAGACTAAAAACAATGGTGGGCCCAATACGCTGCCTTGTGGCACGCCAAATGTGATTTTGCGTTGTTCTGAGATGTATTTATATTCTTTTTTATCCTTTTTGCAAATTCGTCTAACTTCTGTACACTGTGTTCTATTGTCAAGGTAGGATTTTATAAGAGAAAGAGCGTTTCCCCTTATACCGTAAGCACTTAGTTTTCCTAACAAAATATTATGATCGACTAGATCAAAGGCTTTCGTCATGTCCATAAATATAGCGGTAGTGGGAATTCTTTGATCGATATCTGGCATTATAGTATTAAGAAAGTCATAGATAGCCAGGTTTATGGATTTGTTTTTCCTAAAGCCTTTCTGTTCCTTTACTAAGATGAAGTCGTGTATGTATCAAGAGAAAGTAAAATATATAAAATCAACACAACATCACATCACATTTATATTTTTTTCAGTCTTCGGAGTCTCCTCCGTTGAAAGAAAATAAACAATGTATACTGACTAATTAACACAAGCTGACTGTGCATCGCGTCGCTTTGTTACGATTTCATTTTATCCCCGCCATGTTTAGCTTACTCGAAGAATCAATATTATAATAAAAGAAGAAAAAGAAGAAATATTATAATATGTGATTGCATAATATAGAACTATGTTGTCTATGTAGGTATGTCATGTGGCGTTGTATTTTAAAATAATTCTGTTAGGTTTATTAAAATGTATGTTTTTGTATTATTTTCTTTATCTGACGATTGAAAAATAGCGTAAATCTAGCTGTAGTTAATTGATTCAGGCGTGACTTTGCGGAAATCCATGATAAAATACAATAGATGTAAATAATTATATTTAGTAGTAACCTATTCCGCTTAACTATTCTTCAAGAGTCATAAAAACCCTGTAAGAAATCGACACGTAGTTTAGATCCAGCTGTTTGTCATAATCTTCCTGCCCTTATCCCATGTTACTTGGGGTCGGCGCAACACGTTTTCTTTTTCCGTTTTTTTTTAATCCAGCTGTTTGTAATAATTATAATAATCAGCCTGTATTGTCCCACTTCATGGAAAGGCCTCCGTTTCCTTTTTCTACTCTACTCGATCCTGAGCCAATATAGACCAATCCCTCCTTTAGGTGTCATGTTTGTCCCGCCGTCTACGCCTGGGTCTTCCGCGATGCCGTTGGACGTTTTCAGTTAGGGCCAGCGCACACCTGGTAAGGCGCAGCGCGGCGCGGTTGTCACTGTTAAACAAATATCAACGTTGCGTGCCTAAAAATAAAGTTGAGAATAGATAACCTGAGACGCGCGCCTCTTTCCGCTTACGGCGCGCTCTCGAGCTGATGGAAGTTTATTTATTATCAACTTTATTTCAAGTGATACAAGGTAGATATTTGTTTGGCAGTGACGAATGCGCTGCGCTGCGCCTTGCCAAATGTACGCCGACCCTTATGGTGGTTTTAGCCCACAGTGCATCCGAAATGCGGCAAACGTCAACGTGTCCGGCCCAGTCCCATTTGAGCTTGGCTGCTTTTTGGGTGACGTCTGCTATTTGTGTCTTAGAGCAGAGTGTAGTGTGAGTAGTGTAGTGTAGAGTATAGTGTTCCGTATCCAGTCGTTTATTATTATTACATACATTATCTAACTGCTTGAACATAGAGACTTGTTGCTCAACATTGTACTATCTAAATCGATTAGTAGATATCTATTTTAGTCTATCGTGTAACCAATTACCTATAAATATTACATGTACACGTGTTCCACTAAAACTTCTATGTACATATGGGCGCCAAACAGTTATTTTAATTATTTTGTACTTAATCTGACTTCCATGTTATTTATTGAATTAATACTTGTATTTCCGGTTGTAGGTATTTATAAAAAGTTTATATTATGATACCTTCCTTTTGATTTATTTAAAATAAAGTGGTTTCCGGTTAGATTTAATTTTTATAAGTTTCTATTATGATAACTTCCTTTTGATTTGTTTAAAACATTGTTTCCGGTTGTATTTATGAAAAGTTAATATTGTAATACCTTCCTTTTGATTTATTTAAAATAAAGTGGTTTCCGGTTAGATTTATTTTTATAAGTTTCTATTATGATAACTTCCTTTTGATTTGTTTAAAATATTGTTTCCGGTTGATTTTATTTTAAGTTCTATACTGGTATAAAGGATTTATCTTGACATCCGCTTGAATTACTTAAAATGTTATTTCCTTTAGAATTATAAGGATTTATGTTGATATCCGCCTGAATTATTTAAAATGTGATTTACTTTAGAGTTGAGGACTTATTTTGACTTGCATATCCGCTTGATTTATATAAATTCTTTTTAGCGGTAAAGTTTCGCGCTAATTTTGTGTATATAAACTGTTGCAATGCTAATGGAAACACATTCTTTGTGCGCTGCTCATGGAATAAACACCCTGAGTTGAAGTAAGTTATTTTATTTGTGCTCTCTTATCTCCATTTTCCTATTGCTGTGTATTTGTGTGATAAATTGGTGGAAATATGTGTGACTCCGGCAACGACGGCGATGATGCGCCGACATACACGTACAGAGCTTAAAGTTTACCTTTATTCGATTGGCACGTGTAAGGAAGCTAATATTTCGCAACTTCGATTTCATTGCCAAGGACAGGATCCAGATTGTATGCCAAAATATACCAACCCACAATCTGCGATTGTTGGGGTTGGTGTGGGGTCGACAATTATGTTGGGGTCGGCTTCCAGTCTAACCGGATGCAGCTGAAAACCAGTATTTTACATGGAGCGCCTGCTTATCTGACCACCACAACCCAGTAACTGCGTCAGACTATCGGCCACAGACCCACAATCTGCGATTACGCTACACAAATAAAAAGTAGCAAAGTAGCAAAAATAGTTTAAAATTGGAATAAATTGATCAATTTTGAATGTCTTCTATTGAAACATTTCAAAATAATAAAAAAATAAAAAAACCTAGATTGAAAATCTTTGAGTTTTCAAAGTCGTAAAATTAACTAATTCGACAAATAGGAAAAAAAATAAAGTGGGCATTGGTTTATTTAGGTACCTACAATTTTATTAAGAATGAGAAAAGTTATTAGAGAGGCAATATGAAAAGGAAATACATCCAACATTATTGTTGCTCTAACAGATCAATCTTCAGAAAAGAATCTCAATAATAGTATTAATGTAATAAGGGCTGAAAGTTTGACCCTCATCGGATGCAAATAAATCATTTTGATCGATGCGATGAACTCACGTGCAAAACAGGGATGCATTGTTATGTGCCCTTGTCTGTTGTGGTCCAAGTGAGAAGTGGACAAATCTGTTCAAATATAGAACACTTCTACAAAGGAATCCTAACCCAAATCTCGTATCTCAGTCTACTGCTAGACATAGGCCTCTCCCAAGCTATCCCACAATACCCTGTCCTCCACCTTCTGCATCCAGTCAGGCGCGCTGTACCGCGCTTTTTGTAGTGAAATGCGATCCGTTGCGACACGACGCGGCTGTTTTGTGCTTTTAGGTTAATTTAAATAAAACCCTGCCAGTAATTGGCATCATTACTTCAGCTGCATGACGTCCACTGACACACTTCTCCATGGATCACTACAAGGACTGGTCCTATGCAGCTAGTGTCAAGCAGATTCCTGCGTCATTCAACAGGTCGTCAATCGGATTTATTATTACCAATAATTTAGGACCAAAACACACTGACACAAAAGGCATTTCTATGTAAAAGTCTAGATGCAGACTGGTTTTATTTTATTGAAAGGACTATAATCATACTTATTTGCGTCTATAATTGGAATAAAACTACCTGCACACGTGTCCTTTAGTAATCCATGTTCTGTTTTTTTCTCATACTAATGTATATGGTCCTCAAATGGCCTGACCCAGATAATGTAGACTTTAAAAGAGACTGCAACCTCTGAGTTTGTTTTGGCCTTTTTTCTCAGAGTAGTCAGATAGGAAACGCCGACCTCACCTAGCTTATTATTTTTACTATGACGTGTAAAAGTGATTCTAATAACCTATTTACAGAATAAACGATTTCATTTCCTGACTGTTCAATAAAAAATACCTATTATTTTTATTTCGTAATTTACAAAAATCGCTGGTCTCCTAATTGGGACCACAGCCGTTATCCAAAAGTCATTCATTCGGAAGAAGAGTTTCCTTTGTGGCCCAACCCCAAATAAAGCTACATTTTAAACTTATAATAATAAAGGAATTGGAGCCGGATTAATTGTGCTATTTTTGGACGTCGAACCTTTTTTTTATGTTCTTTCAAACGTAAGTAATATGTTGTTGTATGATCTTCAAAGTATTCAGGAATTGTTTTGTAGAAAATATTACTGAGTTTTAATAGAAGATTTTTAATGCGATGTTTCAAATGTTTACTCAGTCGTCAAAAACATCACAGAGTGGGTTTTACTGTTATTTTATCAGGATTGCGCTATTCGTTTCATGCTCAACCAGAACTTTTGCTCTTAATCATGACCTGCGGGATGATTGCGTAACACACTTACAAAGGCTTTCATTTTGACAGTTTAAGTAAGCTTCATAAACGACATTCATTGCGTAGCAGTTGTTTGAAGAATGTTGTTTATGAAACAACATTCATTGCTACGCAATGAATGTAGTTTATGAAGCTTATGAAGCAATGTATTAGAGTAAAAAATATTCTTCAAAATCAATCTGATTGTGATTGAGTACGATACAAAATTCGTTTGCTAGTTAGAATTTACCGCAAAATACGCTTCTAAAAACTCTGTCTATCTTTCTAAGGGTTGTCGTTTGACAGTTTTTGTATGGAAAAACTAACAAAATTTCAAAATTTATTCGCAGGCTAAGACTTTTACTCGGTATAAAAGTTTGGTGAAATTCGCCCTAAGGCCCCAATTGTATTTTAATGGTATGATAACCTTAAAAAGAAAGATTTAGGTAAATAAATGAACTAAACTGAGGATTATTAATATTATCAAGTCCCGGTGGAAGTCGCTTTTCATCGTAAAATTAAGTCTGATCTCAAATCTAATTAGCGAATACCACGAAAGCCCTCTTTTTCCTAATTATAAGCTAGGTACCTACCTATTTATAGGTACAGTCTGTTGTCAACATTATCTAACCCACCCTAAAATCAAACGACTTTGGACCCTCTGCCGGTAACATTAAGGTTTATTTAATTTATATGAGCTTATCAGACACTCATCACCAAAGACATAAGACTTGAAGGCTCGTGCAAACTGGCGCGATATCGCGGGCGCGACCGGCAGTGCAACCCTTGTCCAGCGATATCGCGCCTGTTTGTGGGAGCCTTTATAGTGACCTTATTGGTGATGTTCTTCAGAAAGTTCAGGTGCGTAGCACTTGTGAGTACCTACTGGTGAATACTAGTGTACTATATATGGCGTGCGTGTATGATGATGATAAATATGAACTTAAAAGAAGCTAAAGGAGTATTTAGGGATCATAGCACACCTGATGTAAGCACACCTGACGGGGTCCGTTAGGACCGATGCCTGCCAGGGTTGCGGAATAGTCCGAAAGGGATACCGGGACCCTGGCAACAGGCAGCTGAAGGAACACGGGTGGGTTTTAGTCAGTAAGAGTCTGACATGCCCTTCCGCTCCGCCCAGAGCGGGAGCAGTCATTTGATGATTTCCCACCCAAAAAAAAAAAAAAAAAAGGGATCATAGCAAATGGCGTTCTGTAGTTTCTCCCATGGGGCGTGAGTTTATGTGTGTGTAACGTATGTATTATGTAATCACCCCATGGGGAGAAGGCGTTAGTTTTTGTATGTATGACTTATGTAATGTAATCAGCAAGATTTAAAAAAAAATTAGTTCAACATTACAACATTTAAAATTAATATCTAGAATTACACGTAGCTACTCGTAATAGAGCTAGCACCGCAATAAAAACTCATATGGGTCTTATCTACAAATTTAATTCCTTTTATACGCCCCCAAAACCAATATCCTAAGACTTAAATATGTTTTTTTTTATTCTTACCTACGTTGGTCTGTACCAGACATACCTATTCTATAATACGCTACTTTATCGCTCTCTCTAGAACATTCTCAATAACCCAATCTATGTTAAAACAAGACCCGCGGACATATTTTTTTATATTTACAATATTTTCCAAAATGGCTGACAGGCTTCCAGTAATATAAAACCATTTTATTATGGCATTCGCATGTGTACCTGAGTATATAGCTAATATTACAGATGCGTCACTTGAAAACGTTTTTAGTTTTAATGTCAGTTTTTGCCTACACGCAGTATGCCTCACAGAAGAGCAGATAAAAATAATAATCAGCTAAGTACTGTAAGTTGTAAACGCTTTTGGATTTCTTTAAAGACAGCAAAACCAGAGACGTAACAGAATGAAGGAAAGAGAAAGACCAAAGATAGGAAGACGGCTTGAAAATACTGCGGGAGAGACATGGAGGAGAAGGCCTATGCTAAATAGCAAAGCAAGCTTGAGATTTCTGTTATATACATATAACTGAACCTTTAATTTAAATAAATTGTAAAACTAGTTTTAAGATGGCTAATAAAGGCTACTTGAAACTGAATTGAAATTACTATTCATTAAACTCAAGGAGAATAATGATCTGAAATATGGGTTCAAAAGCTGTAAACTGTTCCAGCGAACCGCACTTATCAAAATTTTGTTTCAGTGCTATTAGTAGACGTGCTTAAGGGCGCACCCAATCACAAATTGCTTAGCATGATCCTCTGTTATGCCGAAAATACTGCAGCATTAATTTTGAAATAAATATTTGTTAAAGTTGAACATTGATGCTAGGTCTTATGTGAGCCGAAAACACGATTACATAAAATTTTCTCGATAGAAAAGAATTCCAAAGTTACCTCTGCACAGAATTATAAACCGCTGGTATTCAAAAAATACTTCAAATTAGATCATGAAACTTTGCATGATAACTGAACTAACTGTAAAGCAGGTCTTATGTGTGCCATTTTTTTTAAATTACCGTTATTTTCACCGTAAAAAGCAATTACCTAAACTTTTCGACGCTTTAGAGGTAGGGTGCGCCCTTAAGTGCGGTTCGGAGAAGTGCTGTTCAAATCAGTGCTAAAAGTGGAATACCTCGTTTTCAGTACCTACCTACATTATTTGATGGACAGAGTATGTCTTTCTTCTGTAATTTTTTAGATAAGCTGTGCTGAAGTAGCATTTAAAATATAAACTTAATGATTTTTAATAAATATGAAGCCCTATTTAAAGCCTCTATCTGCACGATGAGGTCTACCATTTCTTACCCTAAGGATCACTTAATTAAAAACTTCAAGGTCAGTCCCTACTTTTAGAATATTAGTATTTTATTCATTAGAAGCCAGGCGTTGGTCGGTACCAGATAAAAATACTTTGCATAATTTTCTCATTCACATTAAAACAAAGGGTTAAATCCCGAAAAATCGTTCATTTTGACAGCTGATATGCGCGGAAATATTTTATTGTATTGCTTTGAAAGCTACTGGGATTAATACACCAATGGCTATTGGCATCAAAATGGATTATTTCGGTCGATTCAATTGCATGCCTGTGTAAAACGAAGTAAATATCATTTCATCCAGGTTTGATTTCATGCAAGTTGGTGCTTTGTTTCACGACCATTTAAAAGATAGAACAAAGAAAGCAATAAAATAGTTTTTTTTTTGTTGTAAAACATGACGCAAAGAAAAAACCAGAAATAATAAATCAAATTGGGTGAAAATATGCGTCAGATCCACGCAAAACGGTCACGGCCATTTCATATTTATTTAGTGCCTAAAACATGATGATTTATGTATAGATTAAATACCTACTCCAGCAGAGTTATCAAGATGATTTGGTAGTGGATTGGCTACGCTTGCAAGAGGACCGATAGTCGAGTCCTTAAGTTTAGACCGCGTATCGCCAACCTAGTACCGAAGCCTAAGTGGTGGGACAGTGTTGACGGGGAGTTCTTTTGCTTTAATTATATAATAAATAGTATTTTTATTTATTATAAATTAAAGAGAAAGAACTCCCCGTCAACACTGTGACAGTCATGGCATGCTAGAAATATTAGCCGGACAGCAATGAGGTCGCCCGGCTGAATGTCACCCACGATAGATTCTTAATCTTGATTATGGTGACTCAAATCCTGTTTGTGGCGATTATTATGAGTTCGAAGTTCACCTTAGAACTGTGACAGCTAAGTTTTGGGAAATATTTTAATTGATCATCTAAAAACTCATTTACCTTTTAATGATGTACAATTTTTTGATCAATAAACTTAAACGTAACGTACGTCCATCACAGTTATTTGGCTATTTAGAATTTATAGGACACCAAAATAGAAATTATTCGAGATACACAAATAGAGGCGCTTTCATTACATTAGAATGGTCAATATACTTTTAGGAAAGCGAAATGGGAATTATTTGAGGTTCGATTTGCCATGCCCATAGTTTTCTTGGCAACCATCACCTAAGTACATCCAGTCATGTCTACCAAAATATTTTCTACTCTATGCCCCACATGTGCGTGAGTTCCTGGCATAAAGAACGAAGCGCGAACATTCAGGCTGCATTACTAGCTAATAATTCAACGCCGGTATTTACTGGTTAGATGCGTGAAATGATAAATGTTGTGCCTTTGATACAGTAAACAGACATGTACCTAAAGAGTTGTTTCCGTGATGTACTGGATGATAGATAATGTCTATTTGTAATAATTTTGGAATGTGTTATTGGAGATGCTTAAGGGTGCATAGGGACTTTGCGAAAAAAATATTGCCATTTACAAATAAGATTGTTTAACGAAGACCTAAAAGACTAAAGAAAAAAATAATCATCGTCATTACACCGCCATTGTATACTTGTATACTTTCGTCGTATACTTTTATATAGAAATTGTAACAAGAACATGTGAGCATATAACAAAATAAGTAGGCATGCTAAATGGTACTGAAAAGTCTTGAGATAAACAATACCATACATAACATAACGAAAATAATGTGTTAAAGAAAATTTTCACGTAAAAGCTGAAGCTGTGAGTTGGTTATTGGATAATTGCGTTTATGACATTGGCGAATTTATGGAATATTGTAAAAAACCAAGATGACATTATATAATAAATTTTGACATTGATTTTACAGTAATGATTACCTATTTATTTATATATTTTATTATTATATATGACGGCGCGTCTAAAGATATTACGACGCTAAACTTACGGAGTTGATTTTCGAACGATTGTGACAGCTGTCAACTTGACGTAACCCCGGGTACTGAGGAGGCGGCCCCCCCGCTAAAATATTGGAAGATCGCGGAGATGGATCGAAACCGGGAAACCGGCAAGGATTCATGGCGACTGTGGTATTGGTGATCATGGTGACTACCCTGGCAGGGCAGTGAGTTGATTGATCTGCGCTCGCGCCTCACGTACTCGGTGGAACGTCGTTTACATTATTGTTCATTCCCATTTAATTACATCTCCTAGCCCGCAAACCCACGCATAATAAGAGACAATAAGACCTCTTCTGATAAAGACCACGTACCTATTGCCTTTATATATTTATTGATATTCGACAAATCTTAAAATTAATTGTACTGAGTTAAGAATGACATTGGAATATTTGTACACCATATAATTTTATGTATTGTTGACGTTAAAGAACTATATTCTTACAAATAAATAAATTCTAATTCTGATTCCTACCTAATGCGGATCAAATAACCTAAACTAAAAATAAATAAACCTTTTGTTTTTTTAGTTAATTTAGTATAATAAGTTACCCAATGTATCTATTTTACCTGTGTGTACATAAATAATAAAGAAAATTATCTTCTTCAGTATTTAATAAATAGGACCGTACCTATCATAAAGTTTCAATAAAATGCAGCAAAAAATCTCTGCACCGCAGCGGCCAATTTTCCTATTACGTACCCAGTCTGACCAAAACCCCAAAGCAACTTAAGTATGTAAATAATAAAATAGAACCAATATTTCCAATTCACCTATAAGTATCTTAGTTTTATACCGCATGTTTTCCGAAGCAGTTAATATAAGTTTTATAGCATTTATTTTATACTTTGGCGCAGAAGAACACTGAACGTCTTTGCTCGACTTATGTCGATGTAACTTATTGTTCTTTAATATGTTTACGAAAACAATGGACGTATGAAGTTTTAAGTAACGAACTAATAACTTAATTAGCTTACAATGACTTTGTTTGGGTGGGATTTGTCTTATTTGGTGATATTTTTCTACTTCTTCTTCACGTTGCTGGCACGACAGATAGTTAGAGTGAAAAATAGTTACGCAAAGCTATGTAAAGTCTGTTTTTTATCTCGTAGACTAATTTGATAGGTGCAAATGTCAAACTCCGAACTGAAAAAATACTTCACTACAATCACTTCAAATGTCACATTAGTAGTGTATGTTTTTTTGTCCTGTTTATTTAATGATTCAGTTCGTGATACTCTTTCTATTCTATTTGAAAAAGAAGGCGTTGTCAACTTAATCAAGCTTACTTAAAAATACACCAGTTTATCAAAAGTGGATTTCACTATTATTTTCACCATTGATTCACTGGTATTACGAATTTTACCGATGCTATATTTAATTTGTGTCGTACAGTAGCTTCATCTTTCTGCCTGAACGACACGTTGACAATTCAAAAGTGTATTTCGCTTATTTTAATTAAATGTTTTGAGTTTGAAAGACAATTTAAATCATTATTATAAATCAGCTTACAACTTAAAGCACCAACAAAAGAAGCATCTTCAAATCGTAGAATCAAGTGCCTCAAAGTCTTTTACTTCTTACAAAATATCCCAAGTCCTAAGCTTACTGCTCACACCAATACACCAGTTTGTTAGTTTCCTTTGAGGATTCGGTTTACGACTCCACCGTATAGAGAGCCGTCGTAAACTTAAAGAAACTACGTCGAACGAACGTTTGGTGTATCGCGAAATATCCTATTGGTACGTACGATATCTGACGGCTACTTTGTTTCGTCTATATTGTTGTGGGTTTCTGTAATAGACTTATGGATATTTTTCTTCGGATTCAGTAGTTTGGAACTTGTTGATATTTTATGGAGATGATAGGGAAAACAATGTGACTGGTTTTGTTGTGTAAGTTAAAGGTTGTGTAGTTTTTGTATTTGTGACGAAAGATACACAGTCACGAGAAGAGATAGGTAGATACCTTACACTGAAGACTCCCACAGACAGACGCAACGCGATTGCGTGATGCGACTCTGCTCTGGTGGAACAATTTCTATGAAAACTTCACGGAAATTGTTCTACCGAGGTCGCGTCGCGCATATCTGCGGGAGCGTTTAAGCAAAATGCATAACTGATTACACACACTCCTGACCCACATTTTTAATTTTCTCAAATAATGCGCGGAAATTAAAACTGAGTAAATTAATTATAAATTCCAGAATCAATGACAGACAACGATAATTTTTCACGCGCCAATTATTCATGTTTCTTCTTTACAGCTACATTTGCAAGCCAAAATAAAATATTTGATAAGTTACCTCCTTGGTTGCCATGTGTTGAAGTAAAAATTTCGTTCCATTTTTAAATAACACAACAGATATGAGTTTTCATAGTAATTTATTTGGCCGCTGAACACGACAGATAAATGGAATTTCATAGTAACATTACCGGCAACATCGCCCCTAGTTTTTGACCAGTACAGCAATTTCGATTTGTCTCAAAGAAGATTGTCAAAACAATGCTCGAACTTCCAAGCATATTTGAGAAAATGATTTATTTATTGGGTGCCAAAACTACATGAAGACAATATTGTGTAGTAAGGTACACTTGTTTCACACTCAAAAGCATAACTGGATTCACCCTAATGAATATCTCCACCTTTATTCAATGGTAGGTACTCATTCATCAAGTACCCTCCTTTAGAAGTCTGAAGACAACACGACCTCAGTAGACACAAAATTCCCATTACAACATCTATGATACACGGGTCACATTACCCACATGCATGAAGACACATGTCATTCCCTCCCCCCGTAATACGTGTGATGTTGAGCTGCATTCCCTTTGTTCATGACTTAATTATCTACGCCGAAATAAGCCGATCACTCAACGCGTATCTTCACGCTAAGTAAACAGGGGGGATTGAGGATGTGGATATATGGGGACTGAATGGGACAGTGTGTTGAGCGTACTTGGTTGTGACTTGGTGTTGCAAATACGCTTCAAAATCAGACGACATTCGTAGTTCTGCGTTTCATGAAAAATGGGATGAAAAAGGTTTTACAGCTGGGATACTATTTTAAATTTTAAGGGTTCCATTAATACTTAATGTGTATTTGCTAATCTTATACAAAAATGAGTAATATTTAGTGCAAAGGGCGTATCATACGCCCGATGATGTAGAGGAAATACACCTGATTGGCGATTTTGAATACGTTCTGAGCGGACTTTAGCTTCTATTATCATCATCGTCATTGCCGTAAGACGTCCACTGCTGGACATAGGCCTCCCCCAAGCACCGCCACTTCGACCGGTTCTATGCTTCTTTCATCCAGCGGATTTCTTCATATTTAAGTTTAATAGCTTCTATACAAAATTCTATTTCTATGTAGGAGTTTCATTGCGTTTTGAAGCCACTTCTAGTTCCCCATTATACACACAAAGGTATATGAAGGCAGTTGTTTAATTTAGCCATTGATTGCTCATTGTTCGAGAGCCCGTGATCCGATGCACCCATTACCCGGGACCTGGGAGCATTGTACCGGCTTGTTCTCTGTTTGATTTAGGGGTGCATAAGGTTAGCGAAGTGACGCGTTTAATTAAGTTTGAAGAAGATATCTTTTTTTAAAATAAAAGGGGTCTGTCAGATTTCATTTGCACCGGTGGAACGGATATCAAATTGTAATTATGTATGCGCCAGAGTGACTGATGTCTGAATAATTTTGTTTGTTTAATTTTCTTGTAAAGAGATTTATTATTTTTGAGAGTAAAGGATAAGTGATTTTGTTGTTTTGTCAAAAGTCCTGGACATATCCTACTAATATTATAAACGCGATAGTTTGTAAGTATGAATGGTTGGATGGATGTTTGTTACTCTTTCACGTAAAAACTACTAAGTAAATCGATTTGGATGAAATTTGGCAAACAGATAGTTTATAACCTGGATTAACACATAGGATACTTTTTATCCCGATAGTCCTACGGGATCGAGACTACTGCGGGTGAAACCGCGGAGCACAGCTAGTCAATCATAATGTAAAACTTTCAAACAAAAACACCAGTTACCTTATTCCTTTCAAAACAACTCTTCCACTAACAGAATATAAACAAAGTGTACCTTTATGTCAACGCTGCGGCATTTAGAACGCCTACTCGCTTACCTGAGTTTTTATTGTCTAAACGTGAGGTTCCAGCCATAGAATACTACAGAAGGTCGGCTCCTTACAACAATCGAAAATACGCGCACGCACACAAAGACGCGTACGTACGGTGCCGGCGACCTCAAACGAATGCCGGTCGCGAGTGCACTTGCACTCGCTGTATGTGACGCGTGTCCATGTGTGCGTGCGTTTTTGCTCATGGAGTCAACCTTCTGTACCTATCTATTTTGTGTTTCAGCTAAGAAACAACGTGCCTTAGAATTCTTGGAGGCTACACCGCGTATTGTTTGAGTAACTATGATACATATTTCAAGGGAGTTTTTGCGTATGGTTTCGTTTTGCTTGAGGTGGAAATATGAGTATTTGTGCGGGGAATTTTAGCGGGTAACTTTTTTTTGTCCTTTCGAGTAAACAAAGCTAAGAATGTTGCCTGACCACGTGACCGGTAAGTAGGGGTTCTTATTTGGCGTTAAGAGACCTGACTTTTCCATAAAATCCGAGTGGCTGGTAGTGTACCTACTGAAGGTACTACCCACACTACGCTGCTATAATCGTATACATAATTAAGACTTCAAGTAGACCGTATCCCGATGATTTCAAAATCATGTCTTTTTTATGTTGTGTACTATTATGTACTGAAACAGTGAAACATTATGTGTTCAGAAGAATGACAAATACGAACATTAAAACATCATAACAAACACAATATTCCAAGGTTAGTACTATAATTTTTGGGAGATGTCCTAATAAGTACTTGTATTTATGTACCTACATAGGTATTTTATGGCATCCTTCAAGTCGTAACCATGAAAACTCACCTTAACACACCATACAGAGTGCAGGTGATAAGTATTTCACGACACAAACAGACACAAGTTTACGATATTTTTTATATTTAAAGATAATGTGCGACATTATATTTTGTACATTCATGTTTCCGTGGAAAAATGAAGAGAATATTTTGTTTGTGAAATATATGCCTGAGGCACGACAAATATAGGCTTAGAAGCTCTATTCTGAATCTCAACAAGACTTTCGTTTGTTGTATATGTTTATATTAATATAGGATTTATTGGAATTCTATAAAGCGAAAAAGTTAGCTGGTCATGCGATTGAACAAAAGCCAATACAGAATTATTATAGCACATCTCGATTCAGAAAGAGATTGTTACACGGAGGTATGAATGTCAAAAGTCGATGAACATGGAGTTTTATGCCGGTTCTTCTCCATAGAAACGATAAATGGGAACCGTGCACTTAGCATCTGACATTTCATAAGTGCCATATACAGATCTCCCAGAAAAATTATGAGGTTCGACAATCATCGACTCTCTTCGGAAATACGAACGGTTGGCTATAAAATCCATACTAATATTATAAATTCGAAAGTAACTCTGTCCGTCTGTCTGTCTGTCTGTATGTTACCTTTTCACGCCTAAACCACTGAACGGGAAGGACATACGCTACGTTTATCGACATACCACGCGAGCGAAGCCGCGGGTGGAAGCTAGTGTAATATAAAGCTATAGGATTGATATTATAGGATTGACGTACTTAGCAATTTTGTACTAGCTATTTAGTATTATTGTAAAAAATAAGAGATAAAAACTCTACAAAAGGCACTATTACAAAGCGCGCGAGTATAAACTTAGATGAATTCCCTTCATCTGCCTGTTACTCTGTGGCGCGATGTTCGTACTAATTCGCAAACCGTTAGCGTTAATAAATATTTTGAGTTTTTCGCTCAACTAAGCCAAGTTTCCAAAACTCGTGATAAACAATGACGGTTGGCAGTATATATGTCAATGGTTAGCACTGTGCCTTCTGTTTACTTACATTTTATATGACACTTAAGTTCACATCAAGGTAGGTGGGAATCAGTGTTTTCAAACCTTACATTTTCTTCCACCCTAATATTATCATACACATACAATTTACATACATCTACTTATCTCTCGGATTCTGAGGTAAAAGAAAACATAGAATTTGGGAATCATCTTCTTATCAGCATACGAGTGTCGTTAAAATCGATTGAAAGAAAATATACTGTTTTCTCTAAAATATAGGCATAGGTAAGAATACCTATGCCTGTATTTTGAGGATTGATAAAGAATTATCAATCCTTCAAGTCAATCAAAATACTGATGCTCGTGAAATATGGCTGAAAATATGCATATCTAATGAACACTTTCCTCTATGTGTACAGTTGAGGGTATTTTCAGAGTACATCATAAGTCAATTTTATAGCGATTTCATAGGATAAATCCATACTATATATACTATATAATATTATAAATTCGAAAGTAACTCTGTCTGTCTGTCTGTCGGTCTGTGTGTCTGTCTGTCTGTATGTTACCTTTTCACGCCTAAACCACTGAACGGATTTCGATAAAATTTGGCAAGGAGATAGATGGCATCCCGGGGAATGACATAGGCTACTTTTTATCGATATACCACGCGGGCGAAGCCGCGGGCGGAAGCTAGTGTATTATAAATACTAGCTGCACCCCGCGGTTTCACCCGCATAAGTCTCGACCCCGTGGAAATATCGGGTTATAAAGTATCCTATGGCCTTCTCCAGGTCATGGTTTACTCATGTGCCAAATTTTATCTCTTAAATCCATTCAGCCGTTTTAGCGTGAAAGCGTAACAAACAAACAAACTCACTTTCGCATTTATAAAATTATAATTTATTAGGATTAGGATTTAAAGATCAAAAATTCTTAAATATGCTTATCAGTCAAGTTCCTGGTTCCATATTCTTTAATTACAAGGTGCAAACACACAAAAAACTGCAATAAATAGAACCGTATAAGGACCATAAGTATGTAGGTATAGGTGCATATTCAACATCAAAAACACAAAGTTAACAAAACATTAAAAAATTCAACTTTCAATTCAATTAAAAATTCAGTTTAAAATCAAAATTGTACACAATACTAATGAACACCCGAAATGAGGAACGAAAATGCAGTGTGCTGCAGATTTAAATTCCAGAAATAATTATGCAGAATACTTTTGTTAATAACATTTTTGAGGCTGGTAACAAAAATTTTCGTATTAAAATTCTTTCTTTAATGTCCTTATAACATATGTAAGTAAAGAGCAGGTATTACACCAAAACTCCATATAACCCCCAATTCCCTATAGCTGACGAGTTTGAGCTGAGTTACGAGATGTAGCGTCAGCGAGTTTTTTTTTTTTACAAGTTTTATATTATCTTGCTCTGTTCGTATGTGTTTCCGGTTACTCCAATTGTCATCCATTTTTCAAGCACTAACTAACGAGACATTTTGAAAAAATGATACCATGGAACTGGTGATGGATCCGGAAGTTGGCGAAACACGAAGGTGCTATCTAGTTTGATTGAGGAGTTCCTATTCCTCAATCAAACTAGATAGCACCTTCGTGTTTGGACTCATTAGCTATGTATTAACAAGTGCTTTGACACAAGGTGGTGTTCAGGGTCTGATGATGGAGCTGGAAGGTGGCCCTGGGAAAATCCTTTTTAGTTCAATAAAAGCTTGTTTTTAAAAAGGTTTTTACTTATATTTTATTACACTTGATATTAAACATATTATATCTTTTTGAGAAAATCATTCACTTTCTCAAAGTCGAAGCATTTTCTTCTTTTCATTATTAACATGCACTTTTGAATTGTCAAGGAGTCTGTCAGTCAGAAAGATGTAGCTAGTTGCCCAATGCCCATTGCCAAAGTGACATAGATTCCTATGGAGAAGAAAGGGCAAGAAACTCCATGGACACTCTTAAATAAATAAAGCACTTAACCGTAAAACACAAAAAGCTGTACTTATTTAAAAAAAAATGTGTACAATTTTATTATTCTACACATTTTTATTATTTTACCTTGTTCCAATAAGAGTAGGCACAGAACCGAGACTACGAGAACGTAAAGATCACCAATATTCTTTTTTGGCGTTCTTGTGGTTTGACTACACTTCTGATGGACGGGATGGACACTAGTGAAATTGAAAACTACGCAAATTAATTTGCCTATTTCAGTCAGTTCACCAGGGACATAATTATCAAAATTAACAATATAAAATTAAAACTAATTCTGTCTCATTACAGAACGAACGTTCTAATGTGAGACTCGTGTTTAAACCATCGAGACATTTTTGAATTTCGGACTTCATACCAACTGTTGTAAAGTAATAAAAAATTGACTCAATTATGAAGTCCGTTTTTTTTATTAGTACTTTAACTTAGCCGGAATAAAGTTTGAAATTCAAAATCGATGATGGTCTTAATCCGAGTCTAAAGTTAGTGCTCGTTTTGTAATATGGCCGATTGCATTTTAGAGTTTTTTTTATAAATCGCTAGCTCTCATGCCTTACCCCGCACCGTAATAAGGGTGCAACACAATAGCATGGGGTGGCATAATTTCACGGGCCGCTGACACCGTCGTACGCTCAATAATATGTACAATGTTTACAGAGCGGCTTTACTCGGCTAACATAGTTGTTGTTGCATGTTGGTCTAACCAATTTTAGAAATAGCGGTAAATCTGGGTATGTCGGGATTTAAAAAAGCCATGTTTTTTTTTGTGGTCCTTTCAGGAAACTAGAATATTTAATTCAAATCTGAGTGTAAAGCTAGGAGGAGAAAAACTGATGATTTTTTATCACGTTTTTTATGACAACTTCATTATTTTCTCTTTATTTCATTTTTAATACTTATAAATTATATTTTTAAATATTAGACTAAAAAATTATATAAAACATTTAAAAATATAAAAAATAGTAGCCCACCGGTATCGGGAACAGGGTCCAAGCTACCGGCGGTCAGGGCTCCAGAGAGAGGAACCTCCTAACGATGCGAGCCGTGTCCAGGAGTACAGCTTTCTGAATCAAGCCCTTAATCCAGCTGCCCAACGAGAGCCTCCTTAGGTGTTGGTCGAGGCTCTTGGCAATTAAGCCATTGGCTGATACGACTATCGGCACAATGATCGCAGAGTCCACATCCCACATGTCGACAACCTCGTGAGTCAAGTCAAGATACTTGATTTGTTTATCTTTCTCGGCCTTCACGAGGTTCCCGTCATGCGGGACTGTTATGTCAATGATCATTGCGCGCCGCTCTGTTCGATCCACCACCACTATATCAGGCTTATTGGCAACAATAGTCCTGTCAGTGATGATGGATCGATCCCAGTACAATGTGATATTTCCATTTTCGAGAACTGGGTCGGGCACGTACCTGTAGTACGGCACTTCCGATTCCACTAGGCTGTATTTCAGAGCAAGTTGCTGATGAATAATCCTGGCTACAAGGTTGTGTCTATGCAAGTACTCTCCGTTAGCTAGATGAGAACATCCGGAGATAATGTGACGGATTGATTCTCCCGGTCGGTGGCATGCCCGACAGATGTCAACCGTGCCGTCCTTCACAATAAATCTCCGGTAATTGTTCGTCATGACAACTTCATAATTATTATCTTTCTTGTGATTGTGATCAAAATAATGAAGGACCTATTTATAATCTAAAGGATCTAAAGTGCCCTGATTAACATATGTCAGGAGAAGAAGGGTTAGCAACATCCTTCCGTCTGCTAATTACATCCAACTGTGGTCAGTAATCACAACCAACTGTGGTCACTAATCCGTCCTGCCTACGGACTGTGTAATTGTGGCAATTTTGTCTTTGACCCTCATTGTAGAAATAGAGGTCATTGGATCTTTGTAGCCCATCTCAAAAATACCCGTTTAATCCCTGAAATTATTTTGTATGGACCAAAATCCGACATATATATATTTTTTTTATTACCACACAATATCAAATTAAATTATACTAAAGCGTCTTCAAACCATAATTTAATTTCAGGTCATTTATCATTCTAAAAATAGTACGCTCTCAAATAAATTATCCAGATGATGATCCATGTAAACGTATTTTTGATGCTCACTTTTACCCTAACGAAGAAACAGAACGTGACGACACAAAATATAATGGCCGCCAACACTTAGGGGAAGTTCCACCCCCAGGCATAAAAATTAAATGAATATTATGCGTTTAATCACCCTCTTATCTTACTTGCACACGAAAGACGTTATTTTATACTAAAGTCTGTTTTTCATCTCGTAGACTAATATTACAGGTGCAAAACAATCACTTGAAATGTTAAATACTACGAGATTAAAAAAACAGACTTTACTTTTATCTTCATTCTGTATTTGATTTGATCATACTTCCAGGGACACCCTGTGTAATAACACAGGGTGTCCCTGGAAGTATGATCAAATCGAATAGGGGGTCATTTCCAAACTTTGTAACCATGAGAATTTTTTTCGCTAGTGAAACTTTTCCCCATGAAAATCGCTGGAAAATTGAGTAAAATTTTTGCCAGATCAAAGCTTTTGCATTATTTTTTTCTTATTGAACACCATGTTTTCAAGATGCGTTAAAGTATTACCACAGGAAAGGGCGACGCGTCAAAAACATCCTGTTTGTTTTTAAATTGTTATCCTTGTTGGAAAGTTGGTCATAATTTTAAACATTCTCAGGGACAGTTTTGAAATGACCTTGACTATGACAATGATTAAAAGTACTCTATGTATTAATCCAGATTATAAGCTATCTGTGTGCCAAACATACAAATCCGTTCAGTCGTTTTTGTGACAATCCAGAAGATACATCCAGACAAACGGACAAAAATTCTTCCTTACTATTTTATTATAATCAACTGCAAAGTTAAGTTTGTTCTTATTGAAGAACAAACTGGGATCGGAGTGTCTTGAAGTAACATAAAAGTCTGTATTACATCAAAATCAATCCTCTCCACTCTATTAAAAGTTAATTTTCAAGTAAAACGTGAGGTGTCCTTCAAATATGACCCTGATACACTCAGCTGCTGGTCATAGTACTCCTTCAATTAGCATCAGATCACCCAGATTTCCATATTCTGCATCCAGTATTTTATGTAGTGGTCATTCCTATAAATAACATCGACAAAATAAATTAAAATGTCAACATTACCAAGAAAAATCCTCAGCTCTTCAAAAGTAGGGTCAGATAATACGAAAAATGTAGTCGATACAAAGGCCTTTGTAGCTAGGGGAGATAAAAGATTGTCCGTCAAAGTTATCAGAGCAAGGGGACACGAGGTAATCCCAACAATAATACTTGTGACGCACTTATTGTGAAGTGATTGATGTGATTACATTTTATAATACATTTTATTCTGTCATTGTGTTTGATTTTTTTGTTCACTGTAGTTTTTTAAAATGGAGTTGAAGAAATTAGATAAGTTCTTTTAAGGTAGATTGTATCTTCGCAGGATTTTTATTACCTTTGTTATGTACCTAATTATATCTTTGAAGCCCATATAGAAAGTTCGTGTCTACTTTACTCTCTGTAGGTTTTACTACGAAAAGGATATCAAAACAAAAACACTATCTTGAATAGGAAGATTTTTCTTATAAAAACTGTAACAAGAGACACAATTGAATAGTATTACCTTACACTGGTAGTATTCAAAAAATGGTTCTTAAACAATAGTACTTGAATTAGTGTTATGATTTTAGGCTAAAGGAGATGGATAACTATCCCATACAGGCTTGGCCAGAAATGAACACAAATAAAACAAAATGTTGCATGAAGCTGTAATGGTGTTTTATAGCCCTGCATATTTTTGTTAAACGTAAAACTTTGTGAAGGAACATTAAGACCCTTCTCAAATCTGATGACTTTTAAAAATAAATTCAATCTTGTCGATCGCGGAGTAATCCATGTCATCCATGTCCCAATTACTATCATATTTCCAGAACTGGCAACATAAATATCTCCCTAAATACTTGATTCAAAATAATAACCTTAAAACAAAATATTACCTGCAAAGTTTCGCCGTAACGAAAGCTGTGGTCGGATTTCAAATATTATCACTTATTTTTTAATTATCTCGTTGTCTGTGCTAAGCCAGACTTTATCCATGTCCTTTGAAGAGAATAAAAACAATATAGATCATTTATGACAATGACAAGAAAGATATAAATAACATATAAGAATATGACAAATTTTGACGTACAGTCTGTAGGCAGCGGGCGCTTTTAAAACTCCGTTTAATAAAATGCGAGGCCAGCATAATATTGGTTTTGTTACTACGGATGGCTTGACGTACGTTCTACATAAATGCCTACATACACCTTAAAAACATCAGCTGTAAAACTTTTCCTCAGTGTTTACAGCGTGGGCGCAGCAAACTCCCGAGCAACATTGTTTGTCATCTAAAAATAATCCATTTTCAAATTCACGTAATTTCCATTACGTCATTCATAGTACGAATTATTTGATCAAAGATCTTAGGGCACGATTCATAAGCCGCACTGGCAAGTTAGTGATTCATACGAATTATGAACGTAACTTAGTTGTCAACATATATTGCTCATATTCGTATGGGAATGTAAGCAAGCATTTCATGCGAATAATCAAATATGTACTTTAGACATACCAATAAAGACTGAGTTTCTTACTTTTCAGCAATGTAAAGTCAAAGTGCGGTCTGTAAATCTTGCCCTTATTAAGGGCTATGGAACAATAAGGTTATTTTTGGTTGTTTGTTATCAGAAACGAAATTACTGTTGTCGTTTATCCAACAGTAAATTAACTTAAGCGCTCAAAGACTTAACTTAATTTAGTCATTGGAATAATTATTAAAGTTCATTTGTACTTTGAAGTTTGAAAGGGCTCGTGGCTAAATGATTATAGCCGCACGGGTCGATTGAAGGTTACAGCTACGCGTGCCGCGGTCAGTTCCTGGATGGGTGACCATCCATTACATATCAAGACCCCTCCCTAGCGTGAACCTATTTAATTCGAAAAATATTTTCTTTGGTCTAATCCATCCTATTTCTATTTTTGGCTCTGTCTTAGAACAATAACAGCTGTAATATCTTTCTCATAATAGTTATTATGAGAAAGATATAAGTAGTTCTATAATTAATATATTTATGATGTTCCGCTTATCTAGACTACGAGAGAGCCTTCGATTCGATCGAGACATGGCCTGTACTGCAGTCTCTTTAATGCTGCCAGATCGAGTATCGGTACATAAAGGTGCTGAAGTGTCTGTACGAAAACGCTACTATGTCAGTCCGTTTCCAAGACCAAACCTCGAAACCTATCCTTCTACAGCGAGGTTTGAGACAAGGAGACCTATCTCTCCGGAGCTGTTCACCACTGCACTGGAGGATGTCTTCAAGGTTTTGGACTGAAAAGGGCGCATCAACATCAATGGCGAGTACATCACTCGTCTTCGGTTAACCGATCATATAGTTGTCGTGGTGAGGACCTCATTACAATGCTCGAGGACCCGTGACTGAGAGTGAGGACCTCAGTACAATGCTCGAAGACCTCAGTAGAGTTACCGAAAGAGGGGGTCTTATAATGAACATAGACAAAACAAAGATCATGTCAAATGCCCATGAAGATCTTAGGCATGGCACACACTATATTTATTGGCAGCTGCACAATACATCCTTATGCCTTAGATTTCCAATAGTCAGTATACAAAGCCCAACAGCAACAACTTTGTAAAGTATTATATTATTTTTAATTATTGTGAATGTGAAGATTATGTGGATCTTTCTTTTCTTTTTTATTATTTATTTTTTCTTAATTTTAATTAATCATAGTCTGGCAGTTTGAGTAATTTATGAGGCCTAACCAAATGTCCTTTCTTTGGCATTGTTCGTCAAATCGTTGAGCTCCTTAAATTCGGAGTTGAGCTGCACGATTACTGACAAATGCGTGCACTGACTGGACAGGTCCACTCAATCTGTGTGGTTCTTTCCTCAAAAGACCATTTCAGACACCAATCTACATGGTCTTCACATAATCTGACCAAGATTATGTCTGGACTTTAAAAGAGACTGTGACCTCTGAGTTTGTTTCGGCCTTTCTTCTCAGAGTAGTCAGATAGGAAACGCCGACCTCATCTAGTTTTAAAAAATGTGATTGACGTGTAAAAGTGTTTGTACAAACCTACTTACAGAAATAAAATCATTTATCATTTATCATTTAACATCAATCATCGTACAAAATTCCTCATTATAATATGCATTTAATATGGCGAGTGCAAGAACTCGTCAGTGTCGTTCGGGACACGAATGACAAATGACACGATCGTTTATCTTCCTATCTGTCAGCTGAGCCAATCAACGCACATGTAGTACTCGCTTTAATTTCAAATCAACAGTAAAACAATCCAATCACAACCTTAAACCTCACATAATAGAGATCATCTGAACTGCATTTTACATTTTTGTCAATTCATTCTAACTACCAAGTGCATGTGAGCTGCAACAATGTTCTGCATTCAAATCTTTACTGAAGAACCGAGGGGTCTTTCTAAAATGGTTCTAACATGGAAGGTCGGTTGTCATGACGACGGATTGACGGTCAAGCAATCGCTAATCGCCAGCAATCAATCAAGCATTTGAAATGGGACGGTGCAAGTAGTTGTAAGAATAGCTTTGAAATATTTCAAATGTATTGAATGGGATATTAGGGAGGGGTTAAACGTTGAATCATGATGTTTATCTGATTTTACCATTAGTTGGAATATTAAAGCGTGTTTGTGTAGGTAGGCATCTATCTAAATTCACCGTGTAACGGAAAGGGTATAATATTTTCTATACCTACAAACGGAGTGAAGAGTATAAAGAATCTTTGGAAAAGTCAAAGAACACGATTCCTTTAAGTCGTTAGTTCACACCACTTTCGCAGCTAGTTACTGAATTTAAAATATTACTCAAACCAAAAACATTACGTGACAAGTGGACCAGCACTATTTTAAGATATTCTCCTATTACTCAGAATAACGATAAGAATCTAGTCAGTACTTGATGTCAGTCTGAGGTCTGATTTCGATGATTCGATGTTTGCCATGGATTATGCCCTATGGTACTTTTAATACCAGCACTGACCAGCAGTGCGTTTTCTCGTGAGTAAAGCTGCGGGAAAAGTCTATACTAGTAAATGAACTGTATGTGTAATGTAAATGAACTAAGAGGTAACTTTCTCATCAATGTTCTGCATTCAAATCTTTACTGAAGAACCGAGGGGTCTTTCTAAAATGGTTCTAACATGGAAGGTCGGTTGTCATGATGACGGATTGACGGTCAAGGAATCGCTCATCGCCCTTTTAAAGTTTTTACCCCTCTACTGTAGAAGGTTGGTGAAATAATCCATTTAAGGTGTGTCCTTATGTCTGTGCTCGTCCGATCTGGAAGCAGAGATCTATTTCCAGCAGTCACATGCAGTGGGTTTCATCGATCAACTGAACAGCTGGACGCTGACCTAAGATAGGTTACTGACCTTTAAAATTAAACCGCCAAGTGTTTTTCTTTAAAGATAATGTAACTATAGAGTTTCTTGCCTATTTTTCTTTCTTATATAATTACCTTTTGAAACTGGCCTCTAAAATTAACTCTATTTTTAAATGTGAATTTTAAAATGACCATTCTTAAAATAAATGAATTGACATTGAGTTTAACTTCAAAAATATTTGGTAATGTCATGATAAGCAACTTAAATTGTCCGTATATTCAAATCACAAATATATTATCATTCTTTTGACAGTGTAATACTATATTTATTAATGCAGCAAGTCCCAATATACTAATCACAAACTAAATATAGACACAATAAACATATACAATATGTTTATTATTATATATACAATATACGTATATTTAATTTAATATTTAATTTATACATATATTATTTTAAATAATATAATATATGTATATTTATTGTCTTTATAGCATATAACACGGCAAATCTACGTAGAGAGTCAATGGACTTCACAATTAATTTCCCTGACTGACTACAACGAAGCTGGCTTGGAATCGATAGTTTTACAAAAAGACTATAAACCAATAAAAAAAAGAAAAAAAAACATGTTTGTATAACTTTTATCCCAACTATCCTAACTTAATAGTAGTAAATGCGAAAGTGAGTTTGTCTGTTTGTTTATAAGACTTTCACGCTAAAACGGCTGAACGGATTATGGTAGACTATGACCTGGAATAGGCCATAGGATACTTATTATCCCGATATTCCCAAGGAATCGAGACTTACACGGATGAAACCGCGGGCACAGCTAGTAAATAGTAAATAAAATCGTTTTTATTTGCTGAAATTGGTAAACCCTAGCTGATATACCTAGTACCTACACCCATCTTGCCAGTTATGTTTAAGACCCATATACGAGTGGGCGAGTATACTGCCATCAACAGGTCACAAATTTAGACTCCGGGTTGCTACTGAGAATTTCCTAATGGAAAAACCTAGTAACACTTTGCCCGTCCTAGAAGAAAATATACATATAAATAAGTCTTCAAAAGCTTTTATCCATACAAAAAAAGGTAAAAATTCGGACAATTCAATTTACTCCATTAAGCTAAGATCTTCTTTCAATATTCAGTTTCTATAATATTTTTTTTGCTTATAAAGGCAATAAAAACTTTAATGTATCCAAAAATATACCCTAGCTAGATGCGCCCCGCAGTTTTTCCAACATAAGTCTCGATCCCGTGGGAATATCGGGATAAAAACTTATTCTCGGGATAAAGCCTTTGTCCTAACCCAGGACATGGTCTACCCATGTGCCAAATTTCATCCAAATCCGTTCAGCGTAACAAACAAACAAACTCACTTTTTTATAATAATAAAGTTAGGATTTAAAAATAAATTGCGCATAAATTAACCCAATAGGTTCTATCACTTCGATAAAAGTACCAAAATTAGACGAAAAAACCATAAATCTTCAAATTACAGCAGTACTTACTTATGCTGAAAAAAAATTATAAGTAAGTAATGAAATTATGGCTGGAAAAAATCTTGAAACCAAATAGAAGATGGCATCCATTAAGCGTTTCTAATATTTTTTATTCAACCTTAAAAAATATAATTTGAGTGGTACGCTCTCTCGCGTTTAAGTAAAAGTAATAAAGAGAAGCGACAATGATTAAATAAGCTTTCGCAGTATATTTTTCATTAGTGTGTAAAAAAAATAATTAACTTTTTTAGTACAGGTCGACCAATGGCACTGTTTTTCATTTAAAGTGTCTGGTAGACAGCTCAAGTTAGAATCAGTCAAAGGTAGGTGGGTCATGTATGAATATTTTTTTTCCTACAACGAAAAAAGAAAGATGTAGGTCCGTATTTTGCTTACTTTGTAAGTACGTATTTTTCTGTTCCGTTCTTGACTGAGTGAGTACACAAACAGTTAAATGAATGAATAACTAAAGGAAAAAAAAACAGGACTAGACTGTCCTATCTTCTCAGAAAACCTAACAAACGTATTCAGAATTCCTACAAAAGAACACTACCTGTTCACTCTAGGAATAATAAATTCTAAACGCGTATATTCCTTGGAACCTGCAGCCATCGCGAGTGATAACAAACTGTCAGGCCGCAAAGAACCCGACCTGGAAACATCAGCTGAGAACTTTCTTTTACAATATCGTGAAACTAGTTCAAACATATTTCTTTGAAACTGTGCGAACGAAAGGAAAAATGTAAAGTGTGCTTTTGCAATTTTATTTTACAACTTCTCGACTTGGTTGGAATCAATTAAGGGTAGTGTAATGAAAGTGGGAGGAAATTGAATTTTTAAATATTGTTCAGTGACGGTGATTACATTTTTATCTTAGGTTTTTTTTTTGAGGTTTGTTTGAAGAATTACTACTGGTTAGTCGACGGGATTGCTGGTTAAGGTTACTTTAACACTCTTACATAATATAAGAAAAGGATATGAGGGGCTCGTGGCTAAGTAATAACAGCCGCACGGGTAAATCTATCAAGTTATGCTACGCTTGCCGTGAATTTTTACATACCGAGACTCCTCCGTGTCTCGGATAGTACGCCGTTTGTTGCTGTCATTCGTGGATCTTTGACAGTTGTTACGGGTCGTCAGAAGCCCGAAAGTCTGTCTTACGTTGTGGAGGTCAGATATAGGCTGTCGCTCCACGTAAAATACTGATATTCAGCTGCAACCGACTAGACTGGAAGCTGACCCCAACATAGTCGGGAAAAGGCTAGGCAGATTGAATGTCATAATATTAAAAAAGCATACTGGTATTCAGCTGCAGTTGACAAGATGCAAATTTCTGGCTATGGTTACACAACCATGGTGGAAATGCGCTTGTGACAAAAAATTTCGACATTAAAACTTTTATATTACCATAGATAATCATTTTAAACTGCTTCCACAATATAGAATTTTTCTTCGCTTTGCAACTAGCGAATCTTCACACATTCCGAGTCACTACCTTGTAATAGCCATCTCGAAACATTAAACTAACATCTTAGGACCTGTTTTTTATAGACTATCGTAAGAACATTAACAGGCAGTCTTATTGCAAACGACGAGTGTTAAAGAGGAAATTTTCAAATATGTACCTACACTGCATAATAATAGGTACGTATTTTGTGCAATAAAGTTTGAAAAGTAGCATATTTGGTGGTACGTTAAATGATGTTGATTTAGATATGGTATTTTTTTTCATGTTTTAGAATGATGATAAAATATTCGTTAGTAATGAATTAATGATCATTGAAAATTCGAAGACATGTGACATCTCCCAACCCGCACTGAGCCCGCGTGGTAGATTACGGCTCACTCCCTCTCACAGAGAGGAGGCCTGTGTCCCAGCAATGGGAACATTATAGGCTGATTATGCTCAAGCAATAGCCAAACATAATTTATTTAATTCAATTATTGTAACTTTCACACTCACAAAACACGAAACATCCCGAAATACAGCCACGAACTTCACTTTTAAATTTTTAATTACGACATGCATACAATACGTTTATAATGCAGCCAGCCCCAAACTGCTCTTTGTAATGCTTTTTAACCCGTTTTGTGACTAAAATAGACGGTAAAAACTCTCCGGACCACACATTATTTTCATTATTTCGGGTTATGACAAAGCGATGCAAATGTGTGTAATTTATGTTGCAAATTGACTAGCTCGAAGAGCGAGTGTGTTTTTCGCACAAAAAACTTACAAGGTTAGGAAAAATGATTATATTTTTTCATCGAATAACGCTGAAGGACACATGACACTGTTCTGGGCGGATTTCTCATATATGAAATGAAGGGATCGATCAATCTATCCGATTGCTGTTAATGGCGATGCTCTCGAAGTTGTTCGTGAATACGTTTACCTCGGTCAAACTCTGCAGTTTGGTACGAACAACTTTGAGAAGGAGGCTAACAGAAGAATTCAGCTGGGCTGGGCAGCTTTTGGGAAGCTCCGTCGAGTCTTCTCGTCGCGTATCCCGCAGAGCCTAAAGACTAAAGTCTTCAATCAGTGCGTCCTGCCTGTGATGACCTATGGAGCCGAAACGTGGACACTCACGGTACGGCTGGTCCATAAATTCAAGGTCGCTCAGCGATCTATGGAACGTGCTATGCTTGGAGTATCTCTGAGAGATAGAATCCGGAATGAGGTAATCCGGCAGAGAACCAAAGTTGTCGACATAGCTCACAGAATAAGCAAGCTTAAGTGGCAATGGGCCGGCCATATTAGCCGTAGAACCGATGACCGCTGGGGTAGACGTGTTCTTGAGTGGAGACCGCGAATCGGAAAACGTAAGGTAGGACGCCCTCAGGCTAGGTGGAGCGACGATCTTCGCAGGGTGGCTGGTAGCAACTGGATGAGAGCTGCCGAGAATCGAGCTGAATGGCGTGCAATTGGAGAGGCATATGTCCAGCAGTGGACTGCTATAGGCTGATGATGATCAATCTACCCCGGCTATCAAAATCTACTGTTACAAGACGCAGCCTTGTCTCAAATTGTACAGATATAGGGCTTTCCAATTAGAAAATTATCAGTAGCCAACCAGAGTCTGAATTTGTGCGCGTTGATGGCAATAGACTAGACCCCTGTTATATTGAACTTCTAACAGAAGTGGCCGTACATGGGTGTGCCACCTCTGCCTACACTTTTAAAAACCCTAAAACTAATATTTGTATCCTAATGATAATCTTATGTCTGCAGTTGGACTCTACACTACCCACGTAGTATGTAGTATGTACGTATCAGACGCATGATGTCCAATCCAGAGACGCAGCATTGGACAGTCCCACCTACCGCACAACGCGCTCAGGATACCGTGGCAGCTCTCACGCAGTCTGCGAAGAATCGAGGCACACCGGTTTCGGATGATGGCATGAAAGCTGTCAATCCTCGCCTACAAAAACGCGAGAGCCCCGCCAGCATCCTGAATTATTAATGGTTGCACGAAATACCATATCCACCTTTCGTAGTTCTTCAGAAGCAGCATCTTTATTCCACATTGATGTTACGTCTGTTGCTGTGGACCCATTATTCGCGGATCAAATGGCCCATTTTCCTCGGGGCCCAGAGACATCGTTAAACAAAATTTTATTCTCACAATACTAAAAACTTGGTGCCCCGGTATTACTTATTAAAACGCGTTCGTAACCGGTTTGATGATTACGTTTTAGTGATATAAACGGGGAAACTGCGAATATTTCGACTGTGGTTTGGAGTTGGACCAGACCAGATTCTTGTTTATGTTATCTTGAGTGAACTGAAATATACATGGCTCTCATCATCATACATAGCTTGACTGCTGGGCATACGCCTTTATTTTCTTGTGCCAATCCTCACACTCCTGCACCAGCCTCATCCATGTTCTACACACGATGGTAACAAGGTCGTCTGCCCATCTCGCCCCCTGACGACCAACACTTTGCCTTCCAGTCCTTGGAAGCCACTCGGTGACAGCCTCACTCCACCTGTCATTACTGCGCCTTGCCAGATGTCCGTCCCAACTTCATTTGAGTTTTATAATTCGTTTTCGAGTGTCGACATGGCTTTTACGTTCTTTAATTTCTCTAGTTGAGGATACGCTACGATTTTTATGAGGAATGGCATAATAATACAGAATAATGGGGAAATACACTAACTAAAGGCTTGTATAGATTTGGTAGAAAGGTATCAAGGCTAAAACTTACGGTAGCTGATGATACCTTTCTGAAAGACCTGAGGCATTCTGTGACAGTTAATCGTAAAATGATGATACTATAATTCATTATAAAATCATGATAATAATATGAGTCATTCCATTCTAAATAGAGATGGAAAATGGGCTTTCTGATGAAACCACTAAAATCTTCATAACTACGTTTGATGTACCATTCCGAGTTATTATACGTTTTACGAATATTAATGTGGAATATGTGGTTTAGTGCGACGTTACATGTTTATGTTAAGTCAAATTGTGTGTTAAAATGCGGATTTTTTAAGGCCTAGTAATAATCGTTAACATTTTCATTATTTGTAGGCTTTTGTTTTAATGTCAAGTACATAATGGCGGCCATACACGCTACGGTCTACCGAAGAGGATTACTAGTGCAGGTGTGACCGCACAGCTAGACCGGAGCGATTAGAATAGGCTGGTGCAGTTCTTTGAACATGCGACACGCCGGTCGACCTGCGCAGGCGCAGCTACACGGATAGGCCGTATGGTCGGTAGCGCGTATGGTCAACATTTGACAGTGTTTTCCCTAGGGACTAAATAGTTTTGTCAGCCTTAGATAAAATCTTGTGTTTTTTGCCAAAACAGTTTTTGACTATGATTATGTCTGAGAGTGTTTTATAATTATTTGAGTCTTGATTCAGGTGTGCGCATTGCCTGAGTTATGCTACACGCTTATTCGGGTTGGCATCAGCAAAATTGAATATATTTTGCCTAATGTGCCCAATCCCAAAGAAACGTCAACCGTTAGACATTACAAAAAAATCTTACTGTGAATTAGAAAACAATGAAACAAGGATTTTTAAACTTTCTAAAGAAAACGTGACCTGTTTTGCTTTATTTTAAACTTGTTTATCTGGTTCCAAGAAATAATACTTGGGGAGCCTATTTACAATTCCTTTCACGAATCTTTATACATAAATGAAATATAAGTAAAAATATTTTTAAAAACAAGCTTTTAATGAGGGATTTTCCCATGGCCATCTTTCGGCTCCATCAACAGACCCTGTACACTACCTAGTGTCAAAGCACTTGTTAATACATAGCCAATGAGTCCAAATACGATGGTGCTATCTTGTTTGATTGAGTAGTTCCTATGCCCAACTTCCGACTTCATCATTATCAGTTTTTCAAAATGTCTCGGTAGTTATATAAGTATGACAAGTTTCAGCTCGATCGGATGCCAGGAAGTGCTTGAAAAATGGATGACAATTTGGAGTAACCGGAAACACATACGAACAGAGCAAGCTAATATAAAGATTGTAATAAAAACAATTTGACGTGCGTTATTCTCCCAAAAACTCGAAAATGGCTCGACCGATTTTGATGGAGTTGTTGTGTGCGCGCCGGAGAAGGTTCGTAACAAAAAAAAAAATGTTTAAAAGGCATTGCAAAGCATTAGCTAATCAATTATAAATATGAATTCTCAACTAGGGTGGACTTGAAAATGGCGCTTCGTACGCTTAAGTATCTGACATTATCGTTATAGACCGCTCTTTGCTCTTTTCATAATAATTGAGGGGGGGGGCCCTCAATTATTATGAGTTTGAAGTGCATTTACACCATAAAATAAAATCCCACTCACTCAATTTTTTAAACATGATATAAAAATTATCGCTCTTGCTTTTTAACTGTTGAAATAAGTAATAACGACACGCAAATTTAGTTGTCGTTTATTACATCTATATTGCATACAACCTTTACCTGCATCACTCATTTTATGCAGCTTGAAATTCCACTACTGAATACTTAGTATAGAATTCGAATGAACGGCGCTGGTAAAATAAATCTTGATCTTTTACGTCACACATTGGTTGTTCATATAGGTAACTGTCGTTTTCTTCTTCCGCATGCCAAAGGCCCGATAGTTTATTAAATTTTGTTGGCCCAAAACCTCGCCACTTGGCAGCACAGAGGTCACTATGGCTGCATTTTTTAGGGCACAGAGCACAGAGGTCTTTCTCAGGACCTATCCTAAATGGCTCATTTTTAAGAGCCACACCCCTAACTACCCAATAAAGAGTGTCCGTCGTTACCGTCTACCCCTACCATTTGTCGTCTGTTTACCACTTTCTATACATTTACTAATTAACAGTCATGATTTCATCGGCCGAATTTTATTGTAGCGTCATGTGCCAAGCGTCAATTTTACTAAAATATTAAATACTGCTGCATTACTAAATTCCATCAACATTGCATGCGTGATTCATCACCATGCATGCTTAGTTGCCAAACAAACTTAAAACACACATATGACGACCAAAAACACGTTAGATTGACTGTATCCAACTCGGGGTCGCTACACTACCCACTACTTGTGTACCTCCGGACCGTACGGTAAAACCGTCCCGCGGGACACCGGACACGCATTGCGACAGAACCGTGTTCGGACTGGTACACTGAGAGCGATACATTTTATAGCTTTCTGCTGTAACTTTGATGGATTGAGTTTTTGTGTTGATGTTAGTCGGATATCTATCGGATTTCTAGTCTCTAGAGCAAACGAAAAATTTGTGTTATTTAAATGCACTGGAAGAAAAAGTATTGTAGTTTTAATAGAGTAATGAAACGCTTATTCACGCCCAATAAATTGTAAAACAACCGCAAAGCTAGTCAGCATAAGAAACTTTCTCAAAGTTTCACTACCGCAATATTTTCAAAGTATCCTTACAACTTCAACTGTATTCATAGTCGGTCTGTCGCCAAGTCCGCACAGAGCCCCGTTCACAGAATTCTTGAATATTTCAAAGCATTACACTTCCCACTCAAAGTGTACTTATTATTTATTCAAAAAATTAAGCAACGCAGTCTCATGTTCATATTTGAGTATTTCGTTCATTTTTTTTCTTTGGTTTCGTCTTTGCTAATCAAAAACGGTAGTGGAGGAGACGCAATATGCGTGACATAAATAATTCAGGTATATTTCTAGATGGAAAGCGAAAAATCATTGAATTTGGCAAATGTACTCTGAATTTGTATTCTGTAGGCACTAGGACAACTTTTTATGAGTTCACCATTCTCTAAGTAGCACACCGAAGAATGTTTTTAAAATTACTAGCAGTTGCACGCGACTTCGTTTGCGATCCAGGATTAAAAGTAGCTTATCTCCTTCTCCAGGCCATGGTCTACCCATATGCCAAATTTCTCCCAATTCCGTTTAGCTGCTTTAGCGTAAAAGTATAAAAAACAAACAAACTCACTTTCATATTTTTAATATTAGTTAGGATTTGATTACTTCAACCCTCTAGAAATCGATCGAATTCATCCTAACAACTACAAAAAAAAACACAAAAAAAAAACGCCGGCAGGAAACCAGCATGCCAGAGAGATATTTCTTCCCGGCATGTGAAGCCAAGTCACAGGCCTTTGGGCGGCTTTTAAACTCTGACACCAGGTTAGTCACTAATCATACGAAAAGGAGAAGATCGCAACAACAATTTGAAGCTAAATCAAATAATTAAGTTTAAAACCAATACAGTCATCTGAGCAACTTTGCTACGACTATTATCGCCTTAAATCAATCAATTTCATCTGTGACGAAAACAATATCCTGTATACACTTTTGATAAATAATAAAATATTTAATAACATTAACTGCCAAGACGCTCAAGACATTATCTCGAATTGGTAAACAAGAAACATTTTCAGCTCTGTCTTGATATTACCCAAGTTTTCTCTTACAAACATTCTGGAAGCCATTACCCGATTAGTAATATTTGATGGTAGGTACGTCACAACATTTCTGTCTTTTACCAAGAAAATTATCAAATAATATCTCCTTTCATCATCTAAACTCCTGGTACTCTTTTTATCATTCGGTTCACCGAAATTGAAATTTACCTTGGAATTTGAAGATTTGGTTTTGTTTTTAGCAACGGTTTTATCTCTTGTGGATCTTATAAGCTTAATTTTAGCTTTTCAGCTGAATTTAGATCCCTACTTTCTATACTTAACATAACATAACATCACGCCTGCAATCCCGGACCGGGCTAGGCAGAGGCGTACTTACAGTACACTCACATTTCACCAGTTATGTTTAGGTCCTATGTAATAAGGGCGAGCCTATTGCCATCAACCGGGCACAAATCCAGACTCGGGGCTGCTACTGAGAAATCCCAGATGGAAAAACCCAATATCACTTTTGCCCGACCCGAGAATCGAACCCAGGATCTCATGCTCCTGCGTTTTTTATATTAGTATATTATTAGCGGCATACATGACACTAAGAAAGGACAAATACACGAAAAATAACAAATTGGGGGATAATATACGTCACATTCACGCAAAACGGCCGTCGCACAGCATAATGCTGCGACCCTATGCGAGATAGGGCCGCAGCGCTGGTTTTCAGTAACATAATATAGGTACTAGTACATGTGTTGTGTTACTACTACAAACCTCATCTTTAACAAAAATGTTTTATTTTACTTTTATTTAACTTTTTTAAGCTATTAATTGATATGCCCTTTCGGTATCTTTGCATAATTATAATAATACAATATTTCGATATTAAATCTAATGTTCTTAAAATTTTCGCTTCTCAAAGACGAAAAGTAGACTCGTCTGACGTGAATGCTTTTAATTTCAAGATCATAATAATCATCCTGTCTCCTATTGTTTTAAATTTATATTCTTTTCGCGTTATTTTTGATCAAGCCATCGCTAATTGACCTCCCGGAAAAAATTCGTTAATTATTGAAACGGCCATTTTTGAGTAAAGACGCCTAATGACTCCGTGACAGTTTACAGGTGGAAATGAACGTATTTTTTTCTTCTTCATAATTTAAATGTCTTTTATCATTATAGGATGAGAAACTGTTTACTTATTTTCTTTTAGAAATATAAGGATAATTGCATTTTTTTAAGAAAGACAACATCTTTTATTCATCATCATCGCCATCCTTGTTCTGTGCAATGCTGAGTATAGCCTCCTCCTTCTTGTGTCATCGGTTAATTACATAATTATGTTGTTACAATTTTAATACCCGCGGCTTCACCCGCGTGGAGGTTTGAAATTATGCCACAGGAACGTACTACCGGTATAAAATGTATCCTATGTCCTAACCCAGGTCATGGTCTACTGATGTGCCAAATTTCTCTTCCATGTTTTTAGGCTAAATTCTAAGCAACTTATGTACTCGTTAAATTATTTTTTCAGTTTTGCTTATTTTTTTTTAAAGATATACAGAGACACCCTTGTTGGTCTAGTGGTCACAAGCGTTACTGCTGAGCATGAGGTCCTGGGGTTCGATTCCCGGGTCGGGCAAAGTGTAATTGGGTTTTATTGCTCAGTAGCAGCCTGGAGTCTGGGATCGTGCCCGGTTGATGGCAATAGGCTCGCCGACTTAAACATAACTGGCGAAATGTGGGTGAACCATCATAGGTGCTCCTCTGCCAAACCCTTCGGGGAATAATAATATATGTATATTACAAAACTTCAAACCATTCCAAGCTAGATACTAAAGCTCAAAGTCTTACTAGAATGAAGAAGAAAATCCATAGACGAAATACGTTCCCCTCTAAATTTTAGAGCATGCATTTTCTCCGCAAAAGAATCTATTATAACAAATAGCCTCTTAGGGTTCGCCTCGGAATATTGTTACGTGTTTACTTTGCTGTATAATGGTGCTTGGAACCGCCAGACGACGCTTTAGGCTTCAGACACACGATTGATTTTCTGTTAAAAATATAAGGGTCATTGTTCGGTCCAGTGACTTTTGCTAGAGGAAATATTTAATTGATCCTCCCAAAACTGATTGATCTTATACTAGTGATTGCCTTTTTTATCCTCTAAAAACTTTACGTAATTCTAATAATGATCGCCTTTCTTAATAAATGAGTTTCTTTCGTAACTTAGCTAGGGCGTCCCGGCCAAATGTATTAGATTAGGCTAGAACTGTGACCAACCACGCGCGCGAGCCGAGCGAGCGAAGCGAGCGGTGCAGCGGCCGGCGAGCGCTACATCCAAGTTGGTCGCAGTTACTATGCTCAGACACATCACGAAAAGACGATCGAGTATATCAGCGCATCGATTTATATTTTTACGAAATCAAAATGGGTATTATTTGGGAATCAATTAAATGATGAGTATAGTATAGCTACCTGGCTACAATTAGGCACTCGTTTCGTTAGATTGTGCTAATATTAAAGAGTTTATTGCAGACATTACATGTCATAACTACATGATTCTCTTAATTTTATTATTGATTTAAGAAAAAGTAAGTATACAAATTGATGGACTCTTCGTTATCAAAGAGATTTAATTTGAATCTTTGAAAAAAAAAATTAAAGTCCTTTCTGCAAAACCTAGAGTTAGAGATTATTAAAAAGTTGACATTCAAAATCTTATTATCGTGCCAATATGATCTTGAGAGAAACAAAAGACGTTTTAATGAAAAGAAGAGAAACAGTAAGCACTAAATACTTCAGTAATTCTTAGAAAAAAATATCAAAAGAAACAAAATAGGACCAACTAAAAGTGTCTAATAAACTTCTAAGTGGTAAAATCTCATTCTATTAGAAATCTTTTTCAACTTGTCTGATTTGCCTTAAGAATTACCGCCGTTTATTCAAATTACACGTCACTAGTTTAGCCCCTCGGTATTCTTCGCGTGGATTTCTAATCATTATGTCAAAACCATCAATAGGTATATACGAACAAGATCACTGGAATCGGATAGGAACGTGGTTATCGATTTTCCAATTATAAGCTCGCAAATAGGCAGTCTTAGAATTCTCACCGTTCATTCCAATATTATACGCATCAAAATCCTAACCGAAATCTCGCTCAGCTTCACACATTCCTCGCTCCCATTCTGCCTTCAAGCAATGCCTCATATATTTTCCCTTTTATCCCCGCTCATCTCAATCGAGCTGTTATAAAACAGTCTGCCGTCTCTCAGACAACATCCTGTGAATTATTGGAAGCCGGTGAAACCCGCCCGCCAATATTCAATGGTACGCCCATTTCAATTTCCTGCCAGTTTTCATAACCGTTCTCGTGTAGGAACGTTATTTTCCAGTTAAAATTTAGTTTGCGAGGTGAAAGCCTTTTGGATACTGATTGGAATTAATTAATGTAGACGAGGTTTTTTATATATTTTTTTCTTTTTGTGAATAATCCGGTGAAAAATTTCTGTTACGAATCTCGATGTATTTCCAATTCGAATATATGATATTCCATCACCATATAGAATTGATGATTGGTGCTCGCAGTATAAAGTTGTTAGCGTCTGCATGGAAATTTTGACATTTGAAATTTTAGGCTCATCACATTATACCAAAGACAGTAATATACAAAGAGGATTGGAGCTTAGACAGATATGTATATTTATGACACAAAATACACCTTTGTCTCGGAATTTTAAAGACTAGAATTTCAAAACACACAGACCCTAGTCGTATTCAATTCATACGATCTAAGATTACATAAAACACTACTAAAATTGCCTAGTTTTAGTACCAATAAATTGTTAGCAAAAATAAATATAAAGCCGTGTTCACATGGTCATAAATGAATCTAGGTTGCGGCCGGCCACAAATAAAAAAATCATTGTATTGCTATTGTAGTTATCAATAGTCCGCGCTTGCGTCAGACGTCTGAACCAATATTTTCTTTTATAGTTCTAGTGAGGTCTAGTTTTAGGTGTTAAAATGTATCTCAGTTCTTTGTTATTGTATATGACCCTGTTTTACTGAGAGCCAATTTCACCAAACTCTGTTAGTAATTTAATGCCATGTTAAGCACTTTGATGTCCCATTTGGTAATTAACATAGTATGGCCGTATAGCGAAATTGGCCCTAAGTCCAAATTAAATCCGGTTAACTTTTCTGGTAGTCACGAGTATACATATATAAATGGAAGCAAATATAAAATATGTGTCCATGTGAAAGGCATAATACAACTGGCATCACAACTATATGACATCGAAGTAACACCAAAACTATCTGACGAGACAAGCGCCGCCAAAATGTATGATGGTGCATCGGCTCTATAAAGATTAAATTCCTCGACTGCCTATCAGACCCCTTCAACCCAGTTACTGGGTAACACGATAGCCCTTCATAACACTGGTTGGTCTAATGTCAGGGAAAAAATATTTTTATCATCCAAGGCATTAAAATTAATCAATATCATATTTACTGCTGAATCGTTGTTCAGCATAAGTATGTGTCATTTTGTGTGTCACGTGTGCATGGCCTATACCCATAAATGACTTGACTAATTTATGGACTCATTAAAGGCTGTATTATCGTAATTAACCCGTCGAGCTGTATATGATTCAACAGTAATGAATGACATGCTTGGTAGTCATGTGGATTGATAATCATCGTGAGATATATAATGGGATATTATATAGGAAGTACGAGTATTGGAGTCACAGATCGTAAATCGGATGCCAGGAAGTGCTTGAAAATGGATGACAATTTGGAGTAACCGGAAACACATACGAACAGAGCAAGCTAATATAAAGATTGTAATAAAAACAATTTGACGTGCGTTATTCTCCCAAAAACTCGAAAATGGCTCGACCGATTTTGATGAAGTTGTTGTGTGCGCGCCGGAGACGAAAGATTTTTTCATTTTTTTTTTGTTACGAGAAGGTTCGTAACAAAAAAAAAATGTTTAAAAGGCATTGCAAAGTATTAGCTAATCAATTATAAATACGAATTCCCAACTAGGGTGGACTTGAAAATGGCGTTTCGTACGCTTAAGTAGGTATCTGACATTATCGTTATAGACCGCTCTTTTCCCCCCCTCAATTATTATGAGTTTGAAGTGCATTTACACCATAAAATAAAATCCCACTCACTCAATTTTTTAAACATGATATAAAAATTATCGCTCTTGCTTTTTAACTGTTGAAATAAATAATAACGACACGAAAATTTAGTTGTCGTTTATTAAATCTATATTGCATACAACCTTTACCTGCATCACTCATTTTATGCAGCTTGAAATTCCACTACTGAATACTTAGTGTAGAATTCGAATGAACGGCCCTGGTAAAAGAAATCTCGACCTTTTACGTCACACATTGGTTGTTCATATAGGTAACTGTCGTTTTCTTCTTCCGCATGTCAAAGGCCCGATAGTTTAGTAAATATTGTTGGCCCAAAACCTCGCCACTTGGCAGCACAGAGGTCGCTATGGCTGCATTTTTTAGGGCACAGAGCACAGAGGTCTTTCTCAGGACCTATCCTAAATGGCTCATTTTTAAGAGCCACACCCCTAACTACCCAATAAAGAGTGTCCGTCGTTACCGTCTACCCCTACCATTTGTCGTCTGTTTACCACTTTCTATACATTTACTAATTAACAGTCATGATTTCATCGGCCGAATTTTATTGTAGCGTCATGTGCCAAGCGTCAATTTTACTAAAAAATTAAATACTGCTGCATTACTAAATTCCATCAACATTGCATGCGTGATTCATCACCATGCATGCTTAGTTGCCAAACAAACTTAAAACACACATATGACGACCAAAAACACGTTAGATTGACTGTATCCAACTCGGGGTCGCTACACTACCCACTACTTGTGTACCTCCGGACCGTACGGTAAAACCGTCCCGCGGGACACCGGACACGCATTGCGACAGAACCGTGTTCGGACTGGTACACTGAGAGCGATACATTTTATAGCTTTCTGCTGTAACTTTGATGGATTGAGTTTTTGTGTTGATGTTAGTCGGATATCTATCGGATTTCTAGTCTCTAGAGCAAACGAAAAATTTGTGTTATTTAAATGCACTGGAAGAAAAAGTATTGTAGTTTTAATAGAGTAATGAAACGCTTATTCACGCCCAATAAATTGTAAAACAACCGCAAGTCAGCATAAGAAACTTTCTCAAAGTTTCACTACCGCAATATTTTCAAAGTATCCTTTCAACTTCAACTGTATTCATAGTCGGTCTGTCGCCAAGTCCGCACAGAGCCCCGTTCACAGAATTCTTGAATATTTCAAAGCATTACACTTCCCACTCAAAGTGTACTTATTATTTATTCAAAAAATTAAGCAACGCAGTCTCATGTTCATATTTGAGTATTTCGTTCATTTTTTTTCTTTGGTTTCGTCTTTGCTAATCAAAAACGGTAGTGGAGGAGACGCAATATGCGTGACATAAATAATTCAGGTATATTTCTAGATGGAAAGCGAAAAATCATTGAATTTGGCAAATGTACTCTGAATTTGTATTCTGTAGGCACTAGGACAACTTTTTATGAGTTCACCATTCTCTAAGTAGCACACCGAAGAATATTTTTAAAATTACTAGCTTGCACGCGACTTCGTCTGCGATCCAGGATTAAAAGTAGCTTATCTCCTTCTCCAGGCCATCACATGGTCTACCCATATGCCAAATTTCATCCAAATCCGTTTAGCTGCTTTAGCGTGAAAGTATAAAAAACAAACAAACCCACTTTCATATTTTTAATATTAGTTAGATTTGATTACTTCAATCCTCTAGAAATCGATCGAATTCATCCTAACAACTACAAAAAAAACGCCGGCAGGAAACCAGCATGCCAGAGAGATATTTCTCGACGGCATGTGAAGCCAAGTCCGAGGCCCACGGGCGGCTTTAAAACTCTGAAACCAGTTTAGTTACTTATCACAAGAAAAGGAGAAGATCGCAACAACAATTTGAAGCTAAATCAAATAATTAAGTCTAAAACCAATACACTCATCTGAGCAACTTTGCTACGACTATTATCGCCTTATATCAATCAATTTCATCTGTGACGAAAACAATATCCTGTATACACTTTTGATAAATAATAAAATATTTAATAACATTAACTGCCAAGACGCTCAAGACATTATCTCGAATTGGTAAACAAGAAACATTTTCAGCTCTGTCTTGATATTACCCAAGTTTTCGCTTACAAACATTCTGGAAGCCATTACCCGATTAGTAATATTTGATGGTAGGTACGTCACAACATTTCTGTCTTTTACCAAGAAAATTATAAAATAATATCTCCTTTCATCATCTAAACTCCTGGTACTCTTTTTATCATTCGGTTCACCGAAATTGAAATTTACCTTGGAATTTGAAGATTTGGTTTTGCTTTTAGCAACGGTTTTATCTCTTGTGGATCTTATAAGCTTAATTTTAGCTTTTCAACTGAATTTAGATCCCTACTTTCTATACTTAACATAACATAACATCACGCCTGCAATTCCGGACCGGGCTAGGCAGAGGCGTACTTACAGTACACTCACATTTCACCAGTTATGTTTAGGTCCTATGTAATAAGGGCGAGCCTATTGCCATCAACCGGGCACAAATCCAGACTCGGGGCTGCTACTGAGAAATCCCAGATGGAAAAACCCAATATCACTTTTGCCCGACCCGAGAATCGAACCCAGGATCTCATGCTCCTGCGTTTTTTATATTAGTATATTATTAGCGGCATACATGACACTAAGAAAGGACAAATACACGAAAAATAACAAATTGGTGGATAATATACGTCACATTCACGCAAAATGGCCGTCGCACAGCATAATGCTGCGACCCTATGCGAGATAGGGCCCAAGCGCTGGTTTTCAGTAACATAATATAGGTACTAGTACATGTGTTGTGTTACTACTACAAACCTCATCTTTAAAAAAATGTTTTATTTTACTTTTAATTAATTTTGTTAAGCTATTAATTGAAATGCCCTTTCGGTATCTTTGCATAATTATAATAATACAATATTTCGATATTAAATCTAATGTTCTTAAAATTTTAGCTTCTCAAAGACGAAAAGTAGACTCGTCTGACGTGAATGCTTTTAATTTCAAGATCATAATAATCATCCTGTCTCCTATTGTTTTAAATTTATATTCTTTTCGCGTTATTTTTGATCAAGCCATCGCTAATTGACCTCCCGGAAAAAATTCGTTAATTATTGAAACGGCCATTTTTGAGTAAAGACGCCTAATGACTCCGTGACAGTTTACAGGAGAAATGAACGTATTTTTTTCTTCTTCATAATTTAAATGTCTTTTATCATTATAGGATGAGAAACTGTTTACTTATTTTCTTTTTGAAATATAAGGATACTTGCATTTTTTTAAGAAAGACAACATTTTTTTTAAGAAAGACTAAATCGTTTATTCATTATCATCGCCATCCTTGTTCTGTGCAATGCTGAGTATAGCCTCCTCCTTCTTGTGTCATCGGTTAATTACATAATTATGTTGTTACAATTTTAATACCCGCGGCTTCACCCGCGTGGAGGTCTGAAATTATGCCACAGGAACGTACTACCGGTATAAAATGTATCCTATGTCCTAACCCAGGTCATGGTCTACTCATGTGCCAAATTTCATTCAAATCCGTTCAGCCGATTTAGCGTGAATGCGTAACAAACAAACAGACAAACTCACTTTCGCTTTTATAATATGAGTTAGGATTATTTCTCTTCTTTTTAGGCTAAATTCTAAGCAACTTATGTACTCGTTAAATTATTTTTTCAGTTTTGCTTATTTTTTTTAAAAGTTATACAGAGACACCCTTGTTGGTCTAGTGGTCGCAAGCGTTGCTGCTGAGCATGAGGTCCTGGGGTTCGATTCCCGGGTCGGGCAAAGTGTAATTGGGTTTTATTGCTCAGTAGCAGCCTGGAGTCTGGGATCGTGCCCGGTTGATGGCAATAGGCTCGCCGACTTAAACATAACTGGCGAAATGTGGGTGAACCATCATAGGTGCTCCTCTGCCAAACCCTTCGGGGAATAATAATAAATGTATATTACAAAACTTCAAACCATTCCAAGCTAGATACTAAAGCTCAAAGTCTTACTAGAATGAAGAAGAAAATCCATAGACGAAATACGTTCCCCTCTAAATTTTAGAGCATGCATTTTCTCCGCAAAAGAATCTATTATAACAAATAGCCTCTTAGGGTTCGCCTCGGAATATTGTTACGTGTTTACTTTGCTGTATAATGGTGCTTGGAACCGCCAGACGACGCTTTAGGCTTCAGACACACGATTGATTTTCTGTTAAAAATATAAGGGTCATTGTTCAGTCCAGTGACTTGCTAGAGGAAATATTTAATTGATCCTCCCAAAACTGATTGATGTTATACTAGTAATTGCCTTTTTTATCCTCTAAAAACTTTACGTAATTCTAATAATGATCGCCTTTCTTAATAAATGAGTTTCTTTCGTAACTTAGCTAGGGCGTCCCGGCCAAATGTATTAGGTTAGGCTAGAACTGTGACCAACCTCGCGCGCGAGCCGAGCGAGCGAAGCGAGCGGTGCAGCGGCCGGCGAGCGCTACATCCAAGTTGGTCGCAGTTACTAGGCTAAGGCACATCATGAAAAGATGATCGAGTATATCAGCGCATCGATTTATATTTTTACGAAATCGAAATGGGTATTATTTGGGGATCAATTAAATGCATGCCCTTTGATGAGTATAGTATAGCTACCTAGCTACAATTAGGCACTCGTTTCGTTAGATTATGCTAATATTAAAGAGTTTAGCAGACATTACATGTCATAACTACATGATTCTCTTAATTTTATTATTGATTTAAGAAAAAGTAAGTATACAAATTGATGGACTCTTCGTAATCAAAGAGATTTAATTTGAATCTTTGACAAAAAAAATTAAAGTCCTTTCTGCAAAACCTAGAGTTAGAGATTATTGAAAAGTTGACATTCAAAATCTTATTATCGTGCCAATATGATCTTGAGAGAAACAAAAGACGTTTTAATGAAAAGAAGAGAAACAGTAAGCACTAAATACTTCAGTAATTGTTAGAAAAATATATCAAAAGAAACAAAATACCAACTAAAAGTGTCTAATAAACTTCTAAGTGGTAAAATCTCATTTTATTAGAAATCTTTTTCAACTTGTCTGATTTGCCTTAAGAATTACCGCCGTTTATTCAAATTACACGTCACTAGTTTAGCCCCTCGGTATTCTTCGCGTGGATTTCTAATCATTATGTCAAAACCATCAATAGGTATATACGAACAAGATCACTGGAATCGGATAGGAACGTGGTTATCGATTTTCCAATTATAAGCTCGCAAATAGGCAGTCTTAGAATTCTCACCGTTCATTCCAATATTATACGCATCAAAATCCTAACCGAAATCTCGCTCAGCTTCACACATTCCTCGCTCCCATTCTGCCTTCAAGCAATGCCTCATATATTCTCCCTTTTATCCCCGCTCATCTCAATCGAGCTGTTATAAAACAGTCTGCCGTCTCTCAGACAACATCCTGTGAATTATTGGAAGCCGGTGAAACCCGCCCGCCAATATTCAATGGTACGCCCATTTCAATTTCCTGCCAGTTTTCATAACCGTTCTCGTGTAGGAACGTTATTTTCCAGTTAAAATTTAGTTTGCGAGGTGAAAGCCTTTTGGATACTGATTGGAATTAATTAATGTAGACGAGGTTTTTTATATATTTTTTTTTTTTGTGAATTTTCCGGTGAAAAATTTCTGTTACGGATCTCGATGTATTTCCAATTCGAATATATGATATTCCATCACCATATAGAATTGATGATTGGTGCTCGCAGTATAAAGTTTTTAGCGTCTGCATGGAAATTGTGACATTTTAAATCTTAGCCTCATCACATTATACCAAAGACAGTAATATACAAAGAGGATTGGAGCTTAGACAGATATGTATATTTATGACACAAAATACACCTTTGTCTCGGAATTTTAAAGACTAGAATTTCAAAACACACAGACCCTAGTCGTATTCAATTCATACGATCTAAGATTACATAAAACACTACTAAAATTGCCTAGTTTTAGTACCAATAAATTGTTAGCAAAAATAAATATAAAGCCGTGTTCACATGGTCATAAATGAATCTAGGTTGCGGCCGGCCACAAATAAAAAAATCATTGTATTGCTATTGTAGTTATCAATAGTCCGCGCTTGCGTCAGACGTCTGAACCAATATTTTCTTTTATAGTTCTAGTGAGGTCTAGTTTTAGGTGTTAAAATGTATCTCAGTTCTTTGTTATTGTATATGACCCTGTTTTACTGAGAGCCAATTTCACCAAACTCTGTTAGTAATTTAATGCCATGTTAAGCACTTTGATGTCCCATTTGGTAATTAACATAGTATGGCCGTATAGCGAAATTGGCCCTAAGTCCAAATTAAATCCGGTTAACTTTTCTAGTAGTCACGAGTATACATATATAAATGGAAGCAAATATAAAATATGTGTCCATGTGAAAGGCATAATACAAGTGGCATCACAACTATATGACATCGAAGTAACACCAAAACTATCTGACGAGACAAGTGCCGCCAAAATATGTGATGGTGCATCGGCGCCATAAAGATTGAATTCCTCGACTGCCTATCAGACCTCTACAACCCAGTTACTGGGTAATACGATAGCCCTTGATAACACTGGTTGGTCTAGTGTCAGCCAAAAAATATTTTTATCATCAGGACATTAAGATTTATCAAAATCACATTAACTGCTGAATCGTTGTTCAGCAGAAGTATGTGTCATTTTGTGTGTGGCATGTGCCTATAAACATAAATGACTTGACTAACTTATGGACTCATTAAAGGCTGTATTATCGTAATTAACCGTTCACCCGTCGAGCTGTACCTATATGATTCAACAGTACTGAATGACATGCTTGGTAGTGATGTGGATTGATAATCATCGTGAGATATACTATCGGATTTTATATAGGAAGTATTGGAGTCACAGAACGTAACCTAACGCCCTATAGGTATCCCCCAATTGGTTACATAGCAAATGTGTATAGAATGTCTGAATCCATGAAAATTATTTGGCCTTAGCAAAGATGAAATATATTTTCTTTCTGTGTAGTCTTTATTATCCCACTGTTGGGCAAAGGCGTAGTCTAGGCGTCAAGGTCGTCTCGCCACCTCTTTCTGGTCCGGCCTGGGCGGCGCCGTTCATCTTCAGGCACCCATTGTGTGGGGATTTTGTCCAGCAATTATCATGCATGCGGCTGATGGGACCCGCCCAATCCCGTTTGAGCCTGGGAGCCTTTTTGCCTTATACCCGTTTTGGAATGCAGCATGGTGTTCCGAATTTTGTCCTGTAATTTTTTTTGCTAAAAATACAATACGTAAGTGTATAGGATATTATTATTTTAAATTCCCTCTAATTCCCCCAATTGCATTTGCCTTTTTGTTTTTTTTTTTGTCAAAAGATAAGCCCTCATTTCAACCCTAATTAGTTCAAGATGAAGAAGCAAGGTTTTCCTCAAAACCTGAATATGAAATAGCAAACATTGTAATCCTGTACACCAATTCTATTTACACTACCGCCCACCTAAGTACCTTAATAGCTCCAAAATTCTGAGAAGGTTTGCCTAAAGACCGGGAGTCGGCCTTGCGCAAATATCCTGCTATTTTTCCCGCATTTTTTCTTCCGCAGTCGCGTGTATTATAAAAACCTTATTGGTATTTTTGAGATTCCGTAGAGAGCGTTTTAATCTTTAAGATTAAACCTTATTACCACAAAACCGTGTTTAACAGTTGTTTAGCCTAAACACCGTTTAAACATGACATTTCCCTATGGAGTTTGACATGAAACTGACACTAAACACGCGTTGAACAAGTGTCAAAGTTTTTTTGGTAAGGCCCTTAGGGTTTGCACAGATCTAGTCAAGATTGTTTAAAGTCTAACTATCCCTCTAAGTAAATAATTTCTAAGCACATACCGCACTTTATCTTCTTCTCGTATTGTTTAAATAAAAGCCTTGCCGTGATATAAATGCTAGCCAGCTAGGTGCTATAGAGGCTTACTACTGACCAGGAATTCCCTGAGCGTACTACTTATGAGCATCTCCTTTTGTGGAGCATCCCATGATTTTATACTGAAAGCTAGAAGTTTTGATTCAAGGCTCTTACTATAGGTAACTGAGTACTCTAAGTACTATCTCCTCTTGGCTGCGTCTGCTAACAAACTGCTGTGCAGTTTGGCAGAGGTAATATTTAGGTAATATGGAATTATTTCTGCGAATAAACGCTTTTTCATTTTAATTTTTTAAACACTTTACCGGTTTTTGTACCCATGTAAATATTAGAGGGGGTTTCAAATATTTTATCGCGGCCGCGCACAAACAGGGTTGAAAGCATTACGCTGTAAGATACACGTTGTCGGAACGTGATGTCTTTATAACAAGCTTATTGTTTTGGAAGGGGCGCGGAAGGGGCGCGGAGTGAAAATATTTGATATGTACGGGTGGCTTGTAATTTAACTGAGACTCGATTTAAAGATTCCTGTATTATTAATCTTTAGGAAATTAGGATTACGTGTTAGATTTGTCAGTGAAGGAAGTCTTTGCAGGATCGAGGACGTTCAGGATTACTATTATGTAGAGCAACTGGTTTCTGATAAAATGTCCAAGACATTGTAAGTAATACAAAATTCGGTCTATGCTGTAAAAATCTCACTGTGAAAACTGAAGTGAAGTAATCTTGATGTGAGCACTTGTGCTATTCTGTAACCATCTCACCGTGAAGTGAGCTTGAAAAGAACTGTCACAGCCTTAGCATCAGAAGGTATCGATGACAATGACAGCTCACTCCGCGCTCACTTCACCGAAGTTTTCACGGTGAGTAGGTTACAGAATAGCAATGCTGTCATTTCACTTGATGCTGGGGATTGACACTATTGACAGCTCACTTCACCTAAGTTTTCACTTAAGTTATCGCAACAGATTTTGATGAGGTTTTCACCATCGTTTAAAAATTTTATTCTGAAAGGTTTATGTGACTATTAAAGTTACATAAAACTAAGAAATCTCGATTTTTTGTCAAGACGTAAAAACAGTGCAAAGATAATGATAGTATCATTAAGAAAAAATCACAAAAAAACATCCACTGCTCGAGATTGGCTTTACAGCATTATGCACCTACTGATAGAAGTATTTTCGAACACATTTTAGTACAAAAATAAAACTAAATTGCTCAATTTACTCTGAAAAAATCCGCCCAAACATCTGTACTTAAAAAGTAGTACAGCGGGTGAAATTAAGCGGACAAGCAAGGGTCGAATTTTGTCGAGCACACATATACAAGGGTTGGGTCGAAACCCAATTAATTCCTTGGGCACCTCGGCCCCGAACAAGTTTTTACTTGCCCCGGAGCTCTGAACGAAACTCAATCTCCACGATATATCGGTCTAATGACTCAAGTATTTTTGGGCTAAAGGACCGGGAAAGGAGGCTGTTTTAAAATTGCGTCGTTAGATGTTTTTTTTGTGGGTAAAAGGGATTGCTTTAAGAAGTTGGGCGGTAATATCTTCGTTTGTGAATAATACTGGATTTCGGTAATTCGATTGCGAGTTGTTGTTATGGCAAAGAGTGCCTATTTAGGTGAAACTAGGTGAACGGTAAGATTTGATACGTACATCATGCCTGTATAGGCAAATCTGCTTAACCCTTCGGGGAATACTCCCCGAAGGGTTAAGCAAGAGCAAAGGTGTACCCATGGAACAGCCACATTTCACCAGTTATGTTTAAGTCCCATGTAATAGAGGGCGAGCCTATTGCCATCAACCGGGCACAAATCCAGACTCCGGGCGGCTTTGATCTTAATTATAGTAATATAATACTTATTTGACTGCCTGACTGAAAGTATGGGTGTACTATAGGTACACCTTTGCCTAACCCTTCGGGAAAACAAGGTCTGATGTTATGTTATTATGTATAAAGAGGTAAAATTTGTGGATTTATATTGTATCTTTGGAACTGCTGTACCGATTCTGAATATTCTTTTACTATCGGGAAGCTACAGTATTGTCGAGTGTCATAGAATTTGACGTTAAAATGAGAAGTAGCGGCCAGAAGCTAGTGTCAAAAAAATAAAAACAACATTCTTTTATTTTTATAATTTAAATCTGAGACTCGTATTTTAGAATGATAGTTGAGATTATTAAGTAATCTCTCAGTTGTACATCAAGATTAAAATTGACAAAAACTACAGACTCACGAAAATGAGTCCAATTTTTTTCTTCAAAAACTTCTAACCGTCGACCGCGAAGTTGAAAAAAAAAGAGACAAAAATGTACGTAATCTCTGTGCATACATTCCAGCAAACATTTTGGTGTCAACATACTTTTTTCTGACGTCACCTTACGTTTCTTTTGTTCTCCAAAACATACGGCATAATTACAATTTTAACCCGTCAACTGCGCTTAGAAAAAAGTCGGCGAGATGGGTCGGTGCCCAACGGAGTGTCGTGATATTTTAATTCTAACCCCAAATTGCTTGGCCGTTTCGACCTAATTGCCCCGTGTAATTTCACAGCTTTATAAGGGTTAATTTAATTTATCCGACAATACACTGTGTTGGCATGATTGCGATGAAAATTTTAAATATTAAACTTGTTTAGGACAGCCGATTTATGATTAGGTTTATTTAAGATTACGTTTGTGCTAGTGTTATTATTTTGTAGTAAGACATAATTTTTATTTTTTAACCTACTTCAAGAAGTTAGGGAGGTAAGGAACTTTTCTCAATTCGTCTATATAAATATGTTTTTTTTTGTGTGTTAGTAGGTACCACAATTAAAAAGAGAAAAATAAAAACTTTTCACCAAAAAAAAACTGACTTTCATGAAAAAAATGTTTTTATGTATGTATGTAAACTTACGGCATTCAAGCTATATTACAAAAAGATTCTTTGTAATAGCAGTTAAGCTAACTTGTGTGTATAAGCAGCAGAGACAGCAAACAATGATAAGATTAATATAACTAACACTAGATTCACCAAGAAACTTCAGTCGTATTTAGTTTGAACAATAATTATTAGCCGTTCTAAGTGACTGAATGGGACAGGAAGTCTCCTCACTTAAAGCTAGTTTCTCAAACACATCTAAGGAACTGATCTTATACCCATTAGAGTAATCGGATAGTGTAAGTGATAGTAATTACAAAATTGTTTACCGTTCGTAGCGTCCGCGTAGCTTCCGTCGCTCCTCGTAGCACTTGGCCGGGCTACGCCGTAGCGAGATGCTACGATCGAGTTCGTTTAAAACTTAGTGTGCTTTGCTAACTATTTATTAAGTTAGGTTATTTATTGTGCAAGTTCATACATTCAATTTCTAAAATTAGTTTCGAATGGAGCGAAATGAACTCTGGGACGTAGTGAAATAACACAGTGAAGCTAAATTTATGATGAATTTGTTAACAAATATTACCTCGTACTAAATGTAGAACATTTTCGTTGAATCAACTTGAATGAAAATCAGTTAATCTACAAACAGTTTATCCAAATGGAAAGCTATTAATATTTTTATTGACAGTTACCATTAAATTAATCTTTGTTGATTGATGAGGGGCCGTCATGGTCGCTTTACCTGAAATTTTTGTATTTTGTTTTTATTACAAGCTGCTAATTAGCATGCTTCGTTCGTCTATAATGTTTCCAGTTACTCCCATTACGATCCATTTTCTGGCATCCGATTGAGCTGAAACTTGGCATACACTACGCTGACAACGCAAAAATATGATACCATGGAGCTGGTCTGATGATAGAGGCAGAAGTTTGTCATAGCAACTCCTCAATCAAAGGTAGCATCTCATCGTCTTTGGACTTACTGTCCAAAGACGATGATGCTATCTTGTTTTCCAATTTCCAATCATTCAACTCAGCCTATCGCAGTCTACTGCTGGACATAGGCTTCTCCCAGGCTGCGCCACAATACCCGCCTTCCGCATCCGTCTTCCCACCCACTTTCTTAAAGTCGGTGGTCCATAGAAGCTTTTGGCTAAGGAAAACTCAGCCTAATAAGTACCTTTTATAAAAGGTTTTTCTGAAATATTCAATGTGATTTAGGTTGATTAATTTCTACTAAAGTTAAATACTGGTTAAACATCTAACTTTTTAAATCAATAAAAGTAAAAATGCAATATTTCGTAAAATCGACTCGATTATTTCTTATTTGCCCCACTCAAGCCCGCATTTCTCGAGATATAAACATAAGGAATCATGGCTCGAGAAAACCGAGCTAAACTAACTCCAATTCCTTTCAATTACTCTCGGCTCGAGACCACGGTTTACCATGAGAACTCTTCATTTTTATTAAACGTAAATAAAATCCATTAAATTATTTTGAATTGGAAATAAATTGGCGATAACTTTTTAGTAAAGGATTTCGGTTTTCCAATTAAATTTACAGATTTTGAAAAAGTTTATATTTATATTTACTCATCTGATTAATTTATAACATACTTTGCACGGTTTTACGATTTGACAAATTATAAATTTCAAAACAGATTTCGTTATTACATGTAAGTTTAATGTTTGTGTTTGTTTTTTGTGTATTATCATAATACGAAATTAACAGAGTAACTATAGAATTAACAGAGTAAAACTAAAGTACCTACTCGTGAATGTGAATTTCAACATTAAATCTGAAATATCGAATAACTGTTGTTAGCCGTGATATTTTAGCGTTTCAAATAACTTTTATACTTTTACGAAAATATTTTTATGACTGCCTCGTTGGTCTAGTGGTCGCAAGCGCTACTGTTGAACATGACGTCCTAGGTTTGATTCCCAGGTCGGATAAAGTGTTATTGGGTTTTTCTATCTGGAATTTCTCAGTAGAGTCTGGATTTGTGCCCGGTTGATGGCAATAGGCTAGGCTTGCCCCCTATTACGTGAGACTTAAATATAACTGGCGAAATGTTTGTGTACTATAGGTACGCCTCTGCCCAAGCCTTCGGGGAAACAAGGCGTGAAGATATGGTATACATATTTATACGGAAACGCTTGTTGACTTTGACTGTCAAAAAAACACACGTGAAAGAATCATTACTCCTTGCTACAGTCAATTTAAAACAAAGTCAGTTTCGCATTACCTATTTCTTTTTGTCAACAAAAAATAATATTCCTTGGTCTCAAATTATTTAATGTGACAACTATTATCTTTCGTTTTCTATTTAAATAATGGTTGTTATCACGCACGTGTAAAAAACTGAGTTGTTATAGAGAAAATTACGATGATAATGACTTACATGCTATCTGTGTTAATTGCAGTCGTTTTTGTTATTTTGGGTATTATTTCCTGCCTTTCTAAGCCGACCCCAACATAGTTGGGAAAAGGCTAGGCAGACGATGATTTCCTGCCTTTTTATGTACTTATCAAAAATCATAAATTCACTGACAGACAACGGAATAAAAAGCTTGAAATAAAACAAATTATTTATAAAACAAAAAACCCGACGATAAAACTAAAAAGCTTGAAATAAAAAAAATATTTAAAAAAACAAAAAACCCGACTGCAAAGACCTATAACCGAAAAGAGAAAAACAAGCATTGAACTTTGTTTTTTGTAAGGTATTGCAGGCGGGGGCCAAACCAATAGCCTGAAATATGGTGTAACTTTTGTTTGTCCCCCGCCTGTTATACCAAAATTCTACAGATTATAATGCTTGTTTTTCTCTTTTAAGTTATGCGTTTTTGCAAGCGGGTTTTTTGTTTTTATGAATAATTTGTTTTATTTGAGAGTATGTATGTAATACCAAAATTCTTACATTAACATTACCCTCCTTCTGGGGCAGTCGGGTAATAAAAACATATTTCTCAGCTAAACGCTAATATAAAATTAATCGCAAAAGATTGCGATAAAGCACAACAATGACTTTAAGTGTTCCAGTAATGGCTTAACAAATCGTTATTACTATGAAGAATAACAACTTCCAGCAAAATAGGGCTGAATTATGAAGTAATGAATATTATTCATAATTTTATAGCCTACTACATTTTATGCGGTAATCCCTTACAAGACAACTTGACATTGTAACGGACTATAGTCAGGAAGCAGTTGTATGTTCCAAATTTCTAGAGAAAATGGCCATGATTTTTTTAAATTTATTATCTACTTATGTATCAAGTATAAGTAGTAGCAAGCCCACACGAAAAAAACAGAGTAGCAAGTGAAAGGTTTAACCAAAATATCTTCGATTAATGAACACGCATGAAAGCTCGTCGTTCGTCGTCAACGCGTCTATCAAGGCGCCTTCTAAAAGCGCGAGCGACTCTTACGTACAGACCGTTCAATATAACGGCAGGCTCAGCGGGGCTATGGTCGGGTGTTCGATAGACGGAACCATGATAAATAATATTAGTTATGCGGACGACATGGTTCTGCTGAGCCCGTCAGTGAGTGCACTTAGAAGACTTCTGGGCATTTGTGAAGCATATGCCACGTCACATGGACTCAAGTATAATGCTAGTAAGAGTGTCCTCATGGTATTCAAGGCGGGGAACAAAGCTCCATCAAATGTGCCACCAATTAGGATCGGGGGGTCGTCACTAGTGAGGGTGACTGAAGCAAAATACTTGGGTCACATGCTGACGGATCGCCTACAGGATGATGCAGACTTAGAGAGGGAAAGGAGGGCGTTGGCAGTCCGCTGCAATATGTTGGCCAGGAGATTCGCACGATGTACTACGGATGTAAAACTGTTACTTTTCAGAGTCTTCTGTCAGTCATTTTACACGTGCAGTCTGTGGATCAATTTTACGCGGCGGGCTAACAATGCCCTACGTGTTCAGTACAATGACGCTCTGAGGGCAGTGTTGAAGAAACCCAGGTACTGCAGTGCTTCCGAAATGTTTGCGGGAGCTTCCATCGATGATTTCTTCTCTATCATCAGGAAAAGAACCGCATCGATGATGAGCAGGGTTCGTGGTAGCACCAACACTGTCCTCAGAACGTTAGTGTGCAAAATAAACGGTCCGTTCACTGTTTACTGGGCGAGTGTTCACTTACTCAGTAACAGGAAATAGACTGTATGTACTGTTTTTGATTTTGTACTAACAAATTACTAACACCCTGTTTATTTGTATTTTTTATGTGTTATACTAACAACCCTACTAACGTTTTATTTGTTAAAAATGTATGGACGTATGTCTGAAATAAAGATATATAATAATATAACTTGTCCCTTGTCATCATAAGTGTAATTTACCCCTAGTTAAAAAAATACAATAAACGTATATATATTTAGTAACCTATTCCGCTTAACTATTCCTAAAGAGTCATAAAAAGCCTGTAAGAAATCACTCGTGTTCACCTCTCGAACGAGGCATCCTCAGGATTACGATTGACCAGTCGCAAACCCGAACATGAAGTGTTGCCACGCCGAGCGCTGGACGCAGAGACCAGCTGCTGCTGTTGCTGGGGCTGGCTCTGCGTCCAGCGCTTGGAACAGCCTTTTATAAAGGATTTCCGCAAAGTCACCCTTGAATCAATGAACTACCCCTAGTTTGTAAGCGTAGATTTCACCGTTAAAGAATCACACTAATCAAAACAAACAAAGTACAGCTTAACCAACTAGCGCACTGACTACGTAACAGTGGTATCCGCTTTCAGAAAGACGCGGTTTTGATCCCGTATGGAACGAAGATCTGCATGTCCTACTTTTGTTCTGCCTCAATGTATGTGCATTCGATTTGTGTATGTAATGCGCCGCTGCGGGTGCTATGATTCGGTGCTTGAAATGCGGCTGATTAAGGCGTGATTATGGATGTGATTTTGTAATGGGAATGAATTAGAGATTGTGGCGCTGAGGTTCTGAATTTGAATATGAGTTTTTTTTAAGTGGCAGTCGATGTATGTTGGATTTTATGACGGAGTCTAGGTACCTTTAATGAAATATGCGATAGCATATTACAACTATTATAAATATATTAGTTGGACAGACAGAATGTTAAGATCAGCTTCCAGTTTACTGAGCTGGGCTAAATATCGGTATTTTATTCGGATCAACTACCATCTGACCTCATTTCGAATTTCCGATATCCTAAGGATTACAGACGGTTTGACTACCGACTGGCAACAGTAGAATAGACTAGAATATTATTTATTGTTGCTAAAATAAAGCTATGATTCACCGTTTTTGTATACCTATCGTGCTTTCAAAGCTAGAAAAGGAAAAGGAATCGATGTGTCCAGAATGGTCACTAGTCATTCAATCAATCAATCAACTCAGCCTATTATAGTCCACTGCTGGACATAGACCCCTCCCAAGCTGGGCCACAACACCCTGTCCTCCGCCTTCCGCATCCAGTCTGTCCCAGCCATTTTGTTGATGTCGTCAGTCCAACTAGCTGGGGGGCGCGCTACAGTTGCCGATACGCGGTCACTCGTCAGCCATCGACATATTGTCCTTGACAACTACAGCTTAACCTCAGCAATCCATCGATTTACGTGGTTATATAGCCCCAAAACATTATAATTAGACTATAAATTAACAACGAACCAAATCTAAAAATAAACATAGAATTTCGACTAAAAACCTCACGTTAAGATTTTCAAGGACATTTCATGCATACTTGAACACAAGTACCCTTGAGATTCCTTAGTAAAAACTTCCGTATATAGCGATAAGAAAGCTATTTTAATATAGTTTATGTTTCTGTCAGTGTTTTTAAACTTCTCGCCCCACTGTGACAGTTTTAAATTGCATTTTTATGCGACACTTTAAATGGGGACACACTTCGCTGTAGGCTGTAAGGCTTACTCGACAAATTGAAATAGTATTTAGAGAGGACAGTATTATCATCATAGTTTTTCACAAGAGGAGTTTATCTTCTATAAGTTACCTTATTTAAAATTGCACGTCTCTCCACTGCTTCTTGTAGACACATTTCCAGGGACTTGAAACGAAAAATAACGTTAAAATACCGTTACGTATGGTTATAGTAAAGATAATTTCTACTGTTCCACCCGGATCGTGACTAAATTAATAGTAGAAGATTTCGTTCCGATAGCTTTTCGTTGTATTGCCAAGAAATTTGTTCGTAAATGGTTACTGGAACTATACATAGCGCTATTACGTAACATTATCATACCTCTATTTTGAGTAACGTTTCAAGTCCCTGCACATTTCAATGGTTTTAGTGGAGGGGCGCACAGTTTTAAATTAAACGATCGCAATCTAGTCTAAATAACAGCTGGTATGAATCAATCAATGCCTTATATAGCTTGAATAAAATGGTAGAATAATTAATTCGTGTAAAAATATTTTGGTTTTCAATCAAGCTCAGAGAACAACGGGCTAACTGCCCAAAATAACATTTTTCCAGATGAATAATTTCCAACCCTATTAAATACTTTTAACATAGAATACATTTTCTCATAAAAATATTTGCATTTATTTTGAAGAGTCATAAAAAAACCCTGTAAGTAATCGACACGTGTTTCACCTCTCAACAGCATCCTCAGGATGACGATTGACCAGTCGCGAACCCTACACGTATCGATTTCTTCTATTGTATTTTATAATAGATTTCCGCAAAGTCACACCTGAATCAATTAAATATAGAAGATACTATGGGATCAATGGGATCAACCCTGAACTCCGAAAAAAAATCAGCTGTTCCCTACATTTTGACGAGCTATGCGACTTGTATCGATTATTATATACCGATCACGTCTGCAGAGTTTCCCTAGCTAATTTAATTTGACCCTGTAGATGCATCTGTTACTTAAGAAATGTGAGCAAAATTATGATTGCGGACAGTTCTTTTCAATTAAAAAATCCAAGGATCCTATAACTTCCTGACAGGACGTTTATTAAAATAACGACTCGCTCTTATTTTGCCTGTAATACCGAAATCACACGATCCGCAATTTTGCGGACGGACATCGACGAGCCCGTGGGAAGGTGTACGTGCGGGGTATCGCAGACATCGGAAGTTCCTCGGTGCGCGGTGCGTGGCGGTCTGTGGTCGTCTGCCGTGCGTGTCCGTCTGCTATATTGCCGATCATCGGATTCCACCATAAGAAGTCGTGCAATAGGTGAAACCTGCGTAGATGTGCACAACGTACGTGTAGTCCTATCTAGTTTATTTTTAATCGTATATCTGCTGATCTGTTCATGATTTTGAACTTATTACCCAGTGTGTGACCCACAAATTATTCGTGTTGGAGAATATTATTTTCTTTGTGGTGTCAGTTAATTAAAGCGTTCAGCTTATTATTTCTTAGCATTCAACTTTTCAATTGTTTATTATTGCGCGAAACTCGATAAATTATAGTTCTTGAAATTACTGTGTTTGAAAATACGCTTAGTTTAAACTTTTGTTTGAAATTGAAGTTGTTTTGAATTAGATTGGGTAAATATAAAAGCAATAAATTTTAGGGTTAGGAGTTCAATAATAATTATTAAACTAAGGCAATAAGCTAAAATGGTCGCAAATTTTGGACGCCTTCATTCGGAGATATTTGACTGTCGTACACCAAGCACAAATCTAGACTCTGCTGAGAAATCCCTGATGGAAACCTGACCTGGGAATCGAACCTATTCTCTCATGATGACCAGTAGCACTTTACCAACTAGACCAACAAGGCAGTCTTAGCCAGACTTCAACATTTATAATTGAGTCCATATCCATGTGCCATGTAATAAGGGGTGTGCCTATTGCCATCAAACAAGAATAAAATCCACACACTACACTCCGCATTATTCCACTCTAATTTCCTCTTCAGCCGGTCTATTCTGTAAACACCTCACCTAGGTGAAGTGAAAACTTAGGTGAAGTGAGCTGTCAATCCCTAACGTCAGTACGTCGGTTCTGTAAAATTCAAACAACAACTCGCATGTCACATCGCTATTCACTCTCACTTCGAATTTTGAATTGGGTTCGAGTGCGAAGTCAGCGTCGAAGTGACGGGGGAATTACCTTACTGAATGATTGACAGATAGGAGATGACGAAAGAAGTGGCAACTTCTTTCGTCATCTCGTACTTTATCTGTCAAAACTTCACTGTAAATTTAGTTCAATTCGCTGACACGCTCGCAAGGGTAGCGCTAGTGTAACAACCGAGTTTTTAGAATGCCAATCAAGAAACTCACAGCGGATTCAGATTCGAAGTTTAGAATGAGGTCTTACAGAATCAAACCCTAGGCGGAGTGTCAGTCACTTTAAGCTCACTTCACCTAAGTTTTTACGGTAAGATTTTTACAGAATACCACTACGGGTTGTATTTCATAACAATTATAATCCCGCACATGAAACAAAACATGAAAAAATTGCTTGTAAATTTTAAGAGCGCACTAAAACAACCAGCTCATAAACAGCGGTCTTAAAATAGGGAAAAAAAACTTTATTTACATTTGATATATTTATTACAAGTGGTTATTTCCTTCTTACTTTTTATTTTTATTTTACAAACTACCCTGCGGAGAACGATTCGTTTTATGTGAGGTGTCACGCGATACTACATGGCTTTTTTTTTGTTTGAGAACTTTTATATGGTCTTTTTATGGGACTTTTGACTTCGAAGGGTTTTCCACTCTATGATTTTATTTTGTGTGATGATTTTAAGAGTTGCTATCTCCTTTAATTTTATGATATTACAAATTGAACTGAAAAATCCTTTGGAAATTGGTAACGATCTTAAATTATCCCGAAGAATATTATACAGATACTTCTGGATACCTGAATCGAGCCACACTACATTTTTTTTTTATAAAGGTCTGTACTTTTAAGATATTTTTGAATTCGAAACAATGATGACACCAAAATGTTGGCCATTATTTGGCCAAATATTAAGACACTGGATGGCGGCGCACAGACCGTCATTCAGATTATGTGAGGGTTTATTAAATGTGTTTAAGGTTATGGATCTCTGGTCTACCACTCAACTGTCGATTGGTTTTCTAATGGCCGATAAAAATCAAAATTCTATTGTGTCTCGTTAATGAAAGTTGGAGGTTTATAAAGATTCTAGCTTATATATATATCGGTTACAAAAACTGAATACAAACTTGTCTTGGCTCAAAATTATTTTGATCTCTCAGACCTTTATCCCTAATGTAATTATGCACGGTGGCTGGATTTAGTCCGGGAGAGTAAATTTAGTCTCATTTTAGAAAAGACACCACCATCGGTACTATCAGTATGTAATTACCTTCATCTTACATCAGATGAAAAGTGAATACGTTCTCCAGCATAAGGTTACGAGGTTAATCCTCACAAAAAATGTTAGCAGGATTTTCTGTTAAAGAAATTTCCCAATAGCAATCCGCATTTGGAATTGTGCCCGGCGAATGTTAATATTCTTTGTCACGAAGTCCATATGAAGTGAGAGAACAACATTACGTACATCTGAATTCGGGAGGGCTCCAAACTACATGGAAATTTGGAAATTTGGCAGGTCAGTTGCATGTGCTCAAAGCAAGAGGCTGGAGTTGTCTCAACTATAAAATAATCTCCTTTCTAAGTTTTGTTAAGGTAGCTTTTTTGTTGCTATAAAGAGGCTTGTATCAACTAATAAAGTATGTTATTTAATTAATTACCTTAAAATTAAAAAAATTATGAAAAATTATGTCTTATTTTCGCTTCCATAATACTCGTAAAACTATTGTCTGGCTAAAACTTAGCCTACCTATTCAATTTGCCGAATATTGTAAATGAGCTATGTATATTACATTATTATTAAGCAGTATGTAAGGAGCGTAGCATAGCAGAATTTATAGTTTCTGCCTACCCCCATGGGAAAAAGGCGTGAGTTTATTTTATGGTTAAAGTACAATTTTGGTGTAGGTAGAATAAATTATATTCTATGTATCTGTCGTAGGATGATATTTTTATAATTCTATTTTTTGCAAAAACACGAATTTCCGTAGACAATGGTGATAAAATTTCTGCGAGGAACTTGGAAGTACCGCTCGCCGGCCGCTGCTGTAGCACAGCTCGCTTCGCCCGCTCAGCTCGCGCGCGGTTGGACACGGTTCTAACATAACCTATTTCACCCAGTTCAAAATGACGAATCATACAATCTGCCGGAGATTCTTATTCACCTTGCTTAATTATCCGTGTTTTCGCAATATTCGTAGGGTTTTCGTGAAAATTTGAATTATCAAATCCTACGACATATCCAACCCGAGTAATACGTAGCTTTTCAGAGTAAAATATCCTGCAATAGATATTCTACTTGTATACCAAATTAGATTAAAGTTCATTCAGGCGTTACCAAGCGATTGACTGCCTTACACCTAGCGTTCATAATATTACTTATAGTTAGGTATATATCCAAGCGAGTGTATTATTAATATTATCAAAACTACATAGTAGTTATATAAATTTATTCACGAGAATGCCTATTCAATATAGAAATGGTACTTAATATCTTGACTAGACGAACTGCAGGCGTTTGGATTATTAAATTGACGGTTACACATCAGATTATGCACAATGTTTTGCGCTTTATGCACAAATAATTTTCCATAGAAATAAACAATTTTGAAGTGAAACTACTTTAGGCGCTTTGAGCACTTTTTGTGTGAACAAAAATCATGGAACTCGCCTCATCGTCACCGTCCCGCTTGAAGAAATGTTTTTAGCGCCATCTACCGTCTACTGTTTAAATTACGTTGAGGTTACGCATTGTTGCTTAGTTTTCACTTCTATCAGCAGTTTCCAAAGACTACCTCGCATGTTTTTTTTTTTTTTCAAAATTTCTGTGTTACAGGAGAACACAGCCATAGTCCACACAAAAAAAAACTACTGCCACAAACTAATTTACCACTGAAATGTAAACAAACCAAGCGATAAAGTAACTTTATACTCCTCTACCAATATTAATTCAAGCACTAAAAATTGAACACATACGAAGTTCTAATAAAACGATTACATGCAACATATTACCATCACAACAATGTAAGTTCTGTAATTGCCTGCCTATTGCCCAAGTGCAGTAAAACTTCCCCGATAAATTCATTGTTCTGATGCTACGTGTGTATAAACCCATGCAGTTATATGGAATGCTCTCGTAAAACCGATTGAAATGGAAAATGTATGAGGAAGTTTATCTGTATGTGTGTTTATCTTGTAAGTCTGTCGTTAAAACAATCAATTTCTGAAAATGATTTAAAACTGTTCAGAGATTAATAGGTAATCTGGCTCTTTTGTTCCATTCGAATAACTATCCTGCCGCGTAACTACCGCTTCCTGATAAATAATTAAAATAATGACGATGATTGATGAGTAAAGTAATTTTATTATTCATTATTACCTCAATAGTGACGAAATCATTCATACATCCCTGCATTTCCACGAATTTTGATACAACTCAAATAATGTACATGTTCGACAGTTATGCACCTGTCACGTGCTGACATTCAATAATTATCTGTTACTGGCTCAATAATTATGTTTCATGATAATATAAAAGCATTTTAATTATTTCGGGACCGATTTATTGAGTTTTATTCCGAGATCATTGGTGAACGGATATTTACAACCAATTAAATTTAATTTACAATTGCAAATAATGTATCGCAGTTCACTCATTGTGTCGTCAAGGTATGATTTTGTGACGTTTCATTAAAAATACTTGAGTTATTTAAACAACCGGGTAGATAGATAGTTAAACAAATCGTTTATTTTTACCCGACTGCCCCAGAAGGAGGGCAATGTTTTGGTTGTTACGTATTTTAAATACACACTTTATTTATTTATTATATTATTTAAAAATATATTTTTTAAGTAAATAAAAGAAATAATAAAAATGAATTCATTTATTTCAGTTAAATAACACCCATTGTTAAACATAAATTGATAGAAATCTTTAGATAAAACCAAATAAGATCAAATAAAATCAAATCTTAAATGGAAACAAATTAAATGATATCAGAAATGTATGCAAGGTGCAATTTAAGAAATACCTACAATTTTTATTCTAAGCAAAGTGATTTCCCTGAAACCAAAATTATGATAACTTTAATGGGTTGATCCTACCAAGGTTTAGAAGATGTAGTCAAGATGGTTGGGTCTTGTTGAGAGAATGAATGAAAGTGTATTTATAAGGCAGATGTGAATGGACACGCCGGGAGGGGACGCCCTAGAAGAACATAAAGTGGGTGATGTTCTTCAGAAAGTTCAAGTGCGTTGTACTCGTAAACGGCGTGCTTGTATGACCACATATATTATGAACGTAAACGAAGCAAAAGGAGTACCCTAACCACATCCCTTCTGCCTACCCCTATGGCAAAAAAGCGTCAGTTTATGTATGTATGAATATATGTATGATCCTACTAAAACATCCTACCAACCTCTTTCAAAGTAAAGCAAGATGAAAAAGCTAGTTAATACTAAAAGTACTAAATAAAACCATAAAAAATCCATCAGATACCGCTCCGGATCTTTACGACGTCGAGTTTTGACACTAAATTTTTTCCTCGGTTTTTATACCCGGATTTGCCATCGTGGGCCTTTCATGGAAGATTTGACAATGCAAATGATCCGTTTAACTTGATAACATCTCTTTGTCAGCATTATCTGGACAAATGATAGTTTGAATAATGAATTCTGTCAACGCAGCGTTCTGTTATCATATTATTAATAGTTGTTAAGTGGGCATTTTCTACATATTTTAGTCTTCTCAGAATTTAATAAACCTCCATTTAAATTACTAAAATATGTGTTGACTTTAGTACACATAATACATTAATTTATTTCCGATGCAAGCCAAAAATAATAGTTTTGGATTTGATAATGTAATAACCACATAAACCACAGCTCATTAATTTCACTGTTAATTGATACATTTTCATCCAAAATACTTACTTCTATAAATTCTACTACACCCAATAATTCGTTAAAATTCAAAAACCGATCCAAACGAGCAATGTTGTGGGAAAATGCAATATTTCCACGAAACGCCAATAAACATCACCCATTCTGTATGTGCAGTAAATCCCGGATGGCTTGCATAATAACTAGTGAAATATGTGCCACTTTCGGATTCCTCTAAAACTATACTTACTCTGTTTGTTTATTAGATGAGTTGAGATCAGCCAATAAGGTGATAATTACGAGTATACAAGTAAAATAACATCACGCCTGTAATCCACGAGACAGAGGCACGTGTAGGCAGAGGTAAAGGTAACGGGTTAGGCAAACTATTTAGGTACCTAAATAGTTTAAACATCAGTGCTTGTACCTTTTTTAGCATGGAATAGGAATTTACCATTTTTGTGCATGTTTTTTTTTACTTTATGGCCTAACCTCATGCAAAAGGAATACACGACATAATTAAAATTACACGATGCAAAAAAATTGCAACGTTCTATTTTTTAATATTTTTTTTTTATATCAAAGCGTACTGCACATTGCACTTATGAGTTATTCAAGGCACTGAAAGCCAGAGTTAGGTTTAAACGGTTTTAAAGGTTTGTGTTTTTGTGCCAACCCAAACAAGCATGTAGCGCCCTAGCACCCCTAAGACATACCAATTTCTTCACGATATGTGAACGTAGCTTTATTTTATTTCATAAATTGAAAAAGCTTATACCTTCATGAATTTTCCGTCATAAACTTAAAGATGAATTGATGTTGCGATGTTTACCGCTAAGTAAAAATGTCCGTGAAATTGACGCGCGCTACACGTCACTTCTTTTTTTTTAATTTTTTTTTGTTACCAGGCGATTTTTGGTTTTTACTGATTTATTTGACGAGAAAAGTGCCCGCAGACGATATTCGTCCTTGTTAGCAGTAAAATAGAGATTCAAGCCGCGTGGACCGGCTGTCAAACATGTCAGACAGTGGCTCCTGAAGGACGGGTCGTCCGCATATTATATTACTGAACCAATCAACTTAAGAAACAAAAACCATGTTTCAGAAGCCTTTTCATTTAGCGGCAAAATCAAAGAGTTCATGCAGGAAGCCAGCCTCCTGGATACAGCATGATCGTGACGATAACGACGAAACTACTCAAAAATGAACTCTGGGAACAGGTTTTGCGCTGTTTTTAAAATGAAAATAGAAGACCATAAAAGTAATGAAAAACTGAATAAAAGAAATCATGTTGCAGCCTCATCATTTCGGTCTAACATCGCATTATTTCAATAAATAAGTAAACGCTCAGTTGCACGGATAGAATCATCTGATTCGCTATTCTGTTACGAGTATATCATAACCAGGTCAGCACTATAATAAATTTCCCCTGCATTATTAGAGCCAATCTCCCAAGAAATGAGGTAGTAGATGAATCTAGGAATTTTTGTACTCTATTCTTGGGTAAATAATGCAAAATATAATTCAGACTGCGCAGCTTTGTTGGAATTTCCAATGAAGATCGTAGCGGAAGATCTACAATCATCTACATATAGAAACGTTCTAGTCTCGGTTTGTTGGTTTAGGATTTGTCTCTGAAAACTGAATTATTGTGATGTCCTGAATATGAGCTTCATCAAGTATGTAATGCCATTACGGCAGGGTTTTAAATTAGGTCAGCTTGGAATAAACAAATTTTCTTGTAGAAATCTTCATGATTTCCCTTTGTTCTGACAGGGACAAGAATCAAGTATGTTAGTTTTCTATCTAGTTGATTGTGACTGTTTTCAGTATGTTAAAAGACTACTATTGACACGGCGACGCTTCAAATCTTCACGTAGAACATCAGATCCCGAAGTTCCCTGCTTGTCTCTGAAAAATCCAGAGTTTAGATATTGTATAGAAACCTACAAAAGAGTTTCTATAGAATATCTAAACTCTGAATTTGTCAGGGACATGCAGGGAACTTAACTAATTAGATCTCATCGTCTGCCTAGCCTTTTCCCAACTATGTTGAGGTCGGCTTCCAGTCGAAACGGATGCAGCTGAATACCAGTATTTTACATGGAGCGACTGCCTATCTGACCTCCACAACCCAGTAACTGGGTAATACGATCCTTGGCAAGGTTGTTTGTCAGGCTTTCGGGCTTCTGATGACCCGTAACGACTTTCAAACATTCACAAATGACAGCCGGGACCAACGACTTAACGTGTTTCCGAGGTACGGAGGAGTCTCGGTATGTAAAGATGGTCACCCTTATTACACGGACCAACCCCGGCAAGCGTAGCTTAACCTGATGGATTTGCCCGTATGGCTGTTATTACTGAGCCACAAGCTCGAACCACGAGTTTAATTAGATCTAAGTAGTTAGAAATACACGGCCAGAATAATAACAGGAATAATTATGAAACTGATTGGATGAAAGTCCTCTCTGAATGCAACTTCTCATAAAAACATTTCAAAGAGACGGGTAACCTGTTCCTCACTGGGATTACTGGGGACCGACTGAGTATCTACGTCAAGAAGATATCAATTAGAGTGCTGATTGAATCTTGCGTGAATTGGGAAGGACCCTAGGGGTGATTCATATTCTCGGCACCAGTAAATGAGGTTCGTTGATTTGGTTTCAGTTATGTATATTGTACAGTGTACAGTACAGCCATGAATTTATATAAGGTGTACCTTTTCATACACTAAATCTTTTTAGGGGTCATTGTACTCATCATTATGAACAACTTTCACTTGCTGATTTTTTTTTATTTTTTTTTATTTGGCACCTTGAGCTTTAATTAATGGAATGTGAAACTCAAACTCTAAGTAGGTATTTAATTCAAATAAACCAATTATGGGCACTTTTGAATAGTCAAGTGGTCGGTCAGTCAGAAAAATTAAGCTAGTTGCCCATTCCAAAGCGTAGTAGGTACCTATGGAGAAGAATGGGCAGAAACTCTGCGGACACGCTTTTAAATCAAAATAAGGGTAATCTTTTTTATTCATGTTGAAATTATACATGTGAGAACGAATGTAATGAAATTGTATGAATACTGGCTTTCTTGAATTAGCTTAGAACAACAGAAAAACACAGAACGCGCCATTTATCATTCCATTTTTTAAGAATTTTCAAGTATCTCTTAACAAAGTTGTATTTTCCAAGTGTTCTTTTAATTGCATTTTTATTACATTTTCTTTCTTTCATTTCTTACTTCACAAATGTGAAATGTTTTCTAGCGAGAACTGTAATTACAACAAAAACTACATCATAAGAGAATGTTCCATCATTTTAAGTATTTTATTTTTATTTCTGCTGAATGGCATCTTTTTCATAATTTTTTTGTAGACGTTTAATACATCTATCATCAATCAATTGAAGAATTTTACTGTTTATAAATGTTTCTTGGCGTTTCAAATGATGGACACGTTTAGCAATTAAAAACAAATTAAATTAAGTAAAACATTTATTACGCTATAAAGTAAATAGATACTTGCAGAACCGATCGAAAAGGCGGTGCTTGGGGGACGCCTATTTCCAGCCGTGGATGACTTTTGGCTGATTTCATAATGATGAAGATGAAATTCTGCCAAAATCGCAGACAGTTAGTGACGTAAAATAAAATAATATTGCAAGGAGGTCTCCTAGTCGCAAAATCACTAAATCACCATCTAAATATACAGGCAGTTTAAGTTTTACCTTACTGAAGACAGACCATGTTTGAATTGTCATCCTAATAAATTCGTCAAAGTTTTCACATTATATAATAGAACAAAACTCTACAAGTTTTTCCCAGACTCTCGGTCCATTGAGAACGAAACACTGCAAACATTAGCTCTTGAGTTTAAACAATGTAAATAAAAAATGCAATTTTTCAACTGAAAAATGAGACGGCTTTGAATTGCGCCGTTTTTAAGGAACAGCAATTCGTTTCACCACTGAATTGAGTCGCGATTTAGCTGCACTACGAGTTTCTGTACCACTACTAAAGTAGTGCTATTCTATAAACATCTCACCGTGATAACTTAGGTGAAGTGAGCTTGAATTGAGCTAATACCAAACCCTAGTAACAAGTGGAATGCCAGCTCACTTCACCTAAGTTTTCACTGTCACTTTTAAAAAGGCATTGCAATTTTCTATCTTTATTGTCCACCTCTATAATCTATTCTATCTTTTCCTGTTACTTGTTTTTGTCTGCATAATCAGGCTATAAATATTCTCACTATTAGGAAAAAGGCTTCCTCTCTTCGAAAGGGAGTGGCTTGTTGTAATCTACTACGCGGGCCCAGTGCGGGTTGATAGAGAGATCTACCAAACCGAATGGACCCGCGAAAAAAAAACTGAAGACATGTGACAACATGTCTTCAGTGACATGTGACATGTGACAACATGTCTTCGATTTTTTGGTTCTAGGACATGCATTCAGTTAGTATGGCAAAAAAAATATCGATGGGAATATAGTTAACCATCATTGACCCTAATGGAAATTTGTTGTTTTTTTACAGGAATCCGCTGGATGCGAGAAACAGGACCGGTCGATGTAGTGACGCGAGGGCGACCTATGTCCAGTTGTAGAAGTCTTTCTGCTCAAATGATGATCATGAACCATTATTATAAGAATCTGAAGAAAAACAACAAAAACGGGCATTATAAAATCTATTACATACAGCAAATAGTAGGGTCCATAGTTTTACTCTCAAGAACTGGGCTCGAGCGGTACAGTCCACACATCACGCGACACAAACACTGTGCAAGCTCAACGAGCAGGCAAGCTTGCCATCGACGCTTTTTGTGCAAGTATTTATAAAGTGAGCTACACTTTGTATGGGAATAATGCATTATTATGTCGCATCTGGTAGAATGGAAGTGACGTCAACGTGTCTGGGAAAAGACACGACTAAACTGTAGTACTTTATTTTTAACAATAGTATTAATATTTTTTTTTAGTCTGCATTATCGAGAGGATTTGAAGAAAGGAGGATTTTGCATTTTAAATCTCTCGTCAAATCTCGTCACACGACCTCGGGCACGCCAGGTTATTTTAAAATTTAGAATGTTGTGGTAGTTTAGCCCTGAAGGTCAGTTAGAATATACCTGTGGCTAACAGCCACAGCCAGTTGCAGAAACGAACTTTAACTTTTAAAGCTGTCATTAAATGTAGAAGTGTCCTGTGTGTTTAAATGTGTGTGTGTGCATGTGTATGTGTGTATAGTGTTTTTATGTTTATTATATTTAAGGTTTATGTTTTTATTAAAGTATATGTTAATTTTCTTGCGCATATGTGTGTGGTATATTTAATATTTTAGTTAAGACTTCGCATATTCATGTATTTCTCTTCTTGTTCTCACACACTATTGCCTACATTTCTTTTTCATTTCTCCTTTCGTAGGTCTGCTGGAAGAAATTTCTTAAGAAATAAGCAGTACCTTTGTACTCATATTATAATTGTGTCGTATCTCTATGTTTTTTACTGTGTGTACATAAATAATAAAATAAATAAAATAAAAACTAATCTTCCATTAACTTGTTTTAACTTGTTGCAGAAAGCAACGTTAGACTTCATTTTAATGGTTCCTTGATAAAATTATTAGCGTTAATGATCCATTACGTTATGGGGTATTAATGTTTGTCTTTCTGCAAATGGCTGTTAGACTTGTTGGAGATTCGTTTAAATAAACAATCCACGATCTTGTAAGGAGTTCTTTGTTGTTAAGGTTCATACAAAAAGTTATGAAAAAATTATCGATGTTCGAAAATTCAAAGTGCATACATTCATGATAAAAATTTCATTAATTTAGAATGCACGTTACAAACTTGCTTTTTATTGCAATAGATTGCGGAGATGTTTGTTTTAAGTGGTACTACCACTACCAATAAAAAGCTATTTCTCTACAAACAAAACCCTATTCTCATATAAAGGGCTATGTCCTGTCGTGATATTTATTTAAAAACCATTATATCGGACATCGGCATAGATGCACTGCGCACTGGCCAGAAGCCTGCATTAGGCATCGTAAATATAAATTTATGGCCAGCAATAACTGGTGACCAAAAGGTTGGTAAACCGTGTGTATTAGAAGGGTTCCGTAACGACAATATATGGCTGGAAAAGTGTATAAATTATATTTAGCTTTATGCCTTTTTTTCTTGAATGGGTGAATAAAAATTCATGTGATAATGTGATCGTCTTATGTGTTATTTTATATTTATGTTATGGAAGTTATTGTTAAGTTGAGTTAAGTAATATTAGGAAGGGTCAACACTGGGTCATTATAAGAAGTCATGTTCTTACTAAAGCTCTTGTGATAAATACAGGGTGTAAGGAGAGATTAGACTTTTTAAAACTGAAATTACGTGATTCATTTGACTAGCCTTTTCTCAAACAAGTTGTTGTCGGCTTCCAGTCTAACCGGATGCAACTGAATACCAGTATTTTACATGGAGTGACTGCTTATCTGACCTCCACAACCCAGTAACTGGGTAATACGATACCCCTTGGCAAGACTGGTTGTCAGACTTTCGGGCTTCTGACGACCCGTAACGACAGTCTAAGATCCACAAATTAATGACAGCGATTAATGACTCCGAGGCACGGAGGAGTTTCGATATGTAAAGTCCCATCCACGGACTGGCAAGCGTAGCTTAACCTGATGCATCGACCCGTGCAGCTGTTATTACTAAGCCACGAGCTCCTCCTCTTACTGAAATTACGTGATTAGTGAATGCAATTACGAATTTGCAGAATACAAAAAAAAAACTTAATTTCTTACGAATTAACTTATACAATTATTTTTCATAATTATGTAGTCATCAATTTTTCTTCTATTCTGACGTCAGAATTAAAATGATATGTACATAAATATCTAATTAATTAATAAAAATAACAATAATTATATCCTAACTTACGTCATTGATTTTTTTATTCTTCAGTTGATGTATATCAATGAAAAATTATATTTAAAAATCCCAAGATGAAAATGTATGCTACTTTCCCCTACAACTTTGATGCAACGTACGATAAAAAGACGCAAAAATGTGTACCCAAGTATATGGAAGAGAAATATACAGCCTATAAGCTGCTTATCGTTCGCCACAAGTAATGTAACAAAGTTGTGCCTGCAGATGTAGTGTTGTTAATTACCTTTGACTTCGTCGAAATATTATTATGATTATTTAGGAATGTTTTTTTTTATTTTCCCTCAGTTTCTGAAAACGGTGGTAAGGGATACTTTTTGAGTTGGCTATTCGTTTTTTACACAGTAAAGTAAGAATTTTATTTATAACCTTACACATAACGCCATTATGGTTGTCCATGTGATCTCTATAGTAATCCATACCTCAAGTATTTCGTTATTAACAAACAAGAGGATTTGTTACTGAACGATTCGTAATTTTATTCCAGTAAACGGATCTAAAATACCTCCCAAAACAAAAAACCAGCCGACCAGCACAATTCAGAGTGTGATGTCGCATGTATGTATGCAAAACATTTCCATACAGGCCTGAAAAACAAAAACTACAGCCACACAGCATTCATACAACGTGCAGCAATTCTATTTATACGCGTTACATTGCTCGTTTATTTCGTATTCGATTGCGAGGTTCGGTCTGAGCGCGCGTTGAACCCTAAAACCTATGCATTTGTGAGCACAATGTGTAAACGTTTTTACTCCTTTTATCTTGCATAAATAAAGTTGTGGGTTTTTGTTCATGTTTTCTAATAGAGGTGATTATTGAGTAGGTGTACACTGACAATATTTTTACATGAAATAATACCTGGTGGGATATTTATGATGGGACTTTCCAGTTGTAGTCATTAGCCGCAGGCGATTCGGTTTCAGACTTATTATCTGTATTGCTATTCTGTAACCTCCGTATAAAATTGGGTGAAGTGAGCTTCAAGTGAACTGTCACTGCATTAGCATCAGTAGGTATCGATGACAATGACAGCTCACTCCACGCTCACTTCACATAGGTTTTCACGGCGAGATGGTTACAGAATAGCAATGCTGTTTTAGTAAGATTTTTTGTTTGGCTTATAAACAAAACAATGAACATAATTTATGATGTACTGAAATAACCACCATGTTTCTACAAGGTGGATTTCCCCACGAACCTTGCTTTAATCATAGCTGCCCGAAAGCAGAGTAATTTTGGTAGGTATAAGCCATTACAGTGTCATCTGTCACCACAACTTCGGTGATCAGATGCATGGTGCATCCAAATTTATTGCATGATGTCAGCAATTTATTGATCAGTCAAAGTGCATACATGGTACAGAAGAAAACCATGTCCGATGTAGGGCGAGTTTGTAATAAAAAGTTATAAAACTAAAACCGAACTACGACAAAAAATCCAATAAACTAAAAAGGTACAAACAAGACATTACAAACAAATAAAAAATCCGGAGTCACACGCGTTAGCATAAATAGAATAGATTATGTGTGACTCCGGATTTTTTATTTGTCTCTCCGATACCCCAAATGTCAAATTGTCATGAGTCGTTTAGAAGATATGAAGGAACTGAGGGCCTAGACAAGTGACAATTGCTTCCAAAGCGGTTCGTATTTCTACAACGACTTTCAACAGGATTGACATAAGCTTTTCGATAGCTTATGTCATTCCCATACATTTTTGTCTTTTCCATCATCGTTATCGCTGATAGAATGTCACTTTGTCTAGGGCCTCAGGTGAACATAGATACATACATACTGTCTACGCATCGTCATCATGAGCGAGCCCACTACTACTGGACAGGAGAGGAAGGGAGTGCGCGGTGTGGTACCGAATACCTCCGCCCGCGGCGCGGTCGTCGTATGTATCAATCGCCTGACATACACGCACAATAGAACATCGCTAATTTGTAAAACCTAAAATCGTTAATTATACGCCTAATTACTATCGAAGAAGATTTTCATTCATCTCCATAACATATTTTGGACCTTCAACGCCGGAAGCAGCAGAAAAAATCGTCACGATCAGCATTAATCGGACGTACGAGGTCATCAGCGAAGTCATCAACGGTACCAGCATAAAACGGTCAGGTCAATCATCATTCTTCATCCTTATCCCTTTTCTATGTTCAGTGCTTCATTTGTGTTAATATCGTGTGAAGTTCTAGTGTTTTATTCCCGTTAAATAGTTAAAAACGCGTAAAGATTTTTGTTTTGCCACTACCCTCAACTTCGTTTAATAAAAATAAAATCTTTTGCAAAACTTAAAAATTACGTATTTTCCACTGTCTTCCTAAACTACAAAATGACTAAAACCCCGACAAAAGACCGTAGTAGTAGTGAGGATATATTTAAAGATTTAAATAAAAGAAGAGGTGTTGTTCGCGGTAAATTTCGATTATTCATGAAGTATGTAGACTCTGTAGAAATAATGCCTGTTACTGAAACCATTAAAACAGAATTACAAACGCGTTTACAAAAAGCTGATTTATTCTTAGAGCAGTTTTCAGAAATACAGGATGAAATAGACTTAAAAATCCCTGATAGTCAAATAGAAAAAGAATTATCTGAGAGGGAAACTTTTGAAACCCACTATTATGCTTATGTAACTAAAGCTAAGTGTATTATTAACGCAGGTACTAACACTCAAAATTCTTCTAAAGTTTCTAGTAAAGTTCAATTACCTACAATTTCACTTCCTTCATTTGATGGCTCTTATGATCATTGGTTAGAGTACCGCGATACTTACCTATCTCTCATCCATAGTTCTAAAGAAATAGATAATGTGCAAAAATTCCATTATTTGCGGTCTTCTCTTACTGGCAGTGCATTGTCGGTGATTAAGTCATTGGAATTCTCCTCTGATAATTACATTATAGCATGGGAGTTAATGGAAAACAGATTCAATAATAACCGTTTACTTGTGCAAAACCATGTAAAAGCTTTGTTTTCTATTACGTCACTTAATAAGGAATCATCCAGTCAAATTCGTAAACTTATGGATACCGTTATCAAAAATCTACGTTCCCTCAAGAACCTCGGTGAACCGACTGAGTCTTGGGACACCTTGATTATTTATTTAATTACATCTAAACTTGATTCCGTTACCGAAAGAGAATGGGAGACTCATAAAGGTTCAATTATAAATAGTCAGAACCAGTCGAATTCACGTTTATCTCTTGATTATTTGATTACCTTTCTTAAAAATAGGGCTGACGTACTGTTAGGATGGCGCTCCGTGGGTCCTTGGTAATGAAAACACTTTGTTTCTGCTACACTGAATTTATTTATACTTACACATCAAAGTTACAATAAGTCGGAGAAAATGTTAATCGGATAGAATTTTGTGGGTTGACTGCACCGCTATGCATAGCGAGCAGTTTTATATAGCACATTAAAAGCAAAATCAGCAATAATTGCTGTGCAGTAAAATTATGTATAACATCTCCCCCCTTAAGACGGAGCTTTATATTTATAAAATTAAGCGCAGGATAAAATGCATAAAAATTAAAATAAAAATACTCCAAAACAAAAAGGAAAGAGAACAAAAATAATTGTGCTTTACAGAAAGGAAATAATATGTTACTAACATTAACAATAAAGGCAAATAATAAGTAAAGCTAGAACAAAAAATACACCATATACATATTAGTAACTACATGTTGAATAACAGCACATGAGTAAAAAGACGTTATAATAGTGTTCATATCTTGTCAACATGATAGCTTTTTAGCTAAATACAAGATAAAGTGTTCAGCGACGGTCAATGTAATTGGAGAGAGCATAATATGAGCACTACTATTGATGTAGATAATTTTACAATAATCATTTTAATTGAGTTTAGGAAAAATATGACAATGTTAGTAAAAATTTAACAAATACAAAAATCTTTTTTAAAAGAATTTTACTCAACGAGTCAATCTTATTACCTGTTTTGGCTTGGCAAACAAAAACATAAACACATAAAATATGGAAGAAAAGTGTAGGTAATAGAATATATGCAAATGTGAAGTCTCTAATTACATAATTTATGAATAAAGTAGTACTAGTTGGTTAGGCTTAGACTGAATGTAAACAAATCTTATATAATGCGGGTTTTTTATATAAGTTTGAAATCACATAATTCGGGATATTTAATCGTAGACAAAAATATAATATAATGTAAATCTTATTGTATAATTTAAATATTAGGTAACATCGTAAAACCACTAAGAATTAATCGCAAATCTAGCATCCATTACAGCCATGTAAAACGCAGTGGGATGAATAAGAACATGAAATAATAAAGATAAATTGAAATTATTTTCATGCAAACTAGTTTAGTAAATCTATCTAAAAAAGCCAAAAAAACTAACTGCTTATTTTCTTTTTTGTAAACAGCAAAATTAATAAATTGGTTACGACTGTATACGTTTATAAAAATAGATGAAATGCTAATAGTTTTGCAAAGTGATTCGTCATAATTATGAACCTTAGCAAACAAGAAAAAGAATACTTTATAGTTCGAGTCAGTTTCAAGTTCGCGTTCAGCTGATTGCAACTCAGCGGAATTTGGTACCATGGACAGCTGTTTGAAATGTGTAACAGTGCTGTCAAAGTCCAGTGAAACTGGACACGAAATAAATTGTTGTTTTGATAAATGTAAACTTGAATTATTTAAATTGGAATCGATAGTTGTATTTAATGGATAACGAGATAAGTATTTTGAATTATAAATATCAGATTTAATTGTTATAAGGTCAGGCTCAAGGACTGATTGGTTTAAACACCAAGGAAACATAATAGAAATAGTAGAACCAGTGTCAAGTAAAAACCGTAAAAGTTTATCATTAAAACTAGGTTTTAAGTAAACGTGAAGTATATTGTTGCTATTATTTTCACGTGAACAATCCGTAGGAAAAGAACTCCGATTTTTACGAGATGAGAAATTGCGTTTAGAAATATCTGAATTTTCCGAAACTTGTGTTGAAAATAATTTAGGAACACAAAGTAACCTTTTTTTGTTAGAAATAAACTGAACCTGAGATGCATTAACTTGTACAACAGAAAATTGACCACAAGGAGAATGGCTTTTGGATTTCAGTGGAAACTCAGTGGAAAGGCATTTAATTTCATCCGAATTTATTGGCTTTGACATCCGTGTTTTAAATAATTTAGGAACACGGCCTTTAATAGAAGACCTTTTGTGTGCACTAACCTGTGTTGGGGAAAATTTAGGAACACAGTTTGAAAGACACGTAGTATCTTTAGTTGCACTAATAACCTGTGTTGAAGAAAATTTAGAAACACAGTTTGAAAGACACGTAGTATCTTTAGTTGCACTAATAACCTGTGTTGAAGAAAATTTAGGAACACAGTTTGAAGGACTTTTATTAACTTTATTTGCGCTAACCTGTGTTGAAGAAAATTTAGGAACACAGTTTGAAGGACTTGTAGTACCTTTACTTGCGCTAACCTGTGTTGAAGAAAATTTAGGAACACAGGTTTTAATAAAAAGGTTTTTCGTGTCATTTAAATTGTTAACATTAGGTTTCGGCAGACACGGAACCGGAACCTCATTTAGTTTAAATTATCATTTTCATTAGAAGTGTCAACAATATGCACATTAGAATGGATATTATTTGCAGAGCTATGAGTTTTTAGTGTATGTGTACTGGATAGTGTCGCGTTGCGAGAATCATTTTTAAACTTAAGCTTGCGACATTCGCCTATTGTATGACCTCGATTTTTACAGTATGCGCACATTTTATTATTGTTGAAATAGGAATGATCATTTTTAAAATTATGATCTTCTGAATTAACTTGATGAACATTAGGTGTAGAATAATTTTTATGATAACAATTGGAAGCGACATGGCCAAAGTTTTGACAAATTGTGCATTGTTTAAATGATCTTTGAGAAATTTGAGAAAGGTTATAGATCTTTTCTTCCTCAATTGCATGAGAAATAGCGTCGGACAATGTTTTGGGATTCCGACAACGCACAATGTGTGAAAAGTTTGAATTTAAACCTAACAAAAATGTATTTAGGGCCAAATCTTCCATAGCAGCTAATCTACCTATAAGTTCTTTGTCATCCTTACAGCTATAATGAACGTCAGATAAAATACGTGTGAGACATGATTCAAGTCGAATTGAATATTGCGTCACATCCTCAGAAGGCAATTGCTTGCAGTTTTGTAAATCTACAAGTAAATGGGTCGAGTGTTTTTTCTCCCCGAAAGTGGATTTTAAAAATTGTTTTATTTCAAACCACGTATTGAGTCTTTTTAAGCATATTGCTAATTGTGCTTTGCCTTCGAGTTGTGAAATAATATACTTGCACATAAAATTCTGCTGGTCTGTACTGGCTAGCGAAATTGCATTTTCGCAATTCGTCAAAAATGCGGGCAATGACTCGCGATCCCCGTTGTAGGTTTTAATAAACTTGGTTAACACTGAAAGTGTGATTTTGTCAGACATTTTTTTGACTTCTTCAACTTTGAATTTACTAAAAACGTTAAATAATTAAAATGCAGTACAGATCATCAGAAACGCACAGAAATAACAATAAAATATAGCATGCAAAATAAAATTTGAAATGACGAAAACTCACTTTTATGTAAATTCACTTTTTAAACATTGAAATAAAAATTCACTTGAAGAAATTCAGCACTCACTAAAAATTTGGAGACTTCCGAAAACCAAAAAGTAGAGCAACACGTGGCTAGAAGTGCAGCGATGACGTCAAGTTCGGAGGCCCGGCGATTTGGCAACTCAGGTAGTCGTATTACGCGGTACCTTGAGTCACGTTGCTATGCTCGTGAAGCTTGTCACATGGAAGGTCTACGTGAGCTGGTGATGATGGCGAGTCAACCGTCCGATGATGGTGATAAAAGGACTTCTGGTCTGATGATGGATTTGATGTGTAGGCAGAGGTCGTCAGCGAGACCTCGATGGAAGGTCCTCTTGTGATGCGGGCTCACACTCGGAAGTGGAGACTGACCGTCGACCACAGGGCAGTAGGAGGTGTTTCGGTGTGACGCGGGCTCACGCTCAATTGCGGAGGCTAATCGTCGATCACGGCAGCAGGAGGTGTTTCGGTGTGACGCGGGCTCACGCTCAATTGCGGAGGCTAATCGTCGATCACGGCAGCAGGAGGTGTTTCGGTGTGACGCGGGCTCACGCTCAACAGCGGAGGCTGATCGTCGATCACGTGGAATGCAGTAGCGCGGGCTTAGGCTTTTGAGGAACCCAAGACTTATCGTCGACCACTTACCGAAAGGACTACTAGGCCACGGAGCCAACAAATACTATGGTGCAGACGAGTGGAAACGAATTCGCGACGCCTACACCTATAGATCCCAGTACTCAACGATTTTTCCTGGGATCCCACTTCTGACACCAATTTGTTAGGATGGCGCTCCGTGGGTCCTTGGTAATGAAAACACTTTGTTTCTGCTACACTGAATTTATTTATACTTACACATCAAAGTTACAATAAGTCGGAGAAAATGTTAATCGGATAGAATTTTGTGGGTTGACTGCACCGCTATGCATAGCGAGCAGTTTTATATAGCACATTAAAAGCAAAATCAGCAATAATTGCTGTGCAGTAAAATTATGTATAACAGTACTAGAAACTATTAATTTAGCACATAGTAAATCCACCACGGAAAATAACGTAAGGAAACCATCACATTCACAACAATCAAACAAATCACATAGTTACACATCAACACAAAATAAACAATCTAGTAATAAAAATTCAAAACGTTCTCGTACTTGCACTATGTGTCAAGCTAACCATCCGCTTTATTCTTGCGATTCATTCTTAAAATTATCTATTAACGATAAAATTAAATTCATTAATGAAAAGAAGTTATGTTGTAATTGTTTACGCGCTAGTCATTCGGTAGATGAGTGCTGGTTCGGTCCTTGCAGGCAATGTAATAAGAAACACAACAATTTAATTCATGATAAATGTGACGACATTGTGAGTGCATCCTCATCGTCAGCTGATAGGCCTAATTTACAGGCATCGCCGCAGGATACAACTAGTGCTAACTCTTCAAACACTACCACATTACATTCTGCATCTCACACAACACATCAAAGTACTACTCATTCATTATTAGAGACGGTACTGCTGTCTACAGCTTTAGTTGAGGTTGCAGATAAAAGCAATAATTTCCACACTACCCGCGCTTTATTAGATAACGGCAGTCAGCATTGCTTTATTGCAGAATCTTTATGCAAACGACTACATCTTAATTTAATACAGTCCACTGTGCAAGTCTCCGGGGTAGGTAACTCGGTGACTAATTCCACACAATCATGCGAAATTCATTTGAGGTCTAAAACTTCACAATATAGTACACGCTTTAAATGTTTAGTTTTAAATCAAATCACAGCTCAGTTGCCATCTTTAGGCACAAAATCACACATAAATATCCCTGAACATGTACAGTTAGCAGATCCCAAATTTTATTCGCCATCAGAAATCGAATTATTAATTGGGGCAGATAAGTTCTGGGAACTTTTAAATGACGGACTAATTCGACTAAGTAGTGGTCCATATCTTCAGAATACTAAGTTGGGATGGGTAATATCTGGTTCATTGTTGAATAATAAAACTTCACGCAACAATCGAGTTCAATGCAATTACTCACAATCATTAGATACTCAACTTAGAAAATTCTGGGAGTTAGAAGAAATAGTTCCGCAAAATAAATTAACTAAGGACGAGTCTTTATGTGAAAACTTGTTTGTGCAAACTACGTACCGCGATAACACGGGTCGGTTTTTTGTGCGCATTCCATTAGCCGAGTCTAGTGACACACTAGGAGATACGTATAAACTCGCGATAAACCGCTTTCACGCACTTGAACTGAAATTAGACAAATCTACACCTGAATATAAAAAATTATATTGCGACTTTATGAATGAATATTTAAGTTTAGGACACATGAGTCGAGTCAATCACTATCCATCATCAAATTATTTTCTACCACATCACGGTGTTTTAAGAGTTCATAGTAGTACTACCAAACTTAGGGTGGTTTTTGATGGAAGTGCAAAGTCAACAACGGGCAAATCGCTTAACGATATTCAGTTTATTGGCCCTAGTTTACATAATGACGTTTTCTCAATTTTGTTACGTTTTCGACAATTTAGATTTGTTGCATGCGCTGACGTCGAAAAAATGTATCGACAAATTAATATTCAACCGGATCAAAGAAACTTCCAGTTAATTCTTTGGCGTGAAAATAAATCGGACGAGCTGGGTGTGTACCAGCTTAATACAGTGACATACGGTACCGCGTCCGCTCCTTACCTTAGTATTCGATGCATCAAACAGCTGGCATCTGAGTGCGAGGATGACGTCATAAAGCAAGTCATAGACGAAGATCTGTTCGTAGATGATTTAATTACTGGTCATGATAATAAACAATGTTTATTAGACATTTGTACCAAAGTAAATGATGTTTTAAAATCTGGTTGCTTCCATTTACGTAAATGGTTGTTTAATTTGGAGACTTCTACAACAGATCACACAAAGGAATTAGCTTTAGGCGAAAATTGTTTAACTAAAACTCTTGGTCTTGGTTGGTTGAATTATTTAGATTTACTATACTTTACTACAAAGATTGATCAAACTTTAACTCATGTGACTAAACGCGTTATCTTGTCTGTTGTCTCACAGGTGTACGACCCATTAGGCTTGTTATCACCCTCAATTATAATTGCAAAAATACTTTTACAAAAATTATGGCTTTGTAAGTTAAGTTGGGACGTTCCAGTACCTAACAATATTTTGTTTATGTGGAAAAACTTTATCGACACGCTTCAACACCTACAAAACATAAAAATTCCTCGTCATGTTAGACAAGTGAATACAAACTACACAGATTTACATATTTTCACGGATGCATCACAGGATGCTTATGGTGCATGTGCATATATAAGTACATATAACGACAATTCACCAGTCACTGTTAGGTTACTTTGTGCTAAAAGCAAAGTCGCACCAATTAAACCAGTTACAATACCGCGACTTGAACTGTGCGGTGCTTTAGTTGGTGCTAAGTTATATCAAAAAATAGTTCAGTCATGGAGATTAACTTTTGATACCTTTTTTTTTTTTTTTTTTTTTTTTTGGGTGGGAAATCATCCAATGACTTCTCCCGCTCTGGGTGGAGCGGAAGGGCGTGTCAGACTTTTACTGACTAAAACCCACCCGTGTTCCTTCAGTTGCCTGTTGCCAAGGTCCCGGTATCCCTTTCGGACTAACCCGCAACCCTGGCAGGCATCGGTCCTAGCGGACCCCGCCAATTGTGCTGACATCTCTTTGAGGCGCGCGTGGAACACGACGCGCCATCGACCCGGGCCTGGTCCTGATCGGACGGCGAGCTACCCATTGCTCGCCGTCCGCAACTTTTGATACCTAACGTATACTTTTGGTCTGATTCCACGATTGTTGTCAATTGGATTAAAATTTCACCTAATTTGTTAAAACCATTCGTCCAGAACAGAGTAGTGCAAATCAATGAGTTGACTGGTGAGTTACCGTGGTTACATGTTGCTGGTAAAACCAACCCGGCTGATCTTTTATCACGCGGGCTCACGCTCGACGCGCTTCAAAATTCAGATATTTGGTGGCACGGGCCAGCATTTTTAACCGAAATTAACTCTAACTTTAAACAAAATAATCACGATGAAATAATTAAATTACACGACTTACCAGAAATCAAATCAAATGTTAATTCTTTATTTACACAATCAACTTTTACTAGTATTTTTACCTTTGAACGTTTTTCAAATTTTAATCGCATGAGACGTGCAGGCGCTTACTTGTTACGTTTCATTCATAATGCACGAATCAAGGTCAAAACAGAACGTAACACTGGCCCGCTTACGTCTGATGAATTAAGTAAATCAACTTTAGCTTTAGTACGCTTAGCACAACAAACGTCATTTCCAGTCATTTTCAATGCATTACTAAAAAACTTAACTGTTAAATCGATGAGAAATATATCTAGTCTTGATGTGTTCTTAGATTCTGATTGCATTATTAGAGTGGGAGGCAGATTAGTAAACTCACATACCTTCTCCTATAGTAAAAAACATCCCATATTGTTGTGTTCCAAACATACTTTCACGCGACTTCTTTTTCAATTCGAACATAAACATCTACTCCATGCTGGTCCACAAATGCTCTTGGCTACTATTAGAGAAAGTTGGTGGCCACTTAAGGGTCGTGATTTAGCCAAGCAGACAGTGCATAAGTGCATTACATGTACTCGCCAGAAAGGGAAGCCATTATCAGTAAAAATGGGTAACTTGCCTCCTGAAAGATTAGAACCGGGGTATCCTTTCTTACGCTGCGGTGTAGATTATGCGGGACCTATGTTCATATTGAGTCGCAAGGGAAGGGGTTCAAGACTGGAAAAATGTTATGTTTGCCTATTCATATGCTTTACTACTCGTGCGATACACTTAGAATTAGTTACTAGTCTAAGTTCTGAAGCATACTTATTGGCTTTGAGAAGGTTCTTATCTCGTCGTGGAAAACCCGCACAAATATTTTCCGACAACGGAAAAACGTTTGTAGGCGCACTAAAGGAATTCTCTCAATTTTTATCTACTAATGAAAATGATATTTTAAATTTTGCTGCAAGCGAAAATATTAAGTTTAGCTTTATTCCTCCCTACTCACCACATTTTGGAGGTTTGTGGGAGGCAGGGGTTAAATCCTTTAAACATCATCTCCGTCGTGTAGGAAACGTAAACTTCACTTATGAGGAATTTTCCACTTTATTGACACAAATAGAAGCCCTCCTAAATTCCAGACCTATGTATCCCATGTCTTCAGACCCAAACGACCTACTCCCTCTTACACCAGCCCATTTCCTGATTGGCCGCCCGCTCGTTGCGCCTACCTACGACGACCTCACAGCTGCAAACACTTCACGCTTGGTCCGCTACGAGCGCATCGAACAGATGAGGCAGAACTTCTGGAGACGGTGGTCGCAGGAGTACGTTTCGGAGCTGCAGACGAGGAGCAAATGGCAGTCCAACACCGACACAATAGCACCTAATACTTTAGTGCTCATTAAAGATGACAATCTGCCACCCTTGAAATGGCGTCTCGGACGAGTCATAAGCACTTCACCTGGCAAGGATGGACTAGCACGTGTAGCTGACATTAAAACAGCTAACGGAGTGATACGAAGATCATACCCCAGATTGTGTCCGCTGCTAATGGAGGAAGAACCCTAACTTCTCTCAACTTCTACCTGCTTCTACTTCTGCTGCGTTGGAGGCTGTTACTCCAAGGCGGGGGGCATGTCTACGCATCGTCATCATGAGCGAGCCCACTACTACTGGACAGGAGAGGAAGGGAGTGCGCGGTGTGGTACCGAATACCTCCGCCCGCGGCGCGGTCGTCGCATGTATCAATCGCCTGACATACACGCACAATAGAACATCGCTAATTTGTAAAACCTAAAATCGTTAATTATACGCCTAATTACTATCGAAGAAGATTTTCATTCATCTCCATAACACATACATACTTACATGCATACATACATATCGGTCAAAATCATAACCCTCCTTTTTGCTTCGCCGTAGTCGGGTAAAAATAAGTAGGAATTTTGCTGTCTAAAAAATACCCAGAACGACATCCCAAAGTATAAAACTTCCTAAAAAATAGTTACTGCAAATTCAGCCTTTTCCCGAAAATTGGGAACCTTCAAACATTTTTGATATTTTTGCTGCCTCAACATACCTACCTTGCACACCTCCAAAAGCATTCTTCGAACCGGATTCAACTGGAACTGCATACGCCATAACCTTTTTGATATTTTAATGCAACATCAACATTGTTTTACGAGGAACGCTGTATTTTCAGTGTTTCTCTTGAAAATGTTAGTACAACGCCATTTGTTCGCTAAAATAGGAAGTAAACTTGTTTTCTTCCTTCTTTTGAGTTCGTCCGTAGAACTTTTCTTTTACTTTTAAGACGATGCATCAAGAACTTGTGCTGTTTGCGGCGAAACTGCCTAATCGTGTCGTGAATCTTTTAGTTTATACCCTGGACTTTATGACCCGGAAAGGCTGTTGCTAATTACGGTTTAAAGGAAAATGTAGTGGCTACTGGTTCATTGGTTTTAATTCATTTGTATTTTTTAAAGATTCGCGCCTGCTATATCAAACGTGTTTTGACACTTGAACGTCTCATAACTTTAAACCAGGGATTGAAAACCGGTTCCAATTTAGGTTCCGGTTCCGGTTCGGGTTCTTGTACCCGGAACCACTTAAAACCGGTTCTTTACCGGTATTTTAAGAACCTTTTCAATCCCTGCTTTAAACATCGTTTATTAGCAAACCCTTTTGTAATATAGATCGATAATTGTGGACTGTTAGTGGACAGTTATGAGACGTTCAAGTGTCAAAAAATGTTTGATTTAAAACATTTTTTGACACTTGAACGTCTCATAACTTTAAACATCGTTTATTAGCAAACCCTTTTGTAATATAGATCGATAATTGTGGACTGTATTGTTGCTCCATTTCTTGATTGTTTACGATTTTTCTTTTTCATAATTACAAAATTATATTTTTTAATTATTTGTGCTGCCATCCCGTCCCGTGATAACGTTTCTGTTATTTTTGATTTACTTGGTACTTTTACGATTTTATGAATACACTTGCTGCGCCCCGCGGTTTCACCCGCGTAAGTCTTGATCCCGTGGAAATATCGGGATAAAATCCTATGTGTTAATCCAGGTTATAAACTATCTATTGCCAAATTTCATCCAAATCCATTAAGCCGTTTTTACGTAAAGGGGTAACAAACATCCATCCATCCATACTTACAAACTTTCGCGTTTATAATATTAGTTAGATTAAATTAATAATGTTAATTTATCAAGTGGCTTGCTTGAAAGATTGCTTGTTCATTAACATCTACGTATACCTACAACGGCCCCTTTTGTCACAGTACGAACAATATCTCCGTGACAGCTGTGCTATCAAATAAGTCGTGTTGTTCAACTAAATGTAGGCCAGATCATCTGCTGCGAAAACAGCTTTGTAGGTCAGATTGTAGGCGCATTGCGTTGAACTGGAAATGGCTTGTAAGCTGTTACTAACTAAAATTGTTTACGTAGGTATCACTAGTAAAAAGGGCTTCTAAAATCGTATTCTTATCGCAGTTCGTCTAAGGTCTGTTTTAAAAGCAGATTCTGTTAAATTGATCTGAAATAGTATAATTATACTTGTAGATGTCACGTACAGAGTGCTTTGATTTGATTGTTTGAATACTTATTCTAACTTTAAATCACCCTATAGAAGTTTTTCATTTGAAAATTGAGGTTAATTCTAAAAATTACTAACAAACTTGACTTGCCTATGGATTTTTTTGTCTGAAATAAATGATTTTGTATTTTATTTTATAAATTCGATTTTCGTCTATGATTTGTCAATAATTTTATTCAAACAATTGATGCGGAAAAAGTGGTGAGTTAGGAATAAAGTTGAAACCTGCTGGTGATGAATATGTTACTAATTCCCTTTAGTAAGTGATTGCGTAAGAATTTACCTGAACAGCGTTAACGTTTGTTTGCACTTTCAACAGATACATGTTTCAAACAACAGAATCTACTCTCTATATGGTGCGAGCTTACCAACCGGGTGCATAACTGGTGAAATGTGGGTTTATTATATAGGCAAACAGTCATGATGTTATATTATGTTATGTTTAGTCTAGTCAGAAGAATCCTGGAAATTACAGTTTTGTTGAAGGACACTTTTGTCTATTCCTACAGCGTGGTCCTTTATGGTATGATTCCGAACAACGCTACACGCGGCAGTGCTGCCACGTCACTATTGGTCATATTTTCTACAGGTTTATATTTTATGAGATTACAAATCGAGCACAGCAGCAATGTCGCGCAGCATTGCTTTCTTGCTTGGAATGTTATGTAGTGTAGAGTAGTGACGCGTCACACAACAGAAATGACACGGCAGAACTGCTAGGATAGTACTGTCGCGTGAAGCGTTGTTCGGAATCATATCTTAAGTCATTCTTTTACGATAGTCATCGCAATATGAAGTCACTTTACCCTCTAGAGTAGAAGTCAAAGAGAGGGTATCATCTAGTTACTATGACTTCATATTACCAATCTAATCTGATTTTGATAAACAGAAAACATAATATTGGTATCTAATTATTGTGCAAACCGGTATAGGAAAAGGTTTTCTGAAGTTGCTTTTCAAAATCACATCATATCCTTTTTTTTTTTTCATTGTAACTAAATCATCAAATGACTTCTCCGGGTCTGGGCGGAGCCGGAGGGCGTGTCAGACTTTTACTGACTAAAACCCACCCGTGTTCCTTCAGTTGCCTGTTGCCAAGGGCCCCTGTATCTCTTTCGGACTTTCCCGCAGCCCTGGCAGGATCACATCATATCTGATACCCTAAACTCAACAAAAAAGGCTTTAATGAAATTTAAACATCAATAAACTAATTAATCGACTCCCTCGTTGGCCTAGTGGTCATAAGCGCTACTGCTGAGTATGAGGTCCTGGGATCGATTCCCGATCGAGTCGGGCAAAGTGTTATTGGGTTTTTCCATCTCAAATTGCTTAGTAGAAGTAGTAACTAAGGATTTGTGCTCATTGATGGCAATAAGCTTGCATGTAATATTATAGGGACTTAAACATAACTGGCGATATGTAGGTTTACTATAGGTACACCTCTGCCTAACCATACGGGGAATACAGGCGTGATGTTATGTATGTATGTATAAACAAATTACAAACACAACTACACAAACGAAACACACTTAATAGCACAAAGTTAATAGAAAACGTCTCAATCTCCTAAGCCCCCGTCAGGAACTTAACATGTCTGCGGTCACCCTGAGGCGTTGGGGCTCATGTAGGACTAACGTATTCAAAACGGACCGGTTCCTGTAAACATACGGGCCGTTGTTTCGTTGTACTGAACATGTTGGGGACGGGTTTTGTTTGTATTTGATGGATGCTAGGTGATTATGATAATGAGATACATTTTGTAATTTTGAACCCCCGACTGAAAAAGAGGGGTGTTATAAGTTTAACGTTTGTATCTGTGCGTCTGTCTGCGCCATCGTAGCTGCCAAACGGCTGAACCTATTTTGATTTTGTTTGAAAGGTGACGTGACCGAGACTGTACTTAGCTAAAAAAAAACGTTTATTAGTTGCTTTGTTTTTGTCGGGGTTTTTTAAAATTTTTAATTTAAATGTACTTATCTACTAAATAATGCAATAATTGGCCAACACAGCTCAATTATCTAGAAGTTATGGGCCTTCTTGGGAAGTTAGCCTTTGCTCAACCATGGGGATTTGACAAGGACTGAAGTAACTTATCTGTCACACTCAGTAGCCGATACTTTTTACTTTAGTTCGGTAATTTGTAGAGCTGTAATATTAATACCAGTTATGAATGGCCAACCCGTTGGTCGGTCACTTTATTTGTTCAATAGTGTTAGTAAATCACATAATATGAATCTGTTAGTCTAAACAAAATTCTAGCCTGTAAAATTCTGTGGCTAGTCAGAAAATCATCAAAAAATCATGTGTGTGCCGATGGCATTTTATTATTTATTAAGTTCGCCAAACCGAACCTACCTATAACCCAACCCACATTCAAACACTAACTCCCAGCGGATTAAGGAAATATACCTTCCATTTGTCACTCAAGAAAGGGCTTTGAAAGGGCCCCATTGTTTGGAAGACACTTACACACAAATCAGTGGATAATAACTCTTGCCACATCCGTCCTCTTGTCTCAATTAAACTATTCAAGTATTGTGATACGTTGGTCGGAAGGATTTCTTAACTGTTTGGGTTACTTTGTTGTTTTGGCGGGTTATAATAAAGGTCGGTAATAAAGACTTGATTTATAATGTGGCTGCTGGGTTATGTAGTTGTCTCTATTATGTGGTGGAAGTGTAAGTTTGGGATAGAAGAGGATAATAATTGTAAGGAAGATGACTGTCAACTGAGTTTTTGATTACACAATCTCTGTATTTGTGACTCTTCATTTAACTAGAGGGCTGGCCTATTGTTAGGTCAAAGAATACAAAATATGGGAAAAGTGCTCAAAAGGCTGGCAGCATTGCCATCCACCGTGGCAATGCTGCCAGCCTTTTGGGTATTTTTCCCATTGACAGAGAGGCGGACGAACTTTTTGGTACCCAATGAGCTGTCCCCTTTTTTTTTTTGCTGTAATAATACAATGATATCCGACGATCGGGAATATTGCAGACGGACACGAACGGCAGACGACCACAGACCGCCACGCACCGCGCACCGAGGAACTTCCGATGTCTGCGATAGACCACGTACGTACACCTTCCCACGGACCGTCGTCCGGGCTAGTCGGTGTCCGTCCGCAAAATCGCGGATAGTGGGATTTCGGTATAACATAATTATCCAGATTAATACTCAGAATAACGAAACTAGAATTCCATTTTTAACATCTTTATTCCTTTTTTTTTTTTTTTTTTCCGTGGGGAAATCCTCCTGGATGTTAGGTATGTCGGACTCCTACCGACTAAAACCCCACTGTTCCTACTTCTACCATGAGTCGGGGGCCCGGGAGATACTTATACATGCGCCGCACCCCCGACTGGTATCAGCCCGCCATGCCTAGCGGGCCTCATCACAAAGTGCGGCCGATCCCACGACCGCACGTCCTCCTATAAAGGCACGCATGATGTTTTACGTGCCACCTCTTTGAACATCTTTATTCCTGCTTTATTTCTTAAAACTTCAGCTAACAAACATCATACACAACAAACTGAACTACAAAAATGTGTGTAACTGTAGTTAATGTGCAAACTAAAACAATGAATAGTCACAAACTTATTATATCAGCTAAGTTCCGCTCGCAAACTTCTTATGCATTAACTATCTGACAGGGCTGGCACAGAAATTGTTTTAAGTTACGTAAGTTTAATATTTAAATATTTTCTAATGGATGCGACGAATTAGTGGAGTATTTTCAGTAAGAAGATTACAGAACCTTATATTATTTTCCCCTTTATATGTATACTAGCTGATGCCTGCGCCTTCGCCCGCATGGATGTCGGTTATTATATACTAATACCTTCCTCGAGAACCACTCCATCTCCATCCATTGGTGAAAACAGCATGAAAATCGGTGTAGTCGTTTTTGAGTTTATCGCGAACAGGACTACAGACAGACGTGGCGGAGGACTTTGTTTTATAATAAATATAATGTAAAGATCTTGTATCTTTTTGCGATATCAGACATAAGTGATACTGTATCTTACTATCGAATCCCATTTGGTTTAAGTCATTTCACATAAAATAATAGATCAGCCAGAAATAACAACACAAATGTTAGAGAGTCGTGTCGAAAATGTGTGTGACATTTGCAATGAAGTAGGACAATAAAAATAAAAAAAATCTTCTCATGCTTAGAATAATTTAATCTATACTAATTACTAGCTTCCGCCCGCGGCTTCACCCGCGTGGTATATCGAAAGTAGCCAATGTCCTCCTTCCCCGGGATGCCTTCTATCTCCATGCCAAAATCGAAATCAGTGGCTTAGGCGTGAAAACACGCCTCCTCCCGGAGGCTCTACGCGGGGATCGTGCGGTCCATGGCCCTTTACGGGGCACAGGTGTGGGCGCGTTCCATTAGGCTGCGGCCAGCCCACCGGTTGAACGCGTCCCAAAGGGTCATGGCCATTCGGCTGGCCCGGGGTTACCGCACGGTCTCTCGTGAGGCGGCAAGCCTCCTTGCCGGATTACCGCCATGGGATCTGGAGGCGAAGGTCCACGCGCACATCTGGGAGTGGCGCGAGGAGATGAAGCGCCGGGGCGTAACTCCGCTGCCGCGAGAAATCGCGGCACAGCGGACAGAGCTCCGGCAGGATCTCTTGGCGGCATGGAGAGTGCGATTGTCGCAACCCAGTGCTGGGCACGCCACAATTGCGGCGATAAGTCCCCTCTTTGAGGAGTGGCTGAAGAGGCGCCACGGCGTCCTCACCTTCCGCCTGACGCAGGTCCTCACCGGACATGGCAGCTTCGGGAGGTACCTGTGTAGGATTAGGCGGGAGGAAACGCCCGGGTGTCACCACTGTGCGGATCGTCCGGAGGATACGGTGGAGCATACGGTGGAGGTGTGCCCTGCTTGGGCGGAGCACCGCCGTGTCCTCGTGGAGGCGATTGGCGGCGGTGACCTCTCGCGTCCGGCCCTGGTCCAGGCCATGGTACGGAGCGAGAAGGCATGGGAGGCGGTCACCTCCTTCTGCGAAGCAGTGATGCTCGCGAAGGAGGAGGCGGAACGCGTGAGGGAGAGGCAAGGCCTGCGCCCTCACGCCCCTAACCGCCGCCGCTAGAAACAACCTGGCCGTCGGGAATCCCAGGTGGATTTCCGGCCACCATAGGCGCGGGCTTGCGGACGGCGAGCAATGGGTAGCTCGTCGTCCGATAAGGACCAGGCCCGGGTCGATGGCGCGTCGTGTTCCACGCGCGCCTCATTGGGATGTCGGCACACCTGACGGGGCCCGTTAGGACCGATGCCTGCCAGGGTTGCGGAATAGTCCGAAAGGGATACCAGGACCCTGGCAACAGGCAACTGAAGGAACGCGGGTGGGTTTTAGTCAGTAAGAGTCTGACACGCCCTCCCGCTCCGCCCAGAGCGGGAGAAGTCATTTGATGATTTCCCACCAAAAAAAAAAAAGGCGTGAAAACACAGACAGTAGGACAGAGTTACTTTCAAATTTATAATATTAGTATGGAAGTATGGATTTTAAAGAGAAAAAAATTGTATTTTTGTGAATAAACTCGTAAACTACTGGACCGATTTTAAAAACTCTTTCACCAGTAGAATGCAATATTATCACTGACTAACTAATGCCAACCTAACTAATTTTAAAAGTGAGTTTGTTTGTTTGTTACTTTCACCCTAAAACGACGACGGATTTTTACTTAGACGGATTTGGATGAAAGGGTAAAGTATAATAATATTTTAAGATGAGTGGGCCAATGTTTGACTCAAAATTAATCCATATTATTATTTATTACTTTCTTAAACTTTCTATCAGCAGTAGCACGAACATTAAAAACGCCTTCTTCTACTTCCGGATCAAAAAAAAAAAGAATAAACTTTCCGTAATATAAAATGATAATATCATGAAAATCACTACTGAAACTGGAATCATATGAGATTTAAAATTGAAACCTGTTTTAATATTGACATGAGTGGCGATACGTTGACTGCACTTGGTCAACAGCCCTCGTTAAGAGTTGGAAGCGGCAGTGAAATAAAATATTAATATTTTTTAGGGTTCCGTACCTCAAAATGAAAAAACGAACCCATTTTGTACATATTGTGTGCCTTAACTGGGTCAAATAAAATTGTCTTTGTTTCTTTCTTTAAATACCCACTCGTATGTCTGTCTGTCTGTCCGTCTGTTACAGCCAATTTGCTCCGAATCCAATGGACCGATAAAGTAGAGGCTGGTACACATATTTATTTCTGTAACCCAAAGACCTGTGGCCTTGGCCAATGGGGGGCCAATTAGAAAATTTAAAAAAAGTTTTGCAAACTGTACCGTGTGACAATATCAAATGAAAAGGCTTGTTTGAGGACCTCAAATATATTTTTTTTCTAATATTATAATAATTTTAGAGATATTTCAGAAAATTTATGAAAATTGACCATTTTCGCCCTTAGGTCCGAAACTTTAGGCTCAGTAGCCTAAAATTTTGAAAAAAATTACAGATAATAGTTCTACATTTACAGGAAAACGTATATGAAGCCTATAAAAAAAACATGATAAATTCATTCCAACTACGGAACCCTTCATTGTGCGTGGTCCGACACGCACTTGGCTGGTTATTTTTTATTTTCGGAGCAAAAAAATATATCGTAGTTAATGCATGTTTTTCGTGATGACATAGATTCAGTTCTGAAGTAATTGAATAGATACTTTTCATCCCAGTGTTGAACCATTCACAGATAAAATGAATCCATTTTTTTATTAAAATCTAATCGAGAAAAGTTTATTTAATGTAAGAATTTGTACAATAAATTATTTACGCCTACATCGACGAACGCACAATATTAAACCAAAAGAGTTATGTTATCTATGCGCACAGCTGTCACAGAGAAGAGAATTTTTGACATCTATATATATATAAAAGAAAGTCGTATTTGTTACAACACTTATAACTCGAGAACTGCTGGACCGATTTTGATGATCTTTGATTTGTTGGATTTGTCTTCGCCCAGAATAGCAGAATAACTATTAAAAAATTGGAAAAATTCACGAAAAAAAAAATATGAAGAAAAATCGTTTTCTCATACATTCTGTATAGAATGGGTTTTTTGATAATATCTCGGTAGATAGGTAGGTAGGTGTAGGTAGGGTAGGTAGGTAGGGTAGGGTAGGGTAGGGTAGGGTAGGTAGGTAGGTAGGTAGGGTAGGTAGATAGGTAGGTAGGTAGGTAGGGTAGGGTAGGTAGGTAGGTAGGTAGGGTAGGGTAGGGTAGGTAGGTAGGGTAGGGTAGGTAGGTAGGGTAGGTAGGTATGGTAGGTAGGGTACGTAGGTAGGGTAGGTAGGTAGGGTAGGCAGGTAGGTAGGTAGGGTAGGGTAGGGTAGGTAGGTAGGGTAGGGTAGGTAGGTAGGGTAGGTAGGTATGGTAGGTAGGTAGGGTAGGTAGGTAGGTAGGTAGGGTAGGGTAGGGTAGGTAGGTAGGGTAGGGTAGGTAGGTAGGGTAGGTAGGTATGGTAGGTAGGGTAAGTAGGTAGGGTAGGTAGGTAGGGTAGGTGCGCCGTAGATATGTACTTGCTACCCGTGCGAAGCCGGGGCGAGCATCTAGTTTATTATAATTTTAACTTGATTATCTATCTTGTCAGTGTTCCGCAAATTAGGTAATAGATTTCAGCATGTGATAATGGCTGAACTGTTAAGACTAGTAATAGTAATTTTATTTCCAAACTTCATTACACGTTACATCAATGTGGTCTCAACCCCTGAACTAGGACATCCTGTATGACAGGGGTTGAGGTTTCACCAGTTACATGGATCAGCATGAGAAGGCTTAGACTATGTACAGTTTACGCTTAATTTTAACAATAATTAAAGGAAGTGTTACAACAAAATGTGGATAAAAAAATAAAAATTATAATAGAAAAGGGCAGAAACAAATGAACAAAATAATAATAGATCTAAATAGTTGTATGTGTGTGATGAGATGTGTGTGTGATGGGTGTGTGGATGTGGGTGTGTGAATTTGAGTGTGTGGATGTGGGTGTGTAAAAGTGTGTGTTGACTGATTCTATCCACTAGGTTAGATTATTGAGCATGTTTTCCGTATCATCATCATAGTTATAGCTTTCAAGCCAAAGTAAGATTTCCTTTTTTATGTGGAAATTGTTCACGTCTCTCACTGATTTGAACTGACAAAATTTGCTGTAGACGCGTGGCGCTATACTGTTGTAGTGCTTTCTGGCGAACTTGCTCCTTGCCCATGGTACGGGATATCTATCTGTTCTTTTTTTTGTTCTTGGCAAGTGTGGGACTGTGTGCCGGTGATATCTCCTCAGGCATTCAAACACAAATACTGATCATACACAGACTGATCAGTTTTTGTGAGTTTTGTCTTAAAAGGTGTAAAAAAAAATACGGTGAAGATAAATAATGCAACATGGTTATACCACAAAGGTTAATTTAAAAAAACATTTTATTTTAATTAAGCTATTCGCAGTTACCTTTAAAAGCCCATTTGCTCACTACCCGAAATGTCCGTTATATTCTATTTTATTTTAATTAGATTATCTAATGAACTAAAACATAGTTTAACAGAGACACCCGCAATTAAATAACTACCCTCATTTTAGTTTTCAATAAAACCCAAACTCACCCAGAAATTAATTAAAATTGAAATATATTGGTACCGCATCCTAGAGATGACCCTAATCTCCAAACAATTGTTGGCAACTCAACTACTGATCAAACATAAAACTTTGCTAGCTTGTATGAGTTTCAAACCACATTTTAACTATGATATCGTAAACTAGTAATCAAGGTACGTACTTATATACGTTTATGTAATTTCCGGTGTATACAAGCTAAAATTTGGAACAGGATTTTGGGAATAATATAAGGTAATTATTTAATTTTGTGACGTTAAGCGGTATTACGAAACGAAAGGAAATTGGCACCACATACGCGATTTAAGTTTTGTGGAAGTGCGAGTTTAGTGGGTTGACGAAAACTATGTTTAGTGAATAGACTGAAAAATAATTATACATTATGAAATTATGACATATTAATAGATAGTTCTGTTTTTGATGCCTCGTTTAGTTGTAAATGCTTATGGGCAATTTTTTTGGTGCTAATTATTACGGTTGGATATGCTGCAATGTGCGACCTCTTTCTAACCAAGTAATATGTGAATAAAAAATAAGTTTATATCATGTGTGTCAAGGATAGTCATTATGTGAAAAAACAGCTAATCTTGTTATTTATAAAATAAACTAATGCTATCAGTAAAATAGTAGTTTCCTAAGAAGTAAAATAGTCGTACAATAACACTAATACTGGATTAGGATTAATCACAACAAACGAAAGAATTTAAATAATTCAACAAACACATATAACATTACATGAATCACCGAAGAGGCAGAGCTTTATGAAATGAAATGAAATTATTTATTCTGTAAATAGGATATTGGAATCACTTTTACACGTCATATTAAAAAGTTGTAAAAATAAGTTAGATGAGGTCGGCGTTTCCTATCTGACTACTCTGAGAAGAAAGGCTGAAACAAAGTCAGAGGTCACAGTCTCTTTTAAAGTCCAGGCATAATCTTGGTCAGGCCATATGAGGACCATGTAGATTAGAGTCTGAAATGGCCTTTTGAGGAAAGAACCACATAGATTTGAGTGGACCTATCCAGTCAGTGCAAGCATTTGTCAGTAATAGTGGAGCTCAACTCAGAACTTAAGGAGCTCAACGACTCGACGAACAATACCAAAGAAAGGACATTTGGTTAGGTCGCATAAAGTTCTCAAATAGTAGTACATATTAGTACACCCACATTTTGCCAGTTCCGTTTAAGTCCCGAGTAAGGGGGCGAGCCCATTGCCATCAACTGGGCTCCGGGCCGGGGATCCAGGCTGCGGGTTGCTACTGAAAAATGTATCATGGTAAAACCCAATAACACTTTGCTCGACTAGTGAATCGAACCCGGGACCTCATACTCAGTAATAGCACTTGTGACCACTACACCAACGTAACAGTAAAGAATTCAAGTGATAGTAAAAACGAAGCCATAGTTTGTAATCATCATCATCATCTGCCTAGCCTTTTCCTAACTATGTTGGGGTCGGCTTCCAGTCTAACCGGATGCAGCTGAATACCAGTATTTTACATGGAGCGACTGCCTATCTGACCTCCACAACCCAGTAACTGGGTAATACGATACCCCTTGGTTAGACTGGTTGTCAGACTTTCGTGCTTCTGACGACTCGTAACGACTGTCAAAGATCCACAAATGACAGCCGGGACCAACGGCTTAACGTGCTTTCCGAGGCACGGAGGAGTTTCGGTATGTAAAGATGGTCATCCATCCACGGACCAACCCCGGCAAGCGTAGCTTAACCTGATGGATCGACCCGTGCGGCTGTTATTACTTAGCCACGAGCTCCTATAACTGGCATACCTATAATAATATTATTAGAAGAAGACTTTATTCATAATAATCATAAAGTAAATCCCAACATCCCACGTCTATTACAAAATAAAGCCCTTAAACACCACGCTAACCATTAAAATTAATAACTTCAACCACGAAACCACTTTAATAAACATTTAAAATCATACCGTAATTACATACTGATTAATTCTCCACTCTATCAACGCTTTATCACCTAATAATCGACTGTAGAATTTAAATTTTGATTAAATTATACCGAAAATTTGCATCATCATGTGTGATGTTATTACCTTAATTGACACAGAGTTTTTCGGCCTCAACATGCTGGATTAATTATATTGATTCCAGTTCGTTGAAGTTTTAATTTGGCAGGATATTATGGTAAGTTTAACGAACATAATGATTGGACGCTGAGGTATTACAAATTGTTAAGCTTACTGATGCTATTTTCGGAAATATTGAATTAATTTAAATGTGTTTGACTTTTCATGTAATTTTATCAATAATATAGCCACTCTTTTTTTGTTTATAAGTGTGCGTTTTCATTTGGACTACAGTTATGGATTCTAAAAATACGGAAAGAATGCTACAGATACGGATACTTTAAAAATGCGCATTCTCCTTTTAAGATTTTCTGAGAAATGAGTAATGTTGAAGACAATACAAATAATATTATTACGAAGGGGGTCATGTACTTATGACACAAAATCAAGTAAATATTTTAGTAACTTTAGTCTTTTGTTTTATTCACAATTTAAAAAAAATGGCAAAGTAGCATGGCGACAATTTCGCAACACATGTTACTTGCAGGCTTTCCTATCAATGTCCAAAGCTGGCTCGAGTAGTCGAGTCGTTCTAATTTGGAGAGCCCGTAACTAGTTAGGACCATCCGATTTTCTTTTATTTTTATTCAACATTTTCCATGATGTTTTCGCTTCGTTTGTGGAAAGTCGAAAGCACACATTTCTTCATTTGTTTTTTTTATTTTGTAACTGTCGTGAGCATCGGCGGTACGTTTGATATGAGCTTATTTCGTTTTGTTTCTCGCTTTATTTTTTTAACTTATCCTAGGCTTTGGTGATTTATAGTTCTAGTTTGAACTAGTTTTATCTTCGTCTGGAACAGTTAGAAAAATAAATGTAATTTTGCGGTAAAAAGTGTTACATTTTACAGTGAAAGACTGTAAGGTCAAAAAAAGTAAAATTAAAATCTTACTAAACAAAGGTCTAACCCAATCTTATGTTTTTCGTAAGTTTAATGTGCGAGATAAACACGTATTATTCTTCCTCAAACTTAAATCGTGAAACTTAAAATTGGTCCGTACCGTTATGAACCACGTCCGAATCGCTGTTCATCAAAAAGTTCAAATGACAAACACCGCGGAACATCGCTCGGAAAATCCATCGTTGTAAAATTCATTAAAGAACAAGCACTGAGTTACCGCTTACTTTATACACTACATTATTCTGTGTACGTACATAAAGTATCCAAAGATTCAAAGTACTTGCACAACGAAAATCTCACCAGAATTTTCGTGAGATCACCCATTCAAAAATAAACTTTAGTTTTCATAAATAAGGTTGGTATTCGTGTGTGGGTGCACCGTTTCGGTACCCCTGATCGATGCAACGTTGCATTCGCTTGAAGCAGACCAATTTACTTGATTTTGTTCAAGGAGAGTTTGGTCGGTTGTTAGCTTGGACTCAATTTCTCGGAGCTATTTATAATTGCCTGTCTCCCGCCTGTGGATTTAATCATTCGTGTCCTGATGAGTTTTTGATGAGGTAAACAACTTCATGCATGACGCTGCATAGTCTGCTGCCGCAACAGCAACCTATAAAATGTCCACTGCTGAACATAAGCCTAATTACCTGTTGGAATTAACGATCTTAGGGCATCCGCAGACAACCAACTTATCAATTTCAGTCGCGTGTAATCGTTGGTGATAAAAAATTGAGTTTGAGTCACGTGACCACTCACTTAAATGTAAAGGTATAATCAGAATGTTTTTGAACTCTTGAGTTAGTTGTCTGCGGGAGCCTTAAGTAAAGATAAATGTGGCAAAGAGAGATGTATTTTAGGTGACGTATGAAAGAGAAAGGATGATCGTTATTTGCGAATTGGTCGAATAATTTACTTGGCTGTTTGCTTTCTATTTAATTACTAGCTTCCACCCGCGGCTTCACCCACGCGATATGTCGACAAAAAGTAGCCTATGTCCTCCCCTAGAGTGCCATCTATCTCCTTGCCAAATTTTGTTGAAATCCGTTCAGTGGTTTAGGCATGAAAAAGTAACATACAGGCAGACAGACAAAGTTACTTTCGAAATTATAATATTAGTATGGATTAGTATGGATAATACGGATTTAGAATAAGAAATACCATATCATGCCACTTAGATGATTGTATTGTATATATTGTATAGATAGTATTATCAGCAATTTAAGTGCAATATAATATAATTACCTAATTGCAGATAACAGGCGCTCTGATAATATCAAACAAAGTGGTCAGAGTGACCACTAAACTAATTATAATAATTATCTTCATCATTGGGATATAGTTAGCGACAAAGCGAGCAGTGATGGTCCAGTGTCCGCGATTTACGAGTTGTAGGTCGTAGGTTCGAACCACGACATGCGCTAAATTATTTCATAACCGCAGCTCTCAAAACGGGGAAGAAAAACATCGTGAAGAAACCGAAATGTCTGGCATGTCTAGAACCAAAAACTCGAAGACAATGTGAAATTTACCAACCCGCACAGGGCCCGCATGGTGGATTGTCGCTGAGATGTTATACCAGCTTGAATTTTAACGTTTTTTAGTAAGAAAATTGGCGTTTAGGTTTCCAAAAATAATGTATATACTTCACACCTTGGTGAACAATCCCTTACAAATTAATACCATTACCACAACGTATTAGTTGTCAATAAACTAGTGTCTACTGCGGTTTCTGTTGCGAACAGATAAAACCACATACCTACACTATCTATCCTGAACGTATATGTCTGTTACCACGCGTATCACTTCCTCTATTATAATTATGTACATACACATATTATATGCTTGATAGCTTCATCGTTATAAGTACTACATAAGATGACGACGAACGAGACAGAGCAGTGGTGGCCCAGTGGTAACGGCCGCTACTTACGAGTTATCAGGTCGTAGGTTCGAACCCTGATAGGCGCTTTACTTTGTGTAAATTATTATCTTCACCACTGTTCTAAAAACGGTGCAGGAAAACATCGTGAGGAAACCGGCATGTCCTAGAACCAAAAATTCGAAGACATGTGAAATCTACCAACCTGCAATGGGCCCGCGTGGTAGATTACGACCCACTCCTTCTCACAGAGAGGAGGCCTGTATCTCAGCAGTGGGAATATTATAGGCTGATTATGAACGAGACTACTTCACATAATTAAGGATTGGACGTCACTAGGTAAGTTAGTCCGATCTGTATAATTATAAAATAGTTTTATTTCGACAACATGCCTGTATTCCCCGAAGGGTTAGGCGAGTGGTGTGTAGAACATAGTACGATCAATGTACATATTATATTTCGCAAGTTATGTCTAAGTCCCAAGTAATAGGAGGCTAGCCTATTGCCATCAACCAGGAACAATTCCAGAATCCGTGCTACTACTGAGAAATATCTAACGAGAAAACCCAATATAACACTTACTTGACCTGGTTATCAAACCTAGGGTCCTATATCGTGTTTGCGACCACCACTAGACAAACAATTCTGAATTTCCGTTATTTAATCACATGTAGGTTTTGGGTAGTATTCTTAGAAAATCAATCTGCCTAGCCTTTTCCCAACCATGATGTGGTCGATTTAAACCTTACCTAACCGCACGCAGTATTTTGCATAGAGTGAATGCGTATCTGACCTCCACAACCCAGTTATTGGGCAACACGATACCCCTTGGTAAAACTGATTGTCAGACTTTGGACTTCTGACTACCCGTAACGACTGTCAAAGATCCACAAATGACAGCCGGGACCAACGGCTTAACGTGCTTTCCGGGGCACGGAGGAGTTTTGGTATGCGAAAGATCTATAGTGCTTTTCGAGATACAGAGGGGTCTCGATAAGTAATGGATGGTCACCCATCCACGAACCGACCGCGGCAAGCGTAGCTTAACCTCCGATCGACTCATGCGCTTGTTATCATGAACATGAGTTATGTGGCAAGTTAGAAAATGAAAACCATTTTCGTAGGTGGATGCAAGCATTTCAAATCAACTTAAATAAATACGTAACAGAAAAGGAAAATGTACTATACATTTTATGTCTTTTCTATACATTTTCGTCACAGATTCATAACATTACGCAAACAAAAAACCTCAATGAAACTTATTTCTGGAACTCGGCTGGGAATAACTGAAAGTAGGATTATCTTAGACTTAATCTTACAAGAGCTTCGAGGAAGAGGATCATATTTTTTTTAAGTCAACAATTTTGATAAACTCACTTCCTTTTCCTGTAAACTAGCTGGGGACTGCGAGTTCACTTGTTTTATAGACGATTTTGTTTTATTTTTCCAACGTTTTCTGTATTGTTAGGGAATTTGTAGCATTGTTTCTTCCCGTGGGATTTTGTGAGCTGTAGCTATTTTTTGTAATATTTGACGATCAGAAGTAGTAAAGCTTTTACTTTACTCGGACTATCCATATTATTATTATAAATTCTAAAGTATCTCTGTTTGTCTGTCTGAATGATACCTTTTCACGCCTAAACCACTGAACGGATTTCGATAAAATTTGGCTAGGAGATAAATGGCATCGCGGGGAAGGATATAGGCTACTTTTCATCGACATACCACGAGGGCGAAGCCGCGGGCGGAAGCTAGTTTTTAATAAAAGGTTTTTGAGTTGGCGTTTAATTTAAAATCTATTAAGGTTTTCGGTTTTTAGGGTTCCTCCGAGTTTTGACATAATGTTAGGTCTCGGAGAGGAAGCCTGTGTAATCTTGTCGGCTATTATGGTATGTTTGGTCTCAGTGACGCGCACACAGATTGCCTGTCAATACGAACAGTAGGTAGTCAGTATGAACAATACTGTCAATTTTTTTTTTATTGATTGATTACGAGTTTTTTGGCTACTTTTGTATTATTTTTATTTTGACATTTTTTGATGTGTGTGCGTTTTAGTTTGTGCGGAATAAACAATTTTTCTTTCTTTTCTTTCTTAAGTAATATATTTGTAACTTGTAACTTGTTTGATCGCCACAGTGGATCTGCGTAATGGACACTGGCGAGTCATGTTTTACTACAGAATGTACAAAGAAAGGATACAATTTTTACTGTTGCTGAACACCAAAGTAATGGGAAACGGAACACTTGAATGTAGTCGTTAACAATGAGCTTGGGTAATTAAATTGCACGGCTTTTTATCTTAAATGAAACCCAGAAGCAACTGGTTCTTCTCGATCAAGAGACATCTTTTATGGGTTCTTTAGTTAAACAGAGTCCAAAATTCAAAAAGAACAGGTTTTTTTAAAACATTGAGTCATGTTTGTTACTTATCCACAGAGTTTTATCAAAATCTGTACTATAGTTAAGCCAATACTTTAACAGAAATACTGTTTTCTTACTTTGTTTATGAAAAATAAAGACAAACAAACATTCCAAACATAAATAAATCAATCACAAAAAGAACCACCTGACCACAAAGTTTGAATTAGGAAGGGAAGTCTGACGGGAAAAAATAAAATTTTCACTTAATTTTATTAAAGCCTCCTTATCCGTTTTGCTTTTATGGCAGCATAAAAATTGCTATAAATTATACTTTGAAGAAAATTGCTATTTCTATCTTTTCTATCAAAATTTTGTATTCCGGGATCTGTTCTTGTTACTAAAGCTGATACCAGACGCTTTACTGTAGTGAATGTTCATTTTTATTCCATTTTAGGTAAGTTCACATGACACCGTCAAAATTACTATCTCATTGTATCCTGCACCCGGTCGATTTCATCACGTCAACGTCCGTAGTCGCTGAAAACCAGCGCTGGTCGCAGCATTATGCTGAGCGATGACCATTTTGCGTGGATGTGACGCATATTTTCCCCCAACTTATTCTTTTTAGTGTTTGTGTTCTTTTTTTGCGTCATGTTTACCACAAATAAATGTATTTTCTTTCTTTCTTCTTTCACATAGTAATAAACATTAGTGTGCTCCTTTATTTTAATTTTCAAAGCGTTAGCGACTGAATTTTTTTTGGCATCTTTCACTTCTTTTCACTTTGATTCGTTTTGTGTTCAGACGTTTCACTTTATGTAAAAGATACCAAAGGAAAAACAAAAAGTGGAGCGTCAGTTGTCTGCTTAAAAGGTACTGTTAATGAGTACTTAGGATGTGGTCTGGCATGGCCAGTGTTCCCCGAGACGATGGGTCCCCAGGGACACATTGCCCTATATAGAGCCTGTTCTCACGACCGACAAGATGCATATTCATAAGGAAGTAAAACCACTAACTTTGGAGTTCACTGGACTACAATCTAGACTGAAAATGAGGAAAATCGTCAGACAATTGGCTTATGAGTTTTAAGAGAAGCTTAAAACCAATGCAAATCGATAGAACGACCCAGAATGGCCTTATCAGTTTTATTTGTTGTCAAATCTTGTCTTCCTGTACATTTTTTTGTTGTTATATCTGTGAAACTAATTATTTCACAGATATAACAACAAAAAAATAGCTGACTTGAAAATTACAGTCATAAATAGCTACTTATAGAATACAAAAAATAAATAGGACTTACTACCGAGAGTCACGTATTAAACGAATATAAGTCTCCAGTGTTTGACTTATCTTCCAGAATAACTTAGACAGTATGACCGGCCTATTTAGTAAAAATCTCACCGTGAAAGCTAAGGCTGCCATTGCCATCAGACGGACTGCATTTTAACTGCACTCCAACTGCAAATTTGCAGTTTCAATGCAGTTACGAGTATTGCCGTCGTACTAAACTGCATTCAAACAGCAAGAATGCAGTTCGCCTTAGCTGAAGTGAGCTATCAATAGTGTCAATCTTCAGTATCAGAGTGTTTGGAGAATAGATCGTTTTTCGACAATTCGAATAGTATTACATCAGTTCTATTACTACACAGTACATAAAAATATCCCTAGCAATAATGTAAAAAATAATAACCTACCGAAATACATACATCTGAGCACTGAAAATCACAAAATGCCGAAACGCTATTTTGTGATTTTTTAGTATACTACAATAATGTTTACAATTCCATCGTTTATTATTAAGATTTTCTCGAATGATCCTCGTCTTAGAATAGGTCTTCGCCATTTTCTCGTTCGTGTGGGAAGAAGCATTGAGAAGCTTAGAATTGTATCCCGTTGTATGCTGAACTTTGAAACTTGATTATCAAAAGTATTCTTGTTGATAGTTTTGCCAAAATGTCATTTTTTTTTTTTTTTTCAATTATTCTAAAACACGCTCCAGGCGTAGGAGATCTTTTGGTGAAACTGTATTTATCTGCAGAAGTACCTACATACTACTAGATAATATTTTATCATAAATACTTTATCCTAAGTAGGTATATAATTATTATTACTCTGGTTTAAACCAGAGTAAAGTAGAAAACTACTAGTAGTAGTAAAGTAGTAGAGTAGTGCTTAAGCAGTGCTGGTGAAATTACATGCACATGTGACGTCAACTTTGTGTTTTGGTTACAACTAAGGGTGACAAGCGCAATACAATAAAGCATAAGTAATAATACTATTTTGTGTTTCAGATGCTTTTATATGCTTCTAAAGACCTACATTTAAAACCACATATTATTCACAGCTAAATGAGTCCATATGAACTGAAACGGCTTAATTAGAACTAATTATAATAACAATGATAGGAAAATTAAATGCAAGCGGGCCGTATTAATGTGACCTAGAATAGTAAGGAGCTGTGGCCCCAGCCATAAACCGCACCGCACACTGCAATCAAGTTGGATAACTAACTAGTAGGTATCAATCTGCCTAGCCTTTTTCCAACTATGTTGGGGTCGGCTTCCAGTCTAACCGGATGCAGCTGAATACCAGTATTTAACATGGAGAGACTGCCTATCTGACCTCCACAACCCAGTAACTGGGTAATACGATACCCCTTGGTTAGACTGGTTGTCAGACTTTCGTGCTTCTGACGACTCGTAACGACTGTCAAAGATCCACAAATGACAGCCGGGACCATTAACAGCTTAACGTGCTTTCCAAGGCACGGAGGAGGCACGGAGGAGGAGTCTCGATATGTGAAAATGGTCACCCATCCACGGACCAACCCCGGCAAGCGTAGCTTAACCTGATGGATCGACCCAAGCGGCTGTTATTACTTAGCCACGAGCTCCTCTCAACTAACTAGTAGGTATACAGGGTGTAAAAAGACCCATCACATAGCCGTCAACTACGCATTCTGTACATCAAATTAAGTAACAGCACAAAAATAATAGGGAATATGCAAATAAGGGTCAAGTATTTTTTTTTTTATAAACTCTAAGTACCTACTTTAGAATTATGCCTCCATCAATTATTTTTCAGCGAGAAATATTTTGTTTTAAAATTCCAGAAACGCTATTGGTCAGAGCGGATGCGTCTATGACAACAATCAATATGTCAATGTGTTTTGTAGGAGTGTTTGACATTGACTTAAAACTTTTTTGTTTGTTGTCATAGACTGTCACGTCACCACACCAAGCGCGCCAAATGGAGGGCGTTTAACTAGCCCAGTCGGTTGGATATTTTAAACATTTGTTTTAAGTAAGTACTTTAAATATAATTGCTTTTTTGCCGTAGAATATATTTTTACTGTTATTTGGCTATGTAAACTCATAAATCGAACAGATTACGTGTTACTCCGGATTTTTTATTTGTCTGTGTGCGGTGTCTTGTTTATACCTTTTTAGTCGTAGTTGGGTTTTAGTTTTTATTACTTTAATTTTTTTAAATTCTTTTGGGGTTATAATATATATATATTTGAAATGTGCTCATTAAGCCCTTTCATTTGATACCCAACATGGTACGATTAAACTATTTTTTTTTTTTAGTTTCTGACTTTATGTCCTCTAGAGGGCGCCATTTTTAATTTAATGTAACATAGCCTATAACCAGTGAACGATCAAAACGCGTCCAACGATTCAAATTGTGATGAGTGGTTTAGAAGATAGGAGGGACCAGATGAACATACATACATACATACAAGACATACATACTGATCAAAATCATAACCCTCCTTTTTTCTTCGCCGTAGTATGGTAAAAAAGGAGCTGCGTCTGTCAACGAACTGCCGTGCAGTTTGACAGAGGTAATATTTAGGTGTCAAGGAATTATTTCCGCAAATAAACGTAATACTTTTTCATATTTTTTTTCATTTCTGGCGATCTCCAGTCTCCGGAGGGGAGTGATGTGATGGGGTGTGATCCACAACGCGACGTAAACATAGTTCTTTATTACAATATTGCTAGCAAAATGATCCTAATCGTACATAAGGCACAGAAACTCACACTCAAATCTAGAACGTCAGACCATAACATTATACATAATATACATATTATACCAACCAAGAGATTGTTGCAAACGTACACAATGTTGTGTTGTGTTATGGCAGCCTCTGTTTGTATCGCTCTGTTTGATTTTAGAAAACAATGTATTGGTATTGTGTTATATTTTAATTTTGTAATGCTTCAAGTGTTTGCGGCATTGCGGTAGTTTGAAACAATAGTAGTGCGGCTTTTATTGTTTCTATAGCTGGCCTAAATTACTCGAAATGGTTGCAAGCTTTTTTTTTTCAAACGGTACAAGAAAAAAGTAAAGGAATATTTAAAAAATCACCTACCCCGAATGAGATGAACAGTTTTAAATCCAGGATAATTTTCTTTCTTTGTTTTTTTTTACCACTTAATAACAGTCACTCATAACGCGTCACGCCTGTAATCCACGAGGGGTTAGGCAGAGGTGTAACTATAGTACCCACATTTCGCCAGCTGAAGTCCCATGTAATAGAGGTTGCGAGTCTCCGGGCGCTACTGGAATTTTTTTGATAGAAAATACAAACTCAAACTCTTGCTCAGCAGTAGTGCCTGCGACCAATAAACCACCAAAGCAGTAGAAGAATGTTGCAAATAAAACTCTTTCTTTCTTATAAAAATCGTTTCTATTTCACAAAAAAAAAACATTATGTACCTACAGCTATAAAGTTTCCACGACTCAGTACAAGGTGAGCCTAACAAACCAGCGACATATTTCGATATAATGAATTGTTTCCTGCGCTGAAATGTACCACGTAAAACGTGTTCACTGTCCGAAAGCAACTGCTAATAACTGTGACATGGCTAATAAAATATTATTAGCTTACCTACAGTATTATTTTATTTTGTATAGCTTCATTAAAAACATACTCGTAGTTACTTAAGCTAAAGTTTCCTAAAAGAGCGGTGGCCGCCATAAAACGGCCGCAGTGACAGCTGTCACGAAAATGATGGCAGCGGGGTTTGACTTTACGGTGCTAAAAACGCTCTATAGGAAAACACACCAACTTACTTTCATAAGTAACGTTTCAGTGACGTCATTCGCCGGTAAATTACAGACGCTTTGCTATGTGATGTTCGATGTCTACTGCGCACAGGATGGTTTTAAAGCAAGTCATTTTTTGCTCCGTTAGAATTGATAAATAAATAAATAAATAAATAATAATGATAATATGATAAATAAATAATAAAAATGGCGGCCACCGTTCTTCTAGGAAACCGTAGCTTTAGACTGTGGCGGCATCTACATCGTCACATACGAACTACGCATCAAAGTCCTGAAGTCACATAAATCCTGCATCGCGCAATAAGAGTTTACCACGCGATGGACATATATACAAGAATGCAACATCAATCGTCGTGCAGTTGCCCGCCAGACAACACCCGTCTGTTCGGAGGATCCTCCCTTTTCTATGGTGGATGAGTGAACTTTACACCCTGTTCCTCATAACCCTAAAAGAGCTTTCAACACGTAAAAGTGATGCACACACAAGTTTGATACAGGAAACGATACTAATGGTCTATTCTAAAAGTATCTGATGAAAATGGAAACAAATAGATCAGAATACCTGGCTGTGGATGTCAATTTGTAGTGCCTCTTATTTAGTAACGTATTGAGTGCTTTGATTTGAGTAGTTGCGTAGGAATTTAATCTGAACAGAGTTTGTTTACACTTTTCATTAATACTTTTAGAACACTGCAGAACATAGTCGTGAATTGTAGGAGGTTCCCGCACCTATACTATGACGTATTAATGCCACCATGTTTCCAGTGTTAGTGAAAGACAGAGCTGTACCAGGCCGCTACCACCATCCTTTTTATCGCAGTGGAATTATGATGGCATTAATACTTCATAGTCAGCCCCCAGATCATCGGATAATCTCTTTGACCAGTAGGTATAGAACTGGTCATAAAAGCTTGCGCGAGCTTTCGCCAGCGGCATCACACGCGTTAGGTATATCTCGTTAAATTATTACTTTACTATTAGTAATAATATTTAATTTTACTGGTGAAAGATTTTTTTAAATCGGTCCAGTTGTTTTTGAGTTTATACAATACAAACAAAAATGCAATAGTATTCTCTTTATATTTAGTGTAGATCTAAATTAAGTGCATTAAATTGACAAAAATTGGTTCTTTACGGTATTCGAAAGCTTATAAAAAACTAAAGCCTGTAAAAAATAAAAATACTTTATACATAAAATAATTCAAAGATTTCTTCTCACGTAACCTTGTTCTAAATTCCTTAACATTCCTTCACTGAATGAAATTCCAAGTAAACTAATCATAATGTTTCATTATAAGTCTTACGTTAATTAATTTTCTTTTACCAAGAAACATAGCTAAGGAGCGGTGGTGAGGGTAAAACATAGAGCTTGGCACTTGTCGGAAAACTTATAATTACCCATGAAACTATGGTCACTACATAATTTTTATGAACATAATGGTTGAGCTTAACCTATTTAATACAGCGTCCCCTTTTACTTCAAAAGTAAACAAAAGAAAATTACATGAACGTGAATACACGCATTTTCCGTTATCCAAAAACATGCCTAAAATTCCGTAACGAAAACTACAGTGAACTAATTAATCAAAGTAATTATAAAAACGTTAGAAAAAAAGTAAAAACGCGTCAGCGATAACGTCCCTTTAAAAAAAATATACGGTGTGACAGTATGCAAATAGGGCAGAAAAATTGAGGAAAGCTCTGTGTTTTTAGGGATCCGCGTATGGTAAACCAATGTAAATATTGGTATGAGGAAGTTACAAAGTTTTTTTGGCAAACCTGAACACATAGTCCGTTTTCAAAGGATTTTTGGGACTGTTTTAAAAAGTTATGTTTTTGTTAGCAAAAGACTTTTTGCTTACTTTTGTTTCTAATTTGGTTGTAAAAACTTAAAGCGAATCCTATTAATTTTGAATAATTGGTCACAATTATTTGTATACCTACCTTAAACATGACCAACTCTAAACATTTACTAATTATCTAGTAGAAACTCGTAACAACTACAATAACTATACTAAGAAGGACGTTTCATGAAACCATGCCTGTTTTTGAGAATTATAGTTCTGGTATGTCGTAAATAGACTAGAAAAGCGCCTATTAAATTGCGGCACTCACGAACATTAATTTATAATAATCAAATAAAACAACAAAATAAAAAATACATACTTTAATCAAACCCTAACCCAAAATTTCACCCCCTACAAACAAACCAGACAAACCACAATTCTAAACAAAACACCCTAAGGAACCCTACTTCATAATTCAGCGTAAGTCAACCTAATTAGCGTGTTGGAAACAATTTAGACGCGCGTGTACGCAAATGTACTTTAATCATGTGATTATGATATATCACGGGACGCTTTAATTGGGTACAGTCGCGCACTGCATGTGCAATACGGACTAATTATTGAGAGTTATGGACGGGACTGGTGCTGCTGACTTAAATTGTTGAGCTAGCGGTATGAGGCCTAGTTTTATGCTGAGTACGGGAACGGTTACTTTAGTTGGGAGTCATGGGCCAACAGGTTAGCTTACTGACAAGCTTACATTGACCGCTGATGGAAAATTACATCAGGGGGCTTAAAACGGTCACCTTAGCAGAATCATTTATTATGAAAATATTATGAATCATCGTAAAATGCCACAAACTGACAATTCATAATAATTATGATGTGCGTGTAATTCATATTACGAAATAATTCATATGTTTGACGGTTTTATAAGGAGGTTCGTAAAATGGTCCACAAATGATGAATTGCTTTTATGTCAAATTAGAGGAATTGCTAATGACAGCTGGGATTCAGGAAATGAACTGCTTTTAGAGGAATTGCTAATGTGGCCGGTTTAGGGCAACAGTTCCCACAACAGCCATGATAAAACAATAGAGATAATTTTTTTGATGCCCTTTGATAATTTTCCCTTGTAGGTACATAATTATTATTATAGATATTATAAGTCTTTAAGTTGAATAAAATATCTATTGAATATTATATATAATATTATATAATTAATTGAAAATAAAAAGTAATTGCAATTTGAAAAAAAAAAAAAAAATAGAGATAAAGAATTGTGTGATTTCGTAGCTTACTCGTAAGTGACTCACTCTTTCTAGCTAGGGAATAACGTAGTGGAAATATAAAATATAGAAATGGAATCATGGATATGACGAAGAAGAAGACGAATCACGCCGTTCTTTAATATTAACATTTTGAAACTAGTTAAGAAACGGAAAATGCTCTGATAAGACCGCTCTAAATTAAACAAGTCTTTTGTATGCGATGCTCGATCCCATCTAGTACCTAATCGCTTTATAATGACTCTTGGCTTGTAAAATGTTGATTGAAATTATAATTTTGAGTATGGAAATGCATGTCATCAATAAATCAATACAAATAAATGTCCACTTGTAGACATAGATAAGTAGATAGTTAAAAGGTTTGCACACAAATATGCACACATAGGCCTCCCCCAAACTGCGCCTTGTAGCGACGCAGCTTGGGACTGGATGCGGTACTTCCACATCCAGTCTATACCAGCCACTTTCAAACGCAGAAATGCGGTCGGAGATACTTTTGAAAATTAACTATTTGAAGAAACTATCGTTGTTGCGAGCGCTCGCGTTTGGACGCTATTCGTGCGATAAGGACAGCTATATCCGACTGAATAGCCTAAGTAAAAAGTCCTAATTCGAGGTTCGGCTCCCGCCTATTTCCTCCTCCAATATTGGACCAATTTAAAAGAAATGCCATAAACTGAATAAGAAGGATATATACTGTGTCCCTTTGTTTTTCTTTTTTCATTAGTAGTTGTCAAATTTGTACAATAGGCCTCTGTTGACAGCGGTCTAAACAGGCAATTTTGAGCATTTTCTGAAGGTTCTATAGTGCGTCTACAGATAATTTATCATCAAAAAGGAAAACATAGGGACATAAAAGTAGTTGCTATTTATTTTACTGCAAAAAATCATTGCTTTAAGGTCATAAACCAGAAAGAAAACAGGCGAGAGCGTTTGTATGGAGAAAAGTCCAGCCGCGTTTCCTCTTTACTTACTCTTAGTATTACGCAATCTATTGTGATTGGCGAGGACATGAAGCAATAGACAAAATTGGCATAAGAGGCTTTTGAATGCTCTATAAATGCGTTTTTTTAGTATCATTTTTTATAATGTGCATTTTGTTTGTGCAGAATAAACAATTTGTCTTTCTTTCTTCTTTCAGGTCCCTCACCACGCTTAAGTTTTCATACGATAGCATTATATTTCTGTTGAAGGCAATCTCTTCCCACACCCCAGGAAACGAAGTAGCCTATTCCCAGTCGGTAGCCGCAATGCGTGAGTTAGTTCTTTGTTCTATTTCGGTTATATTTCATGCACTTATGCGGTGAAAGTTTGGAATAGTTTCAGCTCAATGCCAACATGTGGTTCCACGAGCTACTTATGTATGTAATTAGGTTAACTATGTTTGTTTTCTTTAGGAAAAGTAGCTTTTTCTACCAAGTGGGTTATAACAAAGCATGATAACTAGAGTTGAGGTTAGTTTTATAATTCAATGGAAATGAGAATTCTATGTTGACCAAACGTTCAAGGTAGGTTCTCCGTAGTAGGTAGTAGGGGTAGTATTTCAGGGTTGCATTGTAAAAATAATAAGGTATAAAGATTTCAGGTTGGTCCTTCTAACTGTATTGCCTGGAAAGTCATCACTTCTAGAAATACAGCCACGGATTGACAAATTGAGTTAGCGATCACAAAATCGTCGAAACTGACGCAATCACAGCGTCTCATCACCCATTTTACAAAAATCCATAAAACAAACAAAACACCCATTACCATTACGAAAAACAACAAAAAAATTTTTTTAATTTGTACCTCTCCGTATCAAGAGAAACTTGGTAAACTAAAATAAAACCTCGCAGTACGAATGTTTTAAATTTCGCGATAACGTCCGAGTGGTACAAAGTTGAGCATATAAATTGTGTACAACATCTAACTTTGACTTTTTTACTGCTGGCTTCCCGTATGAGATTGTAGCCCCACATCAGTTGAGGGTACTTGAGGATTTTATTTATTGCATTCCACGATTGACTCCTGATTTTTTGTGTTAACAAGAAGTTTCGGGTGCGTATGAGAAATGGGTTTGTGGTTAAAGTGTTTGCTTTGGAAGCTTGATCCGTTTTGGAGTTACGTTGGTTATGAATTTGAGAAGAGATTTCGTTTTTCTTTACTTGTGGTCATTGAGTAAGTAGTACTAGTTTTTGAGCAATGGAAAGGAAGACGAGTTTTTAAGTTTTTTAATGTTAAGTATTGAATAGCAAATGAACCGACAACGGCCCCACCTGTTATTTGGCGCTGCCTATGGCGGTTATTTGGCTATCAGCGCTGTGCTGTGGGTCCCTATAGCACAGCATTATGCTGAGGTGAAGCCTTCTTGTCACAGTCATGACGTACCAGCAGCTGCAGACTATTTCTGTTTTGTACTTGTGATATTAGATCTATTGTGTTTTATGTAACTGGTACTCGAGTTTTTTTTTTCTATGCACGTGTTTCTGTGAGAAATAAACTTATTTTTCTTTCTTTCTTATTGACATCTGCAATACAGTGGCATCGTATATACGTTTCCATTCTAGAGGCAAGAGACAGCTGAACTAACTCATGATTTAATTTGCACATTGACAGTGAAAAATGTATTTGCTATTAAGCCTTGAAGCAGTGTTTATTCGCTGTTCTTAAATACAGAATGTGTTTAGTACCTTTACTGGTAATAAAGGAATGAGTTAAGGATTTTTTTGTATTTTTATTATCTAAAGACCTTTTGTTTTGACCCAGACTTCTTTATTCAGTAAAAACACAAGGTAGGCTAATTATTCAATCTAGATAACAAAATATATTCAATGAAGAAATTATACAAAGCCCTGAAAAACTTACAAGGTTTTATTCATGAAATCAAAACGTAACGATAGAACAGACCTTCAAATGAGCCTTAATCAAATTCGCATTCATGAAATAAATATATTTTTCCTATGGTACTATTTTTAAAGGTTGGATCTTAGATAGGAATATTTATATAATCCGTTCTCCGTTGAAACCTCCCGATCTAATCTGTAAAGATTTCACCGTATAATAACTAGGGTGAAGTGAGCTTTCAATACACCTAATACTAGGGATTGAGGGACTTGAAACGAAAATAGAGGTACGATAACGTCACGTAATAGTGTTATGTATAGTTCCAGTAACCATTTATGAACTAATTTCTTGGAAGAATTCGAAAATCTATCGGAATGAAATCTTCTAAGATTAATTCTGTGGCCCTAGTGAAAAAGGATCTAAGTCCAAAAATGCAACTTCACAGGAGACGCAAAAAACACTCCGCGCACTTCAAATTGCGTGTTTGCCTCGTGTGACATTTAAACCACTACCAATTGAAATACATGTGATGTTTTTTATAGGTAAACAATTTATGCTCTTTATTATTATGGAGTTATTTTTTATGTAAAGTAATTCGTTTTTAAGATAGTGACTTATACTAACCACAAAATGAATTCCTTGAGGGTGTAAAATAAATTATACCCCTTCTCCCATATGTTAAATGTTAATTCACACAAGTGAAAATGGATACGCATTTGGAATGATTATGTTCATACTAATCCCAATAGAGTTTCTTTGATTGTTTTCCTTTATGGTGGTGAAAACGGATTTATGTCTAATAATATCACATTACTCACTAAATCATTTTTAAGAACCAGGTGTTGTTGTATTGATAAACACCAACCAAATTAAAACGTGGGTAATTTATGTCAATTTAGATTAAAAAACACAAAATGCATTTTTTTTTTTCGTTTAAAAGAATACAAAAGTACTTGAAACCGACTTTTGAATTTTTTTTGGTGTCAGTTGGACCCTTTTACACAAGGTAACTTCTTTATTTTTAGAGATAGCTTAGATCCGTTTACACCGAACGATAGAGCATTTTTTTCTGATCACTTCTGTATACTTAACTCATTTTCCACAAAATCGGACTTATACCCCTTTTCACTAGGGCCACAGAATTTAGTTATGATCCGGGTGGAAAGGTAGATATCTTTCAGGAACTACATATACATAACGGTATTTTAACGTTATTTCGTAAAGTTTCAAGTCTCTGGGATTGACACTATTGACAGTGCACTTTCACATAAGTTTTCACAGTTAACAAAAGATCAGCTGGGTTTTCATATTTTATGTGCCCAGTTCATGACAATTCTTTCAACACGATTGACTTCATATTCAATTCTACAACGACTTTCAATACGATTGACATAAGCTTTTCGATAGTTTATGTCAGTGCTAATACATTTTTGCCTTTTTCATCATCGTTATCGCTGATAGAATGTCACATTGTCTAGGGTCTCAGTACAACTCTATCAAACTTTTCTTGGAATAAACAGGCGTGATGCTATCGTGATGTATCAATCAATCAACTCCATCTACCTCCTTGCCAAATTTTCGTGGTATGTCGATAAAAAGTACCCTATGTAAGGACATACCACGCGGGCGAAGCCGCGGACGGAAGCTAGTGTTTTATATGGTACCTAATACCTAAAATAAATGCCTTGTTTTATTTTGAAGCATAATTATTCACTCTTACCTACGAACGCATGATATTCGTGAAAGTATTTGCTTCCCCTCGAGACGGTTAATTAATAGTGTTCGTAATATGAAGAGACTAGTCATAATTCTAGCATGACAGGTCACCCTCCCCAGTGTATAGTACATTCATTAAAAATGCTATAGTTTCGGTTCTATGAACTTGCATTTTGTTACGAGAATATTTTAAAAAGAGTAATTACTGTTGAGTGTTCTTAAATTAATATTTAAAGTTGTTTTGACAGTGGGTATACAGGGTGTAAGGGTAAACACCGTTGTCACTCAAACCATGGTTAGTTGAAAAAATAAATGACCGAGTCACAACAAGAAAACATTATTTTCATTAAAAGATTTTAAAAAGTTTCTATCCGACACCGGCCGCAAATTCATGGATATGCGCCCGAGGTTGCCGCCCTTGCTACCTACCTACACAACACATGAATAAATACACATTAGGTTTCGCGCTCGCAGTAAGTTCGTTGTCCTAGCGCGTATGGTGAAAAGTTATAATTTTAAAATAGTTTTCCATTGATTTTACGTTCTATAAATGAAACCAAACCTTTGGTTTCAAGGATAACGGTGTTTACCCTAACACCCTGTATAAGCGCTATTCTTACTTTTTATATTAAATGCTCTAGTAGATACCGTTAAATATTCCCACCCATTATCCGTCTGGTATTAGGAAAATTCAATGGTGTTATAAATCACACAATAACAGACTGAATGTGTCAGACTCTGCACAACACGAAATCGCCGCGCCACGGAAACGTCACGTTGGACAGTACTTATTAGTTTTGTTGATAACTTTGATTATAAGTCTACATCTCTAAATAGACATATAAATCACGCGATATTATGTCACGCTGCCAAAGAACTAAAACAAACAAACCAACTTTGTTATGCTGGTGTGCGTGACAGCTACGAGTTATACTCGCGCCACGTCAGTGTGCTTTTCTAGTGTGCATGCATTTAGCGGCCAACAGCTGGACGCTATTTTTTTCGATGAGTTCACAGCTTTGACTGCCACCTCTACCAGCGGCCACCGAGGCGTCACCTCGCTCTGTGGTTCAACTGAACGTGAGCTCTTTATGAAACAGACAGTTTTTCCTACTAAAAATATACACAGATCCAATAATAACTATATTTCTATAAAGTATTCCTACTTTAAAATAGATTTTACGCATTATTAAACTATCACGCAGGTACACACACAAAATATGGTTGACACGTTAAGCAGATTCAATTACGACTGAAATTATGTTTGGTGGCGATGTGGCTGGCGGGTTAATAATAGTTGATAACATTATTGCAATATATTATTCCATAACCAAACCAAATAGTTAAATTCTATTGACATTTAAATAAGATTTATTACTGCTTAGTTCACAAACGTTCGTTATTTTTTGCAGATAGGTAAGTGTGAAATCCGTAAAAGTTAGTATCGCTCCACGAAATAAATATTGTTGTTCAAAAATGTATGAAAACCACTAACCACTCGTGTCTAAGTAATAACAGCCGCTCGGGTCGATCCATCAGGTTAAGCTACGCTTGCCGGGGTTGGTCCGTGGATGGGTGACCATTTTCACATATCGAGACTCCTCTGTGCCTCGGAAAGCACGTTAAGCCGTTGGTCCCGGCTGTCATTTGTGGATCTTTGACAGTCGTTACGAGTCGTCAGAAGCACGAAAGTCTGACAACCATTCTAACCAAGGGGTATCGTATTACCCAGTTACTGGGTTGTGGAGGTCAGATAGGCAGTCGCTCCATGTAAAATACTGGTATTCAGCTGCATCCGGTTAGACTGGAAGCCGACCCCAACATAGTTGGGAAAAAGGCTACGCAGATTGACTAACGCTGCTTATTATTGTGCCTAGCCCTTTCGCAACATTCTGGGATCATCTTACAGTCTATCCGAAAGCAGGTGAATAGGTACCAGTATTTTACAAGGAGCGACTGACCTCTACAAGAGAACTCCGCAACGCAGATACTGAGTAACACGATACTTCTAAAAACCATTCAAATGAAAAAAAAATACAACCTTTGCGCGGTACTGCAAGAAGAATTTTATTTAGAGCTCTAAATGACCAACGAATTAACCCGATAACAATTACAACGTCAATATAACTAGGAACCAACAGAACTATAACTATAATCCTACTTGTTTTATGACACAATATCATAAAGCTAGCATTAATTTGTCAATGGCAGCTCAATGGCACTAGCTAATTCCGTGCACATGAATGGACTTGTCCTATTGTATTCATCAGAGAATGGACATTAATATGACCATACCCTTTGAATGATTACCTAGTATCAATCGATCTCTTTGAGGAAGACAGCATGTCTGTGGGACAGTAACATTCATCGATATTCTGCAATGATTACACACCTGCATACGTAATCAGCTGGGTATTGTTCCAACATCTGGATTTCTGGGGGTTAATAAAATTCTCGTTATTAAAAATGATTAAAATCTAGTCCCAATCTCACCTCAGAAAGAATCAATGTCAAAAACTGGTAAAAAATTTAGGAAAATTTGAGGTTATTTCCATGTTTTCTCGAGATGTTTTCATAGTTTTTAGAGAAGTGTCCATCAAACAAAATTGCACAATTGGAGTCTAATCTTGGACTGCATCACCATCGCTCTAATTTTATATTACAAAAAACAACAATTATTTCTTTTATCCGCTTTTATAAATTCTATCAATTATGAATTGCAGGCAACTAAATGCAAGTACTTCAATTCCATTCAAGATCTATGGAGTCTTTCTGAACCCATTATTGCACGTCATAATAAGGCAATTGGAAGCACTTCAACAAACTAACAATGTTCTTAGTAAGCTCTTTGTGCTCCTTTCAACAACACTGAAATTCTCGCAATAAGGTATTGTCATTTTACTTTCAGTCACTTCAAACAAAAAATATACTTTATAAAGAAAAATATCAGTACAAAAGTAGAAACAACCGATTTACAATGTACAATATGCACAAGTATTTATATATCTTGCCAGAGAACAATAACTATGAATGAATATTAAATGAATCATCGTAAAAACAAAAAATAATTATGAAATAAAGAATGGATATCAAATTAACACAGAAACCTACCAAATGTATGACAATTTCGAAACCGTCACGGTATTTAGCTTAACATCCATATTTATATTACAGCGACACGTGAAATGCGAAACGACCGACATTTACACCGACTAACGCCGCGACGCCGCGCCGCACTTTTGCTTGTCTGATTTGTAATCATCATTCGATCGTCCATGGTTTTGTTTCTTGTATTAAAGTACTTACTAGTATTTGTTGTTTTCAGCGCGATACAAAAACTATCCATTTTTTATTTTACGCAAAATAAAACACGGGAATAAAAAAATGAAAGAAAGAAAAATATTTTGAATAAAGTTTGAAGCGACTCATATACCTTGACTACTCATTTCGTGTTTTAGACTTTTTAAAAGGTGTGACTATTGGGGATGAAGAGTTCTTGAGGCGAGACTGCAAATCATAAGGTAGGATGCCCTCAAGCTAGGTGGAGCGACGATCTTCGCAGTGTTAATGGTAGGATGAAAGTATCTGAGGACCAATTTAAATGAGGTGCGATTGAAGAGGCTGATAACCAGAAATAGACGGCTATAGGATAAAGACTGGTTGCTGCATTGGAAACATTTAAAAACTATACTGACATTGACGTTAAAGGTATAACTGTGACAGTGTCTCTCACTCACTTTGATTTGAATCTTCATTTATTAGACATTGCAAGAAGTGAAGAATATCTTTAGCTGCTGGAAAATATACCATTATTCTCATTGGATTCAAAAGCCACAAAACAAAACCACTCTATCGAGTTCACAATTAAAATAACAAGCTAGAGTCACCGTTGCTGCATTTATGGTGAAGATGTCGGTGTGTAAGTACGGCGTCATTTACACCGACACCGCACTTTTATTCAGTCGCAATGAACCGGAGAACAAGTTTACTCGCGTTAACAAGCTGCGTTAGATCGGACGTGATTCCGTGCACGCCAACTGATTTATTTGTGTTTCACTTGGGCTTCATTTCGTTAGCGCCCGACCCCCTTTTTTTAGGTTATGTTATTACTTACCTTTTGTTTTTTAGTGTATGTTAGTTTTCATTTTTGTGTGATTGAGTAGGATGTTATTTCGGTGTTTATTTTTTAACAATATCAGCAATAACAGCTTTATTATGTTCATTCTTTTTAATTTAATTTAATTATTAATATTTGTATAGTTATTTGTAGACTTCTAGCTCTTTATATTGGGACTATTATTTGAGTGTTTCTGCAGCTGTGGTTATCTAAACATGCATACTTATTTTGTACGTATATGTTTAGATCCGTAAAAATCTCCTTTGCCCATTATGAAAGCTACCCTTATAGATAACCACATAATTACAAATACTTAAGCCTAATACCATCTTCTCAATTTATTCGTCTCATTTTATTGTTCGGTTTATTGTTTTCGATCTCCTGTAATTCCGCCCTGAACACTGTAATAGGTCACTGACCGTACTCCTTAAGGTGGAAATGTAGAACATTATCGTTTATTCCCAGTCCTCTGGAAAATTTCATTTTTTCCATCCAATTTACAGTGTATTCTTGCTATATTTGCGTGATATTTATGATAAGAGAGTAAAAATATTCCATTATGTAGACATTTCCTTTTATCTATGTCTACTACTTACTAGGCCAATTTCTTCTAGAACAACGAACAATATTTTATTCGGAACTATGTACTTATGTATTTAGAAAATCCTGTCCTTATCGACTTCTTTAGTTTCTGTTTTTCTCTACCTCTATTCGACTTTATTTTCTGTGTATTATATTCTTGGCATCGCACCGACTCCTGATACTGAATACGGGGACCAACTTTACCTAACACTTTTATACTAGTAATACTTACTAGTTTAGGTGTATGAGGGTTGGTTCTACTTCTGCAATCATTTGTCTCTCACTGATGCTACATGGTAAATGGTTTGGTCTTTTCTCCTTCAAGATAAAGGATTTTAAAATTACGGAATTTTAATTAATTCAAAAGTCATATCCTCGTTACGCAAAAAAGTGTCCCAAAACACCCGAAAAATATTCATAACGCTCTTTCCAACCATTTATGAACGGCTATCATAAAAACCATATGAAGGATATGTGAGATTTCATAAATCGTTACTACCATTGTAGTCTGTTTCAACTGAATCGCTTATGATAAATGTATTGCGATCCTCTAGGACAATAGATGCTTTGTGGATATGATTAATGACAGTTTTAAAAAGCCCGATTTGGGTCCACCCCTAAATGGCAATAAAAAAATATGTCCCCGCCAGACTTCTTTCTGCCGGACTGATAACAGATTGCGCGTGTGGACTGATTAATTGATATAAATCGTGTGGTTTTAAAATATGTGGGGAATGGTCGGTGTTTCGAAAGACTGGATCGTGTGGTACTTATTTTGTTTTACGTAGTGATGATACTGTGTTATTAATTGTCGTTGGTATTCAGTATCGCTTTATTGCTACGCTGAGGCTTCTCAATTAATGTTTTTTTTTTGTCATAATACTTGATCGGTGATCAAAATAGCATTTTAAACGCTGCAAAAATTCTGAAGCTTCAGAAAATCGTCTTGAATTTAATTACAAAACGGCCTCATTACACGACAAAGAAGACGGTGAGACAGGTCGTAATTCATCATCATCATCATCTGCCTAGCCTTTTCCCAACCAAGTTGGGGTCGGCTACCAGTCTAACCGGATGCAGCTGAATACCAGTATTTTACAGGTAAAAAAAAAAAAGAAATAACTGGGAGATCATAGGTGCTAAAAACCACCTGCATCCAATAAAATACCGTGAAGATAAATATAGGGTGGTACATTAGCAACCCCGTTTAAGTTCTCTGACAGAAGTAGTTAATGTCTGACACGGTACAATTAAGTCATTGTAAAACGTTCTGCTGTAGCAGCACTCGGCAGCATACGGCCTTGAACTTATAAACGTGACCTTTAACTATGCTAAGTTAAATTCAACCCTAAGTGTAAAATGGTATGGTACAAATTAGATTGTGGGGAAATGTTCCTTTTTGTATAAGTATTTCTGTCCATGTTTGCATGTTAATGTTTTAAGAAAACTTATGACAACTAAGAACTACCTAACCCTAGATCTCATTTTGATATCTAGTTGTTGAAGTTTGTCTTGTTAGTTACATCATGTTTTTTTAATTCTTTTGTAGCTTGTAGCAGTGTATTTAGTGGCATCTACACACGCTAGTTTGTGAAAATATTGGTGCAATGTGGTTTTCTTTATAAAAGTGTTTCAATACGGAATTGACTAAAAAAGAAATTGTAGTGACAAAAGACATGAATTGCTCTTGAGGCCCTTTTGGCATTAAAAGCATTGTTTTTTGTTACACATATGGTTTAAAGGTTTTTGTTCTTTGAGGCTATGTATGTATGTGGTGAAGTTCTATTGATAGCTGAAGTTCTATAGTCAAAGCTGAAGCATTTTTAACCTTATTATGAACACAAGTTTTGTATAGATAAAAAATGTATGTACGTTAAGGTTAGGTATCTATGGACCTGAGTCGCCTGAAATTAATGTATTATTGTTATTATTATGAAGCATCATTAACCTTCTATCAAAACTAAAAGAAAAACTGTTCTGTAACTCCTACTAAAACAAGTCAATCCATTGATCGAACCGCCCATAGTTGAAGTTTCTGAAGACCGACAGGACAAAGTTTTTAGATGGTCCAACGTGGCCCAACGACGCGGCGACGAGACGGAAAATTAACGGTAGGAAATTTTATTATTTACTTACCAACTTTGAAAGTAAGCTAAAATGCTTTTAGCTATAGTGGGGACTTCGAGAAGGATTTTACTCTGTTTATTGTTTCTGGAGTTTGTTTTGCGAGGCCGTACTATTTTTGGAGATTTCACGCGTCTTTTGTTATGGCAAGGTAGATTTTTTTTGTTTTATTCCGCGTTGTTACTACAAAAAAACATGGAGTATTGAAACTTTCTTTCTCATATTGTATTGTACGAATTCTCATTGTGTGTTCTCATTGTATTGTAAGAAGAATCTAGAATCTAAAAGGTCATTCGACAATAAATGTTTACCTTTATAAGGAGGTAAACATGTTATACGTCATAAATAAACAAACTTAACATTGATTCCTTTATTTTAGAGTACTTCTTCATACCCTTTTATTCTTACAAAACTTCAGTATTACAATCGTTCCCAGATAATAGGAACACGTTGCATTAAATATTTAAATAAATCTCTCACAAAGTTAAATGTATGCCATTGTGCCAAGTCACTTCCCGAAGGAGAAAGTTCCAAAGTTGGATTCGCACTTTCGATAATCCGTTGGTAGTTCATGTAATGGCCGCTGTTAAATCGACTTAGTTCAACTAGACAAGTAAATCTTGAAGTCGGATATCATAGTTATTCCTCTCTTGAAACAGTCATCATCTGCCTAGCCTTTTCCCAAGTATGTTAAGGTCGGCTTCCAGACTAACCGGATGCAGCTGAATATCAGTATTTTACATGGAGCACACAACCCAGTAACTGGGTAATACGATACCCCTTGGTAAGATTGGTTGTCAGAGTAGTCAGATAGGAAACGCCGACCTCATCTAGCTTATTTTTACAACTTTTTAATATGACGTGTAAAAGTGATTCCAATATCCTATTTACAGAATAAACAATTTCATTTCATTTCATTTCATTTCACTTTTGGGCTTCTGAAGACCCGTAACGACTGTCAAAGATCTACAAATGACAGCGGGACCAACGGCTTAACGTGCTTTCCGAGGCACGAAAGGGTCTTGGTATGTAAAAATGGTAATCCATCTACGGACCAACCGCGGCAAGCGTAGCTTAACCTGATCGATCGACCCGTGCGGCTGTTATTACTTAGCCACAAACCCCTCCCTCTCTTGAAACAGTATCCTCTAGTTATACCAGACCTTTCTGAAAGAATATTTTCTTTTCATAATTCTCAAGCAAAAATTTCTTCTGTCATATCTATTTAAAATTTTACCTTTACCCTGTTTATTTACGTCCATTCCATCCAAGAAAATGTAACATTTTAATAACTTTTCTAGCAAATAACATTTCTCTGACATATTAAGGATAAAATCTTAAAAGCAGACAGCGAATTAATTTTGCTAAAAGAATTACGCAGAAAAGCTTACCTTAATTTACGAAAATGAGCTCAGAATTTTAAGATCCACGATACACATAACTACTGAGATTCTCTTGTTCATTTACATAAGCTTGTGTAATAATCGTATCGCAATGTAAACGATAAAATATCTAAATCCACTCCCAGAAATCCAGCCTCCCGTTTATCCGACTGACGGAACCCATAAAAAGAGGGTTCTGAACAATTATTTTTACATCAGCACCGGAACCATTCCGGACACGATAAAGAATCTCCCGGAAAAAATATTTATTCCACCAAGCTAACGTGTTCCTCAACAGCTTTTTCGGGGATCTATTTTGGACTTTAGCTGTCCAGAAATAAGGTTTTATATCCGTTAAGGTCCACATTAAATGTAACATTGTAGTGGAATGTTCGGAACTATCGGGTGTGAGCGCAATAAAACACCTTAAATCGAAGCGCGAAATCACTGACTAATTGTTAGTCTTGTTCCGATAAAATTAACTACTTTCGTGCGAAAGGTTAGTGAAGTTTCGAACTAGGTGTAGAGTTTTAGTGGTGTTTGCGTCAGCTAACGTTTAGCGGTCAGGTAGAAAGCTCTGGAAGTTTTTTGAGGCCCTCTCTTGTTTCCGGGCCCCTCAGTTGTTAAACAAGTTAGATTGAATTATTTGAGACCAGACCTGTCTAATATAAGTTTTGTCGCAAGCCATTTTATTGAAGGAATTATTTAAAATTAGATTCTATTCAGTGAACCGATTTAGAGATAAGTTTACTAAAATAGCACTAGGTATCATCGGTATGATAATGAAGTCAAATGTTCTAATAAAAGGATTCTGAATACCTGTTATCATCTTGGTCATTCAAAACCATTTCGTCTCCAAAGACAGACCAAACTGAATTTGCAGAAACTAAACATAAGACATAAAGCAAAGCCCACCAAAGACAAGAAACGCCTACATACATATTCAAAGCTAGTACTATCGCACAAACAGCTTTCAACGAAGACATGGCTGCCATACTTGCCATTGATTTATGAAATTGTGTGGCACTGGCCGTCAGTCACTCCAATTATGTGAGAGCATACCGTGGGCCATACATCAATCTTATAGACAAGGGAACAAACACTGCTCACGGTGATATTGCATGCATTAATGCGCTCGGAGATAGTGGTGTTATGCGAAAAGTTAAATGAGTATAGTTTATTGGTTGTGGAACTCTTCGGTGGATCGTTAACATAATGCTTGTTTATGTTGTCGATCGTGCATTTCTGTTTTGTCTTAGTCTTTTGGTGTTGTGGATGGATTTTTAAGCCTTGTTGTAATTTGTGGGAGTTTTGTGTAAAACATTTCTTAGTTAAGTGTTTTAAATTCTTCTGAATATATTGGTTTTGCTTTTGATAATTATGTTATTTGCTCGCCGGTGTATTTTGTCGACATCACTTACTCAAGGAACATCTTATTTGTTATTATATTCTTTAATGGATTCAATTTTCAAGTAATATCCAAAAAAGATTCTGATTTTTTATAGATGCACAAACTCATGGCTATATTATCCCATGGGGGTAGAGAGAAACAACATAACTCTATGTGCTTTCAATTACACCTATGTACATAACCCATGTTTGCAAAGGAATAAATGATTTGATTTGATTTGATTTGATTTGCAAGTTTGATATACCTACTCTTTTTTGCTTTATCCACGTTTTCTGAGTCTTTATTTCAATCTCAATAACAATCTAAAACCATTTCTAAATCCGGTTCACCTGCAGTGACTTCTGCAGTGAAAATCGAACAAAATAATGAGAACAATATTTTCTAGGGCGTTCGCTGCAAAATTATCGGGCTCAGTTCGCGGGCGAAGTGTGATATTACCAGTTAGGGGCGGTTCGAACCGATTACAGCGACAAGTGCACGCGCACCAACCGTATCACGCTATTATGAAATATTATGTACCAGTGACTTGTGCTACGTTTTTAAGGAGTTTTTTTTATTATTTTTATTTTTTATTATTATTATGAGCACACAAGATTCACGAAACAGATGTACAAAAAGACATAGTCTATCTACATAAATCTACACAGATCATGTAACCCTGTCTCCTAAACTAGGTACCTAGTCCTGTATCTTAGGAGACAGTGATAGGCCATACAGTGTGATTAGTCATGTAGGTATAGCAGCAGCCAGGGTGTTTAGCGCGAGTGGGATTAAGTTATACAGTGCATTTACATTTGTGTGCCGGTGAGTAAATGTGTTTGAGTTAAGTGTGTGAGAGAGTGAGCACAAGTAAGTGTAAGTGTTTGAGTTGTGAGTATGGGAGAGTGTGCGTACCTCTACGGGTGCGCGTGAGAGAGAATGAGTGAGTGCTTGTAGTGTGAATGAGTGATAGTGTATTGAGTATGAGGCAGGTAGTGAAATAGCTTTTTTTGGGATTATTCTATGAAAGTTTCATTTGTTGAGACGTGATTTTGAAATCTAGGTTCGCGTTTGTGGAAAAATCTGCAAGGATTTAATGTGTGAATGATGGAAACGTTTTTCTGTTCCGTAATACCGTACCTACTTCTTGCTTGTGTCCTGTCATCGATGACGTCTATTTGTATTATTCCATTCTCTAATCATTATTTTATTTAGATACTTCGTATTGCGGTTTTAATCGGTAAGTGCATCTTTGAATATTTTTAATCTATTAGTCTGTAAACATCCTGCTGTATTTACGTTTTCTCTGAGTATTTTCATTTTCTAATAACCTCCCTTTTCCTCAACCAAACCCAAGTTAAGTTGTGAATTTTATACGATATTGGATTTCGTACCGTTGATTGCCAACCGATTAATATTAAAGTGGATAAAGTATTAATCTGACGAAAATCAACGAAATAATGAATGTAATCCTCATTGCAATATTTTAAGCTTATTTTAATACAAAGCACGTAACTTCCGATCTCCCCAGGTACATTTAATGAAATTAATAATTACGTGTAAAACTTCATTTACATAATGAAAACACAGTTTCGTAGAAATATTAATACTTTTAGTTCAATGTAGGAATTATGGTTTGTGAAATATGAATGGTGAGGTGAGGTGTAGTTATTGTATTTTTTTTATTTAAAAGTGAGATATAAATACCTTACTACCACAAAACCGTGTTTATCAGTTGTGTAGCTTATGTACCTTTTAAACATGACATTTCTGTATGGAGTTTGACATAAAACTGACATTAAACAAGCGTTGAACAAGTTTCTAAGTTTTTGTGGTTAGGCTTTTTGTGTCCTATTTTATCCTTTAGGCTTTAGTAATATAGAAATGAGGCAGAGCCATTCGTCTTCTCTTTTTACGAATATGAACGTATACCACACACTTTTTATGTAGTTGCGGCCTAACCTGGTGAAGTGGCGAATGGACAGACGGTTCTTAGAAGAATTATTATAAGTGCTGTATCAATTTATACAGCATCGTGGAAATATGCTCGAAATGCAAATGATTTTTGTATGGACAATTCGTGCTTCGCAGACCTCGTAGGTATGTATTTTGTAGTAAAATTCATGACAAAGGAACAACTTCGCCTTGATGAAATGCCTAGTAAAGGAAAGGAGTTCATCTATTTTTTCAACCTAAATGGCTTATATTATTATTCTACATTTCCCTAGAGGATCAATGAAAAATCTTTATTTTAGAATAGAATAGTTTATTTATTTCTCACCACAATATAAAAGTACATTTTCAAATTATCATAGGACAATACATAATAGTTTTATCTGTTTAAAGCCGTATTTTAACATCGTTTGTGCCATCATATAAACATTATTATACAAAGGTGATTGAATCAGACGTATGACGGTAATGTATGAAAATATTCAATCTAACGTTCTAGTTTTTGTTTTTTTAGGACCATAAAGGCGCTGTAGTAGAATATAATTGTTTATGTACGCCTAATTCAATTTGTTATACAAACATCATGTTTTTATTCCGTGTTTAATTTTTGTACAAGTTGTTTTTTTTGTAGATTTTTTACGTAAGTACCTATATTTTAAAAACATAATATTTTTACCGTGTTTTTTTTAACATTAGGTAATTAATTGAATACATTTATCTCGAATTGGAATACGAATAACTGAAATCCCTTCACTCAAACCTATGATATTTCGATTTTTTATTTCAATTCCCCATAAAAGGGAATGTCAAAAAAAAAATCAACAAAAATAATTGGCAACCCGATACTATTTGTACTTGATAGGCTTGCGAAGTGTTCTCTAATTGTGCATTATTCGATCTGTAAACCCGATACATTATCGATACATGTGCGTATCTGTGGTAACACAACTTCGCTACTTGTGCCTCGCTGTAGCAACACTTAGAGGCCGCGCAAACTGTGCGTCTTGTCGCTGCGTCTAGACGATCATCAACATCGACATCGATCGTATCCATGTTGAGATTTGCAATGCAAATACACGTCTGCCTTCCCCAGCGCTCAGAACAAGACTGACGCTGACCTGTCGCTTGGGTGTTCGCGTGCACCGTGCGTTTAGTCGTGCTACTCTCCTAGCCTGTCTTTGCGGCAACTCAACGCTAAGAGTGCGGAGCTTTGAACCAACTGTATGAAAATTGTTAGCCGCAGCCTGTCGTTGTGTCAAGCCATCGAGCTGACGCAATCGCATGTCGCATAGTGTGCGACAGTGCGAGGCAACTTAGGTAATAACGTCATATCTTAGTTGGTATTAATGTCTACATCCTTCATCGCTCTTGCGGCATAGACATTGTGTCTGAGTGTCACTTCTGACTGTTACAGATAGCTGTTGCAATATTGTTCTGTTAACACGAGTCTTAAAATCGTAGGGCTTCTTCTGACTTTTAGGAATAAAAATAATATCAAAAAGTTCGAACATGTACTCGTATGTAAACGAACATGTATGTATAATTATATTGTTAGAATCAACTTAATTCCACGTTATTTCTAATACAATTGGTTTTTTTTACCCGACTACGGCGAAGAAAAAAGGAGGGTTATGATTTTGACCGGTATGTATGTATGTATGTATGTATGTTCATCTGTTCCCTCCTATCTTCCAAACCTCTTATCACAATTTGACAAATGAGGTATCGTGATTGTCCGCTGGTTATAGGCTATGTGAAGTCACATTAAATTAAAAATGGCGCCCTCTAGAGGACATATAGTGAGGAACTTAAAAAAAAAATGGTTAATCGTACCATGTTGGGTATCAAATGAAAGGGCTTAATGAGCACATTTCAAAAATATATATATTGTAACCCCAAAAGATAAAAAAAAAAACAAGTAATAAAAACTAAAACCCAACTACGACTTAAAAGGTATAAACAAGACACCACAGACAGACAAATTAAAAATCCGGAGTCACACGTAATCTGTTTGATTTATGCCCTAACACGTGTGACTCCGGATTTTTAATTTGTCTGTCTGTGGTGTCTTGTTTATACCTTTTAAGTCGTAGTTGGGTTTTAGTTTTTATAACTTGATTTTTTTAAGGAATTAAGTTCTTTTTTATGTTCACCTGAACTTTCATTGCCACACTACGTTCGGATTTCAAGCCTAATTTAACTTAAAAAACTGTTCGATACATAAAAGTAAATATCGAACATAAACAACATTTTTGTTTTAAAAGTTCAAAACAAGTCCTGAGCACGCTTAAACCCTCTAGCCACCCAGAAATCGGATACTTGGAAGTTAGGGCCTCAATTCACCCGCAGGGCACCTCAAACTAATAAAGGAAACATTTAATTAATGTAATTCAAAGTTTGGTCAGTCGTAAAGTTATTAAATCAAAAGGTCAGGACTTGAAGAACATGAGATTAGCCTTCTGCACATGTTAACTAGTTACACACATATTGGGTAGGGTGACCATGTACTATTCAAGGAATACCTTTAATTTTATTTCAGTTTAGATTTTGTTGTAGTCTCGTGGTTCTTAAGAAGTATTTTGTATCCTCCATCCATTCCATCCTTACATAAAACCAAATTTGAAACTCCAAATTTAAAAAAAAACAAACAACAATGAAAAAATTAAAATTTAGTACCTATCTGGGATTTAAAAAAATGCATTGTCTTCGGAACTGAACCAACATGTGAAACGTCAACTCCGTACGATATGAGGAAGGGGTTATAATTCAGCTTGCAAGATTTGCCCTAAACACACTAACATACATTGCAAGTTGAATAAAAGCTTTTAAAAACAAATTATAATCCTTACTAATTCGTCAAATTGCTCTCTTTGTTGTGCCCGACATGGACCACAATGATCAAGATCATTCTTTGTAAAACCTAACACCTAAGTTCACATTGTGGAATGTAATAAATATATTGAGTTTATTGAGTACGTGTTTTTTAAATTAATTTCAAAGTTAATTGTAATTAAAGGTTTTAGTAGATAATTTTTTGCGGTATAGTAGGGAATGTTATCAATCGGTACAGCTAGTGGTAATAATCAGGTTTGGAACAGGCTTCCCCTTCTCTTTCAGTACCTATCAATAAAGTGCATTACATAGATATCATAATATAAGTTAGTAGGTAACTTAAGCCTGCAAGTACTAGCTGTTCTGAGACTAAATTCATGATTTTTTCCCCATTTTCCATTCTATCCAAACTTGAAAATTGCAATAAATCATCTTCTGCCAGCCAATTTCATGGACACAGTAACAAAACGGCAAGTCACACGTAGGGTCTACATAAAGGAGCATTAAATTCGGTTAATGCCCGGACAAATCGCACAAGTTTCCAAGTGGGGTCCAAGAGGCCCTAGCAATAGCACAAATTGTTACCAACTCACGACACTGGAGGGTTAAATGGACTCAGTGTTTTGATTCGGACGATTTATGGTGTTGTAGTTTATTAAGTATTTGTTTTAGGTGCAGATTAACTTAAATTATTTAATAATATCTTACAAAATTCTGCTGAATATTGAAAGATATAATTAACGAATCATAAAATTTAAAGTTGGCGTTCATAAATTGTGGTAAGAAAAATCATCATCATCACCATCAGTCTAGCAGGCCTCTGCAATTGCACGCCATTCAGCTCGATTCTCGGCAGCTCTCATCCAGCTGCTACCAGCCATCCTGAGGGCGCCCTACCTTACGTTTGCCGATTCACGGCCTCCATTCAAGAACACGTCTACCCCAACGGTCATTGGTTCTACGGCTAATATGGCAGGCCCATATGAAAGAATAACGGAAGAACGGAAAGAGGAACGGACGTAAGAAAAATGGCGATACTTAATTATTATTTGTAGTATGAGATCCTTGTTCCTGTAAATAATAATTATCTGAGGTAACTACAAGTAACTACTGTAAGGTACTACAAGTAACTTTATTCTTCAATCACTGTCTATGTCTATTCCTGTGTGCTATTTTAATATAAAATTGTAAGCATTTTATAATATTTCCTTACTTTGCGCTATTTTCTGTCTATTCTCGGAGAGTAACATGGATATTTTAATTAAATGTTTAACGATGAAAATAGCTTCTCAAGTAAAATTAACAATATTCTAAAATTAATAAAGGTTAACTTAACCTTCATCTTTTCTCATTTTAACCTAATTATTACTTACTTTTTTTACAATGAATTTGAATGGTAATTTATTAGAGTTAATTCAATCTAGCTACCTAACTGTTATCACCCACATATACTACCTAAAAGTAAACGCAGCGGTATTCTTAAAAAAACAACTGTAACGAAATATTCTAAAGATATCGTAAATCTCTGCCAAAATCTATCAAATAAACTACTAAAGTGCCTTGTTTTGCTAACCCCAATAGAATGTCACTTTGTCCTAGCCCAAGTGTCGCTTATAGAAAAATCAATCAAAATAATTCCGATGATAGTATTTAAAAATAAATATTATGTGGATATATTTCGTGGTTGCTGCTACAAAGTGAATTTATGTACACAGCAATTTTCACACACCAGTTTCCTTAAAAAAGAAACCGTTAAAAATCCTCTTTTTTCGAGCAAAAAATCGCTCCATATTGGGATTTAATTTCAAAGCTTCTCCATAATACAGTGGACTCGAAAAACCATTTTCTGGTCCGTCAGTCAGCCCACATCAATGCAGCGAGCATTCAATTATTCAACTGAAACTACATCGATATTATTGTGTACGTATAGGATTGACACGAATCTAAATATTTTGATGGATGAATAGAAATATTTTAATGGATGGAATATATTGGAATATTTTTGTAAGCTATTTTACAATATAATTAAATCTAAAAATGAAAACTTGTATATGTCTGAAGTGATTCTACTTTCAAAGACTTTGAATGAGTTTGTTCTTAAGAAAGTTTTCAATATATCAAAGACTTTGAATGAGTTTGTTCTTCAGAAAGTTTTCAACTTATCAAAGACTTTGAAAGTGGATTCTTGAGTGAGATTGAAATCTTCTGACGTTACGTTATCTAGATATTTTCTGTAATCATCATCATCATCAGCCTACAGCATTCCACTGCTGGATATAGGCCTCCCCAATTGCACGCCATTCAGCTCGATTCTCGGCAACTCTCATCCAGCTGCTACCAGGCACCCTGCGAAGATCGTCCCATTCGCGGTCGATTCGCGGTCTCCACCCAAGAACACGTCTAACCCAACGATCATCGGTTCTATAGGTAATCTGGCCGGCCCATTGCCATTGTTCTAATATTTTTGTTGTATTTTTCCGAGCTCTTCCTCTAGCTGAACTGGGTGTTCGTCTAGCCGTAACCTGCGTCCGCTATATGTCGCCAAGATCAGTTGGGTTTGGCGGCCATTCGTATCCCGGGCATTCTTCGCACCCCCTACCTTACCGTTACCGTGACCACAGCCAAATCAGGAATAGCAAGGCGGCCGGGAACTGGGACTGTCGTTGATTTTAGCTTGCCATTGTTTGACCATAATCGCCACTCTGGGCATGCAGGTTGGCGATCACCGATCATAGCTTCTCGCACTCGTGACGCTGCTATCCGTCATTAGTCTGCGCCATTTAGCCGCGAAGTTTTATATAGAAATGGATATACAGCCATTTTTCGGTTGTCAGAGTCTCGTTTGCTATTCAGCAGGATACACCACGAGCAGGTGAGGTTGATTTGGGGCACTGAGATGGTAAGTGTGCCCTCGATCCACAAATCTGACGTGCACATTGCACAAACACGCAAGGTAGGCAAAAATATAAATACCTATTTGTTCCATGCTAGGGATTCAAACTAGGCCAACACAAAGTCAAGCACTTAGCCACTACGCCAACAGGTTCGACAAACATTGCCTCCACATAGCTTTTGAGGGACCTTTGCGAATCTATACGATATTATCAGTGTCCAAAGGATTGGTATGAGCAGTGCTCATACCAATCAACGGAGATAAAGTGGTCACTAGAATATAGTTGCCGCCTTAGGTAGCTTTACAGCAGGTGGGCGGAAGTATACCTATTTATATATTAGACAGTATATAAGTTTTATGTATTAAAAAGCAAGTCTTCTCCGTTAAGCGGACACAAATCCCGGAATTCCGGGCTACTAACTCTTTGCTGACCTGGGAATCGTACGCAAAACTCCACGCTAAACAATCGCGTTTCCGACCAGCAGACCAACGAGGCATCATGTAATTTGAACAAAAATGCAACGTTCCTAATTACCTAATTTAAAAATCAATCTAAAACAAAACACAACCGCGTAACATGCAATAGCACTGCATTTACATTTTTCTTTTCTGCCAGTATTACAAAAAAATACTTCGAGCAAGTGTTCATTACGATAAGCATATCGCATGGCGTCATTACCCCACAACACCCATCGATTACACCACAGAAAACTATTAAGCACCGTGCAAATTATACAGGCAACGGTTTGACGTGTACTGGTTAAATTGCGTTCGAGTGCAGATAGATGGCGCTGTATTAAATTATGATTGAAGGAACAAACTGAATCGCGCTAACGATATTTGCAATTTTAATTTTCTGCCCGTCATTTTTTTTCTTCATTGGTTGAGGATGAAGTGACAGTTTTTAGATTGCAGATGTTTCGGTACCCTCGTACAGTTCTGTTATCAGTTTAGATTCCGTTTTTAGAAGGAAATATTTAATTTAATGGAATAGTTTAGTACCTTAAACATGCCAAAGAAGCATTCAGTGAACACAGAGCTCGCTGAGATATCTTAGTCTGCCTTCTTATTTATTTATATCAGTAGTAAAGACTATCACTCTATAAGGTGTCCTTGTCCTTATTTAAGAACTGAAACAGGTATATACAGGGTGAAATTAAATTCATGGGCATCCTCTTAAGGGGTTATTGTACTCAACATTATGAACAACTTTCACAACGGGAACAAACTAGAAATCGCGAAAAACAAAACAGCTGCTCCCTACATTTATGTTCGCATAGTTCATCAAAATGTAGGGGAACCCCAGATTTTAATTCCCGATTTCGTTGTTGATCCCATAGTGAAAGTTGTTCATAGTGATGATTACAACGACCCCAAAGGAGGATGCCCATTAATTAAATATCATCCACTAAAACAGGTATACAATCATCATAAATTATGATGGATAATGACTCTTCATCCTCATTTAGTAGACTTTTACATCACCACTGACTCAGTCTTATCTAGTTCACTAAACTAACACGTCCCAAACGTGACTATTAACCCACTTCCAGAATTAAATCCTCCTCCTACCAGAGAAAAAATATTGCAACGATAACGCTAACTTTGCATTGCAAGAAGTGCAAGCGTTGCCAATTACGAGACGTCGTCTGCAAGCCTTGAAACCATCCGGAGCTTAACCACAGAATATTACAGAAGGTCGACTCCATATAACGAATAAAAACGCACTCAGGTCTCGATCACGGGCTCGAGCGATACGACTAGAGTCAAGCGAAACACGCGCTCGTCACCAGAGGCCCTAGACAAAGTGACATTCTATCAGCGATAAAGATAATGGAAAAGGCAAAAATGTATAGGACTGACATAAGTTATCGAAAAGCTTATGTCAATCCTGTTGTATGTCGCTGTAGAAATACGAAACGCTTTCGAAGCGATTGTCACTTCTTGTCTAGGCCCTCTGTTTCCGTCTGTCGGTCGCTCCGCAACTCGCGTCGCGGTAACTTGTGGCATGCTCTATACAATTTCTTTCATTTATTTACTCCACAATCGCTGTAGCAGGACGCGTGTCGCTGGAGCGTGTAGCTTATGACGATGACGAGCGAGTGAGCGCTTACCCGCACTCGCGACTGGTTTGTTTCATCGTACGTACGCATCTATGTGTGCGTGCGCTTGTTTTCACTCGTTGTATAGACTTGGCCTTCCGTACGACTATTTAGTGTTAACGTCTTACCGAATAGAAGCCAGTTAATGGCCAAAGTGATTTATCGATTAAACGCCACACAAGTTTACTGTTAGCCAAACAAATAGATCTTCGTTGATCCTGACTGTATGTATATTATGGTTTGGATACAAGAGTTAGGATGGTATAGATTTAGAAATTAAATGGGAGAAATATGGATAGATTATTTTTAGTTTACCACCAAGCGGGAAAAAAATAAGCACTTTTGTGATGCTTCAACAAAAGTTGTTCATTTTCGTATTATTGAGGATGAGCAGGTTCAATGATTGTTCTGAACATTTAAACCTCCTTGTGGGTAGTACCTTTTTCGGTAGGTCGTCGGCTCCCTGCCACATTGTTTGAAGATTACCTAGTGCAACGCCACGTCGACCACGTCGCCACGTCGACTGCATACACCTATAACAGCTGCATCTTGTCAAATGCTTATTTTCCATTCCATTTTATTTGCCATATGATTTGAACTTCTTACCGTACATAGCCATTCTTTAATTGAATTTCCAACATCGCCGGATTTAAACGAAGTCCATTAGATATTCTCACCGACCTAAAAATATGAAAAAATAAGTCTGGATTAGTCCTTTTTTCTAGGACACGTCAGATTACCTACAGATTACCATACTGACTTCAAAATATAAGTGGTGAGGTAAAGAAGTTTTCTATTCTAAGTTGGGTCTGAAGTGAAAAGGTTCAAAGCTTATAAATTGAGAGGCGGTACTATCGCGTGGGGTGTGACGACAAAGGAGACATTAGTATATATTGACCTCTTCTCGAACATTTAGAGAGACCTCGATTTTGTTTTGTTTTTTTCTTAGTTTGAATTTAGAAGTAGCAGTTTTCGCCTGTCGAACTTTTTGATTTAGGCCTTTCTCATGTTGTTTGTCAATAACTCTTTTTAACCCTATCTTATTTTTATCGATTGTTTGTTATTTTTATTTTTTGATCTGAAAACAAATTCTATTTTTCTGAGTAATTCTTTGATTTGTATGTATTCTAATTTTTCAATTGAAAGAAAGAAAGAAAGAAGAAAGAAAATACGTTTATTTGCGGTAAATATGACGCAAAAAAAACAATGTAACAAGTTAAAAATAAAAAAGGTTGGGGGAAACATGCGTCACATCCACGCAAAACGGCTATCGCTCAGCATTATGCTGCGACCCTATGCAAAACAGAGCCCCAGCGCTGGTTTTCAGCGACAGCCGGCGCTGACGTAATGACGTCGATCGGTGCGGCAAACCATTATCAGAACGCTGTACCGGTACAGCGCACTGTAATAAAAAATAAAATATATTATATTAATATCTAACAGTATAAAAAATAAAAAAATAAAAAAAATAAAAGAAATAATAAATATATAAAAATAAAAATAAATAAAAGAAATGGGTAAACGAGAATATCCTCCGTGATGCGTTTTGTGTAGTGGCAACATTTTGAAGCGTCCTCTTTGACGTACATACACCCAACATGCACCAAACCAAAGAGTTATGAATGATGTAATATATTACAAAATGGCCAGTGATGTAATGTGTTATTGTGAAAGTTATGTGTCAGTAATTTAAAATGCGTTTTTAAGTGAATGTGAAATGAGATGAGATGGACCCAATGAGAAAACAAAACAAAAACTTTGGAAACTTTGGAAATTGATTAACTAACATGTCTTAAGGCCCTTGAGATGGGTCCCCTATTTCATTTCGAAAGTTGATGGTTCAATTTTTACCCGACTACGGCGAAGAAAAAAAGGAGGGTTATGATTTTGACCGGTATGTATGTATGTATGTATGTATGTATGTATGTATGTATGTTCATCTGTTCCCTCCTATCTTCCAAACCACTTATCACAATTTGACAAAAGAGGTATCGTTAGAAGCGTCGTAATTGTCCGCTGGTTATAGGCTATGTGAAGTCACATTAAATTAAAAATGGCGCCCTCTAGAGGACATAAAGTGAGGAACATAAAAAATAAATGGTTTAATCGTACCATGTTGGGTATCAAATGAAAGGGCTTAATGAGCACATTTCAAAAATATTTATATTATAACCCCAAAAGAATTTAAAAAAAAATCAAGTAATAAAAACTAAAACCCAACTACGACTTAAAAGGTATAAACAAGACACCACAGATAGACAAATTTAAAATCCGGAGTCACACGTAATATGTTCGATTTATGCCCTAACACGTTACACGGTGTGTCTATAATTCAGTTGTAAGATGTTTTATTCTATCGATGCTATAATAAGTCCCTGGATATTTGTAATTAAATTGATACTGCAATATCTTTGTTATGTCGCCACTTGCGGAACCCTAAATTCTTAAAGACAATGACTCATACCTACCGCGTTGCGCTTTGCACCGTGAGATTCGCCTTCTCAGCAATCCGATGGCGTGGGATCGAAGATTGTGTAATAGCAGCGATTAATATTGATTTAGTGTATTGGTGGATCACTCTTGTTTCTCATATCGAACATTTGTCACGAATCTTAGTTTTACCGATCTAATTGTAATTATTATATTAATTAAATTCTTTAAGTAAATTATATCGGTTTTCTTTGCATCCTCAACCGCAGCCGAACGTAATTGGCGCAGTCGGTAGGATACTCGCGGTCGGTTTCGCGTAAGAAGGAAGATTTCCGCTATCGTAAATCCGCCCGTGCGGCTATCCAGTCGCTCCAGAGTATCCAGAATCTACACGTCGTGCTGTATCAAGGAATCCAGACATTGATTACGCAAAGGGGCTGATATAATGTTCATGACACTGAAAATACTACTAGTCCTGACCCTAGCCGTGGCCCGAGCGGACGAGATAACGCTAGACAGTCTTAACGATGGACCAGGTATTTTGCCCTTCAACCTGGGATCCACCAGAATCATCTCACATTTCCATTCCTTTATCCAAGTTATAGAGCTTGATCTTATGCGCAATAGTTTAGAGACGGTTAACGAGCAATTGCAAAATTTAACGCCACAATTGAGTAATATGTCGCGATCTCTCTATGAACCGCACGTTAAATATCTAGGTACTAAATTAGAAGAAATATCGGAACAGTTAGAAACACTTGAGGTAAAGCGTGTTAAAAGAGGTCTCATAGATGGTCTTGGTTCAGTAATAAAGAGCATTTCAGGTAATTTAGATTATACTGATGCATTAAAATACGATAATGCCATTGCAATCTTAAGACAGAATGAAAATAATTTAGTTGCTGAAATAAATCATCAAATAAGTTTAAGTAAGCAGTGGGTTTCGCGTAGCTCAAACGTTACGGATAAAATACCTAGTAGAAAACCAAAATAAAATCGAGAAAATTATCAATTCTATCTTAACTAGCAATATTAGACATGAAACAGATACCATTAACTATGCTCATTTAGCGCAGTTACTAATGATATTAGGAGATAATATAGATAGTTTGTCTAAAGAACTTGACAAATTGCAAAATTTATTGGGATTTATAAGGGCTAGAAGTATTCATAATTCTATATTCAACTATGCTATGTTTAAGGACATGATGAATAGATTAGGTATGTTATATAATAAGGATCAATTTCTTGATATTAGTTTTAGAGAATATTTTGACATAATTAAACTAGGATATTATTACAATGGAAATAAAATAGTGATAGTTATGTAATTCCCAATACTTTATCCTACTAACTTTATCCTATATAAATTATCCCAGGCTCCTAATCATGACAATAAGGTCCTGATTCCAACTTATCCTTTCATAGCGGTTCATGAAAAAGATCTATTGTACATGGAGACAGAATGTCCAAAGTATAGCCACGGTCACCTTTGCGAGGATAATTTAAGTCACCACCATGGCAAACAATCGGACTGTATCCGACAGCTTATACTACACCAGAAAATCAATGAGTCCTGTCAATTTACATCAGTCATCCTGTCCTCTGAAGCTATGGAGCAGCTCGACGACCAACACTTCATTGTAAGCTTTCCTAAACCTACGAAAGTTCGTTTAACTTGTTCTGAAGATAACTATAGAATGCTGAAAGGGAGCTACTTATCTATCATACCTAAAGGCTGCGTGTTAAGAACTACAGCATTTACTGCAAGCAATCGTCATGATCAAACTAAGGGAAAGATATTGAAAATTATGGACTTACCAATTATAAAGGAAAATGCATTTAATTTACCAATGAAAACTATAAAACTAGATACCATTGACCTTGGCAGTTTGCATTCAAGTAACTCTGAAATCGCTCTACAAGAGCCTGTAACGCTACAGTCGTCGAACACTGAAGCTATATACCACACTACCATACCGGTATACATTCTACTATCCGGTGCATGTGTACTCATTATCATCATTATACTTCGTCGTCGCAGATTGAACCAGCTACAAAAAGCCAATGAAGAAATCGATTATAAGGCTAAGGATAAGGAGGCCTGCAACGCCGAGATTGATCCAGCTTCGCCATCGACACTATTTTCGACTAGAGTTTTCAAATAGTTGCCAATCTCGTGGAGGGAGATGTTATGTCGCCACTTGCGGAACCCTAAATTCTTAAAGACAATGACTCATACCTACCGCGTTGCGCTTTGCACCGTGAGATTCGCCTTCTCAGCAATCCGATGGCGTGGGATCGAAGATTGTGTAATAGCAGTGATTAATATTGATTTAGTGTATTGGTGGATCACTCTTGTTTCTCATATCGAACATTTGTCACGAATCTTAGTTTTACCGATCTAATTGTAATTATTATATTAATTAAATTCTTTAAGTAAATTATATCGGTTTTCTTTGCATCCTCAACCGCAGCCGAACGTAATTTCTTCAGTAACAACTCGAAACATCTCAATAACAACGGTCATAATTATTATGAATTCCCCGCAGAGCAATGAATTACGCGGTAATTATGAAACAAATTAGATTACCTACCTATAACATTCACGTACTTCGAGACGTTTGGTGTTCTTATTCCGTAGAAGTGTTTCGATGTTCAAACGATATTGTAACAAATATGGGGTCGGCTTCCAGTCTAACCGGATGCACCTGAATACCAGTATTTTACATGGAGCGACTGCCCATCTGACCTCCACAACCCAGTAACTGGGTAATACCATACACCTTGGTAAGACTCGTTGTATATCCGTGATATAGTATAGTGATATAATCGACTTTGGAATCAACAGGATTCTACAATTCTTATAAACTTCTTTACTAAAATGATATTGCCGGGTTGCAGGAAGAGTTTTGGCTGTCGATCATAGGACTAATAATTTTGTCTTGGTTTAAAAATTGTTTTTCAGTTGGCACGTGTACATTTTCTCAACTTGTCAATGATTGATTGATGACTTTTTTGACTGTGTGACTGGTTTGTTGCGATATCATTGTTTTCATAGAGCGAGATTCGTCCCGATTAGTATTCTTCACAAAATCTGTACTCAGGTTGAGAGATATAGATGGAAGAATATAAGGGTAGAATATAAGGGACTTTTCTATAGTGTCGAAAATAGGAGATGAAAAAATAACCAATAACGGTAGGTCATAGGAACCAAGCATCAAAACAAAATTAACAACTGTTCCTTTGACCACAACTTTACTATAAATACAAAACGCTGAGACAAAAATTAATAAAATCAGCCAATCTGTTGTATCATCCCATCTCGATCGCTCACAGAATATTCCCTCCAGTAATAGCTCTGGCGTTCCGTTCTGAATAATTTATCAGGAGGCAATTAATTATGAAAGTGGAGAACATAAGTAGCTCATTACGTGAACTCAAGTGCCGCGAGAATTTATCACGTGTATGTATACCTTTATAATTACGAATACGACTTCTATTTGAAAATGTGTACTGTAATAATGGGATTGGATAGGTTGGAATGTTTTATTAAAAGTTTCATATTTATATTGGTGGTTAAATATAGCAATTTTACTAATCATACCCCAATACAGTTCGATTCGAACTTAATAGCAGCTCGGAACATGAGGCGAGTCGCTGCGCAGTAACAATTTCGTGTGTCAGCCGGTAAGGGGTGAGGTACTGCGCATCGAGGAAGCCAACTTCCGAGCCGTCACGAAGTTTGAATCGAACTGTACTTGAACAAAACTAGTTTAAAACAAGACAACTCAAATAAAACTTGAAGAAACCGGGGCAGCATGAGACTAAAAATTACTTAAACTTATTGAATTTTATTTAGACAATACCTACCTATTTCAAAAATCCTAATCCTATCCTAAGTAATGTGTAAGAGAGTTTGTTTGTTACGCTTTCACGCTAAAATGGCTCAACAGATATGGATGAAATCCCGATATTCCCACAGGATCGAGAATAATGCGGGTAACCGCGGGACGTGGCTAGTAGTGTTATAAAAGTGAGTCCAATAGCAAATCTTGTCAAGGTTTTAATACTAAATGAAAACCATTTTTTAAACTTTAAATCACATTATCTTTAAGCTTGATGGAAACACGAATACATTTCAGCATGTCTATTTTTCCTGGCCTGATTATCTTAGAGCGTTGTGCCTAGAATTTCCACCTGGGACGCAGTCTATCTAAGTAATGCGCACCAAATAGATAGGTACAGAAGGTAGGCTCAATACAACGAACGAAAACAGGCGCACGCACTCATACCTGCGTATGTTGTTCTAAAAGTGTCTGATAAAATTGTAAACAAATGGATCAGAAAACGTATGTGTGGATGCTAATTTGTTGTTACTTACAAATTGAGTGCTTTGTTTATTCATTTATTATTATTATTTTATTTATTTCAATCAACTTTGGATCATACAAATAACGTTACAAATTAATTAATTACAAACAAAATTAGATTAAATTAAAATAGAATCTTAACATTAGTCAGTACGTGAACCATACAGCAGTGGTTCACGTACTGACAGTCGAAACGTTCCGAAAATTTATTCATTTATTATGTGATTAAACCCGAAATTCTAATTTAAAATCACCTTAATTAAAGATGGTTTTCATTTGACAAAGGTTAATTTTATGACCTTAATTCGTCGAGGATTTTTCAATTACAATTTAAGTAATAAAGTTATTCAAACAACAGTTGTTGGAAAAAGTGGACACATAGAGTTCAAACCTTACAGATACACGTGTTACTTATTTACGTACTTTAATCAAATCAAATCAAATCATTTATTTGTCAGAATATGGGTACATAAGGTGATAGGTACATACAATAAAAGTTCTTCAAACCATATCCTACCTAAACAGGTAAGCAGATATCTAGTAAAATAGACATTTTTCTTATGTTATTCAATCAATTATTTAACTATGACAAATATATTAAATTATTTATGAGATTTATTTATTATATAATTTTGATACAGATTTAATTTAATTTATCATTTAAACAATATCGTATACACATGCTTCATTTAATGTCAGAGTGTCAAAGAGTAACATATCAAAATATAAAAATTGCTTAAGAGTTTAACCTCAACAGGGTTTGTTTACAATTTCATCTGATGTTTTTGGTACAGATTATAGGTTCGATGGTTCGAACGATAATCTCAAATTTAAAAAAATATGCCAGTCGCGAATGCCCTCGCAGTATCTAACCTGGTATATCTACCTAGGTTATCTATATGCTGGTCCTGCTCCACTAGTAAAATTCCGCACTAGTAAATTTTTTTAATATTTGGAAGAGTTGCTTCCCCTTTTTTTTTCTGACTTTACAAACTTAATGTTTATTTTTTTCTTTAAATTCTATTATATTAATCTCTCAAGTACATTGCAAATTATAGTTTTGTATAAATTAGAAGCATTTCTTCAATGTTGTAAATGTGAGTACCATGGAGCCGTTTAATATGGTATCATGTTTTATATTGACTTGAAAGAGCATGGCAGATGAGAATATGTCATACTCACCTAAATGTCTCGCTGATGGTGGCGCGTGTGTTGGATCATTCGGTTCCCTACAAAATGGTTGAGCTGGATGGTGCTGATCCACGTGTCATGTTCGTGAACGGGCGCTGTCAGTTGAGACTGGTCATCTCTCATCTGCCAGGGCTTATTTTTAATCTTACATTTTGAATTGTTTTTGATTATTTTTCATTTGACATTGTTCTCACATATAGAAGCACCAAGAATACTGTACCCAGGATTTTGTAATATCTATATCCATTTTTAAAAGAGTGTCCTTGGAGTTTCTTGCCCGTTCTTCTCCATAGAGATCTACGATTTGGAATGGGCAACTAGCTTCAACTTTTTGACTAACTGACCGATTCTTTGACAATTCAAAAGTGCCTGTAAATGGTTTAATTGAAATAAATGCTTTGAGTTTTTTTTTTTTTCTAATATGCGTGCACCGTGCATTTTCGCCTTTTCTATGGAGCCAACCTTCTGTACCTACCTATTTTTTGTATAATGAGTTCGAAGGATTTGTGTCCCGTAGGCGTACGGACGGCTATATAGATTATACGTGTATAAAAATTGATGCTAGGAACTGACCGTGGTTGAACGTTTGATTAATTTTATATTTTACTATACCTACAATATTTGTATTTCGGAGAGAGGTTGCATTTTTGATTGCATTTTCATAACCGGAATGAGGAAAAGTATATAATAATTAGCAGTACTTTTCATTAAAAAATATTGTATATTAATTTTATAGAATTCTTAAAAGTTTTTAGGTAGGTATATAAAATGAACAATCACACAATATACACATTGCTCGCAGAGCTGATGGCCGATGGGTCGAAAGGTTCTGGAGTGGCATCTGCATAGGAAGAAGAAGACGTAGCGCGGAAGGTCTCCCACAAATTGGACCGATGACCTGGTGAAGACCGCAGGAATCCGCTGGATGCGGGATGCATAGAACCGGTCGAAAAGGCGGTGCTTGGGGGAGGCCTATGTCCAGCAGGGGACGTCTTTCGGCTGAAATGATGATGAATCTAATTACATTATTTAGGCATAATATTATGTCTTGAAATTACATACCTCTACCATAAGTTACAGAAGGCTAATTTAATTGGCGATTCGCCCAAATTTACTCGCGGGGCGGAAACGGGCGAATCGACACTTTAAAATAATATTATTTTATAATGGGGCGATTCGTACGAAAATAATTTATTTGTGTGTAATCGACAACTCCAGGAGTCGATTCGCCTAGAAATAAATTAACTTACTAATCAGCTAATAGAAAGGCACATTGCTATTTTCCGGGTTTTACCCTCATCCAGAGTATGGCATATATTAATATAACTACTAGCTGTTACCCGCGAATAAGTCCGCGATCCAGGATAAAAAGTAAAAGCTAAAGTATTTCTCCAGGTCACGGTCTACCCTTGTGCCAAATTTCATCCAAATCCGTTCAGCCGTTTTAGCGTGAAACCGTAAAAAACAAACAAACTCACTTTCGCATTTAAATATTAGTTAGGATTAGGATAGTATTCCTTAGTTAATAAAAAATATTATTCGATAGAAAATAAACATATGTAGGTACTCAGTTTTAGTTTAATTCTATTTTATTTAACCTTTATTTGAATAAATAAACTAATAAAAGTTCTCGGAATCGGAATTTAAATAGCAAAATACATTCATTTAAAACCTTTTGTATATTTTTAAGTATCATTCAATATTTTACAGTAATGAAGTTTAATATTTACCCGCTACATTTTTGAACAATAAAATATAATTGTGCTGAAAATTCGGCTGGATAGTTACGTAATAAATAATTCCACCCAGGTACCTGCGCTATTATCAACGGTCGATGGTGTATTATTAACTTTCATATTTCGAAATTGAACACTACAAAGATCCCAATTAAAAATAACTCTAAAAAGCCAATTAGCTATAATGACACTACCTCGTCTGTCCTGTGGCTGTGTGAGTCGTATCTATACGACTACGGAGTGTCTTGTAATCGAATCTCGTGTTGAGTAATATTATGTTATTGGGTTTATCTACTAGAAAATTCTTAAAACCAACCTGCAAGATTAAATGTTTTTATTTTCTGTTATTTATCTCAAACTTTTATCATTTTTTTAGATTCGTTATCTATTCATAATAGAGCCTGCAAAATTTTATAACAATAGAATCAGTATTTTTAACAGAAATCGTCAAAACAATATAACAAAGAAAGTACCACGCACACAACGAAGATATTGTAATATCGTAAATCCTATTTGTATACATCCGTTCACCGAATATAGATAAGTACGTGGTCTATTTATTCAAGAATCCAAACTACTTTACGTTATCGAGCTGCGATAAGGATAACTAAAGATATACCGCCTTACTAATAAACGTTGTATAGCGCCTGTATATTTACACAACGCTTTGTCTTCTTCTTTCAAAAGTACTTTGACTTTTGAAAGAAGAAGACAAAGCGTTGTGTAACTATACAGGCGCTATACAACGTTTATTAGTAAGGCGATTAGTGTTTTTCCCGGCGTCCACCGGTGAGACGGGCCGCGCGCGGACCGCGGCGGGGGTTGCGCGGGCCCCGCGGTATGTTACGTAATTGCGGCGCGGGAAGCGAGCGGTTAAGAACACTTATAGTCGAAAACGACACGAAAAACCGAAATATTGATTTTATTACGCAAAGAGACCCGCCGCGCGCGCGCTCTGACACATGACTGTCAACGCGTTGCTACATGTCAATTTATACTTTTTAAATATTTTTTTTCGGTGTCGTCCTATGCTTAATTTTACGTTTTAGTCGATTTATTTGACGTATAATTTATCCAACTCTAGAGTTCTACTGCCCGTAGACCATATTAACCCGTATTTCAATTGCAAAAGAGCTGTAATTCCATGGCATCCCAACTGTCGACATAGGTCGATAGTGGGAATCAACGGATGTTTCCGATTGCTGTTGGAAAAATACACCGGGTGCTGAGAGGTTAAAATACCAGTCATACTATTATGTACATTTTAATCACGCCGACAAAATGGTACAATAAAATCATGTTGATTTTTTATCTGGCTGGTAAATATAGGCAAATTCTATACAATTTTTTGTTTATGTATACAAATCAAAGTTACTTTTCGTGTCTGGCTATGTGAACGCGTTTTTCGTCTAAACTACGCAACGAATTTTGTTGCACTTTTCACCATCATATAAAGAATTTATTCCGAAAGGTTTTGTGTAATGACATTTACAACAACACATATTACCTACAAAGAAATATCGGTGTTTTGTCCTCGAATCCGTGCGAAGTAGGGGCCGGTCGCTCAATCAATCTGCCTAGCCTTTTCCCAACTATGTTGGGGTCGGCTTTCAGTCTAATCGGATGCAGCTGAACACCAGTATTTTACATTAAGCAACTGCCTCTCTGACCTCCACAACCCAGTTACTGGGTAATACGATACCATTTGGTAATCAAAAGCCAGTCGCTAGTGGTAGATAAATTATGAAATATGTCCGTTATTCATTCTATCATGCATGGTTAATAACATGACAGTAGTAAAATGTTGTAGGTATGTGCTTACTTAGACTCGAGAGTGCTTCCGAAAACTAACTTAAGTTGTAGGCCTTCAAGTTTAGAAGAGGAGTTTGACTAAGTGAACTAACTAAGCTTACAAAGTAACTTAATGTTAATTAGATTGCGTCTGACATGAGACGGAAACTATTTGAGATTGCTGAAATATAGCTTTTGATTTATTTATTTATTTATTGCAGCATGGAACTTACAGCTTAAAACAACTAAAAAAAAGGGAAGCAATAGTCGACAGAAAGTGAATTACAAGTCTTCGCGTTTAGATTTAAAATAGAATTTGAGTTGTGAACATAGTACGCTTGTAAGTTAACATAATTATTCCTGAAACTATATTTAATAGTTAAAACTATTAAAATAACCACTTGTGTTTGCTATTGAAAATAATTTGCGAGAGAAAAAGAAAAATAATAATAGTAATTAAAAAACACTGCAGCTTTTAAAAAAAAAATGAGGTTTATAATTTTTTCGGCGACAAATTGGGAGACTATTGAAATAAAGTTCAAATTATTACGTTTACTTACACTTAAATTCTCAGACCTAATATAAATAAAACTTCACTCAAATTCAAGAACATAATTATTCAATACATACCTATTTTTTTAGATAGTATTACGTCTCGTCTTTGTGTATTTCATTTCATCGCCACTGCTCTCAAAACGGTGAAGGAAAACATCATAAGAAAACCGGCATGTCCTAGAATCAAAACTTCGAAGACATCTGACATCTACCAACCCGCACTGGGCTCGCGTGGTGAATTATGGCCCACTCCCTTTCATAGAGAGGAGGCCTGTGTCCCAGCAGTGGGAACATTATAGGCTTATTATGTATTTTATGTAAATAGGTCTCATGTCATGTCTCGGTAGGTACTAATTTATTAGAGTCTCCTCCCTTTTAATGCACTACTTGACACCTCTAACTGGCAGTGAGGACAAAGAACACGCGTCTATAGGTCTAAAATCGCCACCAAACATGGTGATCATTAAAATTGTATCAATGCTTTTTCTTTTCTGCTTAGGAACCCCCTTGCCATTCAGTTGGACAATTACAGGCTTAATGAATGACAGGTACAAAGTTCGTAACGTTTTGTATGTGAATTTGAATGGGAATTGAATAATTTGTCCTTGCATTACTCGTAGGTTGCAGGGCCGCAGCTACCGTACAACCCGATTCCTATCGGCTTCCCTTCTGGAATTCGAAACAAAACCACTCTATCGTTATTGAAAAATGACACAGTCAGTAGTGTTTAAAATGCCTTTTAAGTAATCACACTATAGGTATTTAATACACCATATAATTAAAACTATACAAAACGCCTACATTCAATGTTTTGTCTTTGTTGTCTCCCAACAGCAAAAAAATATTCTCTAAAATAACTCGGCGGCGCGGCTGGCTTATCGCTCCTTCAAAAATCAAGGCGTCATGACGTCACTTCGGTCACGTGACACCCCGGTTTTATACGCTTCGAGCAAGCCGGTCAAATACGAGTTATTGTACCTAAAGCGATCTAAACTTGCGTTCGCGTGAACGAGATGCCGCGATATCGGTTCGGTCGTTTTCGTTGAATTTCGTAATGCGTTCGGCTCGGAGTTCGGACAGGACGCTATTGTGTGGTTGCTGTTTGACGTAATCGCATTATAATTTGTTTACACTTGCAGTTAATTTGCATTTTGTTCGTATTATTTATTGAATACATTAGTTTATCAGTTCGAGAATCGTAGTAGTAGTATTAGTTTGTTGGTATAAAACAAGTGTTTTGATTTTAATGAAAGTGTACGTTGTAATTATGTATTTGGGGTAAGTAGATAGTTAATAAGTTGAAATTTCTTAATAGATTTGAAAAGTTATTAGTACTATCAGTAGGATTAGGATGGCGGCAATAATTCGTCAAGGACTTTCTAATTAACTACAATGTCTTTTGGCCCGCGTGCGGCCCGTCTGGTAGCTTTCTTTGTGAGGAAACATGCTTTCCAAGGTTAAGTTTTGAAATTAAGAAACATAATTACGTTAGGCCGTGCTCGCTCAGATATAAGTATAAATTACAAACGACGTGATAGTTTTTTCAAACATTCTAATGTTTCCCTTTACGATAAATATGAATAGCTGACTGGCAGTTGTAAATAAAATAAAATGTATTGTTTCCCTTGTTTACTTTTCTCAGATTCTAGTAGTTTATGTAATAAAGGGGTTTTTACATTCATAATCTGACGATTTTTCGCTAATTCGTTTGAAGCTCTACACCCGCGCGGCCAATTCCCTCTAGTGGCCGTGAGCGAAAACTCTGAATTGTAAAATGCCACTCCCTAAAAATTTCTCGTTAAACGCGCCCTCTGTTTAATTATTTGTGAATTTTTTGAATGGAGATATCTCGTTCTTGTACTGACAAAATGCATTGCTTTTCTGATATTTTCGTTAGATGGCGTTGCGCTATTAGGAGCTAAGTATAGATCTGCGGTAGTGCGGTTGAAATCACTTGTTGAACTGTGTGAGTGTGCGTGGTTTGTGAAAGCGGGCTTTTTGAATGTGAGTTTATAAATAAGTTTGAGAAAAGTACATCAAAATAGGAATTTAATGAAATGGTTTATTGACACCGTTCTTTTGTTAGGTAAACAAAACAAGAAGTAGGTTTTCGCGGCCACAAGGAAGGTCCGAAGTGACATCATAACAAGTATTATTAACCGACTTCTTCAAAAAGGAGGAGGTTCTCAATTCGTCAGTATAGTTTTTTTTTTTTTTTTTTTTTTTTCTTTTTTTTATTGCTCCGGGTTCCCTCCCCCGAAAAATCACCCTTCGCCACTGGTAGGTTGCATATATAAGTAGGCATATTATACTCTTAAGGGTATTATGGAGAAAGCCCTTTTAACAACCTTGATAACAATGAAATCTTAAAACCCCATTCATTTTTTTTTTCTTTTTTTATTATTCCGTTGCTTTTCTTTTCTTTTGTTTACCTTTTATATATCTTTTTCGATAGCTTATGTCTGTCGTATACATTTTTTCCTTTTCCATCATCGTTATCGCTGATAGAATGGCTAGGGCTTCTGAAATTGCACAAGACTTGACTTTAGATTTCTAGCAAGTATAAAATAGAATAAATTATTTTACTGAAACATTTTTATTTTAAACCAGGAACTCCAAATTCCACCATTTACCATCCAATCACGACCCTACATTACACTATACAGAAAAAAAAACCGTTAACACTGACAGGTAACAAATCGGTATGAACGATACTGCTTTGTTGTGGCAAGTCGACGTGCTAACAATAAAGACTCTAATTAATCACTGTATAATAGCTAACTGGTTTACTGTCAATTTACATACTGTACAATGTTTCGGAATTCTGTTAAGTATGTATGTGTAGAAGAAAAGATGGGTGTTGGTACAAAACATATTTTTTGGTAAGTGATTTTTCTGATAATTATAGAAAGAGTCAAATCACCTTCAGTATTAAAAATAGTTTTTTCTCAAACATGCTTGGAAATTCGAGCATTATTTTGACAACCTTTTTCGAAAAACCGAAATTGCTGTACTGGTCAAAAACAAGTGACGATGCGGCCAGCAATGTTACTATGAAAATCCATCGTGATTAGCAGCCAAATAAATTACTATGAAAACTCATATCTGTTGTGTTAAGTATTTAAAAATGGAACGAAATTTTTACTTCAACATATGGTAACCAAGGAGGAAACTTATGAAAGATTTTATTTAAATTTCGATTTGGCTTGCAAATAGAGCTGTCTAAAGTAAGGTAGAAATAAATGAACATATTGGCGCGTGAAAGTGTACAAAGTGTTCATACACCTGCATTTCTGAGGACCTAAAGAACGCAACTGGTGGCGCAATTGGCGTGGCCATCTACTGGTCACAACTCATCTTGACCTTAAGAGTCCCTATCAATTTCTGCGCGCTACGAGTTTAGGTAACTATCGGAGCGCAGTGTGTCTGTGTGCGGTCGACGTATCGCTGACAGTCGTAGTGTGCGCTGTGCGCACGGTGCAGCGCGAACTAATAATCTTGGTCCGTAACCGCTATTATTAGGAGTTTTTACTTACTAGGTTCCGTAATACTGGATGGATTTTATTTTGTGATTATGACGTGCTATGTTTAGGTACCCTATTAAAAATATGGTTACCTAGTATGGCATTCACTGAAGTAAAAGCAAACTATAAAGTGTGACCAGCGTATATAAGGTAAGTCTGAAACTAATTACACGTGTTATTGTACTCCTTTATTATCTAGATTAATTAGATAACGGTGTGCTTTGAGACTCCTGTGTACCTTCATTTCCTTCGCTATAAGACGAGGTATAGCGAGCCAACTTGTTGTATTTTAAAGCTACTAAATTTATTTGTATACACGTCGAAAAACGAGCGGGACATGGAGGATAACGAAGATAGCAAATACTCAAACAGAACATTATTTGTTTTAAGCTCACCTTTATCTAATATCATTTCTATATTTATTTTCCTATAATTATGTTTTTCATTACAGGTTTCAACGGTGGCGGCGATTAAAAGTAATTTATTTGTCATCTTGTTTACAAGCGTGCGATTTGAGTTCGTGTTTAATCGTGTAATCTCGTGAATGTATGAAACAGCAAAATTGAAAAGTTTGAAGGTGGCTCATCAATTAAAGTCCATGACTGTACTATAGAGCTACCATTTACCGTATATTATTTCTTTCATTGACTTGAATGTGCCCTGGTGGCTGTGAGTATGTCATGCTCACTCAGATGTCTCGCTGATGGTGGCGCGTGTGTTGGATCATTTAGCTCCCTTCAGAATGGTTGAGCTGAATGGTGCTGATCCATGCGTCATGTTCGTGAACGGGCGCCGTCAGTTGTAACTGGTCATCTCTTGACTGCCATGGATTATTTTAATTTTTTCATTGTTTTTTAATCTTTTTATTACGGACGATTTTAATGTGCTTTCTACATTGTTCTCACATGTATAATTTAAACATGAATGATGTAACCAATATTTTGTAAAATTATTATTTACCTAAGAACTGCACGTGCCTTCCGTGTTCTTTCAACTTTTTTCTTTTTATTAGCTTTCATTCTTCCGTGATAATATAGTTCACTTACTCGACCCATTTTCTAAAAATTAAACACAATTTTACTGTAAGTCTAATACAAAACATTAATATGTATAAATATCATTAGCAAATCACAAAGTGTGACACCATACCATTATATAGGTACTCACAGTCTCAACACTGGTTAGCTCTAGTACAAAAGTACCCCCGATTCCGCGAATTACGTCGGGAGCGGCGGCAGCGGCGAACGTCACAGGCGACACAGGTCCGACGTCGAGAAGCCCTCGGGCGCGACTGATTGCGTCGAGCGAGCGCATCGGTTTATAAGGCATTATTTAGATCTTTTATTATAATTAAATTAGTAGTCAAAAATAAAATATAAAAACTGAATTTGGTAGATAAATAACTCAAATTTTAAAATATTTAAGACTAAATGTTAATATGTAACAAATTCTTACGCGTAGACAACGATTTTGCACATGGTATTATTGCGTTTTTTCAGCGTGGATCACATTTTTTTTCAAGTACTAATTCAATAAACTTTGGAAAAATGATCTGACGCCTTACTAATATACTATATGCCCAGTATTTAGGATTTTTCTCAGATTGATATTTGCTACCAGTAAGCTATGAAAGCAATTGAAAAACCAGGTGTTTCACGCTTACGTAAAAACGTGTGTTAGATTTTTATTTTTCGTAATTTATATTGAGTAGTTAGTTTTAATTTTATTCGACAACTTACTAGTTTAATAGGTGATGAATAATTTTGCATTTAAAAGCAAAACAGGTATCTTAAGTATATTGAGACATTGGCTCCGAAAAAACTTGAATTTTCTGTTTTTAGACCGCGAAATTGATAGGGGCTCTTAATGACATTTCCCATAGACTCGAAAAGAAGAAGATTTTTGACGTCGATTGACATTAACGGCGAATGAACGTTCTCGACGACTCAATCGGAAATGTGTGACAATGGTCACTTAAAAACTTATCCGAATAAAAACGTGCTGGATGAGTAAATCATGTTTGTAATGTAACATTAGCCCAAACCCTAAATGAAATTGTAGGGATTTTATAGTTCTCTGTGTTGCGTGCGTCACAATGACAGTTTGATTGATAGTGACAGCTACACTGACAAGCTACAAGCATTCATATTTATCATAAAAGTCATCGTACACACGGCTGCACACCAAGTTATATATTTCCAGTATAAGCTAACCTCGCATTATACGGAAAGCCTATACAATGCGAGATCAGCATAAACTGGAAATGTGTAGCCGTCTCATAAGTCATAAGTCATAAGTCATTTATTTCATAACAATATGGAAACATTGTGTTGAAAATAATATAAAAATAACAAATTGGAATGAAATTAATTTAAAAATAACAATTAATACGGATCAAAATTCATTAAAATACATCAAAAACGTTGAAAATATAAAACAGTCCATGGCAAGTCTGTACGTGGATGTAATAATTTTCATTTACTCGTTTAGCAATTCATTAAACAGTAATTAATTCGGTACAGTTACAGTACAGTTACAGTTAATTTAGTCAACAACAGTGACAACGACTTCAATTCCTAAAAAAACATTTCTTCGCTCCTCTTAGTTTCGCGGAACTACAAACAGCTGACGCCCAAACACTTCAACTCCACCTTTATTCCAAAATCAGGACAAAGTCCTTATTAAAAATTAATAAAGCGCTCTAATCTCGCGTCCTAATTAAAAACTCTCAACTCAAAACTTCAAGGAAGAAAATTGAAAACCGGTTTGAAGACTGGTTTTAAAAGTCCTCGTCGATTTGAGTAGTGATAGTTAGTCGGTAAAAACTTGCCAACTTTCTACTAAATCACCTCGTTAATCAACCGTTTAAGCTCGGCTTAAACTATAGTTTCAAATTACACAAAGTTTGATCCACTCTACTATGGAGAAGGATTTTAGTTCCAATGACGTTTTTTATGACGTTAAAAGTATTAAAATTATGGACTTCCCTCAGGCAATTTTATTCTTTTCTCGTTGGCTCCGGCTTTGAATATGAAACTCTGGTTTATAGCCACTCGGGGATGTATCAAGTTTTAGTGTGAAATTTTAAATGTTTGCATCGTGTGTGTCGTAATAAAAATGAGAATACTGAATGCAGTACTCATTTTGAAAATGAGAAACTAAAATAGTAAAAAGTACTGGGATTAAATTGTTCTGCATAATATACTTTTTCCTGTTTGTCTTTTTTCTGCGAGTTTCTAGTACTCACGTCGCGTCGTAGTGAAAATTTCAAATTTATTTTATTTTTAAAGCACTTATTATTTGTCTAGGGACGATGGCGATATTTGTTAATTTATCGAAATAGTTTCAAACAAAAATAATGAATTACACCTTCACCAAAAATTAAAAAAACACATTATTATTATGGGGTACAAACTCCGTGAAAATGTGCAGTCATGTCGTAATTTTATTTCCATTCCCTGGAAATAATGCATGTTAAATTATAAGTATAAAAGTGCTGAGCTGTAAGCGTAGTGAAGTTTTCAGAAAAAAAAAAAAGTGACACCAATACAAAAGTTAGTCCCGACTCCCGACACTTCACAATATGGGTTGTTGGCTCCGGACTACCTGTGCCACTATTCTGGAAGACATCTACAACAAAGTTAATGAAAAGGAGATGCTAGGTTGGAAAAAAATGTGAAGCAAGTTTTTTTACCTACTGTGACATTCAATTTTCAGTTACAAAACATTTGAAGCTTGACTTTCTACTTACAGTAAATAAAATTGATAGCATGTAACGCTTGCAATTTGGATCAGAATGCATTGCAATTTTTTTAGGTTCGAAGTTCGAAGTATCCAAAAAAAAAACATTAACACTAGCATTTTTGCAATCCACTGGAACACTAGATAAAACAACAAACAAATTCAGCACACAACAAGCTATCATTCATAAAGATAAACTGTTGTTCGCAACGCGTCGACATTCAGATCCATACATTTTTACCACATCAGCGCCTTTGACGGGCGCTCGCTCTACAGAATAGGGATACTAGTTCGGCCAGGAATAAATTGCAAGTTATTTTCCACTCCGTCGCCGACCATATTGACGTTGACACTTAACGGCACATAAATCTCCCGGTAGAAATAATTAAACAAAATCGTTGGATAGACAGTTTTGAAATATCGAGGCGTTGTTCGAGTTTTTTTAATGTCATGTTTACGTAATTTGTGTGTGTGTCAGATTAACGTACTAAGGGCGAATTTCACCAAACTTTTATACTGAGTATAAGTCCTATCCTGCGAATGAATTATGAATTTTGAACATTTTTTCCATACAAAAACTATCAGACGAAAATTTTATTCCCCGGATAAAAGATATCTGACTTTGATGAAATCAGCCCTTACTGATTTATGAAAGGACATCCAACTGTGACATCGTAATAAGGTATTATCTTACTACAGTACGACACAACTTAGATGTAGCATTGGCAAAATTCGTAAAACCGTCGCACCGTGCAGCCGTCAAAATCTCCAATCATTTTTACTCCTTTAGGTGAAAATGATATTTACGCAAACGCAATAACTTGTAAAGATATATAACGAAATTCATTTGTAAAACTGAAATGAATGAATGCAATTTTTGTCTAAGTTGTGTCGTACTGTACCAATCGCACGAAGCGTCGTTGGGAAATTTCAACACTTTATTGTATGACCCAGTAAAGAGAGCAGTTGGATTATATGAAAAAACCTTATCACTGCAGATGCTGGTGCTATAAGTGAAAAAGTGTTAAGTATGTCTACATAATTATGGTACTAATAAATAAAAAAAATTGTGTTGATTTTATGTATTTTACTTTCTCTTGAATTTAACACACGGTGTCTACATCTCTTATCTACTTTCCTATCGCAGGTGTGCTGGAAGAGATTTCTTTAGAAATAAGTATCACCTTTGTACTTTTTTTTCTGTTCTTTTCTTCTTGTCTGTTTATTATGTGTGTACATAAATAGTTAAATAAATAAATAAAATATAAGTAAAAATCTTTTTAAAAACAAGTTTATAATGAACTAAAAAGGATTTTCCCATGGCCATCATCAGACCCTGAACACCACCTAGTGTCAAAGCATTTGTTAATACATAGCCAATGAGTCCAAATACGATGGTGCTATCTTGTTTGATTGAGGAGTTCCTATGCCCAACTTCCAGCTCCATCATCAGACCAGCTCCATGGTATGATTTTTTCAAAATGTCTCGTTAGTTATATAAGTATGCCAAGTTTCAGCTCGATCGGATGCCAGGAAGTGCTTGAAAAATGGATGACAATTGGCGTAACCGGAAACAAATACAAACAGAGCAAGCTAATACTCGTATAAAGATTGTAAAAAAGGAGCTGCGTTTACCAACAAACTGCTGTGCAGTTTGGCAAAAGTAATATTTAGGTGGTAAGAAATTATTTCTAGAGTAAACGCTTTTTCATTTTTCATAATTTCATGTAACCGGAGTAAACTTCGTCGTATTGGAGATTTTGGTAGAAGTTAGTCAGAATGTGATATTTTAACGGTACTATTTTCGACGTACCTAATAATTTAATGATGACTTATTATTATAAGCAACCTTTTTCGATACTTTTAATGGAGTACTAAACATCATCATTCTGACTCGTCTATGCATATATTTTTATTTTACAAATAATTTACCAGAATTTTCTTTAGCATGACTTAAAAACGGCACTCAAAGGAGTTGTAGAACCACATGAGAAAAAAGACTTCCCTCTCTGTGTAAAGTTCTGCAGAAATATTAATACGTATGAATACAGAGTGACAAGGGAAAGAATCATTTTTTTTTTAACAGACTTACGGTCATGGCGTTAATTCTATAAATATTATAAATTAAAGTCACTCTTCGTGTTTGTCTGTATGTCCACGTTGTTCTTCTAAACCACGCAAGACATTTTAATGAGGTTTTCACCATCGTTTAGAGAATTTATTCCGGAAGGTTTATGTGTGTAATACGTTAATATTAACGTTACATATAACTAAGAAATCTAGATGTTTTGTTCATAAACCGTGCGAAACAGGAGCGGGTCGCAAGTGTAGAATAAAAATAAAACCTCGTTAAATGGATTAATATTTCTTCGTACCGACCTTTTTTATTACCTAATCAGCCAGTAGAATTAATCGGAATGGAACAAACTAGGGCAAAAGAAGAAGAAATAATGCTCTGTAAGAACTTAGAACCTAAGTATACCGCAGTATTTCCTATCAATACAAACCATGGGCTATGCATAAATATTGTTCCAGCTGAAGTTAAGAGCAATACACACGTACATAATTAATTATTTATACAGCAAAGTGGCACGGGAATGACGGGATCCGGTCAAAAGGGTTCAGTTGCCCCAAAATTTTCGGTATGACAAATATGTCCAGTGCGTGACGAATTCAATATGAAGGGTTCGTTTTGGGGTTCCGTACCTAAATTGATACGAAATATTTATGGAATCGCCCCGGCTCACTGTGTTTCGTCCAGAACAAGCTAGCTGGACAAAATTATTTTGTGTTGTCAGCTTCTAATAGGTCTGACTAATTCTAATATGAAAGTTTTTTTTACTTTCAACGTACTTGGATCCCTACGAAAAAATAACATTAACAAATAATAAATACAAATCTTGATTGCAGATCACTTATTCCTTAAAAAAAATAAACACTAAAAACACAGCAATAATAAGAAAAAACAACAATAACATTGTAAAACAAGAGATAAATAAAAAATAAAAAATAAAGACATGTAATTAGCACTTTAATACTAGAAAATAATAATGACCATGACCTTTGCATAATTAACCTAGTTACCGATTAATTTACTTATTTAACCTAAATTGAAGATGTTCTTCGTAATTCATTCGTCATGAGTAAAGTGATCCTTAGAAGAATCCTCTACACAATAATCGTCCAATATAGCTTGAAGGTTGATTTTTGCGCGCATAGCATAGTAGCCTTAGTAACCGAATCCATCACTTATTCACGATAACGTTTCAAAAATCTAACAAATTTTATGTATTTCACCAGAATGTTTGCCCTCATTAGCAATATTTAAAATGATCCACGCCAAAACAATACCTACTGATGTAATTATCAACTAATGCAGCTGTATATCACTTTTCCTGGAAATGTTAATGTTGTTTTTGTCCAGTTAGTTGTTCTAGACGAAATACTGTGCGGCTGTCAGTTTTGCCTGTAGGTATTTCTAGCTCAAACATTTTGATAGAAGCAGCTATGCTGAAATATTCAGCAGTATCGTTTACTCGTAGTCATAGTAATTTATTTATAAACAATAATTTTTATTTGAATTTACACGAAATAAATAAAAAATTACATTACACACAAAACAAACATCATAACTATAGATTAGGTACGTAACACATGCATTTTATAATAAAAATAATCAAATATCAAGTTCGATACAACTTATTTAAGCATTTATTTAACCTTTTAAAACATAAAACTTATGATGAATTCTATTTATTAAAAAAAATATAAATACTGAAGGTATTTATATTTTTTCACAATTTCTTTTAGTGAATATTAAAATAAAAATTCATGACATCAAAGTGATAGATATCAGTAAAAGAACAAACTTGAACTTTGTTCTATTATCATTACTTCAAAGTTAAATTGAATTCTTTATAAGACAAATTGAAAGAAACTTCTTTCAAACATCAGTTTACAAAGTCATAGAACTGACGTAACAACAACATCTCCAGAAATGGAGACAAAAATTTATAAAAGGAATCTTTCGATCGTCGAAAGAAAACATAGAACAGCAAACAATAACCGAATAACTAAAGAAGAAAGAAGTCACGTTCTATATCAGGGATGGTGAACCTACATGACAAAAAATTGGGCAAAGAGGTATGATCTCTTTTTTATAGTCTTTAAAATTATTCTGATCTCGATTCTTCATAGATCTCGATTCTTCATAAGTTGAGATACTTAACAAAGAATTTAAATACAGTATGATAATTAACAAAGGTGTTCCCGTTAACCCGCAATAATATAGCGTTAATACAAGTCATGCTAAATAAAATGTTACCACACAAAAAAAAAAAGTTCTTAAAATATAAGTAGTGAAATATTCACAAAACTATTAAATTGATACCTACAAAAAGAAACACTCTGTACACGCACACTTGTAACACTTGTTTTTCTACGTTGATATACAAGTGTGCGTGTACAGTGCGTGTGTTTCTTTTCCGTATCAATTTAATATTTGATTACTTATATTTTAAGTTTTTTTTTTTTTTTTGTGTGGTCATTTTTTTGTGGTAATATTTTTTTAGCATGTATGAACGCTATACTGTTGCACGTTAACGAAACTGCGCTTCGTTAGATAACATACTGTATTATGAATAATTTTGGTTTTCAGTGTGTTTTGTGTGAGTTATTACACCTATTTGATGGCTTTAACGCATACCTACTTCAATTTGTACTGTGTCTGAAATATCGCCGTATTTGGCAATAAAGCTTTGGTTTCCTAGGAAAGCGGTTCCGTCATATTATAACGGCCGTCATGGAAATCTATCATCTTCATCATTATTTGACATTATGGTGTCAAAAAGCGATAAGTATTTGGACAATCGTTATTAGGTTTTAAGTTGAATGGAAAACAACATTTTCCATACAAATTGACCTGAAGTGTTATCGTTAAAATAATCGAATAGGTATAAAAACTTGCACTAGCCACACAGTTCACCTTTCCTATTCTCAGGCACACTGGCAAGTCACGTCATTGGTAAAAAGTAAATGTATTAAGTGTAGAGTGCTACAAGGATCTTTTGGCGCCTGAATAACATTGTCATGGGAGCGCTGTTGGTAAAAAAATATGAAATTATGAAATAACAAGATGGCAGCGTTAGTTCTGACTTTCGCCACACAACAGAATAACCTTGTAGCTTTATATGTGAAAAGGTTCACCATCCCTGTCCTTTAGTGTGACTATTTTAGATTCGGCGCTTCGTGCGTTACAATGCGTGTCAAGTGTGAAACGCTCCTTAAATATCATCCTTTACACCGTGCCGTAATGTGCTTTGTTTATTTTGGTTAGACATGCGAGCTTTAGTTCGTTTTTGGGTTTAGATTATTTGAAAAAGCGTGCTTGGTTCAAGTATGAAAGCACTTACAAACAAAATAATATTCACTCTGTTTCGCATTAGGTAAATTAAAATTAATATTTTTATGCTTGGTGATTCAAATGTTTTAGATTATTTCTAAAACTAGACTAGATAGAACAATTAATAAATCTAAAAGCAGAGACGATGAAGCCTAAATACAAAACTATTTTATTTAAAAAACTTATTGAAAATCTTGAAGTGATTTTCAACAAGAGTTTTAAAACAGTTTGAACTTAATGAGTATGAACACTAAGATCGACTAGAATTCATAAAAATATTATCTCGATATAGCAATCGTATTTATAGAGAGGGTATCTTTTTTTACCCGACTACGGCGAAAAAAAAGGAGGGTTATGATTTTGACCGGTAAGTATGTATGTATGGATGTTAATCTGTTCTCTCCTATCTTCTAAACCACTCATCACAATTTGTCAAATGAGATATCGTTGGAAGCGTCTTGATCGTCCGCTGGTTATAGGCTATGTGATACCACATAAAAATGGCGCCCTCTAGAGGAAATAAAGTAAGGAACTAAAATAAAATTTGATAGATAGATAGATAAAACGTTTATTTGGTGCACACAAAAGACAGGACAACATACAAAAACACGGTTAAATTATAACTAATTAGGTACTAATATTAGCTTATTAATAAACAGCTGGGTGCCAATATACAAAAAAAAAAATTAAACATTAAAAGAAAACTAGACACGGTGATGACAATATTGTCTATGACACACTTTAAAAAAAAAAAAAACGAAACATACAAAGTGCGGTGTGCGTCTCAACGTTGCACCAAATGGGAGTCCAACTCAGCATGTGTCAGGCGAATTTCGTTTAATCGTACCATGTTGGGTATCAAATAAAAGTTTCAAAAATATATATATTATAACCCCAAAATTAAAAATCCGGAGTCACACGTAATAATTATATTCGATTTATGCCCTAACACGTGTGACTCCGGATTTTTAATTTGTCTGTCTGTGGTGTCTTGTTTATACAATTCCAATTTCAATTTGCCGACCTATAGCCATTGCATACAATTGCCAAAGAAAATTTAAATCGGTAGCCAAATTGGTAAAAAAAAATATTTCTCTGACATCACGTTACGCCTTTCCCCCGTATACGATAAAAAATCCGCCATCTTTGTAACCCCATCGAAAACTAGTTGAAGTCATAAGTAAGTAACGATTACCTGCACCATTCAAAAGTTATCTCTATAGCTCAAGGCGGCAGAATTTATAGTGCTAGCATAGATTGCTTGCTTATTTTCTCAGCCGTTGCCCGCGTTTCTTAGCAAAATTACTTATAAAGTTCATAGAAAATGTTTCAAGTTATACTGTACTGTAGTCGTGTTTTAGACGCTCTGTTTTTATTATTAAATACTTAAGTTTAATATGCTCCAACTTCTGACGAGTACGCTTGTTAAAACGCGAGACGTTCAAAATGGGTTTTGATAGGCAGTTTCGATGTTCCTTTTTTTAAATTATTAGACGAATTATAACTAAAGTGAAGGACGGTGTTTAGATGGATACTAAACCCCCTTTTTTATTCAAAATGATGTGGGCAACAAAAACGTACAGTCGTACCAAATAAACTATGCGCTTCTGTAAAATTCGTTAATGTTCAGCAACACAATATAGAATCATTAATGTGCAGCGCAAAATTCGTTAATGTTCAGCAACACAATATAGAATCATAAAAGTTGATTAGTGTAGTTATTTAATTCATTTTTAGTTACAAATATTTAATTTCCAATTCGCTATACCTAAAACACCAACCCGAAAATTAAAAGCACATCATATATATTATCAACTCTCTACATAATCAAAATAATAATTTAACAAAAATAGATAAGACAAAAAACATTAAGAACATAAATAAATTCCTTTCCTTATAGCCCTAAAGCAATTCGATCAAAATTCCGGTGTAAATGCAGAACAAAATCAGAGCCGCCTGCGTTGTCGAACCATCTTCACGCACGTACGAGGACAAAAATGTCCTCCCTCAGAGGTTCAGTAGACCGAACGCTAGGAAACGCACATCACATATTGATAGTGATCCGTTATTGGAGTTAAGTATATGATGTACTATGTTTTTGTCTCGTTCCGTAATTTTTAGGTGTTGAGAAAATCAATCCTAACTGATAAATAGAGGCAATGTGTGGTTGAACCAGTCTTACCAAGAAGTATCGTGTTACGTGTAACTGGGTTGTGGAGTTCAGATATAGGTAGTCGCTCTATGTATTCTGTTTTTTAGCTGCATCTGGTAAGACTGGAAGCCGACCCAAACATAGTTGGGAAAAAGATAGGCAGATAATGAGATGATGATGTTTGTTTCAACAAAATAACACAAGTACACACTCAGGACACTACAATTTCATTTTATTATCTTCTGGGCAATGTCCTCTTCCCTTGATTATTTATGTAACATATTGATAATGTAACATAAACAGCCTATAATGTTCCCACTGCTGGGACACAGGCCTCCTCTCGAAGAGAGGGAGTGACCTGTAATGTACCACGCGGGCCCAGTGCGGGTTGGTAGATGTCACATGTCTTCGAATTTTTGGTTCTAGGATCTGCCGATTTCCTCACGTTTTCCTTCACCGTTTTGAGAGCAGTGGTGATGAATTATTTACACAAAGTAAAGCGCCATCTGGGTTCGAACCCATGACCTACAACTTGTAAGTCGGTGCCGTTACCACTGGGCCACCACTGCTCTTTAATCTTGTTGATATTTAAATTATAGAAATGTATGCTTATTATTGTTTCGAACCGTCGCCGGAATTATGCTCAATGCATCAATGGCCATGCAATCATTGTATTCCAAATTGTGTGTGTTATTCATTTTGTTATTCTTCATAAAACCGAATTGTTGTTATTGTGAATTTTCTCCCGTAATTCTGACCATAGATCTGTCAATTAATTGGTTCACTGAACGACGACAAAATACTGATCAGGGACGCTTCAAAATTCATTTATTCAAAGTGGACTTAAGTGGGTGCCACAGTATCAAAGGACAACCACCAAAATTGACTTCAGCGCTTCTTATTGTCTAGAGAGAGAGAGAAAGCATCACGATTAAAAAAGTAACCTACTGGCGATTTTCAGCCACAATATCTAACCGCGCGTACTTTTAGGTGTTTGTTTTAAATATCATTGATATATAATGCCATATGTAACGTTCCACTTGTACTGAAAAATACGTGCACTAACTGGACACATCCACTCTTAATCTGTGTGGTTCTGGCCTCAAAAGTCTATCTCAGACACTAATCTGCATGATCCTATCACTATTGTTGTCAAAACATTTTTTTAATTTGTTATTTGTATTTTGTGTTTCACGAACTGTGTCCAAATAAACGTTATTCTTTCTTTCTTTCTTATCCTCATATGGCCTGACCAATATTATGTCTGGACTTTAAAAAAGACTATGACCTCTGAATTTGTTTCGGTCTTTTTTCTCAGAGTAGTTGGATAGGCAACACCGAACATATCTAGTTTAAAATAATATAATTTACTATTTTAACGTGTAATAGTGATTTTTTGAACCAATTGACAGAAATTAATGGCATTTATCATCCAATATTTGGCTTATCAGATGTAAATAAATATACGCTCACATGTCAAATGTAAAAATACGTAGCATGGTTATAATTAATTTATGTTCAAGGGTGGTCGTGTAATCCGTGGGTAAACAAAGCCCAGTCAATACCCCAAAAGAATTAATGGACTCAAACTTTCTATTCACGTAAATAAGGTCACAAACGCACAATATTGATTCTGATAACCAATCAGGAAGGTAGGCGCTGCACGCAATGTCGGATGTCACTCTCTGACACAGAAATTGCATGTTTATTGATATCATGTGGGTTAAGGTACGGTTTTAAGTAGCTGAATGTTTTTTTTTATATTTCCTGTAAGAATTTTTTCTGAAGGTTAGGTATGACGTCAATTAGGAGGAGCGGGAGCAGAATACGCAGGAGCTTGTGGCTAAGTAATAACAGCCGCACGGGTCGATCCACAGGTTAAGCTACGCTTGCCGGGATTGGTCAGTGGATGGGTGACCATTTCTACATACCGAGACTCTTCCGTGCCTCGAAAAGCACGTTAAACCGTTGGTCCCGGCTGCCATTTGTGGATCTTTGACAATCGTTACGAGTCGTCAGAAACCCGAAAGTCTGACAACCAGTCTTGCCAAGGGGTATCGTATTACCTAGATAATGTGGTGGTGGAGGTCAAATAGGCAGTCGCTCCATGTAAAATACTAGTATTCAGCTGCATCCGGTTAGAGTGGAAGCCGACGCCAGCATACCTTGGGGAAAGGCTAGGTAGATGAATGAACAGCAGACTAGATGCAGAAGGTATAGAAGCGGGTTTGTGTTACCACTTGAAATAATATCATATGACTGTAAATGTACTGAGCTGTAAATAGCGACAACCTGTAGCAAAATTCCTGGAACAGCAAAACTTACCATACGACCATAGGGCAAAACATAGTGATATCTATACTTCTAACTTTATTTACAACTAGCTGCCGTCAGCGGCTTCGCCCGCGTGTAATCTTTATAAATATATGTAGCTCTATATAGCCTAATCTATATCGCCTATGTTACTCAGGGTGAATGTAGCTTTCTAATGGTGAAAGAATTTGAAATCGGCGCAGTAGTTTTTGAGTTTATTCATTACAAACATACACACAAAAATAAAAATCTTTCCTCTTTATAATATTAGTGCAGACAACTATTTGAAACTTTTACCTTATTACCACAAAACCATATTTATCAGTAGTTTAGCCTAAATGACATTTCTGTATGGAGATTGTCACAACACCGCCTGTCTCAGACTCAGAGTTTCCGGGTTCGTTCGATTCCCAGAGGGGGCCGCCTTTTCTGCTCGTTGGGTTGGTGGTAAGGCTTGTTCTAAGTCCGCCTGCCTAGCTACCACCATCTATGTGGTGTGTGTCATCATCTATGTGTGGTGTTTTTACCTAAGTCTGTCGCCATAACAACAATGTTAACAGCATCGTCGTTTCAGCTGTAAGAGGTAAGATAGCCAGTTCCTCTGTAATTGAGGATTCCGGGTGAAGCTCGCTTCCACCTTCAGCCCGAACCCGGTGAGATGAAGGCCAAGAGCGTCCCCGATGTGAATAAAAAAATAAAAATAAAACATTTAGATGCTCAGTAGACCTACCTGAAATAGACTGCAGTACATAACATATGATGAATCCAAAAAAGGTGCAAATCCATTGATCAAATAAAAAGCACGTGTTTGCACTAAAAGTCAATACGTCGTTCAAACACAGCTCAAAACGAACACTAAAGCTAAAGTGTTGCACATATTTGCATTTCACGTATCGCGAAAAAAAGAACTTAACAAACAATGTGCACTTTCATCATTAATTCTTTTTAGTTAATGGCTTAAAGTAATATTAACATAACCTCTGCACTGTCGCGCTGACAAACCAGCGGATAATTTAAATATCTTAAAATAATAATAAAAAGATATTTAAAAAACAGGGTATCGTCCGCATCGCTGTCAACAGGAAAAGTGCCCAAAAGGCTGGCGGAATTGCCGCGTTAAAAGGCAATGCTGATTCTTTGGCCAAAAAATAGGCAAGCCCTCTGGTCATGTGAAGAGTCCACCAAACGCTTGGCGATGTCTCGAAAAACTAAGTGGGCAATCGGATCCCAGGACACATAATGTTTGAACTCAAAAAAAAAATTCGAGCAATGAATATTCATCAATCTTATCATTGAATTTGAGCAGATTACAATATCATTATTTTTGAGGTAATTTTTTTCTCTTTTCATTTTTAACATTTCGAATCATTCATATTCGTACAATAAATTCTTATGAAAAACAGAATTCATGAGAATATTCATTTTTTTGTTAAGTAAGTACTTCATTAGCATCTGCCTAGCCGCTTCCTAACAAGGGTGGAGTGACCTCCTGTCTAACCACGACTATACAGGGTTATTTTTTGTCGGCAATCCGGGGATGTAGGAGAGGTCATTTGCAACCAAATGACCCCTGATGACCCCTATGCCAATGACAACCATTTTGGAGTAATTTGACATTTTATATTCATTTTCAATTTTCAAGCATCCCCCTTAAGACCTAAACCAAATATTTTTTGATATTCGGATAGCTCATGACCTACCAGAGGTGCCATAGAGAATAATGAATTAAAAATCTCGACTAATTAAAAAGTTAAGCAACAACACGAAACGCGGGTATTCTGCAGTAGCACACGCACTAGCACAATATAATGATTTTGTAATAAAAAGCACTCAATAACATCAAGAACTTGTTGAACTACCGGTAAACAGCTAACAATAAAAAAAAATCGAGCACGTCAAATTAAGAACTTCTCGTTAACTGCGAGCAGTCGAGCAGAAAATTGTATTAGTATCGAAGGAGACGTTATTTTTAGGGTACCGTTACGAAACTCAAGGGGAACCCTTGGAACTACTTAAAAAAGTATGGAACAGGAAGAAATTTAAATTAAGAGTTTCCGAGTAGACCGCAGAACAAATGGCTTTTTTCTTCGCTCCCTATTTTGTTGCGAAATCTTGGGATAACGTGTTTCCTGTAATTTAAGACGTAATCGTGTAGCAAAAGTGTGGCTAAATGCCGAATCAAAAGTATGAAATACTTTCCCCAACTTATTTTTTTGACTACCTCGTTGGTTTGGTTGTCGCAAGCGCTACTCCTGAGCATGATGGCTTGGGTTCAATTCCCGGGTCGGGCAAAGTGTTTTTTGGGTTTTCCATCAGGAATTTCTCAGTAGCATCCCTGAGTCTGGATTTGTGCCCGGTTAATGGCATAATTTAGGGGTATGAGGAACAGGGTGTAAAGTTCACTCATCCCCCATAGAAAAGGGAGGATCCTCCTACCAGACGGGTGTTGTGTCTGGCGGGCAACTGCCCAATGATTGATATTGGGTTTTTGTATATATGTTCACTGCACGGTAAACTCTAATTGCGCGATGCAGGATTTATGTGACGTCAGGATTTTTGTGTGACGTCAGGTCTTCGATGCGTAGTTCGCATGTGGCGATGTAGATACCGCCACAATGGCAATAGGTTTGCCCCCTATTACGTGGGACTCAAACTTAACTGGCGAAATGTGGGTGTGCTATAGGTACACGTCTGTCTAACCCTTCGGGGATTACAGGCGTGTGTGATTATGTGTATGAGTGTGTTATTTTTTTTTCTTTATTTGTTATTTTTAACCGACGACAAAAAACGGAGGAGGTTCTCAAGTCGACCCGTATATTTTTTTTTTTAGGTATGACCACGCATAACGTTTTAGTGCAAAGATTTTTTTTTTTTGTCATTATTTCTCTAATACCGTTATTTAAATATTGTACAATGAATGCGTTAAGTAACGTAATTCTTGAATTTTGTTTACAGCGACAACATCGCTGCAATGAGCGGGACTAGTTCTGGAACGATGCTCGCGCGGTGTTGGATAGTTTTACGTTACGAAGTAAAACTTCTGTAACTTTCGAGGAATCATAAATGCAACACAAGTGAGTACCTACTTCTGTAGGATTTCTTCTACGCTTGTATATAGCATAGCTTGGAAGATAAAACATCTTCAAAACAACAACCAAACGTCAAACACAAACATCAAAAGTAGGTAGGAATAAAATTTGTAACCATCAGCCAGTACTAATATTCGGAGTCTTCAGAATTATTATCTACTATATTCATTAATACATACATAAACTCAAGCCTTCTTCCCATTGGGGTAGCCAAAAACTACAGAACGCTACGTGCTACGATCCTTACATACTCTTTTTGCTTCGTTTACGTTCATACATCTGGTAATTTACATATTTAATAACATAACATAATCAGCCTATAATGTTCCCACTGCTGGGACACAGGCCTCCTCTCTATGAGAGGGAGTGGGCCGTAATCCACCACGCGGGCCCAGTGCGGGTTGGTAGATGTCACATGTTTTCGAATTTTTGGTTCTAAGACATGCCGGTTTCCTCACGATGTTTTCCTTCACCGTTTTGAGAGCAGTGGTGATGAAATTATTTACACAAAGTAAAGCGCATGTCGGGGTTCTAACCTACGACCTACAACTCGTAAGCCGCGGCCGTTACCACTGGGCCACCACTGCTCTTATATAATAGATTCGATTTAATATACAAATAAATTACATTTTAAAATATGTGAATTTTCAAAAATTGCCTCACTAACTAGGTCAGGGGTAGTAATATGAAGTATTAATGCCTTCATTATTCCACTGCGAGAACGGGATGGTGCTATCGGCCTTGTCTAGCTCCGTCTCTCTCTCACACTGGAAATATGGTGGCAATAATAGGTACTTCATGATACGGCACCAGGCCTCCAGAGTAAGAGGAACGCCTAAAAGTTTCTACTTACGAGCCGTTTCCAGAAGTAAATACGATAATCTTCTGCCTAGCCTTTTCCCAACTATGTTGGGGTCGGTTTCCAGTATAACCGGATGCAGCTGAATACCAGTATTTTACATGGAGCGACTACCTATCTGACCTCCAGAACCCAGTAACTGGGTAATACGATACCCCTTGGTAAGACTGGTTGTCAGACTTTCGGGCTTCTGACGACCCATAACGACTGTCAAAGATCCTCGAATGACTGCCGGGACCAACGGCTTAACGTGCTGTGCCGAGGCACGGAGGAGTCTCGATATGTAAAGATGGACCCATCAACAAACCAACCCCGGCAAGCGTAGCTTAACCTGATGGATCGACCCGTGCGGCTGTTATTACTTAGCCACGATCTCCTAATTTCTATGATTTATATATTATGATTAAGTACGTCTTTTTGTATGCACGTGTTTCTGTGACAAATTAACCTATTTTTCTTTCTTTCCTACCTATGTAAGGATCGTAGCAGGTGGCGTTCTATAGTTTCTGCCTACCCCCATGGGAAGAAGGCATGAGTTTATGTATGTATGTATCGTAAATAATTACTAATCCACTGGAGTACAAAATCTAGAAACTACCTCTATTGTTAGCCACAAACATGACAAGACAACCATAAATAAGTCAAGACCCGATACGTAATCAAATATTTAGAAGCTTTCCCCAAATAGAGCCTTCATAGGTAAATAGCACAGTAACAGACCAAACAATCTACCTGAATATTACACACGCACCTTAATTAACACTTGACGTACACATTCGGAACGTGAGAAGGGTAATATTAATGAATATCATACAAATTATTCAAACAGACACTTCTAAAGATGGCTGATTAATGAATTTCCGTAGAAAGTCGGAGAAATGAATATAGGTAACGATAAAATTCTAGAGAGCTTTCCCGTAGAACACATAGATTATGTATGTACGATATTTTTTTGGAATTGCTCAGTAGCTGCCCGGTTGATGGCAAAAGACTCGCCCCACATTATATTGTGGGTGTACTATAATAGGTACGCCTCTGCCCCTCTTCCGCCTTAATCCTTCGGGGAATACAAGTGTAATGTTATATTTTGGGATATTTTTATAGTAATATAATTGCTTAGGGATTATTGGATTTCATTGAGAATTACTTACCCGGGCAACTGTATAATTTTTTTAATAAAAACTATTTTTGTCAGATAGGTCTCAATTTTATTTATGCCAGTAGAAATGCGTAAAAATTACTGTACATTTTCGTTAAAGTACGGTAGGTACTTTAATGAAAATATACAGTCATTTTTAAGTACGCACTTTTTTCTGAAAGCCCAAGTTGAGTGTCTAGTCGAGCCACTTTACGATTTTTGACTCTCTCACTCTACTTGCATGAAAAACATTTAATTTACTGGGATAAGAGTAGCCTCTGTTTTTTTTCAGTAGAGTCAACCGCACGTCTATAGTAATATTTTGACATCGAAAAGGCTTTTGCGTCGTAGCAGTAGGTCGGTTTTTTAATTATAGTGTTACCGCTAATGTGTACTTGGCTGTACCAACTTACCCTTCATGAATTCTCTAGACGTAGATAGATTGACTCTCATCCCTTCTTCCCATGAGGGTGGGTAGGAAGAAACTACAGAACGTCACCGGCTACGATACTTGCATACTCCTTTTGCTTCGTTTACGTTCGTTTACGCTTTTTACGGACTCTTTTAACCTGCACGTTTTTCTACATTGTACTCACATGTATGATTCCAACATGAATGATGTAAACAACATATTGTAACGATATTCTGATTTAAAAGAGTGTCCGTGGAGTTTCTTGCCCGTTCTTCTCCATAGGAACCTACTGCGCTTTGGAATGGGCAACTAGCTTCATATTTTCTGACTGACCGACCCTTTGACAATTCAAAAGTGCCTGTAATTGGTTTATTTGAAATAAATGCTTTGAGTTTTGAGTTTGAGTTTGTTCTGGCCATACACGTACAGTCACGAGCAAAAATATGTATACACTCAGCATAATGCAATAACGATTTTCTCGTGGAATTACGATTGTAACTTTGAAATGATACCTATTTCATAATAATAGGGGTTCCAAAATACTATGTTCGTTATATCATAAAGTTACAATCAGTACAGTAGGAGAAAATCACTTTTAAAAGTTGCTAAGTGTACACATATTAGTGCTCGTGACTGTACGCCGATTGATTTGTTAGACTTAAATATTTTTAATTTAGTTAGGTATAAATCCTTGAACTCACTCAACCAATTCCTTTCAGGCAAGTATAATATAAAGATGTATTCGTTGCAAATAAAGCAAAAATGCCAAAATAAATGTAGTCAAAAGCACAACGATGTAAACGGAACCCTTCTCACATTTGTACAGTTCGTTCCATCCCACTTTCCGTATCATTGGCGACACGAATGCCTTTACAAGCGATATGCTCCCCCGTTACAGATACTTGCTACTTAACGTTAGCAATAATTTGTTTTGAGTTAAAAAGGTAAATTTTTTAAATTACATAGCCTAGTTTTGATCTCTACCTCACCTGATGGTGAGCCATGATGCAGACGACTGTGGTGCACAAAACTTTGTATAAGGAAACGCAGACTCTGATAGTGAGCTCCTCTCCTTATTTACTTTTTTTATATCAATAGAGATAATATTTTAAAATGGCCTCCAAGCATAGCGTTACATATTTAAGGGAGATGCGCTGAGGTACCACGAGAAATTCAAATTTTCTTACGTTTTTTGCAATTTGCAAGTCTGTCAAGTGCCAAATGTCATGATTGCATGAAATAGTCGTTCAATACCTTACATGAACTTAGATGGTTGTATTATTTATTATAGTACTGATTTTAATATTCATAATTCTGTAAATCCCTTTTTATTACAGTCGCGAATCATATTATAATCAACATCCAAGCGGGCTATCCTGAAGCTTTCGGCTTAAGAATGTATACCCAGCGTAACTAAAACAGTCCAGCGCTGCTATTCTGTACCCATCTCACCATGAAAACTTAGGTGAAGTGAGCGTGGCGTGAGTGGAGTCATTGTCATCGATACCTACTGATGCTAAGGCAGTGACAGTTCACTCCAAGCTCACTTCACCTAAGTTTCCACGGTGAGATTTTTACAGAATAACACAACAGGTACCTACAATTTTTCCAACTGGCTATTTTTAGGGTGTGAGTTATTCTCACATTATTCGCTCCGCTCCGAAACAAAAATAAAGAATGAAAATTATAATAGTTTAGGGGTATGAGGAACAGGGTGTAAAGTTCACTCATCCACCATAGAAAAGGGAGGATCCTCCTACCAGACGGGTGTTGTGTCTGGCGGGCAACTGCCCAATGATTGATATTGGGTTTTTGTATATATGTTCACTGCACGGTAAACTCTAATTGCGCGATGCAGGATTTATGTGACGTCAGGTCTTCGATGCGTAGTTCGCATGTGGCGATGTAGATACCGCCACATCACTCCCCTCCGGAGACCGGAGGTCGATAGTGGGCTAAGTCTTGTATCTTGCGATGCTTGCCAGTGCCAGTTGTGGTTCCAGTGAGTCGGAACCGGGTGCCGCATTGTTCGCGGTGGGTCGGAACTGTTTGCGGTGATTCCCCAGTGGCTCAGGGTGATGAGGTTGAGGTGATTGATGTGATTCCCCAGTGGGTCGGGGTGATGAGGCTGAGGGTGATGACCAGGAATGCGCGTTCGCTGCATGCTGGTGGTCAGGATACCCGTTGACGCCTCGGGTGTTGGCTTGGCTGTGTGACTCGCCTCACTGAACGCTTGCGGGAGTGATGATGATGACGTCACGCTGGAGTAGTTGCACGAAGGCTGCGTTGACGTTCATATTCGGGGTCACCAATTTAGGGGTATGAGGAACAGGGTGTAAAGTTCACTCATCCACCATAGAAAAGGGAGGATCCTCCTACCAGACGGGTGTTGTGTCTGGCGGGCAACTGCCCAATGATTGATATTGGGTTTTTGTATATATGTTCACTGCACGGTAAACTCTAATTGCGCGATGCAGGATTTATGTGACGTCAGGTCTTCGATGCGTAGTTCGCATGTGGCGATGTAGATACCGCCACAATAGAAAAGCATGGTCCTCGTGACGTATGAGTCACGAGGACTACCAAAAAAAAAAAAATATTCAAAAATTTATTTATTTTAGGACAACTAGATCCAAAGATTAGTATACAAAAACTTAGAAAATATTGTTAGTAGGTACTTAGCTACAATCACACTCTATGACTACTCTACTACATTGCACACAAATACACAAAAATACAAAAACTACAAAATACAAAAATGCAAAAATGCACCTGTGCCGAGACACCCCGCCCCGTCAAAATAAACAATATGGAGATACATCTCTGAGGACCACCAGACGAACGCTATGCTAATTTTCTATTTTTAATTTAAAAAAGAAAGCATACTTCGAGCCTGTTTGAAAATGGACCAAGAACAGTATATCTGAGGCGCAATTCCCGAATTTTTAAGAACGTTCGCTTTCGCATCTCATTCGCAATCTGTCAAAAATACAATCAATTTACCCACATTTTTGACAAGTTTGGCAGATTACGACTTAAAAAACGTGCACATACAGCACGTTTTTTTACCGACTTCAAAAAAGGAGGAGGTACTACGTTCGGATGATTGTTTTTTTTTTTTTTTTTTTTTATGTATGTTCACCGATTACTCCGCCGTTTGTGAACCGATTTTAAAAATTATTTTTTAGTTCGAAAGGGTATACTCCCGAGATGGTCCCATATAAATTTTATTAAGTTTGCTTGCGTAGTTCTTGCGCTAGCTTCAATATTACGTATTTTTCCCACAGTATATGTAGACGATATCATTATTAGACTCCTTCACTGTTATTTACATAGCAGGTAGTAACTTGTATGGGGTAGGTACCACCACTAAAAAGTGAAAAATAAAAACTTTTTCCAAAAAAAACAACCGACTTCAAAAAAAAACACTAAAAAAGTGAAAAATAACTTTAATTTCGGAAGTCGATGGCAAAAAACGAAAATTAAAAAGCAAAGACACCGACTTCCGAAATTAAAGTTATTTTTCACTATTTTAGTGTTTTTTTTTGAAGTCGGTTGTAAGTAAATGAATTGTTCAGAAGCATTTCAAGCAACGCTTTCCGGTTTACAGGTTCCGTTAAATAACTCGTTCTGAAGCAATATGGCTCAGTTACAAACTAAGTTTGCGTAGATCGGTTCAAGCTGGATCCACTACAGTGAATCTTAGGGATCAAGTTATTTGGAGCCAGTTCAGTTACTCAACCAGTGGCAAATCAACTGTCATAATTATTATTAATTCGTTACATACCTCATTATATTTATAACATTTATATTATGATTTTATGATTTTTGCAGTCTTAAAAACTTAACGAAACAAAACTAAACTTATTGTTTACGATTGAACTTTGATAAAATTTAATACACGCCAATTAAGCCGATAGGTTTTAGTCCAATTGTTACAAAACCAACTCCTGTTTAAAATATTTTGTAAGAACAAGTCACTTTTCGGGCATATGCGTAGGCCACTTTTTTTTTTGAGGCTGGGAATTCATCAATTGACTTCTCCCGCTCTGGGCGGAGCGGGAGGGCGTGACAGACTTTTGTCGACTAACACCCACTCGTGTTCAGTTGCCTGTTGCCAAAGGGCCCCGGTATGCCTTTCTAACTTTCCCGCAACCCTGCCAGGATATGCGTAGGCCTAATAAGTGTTCAGACAATGACTTATTCGCCATCTAACAAGCATTACCTAATTCCTATATCTCCCATACTTTCCAAATACAACAGCTACCTCCATGTGTCCTGATATCGTTGAAATGTTCAGCCTATAAGCTCCTATACATTGTAGGTTTCCAAACAGGGCAGGCTTAAGACCTGTCGTCCCTGGCTAAGATTTAACACATTGTAGGGTGCCCTCAGCGGCATGTTTTCTGCGTATCAGTGCACAGTGGTCAGAAATTGTGTGCAATTTTGGAAGATGCCTTTCACTTGACTTTGACATACAGGTTGTAAAAAGACGCATAACAAAGCCGTCATGTAAGCATTTTGTATATCAAACTAAAACTTTAATTTTTGGTATGAAAATTCGCTGTTTACGGTACAATACATTCTGTTTTTTAGTACAGGCAACGGTGCAGTGATCATGGGAGTATTTAAAGTTAAGTTATAACATTTAAAATCGGTTTTCGTAAAAAAAAAAGTGGAATTAAGACCTTCAAAATCTCCGTAACCCGAGGTTCCCTGGTGTAGGATAAAAAAATATTATAATAACGGGAAGACCAAGTGAGTCTCGGCTTCGTTGAGGGTATTTTTACCCTGATTTAATAGATTAATTTTGGTGAATAAAAGTATGAATAGATACATACATAAAGCATACCTTTATATAAATTCAATTACATTACAAACGTTTAGTTATAAATTTATTTATTTCAATTTATAAATAAACCCCTTTATTACTATAGTTAAAGAAGTTTCAAAAACACATTCTCAAAACTTGTTTGATAACGCAGAATTCTTTTGTCATGTGAATCACACCGTGAATTTCAGTTCCTAGAAAAACTTTCAGAATGACTTTACTCGTTTTAACAAACAAACTTCTGCACTACGACTTCAAAAAAATGAGAAAAAATGTGTTTCTATATAGAGCTACTAGAACACGAGTTTGTTACATCAGGATGTTTTTGCTTTTTGGATGTTTTCTTCATTTTGTTCGAAAAGTAGCACAAAACTAGTACAAAACTTCAAAGTTTAATTCGCAGAACTCATTGTTTTACTAACCGAACATTGCATTCAAGCACTTTGTAAAACTTTTGAACATTGTTTAGCAAGAGCTGCAAGTAAGCTATAAAACCTACGCTTATATATTTGCGAAAAAACAAAAGTTCTCGTTTGAAATCGAGCAATCAAATTACGTACATTAAATAACTAGAAACAGTAATAAATACGTTGTAGAACTTTGATAATATTTGTTTGACCCGATAGACGTCATGTCAAAATTTCAATATTACATATTCAGATTCTCTTGGCAAGTTTTCCAATTTTTCTTTAAATAAAAACCAAATTCTGACTAGTATGAACATTTTAAAACATAAAATGCGCTTACCGAAGAAGAGTATTTCATTTTTCGCGAGTATGTATGTATGTATGTATGTATGTATGTATGTTTGTATGTATGTATGTCTATTTCTTTGGCACGCTCTGTAGCCTAAACGGCTTGATGTATTTTAACAATTGAGGTGTCGTTAGATTCGTCTTAATTGTGCGAGTGACATAGGCTATATAAAATTTATATATTGCAGCTAAAAATACAAAAAAAAGTGAGAAAGTTAAAAAAAAAAAAATTACAACAATATTAGTACTTATTATCAAATAAAAACTAGTAATGACTCAATCCCAAATCGAGTGAAACCGCGGGGCACAGTTAGTAATCTATATCTATACTATCTATACTAATATTATAAAGCTGAAGAGTTTGTTTGTTTGTTTGAACGCGCTAATCTTAGGAACTACTGGTTGGAATTGAAAAATTATTTTTGTGTTAGATAGTCCATTTATCGAGAAAGGTTACAGGCTATATAACATCATTATTTATATAAAGATTTCTCGCTATACTTTTTTTAAATATGTAATAAAATGTTTATTTGTACAGAAAGACATACACATAAGTACACAAGAATTACATAAATATTGCACAATAGAGTCACATTACAGGGCGAACTGATGCCTCCTAAACAAGGCCAAAAGCCTGTGTTTTAGGAGCCAAGTTCCTCTATGAAAAATGGCATATAACTGGTTACTAAGTTTCTTGCAGTGCATACTTAAAAGAAAACAGAATTCCAATCACTATCTTAAAACATTCTTCAAAACATATTCACCCCCTTTTTGTTTCGTTCACCCCATTGTAACAGACCAAAACCTATTTGAACCTAAAATCTAATTATCTCCAATAAGAAATTACAAAGTCATTCAATTTCGTAAATCGTTTAAACTTTCCACTAAAGATCTAACACCATTGAAAATTAAATGTTTTATTCATAAGTGTTTAAACATTTTAGCTCCAGAATAAAAATGGTATCATGATTTATTACCGTGGTGTTTCGCCTTTGGGTATTTTATGTCGCAGTGATGCAGGGCTTATGGTAATGAGTGTGTCATTAATTCAGTCTATGGGGTGGTGGTAAAAGCTTTTAAATTTTAGTGTGAAAGGTGTTTTGTACTTACCATAAAAGAGCGAGTAGTTTTAAAAAGTCGGTCGAAACGAAATTGAACTATAGTGTGTTCCAAAAGTATCAGATGAAAGTGTAATCAAAACTAGTTAAATTCTTAAGCAATCACTCACTAAAGAAAATTAGTAACACATTCATCTGTATTTAGACGGTTTCAACTTGAATCTCACCACTCTTCACGAAACTTACCTTATTACCACAAAATCGTGTTTATCAGTTGTTTAGCCTAAACACCTTTTATAAATGACATTTCTGTATGGAGTTTGACATAAAACTGCCAGTAAACACGCGTTGAACAAGTGTCTTAGATTTTGTGGTAAGGCCCCTAAGGTTTTTTAATTTGTGGCGTTAGTATAAACACACAACCTCTCACATTGAAGAGTCGGTTAATACCGTTACTCGTGTGGTGTCGGCTGCGGGCGCGCGACGCTGCGCCGGAGACGCCCGAACACACTACATCGTGCGCGCTCGGTTTTCCCCGTCTCACCAGTCGATTCTGGTACTCGGTGTGAAAGGACGCGCGCGCGCTCCGCGAACCGCTATTGTTTTATAGTTTACGCGAACGTTAGAACTGTTTTATATTAGTACCTATCTATATCTTTCTCTTCCGTCTAGTTTTCTGTGTATGCTTTCTACTGTGCTGTTGTTCTCTCATGTACATTTATCCTTCTGTGTTAAAGGAACAATATAGTGACTGTCTAGTTTAACATTGCATTTTCTTTTGTCTCTGCTTAACTTGCCTGCTTAATACGCATACAGTAACACTATAGTGGTGACCCCGACGTGATCGTTACGAACAGTGCATAGTTATAGTAGTGAGCGTGTCTTAAACTCCAGAGATGGTGAATAGCGGACTAAAAGACTTGTCGGAGGAAGTGTGCCGAGTTGGCGTAAAAATGCCGCCATTTTGGCCCAACGAACCAGCGCTTTGGTTTGCCCAACTGGAATGTCAGTTTGCATTAGCAAATATAACCACGGATGCAACAAAATTTTACCACGTCATCGCGAACTTAGACTTTAAATATGTGAGTGAAGTGAAGGACATAATAAATAAACCGCCGGTGGACAATAAGTACGATAAAATAAAATCGGAATTAGTTTCGCGTTTGTCGGCTTCTCAAGAACAGCGCGTACGGCAGCTGCTGACTCACGAGGAGTTAGGGGATCGCAAACCGTCACAATTCCTGCGACATCTGCGGAGTTTGGCGGGTTCAGAAGTACCCGATGACTTCATACGGTCGCTGTGGACGAGCCGTCTGCCGAGTCATGTGCAGGCAATTATAGCGGCCCAAGCAGAACTACCCCTAGATACGGTGGCCCAGATCGTGGACAAAATCCACGAGATCGCTCTCCAGCCACAGGTAGCTGCAGCGTCTGCGCCGGCACCCGCCGCGGCAGCGACGTTACTAAGCCCGACAGCCGCAATCGACTTGCTCACACGGCGCATCGATGACTTGACACGGCAGGTCTCAGCGCTGACTACAGCATCTCGCTCGCGCTCGAGGTCTCGAGCGCATTCTCCGCATTGGCGACAGCGGTCTCGGAGCCGCTCTAATGCTGGCCCGGGACGCTGCTGGTATCATCGACGGTTCGGCGACCAGTCAACGAAGTGCCGCGCGCCGTGCTCGTTCCCGAAGGGAAACGGGTCCAGCAGTCAGTGAAGACGGCGACACGTGACTGCGACAGCGTGGCTGGTGGCCGTGTTTTCGTTATGGACCGTAAGTCGAAAGTGCAATATCTAATAGACACGGGTTCGGATTTGTGCGTCTACCCTTACAAAAAAGTTAGTGACAGACATTGTGTGAAAACCAAATATGAACTGACTGCAGCTAACGGTTCAACGATAAATACCTACGGCTGGTTAACGTTATCTTTAGACTTTGGTCTCAGACGTGCATTTACGTGGCGTTTCGTAATAGCTGACGTCACGAAACCCATTATAGGTATAGACTTTTTGGCGCGCTATAATTTACTGGTAGACGCTAGGCATCATCGCTTAATGGACAATGAAACATCGCTGAGTGCTTTCGCTAAGCCTGCACCGCTTGCCTTGTGCCACATTAAAGCTGTGTCAGGTACTTCGCGCTATCACGACTTGCTCTCACAGTTCCCGGATATCACTCGTCCGGCTGGGGACCTGTCAACGCGCAAGATCAAGCACAACACGTTGCACCACATCCGTACGACTCCAGGACAGCCGGTGTTCAGCCGCCCTCGCCGATTGGCACCGGATCGACTCCAGATAGCAACTCGTGAGTTTGAGGAAATGGTAAGAACAGGTATCGCCAGAAGGTCAGATAGCCCATGGTCGTCAGCGCTCCACCTGGTTCCAAAGAAAAATAATGAGTGGCGACCATGCGGCGACTACCGCGCACTCAACGCGCGTACTATACCTGACCGATATCCGGTCCGCCATATTGCTGACTTCTCTCATAACCTCAGTGGATGTACTGTTTTCAGCAAAATCGATTTGATACGTGCATATAACCAGATTCCGGTCAATCCAGCCGATATACCTAAGACGGCGATAACGACGCCATTCGGAATGTTTGAGTTTCCGTTTATGAGCTTTGGTTTGCGCAACGCAGCTCAAACATTCCAACGGTTTATGGACGAAATATTGAGAGATCTGGAATTCTGTTATCCGTATATTGATGACATCCTTGTGGCTTCACAGACCGAGACGCAGCACCTGGAACACCTGGGAAAAATTTTCCAGCGCTTGAACGACCACGGCGTCGTGGTCAATTCGTCGAAGTGTGTGTTCGGTGAGTCCCAAGTGGAATTTCTTGGTTATGTTGTATCATCAACAGGCACGATGCCACTACCGCAGAAGGTCGAAGCTATCCAGAGTTTCCCGCAGCCTAAAACCATCAAGGAACTTCGCAGATTTCTAGGCATGCTGAATTTTTATAGGCGCTTCATGCAAAAAGCAGCAAGTAGCCAGGCGCCCCTGAATAATCTATTATCTGGTCCACCTGTCAAGCCTAGTACCCCTATAGCGTGGACATCAGGACTGAAAGAAGCATTCTCAGAGTGTAAGAGAAACTTAGCCGAAGCCACTCTTTTAGCTCATCCAAATCCAGCAGCAGGTTTAGCCCTTTTCACGGACGCCTCGGACAACGCTATGGGTGCCGTACTGCAGCAAAAGGTAGATTCGGGATGGCAACCTCTCGGGTTTTATTCAAAGAAGCTGAGTCCGGCTCAACGTAACTACAGTCCTTTCGATAGGGAGTTACTAGCTATTTACGAAGCCGTTAAGTATTTTAGGCATATGGTTGAAGGTAAGAGTTTTACCATATACACAGACCACAAGCCGATCGTGGCCGCCTCGAAAAAGGCATCAGAAAACTGTTCACCTCGTCAGTTCCGATATTTCGATTTCGTGACACAGTTTACCACAGATTTACAGCACATTGCAGGAGACGACAATGTAGTGGCCGACGCGCTCTCGCGGGTGGAAGCTATCTCGGCAGCGATAGATTTTAATGCCTTAGCTCACTCGCAAGAAGAAGATGATGAACTCCAGCAACTGCTAAGAAGCAACAACTCTTCACTGGACTTACAGAAGATACAAGTTTCTGACTCCGGTAAGATGTTATACTGTGACGTGTCTAATCCATCTCCTCGACTTTACCTGACGCCACCGTTCCGTCGACAAGCATTTGAGTGCATTCACGGACTCAGTCATCCCGGAGTAAAGGCCACGGTGAGGCTGATGACTCAGAGCTATGTGTGGCCCATGATCAAGAAGGACAGCAGTAGCTGGACACGTAGTTGTCTCTCGTGTCAACGTTCAAAAATTTCCCGACACACTCGATCGCCTGTACATACATTTGTTCCTCCATCGAACAGATTTAGTCATGTGCATATAGACCTCATAGGCCCCATGCCAACGTCACACGACTACAGATACTGTCTTACAGCAGTGGACAGGTTCACGCGTTGGCCAGAAGTGATGCCGCTCCACGACATCAAAGCTGACACAGTGGCTAGCGCTTTTGTCACTGGCTGGATAGCACGCTTTGGATGTCCAGAAAAAATAACTACTGACCGAGGTAAGCAGTTTGAGGCGCATCTGTTTCGGGAACTTTCAAGGATAATCGGTTTCAACCACCTGCAGACCACCGCATATCACCCGGCCGCAAATGGAATGGTCGAGAGATTTCATCGACAACTAAAAGCAGCGATAAAGTGCCATGCTCACGATAACTGGTACGAAGTACTTCCCCTAGTACTGCTGGGAATACGTACTGCATGGAAGGAAGACATTGGCTCATCATCAGCAGAGTTGGTTTATGGAGAAACTTTACGCTTACCAGGCGCATTCTTCCATAACTCTCCCACAGAAGTCGTGGACTACGCAGATTTTATGTCCCGCCTACGTGCTAACATACAGAAACTGAAGCCTACACCCGTCATCCATCACGGTTCTGCTCCAGTTTTCATTAGTAAAGACTTATCGAAATCGCTGCAAGTCTTTCTTCGCCAAGATGCTGTTAGAAAACCCCTACAAGCACCGTACGCTGGACCGTTTCACGTCATAGAACGTGGAGACAAGTTCTATAAAATAGATATAAAAGGGAAACCCACCAACGTGTCTATCGATAGACTCAAGCCAGCATACCTGTTAGCCGACTCAGTACCACAAGAAATAGTCGGGACGACATCACCTACTACTTCAAGTACATACAAGACACGATCTGGACGTCAAGTTCATTTTCCAGAATTTTATCGACCTTAACGGTCTCCGGAGGGGCTGATGTGGCGTTAGTATAAACACACAACCTCTCACATTGAAGAGTCGGTTAATACCGTTACTCGTGTGGTGTCGGCTGCGGGCGCGCGACGCTGCGCCGGAGACGCCCGAACACACTACATCGTGCGCGCTCGGTTTTCCCCGTCTCACCAGTCGATTCTGGTACTCGGTGTGAAAGGACGCGCGCGCGCTCCGCGAACCGCTATTGTTTTATAGTTTACGCGAACGTTAGAACTGTTTTATATTAGTACCTATCTATATCTTTCTCTTCCGTCTAGTTTTCTGTGTATGCTTTCTACTGTGCTGTTGTTCTCTCATGTACATTTATCCTTCTGTGTTAAAGGAACAATATAGTGACTGTCTAGTTTAACATTGCATTTTCTTTTGTCTCTGCTTAACTTGCCTGCTTAATACGCATACAGTAACACTATAAATTTATTAATTTTTAAATGTAATGTAATTTAAATGTTGTATCATATGTTGATTTAGGTAATATATTGAAATATGTATGATTAATGAAATGAGGAATAAGTACGCAAATAAATAATAAATTCATTAACCTCAATATTGTCAAATTAGACTGTCGGGTTTAGGTACGTATTCAAGTAATTAAATCAAAACACTAAATTCTTTGGGCATTGGTGGTCTAGTGGTAACGGCCGCGACTTACCAGTTGTAAGTCGGACACTGACAGCTCCTGAAAGCGATTTTTTTGATGTTCTGACCGCGTTCAATTTCGTTAGTGAAATTCACCCTTAATATTTTTTTCTAAATTTAAGTCGGTCTATCCATACCATAAATCGTTTGAATACCCCATTGAGCTCAAGCCTTTGCCAAAGCCATATACATGGACACACCCTCTTTCACACACATATACACGACAACAAAGAGGTCCCCAAACCGACTGTTTTCATATTTCAATCCAGCCGTAAATAGATATAAGTGCCTATAAAATAGTGTGCCGATAAAATGCATGCCCAAATCCCGGGCAGAATCACAACGTTTTAATATCGGAGTCATTGTGCACATTTGGCTCGCCCGACATTACGCGATGCCATTCCCTGTGGTACTGTAATAGCGGCATACTTAAAATCATTGGCATCTAATCTCATTTGATGTATGGCTGTTTAAAACGTTTGATTATGATGATGAAATTTGTACTATATAAACACCCAAGTTGCCAAAGACAAGCATTAATGCCCCATTACGTAATGATGATGATTTTTTTATTATTTATAAACCCAGTTGCCAAAGACAAACATAATGCCCCATTACGTAAATTACGTTACCGCTAATGATTTCATTAATTTCATCAAAGAACCATTAAAATCGAGTCTAATGTTGCTTTCTGCAACAAGTTAATGGAAGATTAGTAATTAATTTATTTTTTAAGCCTGTGTGCCACTGCAGGGCAAAGGTCTCCCTTTCTCCTGCACTCCTCTCTGTATTGAGCTAGTGTGGACCAATCTTGTCTGTAGGCGTCAAGGTTTGTGATGATCTAATGACAGCTTTAAAAGTTAAAGTTTGTTTCTGCAAGATAGAGTCTGTGTAAGACCACTTTTGTCCGGTACAATAATAATGAACAAAATTTTGTTAAATACCTATGTAGTAGGTCCCTCACTCTCCTAGTCCGATGGGACGCCAATCCGACACGGCCGGAGAGCCATCAGGCGCAGGACTATTCCGAGGGACTATCATACCACTGCACCGTCCTGTGTCTGTGCATACACTTGTGCACTATAATATCTCCCACGCCGAAGGCTGTCTGGAGGACTATTATTATTAGGTACCTATCAATCAATCAATCTGCCTAGCCTTTTCCCAACTATGTTGGGGTCGGCTTCCAGTCTAACCGGATGCAGCTGAATACCAGTATTTTACATGCAGCGACTGCCTATCTGACCTCCACAACCCAGTAACTGGGTAATAAGATACCCCTTGGTAAGATTGGTTGTCAGACTTTCGGGCTTCTGACGACCCGTAACGACTGTCAAAGATCCATGAATGACAACCGGGACCAACGGCTTAACATGCTTTTCGAGGCACGGAGAAGTCTAGATATGTAAAGATGGTCACCCATCCACGGACCAACCCAGGCAAGCGTAGCTTAACCTGATGGATGATGATTATTAGGTACTTATATAAATCCAAAAGCGCTTTTGAGTTTAATTGCTAACTATTTCTTACGTATCCTTTGTGTGAGTGCAATAATATCATTATTTTATAGAACGCTTGGCTAGCCAACCTTAGAAAAATACAGTTTAACCACAATCATAAGAATAACAGAAAATACCAAAAACTTCGTAATTAAACTTAAACACAGCGGCCTTTCAATCTAACAAGAGATAATTAACAAAACTTTTAAAACACTATTTAATAAAAGTTAATTCCATTAGAAATACAATTAGTGAAGTTAGTTTTAACATTCCAACTTTGAGTTTAGACAAGTTTTTGTTGGTAAATGCAATTGGTAGTGTTGTGCCATTTATGATTCAAAAGCCAACGCGAATGGCACAAAATAGATAGGTACCTACAGAAGGTCGGCTCCGTACAACAAACAAAAACGCGCACTCAATAGACACACTTCACGGATAAGTTTGAGCGCGTCAATCATCACGTTCATTTTTCAGTTCGTTACACCCGAACGCGTGGTTTCGTTGGTTTCGCCGAACATAATTATGACAATCACGTATTCACGCGACGTCGACGATTGCTTTCAACACTTGATCACTTTCGATTAGGACAAGGCCAATGTGTGCGTATGCTTGTTTTCGCACGTTGTATAAAACCGGCCTTCTGTGTATATAAGTATCTTGTGACAACGGGATATTGTTTAAATGAATTATCCAATTAGTTTAGAATCCGCGTCGCATTGTGTTGGGTTTAGCTCGAGTGTGGTCTATGGTTAAAAGTGCGGTCTTTGCTATTGGAAATGTATTGGTTTTTGTTATAGAATTATTTATTGTATTGTTGATATTTGTATATCATCGATTTTTTTTACATTTTATGATAATTAAACTCACACACTGTCCTATTAGTATTACTTGCAAGTTTGTAGGAATATTGTGATATCGTATACTTTAATGTTTGTAAATATGTGAGCACCATTTATATCTATCACATACTTAATTTATTTATTTGTCATTGCTCCATTTTTAATTTTTAATTCTTTTTACCTATTGTAATTGTATTCTCGGTGCATAGTCTTCACATGTAATTATATAATTGATGTATACCAAATATTGTAAAACATTTTTTTTTAAAGAGTAACGGTGGAGTTTCTTGCCCATTCTTATCCATACGAAAACTACCTTTTGGAAGGGGCAACTAGAATCAGTTCTATTTCTATGTATTTACCGTTAAAGTGCCTTTAATGTGCCTACTTGAAATAAATTATTTGACTTTGACTTTGATAAGAATATATGTTTTCATTTTTGTTTTGGAATTCTGTCATCCTTTGAATCTATCAAAAGTGATAATTTTTTACTCTTACGTAATCGTACACTGTCACACTTTCAATGTCTCTCATTTTGGAAAACATAAAATAAGATGAATTACAATGGCTTTCATGAAGTTTGGCTATCAGCTGCATGTGTAGTGGGTCGTTCCGGCACACAGTAAATAATTGAATACATTTAATTCTTGTACCAGATTTATAAAGTAACATTAAGCGTAAATAACGATAACAAAGTAACTAGGTACACAAACAGTACCAATTTATCCACATCTAGTATTAACGAAAATTGTAAGCATTAATAATTCAGAAGTCAGTAGGGTAGAGTTTAAATGAATTATCCAATTAGTTTAGAATCCACGCGGCATTATCTAGGCTTAGAATACAGTAATGTCCTTTACCGTTGAATATGTGAGTGTAATTCATGAAAGTCGTTGCTAATTCCTTGTTTACTAGGCTTTACTGACTTGTTTTGGGGCCACTCATTAGTAATGCATTCGTTTTTAGGGTTCCATACGACCAAATGTAAAAACGGAACCCATAAAAGATCACTCGAGGATCTATCTGTCTATCTGTCCCGTCTGTCAGAGTCAATTTACTCCGCTCTGAATGTAATGGACCGATTAAATGAAATTTGGAACACAATGTCATAATGAATATCTGTGACCCAAAAATGGTAGTGTAACGTAAATAAAAAAAATGGAACACTGTCATTTTTGGGAGGCAAATAAGTTTTTTTTTTTATTTTACTGCTGGGCAAAGGTCTCCACTTTTTCCTACCAAACCTCTCCATTTCGTGAGATCTCTGGCCATGTTGGTTCCGCAAACTTGCTCTGATCGTCACGCCTTCATCACCACCTTCACCGCGGTCTACCGCCACGGCGATGTCCTCCCTCAGGCGTCCAGTCTCCGGGTGCATTCCTGCAACGTGGTCAGCCTTGCTATTTTTTTCTCCAACATCCGGTTTATGGAGCGTTAGATGGTGTTTCTATCGCGTTCTGTTCGCTTGAGACCTATTATGATAGGTGTCATTATTTTTATGTTGAAAAAAAAGGCTGTATTTTATGGAACGATACTAATGCACGATTATGTGACAGTGTTATGGTTCTAGGCTCTATGATACGGAAAGCAATGTCTTTTTGGGTCATACCCGTCACGATATTTCCAACTATGTACTAATTGTAACTCCTGTAAGTTAGAATGTTTAGAATCTTTAGTAGAGTCCAACAATAAAAAGTGCCTAGACGATGTAGCTCATCGGGTCCCTGACAAAAGATTCCTATTCAAATCAAAATCAAATCAAATCATTTATTAGTTTGCAAACATGGGTAATTAATACATAGATGTTTTCGTTTTTATATAATAGTGCTTTTAAATAATAGAGATGTTCTACCGTCACATGGGCATGCAAAACATATTTAATTGTACATAAACTTAACAGACAATTTAAATAGATAACAATTTAGAGAATACAATAATATAAAATTCAAAATTAATGCCAAATCATTTGAGTTACATTAAATGTCATAATTAATTTAAAAAATGTCAAATGGTATCAAAGGTTGCAGAAATAAATCCATTCAACCTGCCATTTATAAATGCACCATGCATTATATCAAAAATTTTCCGTTGAAAATGATGACACTAAACAAAACATTTCCACATTAAATAAGCCATTCAAAATTGCCGTCAAAATGATAGGCAATCTAGTTCAGCAATGTGACAGCCCAACAAAGCATAACGTAAAACAATGATGAGTTCGAAGAGAACTGACATGTCACTGGGATATAATAGTCCGCCTAAATCGAAAGCCGCCACGCTAACGACTCTGTTAATAATTCTAGTGGACACTTATGTTCGGCTACTGGGAATTGTCAAATGTGTGAGGTCTTCGCTGTGATAATGAATTCAGAATTCGAGAGAGAGTTCATATTTTAAGATAATATAAGTACTATTATAATAAAATATAAGTAAAAACCTTTTTAAAAACAAGCTTTTAATTAACTAAAAAGGGTTTTCCCGGGGCCACCTTCCGGCTCCATCATCAGACCCTGAACACCACCTAGTGTCAAAGCACTTGTTAATACATCGCTAATGAGTCCAAACACGAAGTTGCTATCTTGTTTGATTGAGGAGTTCCTCTAGCCAACTTCCGGATCAGACCAGTTCAATGGTATCATTTTTTCAAAATGTCTTAGTAGCTATCTAGGTATGCCAAGTTTCAGCTCAATCGGATGCCAGGAAGTGCTTGAAAAATGGATGACAATTGGAGTAACCAAAAACACATACGAACAGGGCAAGCTAATATAAAGCTTGTAAAAACAATGACGAAAGCAATTGGCTCGGTAGATTGCATAATCTAATTATGGTAATTTGGCAACCCTAAAAAAACATCAAATTGACTTGGCTAATGCGTAATGCACCAGCTTAGGTCGGTAGATGAGCAGAAGGATTCTTCTACCCGTAAAATATTATTGGGAAATCCTCTCATAAATCTGAAATGAGAATTGCTACTTAGTGGGCTCTACAAGCGCTGTAAATAGCTCCTTATAATATTCCGTGTAGAGTGTTAAATTAAATTAACGAGCTGAACTCCGCAGACGCAAAAAGAAATATTAATTTGATGTTTTGTGGTTTCACCGACCTCAGTTACTGTAGTTACGTAAAAAAAAAAAATTTTTTACATAAAAAATATTCACAAAAAATATATTTAAAAAATCGTTTTTTTTTGTGTGTTTCACAGATGTGATTTGTATCGATATCTTAAAACGATAAAACATAAGAAAACAGTTTTTCTCAATTTAAACTTCAAGTAACAAAACTAACAGCGGTCGATAACCTCCCAAAAAAAACATCAAATCATTTTATTTTATTGATGCCCATCGCGTCTGCGCAATTAAGCTAGCCAATTTATAATAACCCTGTATAGCACCATAGTGGTACCTTACTATTGTCCGTGGTTTAGCCTAAGTTCTGTAAAAAACTTTTACAAACCGGAAAATATGTAAGATAGCCAATAACCATGCAACCCTCATAACCATGCAAAAACTCTCTAATTACTGATCAAGTTGTAGCACCTATAAATACGGCACCTATCAACATTTCAATAAACTCCACACTGACAGTATTCCGGAATTGACCCCACTCCACATAGTTATGAGCGAATAAACAATGGTCCTGTAAGTGAATATATAATATGTTTACTTCGCATAGGTAAACTAAATACGTTGGGGTTTCAATATTGATTATTCAGTTGTGTGTTTATTGATTAGAATCTTGATTTGATGCATAATAATATCTTTGGTACGGTCTTAGCCTGTATAAATAGATTTTAGTGGACTTAGTTTATTTCTCGGTCATCTAATCTTAGAAACCTTAATGGCCAGTGTTAATTATTTTGCGTAGTTTGATAGAACTATTGAAGAGACTTGCTGTATCATCACATCACTGATACTTGCCAAAGTATAGCAGTCGTACACTTAAGATATATTTTTTTCATATAAAGTTAGTTTGCAATATCTGGGCGGAAAGGATTATTTTTTTATTTCACACAGTTTGACTATTCTTCTAATATAATTAAATATATATATATATATATTTGAAAGAAATACTCCTGGACACGGCAAGCATTGTGAGGAGGTTCCTCTCTCTAGAGCCCTGACCACCGGCAGCTTGGACCCTGATCATGATGCCGAGGGCTACTATTTTTTATATTTTTTTTAATGTTTTTATTTTTGTGTTTTTTATAAAAATGTAAATAATATGTTTTAAAAATGAAATAAAAAATGGTATAATATAATATAGGATAAAAACCTTATATCATAATAATAATTGTATTTTAAAATGTTTTTTTTAATGATTTTATAAAAATATTTAAAAATGTTAATAAATAAGAAAGAAAATAAATAAACGAAAATTTTATTTTATAATACACAATCGGCCATACATTTCACCAATAACAGAGCGCTCATAAAACCAAGAGTTTATGCCACCTGCCACAATTTGACCATACAATAAATTAACTCAAGAAATCGACTCAAGCGCATAAATTCTCATTCTAATTACATAATTACAGCAACCGCGATTAAACCATAAACTTCACGTGTTCCCATTCACAATATAATTGCCTACATTAGCGATACACATATATTTAAAAATATTTGCTGGCATTAGTAGCTTTTTCTAGTTATTGTTGTAATTGATGGAAAGCATTCGCTTGCATGTGCACGAAGTGCCTTGCATTTGTTACTAGTTTTACAGTTGTGAATTTCAATATAGATTATTATGTTTTTAAGGGCATTTCTGTGAATTAAAAGGCCACAATAAAATTATCAGGTTATCGGTAATTATTTTATTACCAAGTACCTAGTAGGTTGTTAATTTAATTATACAGTATGTTAACTAACAAAGGGCGTTCCCGCTAACTCGCAATTAAATAGTACAGCGTCCATATGCTAAAAAAATATAACAATTTTTTTTTTTATTGTATAGAAAGTTGTTCATAATGATGAGTTCAATGACCCCTATAATCCATACTATACAATGACGTTCATTAAAGTATCTCTTGTTGTCAGTGAAAACATGCATTAAACTAAAAGGTAAGCCTGCATGTCTCATGTTGTGGTTAAATATTAGCCAGTTAGCAAGGTAGCGGGGCTCAATGCCCAAATGTGCGTCTGACGAACATACATACATTGAGCCATAGAACGTTTGACGGATTAACTGTCGCTACTTGCGAATATACGCATACATTCACGGGGTATTGAAGTTCAATTTGACAATCATCATCAGCCTAAAGCAGTCCACTGACATAGGCCTCTCCAATTGCACGCCATTCAGCTCGATTCTCAGCAATTCTCATCCAGGTGCTACCAGCCGTCCTGTGAAGATCGTAGTTCCACCTAGCTATATGCAGAGCAATTTTAGATGACAAATTCAAAAGTCAGTACCTAATACCCGTAAAAACACGATAAAAAGTATTGTCAACGCTTTATAGACCTTGGTGTTTTGCTACATGAACGAAGGCTATCTTAATTTATAATCTGACCTTGCTTAGTATAATTTTATGAATTTAATTTAACAATATTATGGCAGCTATCCATTTCATGACGAAGCGGTTGGTCATTGCCCTTTGAATGTCAAACACATCAATGCAGAGTAGATAATACCACAGAAGGTCATCTCCATACAACGAGCGAAAACAGACGCATGCACACTAATTATAATTATCGTCGAGAGTTTTATCAAACTCACGACAATCATTCTAATTTATACTTTATTAAATTATGATAAGTATTACTTTGTAAAAATTAACAATGGTTAAAACGTCATTCAAATTTGATCGTGAATGTGCTGTGTTACCCCGTGTCCTATTTAAAAGCAATCGTCGCGCGAATATACGATCGTTTGAACATATTGTTCGGTGAAACTGAACGCATGGTCGCGCCAGCAGAGGGCGCTTTCCGGTTTTCCAAACAAAAAGTGACATATGCACGAGCGTATTCGCGCGACATGACAGTCGCTTCTAAATGGATGTGACCTTAGATGATCGCAGCCGAATGCCAGTTGCGAGTGCGCTTGCACTCGTTGTACATGAACCGTCTCTATGTGTGTGTAGTTTTTTGCTCGCTGTTTGGGGCCGAGCCTCTGTATTATTCTGTGATAATAATTTAGAAATGAAATAACATTACTGACTTATTTTTACGGGAACAACAATGATGTTAGATCAAGAGTTTTTTTTAAATATTTCAAATAAGGTTGAATGGAGTCAAGAACCTTTTAGTCAATCTGAGTTAAAAAATGTGCCAGTATTTTTTATTTCTAAAAATAATCTTTGTTTTTACTTTCTAATTATGGATGTTTTCATTCAGATGAAAATATATATGGAACACTGATGATTGCTCTCACAATTTTGTACCGGTAATCGTGGCATTTAAACCTTAAAACTACCTACAAATAATACAATCTATACCTATCTATACCGGCCTATTTAGATTATAATATCCGTCACATTGACTTGACCTTTACCACTCACCCGTAGTACCCTTTAATAAGTTATACAAGTATTATTTTGGGTATTTAACACGTATAACTTTCACCAAACAATTTCTCACTGACTTCAACCGACTTTGCTGAAAGAAATGTTGCAGTGTGAATTCACACTTTATCATAATAATAAATAAATAAAAGTGTTTGCATGACATTCTGTCGTGTTATCGAAAACGAAAAACGTTATTTCATTTATTAGGGTTACGTACCCAAAAGGTCCCCAACGGGACTCTATTACTAATGCTCCGCTGTCCGTCCGTTCGTCTGTCACAGGGCTGTATCTTTTGAACCGTAATAGGTAGACACTTGTAATTTACACAGAGTATGTACTACTTTAGCCGGTACAACAACAAATAATAAAAATAAACTAAAGTAACTTGGCTCACGAGGTTGTCGACATGTGGGATGTGGACTCTGCGATCATTGTGCCGATAGTCGTATCAGCCAATGGCTTAATTGCCAAGAGCCTCGACCAACACCTAAGGAGGCTCTCGTTGGGCAGCTGGATTAAGGGCTTGATTCAGAAAGCTGTACTCCTGGGAGCTTGACGACGTAAATAACGCTATGTTCAAGGTCCATAATTGGTTTACTATAAATAATTTGGTATTAAATGAAAAGAAAACTAAATGCATAAGATTCACGTTACCGAATGTAAGAAGTAGTGAATGTCATGTTGTACTGAACGAGGAGATACTAGAATTCGCCGAAAAGACAGTTTTCCTGGGGATCACGCTTGATTCAAAACTACAGTGGGGTCCTCACATAACATCACTTGCAGGGCGACTAAGTTCAGCCGCTTACGCTGCTTGGAAAATCCGCCAACTAACAGACGTGGATACCGCGAGACTGGTCTATTTTAGTTACTTTCATAGCATCATGTCTTACGGTATTTTGCTGTGGGGACGGGCTGCAGATATTGATTCTATCTTTATTTTGCAAAAGAGGGCTGTCCGAGCCATCTACAACCTCCACAGACGCGAATCTCTAAGGGAACTGTTTAAAAAAATTAACATCATGACGGTTCCTTGTCAGTACATATATGAAAACATTATGTATGTTCGGAAAAATCTACATCTTTTTAGTAAGATAAGTGACAGGCATAACTTAAACACTAGAAATAGGAACAAATTAGATCAACCACGTTTCAGATTGTCTAAAGTACATACTTCTTTTATGGGGTACTGTGTAAAATGTTATAATAAAATACCACTCATTATTCTTCAACTAAATGAGAAGAAATTTAAAACATGCATTAAACGCACACTATGTAGACAGGCATATTATAAGTTGGATGATTATATTGTAGATAAAAATGCTTGGCTTAATGCTGGTCCTGCTCCACAGGCACTAGGGCTCACTAGTTAAAATTTTTAATATTTGGAAGAGTTGCTTCCCCCTTTTTTTTTCTGACTTTACAAACTTAAGTTTATTTATTTTTTTCTTTAAATTCTATTATTTTAATCTTTCATGTACATTGCAAATTATAGTTTTGTATAAATTAGAAGCATTTTTTCAATTTTGTAAATGTGAGTACCATGGAGCCGTTTAATATGGTAGCATGTTTTATATTGACTTGAAAGAGCATGGCTGATGAGAGTATGTCATACTCACTTAAATGTCTCGCTGATGGTGGCGCGTGTGTTGGATCATTCGGTTCCCTACAAAATGGTTGAGCTGGATGGTGCTGACCCACGTGTCATGTTCGTGAACGGGCGCTGTCAGTTGAGACTGGTCATCTCTCATCTGCCAGGGCTTATTTTTAATCTTATATTTTGAATTGTTTTTGATTATTTTTCATTTGACATTGTTCTCACATATAGAAGCACCAAGAATACTGTACCCAGGATTTTGTAATATCTATATCCATTTTTAAAAGAGTGTCCTTGGAGTTTCTTGCCCGTTCTTCTCCATAGAGATCTACGATTTGGAATGGGCAACTAGCTTCAACTTTTTGACTAACTGACCGATTCTTTGACAATTCAAAAGTGCCTGTAAATGGTTTAATTGAAATAAATGCTTTGAGTTTTGAGTTTTTTTTTTTTGACACGGCTCGCTTTGTTAGGAGGTTCCTCTCTCTGGAGCCCTGACCGCCGGTAGCTTGGACCCTGTTCCCGATACCGGTGGGCTACTATTTTTTATATTTTTAAATGTTTTATATATTTTTTTATTCTAATATTTAAAAATATTATTTATATGTATGAAAAATTAAATAAAGAACTAAAGTAAAAAATTTAAGGGGGTCCCCATACAAGAAACGTGATTTTTTTAAATAGTATTTATTTTAAATAATACTTAGTGTTCAATAAAAAATTAAAAATTTCAAACTATTTATATAATATTGTTCGGTGGTACGGAACCCTTCGTGTGCGAGTCCAACTCACCCTTCACTGCTTTTTCGAACTTATGTGCGTACATTTTTTTTAAAGACTTATAAATTTCCCAGTACATTAAGTACGTTCGTATAATTTTTTCTTTCTGTCTGTATGGAGCGGAATTATTGGCGATAATTCGTTTAAAGCTGGCTTTTCAAAAAAAAAAAAATCTGTCACATCAATTTATAATGAACTAGCGACCCGCTCCTGCTGCGCATGGTTTTTACGACTTGACAAACCATCGAGATTTCTTAGTTTTGTATAACTTTAATAGTAACGTATTATTATAGATATAAACCTTCCGGAATAAATTGTGGCATTGTTGAGATGAACAATGCAGACAAACAGACAAACACGAAAAGCGAATTTAATTTATAATATTTGTATCCTTACATATTATAAAACAAAGTCCTCCACTGCGTCTGTCTGTCGTCCTATTCGCGATAAACTCAAAAACTACTGCACCCATTTTCATGCTGTTTTCACCAATGGATAGAGTGGTTCTCGAGTAAGGTTTAAGTATATAATAACCGACATCCACACGGGCAAAGCCGAAAGCCAAGAGCTAGTGTATAGATAAAATTAATTGAATACCTTTGATTTTGAGCGAGTACGAGAGTTGTTCGAATTTAAACCGTCTGGCAAAAATTATAGAACAATTTGAAAATAGCATAGACGATAGAGATGGTATTACATACACTCACGCCTTCTCCCTATAGGGGTAGGCAGAAACTACTAAAAGCTACCTGTTACGATTCTTACGTACTCCTTTTGCTTGGTTTACGTTCATACATCTGAGGCCTTAGTGCGAGTTTCTTTTAACTATCTTCACTTTACGCATCGACCGCGTTTGGCGCTCCGATTGGCCCTTCACTGGCCTTCACTGGTGAAGGGCCAATCGGAGCGCCGAACGCAGTCGATGCGTAAAGTGAATATAGTTAAAAAAAACTCCCACTAAGGCCTCTGGTCATACCTGGAAATCCTATTCTTAAAATTCTTATTATTAAACCTAATTGTCTCAAAGTAGATAAAGCAATAATTTTCTTTAAATCAAACTCATAATTAGCACCCACGCCAGTTACGAGCACCACCTACCTGACCTTTGTGATGAATATCACCAAAAAGGTCATATGTCACTATGTGTCTATAGGTCTAACGATATTGGGGTATATTTATAAACGTTGCTTAAAGTTAAGTAATGATTAGTGACTGTTTAACCTGACATTTTGACGTTTAAACGTCACATAGCTTTAAGAAACGTTTATAAATAAACCCCTTAGTGTACTTAATTTAAAAAAAAACTGCCACGTGCGAGTTGGACTCGCGCACGTAGGGTTCCGTACCATTACCGATAAAAATGAGCAAAAAAATCACGTTTGTTGTATGGGAGCCCCCTTAAATAGTTATTTTATTCTGTTTTTTTAGTATTTGTTGTTATAGTGGCAACAGAAATACATCATCTGTGAATATTTCAACTGTCTAGTTATCACCGTTCTTGAGATACAGCCTAGTGACTGACGGACAGACAGACAGAGGAGTCTTAGTAATAGGGTCCCGTTTTACCCTTTGGGTACGGAACCCTAATTATCTAACATCCACAAGTTTTAATAAAAAAAACGACTACCACTAACAGTATTCACCAAAAAGATTCCAAAAATAAAATCTAGACATTTCCTGTCTAGCAATCATCAAAGATAAACATAATATGGAAAATGGAAAAATATTTTAACAGAAATATCCCAAAGATGTTGACTTGAATTTCATATTTCGATTCTTTGAGATCCACCGCTGGCTGCGCGTAGTTCCTATGGGATGACAGAATATCTTTATTCTATCATTCCGGAACAAAACTGCGGACGAAGGATAATATTTTTATGCTCTTAAAGTGTTTTTACTTTTACATTCCCTTGTGGTTTTGAAATAATGTACGTGAAATAACTACGTCTCTCGTTTTGGACGTGGGTGTAGTAAGATATTATTAATTTTCGTGGGTGGAAGTGAAGAATAAAGATTATTACTTTAAAATACAATAGACGTAGTTATATTTATTAACTTATTCCGCTTAACTTTTCTTCAAGAGTCATAATAAAACCTGTAAGAAATCGACAAGTCTTTCACCTTTCAACGAGGCATCGTCAGAAAGACGATTGACCAGTCGCAAACCATAACCCAATGTGTTGCCACACCGAGCGTCCCTCTTCGTCCAGCGCTCGGTGTGGCAACACGTCGGGTTCTGGTTTGCGACTGGTCAATCAACACGTTGAAGAATAGTTAAGCGGAATAGGTTACTGAATATCTACGTCTATTCTATTTTATTTTATAATGGACGCAAAATCACGCCTGAATCAATTAACTATCTTTATTTATTTATTCAAACCGAAATTTGAATACCTTTCCAGAATCATCCAAGGCGATGTTATAACACACAAGTCACAATGTGTACACTTTACAAAAAATAAAATGATCTGGAAGCAAAATTACAAAGAATTTACTAATCAAATTATTAATCGACTAATATAACAAATAAACATGACAACGTTTATAATATTATCAGATCTTTTTCAATTATTATTTGTGCTATTTGAATGAATCAAGTTGAAATTGATAACATCATTATAGTCAAGTTGTATAAACCATAGTCTAGTAATTTCTTTAGTATAAAGACACTGTCGTACTATATTTGCTACGCTTTTCGTAGCACTGTGCTACGACGGCTACGACGCTACACATCCGCAGCAAAGTAGCACTTTTACGAATTCTGTCCTCGGAGACAGATAGATAAATGCTTTTCATCATATAAAATGCATTATCTTCTTAATGTATTAAACTTTTCTTATCTTTCGTAACATCCCACAAACATGCTGAACATGAGAATTATAATATTATTACAATGTTTTTCCCCTCTTGGGCTTTTAAATATTTTTCATTCTTGACCTATTTTAGACGTTGAAAAATAACTAGATAATGAATTTATCTATAACTATGTTAAAATATAATATTCGAAGTTTGATTTAGGTGCAATCTTCTTCGTGATAATATTAGGTATATAGGTAGCTTTTACATGTTTATAAAAATATTTAATAATATTTATAACATCATAACATGCATTTTTTTTTTACAAAGTGTTTAAATATGCCGTCTGTTGATGTTGCAAATTTATGCTGCATTAATTTTTTAAATATTTTTTGTATACCTACATATTTTTTTTTTCAATTTCAATCTTTTTTTAAACTACTAGATACTAATAGCAGCGTCAGCTAAGTAATAAATATTAACAAAAATACAAAAACATGTCAACTACTCGTACAACTGCAAATTCGTCGAACATCAAAAAATCGTGCAGATAAACGCAGGCAACACCAAAGGACGAGACTAGTTAAACAATAAGTTTGCAACTAATACCCAGTAACAAGTCAAGCTAATTGTCGGTTAGCGTGCGAACTCCTTAGTTAAGTGTACCTTCGTACAAGTTGCTTTGCTTTTTTGCTTTTGTCACTGGCAACATATCGCTCGAGTTTCGTTTTAAATATGGTACACGATATGGGTAATGATTTTTTTGTTTTTTACACGACTTTAGTAAAGGAAGGGTCGTTTAATATCAGTCTTTGTTAGTAGGTGCATGCACGATTGAATCGGATTTAAGGTAAGAGTGTGAAAGGCAAAGTTTTTTAAAGCAAAAATAAATATGAAGGCTCAAACTCAAAGCATTTATTTCAAATAAACTAATTAAAGGCACTTTTGAATTGTCAAGTGGTCGGTCAGTCAGAAAGATGAAGCCCATTCCTAAACGTAGTAGTTTCCTATGGAAAAAAATGGGCAAGAAACTCCACGGACACTCTTTTAAATCAGAATATTGTTAACCTAAACTTAAAAATCTATAGAGGTATGAGGAACAGATTAGAAAGTTCTTCATCCACCATAGACAAGGGAGGATCCTCCAGGCAGACTTTTGTGTCTTGTGCCCCTACTTCCCGAGAGTAATTGCCAGGACGTGGCATAAAAAAAAAAGATTCCTCATGCCGAGGGGTATCCGAAAATACCCATGTATGTTCTGCAATTCCGACACGTAATTAAGACATACTTCGAAGAAAAGTAACGAAACTTTCAATACACGTGTTCCCCACTTGCGTAGGTAAAGAAATATAAGATACATTAATTAGCATCTTCCAAGAACTAATAAGAACAAAATTCTAAGTAATTAATCTAATTAAAAGCAGATACAACTGCCATGTGCTGTGAGTTTTCGAACACTCTTGTTTCGACTTTCAATTGCTGTACCTGTTAATTGCTATGTCGAAACACGAGTTTCAGTTATACGAACTTTCGAACAGGAAAAGTCACTTTCGAATTTCGAAAGAGTTGCTGGCTTACTTTCAAAACTTTTTTTTTCTTCCGTCTCAGCTACCTATCTTTAGGATTAGGCAAAATAAATGTCGATAAAAAGTAGCCTATGTCGAAATTTTGTCTAAATCCGTTCAGTGATTAAATTTGGCTCTTGTGATACAGGAACTCCTACTACAAGGGCCAGGGCTACACTGATGCTTGTTGCCAATGATGTAAAAACAAATAAATAAATAGTGATTTAGGCGTGAAAAGGTAACCTACAGACAGATGGAATTACATTCCAATTTATAATATTAGTATGGATTCTTTTAGTTACATGGATAAAAGTTTAGTTATAAAGCCTATTATAACTAGGATAGGTATTTATATACTTTTAATAGTTATTTTAATGTATGTACATTCTATAATAGGTACTAGAAGTATTATAGAATGCACATTCATTACCGGTTGCTGGTTTTGCGGCACATAAAATGGCGCTCTATGAGAATGAATCTTTATTGTTGATGACAATTTTATTTTATTTACTATGATTAGGCAAAATAAACTTTATAGGTAATTAATTATTTTAGTTACATGGACAGAAGTTTAGTTATAAAGTTTAATTATAACTAAGATAGGTACTTAAATACTTGTAATAGTTATACTAATATAATGCACATAAAATGAAATGATAATTATAATTATGAATGCACATTCATTACCAGTTGCTGGTTTTGGGGCATATAAAATGGCGCTCTATGAGAATGAATCTTTATTGTTGACGACAATTTTACTAATTTATTTAATTTTAATTTAAAGCAAGATGTAGTGACAAAAACTAAAAAAAGTATGCTTAGATGGTTTGTTCATATTGAGAGGATGAATGAAATACTACTAACAAAAGGTATTTACAACGCATTTGTTAGTAAAAACGCCGCAGGGGACGCTCTAGAAGGACGTATTATACTGGCCTTATTGGTGACTAGCTTTTGCCCGCGGCTTGGCTCGAGTAATGGTTGGAAAACATCTCATGGGACCGTACTACTGGGATTAAAAGTACCCTATATATTAATCCAGGTCATAGACTATCTCCGGAGGACACGGTGGAGCATACGGTGGAGATGTGCCCTGCTTGGGCGGAGCACCGCCGTGTCCTCGTGGAGGCGATTGGCGGCACTGACCTCTCGCGTCCGGCCCTGGTCCAGGCCATGGTACGGAGCGAGAGGGCATGGGAGACGGTCACCTCCTTCTGCGAAGCAGTGATGCTCGCGAAGGAGGAGGCGGAACGCGTGCGGGAGGGGCAAGGCCTGCGTTCTCACGCCCCTAACCACCGCCGCTGGAGACACCCTGGGCGTCGGGAATCCCAGGCGGATTCCCGGCCACCATAGGCGCGGGCTTGCGGACGGCGAGCAATGGGTAGCTCGCCGTCCGATAAGGACCAGGCCCGGGTCGATGGCGCGTCGTGTTCCACGCGCGCCTCAAAGAGATGTCAGCACACCTGACGGGGTCCGTTAGGACCGATGCCTGCCAGGGTTGCGGAATAGTCCGAAAGGGATACCGGGACCCTGGCAACAGGCAACTGAAGGAACACGGGTGGGTTTTAGTCAGTAAGAGTCTGACACGCCCTTCCGCTCCGTCCAGAGCGGGAGAAGTCATTTGATGATTTCCCACCCAAAAAAAAAAAAAAAGGTCTTAGACTATCTGTCCGCCAAACATCCAAAACCGTTCAGTCGTTTTTGCGCCAATCCGGAACATATGTAAAGCAATAAAGATATTAAGTATTGAGACATACATAACAGACGACAAATAGACAGACGGACCAAAATTCTTCATCATTATTTTATTGTGTCTAAATGTTCTTCAAAAAGGTCAGATATGTACCTAGTACTCGCAACCGGCGTGCGTGTATGACCAGATAATATAAGAACGTAAACGAAGCAAAAGGAGTATACAGGGTGTTAGGGTAAACACCGTTATCCTTGCAACCAGTGGTTTGGTTTCATTTATAGAACGTAAAATCAATGGAAAATGACAACTTTTATTTTAATTTTTTTCGATCTAAATTTTACCACAAGAGACGCAAGTTCGTTGCCCTATGCGCTAGGGCAACGATCTTGCGTCTCAAAACGGGCGGGGGGTACGGGATGTGACCTGATCGGCAGCGAGCGCGATCCCTCCCTTAGTCAGTCAGCTGTTTCGCTAGCAAGCACGGTGTCAGATAGAAACTTTTTAAAATCTTTTAATGAAAATAACGTTTTTTTTTTTGTTGTGTTCGGTCAATTATTTTTATATTTAAGTCAACTACCCATGGTTTGAATGACAAGAGTGTTTACCCTTACATCCTGTATAAGGACCGTAGCAGGTGGCGTTCTGTAGTTTCTGCCTAGCCCCATGGAAAGATTATTTTAATTTGAAGATAAGTAGAATGTATAATGCCAAAGGTAGAAAGATGACCGCCTCTTGATCAACGTCTTAGGGCCGGCGCACATTTAGCAAGGCGCAGCGCAGTGCATTCGTCACTGCCAAACAAATATCTACCTTGTCTTACTTGAAATAAAGTTGATAATAAATAAACTTCCATCAGCTCAAGAGCGCGCCGTAAGCGGAAAGAGGCGCGCGTCTCAGGTTATCTATTCTCAACTTTATTTTTAGACACACAACGTTGATATTTGTTTAACAGTGACAACCGCGCCGCACTGCGCCTTACCAGGTGTGCGCTGGCCCTTAGAAATTTAACTCCGATCTTTTAATTCTCTTGAGCTTCCAAAAAATAATATATTGGACATGAATAAAAACCTTTTGGCATTACTTAAGATATTTCTTTAAAAGGTCGATGATCGAGATAAGTAGAAACATAACAAGGATTCGACTTCGTTTATTAAAATCAATAAATTTATGAGAATGTGATGCGGAAGAATGAGGAAAATGTCGTGAGAACAGTTTTGAGTACGATTGTGAATGCTGAAGTAAGGGAAGGGGGGAAGGGGGTTGATTTCCAGCGTCAAGCACTAGTTGAACTGGGCCTGAAGCCGTGAGGCACACTCCCCTGACAATGTCCGACAGTTTTACACTTTTTATTTGTGTCTTTATTTTATTTTGTTATCTGCTGTATATTATGTATACTGTGTGCCTTTGAGTCTGTGCTGAATAAATGTATTTTCTTACTTTCTTTTAAAGAAACAATAGATGGACTATGTGAACGATGATATGGTTAGAAAAGGGGTGACTACCGAGATGGCGGCTAATAGAGAAGTATGGAAGCAAGAGACATGCTGCGAAAACCACAAAAAAAATGGGATAAGTCTAGGAGAATGATGAAATAGTTTGTGCGTTGTAATTACAACATGAAATCTCCAAACGGCTAGTTGACACTTCTCTACGTGACCCAAGGACTGGCTTTTTCTCTCACTAGCCGCCAGTCTCTTGGGTACATTACCAGTCGACAGCGATGCAGAGGAATTCAATATTTGTATATATATTTATAATCTCGTTCTCGAAAACGGCTCTAACGATGTCAATAAAAGTTGCAAAATATGGGAAACACGGGGGCGAAAAGTCGATCGAGGTAGGTCCCATAACTGGAATTTGTTTTCTCTATTTTCGTCCGAGCAGAGCTCGTCCATCAAGGTACCACTTTATTATCATGAATGTGCTCCTTGTAAGCCTATCTTTATTATTAGCTATTGCGCTAATACAAACATCTAACACATTCATAAATAAAATCATTTTATATTTGTATATCATCATCTCATCTGCCTAGCCTTTTCCCAACTATGTTGGGGTTGGCTTCCAGTCTAACCGGATGCAGCTGAGTACCAGTATTTTACATGGAGCGACTGCCTATCTGACCTCCACAACCCAGTAACTGGGTAATACGATACCCCTTGGTTAGACTGGTTGTCAGACTTTCGTGCTGCTGACGACTCGTAACGACTGTCAAAGATCCACAAATGACAGCCGGGACCAACGGCTTAACGTGCTTTCCGAGGCACGGAGGAGTCTCGATATGTGAAAATGGTCACCCATCCACGGATCAACCCCGGCAAGCGTAGCTTAACCTGATGTATCGACCCGAGCGGCTGTTATTACTTAGCCACGAGCTCTCCCTATATTTGTATATATAGTCGGTTAAATATCAACTTCCAATGTTTTTCACATAAAAGAACATTTCCCACCTTATTTTACATTGAAAACGTAACAATTTCCATCCAAATAGCACGGTAAGCACCTCACTAAACTGCGCGTCTGACGAATTCAGTTCCGAAAGTGCATTGCCAAGCAAAATGCATGTAACTACCAGTAAGGCGACACGGAGAAATATGGTCCCCTCTTCGGCAGTTTGCGTGGAAAAGCTGCTCTTGAATTTATGTCTATCTGCCCAGATATTGTAGATCATGAAATTATTGCTAACTGAATGGGTTATGGGATCTGGGAAATTTGTTTATCGCCTGAAAATGTTATGTAAGTTATGTCAGAAAGAGGTTCCGGAAGCTGTAGTTTTGAACTGAAACTATTGTTATGCTTTATTACTTTTATATCCTAAAAAAATATAATATAATAAATTTAATATAATATTACATTTCTACATCTACCCTTCTACACTAATATTATAAAGAGGAAAGATTTGTATTTTTGTGTGTATGTTTGTAATGAATAAACTCAAAAAGTACTGCGCCGATTTAAAAAATTGTTTTACCATTAGGAAGCTACATTCACCCTGAGTAACATAGGCTATATATATATATATATATTATAAAGATTACACGTGGGTGAAGCCGCTGGCGGCAGCTAATATTATATATAATAATAATATTATAAATGCGAAAGTGAGTTTTTTTTGTTCGTTTTTTTGTTACGCTTTCACGCTACAACGGCTGATCCGATTTGGATAAAATTTGGCATAGGGGTAGACCATGACCGGGAATAGGACATAGGGTATTTTTTGTCGAGACTTACGCGGGTGGAACCGCGGGGCACAGCTAGTAAACTATGAAGAAAGGTTATCTATATTATGAAGAAGTGTAATCTATTTATTATTATCTCTCACAATTTACCGCCCTTTTAGGTAAGGTACGCCAATTCGACCAGCACCCTAATCACGTAACACACTTCCAATCACAATCCGAAGGATATTAAAGGAATCCATTTAAAAAATTCGTCTGCTCCACAATGAATGTTGTTGAACTGTCAAAATGAAAGCCATTGTAAAAATGAAAGCCATTACCATTGTAAATGTGTTACACAACTACCCCGCAGGTTGGCGACTACTGGCTTCCCACGAGGCGACTGACCCCTGGTTGAAATGCTTGACTTGAGCTTTATTTAAAAGTTTCTCAGTTTACGGAGTACCTACAGACTTTCAATTGAACTCAGACTTTCATATAAACTCTACAAACAACAATTGTCGACTCACTTTTATAACAAGCATTAACTTTAGTTAGATGGAGAAGATACCAGGAATTCTCACTACACGGTTCCCAGTCATCTTTATAAAAACTTTTAACTAAATAATTACTTATTTTTGTGTTGTTTTCGTATTTGTGTGCGAGTATAAAGGCTCCCACAAACAGGCGCGATATCGCGGGCGCGGCAAGGGTAGCGCTGCCTGTCGCGCCTGTGATTTCGCGCCAGTTTGTACTCGTACGAGCCTTAAAAGAGGCAGGGCAAAGGTTTCTTCCCATACAGAGAAGGGCGAACATTGATCACCACGCTTGCTTGGGGGTTGGCAATTCAATCAATCTGCCTAGCCTTTTCCCTACTATGTTGGGGTCAGCTTCCAGTCTAACCGGATGCAGCTGAATACCATTTTGACATGGAGCGACTGCACTTCTGACCTTCACAGCCCAGACTTACTCACAGAAACAGAGAAACTCAGAAAGTACATAATGAATTGACAAAGTCACATTGGTACCTGCCCGGATTTGAACTCACAACCTCAAGCATGAGAGGCGGGCTGATAACCACTGGTCTACATCCGTATGATGAACCAGTGGTACATTGTGTAGATATCAATACTAATATTACAAATTCGAAAGTAACTCTGTCTGTCTGTCTGTATGTTACCTTTTCACGCCTAAACCACTGAACGGATTTCGACAAAATTTGGCATGGAGATAGATGGCATCTTGGGGAAGGACATGGGCTACTTTTTATCGACATACCATGCGGACGCAGCCGCGGGCGGAAGCTAGTATTGCATAAATCCTAACAAAATTCCTTTGTTTACACGTCACAATGTTTCAACACTCAACAACCATCTCATTTCCTATACAAATATGTTCTGACCCACTTGGTCAGTCATTTTAGGTAGTTTCACAAGATTTACGGACTGAATTTGAGCTTTACATGTGATTAATAGCTGCTAACACATTGTTTGGGTCGATTAGAAGTCGTATGCTTGGTCAGGCACTACATTTACAATGTTCGGGGCTGACTGGAAATATTGTTTATTTACCAGTTTAAATATACAGTGATAAATTACTTCAGGTTGGTGAAGGACGTAACGTAATTTAGACGGATTTTTTAATCGAAAATACAACTACCCTATTGCATTTTTTTTTTTAATTTTTGCGACATTTACAATAAGTAGCACCCAGAGATAAAAACAATATAACAAATTCCTAAAACTGTGTAAATATTATGTGCGATACGAGTATTTTCAATTTGATAATCGTTTGAATTTATGTTACGTTTAACATGTCGGAGTTCCCTACTGTGAAAATAAAATCTTGTCGTCTTTAACTTAAAAACTGAATTTCGACAAACCGTAATGTTTGTCGAAATTCAGTTTTTAAGTTGAATAATAGAGTAGTCTCTCTCCGGTCGTGTCGGATTGCCGTCCCATCGGACTATGAGATTGAGGGAAGAGAGAATGCACCTGTGTCTGCGCACACACTTGTGCACTATAATATCTCCTGCGCGCAAGGCTAGTCTTCGTTGAGATTGGCCGCCGTGACCGAAATACGGTCAGTAGAATAAATATTTGTAACTCTAAAAAACGTCTTTAACTCATAATGTATTATTTAAGGAAATTGTATTTAAAATAATAATGATCATTTCAGATGGGAATAGCTCAATTGCTTACAACGAAAAGAAAATAAATTGTTACTTATATTACGAATCCATAAATTATTTGGCTTGGAATGTAATCTTATAAGTCATAATGAAAGGAGCTTCTTACCTCTTGCTGGCCAGCTCTAGCTCCAAAGCCGTTCTGATTAAATTGATAATATTTCATAAAAACATTTAATAATATAATATCATCCCTTCTAGAAAATATATATTATATTTATATTTCTTTTTTATTTTATCTTAGTTTTGCTTATCTATTATAATCTTTTACAGTCTGACTAACATAACTGAAGGACGTAGTCGTCGCCGGTCGTCTTAGGCTGCGTTTCCACCAGAGATGTGCGAGGATGCGTAGCGAGGGATGTGTTTGTAAAAAACCAATAGAATCGCTTCATTTACCTCGCCTCGGTCAGCACAGCTCTGGTGGAAACGGCTCAGCGGAGCTAGATTTTTGCGCATACAAAACAAGCGAGGGATGTGTGCGAGGGATGTGTACGAGAGATGTGTGCGAGGGTTGTGTGCGAGGGTTGTGTTGCGAGGAATGTTTGTTGAGAAGGATGTGTTGCGAGGTTTGCGCATACTGTACCAGCCAGTCCATCCATCCTCGCACCACACATTAATGCGCATTTTCACAGCTCCGCTACACATCCTCGTAGGCACATTTTCAACTCACACCTTTGGTGGAAACCCCCTCACATTTTCACAGCACAGTTAGACGTCCTCGCACGACACATTTCCATCGCACATCTCTGGTGGAAACGCAGCCTTAATCTCGTTGCTTTTATACCTAATTAACTTTTTTATTTAATTTAAATTCAATAGTCAGAGTCAAGTATTTAAATATAAAAAAGATAAAACAGTTTTTGGGATAAAAACTGTCCTACGTCTTATTCCAGGCCATGGTCTACCTATGTGCCAAATTCTATACAAATCCGTTCAGCCGCTTTAGCGTAAAAGCGTAACAAAAATAAACAAACAAACTCACTTTCGCATCTAAAATATTATAGTTACGATTAGGATTATAAATGCGAAAGTGAATTTGTTGAAAACTGGATGAAATTTGGCACAGGGGTAGACCATGACCTGGAATAGGACATAGGATACTTTTTATCCCGATATGCCCACGGGATCGAGACTTACGCGGGTGAAACCGCGGGGCGCAGCTAGTATTCAATATTTTCTTATTTAGCTATGCATTAGCCAGCGCCATTTTAAGCGCCCCACTAAGTAGAAGCACAGTTCGGAAAGTAATTTGAGTATATTAACCGAGTACTGTCTAATGAGGCTAGGGGTACCGAAACTAATTTGTGCCGCTACTTGATTTGTTATTATTACATACTCTTAACTTGTTATGTTTATGTCACCTTAATTTATTTGTCATTGCTCCATTTAAAATTCTTTTTTACCTATTGTGGTACAGTAATTGTATTCTCGGTGCATCGTCTTCACATGTAATTATATAATAAATTGATGTACACCAAATATTGTAAAACATTTTTTTAAAGACTAACGGTGGAGTTTCTTGCCCATTCTTCTCCATACGAAAACTACCTTTTGGAAGGGGCAACTAGAATCAATTCTATTTCTATGTATTTGACGTTCAAAAGTGCCTTTAATGTGCCTCCATGTAAACAGTCCTATACATTTTTGCCTTTTCATCATCATTATCGCTGATAGAATATCACTTTGTCTAGGGCCTTTGTTGTACAGGCCCTACACAAAGTGATATTCTATCAGCGATAATGATGATGAAAAGGCAAAAATGTATAGGACTGACATATGTAGCTATCGAAAGCAACCCTGTTGAAAGTCGTTGTAGAAATACGGAAACGCTTTCGAAGCGATTGTCATTTGTCTAGGCCCTCTGAACAGTTGCAGGCCGATGCGATATGCGATTAGACTACACAGTTACAGCCTCTGAGTGAGCAGTAAATATGTATTTTTTAATTTCAAACATAATTGGAAGCTTGGAGCAATACCAGCTTATAACATTGTTAGTAATACAATAGTTGGCTCGCCAACAGCCATTGTGGAACAGGGATGGCGGTCCTGTGTACAGATGTGCGTGCCAATTTTATTAATGTTGCTTTTCGAACTATGAAAACGAGCAAAAAATCAAGAAAACTTATTAAATAAATCAATCAAAGCGCCAATTAACTGTGTCCCTAAGTATATTTTGTAGATTAAAAGATTGACTGCCCCGTTCGTCGCAAGCGCTAATGCTGAGCATGAAGTCCTGGGTTCGATTCCCGGGTCGGGAAAAGTGTTATTGGATTTTTAATTTCTAAGTGGCAGCCCGGAGCCTGGATTTGTGCCCGGTTGATGGCAATAGGCTCGCCCCCTATTACATGGGACTTAAACATCTGGCGATGTGGGTGTACTTATACACCTCTGCCCAGCCCTTCGTGGGAATACAGGCGTGATGATATGTTATTTAAAGATTTCTTGTAGAATAAAACATAACTTTAGATACACAATAATATACTTACAATTGCTGGCTTACGAGTATAACCCTTTTGATGGTTCGCCAACCCTGGCATGGAAGATTACTTCTATTGCCAAAAAAAAAACATAAAATAAAGCTGACGAAGCGATTTCAGTAGATACCGGTTGTTTTGTCGAGATGTCTTGTCATAAACATGACATTATGAAAGTGTTAAATATTTTAATTTAACCGCATTCCGAATCGGTATTTTTGATCGGCTTCGGGACTAAGTATAAATTCGAACATAGATATATTTTGTACATAAAATAAATTTATTGACTCAATTAGGTACTTACTATAAAAAAATTATAAAGGATTTAGGGTCTTAACATACAAAACTTCTTAATAAACAAATTAATATTCCCGTCTCATTCTCACATTTATCATCGTCCCCTTTCCTCCTCTAATTACGTTCACAAAGTACTGTCGTTAAGTTACAAATCTCTTAACACTACTGCTTATGTTAGAGCCAATATCAGTGTTAATGTGTAGACCATCTGGCACCCCTCATCCGTCGCTGGCGTGATGATAATCGAGCGAAACTAACGCGAGCCATTCTTTGCCCTTTAAATAATGTGTCATGTTAAGGGGGAGCTGAATTATATTTATTTATTTAGGTCCACTAACGTCTTAAAAAAAACATGCAATTGAAACTTTACACAGTGACTAAAAAATAACATAACATAACATCACACCTTGTTTCCCCGAAGGGTTGGGCAAAGGTGTACTTATAATACAACCACATTTCACCAGCTATGTTTAAGGACCATGTTATAGGGGGCGACTCTATTGCCATCCACTGCGTGCCCAGTGGGCACAAATACAGACTCAAGGCTGCTGCTGAGAAATTCCAGATAGAAACACCAAAAAAATTCATACTTAATAGTCGTACAGTAAAGAAAATCTGTTATTTTCTTTGTTTATTTAGTCTTAGGAAAGCTCTGTTTTTAATGAGCTTAACCCTCCAGGTAAGGAAAAAATTTAAAAACAAATTGTTTCTAGTCTTATGAAAATAAAAAACCGTCCCTTTTTGCCTTTATAAAATTAAGTAATGTTTGTTTTGACAACTGTTTGTTTTTTCATAACACCGTTTCTGTTTTTAGTTACTTATCTACTTAATATAAAACTCAGAAATAACCACGCATCCTGATTGTCATTAATTGAACGTCACGTCACTTAAATAATTAGTAGAAAGTCGAGAATAATTACAATCATGGCAGACAATCTGACAGGTCATATTACAAAGTACAAACAACAGCCGCCCGATTTGGCCGTAAACAGTTGGAAAATATCAGAATAATTGAAATTTTCCAAAGTCAAATTAAATAAAGCAGCTTTTAATCAAACAGTGCTGAATCAAAATAATTGTGGCTATTTTAATACGATACCGTTAAATTATTTCCGTCAATTGAACGAAAACAATTTTCATTGATAATTGCATTTGTACTGGATCCAAAAATATACTAGTTTATTTGTGAAAATAATAATGTTTTATTGTAATTGTTTGTAGTAGACAAAATTTTCAGTTTCTACAGTGTAAATCATTCTGAGGCCGGCTCAGCACGCTTAGCATGACCACAGTAGAAACGGTTATTGTCACAAACTGTCATTTTGTCTATTCTTCCGTCGACAAAACCCCTAGAAAACCCGTTTCTCTGGTTGTCATGCTACGCGTGCAGGAAGAGGTGGCGAGACAACCTAGACGCGTACCGCAAGAGTTGGATCGAGGTGGTGGCTTTGGATAAAGATGCCTGGAAGCCTCAGCAGAACCCTTAGCAGTGGCACAGTGTAGGCTAACTTAAAAAAAAAAAACAATGTGGCTTTGTCATTAACAATAGTTAATTTTATAACTAAAACACATAACATGTAACTGTCTTTTTAGACCTTAAAAAAGCATTCGATACCGTCTCTACGCCTATTCTTGTAAACAAGCTGGAAAAAATAGGTATTAGAGATATCGCACTTGATCTGTTTAGGAATTATCTTTCAAATAGGAAGCAGAGCGTCAAAGTGGGGCAACATATAAGTGATGTCACAGATGTATCATACGGCGTCCCCCAAGGTAGTGTATTAGGTCCAACGCTCTTCTTGATATACATAAACGACCTGTGTAACATGAAAATTCCTAATGCCAAAGTCCTGTCGTACGCCGATGATACAGCTGTCATCTTCTGTGGTAGGTCATGGCAAAATGTGCAGCGTAGTGCTGAGTTGGGAATGTCCCAAGTTGCGAATTGGCTCAATTCTAATGTTCTCACATTAAATGCCTCCAAAACAAACTTTATAAGTTTCAGCATCTGCAATCGTACTCAACCAACCGGCGATTTTCGAATCATTATACACACTTGTGATGGTAATAATGTTGATAATTGTAACTGTTCTAGTATTGGCAAAGTTTATAGCACAAAATATTTAGGGGTAATGCTGGATCAGAGATTGTGTTGGTACCCCCATCTTGAGCAGGTGGCGAATCGGGTCCGCAAGCTAAATTGGATTTTTAAGAATCTGCGTCACGTGCTCCCTAGGTCTATACAGAGTAGCGGTAAGCCTACTGTTCGAAATGTGCTCACTCAAGTCTATATTTCTCTTGCGCAATCAACATTGATATACTGTATTCCTGTTTGGGGTGGGGCAACAAAATCAAATTTCATCCAATTGGAGCGAGCACAACGAGCCCTGCTCAAAATTATGTATTTTAAAAAAAGGAGATATTCTACAGAGAACCTTTACAAACTTAGTGATGTACTGTCAGTTAGGAAACTATACATTACACAAATTATTTTAAAAATGCACAAAACTTTACCTTACAATCCGGATATACTCTCTAGGAGAAGAAAACACAATATAGTTCAAATACCTTTAACCAAGACCAAATTCGGATCTACGCAATTTAGTAAACGATCAGCTCAATTATATAACAAAATAAATAAAGAAATTTTCATATATGAAAAATCTTATCATTTAAGTAAAGAAATGTTGATTGACTGGATAAAACCACTGACATATGATAATACGGAAGCTCTCCTACAAAACGTAACTTAACAAGTATACGACCAGCTCATCCTAACACATACATTCACACACACATACTCATACAATCACACATCCAAAACACTCATGCACACTCAACAGCACATACACACTCATGCACACGCTCACACAAGTTCACATAACTTATAATTTGTCTTCTTACTGTATTTTTGGTTTTTTTGTACTGTTTTTTATTGTGTTTTAAGTAAGTACTTACTGTTGTGAAGGAGCGGAGTCCTCTAATACAGGCATTGCTTAAATGAAGACTCCAAACCCAAAATTGTTTATGTATAATTTTTTGGACACAATAAACGTTATTATTATTATTATTACATAGACATACACTAAAAGTATAATTTTCCCACCTTCATATCGCAATCTCACTTTCTATGAAAAATAAAACCATTCAATTTACCATTTACAATCCTTTATTTCCACTTGCCTTCTTTCTTCGAGATGAAAGTCAAAATATCTTCGCTAGCACAATAGCGCTTCCCCTTAAACTATACATTTGTAGTAACAATATTCGTTGCACGTCGTTTGCAGCCCGCCTGCCTCGCGAAATACTGTGTCACACCTACAAATATAATATTTTGCAAGTGTCGCTATTATAGGGGAATATTCTAAACGTCCAATTTCACTGTCAAAGGAACTCTATAAATTAAATGGTATTTTGATATTAAATTTTCTAAGAAGGGTGATGTAAACGTCTCAAGTGGCATGGGTTTTAATAGCTGGCTGCGTGTTGTAGCAATTTGTATATTACATACAAACAATTAGGTATTATTTGCGACATGTAACACCGAACCCTAATAAATTGAGATAAGGGCCGCGACAAAAGATATTCGCGATTCTGTTTCGTCTTGACACCTCTGACACACAATGCCTCAGTGACTTGACTGCCATGGAAACGCTATTTAATCATATGTGAGCTCACTTTTCTCAGTAAATAAATCCTATATTTTATCCTGCAAATATTCAGATACGCTGTAATATATGCTTTATTAATCAAACAATAAAAAAGACACTGTGCATAAGTACGCTGAAGTGGCAATGGGCCGGCCATATTAGCCGTAGAACCGATGACCATTGGGGTAGACGTGTTCTTGAGTGGAGACCGCGAATCGGCAAACGTAAGGTAGACGTCCTCAGGCTAGATGGAGCGACGATCTTCGCAGGGTGGCTGGTAGCAACTGGATGAGAGTTGCCGAGAATCGAGCTGAATCGCGTGCAATTGGAGAGGCCTGTCCAGCAGTGGACTGCTATAGGCTGAAGATAATAATGAATAAGTACGATGAGGGCAAATCTAGCGGTTTAAATCTTTGGTCAATACGACTCATTTACCTAGTACCAACTCACAGAGTGTGATTAATCCGCAAAAGTGTTTCATCCCATTTACTAGGTATTACCTGCTCTCATTGACAAAGTACCCCCCTTATGCTCTCCACACAAACTACACCACCGTAGCGGTGCATACCCATGCATCTTATTCAGATTCTGATATTAATGCGAGCCCAGGTGTTCGTGCAAGCTGCGCTAAAATACTTTAAGACTTATTGAGGAATTTATACCGTGTACGTGGAAGTTTGGAATATTCTCTATTTTAGAGAAATATTGAATATGGTGTGGTATATGGTGTTTTGGAAGACCGTCGACCGGTGTGATGAACTCTTAAACAGTTAGTTAGTGAGTAAAGGTACTATTCTGTAGCTGACCGCAGACGTAGACGGCAGCAGCAGACGATATGTCGTCGCGACACTACTTGGTTTCTATATATTTCTATGAAACCGAGCGCTAGCTCGAAGGATAGTGGGCAGGCACGTTGCTCGCAGAACAGATGGCCGATGGGGCCGAAAGGTTCTGGAGTGGCGACCGCGTACCGGGAGATTTAGCGTTGGAAGGCCCCCTACGAGGACCGATGACCTGGTGAAGGCCGCGGGAATGCGCTGAATGCGAGAAACACAGAACCGATCGAAGTGGCGGTGCTTTGGGGAGGCCTATGTCCAGCTGTGAACGTCTTTCTGCTGAAATGATGATGATGATGATGATGATGATGATGATCGCTAGCTACGGAAGGCATTTCATAGAAATAGAAAACAGTCGTGTCTTAAAAGTAGACTGGATCATATATTCTAGTACTGAAATTGATCTTGGTACTCATAAAATACTGGGATTTTTGGCGAAATCAATAATTTAATTGTCAAATAATTAATTTTACGACGTAAGATCGTCCCTTTGTTCGTCTTATTATTATAAATCAGTGATATTGACGAATTTTAATTAAATGAAATAAATTGGTTTGTTTTAAGGTGTTGGCCATCTCGTTATGAAATATTTTGCTGAAATTCTGTTTGAGATGCCTATGAAATTATAGACATTTTTAAACATAAATTTAGCCTATGATATGACTAGGATAATGATTGTTTAAATCATGGTGTCTCTTTGTAAAAAACCATTTTCTCAAACATGTTTGGAATACGAATACGAGCTTTATTTTGACAACCTTCTTCGAGATAAATCGAAAATACTGTACTGATCAAATACATGCGGCCGCCTGGCCAGCAATATATGTATGAAAATCCAAATGTGTCGTGTTAGCGACCGAATGCATCCTACTAATATTATTAGTAAGGCGGTAAATATGAAAGTTTGTAAGTATGGATGGATGGATGGATTGATGGATGGATACTCTTTCACGTAAAAACGGCTGAATGGATTTGGATGAAATTTGGCTAACAGATAGTTTATAACCTGGATTAACACATAGAATACTTTATATCCCGATATTCCTATGGGATCGAGACTTACGCGGGTGAAACCACGGGGCGCAGCTAGTCATCAATAAATACATCATCTGTGAAAATTTTAACTGTCTAACTATCACGGTTTATGAGATACAGCCTGGTGACAGACGGACAGACAGACAGACACACAGACAGAGAGACAGACAGACGGACGGACAGCGGAGTCTTAGTAATAGGGTCCCGTTTTACCCTTTGGGTACGGAACCCTAAAAATTAAATAAATGAACATAATTATTGGAGCGTGAAAAAAATATCGTTGTCCGTCATTGATTCTAGAATTTATAATCAGTTAAAGCAAAAAAAAAGTTTAATCCCCTTCTGGAATTCCATAAGTTAAAAACTGTCTAGAATAAGCAATCATGTTTGTAATTTATGCGTTGCCATATCGCACAATATTAAACTCTTTGCTTCTACAGATAAAATTCAAAACAGTTCGGAACAAAAATAAAATACGCGTTTCAATTGTTTCTCATTATGATTTTCATCAATTATCATGGACTCTACTCTAAATTAAGGGCAATTGAGAAATGGGTTCGATGAAAAAGGTTCTGTATCATTATTTATTTTGCAAACGAATTCAGCAAACGAACGTTACCAATGAATAAATTCAAATGTAAAATGTTTACTTGGCTCTTAGACATGTGTTTCTATTCTGTTAATGAATTTTTAAATCATACTTTTTGACATAGTAATTAATATTCTATGCTTTTTGACATAATAATTAATATTTTGACATTACAAATGATACTATTCAATTAATCTGAATCAATATTATTGTATAAAATATAAATTCAAACCAATTTTGATAATTTAATATAACTTTTATTGTAATGTCTACGATTTGCATGCACTTAGCTTATTTAATTTTTCTACACCAGCAATGGTAGTATATGTGAATCAATGTTTAATTTTAGATCTCAATGCACCATATACTTAGAAATAAATTATTCTTATTCTTATTCTTATTCTTATTCTTAACGACTTTATACTTACCTGTTTCAGCTAGGTATGTTTTTTTTATTTGTCTTTTAATTAAAATACATTCTTACTTTTAAGATGAAGCTGCGTCGTTTCCTACATCCAGTGTGACCAAATAACGCCACCATCTTTACTGCATACAAAAACATACCTACAGTTTGAATTGAGAATCTCTTCCTTTTTCGAAATCATGTAAAAAGCCTGGTCGCATCTTTACCAAAACCGCAGTTGCAGCAAGCCTTCCATATCTTAAAGTTTTGATGTATTTAAATTCATAAATTGCTTGCTTTGTGCACGTTCATAGAAGTTTCGCGCAAAACCAGTATACAACACTTGCGGTACCCTAATACAGTACCTTGGTAAGGATGTCGAAAGTGGCTTTACAAAATATAACCGGTGTATATCATCGTTATCCTGAACCAATTTGCTAGGGGAAACGTGCCACGGATTAAATCAAAATGTACGAAAGTTACTCAACAAATTCCACCTTTTTTTTATCAATCCCTAGGATTTCGGAATTGGTCAGCGTTGTGGATGTGAATTATACTCGTTCTAAATTGGAAAACGGAATTTGTTGCCGGTTTTGAGTTTTGACTCGGCAATCTTCGTTGGGATTAGAAGCGGCAATTTGAATGTAAAAGCGAGTCTACGGAAACGTTTAGCTTTTGGAAAAGGTTAACAGCCTGATTTTACGGAAAGGGTAGGCAGAGGAACAGGTACCTATCCTTAATTTGGAAAATACCAAACTATATTTTTCATTTTGATGCAGAGTAGGTAATGTTAAATGTGAACCTATATTATTTTTTCTGGGTTTTATGTCTCAGACGCCTTAATAAAATGCCCCCTTGTCTAAGTTATAGATAACTTAGAAAAGGTGTAACCAACTAATAGTTTCTTAATTCATAGTTTCTTAATTAGATCATTAAAGACACCACTATCTTATTGTACCTAAATGGCCTTGAGGAAACCCGGACTCTTCTTCTTGGTGAATAGTGAATTAAATTTTGTTTGCCCAAAACTTCGCCACTTGCACGGCATCGTCAGTGGCAGTACAGAAGGAACTACGGCTGCATTTTTTAGGGCACAGTCGGCAGGATAAGAGTTAGGAGATAGTTTGAGCACAGATCTATCGCCCCTGCTGCCGTACCGTCGAGGTAGCCTGGCGGAGTACTTAACGGTTGTCTTCTTAGGTTCAGAGGTGATTCAGGGACTTCCAAGTGGGCCACGGAAGGTTAATCCCTGCGAGAAAAAGCTGGCTTGGTGGTAGTAGACCCATGTCACCTGGACTCATACTGATAACGCTGTTGTGCAGTGATAGCCTAGTGGTGTGACCGTCGGACTGCCAAGTCACAGGTCGAATTCGAACCTAAGCCGCACCTCTGACTTTTCGGATTCATGTGCGTATTGTATAATTATCACTTGTTTTAAAAACTGTGAAAGAAAACATCGTTAGGAAACCGGCATGCCAGAGAGATTTTTCTCGACAGCATGTGAAGCCAAGTCAGAGGCCCATGAGCGGCTTTAAAACTCTGACACCAGGTTAGTCACTAACCACACGAAAAGAGGAAGATGCTGGTTTTTTTGCACACCTTTATTCCGCAACAAGACAATAATTACAAGCTGACACTATAACTAATTGTTTATTCACAAGCACATCCTATCCTACCTATATATCTGCAACTCAGACCAACAAAAAAGGAAAGACAGATCACGCCGTACATCCAAAGTGAAGCCACAAAACCAAGCTCCTGCAAGTAAACACACAGGCTCACGCACACACCTACACTAAAACCAAGCTCATCGCTCCTGGTACGTCACGAGTCGTCGTCTAGCTAACATCACCAAAACAAATACAATTATGCCTTCCTGTGTAGTGAAAACGTGTAAAAACAATACTAAATCACAGAAAAAGTCTCACGGAATCACTTTTCACTTGTAAGTACTTAAAATAACATCGTTTTTTAATTTAGATAACTATGAATTTTAGGTTATTTGGAACAAAAAACTTGAACGAATGAACGAACGAAAACAGTGAAATTAAAAGAGCGAGGGTTGCCATAATATGATTTCAAATTTCCCCATTCGATATTTTTTACTTCGAGTAATTATACCTATGTTTGTTTTTTTATGCATTTAATATTTTAGATTTCCATGTAATACTGAAAATAAAAATAAATGGATAGTAGCTAATTTACTAACCTATTTATACACATATATATATTTTTTTTTTTAACACTCAATTGAAAATTAATGGATAATTCTAAGTGAAAGAGCGGAGTCTCCTAACACAAGCAATTCTTGCATAAAAGGTGATCTCATAAATGCACTTTGTACCTAATTTGTTTTTTTATTTAATTTGCAATGTAAAAAAAAATGTTTTTGTTTTAGAATTCTTCCTAAAAATTGAGGTACAATACCATACTCAACAATATCTTACTCGTACAATATTAGCCTACCCAAAATATTATTCCCCAAGTTATAGGGAAAAACTTTAACAACTGACAACCCTTTTTACACACACATAGATAAAAAGGTGGCTTCACTTTTGACGTACGGCGTGATCTGTCTTTCCTTTTTTGTTGGTCTGAGATCTGCAATAGTAATTCCAAGAGGTGATTCCATCGACACGGCAACACTGGATCATGACAAACTGGATGTGTGCCAAGTCAATCCGTTAGTGTTAATGGCGCCTCCACCTGTATATATTATGTGTATATGGTTCTTGAAATTGAAATGGAGGTAGTTATCCGGAGTTATGGAGGGACTTGATAGTAGGTTTTGGTAAAGTTTTTGTTGTCAACTGTTTTTATTTTCGGATATATTGAGTTTTGGGTCAGTTCAGACCGCGACATGAAGCGACGCGACGCTGCGCGCACTTTTTAAACAGTTATCGAACTTATTTTCTTAACGAAAAGGTATAATTTCAGTGCGAGGGTTGACACGTGTCAAAGTACGCTGAGATGCGGGGTACTGCGCAGCGCGTGTACCTTATTGTGTAGTAAATAAATTCGATGTTGTATCGGATCATAAAAAGTGCGCGTCGCGTCGCGTCTTGGTATGAGAAGGTAGTTTAGCGGTGTTTTTTTCTTTTCTCTAGCAGTAATCATAGGCCTCTTTGAATACCTCCTTGGTCTTGTGGTCGCAAGCGCTACTACTGAACATGAGATCCTGGGTGCAACTCCCGGGTCGGGCAAAGGGTTATTGGGTTTTACTTTCTGGAATTTCACAGTAGCAGCCAGCCCGGAGTCCGGTTTTGTGCCCAGTTGATGGCTATAGGTTCGCCCCCTATTATATGATCCTTAAAAATAACTGGCGATATATGTATGGGTGTAGATACTATAGGTACAGCTCTGCCTAACCCTTCGGGGAATACAGGCGTGATGGTATGTTAATCTTAGGCCTAAAATCAAACTTTGCTGAAAATGAATTCTAAATTATTAACGTCAGCTTAACGATATATTTTTTGACGTTTATTCTCCTATAAATTCATATAGATTTATTTTATATAAAATATTTAATTTAAATGCCTTTCATACGAAATATTTCCTCAAGTCAGAGATTATTATTTACAAAAAATAATAATATTTTCTACACTTTATTTTGCGCTTATATAATAAGGAAATGAAAATACTGTGAATAACGCTCGATACTAAGAAATTCTAACTTCTCAATAAGTAGGTGCGTACCTGTTGAGTTTATTATAATAATAATAACAGGTAAGTATCGAACTCCTGAATCAGATAACTTAGTTTATAACAACACAATTCACAATTTTATAAGGGTTGTTATAAGTTTGAATGTTCAAGACCAACTTAACTAGCTCCAATACTCCAATCTATGCGAATAGGCGTTATTAGGTGGAGGATATATAGAAGGCAGAGAGGGGTTAAATATTAGCTGCGAGCAAAATCTGTTCGATAGTTTTTTAGCCGACGAATTTTCATATTATGGTTTTCACCAATGAACGGAGTGATTCATGAGGATCGAATGCTTAAAGCTTCTCCCACACTGGCGCGTTTTAACGCAATATTAACGCAAGCGTCATCGCGATAATGCGTCCCGATTCCTTGCACACAGCTGCGATTTAATTGTGCGATATTTCTAAAGTGTTCTCCACCATAGGCGCGTTTTTATCGCGCGTTAATAACGCAGGTGTGTGTAAGATCGTATGAGTCCTAAAACAAAATGTTCTAAGAACACATATATGGGAATATCGCAGGACGGAGAAACGCGCGTCCTACTCCTATTGCGGCATTATTATCGTAGCAGTGTGTAACTTCGTGGCGGTCCTAATACAAAATGTACTGAAAACAGATATCGCAATAACGCTAGCGTTATTATCGCGCGATGAAAACGCGCCTCTGGGGGAGAGGCTTTATTGTATCTACATCATAATATTGTAAACAGCAATACCTACTTACAATATGACTGTACTTCTTTACTATCTAAAGTTTTCTTATCTTTCTTTCTTTATATCTGTTTTATTGAATGGGTTTTTTTGCAGCTTAGTCTAAGGTCATACTACCACAATGCGTGACTGAACGCGATCCGATTTCTACTTTCAATCTACCCTTGCGGTCTCATCAGCGCTGTTAGCTGTGGGCGTTTCTCACTACCTTAACCGATTCTAGATTTTAACGAAGATAAAATATAACCTGTGGGTACCCACTTCTATAGCTCGCCGTCCGATAAGGACCAGGCCCGGGTCGATGGCGCTTCGTGATCCACGCGCACCTCAAAGAGATGTCAGCACAATTGACGGGGTCCGCTAGGACTGATGCCTGCCAGGGTTGCAGGAAAGTCTGAAAGGGATACCGGGACCCTTGGCAACGAGCAACTGAAGGAACACGGGTGGGTTTTAGTCTGTAAAAATCTGACACGCCCTCCCGCTCCGCCCAGAGTGGGAGAAGTCATTTGATGATTTGCTACCCACAAAAAAAAAAGGTACAACCCACTTCTATTAAACTAACTTCTTCAGTAAATAAAATAAATTCAAAATCATTTCCTTTAACCCACCCAACTAACTTTATAATATCGTAATCAACCGTGCATCTACTCAACAATTGAACAAAGACAATAAACAAAGTGTTGTTATTGTTGGTTACTAGTGGTTTGCGCCTGTTCCACCCATTTATTATAGTAAAGTGCACTCGAGTGAACGAAATTGTTAGCGAAGTAACATAACAAAGTTACATTGTCATCGAAAGTTTATTTTGTGTTAATGTGTTCCGTATATGGAGGAGCTTGTAGCTAAGTAATAACAGCCGCTCGGGTCGATCCATCAGGTTAAGCTACGCTTGCCGGGGTTGGTCCGTGGATGGGTGACCATTTTCACATATCGAGACTCCTCCGTGCCTCGGAAAGCACGTAAAGCCGTTGGTCCCGGCTGTCATTTGTGGATCTTTGACAGTCGTTACGAGTCGTCAGAAGCACGAAAGTCTGACAACCAGTCTAACCAAGGGATATCGTATTACCCAGTTACTGGGTTGTGGAGGTCAGATAGGCAGTCGCTCCATGTAAAATACTGGTATTCAGCTGCATCCGGTTAGACTGGAAGCCGACCCCAACATAGTTGGGAAAAGGCTAGGCAGATTGATTTTTTTGTGTTCCGTAAATGGCTTTGAATCTACAATGTGTGACTAAATGAATGCACATTATGAAAATAGTTTGTTCAGAATCGTTTGTTGAATAATTTTTCATATGGGTAATTTTTTATCCCAATAATTACGTAAATTACAGTCACAATTCCACTGTACAGTAAAAAAAAAACAAATAGACGAAGTACCTACTACGCTAGACCCTTATACGTGTGCGTGCGTAGATTTGTAATGTGATCACAATTTTCACCTACAATCAGTATATCTAATGTAATAGAAAAACAATGTTTTACACTAATAAAAATTCAGTCTAAATTCGTGTTTGGTGGTTTGCGTTAATTCTTGGTCATGTTATTTTATGATTGTGTACCATTTTTGGTACCTATATTGGTACTGTACTTACCTTGTGCGATATGTAACAAACATTACGGTGTTATGTTGCGGTGATGGACAGTTGTAACAACGTTATTCAACAGGACATTGTCTTTTGCTCTTCTTGAGGTCTTGTATATCGGGTATTATTTCATATTTAATTAAATTCTAGATTAAATCATAGTCGTTCCTGTTCTACGTTGAAGTCTTCCGCCAAGTTAATTTAAAATTCATCCCGATTGCCATCTAAGATTTAATTAATAAAAATAAATCTTGCTTGTGTTTATAACACTTTGTCAATTCCTAGTTTCTCACACAATGACAGTGACTCACCCGTTTCCTAAGCTAACAGAATACCAAACGAAAGAAAATAGTCACGTGATGAGATTTAAGATCCTATCAACCTAGACAGATGTGGTACGTATAAATAAATTCTAACTTCTTTATAAACATAATATTACAAATTAAAGTCGCTTTTCTTCTATACCACACAACAGATTTTGATGAGGTTTTCACCATCGTTTAGAGAATTTATTCCGGAAGGTTTATGTGTTTATAGGCTCTTACATACTGGCGCGATTCGTTGCGCGACGCGAATTTTAACAAAACAATTTCTGAGATAACTACACGGCGTACAATGCGGCGGCGTCGCGTCGCGCGGCGAATCGCGACAGTATGTAAGAGTCTTAATACGTTAATATTAAAGTTCTATCCACTTCTTTTTTTCGTGTAGATTTTTTGTAGATAATACTTTAGTGTAGATAATAGATTTTTACCTCATTTTTTCCATCTCACCAGATTATTACACTCTATTTCTTACTTACCACTGAATTTTAGACTCGTGTGTAAACACGCTATAATGGGACACCAAAATATCTACCAGTAAATCTCAGCCTACTTATGCAGTCCACAAACACGTCTTACCAAGCCAGTAAGATGTTATCAAAGCAATCTGCCCAGACCTACTTTAGCATCTGTCAAAAGCAATACACAAAGGTAAGACCTGATTTCATGTTCTGTATTTTTTTCTCCAGTTTTTTCTTTGATGGCCACAGACATTAATTATGTATTCCGGCCACAATTCATTTCGTACGTTTTTACCTTTTCAGTTTATTCTGAAGACAATTATATGAAAAAAGATTGTACCCGTTTCTCTTGGTGTGGCTACCTGTATTTTTGTTTCATAATTGTAAATAGAAAGAGAAATTAATGTTCTTATTTTTTTTGGAAATCATTCATTTAATATTTCTGCATAAAGTTTGCAATTATCCTAAAACTATTTTGTACTGAAAAGTAAATTACCAGAACACAGTTTTTCACTGAAGTCTACTAAGTAGTTGCTTTGTATAAAAATGTAGTGCAAGGTTTTGTTATACACATTTAAGTCATAGAAATGTAGTAGGGAACTTGAAACTTCTTAGCTATTGAGAGGGTACACTTGAACGATGGGAATGTACTAACGGCTGTAACAAACAAAAGAATATTTGTTTTCTACTTAGGGTATGGGCAGCACAAAAAAAAATCAGCAGTTCCATACATTTATGTTCACTTAAATTGACAAAATGTAGGGAACAGCTGATTTTTTTTGCGATTTCAAGGTTGGTCCCATAGAAAAAGTTGTTCAAAATGATGAGTACAATGACCCCTTTTCGGGTTTAGCATAAACAAAAAATAATGTTGTATAGCAACTGGAATATAGTACCATAATTAGGACAAACCATAACACTTAAACATACATAACAATAAAAAATAATGTCTGTCGCACAGCAACGTGGCAAGATAGTGATTCTCTCAGTATTAAATATGTACTCACCTACTCATATTAGAGCATTTGGTCGCTAGTCACAAGGCCTTTGAGGAATTAAGTGTTTAGCTCAGTCGATATATACAACGCCTACACAAACAGACTACGATTTATTATTTATTTAGATTGTACAAAGGTATGTTTACTAGCTATCAATATAATCATAAGTACCAAGAATTCTGATAAAATAAATAAAACAGCCAAATTGGAAAAGTATCAATTTATTGTTTCCACACTCTGAATAGAATAGATAGTTAATTTTGATGTGTATTTACATTGTGTAGAAGAAATCTTCTGAGACTAAAGCTAACTAATAAACTCATGTTAAGAAAAATCTTTGGTATTTTAATCACTATTGCCAGAAATTAGATTATTTGCAAAATATCCACTTCATCGAATGTGTGAAATTTAGGTCATTGTGAAACCAAAGCGCATTTGATATCAGCACGTAGATGACAAAGTACAGGCATCGAACAAGATGAAAGAAAATTAACGTTAACTTTAGACCTTAATGACCGAATGGAATGACTTTGGCTTTGAAGAATAATGATTTACTACCACGCCTTCAATTATTGTGTTGCAAATGCAATGGACTCGAATCATTCAGCATCTGACTCCAAGAATGCAACCAGGCGTCCCACAAGGGACTATAATAGGACCAATTTTGTGTAGGTACTTGAAACTTTTTATTAAACATTGTCTGAGTGGACCTTTTGCTTTCTATTTTTGGTGTATTATCTTATAAATAAATATACAACTATGATAATAAAGCACACGAGAAACCCAAGTCTTAGTTCTAATACAGTCATGTAAACTAAAATAGGAATGTAACAACAAAACTACCGAACACTAAATAAAATTCAAGCTATAGAAAAATACACACATTACCTTTCAACCGCTATTTTAATAATTTCTCACAAGCAGAATTGGTGAATCTATTGAAATACAACATTTTAAAATACAAAAATTCTATTGACATGTTTGAGTTTAAACCACCTTTATAATAATAATAATTATGACTAAAGAATAGACATTTTGTTTAACTCGATTGCAACAGTAAAAGCAGAATATTCTGATACTTATGAAATTACAAAGTTGCTATAGTAACACCCAAATGAGGTTTGAGGCGAACAACATAATAACAATCCGAACCACACTTCACTGGTACTGAAATACCTCATAAAGGGAACATGTTGTAAGTTTAGTAACTTTGTTACAAGGAAACAATACGCTACAGTGAACCAACATAAGGGCTATAATCAGTTACGAAGGTTGTGTCATGAACATTATTCAGAAAACCATCACAACCTCAAGCTCACTCCACAATTATTTATCATTATCAACAATGATAGTTCTGATGTTGGAGTTATTAAGACGGAAGAACCCGTAATGCTGCTGCAATGCTTTGACACTCACTGAGCACATACAAATATGCACGACTTCGAAACATATGAACATCTAGGAGAAATGTACACACCAAAACAAAATGATGTCGTTTACATATTCGTACTTGTGCCTATTCTTATGTGAGAGGCGAGTATCTTAACTTTGCAGATAAATACTAATAGACTTAGTTCTCCAAATTAATATCTTGCATAAAATGTGTTCATTAGCTATAAATATCTAAGACACAATACATTTCTAACTATTCTCAACTCGGTCTCAAAGTTTCTGAACTAATTGAAATATAATGTAACTTCTTAGTTTATGCAAAACTTACTTAAATGCTATTTACATAGAAATAATGGTGACTTACATGAGTGTAGATTATTTACAGCATTAGCTCTTTGGGTCCAAATTCACCTAAATCTATCAATTCCTATAAATAACCTAAAATCTAAGAATTAATGAAAGTAGTGAAAAGGATGATTATAATAATTTAGTAAAAAAGTATTATTATATTTAAGAAAATAAGCATAATTATAATTAATAACTACTACCCTTCAACTCAGGTCACGTTATATGGTTTATATACTATGTAGATAGATTTAATGTAAATTAAAATAATTTTGATCATAAATCTATAAATTCTAAAATGAATTTATTCCTAACCTAACTAAATAAATAGGCAAGAAAGATAATTCACAGAATGTAAATCTAATTTAGTCAAAATAAACTAGAGCTGAACGATAAATGCTTAATGAAATCACAGAATTATTTACAATTCAATTCATACGCTACAATATTGCTACAACCACTAGTAACAAATACGCCGATGTTGCTACCAGCGTCTGGCTAGATGAAGTCTTGTAATATTTGACCTCGTCTTGGGTCGGAGGCGAGTACGACGCCTCGTAAATTAAACGGTTCGGACATGGGAGCATCTCCGCTGGTATTTCGAGCAGCTTCCTCTTATATTCAATTTTAGTATCATCATTGTCTGTTTCCTGGTCTTGCATTGCGTCATCATAATGCTTCTCTTCAAATTCCTCTTCTTCGTAATCTATGTCCTTTTTGTATGAACCTTGTATCGTTTTTTGTGGTTTTTCTATTTTAACAGTACCTATGTTTGTTGTTTTGGTATCCATGATGCAGTTGAGGCGGGACAGTGAGGCTTTCACGCGTTTGCTTTTTGTTTCGTTTCGGAGTTTGTGTAGCCAGGATAGGCGGCAGTCGCAAGTCAGCTTGTTACCTGCGGAAAAAGGATAGAGTTATTGAATATTTTAACATTTAGTGAACAAGTATGAATTCTCTGTCTATGTACCCCAAAAATATTTGTTACATTTAAAAGTAAACCATGAACAGATTACCTACCCTATTATTCAATAAGACTGACTAAAAAGTATTCCATTGCATTAATCTAGCTAAGCGTAAAAGTCAATTTACAATTTATGATCTAGCTGATCACATAATAAATAAGAAATTACATTTATTTATATTTATATATACTTTATTGTACACCACAAAAATATATAACAAAAAAACAAACACTACAAAATATACAATGGGCTGCCAAATATTATCAATCATAATTTCAAATCTAGCACTTTTACAATACAAACAAAAACCCCAACATGTGGAACTTGGATCATCTCTACAATAAACAAGCCACGAAACCAAATTAACAGTGGACAAAGACTATTAAATCATAGCTAACAGCAATGCTCGGCCAGTGCGGAAAATATAACAACTAGCCCGCAGCAAAATATAGACGCTATTAAATTGTCACAGAGCACTTAAACACAGTATTTCAAGGCCTGATTCATTGTACTTGGGGGTAGTAATGTCCCCGGATGGTTTAAGTGTGCGGTGGACTGTGGCCTGCGTTTTTTGGGTGGTTAGTTAGTAGTAAGTGGATTTTGCTGGGAGATTGATGAGAGTTGGTACTAGTTTACGAGATTATACAGTGGTGAGAATGTTCATTAGATTAAGTTTGCACATTGTGATTCCTTTACAAAAGAAACACATACTGAATTTCATTTTCATCGTGGCAAAATACAAAATGCGGATCGATCCAAAGATGTTATCAAAATATTTCTCACTTACACAAAAATAATAAAAAAGCGAAAATCATCAAAACCAACAAAAAAAATGCATTCGTATTTTTCTACTCTGCAAAATGCCCAACACCTACAAAATACTAATAATACATCATGATAACCAAAGAACCGTGACATAATAGCCACGGCAGCTAATCGTGCGGTTAATTGAACCATTCCGGTTAATTTTCAACACGGATATATTACCCAACGGGTTACTGAAGGAGCATACATCACTGCGGTCCGGTAATTAACCGGGCACACAGATGTTATTAATGATAGTTTTTCTTTACTGCTTTATGGGCCCTTATAATAATAGTTTGCATTTTTAATTGAATCCCTGGTCATTATGATATTCCCTGGTTTCTGGGTTCCTGGGAATTAGTCACTGGTTATTTATTCCACAATTTTCGATATTGCACCTACCACTGTTTATCTCTGCATGATCCAAAGGTTGACTGGTCGAAAATGCATTAAGTTCGCCTCTGTACATGTATGTGCTTAAAATAAATACATTTATATAGCATAATATAAATGATTGTGCTCACACATTATGAAATGCGTTACATATTAATTGCAATTACACATTATATTTAATTGATTCCGGTTCTCGCTAAGTAACTTTTGTGCGAGGATGTAAAAACAGGTCGACTTATTAAGACATCCTCATTTGTTCGTCTCCTTTCCTACACTCCAAAAGCGTTGGCGGAAACAAAGAACAAATTCGTATTTATCTTAACAAATGTCAGCAGTTACAAAAGTAACATCGACATTTGTTAGGGATTACACAAATTTGTAAGAACAAAGATAAATGACGAACAAAGTTGTCAAAATTCGACTCACCGTCTAGAGAGATTAACGCATAATTGGACTTCATGTTTTCCAAAACATTTTGAACTGCTTCTTGTTTCAACGTTTCTAAGTTATTGTTCCTCAAATCCAAAACATTCAACTTTTGAATATCATCGAGCACACCGTCGTCTAATGTCCCCAACTTATTATCGGCCAACGAAAGTTTTCGCAGCTGAGTCAATCCACCGAAACCCCTCTCGGATATAAATTCTATTTCGTTGCCATCCAGGTAAAGTTCTTGAAGGCTCCAAAGTTCCGCGAACGCAAGGTCCCCTATCATCGTTAATTTATTGTTTCTCATATCCAACGTGATCAGATTAGACAGACCTTGGAAGTTCTCCTTAATGACAACTGTCAACTGATTGTTGTCAAGGTCCAATTTTATGAGATTGTTTAGATGTTTGAAACATCCGTCGTGAAGGACGCTTATTATGTTCTTCGACAGATACAGCCTCTGCAAGTTGGGGAGGACGTAAAACACGTCTCGCTTCAATTCAGATATCTGATTTTCTACTAAGCTGACGTTTGACAGCATTATTAGATGAGCGAATGACATCTTTTCCAATTTCGCTATTTTGTTCTTGGGCAGTGTTATCTCCCGGAGCGTGGTTGAGTTGGTGAATGCAAACGATGGTATAGTATAGATGTTGGCGTACTGTATATTGAGGTATTGTAATCGTTCCAGTCTAACGATCACTTTTGCCGGTATATACGTCAGTCCGCCATCGGCTCTGACGTTGAATGTTAACTTTTCTATTTTTGGTTGTGAATAAAAATTGGACCAGAACGGATCGTCTTCAGCTATACCGCCGTTGAATACCCAACAATCGGCCTTTGTGGCGGTTTTTATCTTTATGCTTTCGCAATAACAATGAACTTTGGACCCTCGGTCCTGTATATCACAAATATTAACGTAGTGTGAGTAAATCTTGTCGTTCTTCCATCGCCTTTTGTCGTTCTGTCGGCTCTCAGTTACGTTTATTTCGACTGTCGCGAAGGCAATCATTAGGATCAGATATTTAAGGTCCATCTTTGTTCCCTTTTCACATCAGAGCGATTTTATCTGTAACAAAAGAGATGGCGTTTAGTGAGTTTCTTTTGTTTTCTTTTATCTTTAGCCGTATTTTGTACATTAGCGAAGTCGATGATTCGATTGTTGGAAGTCGGATAAGGTGTTATTATGACGACACTAATTGTCACTCAGAAGCTACATTTTATTCCAAGAATTGAAGCTCCAGTAAGAGGAATAAACCTATTTTTATAATAATTGGGTACTTTAAGTAATAGCAATCAAATTGAGAACTTTGCTTATTACAAGCTTTATATTAGCTTGCTCTGTTCGTATGTTTCCGGTTACTCCTTTTGTCACCAATTTTTTTTTTTATTTATATTTGGCCAACCTTACTTCCTTACTTAATTATTATAAAACTAAAAGGACTTACTAATAGATATAAAAACAAAGGGACCCTCATGCGGACGAATACTTCGACGCCTGAGGGTCCCTTTGTTTTTATATCTATTAGTAAGTCCTTTTAGTTTTAGTTTTTTTTTGTTAGTTATTAATCCTATACTTAAATATATTTAAATAAAAGTTATATTGTAATTAGTTAAACAATAAATATTATTATAAATGTGAAAGTGAGTTTGTATGTTTGTTACGCTTTCACGGTAAAACAGCTGAACGAATTTGAATGAAATTTAGCACATGAGTGTCTCCATGACCCGGAAAAGGACCTATGCTACTTTTCATCCTGGATCGCAGACGAAGTCGCGGGCAACCGCTAGTATTACATCTTTACATTTTTATATCATACTTTTGAAAAACAAGTAGATATTATATAGTTAGAGGCGTTGATCAATTAATGTACACGTTTACTTATAATTTGATTTAATGTCATAATGACAGATGATAAAGTAGCCATTATACCATTTATTCTATTTATGCAGTTTATTTTAAAACATACAAAACTGCTTAAAATGATGATGCCTGTCAAGTCAATGACCTTTTTGGAAGCTAAACTTTATTGAAAGACCCACATGTCATCAAATTGAAGATGTTATTAAGTATCACTGTTAATTCCTTCTAATAATCCTTTTGTCCCGCCTGCATCCTGGTACGGAACTCATCAAGCTTAATTAGTCAATTATTAAGACATTTCGTTTTATTAACAGTTGTCAGTTTTTGTTTTTCTTGTAGTTAGTTCTATTTTGGTTTGCATGTTTTGATTACGAAAAAGTATTTTATTTTGTTATAGATGACTTAACCACATCTATTTTAATTGAAATAAATTGTTTGACTTTGACTTTGAACTGAAATATGGCCAAGGGATAACATGAAACCAATATATAAATTCACTTAATTAAATCTTATAAAATCTATCGTAATGTCTAACTAAATAATGTCAAAAACCTACACAATATTCCCTCTGCGAAGATGACATGAGGATCCCGTCATCTTCTGTTTGTTATTAGCAGGCAAGAGAAGAGCTGGTAGGCACTTAGGCAGCACTTCTCCTGCCTGCTAAAAACAAACAAGGAACAATATTCCCTATACGAAGAGTAGTTTGCAGCATTTTTACTTTGACCATTGATTGAAGCCGTATCAAAAGAAAAAAGAAAGAAAGAATATATATTTATTAAGCACAGAAAAGAGGCACACAATATAATATACCTACAGCAGATAAAAAAAACAAACAAAAAGTTTAAAGTGCGATGTAAGAATTTGCAGGAAGGTGTGCTTTAAGGCTGCGCCAAAAAGGCCCAGTTTCGCAAAAATTCCACACAACTACAACAACTATCAGTGAGCGCATCTTCAACAGTACGTAAAAATAGCTAATATAATCAAGACGATGCTATTAAAAAGAAGGAAGAAGAAGGAACTTTGACGAGGTGCATCTTTTTAAATGAGGAGGCTCATTTAAAAAGATGCACCTCGTCAAAGTATTCCTCACAAACAGCAAAGAATCCACATTCCCCCTACACATTTATAAGCCAACTATGAGATGCAGAGCAAGCAAGGGGTAACATGTAACATATCCTGTGATCACTCAAAGCCTTCCCTTTGAGCTCTTGAGCCAGTTCTCCCCTAAGCAGGGTGCCCTCGATACAAACCCTTTAGGCTCCAATCTGTAACGGTCATATGGAGTGTTCCCATATTGTTTCCCTTTGAAGTAACAGGCATAATAGCGTTTGAAACTATGCTGATGTGGCTGGATTATTGTTTGGTGTCTTTTGTATTAGTTTATTGAATTAATTACAGATAATTGAGCATATTCTTCCGACTTAGACGGCATGGAAAGGCTCAACCTAGTGTGGCGTGTGGTCCGTTGAAGTGCCTTTTATGTGCCTCATTGAAATAAATTATTTGACTTTGACTTTGACTTTGGTAGGAGATAGTCATTGTACAATAAACTATTGAAAGTACCTGTAATAAGATATTGTGATACTTGATCGTTATGATTATTTCCTTTAAAGTTAAGCAGAAAACGATACTTTAAAAAAACTATTGCTCGCTTTAGAGAACGTAATTTCTTTCAATTTTCGACTATAAAAGAAAGCTTTGAATGTAGAACTGAAAGCAGAATGCGCAGTGATTATAAAAAAAAAATCATTTAAAATATAAATCACCATCTAATCAGGCCAGTCTCATCTAAGCCAGGTAACTTAATCACGTCAAAGTATGGTAATAGTTGCAGACAAACACTGCACAGTCTACTTTCAGTCTCAGAGTAGTCAGATAGGAAACGCCGACCTCATCTAGTTTTTCAAAATATGATTGACGTGTTGCGTTTGTACTTACTAACCTACTAACAGGAATAAAATCATTTAGTTCCATATTCAAAAGCTGTCATTTAGATTATTTCGAAACTAAAACCTCTATAAAGCGTCCAAGCTTAATATTTTCCCATAAAATATTATTGAAAAGGAGCGTGACTTCCACACATTATATTTCCAACGAAACAATCGAAAATTGTAATAAATCGATATTTCGCCGTGTTACCTTGAGAATATCACAGAATTAATTGGTGGCCTCACTGTGTGACAGTGTTTCTATGGAAAGATTATTGGAATATTTAGATGGGTCACTACGTCACGTGGGTAGACGGGTCACAAACGAAATAATTATAATCACCATGATTATAATTATTTCATTTATTTATTTTGTATCTTATATTTTACATGTTTTAATATTTTTATAAAACATTTAAAAATATAAAAAATTTTAGCCCACATATCGGAAACAGGGTCCAAGCTACCGGTGGTCAGGGCTCCTGAGAGAGTAACCTAACGATACGTGGCGTGTCCAGGAGTACCTATCGCTTTCTGGATCACTTGATCCAGATCCAAGCCCTTGATCCAGCCGCCAAACAAGAGCCTCCTCAGGTGTTGGTCGAGGCTCTTTATAATTATAATTAATATGAACGACTCTTGTTCGGGTCGGCATGATTTGGCAAAATCCAATATAATTATGTTGAAATAATCAAGTTCGGGAAAAAGCCACTTGACTTAGCTCGATTTATGCCGTGCCGAACCGAACATGATTCAACAGATATGTGTGAGGTAGATGTCAAATAAAGTTTAGACGATACTAACCGAATGAAAACCAAGTTACACTAAGCATGGAAAAATAACTTAGGTAAATAAATTTTGATTTACAATTTTAATCATATGGAAAATTATTTTATAATTGTAACGCGAGAACTTGAACAAAATAAATAAATTAAATAAAGTTGTTCCCCGAGCCTTACCACCGCCTAGAGAGAGCACGACTCTCTAATACTCTCTATCTCGCTCGCTCCCATTGTCTCACCTACTTATGGAGACCGCTCGCGAGATAAGAAAATCGCCCATTGGTTCGTTGGTCGGGTGGGGGATGTTGGACATCACGTCGTCAGGCTACAACACCAAAAGTAACGAATCTGTGGAAGTACCTACTTTCGAGGCATTATAAAAGGCCCGTCACTGTTGCTAGCCAAGTTTCAAGTTCAGATCACCGACGGGAATAGACCTAAAGACGTGCCCACGTACTATATACCACGCATCCTCCGCGACTCTCGCGATGTTATAAGTTTGTTTGTGTATTTCTAGTACCTAAGTTTATTGTAATAAACGATATTTAATGTATCCGCATTAAACTGGCGCCCATACTTGTGGCTCGAACCGCGTCACGAGTGATAGTACGAACTGTAAACCGGTGTTTTCGTGACGAACTGTACGTATCTACCTTGCTCGAAAACCGCGGACATTCTACCTACCGTACCTACTCGTTATCATCACACGTGTGAATATGCCGATAACGAGGAGACAAGGAGAAGCGCTCCGTGAACAGCAAGAAGAGGATGACGACGTTACGTTCACCGAAGCGGAGGCCAGCGTTGTCAAGCGCGACCGCGCCGACGAACCTGCGAGTGTCGACTCGAGGTCGACACAACAACCAGCGTTCCAGCTCCCCAAAGAACAGTTCCTGTCCACGCTGATCGAGACGATCACGCGCACGCAAGCAGAAGCGAACAAATGTCTTATAAATTCGCTGATGACGTCTAACGGTGATTTTGGTACTTCCACCCCAGTCAGGGTGCCTCCATCGACGAGCGCGAACAGCGGAAGTGCCGCTAGCGCTAGCTCGAGTGCAAACTTTATAAAGTGCACGGCGAGATTCAACGGGTCATCCCAGGACGCCGAGGTCCTGGAAGCTTTCCTGGACACCGTCGAGATCTTCAAAGAGTGCGCATCCGTAAGAGACGAGCATGCCCTCCGAGGATTGCCAATGTTGCTGGAAGGTGACGCAGCAGTATGGTGGCGCGGTATCAAAGCGTCGGTGACTACGTGGTCCGACGCGGTCGCCAGCCTCCGCGCAATGTACGGCAGGGCGCAGCCCGCCTACAAGGTTTTGCGTGAGATCTACGCCGCCGAGCAACGCGACGACGAACGTGCCGAGACATTTTTGTGTAAAGTGCGCGCATTAATAGCCAAGCTACCTTATAAGCTTGATGAAGTGTTACAGATCGACGTCTGTTACGGGTTGTTACACAGACGAGTGCTAAAAAGAGTGCCGCGTGATACCATTCGTAGTTTAGATGATCTAATGTGTAAAACAAGGATCGCAGAGGATGCATACAAAGAAAGTAAGGTAAAAAATTCTTTTATCAATAATAATAACAATGTGATCAATGACGACAAACCCACACGATCAACTTCCCCTACCACGAGAGCGTCGACTACGGGGCGTAGTAATAATAAGAATAGACCGCGCTGTAGTTATTGTAAAATATTTGGGCATGTTAGCGACGAATGTAGTAATCGCGATAAAGCCAGTAGTAATAGTAATAAAAGCGCGAAAATCGAAAATACGCAAAAGGTTTTGCGATGTTATGGTTGTGGTAAAGAGGGCGTAGTGAGGTCGAAATGTCATGTTTGCGCGACGGCATCGTCGAAATCAGACGATAAGACTTCATTCAATAGTGTGCATTTAGGTTTAGATTTTTGTTGTAACGATAACATTAGTATGGGTGGTACTTCGTGCGTACGGGTAGCAAACATATGTACACGCGAATCCTACCCAATGGTAAATATTAATGTTATGGGCCGTAGGGGCGTGGCGATTGTAGATACCGGCGCGTCGCATAGCATTGCGAGCCCGCTGTTGTACCGAGTCTTGGTAGACTCCGGAGTTAAGTTTAGTGAGACTAAACGTTTTATACACCTGGCTGATGGAACACAAGGTTGGAGAAACCTGTTGACAGCCGAGGTAGGTATTATTATTGAAAATCGTAAGGTAACGTGTCAGCTGTTAGTGTTACCTGGCAGTGATAATAGGACGCTTTTAGGTGTAGACTTTTTAGCACGAGCTGGAATGATAATAGATGTCGCCCAGGGCGTCTGGACATTCTCGGATAGCCCCGAGCAATTTTATGATTTTGTGTACTCTTACACGCTTACCCCGATGGGGGCGAACATCATGCAAGCTGCATCCACGGAGTTATCATTGCGTCCGGATGAAGGTACTAAATTAAACTCCGAGCAGCGTCGTACGCTCAACATCTTTATCGAAGAACGCGCGTCACAGTTCGCGCGCAGCGGACCAGCCACTGAGTACGCTACGCACCGAATAAAGGTGAGTCCACACCAGGAACCTATTGCTTGTCCACCATACAGGATGTCACAGAATAGGAGAGAAGCCCTGCAGAAGGAGCTCAATAAGCTGCTGCAAGATGACGTTATCGAGGAGTGCGAGTCCCCTTGGGCCTCCAACGTGGTACTTGTAGGTAAGAAAGATGGAAGTTTACGGACATGTGTTGATTACCGGAAGCATAACGCGATAATTAAGCCGGATCGACACCCACTCTCACGCATTGAGGACATGGAGTCCGACGAACCCTCTAGGGGGAGACCTTGGGTTAAGACACAAGGACCGAACGACGCAGGACGCGGACAATCCGCGAAGTTTATTCCACGTCGCGATGGCCCATACAAAATAGGGAAGGTTGTAAGCCCAACCACGTACGGTCTGGAGAATATACAGACTGAGAGAAACGTAGGGAAATATCACGTTTCGCACCTCACGCCTTTCGCCGGTCAGGTAGAACCACCAGTTAGGGAGAAGCGTAAACGGGGTAGGCCACGTAGGTATTTAGACTAGCCAAACTGTGGGGACACTTAGTTAGGCTAGAGGGGGAGAATGTAACGCGAGAACTTGAACAAAATAAATAAATTAAATAAAGTTGTTCCCCGAGCCTTACCACCGCCTAGAGAGAGCACGACTCTCTAATACTCTCTATCTCGCTCGCTCCCATTGTCTCACCTACTTATGGAGACCGCTCGCGAGATAAGAAAATCGCCCATTGGTTCGTTGGTCGGGTGGGGGATGTTGGACATCACGTCGTCAGGCTACAACACCAAAAGTAACGAATCTGTGGAAGTACCTACTTTCGAGGCATTATAAAAGGCTCGTCACTGTTGCTAGCCAAGTTTCAAGTTCAGATCACCGACGGGAATAGACCTAAAGACGTGCCCACGTACTATATACCACGCATCCTCCGCGACTCTCGCGATGTTATAAGTTTGTTTGTGTATTTCTAGTACCTAAGTTTATTGTAATAAACGATATTTAATGTATCCGCATTAAATAATTTATTAAAATAAACTGTATTCAACAGAAGGGCTTGTGGCTAATTAATAACAGCCGTTAAGCTATGCTGGCTGCGGTTGGTCCGTGGATGGGTGACCATCTTTACTTATAAAAACCTTGTGCCTTGGCCTGAGCTGGGAATTGGACTGACAAGGTTACTGACCGTGTCACATTACTTTATAATCAACGGGATCAACTAATGTTGATCAGTTCTACATTGTTTCATAAATCGTATCAAAATTTCAGGAACTTACTCGACCACTACTGAACATAGGTATTTTTTCCATCATTACAATATTAGTTTGTCAATACATACTCGTTTATAATGATAAATGAGGACGTACACAAGTAATAAGTACGTCTCAAAAAGGTATGGGACGATTTAAGGCTAATTAGAAATATAGTCTTTTATTGGAAACAAAGGAAGCTTGAAATGAGGTGATTATGTAAAAAGGTTGGTGACCTCTGGCTTTTACGTTGAATGTAACATCTCTTCGAAATTGAGTTTCGAGAAGTTGACAGCGCTCTGTCTTGGTTTTTTATTTGGTCTAAGATACTAATAGACCATGTCTTTAATTAGTACATAAGGTACGTTTTTTCCAAGTACATACAATACAACTGCTAAAGAATATAACCCCATCAACTAAAAAACTTAAGCTCCCAACTGCAGTGCAGTCACTAACAGAACTCCTGCTAAACGTCAATTAAGTGTAACGCGAGCAAAGTTTACGTTGTAAATGTTGACCATTAAATTTCATTTAGTGTCCTAACGACCTCTATATAAAGCATACGGGACTGGTTTATGACTAAGTGCCGACACAAAACCGAGAGACGTATTTATGTTTCTAATTAACATGTGGAACAATGGCGCAAGATGCTAGATGCGGCTAGGATGGACATACGTTCAGCGTAGGCGCAGACCATATAACATTACCCGTGAATTTCCCGAGGGAGACGTGTGCACACCTACATTTCGCCAATTATATTAAAGTCATATATGTAAGCCAATACTGTGTGCAAATCAGGGGGCTTAAAACGGTCACTTTAGCAGAATCATATTTACGAAAATATTATGAATCATCGTAAAATGTCACAAACTGACAATTCATAATACGATCTGCGTGTAAATCATATAACGAAACAATTCATCTGTTTGACAGTTTTCTATGGAGATTCGTAAAATGGCCCACAAATTATGAATTGCTTTTATGTCAAATTAGAGGAATTGGTAATGACAGCTGGGATTCAGGAAATGAACTGCTTTTAGAGGAATTGCTAATGTGGCCGGTTTAGGCCCCCTGGACTCCGGGCTACTGAAACGCCTGATGATGAAGGAAAAGCTTCAACGCCAAACCTGGGGATCAAATATAGGACCTGACGTTCAGCATAAGTAGCCGTTGCGACCAAAATACTAACAGGACAGTGTTTCTTCTTTAGCCAACAAAGTCAGCAAAGTTGGCTGCGGGTTGGTTGCCAAGGGCATTACGAACGTACGCAGGCATACGCATTGTTGCTTGTAGGAGCATACCAATAACGGTAAAGTCATAATACTACATCACTAATGATAATATTATCACGTTAACCCTTACACTATCCACCGCACCGGGAACGGGAACGGGAACGAGAAACAGTTGACGACGGCGAAGTAGCGATAGGACATTTACAATTTCGTCGTCATCTGTTCTAGTTGATGTTTCCTTTCCCGGTGCGGTGGATAAACGGCCTTAGTAAATAAGTTTATCACGGCCGAATATTCGTGCAAAATCCCCGTCAACAGTTCCGTGTACCAAAATTTGTCGCATATCTCTTCCAGATCGTTAACTTCTTGTTACAGAGATAATTAAGCTAGTGCATTGTGCATACGACCACCTACGGGTGTAAACAGCCTTTTGACTAACAGACTGTGTAACTGGGGACCCCGGCCCCTAGGATCATCGTCTAATAAATTTATAGCGCTACTTATCATAAACAAACAAGCTATTATCAACCTTGGAGAACGAAGATAGAGTTGCTTTCGCAGTGTGTGTTTTTGTAATATTTTATAAGTCACAGGTACGGAGATGTAGTAGTTGGATTAGTGTGTGTATGACCATGTTTATTATTCAGAGACGGATTTTTCGTAACGCTGGAAAAATGGTGGGGATAATACGGTTTGCAGGGAATTAGGAGTTCATTGCACGTTGGGTTTGAATTTACGACTCTGTATAGTATTAAATTGGGTAATTTTATGACTTTCGAGCGGTCCGCCAAGCAATATGAGCAGTATATTAAACTTTAAACCGCTTGATATGAAGCTGTGAAGGGTTGAAATTGCGTCTTCTGTAATAAACATGTTATAGATATACTGGTTTTAACAAAAGATAAACTGAGTTACAGGATAGAAGATGGCATTATATCTTTTACGGTTTTCTTTCAGAAAGCTTGTGTTCTCTTTTACTATTCTCTTACCGTAAAAACACTTACTGATCAAACATATTAAACATAGTCATTGATTAATCTAGCTTCGTAAACACCTTAGGGCTTAAACAAGTCCAGGGCTGCGGGAAAGTCCGAAAGGGATACCGGGGCCCTTGGCACCCAGCCACGACCAACTTAAAGGACACGGGTGGATTTTAGTCAGTAAAAGTCTGACACGCCCTTCCGCTCCACCCAGAGCGGGAGAAGTCATACGAAGATTTCCCACCCTAAAAAAAAACGGCTTAAACAAGTGACAATCGCTTTCAAAGCGTTTCGTATTTCTACAATGACTTTTAACAGGATTGACATAAGCTTTTCGATAGCTTATGTCAGCTCCATGTATATATACTGGTATTCAGCTGCATCCGGTTAGACTGGGGGCCGACCCCAACATAGTTGGGAAAAGGCTAGGCAGATTGCGGGCTACTACATACAGCATACAGTCCTAAAGTTTAATTATTTCATAATCACAGCAATTGCCAACAACATAGATACAAACAACAAAAGCCGTCAAATTAACTTCAGAATTGATGAGAACTCGCGCGTGTTTGCTAAGTGGCTACATGTCTAGGCACATTCTTGACAAAGAGCTCCAACCGTCTGAGTGTACGTTGCGCAAAACGTTGTTACGCACACAATAAACAAAAGATAGGCCTACGTAGAGGCCTAACTAACTAGTTTTTAGGGTTCCGTACCCAGAGGATGTCAATGGAAACCTATTAGTTGCTGACATACGCCGTCTGTCTATCTCTGGGCTATAATTTTAGAATCGTTGTAGTACTCAGTTTCAGAATACATGTGCTCGTTACTATGTCCTATATCTTGGCTAAATAATCGTAAATCCCACCTTTTTTTAACCGACTTCTTCAAAAAGGAGGAGGTTCTCAATTCGTCTGTGTTTTTTTTTTTTTTTGTGTGTATGTTACCCGATTACTCCGCCAATTATGAATCGATTTTGATGATTATTTTTTTGTTTGGTAGGTCATGCTTCAGAGGTGGTCCCATATAAATTTTATTAGTTTTGCTTGCATAGTTTTTGAGTTAGCTTCAATAATTACGTATTTTTCCCACTTTGTGTATGTTGATGACATGTTAATTGACTCAGTCACATAGCAGATAACGGTATACGAATTTGTGTGGGGTAGTTACCACAACTAAAAAGTGAAAAATAAAAACTTTTTACAAAGTCGGTTGTTTTTTTTTTTGTAAAAAGTTTTTTAACTTTTGTTCATAAAACTGTAATACTGATAAACGTCAAAGCTTGGTCTGATTGCTATGCATACTCTATAAATAAATCACAAACAAAAGAAGGTAATATTCCAATTATGGCGGTAATGAGCCTTACGGAACTCTGTGTGAGGTTTCTACTCTCACTTGGCCGGTTTTTTATAGCAGCCAATGTATGTCTATGCAAATATTCCTGAGCCACCCAGACGCTTTCGTACCGTCACAAATGTAACGTTCCATAGTATGATTCCCAAAACGAGTGAAACCCGAAGCTGTCCGGAAAGAGCCGAAAATTTCGTCGTTTTTAAAACTTCGCTTCAATTTAACACTGCAGTGCTAACTGCTTTGCGGCTTAAAACTGAGTGGAGGTTCTTTTTGGCCAGTAATGCGAGGTACTCATGCAATATTCGTTTGTTGTTCAGCAAAATATGTTGCTGCGTTGAAAGTTAATCTTCTGCTTTTAACGGGGAGAATGAAAAATGTATTATTGGCACACTATTTACACAAAGAAAATAGATTTAAAAAAGGTATAATATAATATAAATGTACATTTACATACTTTCTTCTAAATGCGAGTTAATAGCCTAGATTTTAGTAGTTCTGACAAGCTGGTTGCCAAGGTTCAATGTCCATCTACCTGTTAGTACGGAACTCTCCCAGTTACAAGAAGTAGGGCACAATAAATACCAATTCGTCATTCCCTCCTTCCTTTAATTTACTCAAACTCAAAGCATTTATTTCAATTAAGCCATTTACAGGCACTTTTAAATTTTTCAGTTAGTCAGAAAGTTGAAGCTAGTTGCCCATTCCAAAACGTAGATCTCTATAGAGATTTGGAGAAGAACGGGCAAGAAACTCCAAAAACACTCTTTTAAATCAAGATAATTTACAAAATTCTGGGTACATTATTCTTGTTGCTTCTTTATTGTGAGAATAATTTAAAAAAAGAATTAAAAACAATTCAAAATACTTATAAGATTAAAAATAAGTCCTAGCAAATAAGAGATCTCAACTGACGGCGCCCATTACAGAACATGACGCGTGGATCAGCACCATCACACTCAACTTTTCCGCACTTATTCTAGTTGCACTTTTCCTGTTTAAAAAGATCAATATCGCAATTTTATAAACTCATCATCTGCCTAGCCTTTTCCCAACTATGTTGGGGTCGGCTTCCAGTCTAACTGGATGCAGCTGAACACCAGTATTTTACATGGAGCGATTGCCTATCTGACCTCCAAAACCCAGTAACTGGGTAATACGATACCAACCCTTGGCAAGACTGGTTGTCAGACTTTCGGGCTGCTGACGACCCATAACGACTGTCAAAGATCCACGAATGCCAGCCGGTACCAACGGCTTAACGTGCTTTCCGAGGCACGGAAGAGTCTCGGTATGTAAAGATGGTCACCCAACCACGGACCAACCCCAGAAAGCGTAGCTTAACCTGATGGATCGACCCGTGCGGCTGTTATTACTTAGCCACGAGCTCCTCCATATTCCTCCGCAATTTTCTAAACTACCCAACAGAATAATGTTCAAACGCATTGAGCTACGTCCCAGTTAAAACTATGCTTGGTATAAAATACTGTTTTTAGTAACTCGTTCGTAGTACAAACTTCGTTGAACACGGAACGTATCAGGCCGGCAAAAAAGTTGGGCTGCATGAAATGTGGGTTCTGCAGTTTTATTTTTATTATGCTAGTTGGGCTTGTAAAATCACGGACGACGACTTTTCTATGTAGTTATGGAGTTAGTTGTGTCAGGGAAAAATAACAATTACAGAGCATTTGTACAGCATTATTATTACCCATTTATCATCATCCGCCTAGCCTTTTCCCAACTAAGTTGGGGTCAACTTCCAGTCTAACTAGATGCAGCTGAATACCAGTATTGAACATGGAGCGACTGCCTATCTGATCTCAGCAACCCAGTTACTAGTTAACACGAAACCCCTTGGTGCGACTGGTTGTCAGATTTTCGGGCATCTGTATGTAACGAGTGTCAAAAATCTACAAATGACAGTTGGGATCAACGGCTTATCAATCAATCAATCAATCAATCAATCATTTATTTGCAACGAATGTAGGTTACATTAAAATACAGGTGGAGTAGATAGGAGTGAGCCATGTACATTCTGCCTGGAAATAGGCACGCAAAAATTATACAAATTGTCAAAACAATCTAAAAATAAAATTAAAAATGTCACAGTTAGAAATTATTATTGAAAAATGTCAAAATTAAAAAATGTCCAAATCAAAATGTTACTTTATTAAATTAAAATAAATTTATATTCGGTCCGTATTGTTCAAGATACTATTAATAATATTTATCATACACATTGCTGACTAAAGAGTTTTGTCCATTAAATAATCATTAATCGAATAATAGCATTTTTCTATTAGGAAGGCCACTAATTTCTTTTTAAAGTTTTTAATTGTGTCATTTTTCATTACATCTGGCAATTTATTGTATATTGTAGGACCCATACAAGTAACATTTTTCCTTAATAGCGCTGTCTTACAAGACTCGATTTGTAATAAATTTTTGTATTGATTTCTGACAGGTCGCTTTCTAGTTTCTGAAATCATGGGAAATAGGTTTTTATTGGTCTTTACGAACATGGCCATTTCCAGAATATACAATGACGGAAATGTAAGCACTTTTAGGGACTTAAACTTTGGTTCGCAACTATCTGTGGTCTTCAAACTACACATCGCTCTAATGCAACGTTTTTGCGCCTTGAATATGTATTCCCTTGAGCTGCAATTGCCCCAGAAAATAATACCGAATCTTAGAACTGATGCAACCAGACCATGATAAGCTACTAATATTGTTTGAATATCAACTTTTTTGGACAACTTTGAAAGGACATATGCCGCTGTATTCATCCTTTTACAAATTTCCTCTGCTTGTGGTTGCCAATTTAGTTGTCTGTCAATGTAAATCCCTAAAAATTTTGTAACTTTAACTTGGTTAATTTTTTGCTTATCGTAGTCAACAGATACTTCTTTTAGCGTGATTGGTCTCGGTATATAATGGATGGGTACTATTGGTTACCCATCACGACCACGACCCTCTGCCTAGCCCAATTATTAACCATTATGTCAGACGCCTACAATGTTAATAAATCTTCTTTGGAGAGGGTCATTATACATGGAACACGTAATATAAAGTGATACTTTTATTGAAAGAATTGGCAGCCTTGCTATAGGTACCGGGATCACCAATCCGTTCGCCAAGTGTGGCCATAAAATAAACATTACCTACTCATAAATAAACGTTCTCTATTTTGCATTTGTGAGACGCGATGTGAGATTCCGCGACTTATTATATAGAATTTATTTTTTCTTTGATTTAAAATACATATTTTTCTAGTAATTGTATAAATAACTTTAAGAGTAACAAACTTTAACAAGTTTTTTTTTCATTGAAGTCCAAAGGAAACTTTAGAACAAACCAATTGTACTTTATCTTACTTTTTCAGCGAAATTTACTAAAAAGAAAGCCTACATTCTTCGCTTATTTCGGAAGATTTATTACCTACATAAAATTACAGCTTCACCTTGAACTTATTTTCGGCTAATTAAAGCTAAATACTAATATATTCTCATCTTACACCAATTCATTATGCAAATAAATAGTAGATCACATTGATTGTGGGGCAAAGGTCGTCCCTAATTAAGGAAGGCTACACACGCAGAACCGTGGAGCCGGAACTGACCGCAAATTGCAAAATCCGAACGCCAATTCATGAGTGGGCAGCTTTAGTTAAATGTTTGATTTCAACATTTTAAGTTTGGATTTCTATTTCGGTTAAAACGTTAATCCTTATTTGAAATGAGGAGTTATTATTTCCATCCCTTTTTGGGAACATTTTGTTTTAGTAAAGGCAATTATTACGGTGAGGTATGGGTTGAATTCTGTTACTGGGTGATTTTAATTATTTCAAGGATAGTCCGTTGACTCGGATGTCAGACTATTTATTGAGAGGCAGTAACTTGAAATCTCATTCGTTGCGCTTTGACGAAAACTTTGAAGCTTTAGGAACAAGTGTATTGTACAAGAGTTGAGAGTCTCTAGGCTTTAAGGCTTTTAGGCTTCGGGTCCGGTTGAAAACCAGCGTCAGGCACTTATAGTTGTCTGGCATTTTTGCTGAACTGGGGGCCGCTTACAGCAGTATTCTTTTAATCTTACTTCACTGGTGGATGGATCTCTACGTCCTGCAGGCGTAGCATGAGCACCGTTTTGTCGACGGAAGAGTAGACAAAAATGACGTTTCCTGTAGACAGTAGATAGTACGAGACGGTAGCAAAATAGAAAGAGTCAACTGCACTTTTTACAAAATTCACTCTTTTACATAATTCGACTCAGAATTCTTTGTTTATCATAGGATTTATCGGTTGTTAGTGTGATTTTGACAGTAAAGATAGAAAACTTTCTTCCGAAATAGTCTACATATAAAAAGACCTAGACAAAGATCGTTAGAAATGAAAGACAAAATGACAGATTGTAGAAAGATTTCTACAGTGGATGTCAAAAATGAAGAAACGAACTGTCACTTTGTATAGAAAAAGCTATGTCTATTCTTCGTAGAGATAGAAAGCGCCATGCTACGCCTGCTGTATAGTTCCATCTCTTTCCTACACTGAAGTAATATTAAAATAATACTGCTGTACGCGGTGGTGGTAGGCCCCTGGACCTTTTTGGCGCAGCTGTGAGGAACACTCCCTGATAATGTCCTACATCGCACTTTTACACTTTTTTATTTGTTTCTTTATTTTATTTTGTTATCTGCTGTATATTATGTATATTGTGTGCCTTTTAGTCTGTGCTGAATAAATGTATTTTCTTTCTTTCTTTACTAGGGGTTGTTAAATTTTAGAATTATAAAAAAAATAATTAATAAAAATGATTTAGGAGCCGTTTAGAAGTTAATTCTAACGTAATATGTCCAAATTATCTTATCAACCACGGTAACCGTAAAACTAATTGTTAACCAAGAGCACGTTAAGGATTAAATACTCTATCAAATAATATTCTCCAAAAAACATCCATTCACCCTTTTCTATTAAAACTCAAACCAATATTTCACTCCGAAACAAAAGGGTACCGAAACAAAACACTATTCACTCGCTATCGAACTAACAATTTCCGTGGAAATACGATTCGTAGCTTAAAATCATAGGTATGTTCTGTACGTCCAACTGTCAGCGTTCTACATACATAAACTCACGCCTAATTCCTATGGGGGTAGGCAGAAACTACAGCAGCCACCTACTATGATCCTTACATACTCTTTTGCTTCGTTTAAGTTCATACACGCACGCCAGTTGCGAATATTACGCACCTGTCACTGATTAAAACTACCGAAAGAGATTTTAGGTTATGAATTTGGGCCTACTACTTGCACTGTAATAACGATTCTGTTCTACTGTTTATGCTACAAAAAATTCTGGGACATACTTTTACAGAATACATTACTCATGAATATGGACAACTTTAGTATGGGACCAACCTCGAAATATAGGAAACGGCTTTCCCATACAAAAGTTAAATAAAATACTAACAGGATCAAAATACTCTATTCATGATGAGGTTGGTTACCAACTGTAAAATATTTGACAAGGTAACTGTAAAAGTAATCATAACCACTTATCATCCACAGGTCGGTTCAGTATTAAAAGTTAATTAAACACAAAAAACAACATCCATCCAACTTCAATCATTGATATAATACAAAACCCACTTCTATTAAAAAAATACACCACATATTACTATAAAACAAAAAACACTACTCACTTGATATCGAACTAATAATAAAATATTCCATACAAATACGATTCGTGGCCCAAAATCACAGGTAACCCTCTACGTTCAAGTGTCAGCGTTCAGTTCTGATTAAGCCGACCGCACCGGCCCGGATTGTCGAGTTAATTGCACGGTAAAAACCGGTACGGTGGAACTACAATGGCTTCATTAGTGGACGCCGAACCGGATTTCAATTTGTACGGCACGCTAAAACCGGGGATTCATAATTGACAAATATGGGGTTATCAGTGGACGATTTCATTTTTTGATGATTCTTTTGTAAATCACACTGGAATTGCTGCCGTCCGGTATTGGACATCGGGTTGGAATAAGTGACAAAACTGAAGTTTAATGATTCTGATATTGGAAAAACTGTAGTTTGCCAACGTGATAAACTCGAGTCAATTCAACCGAATATTGAAGGAAATATTACATTATTTCTAGCAATAACGCAAACCTTTCTTAAACGCGTAGGTACCAATTGGAATCCACGTAAATGTTTAAACCAAACTATCCTAAACCTACCTTTTGTTAACCGACCGAGCCGACCGTCATTTGTTTTTGTTATGTATTTGATAGCCATATTGATCCCGAGATAATAATCATGGGCTACGGATGCGTAGCAGCGTAGCATTTTGCTACGAAAAATCGTAGCACCAACTCGTAGCACTACTATTGCATACAAGTCACATTTATATAGCGACCCGGTACTACACTAATTAATTCGCGAGTATTTCAAATACTTGATGAACCAGGTATAGCAGTGGAACGTAAGCCTTTTGTTCTCCGGATTACAGTTTCGAATGTTGCATTTGAGAGCCAACATTAGTATGGCTTCTAGCCTCTACTGCAGGGAATTATGTGCCGAAATTCAGATTTATACATTTGATTGAATGGCCACTGAAACTAATACTACATACCTGTTATTAATAATACCTCAGAGTCTAGGTATACATATTAATATCAGTTACGTAGTATCCGTTAACGAAGGATAAACCATATTTTGTAATAACTTGTATATTGTTTCTGTAAATAAAATTGTTATTATGCGCATAGTGTTCATTATTAACTCGTATACTACCTTTTACGTAACAATAGACTATGAACATTCTGTCACTCAATCATTGTTATTTGATTCTAATAATGCATAGTAGGTACAGTATGCGCAGCAGCGCTCGTGATTTGTAACGACTCTAAAAACATGAAGTAAAATCTGTTTCAAAAGTATCTGACGAAAATATACAATAGACGTAGATATATTTAGTAACCTGTTCCGCTTAACTATTCTTTAAGAGTCATAAAAAACCCTGTAAGAAATCGACACGTGTTTCACCTCTCAACGTGGCATCCTTATGATGACGATTGACCAGTCGCAAACCATAACATGACGTGTTGCCACACCGAGCGCTTGGTCACTCTGGGTCCAGCGCTCGGTGTGGCAACACGTCGTGTGTGTGACTAAATATATCTACGTCTATTGTATTTTATAATGGATTTCCGCAAAGTCATCTGACGAAAGCATAAACAAATGGATCAGCAAAACGTATCCGCAGATGCCAATTTGTAGTGTCACTTACGAATTGAGTGCTTTGATTTGAATACTCAAAACCCGAAATTCTAATCATAAGTCACCATAAAAATGTTTTTCATTCATTGATTTTTTAAATTGAGGCTAACTTCATAACCTTTGCTTTTGGAATTTTTTCAATTAAAAACCCGTCCCAATGAAACAATTCGATTTAACACTAAGTAATATTTTTTCTAAAGATAGTACAATAGACACGTTAATTCATTTTCAATTGACTAACTCTCGGAACATGTCGAGCGGTTAAATACTTTTCTCTTTTACAACTAGATTGGTGGCGAAACAATGGTTCTTTCATTCAATTACATTGGGTACAGAACGTTCACCGAAACTAGACGTTCAGGGCCTTGTGAATCTTTAAAAAAATACACAAACTATACTAGCTATTGTCAAAAAGACAATCTGCCGAACTTGAAGTGTAGATATAGAATTCATTTTTTTCTTTCTTTTAATTTTGCATACTTTGTTTTTATTTTTTTATTATGGTCTTTTTTTTTGGTGTTGTTACTATTATTATCTGTATTATTTACTATCTATAATATATTACCAATCTTGGTAAGGCGCTTGTGGCTAAGTAATAACAGCCGCACGGGCCGATCGATCAAGTTATGTCCGTGGATGGGTGACCATCTTTACATAAAGATCTCTCCGTGCCGTTGGTCCCGGCTGTCATTCGTGGATCTTTGACAGTCGTTACGTCAGAAGCCCGAAAGTCTAACAGCCAGTCTTACCAAAGGGTATCGTTTTACCCAATAATTGGGTTGTGGAGGTCAGATAGGCAAGCGCTCCATGTAATATTATATTTAGCTGCATCCGGTTAGACTAGAAGCCGAGCCCAACATAGTTGGTAAAAGGCTAGGCAGATGATGATGACTAATCTTGGCAGATGAAATTATCTACAAAATTATCATTATTATGATGATCCCCAAAAGTCCACTGATGATCGCATTCCAAAAGTGTTCAAAATCAGTCTTTACGATATACGTACTTAGTGGTTATGAGTGCAAGAGAACTACCATCTTGTCTTCTCGCAAACCTTTTTATCCAAATTAATTAGTTCGCCTAAATTAATAATTATTTGCCTTACTTGGGAAGAGACTGGACCCCACGACACAGGGAATCCTAGGGAATTTGTAAGAATCTAGCACCTAAGGCTTCTATGTAATCTGTAACTCGTTTTTTTTATATTGTACCTACCGTATTTTTTTTCTGTTCTGAATAAAGTTTTTTTATTTAATTTATATTTATAAACGTCAGATGTTGAATCAGTGCATTCATATGACTACTACGGTACCGCGCAACTCATGAACTGAGACACATACAAATACAAAATAATTTATTGGCAAAAGAAAAAGGTGATGACGGACAGATTCTTGGTCTACGAATTAATCCATATAAAATAACGAAAACTTTTAACCGTATCATAAAACTGATTAGCAACACGGAAACCAGTACAAAATGTATACTTTTTTTGTCACACCTCAAACTGACAAACACTGTCCAAAAACAAAATACACTGTATTCTCCACATTCAGGTCAATGGTCAACATTTCATCGAGAAAGTATTTCTCAAGGGGCTAACAGACAAACTTTCGTATGCTATTATCAACTGTTATACATTGTATTTGCTTTTCATTCTACCTTTATAATCCCAAAGGACGAAGTGACGCCTTTTTGTTCATTCACTGAATATTTTGTTTGAAAATCTTTTTCCACAGGTATTTTAATTAAGAGAAAATTTTACATTATTATAGTCTTCTTTCATTTTCGTGTGGTTAGTGATTAGCCTGGTGTCAGAGTTTTTATGCCGCTCGTGGCTTCTCATGCCCTCTGACTTGGCTTCACATTCCGAGAAATATCTCTCAGGCATGCCGGTTTCCTCACGATGTTTTCCTTCACCGTTTTTGAAGCAAGTGATAATTACACAATACGCACATGAATCCGAAAAGTCAGAGGTTTTGGTTCGAACTCGAGACTTATGACTTGGCAGTCCAACAAGTTATTATAATACCAGCCTGTTATCATCCCACTGCAGGACAAAGGTCTCTTATATAGAGAAGACACGAGGATTGATAACTACGCTTGCTCAAAACCAGTTGACGATTTCAGATATCCTAACTAATATTATAAATGCGAAAGTGAGTTTGTTTGTTTGTTACGCTTTCACGCTAAAACGGCTGAACAAATTTCGATGAAATTTGGCACATGGGTAGACCATGACTTGGAATAGGACATAGGATACGTTTTATCCCGATATTCCCACGGGATCGAGATTTACGTGGGTAAAACCGCGGGGCGCAGCTAGTAATATTATAAATTCGAAAGTAACTCTCTCTGTCTGTCTGTCTGTCTGTCTGTATGTTACCTTTTCACGCCTAAACTACTGAACATTGAACGGATTGCGATAAAATTTGGCAAGAAGACATATGGCATCCCGGGGAAGGACATAGGCTACTTTTTATCGACATACCACGCGGGTGAAGCCGCAGGCGGAAGCTAGTTAACTATAAGCCTTAACCGAGGTCGGTAATATAAAAAAAAAACTAGGAAAGTACCTACATATGAATTGAAAAAGTTACATTGGTATTGTTTGTTCGAATTGTTAGAAGACGAGTGACATCAACCAATTCGCACTGGACCCGCGTGGTGGATTATCGCCCACTCCCTCTCACAGAGAGGGCCTGTATCCCAGCAGTGGGAACATTATAGGCTGATTATGCTACATTGGTATTGGTATGTTAATAGAGAATTGTATTAAATCTCCACAAATTCTGAATTGGTGACTTAACTTCTTTATCTATTAATTTGTTATACCGACAGCAAATAAAATCAAAAAAACATCAAAACATGTTCAATTTGCAGACAACATACAATTCCTATGCGAGGCACTGTGTGTTTCAGTTACAGGTACTTAAGCAACAAACCTACAAATCTAGTTTTCCCTGAAACATACCACCCGTGTTACTAGTTTCTAAGGAAAAGCAATTATATCGGTTTTTTTTAGCAGATTTCCACTTTTGTAACTGTATATCAAACACTAGCTGATAACCGCGGCTTCGCCCGCGTGGATGTCGGTTATTATATACTAAAACCTTTCTCGAGAACCAGTCTATCCATTGGTGAAAACAGCATGAAAATCGGTGCAGTCGTTTTTGAGTTTATCGCGAACAGGACGACAAACAGACGTGGCGGAGGACTTTGTTTTATAATTATGTAGTGAAGGATTAAAAATGATTTTCAGTAGTAGCTTTGAGTCTGGATTTCTGCTCGCTAAATGACAATATTTTTCTCCCTATTACATGGATCTAAACAGCACTGACGAAATGACGATATATTTAAATACTTCTGCCTAACCTCTTCGGGGAATACAGACTTAATGCTATGATAATGTAATAAAATAATAAAATAGACCGTATGAAAAATCTAGGTTGAAAGTACGACTCACAACGACCATACATCAGAATAATGATAATAATATGAGCGAGATACGGTGTGAGTGAAGAACTACAAAAAACGTCTGCAGACTACACCTAGATTTTGTATCTAAATAATGATATAAAAGTCCTTTTGAGTAAATATGAGTATGTTTTTGAGAATTTGCGGCCAGTGACAAATGTATTCTCGAGTGGAATGTGAGAGGTGAAATTTGATAAAGGTTATGGGTCAAATTTTATTAAGGACGAGGTCATTTTACTTACATACATAAACTAACGCCTTATTCCCATGGGTGTAGGCAGAAACTAGAGAGCATGTGGCGTATGCTACGATTCTTACATACTCCCTTAGCTTTGTTTACGTTTGTATGTACAACGGAGGGCTGTAAACGCTTTCGAAGCGATTGTCACTTGTCTAGACAAGTGACAATCGCTTCGAAAGCGTTTCGTATTTCTACAACGACTTTCAACGGGATTGTCATTAAGCTTTTCGATAGCTTATGTCAGTTCTATACATTTTTGCCTTTTCATCATCGTTATAGCTAATAGAATGTCACTTTGTCTAGGGCCTCTGGTCATTTTAATCCCTGCTATATTATAGCAGAAAAGTGTAAAAATATTTTTATTGCATTCCTTTGAAAGTCTTAGAGCCACTCTGCATGTCCTGAGGAGAGCCACTGTGGAAGCTTTAGCTGGTATAGGGGTCTGGGATAACCCTTTACCATCCCCATAGTCTTAGGGGTCCCCGACACGATCAATAATTCCAATAGATCAATGGGTATCCATTTATATTGTTGTTCTAGTGATTTATTATATATCAATTTGCGCATCAATGTATATGAACCACGTAAAAATTGACAATTGCAATTGATCGTTTCGGGGACCCTTTATATCAAGAGTGACAATGCACCAGAATATTAATCTTGTCCATAAAACAGACGTAAAGTTCTATTTTATGGACCTCTGAATCGTGTTATTGTATAATAAATCTTTTAAGATTTTTATTTGCATCATCAATGGATCAAAGAGGTCGTTAAAGTGAAATATGAATTCGTTTAGGTAGGTAATCAAAAATGAAAAAAATTGTAAATTAACTATTATTAAGTTTTAATAAATATTGAAATCGTTACGTTTTATTATTGTTAGGGTTGCATTAAAATGAAAACATTTTTATCTTTCATTAATTTCATTAGAATAATTGTCTTATGCGAACGGCATCATAATTCATTGGCTGTGTAGAACATATTTAGTTAAACACGTTGTTTTAACCCCCGACGGAAAAAGAGGGGTGTTATAAGTATAACGTGTGTATGTGTAGGTGTGTGTCTGTCTGCACCATCGTAGCTGCCAATACATATGATTTGATTTGATTTGAATGCTTTGTTGTTGTCGGGGGTTTAAAAAATAATAATTTAAGTTTTATTACCGTGTATGTAGTGTTGTGCAGTGCAGAATTTTATTAGTGTAGATTACCAATGCGCAATACCACAAATATTACATGCTCGGAAAAGCACTCGCTGAATTTACAGTCTGCATAAATAACTACTTATCTCTTTCGTCGACTGTACCAAACCACCTACCCAATAAATTAAACCGTACTTTCAACTTTTATTCTCCCTCTTCAAACCTCACCCTTAGCTCAAACTCATAAATTCATACAAACCAAAATTCGTAATCAGCGCAAAAGTTCCAGATTCTGATAAATAAGGTACTCGGATAAAAGTTAGTGTTTAATTTCATATCCCTAGACTAGCGCGAGCTAAAACTCCGCCTAATTTACTACGAAGTTTCTCCTCGTAAAATTTGTTAAATCGCTCGCTACTTACCTATGGAGATTTTAATCGAATAAGCTGCTAGATTGCCACAGATTTAGGAGTCGTAATGAGAATATCGGTTTAAATGAGATAATTGGCCGTTTATTTACGGTAATGATGAAATAATTTTCTGTATTATAGATTGTATTTTGGTGAGGGTTGTTTGAAAGAGAGGAGAGGAGTCGAGGGTTAAGCGACGCTTACCGCGGTCGTTTCGTGGATGGGTGACCATCCATTACATATCGAGACCCCTCCGTGGCTCGGAAAACACGTTGGTCTCGGTTGTCATTCGTAGATCGTTGACAGTAGTCAGAAGCTCAAAAGTCTGACAGTCAGTCTTACCAAGGAGTATGGTGTTACCGAGTAACTGAGTTGTGTAAGTCCGATAGGCAGTCACTGCATGTAAAATCCTGGTATTCAGATGCATCCGAGTGAGACTGGAAACCGACCAACATTGGAAAAGGTTAGGCAGACAGATATATTTTGCTGATACTACTCCTCTTATAGTAAGCCACTCGTCCACGATGTTACTCAAAAAGTCAAAAGTCACATGTTAAGTTTAAGTGTATTAGTACATAAAAAACAACAACACAGTACATAGCATATGGAAACAGTGGGTTGTTACCAAGTTTTAAAATTATTGTCAGCTTTCCGGGCTCCTAAACTAGGTACACACGATTACACATCAAACTATACATACATTTCCAGTTTATGCTGATCTCGCATTGTATAGGATTTCCGTACAATGCGAGGTCAGCTTATACTGGAAATGTTAACTTGATGTGTGGCCGTGTGTACACACTTGTATCTTAGGAGTCAGAGATTTTGCGGCTTCAATTTATATAATACAACCGTAACTTTTCTGTGTGCTTACAAAGCAAATGGACTGATTGGTTGTGTATCTAGGAGTGTGTATATGAGTGTAGTTTGTGTGTAGGGAGGTGTGTATGTGAAGTGTGAGTATTTGATAAGCTTTCTTTCAAGGTGTTTCTTTCAATTTTATAAACCCAAATCACCCATGATTAGCCATAATGCAAAGCAACCAATCTCAAACTAATTCATAAATTATAAAAGCGTCGGCGTAATGCAAAGATGTTTGTTTATTTCTCGGCTACCAATCTCTTTTTTTGAGTGTATTTTCGGTTATAGTCTCATCATATTTAAAAATCTGTAAAGCTTTTATTTTTAACCGACTTCAAAAAAAGGATTTACGCAGAACTGTCCACAAAATAAGGAAGTGTTGTCAAACAAACGATGTTTTCACTTTGATGTCAAAGTTATGATGTAAAAGCCTTTTGAAATTCAAATAGATACTTTTAATAATATCCAGGAGAATACAGTTTTTTCTTTAAGTCAAGTGATTATCAAGAAAAAATTAAATATGCAACCTATATTGTAAGTATATTCGTCATTTTCCAGAAGTACATTAAGTCTGTGGCGGTATCTACATCGCCACATGCGAACTACGCATCAAAGACCTGACGTTACACAAACATCCTGACGTCACATGAATCCTGCATCGCACAATTAAAGTTTACCGTGCAGTAGAAATTTATACAAGAACCCAACATTAATCGTTGGGCAGATGTATGGTGGATGAGTGAACTTTACACCCTGTTCCTCATACCCCTCAATGTCCATTAAATACTTTTGACATGACTTACCAACACAAATAAAATTTAAAATAGAAATGTTAGTATTTACCGCTCCTATTCTCAGAATGTTACAGCAAAGAGTATAATGTGAACTAGTAGGTGTTCCATAATATTATGAATAAAGCAGTCATTAGGGTCAGCTCAGACGGCGACGTGAAGCGACGCGACGCTGCGTGCACTTTTAACAATTATTGAACTTATTTTCTTCACAAAAAGGTATAACTTCAGTGCTAGGGTTTACACGTGTCAAAGTACGCTGAGATGCGCGGTGCTGCACAGAGCGTGTACCTTATTGTGTAGTAAATAAATGCGACATTGTATCGGATCATAAAACGTGCGCTTCGCTTCGCGTCTCGATTTGAACTGACCCTTAGCGTACATGAATTAAATGATGGATTGAATTACGTGTGACGTTATCATTTGTTTGGCTATTCAATTGTGTCATTACTGGAATATGCCTACTGTCGGCAGTCATTCAAAAATGGTAGGTAAATCCAGTAGGTAGGTCGATAAATATCTCGTAAGGGGAGTATGTGCGAGTAGGGCACACAGGCGCTTTATAACGCGACGTTTTTACCGCGTACCACAGAATAGTACAGAAGATTCACTCCGTAAAATCATTTAAATAAAAAGCGACTCTTGCTACGACAAAATAAAGTGCAATTCAGGTCGCACAGCTAAATAACTACAGTTAATCACCTGGAAGTTGCCTTTCTTTCTATCGCGTAACTCTTATATTTTCTGACTATGTTATGCTCACAGAATTGGCCCGACAAGACAAGCCCACCAAGTACTTGCAGCTTCATAACTAAAATGTGGAGTGCCCCTTCTGTACAAATTTTGTGTGCGTACTAGATTTTCCTGATAGCAAATTCTGGGCCGACTCTATTTAGATTGCCATCACAACGCTAAGAAAAAGAACACTAAGGCTTAGCACTGAAAGTTAAAAATCCAACAGAGCGCTTTTTTAATGCGCTAGGGTCTCGATTGTATTCACAACGCCGCAGGCGAACAATACTCGTATTCCTAAAGATTTCCCCTCGAGAAAAATAAAAAGGTAAAATAAATGTCGTGTCCGTAAAAACAGGAATTAACAACTACGTACTGATTCAACTTATTCTTTTATTGAAGTCAAATTAGACGTAAAACAAAATACTTAGCTACAATAAAAATATGAAGTGGGTTTATTTTTACATACTGATTCAACTAATTCCTATAATGAAGTCAATTTAGTCGAAACAAACAAGAATAAATTATGAAGTGGCTTTTATTTTGTAAGTGGGTAGATTTCTATGAATACACCTATACGTTTATGGTGAGTCACACGTGTTAGGGCATAAATCGACCAGATTACGTGTGACTCCGGATTTTTAATTTGTCTGTCTGTGATGTCTTGTTTATACCTTTTAAGTCGTAGTTGTGTTTTAGTTTGTATTACTTGTTTTTTTTTTAAATTCTTTTGGGGTTTTATATATATATTTGAAATGTGCTCATTAAGCCCTTTCATTTGATACCCAACATGGTACGATTAAACCATTTTTTTTTTCTCTCCTCACTTTGTGTCCTCTAGAGGGCGCCATTTTTAATTTAATGTTACTTCACATAGCCTATAACCAGCGGACAATCACGCTTCTAACGATACCTCATTTGCCAAATTGTGATAAGTGGTTTGGAAGATAGGAGGGAACAGATGAACATACATACATACATACATACATATGTACATACCGGTCAAAATCATAACCCTCCTTTTTTCTTCGCCGTAGTCGGGTAAAAATATGTAAGTACCTAATGTCAACATAACATATTTGTAATGAGATAATTCGGATTCCAGGTGCTCACCCACTTATAAAAATAACAAGTTTATTTTTATTAGCATAGGTATAGGTACCTACTTCCCATAAAAAAGGTACAAAATTGTTCATAATTACATGTAAGTACCTAGCATGTAATTATGTACATTTTTTGATGTTATATGTACCTACATATTATTATAGTTAAAGAATAATAATTATAATATAATTTAATACGTTGAGTAAGACATGATTGATACTCAATATTAGAATTAGTAGGTAAGGTAAGTTGTTTCTCGATATCTTATATCGAGAAACAGTCCTCTTGATACTTCAATTCTAAATACGACTGACTCTTCAATCTAATTAATCTCCAAATTCGGCCCATTTTAATACCAATTAATTATCATAACCGCATCCATTCGAATATGATTAATTAAAAAATAATTAATAGTCAGCGCGATTATTACTTATTACCCAATTTTAATAACGCATGCGGCGGGTACCCTCAACTATCAGTTTTAATTAACTCGATAGCCGAATGCTTAATTAATATAAATGTGCGTTTTTATATCGGGAACCTGCCTCAAACGGGTTGGGGTTACTATGAGAAGTATATTAATGAAATGAATTTCACACTGGTTCGAGTTTCGTTAAGAGAACGGTAGAGGGTTTAAAGCCTTTAGGTATTTTGTTGGGATTTATGAATATTGAAGTTTAAAGAAGAAGGGGCAAAATTATTACTTCGGGTATACACGGCAAAAGCGTTTGGTAATGCATGTAAGAAATATAACTGTACCCTATGAAGAAAACTCTGTCAAAAATAGTAGATGTTTTGTGCCTATTTATTCTACACTTTTGCGTAGTTTGTTGTTTTTTTTTTTGTTTTTGTAATTTTTCTGTTCAATGAGCATTAAGAGGTTTACTATTGCAATTTTCAAATTTTTAACCCCGGACGGAAAAAGAGGGGTGTTATAAGTTTAACATGTGTATCTGTGTGTCTGTCTGCGCCATCGTAGCTGCCAAACGGCTGAACCGATTTTGATTTTTTTGGTTTTGTTTGAAAGGTGGCTTAATCGAGTCAACTACAACTTTAATGATATTATTTTTTTACTTTTTAGTCATACAACTTTGATGATATTATTTTTTTACTTTTTAGACGCTTTGTTTTTGTCGGGGGTTTCTTAAATTTTTAATTTTTTTTTTTTTACTTTCAGATTGTCTTATAAATGCGTTTGATATATCTATGTATGTCTTCGAAAATTTCAGACTATGTATTTATAAATCACTTTTTTTACTAAAGTTAGGTTATAAATAGAGGTTAATTTTGCCTAACAACAAGAATCCATACAATGGAATAAAAATAATGCCAATTATGACCAAGAGTGTAATGTGACGTAATTTGGCACGAAAACGAGTTTAACATGCCAATATTTGGTTAGCGATCGTTATTGAAGTTTACACAGTAATGAAAATTACTTTCAGTAAACGGTTTAAATATAATTTCACTTGAGAACGTTGATATGCAAATATTTATTGTTGATTCATGATGTTCACTAGTATATTTAAGTGTTTTTTTTTCGCGATCGGGAGTCATATTGTTTTTTTGGCACTCTTTTGAAGGGCATCTATAATTGGGTGGCAAAATATAATGCCAAGCTTATGTTTAGTAGTTATCGGCTAAGAAAATCTACATTACCAGAGACATCATAGATTCATTGCTATTTCACAACAAGACTAAGAAAAATGGCAGCTTTCTTTTGTTTATAATCAATCTCCTAGCCTTTTCCCAACTATGTTGGGGTTGGCTTCCAGTCTAAACGGATGCAGCTGAAAACCAGTATTTTATTATGGAACGAGTGCCTATCGGACCTACACACCTCTTCAACTTTATTATTAGGACAGATTAATAGGCAGGATTTTGATTATATTTTCCAACAATGCTAATCCTAACTATTATAAATTCGAAAGTGAGTTTGTTTATTTGCTACACTTTCACGCTGAAACGGCTGAACAGATTTGGATGCACATGGGTAGACCATGACCTGGATATATTTATCCAGAAATTCCCACGGGATTGAGACATAAACGGGTGAAATAGCGGGGCACAGCTAGTACTTGAATATAACTTTCGTGAAAAGAAAACGTTGCGATTTATTATTTTAACAACGTATCATTTTACCACTACGTTTTATTTTAAATTCAATTTTGTAAAGTTCGTCCTTACCTCGAGATTGGTCATACCGTTAGCGGGACGTGTGTTACGGCAATACAACACTAGCGGGCGGTACATAATTTCGTAACAAAAAAAAAGATGACCATTATTATTACTTTCGTTTGTTTTGACTCTGTGCACTTCTAAATATGGTTTATAAAGTCATCAGATTGTTTTGGTGCTGGTTATACCGCAGTTTACACAAGAAAAGAAAAAGAAAGAAAATAGGTATGTTTATTTACGGTAAACATGACGCAAAGAAAGAACATAACCACAAAAAGAACCGGCCAAGTGCGAGTCAGACTCGCACACGAAGGGTTCCGTACCATTATCCATAAAAATGGCAAAAAATGTTGTATGGGAGCCCGCTTAAGTATTTATTTTATTATGTTTTTTTGTATTTGTTGTTATAGCGGCAACAGAAATACATCATCTGTGAAAATTTCAACTGTCTAAGTATCACGGTTCATGAGATATAGTCTGGTGACAGATGGACAGATAGACAGACAGCGGAGTCTTAGTAATAGGGTTCAGTTTTACCCTTTGGGTACGGAACCCTAAAAAGAACAAGTTGCAGGAAAATTGCGTCACAACCACGCAATACGGCCTTCGCTCAGCATAATATTCTGTGACCCTATGCGAGACAGAGCTCCAGCATTGATTTTCAGCGACAACCGGCTTTGACGTGTTGTCGTCAACTGGTGCAGCATACAAAGAGATAAACAATAACAAAATAAATACACAATACTTCGTCCTAAATGTTAAGGCTCTTACATACTGGCGTGATTCGCCGCGCGACGCGAATTTTAACAAAACAATTTCTGAGAAAACTTCACGGCAAACAATGCGGTGGTGTCGCGTCGCGCAACGAATCGCCCCAGTATGTAAGAGCCTTAATTCTTGTTATTGTTTTTAAAGTACTACTGAAATGCTTTACGATTTAGTCGCTCTTGGTAAGAACAAGCCTTATGACGTAGAATATTGAAGATTCCATTTAAAAACTATTTGATATTTGATCGGTAAGCGAAACGAAATAACGAGTTCGTATCGGATCTCATTCGATTGAATTTTAATCATTGGAGTATCGTCTTTCATATTTCATTTAGTTTTAAACTTTAGAAGCCTAATCATATTTTTTGGCAGTGTAAAGAGTGCCGCTAGCGGCATTCTACATACACAAAAATTCAACTTATCAACCTCAACACTCAACCAAAATAACAAGTGTCAGTGACAATGCAATTCTTACGGCACTTTAAGCGGGTCTAGGTGTCATGACAGTACCTACTATTATGCCGCAACTTGCGGCACTTTATCCGATAGTGATAGAATGCCGCTAGCTGCACTCAATACACTTCCTATTTTTTTAAGCTTTATAGCTCAATTTACGTCAAATTGACGTCCAAAAATAAAAGTCCCTGATATCAGTATTTTACGTTAAATCTATATTTTTATAATTATCATTATAATCTAGGTCAGTCTAGGGGTATGATTTTCGCTTGGGGTGCGAGAGGTCCCGGGTTCAAATCCCGGACGAGCCCCCAAGTTTGTGGGATCGTGTGGTCAAATAAACAAAGTGAATCCGGTAAACTTGATTTATTTTCGGAGCAATCCGAAATAATAAAAAAAACTTAATAATATCCTTAGCTCACACTCGTTCGTCGTTTCTCACTTCCATCGCCATATTCCTTTTTCTATCTCTCTCCCTTTCACTCTTATGCCCTTTCACTCGCACCTCTACTTCGCGTTCCCTTTCACTCAAAATTCATACCACATTTATTTAAAACTCAATCAATCTGCCTAGCCTTTTTCCAACTATGTTGGGGTTGGCTTCCATCCAACCGCATGCCGCTGAATACCAGTATTTTTCATGGAGCGACTGCTTATCTGACCTACACAACCCAGTAACTACAATACCCCTTGGGTTACCTACCCAGGGTAATACGATACCCCTTGGTAAGACTGGTTATCAGACTTTCGGGCTGACGACCCGTAACAGCACGGCACGGTGCCGGCGGCGGCGTATATATTTAAAACTGCCAATGCAATATAAAAGCGAAGATTACAAAAATATTGATGTATATAACTTTAGAATAATTGAATGAAAATATTATTTATTTTGATTTTCTTCAAGTCGTCCTAAATGGGCCGTAGGCATGGAGGACGAGTTGACGAATCGCTCGAATAATTTATTGTTATGTGCTAGAAGCCACAAAGATTTTGGTTAACCGTTTCAAAAGCACCTGAACAAGATAGCAAGCTATCAATTCCAGCCCCAGTTTGAATAATCAATAGCTAAACGATTTCGTTTTATTTTAGGTAATAAGTAACAGGTAACACGGGCTGATGTCCGTACTCCACGTTAAAGCGCGAATTTTTATTTTAGGTAATCAGGCTAATGACAAACCATGATTCACTTTAGAGGTGAAGCTCAAAAGCTGAAAAAACAGAAGCGACAAAAACAAGTAGAAAACAGATTTATAGTCGGAAGTTACACTATCAATGCTTGCGAGGAGCTCGTGGCTAAGTAAAAACAGCCACACGGGTCGATCCATCAGGTTAAGCTACGCTTGCCGGGGTTGGTTCGTGGATGGGTGACCATCTTTACATAACGAGACTCCTCCGTGTCTCGGAAAGCACGTTAAGCCGTTGTCGGTCCCGGCTGTCATTTGTGGATCTTTGACAGTCGTTACGGGTCGTCAGAAGCCCGAAAGTCTGACAACCAGTCTTGCCAAGGGGTATCGTATTACCCAGTTACTGGGTTGTGGAGGTCAGATAGGCAGTAGCTCTATGTACAATACTGGTATTCAGTTGCATCCGATTAGACTGGAAGCCGACCCCAACATAGTTGGGAAAAGGATAGGCTGATGATGATGGATTATTATGTCAGTGATCCTAATTGGCAGAATTAACATATTATTATAATAAATTAAAGTTGCTTTTCGTGTCTGTTTGTGTGACCGCGTTGTTCTTTTAAACTTCGCAATGGATCTTGATGCATCTTGAGAATTTATTCCGGATGTTTTATGTGTAATATACAATTAAGTATATTTTATTTTTTAGTTCTGTCAAGTCGTAAGAACCGTGCGAACCCGGCTAGTGTAGATTAATAAATCAGTGATCCTGATTGGCGGAATTCGGAATATTTTCATCAGTCTCCTCACTTCTAATATGTCATGTTCAAGTTATAAAAGACTAGCTTCCGCCCGCGGCTTCTCCCGCGTGTGTCGAAAAATTACCCTATGTCCTTCCCCAGGATACCATCTATCGTTTTGCCAAATCCGTTCAGTGGTTTAGGCGTGAAAAGGTAACATACATTATTAGTATGGAAGTATGGATTTGTAAATACTACCTAAACTGAGTTTGCAATCTAGTTTCGAAATATGTAAACAAACATGTTTTTCTGGAAAAATAACTTTAATGCCTACTCATAAAGTTCAGTTTGTCCTACAACTTCAACACTTTATGTCTCTTTCATTATTCTAAAATCAACTTAAATCTATAATAACTTAAAGTTAATATTTGTAGTGGAAATAATCAATTGGAAACAAAGATTTGAATATGGAATACCTACGTCAAATCTCGCAAAAGCCGCTGTGATTGGTCACTAAAAGAACTGTGAAAAAATTTGCATATAATTAAATTAAGAAACCAGAAGTTAAGCCTAAATCAAACAACCCTCAATTATATAAGTGTTAGTAGTAATTTAATTATCAACAAACACGCAAGTGAAGGTACAGTCACGAGTATATTATAAACAATATTTTGTCACGCGTCGGATGTGTAAGCGGCAACTGAGGTCATACGCCAGACAGGTGGGTTGTCACATAGTGGGGGTACGAACAGAGGGTTAACTTCACACAAAACACGGTAAGACTGAACGTAAATATTGTTATTTTGTGGTCGGTTTGATTGCTTCGCAAAGGCTGCTCTGCTACATCGCTTACTTACGTCGTATCCATATAGTCTTAGTTTCAATACTAATAGAGTTCAAAATAGCAACTGACAGAACTGTACGACCAATCACATGACTGCAAAATTCAGTGCTACCAATCCCGTCACGGGACAAATTATAATGAACGCACTTAGTCAAATCTCCAAACAAACGAATAAATCGAAGTTCACAACACACACAAACACATGCTAATTCGACAATATGTTTAAATAAATAAAAAATCCTTGCTTAGCCAACCTCACATAAAATTTTAATGTAAGTAGTAGGTATCTGTAACAAGTTAACCTACTGACTCTTCAAGCTACTGTTGACATCCCAGACAGGTGCGTCGTAATAATATATGAGCTGTGTCGAGGTCAGCCCTGCACTATATCAAATCTTTTGTGAAAAATTGCGTGCGGGGAAAACGGGTTCGGTACATAAATATAAATTAGAGCCTTCATTGGCTTAGTGGGAGCTTGGCTTGAATACTAAAAATAGGTTATAGTGATACTGTGTTGTTCGACAAGATTATTTCACTTAATTTTAACGTCCTATGGCCCTTATAAGACGTGAAGCAATATAGGCACCTGTCATAGGGGCACTTATTACTTAGATACTTTAATAAACAAAACTGTAGGTTTCGGGAATCATTGGAAGTCACCTTTAGTGTTACAATAAAATATTTCTCAAAAAACATGAAAGAAAAAATATGCGTATAAATCATGAAAAAGGTATCGTTTTTATAAGAACACTGCGGATCACTAAAAGAAACAAATAGTGCCTATTGAAAATGTCAACAACGCTTTTCTTACAAATATTGATGCGTAGGTGAATTTTCTGAATAGTATGAATATTATAATCTTTTACGAAGGATCCTAGGGACCTACCTTGGGAGATTTGCTTTGCTTAGAAAAGTTATGGGGTGTATTCCAAGTAAATAGTAAACAACTTAACCCACAGAATGGTTCTTCAATGCTTAAACGTGGTTTTATTTATAAGCTGTTTTGCCTATCATCATAATCAAGCCTATAATGGTCCCACTGCTGGGACACAGGCCTCGTCTCTTCGAGAAGGAGTAGGCTGTAATCTACCAGGGTCACACCACTAGGCTATCATTGCTAATAAAGATATTTACCTACTTACCCTAAAAATTATGAACGAAAAGTAGGCATAAATATCAAATTAAAGGCTATATTAAAACCCAAACGTATTATGTTATCATGGTATAAGACATCTTATTACTGTACAAAAATAATGTATCTTATTAAAGAAAAATTACGAGCAAATTTTCTGAATAAAAAAGTAAAACAACGTGTCTCCTTCTAATATCAAAGAAATAAAGTTCGTTATAAAAAATACATAAACACACATTTATTACGAAAGATATATTTGTATCATTATGATGAGGCTGTCTAATTAGACAGCCTCATGTACAGGTGTCTCAGGTACATGTCCCAATTTATTTTAAACTAGACAATTGTCTAGTTTAAAATAAATTGGGACATGTACCTACCGAGGGATTACCCACTAATTATAATTACCTAGAGCAAAAACTGGCCATGGCTAAGCGCGAGTCGGACTCGCATACGAACAAACGCGAAACCCAATGGTTATCGGTTCTACGGCTAATATGGCCGGCCCATTGCCAATTCAGCTTGCTTATTCTGTGAGATATGTCGACAACTTTGGTTCTCTGCTGGATCACCTCGTTCCAGATTCCATCCCCTCGCTGAGTGACCTTGCATTTACGGACCAGGCCTTAGCGTGATTGTAACAACATACTAAAGTATCGCCTCTCGTTGATACTATTAACAATTTATTAACAATCAAACACACACAAACCCTCACTTTTTGATTGATAACTTTATTTTCCGAAGGACGGGTGACACACGTTACAAGTAGGTATCAAATTTCAAAACATTTCCATTTGATTCCCATAAAACATGAGTGATTACATAAATATGAACAAAAAAACGAGATACCCGTCACGACACGCCGAAAAAAAACATTTTGCTGATGTAAAAGTCCGCACAAACAGAGAAAAAGCCGTAAAAATTGTCAAAACAGGCGTCAGAACTTTAAATTACGGACAAAAAATGTTCGTTTGGAACATTTGTGTGGAATGACGTAATATCGTGTAAAATATGGGCACACGTGGCGTTGTGTGCGTGACGCCCCTTGTTCTGCTTTATTAGCTTTAGAAACGCTTTGGGCGTTATGTGCTCCTAGTACCTCAGTTAAACAAATAGAACATTTTTTATATTTGTAGATTTTTTAATAAGTTAATGTTATTAATTAATATTCTTTCTACCTTTGAAAGGGTAAATGTTTTGCTCCGGCTATTTATAGACCACCAAACTCCCTTTGCCCACGTGATTTTAAAGTATACTAAGGAAATAAATCTCTTGGATGTTACAATTAAAGCCTCGTGCAGAGAGGCGCGACGCGAAGGCGCGTGATGTTTTCTTAGAAATTGTTTTGTTAGGGTCTCCGCACACGGGCCACCGGCCACAACCACAAAACGCGGCATATTTCCTGTAGTTTTCATACATTTTAGATGGACTCGCCGCACACGGGCCTCACGCGACTACAGGAAATATGCCGGTGGCGGCGTTTTGTAGTTGTGGCCGGTGGCCCGTGTGCCACATTAGAGTCACGTCGCACCAGTCTGCTCCAAGCTCTATCCGTTTATTTAGAAATAAAAGAAGGATCTTTCCTTCTTTTATTAGATGATCATGCATCGTATCGGATAATGTTAGCACACTTGACAGATCGAACACAAGAGAGAGACTGAATTGGTGAAGGGTCCATACTTTCTTCAAATGCCAAATTGTTACTACTGATATGCGGTTGACTGTATGTATATACCCAAGAAGTAGTGTCAGTCCACAATAACCATTCGTTCTAGCCACTAAACAAAATCAACAATTAAGTACTACTACTACACATAATAATTATTATGAATTTCTGTTTTGAATCGTGAAGAGAGTAATTAATATCAAGCGTGTCAAAAACCCGCTACTAAAATCTCGTCACACCACAACTGGTGGAAATGAGCTCAAAAACTTAAAATTACAACAAAAAAAAACTCATGAAATGTGTGGCACGTGTCGTACGGTGCGTGACAGCCCCTTTGTCCCGCTTTATTATAACATACACGGTTAATTGTCCCGACAACTCACGCACGTATGCCGCTGTTTTGTCTGTATTTTTAACTAGGTCTACCGAGAACGAGAACCTTCAATGCCTGCCCTATTTAATAGGTATAAAGAAAGAAAGAAAAGAAAAACAAATATAACATGATATGACAATGCGAAATAATTGTCATTAATTTAAAAAATTGTCATTACAAAATTGACAAATTTTCACGACACGTGCTGTTTAATAAAGCCGAAAACGATGAAAAAAATTAAACAAAAATTATGGATAAATAAATATAGCTCTTGGTTGTAGGATTGTTTGCTATTAGTACAAGACGTGATTCAAATGATGATCATTCTTGCGTTGTCATTGTCAGGTAAATCGCAGAACGGACAACCTTCTGATGCATGAGGTTGCAGTTCCAAACCTGGCATGAAAATCAGACCCGTTACTTATGATAAAAACACAGCAAAGAATGCAATAAAAAATGCTATGAATTCTCCAAAACGCAGTGAGCAATCGTGAAGATTGATGTTCAATTTTTTTAATCTAGAATGATCCTTTTACCTTGTTAGATAATAACCTATAGCTATAGCTTATTGCATAAAGGAGGTACCTTTATGCAATAAGCTATAGCTATAGCTATACCTATTACCTATGTTTTTGTAATTACCTATGTTTTAAAAATATTTTTTTCTTATTCTTATTCTTACCATACCTATATTTCACCTGAATATCTATTTAAACCCTGGGGTTTTAGGGAAATATTAACCAGATTACTGGTAACCTGTGTAATATGATTACCTCGTACGTAATACATACATAAGAAAATTCCCAAGAAAAAAAAAAAAATCACCCGCCTGATATATCGGGCGTGATCCTTTCACAATTGACACATGACACGATGTGTGTAATTAAAACCGATTTTGTGTAATCAATCACCGCAGAGATCGACCATGACCTGTCCTAATGACGTCACAGGCGACATAGCCTAGCAATTGGAATGAATTTCGTTTTGACAGGTCAAGTGTGTTTGATTTACCTTGTGATTGCTTTACCACGAGCAATATTTAGAACAAGGAAATATCATAAGACGGTGGATTTGTAATTAATAAAAATAAATTCTCTTTTCAGAGCAACGCAATTCAGTTTTATTTCTAGTCCAACAATGAAAGGTGTATATAATAAAAAAACATGTTATAAGTGTATATAAATATAGAAAAACAAAAAGGACACTTAGGCATCAATGTACGCTGCGGGAATGTCGGAAAAGGGATACCGGGGCCGTTGGCAACAGGCAACTGAAGGAACACGGGTGGGTTTTAGTCAGTAAAAGTCTGACACGCCCTCCCACTCCGCGCAGAGCGGGAGAAATCATTTGATAATTCCCGAACATCAAAAAAATACCGGCCAAGTGCGAGTCGGACTCGCACGAAGGGTTCCGTACCGTATCCACAAAAACGGAAAAAAAATCACGTTTATTGTATGGGAGAACCCCTTGAAAATTTATTTTATTCTATTTTTTAGTATTTGTTGTTATAGCTGCAACAGATATACATCATCTGTGAAAATTTCAACTGTCTAGCTATCACGGTTCATGAGATACAGCTTGGTGACAGACGGACAGACAGACAGACAGGGGAGCCTTAGTAATAGGGTCCCATTTTACCCTTTAGGAAACGGAACCGTAAAAAAAGGCATCAATGTACTACTTTTCTGAATTAATTTTGTAAATAAAAACAGCTTTATTTATTCTATTTCGATTCAATTTTAATACTATTACATAATGACACCCTTGTCCCAAATACCAAGAAAGCCATCCTGAAAATACCGAACTAAAATCTATACCGCCCCAAAGGAATACCTTTTCCAATTATCAAAAACTTAATTACCCGACCGAGAAGTGAACGCTACATACGTTTCAATTTGGCCTAACTGTTCGAAGTTAGGTATAACCGTAAAGTTTTATTGTTACTCGTTAGATCCTATTAAACGGTACTATCGGGCTTGCAGTTTGAGTTTAGGAATTGTTAGGGTTTAAAGGATATTTGCTAAGTTTTCGAATCGATAGGTGGTCGTTTGTGGTTTTAAACGAGCTGTTTAGAGTTGAAGAACAAGGTGTCAATATGAAATTAGAGTGTTATTGTTTTCAAATTGAGAAGCAATCGAAATTGATCCACTTTTCCGTATGCTGTCAAAGTCAATTTTTTTTTTCAAAATGGCTCTTTTGATCGTCAAAATTTACAGAAAAATATAATTGATTTTAGTTGCCCCTTCCAAAAGGTAATATCGTTTAGTAAGGTAGTATCGCCGTCAGTGGCATCTAAGATGAAAATAGAAAATTCATCTTCTTAAATGTCATATTGCGAGAAACTTATCTTTAAACCCGTAATATTGTAGTCAGGAAGGGACCCCATTTCCTCGCTACTACAATATGCACAGAAGTAAAGTGGCTTTTAATATCGAGCAATATTTAACTTGGACCCGCCACATTCAAGACCATTTTAGAATAAAATATTTTTCTTCAAATTAGGAACACAAACTCTCCATTTACTTAATCATCAAAAATTAAAGAACTTAAAAAAATAAATTCTCTAATAAACGCCAAGCAAGCTGGCAAGAAACTGTAGCCGTTCCACTTAAACATTTAACTTGTGAAAAGTGGGCGAAAATGAGGCGCGACCTAATTTTCTGCATTTTCGGTTTACGCTAGTGAAATTTTCTAATGCACGGTTCGTATATCCGAAAAGGAACGTACAAAAAGTACATAAGTGTCGGTAATGCCAAAAGTTTTCTTTTAGAACACATAAAATGCAAACAGTTTGAATACAGATCCATTTTTTTATTTTATTAAAAAAATCTTGATCCTTGACAGATATGAAATGTCGAATGGATGGTACTCTTCATATAAGGGCTCATGTTACTGTTGATTAGTAAGACACTGGATGTCATAACTAAGTCATACACGCTACGGTCCATCGAAGAGGTCTGCTTGTGCGAGTGTGCCTGCGCAGTTCTACCGCATGCCATATATTATTATGTTCCAAGAACTTCACAGGTCTGTCAAACACCTGCCAGGGTTGCGGGTTAGTCCGAAAGGGATACCGGGACCTTGGCAACAGGCAACTGAAGGAACACGGGTGGGTTTTAGTCAGTAAAAGTCTGACACGCCCTTCCGCTCCACCCAGAGCGGGAGAAGTCATTGGATGATTTCCCACCCTCAAAAAAAAAAAAAAGGTCTGTCAAACAGCCCTGTTTAGCATAGTTTCAGCAAGAATTTTTTTTTCTTAAGATTTTTAATTCATATTATTATTCTATAAGGCAGCTCTTTAGATCATGGGCTATCCAAAAATGAAAAAAAATATTTGGCCTAGGTTTTAAGGGGGAGGCGTGGAAATTGATTCGCTGTTACAATGTATAATCGGTACAGCTAAAACTACATTTATATTTTCGCGTTCCATTTTCGATTTCCCCTGACACATTTTTGCGATCCCGCTGCATTTTGTATCGAATATGTTACGCTAGTGAATCGATTTAAAAACAAAGGCAGAACTGTATCGATACTGTATTGCTTCTGACACGTGTTAGTTGGAAGCACTCAACAACTTTTGTTATAGCGTGATGCACTCACCGATTATTTTATTAAAAGTTATCGAATTATACAGACAAATGGTTGTCTATGCTGTGTTCCGATATACTGTAAAGTAGTTTTGTACGCCCACAGTTTGGTGACAGTATTGTGTCCCTCGTCATAGGAAAGGCCTATTTTAGCACAAAATGGACCGTCCATTTGCCACTTTGAATTGCTCAAGAAGCGTTACGACGCAGTTCTTAGTTTATCTAATAGTGAAGAGTAATAGCGTCAAAATATTTTACTAAGTGCGATTTCTTATCTAGCTTTGTTTGGATGGCAGTACCGGAGAGGTAATTCTCGTATTTTTAAGAACTTTCGCATTGTAATTTCAGCCTCAATATGTCAAAATGAACCTCTAATTTACCTACATTTTTAACAACTTTTTGATTGACTTATAATGTAAGTCATAATCTTGCCATGCCCATTCATTGTTTGGTATTTAATTTTATGTTTAACACATTTTCGATTCCTTTAGTTATTTATATTTTAACTCTTACTGACGCCCAGATAAACGTTAAAGTTACATTTTATTCTAGTCATAAAATCAAGTCACCGGACCGAAAAATATTCCATCATTTTCTCAAATAATGAACCCGAAAATTTCCTTTTCCCACAACCCACAAAATTACTCTTTACTTTGCGTACAGTTTGACTTCTCACCTTTGACGAAAACGGCGTCGTTTGCAAAGCGTTTACATAGAACGGTTTGGTTACATTAAAGCAGATAATACCGCGTTCGAAATTATTGTGTGAGCTATTAAACAAGCCGAGCCATACGCGTGAAACAGAGATTGTAACAATCACTGGATGATTCAGTTACGGTTTGAAACGGTTTTGTCCTTGAAGTATTTGTACTAGATACTAAAACAAGAGGGCCTAGATTAGTGGCGATCGCTTTCAAAGCGTTTCTTATTATCTACAACGACTTTCATAAGGATTGACAGTTTTTGGTAGCTTATGTCAGTCCCACGTTATCCTGGAGAGCAGACAGAAGCGCGCAGTGGAGACGAGAAGAGATGTGGTTGACGTGTAGTGAGCAACAACATCCAACGCTCACCGCACGCACTGGGGATCTACTCCCTAAACCCGTCAGTCTAGCCAGTACGCATCTCCGCATAGCTTCGGTGGATACACCCTAGCTGAAAAATATCTCTTCTCGTTTCCGCTTCGGCCATCTCCGCACATCTCCGCTTTGGCGGAAATCGGGCCTCACTCCTTTTAGAGTACTAACCTAACACTCTTTGTGAATTTAGTCTTTCTTGAAGAGGTGTATGTTTATGTAAACGACCTTAGTAACAGTATCGTTTTATCAGTAAAAACAGTAGCGTATAACGTGTTATGTTGCAGATAGTTGGCCCAACAGCGGTCTACCCCTTTTGATCCCTACTTAATTATAATTTTGTTCAAAACTTTCCATTTCAACCAACATCTGTGGTAACTGGTAACCATTCCAAGAATTATCAGCAATTTGAAACTCCACAAGTTTACCTACCTACGCTTTAAACACACATAAACACATATTAAATAAATACATAAATATAATAGTAAATAAATTAATAAATATTATAAATTTAAGTCGCTCTCCGTGCCGTGTGACCGCGTAGTTCTTCTAAACTACGCAACGGATTTTGAGGTGTTTTTCAAAATAATTTAGAGAACTTATTCTGGAAGGTTTACTTGTGTATAATACTTTAATATTAAACTTTTATTTAGTAAAGAAATCTCGATGCTTTGTCAAGTCCTAAAGACCGTGCGAAGCAGGGGCGGGTCGCTAATCCACTCTAATATTTTATAGAAAAAGATTTCGATCGATTGTATTTTTGTTGGTAATGCACATACTTAAAGGTTACTGGACCGATTTTAAAATGTATTTCACCAGTAAGAAGGTTATATTGTCTCTGAGTAACCAAAGGCTATAATTTACAAAGATATCACGCGGGCGAAGCCGCTGGCGGAAGCTAGTATTACATTATAAGCAATTTTATTATATAGAAACTCCACTCTAATACAATATCCCTTAGACTCTGGTCGGTACCGTAACACGATTATCTGAACTTAGGTTTCAATGTTCTTGAACGCTTTCAATATTGTTATTGTTCGTGTTTCAGAAGCTTTTAGATGATAAGTGGTGGATCTAGAATACAATGCGTTGTTGTAGTGATTTATTTGGAGCACTAGTTCAATTACATCATACAAAATAAATATTACCTTGTTATTTACTTAAAATATTTTGTCGTAAATTCGACGAAAAATCGGTCATAAATTATTTGTACCTGGGCAACCGAGTACTGCTCGGGTTAAAATAGAGAAAACGAATTTTCCCAGATATGAGACCTAGCTAGATCGATTTTTCGCCCCCGTAAACCCCTATATAATGTATATTGCCACTTTCGTCGAAATCGATAGAGCCGTTTTCGAGAACGTGATTACAAAGGTGTTAAAAAATTAACTTCACAAACTTTACGAGGTGCTTTAGACCATTGAACTAAATAAATTTTACTATGGGACCAATTTTGATATCGCGAAAAAAATATCAGCTGTTCCATACTAAAGTTTAATACGTGGTAAGTGTTCTAAACTGTGCGACAGCTGTTATTTTTTTCGCGATTTCAAAGTTGGCCAGATGGCCAGTCACTCCATGTAAAATACTGGTATCCAGCCGCATCCGGTTAGGCTGAAAGCCGACCACAGCAGTAGGGAAAAGGTTCAGCTGTTGAGAAAGCTTGTTCAAAGGAGCTAACACTGAGGTTACACGAAATGTAATAAGATCATAAACCAATAGGCAATATTGATAACAAAAATACACTGGAAGCGAGCCATGTAACCCACGTTTACTCTGAATACAAGCTTTATGTCGAGCTCAACAAATCGCGCTTAATGATGTGGCGGTCAACAAAAAAGGGTTTTCTGTACCTACCTACGTAAGCGCCACTTTTCCACAATTTCTCAACGTGCCTGCATAATAAACAATTCGATGTTTCTTTTTGTTCCGTGTGTACCGTTTTTTCCTTCTTTACCTTAGTTTCTACATTTACGTAGACCCAGTCTTGAGCATATCTAATAAGATGTGATTTCAAGATCTAAATACTGATCTTCATGTGTTTTTGGTAGGTATGCTGTTTTCGGTTGGAGAATGCATGCAAACAAAAAAAAAAAACCGGCCAAGTGTTAGTCGGACTCGCGCACGAAGGTTTCCGTACCATTATCTATAAAAACGGCAAAAAAATCACGTTTGTTGTATGGGAGCCCCCTTAAATATTTATTTTATTCTGTTTTATAGTATTTGTTGTTATAGCGGCAACAGACATATCAATATCAATTGTCTAACTATCACGGTTCATGAGATACAGCCTGGTGACAGACGGACAGACAGACAGACAGCGGAGCCTTAGTAATAGGGTCCCGTTTTACCCTTTGGGTACGGAACCCTAAAAAAGAAAACAAAACTAAGGAAAAGTGCTTCTCAATATAAGATGACCAACTAAAAACAATAAAATTAAAAAATGAACATAGCTTACTCGTAAATCATAATTCTATATCTATCAACTTCAAAAGATTAAGGTTTCAATGAAGTTAGCAGCAATCGTATTTAATCGTCATGCAAACGACTCTTAGATCTTTAAACACGATAAATTTTCCATATTCCATACCAACAATTATTTTTAAACACACCTGGCTGATAAAACGTACAATTACGAATTAAAAATTAAATAAAAATGGCCTAATTACAGAGATTTGTGGCGCGACGTGGTACTATTTCAATGTAAATCGCTGTGTAGCAATCACGCGCGATCAATAATTAAAATATTCAAGTCGACAGCATGACGCTCATGAATATTCACTTAATTACCGACTGTCACGAATAATTTGCAATGTGAACAACAGTTTTTGAGGGAATAGGAGAGTTGGAATGAATAACAAAACCTTCGAAGGCTACCTCTGAAAATTGGTAATTCAGGGAACGAAGAACCAACTGTTGGGAATATCATTCGATAGTTATGTGCAACAACAAAAATGTAATCAATCATTATGTATATTATGTCGTTAAGCCGTTGGTCCCGGCTGTCATTTGTAGATCTTTGACAGTCGCTACGGGTCGTCAGAAGCCCGAAAGTCTGATAACCAGTCTTACCAAGGGGTATCGTATTACCCAGTTACTAGGTTGTGGTGATCAGATAGGCAGTCGCTCCATGTAAAATACTGGTATTCAGCTGCATCCGGTTATACTGGAAGCCGACCCCAACATAGTTGGGAAAAGGCTAGGCAGATAATGATGATCAGTTATGTACATCAATAGAAAGTAACAATACCACGCCTGTATATTTTCATAAATCTAAGTCAAGTATAGAATGAACGCCAACCACCACGTGACCACGTTTCCTCTTCAGTGTGGTCCTTCTAAAAATAAAAGGAACTAATAAGAACGCACAGCCAAAGAAGGGACTGACAAAGAGGCTTGATAGGCCTTGCGATCTGAAGGACTAAAGTCCTGATTCCTGATATAAGACTACCTGTCAGGAACAAACGCCTTTGTAATATTAAGCTATCGACGCAGATAACACTGAGATTAAAGTGGAGGCTTATTCCTTGTATATTATAACGAAATATTTCGCTTTCAAGTGAGACTATGAATAATTTAGGTGTCGATACAAAATATTTGTTAATGAAAGTTACCTTATGTAATACCAAGTCATCCCTACTCTACTAAAACTTTATTCAAGTGAACTTCTTTTTTTTTTATCGTGTGGTTATTTACTAACCTGGTGTCAGAGTTTTTATGCCGTCCATGGGCCTCTGACTTGGCTTCACATGCCGTCAAGAAATATCTCTCAGGCATTGTTTCCTCACGATGTTTTCCTTCACCGTTTTTGGAACAAGTGATAATTATACAATACGCATATGAATCCGAAAAGTCAGAGGTGCATATCTTGGGTTCGGAGTCGAGATCTATGACTTGGCAGTCCGACGATCACACCGCTATCACTGCTGTCTTCAACACAGTGTCACTGCTTATTTAAGTCAAGTAAAAGGTGCTCATTATGCTGTGTTATGACAATCAATAAGATCTGTCAGATTCTTACAAAAATACGATTTTCGTTGTCACATTACTGTTACGGTACACATTTACTTGACTTTATTTGGTCACATAATCGAGCAAATAGGCACTTTAATACTAATTATTATGCAACTAAAATGGTATCCCATGGTGCCTACAATGTATGAACGTACACAAAGCAAAAGGAGTATGTAAGGGTCGTATAAAGCAGGTGGCGTTATGTAGTTTTTGCTCAACCCCATGGAAAGAGGGCGTAAGTTTATGCATGTGTCTATAATTTGCTCGATTTAAACCTGTAAAAATATTACAGACTGAATATACAATAAGGTAAGTACCACATTTCGACTGATATGTCTTTGTAATTTGAATTTGAATTTTTACATTCATTGTAAGTACGTATCATATACCTACCATAGTAGCTATTCAATGAGCAATATTTGTGTATTTATTATAATCACGTTCTCGAAAACGACTCTAACGATTTCGACAAAAGTTGCAATGTATATAGTTTACGGGAGCGAAAAATTGATCCAGCTAGGTCTCATATCTGGGAAAATTCGTTTTCTCTACTTTCATCCGAGCACAGCTAGGTCGATCAGGTAGGTACTGTTAAATATTAAATGTTCTGGGAAAATCATAATGATGTCTAGTACTCCATTTCCTATAGAAAAGTGTGTACTTGTATTCACAAGTACCTCATACATACTTTTAGTAAAGGTTATGGAATACTTAATAGGTAAAAATGTAGGGGTAAGTAAGACTGAGTATTCACTCAAAGTCATACCCCTACATTTCTATAGGTCTATAAAAAAATACATTTGACAAAAGGTAAATAATTTGAGAAACATAAATATGTATTTCTCAGACGATGCTGAATATACCCTTACGCGTCCTAGTGAAATATTTATATCCCAGCCTTATGCCTGGCGGCAAAGAGCTTAGTGTCACTTTTATAAATACTATATTTTTATTGTGTCCCAGGAATCTAAAATGATTTTAGGCGGCTAAGTGTGGGCGTCGTACGAGACGGTATGTTACCAATTATGATCAAAGTCAAATCGTTTATTTGGAATACTTTTTTTTTGTTGTAACTTTATAATATTACAGACAACTGGTCTTACCTAGGGGTATCGTATTACCCAGTTATTGGTTTGTGAAGGTCAGATAGGCAGCCGCTCCATGTAAAATACTGGTATAGCTGCATTCGGTTAGACTGTAAGCCAACCCCAACATATTGGGGAAAAGGCTAGAATTGATTTGTATATTACAGACACTGTTGAATTTTCAACTGTATTATCTTTAATCAGCTCAGTTGACAAACTAGAACATTACCTTTACCTTCATAAAATCTAAACCTGATGATTTTCTTGGTGGTATTTTGTCTGAAATGATGCAATTATTTAGGAAATCACTGCAGTTTGACTCAGAGACACTGTTTACTTTGTACAGATTTTTTAGTTTCAACAGTAAGGACAGAGAGCAGAAACTTCAAATTCCTTTGTGAAGCGATCCTATTTCCATCTAACCGTGCACAACTCAATGTTAATTCATGAAATAGTACCAGCTTTCAATAAACCAGTTCCCATCATCCTCCGTTCAGAAACTGCCAAACGAACACCTCGTCCCGTCAACGCCAGCCGTGCCGGCCGTCCAATATTTTCTTTATATTGTCCCCTTCCCGGCCGTATTACAATATCTTTGTCCAACTTCACTACCGGTCGGCTGCATTCAAGTCGCGTCTATTTGATGTCCAACCTAACAGGTGGTTACACCTGTCGACAATTTCCAGATATTACACATTGTAACTTTAATAAAAACGTACAGGATTCTTGGGTCACTTTGGTTCTTTTACAATTTTCTTCGACGTGAATGGTTTGGGTTATAAGTTTGGAGGAATTTTATGGTCTTGGATAGATACTTGTTACTGGTTAAGATAATGCGGGAGATCTATTATAGTAAACGGTACAATAGGATTCTAACAACTTAACAGTGAACGAACCACAAACCACGTTTGTATAATGTTTTTTTTTAACAACACTATCATATCAAAAGTAGGTTTCCCCACTAAGCTGTCCTTTCTATCTGCTTTGAAAAATTAATTAAACAATATTGACGTAACTTTCCTAAAAAAAATAATTTTGAAAATATTGTAAAAGCCAATTTTTTTTAAAGAGTAACCGTGGTGTTTCTTGCCGGCTCTTCTCCATCGGAAACGACAAATTCGAACCGTGCTCCTAACTTCTGATGTTTCATAAGTGCCCATGTAGGTTAATGTGAAACAATTTTTTTTATATTTAGAAAAACATATATCTTCACAAAAAAGGCCAATATTTTACACTCTCGAGAGCAACTTTAATTACGAATCACCTGGAGCTAATATATCCCACTTGGGTTTCAAAATACGTTCCATATACATATTTAATAACTATTATTCGAGTGTCCCCAAAGACCAATTTTCCAAACATTTTCCTTTTCGCGCGAAACTTAATTCCCTAGCCCCATGGGCATCGTAAGTGTTTTCCTCAGTTGAAATACGTAAAATTTAAAGCAAATCCATTAGGTGTGTGAAACGTACAAACAAACTTGTGGCTTGAACCACTTTTGTGACCGCTTTCCTCTTCTGGGATATGGGTATGGACAATTTATTTTTCGTATGGACACTCAACTTTTTTATGGAATGATTCGAGAACCATTATTCTGTGGCCCTAGTGAAAAGGGATCTAAGTCCAAAAATGCAACTTTACAGGAGACGCAAAAAACACTCCGCGCGCTTCAAATTGCGTGTTTGACCTCGTGTGACATTTAAACCGCTACCAATTGAAATACATGTGAAGTTTTTTATAGGTAAACAATTTATGCTCTTTATTATTATTGAGTTATTTTTATTTTAATGTTATTAGTTTTTAAGATAGTGACTTATACTAACCACAAAATGAATTCCTTTAGGGTATAATATAACTTATACCCCTTCTCCCATAATGTTAAAAGTTAATTCATACAAGTGAAAATGAATACGCATTTGGAATGATTATGTTCATACTAATCTCAACAGAGTTACTTCGATTTTTTCCCTTTATTTTAGTGAAAACGGATTTATGTCTAATAATATCACATTACTCACTAAACCATTTTTAAGAACCAAGTGTTGTTGTATTGATAAACACTAACCAAATAAAAACGTAGGTAATTTATGTTAATTTAGATTAAAAAACACAAAATATATTTGAAAAAATCCGTTTAAAAGAATACAAAAGTACTTGAAACCGACTTTTGTAGTTTTTTTTGGTGTCAGTTGGACCCTTTTACACAAGGTAACTTCTTTATTTTTAGAGATAGCTTAGATCCGTTTACACCAAACGATAGAGCATTTTTCTCTGATCACTTCTGTATACTTAACTCATTTTCCACAAAATCGGACTTATACCCCTTTTCACTAGGGCCATTAAGGTATTCAAAAATACTTGCAATGTGACCTTCCTTTAGCTCGCCACTAGCATAGCTATTTAGTTACTAAATCGATATCAAATATTAAAAGAATAAGTTTTGCGCTTACCAAATTTAAATAATCGTTCTGTTCTTGTCACTCGTTTGAAGATGATGGAAACAGATGTTTTAAATACATTAAGCGTTAAACGCTACATTTAATGTGTGATGCCAGTGGCCCCAATATTGATTAACAATGTAAACTCCATTTCACTCTCAAGATAAGATTATCCTCAACTGTCGATTCGCCTTCTAATGGCCGATAACAATTAAAATTCTGTTGTGGAGGTTTAATGTAATAATTTATGAGAGCAAATAGAAAAAAAAAATCATCCGATTACCTTTGAAAAGGGACTGAAACAAACTCAAAGTCTTTTATAAAGTTCTCTATTAATTTTCAGTGGTCAATAGTTTTAAAACTGTTAATGTGGTCATTGTTTTTAACCCAGACCTAAATACTAGAGACAAATACACAACTTTCTATTGTTGAAGGTCGAACCTTTCACGGGTAGTTTTCTAGAGTCCTAGGCGTTTTGTACACGTAGTTGTTATCCATCATAAAGAAGTTATATACATGTTTTGTTTAAAATGTTTTTCGATTTTACACAATTCTTTTCCTTTTATTTAAAAAAACACAACTTTCTATTGTTGAAGGTGTTAAAGGTCCACCCTTTCACGGGCATTTTTACAGAGCCCTAGGCATTTTGTACACGTAGTTTTTATCCATCATAAAGAAGTTATATACCTGTTTTGTTTAAAATGTTTTTCGATTTTACACAATTCTTTTGCTTTTATTTAAAAATACACAACTTTCTATTGTTGAAGGTGTTAAATGTCCACCCTTTCACGGGCAGTTTTCCAGAGCCCTAGGCGTTTTGTCCACGTAGGTGTTATCCATCATAAAGAAGTTATATACTGTTTTTTAAATGTTTTTTGATTTTACACAATTCTTTTGATTTTATTAAAAAAAACAAATGTATTACCCATGACTAGATTCCCAAATAAACTGTGTAGCTAACGGAGTTAGCAGAAAACAATTTAATATTTCTATTAATTTTTATATTATATTTAATATTTATATTTGTTCAATGTTAACCTTTGAACATCGAATCAGCACTTGGCCCGGCGACGACTACACGAGCGGCCTAGTTAAAATAATGACTGAGTTGCATCTTACACGCATGAAACACATACAACTTTGTATAATAGTGTGTATTAAGTTAAATTAGTATATAAGCTGTACATTTTGTAAAATAAACCAGATTTGAATTTTATATTCTTGTCTCATTACCTCTCACTGTGGCCAAGACACCTTTAGCCATCTCTGATCAGTCTCGTGAGTCTGCGGGCTGGCAGTGAGTTTATCCTTCCCGAACCTGGACATCCTGTCTACTATCCGTCTGTAACCTTAGGTCGCATGGTGCAGACATCCTGAACTTATTTATATATCACTACTAGGTATATGGTAGGTTAGGGCTGTAGGGCTTATAGGGATTATAGTCGTAGGGACTGTTAGGCTTATAGGTTCAGTAGGCGCGTGACGTATCATGTCCCTACATGTACTAACGCACCCTCAACAGTATTGCGACCTCACGTGACATCTGTTTGGAGTGGTTGTACAATATTAAAAATTGAAATTATATTTTTTTGTTTTTTTGTTTTTGAAGGCGTGTGAGTGGCCGAAGCCAACTCACTGAGGATTAGACTTAGACAATTTTAAATGGAATGAGGCACCATCGATTATTATTATTTAATTGAAATTATCATTTTAATTTTAATTATAAATATTCTCACAAGTAATCACATTTTTTTCGGGCATCCCATGAGTCATGGGTCCTTCCGGTCTTTAGTAATTAAAACCAAAGAACTCGGGTCTTTGAATTACAACTTCTATAACGATGAGACAAAATACATAATGTTCATCCAATTTCCTGTCACACTCACTATCCACATTAAATCTACCACATTCCCCTATAATTAACCTATATTTCCCTTCCCCTCTCGTTCCCCTACTTGAAGATAAGAAACTAATTGCCCCCTTCAAATTAACGGGAAAGCTAGTTAGATTTAAACTAGCTGTTACGATAGTTAGCTGCAGACGAGCGACATTTCATGTCAACGACTGTTGCCGATGGTCGCTGCCTGTAGTCAGCGACTGCCAATGATCATCGCCGACAGTCGTTGTATGTCGTAAGCGATCGGCACCTACTGTAATTGCCCTCGATAAAGTAACCTTTTGTAAAGCCTAGCGACCATCTATTGCCGATTCGAATAATTGTGAAAACTATCCCAGTCTGTCACAAAGTCACAGAGTGGCAACTGACACTGATGCGCGATGTGCCGACGATAGATAGAATATTCTTTAATATACAGGAAGATTTTTTAGTCACCGTCCAAATTTTCTCTAGGCATTATGTATCATTCACTAACTCCATTTTTGAAAAAAAATCGATACGTAAAATTTTCATATTAAATCATTTTCTCGATGGTGCAGCGCGCACCACGCTTGCCCCCCACCCCGCTACACCTGCGCAAAACATCTATCGTTATCCCCAGTCGGCCCCGCGCACCCTTTCGCGGCGCAAGCGCTTACTTCCGTGTTCCCGCGCATCCCGCCGGCGCCCCGCGCTATCGTGAATTTGCATAAAATGTATTCCCACCGCGAGTATTACGAAATGGTGCGATCTTATACTAAAAGAAAAAACACGTATTCAATGGTTTTCGCCAAAGATTAATATATCAAAATTTAGACGGTGACTAAAAAATCTTCCCGTATATTCCATAAAAATTACAGACATAAAGGAAGACAAAATTATGGGCTAAATTATAAAAGAGCCAAATAAAAAAATAAATAATATTCCGTTAGATTCACTATTGGGCCAAACCTGTTGGGCAATTCTCTGCGCTGTTATATGATTTTGAAAAATACTGTTTTCAGTATATTTTGTAGTTAAAATAATTAATGATAATAAAGTAATAAAAAAATAAGGGAAAAACGTACTCTTTCGGAATATAGCATTTTTTTTGTTTGGCCGGCACTTTCACCTTTAGCCCAAAAATGTATGGACGGTGAATGAGTGATCTCCTTTATAAAAAAGTTAAATAGGCGACATTATTGGTGAGACAAGAAGATCGTCGGGACGCCAGCTGCCAGCGACATAAAATGTCGCTCGTCTAGAAGCTCTTTTACGTGGGTAAAAGTTCAGGCGCCCTAATTAGTAACACTTTATTGACAGCACTCGTGCATACTAGGATTTAATTAACCTTTCTAGGTTTATGTTAAATTAGCGGTTGTACAACGTTTTTAAATTAGTACATACGTAACTCTTTACTGAAAATTTATGTGGGTGGAAACTGGAAAGTAAGTAATTTTTGTGTGCGTTGGTTTGTTTTGTTTTTACGATATTATCTATGGTCTATTTTGTACAAGACCATAGAATTCTACAATTTGTTTTGTTCTTTCCTCAAAAGACACTACAGACACCAATCTACATGGTCTCCACATGATCTGACCAAGATTATATCTGGACTTTAAAAGAGACTGTGACCTCTGAGTTGATTGACGATTATGATTGACGTGTGAAAGTGTTTGTATATACCTACTTTACAATAATACATAATTTATCATTTATATTAAGAACAAAGAATCCTTCTCTTCAATTTGAAAAAACTACGAATAGATGCAAAATATTAATTGAAATCGTTTTCACAATAAGATGACACCATTTTATTATTCGAATGATTCCCGGAAAAGGGTAGGTTCCTTTTAAAAGATAATAATATTGAGAATTTTTTGTTTTTTTTGAGGAGCTCGCGGCTAAGTGAGGAGCTCGTGGCTAAGTGAGGAGCTCGTGGCTAAGTGAGGAGCTCGTGGCTAAGTGAGGAGCTCGTGGCTAAGTGAGGAGCTCGTGGCTAAGTAATAACAGCCGCTCGGGTCGATCCATCAGGTTAAGCTACGCTTGCCGGGGTTGGTCCGTGGATGGGTGACCATTTTCACATATCGAGACTCCTTCGTGCCTCGGAAAGCACGTTAAGCCGTTGGTCCCGGCTGTCATTTGTGGATCTTTGACAGTCGTTACGAGTCGTCAGAAGCACGAAAGTCTGACAACCAGTCTAACCAAGGGGTATCGTATTACCCAGTTACTGGGTTGTGGAGGTCAGATAGGCAGTCGCTCCATGTAAAATACTGGTATTCAGCTGCATCCGGTTGGACTGGAAGCCGACCCCAACATAGTTGGGAAAAGGCTAGGCAGATGATGAATTTTCTCTTTTTTCCGTATTAAATAATTTAGTTTTTATTACTCCACTTTGTGTCTGTCAAAAGGAAAAAAAAAAAACTATTACCAAGAAATTGTTTCCGAGGTAAATAAAAAAGTTGCGACTTACGGGAATCGCTGTCACGACTATCGACCTCACTCAATTACTAGGAAAACTTTTATTAACTTTTCTTATAAGATAATTTGACAGTAAACAGACTATAAGGACATTGTTTTTCTTCTTGAAGCATTAATGTAAGGAATAAATAAATCTTTTACTAATCACTACCGACACGCTTCGCACGGTTCTTACGACTCGACAAAACATTGAGAGTTCTTTCTTATACGTACATTTAGGGCTGATTTTATCAAAGTCAGATATCTTTTATCGGTGGAATAAAATTGTCGTCTGACAGTTTTTGTATGGAAAAACTGTCAAAAATTCTAAATTTATTCGCAGGATAAGATTTATACTTGGTATAAAAGTTTGGTGAAATTCGCCCTTAATAATATAATATACATGCACATATTTTCCACATAAAATACCTATGTATTATACACATAAATATGTATAATACATATAATTTTATTTACATAAAAATTTTATGATTTAATTTAATGTCATGTAATGGACTTTGTCTGAAAATAAGTGAATGAATTAAGTAATAAAACTCACATGAATAATTAATGTATAATACACATAATTTTATTGTGTATATGTGACTTATCTATCAATTTTATGTATGTAATTTGTCTGAAGATAAATGAATTAATTATGTAATAAACCTCCCGGAATAAATTCTCTAAATGATGGTGAAAACTGCATCAAAATCGTTGCGTAGTTTAGAAGACCAATGCAGTAACACAGACAGGCCCGATAAGCGACTTCATATAGATAGATACGGCGTAGCGCTACGACACTAGGAGGCTACGAGTTTGTAGGCCGAGCGTAGGCTTGCTACGATCTTTTCCCAAAGTAGATTACCCTTACTAAACTCTATTATCCCTTCATAACCAAAGAGTGTATTCACAAAAGGTAACCATTTTCAGTTGAAAATTAAACGATAAATATTTAATTTTGTATTAACACTTTCATTTCATTTATTTCTAAGACCAAGCAAAGTTGTATAATAATATAAATGGAACTAGGTTAAACTCACTACTTTTAAATCCAAAGTTCTTTTAATAAACAAGTCCAGTTAATAAAAATGCGATATAAATAAGTATTTTAAGAAAGCTTGCTGACCTTTTTGCAAGTTTTCTCCATCAAGATTTAACTGTTTATTAGTTTTTACGGAACTGGCGCCTTTTCACTTAGAATGAAACGATAAGTATCGACTTCCTCATTGGTCTGATCGTCGCAGGCACTACTGTTGATCACGTAATTCATAAATAGTGATAACGAAATTAATTCACTACCCGAACTATAATATAACTATAAATGTAATCCTTTAATTATAAATCCTTTAAATTATAAATGCGAAAGTAACTCTCTCTGTCTGTCGCGCTTTCACGCCAAAACTACTGAACTAAATTTGGTACACAGATAGTCTATAGCCTGAGAAAGGACATTGGCTACTTGTTATTGCCATAACACGCAGGCGAAGTCGCGGGCGGAAGCTGTAGTAGCTTCCGCCCGCGGCTTCGCCTAAAAAATAAATTATAAATGCAAAAGTAACTTAGTCTGTCTGTCGTGCTTTCACGCCAAAACTACTGAACCGACTTCCAATTCGTACACAGATAGTCTATAGCTTGAGAAAAAGGACATAGGCTACTATTTATTGCCATACCATGCGGGGGAAGCCGCGAGCGGAAGCAAGTATGTTATAAATATTATTGGAACGAAGTTCTTTTATGCGGGTTATAAACTTTCAGAAAATATAACGCCAAAAGCGTTCATACTTGCGACTGTCTTCTTCTAATTCAATGAGAAAGAAAGAGAAAGAGAGAAAACGCCGGCAGAAAAAAACCGAAAGAAAAGACAAGAGGAAAGTGATTACAGTGCCGTGGGATAAAATTGTACACATCGGCCCGAGTACACTGCGGAGAGACAAAAAGTGTGAATTTGGTCAAAATGAAAATTCAAGAAGGCGCCTGTTTTTTTTTTTGTTTTAAATCCTATATGGGAAGGAACTTCATTCCTGACGGGGTGTCTACGACCCTAAACTTTTTTATATATATATAATAATATTCATAAATGTGAAAGTGAGTTTGTTTGTTACGCTTTCACGCTAAAACAGCTAAACGGATTTGGATTACATTTGGCACACGGATACACCTTGATCTGGATAAGACATAGGCTACTTTTCATCCCGATATTTTCATGGGATCGAAACTTATGCGGATGCAACCGCGGGCCGCAGCTAGTTGAAAATAAACTACCGTCATTTCACCTTAATTTTTATCTATAGCTACATAAAAAAGTTAGCATAGCAACATAACTAGCGCCCCGCAGCGCTGCGGCTTGATTATTTATTATACCGAACATCATTCGGCACCGGGCCCATTTGTTTTAATGACCTATTTTACCCAAATAACTATAACGCACGCATATTCTGTGTACCCTACACGTGAAACGAGGGATTTTTTAATTTTTTGTACACGTTTAATGCGTGTTGGTCGATTTTTTGGGCTTTCTTTATTATGTGAAAGTATTTTGTGTTTGTACTAAAATGGTAGGCTTACTAAGGAATATCTTCACCTGTAACGGGGTTATGAAGGAGGAGGCAGTCGCTCCATGAAACGAATTAAAAATTATTTAATAAAAAAAAAATATTTTATATTATACAATTTTTATAAAAAAATTATTTTATACAATTTTTTAGTCTTGATTCACTCGTATCTTGGAATCTAATCTGAACAAGTATAACACCAACGTATGTATATAAAAATAGGTTCGACTGTCCAGATATTACTAATAACCTAGTATAGATAGTACATTGTACTGTGGCGGAATCTACATCGCCACACGCAAACTACGCAGCACACTAACGTCACGCAAAATCCTGCATCGCGCAAGCAGAGCTTATACCATATATATAACGTCCCGACATCAATCGTCGGGCAGTAGCCCACCAGACACAACACCCATCTGTTCAGAAGATCCTTCAAACGATAAATGGACTGAGCAGAGAAAGATGATATGGCTAGAAATTACTGAGATGACGACTAATAGAGAAGTGGATGAAACAGAAACGCTACGTCGAACTCAACAAGCTGGTGCCCCACACTAGCCACTAGCCAGTCCAGCCACTGGTGGTTCGGGCGCCTCTACGAAACAAATACAAAAAGTAATAAACGTTCAGTTCAGCAGAGCAAAAATAATAAACAATCAAGTGAGCTTCACTCTTCACAAATCATCACATGATTCACTCGTCAGCACCTATACTACGACGTATTAATGCCACCATTTTTCCAGTGTTAGTGAGAGACGGAGCTATGCAAGACCGCTAGCACCATCCTTTTCTCGCAGTGGAATAATGATGGCATTAATACTTCATAGTCAGCCCCCAGTAGCAACATTGTAAACATTATAACACCAGCCTATTATTATCCCAGTGCTGGGCAAAGACCTCTTCTCATACAGAGAAGGCACCAGCACTGATCACCACACTTGCTTTAAGACGGGTTGGCGATTTCGGACTTATATTAACTATAAGTCCAGGTTTCCTCACGATGTTTTATTTCACCGATATCCAACATAAATTCAGAAAGAAACTCAAATTGAAAGTATTGGAACATTTATATTAAAATACCAATATTTAAATACTGAATATTAAAAAACGCGGTCAAAGAATTATTGTCTGAATAAACGAGGGAGTATCAGTCAAATTGGACCAGTTCCAATTTGGAAACATTTTCATTAAAAATAATATTCATATTTAATATTAACACATTTATTAAGTTGAAAGCTTCGTTATGTAGGTACCTAGCAAACATGAAAGTAAAAAGGATAATGACATATGAAAAAATACTACTCAATTTGCGATTAAATCACAGCAAATTTCAAACAAAAAAAAACCTAATTTACATTACTAACATTTTCCTGATATTTGTTTTATAATGATCCCTAAAAGAAGACTTATAAAACCAGACAGTTGTGTCATATTTCAGTTTGAATAATTAATTAATTATGGCGGCCATTTATAATTATAGAGCCTAATTAAACAGAAACAACGCCCTAATTACAAGATAATTATACGATGAAAGTATGCTGCAATAATTATACTATGTATCTGACAGGTGACGATTTTGTATCATAATTTGATGCCGGCCATATTCGTTCCGTACCTGCCTATTATAAATAAATCAGTCTGTCACCGTCCCCCTGCAGGAAAATGTAAGTGTCTTCACATACCAATCAAATAGTTCAAAAAAATCTGAATATTACAAATATCCTACGGAAATATCGATCCTTCATTGGTTAATATTATTAACCATAGAAGAAAGTATTTTACGTGTGCATTTTTTGTAATCCTATTTTTATAAAAATAAATTAAAATGTTTTCTTTTTAAAATCCTTTCCTTATTTTTTTTTTTTTTAATAATTGAAAATAAGTCGCACAATAGATAAGAATACTCTTTAAGCCCCTATAAATGTCTATTTTACAATTTCATTCTATCTATGACTCATAGATTCATTTGTTTATTCATTCTTCTTTCATAGATCTATGATCACAGATATGATAGAGTAATAATATCCACCTTATTATGTACACCATTTATGAATGACATAACTGAAGATATTTTACATAGGGTGGCCAGGTCATAGTCAGGCTTTATTTCACTGTCGCTTGATTCGAAGGTGCTTTTATCAAGAAACATATTATTTTATACAAACAGCTAAACCCGGAACAACTATTATAGGTACCTGTAATTAACTAACAGCCCTCTAACAGAAATGCAGCAATGCATAGCAACAGAAGTAAATAAGCGAAAACTTTTCCCGAACTTTTCCCTTCACAAAGAGCTCCACTACTACTGAAAGTAACAAAGTTTTAAATCACACTTTCCTTTGATTACTGCACTCCTGGTACATTCAAATCGCTTGCTCGTAACAAATACAAAATGTAGGTAACTTTGAATTATTACCATGATGGTTTTAAAAACAATTATACAAAAATGTGAACCAGTTACTGCATTGTTGGCTATAGGCTATTTTGGAATGAATGCATAATTTTCATATTTATGAAGTGTGTTCACAGTGAAAAACAATTGCTTTACTCCATGGTTCTCTGGTGAACCTATTCACGTTAATTTACTTGATAAGTAGGTATCGTACTAAATACAGCAATCTACATTGCAACTGTCGTAGAAACTACCTGAACCAATCACAAAAGAAAAACGGTGATAAAAGCCAGAAATAAAGTAACCGTCATTTTAGGTTTAAGCGACATTCAGATTTCGTGTCAAGATTGAACTACAATCAGCTTTTTTAAACAAGAAAAGAACATACTCGTAGGTACCTTACAATTGATATTATAAATATTTAATTAATTAAAATATACTAAAACATTTCAATAAAATATACTTTCCTACTCTGAGTTCGAACAAAAACAAAAGCCAGCCATCCATCATCTATTCTTAACAAACTAATAAAAACTTCGGCCATCATTTCATTGTCAAATTGACGGGGTGAACGCACTTAAAAAAATACAAAAATAGAGTTTACTTTCTAATTTGCAATCGTTCGTAATCAATTACGAACTAAACAAAGACACTGGATTCTTTAATCAAGTCTAAAGCGCGGGAAAATAAGCAGATGGTTGTCTAGTCTATGATTTTCTTTACATTGTGGTATCAAAGTGAAAATAATTGGAATCTGCAATGGCATGTTTTCAAATGTCAATGCTTATTACGGTGTTATTAATGTCAACTAAGGATTATTTTAAATTGTACAAAATCTTATTATAAGTTACGACTTTTAAAAAGTCACAGTGCTGCCACGAGACTTTTTTTGTATAGAGGGCACCGCGGTTACTTACAAAAGTTATGTAAATATGAAGAACTAGTAGCGCCTTCGCGGTTTCACCCGCATAAGTCCTGATTCCGTGGGAATATCGGGATAAAAAGTAACCTATGTGTTAATCCAGGTTATAAACTATCTTGTGTGCCAAATTTCATCCAAATCCGTTCTCTAGTTTTTGCGTGAAAGAATAACAAACATCCATCCATCCATGCTCACAAACTGTCGCGTTTATAATATTAGTAGTATTTAAAAAACCGAATCGCCCGCGGACTCCTCAGATTATATTCTCAAGAGTCATTTTACAAACCACTTTTTTAAACATAATTATTTACGTTTGATGTTAACTACTTATTCTGTTAGAACAAGCAATATAAATTGTCCATCAAATGTTAAGTAGTATGTCATCAAAATAGAGTTAAGAGCAGAACATTACCCTAACAATGAACACGACAAATATCTGTTGAAACAATGTAATAATCCACTATACAATGTTATATTACAATTTGACATTATGTATAGGACATACAGAATGATATACATTAAGTGAAACATGTCATCAAGAATAGATTTATTAGTTGTTAGTAAAACCGTTAATGATAATAATTTTCCGCCCCTTATTACATGTAATTTTTTTTTTTTTTTTTGTATGGGTTAGTAATAGAATTATATTTGTAATTAATAAATTTCATAAATAATCTAATATTAATATTCTTTAAATTAACGAATAATGTACTACATAATTATAAAATATATTTGCACACCTGTTTAGGTAGAATACGGTTAAAGAACTTTGTTGTATGTATCACCTCATGTACCCATATTCAAGCAAATAAATTATTTGATTTGATTTGATTTGTAAATTCAAAATAATGGATGTAAAAATACCCTTGAAACGAAATTCACTTTATCTTCCCGTTATTATGATCATTTATTTTTACAGAACCATACTTGGGAACCTTCTGGTTACGAAGATATTGAAAGTCAAAGTTCCAACTTTTTTAAACGTTATTTTACTAAACAACTTTCCCGCGATCCCGCGATCCCGCGATCCCGCGATCCCTGTGCCGTTGCATGCGCCCCATAAGCACAATGTTTTGCGCACATATTAATGCGCACTACCGTAAACATACACACATTTTCACATACATACATTTTCACACCAAAAATAAAAGTCGAAGTCGAAGTCGAGAAAGAAAATATTGCACGAAGTTACTAAGTTTGATGTACAGAATGCGTAGATATCGGCTTCGTAAAGGGTCTTTTTACACCTGTATAATAATGTACTTGTACGTACGAATCAAAACATACTGTCGAAATGCGAGTGAAGTCTACACCTCTGGTCGCCCCTTCGGGGAATAAGGGCGTGATGTTAAGAAAACGGTGATTGCTATGAGACCTCCCATTGTAACACCCTTTTATTGCAGTTGGTGTCCCCTTTATACTCTAGGTGTGTAGTAAAATAACTCTGTATATACCTATCTACATTATAGGGATACAGTGTCAACCTTTGTCTTCCAACAACAATCGTTTTCTTCTAGATCCTCTGAATTAAAAAACAGTTACGTGTTCACTAAACTATCTCCTGTGTTAACTTTTATAAAAGTATGTCAAGCTTATTTTAACTTTGACATTTTATTTTAGTTCGCGAACATCCTCGAATAAAATACGTGGTATTTTTTAATTTCAAATTCTTTTGCGTAAAATATTCAAAACTTTTTTCCTTTTGCTTGTTATTTAGATGATCCACTATAAAATGCATAAATGCATAAATAAATAAATGGATTAAATACACTCGATAGAGAATTTTCATAAAATCATTTTAGTATCTTATTGTTTTTCGCAGATGTTTTTAGATTAAAACCTTTATGATCAAATTATGTTTATTTCAGTACAATTACGTAGTCATATTTTGAAAATATTGATGCTCATTATCTGAATGATGATAAAAATGTGTTGGTATTTATTTATCAGTTCACAATGAATTTGCTGTGTCTCACTGCAGGGCAAAGGCCAAAGGTCTCGGTCGTTTCACACTTAGTAATAATAAATGGTTAATATTGATAAGATTACGAATACAACATCCATTTATAATGCCTTTTATCAAAGGCAACCATGATAAAAAAAACAGATATTGTTCTTAAAAACGTTAACTTCATTTAAAACGTAATTTATTTTACACCTTTTCGCCCTAGAGTCAAATGCTCGTTAAGAAATTAATAACACACTATCCGACTAATAAACAACACTTAAATTACACTTAATATCTAAGTTCAAGATAACTTAACACATACTTGTCCAAATTACCCGACTTCACCTTCGAACGAGACCACAAATTCATTAGCAAAGCTTTGAAACCACAAACTTATTTTATTACTTTCAAAAGAAGAACAACAAACATAAGACAATCACTTTCTCAACATCACTGAAGGTGAAATCGGGGGACGAACAAAAAAAATATTATGAAAAAAAAATACTATACCGATATCGTAACTAGTGATGGAACACAACGCGTAACACAGGGGTATCGGTAAACGCGACTGTCGGCCGCCGCGGTGTGATACGGACTGAGCTTTTGTGTGCACGGAAGAAAGTTGACGACGACGTACCGATAAGGATGGCTTATTAATGGATGTGGTATGAGCGCGGTGAAGGTGCTTTTTCAAATGCCCTATTTATTGTCCCTATAATATAATAAAGGTGACGCAGCTATACAAGTATGAGCAGATCTTTGTTTTTACAGACAGAACTTCAAGCTTATACCTAATCTTCGTAGCACAATCGGCTTCGAGGGAGATATAAGGAAAAATGTCACTTATACAAATACATCTTTATCGGATTAAAAACCCAGTTCCAAGCAGAATTGGTAACAGAAATTGTTTTTATCCTCGATTTTAATCTGCATGCTAAGCAATATACAGTTACAGTTAGTACAGTTTATTGTAAAACTGTATTTATTTGTTCTTATATTTATATATATTTAGGTATATTATTATATATTATAGTTAAAATAGGTATATGTATATCCATAAATAAAAAAATAAAAAATCCACAATTTTCGATATTGCATCTACCACTGTTTGTCTCTGCATCACCCAAAGTCTGAATAGTAGACAATGCCTATGGCATTAAGTCCGCCTCTGTACATCTGTGTGCTAAAAGTATTAAATAAATAAATATACTGCAAGTACTTCTTAAAAATCCTGATAACTAAGAATCACAGATTTTATGTTAAATACCTGCAGTAATGATGCTGACGCTTTTTTAATAAAAAAAATAACTTCTAAATTCAGTCTCTTTCTCTTCCTGCCAAACGTATTTCTATATCTGGGTAAAATATCAACGGTATGAATGTATCGTATTGCGGTAACCGGGCGGCTACTTCGCGTATTACCTGAGTTCTCATTACAGGCAATATCGACTTCATTCATTAAAGCCAAACCGTGAAACTTATTTACTTTTATATTTTGATCGTGGATTTTCTTACTACGTTTTCTTGGCTAATCAAAGTTGTATTGGAGTTTTTTTTTTCTGTACCTACTTATTTAATAAGAAGTTGTATTGTGTGATTTCTGGCCACGGGGCCAACATGGCCCGAAATCGCACACAATAGAGAGATTTGGAAGGAAAAAGGGGAGGCCTTTGCCCAGCAGTGGGACAAATTTTCGATTTATTTGATAAAAAAATACAAAAAAAAAAAATTGGAAGTAAAGTTCTTACGGCCAGTTTCTTCATCAAAAGTAACGTCGAAAAGTAAAGTTTCTTTTTGACGTTACTTTGGATGAAGAAACTGGCCGTTAGTAATATAGGTATTATAATTTATCCTAATAGGCTAATAAGCAATTAACTCTAACTTCACATTTTACGAGATAGATTATGTTATAACTAAGAATAGTGTCAATTTGTACTTTTACACAATTTCGTAGCACTTTCTTAGGGTCTGATAATTGATGAAAACACTTTGTTCAATGTTACGTAATAACAGCCGCACGGGTCGATTCATCAGGTAAAGTTACGCTTACCGGGGTTGGTCCGTGGATATGTGACCATCTTAACACACCGAGACTCCTCCGTGCCTCGGAAAGCACGTTAAGTTGTCATTTGTTGATCTTCGATAGTCGTTACGGGTCGTCAGAAGCCCGAAAGTCTGACAACCAGTCTTACCAAGGGGTATCGTATCACGCAGTTACTGGATTGTGGAAGTCAGATAGGCAGTCACTCCATGTAAAATACTGGTTTACAGCTGCATCCAGTTAGACTGGAAGCCGACCCCAACATAGTTGGGAAAAGGCTAGGCAGATGATGAGTTTATAAACTTGCGATATTGATCTTTTTAAACACGAAAAGTGCAACTAGAATAAGTGCGGAAAGGTTGAGTGTGATGGTGCTGATCCACGCGTCATGTTCTGTAATGGGCTTCCAGTGTAACCGACTGGAAGCCGACCTCACCATAGTTGGGAAAAGGCTAGGCAGATGATGATGACTTTGCTCAGTGTTACATGTTCATCACAGCAATTATTTATTCACAATTTTGAACTCAAATGGTTTAGGCATCTTTAGCCTACCAATATGTCCGTGTTGTCTAGTAGCTGGATTGCGTTCTTGGCTCATTTTGTTGGATAATCGAAGTTGTATTGGAGTGTAACTTTATTTACCTAAGTAATTCTGGATTATCTTGTTTACTTGAAGTTTATATCTGCTTATTAATCACTTGTTATTTGTTATTGGTTGGCAAACAGACTGACTACTCTTCTAAAGAAAGCTCAGTGGTTCCATTAATCGTTTTAGTGGACATTTTATTCCGAAGTTTATTTATTTGTGTAAGTACAACAGACGCTGATATATTTAGTAACCTATTCCGCCTGACTATTCTTCAAGAGTCATAAAAACCCTGTAAGAAATCGACACGTGTTTCACCTCTCAACGAGGCATCTTCAGGATGAAGATTGACCAATTGCAAACCAGAACGCGACGTGTTACCACACCGAGCGCTGGACGCAGAGTGAATCAAATCGCCCGACACCCCCACTTATATAGGATTGCTGCTCGGCGCTGATTGGCTAGCCAATTTGTGTAAGTAGTTAAGAAATACTAACAAATCTACGTTTCGCCGACGACATTGTTCTCTTTTCATCCTCAGCCACAGAACTTGAACGGATGCTCCAAGAACTTAGCAATGCAAGCCTTGAGGTTGGACTGAAGATGAATATGTCGAAGACCCTTTGGTCTTAACACATAAGCACTTAACTTTTTATGTGCAACGAAACACCTGGAAGCATAAAAGTGGACGGGGAGCCAATACAACATGTCCAGGAATACCTTTACTTGGGCCAAGTAGTATTTTTCCAGGCGAGGCAAGATAAAGAAATCACAAGACGAACGGAAAACACCTGGAAGAGCTACGGGTTCATAAAGGACTACTTAAGGTTGAGTTGCCTTTGGCACTGAAACGCAGGCTCTTGGACATGTGAAACTAGGCTAGGAAAAAAAAAGTACCTACATTGTTAAGTCGATTTTCTCGGAAATATCTTGAAACCTTTCTACGAGAATTACTTATGCATTACTGACCTTCGCTAAAAAATAAAATCTTTTCAGCGAAATACATTAGGCGACCAAAAAAGTAGGAAAAGCCATTTCCCCAGACCACCTCATGCATTAAATTATCTCCAAGTAAAACCCAAACGAAATTATATCCATCGAGCAAATAGTTCATTCAATCGTTCGTTCGATGCGGTTACTGCGGCCAGTTCAAGTGATACCTGAAGCATTCATTATGCTCGATATTCCGTTCATTCAGTCCTTCTTGTACGGTGAACCCAATTAATGAGTTGCCTTTAACTTTATATGGAAGAAAAATATTGAATGTTTAGTTTGCGTCTCATATCCGCCGACTAAATGAGTTTGGTCAAATGCCTTCGGGTATTCATAACATTTTACGTACTTGCCTAGTAAGTAATTTAATTTCATCTTTGTTTTTCTACCTTCGCGGTTTTGTTTTGTTTTCTTTTATTTCCTAATCAAAGCAATTTGGTAATTTTTAGGGTGCCGTACCCGAAGGGTGCTAAATGAAATCCTAGTACAGACGGCTACATATCAAGCTATACATTTCTAGTTTATGCTGATATCGCATTGTATAGGATTTCCGTACAATGCGAGGTTAGCTTATACTGGAAAACGGACTACGAGACGACTGACGGTGAGCGGACTACATCTCATGAAACTGAATAGTTAGACAGTTGAAATTATCATTGATAGTGTATTTCTGCTATTGCTGTTATAAACACAAAATCAAACTGCCTAGCCATTTCCCAACTATTTTGGGATCGGCTTCCAGTCTAACCGGATACAGCTGAATACCACTATTTTACATAGAGCGACTGCCTATCTGACCTCCACAAGCCAGTAATTGTGTAATACGGTACCCCTTGGTACGACTGGTGGTTTGGCTGGCTTCTGACGACCCGTAACGACTGTCAAAGATCCACGAGTGACAGCCGGGACCGTTTTTTCCATTTTTTTTGCTAAATAATGTACGGTGCAACGTACAATATAGCAAGCCAAAAAAAAAAAATCTTATTTATTATGGGCCCTTTAATTTTTAACATAAGATAAAAATAAAAATAAGACCGACCCCTCTGACGAACGGAACCCCTCGTGTGCGAGTTCGTTTCATTTTTATTTTTTTCTTTATGTAACCCGTAGGCATATTTTTCAGCGCCCTGCAATACAGCGCACCTGTTTATATTAATTTGAAAACGAAAACCTATTATTTTTTTCACTTTAATTTTACCGCTTTTTAATAATGCCATTTCATTACAGTCATGCCATTCATGCCAGTCATGCCATTTCAGTCACGCCGCGCGCGCGCATGCGAACGGTTGGATATTGTGCGTGACGGTGTGGTATTCGGGGAATTGAAAATGTCCTCTGTGGTTAAATGTGCAAATTGCAATGTAGTGATCAACGAAGTTCTGGCCTTCGTCCATAATAAAATATCTGTGATGGACGATGAAAGTATAAGCAGAATCTGTGCGAGCGCTTTCTCTGAAAGTGATATTGTAGCGGCGAAGAAGTTGTTGTTTGAATCGTTGCCGACAACAAAACGTAAGATAACGAGGAGGAAGGCGGGGAAAATTTTTCGAGACATAGACGACATCATCTGTCTTATTCGCGATACCGACTCCGAGGATATCCCAGTCTTCGTGGCCCGCGATCTTGAGAAGTTACCCCCGGTTCTGTTCGACCATGTCGACGTGACGAGGCTACTGAAAGACATTGTTAAGCTGCGGCAGGATCTCGACATGATGAAAGAAGATTATGCTACAGTTAAGCAGATGGACCAGTTGAGAAGTGAGGTGCAATATCTTTCATCAGGATGGCGCAATGTAAACACCAAAAGAGGTGCATATGTCGCAAGACTTGCAAGCTATGAGTGCGATAGTGGTCCCATGGGACTGCCGCTAGAGTGCAATGAAGGCAGTAGTGAATGTTATCAACAAAAATCTACGTTAAAATCCGTTATTAACAATAATCAAGTATCGGAGGGTAGTAGTGAAGCCTCGCTGCAAAGTATTCAATACGATTCGACCGTCGAACTTCGAGAAATGGTTACGATGACGCACGCCACGGGTCAGCTGATCGAGTCGCTCGCGGCTCCGCTCGCGCAGTCCGCACCCGTTCCCCCGCCGCCGCCGGCGCACGGTGCGACCGCTGGGGCATCGCCGCCGCCGCCGTCTCCCGCGGCGACTGGCGGCCGCGGTCCCCTGTCCCCGGCCCCGCTGTCGATACTACCTAGCCCGGCCGTCTGTACTGCGCCGCTACCACCACCAGTCGATAGAAGTGGAGCCGGCCCTATCGCACCTAAATCGTTGGCGGAGATAGTTCGAGAAGGGAAATGGAAGACACAGGGCCCGAGTGACCAGTGGGTTCGTGTCCAAAACAAAAGAATACGAAACCGTTTCGTTGGGAAGCGAGGAAAAGCGGAACCTGAGCCTGGAAGTAATTTTATGGCAGCGGAAACTAAGGTTCCCATGTACATTTATAATGTGGCGAAGGGCGTGTCCGTGTGTGACATTCATACCTACATAACGAAGAAGACTAACATTGATGTTAAAATTGAAAAAATGGACATGAAGTTAGCGAAGGATTATGAATCATACAAACTATTCGTACCTAAACATTCGTTAAAAAATTTCTTAAGTGATGACTTCTGGCCAAAGGGGGTAGCCTATCGTCGATTTATAAACATTATAAAACGTGATAAGGGAAATGTCCGTGTGACTAGCGAGAATATTGGAAAATCTAATTTATGAATAACATCAACTTGATAAGTTTTAATTGCAAAAACGTAACGAGATCAGTGGAATGTGTGCGGCAGCTTTGTCGCTCGGCGGATGTTGTGGCGCTGCAGGAGACGTGGCTAATGCCGCACGACCTCGGATATCTGGCCGCGATAGACGACGCCTTCGCCTGCACGGGTACCTCTGCAGTGGATATATCGGCAGGGGTCTTACGCGGTAGGCCCTACGGCGGAGTTGCCCTACTGTGGAGAAAGGTTGCGTTTCCGACGGTAACCGTAGTGAAGTGCAATAGTGTGCGTCTCGCCGCGATAAAAATCGAGCTCAGTGATCGCTTCATTCTGATATTTTCTGTGTATATGCCTACCGAAGCCAATGAAAACTTAGTGGAATTTACAGAGTGTCTCAGTGAAATGACAGCCATAATTGATAGTCACAATGTGGAGTCGGTGTTTATGTTAGGGGACTACAATGCGCACCCCGGTGAGTCATTTGCTACCGAACTTTTAACTTTTTGTGCAGATCAATCGTGGTCCTGTGTAGACCTGGAACTTATGCCGTCGGACAGTCATACGTTTGTCAGTGATGCGCACGGCTGTCGGCGCTGGCTCGACCACTGTCTTGTGACAGGTGCCGCGCGGCACTCCGTGTCCGCGGCATGTGTGTTATATAATACTTATTGGTCTGATCATTACCCTATTTCTATACGATGTAATTTTAATTTGCTTAAGCCTAAGATTTGTATACCTACTGTTTGTATAAATAGAATAGTCTGGGGTGAACGTGACTCGACTCAGATATCGAAATTTAAAAGTTTATGTCACTCTAGACTTCGTGAAATTGATTTTCCTTCAGAATTAAGAAGCTGCTCAGATAATATGTGTTGTAACAAAAGTCATAAAATCCTGTTAGATAACATGTATGATGAGATTATTTGTATACTGTCGGAGGCCGCTTTAAGTAGTTATAATGTTACCGAAAAGCGTAGAGGTAAATACATTACTGGGTGGAATCGGCACGTCCGTGGCGCTCATGGGGTGGCTCGGCTATGTTTTCAGGCTTGGTTGGATGGGGGTAAGCCCGGGGCTGGCCGTCTTTATGATAATATGTGTGAAACTAGGCGCGCTTTTAAATCAAAATTAAAGTGGTGTCAGAATAATCAACAAAAAATAAAAATGGATATTATTGCTGAACTTCACTCAGACAAGAAATTCGGTCAGTTCTGGAAAAACACCAATAAAATGAATCATAAGCCGGGCCTCCCCGTCAGCGTGGCGGGAGTGCACGAGCCTAGTGAAATCGCCACTATGTTCTCCCACCATTTCAGGGTGGACTCGCCTCTGGGGCCAGCGCGGCAGGAGCCCGATGCTGAGGATGGTAGTGAGCGTAGTGTTTATTTTACTACGAAGGAAGTGCGTGCGGTGATCGGAGGCATGGTGAGGGGTAAATCCCCGGGTCACGACAGCCTTAGCATCGAGCACCTGCAGCACGCAGGTGTACACCTACCCAGAGTGCTTGCTATGTTTTTTACCCTGTGTCTAGGCCACTCCCATCTGCCTGATAATCTAATGCGCACTATAGTTGTACCAATTATTAAAAACAAAACTGGTGATACATCGGATGTAAACAACTATAGACCGATCTCACTAGCCACAGTGGTCGCCAAAGTGCTGGACGGTCTGCTTGGTCAGCACCTGGATAAGCACGTCTCGCTAAACGACGCGCAGTTTGGTTTCAGGCCCGGGCTTTCCACCGAGAGTGCTATCCTGTGCCTGAAGCAGACTGTACAGTATTACACGAGTAGAAAGACCCCAGTTTATGCATGCTACCTCGATTTATCGAAAGCATTCGATCTTGTATCGTACGATATTCTATGGGGTAAATTAAGGGATGAAACTTGTCTACCTAGGGAAGTTGTGTTGTTATTTATGCATTGGTATAACAATCAAAAGAATTTTGTAAGATGGGCAGGCTCTCTTTCGGGGGAGTATGGGCTGGAATGCGGGGTGAGGCAGGGGGGGCTGACCTCTCCCAAGCTTTTCAGCCTGTACGTCAACCAGCTGATCGATGAGCTCAGCAGCACCGGCATAGGATGTCATATAGATGGAGTGTGCGTGAATAACATCAGTTACGCAGACGATATGGTGCTGCTGAGCCCGTCGATTGGTGCCTTAAGAAGGCTCCTGAAAATTTGTGAGTCCTACGCGGTGGCTCATGGGCTGAAATACAACGCGAAAAAGAGTGAAATAATGATTTTCAGGCCGGACAACAAGCGATACTCATTCGTTCCGAATTTCACTCTAAGTGGTACAGCTCTAAACAAAGTCGAGCAATTTAAGTATTTGGGCCACTGGGTTACCGAGGACCTTAAGGACAGTGTGGATATAGAAAGAGAGCGCAGAGCGCTGTCTGTCCGATGCAACATGTTGGCCCGCAGGTTTTCACGGTGTACGGGGGCTGTCAAAGTTGCGCTTTTTAAAGCGTACTGTCAGTCCTTTTACACCTGTAGCCTGTGGGTTAACTATACACAGCGGACATACAGCGATCTGCGCGTTCAATACAATAACGCGTTCCGGGTGATGATGGGGCTGCCGCGCTACTGTAGCGCCTCCGCGATGTTCGCGGCGGCAGACACAGACGGCTTTGCGGCCATCATGCGCAAACGTTGTGCATCTATCATGCGCCGCACGCGCGACAGTCCCAACACCATCCTGCGCGCGCTGGCGGACCGGTGGGACTCGCCGATGCTGGCGCGTTGGATACGGCTGCACGCAGTCGTTTAGTTATTTACCGCCATCATCGGGAAGTCCAGCCGGACATGCCACTTAATTTTCAAATGTTTTAAATAACCATTATTTATACTAACACTAGTTTGTAAGCTCGTAATTTTACTAACAAATATGGATGTAATCATAGGATGAATCTGAAATAAATGATGATTTATTATTATTTATTTTATTTATTTATTACCTTGCTTGGGGTAATTCGTTCTATGTAAGTACATGGGTAATTGAATATTACTGTCTATCAAAATATTCTCTGCAAAGAATATCTAAAGTTATCTACGTGTTACGCAACGAAACACGAAAGGAGAATGGGCAGGCGCACCGAACTTTTGGTATCTGCCCTGAAACCCAATAGCCATAATATTTATGTATAGGTACCAATAGAAAAAACTTTCAAGGAGAACCTTTGCTGCAAACAACATGACTTTTGCCAATTGTTAGTCAATTAGGAGTTAATGGCCTAAACAGGTGACAACTTGGATACCGAACTATGAAACAAAAAACCGGCCAAATGCGAGTCGGACTCGCGCACGATAGTTTCCGTACCATTATCTACATATAAAAACAGCAAACAAAAAAACACGTTTTTTTGTATTTGAGCCCCCTTTTAAATATTAATTTTATTATATTTTTTGTTATAGCGGCAACAGCAATACATCATCTGTGAAAATTTCAACTGTCTAACTATCACTGTTTATGAGATACAGCCTGGTGACAGACGGACAGACAGACAGACAGACGGACGGATAGCGGAGTCTTAGTAATAGGGTCCCGTTTTGCCCTTTGGGTACGGAACCCTAAAAACATACAAAAGTTGCGATATAGTATAATTTCCAATTATCCTCAATGTCATCATCATTATCAGCTGGACGATATCCACTGCTGAAAAGAAGGTCTTCGGGTATCTAAATGTTCTATGCTGATCGCATCTCAACGACCGTTTTTGCCGCTCGCATCCAATATCTATAATCACCACGACCTCAAATACGAACTTAGAAATTCAGGTTCAAATTAAACTAGCTAGGGAAACGTCACAGACGTGATAGATATCGATATCTAGATACGATAAAACAATAAGAAACTGATTTTCTAAACTCATAATTTCAACTTAACCACATTATACTCGAATGGCTTTAGCGTGTCAATATCGGTCATTGACCCATCCACATTTTCTAGCATTATTTATTTCAAAAACTGAAATAAAATCTGTTAACGTCCTGTTCGTTCTATATTGATTCAATATAGAACGAAAGAATAACATTTATTTGGACACAGTTCGTGAAACACAAAAAACAAGTAACATAAAAAAATAATTAACATATAAATAAATTAATAATAATATTGTTGTTGTTATATTTATAATAAAGTATTATTACATTTAATATTTATCGTGATCTTCAACATGTCTCAATAACGAAAATCCATACATACATAGTTTATTTCCTGGGTTCCTCTACGGCGAGATATTAGGGAAAGGGCAATGACCGCTATGGACACGCTAAAACGATTCGGGTATACTCGTGGCCGTTGACCCCGTAGTCAACTGTTAAAAAAATATTTTTCTTTTGTTTTATCTTGTTTGGACATCGATACCCATTACATGTCTGAAGTTTCGCCAGCTAATTTAATTGGAGCATGTTTATTAATGTTGATAGAGTAAACCCACACAACGAACCAATACGAAGAAAATCTCTTCATAAAGTACTTTTAATCCCGAAAGACTACCATGTGGAAGACTTTTGGGATTAAAGTACTATGTAGTCGAGCTAACTCGTTTATCTTTTATAACAGTTAACCACTCGTTGTGTTGTTACAAGCTACGGTTTATGACTCGCGAAACTTCGCTGAGACTACTGAACCATTGTACAAAGTGACAAACTTTATAATACAAGCTGCGCCCCGCGGTTCCACCCGCATAAGTCTCGGATAGGAAGTCGGAAGTCCGGGATAAAAAGTATCCTATGTCTTAATTCAGGTCTACCCGTGTGCCAAATTTCATCCAAATTTGTTCAGCCATTTTAGCGTGAAAGCGTAACAAATAAATAAACAAACAAACTCACTTTCGCATTTATAATATTCAAAAAATAATTATAATACATATATTTAAATAATTTATGCATTATAATTACGTAGTTACGATATCTTAAGTTCAAGCTTACAGAAAGTTGCTGATTTAATAAAAGGCTTTCCATTTAAAACAAATAAATCCACAAAGGTAATAAAATGACTCGACAAGAAAGTGTAATTTACCTGGCACGAAGATGTAACGCCCTTGGGTAGCACCAATGGTAGTTGAAGGAAAACCACTTGGTCTTCGTCAATGAGGGTCTGATAAAACTCTGGCCACCAGGGTACTTACATACATAGACATTTCTTCAGGATATTTCCCCAGGTTGAGCAAAGTGTTATTAGATTTTCCATCTGGAATTACTGAGTAGCAGCCCGGAGTCTGGATTTGTGCCAGGTTGATGGCAATATAGGCGCGCCCCCTATTACATGTAACTTAAACATAACTGGCAAAATGTGTGTATACTATATTTATAGGTACACCTCTGCCTAACCCCTCGGAGATTACAGGCGTGATGTTATGTTATGTAAAAGCCAATACAATGCAACAGGACTAGTTCTTGATAAATCAATTTGCTTTTCAAAAAAAAATTTTGGAGCTGATTCTGGTCAACCGCCATTCAACACTGTAGTTGCATAACTTTGTTGTATTAACATTGCTATAATATTTTATAGTCATATCAATGGTATCGAAATGTGAATAAGTACCTATCTAATGAGCTCTACTCGATTTCTTCAGACAAATAGCATAAGACAACACAGTTGTTCAGATGCTGATAGAACCATCACATGCCATTCCTCCAATAAATTTTTGCAGCTTACTTCGAATGTAAAAAAGCGTCGCTTTTTGCGACATCGCAAAAGTAATGATTCATTGACCAACCCAATTTCAAGACAATTAATCCGAGTAATATTTACCTACACCAAAATAAATAAAGAGCACATAAAACCACCCATTAACTCAAAAAACACATACGAACCGCCTGTTCCATTGAAATCGTTTAACAATTTCCTAATTGATATACAACTCTCGTGTAATATGAATCGCGTACAACAAAGCCACAATCAACGAAACGTACATTATAGGAATGTGTTTTAAAATAAAGCTGAATTCGCTTTTGTTCACCAACTAGTTCGTTTCCATATTTCATTGGGCCGTGAAGCTCCATATTGAATTTATGCTGGCTGGAAACTAAAAGCAATTACTTGCGAACTCATTTCGATGTAATGATTTTAATTAAAATAGACTAAATTATTGGGAACCATTGGGTGGTATTGGGTTAACGCAAAGATAAAAAGCCACAGCGGTGAACGCTGATTGGTTAATGGTTATGCAACTCGCTGCACACCTCACTGCATGTACCTATGTATGTGTGTATGAAACTTGACAACTTTTGTGTTCTTGTTTTTGTTTGATTGGAAATTGTTTAATTTAATAATTCACTGATCAAATGAGGATCACTTTTGAATATGTTTTGTACAAATGCATTTGATAATTGACTTTGTATGAACATATAATTGACAAAATTATGCTTTATCTGCACCCTCAATAAGTTGTTTTTACTAATGAAACTAAATTCTATGTTAGAAATACTGTAATACTTTCTCTAAAGAAAAGAAAAACAAATTCTGAGTAGCTCTCTTTAGTCGCAAAAGCAACATTCAAGGAAGACCCGATAAAACGATAAAAGACCCTTAGTTTTTCTTCATAACAATTTACACTTTAGACCCTCTCCTGGTTCTGTTCAATAAATATTGGTAATCTAATAACTCCAGCATACAATAATAAAATTGTGGGAAGTGTTATCTTCCTACTGCGGCTACGTTCCCAGTAAAAGTACTTAAATTAGTTACGTAGATAATTTTCATTTGTAAATGATAGGTAGGTTAATATCAAACTTATATTACAGTTACGTCAATAATATTTTAAAAACTGAGAATGAGGTCGGTAAGGATTAAAAGCAGTTTCTGGCCTTTAGGTCAAGAAAAAATCTCCTGCGCATAATAGAATTTTACTCATCATACTCTTTCGTATAGAGTTCTTCTAGTTCAAGAACCTACGCAAAAACAACTAGCAAATATGTTAGGTGCGTACAGTCACGAGCAATAATATGTATACACTTAGAAACTTTCAAAAGTGATTTTCTCCTACTGTATTGATTGTAATTTAATGATTTAACGAACATAGTATTTTTGAACCCCTATTATTATGAAATAGGTATCATCTCAAAGTAACAATCGTTATTCCACGAGAAAAACGTTATTGAATTTTGCTGAGTGTATACATATTTTTGCTCGTGACTGTACATCTATAGTTGTAGAAGCATCCTTTGGCACGTGGCCAAAATCGGAACTAACACCGCCATCTTGTTTTTTCAATACAATTTCACAAATGGAAACCAACAGCGCCTTCCTGTCAATGTCTGTCAAGCGTCAAAAGATCCTCGTGGCACTTTAGTTATTATTACCTACGTTTATGCATACTTTTGGGGTATAAGTGCCCGTGCCCTTGAAGTTGTCAACCTATGTGTACTCGTGAATAATTAAAACAATAGATTTATGAACCCATCCATCATTGGACACATAAAATCTGATTGTAAACTTCTATTTCATATTTGCATTATTTATCATACACTCATTTATCATTGTAATGTTTAAGTAATTGGGTAATTAGGTTCACAAGATTTGATTGAGTATTGTATTGGTTTAATGGGTCTTTGAAATAGTGCTCAGAAGTGTGGATTCGTCTTTCAGCAAAAGGACTTTTTTCATTAGAAAATTTCCCGTTGAAGCCCAGAGTCTGTGTTCATCAAACGAATTTAATTCAAATGAACCAATTGCAAGCACTTTTGAATCGCCAAGGGGTCGGTCAGTCAGAAAGATGAAGCTAGTTGCCCATTCCAAAGCGTACTAGGTTCCTATGGAGAAACTCCACTGACACTCATAATATTGTGATTGATCCCATCCGTCTATCCCTTCAGCGAGCAAAAATAATGAAATATAAAAACTTTTAACAAAAAAAAAAACAATCGACTTCCAAAAAAAAGTGAAAAATAACTTTAATTTCGGAAGTCGGTGTCTTTGCTTTTCAATTTTCGTTTTTTGCCACCGACTTCCGAAATTAAAGTTATTTTTCACTTTTTTTTTGGAAGTCGGTTGTTTTTTTTTTGTAAAAAGTTTTTATTTTTCACTTTTTAGTTGTGGTAACTACCCCACACAAATTCGTATACCGTTGTCTGCTATGTGACAGAGTCAATTAACATGTCATCAACATCGCAAAGTGGGAAAAATACGTAATTATTGAAGCTAACTCAAAAACTACGCAAGCAAAATTAATAAAATTTATATGGCTATATACCTCTGAAGCATGACCTACCAAACAAAAAAAGAATCATCAAAATCGATTCATAATTGGCGGAGTAATTGGGTAACATACATACAAAAAAAAAAAAAAACATTCAGACGAATTGAGAACCTCCGAATTAGAATTAGAGCAGTGGTGGCCCAGTAGAGCAGTGGTGGCCCAGTAGAGCAGTGGTGGCCCAGTAGAGCAGTGGTGGCCCAGTGGTAACGACCGCGACTTATGAGTTGTAGGTCGTAGGTTCGAACCCCGACAGGCGCTTTACTTTGTGTAAATAATTTCATCACCACTGCTCTCAAAACGGTGAAGGAAAACATCGTGAGGAAACCGGCATGTCTTAGAACCAAAAATTCGAAGACATGTGACATCTACCAACCCGCACTGGGCCCGCGTGGTGGATTACGGCCCACTCCCTCTCATAGAGAGGAGGCCTGTGTCCCAGCAGTGGGAACATTATAGGCTGATTATGTGAGAACCTCCTCCTTTTTGAAGAAGTCGGTTAAAAATGAATACCCAAAATGTGCCAATAATGGAGTCAACAAGCCCTAAACCCTCAAAATCCCTGAAAGTAAATTTCTTAGAAAATGTTCTAATAGGTCACGTGCGATAACGAAGAACCTTAACCTCTGAACATAGAAATAATGTAGATACGTTATTACTAGTCACTATTCCAAATTCGTAGTCAGGTTTGACCACATATCTGTGACACATGGTGTCGGGTTTTGAATTTTCGTTTTTTGCCACCGACTTTTTGTTTGTAAAAAGTTTTTAACTCTATTTAAGTTGTGATTAAGTTCATTATCATTGAAAAATTGCTCGTATTTGCTGCTCCGTCTGTGTTGACCCTTATGCGTTAGAATCCTTCAGCGTTAGAATCCTTACATAAAACAAAGTCCTCCGCCGCGTCTGTCTGCTGTCCTGTTCGCGACAAACTCAAAAACTACTGCACCGATTTTCATGCTGTTTTCACCAATGGATAGAGTAGTTCTCGAGGAAGGTTTTAGTATATAATAACCGACATCCACGTGGGTGAAGCCGCGGGCATCAGCTAGTTGATTATAATTCGGGTACTTAAATATAATTATATCAATGGTTGTTAGAGTACCAGGTCTGAAAAACAGTCTTATTATAGAAAATTCCTATAAGGTTACATTTAGTTTTTCAAGTCTGGAGGTCAGCCTGTGGGTCTAAATTGAAAATTAGCTAGTATAAATAATAATAAGCCCTTTTATTCCGAAAATTTGCATTGTGGGATACTCAGAGGTCGATTACAGAATGTTTCTTAGTTCAATGTAACATAATAAACTTAGAAACTTTATTCATATTATCTATGGGTGAAGTCATTGTGCTTGTCGCAAAAATTTAAATCAAAATGCAATAGGGTAGTTGTATTTTCGCATCAAAAATCGTTCCAACTTACGTTACGTTAACTTCGCGCGTTCGTGCTACGGCCTCTGTTCCAATGTTTTTGAGTTGGCTTCTACACAACTGAAAATCCGTATTCAATCCCATTTGGCATATCTCCATTAATTCTACGATCCGTAACACTATAGATATTGGCTCACGTATGTCGCAGGCTTGACCGAGTTCCCTTTAGACCCACTTGATGGATTTAGGCACGTTTGTCTGTTGAGGGCGTCGATTTAAAACGTTTTTAGTACGCGTTACTTTGTAAGTTACGGTTGATAGCTCGTTCAATGTACGGGTCGTATTTGGCATACATTAATCAATCAATCCGTTTACTTTTATTTATTGGAAGAATAGGTTTTGTGGTTGATTTAAAGGCGATGAAAATTGAAAAAAGATCTAACCTTATTCCCGCGGTTTCGCCCGCTTGGATGTCGGAAATTATCCCAGATGAAAATACTACCGGGATAAAAGCATTCTATGTCCTACCCCAGGTTATGGTCTACCTGTGTGCCAAATTTCATCGAAGTCCGTTCAGCCATTAAGGCGTGAACAGGTAACAGGGTTACTCTCGCATTCATAATAGATAATAAAGTATGAATCTTGGCCGTAGATGACTGGTCTGGCCACCAATATAGAAAAACTTCAAATCCTGTTTTGCTAATATGATTGAAAGAACAAGGGTCAAATAAAGATACTTACGAGTAATTTGAAGGGTGCATACTTAGGAGACGATATGGGATAACAATCTGACCTTTTGAACCATTTGTGCTGAACGAAAAGGCTATTAAAATATCCATTGTTAAGATACATAATGATAGAAAATAATATTTTTGAACTGTTTAGCGCTGTCATTAAATCATCAAGTAAATGAATTAACTTATTTTAACGTATTTTTGTACCCTATACATACATACGTCTGAATAACGACTAAAAAAAGGTAAAATGACAAATTCCTTCATTTCCCCCCAAAACACGGAATCATTTCACACCTTGTGTAATGATTCCGTGGTAGGTACTGACAGGCGGTGTTCTGTGTGAAGTAACAAACCGCCAGTCAAGACGAACATTAATCATAGCTAACGATTATACGTCCCTTATAACATAGAACTTATTGGTGTAGTCGTAGTAAGTGAGACAGTTGAATACGAGGGCTCAGGCCCTCACTATTTCAGAGAAAGTCAAATCGAATATTTAGTGTATATTTGAGAATAAGCTATGTGGGTACAGTCACTAGTGAACTACCTCCAACTTTCACTAACGAGACACGATAGAATTTTAATTGTTATCCGCCGTCTAAAGGCCAATCGACAGTTCAGCGGCAATCAACTTATTGTAATTGAACAGACAGCTGTGCTGCGGGGGCGTTTGTTGCGCCACTTCTTAGCACTAGGAAGCACTAGGAAGTGGTGAAAGACAGGCGTTTTGAGGGATTGTCTTATGTAACTGTGACGTTCGAATGGTGCTGATTTTCAACCTAGTTTGAATAAATTAATTTATATTTTTTTCATTTGAATAGAATTTTTAAGTTTGATCAGCATACCTATTGGGCCAAGTACAGTTGGAAATTTTCGAATCATAGAATTATTTTGCGGTTAATATTAAGACAGCTGCACTTGTAGAATAGTTTTCATTCAACCGCAACTTTATATTTCAAGGAATGAACTTTGATTATTGCGGAAGGCGGAGGACTGAGTGTTGTGACGCAGCTTGGCAGATGCGTATAATGTCAAGCAGTCGACTGCGATAAGCCGAGCTGATTCATTGAACAAATGACTTGCATCGTCGTAAACATTTTTTAGATAGTGCAATTTATAATTATTGTTGCTTCAACTATTGCTGAAGCTGAATTTTCTGTATATCACATGCAATTCACCTTGTAAATCAATCTGTAGAGACCTTTGATTTATAACGGGACAATTTAGTTTGTACAGCACATTACCACAGTAAAGCATAGTTAGAATCACTCACACAGTGAACAGACAAACAAAGGAGTTTCCCCGTACGTAGTAACTACGTGTAACATCCAGTCAAAAGTAACATTAATCATAGCTAACGATTACTCGTTTGTAACAACTTAGTAAGTATCACAGAGGAACGAGCTAAGAACTTCGTGTGTTAGTGGATGACTGATTATTTCGCTATGTTATTCTGGTTTTTATGTGTTAATGCCTTGGGTTATGTTGGATTTATAAAGATATTTTTATAAATAGAAGTGGCAGAAAAGAGGTATTTTCAGCAAATACATTCCACTGACTGCCATTTGACCTCGGAAATATGTGGGTCCAGATAAATGGACCGACGACCTTAAAAAGTTGGCGGGGACTGGATGCGGAAGGCGTCGGACAGGGTGTTGTGGCGCAGCCGGGGAGAGGCCTATACGATACGGACTGCATTTCAACTGCTTCAACTGCACTCGAACTGCAAATTTGCAGTTTGAATGCAATTACCAGTACATTATGAGTATTGCATTCGTACTAAATTGCATTCAAACTGCAAGAATGCAGTCCGTCTGATCGCAGCTTTAGAAGCTGATGATGATAATGAGGTTGGTATTTAACGTAATGGCCACGATGTCTGTAAAAATGACTTGTTGATCTGCTGAACTGAAAAGACTGAAATAAAACTTTAGACCTTTAATTGATGAATTCTCCTAATCCTAACTAATATTATAAATGCGATAGTGAGTTTGTTTGTTTGTTACGCTTTCACGTTAAAACGACTGAACGGATTTGGATGAAATTGGGCAAATGAGTAGACCATGACCTGGAATAGAACATAGGTTATTTATTATCCTGATATTCCCACGGGATCGAGTCTTATGTGGGTGTTACCTTGGGGCGCAGCTAGTCAGTTAAAATTTTCTTATAATCATTGTAATCTCTTTGCCTCCAATTTCTTATGACCAAATTCATAAATCATGTTAGCTCCGCACTACAATTCAACGTTAACCATCTCTACACGAGACGGGCAATCATTCATAGTGCTCTGTCCACCAGTTGCTAAAAATACATTAAATAAATAAAGAAAGAAAGAATGAATGATCACAATAGTATCACGGTGCTTTCCCCCACTCAATGTGTTCAAGCTGGCAATATCTTAACATTTCATATCTGATCTCTGCCATTGTGGAAAAATGGATTCTAGAAGTATCATTCTGTACTATCCGTGGCTCTGCCATATAATAAAATAGTAAAAAAGTCAAAAAAGTACATTGAATATTTTTGATAAAATAAATTGCTACGACGTACGAGGTGTGGGAAGGATTCTGAGGGCCTAGACAAGTGACAATCGCTTCGAAAGCGTTTCGTATTTCTACAACAGCTTTCAACAGGATTGACATAAGCTTTTCGATAGCTCATATCAGTGCTATACATTTTTGCCTTTTCCATCATCGTTATCGCTGACAGTATTTCACTTTGTCTAGGCCCTCAGATGCCTTAAATATCGTTTTTAGAATTTTTGTCCGTTTTTTCTGGATACATGTTCTGGATTAGCGCAAAAACTACTGAATAGATTTAAATATTCCAAAAAGTCTGGTCATCGAATAGGTAATCTATCCGTGATAAAAACAGTCATGCGCATCATTGTAGCCCCTAAAACTCATTCTTTTAAAAATAACCCTTCTCCCAGCAACCACAGTGATAGCTCCGACAAAGTTTAATTAAAACTACTTATTTTATCATAATAGTTCTGACCTTCACCACCCAGTTACTGGGTAACACGATACCTCTTTTTAAGACTGGTTGTCAGAATTTTGGGCTTCTGACTAATGACGGTCAAAGATCTACGAATGATAGCCGGGATCAATGGCTTAACGTGGTTTCCGAAGCACGGAGGGTCTCAGTATGTTATGACTACTGGTCACCCATCCAGGAACCGACCGCGGCAAGCCGGTGCGGATGCGGCGAGCCCCTCCCGCCCCTCCTTACCTATGTATAAAAGCATTCGTAAGCCTTCCATTGAGTCGCGGTGTTAAAACTTCTGCTCCTCTATTTTTCGGTTACTTTGTGAGACGAAAAACGTTTAGTTTTTGAATTTCACCAGTGCTGCTCTGTATTCTTGCAACAATCTCTTTGTAGGATTGGCATTCATCGTGCGACCGTTTACTGTGCCTGCATTCTTTATGCGACGTTCTTGTATTAAAGTCTAGCTGTGCTTGTTGGACAGATGCAACGGGTAGCATGATGAATGGGGGGTTTTCTGAAATGACAGTCACTAGGTGGCAGCACTGAGACGTCAGGTCTGGTCACCTGTCAAAAGTGTCAAAGCGCCTAATAAAGATTTTCTTTTGTCGTGACAGAATGAGGAACGAATGAATGTAACGGTTGATGAACGTCATCATTAAATTATATGTTTATTGTCGAAATGGTAGACCTCTTGTCAAAGTGACGCTAACTGGTGGAGAGAACTTTCATGAAAACTCTCATTGTGTATTGTGAGTTATACTCATCAATCTGCTTGTAAAGTCAAGAAATTTAATGGTTTATCAAATTCAGTAACTTAAATTGTCTGTATATTCAAATCACAACTGTAATTGTTTGACATTTGTATGAGATGGCTATATTCGTTTATTTATATAGCACGGCAAAAATTGTCGAAGAGTGTCAATTTGATAAACAATTTATTTTTAAGCATAATACGTGGTTGAATGAATTATTAAACGCTGCACGACAAAAGTAAATGGAAGTAATTAAAGCAAAGATATTTAAGACACTATAGAGACTAACAGAAGAAATGTCATAAATATAACTGTGAAATCATGTCTCAGTAACGCATTCTAGCGTAATAAGCAAAAGCAAACAACTAATTACACTTTTACCGACAACCTTTGATTACCAACCATCGAGATTGTTTGACACATCTCAGAAATTGCTTTATTCTATCTATTTTTTTCCAATGCACTTTAGACATTGGCAAAATAGTCGCCATCAGCTTTGCTTGCCATTCAACTCAGACCAAATCCATTCGCTAAAAACAGAATTAAAATTCCAAAATTAAAGTTATTTTTCACTTTTTTAGTGTTTTTTTTCGAAGTTGGTTGTTTTTTTTTTGTATTTTTTTTTTTATTTTTCACTTTTTAGTTGTGGTAACTACCCCACACAAAGTCGTATATCGTTATCTGCTATGTGACGGAGTCAATTAACATGTCATCAACCGCAAAGGGGGAAAAATACGTAATTATTGAAGCTAACTCAAAAACTACGAAAGCAAAATAAGCAAAATTTATATGGGACCACCTCTGAAGCATGACCTACCAAACAAAAAGAATCATCAAAATCTATTCATAATTGGCGGAGTAATCGGGTAACATACACAAAAAAAAAAAAAAGAAGTCGGTTAAAAATAGAAATAAATACTGGGGAAAATTAAAAAATAATAACGAAAGTATACCGAGACAAACACAATACCAGATTTGAAATATCATAATGCACAATTCGGCATATTTTCTTCGAAAATAATTTTCTTTTAGAACACAATGTGACCTGTCATTGTGGGGTGTATGACACGAGACTTATAAAGCTCGGTACAAATGAGCCACCGACCACGGCGACCGGTGGCTAACGACAACCAGTTCACACGCTTTTTCATACATTTTGTGCTCGGAGGAGCTCGTGGCTAAGTAATAACAGCCGCACGGGTCGATCCGTCAGGTTAAGCTACGCTTGCCAGGGTTAGTCCGTGGATAGGATACCATCTTTACATATCGAGACTCTTCCGTGCCTCGAAAGCACTTTAAGCCGTTGGTCCCGGCTATCATTCGTGGATCTTTGACAGTCGTTACCTACGGGTCGTCAGAAGCTCGAAAGTCTGACAACCAGTCTTACCAAGGGGTATCGTATTACCCAGTTACTAGGTTGTTAAGGTCGGATAGGCAGTCGCTCCATGTAAAATACTGGTGGTATTCAGCTGCATCCGGTTAAACTGGAAGCCGACCCCAATACAGTTGGGAAAAGGCTAGGCAGATTGATTGTAAGGACTCACCACATACGTGTGGCCGGTGGCAGCCACGCGCCACAACAGTGTCCGTGACTCGCCACTTGAGGCCGCTTCGGGCCATTCTTACGCCGATACTCGCCCTCACTCAGGAGTACGAATGTATGTCTTTATGTACCTACCACATAAGTTCACATTGTGGAATGCAATAAACGTATTGAGTATTGAGTATTGAGTCCAAGTTAAGATTGCACAGCAGAGAGCCGGTTATAAAATTAGGCGGCTTCCGAACACCGGTGGCTGTCGCGCGCTACCGTCGCTGCTGCAAAAGTGGCGGTGGCGCGCGACAGCCCCACCGGGGTGGTTGTGGTCGATGGCTCGTTTACGCCCAGTCTTAACTGAGCGAGGCGCGGCCTGTAGGTAATTAAAAGTAGATTTTGTTGTTGTTCGCATTGCTCGTTTATCGTAAGTATATATTTAAAAGTCTTTGATTTAAAGTATCATAGTACCTATTTTATCAAGTTATTTAACAAGCTAAATTAGTTACAGCTGACCTTATACAGGGTTATTGGTTATACGAGTATGTCGGCAATCCAATAAAGGGATGTAGGAGAGGTCATTTGCCACCAAATGACCCCTTGTGTCTCTTATGCAAATGTCAAAAAATTTCGAGAAATTTGACATTTTATATTTTTTAATGTTTCATACATTAAAAAATATAAAATGTATATATTATAAATTTAAAATGTATGAATTATATAATATAAATATAAAATGTCAAATAACTCGAAAAAAATTGACATTTGCATATGAGTCACGAGGGGTCATTTGGTTGCAAATGACCTCTCCTACATCCCCTTAACGGATTGCCGACATATAACCAATAACCCGTATAATACCTACTAAAGGTCAGCCGTAACTAATTTAGCTTGTAATATCAGCCGTAACTAATTAAATAATTTGTTATAACCAATAACCCTGTATTCATTGAAGAGGCTTTGTTCAGACACTGTTTAAAACATTGTTCGGATTCTCACTACCTGTAATATAAACCTTTCATTTTCTATTCATAACATAAATAGAACAGGTCACTTACTGCAAGCAACGCTCTCAATATCCATTACCAAGAAAACCATCTTCATTCTTCAATTATTTACGTTCATTAACAATTCCTGCAACACTCAACACGGACGTGTACCCACACAATAATATTTGCAGAACAAAGTCGTCTTGTCTTACCACGAGCAGGCAGCTTTAAGCCATCTTAGTTCCGTCTCGGAATAATGAAGGCGCTCCATACAAAACGTTTTCTTATAAACACTGTCACAGACATTGTTGTGAAAAAATGTTTATTTTTTTCAACTACCCTACTCTCATAACCGTTGTCCTAAGATACTTATGAAATGAAGGCTTGGAACTGAAACTAGATACTCGGAAAATGAGGAGGAAGGGACAGTTGTTGGGAATGTCGGAAATTATAATTGAAGACTTGAAAGAGGTTGGCGTTGTTTATTTGGACTGTCCGTAAAAGAGTTGCTGAACAAAAGATTCTCACGATTACGGAGAAAATGGTGTGGTCACTATGACAGATTTCCATTTTCCTAATAATCATAAAACCTATTTTATACTATTGACGTTATTAAACGGAAATTAAACACGTTTCTTTAAATAGTAATAGTATTTAAAATAAACAAATTAGATTTAGATTCCTTCAGTACCCGTAAACCGTTTCATTTGTAAACAAATTAGATTTAGACATCTGATCTCCGCTGAATACATTTGCTAAACTGGTTCAAGCAATCAATCAAAAGGAAAATATAAGGACAATAATATTACGTAGATTACCTACTTATTTTACTTCTTTGTTTGAATGTTCAATTACTAATTAGATTAGGTATTTATTGTTAATTGGTCAAGAATATTTTATGTAAACTGAAAAACTATACTAACTATTTACATTATAATATACTAAATTAAATTACTGATTAAGATTAACTATACATTTAACAATTTACTAAAATATTCTTCGTACGTACTTTCTGTCGCCCACGTTTCTACCTGAAAGGTGATTAAATTATGTTGTTTCATTAAGCGAATAGCGACTTGTTTTACTTTATTTAGGAAACAAACAGATGTAATAATAACAAACTTGAATATAAAATATAGTTTTAACAGTATTCAGATACAGTTTTCATGAATTACCATGCAACTTAGATCATCATCTGCCTAGCCTTTTCCCAACTATGTTAGGTTAGGTTAGCTTACGGCTTACAGTCTAACCGGATGCAGCTGAATATCAGTATTTTACATGGAGCGACTGCCTATCTGACCTCCACAACCCAGTAACTGCGTAATACGATACCCCTTGGTAAGACTGGTTGTCAGACATTGGGGCTTCTGACGACCCGTAACGACTGTCAAAGATCCACAAATGACAGCCGGGACCAACGGCTTAACGTGCTTTCCGAGGCACGGAGGAGTCTCGGTATGTAAACATGGTCACCCATCCATGGACCAACCCCGGCAAGCGTAGCTTAACCTGATGGATCGGCCCAGGCTCCTGTACCATGCAACTTAGATATAAACACAAAAGCAAACAGAACATATTTTTAATTAATGAATAATTCCTATAGGCTAATACAAATTATAGGGCAGAGAAAAGTGAAACATATTTTTAAATCTTATTTTTCTTCAAATTAAATGTCCTACTTATGTACAATATTATGAATGATTGATGAATCAAAATTTATTTCAAACAAATAACAAAAAGAAAATAATCATATAGGTCGAGGTTGGTGAATTACCTAGTCCGTTTTTTCTCATCATGAAGAATTCGTTTACATCCATCTATGATTTACCTTCAATATGTAAACAAAGCATTATAGCTCCAAAGCTACAATAACCCAACAGTAAGGTAGGCGACAGACGGAGACGTCGTCTTAAGCCCAAACCCACCGGTTGCTCTAATATCATGAACCTACTGCAAGCACTAGCATATTCGGCTTAGTTGGCTGGGTTAACGCGAATACTAGGAATTTACAAAGCATAATAATAGTACTCAGAGTACAGGCAAACAAAGAGATAGCATCACCTTTGAACGTATTTTTCTGTTCTTTTATTTTTGTTTGTGTTTTTATGTGTGCTGATGAATAAATAAAAATAGCAGTGGTGGCCCAGTGACGTTGGTAACGGCCGTGACGTTGAGTTGTAGGTCGTAGGTTCGAACCCTTTTTTTTTTTTTTTTACCTGACAGGCGCTTTACTTTGTGTAAATTATTTCATCACCACTGCTCTCAAAACGGGGAACGGAAACATCGTGAGAAAACCGGTATTTCCTAGAACCAAAGATTCAAAAGTGTGTGACATCTACTAACCCGCGCGGGGTGGATTACAGCCCACTCTCTCTCACAGAGAGGAGGACTGTGTCCCAGCAGTGGGAACATTATAGGCTGATTATGCAAATAAATAATTATACAGGCAGCTAACATGCAACTACTTTTAATTGATGTTATGAGTGCTCTGAATACCTAGTCAATATCATATAAAAACAGAAGAAAAAAAGAAAAAGTTATATTATAAGTTATAACGCATAAAATAATAATGAACATTCATAGTGTGTTGGAAAGCTGCATCCAGTTAGACTGAAAGTCGACCCCAACTTACTTGGGACTACATTATAGCTATGCATATGATAGTATTATCGAGGAAAGGTGAAAATTTTGCCTATACACCTAAGGCCCTATGTACACGGCACAGTTTCTTTACGGTACGGCGTATAAACCGCACCGTAGGTAAAACGTGTCTGTCAACAAGCTTCCACATTGATCCATAAAACACTGACGACCGTGCCTATACACGGCGAATAAACCGTTGTTTTTCACGGCAACAAAACGTAGAGGATTTACTCTATAGGGTTTTAGAATAAAACTTTCAAGTTGATGGCATCTAGGATACAAACGTTAGATTTGTATTAAAAATAGGAAGAATCAGAGGACAGCGAGCCCCGCGAGATATTAGTGGGGGAGCTAGACGAATAAGTAAAATAATATAAAAACCGTAGCTGCCATTATAGGAATAATAATCCTTAGCTATAATAATAATTATAGTGTTTCATTAGTACCGTTACCGTAGGCTCACCTCAGAGTCTATGGGCCTAACTGTTTCGTTGAATGTACTTAGAGTACATACATGTAGTATTATATTAAGTGTAGACTATGTTGAAGCTGGGGCTCTTCTAGTCTTGTTTAATGGCGAGATTGTTTTCTCACAATAATATCTGTTTTCACAACTCATCTTTTCTACTAAGTCAGTTGCAGTAACTGAGCTTAATAAATATCTACAAAAAATATCATCTACGACCAATTCACTTCCAATAAACTTTTACTTTATTAGTATAACTTGTAAATATGTATATTCAAACTACGTACTAAACTACAAGAGACAACGACCGAAAAAATATTCTTGGAAGCTCACGTTCGGGTGCTGCTACTAAAAAATACACAATATCCCATTGCGGAACCCTTTTACCACAAAATAATGCGACGACGATACAAATCTTTGATCAATACCTATTATAACAATACCATTTTATTTAGACCTCCCACTCTCCCCACCTGTCTTTAAAAGGACGGTGACAAGGAGAGGTTGCTTACTTCGCGAGAGGTCAGGTTATAATGGCAAGGTATAAAAGCCAGATTTCCTTTTTCAGGGGGGCAGTAGATTGGGAACGAAATGTCCGGAACCAGATTTGACACTCACCCTACATCGTCACATTACACCCTTTTTACTTTTGAGGCTTAGAAGTGTGAAGAACACTTTTGAAGAAAACTTAAAAATGGTTTTTTATTTCATTTTCAGTACATACAAATTATATTTTTAAATATTAGAATAAAAAAATATATAAAAACATTAAACATATAAAATATAAAGTGGTGATATTATTATAGTATTACAAACCATGTTTTCCATCGGCAAAAAAACGTGTGGAGTCGGAGGACACCCGTCGGGAACGAAGTTCTTCAGTTCGAAAACAAATCCTTTTGCTCATTTAAAACAAATTTTCGCAGCCGCCATCTTGGATTTACATTTTAATGTCACTATCGGCTTTAACACCCTCGAAAACTTCGAAAATGACACCAACGACGCAAAAATTTACAATGTTCGCAGCTGCCATCTTGGATTTTCATTTTGACCAAATTTACACCTTTCTCTCTCTCGCTCCGGCGGCGGCATGCAGTGTATTCGAGCCGATGTGTACAATTTTATCCCACGACACTGTAATCACTTTCCTATTTTCTTTTCTTCTTTCTGGGCGTTCTCTTTCTCTATTTATTTTTCCTTCAATTAGAAGAAGACAGTCGCAAGTATTAACACTTTTAGCATTACATTTTCTGCCAGTTTAAAAGCCGCGTTAAAGAACTTCTATTTAACCCCTAGTGATGAATTTTCAAAACTCCTTCCTTAGTGCACACCTTTTTTACAAAAGGAACGAAAAATGTCATGCTTCTAGACTTAGCGGCTTAGGCTGTGCGTTGACTGTGAGTGAATAACTGAATTTAAGATTTTTCATAAGTAGATTTTCCATGTGAAGTTTAAATAACAGAGTGCCCAGTATTTGCTCAAAAGCTGCATTACTTTCCACGTAATAATAAAACGAAGTAATTAAACTTTTTTTCACTGGAGTGATTGCGGCTTAAAGAAAAACTTTAAACACAATTATGTTAACATATAATTGTTAATGAAGTACTCAAAATTGGTAAAGTTTTACCTAATTACTTAAAGTAAACTCAGAATAATGTATACTATTCAGCATTTACCTTCTGGAAACTTCTTTTATGTTACTTTTACTACTTAGGTGCTACGTTTTCGTTACTTTACAAATTAATACCGTTCTTCAGTTCGAAAACAAATCCTTTTGCTCATTTGGAAATGCCTTAATGGTCCTTTGGAAATACTCTAAAGACATAATCCTCGAAAGGGTATCTTATTGCTCAGTTATAAACTGCGTAAAAGCTGAGTATTCGAATTCGAATCGATTTTGTAAGAAGCGGTTTATGTTCCCTTGAGAAGATTTTGGTATTTTTTTGTATATTTTTACCTTATAAACTATTACTAAGCTTGTCAGTTTGACCATAGCCTAGGAAAAGGATCTATTCAGTACCAACCTTTATAGATCAGAAAATTAGATTTCAATGCGAATTTTGTATAAATGATTGAAATTTGGACAGGACAACGTCTGTCGAGTCAACTAGTGATGAATGACTAAGCCCTCATCAATGAGGACAAGGTCACGACTTTTCGTCCTCGACCTTAACCATAGACAATGTTGAAGAATGCTATGAATAGAACAAAATAGAAGATCTAACTATAAAGTAATAATATATCTACATGTTATCGTAAAGTAACCAATAATTATAAATGTCCATGTCTTAGGTCAGCCGAGTTTAAGGTATTTTTAAACGGAGTTTATATATTCGATAGTGCTAATGGTTCGATACCTTGTCAGTCATAGTGGTTCTGAACACTCGGTTATAGATGAATTCGCCTAAAAAGATAACTTTGTCGAATCCAAGCTACCTACCTATTGATAGTTTATCTAAAGACCTAGAAGAAGATTATGACTTAAAGTTTTCAGTCCAGGCTCCGTTTGGGTCAAGAAATGGACGAGAACATACTAATAGTAAATTATAATGTACTAATAAAATATATAAAATAAATAAACTAATGTACATTATACTAACAAACCGTGGAACTACTACCATCTAAGTCCTGGTACCCTTAGGGAAATCAGACATTTGCAATACATTGTTTATTGTGCGACAGATTGGTTGCCTTGGTGTTCATTCAACTGCTTTAATAACTTTGTCACCTCTAGTAGTAAGCCCACGTTCAGTTCAGTACAAAATGTTGTGTATAATTTTGGGATCACATGACAGTTTCATACTGTATTTGTTTTTAACCGTCTTCTACTACACAATACTACACAATTTTTAACCGACTATACAATTTAAAAACTAAACAATTTTTAACCGACTTCTTCAAAAAGGAGGAGGTTCTCAATTGGACTGTATGTTTTTGATTGTATTTTTGTTACGTGATTACTTCGCCAGTTATGAATTGATTTGATGATTCTTTTTTTATTTGGTAGGTTATGTTTCAGAGGTGGTCCCATATTTTTTTTATTAACTTTCCATGCGTAGACTTTGAGTTAGATTCAATGTTACGTATTTTTCCCACTTAGCCTATAAGGATGATGTTTTAAATTCCCATCACTGTTATTTACATAGCAGGTAGTGGCATTCGAATTTGTGTGGGGTAAGTACCACAAATAAAAAGATAAAAATAAAAAATAAATACAAAAAATACGTTTCTAAAAAGTTTTTAACCGTAAGAACAGCGGGTTGTTAACGTGTGATCCCAAATTTGAATCATAACATATCGTACAGTTCAGCGCCATGTGATCTTCTGATAAAGTAATTTGCGGAGAATTTATTCCAGGGAAGCTTTCTTGTACCCATCCTTGTTTCTGAAGCCAAGCAGCGTCGCTGTCCTTTGATAAGCATAGCATAAGATTATCAATCTTCTTTATGTTCCCATTATATACTAATAATCAGCCTATAATGTTCCCAGTACTGGGACACAGGCCTCCTCTCTTCGAGAGGGAATGGGCTGTAATTTATCACACTGGACCAGTGCCCGTGGATAGATGTCATATGTCTTCGAATTTTTGTTTCTAAGACATACCGGTTTCCTCACGATGTTTTCCTTCTCTGTTTTGGGAGCAGTAGTGATGAATTTATTTTACACAAAGTAAAGCGCCTAGCTGGGTTCGGACACACGACCTACAGCTCGTAAGTTGGGACCACCTGCGCCACCACTGCTCTATTTGGTAAGAGTGCCATTGTTATCAAAGACGTATGTGACTTTCAGCATTGTCTTGAGGTTAAGAAATTCATTTGGTATTAGATGGCAGTGACTTCTGACTATCAGAAGGCCTGCCTTCTTTACCACCTAATAAGTGGTAAAACCGATTCAAATAGTACCTACATTACGACAGAATAGTGATTTGGATTTGATAAAACCATACATAATATTTCCAACAAATTACCATCTATCATTGACGGAACATTAACTTTCTAACACTTCGACGTTCCCATTCGTTCATCACTCATTATCGACCCGACAATTTGTTATCATTATCAACCATCTTTGTTTTTGGTCATTTCGGTCGTATCAAAACATCAATATTATTGTATCGAACGGGTGGCGGCTGTCTTGTGACTAAAATCGAAACTTTTGCTTTAATGGGATTTTGGAAAAGCATACATCTGTAACTATGTTTTTATTTTCGTATGTCTATAGTCAAGGGCATACACCACACAGGACTTTGACACCAGCACCCTAATTGCGTAATGCATGATCGGTCAGAATTATAATCAGTTTGAAACAAATGTCTAATCCATTGACTCATAAGTTCAAAAAAAAATCTGCTCAACAAAATACCTAACTTATACCGAAATCCCACGATCCGAAAATTTTGCGGGCGGACCCCGACGAGGCTGGATGACGGAACGTGGGAAGGTGTACGTGCGGGGTATCGCAGATATCGGAAGTTCCTCGGTGCGTGATGCTTAGCGGTCCGTGGTCGTCTGCCGTGCGTGTCCGTCTGCAATATTGCCGATCGTCGGATTCCACCATTACGCGCCCATTTTGCCACCCGGCTGCTGTGCCGAATCGTGGCGACTCATGCCTACCCGAACAAGTGTATAGTATGCCTAACACTTATTCAAATACTTACCAACATTAACAAGTACTAGAACACCACAAAATACAGAGATGAGACCAAGAGGGAGATGATACCTACCGTGCGCAAACGAAAAGTAAAAGCTATTTAATTAACAAACAAGCAACGTTGTTAGCGAGAACTCTTTGTGTGTATAATGGAACGGAGCAAACTATTGTCCGGTCCCCGACATGATTTATTTAGCTTTCTAGATGTCCTGGCGTACGACATCAAAAAAAATACCTATTTATTTTTGTAACGTAATTTTTTACGAGAATCTGAGGTAACTTATTGTTGGTTTTAAATCGATATGCGAGTCTGTAAAGGAGATGTTTTTAGATGTATTATGGTAACCTATTCATGTGACATTTTTGAAGCTTCATACTCGAAATGATTTACTGAATATGGTTTCATGGCCTCAATGGAGAAATTACGAGAATTTCAACGGTATGACAGAAATCTGTCGATTCGTTTCTCGCTATCTCTTGTTTGCTGAGAATGTTTTAGTCACTACATTTCGGGATTTCCCGACTCAATAAGCACGTGAGTGAAACCGTATATGAGTTCCCGAAAATTAAATTATGAGAAGCAGAGAATAGAAAATTATTTCCCACACCCTCGTCGTTTTTGTACATTTTTCGTTATTATTCAGGAACTTTACAATGACATAGACTTATACCTCAGACCAAACAAAAAACCAAGACATAGCAAAAACAATGAAGCATAAAAACACGCTCACGGTGGAATCCGACGATCGGCAATATTGCAGACGGACACGCACGGCAGACGACCACAGACCGCCACGCACCGCGCAACGAGGAACTTCCGATGTCTGCGATATCCCGCACGTACACCTTCCCACGGTGCGTCGTCCGGGCTCGTTGGTGTCCGTCCGCAAAATCGCGGATCGTGGGATTTCGGTATCACACGCACACATTTACAACCATTTACAATCAAATTACAATCAAACTAAAATTTCAACTTAGTGTCCTGACACTCAACATAGGTATATCTTTTTAAATAGTTTTAGTACAACTGAGACATGACTAACATAAAAAAAACTTTAATTTACAGTAAATTAGGTTACACAGATAATATTAGTGAGACCCGTGAGACCCAACCTAGTATGTAGGAGTATTTTGTTACATTTCAGTAGATGATCTATGGAGTTTCCTGCCCGTTCTTCTCCATAGGAATCTAATACGCTGTGGAATGGGCAACTAGCTTCATCATTCTGCCTGGCTGACTCTTTTGTCAATTCAGCATTGGTTTAATTGAAATAAATGATTTGAGTTTGAATTTGACTAGAATTAGAATAACGAGAGTTTATTGTCCACAAAAGCCCACTCCACACTAACTTTACAAAGGCTTTCGTTGAAAAATCGACAGGTGCATGTGATAGCATTCTACCATCGCTATTCCCTTATTTATCGTGTACCCTCCGTCGAAGCGGGAAAAGACAAGCACATATCGGAGAGACCTTTTCACACCAATTATACCATAGATTCTGTTGGATTCCGTTTACAATTTACTGTGATGTAGGTCGAAGCTCAAACGGGTTCATCTCGATATATAGTTATCGTATAACCATGCTCGAAATATGAAGGGACTTTTTTTTTTGTAGTCTGTCCAATGCGAATTTTTTGTGTTCTTTTTAAATTGTTTGGCTGTTTCTTGATTATATTTAGTGTTTATTTTTTTTTCATCATAAATTATGAATCTGTAGATATCTAAAGTACTTCTATATCTACTTATACAAATAAATAAAATTGAAGTGTCTGTTTGTAATTTCAAAATAACAGCTTTTTACTAAATGCATAATTATGAAAGTATATACGGTACATAAAATAACAAGAAAACAATTTTTTATCATTTTGTCTGACCGTCTGTCTGTCTGTTTGTTCCGGTTAATCTCCGAAACGGCTGGATCGATTTTGACGGGACTTTTATTTTAGAAAACAGTATTATGTCTTCATAGAAAACGGCCGATACGACGCGCTTCGATATCCAAAGTGTATATCAAATATCAGTACGCAACAGTATCGAGTGCGCGTCAGTTACGCATGGACGTGGAAGGTTTATCTACCGAGCGTAGGTAATAAATTTTTAATTTCGCTGTGATATTACTGAGCTTCGTATATAAAACCAAAAAAAAGCAGCCCAAAAATACATCGAAATATTAATTCTGAATATAAAACAGCTTATTTATATTAGCTTCCGAAAATATTGCTACCTGTATTTTTACGGTAGATACCCATACCAATTTTGCCCTACATATCCAAATTGGGGAGCAAAATACAAAATTGAGATTGACGCTGAACATTCCTGCCATTTTTAATTAGTGACGTCAATGAAGTGAAGAGTGAAATCCGAATTTCCGCAAATCCGTGTTGCCTTCGAAAAACAATTTTATTTTGGTACCAAAAATCACCGTGACTGGCTGGCTAGGCTGGCTGGGCTGGGCTAATTATGTTCAAAAGTAGACTGTGTTTGTTTGTTCCAAGTAGCGGGTGGAAGACGCTGCTTCCCATCTTTGGGCGGGAAAAACTCATAGTAATAACTTCCCTCCCTAGGGTGGGAATGAATTTAAAAAATATAACTTTAGGTTAGGTTAGTTTAGACAAATACCGATGAAAAAATAAAATGCTACACAATAGTCGTATTTTCGATTCAAAAATCGTTCGAGTTTACGTTACGTTTACGCCACGAATCCGTGCTAGGGCCTCTGCTCATCACTTATTTACTAACAACTCTTCACGAAGCAAATCAAACGTCAACTCGTACATTTTGCCACTTGCCCTTTCATTCACACTCACCACATTTTGGTTTCACTCGATGTGAAAATCCGAATTCCTTTCCATTTCAAAAGAGAAACATTCGTTAATCAAGTGTATTGTTAAAATAACTGCAAAGCTTATTTGGCGATAAATTAACGGCTCAGACGTGTAGCTGTCAGTCTCTTGTCTTGTCAACCCTGAAATGCTCGAAATAGGCGGCCATTGTGCACTGTTATACAAATAGGTGTAGAGTACCATCAATTATACGGAGTGGCGTTGCGTTATTTCGTCCCGGGGTAGAATTACTCGGAAATTCTTAGAAATTTTGAGATTTTGGTATGTACTAAGGTTATTATTGTATTTTATTTATTTATTTGTGCTTCAAGCGGTCTTATAACTACCTAAGCGTACCAGTCTAGTCTAGGGACTCAAGCGCCCGAGTTTAGCGTCAATATTGTATGGTTGGCATACAATTTTGAAGAAGTGTTAGGTAACAACTGAAGCCTGACCGCCTGGGACACCTTAGCGTGACAGCCGAGTTGGCGTAACAGCGCGGTTTTTTTTTGTTGACAAACAAAAACCGGCATCCGTCTATCTCTGCCTAGCCTTTTCCCAACTATATTGGGGTCGGCTTCCAGTCCAACTGGATGCAGCTGAATACTAGTATTTTACATAGAGCGAGCGTTATAAGCCCAGTAACTGGGTAATACGATAGCCCTTGGTAAGACTGGTTGTCAGACTTTCGGGCTTCTGACGACCCGTAACGACTGTCAAAGATCCACGAATGACAACCGGACCAACTGCTTAAAGTGCTTTCCTTGGCACGGAGGCGGTAAGTAAAAATGGCACCCATCCACGGACCAACCCCGGCAAGCGTAGCTTAACCTGATGGATCGAACCGTGCGGTTGTTATTAGTTAGCTACGAGCTCCCCCATCCCAGAAAAAAACCCTCATCAACAACAGATATTGAAGCAGGTTCCATGTCTAGACCGCCTAATCCACCCTTAAAGTACCCAAAATAAGAAAACGAAAGCAGAACCAACGAATTGAATCCTAAAGGTAACCACAAATTGACAACAAGGAGCCTTTTCGGCTTCACTGAGGACCCTAAACGTTTGCCCTACTCAATAAGGGTCAAGGCATCTTTATGTCCTTAAAATGTGTAAACATTGCTGTTCAAATGTACAGAGACTATTATTTCAGGTGAGATTTTCTGTTCGTCTTTTGTATTCTACAAATATAATAGTAGAACTATAAATTGTTAACCCTGCATATTCACAGGTTACGATATATTTTTTTTGGGATTAATATTTGAGAATAAGTTGCTTCGAGGCAAGATGCGGTAATGAAGTTATCCGGAAAAGAACTGGAGATACCGACATGCAGAGTAAGCAGCTAAAGTGGCAGTGCGCTGGCCATGTTTGTAGAAGGACTGATGGCTGATGGAGTGGAGACCGCGTACCGGTAAGCATAGTGTTGCACGCCCCCCTGCCAGATGGATCGACGATCTTAAAAAAATGGCTGGGATAGACTGGATGCGGAAGGCGAGGACAGGGTGTCATGGTGCAGCCTATGTCCAGCAGTGGATTGCGATAGGTTGATTTGACAAGATGCACCATTGTTGGACCCATTGTTGCTTAACCCCAGAAGGCCAATTCCCTTATTTAAAAACGTTCACAATCTAGTCGCAATCTCCTCTCAGCGACAATCAATGTCAAAAAAGTTGGTAAATTAAACAAATAATTGACAGAGTGCGACTGAGACAACTGCAACCGTTCTTAAAAATACGGGAATAGGGAATATGCATGTATTTTTTAATATTTTTATTTGATAGTTTAAATCGTCAAATAATAGTTTTAAAAAAATTCGACGGCAAAAAAGCAATTTAAAGTACTTTTTTTTTTTTATATCCAACCGATCCGGGCTATTTAAACGCCCTCCATTTGGCGCGCTTGGTGTGGTGACGTCACAGACCGTGAAAACAGACAAGCAACTGTCAAGTCAACGTCAAACACTCCTTTTTGTAGGAGCGTTTGACATTGACTTGACACTTGTTGATTGACTTAACATTGACATTTTGATTGTTTTCCCAGATTGTTACGTCACATCCACTCTTAGCTTTTCAAGTATTTGAATTACCCACAGTTTTTGGGACATAAAAAAAAAAAAAAAAAATTTTGATGGAAGCATAATTCCAAAGTAATATAGTTTATAAAAAAAAAAAATGACCCATATGTGAATCACGTGCATATTTCCCTATTGTCTCTCAGATGTCATAGTGAGCCTTCAGTGTGTACAGGGTGTATCAGATCAGATTTAAGACTGTAATTCTGAATTTCGACAGAGGGTGTATACAGACCAACAAACTGAATAAAATATCAGCTGTCTTTTTTCTCGATTATTATACTGGTCCCATGAAAAAGGAGGTTCAGTTCGATGGTCTGTACCACACTCTTTAATTTGACCACATGTTTCTGATAAACCCTGTATAAAATTAAATTAAATCTCTTCTCATCTTTAAAAATACTTTTTGGTATCCAAATGTCCCATGCAGTTGCAGCCCCCTTATAAACTTTACGGAACTCTACACCATGACAATATTTTTCCCTTTATCATATCTCAGCATCTACCATAAAATATAAACATTGCCATTCTGCGCGTCAATATAGGAATATTATACTAACGCCTGTTCCATAACGAGCACCATATTTCCTGATGCATATAACCCTAAATAAATGACATACAACATGCCCAGTATAACTTGACGTACGGCGAGAACTAGAACTAAACAAAAAGATGCACTGAATTTGACGTATTTTTGACAGCTGTCTTAGCAAACAGCGCCACCATGAGATGTCAAGATACTTTGGTTGATAAAATATTTAAATACAGGTTTCAAATGAGCCATTTTATTCGTAAAATGTTTGAATTTAAAAACGATAAAATGGGTGGAATTGCTTTAAGAAAGAATCTATTAGCAGTTAGGGTAGCTCGGTGAAGCTACAGTATGGGTTGCCCTGGTTAGGGTGGCCATGTTAAATGAGTATCATTACATCAACTACGATACTAACTGCGATATTTTTTTTATAGTTCCCCCTTTTATCTTAATGAAAGTGTTTATATTTTATTTTTTCCCTTTGCATACCGTACCTTTGTACCTGTTAGTTTTAGATTGTATATTTTTGATTTAAGATTTGTCAAAATAATTATGAAATAGAATGTAATATATTTTTATTTATTTTTATTCACGAGATATTTTTTCTAATAAAAGATTTTTAATAAGGTTGGGGAGACTTATGTAGGTGCTTAGAGGCTCAACTAAACAACAAAAGGTAAACAAAAGTTCTAAAATAATTAATCACAAAGTTAGGTACCATGAAAGTGTGAAAAAGATAAGAAAGTGGGAACTTTATTTACCTGTAGGTAATATGGTAATGGACAAAAAAAACTGTAATATTTAAAGAAATAGAAAGTATTTCCTGAGACACGCACAGGAGGGAGACTAAATACAGAGCCACACACACACACATAGAGAGACTATGTAATATTTGTAGTTGTTCATTTAAAAAAAATCACTAAAAACAAACTATCTTCTCGACATTTCTACTACAGGGTAACATCAAGGGGACAAATTGATATATTTTTCTTGATTCTTCATTTCATAAAAATAATTTCAAAAATATTGTTTTACGAATGCTTTTGGTCCAGATTAGAACCTTTTAAAACCATTTTGTTCATGTGTCTTTCGGCCAAAAAACAGTTCCAAAAACAAAAATAAATAAGCATAAATTCCAACTACATTAACTGTACCTACGTTCATTCTAGATCACAATCAGAATATGCATGTATGTTCCAAAAGCTGCGCTCGCATCTAAAATGTCCCTCCCTACAATGTGCGCATGGAGACCCCCCACGTAGCCAAGATAAGCGTTATTTAATGAAGATTTATCTCGCTCACTGCACACTGGATTTACTTCTCCAATGAATATTCTACTCCCGCTGATATCTCCCTGATAACATTGGCAGTTTAAACCAAATGTAATAAAATAAAACATACTTTGAGATAAATAATGATAACGTTTAATTTAGTATAGGAAAAGGGTAATGTACGCGTTTTACATATTTTCCAAAATTATGTGGGTGAAGATAAAGTTTGACAGGTTTTCTGGCCATGCATACAGAGTAGCTAATAATTGTCCAGTAATGGACATGGGTCTCTCTTTAAACTTCTACGGTGGACATTCATTTAATTACAATATTTGTTGGTGCCAAATTTGGCACTCTGGACAGCCATCCCCGCATCCAACTTTGCTCACTGGCTAAACTGAGTCGCCATTAAATCGCCACGTGTGAACTACGCATCACACTGACGTCTCGAAAAATCCTGCATCGCGCAAGCAGAGTTTACAGCGCGACTAGCAGTATAAACAACTTCCCGACATCACTCGTCGCCCAGTAGATACAATACCCGTCTGGTCGGAGGATCCTCTCCTTTCTATGAGGGATGAGTGAACTTCACACCCTGTCTCTCATACCTATATAAAAATCTTTGTACGTAAAATGACGGACTGTTTACAAATTTTTTTTTTTTAACACTTTACCCTTTTGGTAAGACTGCTTGTCAGGCTTCCGGGCTTCTGTCTACCCGTAATGACTGTTAAAGATCTATAAATGACAACCGGGACCATCGGCTTAACGTGTTATCCGAGCCACGGAGGGGTCTCGGTATGAAATAGATAGTCGCCAATCCACGGACTGTTCCGGCAAGCGTAGCTTAACCTCATCGATCGACCTGTGCGGCTGGTTCTACGCTGGCTGCTAAGCCACGAGCCCCTATTAGCTCTTTAGCAAATACTATCAACTCCGTATATTCAAATCACTCTTTGACAGTTGCATAAGAAATGACCATGCCACGGAAGATTTACTAACTGTGTCAATTTAATCAAATTGATTAATTTCCCCGAGTGTACCACGGTAAGAGTTAAGGCCTATTCGAAGGGGTGTCGCTCTCGGTAGCGATACTGGTCCAAAGTCACTAACCAGAAGGCAGACCAGAGCCCCTAGACAAAGTGACATTCTATCAGCGATAACGATGATGGAAAAGGCAAAAATGTATAGGACTGACATAAGCTATCGAAAAGCTTATGTCAATCCTGTTGAAAGTCGTTGTAGAAATACGAAACGCTTTCGAAGCGATTGTCACTTGTCTAGGCCCTCTGTATCGCTAACGAGCGCAACAGCGACATCGTTTTTATCTGAATAAGCCTATATCCTTCCGACTGTCGAAAAGTCTTTTAAGATATATAACAATTAAAATTCTATTGTGTCTCGTTAATGACAGTTGAACTATTATTGTCAAATAGCTCGTGCCCTTATAATGCAGAGATCCGACGATCCGCGATTTTGCAGCTGACACGCACGGCAGACGACCACAGACCGCCACGCACCGCGCACCGAGGAACTTCCGATGTCTGCGATACCCCGCACGTACACCTTCCCACGGTGCGTCGTGCGGGCTCGTCTGTGTCCGTCCGAAATATGGCGCACCGTCGGATCACGGCTTTAGAAAAAAATCTTTTAACTTAGCTAACGATCTTAGAGAATAGAGATGTTTCTAATGCGATGATCGTTTGTTTTTTTTCGTTGCTGACTGTCACAATTTCTAACTATCCTTTAATTTTATTCAAATCTAAAGACCTATCTTCCATTTTTCAATTTCTACAGAACACAAAGTCAACCTGCATAATGAGAATGCAAAAAACTTTCAAATGATCCGTTTTCGGAAAAAGAAACAAGTTTATTCCAACTCACTATGTACATGTGCCTGAAAACTTCAAGTTTGGGAGTAAAAACCGGTAAAAACGGGGGTAAAAAGTGGTAAAACAAAGGCCGAGTAATAAGGTTACCTGTGCGCTCAAACTGTGTTACTGGCATCAACGTAACGAGCACTGAGTTATGTCTACATGCATACAATCTGACACTAGTGTAATAGTTTCAAAATAGTTTCTGCTTTCAGGAGAGTTCTGTGAGGAGTTTTATTTATCGTGCTGTGTGTAATACGTTGAACATCAAAGCCTAACTTTCTGGAACAAAGTTTTGCTCAAATAGGGAGTTGAAAAAGAAAAATATGTATATTAATTCCTGTTTTCACTGGCGAAATATAAATGAATGTATAAATAAAAGCGGGTTGAAGATTATAAATTTTCGGCGCTGAGCCCAGCGTTGAAACTATAATAGTGTTTATTTGGGCATTAATTTAAGTGTCGCTCTTAGTGAAAACCGGCAAAAAAAAGTAAAATAACCTAAAAAACCTGACTGCCAAAAGCACAAAACTATATAATTTGTATATATTTTTGTAATCACCTTTTAAAATCCTTCACTCGATAGGATTGGGAGATTGTTTTTTTTTTAACACGTCCATCATCATCTGCCTAGCCTTTTCCCAACTATGTTGGGGTCGGCTTCCAGTCTAACCGGATGCAGCTGAATATCAGTATTTTACATTTTTTTTAACACGTCCATTTTGTTTTAATAATAATTTTAATATACTCAGTGACACTCGCGAAATTCGGACGAATCTGACGACATATCATTCTTCAAAATTGACTCAGCCGTTTAGTAGTTACGAGGGAACATACAGGCGGACATACACACACACATCCATACATACAGGTCACACACATAACCCTCCTTTTTTTGGTTTTACCGCAGTCGGGTAACAAGTCAATTGGCTAGTGGATTAGCGAATGGCTAATACAATTGAACTAGAAGCTTCTTGTTTGATTCGATCCCAAATGCGTGTGACTGAAAACGATGTTCCGCTGCTTGCCGTATTTGAATTTTTCTTAAAAATTACTTGCCTATATTTAAAAAATTAAATTACAAGGTAATTAACCCCTGTCATACAGGATGTCCTAGTTCAGGGGTCGAGACCTCATTGATGTAACGTGTAATGAAGTTTGAGAAATAAATTAATATACTTACTATACTAACCCTTTAAATTATTTAATTAAATACCAAGATTAATCCAAGACTCAACGCACACACTCAAGCCACTTCGACACTACATTCCTGTTCAAACATGTATCCACAACGCAACATGGAAAATCAATCAGACTGGGATGCATCTCCCAATTTACGTCACCAGTAGAAAGAGACACTAACTGGATATCTAGAGGGATAGGATTATCGGATAAGAGCTATTCCGAGAGAGAGTTCGGGGGAATTATTTCTGACTTAATTATTTAAATGAATCGTTACACATAGTTACTGAAATGTTCTACAGTGAAAGAGATATCTTTTACGTAGATTTGGCAGCTAATTAGGCCGCTATCCCACTGGCGTTTTACGAGTGTTGGTGCTTCTGCAGCGCCAACGTTGCGCAGACGCGACGTTAACGTCACGAGTTTCTAGTGGCAAGCGTTGCCAAAAACGCAAGAAACTCGCGACGTTAGCGCAACGTTGGCGCTTTACCACTAGAAACCAACCAACCAAACCAACGCTGGCGCTGCGCAGACGTTGGAGAAACGCTCGTAAAACGCCAGTGGGATCGCGGCCTTAGATTTTAGGGATAGGTAAAATTTAGGTATTGTCAGCATGAGCAGTCTGAAGCAACTTCGCAAATCAATGCTCTGCTGCATCGGTTTGAATGGAAAGTGACCCAAACATCATCATCTTCTGCCTAGCTTTTTCCCAACTATGTAGGGGTCCGTTTCAAAGTGGATGCAGCTGAATAACAGTATTTTACATGGAGCAACTGCCTATCTGACCTCCACAGCCCAGTTACTGGGAAACAGCATTTTACAAAGCGAGCCAAATATGGTTTTTGTGCAGTCAGAGACAAAAGCCGATTTACACTTCGGCTTTTTAAATATTAACATCGGAACAGTAGTAAAATTAAGTATAATATCTCTTAGCCGTTGTGTGAAATGCAGTGTTTCTTTGTGTTAATTTTGCTGATTTTAATGGTAATTGACTTATGTCGTTGACCGCACAAGATAGGACTTAGTAGATGATTTCATTGCTTTTTCGGGCAATAATAAAAAAGCCATCTCACTGTAACATCTAATAGGTAATTTTATTAAAAATTATCACGAGTATCCTTATGTATATAAAAGGGTGGAGGTACTCAGCAGTGGGTAAAACAAGGCTGCCAATGATGATGATGCCCTACATAGTGTGATTTTACAACCAAGCTCAGTAATAAACCAATTTCCACGAATAACGACTAAAAACAGAATGGACATTCTGTGGAATCCCATTCAGAGAACTGAACTGAGTCTAATTTCATCTGACGGCATGAAAATACAATGTAACCAGCATAAGGTGCCAGCTAAAATTAACTGAGGTGAAGTGAGTGCTTTTGGATGCTATTGGTATCTCTGTTTGTTTGAACCGATAAACTGATTTCGATGAGGTAATTTTGAATTTAGAAACGTATTTAAGGATTACAATAGTTTTATTCTAATTCTATCTAATTTTGTCTAGTTTTTTTATATTGTCGTATTTGTAGGTACTTTTGTGTGCATAAGTAGATTCTTAATTTTTTTTAATTGTTTAATTGCTCTTACATACTGGCGCGATTCGCCGCGCGAAGCGAATTTTAACAAAACAATTTCTGAGAAAACTTCACGGCGAACAATGCGGCGGCGCGTCGCGTCGCGCGACGAATCGCGCAAGTATGAAGTAAATAAATGCTTAATAATATCTGTCATCACGAACTCACGTTTTCTTACAATGAGGGTATACAGAAACTACAGAACGCCACCTGTTACGATCAGGACTATTACCTACAAAAAATACGCAAATCTATAAATAAAAAGAAAAATCACATTAATTGGATAAGTGCTTCTCAAAATAAAACCGTGTTATGGATATTTAGACTGATAGACAGATGATTTGTTTAATAAAGAAAAAATAAGGAAGAGGGAAGATGAAAATATAATCGAATTAAAAACCTTACCTTCTACGCATGCTATATCTGATCCAGTACCTTAAAACTCAGACCAAAATATTGAGCTGCAAACCTATTTATATTCGCAACTGACCAGATACGTTCGATGGATAATATGGACAGCTGGACAGACACGCTCAATGCAAATCTATATGGCGACGCTTTTAGACGTACAACAGAATATCAGTTTTAGATTCGACGCGTCATTGCAATATTAGTAATTTATGAATGGAAAGTGAATTTATAATGATTCACGGTTTTAATTAAATGATAAATATAATTATATTAGAGCCCTAAGGAGTAACTACGGTTTACGGATTGCATAAAGGAACATTTTAATATCCAGTTTAAAATAAAGTATGTACTTGTGTTCAAGTCATAAAAAAATAAAAAATCATTGGTCTATTTCTACGAAATTAGGAAAAATAGATGATACCGCTGAGTGTAAGTAGGTACTGTCAGAAACAACAATGCTAAGGAATACTGAGCTATTAATAACTATTCTATAATAGAAGGGAAAAATATTCATACCAACCTTTTGAACAAAACAAAGGAACTTGAACAGTAAAGAACTACGATTATGTCTGGACTTTAAAGGAGTCGGTGACCTCTGAGTTTGTTTCGGCCTTTCTTCTCAGAGTAGTCAGATAGGAAACGCCGACCTCATCTAGCTTATTTTTACAACTTTTTAATATGACGTGTAAAAGTGATTCCAATATCCTATTTACAGAATAAACAATTTCATTTCATTTCATTTCTACATTGTCAGGATAGAAAAATAAACACAATGTTAAAAATGAATAGCACCGTCCATGAAAAAAAAAACAAAACCTTATTCTTCAACAAAATAAGCGATGGCTATTAGAGCGACGACACAAGTAATTATGTATCTAGGACACGCCTTATCAATATATCACATCACCGGAATACATCACACACGCTTCATAAAGACCTTCATTACTAAAACATACTATTAAAACATTAGTCGATAAAAATATGCATGAAGTTATGATAAATTTGCAGAAGGCTTATTACATGAAGCTAACGAAAAACCAAGCAACATACCTACTGCTTTTGAGCGCCGCTAACGTGCCACTCCGTCTCGCTCTCACTCAGAGGTCTTAGTGCGAGTTTCTTTTAACTATCTTCACTTTACGCATCGACCGCGTTCGGCGCTCCGATTGGCCCTTCACTGGCCTTCACTGGTGAAGGGCCAATCGGAGCGCCGAACGCGGATCGGATAAATAAAACACTGTAACGAAATCCGGCCATAGTGCTCTGCGTTTGCCATTTTCCGACGCATTTCCTTTTCTGCATGAAAAGCTTTTTCAAACAGCACTACAGTTCATAATGTCTTCTGCCCTTATCCGAATTAAGGTTCGATACAAATACACTCGCCCCTTCGTAAGGGGCGAATCAGTACACCAAAATAATAAAAAACGGGGCGAGTGGGACATTTTAATCAAAGGGGCAAGATACAAGGGGCGAGCGGGGCCCACACCTTCTCTATTAGTCGTCATCTCGGTAGTCACCCCTTTTGCCCTATCATCTTTCGCACCATCCATTGTTTCCTTGATGTATGACAGTTACAGTTCAAAATTGGAATTCAACGGAGTCTTCAATTTGATGTTTACTATGTCTATGCCATTCTGTATAGACCTTCTGCCCTCTCTGTTTTATGCCCTATGCCTCATGTCGCATGAAACGACTCTCGGCCCGCGCTCCTTTGATTTATTCCATACATTTGTCAACGTTGATGTAGATATACATCATAATGTATGCATGTGTGTACTACATTTATTTTTTGCCAAAGAAAAATGTGATGGACTGTTTTATAGCGCTTCGGTAATAGAGGTCAAGATGGAATGATTGGTCTAAGAGATTTATTGAGGATATTATTTTTGTTTGCTAGCCAATTACTGGAATAGCAAGACTGAGACAGTATATTTTGGAATTTATATAACGTTAATAGATTGTGTAGAGAATTTGTTTTCTTATTTTAGGTAAAAATTGCAAAGTGCCTTTGCATTTTCAGGCTTAGTAACCATTCATCTCTCAACTGACGCAATTAATACGAGCTTTAACGTTATGATGACCTATCTTCATAGTATAAAAATAAAGGCCAGGTCATCCTACAGAGTCCTGTAGTTGTCTTTAAGAGTAATCGATGTTCAACAACAGACATAATATTTTTGTATTGGTCTTCATTAAACGATTCAGCAACACGGCTGTCGACTTTGCATTTAGCTCAACTCTCTAATAAGTAACAATGACGCCACAAAAATTCTAAACAAAAATTTATCCACTTTACTTTCTACTTCTTACTACACAATAACAACCCAAGGAAACAAACAACAGAATAATGCCATAAAACTCACTACGCCACATAAAAAAACGTAACAACATAAGTATACCTTATTGACCTTACTAAAAAAAACAATTTACCACACTACCATCTAATTAAGTAGATGTTAAAAACTTTGGCGAAGCTCAAGGGCTACCGGCTTCCATAGTAGTGAGTCACGACTCACGGGAAAGCCGGCTCTGTCGTGAGAACCGTACATTAAACCGAAAACAGCCTGTTTCCAACATTTTACACGCTAACTATATTCAATATGGAATAGCGGAGCGATTACTCATCCAATGTTTATGGAAGTGGCTGTTGAAAAAGTTTTTTGTTTTTTTTTTGGGGCACTGTCATTTGTTTGACTTTTATGCTTGCCTAAATAATATGTCAAATAGAATAGAAGTCATATTCCACACAAAGTCCTACTGCCGAGGTCGATCCGTGGATGGGTGACCATCGATTACATATCGAACCCCTCCGTCCCTCGGAAATTAGTTACAGGTCAGTAACCCGAAACTCTGACAACTAGTCTTCCCAAGGGCTATAATTCTATTACCCAGTAACTGGGTTGTGGAGATCAGACAGGCAAACTCAAACTCAAACTCAAAGCATTTATTTCAAATAAACCAATTACAGGCACTGTTGAATTGTCAAGGGGTCGGTCAGTAAGAAAGAAGATGAAGTGGCCCATTCCAATGAAGAACGGGCAAGGAACTCCGCGGAATTTTAAGTTCAGAATATTGTTACAATATTATTTGTCATTCATGTTGAAATTATATATGTGAGTACAATGTAGAAAAACGTGCACGTTAAAAGCGTCCGTGATTATATGTTAAAAACGAAACAAAACAATTCAAAAACCACCTTAAGGACTAAGTGCGGAAACCAAACCCCATAAAATAAAACATAGATACTCGTAGAAGACTAATTTCCTATTCCTATACTTTGTAAAACCACTTCCAGTGAAACTTTAACTCTACAATCCACATTCATATAGGCGAACCCCAAATTCTTTTCCACAATGAAGTCACATACAAATGCTGATTCACTAATGCAGAATCATGTTGGTAATTGGCCGCCATTTTCTTTTTTAATTGCCCAAAGAACCATTATAAGGAACGGAGTAGGAAATGAAGCATTAGGAGCTATTTTACATGAAATGGCTAAGTATTGTGGCGAATGAAGCCGTATGGTGAGGTCCTTAATTGACATGGATGAGTTGTACATATTATGTTCCTTCGAGTGAAGTTTTTTTTAACCAACTTCTTTTTTCAAATCCTACTAATATTGTTTATTTATTTATTTTATTTAGGAAAAACAAACAGTAACATATTACATGTTTATTAGGGCTTACATACAAAATATGATAAATATGCTACCAACTACGTTGTCCACAGATTACTTAAAAAAATATATATTTATACAAAAACTAGAGAGACATAAAGCGGTAAACTAAAATAAAAATAAAATAAATAATAATTTCATTATAAGTGAAAGTATGTGTGTGTTAGTTACTTACGCGGGTGTAACCGCGGGGCGCAGCTACCCATTTGAGTTTCGCTAGCTAATTTATTTTGGTTCTGTATAAGACGTTCTTAAAATTGTGCATAATATAGAATATTATCTAAAAGCACATAATAGTGACGTGAAACACAACATTCAAAATAATGGCGATGGTCCACTAAAAGCCGGGGCTTTTAGAGGCTTGTAAACATCGTCTCTATCTAGGAATGTGTTATTGTTTATGAATGTTTTATTTATTCCTCCTTCCTGTAGCATTTCCGCATACTGATGTTTCTTATTACTCGATAATAAGTGTAAAAATACCCTTCACGAAGCCGAAAGTCTCTCGTTCTTCCCGATATTTTTTTTTTTAATTCCATTCCTGGGAACCTTCAGGTTACGGAGATATTGCAGGTCAAAGTTTCAACTTTTTACGTATTTTTTTACGAAAATAAGTTTTAAATGTTATATCTTACCTTAACTTTAAATAATCCCACGATCCTTGTACCTTTGTATGCGCCCATATGCACAATGCTTTAAGTGCTTTACACATAGATACACACATACATTACGCATTACAGGAAACGGCGAATTTTCGCACCAAAAATTAAAGTTGTTTCGCAGTAATTATTTTCACACTGTTATTTATATTGACAAAATACGTGGATGACGGCTCTGTATTGGGTAGTAAGTATTTAAAAAAATCTAGATTTCATTTAAACAATAAATTGCCATCCCATTCAAAGAAATCTAAGTTTTAATAATGTGTTTGAACGTTGAAAGGTATATTTTCCAAGTATCCTTTGACAGAATTTGTTTACTTTATTTATTATTTATTTTTAACATTTCATATTCAACCCCTCTTTATGCCTCGTCCTTAAATATCAGGGGCCAATTAAATAACAAAGGTTTTACTTTATTTTATTTGTTTAACTTTTAGAAAACATTTTTTTTAATGTAAGTAAAATAAATATGAATGTTTGATCTATTGTATGTACAGCTGTTTGAAAGCTTTTTCTACATAATAATGTAGAAAAAGTTAGTAACTCGTAACTAACCTATACCTGTAACTTTTGCAAATACGGCGAGATTAACCACGCAAACTAAGTGTGTAAATTATTGAAAAGACTTTTTATTTTCTACTCAAGCTCTTACTCAATTTGCCTGGCATTTTCCCAACGATTTTGGGGTCGGCTTCAAGTCTGATAGTCTGTAGCTGAATACCAGTATTTTACATGTAGCGACTGCCTATCTAACCTCCAAAACCTAGTTACTGGTAACACGAAACCCTTTGGTTAGACTGGTTACCAGACTTTTTGGGCTTTGTTACTGCAAATACCCTTAATGAAGCATCATAGGTGTCTAGTTCGAACCCAAGACACGCACCTCTGACTTTTCGGATTCATGTGCGTATTTTATAATTCTAACTTTATACAAAAACGGTGAATCCTTCTCGACGACATGTGAAGCCAAGACAGAAGCCCATGGGCATAAAAAACTCTCGACACCACAGTCAATATAACCATACGAAAAAGAAAGAACAATGCAAATACAAAATCTAATAATAATAGGTATCTAGACAAACCAGACAGCAAGATTCCCCTGAAAATATTAGAAAAACACACAAAAAAGAAGTAAAACAAACCGCACTGCCTAGTTTTTATATCGCGTGCAAACAAGATGGCGGGAATACGGCTCATATTCGACACTATTTCCCTTAGGATCGAGTTAGCTTCGTAAATATTGGCTCCCTGCCATCGCAAGAAATGTTTACCTGTTTTCTTGTATATTTTACGCACTTTTACCTCGGTAATTCCTTGCGGTATACGGTAATCGTATCGACTTGCATTATTGCAGTTGAATTAAATATGGAGAGAGATCTGGGAGGGGATATGGAGTGAGGCGTTTAGCGGGTCGGTATTAGGTATTGCTCATGTTAAGCCTCGTTATTTATTCATGGGTATCCCGATAGCCTAGATGTTACGTTATAGAGGACACATGAATCGTTAAAGGTACGATATTTAGCTGCGCTCTTGTGCTTATTTTACAATATTCACACCTAAACTACCTGAGCTGTACTCCTGTATAATTAACTATTTTTGCATGTATTACATGAGTTGGCTGTAATCTACCACGCGGGCCCAGTGCGGGTTGGTAGATGTCACAAATCTTCGAATTTTGGGTTCTAGGACATGCCGCATTTTTGCATGTTGATGCAAAATACCTTGAGACTATCCGTCCACTACCGACAGTAATCATGAGAATTTTTTCTTCGGTAGTTCTTGATTATTTTGTTTCGATCTTTGGAAAAAACTCATTGCTCGCATTTTGGCAAACTCCAGGCAAAGAAAATGTGTGGTAAAAATATCAACCAATCTTGTCTCTGGTACCTAAAATATTTTTGCTAGTATCCACATTTTACCAACTACATACTGTATGTGTTCAAAATATACCTAACTCTCTGTTGAAGTAATACGTAACACCATTATATACCCATAAGGTTCTTAGCCACCTTTGCAAACAGCTCAGCTGCTTGCTTGCAGCTTAGTACCTATTCAAACACTATGGTACATTTACGTTCAATCTGTAATGTTCCTATATACCTACATGTGTTATCTAATGCGCCGTTAGTGCCTCATGAATTCTTGATGATTTTGAGAAAAGAGGTAAGATTCCATTTATTTCCTTTTACCGCAGTTTCTCCTAGCAAAGCTTTCTACATTTATATCTATAATTTGTATGATGAACATTTTTTTAAATCTACAACGGGGTATCTCTTGCCCTTCATCTCACCTGATGGTAAGTGATGATCAGGCCGAAGGTGGAAGTGAACTTCACCTGGAATCCTTAACCACAGAGGAACTGGCTCTCTAACCTCTAGCTGCTGAAACACAACAATGTTGTTGATATTGTTGTTAATACGACTATAACGACAGACTTAGATAAGATGGTGGTAGCTAACCAGGCAGTCTTAGAACAAGCCCTACCACCAACCAAACCGAGCAGATAATTTTCCCTCCACTGGGAATCGGACCTTAACTGAGAGGTTATAAGTGCTAATACTGCTGATAGAGCTGTAAAAAGAAAGACTGCACCGAACCCAAATAAATTGGGATAAGGTAAGTGCCCATGTAGGTTTACTGTGAAATAAAATATTTTGAATTACAATTTGACAGAGGATAAAATATGAGTTGATTAAAAAACAGAATAAAGAGTTTGAGGAAAAACGCCAGCATTATTATGAAGAATGCTATCATCTTTCCAGTGACAAAAGAGACGGAGCTTACATCCCTTTTTCGCAACGGAATCATGATGGCAGTCATATTATGGACCCAGATGCAGTTTACATGCAATTGGCAATTAAATGCTAAAGAACAATTTAACTAAATCCAAAATATTTACCCACACTAACTTTAAAAGCACACAAAAAGCTTTACACGACCCTTTCAAATTAATTTGATCTCCTAAACAAGCACATAAAGCCAAAACGCTTAAAGAGACATTTATAAATAGGTACCTCTTAATGAATCCGTACGCACAGCACTCAAAACATTGGATCAAAAAACTTAATTACACTTAAAAAAGAGGTTGGAGCTATAAGAATAATTAATTTATAGAAGCGAAAGTCTTGTGGTCACGACAATGGTCCAAAATTTTGTCTTCTATATAATTACCAGCTGCGCCCCGCGGTTTCACCCGCGTAAGTCTCGATCCCGTGGGAATATCGGGATAAAAAAATTCCTATATCCTATTCCAGGTCATGGTCTACCCTTGTGTCAAATTTCATCCAAATAGCTTTCACGCTAAAACGGCTGAACAGATTGTTGATTGTTTGTTTGTTTTTTTACGCAACAAACAAACAAACAAACTTTCGCATTTATAATATTAGTTAGGATAAATTAAAGTCGCTTTTCGTGTATTTCTGTATTTCGGCGTTGTTCTTCTAAACCACGCAACAGATTTTCATGAGGTTTTCACCATCGTTTAAAGAATTTATTCGGGAAGATCTACGAGTATGTGTATAATAAATACGTTAATATTACAGTTACATATTACTAAGAAATCTCGATGTTTTGTGAAGTCATAAAAACCATGTGAAGCAGGAGCGGTCGCTAGATAAAAATAATGATGTCAAATGGGGACCACGATGATTCCGACTCTCCATAAAACTTCTATCTAATAGCTACTTATTGGGCCTCATTAAAGGGACTTTGCGAATGAGTACAGTTATGTGCGTCCGCCCTTACGTTGGGTAGCTTCCCCAACCTCGATGGCTGACTTATCTTTTTCAGCGGAATAACCTCGTAATACACATTCGTGTAACTTGCCGTAATACACATTCGTGTAACTTGCACAGAAGTATGCGAGTAGCTTGCATGCCATTGAGCCATAATTCTAATTGGTGAATGTGACGGTGGCATGCAAGCTACTTGGTTATTTTTGTGCCAGTTACAGGTATGTGTATTACGGACTATATTCGTGTAGCTTCTGCCTACTAGTTTCTCCCTACAAGATAGAAAAATACAGTTATAAACTAACTAGCCTGGCCGTTTAAATAAAATATTTGTAAAAGTGGGCATCAGTAGCCTATAGGGAGGGCCAATTAAGCATAAAAAGCAGTTTCCCTTCTATACAAATTCATTATTCTTTTCCCAGTGCCTCAGAATTTAGCATAATAAGATTAGAATTAAAATCTGTTCGTATAACGATGACCTACGAGACTTTAACGTATATATTAAGAGATTATTGTACATAATTACAATGTAGCAAGGATTAGGATAATGCGTTGGAATTTTAACGCGAATTTTATGAGGTGTGGTTGAGTTGGCTTATGTTGGGTTAAGACAAATATTGTTGTGGTTAGGTTTTTGGGTAAAAGTCGAATTTAATTGATTTCAGTTGGACTATGACGAAGGATACGAGTTGTACGGGATACAGATCGTAGGATCGAACCCAGGTAGGCACTTTAGATACTTTGTGTAAATGAGTTTTCCCAGGGCCACCTTCCGGCTCCATCATCAGACCCTGAACACCACCTAGTGTCAAACCACTTGTTAATACATAGCTAATGAGTCCAAACACGATGGTGCTATCTTATTTGATTGAGCAGTTCCTATGGCCAACTTCCGGCTCCATCATCAGACCAGTTCCATAGAATCATTTTTTCAAAATGTCTCGGTAGTTGTATCAGTATGCCAAGTTTCAGCTCAATCGGATGACAGAAAGTGCTTGAAAAATTGATGACAAAAGGAGTAACCGGAAACACATACGAACAGAGCAAGCTAATATAAAGCTTGTAATAAAAAGAAAATAGTGCTATCATCATAATGTAGTTTAGAAGCTCAAGCTCATTTCGTAAACCTTTTCTTCAGTATAAAATAAGTCACGGAACACAATCTTAATTACAGACCCAAAACGATATAAACAAAAGCATACATAAAAACCTTCTGCAAATAAATAACACATTATCGCAAACAATTACATGTTTGTTGCGTGCGAATACAAATTGCGCTATGTTATTCAAATAAGGACCTTACGCCTTATGGCCCGTAAAACATACGCCATGATACACATATACGAGTATGTGGGTACTTCTATGTATAATGTACAGACGCCAGCACATCAAGCTACTACAATCTGTCAAATTTCTTTAATAGATTTTCAACTTTATCGCTAAAGCATTAAGGTTCAAGGTTGATTGGGAAAATCTGACAGTTTCGGGTAGCTTGACCTGCTTGGCGTCTGTACTGACTTAATTTTATGCTACTTTTGTACGGTACGTAGAACGTAAGACGTTTTCATTTATTGGTTTGGTTTTTACCTTCAAGGCCCAACAGGCAGTATACAGGGTGTTAGGGTAAACACCGTTATCCTTGAAACCAAACCACCAAACCACTGGTTTCAAGGATAACGGTGTTTATAGAATGTAAAATCAATGGAAAATTACAACTTTTATTTTTATTTTTTTAATTTACATTTTACCACAAGAGTATTTCACCCTTTCACCCTTGCACTAGGGCAACGAACTTGCGTCTCAACACAGGTGGGGGGCGGGAGACGTGACCTGACCGGCCGCGAGCGCAACCCCTCCCTCAGTTTGTCAGATGTTTCGCTAGCGAGCACGGTGCCGGATAGAAACTTTTTAAAATCTTTTAATGAAAATATCGTTTTTTTTTTGTTGTTACTCGGTCATTTATTTTTATATTTAAGTCAACTACCCATGGTTTGAGTGACAACGGTGTTTACCCTGACACCCTTAATACTGTCAATTAACGCGCTCCTTGCCTCAACACCTACTGGCCACTCTAGGAGCCGAATGCGCCACCCCCGACAAAATATATTTTTTGCTTAAAAAGAATCGACACTGTTTTTTTTCCTACACTGTAAACCATATAAATACCTTATAAACCATTATATACTACATTTGTAAACCATTTACCATAAAAGATGCTAAAACCTCGTACCCAAAACGTGTAAAATTAAAAAAAACGCGTCTAGGGATTTCGAGCATTCGAATTTCCGCGCGCAGCTCTATTAGAATAAAGCCCGTGCAAACAGGCGCGATATCGCGGGTGCGTCAGGCAGCACTACTCTTGTCGCGCCCGCGATATCGCGCCTGTTTGTGGGAGCCTTTAAGCATAACTGACTTGAGAATCTCACATTCAATGGTTCAATCTCTCTGTCAGGACGTGTAATCAGTAAATTGAACTGCGAGGGAAGCGAGCTCGCAAATAGCACCCCGGATAGGTAACGTTTTCATTTGACCATAAAGAAATATACTTTGATTAATTATGTAGAAACGCTGACGCGTGAAGCAGTTGACGCAGACCGACTTTACGTGCTCTCCAAACAACGGGGCTATCACACCACCAACTTCCAAACTCCGGGCTACTAGTGAGAAATTCCTTTTGGATAAACCCAAATACATTTTGAATGCATTGCGTATCTTTCAATTTATTAACAATAATTTATTTCAATTAAATTTTAATTAATTTAAAACGATTTATTTAAATTCAATTTTAATTAATTTTTAATGATTTATTTAAATTCAATAATAATTAATTTTAAATGATTTATTTCAATTTTAATTTTTAATTTAATAAGTACTTATAATAAAAAAACGAAATAAATGATTGAATTTATCATAATTATATTTCGATTTTTTAGGATAGGTAAGTACTTTTTAAGTTCTACATGAACTGATCTCTTCATGACTAACATAGTATTATGATAAAGTAATAAGTAGGTACCTACTTTAAGTGTCTATACATATATTGTAAAATGAATGTCTAAATTAAATGAATTTTATTTTTATATTTTATCTAATCATTCGTACTATCTAGTGCTGAATTAATTAAAGGAGAATGACCAGGATTGTAGGGCATCCTGTACCAAGCGAAAAGTCCGCCTGTCACAACCAAACCTAATGTATTTAGAGGAGAATTCAATGCTCTTCTTATATTGTTAACTATTTTTAACATGGATTCCCGCAATTCATATTTATTAACCATTTATCTACTTCATATTTTGAGGTTAAGTTCGACAAAGTGACAGGCTCGAAAACCATTTCGAGCCTGTCACTTTCTCGAACTTAACCGATATTAGGTACCGCTACATTTGTCATCAACTTCACCAGAAGTTGATGACAAATTTCACCAGAAGTTGATGACAAATGTAGCGGTACCTAATATCGGTTGCTTTTTATTCTTGATTTGGCGCTTGTTTTCTGATGGATGATTATACAATACATCACTGATAGTCAATAATAATTCTTGGTGTCAGGTTTTATATATAATGATAATGGATATCAATAATCATGTAGGTAGGTACTCATAGTATGTGCAGCTGGTAGTCTGAATAAGTAATCAATTTAGTACTGTGTTTACTGATTCCTAATATCTTGAAATCTTAACATAACAGCAGGCCTGTTTTCCCAGAAGAGTTAGGCAGAGTTGTATTTACTATATAGTACACCCACTTCTCGAACTTCACATGTTAGTAAATAATAATAAGGTGATAATGTTGTTATAGTTAGTACCTAATAAGGCACTTATATCAAAAATGAAAAACGCAGTTAAGATATATTCATATTTACATAACGTATATGACCTCGACCGCTACCAGGACAGAGAAAAGAAATATACAAATAAAACAATAGGTAGGACAATTGGGTGGCACTCGGGAACGCCTTGCAAGTGCAACACGTAGCATGGACTGTCCACATCCAAAGCACACATCACTCCACATTGTGACCAAGTGTTAGTTCAGGTATCAGTTCGGAATCTCAGGGAGTTTTTCTTGTATCAGTGCGAAACATTTGTAACATTATGAATAGGAACTACCAGGTTTGATCTGAAAGCATAAAAACTGTTTTTTAATCCTTAAATTGAATAAATAGTCCCGGAAGTAGGTAGGTACTTTAGAAGCTAACTATAATATACATGCTTCTACTAGGTGAGGTAATACTTACAGGCGTCGCGTCGGTACAATCTATGATGTTAAAACACGATCATATCCACGGATATATTTTCTATGTAATATATTCTAAATTGTTCTAACAATACTAGTGAACGGTTTATGATACATCGGCGACGCTGACTTGCTGGCCGATGTCTTACTCTAGTTGAGGGCATCGCTAAGGATTATCACACAAAGACTATTATGAAAACGCACCTGAACCCCCGTTTTTGTTAATAAGTATTATAAATTATTATTCAAATAGTTCAGATGAAACCAATATTCAAAGTAACGTCATCCATGACGGCGCCACAGAATTATTATTGCAATACGTCACAGTACAAATGACATTTAACTTTTTTGAATAGGTCCTCTTTTCATTAAATGCATGTATTTGCAATGTATTCCAAAAAAATAATAATAAATTATTACGATGTAATGCGTGACCTAAAGATGTTTTTTGACACACATAAAAATATATTGTATCCTAATATAAAATGGCAAATTGGTACAATTATCTTCTTCCTATATTTTTAACATAGTAGCAACATTCGGAAATGAAGTGCAATGTCAGTGACATAAGCGGAAAGTACGTACCACAAAAGTAAAAAAAGACTTTTATTTTTGGTGTCCGAAAGCCGGGAATCGTTTTCATGACAAAATCGTATATCTGATTTAAAAAATAGGAGTAATTTTATGAACTACATTTGGTTGTGATACTCTAGCTCCTTTGTTGGTACGACAATATGGCATTCTCCTTTATTCCTTCCTTATTTAATCTCTCTCATATTCCTAAGTAGCAGACTATAAACACATTAATTTTCGAAGTAAAAGTTTCTTTGTTTAGGTTCAACAAATTAAGCCTATTTAGGTCTACTTAATAAATTCCGCTGTGAAAGAGAAGATTGACGCCTCCAACACGTAAATTCAAAGCAAGTAGCTGCGAGATGTTAATATGTGCAGTCGAGCACAAAAGTTATATCCACCAATTTTTTTCTGCGTAGAATCTTTTTAAATAAAGAATTCTGAAGCCACAGTCGGGAAAAGTGGTTTTTTTTCTGATCCTTGCCGGGGGGGGACCTGAATGTAACAAACAAAACAACGACGACGACGACGACTGGACGAATTGAACCAACCGCTGTCATATCTATTGGATAATAATTTAGAACCCGAATTTTTCTCTTCTCTCTCGCACGAATAGTGAACCTCAATATCGACTGAGATAATGATAACTTAAGACAGTCGCCAACTGAACTCACTTGGGCTGACCAAATTAGTAGCCACTAGTATTGGCAGCATTATAATAATACCAGCCTAATATCGTCCCACTGCAGGGCAATGGCCTGTTCTCATACAGAGCAGGCGCATTGATCACCACACTTGCTCAAAACGGGATGGCGATTTCAAACTATTATATCCTAACTATAATATTATAACTACGAAAGTGAGTTTGCTTGTTTGTTTTTTCACGCTAAAACGGCTGAATAGATTTGGATGAAATTTGGCACAGGGGTAGACACACAGCTGGTTAACTATAAGTCCAGATTTCTGCACGGACGTAATGTCCAAGACAAACTAAGAACAAAAGTTAAACTATGAATTGGAAAAGTCACATTGGTACTTGCCCGGACTCGAACCCACAACCTCGTACATAAGAAGCGAGGCCTCTATCTGGCCACTACTGGAGGTAACCACAAGGCGACACTTGTATTAGAACCACTAGCTGCGCCCCGCGGTTTCACCCGCGTAAGTCTCCATCCCGTGGGAATATCGGGATAAAAAAGTATCCTATGTGTTAATCCAGGTTATAAACTATCTGTTTGCAAAATTTCATCCAAATCCATTCAGTAGTTTTTACGTGAAAGAGTAACAAACATCCATCCATCCATCCATCCATCCTCGATGGAGCTCGGAGTTCGTGGCTAAGTAATAACCACCGCACGGGTCGATCCATCAGGTTAAGCTACGGTTGCCGGGGTTGGTCCGTGGATGGGTAACCATCTTAACATACCGAGACTCCTGCGTGCCTCGGAAAGCACGTTAAGCTGTTGGGCCCGGCTGTCATTTGTGGATCTTTGACAGTCGTTACGGGTCGTCAGAAGCCCGAAACTGACAACCAGTCTTACCAAAGGGGTATCGTAATACCCAGTTACTGGGTTGTGGAGGTCAGATAGGCAGTCGCTCCATGTAAAATACTGGTTTTCAGCTGCATGCAGTTAGACTGGAAGCCGACCCCAACATGGTTGGGAAAAGGCTAGGCATGATGAATTCGTCAAGCAAGATGATCACGGTGCCCCATGGAAAGCCTCAATTTGAGCAAAACATTTGCCGACCCTGGAATTTACGATTGACATTACCCATAACACAGCCAAAGCTAGCACAAAACACCCAAAATTAGAAACTTCACTTAAATATTAACAGAGGCAGCTCAGACTCCCGGGGTAATTGATAATTATTGCATTGCTAAATAATGGGTGAAGGGGGAAATGGTTTACCCCAAGAGTAGACTTGACGAGGTTTATTATGATGTGGTTAGGGCACAGGATTGTTTCTTGATGACGTAATAATGCCAGTGAGGTATTCCTTTGGGAAGTGTCTCATGGGGGTATTTTTGCTCAATTTAATACGATTAAAATAATCGTTTGCCCATATAAACCGTCATGACAAATGAACCAATCCTTACACTGCATGCTATAATTTTTCTTGTACAGCTCCACTTAGAAGTCCACATAATAACAATAGAACGCAATCATACCTCTTCAGAATCACATAAAACCAGTACAAAAAACCAAGTGACATAAGCCGTAACACAAACACAAGGAAATCATATAAAACGAATATCAATCTAAGAATCGCTCATATGAAAATGCCATCAACGATTTGTCGCTGCGACTGTACGGTCGCACGGATTTATAGCTCCCGCCCTCAGTTCGCAGTAACATTTTCATTTTATGTTTTTGCGGAGTAAAATAATGCTGGTTATACGTGTTAACCCTTAATGTGCCATTGACACGAGAACTGTAGTACGGCTAAGGCTTTTTTTTGTTGGTTTACGTAGGTACCTTTTTCTCTTCAATAATATGACTACTGTTCAGAATGATGTAGCATTACGCCTGTATTTATTGGAGGGGTTGGCAGAGGTTTGTAGTACACTCACATTTCGTCAGTTTTTTTTCAAATCAAATCAAGCGTTTATTTTCCAGAAATACATTGTTTTGGTACAAGTGAGATCTTATAACCTAAGTCTCATTGGATGGAATAGAGTAGGTAGGTTGCCGACTGTTACAGAATTGTTTTTCTTAGAAAAACAAGAAGTCACTTTGATAATTATATTTTTTTAATCCTACTTAATTTAATATAATTATAAAGATCACAATATCATTGATGACACGATAAAATCGTTAAAAGGAGCTACACGATATTGGAGGGAACGGTTCTGGCGATCTATTGTGTAAAATTCTCACCGTACAAACTTTGGTGAAGTAAGCTGTCAATAGTGTCAATCCCTAGCATGAGCTGGAATGACAGGTCACTTCACATAAGTTTTCATGGGTGAGATTTTTGAAGAATAGAGCGGCTGATATGTGACATCTGTGTTCAGCAAGTTAACTCATCCTATTTGGATTGTCGATTTATAACGCTCATATTAAACCGTTTCAGTTTAACCCAGTGGGTTATTTTTTGTTGGAACAGTTTCTAGATGTCAAATAGAAACTAATAGTTTAACCCTTTTGACTGATATACCTAATGACTTTTGAGGGTTGAATTTGACTTTATTGAAAGCGTGAGCTGGTTTTATAATAAATTAGTGGACATTAGTATAAAAGGATTTGTGTATCTCTTTATTATTGTATATTTGTCTGCCAGTTTGTCGAGGTATAACTGGTGGACCACTCTTTTTATTCATAGATAATGTTCTCTAGCTAGAATTTTTGAAGTGAAACGTTCTAGGCGCGTTGAGCACTTTTTGGGTGAACAAAAATCATGGAACTCGCGTCATCGTCACCGAACGTTTGAAGAAATGAATGAATTGTACTTAGTTTTCACTTCTATCGGCAGTCCCCGAAGACTGCCCCGCATGTTTTTTTTGAAAGTATGAGACAGATTGTCTAGCTCGCGTAAACTGCTGTAATTGGTCGAAGTATTTATCAACAGCCAATCACACTTACGCGAGCTTGACACTTTGTCACATTAATTATTAATGGGACAATTTTGCGATAATTTTCTGTTGAGAAACTTGCCCTTACCTGCTTACCATATAAGTAGTTGAAAATAATTTGATTCGTGGCCAGAAAACATTGGGTTTATTAGTATATTTTAACCAGCAGTTTTGTTCGTGTGAAATTAAATAAAATGCAGCTTATATTTATGGTGGCTCATAAATATTTGTGCTGTTCGTAAAAATCTGTGCACCTACCATTATGGGCGCGGTAGCAAATGGGCCTCGTTGAAATATGGTTTAAAAATAATTCACACGAGATTACACCTACACCTAGCAGTTTTATAAAATTTATAATTTGATTACGTCATTGTAACGATCGTAACTAATATTATAAATGCGAAAGTGAGTTGCTTTATTTGTTACGCTTTCACGCTAAAACGGCTGAACGGATTTGGATAAAATTTGGCACAGGGGTAGACCTTGATCTGGAAAAGGATATAGTCTAATTTTTAATCCAGATGTGGATGGATCCAGAATGGATCGCAGACGAAGTCGCGGGCAACAGCTAGTATTCTTATAAAGCCTTAAATCTTCGACCGATATATTATGTAAAAAACCTTTTTTTTAAATTATGAAGCAAGAGATGCTTAAGCATTTGTTTATTTATATATTTATTGTTCATTCCTTACGGTACATGCGCGGGCATAAATACCTTACAGTTCCGCAACTGAGTGTACTTTCGCCATTTCTGTTTCGGGTAAAATGTGTGATTTTCAATGTCATAAAAGTGACATTTCCTATTTATTTTTATGTGATTTTCAATGTCATAAAAGTAAAATTTCCTATATATTAATTTTTAATTGCCTTAAAATACGAAGGTACATTTGAAATACTAGCAATATACAATCAATATACCTATGCAAACGTGACTCAAGATTATCTCCAGTCGAATTTTCTTAAACACCTCGTTACCACTCACTTTAGCTACTACATTTGCCAACCTGGAAATATTCTAAAAACAGCTCGGAGCTTCTTATCTGGGTGCTAAATGTACGAGACTTTAGCAAACTAGGTTAGTAGCGTAGCCGTAGACCTGCTACCCATTAACATCCTTGCTCTGGTGGTATATTTATTGGTTTTTGTACTTAATGGATAGTACGGCCTTTGTCCTCTATTTTTGGGATAGGTTTACGTCTAATGTTGGCGATAGGCTTATTTATTTAACGTAGTAAGTTTAGCGTAGTAGTCTCTGGCAAAAATATGGCCACCACACACATAAACATGCAAACATCAGCTGCACCGTTAGACTGGAAGCCAAAACCATCATATTTCGGAAAAAGTAAAGCTTAGTACGATGATGACATAATTGGATGTCTCAAATGGCAAACAATAGCATAAACAATATATTATGTATTCTGCAAAAATCTACACATTTTTATGCGCGCGTTCCTCGGGATGCGCGTCGACGCATTTTCTGCCTTCAAAATTAACTGTTAGTTGCGTTTGCAGCGCGGATAGGAGCTTCGACATTGCGTAAATAAAACGTTGTGTGCATTGGACCTTGTGTAATGATGACAATTTTAAAGAGTAAACACCAGCCGGACTTTTCTGAAACAACCTCACCGTGAAAACTTAGGTGAAGTGAACTCAAAATCATTGCTATTCTGTAACCATCTCACCGTGTTAACTTAGGTGAAGTGGGCGTGGAGTAAGCTGTCATTGTCATCGATACCTACTGATGCTAAGGTAGTGACAGTTCACTCCAAGCTCACTTCACCTAAGCTTTCACGGTGAGATTTTTACAGAATAGCACAATTGGTTTGACAGCTCACTTCATGCTCACATCACCTACGTTTTCCCGGTGTGATTTCACAGAATAGATCGGCAGGTATCTGTTCCATTTCTTTAAAATTTACAGCATCAAAAAAGTTATCGCTCACAAAGTTTGCAACAAGACATGTACAGTTACCGTGTCATGTAAACTTGCTAACTCGCCCCATCACGTGTAGAAGCGGTAATGAACAAAGCACGGTAATGAGATCTTTGCACGTTAAACTTTATCACGCTTCACCCCCAGGGCAGGTCTGGAATGAAAACTTGGCCCGTTATAAAGATGAACCATGTTTTAAACTGACTTTCGAATTTTGAATTTTCGGATAGGTACGAACCCCCTTGTGTTATTATTTTCTGAAGTCGATTTTCACAATGATTTCAAAATTTTCGGATGCGGTGTCAGAAACCCCCTTTTGTTATTTCAATTGCGATTGGTTTGGTTTTAGGATAAAAATGTAAGCCTGAAATTGATTACTTTCGAGGTCGTTTACGTGGTGTTTTAGGACAATCATTCTATCTGCGTTAATTCCTGGGTCTTATAGATTTTATTTAAGGTCCTGTCTCATGAACAATATTATTCGGTCTAGCTATGTGAATTGTTTGACTACCTCTAAGTCTGCTTCGCGAACTGTGAACCTGTTAATTGCATGAGGCGAGGTTTTGAGTAGGCGTCTGAGTAATCTCCTTTAGCAATATAATTATTATTATCCTTTCATTGAGATGATATTCTAAGCTCCACTCGTCGTACAGTTCTATTAATAAGTTATTAGGGATTTCTCGGTGAACACTGATGTAGGTAAATAATAATTATATAGCTATGTTGTTGGTACTTCGTTATCACGACATCACATCCTAACTTTAATTATAGTCTTAATCCTATCTAATATTATAAATGAGAAAGTGAGTTTGTATGTTTGTTACGCTTTCACGCTAAAACGGCTGAACAGATTTGGATTATATTTGGCACATGGGTAGACCATGACCTAGAATAAGACATAGGATACTTTTTATGCCGATATTCAAAAATCATAGTAGGTATTTGTTAGGATAAACGCGGGATTCCCTTTTAAAAAGTTGTGGCAAACAAAGTTCGATTTCTCATAAGTACGTAGATTTGTAGGAACGTATGTTCCTTCTAAAACGTAGATTTTTTCTCAAAAGAAGTTAACCTCAATCTTGAACTCCAATTCTAAGAATTTTCTGCATTTCTCTATCGACTACTTAAGTTTGGTTCCGTAACTTCTCGAGTCGTTTCGTTCAAAATCCCAAGGACTTCAGAAAATCGATACGATTGGCGACTTAATTTTCGTTCCTGCTACGGCCAAAGGAAACGTTTATCTGGAGAATTCTATTTTATTAGATCACGTAAGTAATCGCTAAGAATAGATTATTCCCGGGTTATAGTGACTTATTCTTAGAATCTGATTCGACGTCAGCACTTAGGACAGAAATGGACACGGAAGGGGAAGTTTTATGCTAGAAATAGGTGTATAGGTTCCGGTGGACATGTGCTAAACATATTGCTGTCTATATATATATATATATATATATATGGGAGATACGTCAGGATTCATTCCATTAGAATCATCAGAAAACATCATGTGGGCAGAAAGTGGGTTTCATGCAATGAAAACACACTGGGCGCGATACACAGCGTTTATTAGAATTACAATTTGACACTATAACCTCAAATTACAATTAATCGCAATGACTTAAAACCAAAAGAAACGTAGGACAGTTCCTAGACTAGACTGGAGGTTCTGTTCTCCAGGACGGTCAGCAGGCAAGAGAGCTCGCCCTGGCGCCCCTCCAACAGCTAGGCTCCGTCGTAGCACGAAGTTAGCCGCGTGTCAGTGTTACCACCACTCGCGTCACGTGCCGCGCTTCGTTTAGCGACCGTACTGATGACCGTCTCCGACATTATATTATATATTATAAGAAAGAGACGACAGCAATTTACTACAGCTTTTCTCAAGTTACGAATCCTAAGTCAGAATATTGAGTTAGTGGTCGTAAATGCGACTGTTGGTATACCATGGAACTACTATACTAGACACAAAGGAGACCTCTAAGTTTATTTCGAAGTTTCTTCTCAGGGTCAGTCAGCTAAGAAACGCCGACGCCATCAAAATATTGACCAACACGTGTTACAGTGGCTTAAAAGATTTACTTAGGTACAGAAATAAACCTCATTCCATCAAAGCCAAAATCAAAGTCAAAATCAAAGTCAAAGTAAAGCATTTATTTCAAATGAGCACATAAAAGGCACTTTTGAACGTCGTTTCATTACGACTAAGCCTCTTTTCCGCCCCTTCCGTTATCAGTCGTTATGTTATAAAGAAAACACAAAACTAAACATGCTAAGACATAAAATATCTACATGCATGTCTGAACTGGCTGTTTAAAACGCAAAAGGGTCACCATCCAATCAATATTCCTAAAAAGGACCTCGTCCCAAAGTGGACGATAACCGGAAAATACTAAACATTTCTTAGTAGTTCCTTTGTGAGTCCAACGAAAACTTATAAAAGGCGTCCACGGCTTAATCTGAACGTATTTATCCCGGCTCTTCGGGGATAAATCACTGTAGTTCTGGTCAAAGAAGTCTATGAGACGTAAAAGTGTGAAAGGCGAAGGGTGGCATTCTTTCGCCAGTAAGGGCCCAACCGGCCTCAAACCGGAAAATTAACGTAGCATTTACTTTTGTTCGTTTATCGGCACCTAGAGTTTCATTTATACGCTTCTCTTTATTATTTTATCTTGAAAAATAGAGATAAACAACCGCACTGAATGGAGCTCGGCGCTGTTCGTAATATTTGAATGAGAATTTTGAGATTTACAATTACGCTTTTCAAAAAGATTATTTCAAAAAGGTTGCGTTGTAACTTTCTTGGCTTTAATTTTGGCTTTTGAAAACGGGTTTCTTTTACCTCTAGATAACAGACGGTGAGAGGTCCAAAGCTGAAAGAGAGTTGTAATAAAGAGCTACAAAAATCCTTGGGCCGTTTGAAATAACATAAACTAGCTGCGCCTCGCATTTTCACCCGCATACGTCTCGATCTCGTTGGAATATCGGGAATATCGGGAAAACGTATCCTGTGTACTAACCCAGGTCATAATGTACCCATGAGCCAAGTTTCATACAAATCCGTTCAGCCGTTTTAACGTGAAAGCGTAACAAACAAAGAAACTCACTTTCGAATTTATAATATTAGTTACTCAGACCAAATAAAAAACCAAGACATAGCGCTGCGAACAATACAGTGAAGCATGCCAAAACTACATCTCCGCTCTGTGCATACACGCTCACACCCACACATTTACAATCAAACTACACCTCACTAAGAGCACACTGTTTACGAAACCGGACTCACGTCACTGTTGACAGCGCTTTTTATTTGGTCTGAGATTAGTTAGAATTACCCTATGGTCAACCGATTTTGCAGCTCACCTCACCTTTCACCCTTCCATAGACTAGAAAAATACAAGCCTTCGTTGGATTGAGAAATTAGAAACTTCTTATGGCAAGTCGAAAAATTCAAGAAACATCTACTTACATTTATATTTGTACTTCTTGATTCGCCTTCTTTTTTTCGTGTTGATGATTATTGATGATTAAGACGATTCTTTATTTGTCGTTTTCATTTGTTAGAACCCAGTAGGTGGCCACGTTGATTGAGGCATCAGTGGCATTCTTTAGGTCATCCGAGGTTTGGTGGGGTCCGCTAGGACCGATGCCTGGCAGGGTTGCAGGAAAGTCCGAAAGGGATACCGGGGCCCTTGGCAACAGGCAACAGAAGGAAAATGGGTGGGTTTTACCACCATAAAAAAAGGTTATCTCAGGTGCGGTACATCATTCATTACATCTAGCATTAATAACTGCTAACAGCAATCACTGTAATGTAGCTCCCGAGTACTTTACCTAGTAAGATAGCGAGGCAAACCGATGAAAAGTTAGTTTACTGAACAGTGAACAAGCGTAAACATGGAGTATATTTGGAAGCTTGAACTTAAATTGGGAAGTGGGTTACTTCATGACACCACATAAATAATTTCTTATTCATAGTAGAAGATATTTGATATATAGTGGCCACCAAGTTGCGATAGTTGTATTTAATAATATACGCGCGAAATGTGTATTTAAAATAATATTCTTGTTGGTTTTAATCGATAGTGTCTACAGCTAACTAAAATATATACATAAGTAAGAATTTGGCGATAACTTATTAGATGAAAAACTAACAACGCCACATGAAGCTTACCTTCGAAAAACAGCTTCGGAGCTCCCAAAAAAAGAAAGAGGAAGAAGCTATGCAACAAACTCTCAAGCAACGTTGTGATCTTCTCTGAAGTCAGACTGATGACCTGCAATGATAAATAGTATAATTTCTAAATAAAATCATCAAAATAAAAATATTGTATTGCACATAAATATACATGGGCACTTATGAAACATCAGAAGCTAGGTGCACGGTTCCAATTGGTCGTTTCCTATGGAGAAGAGCCGACAAGAAACTCCACTCCATCTGTAATAAATAACTCAAGCTTCCCATAAAGCAATGACTGGCATAAGCTCTTTCCTAACATTCTACCTCATCGAATTACATCCATATTAAAATCATACGTATCAAATTATCAATACGAAAATCCTCGACATGCCTCCAGCATTTCATTAAAGCTATCTCGAACCCCGAACCCCAATACCAGTTCATAATCTCACACGCTGAAAACAAAAAAAAAGGAAGATGAAGCCGGCGCTTAAATTTTTTTTAATACTACAAAGTTCTATCGCAAAGGGGATCCTGTTCGAAAATCTCCTTATTCGAGTAAGGAGCTTACAGCTTACGGTAAGTCTTTGACAATCGAATGCGACAGAGGTTCGGTCCCAACTCCCACCCGGTGGAGCGTCGCAGTAAATTTAAATTTTCGGCGAAAATACCCGAGTAAGAGGTGGCCGAATTAAAATGACGCTATGTAAATCTGACACCTTCGGATCTTGCTTCGCCAGTTGTTGTCGGCTAATTGTATTAACGATATTCTGTAGGTTTTTTGTTGTGATGATGTTGGTATATTTATGTATGGAATGACAATAATAAGTCAACCAATAGTCGGATATACGGATTACACGCTGCCGGTAGTACATCATAATCCGCGATTGGACACTATCGCCGGTTGTCATAGACGCCGTACGTCATTGAAAATTGGTTCGTCACAAACGCGTTACGTCACTAACTCAATCCGTCACAAACGCGCTACGTCACTAACTCAGTTCGTCACAAACGAAGTTCGTCATATTTTTTCACGGGTATTTTATATTTTCGTTGCCGGATACCCTGCACGGCACCAACTATTCGACTACACGTCGGAAAATGTCTTCAATTTTTAATTCGCTTTGCGTAGGAACTTACGTTTTCTAGCGAAGTGGGCTTAGGCTTAAAAACTGGCCTAAACTAGACTCGAAATGGCGTAGTAGGCCTATTTTGCATTTGAAGTGTAAGTAGTCCATACACTAGCCCACTTCCACTTGGCCAGAACGTTAACATTTGCCTAGAAATTGTATTTTCATTACTCTAGCGCCCGAACAGGACTACTAAGACCTCTCTGTAGTTTAACCGGGATATTCTTGACTAGACTTCAATGGATATCCATATTATGCCTTTATACAAAACACAAAAGCTCTATAGCTGCTGTAGTCAAATTACCAATTTGTTTACTTGATAAATGAATATAATTCTGTAAATATGATTAGTACCTACAAACATGTAAGTAAGTGTGCAAACAAAAACAAAAACATGTAAGTAACATGTCAATCATATTTTAAAAACTAGATGAGGTCGGCGGTTCCTATGCGACTACTTTGAGAAGAAAGGTCGAAACAAACTAGATACATAAACAGGGGGCATAAAACGGCCACATTAGCAATTCCTCTAAAAGCAATTCATTTGCAGCTTTCATTGACAATTCCTGTAATTTGACAAAAAAGCAATTCATAATTTGTGGACCATTTTACAAATCTCCATAGAAAACTGTCAAACATGAATTATTTCGTAATTTGAATCGCGCGCAGATCCTATTCAGAATTGTCAGTTTGTGACATTTTACAATGATTCATAATATTTTCTTATTATGATTCTGGAAAAAGGGGAAAAGGGGAGGCCTTTGCCCAGCAGTGGGACACACAATAGGCTATAAAAAAAAAATAAAAAAAAAAATGATTCTGCCAAAGTGGCTGTTTTAAGCCCCCAGATTCTAAGCAGAATTTTACATATTGAGAAAAAATCTAACAAAATACATCCACCTTACTTAGGGACTAAGTGCGGAAACCATACCCCTAACATAGAACATAGAAACTCTAACAAAGTTAGTTACACCTAGATACAGTGAACCTTTTATTTATGATACAATATGTGAAACCAGTGTATCAAACAATGACTCATCGCAAAACAATAAAATAAACCGACACCCTACTTCTTTGATATTCCGACTAATAATACATACGTTGATTGTCTGGTACCTAGAATCTAGTTGGTACTTCAAAAGCAACAAGTTCGCTTTGTACAATAACAATGGGAGCATGTCCTGAATCCTAAATCCGGACAATGGGACACAGAGCACGCACTTCCCGTTACTCTGTGAAATATTACGAGTTAATGGTCTTGTAAAAGTTTAGCTATTTCTTAGTCAATTGTGACTTGAATTAGGCCTTGTGGAATTAGAAGAAAGTGTTTTATAATCACTGTTTTGAACATCCACATTTACTAACTACAGATAGCAGTGCAGAACAGTGGTAGCCCAATGGTTGTAGGTCGTAGACGCAGACAGGCGCTTTACTTTGGGTTAATTATTTATTTAATCACCACTGCTATCAAAACAGTAAAGGAAAACATCGTGAGGAAACCGGCATGTCCTAGAACCAAGCTTTCGAAGACAACGTGACTTCTACCAAGCGGCAATGGGCCCGTGTGGTTGATTACACACTCACCGAGAGCAGACTGTGTCCCAACAGTGGGTTCAATAAAGGCTGATTATACATTATGCTACTCATCATCTGCCTAGCCTTTTCCCAACTATGTTGGGGTCGGCTTCCAGTCTAACCGGATGCAGCTAAATACCAGTATTTTAAATGGAGCGACTGCCTATCTGACCTCCACAACCTAGTAACTGGGTAATACGATACCCCTTGGTTAGACTGGTTGTCAGACTTTCGTGCTTCTGAAGACTCGTAACGACTGTCAAAGATCCACAAATGACAGCCGGGACTAACGGGCACGGAGGAGTCTCGATATTTGAAAATGGTCACCCATCCACGGACCAACCCCGGCAAGCGTAGCTTAACCTGATGGATCGACCCGAGCGGCTGTTATTACTTAGCCACGAGCTCCTCTACATTATGCAACTAAAACTATTATTTAGATACGAGTACTAACGCCCGTTTCCTTAAATGTAAATTAACACAAACATTTGCTAGCATAATGTCAAGCGCGCGTAAACCTCTGTGATTGGTTGAATGAATTCTATATCAACAGCCAAATGCTTCACTTGACTTGCGTTTAATTTGGACGTGACGATGATTTTCGTTCCAGAAACCTGAATTTGTTCCGTGATTTGAGCAGCGTCGAAATAATGGGACATCAATTATTTACCGAGATACACGGAAAGTGACAATTAAGTACCGAACATAAACTTTAATTTATAGGACACGCAAATTTCGCCAATAATAAGGGGCGAGTCTATTGCCAAGTTAACTGTGCAGAAATCCAGATTTTCTCATAACAATTGCTTCCAAAAATCCCTGACCTAACCTAACGAAACGGGGCGGGGAGTTCCACCTTTGCAATCCAATTATGGGGGGAAACGGCTATCAGACAGTTACTTTTTCAGTTTTTTCGCGCGGAATAAGTTTTTAAATTGGTTATTTTGGGTTTAGGTGTTTGTGTATCTAATCCGAAAGGACAAAATATTACAACGGAAATGTAAAATTATTTATCCCCAACTGCCTTAATATAAATACTTGCTTACTACTACGACTGATATTATGGTTCTATTACTATAAAGACAGACAGAAAATACATTTATTTAGCACAGAATAAAAAATAAGACCGGACAGATAAGTAAAATATGATCACCAATCTAAGGACAAACCGTGCTTATATCAAACAATTGTGGTATCAAGCACATCACTCGAAACTACAATAAACGATAAATTACTAGCCATAATAAAATAAAATTATTTCCGACAGAAAATGGTATATTTAAAAGCTCGTATTCCAGAATGAATGAATACAGTAACAAAATGTACAAGATAATATACATAATTATATTATGTTCATGCTACATCATACATAATTATTAATTATAAGTATGGATTTTCTTCCTCCCATCTCCTCACAGACTAATCTGTGCTTCTTGCGAGTAATTGAGTGTCGCAAAATCCGTTGACTCGGCTCGTTGGATTACACGCTTTTATGTGATATATTCGTACGGAATAATCATTATTTATGTGTTCTTAATTAATTCATACTAATATAAATCCATACAAATGGCGCTAGCGTGATGACTACAACTTTGCTTTCCTAAGAAACCGGTGAAAGGTCGTACAAATATCGAGTGTTTTCAAACTCAAACTCAAACTCAAATTCTTTATTGCATTCATGTGTACAACAGCTATTACATAGATAAATAAAGTAAGATCCAACATGAAACCCGGTTAGGGCACGGCAACATAAAAAATTGGACAAAACAAGCATCCAGTGAGTAGGTACTACACTGGATTGCAAGTTTGTTAAACAAATATAATTATTATCGATAATATTACTAGTGTTAAATTATTTTATTTACGTGTATTAATTATTATATATTTTATTAATTGACACCTTCATCGTCAAAATATTGGTGTAAATGGCAGATTTTCATGACTATCATTGGGAAATCTTTAGAGTCGTATCTGGAAGACTAGGTTCCGCCCGCGGCTTCGCCCGCGTGGTATGTCGATAAAAAGTAGCCTATGTCCTTCCCCAGGATGCCATCTATCTCCTTGCCAAAGTGTAATAGATATCTATGGATAAAAATTTATTACATTATAAGCGTAGTAGATTTTATTGTTACAAAAAATATTTAAACTTTATCAGAACTTCACATTTCCTACATCTAAAGTGCGCATTATTACAAAAGTAGGCACCTCAAGGCTTTCAACGTGAAAGAGAATAGACGATGGATAGTTATTAGGCCATCAAAGCCCTGGGAGACCTATGGCTCTGCAGCTAATCTCCTATAGGAATTTTCTATCCAAGTAATGGAGTACTAGATGTGGTAACATTTTAACATGCACTTGTTTCCTTTTTTGAAGTGAAAACTTCTTTAAGCGTGTTTTTTTTAGTTAGCCATACTGTACCCCAGCAGGGCAAAGGCCACCCCCAAGTCTGTCCAAGAGCTCTTTTCCCGCGCATCCTAGTGCGGGATCCAGTGTCATATCTAAATATTGTCACACTTGTGTATGAATCAATAAAACTTTGCGTGTTTGTATTTGTATCCCAAACCAGCCCTCACGGTGCGCATCCAGGTCATCTCGCCCCCTCTTTCTGAGCCGGCTTCAGCGGCGCCGTCCATTGGGCACTTATTGTGTATACTTGCCCAGCGGTCATCGTGCATGCAGCTGATGTGACCAGCCCATTCACATTTGAGTGTTTCATTATCATTGAAATACTTTTTTTTTATCGCTTATTTACGATCAATGGTAACGTAACATGGCTGACCAATTTTCATATTATCAAAGCTTCGTTGAAATGAATTTTGTCCAAATCTGTAGCGATTTCGAGAAAATAAGCTTATCTATTTTTACTAGTAGTGAGGGTGAGGGCCACCTAGCCCATCACTAGGCTAAGCTGTACAGCATTGCTATTCTGTAACCATCTCACCGTGAAAACTTAGGTGTAGTGGGCGTGGAGTGAGCTGTCATTATCATCGATACCTACTGATGCTAAGGTAGTGACAGTTCACTCCAAGCTCACTTCACCTAAGCTTTCACGGTGAGATTTTTACAGAATAGCACAACAGGTCTTCCTCGAGTTTCTTTTGAACTCGATTTCAGTGGAAAACTATAATTATATAAATTATTAATAAATTGATGGCACTTTTATGAAATTGTTCACGTTGAAGTCAATCGAAAGTCGTTTCCTTAAAACGTCTCTTAAAATGTCTTGTCCACTTTTCTAAATAAGTTTTCACGCACCTTTCACACTATCTCACAATCTCTCTCTATGTTATATTTCAGTAAAGTCAATCCTAACTTAACTAATACTAAAATTGGCGTCGAAAAATTCCTACGCATCGCTATCAACGGGTAATGTACCTAAAAGCCAGCCTTGGGTCACAGGAAGTGTCAACCGGCCGCTTGGCTATATTATGTTTTATTAATTATGTATAAGTCGTTATTTTTGTAGACATGCATACATAATCAATAATGTTCCCACTGCTGGGACACAGGCCTACTCTCTTCGAGAGAGAGTGGGCTGTAATCTACCACGCGGGCCCAGTGCGGGTTGGTAGATGACAATGTCGTCGTACCACGTTACTACTGGGCCACCACTGCTCTCTGGGCCACCACTACTCTACTAGGCCACCACTGCTCTAATAGGCCACCACTGCTCTAAAGGGCCACCACTGCTCTACTGGGCCACCGTTGCTCTACTGGGCCACCAATGCTCTATTGAGCCACCACTGCTCTATTGAGCCACCACTGCTCTATTTATGTACATTTAATTTTAATTTTGAATAAACATTTTATATTTTCTCAGTAACATCCTCGTCTAGTAAAACTTTAGTGCAGTGTTTTTCAACATACGTTTCACAAAGATTTTTCAATCGTCGTCGGATTTCCTTAGACTCTGAAGCATGAGGAATCTATTTTACCTTTTGCCTAGCTTTAGATGGAAATTGAGATTTCTATGAAATGAAAGGGTTGACTGAACATCTCGGTCTGTATTACATTCCCTTTGTGTTTTTCTTGTTTGAGAGGAAACTTCCTATCCTCAGACCAAATAAATCCTATCCTTGTTACAGATAGCGTATGATAGTTTTTTCATGTTTTTTCGCTGGAAAATAACCTACTAATGTGGTTTTTTTTTTCAGTTGGTAAGTTATTGGACTGACAGAAGTTCGAAACAAGAGGAAGCCATGCCTATTACATTTGCAATAGAATGCCTCATAGGACAATTTTACCTAAGACAATCATGCTCTGCCTTACATCCATCATCTTGAGACATCTCAAGAAAGTCTGCACGTCAACATTCGAAAAACGTGTGTGTACCAAGGGCAAGGGCCACACACACGTTTTTCTTGCAGTGAGCCCCATACAACAAACGTGATTTTTTTGCCGTTTTTATAGATAATGGTAGGGAACCCTTCGTGCGCGAGTCCGAGTCGCACTTGGCCGGTTTTTCTCTCACAAGGAGCTTTTCTTACTACTAATGTCCAAGCATTTTCCCTATAAAATAAATAAAATTGAAGTGTCTCTTTTGTAATGTCAAATTAACAACTTTTTATTAAGTGCATAGGAAAGTTTAATAGGTACTTTTAACAAAAAATCTTTTTTTTTATGTTTGTATGTGTGTGTTTGTTCCGACTAATCTCCGAAACGGCTGGACCGATTTTGACTGGACTTTCACTAACAGATAGGTAGCTGATGTTATAAAAAGTAACTTACTTTTATTTTAGAAAAAGCCACGTGGGCGAATCCGGGGCAGCAGTTAGAACCAGGATGGTTTTCCCTCTATTAACCAATAATAATAAAGACCCTAATGTACATCTTTTTCAGCATAAGAAGCTTAAGGTCACCCTGAATTTCGGGGCTTACAAACATTTATGTACCTAAATCTACGTTCATTAAACCTAACGAACGTAACAGCTGGGGGATTACGACAGACTCATATACAGGTTCATCCCTCTGGCACTGAGTGTTTTTTTGTTTGTTACTCACATACCCTACAAATTGTGAGAGAATAGCCGTTGGTGAAATTAATGGATTGAGTTCGATATTTGAAAACTGGAAATTGCGTTTCTTTGTTTTAACTTTCGGCTTCATCTACATGACGTCGGAGCTGCACCGGAGCCGCACCGCAAGATTTAAAAAAACTACGCGGCTCCGGCGTGGCTGTGGTGCGGCCGTGGTGTGGTGCATGGGAGATTGGGAGATATTCATTCGTTTATACAAACATGCGGTCCGGCGCTGGTATGACTCCGGCGTCGCGTACCAATGTTTATTTCCTACCGAATAAATTATTTTCTATTTCTGTTTCATAGTAGGTACATGCAAGCTTATTAGTAGGTATACTTTTAATGATGGACACCATCAAAAGTACACTGATAAGCTTAAATAATCATAATTGAGGATGTGCAAGAGCAACTACCGAGACAGCTTGAACACCGTAACAACTTATTTCCGTTTGATTCAGTCTCTCAAATGACAAGATAGGCAGCTGATTTAAATTGAATGTTTTTTTTTAAGATCAGCGAATTGAATTAACCCTGATTATCGTTTAGAAGGAAATGATAAAATTATTGTGGTAGTTATTTAAAATCCAAATGCAGTCATCTTATGTGATTAGATGATTCATACAAGCATAATCAGTAATCAACCTATTTATAATGTTCCCACTGCTGAGAAACAGGCCTCTTTTCGTGAAAGGGAATGGGCCGTAATCCACCACGCAGTCCCAGTGCGGGTTGGTAGATGTCACATGTCTTCGAATTTTTAATTCTAGAACGTGCCGGTTTCCTCACGATGTTTTCCTTCACCATTTTGAGAGCAGTGGCGATAAAATAATTTACACAAAAAGTGACTGCTTGGAACTCGAAAGTCTCATACAAGAATTATTCGATTTAAAATAGACGTTTCAACCATCAATAAAAAAAGAACTGAGACCTAAAAAAGCCTCAAATAATTCCATCCACGAACATCACTTACAAAACAAAAGACTGGAGTAGCTAAAATTAAAATGTTCAAAGCAATTCCGTACTAATGGAGCACAGTGATTAATGTTACCGCCGACATTATTTTAATGAGGATAAATTGCATATTTGAGTGTCCCCACTAATAGCTTCCTTAATTCTTTCCCGCCTTTCTTAAGCTTGGATTAACTATCGGACCCATTGAGGTCCTCGTTTAAATTTTCGTTCGATTCAACTGACGGTACCGGCGATAAATCTTTTGTAATATGTTGGGAAGTAGGTTCCTACTGACATGTACTTTTTGTCTTATCAAAGAAGGAAAGAAATGGAATTATTTTTAGTTTAATTAGGTGCTTATTCGCTGTGCATTATAAATCAGTTTCATTTAAATAGATAGGTTCCTAACGTGCGCATTGCTTGCCTGAGCTTACGTTTTTAATTCCAGAATTAGGTACTCCCTTTCTTCTCCTAAAATTGTTTGTCCGAAAATCATTATCCATAACACGTTTGGTATAAACTTCTGTAAGCATAATGTTAAAAAATTCGAAATTTCGTTTTACATAATTATCTTTACTTCTAAAAATATTGTCATAATATCGAGTACTATAATAATTGAATCTCCTAATTTTGCATGAAATAAAGTCATATGTATGTGTTGTATTTTAAAATGTGTATTATTCCGAATGTTCATTTATAATAAAATTGTTAGTCCTAAAAGATTTGCTAAAAATTAGGTTTTAGTGACAGAAACGAATCGCTGTAAATCCGACGTCACGCAGTCTTGTATGCCCTACCCCTAGAGTGTAATTTAAAATCGCGTAGGCGGAGGGGCGAGGCGGCCCGCGAGTTGAGGAGCAGGAGGTTGTAACAAGCCGAAGCTGTGGCGGTGAGCGTTAAACCATCTGCGACGATAAGCTCGCGTGGGACCGCCGGAGCCCCGCAGCGCCGGGGCCGTGACAGAAACCATGCCTGCTGCATGTTGCATGCTCGCTTGTATGCTGCATGCTTGCTTGCATGCTCGCTTGAATGCTGCATGCTTGCTTGCATGCTCGCTTGTATGCTGCATGCTTGCTTGCATGCTCGCTTGAATGCTGCATGCTTGCTTGCATGGTGCATGCTTGATTGCATGCATGGTGTATGCTTGTTTGCATGCTTCTTACAGGGAAATAAATACCACATGTTCACAATTAATTGTTTTATTGAGCTGCAAACAACATTGTTTTAAAAAAAATATTAGGATAGATAAGTTTTATTGAAAACGGTTTCAAGTCTTTCGTCTATTATTGATTGCAATATTTATGGCAAACAAATTTAGGCCATACTGTATTTAGGGATTTCAATTTTATGGCATGTGATATTATATGTCAGTAAGTTCGGGCAAGTTATTATTCGGACAAATGATGATTATGACAAAAAAAATTATGGCACTCTAGATTACGGATAAAAAAGTTAGGGAACACAATAGAACCGCGAGGAGATGCTGGAGACTCTGAACAGAGATCCGTGGGGACGCCCATACAAGATGGTGCGGGAGAAACTCCGCCCATGGGCTCCCCCACTGACGCAGAGTCTCCGGCCTCAGCTTGTGGAGGACGTGGTGAGCGCTCTGTTCCCTTCGAGAGGGGAACATACCTCCCCGCTCATGGCTCCGCCTACTGCGGTGCTTGATGCGGACCACAACACCGACGAAGACGACGATGCTCCGGAGGTGACCGAGGTAGAAATGAGAGTGGCGGTGCGAAGGCTGAATGCCAAAAACACCGCCCCAGGACCTGACGGCCTACCTGGGAAGGCCTGGGTCCTGGCCATGGAGGCTCTCGGGCCTCGACTAAGGGGTCTCCTAAGCGCATGCATGGAGAGGGGCCAGTTTCCACTTCGTTGGAAGACGGGGAAACTGGTCCTCATAAAGAAGCCGGGGCGCCCTGCGGACTCTCCGTCCGCTTATCGGCCCATCGTGCTGCTCGACGAGGTGGGCAAGCTCTTTGAAAGAGTAATTGCAAACCGCCTCGTCGGGCGGCTGGTGCGGGTGGGGCCGGACTTGGCGGAGAGCCAGTTTGGTTTCCGCAGAGGGCGCTCTACGGTGGACGCCATCATGCGCGTACGGGCCCTCACGACGGGGGATGCTGTGGCCCGGGGTGGGGTCGTCTTGGCGGTGTCTCTCGACATCGCCAACGCCTTCAACACCCTGCCCTGGAGTTGCATAAGGGAGGCACTCCGGTACCACCGGATGCTGACCTACCTCTGTCGTGTGGTCGAGGCCTATCTGACGGACAGGGCCGTCATCTACCCCGATCACCAGGGAGTGTGGAACCGGCGAGAGATGTCGTGCGGTGTCCCACAGGGATCGGTCCTGGGGCCGCATCTGTGGGACATCGGTTACGACTGGGTGCTGCGCGCCGACCTCCCCAGTGGCGTCAGTGTAGTTTGCTACGCTGACGACACGCTGGTCCTGGCACAGGGGAGGTCGCACCAGGCGGCGGCCGAACTAGCGACACGCGGGGTTGCGACAATCGTCGATAGAATCCGGCAGCTGGGACTCGAGGTGGCCTTGCACAAGTCCGAGGTCATGTGTTTTCATGGCCCTCGGAACGCGCCACCGTCGGGTTCCCAAATTACGGTAGGAGGGGTTCACATCGGCGTCGAGTCGACGATGAAGTACCTAGGACTCGTCCTCGACAGCCGGTGGAACTTCGTTGAGCATTTCCGACGTTTGGCTCCCAGGCTGGACCGGGCTGGAGCTGCCTTGGGGCGTCTCCTGCCCAATCTGGGGGGTCCAAACGCCTCCTGCCGGAGGCTCTACGCGGGGGTCGTGCGGTCCATGGCCCTTTACGGGGCACCGGTGTGGGCGCGTTCCCTTAGGCTGCGGCCAGCCCGCCGGTTGAACGCGTCCCAAAGGGTCATGGCCATTCGGCTGGCCCGGGGATACCGCACGGTCTCCCGCGAGGCGGCGAGCCTCCTGGCCGGATTACCGCCATGGGATCTGGAGGCGAAGGTCCTCGCGCACATATGGGAGTGGCGCGAGGAGATGAAGCGCCGGGGCGTAACTCCGCTGCCGCGAGAAATCGCGGCTCAGCGGACAGAGCTCCGGCAGGATCTCATGGCGGCATGGAGAGTGCGATTGTCGCAACCCAGTGCTGGGCACGCCACAATTGCGGCGATAAGTCCCCTCTTTGAGGAGTGGCTAGAGAGGCGCCACGGCGTCCTCACCTTCCGCCTGACGCAGGTCCTCACCGGACACGGTTGCTTCGGGAGGTTCCTGTTTCGTATAAGGCGGGAGGAAACGCCCGGGTGTCACCACTGTGTGGATCGCCCGGAGGACACGGTGGAGCATACGGTGGAGGTCTGCCCCGCTTGGGCGGAGCCCCGCCGTGTCCTCTTGGAGGCGATTGGCGGCGGTGACCTCTCGCGTCCGGCTCTGGTCCAGGCCATGGTACGGAGCGAGAGGGCATGGGAAGCAGTCACCTCCTTCTGCGAAGCAGTAATGCTCGCGAAGGAGGAGGCGGAACGCGTGAGGGAGAGGCAAAGTTTGCGCCCTCACGCCCCTAACCGCCGCCGCCGCTGGAGACGCCCTGGGCGTCGGGAATCCCAGGCGGATTCCCGGCCACCATAGGCGCGGGCTTGCGGACGGCGAGCAATGGGTAGCTCGCCGTCCGATCAGGACCAGGCCCGGGTCGATGGCGCGTCGTGTTCCACGCGCGCCTCAAAGAGATGTCAGCACAATTGGCGGGGTCCGCTAGGACCGATGCCTGCCAGGGTTGCGGGTTAGTCCGAAAGGGATACCGGGACCTTGGCAACAGGCAACTGAAGGAACACGGGTGGGTTTTAGTCAGTAAAAGTCTGACACGCCCTTCCGCTCCACCCAGAGCGGGAGAAGTCATTGGATGATTTCCCACCCAAAAAAAAAAAAAAAAAAAAAAAAAAAAGGGAACACAATAGAGAACCCCAGAATTAACCTACTCTTGACCTCGATCTTGCCTGATAGTAAGCGCTGTATGAGGTCTATGATGGACGGGACGGAGCGTGCCCAGAAGATCATTCACTCTTGCTTTGAAGTTTTGAAGTCAGACGGGTTATATGTGGAAAGAAACACAGGCGCTGGCAGAGAGTTGACGATGAGAGGCTATGGTCGCTACTCTTTCTAACTTTAGCAGTGCTGAACTTGGGACGAGCCCCTAGGTCCAGTTAGGCCTGCACTTGATATAATAAGTGAACACACAGACTTATATTGGTTGCAGTACAAATATTAGTGGTTGTATGTTTTTTTGGCGTTAGGCGTTCCAAACACTCACATTTATGTGTAAGAATTTAAAAAGTTAACGAAGAATTTCGAATTATTACGGATGCAAAGACCAATTTTTTTTTTGCTGAAAATTCCGCATGTTATATTTCCGTAATTCTTTAACCTACCAGTATAAATAATCATCTTCTTCCTGCCCTCGTCCCATGTTACTTGGGATCGACGCAACACGTTTTCTTTTTCCACTCTCCCCTGTCAACCGTCACGCTATCATTCACTCCCTTCTCTTTCATATCGATCCTCACACAATCCATCCATCTTTTCTTTGGCCTTCCTCTCCCGCTCCATCCATCAACATTTTATATTCGTCACTCTTTTAGTTACATGCGTTTCCTCCCTCCTCATACTCCTCCCACCAGTATAAATATCCCACCTATAAAATAATACATGCAAGATAATTCAAAAACAAACTCCACACAAAGGCCTGAAAGTTGGAGCGTAAAAAGTGACAAATTACAAGTTATTTAAAAAGAAAGTTTCCTAAGAATGTCGGAACTTAATCACTGGGTCGATTAAAACTTTGTGATGTTGTTCGAACACCATGGGGATACTTTAGAAGTTTTTATTACTTATTGATTAACAAGAACTTCTCACGGTTCCGCCGGTTCTTCTGCACGGTTCTAGGTAATTTTTGAGTCGGTTTACCTCAATCTGCCTAGCCTTTTTCCAACTATATTGGGGTCGGCTTCCATTCTAACCGTATGCAGCTGAATACTAGTATTTTACATGGAGCGACTGCCTATCTGACCTCCACAACCCAGTAATAGGATACCCCTTGGTAAGACTGGTTGTCAGACTTTTGGGCTTCTGACGACCCGTAACGACTGTCAAAGAGCAATTAATGATAGCCGGGACCAACGGCTTAACGTGCTTTCCGAGGCACGGAGATGTCTCGATTTGTAAAGATGGTCACTCATCCACGGACCAACCCCGGCAATCGTAGCTTTAGCTGACGGATCGACCCGTGCGGCTGTTATTACTCAGTCACGAGCTCCTCTGTCGGTTTACCCACATTATTTAATTTTGTAGTAGTCTCATTGATCTAAGCATGTCCTGGGTTCATTCACCAGGTCAGGCAGTGTCATCAGGTTCACTTTTCATCATCAAAATTTGTGAGTTTGTATGTAGGGGGTAATCTTCTGAACTACTGATCCGGTTCTGAAAATTCTTTCACTAATGGGAAGCTTCAGTATTGCCGAGTGTAGTGTGATAAATTTAATGTTAAAACAAGAAATTTAAAAGATTTCCGAAAGAAAAATTCTGAAAGAGTGTTTGATGTATGCTACTCATGGCCCTGCAGCCTGGGCAATGAATTGTCCCAGTTTGTGCCCGGAAAATGAGAATAGGTGAGGCTATTTTATTTTCACATTATTAAATTCAATTCAATTCAATTTTTCGTGTATTCCCGTTCGTCCCCTCGACTTCGTCCCCCGAGGGGGACGAACGGGAATTTACAAAAATAATATTTAATTTGTTCCCGATCGTCCCAATCCTAATTCAAGAGAGGACGAATGGGAATATGTTCTTCGATTAGTGCCATTCGTCCCACTAAAAAGATTTGTGCAGAAAATATGTTTATTCGATGTTTCGTAGTTTACTTTTAAATTAGTTTCTCCGTTAGATTGAATCATTATTTTACAAAATTCTTCTCTATTTTTTTATGAATTATAAAACGTATCCTAAGTTTATCATTGTTTCATTATGTTTACCTACACTATATAGCATCATATCATATCATATTATAGCAACTCTGACGGGAAGCGCCGGCGATTCTGGTAGTTAACAAAAGAGTGCCGATAACATTGTGTTATTTGCGTAAATCCGCGGTTTGCCTGACATTCTCTCCCTTTCCTATCCTTAAATTAGACCGGTCGGGTTAGTGTTGACAAAACAATGAAAGTGCACGGGTGTTAATGTAATAATATATATTCGACACGAGTTCTGCGGAAAACTACTGATGTAAGTACCTACATTTTTGTAAGTTACAAATATTATTAGATTGTTTATAGTCAATACTATATTGTCTCATGTCTTATTAATTTATGCTAATAATGTACGGTATCAATATTTGTATTCAATTTTAGTATTTTATTTTATATATTAAATATCATTCTAAATAATATTAATAAGTGTGTAATTATTGTCTCCTGTTTGTTAGAGCTTAACAATGTCACAAGAAGCGCATCCTGGTCCCTCTGGTAGAACAGGAAGCTGTTTGCAGTATATACAAAGAAAAGGTGGAATCGTGCTTCTGCGTGCTGCGTTTTTTTTTTTTTTTAACCTTGATTTCGTGATATTTTAGGTATTTTATTTAATTTTGCTTTTGAAAGTGTGATAATTTACTGACCCTATTTATGTGTTAAAATAATGAGTAAACTTTTCTAATCACTTACATAACGTAGAACGTAAAATCTTGCCACCATACATATAAGCAACTCTACGAAAAATAGTGACTTATATTTCAAAAGGAAACAACCTGAATGGTAAAAAGTCTGTTTGTAGTGTTTAATTGTAATATAATACAGACTTTTTTTATTATAAGCTCTATACACTGATTTTTTAATCATAATTTTTAGTTATAAGGAGAATTTTATTCTTAATTAAAAAAATATTATATATAAAATATTGCGAGTTATCGCAAAGTTGATTCTGTGATTTTTACTGTGATTTTTATTCCTTAATAAATGACTGATTTTTATTTCAATTTTGTTTTTTTACCAATTAAAACCACCAGTCTTATATTATTTAGTGGGAGCAATAGACCCAAAAAAGAATTAATAAATTATTCCCATTCGTCCCCCCAAAAAATTTAGAGGGACCATCGGGAAAATAAATAACGAATTCCCGTTCGTCCCCCTCGGGGGACGAAGTCTAGGGGACGAACGGGAATACACGCAATTTTTATTCAAGTAACCATGACTCATTTGTTAGTAAACTTATCCTATATTAGTAACTTAGATACCTATTATTCTACAACAATATACACAGCGGCAGCACCGTCCGACGCTTCACCGCCGCTGCACCATACCATGGGAAATGGCGCAGCAGCGATTCACGTACGGACAGTCCAGCCTGCTCGAGATTAGAGACAAGATACTGTTGTTGCTGCCCCACACCCCATGCACCAGGGATGCACAGCGCTTACGCATTCTGGCACAGAAACAGTCCACATGTGCATCCGCGAACATCCCCGACGCGCTGCAGTAGCTGGGCAGCCTCAACAGCACCCTGAACGCGTTGTTGTACAGGGACACTGTACGATTTTTGAGTATATCTAGTCCACAGGCTGCTCGTGTAAAACGCAGTGCAGTACTCTCTGAAAAGAGTAATATTTACGCTTACTGAACAACGAGCAAACCTGCGAGCCAGCATGTTCGCTTTAACCGACAAGGCCCTCCGCGCCGTTTCAACAATTATTACACTTGAAAAATAATAACTGGCAAAATGTGGGTATACGAGTCTATCTACGTGCCTACCCTTTGGAGAGTACAGGCGTGATGTTATGTTTGTAGTTTAAATCGTAATTGGTGTTGTAATGACGATTCGCTCTGTTGGGTTTCTATCTGAATGTGGATAACATCATAATGCAACAGCCTATCTCATTCGTATGCAAATTGTTCTCCCGAACATTTGATTACATTTTGGCAATGACAATAGGTTAATGTTAATCTAAAAAATCCTTATAAATCTAAACAATTTAATAGAACGACTTAAGCTCACACAGGAGAGCAGTCGTGGCCCAGTGGGTTCAAACCCAGACATGGTTATCTCTGTATTATAATTATAACATGCAAACTACGCATTAAACTAACATCACGCAAAAATGCTGCATCGCGCAACCAAAGTTTACCGCGCGACTAGCATATATACAACGTCCCGCCAGACACGATACCTATCTGGTCGGAGGATCCTCCCTTTTCTATGGAGGATGAGTGGACTTTACACCCTGTTCCTCATACCCCTATAACACTTTCCTTTGTACAATTTATTTCATCAACACTGCTCTCAAAAACAGTGAAGGAAATTATCGTAACGAAACCGGCATATCCTAGAACCAAAAATTCGAAGACATGTCTATCAACCTGCACTGGGCTCGCGCCCTCTCAAAGTGAGGAGTGTCCAAGCAGTGGGAACATTATAGGCTGATTATGCTAATCTCATTAATCCTTTGCAAACTTATGGATCGATTGGAAGACAGATTAGGTAACTCGAAATATTGTATTAATTAATTTGTTTCAAAGTATGAGATACAACATTACTTGACGTAATTTAAGTTTAATTTATGTACAGAAAATCTGTACTAATCCTCGTGTGCGAACCGGACCGGCTCGCGGACACGGAGGATTTTAAATATTGTTTTATAATTTTAATACCGGACGAAGCAAACGAAAATCCCTCCGGAAATATTGAGTTCGGACGGAAATATGCGTCGAGTCTTCAATTGTGCGCAATGAGTGCGAGTCTTCAATTTGCATATTTTATAGTTACAGCCGAATGCGGTGTGTAAGCTTTTAACCCGATGGAACTAAGTGGGTTTTTTGGTATTTCTTTTCGTAATAGAACAAAATTGTTGATTAACAGAATAAAGAAAAAGTTAAAGAAAGCTTTAGAAATGACGCTTTCAGTTCAAACAACTTTTAAAATTAGCGAGGATCGACTAATCTTAGCTCATCATTCCTCGATAAGACAAAAGTAATAATCAATCTCTTACTTGCCAGCAACATCACCCACCAAAAGGAGCCGATCTGGTCTAAATCCACCAAACACCATCATTCCTGCACTTTCCAAGAGAAGTGATATAACTAAGTTGTCTAGGAATGTGCGTTTTTATAATTTCAAACATACCTAACGATAATATTATCGTTGACGTCAAAGTCCAACACCGATTTTCATGCTGTTTTCACCAATGGATAGAGTGGTTCTCAAAGAAGGTTGTAGTTAAGGAACTACAACCTTCTTTGAGAACCACTCTATGTATGGAAATATATGAAGACGGAAGGCCGTCTTCATATATTTCCATACATTTTACTTCACTGTGTTATCGTGGTACCGATGTCGTGGACGTCTACGATAATAATATCGTCACGTTAGAAATTATAAAAGCGCAAAATAGTTATAAAATTGGTCCTTTGAACTCTTCCAATGCAAAAGGACCAACAACCGAGCCAGCATGAACTTATATAATTAAAATCAATGAGTTGAAATCGTTTTGTAATGGCGTGAACGGAATCTATTAGAACCAAAATCATGTACAAGTGACCGTTGATTACAGCACGTTCATTCAATTAGTGGGCGTCCATTATTACGGCTATTATTTTAAAAGCATCGCCAGCTAGAAACAATCGGGTATTAAATCGCTTTTTTCCCTTTATGAACATGCCATTCATGTGAGGTTTTTAGAAGGTTTACATATGTAATGACACGTTATATAGTACCTAATCTTGCTGAAGCATAGCATTATGTGTTGGGAAACGTTTGGTTCCAAAAAGGGTATGAAGATATACCTAATTATAAACTGAGTACTAGTTGCGAACTACGAACAATTTATTTATTATTATTTAACCATTTATGCACACACATATAAATACAGAAAAGAAGAAAGGAACAGAAAAATTCGTACAAAGGCAATGCTTATTTCTAAAGAAATCTTTTCCAGCATACCTGCGATAGGAAAGTAGATAAAAGATATGTAGACAACGTGTGTAAGAGGAGAAGAGAAACAGAATACATAAATCAAAACCAATTCAAAAATTAAATATAAACATACATTATGAGAATATACTTACATACATACTTCTAAAATAAATATCACTTAAAAATATATAATTACAATATAATTTAAAATAACTATGCAACTATGACGAAATGGATAGGTAGTGTTCTTTCACTCTTCTTTTAAATACTACAACAGTTTTGCAACAATTGTCACTTTTCACTATTTAACAATTGTCACATATCTAATGACACCTTTTGTAAGGGGCAAATAGAATAAGTTCGATTTCTTTGTTTTTGACGTTCAAAAGTGCCTTATAACTGCCCAATTGAAAAAAAATATTTGATTTTTCATTAGCGAGGTTTGAATCATTCATTCCTAAAGTATGTAGGTAGCACCTAATTCCCGTGATCGTCACAATATTTATCTTACGAGTTTGCGTTATCTAGCTTTTATTGCAAGGCACCAGATAGTTATTTCTGTTAAAGTAACACTCAGCAAAATCGTAATTAAAAAACATGATGTGACACACTTAATTTCAAATTGAATCATTTGATTATTGTGATTTTTGGTAATATAGTACGGTACGTAAAGTCCTATCAGTCTAAATTAAATATTTAAAATAAACAATGCCGTGCGTTAGTCTCGCAAAAACTCGAAAATGGGTCGACCGATTTGAATATTATTTTTTTGTATTTTTCGCCTCAGTACGTACGTTGGTAGTTGGTACGTTGGTAGTTCAGGAAAAAGAAAATTAGGAAAAACCCAAAGGAACAACCTATACAATGGGAATTATTGAAAATTGGACAGGACATTGTCTGTCGGGTTAGATGACCCGATAGACAATGTCCTGTCCAATTTGGCGCAGGTATCAAATTATTTACGTGCTAAAAACCTACACATTCATATTAATTAATTATTTTTTAAGAAATATTATAGTGTTTCTATTTATTTAAAGTTTCTTTATAGAAACTAGTTAGGTATTATTTACACAGTAGACTACTCATGATTCTATACCACAGAACAGCTGAAACATTTACAGTAATTTACCAAAACCGTGGACATTGCACATAAAACGTTTTTTCACATTATCCAATCAAAGACCGCTCCTGTACTCGTCGAATTAACAATGTCGCGTTCGCGTCACAGTGCGTGCACGCATCTCCACAGTACACTCAAAACTATCGTGTCACGCGCACCCAAATTATGTTCCATTATGTTTTAGTGGTTTTATAACAATAGTTGGTTTTAGTTGTTTTGTAATAGTGGTTTTTAGTGGCCGTTGTGTTTTATGTGAGTGTGGTTTAACGGGTGGATGGACAAAATGGGATGCAAAGTGACTGTGTTGTGTTTTTATTTGGTGTTTGGTAAGTTTTATTGTTTTTAGATTTTAATGACATTAAATTATTGCTGTTTATCAATTTTTTTATGAGACCGCAATAATTGAATTGTACCGAATATTGTTTTAATTTTTTTTAACTTTCTATCGTACACACGGCTACACATCAAGCTATTAATTTCCAGTTTATGCTGAGCTCGCATTGTATAGGATTCCCGTACAATGCGAGGTCAGCTTATACTGGAAATGTATAGTAGGGGTTACAAGGCTTATAAAAACTATTCCAGAACCTGTTTGGCAAATCATTAAAACTTGACATAGGAAGATTAAGTATTGAGCCGTAGTTTCTGTAAAAAAAATCAGAAAAGGGTTACCTGAAATGGTTTTCATAAATCTTTGGTATAGGTATGTTTTACAGTTAGGACAGTATTGGTTTTGGGCGAAGACTGGTTTTGAACTTTCCAATATCGTCTTCTAGTAACAACTGTTTAACTTTTGATGAATGAGCATTTTCAATGAGATAAAGCTCCGTACATACGATTCGGTACGGGAGATAGGTAGAGCAGCAAAGATTGGTTAGATCGCCGCTCAGAGGGGCAATACCCGTGATTTTTAACAACATTCGCAATCTGTCAAAAATACAATCAATTTACCAACATTTTACACAAGTTTGACAGATTGCGACTTGAATGTGAAAGGTTTTTTAAGTACGAGAATTGGCTTTCTGATTACAGCCTGTTTAATGTGTGTGTGAACTTGATGAAAGAGCTGTTTCCCGTAGATTATAACAATTATTTAAGAATGCCTACAGGGCTATAAGTAGAACTTTCTATTTTAAACCCATGATTTTTTAAAATGACGCTCGTTTCGAAGGACTCTGGAGTCAAGCTTGACGGCTCGTTTCAAGTAGTGAGTTCTGCGGTCCACACGTTGGTTATTTGTTTTTTTCGAGTAAGTAACACTATCACCGATCACATATCTATATACTATATTGCATTTAGGTACAGCAAAACAACATTTGCACACCAAAACAAAAAGCTTCCGCAAGCCTCGAACTATTTTCCTAATATAATTTTTATATACCACTTTTGCATGATACCTATTTGCTCGTATGTAAGAACACAAATTATGTATTTCAATAATAACAGTGTAAGAATTATCAATACGAGTATATACCTACTTTATATTAGTAAATTGCATTGGTAAAACCGAATTCAACCTGAAGTAGGAAAACCGTTTTCGTAATTAATTATATTTTCATTAATATCGTATCTAAATGATAACAGCCGCACGGGACGATCGAAGGTTAAGCTACGCTTGCCGCGGTCGGTTCGTGGATGGGTGATCCATTATATATCGAGCCCCTCCGCGCCTCCGAAAACACGTGAAGCCGTCGCCTTGTCATTTGTAGATCTTCAACAATCATTAATTCATTATAATATAGTCAGAAGCCCAAGATTAGCTCTGCCAATTTTCGGTCCTGTCATCCGCAACAAATGAAAATTGTTCTTACAATTTCCACAATGACGATTAATGGTTTCCTACTCCAAAAGCAGGAGAGTGTTATAACAATTTCCCCGTATTAAAACTCATAAAAAGTCCGCATCACTAATGGACACTTGCACATTTTTTCCCATTGCTTGGCGTCACACGCACATGTTTAATAAGCGTCAATTAAAATCAATTATTTTATATCATACCAGGCAATGAAGGGACATAATGTCCGCTTTATGGAAAACCTTAATAAATACTGATGACAGGATAAATAGAGGGTATTTAACTAAATTAGGACGAGAAATAAAATACGTATTTCGACGAAGTTTTTTTTTTGTAGGTCGTATTGTTGAGGTCCATTTTGTTAAAAGAAAAGTGGTCCTCCACTTATTAGATGCTTCCTTTTTTCTTAGTGACTAGTTCTTTTATCCATAATGAGACAAGTTTTCGTCCTTCTAAGCACAATTTTATGTATGACATTTGCCGCCTTTAGAGAAATCATGGCTACTCTTGGGATCAAGGGGTGTATCAGTCGTGGCGTCTAATGGTAATATTTTTTTCACCTCACATGCTCGTAAAGATTCTGTTTATCATTCGAAATCTGAGTGCAAAAGTGCACTTTATCCGCTAGCGTGGAAAGAGTTTTTTTTAAATTCGAACCTTTCTATTCAATAATTTTCTATACCGCCGGGTCCACTGATAATGCATTAAAACTTACTTCATGTCAGTACGCCAACCTCATTTTTAGAATAAACGCACTGGCCAGCACGAACAAGAAATCGCTCAACGCGCCTAAAGAAGTTTTCACTTCGAAAAACTTATAATTTTCTTCTGTATATTCAATTCACTTTCCATAATTTCGGTTTGTTTGCGAGAGCAGAGTTAGTACAAGTGGTATATAATGCCGAATTGAGTTTTCTTCTGGAAAATTGCACGACAATTGCATAAAAGCGCAAAATATGTGTTCAGGGCCTGGAGACACCTAGCATTTACCTCGATGTAGTGAGGTGAAAAGTTGCGTTTCACTCGGCAGCAAAGTTATTCGGTATTATTTGATATTTATCAGAAATACATCATGACAGCCGTTCACAACTGGACCAAGACCATCCTCATCTAAACTACATACCTACCTTAAATACTTAAATAACAAGCACTTACAATGAAAAACTCTAAACCCATCATCATCTGCCTAGCCTTTTTCCCAACTTTATTGGGGTCGGCTTCCAGTCCAACCAGATGCAGCTGAATACCAGTATTTTACATGGACTGACTGCCTACCCAACCACCACAACCCAGTTACTGGGTAATACGATACGATTTCGGGCTTCTGACGACCCGTAACGACTGTCAACGATCCAGGAAAATCTGTAAACCCAAAGACCTAGCATAAATAAACTTTCTAATATGCTTTCTTGATAATAATGTAATATGTAATACATGCTGAGCCCTAACAGGGCATCACATTCTATTAAGTTTTATCCTAGTGATAACCTTTAAATAAATAATCTCATCCAAAAAACTGTCAGTTACAATAACCTATAACTAGAATTCCTTCTCCTTAACCACGCGGATCATATTCCATGTCCCAAATATGGTAGGTACATTACGCATTACGAAGCGCACAACCGGCCAATTGAGCGAATTAAGACTCTCTTAAGACTAAGCGTTGGATAGTGACTCTTTGTTTGCCTCGCTCGCCTGTTTCAATTAGATATTATGTATTTTTAAACGATTTGGTTCCTCCCTAACTGATTCTGGAGGGTTTAAAATGTACCTACCTATAGTTCGATGAAGGCACACTATGAGGAAACCGGTATGTCCCACAACCGATAATTCGAAGACATATTGACATCTACCAAGCACTGGGCCCGCGTGGTGGATTACGGCCCATTTCTTTTCACAGAGAGGAAGCTTATGTCCCAGTAGTGGGAATATAACAGGCTGATTATGATGAAGTTTTTGAACTAGTATTTCTTTTATTATTTCTCAAAATCCCCGCATGTTTTGGAGCTGTGGTTGTCACATGAATATTTTTTTTATTTGAGAAAGCTTTTTCTAACAGCAAAGTATGGAATACTAGCTTTTGCTCGTGCCTTTGTCAGAGTGGAGGTCGGAAATTATTCCACGGGAACGTACCACCGGGATAAAAAAGTATCCTATGTTCCTCAGTTCATAGTGTAGGTACCCGTGTGCCAAATTTCATCCAAATCCGTTTAGCCATTAAGGCGTGAAAAGATAGACAGATAGACACACCGACGCCGATTAGTACTGATGGGTGGATTTCTTAGTAGAATTAAGGCCAATTAGGCACAAGTGAAAGATCAGGTGTTAGGAATCCTGAAAGTCTGCTTGTGTTATCCAGCCTATGGTGGTTCTCCCAGCTAGTTAAACAGCAGAGGAAAGGATATATTTGTTATAAGTATTCTTTTTGATACTTCTACAGGATAAACAGAAAATGAAAAGTCAATATCATTATATTTGCATAGATAGGACAATAATTGGCGGTTTTATCGTAAAACTAAACAATTAAATATACCTAATCTAAATAGGTAATAATTTAGTGGGTATCCTGTACGTTACAGTACACTGATAGGAATAGACAATTTTATCTTTTTAAAACCACTTCCTGCGATTATGTAATCTGTTTGCCTAATTGCGTAAATGTGGTGATATTTCTTTCTGCCTATCAAACTTAAAATTTAGCACATGCGTAATGCGTGCTTAGGAAGGAATTTGAAAGTCGTAAATCACAGCTACTAACTGTATAAGTACCTACAGACATATTTATAAGGCTAAAAGGATTTTTTGGCCCTCGAATGAGGTGGACATGGGGGCGCTGTTGGCACACATTTATGCAAATTGTTTTGTGAAATATTGAAAAAATAATATGGCGGCGTTAGTTCCGATTTTGACCACTAGCCAAAAGTTATACGTAGGCTATTGAAGAATGTTTACCGCGGGCCCAATTCAATGTAGTAAACCAACGGTTGGAAATAATAAGGGACATTCCCCCCTCATCTTAGATAATTAGTTTAATTTAAAAATACGAAAACATAACAAGGAATCAGTTGATGGACGGCGCTCATCGAATGGGGTGTTAAATTGTAGTTTTTGAGAGTACAATGGGTAACGTAATCGTTATAGGGGCTGGATCGATTATGTTTATTATTATAATTGACAGCTACTCAACATAGATTTCTACACTGTGCTAGTTCACCAATGATGAAATTGAACGCGATCAGTCAAGAGCTAACTGCGTTCAAGACCTGTCAGTGTCAATATTCCACAGCAATAAAATTATGACACTAACGGCTCTTGAACGCGGTTTAGTTATTAATAACTAGCTTCTGCCCGCGGCTTCGCCCGCGCGGTATGACGCACACAAAGTAGCCTATGTCCTTCCCCAGGGTGCCATCTATCTCCTTGCCAAATTTTGTTGTTTAGGCGTGAAAAGGTAACATACAGAAAGACAGACAGAGTTACTCTCGAATTTATAATACTAATATGGATTATGCTGATCGCGTTCAGTTTAATTGGTGAAATCCGCCCTTAGTCATATAACTTCCCGGTTAGTACCTAAGCGAGTGAGTAATCCAATGTTAATTATGGTTTGCAAGATTGGGTACCTAATAATTGCCATTAAAATTCATAAGCTGTCTGGCTATTTCCCGGCAATGAGCGAGTGAATAAGACAATTTAGATTGATCTGAAACAATATTCTTCATTTCAAGTTGGTGGGTAGGGAGGTAGTATCTCATTTTTTGTCGTTTTGGCATGAAAGTCTTAAATTAGATACATAAAAGACCAATTAATGCATACGTCAATGGGTTCGGTTAGGTTAGAACTGTGACCAACCGCGCGCCAGCCGAGCGAGCGACGCGAGCAGTTCCGCGGCAGCGCCCAGCAAGCGCTACTTCCAGAGGCTAGGCTAAGCTAGTACCTAAACGACTAATTATGCTAGTTGGCAATGGTAATTATATCGTGCATGAGAAGACAAAATAGCCCTTATGCTGACAAAGATACCTAAGTATGTCGGATGTGACATCTTAGGTATTCTTTGGCCCCTGGCAACAGGCAACTGAAGGAACACGGGTGGGTTTTAGTCAGTAAGAGTCTGACACGCCCTTCCGCTCCGCCCAGAGCGGGAGAAGTCATTTGATGATTTCCCACCCAAAAAAAAAAAAAGGTATTCTTTGGAATATCTTCGACTGGATCGTCGTGTTCGAATACTAACGAGCAGTTGACGACTCACTGCCTTTACCTACATAAATATACTCTTATCTTAGGAAATCTAGTTGGAATTGAAAATTCCTGAAAGTGCAAACAACTTCAAAGCTTAAAAATATTAAACAAGTGACAAACAAAATTGCGCTACAAAGTTGAATAGCCCGCTGCTATATGTAGGCATTGAAGAGGCTTTGAGCAACGAGGGATATATCACTTTATTTCACAAACGAATTTCAAAGTAACATGCAATATTAAAACGCGCCCTTCACATTTCTCCCCAAATGAAAGTTTCATCGAAATCCTAACGAAGTAAAATATTTATTTGGTTCACAAACTGAATTCAGTCACAGTACCTAACGTTATTATCATGTGTTTGATCGTGCATTTAAATGGCTACTCTGCGTGACTTTACACTTTAAAATGGTAGGCCATGCATTCAGCTGATTAATTGTTTAATTTACTCGGGAATATGGAATAATTTACGCTTTTGCAACTTCATAGAAAGGTGGAAAAAGGTGAACCGTTTTAAAAAGAAAATAAATGTTAATCCTACGTGAATACCTTTAGATTTTCAATTGAACTTTTTTACCCGTCTGATAAGAAGAGCAATGTTTTACCAAGTAGCTGAAAATGAGTTTTTTTTATGTAAGCTCGTTTAATTTTAAATGCAATAACTAGGCACATAACTTTAACTATGACTATAAACTATTATTGCTTATTGAATTTCAAATCGTAGGTACGCGCAAACGATGAATATTGGAACAACTCTTTAGAGCTGATATCCACAACATCATGTGTGGTACCTACATAAGAAGCTTAGAATAACAAGAAGATAGATACCTGCCTATGAGTCACTGCAGTGGAATGACACTCGCTAGACTGTTAAAACTGTAATAAATAGGTAAATTTTCTAAGACCTGCACCTATTTACCTATTTACCTATTCTACCCCACAATCGTTTTCCCACCACACCCATTGGTGGCTTTGGCTTCTTGTTTAAAAATAAGGTTGTCTTCTCTCTTTCAGCCACCGTCCGAGGCATCGAGGTGAACATATCTAACGTGTGGAAGCCAGACTTGGGGTGGGAGATCAGTTGTTCCTGGGCGATACCCCCTGGTGATTCCTTGCAGTCAGTGAGACTGTATCAAAATAACCAACAGTTCCTGATTTATCGGCCTGAGGTAAGGAAGAATGTAGCTACTGATAACTTTGATTAGACTTCATTAAATAAAAAGACATATCAGGCTTAGGGCTTCCGAAAGTCTTAACTCGACTATAGATGGGGTTGAGCTAGAAGTACCTAATCTTAGCTCTTATGCTGCCCTAAGTTTCTAGCTAAGGTTATAGAAAGGACAAAATGCTTATAGGTACCTCCGAGGCGAGCTTTTCGGAGTAGCATAAGAGAGGCACTGGCGGCTTCCACTCAATAAATCTTAGAAGCCCTTTAGGTGAAAACAGTCACCGTGATGGTTTTAGCCGATAAGAGTACGGCATGTCCGTCTTCTCCTGACGAAAGGCAAATAACATAAGTGTATGGATAGGTTAGCTATCTTGGACATTCACGATCGAATGACGTAAAACCATTATATAGTAAGTCATTGCAATGTCACTCTTGAGGTAAGTTGTATATTAGAATGAGTTACATTGCAATGACTTACCTACAATGGTTTTACGTATTCCAAAGTTGATCGTGAATGTCCTATTATACTTGAATTGAACATGAAAAGTCCTGGCGAAAAATATACCAAATTATTTTAACTACATTTAGTTAGTCCGTTTTTTTTAAATTCGTAGACTACTTTGATAGGTGCAAATGTCAAACTCCAAATAATTTGGAGTTTGACATTTGCATTTGTTTCAAATGAAAAAACAAACAACTATCACTTGATATGTCAAAATAGTCTACGAGATGTGTCATAAATATATAAATAATAAACTTATTTGTTAATAGGGAAACCACCAAACGTTAAATGAGATCGTAACCAATTAGATGTCACAAATTCATTAAATAATACGACTACAAAACGAATTTACTTCACCATGTACCTTATGTACTTACGTAGGTACAGGTAGCGTACCTATTATCTCATCCTTCCGGCCCTAAACGGATCAAAATGATTAAATTTTTGTTTACAAAAGGTCAGTCACCAAACATCCTGTTACTGAGTGTTCTAAATTTGGCAGTCCTCTCCTTTGTTAGATGTTTTTCAATTACAGAGGATTAAAATGTTTCGTGGTATTCGGGGATAATCTTCGTGACTATGTAGATGTAGGTAGGTAATACATATTAGGTAATAAAATCTAGTTAGGTACTAATTAAAGTACCTATTAACGGGTTTTTGAGATGGGACTTCAGGGCAGTTATAAAAATAAGCTTTTAATTGATTACTTACTTAGGTGTCATTTCTTTGTGATACTTTTCAGCAACGCTACCAATTACTTTGGTGTAACAGTAGGTACATTTTGCAAGTTCTGCACCATAATTGCGTGATACACTCCGTTCATTCCCAGTCGCCCCCGCGGGGATTGTCACCGGAGGCAAATGGGAATAAAAATTCCCAGTCGCCACCGGCGATGACTGGGAAGTCATTGCCTCCACTTCAGTTTCGCTGTACATTGCTTTCTCCATCTTAGAGAATAAAAGGATGAGGCAACTTATCCTAAACCTGCCTCTAATCTCTAAAAAAAGACAAAGTGCATTGAAATATGACTTTATGTCGTTTCCTGCTGAATGACATCTTTATTTTTCTCACAGAACTTATTCCACATTTTCTCTGCAGGCTGATGGCGGCAGCAGTCACATAGTGTACAGACGAGTAGAGGACATGATGTCGACAAACTGTGCTGTACCGAATTACGACCGACAAAAGGGCACCTGCTTGATAACCCTGGAACTGTACCAACCACAGAGAGAAGACATCACGATATCCTGCGAAGTGTCCGGTGAAAGACCGTATTTCAGGATAGAAAGGAAGAATCTTGTTGTTGAGAAATTCGGTAAGATTTGTTTTAAAAATTGTTCGTAATAATAAGTCCGAATCAAGTTCTTACGGAAAGAAAAAATTGAAAATTAGTCGAGAAAATTGTACAATAATTCGGGAAAACTCAAAGTGCATTTTCTCAGGGAATTTTGAATGAATTATTGAAAGGACAGGACAACGTTCTGTCGGTTCAGCTCGTTGTATAAAATACCTTCTAATAATAATTACCTACTTACCACAAACTTCTTATTACAGTGCCACCTACCAACGCTGTAGTGACGGTTGGGCCTGTGAACGAAGACTCAGGTCGAGTGACACTCAACTGCAGCGCCGGAGGCGTACCACTTCCCAACTTGTCGTGGACTATTGGTGATCAGCAGGTTTGCATTCAAAAATAGCTTTTAGAGCAAGAGTTCTAGAGTAAGAAACTGTCTGTCGTGTTTTTATGATCGGGTAATCAAGCAGCCTGATTGATAATGATCACGGTGGACCATGGATATCTGAGATACTTGAGACATCGCGCGTTGCCATCCCAGAGACAAAGTTCAAATAGGTATTTGAACTTTGTCTTCTTATGAGCACAGACTGCAGAAGCGGGTATTGCGTTCATATTTACTTATACTCCATTTGAAATAAGATTAGACATTTAAATAAACCTTTTTTACAGTCCGTTCAACCGATTTTGACTTCTATTGCGTTGGTGGCATGACAAATGGCAGCTGCAGCAGACAGTTGGCATTGTGTAAATGTGAATTGTATTTTTGCTTTTAATGCCATCCTTATGCCTACGGTATAGAAGTCAACATCGGTTGAAAGGGCTGTAAAAAGGTTTGTTTAAATGTCTAATCTTATTTCAAATGGATATATTGGTATGTACGCAATACCCACTTCTGCAGCTAAGCTTGATGTAGTAGGTGCTTCCCCGGATGAGCTCTTTCACAATTAGAACTTTCAATCTTGAGTTGTCACCGTAATGCCAAAAACCCCGGGTGATAATAAGAAATTTTCATGACAGCCGCCATTTTGGAACTGTTGAATGACAGCACCGCTTTCTTCCGTATGAAAGCGGTGCTGTCATTCAACTGTTCCTAAGTTTGAAATACATAAGTACATAAACTCTCGCCTTCTTCCCATGGGGGTAGGCAGAAATTATAGAACGCCACCTGCTACAATCCTTACATATTCCTTTTACTTCGGTTACGTTCATACATTTACCTATGTGTAATTGATTAATAACATATTTTCCCCAGATACCCCGCGACTTCTCAGGCGGAGCCTGGAACGCGACGTCTAAGCTATGGCATGCTTGGTCAGCTCTTTCTTACACACCATCTAGCGGAAGTACCGCTGTTTGTACCCCAGAGATCAGTAGGGCAGGCAAACTAGTGAAGGGACATGCTGCCGAGTATAATACAGCGAGGAATTTAAAGGGTATGTTTTTGATTTTGATATTTTATTTAAATTAGTGAAAAATACTGATAACATAATATGCAATTGCATACACATAATTATGCAAATAGCAAAAAACGTTAAAAAAAATTGCGGGCTTTCCTGACCTTTCCGCCTTAAGAAAAAACATACCGAATCGAGACTGTTTTCTTTTTCAGGAGGCCTATTCAACGCGATTATTACGGTAATATCCCTGTTACTACTCAGATGATCAAAAATGGATTCAAGGGCGAATACTTAAATAAAACCAAATAGTGATTTGTTCAATTTTATTTCGGCTGAATATCGTTGTGAACGATTGATTATACATATTATTTTAAGTTGGAGTTACAATAAATGGGTATTTGTTGGAATATTTTATTAATTAAAATGAGTCTGAAAATAATCTTGACATTCAAGGCGCTCCCCTCACCGGGAGCATTGCCTGTAATGTAACAGTTCAGATTCGAGGATTACATCAGTGAGTCAAAGGACCGAGGTAATGGTAATATAGTAATGCTCAAAATCGAATCTTGAATTGTTACATTACAGGCGATTGTTAGGATAACATTATTTTTATCTAAGCAGCCGCAGTCGCAGCCATCGTATGTAAACTTTATATCAATAAAATAATTCGCACAATTATTAATAAAAAAATTAGGAAAACGCTGTCTCGTTAAATCAGTAAATTTAACCGAAAGACGATGATTTTGATTTTGAAAGATCCAGACCAATTTATTGTAACTTCAACTCATATGTTTTACAATTATATTTGGCTCTTTTTAGAGATTCTTAATTGTTTTACATTTTATACTGTAGGCTACCATTTATATTATTTTTCTATTATAATAATTGAAATTGATAGTTATTATGCACTTAAAAAACCTACTTATTAAATGAGAGGAAGACCTTTGCCATTTATATTATATTATAATTAGAATATGGCAAAGAAAAAAAAATACAATGGTAAAAGTCTCCCGCAATGAATGTGCACTTCAAAATAGTTTTATTAATACAATTCGTGACTATACAATTGTAAATAAATTTTGGACGTAACGTTTTTAAATATGAGAAAATATTAATAAAAATAAAAATCAAGCACCTTACAGGCACTGGAAGAATACATAAACATGTAAAAAATATTGTGACTAGGTCAAAAACATGAACTTGCTTGCAAAAAAACTGCACTTTTTTGTATTTTTTAAATTATTTTAACATTAAATTATTATTCTAAACTGGCTCTCAAAACGGCATTTTGGCATAAATAGTGCGTGGAGAATTTTGCAAGCAAGTGTAGATACTGAAAATATATTTTTAAGCAAAGATCTGTTTGTTATGTTAGGAACATAATTTGTAGTTATTGAGACGTTTTGATTTATAGTTGAGTTTCATAGTACACATTTCTAAGTGTTTTTTCTTACAATTACTTTATTCGTTCTTAAGTAATGTGAAAAAGCCAGTTGTTACCCGCCCACCTATTTTAATTTTAAAGGAGATATTGTAGTTCCTACATTCCTTTAGATTTAGAAATTTTCAAACTCGCTGCATGTTAAAATTCATGGTCTTCCTTTTATTTGTGACACTATGTTATTTAGCAAAAAATAATCCTTATGATGAAGATCGATATGACAAAGCTACAGGACAGGGTGATTATTTTTCTCATGTAACGGGTTCGATTCCCGATTCAACCATGTAATTATTTAAATATCTATGAATGCAGTTTAAATTGTTTTTTAAATTCAAATAATGTGTTCTTTCAGTAAAATATTCCATTTACAATATTCAAGGTACTTTCCCTCCATGTGGCATATCCGTGGGACGCCCTGTAGAACGCAGTCCTCTCATCGGCAACTTATATTCACTAGTAATTTGCTTAATGAGCGATACGCTTGAGTTATTTGAAAGCGCGTGCAGCGAGTTTTTAGCCTAAGGACTCGATGCTACACAGTTTTAATTCGACTCCACGGCCTATACATTTTCGGGATTTACCGAAGTAAATTATAAATGATGGTATCTACATTATTTTATGTGGAAATAAATGATTTAATAATGATAATAAGTGTATTTTCCTTTCTCGGTCACCTACAAAGGTATTGTCTTGTCAGCGGAGGTAGCAGTTTTGGCAATATGCAGGTATTTACTAAAAAAATATTAGAAGTTTTTTCCTACAGGTTCACGATCAACAACATGAGTTTTCACCGAATGACGAATTAATATAACAATGGAATTATGAATGACTGATGAAAATCACGACCATATGTCCTAACAATGATTATTATCACAGTGCCTTCATACTTTGTCGTGGAAAATTCACTATAGTCATTAAATTCTTAACAAACCCCGTCATTTTGACACTTCGGTGAAATATTAGGTTTTTCAGGGTAATTTAATTAATGATTATTATTTGAATTGTTACAAATTCACCCGTTTTTTCACCGTGTTATATGGCAAGAGGTGATGTTCCAGACAAAACGATCTTATTTTGTTTTGTGTTCTAAAACCCCCAGCACACGGGCGAGCCCGCGCTCAGCCAACGTATAATGTGCCTTTTTGCGTGTATTTGCGTTGGCCGAACTCGGCCAAAAGCTCGCCTAACGTGTACGTGTAGGGGCTTTAGATAACCAATTTATCTCGTCTCTCCCTAATCCATACTTTAATATTATAAATGTGAATGTAACTCTGTCTGTCTGCCTGTCGGTTACCTTTTCTCACCTTAAAGGCTTAACGGATTTCAATGAAACTTGGCATACAAGTAGACCATGACTTGTGTTAGGACAAAGGATACTTTTTATCCCGGTTGTATATTCCCGTGGGTAATTCCCGGCCTCCTCGCGGGCAAAACTGCAGGCAAAAGATAGTATTGACTATAGTGAACTTTCTACGCCATTCAAACACAATGGTGTTTCTCAGTCGCCCCGCCTAGCGAGGGAATACAATACTACCTACCTACGTACGAAGTTACAATGGAGGCCAAGATAAGACACTACATACAATTTATTTATTATTGCTCAAACGATATGCGAAAAACACTGGTATTTGAGTCTGATAGCGCGCAATGTTTTGATTATTATTTCGACAAAATAAACTAGGCCAACCAGTGACCACTAACACAGAACGATGGCTTTAAAAATTAAAAAATAAAACAGCCTGCTATCTTTAAAAGCTTAGGCCAAAATGTATCAAAATGAAAAGATAGAAAAGGATTGAAGTCGTAGCTATTATCAAATTATAAACAAAACACTGTACACTAATAAAACAGGATTGTATTATATCTAGAATGTTTAAATTATATCAACAAGTGGGTATATTTACATAAATATATACGCGATACATACATACTTATAAATCAACAAAATTATTCTACAATAAATGCATTGTGAATCTGGCACAGAATATAATATTAAATGCATTTGAATTCTTAAGTTTAATACAATTAATAAATATAATTAAACTACTCTCACTTGGCCTGGAATGTTTTGTGCGAAAGAAGTCGAATTATTACATACCGATCATTATTTTAAAGAATTATTTCGGTACACAATTTTTTTTTAAAGTATTTATATTTTACCACGTTCGCTGTAAAAACACGATGTTTAATGTAGAAATGAAGTCAGATTTCAATCACAGTTTTTTTTTTCGTTTCGATTTTATAACATTTCAAGTGCATACATTTATTTCTTTTTTCAGAACTGTATTTTAAAAGCTACCTCTCTGCGCTAACAATCAAAGTGAATGCGAGCAACATTTGGCAACCTGAGTAATGTTTTCCCCTTTATTAATTTACCCATAGATTTTTTTTGTTATTTAATCATGTTTTTTCAGCCATCGTGTTAACTAATAATCTTCTTTTTACAGGCAAAGATAGATACACAAGATTGATACTTCTTTTCCTTTACGATTGATAAATACGGTATATTCCGTCAAATCATTATTATTACTACATTTTTGTCCCAATTACTTGGGGACAGGTATTTAATCCAATAGTATCCATTGTACATTTCCTGACCGGTAATTAAATTTTTGATTGATTAATACATTGACGTTAAAGTCATTTCTAGCACATTTCAACACATCTATGAGTGATATTGACTAGAAGTACCGTAACTACTTAAATCTAAAAATTAATTATTTGGCTAATTATAAGATTTATTTATCAAGTCACACTACTATTCAGATCATACATAACTTCAATTTAATAAAAATTGTTTATTTTTTTGAGAAAAAATCTTATTTTATTATTGTAGGTATACCTTTTCATGGCCGAATGTGTTTTCATTCGATATACTAAAAGCTATACATTTAGAAAACATTTAATTGATTTTTATTATTAATAGAACAATTAAATCTTTGTTTAAATAATAATAAGGGCTGGCACGGACTTGTCGAATCGCGTTTTCAATGAAAATATCGATTAATGCAAAAAAAACGTGGAAAAACTTTCAAGGACATTCTCGGGCTTGCTCGCGCGTGTGTTTCTCTCCAAGTCTGTACCGGCCCTAAGTCTAATACATTTTCTCTAATATAATGTATCATACAATAAAAATACTAAATATTTCACGCATCTCTACCTCTTTGAGTGGATGGAAAAGTAATAAACAGCTAGTAATGTTGATTCATTTAAATGCAAAATTTTGTGCGAACGCGTTTCATTTAAGTTGTTAGGATCGCAATTTATGGATCTTGAAATAACTTGCGAAATAATTTTTTTAGCAATCAGATACAATATTTCACCATTCTTGTTTTGTCAACCGACAACACGAAAATGAAGACGTTTACGCCCCATCTCAACAAATGTTTAGTCTTGGTTGAATCATTGTCAAAATAGATTTATTGGAATTGAAATATATTTAGCCAAATTTGTTTTTAATCATTTTAATGTTCAGGAGGGAAAGTCTGAAAGGGATACCGGGACCCTTGGCAACAGGCAACTGAAGGAACACGGAACCCACCCGTGTTCCTTAGTCTTAGTCAGTAAAAGTCTGACACGCTCCGCCCAGAGCGGGAGAAGTCATTTGATGAAACGCACCCTCAAAAAAAAAAAAAAACACTGAGTGCCAGTGTGACTCAAAAGCACCTTGCAATAACACACTTTTATAGCTGCACTACTTCAGTCACGGTAAACACTAGTTCAGTCACGGTGGCCAATCTCAACGGAGACTAGCCAAGTACGGTCAGGAGCATTAATTGTTTACGATATTGACTACCAACTTAAATTTTCCGTTAATTCAATTCTAAATGCTATTACGCGGAAAATTAGCGTAGTGTGTCAATTAAATAAATTAATATCCTTGACTGTACGTAGGAGATACGCTGCACAAGTTGCTGCACAAGTTTACAAACATATTAGGGAACATATCATAAAGAATTAATGCTATCATATTTCCAGTGCCACAGAGAGAGACGGAGCTATACATGACCTATAAGCCCCATCCCTTTTTCGCATCGAAATCATGATGCAATAATACGAAGGACCCAGATCATCATTATCTTACCCTTATACCAATTTATCTAGGGTCGGCGCAATAGTTACAGTCATATCAGATAGAAAGAAAAAAACAAATTGTATGCAAACTATTTCAAAATCCATAAAGAACGTTCTAGAATGATGTCAATATGATCATACTCATAGTACACCCTCATTAGACGGTACCTCTACTTAAGGTGCTGTCTGCAGCCAAGCCCTGAGCCCACGAGCCCTCTCAGCCACTCCACCGTCTGAGTTATCTTGCATTACTGGTTCCGGCTAGAAAGGTAAACGTATCTGTTTAAAGGGCATTACAAAGCAGCTAAAACAACCTAAAACTAGATAGATTAGATGATAACCTCAAAAAATCAATCTGCCTGTTGGGGTCGGCTTCCAGTCTAACCGGATGCAGCTGAATACCAGCATTTTACATGGAGGGACTGCCTATCTGACCTCCACAACCCAGTAACTGGGTAATACGATACCCCTTGGTTAGACTGGTTGTCAGACTTTCGTGCTTCTGACGACTCGTAACGACTGTCAAAGATCCACAAATGACAGCCGGGACCAACGGTTTAACGTGCTTTCCGAGGCACGGAGGAGTCTCGATATGTGAAAATGGTCACCCATCCACGGACCAACCCCGGCAAGCGTAGCTTAACCTGATGGATCAACCCGAGCGGCTGTTATTACTTAGCCACGAGCTCCTAACTAGATGATAACCTACTTAACTAATTTACTCGAGTAAATGAAATAAAGTTAGTTAGGTGAAAGGGATGAATATAAATGCGAATAAGACGAAATTATCTAGCAAAACTCCGTGGACGTGATGGGTATAAAAACTAAACACAACAAAATGAAACATAAAAAGATTTGACTAGCTGCATCCCGCGGTATCACCTGCGTAAGTCTCGATCCCGTGGGAATATCAGGATAAAAAGATCCTATTCCAGGTCATAGTCTACCCATGTGCCAAATTTCATCCAAATCCGTTCAGCCGTTTTAGCGTGAAAGCGTAACAAACAAATTTTAGGGGTATGAGGAACAGGGTGTAAAGTTCACTCATCCACCATAGAAAAGGGAGGATCCTCCTACCAGACGGGTGTTGTGTCTGGCGGGCAACTGCCCAATGATTGATATTGGGTTTTTGTATATATGTTCACTGCACGGTAAACTCTAATTGCGCGATGCAGGATTTATGTGACGTCAGGTCTTCGATGCGTAGTTCACATGTGGCGATGTAGATACCGCCACATCACTCCCCTCCGGAGACCGGAGGTCGATAGTGGGCTAAGTCTTGTATCTTGCGATGCTTGCCAGTGCCAGTTGTGGTTCCAGTGAGTCGGAACCGGGTGCCGCATTGTTCGCGGTGGGTCGGAACTGTTTGCGGTGATTGAGTTGATTGCGGTGATTCCCCAGTGGCTCAGGGTGATGAGGTTGAGGTGATTGATGTGATTCCCCAGTGGGTCGGGGTGATGAGGCTGAGGGTGATGACCAGGAATGCGCGATCGCTGCATGCTGGTGGTCAGGATACCCGTTGACGCCTCGGGTGTTGGCTTGGCTGTGTGACTCGCCTCACTGAACGCTTGCGGGAGTGATGATGATGACGTCACGCTGGAGTAGTTGCACGAAGGCTGCGTTGACGTTCATATTCGGGGTCACCAATTTAGGGGTATGAGGAACAGGGTGTAAAGTTCACTCATCCACCATAGAAAAGGGAGGATCCTCCTACCAGACGGGTGTTGTGTCTGGCGGGCAACTGCCCAATGATTGATATTGGGTTTTTGTATATATGTTCACTGCACGGTAAACTCTAATTGCGCGATGCAGGATTTATGTGACGTCAGGTCTTCGATGCGTAGTTCACATGTGGCGATGTAGATACCGCCACAAAATAAACAAACAAACTCACTTTCGCAATTATAATTTTAGTTAGGATTAGGATTTATTGAATTTGACAGTACTTACAGCTGATAAAGTCATTCGTGTTTGTGATGTTGTGGCAGCATTGCACGAACTAGTTTCTGGTGAAGCTGTGAACAAAAAAAAAAACATTATTCACTTATTTTTTTCTGTCCCTAATTACTTAACCTAATAAATACACGAATTAAAGAAAGTGCACGTTACCTCCACGCTTTTCTTGTTATCCTGATACCATGGACTGATATCTAATATCTAAAAAACTATGGAGCAACAGATCGACGTGATTTTTTCATAGAGATAGTTTTTGGGCCGGACCAAAAACTATCCCTATGAAAAAATCACGTCAACCCACGGGAGCATAGCTGGCTAGTCCTGTGTAAAACTAAAGATTCTCTTCAAATAGTTGCCTAGCATCCAGCGCTCGTCATATATCTCTGAAGTCAGCGTGGAACGGCCCTCAGTGACTGTAATATGGCACCTACTGTGCTTATAACAAGCCACGGGAGCATAGCTAGTCTTGTATAAATCTAAAGATGCATTTTTCAAATAATTATTACTATGACCTCTTCCCTTAGCCTGATTTCCTGGTACTCATGATCTGGTGAACCTAAAATTAAAGAAATGAAAGACGTTCGGTATTCAAATAATTACCAGTGTGAGGTCGCCTCGCATCCAGCGCGCGCCATATATCCCTGACGTCAGCGTGCAGCGCCCGCAGTGACCGCAGCACGGCGCCGCCAGCTTCTGCGGGCGCCGCTTCACTACCAGATGACGCCTCGCTAGTCGTGGCCTCCTGGTATTTAAATAAACATTAGCCTATGGAAGATCGTTTGAAGGAAGTTTAAAAATAGGTATTTCAAATTAACGTAGAAAAGTCTATTTTGTAAAAATCACATCGTGGAAACTTAGCTGAAGTGAGCTTAAAGTGAGCTGTGTCAACTCCTAACATCAGGTGGAATGACAGCTCACTTCAAACTTATTTCACTTAAGTTTTACAGACTTCACGTAAGATTTATACTTTCGATTACTCCAGTATAGTTTCTATTGGACAAGTAAGCAAGCTTTGCTACACAGAAAGTACGAATGCAATGATATAAGTAAAATAATATTAAGCAAAATAATCAATTTCAGCTACAGGGAAGGCGAACTTAAAAGAATATGGAAAAAACTTTTTCCAAAAAAAACAACCGACTTCAAAAAAAAACACTAAAAAAGTGAAAAATAACTTTAATTTCGGAAGTCGGTGTCTTTGCTTTTTAATTTTCGTTTTTTGCCACCGACTTCCGAAATTAAAGTTATTTTTCACTTTTTTAGTGTTTTTTTTTGAAGTCGGTTGTTTTTTTTGGAAAAAGTTTTTATTTTTCACTTTTTAGTGGTGGTACCTACCCCATACAAGTTACTACCTGCTATGTAAATAACAGTGAAGGAGTCTAATAATGATATCGTCTACATAGACTGTGGGAAAAATACGTAATATTGAAGCTAGCGCAAGAACTACGCAAGCAAACTTAATAAAATTTATATGGGACCATCTCGGGAGTATATCCTTTCGAACTAAAAAATAATTTTTAAAATCGGTTCACAAACGGCGGAGTAATCGGTGAACATACATAAAAAAAAAAAAAAAAAAAAAAAAAAACAATCATCCGAACGTAGTACCTCCTCCTTTTTTGAAGTCGGTAAAAAGACGACAACAGCGAAATCAACAACTAAAACGACCACAGGTCAACAAAAAATGAACCAAAATACGACCTTCAAAAAAAAAAAACCAACAGCGAAGGAAACAACCAGAAGTAGGCCTGGCCTATCAGTTACGAAATAAAGCTGAAAATTACTTGAAACACAACCAAAATGGAAAAACAAATATTCGAGAAATTGACCAAAGAAGCACTTTATGAAGAACAAGTTGGAATGAAATTAAGCTGAGAATTGCTAAAAAGAAAAAACCAAATGGCGTAACAGATATTCGAAACAATAACCGATAAAAAAGCACTTTATGTTGAACAAAATGAGGTTGGAATTAGTTCGTCAGCAGAACCTGTATGAGTGGTGGAGGGTGTGTGTCGGCCAGACGACGCAGTGCCCGTTCGATGTGCCGCAATCTTATCTCCTTTTCGCCCAGAAGTGCCCGCGCCCGATGTAGTGCCACCTCGAGTTCTGTTACTTCTCGTTCCTCCTGTTTTTATACAGGTATCGCATCAACAACCACGACCTATAGCATCACTGATTACACCACCGTTGACCATGAGTATCTGGGGCAGTACTATGACGTGTAAAAGCCAAGTGTCAGAGATAGATGGAGCTATATGGGACGAATAGCACTATCCCTTTTTCACAATGGAACAATGATATACTTTATATATATCGATACTCTTGAAGGAATACAGGTGTAAATTTTGTATGTAATTTACTGATAAAACTTACCGAAGGAGCTCTATGTGGTGACAAGGACGCCCTCGTCTCTAGAAGCGCCGCCTTCCTTCGTTTCAACGCGGCGCGCGCACGCCGCATGCCTTCTCTCTCTACGAGCGCCCGATGACGCACGAACTCAAGTTCGGGTGTGTCCGCTGTTGCTACCGGACCTATATTAGGGGATAATAAAAAAGTAAAGTAAACCGTGATTTTTGACACCAGAAATAATTATTATTTGTGTTATTTAGTTTGATAGGAGATCATCGGGGCAATTCCCTTATTTTTAGGAACGTTCATATTCGCATCTCATTCGCAATCTGTCAAAAGAACCATTAATTTACCAACATTTTTGACACTTTTGACAGATTGCGACTTGAGTGTGAAAGTTTTAGTAAGAGAATTGGCCCTCTTGGCGAGTCCCTGTATGTAGAGAAAATATAACATGTCTTACCTAATTCAGCAAACGGATACCGAAGGCTGTAAGCCGGCTGTAACGCTAAATCTGGGAACTGATCTTCTAAATCATCTAATTTTCTCAACTGCTGCCGAAGAGATTCTAAAGGACTCGACCAGCCCTCGCCCCTTCTAGTGGACAAAAAAATCAACATATGTTATGTGGAATTTATGGTAAAGAGATGCAGATGAAATGCTTAACTGTGTGTATTGCGGGTTGGTAGATGTCACATCATGCAGATTTCCTCACGATGTTTCCTTCACAGTTTTGTGAGCAGTGGTGATGAAATAAATTGTACAAAGGAAAGTATTATAGGGGTATGAGGAACAGGCTGTAAAGTTCACTTATAAAAGGGAGGATCCTCCGACCAGACAGGTATTGTGTCTGGCGGGACGTTGTATATATGCTAATCACGCGGTAACTCTGGTCGCGCGATGCAGCTTTTAGCGTGACGTTAGTGTGATGCGTAGTTCGCATGTTATAGTTATGACACAGAAATAATATTAGTAAAATATATCCTTACTTGGGTGAATAATTTAGACGGGACGTAGAGGCTGATTTTAATCTTGTAAAACACCTACGTCGGCCATGTCCTGAAATACATAACACGTTTTAATGTAATTATTTTTTATAGCAATTGACGTATAGTCGACCTCATAATTGTTTGATCATTTTTAACAACTATTCCCACTAAATTGATACTTTACTACGGTTGAAACTATCTAACTGTCACACAGACAAATATACCTTCTATAGCCTAAGTGTCGTTTTATGACGTTTTAATGACGTTGAAGCAATTACGAGCTCGACTATATCACAAGGTGAAGTTCCAAAATACAGCATTCATTTTTAGTGCAGGTTAGGTAGGAACATTTTCCAATTTTTAACGAATTTGGAGTAATTTTGGTACTAAAAATGTGAATTTTAAATAGCAATTACTGTTTTTAGTTATTTGATTTTTTTTTTATATTTTGGTAATGTTATTACAGTACTTTTGTGCCCCTTTCGGATCTAACAGGGTTTTTTTTTACATAACTACTGTATATATAAAAATCTTTTTGTTATGCATTAGTATTGCCAGTGTTTTCGTCGTATCGTTGTCTTACATGAGGGAAAATTTTAAATCATAGTTCATGAAAGTATACCAAAAAATTTCGTTTTCGCTGCAAAATGTGTAAAATATTTACCGTTGACATTTTCTTTAGGTTTTTCGTCGGCTGTTGTCGCATCTGATGAATCTTGGCAGTCAGTTGTAGCACCTAAGAATAATATATTTAATTACTTACAACGCATGAAGTTAATGAAAAGAAAATCTAGATAACCGTGAATCAGGATTCACGGTTTTCAGTCTTATCGGTTTCTGAATTTAGAATTTGAAGTAAAGAACTTGTCGAACTCTATTTTCGTATTATTTTACTTAAAGAGAATATTGTATTATTGAATTTAGCAGGAATCATTGAATTAAGTTCAACTTCAAATTTTGACTTTTGAAACCGGGTGTTAGACGACAGTGTGGAGCTAACAGACTCGTGGGCTCGTGTTGGCGTGGCCGTGGACACGAGCTCTGGCCACAGCACACAGCGGACAGGCGCGGCGCGGCGCGGCGGCGGCGTCGCCCTGAGCACTAACACTACTAACATACCATCTTTCTCTTGTCTCTATCCTAATATATTTGGGGTCAGAGGAAACTTTTCAGTCACCGGTGCCATGTTCAGGCTTCGTCTTATATAGGTACTCATTTCTTATTATATCCGTTCGCGTAATCACATATCCCTCTTATCTTACTACAAGAATATAAATAAAAAATAATAAAAAGTAAAAGTAACGTTCGTACTTATAGTATGTTGTCACCTGTATCTCTGTCGCGGCGGCGGCGCGGCGGCTCGCGGAAGGCCACGGCGGCGCGGCGCGGCAAGCGGGCGCGCGCGGCTGACGTCACAGGCGGGTCCGCGGAAGGGACCGGCTGGGATTATTTATTTATTTATTCATTTAATTCAAGCAACAGGACTCATAGTGTTAGTAAAACATTAACATCGACACAGAAACGATTTGTGACATCACTGCTGCAAGGCGACAGGCCCAGACGATACCTTGCAGCAGTGGCTCACAAACGCACAATCTAGCCAGCTCGCTACCATAGCCAGGATGCTGTTGGTGCTGCCCCGCACACTAACCCGTGACGCGCTTACGCATCACAGTGTAGAAGCTGTCAACGCGAGCTTCAGCAAACATCCTTGATGCGCTGCAGTACCGAGGCAACCCCATCAACAACCTGAATGCGTTATTGTATTGAACGCGAAGGGCACTGTATGGTTTCTGAATATAATGAGCCCACAGACTGCAAGAATAAAAAGAAGTGCAGTAAGCACTAAATATAGTGCGCCTGACCTCCCTCCTGAATCTTCGGGCAATCTATGTTGGCTCTCACACTCACCCTCCGCTCTCTGTCAATATCCTCATTATCTTTGAAGCCAATAAGTGAACCAGATATTTAAATATTCTATCGTAATGCATTCCACCAAACTGCTATACAAAAAATAAAAAAAACATTAAGTTTTTTTTTAATTATAAGTACTCACATTGTCCCTCCTTAGTTTCCAGTCTTCATTATTATTGTCTAAGGGTTTGTGCGCGATGCTCTCAGAGTACGAAGTTTCGTTGTCATTGTATTTGACGCTCGGGTTGTTGTTGATTCGTGCTCGAGGCGGTTCGGGTTCGACGACAGCGCTTACTGATGTCTCGTTCAGTTCTTTACATCTATGAAATAATATTTTTTAAATCATAGATAGTTTTCTTTATTACATACTAGGAGGTCATGGTAACAACCAGTATAAGAATCAGGAAAAAAATGCGAGTGCGTCACTGTACAGGTAAAAAAATAAGAGAGATTTAGTATGGAAGACAAAATGTGCCTTAACGTGACACGTCCTAGAAATTTCACTCTCAATACTCATCCATTATGGAATCGCCGTCTAAGAAGTTTCATTTCAAAAATGTTTTTTTTTTAATAGGTAGCTATAATGTGTCATTACTCAGGTTTTATAAACAGCAAAGAACACTGATGTAAACTAATGTGAACTAGAAAAAGAGGTTATATACCGTACTAGACTATACGCGACCAGAGGCCCTAGTGTGAGTTTATTTTAACTATCTCGACTTTACGCATCGACCGCGTTCGGCGCTCTGATTGGCCCTTCACTGACCTTCACTGGTGAGGGGCCAATCGGAGCGCCGAACGCGGTCGATGCGTAAAGTCGAGTGGGTCAAAAGAAACTCACACTAAGGCCTCCGCTCCTACTTCGCAAGGTTTTTACGACTTGACAAAACATCGAGATTTCATAATCACATGTAACTTTAATAGTAACGTATTATACACGTAAACATTTCGGAACAAATTCTCTAAACGATGGTGAAAACTTCATCAAAATCTGTTGACTAGTTTAGAAGAACAACGCGGACATATAGAACAAACACGAAAAGCGACTTTAATTTATAATATGTATAGATTATGTTACCTTTCTAGGGATTGGTTAGCTTTGTGTGAATTAGATTTCTCAGTTTCCGATCCTGTGGTCATGCTCATCTCTCGCCTTTTGTTCCGGCGTTCTATTGACATCTGAAGCAATAAAGAAAATATTGGCTTGAGTGTTTTTATAGTCATAGTTTTTATAGTGATAGTCATCCGTGCATTCGCAGTGTACAGACGTGCTCGAAAGCAATATTTAATAATTACCTACTGAAAAATAGTGACCTCCTTTAGTGCATTACTAACGTGATGCAATTGTAATTTTGCTAAGTGTGTAGTTTCAGCGAATAATGGACGCGAAATAGTGAAATTGTAAAAATACAAAATGGATAACAGCCCCTTTAATCCAAGGGGGGCAATGCACCCCTCCGCGTCGCCGTCGAAGACGACGACGCAAAACCCAGCCCTTGAGTCGGAGACGGTTGAAGTTATTTCAACGCCTGAGATTCAGAAATGGATGTCAGGCATCGAACAGAACTTGAATGAAGTTTGCGCTATTGCCGCGGAAGGCAAACTCAACTCGGAGCAGAAAATGAAAATTTCTACCCTATGCCGTAAAGTAGGATCTGGCACCTCACAAATGGCAGTCCTATACCAGTCTCTCAAGCAAAAAGCCATTCAGGCGTATAACGCGGTCGAAGCCCTTCAAGAAAAACGCGACCTGATGGAACAGATTTCGGAACTCAAGCAGACGATTAAGGATTCTGGTTCTGCTAGAAATGGTTCGTTTGCCGATATGGTGAAGAAGGGAGCAAATGATTTCGTTCGACCCAATAACCTAAGCTCTATTGCCATTTATCCCAGTGACAAATTAAAAACAAGTGTCCAAACAAAAGCACTCGTGCAAACAATCATACGGCCCGAGCAAATGAAGCTCCACGTTCGAGGTGTCCGGAATACAAAAAATGGAGGTGTAATTATTAGTACCGAGACGAAAGATGACACTGATAAACTGAAGCAAGCAGTTCACCTCTCTCTATCTGGACTTACCACCGCCGAGCCCAACAAGCGCAAACCTAGGATCGTGGTTGTAGGAGTTCCGACTTCCCTGGCTGAAAATGAGGTGTTCAGATGCATTTTCGAACAAAATGTCCTTGGAATCCTTCTTGACCTTCATAAAATTAAGCCACAAATCGGGGAAGAGAGATGCTACGACCTGTAATTACGTTGTAGAAGTTTCAGCCGATATACGGAAAGCCCTAATCCCTCAATCAAGGCTTTTTATAAATTGGACGTCCTGTCCTGTCAGGGACTTTACATTGGTAACAAGGTGTTATAAATGCCAACAATATGGCCATGCGGCAAAAACTTGCAGAGAGATCGTTCCTACGTGTGGTCACTGCGGTGACGCAGGCCATTCGTTGTCCGAATGCGCGAAGAAAGCCGACATTCCGAAATGTGCAACTTGCTCACGCTTTAAAAAGCCTTGTGATCACAAAACAGGAGACGCTGAATGCCCTGCTAGGAAAATCGCAGAATACAGATACATTAACTCCATCGATTATGAGGGCACCTAGTGCGTCATACTCAAGGCCTGATTTCCGTAACTCTTGTTGCTGACTCAACATATATCCCCGGCCACTGCGCTGTCCTACTTACCTTGCGTTTTATTGCTGTCTAAGCACATTAGCCGACTGCTTCAAAAACCTACTGTAGCCTTGAAGGTGATTTATGCAATATTTGTTTTAACCCAGTTAATGATACTGCAAACGTAATCGTGTAACTAAGTGCAAGCAACTATTTACCTTAATTATTAGTGTTTAAGTAAATTATAAAATAATAAATAACTAGCTATCACATTATTCTTAAAACTTATGTTAAATATTGTTAAGAAATAAGTTGTCCTAATAGTAATCATAAGAACTAATGCCGCCTGTGATACAGGTTTATCCTAGTACAGGCATCATACTTTGTAATACCTACACTATTTCTAAGCTTTATACTGTATTTTACCAATTTTTATTTCTTGAATAAATTTATTATTTATTATTATTATTATCGCTGCAAATGCAGAGGTCTTTTTAAGGCCCACTTATAGTTTATGCTGATCTCGCATTGTATAGGATTTCTGTACAATGCGAGGTCAGCTTATACTGGAAATGTATAGCTTGATTTGTAGCCGCGTGTACCATAAATCACCAAATAATTTTTAGCATTAAAAGAATTTAAAACACTATTGTGTGTGTTTTGTAATTTGTAGTGCAAGCGGACTCAAATGAAGACCGCAAATCACCAAACGTAAGGTAAGAAGCCCTCAGGCCTCTTGTTAACGCCCGTTTTTGTCAACGGGTAACGAGCCGACGCGTCAGTCGACCGGACCGACCGCCCGCGCCGTCGCGCAACAGGTATGTGCCCGTCGCGTCCACACTAACCTATTGAACACTGCGCGTCGACCCGTTATATAAATCCGGACCGTTGTCCGTTGTTGTTAACAAGCGGGCTGAGGATCACTTATTTTGGAAACGAGCGACTGTGAGTATTTGCGTTCGATACAATTATGCATTTTCGCTGAGTATTTGATTAAAACTCTTACACTAATGATGACTAATCTTACCTTTACATCGTGTTTGAGCCGCACATACTTCTCCTTGAGACACTTGTACTTGTCCTGCAAGGCTCTCTCCTCGTGCAAGCGTGTCCCGGCGGCGCGCTCGCTGGCCAGACGGGAGCGAACCTCTTCTAAGTGACATGCGTGTTGTGTTCGGAGTCTTTCAACCTTTATGGATTCAAACTCAAAGCATTAATTTTCAATTCAAACATTTACAGGCACTTTAGAATCGTCAAGGAGTCGGTCGGTCAAAAAAATTAAACTATAATATTGTTGAAAAAAAATAAAAAAATGCTGTTCGTTGGTAAGCGAATCACATGAGAGCGGCTGGATCGATTTGACAATTATTTTTATGTTCCTAATAGTCCGAATTAAGTTTATATGGAAAAAAAACAACTGAAAATCGTTTTTTCTATGGGATTTTTGTAAATATGAACTATTGTTTGAACAGGACAACGTCTGTCGGGTCGCCTAATATAAAATAGTTAGCGAAATGCGTGGGTACTATAAATACTCCTCTCCCAAACCCTTGGCGGAATTCAGTCGTCATGTTTGTCTATTTTATGTGATAAAATATCAAGATTTTATTCTCAACTGACCTCAGCTCTATAATCGTGCCTTAGATCCGTGACTCTCGTAGTATGTTCTTCTCTCAGCGACTCTATGGTAGCTCTGTTCTCTTCAATCATACGGCCTCGTTCTTTACTCAAGTTTGCTTGCAATTGGTCCCGTAGTTCTGATAAAGTGCGTTCATTTTCTGAAAAATACAATTATGTATACTTTACTTAAGTCGAATTCTCTTGGAATCAATTACGTCAACCATTTAAAGTGATTGTGACGCTTTCGCAGATCGTTCGCGTCAATTTATAGAGGGTACTCAGACGTCAACAGTCCACCACGGAAAATAGTTTATAACGGCTAAATTCGATCACCGATCTAACGATAACGATTTTAAAGGATCATCCGTAACGGAATAGAATTTCGTGTGGTTAGTGACTAACCTGGTGTCAGAGTATTTAGGCCGCCCATGGGCCTATGACTTGGCTTCACATGCTGATGAGAAATTTTCAGGCATACCGGTTTCCTCACAATGTTTTCCTTCACAGTATTTGAAGCAAGTGATAATTATACAATACGCACACGAATCCGAAAAGTCAGAGGTGCATGGCTTGGGACGTTTTAGAAAATATAATTTTGAATTGACAAAGAATCGGTCAGTTACTCAGAAAATTGAGGCTAATTGACCGTTTCCAATGGAAAAGAATGGGCAAGAAATTCTCAAGATTTACCAATTTCCAATTGTCGTTGTTGTTCGATCAGCTTATCCCTGTACTGTAGATGTATTTTGTTCATATTGTCTAAATGTTGCCTCTCTGCTAATTCGATGTTTTGTCGGTTTTGTTCCTCGAGTTCTAATGTCGCTTGTTCTAGGGTTTGTCTATGTGTTTGTTCTGCTAATGCTAGTGCCTGAAAATAGAACAATAAATCAGTCTTAAGAACAGAATAATGAGGCGTCATTTAAAAAAAAACAACTTAAGAACGCGCAAACTCGAAATTAATTTAAAATGATTAATTTAGTATTGGAAGACATGTGACATCTACCAACCCGCACTGGGCCTGCGTGCTGGATTACGGCCCACTCCCTCTCACCGAGAGGCCTGTGTCGCAGCAGTGGGAACAGTATAGGCTGATTATGCTAATTAAATACTGAAATGTAGTTGGTCGTCGTCAGACATAGAAGGGATGCCACACAACAATAGTTAATGTGCGTGCCTTAGCATCTAAACATTGGTAAAACATAGTAATGCTGACGAGTTTGTTTGTTTTTACAACAAAAAAAAGTTACCAAAACCTTACCTCATCCATTTCCCTTCGATGCCTCTCAGCCTGTTCACTCAATCTCATTCTCTTCTCTGCTAAAAACCTCTCCTCCGCTTCTCTCAACTCCTCTTGCAACTCTGCCCGTAACTTCCTCTCCCTAACCGACCACTCTACTCTAATACTCTCCAACTCTTTCTGTAAAGCTAACTCCAGTCTTCTCCTCTCATCTGCTTTGTTCCTCTCTATCAAATCTCTTGTCCCCATATCAGGAATCAAAGGGGACTTTATAGGCTTTTGAAAAGACTCCTCTTGGGTCTCAAATTGGTATACTACAACGACATTGTCTGAACTAGATTTTCCTTGGGATAGTATTACTCCGTCTAACCTAGGACTTGTTAGGCCTTTTCCTAGACTTGACGCGGAATCTGAAGATTTTATTTGAGGTGACATTGACTTGTTTACCGGTTTGAAGGTCGATAAAGGACTCCAAGGCTTGGAGGCAAAGTCGAGTCGCGGTGACCTAATTTCTGAACTCAAACTAGGTGTTGGCGAGACTTTGATTTGAGGAGACTTCATGTTAGAAAGTTCGTGAGATTTCGACCTCGACTCTTCATCTCGAGTGGAAGTTTTCTTCGAGTCTTCAGAATCAGATGGCACTGCCTTCGAAAAGTCTAATATAGGAACTTTGATCTGAGGTATTTGTATATTTTCACTTGAACGAATTTTCTCTGAACTTTTTGAATTTTTCTCTGAAATCTCTTCAGATTTTGGACCGTCTTTCTCCATTTCTTTTTCGTTCATATTTTTGTCCCTTTCGTTAGAATCGTCAAGGTCATTCAGGTCTAGATTAGCGAACTCTCTGTCTGGGGAATCTATTGAGGTTTCAGATTCTATACTCTCCATTAGATTTATTGATATTTTGCTTTTTTGAGGTATCATTGGTGATCTGTAAAAAAAAATACCGACAATACGGATTATAGGGCTTTTACACAAAACAGCGAATCGGCGCGATGCGAATACGCAACGCAGACGCTTTCTTAGGGTACCGTCGCTGCATTTCCGACGTTTGGCTCCCAGGCTGGACCGGGCTGGAGCTACCTTGGGGCGTCTCCTGCCCAATCTGGGGGGTCCAAACGCCTCCTGCCGGAGGCTCTACGCGGGGGTCGTGCGGTCCATGGCCCTTTACGGGGCACCGGTGTGGGCGCGTTCCCTTAGGCTGCGGCCAGCCCGCCGGTTGAACGCGTCCCAAAGGGTCATGGCCATTCGGCTGGCCCGGGGATACCGCACGGTCTCCCGCGAGGCGGCGAGCCTCCTGGCCGGATGACCGCCATGGGATCTGGAGGATCTGACGTCGGGAATCCCAGGCGGATTCCCGGCCACCATAGGTGCGGGCTTGCGGACGGCGAGCAATGGGTAGCTCGCCGTCCGATCAGGACCAGGCCCGGGTCGATGGCGCGTCGTGTTCCACGCGCGCCTCAAAGAGATGTCAGCACAATTGGCGGGGTCCGCTAGGACCGATGCCTGCCAGGGTTGCGGGTTAGTCCGAAAGGGATACCGGGACCTTGGCAACAGGCAACTGAAGGAACACGGGTGGGTTTTAGACAGTAAAAGTCTGACACGCCCTTCCGCTCCACCCAGAGCGGGAGAAGTCATTGGATGATTTCCCACCCTCAAAAAAAAAAAAAAAAAAAAGGGTACCGTCGCTGATTTTTGCGATGCGACGTCGCAACTCAATTTTGTGTACAAGCCCATAGACATAATATATCATACATAAGTCATCAAAATATTATGATACACAAGAACGAAGTATTAGTCGTCTAATAAAAAAAATCCAGCTTAATAGTTTGCAATAACATACTACAGTTGACTCGTTTGCCAGTTATTACATCGGCACCCTAACTCTTTAAACCGCAACGTAACAAGGACAATAAGGTGGTATTTTCCCGAGCAAGCTTCTTCACAAAGATATAGATCTTTTTTTCACTACTACTAAAATGAGCTCTATTACTACCTTCTATAACGCATACATACCTCGGCCTGGTTTCCTTTTCAGACAGCCCAGGTTCCTCCAAACTAACAGGTAAGGTATCTATATCACCCGGCCTAACTAAGTCGGATATCTTTTGGAAGTTCTTCTGAAATAGGTCGGGTTTGATATAGTCCCCGGGTGGCGGTCTTAAGACACGTCGACGAGGTGATGTGCCGCGGGCGTGACTGTCGCTTTCTGAAATCATATGAAAGGATTTGTTGATTTGTTCCTAGTATGGGTGTGAATGTATTTGGATCTAAACAAGTATCTTTCGTACAGTCGAACATAGAACCTCCTCCTTTTAGGAAGTCGGTAAAAAAAATAATTAGACAGGCTGCCATTCGTGTATCTTTGACAGTCGTTACGGGTCGTCAGAAGCCTAAAGTCTAACAACCAGTCTTACCAAGGGGTATCGTGCCCTTACTGGGTTGTGGAGGTCAGATAGGCAGTCGCTCCATGTAAAATACTGATATTCAGCTGTATCCGATTAGACTGGAAGCCTACCCCAAAATAGTTTGTAAAAGGCTAGGCAGATGATGAGCTGCATTCGGTTAGACTGGAAGCCGACCCCGACATAGTTTGTAAAAGGCTAAGCAGATGATGAGCTGCATCCGGTTAGACTGGAAGCCGACCCCGATATTGGAAAAGGCTAGGCAGATTGATTAGATTGATTGAGCTAATTAGACAGACATTCCTACAAAGCATAATGGTCTACTTCAGTAGTGGTATTCAGTAAAAATTTCACCGTGAAAACTCAGATGAAGTGAGCTTATAGTAAGCTGTCACTCCACCTGTCATTCGAGATTGATAGCTAACTTCACCTAAGTTTTCACGGTGAGGAGTTTACAGAATAGACCAGCGGGGCAATTCCCTAGAACATTCACATTCGCATCGCATTCGCAATCTGTCAAAAAACCATCAAATTACCAAAATTTTTGACAAGTTTGACAGATTGCGACTTGAATGTGAACGTTTTTTAAGTAAGAGAATTGGCCCTCAGCTGATTTTATAATTTACTATGTCTTGATCGCGGCTTAGCCAGCATGGATGTCGGAAATTATCCCATGGGATCGTACTATCGGGATAAAAATCCAAGACATGGTCTATATGTGTGCTAAGTTTCATCTACATCCGGTTCAGCCGGTGGCCGGTACAGATTGGTGAAACGAAACATGAAATGTAACACGTGGACACAAAGTCGCCTAGTTGTTATGCTACATTTAATGTTACGTTTCACAAATCCGTACCGAGACTAATGCGTGATTGCGTAAAAACCATCTCCACACACTTTCACATTATTTAATACTAGCTGATGCCCGCGGCTTCGCCCGCGTGGATATCTTAACAAATTATATGAAAACCTTCCTCGAGAACCACTCTATCCATTGGTGAAAACAGCATGAAAATCGGTGCAGTAGTTTTTGAGTTTATCGCGAACAAACAGACGGACAGACGATTTACTGCTACATAAATTACATACCGTCAGAATCAGAATCAGAATCTTTTCCAAGAATTGACAATCTTTGCTCCTTATCAAATACCGGCAGAGGATTGGGTCTTGGTACCAACGGGGTTAAGAATCTTGGGTTCTTTGGTTTTGCAGGGGGTGAAGCGGGTGATAACGGGATGTCAGGAGGGGAGGGAAGAGCCAGCGGTGAATCAGGATCTAGGAGTGGTAGGGTCAATATTAGATTATAACTTAACTTACTTAAGGGTCATCAGTACACACAAGACGCGACGCGACGCGCACTTTTTTATGATCCAATGCAATATCGAATTTATTTACTACACGATAAGGCACTAAGGGTTCAGCGTACTTTGACACGTGTCAACACTCGCACTGTAATTATACCTTTTCGTGAAGAAAATAAGTTCGATAATTGTTAAAAAGTTGAAATTTTCACAGATGATGTATTTCTGTTGCCGTTATAACAACAAATACTAAAAACCAGGATAAAATAAATAAAATACAATAGACGCTGATATATTTAGTAACCTATTCCGCTTGACTATTCTTCAAGAGTCATAAAAACCCTGTAAGAAATCGACACGTGTTTCACCTATCAACGATGCCTCGTCAAAATATAAATATATCAGCGTCTATTGTATTTTATAATGGATTTCCGCAAAGTCACGCCTGAATCAATTAACTATCATAAAATAAATATTTAAGTGGGCTTACAAGAAACGTGATTTTTTTGCCCTTTTTATAAATAATAGTGCGGAACCCTTCGTGGGCGAGACCGACTCGCACTTGGCCGATTTTTAAATATGTATGTTTATATATTTATCTAAGGGCCTTTGTCGCCTGAATTATTTGGTTTACTATTATTTTATTATTATTAATTCTAACACAAATGGCCAAATGTGGGTTTGTCATGCAATTTTGCCCACCCCTTTAGTTAGAGCATACTGGCGTGTCGTTATGCTATGTTATAGTTATAATACCGTTAGAAATAATATCGATTTTCAACCATGGAGACAGTGAACTTTAATGTCAGTATCGGTAAATGCACGAAGAATTTTTGTAGCATGCCATCAATTCTTTATGGATTAAATGGACTTTATCAATCACGAACTTTGCAATACGCAATGTCAAGGACATCTAAAAGGCATTACTGATGGAGGTTGTATACCTGCATGACAGTGTTTTCGAGTAAAGGACATCGGTCATTATATCAGCACCGCTCCGACACGGCCAATAACTTGCCATTCTAGTTACGATTTTAAATCAAATGCATTAAAGTCTATTTTACGTGTGACGGCTCGCGGGCTTTGAGCGGCCGGCGAACCGTCAGTGGCAATATAGAATAGTTTCTGTATAGCCATCGTAACTACGAAAAATCGTATCATACTTGCACAAACACAAATGTCTCGCATGTGACAAATGTGACAAATATCTCACTGCAATTTAGTGAAAATGCAGTTTTTCTTTATCAATAATCCATTCCACATTTAATTAGGTATGGATAGTTTCTAATTCAAAAGGCAAAGAGTTATGGAAAACGTTTTTTTTTTTTGTGGCTTTTCTAATACCTACTCAAACCTCAGTGGGTCCAGAGGAGTCTTTTAATTTTCATACGAAAGTACATCGATTGGCATCATAAAAAATAAAACTTGAGAATTGGTACGATTTTCTAGCTGACAGGACCATTTTTCAAGTTAGCTATTACTCAAAACGATAAGGACAGTCTCCTAAGAACATTTTCTTGTAGTTACAACGGTTAAGGTTCAATAAGGGAAATTATTTTTTGAGCAAATTGCCTCCTTATGTCAATTTGCCGTGTTATAGCCATTTCATACAAATACCGAGAATTTAAATTTGCTAAACAATTAATTTCTTCGACTTTAACTGCCCTTACTGCTACTACTAAACTACTAAATTTATAATACAGGGTGGATATATGAGACGGTGCACGTCTCATAAATCCACCCTGTATTATAAATTTATAATAATGTAGGGTAGCAATCAAATAAGAAAACAAACTACATACAAGATACGCGCGAAAAATATAACCCTTCCTTGGCAGTCGGGTAAAAAAAGTAAATATAAACTGCACTTACCAACAGAATCCCTTTCCGAACTAGACAAACTCTTCAACTCCCTCGGACTTTCATTAGGCCGTGGCGGCAATGGGGGCCTTGCAGCCAGAGGGGTCAGCACAATCTGGTTCAATGGCGGCATGGCCGGCGATATAACCGGTGATGACGGCACGAATGGTGATGAAAGAACGAGTGGCGATGACGGAATGACCGGCGATGGAATGGAAGCGTGCGGAGCGGCCGATATGATTGAGCTTTGGCCATCGTTTTGTTCAGAAGAACTGTTTGAACCAGGACTGACGGTCGGTTCGTGCAGGTTTTCGAGTTTGAACCTGTAAAAGAGGAGTATTTTAGATAGTTCATTGATTCAGGCGTGACTTTGCGGAACTCCATTATAAAATACAATAGACATAGATATATTTAGTAACCTATTCCGCTTAACTATTCTTCAAGAGTCATAAAAAACCCTGTAAAAAATCGACACGTGTTTCACTTCTCAACGAGGCATCCTTAGGATGACGATTGACCAATTGCAAACCAGAACACGACGTGTTGCCACACCGACCGCTGGACGCGCTCTGCGTCCAGCGCTCGGTGTAGTTAAGCGGAATAGGTTACTAAATATATCTATGTCTATTGTATTTTTTAGGAGTATTTTATTTATTCGTGCAAATGATTTAGATACTATCTTCGAATAAAGCTGTAGAACATGTTTACTGCAGTGATTTTATCCCAGAGTACATTATTTTGTTTTCTTTTTTACATATCCCGACCCCTTTATTAATTACTAGCTTCCGCCCAAGGCTTCGCCCGCGTGGTGTGTCGATAAAAAGTAGGCTATGTCCTTCCCCGGGATGCCACCTACCTCCATGCCAAATTTTATCGAAATCCGTTCAGTAGTTTAAGCGTGAAAAGACAGAGACAAGAACATACAGACAAACAAACAGACAGAGTTACACTTAGCCAGTTATGTGTAACTCTCATGTAAATGAAGTGAATTGAATGAATTGGTGAGTGAATATGCTTACTGAATATTTTTCCAATATCCCGCCATGAACTAAGCGACATTCCATTGAATATTGAAGTATGATATTTATTGTCATCTAATTTAAATATCATCCCACTGACCATGCAATTTTGGTTCCTATATTACTAAAGATAAAGATAATAATCGCTTACCTAACACTTTTCCGATCCTCTTCAAAACTTACAGGCTGTTTCTGTCTCCCTATAAACATATTATCGACCTTCTTATTGTAAGTATCTGTTATTTTCTCCCTTAATATTCCTTTAGGAGGATCACTCTTCGTTACCGAGTCTATAGGTAAAGATTTGTCCGTTTCGGGACTGGGGAGATCCGATTTTGATACTTTGAGAAACATGCTGCCTTTGCCTGCAAAAAAAAAACGATTTTTGAGTATTTTTTTGGCCCCCGAGTTCGAGATAAAATAAGGGTGGTGTGATCCCACTATGGTCTTAACCATAGCACAGTATAAATAAGTAGCAGTATTATGTTTTCAAAAAAAACGGCCGAAACGGCGCGCTTTGAAATCTCAGTGAATATCAGAGGCCCTAGACAAAGTGTCATTCTATCAGCGATAACGATGATGGAAAAGGCAAAAATGTATAGGACTGACATAAGCTATCGCAAAGTTTATGTCAATCCTGTTGAAAGTCGTTGTAGAAATACGAAACGCTTTCGAAGCGATTGTCACTTGTCTAGGCCTTCAGTACGCAACAGTGTCGAGTGCTCGGCAGTTGCGCACAGACGCGGTAGGTTTATCTACCGAGAGGCTGTAGGTAATTATTTCAAGGTTACTGTCAAGATTTAATACTGTTACTTTATTATACGGTGACCATAGAGTGATCAGGATCACTCTTTTAAATCATATTAGCAAAATGGCCATTGTGCCAATATTATTGATGTTGAAAGCATTGAGCTAGAACATAAATAATGCCGAATACTTATGCTTTCAGCTTTCCGTTCTGAGCATAAAATATTGTAGCGGCGACTTTTCATTGTTCGCTTGACTTTTAGAGCGTTATCACACTGACAATTTGCCAGCGTGTTTCCAGCGAAGCGATTTGTGAACATGCTCTCCACGGCTGCGAAGCGAGCTAGCCGCGACCACGCGACGTGTTTGCCGCGTTTTCACAATTTTGTACACTCGCTTGTCTTTCTTGTGCACTCAGGTCATTCACTCTCGCAAACGCAGCGAAGTCGTTGCGTACACGTGGCGTGCTCGTTACGCACACTCACCTCGTCAAACAATCGCCTCGCTGAAAACGCGATAGCAAATTCGCCATTGTGATATAGCCCTTAAAAACTCTAAGCACAAAGCATTTTTTTTGCTACTTTTATAGTTACCTGTCAACGTCAATCCCCGGTCGAGTTTGGTGGACATCAACAACGGACTGAAATTCTCTTCCTCAGGACTATTCAACACATGCATCTTCAAATCAATAATCTCCGACTGCTGTTTAAACAATAACTTCGGTCTTTCGGCTCCAAACGCGGGACGACTAAGCAAGTCCCGATCCGACGTATTTCTCATGAGACTCGGTTTACCCGATAATGATCCATCGACGCTACGTCTTAAAGGTGATATTCGTGTTTCAGATAGTTTCTTGTCGAGTCTGCTAAGGGGAGATGGTGGTGGTCTTCCTAATGGTGCAAGTCGTCGTAGTCCAGTAAGCGTTGGGTTTTCTCTAACGTCAGAAGCATGGTTTTCGCTGTCAGTACTAAGCTCTTCATCGCTTTCGACTTTTGTTTCTACGCGTTCTAAGTTTTTTGTGTTCTCTTCAGATGTTAGGAGCTCCTGTGTAAAGAAAAAAAACGAACGTTGACATATAGTCTTATTAGGATTAAAACTAAGATATATAATATTTTTTTCAACATCTGTGTGTAATGTGGATGTGAGTATGCATTCTACCAATTAATTTAATTGGTTTAGTGGATACTTATAAATCGGTATCCATGTATCAGCCTTAATTATATTGATTTATAACAATAGATGATAAAATCAGAATAACAGTATTTCTAAAGAATATAGTTTTGAATCCATCAGACCTAGTATCGAAGATGGACCAGTCTTCAACAATAACAAGCATAACATAAAATTTTCTTAACACAAAAAACGGTCGAACGACACAATAAAACACTAAAGACACAACAATACAATATTATATATAATACAATATTTCACAACACAAAAAAATCACAATACAGGCACACACACAAACACAAAAGTTAATATAAAGTAGCAGGCGTGTCCAATTAGTTCAAATTAAAGGTTATTAGGGTTACAGCGAAGTTATGGCGCCGTAAAAACATCGACATCGTCAACTCTTAGGTGTGAACTGACAGCCTTGCATGCAACGATAGTACGACGTCAATTCTTAATGGACAAATCGATAATTCTGTTATTTAAGTTATGGGAAATTTTTGTTTGATTGCCCGGCAAAATACGTGTGCTAGAAATTATTTCTTTATGACGGCAACGACATTAGCTTGTAGGGGACGACCAAAGAAACGATGGATGGACTGTGTGAAAGATTATATGACTATAATCCATTTGAAATAAGAAAAAGAAGACATTTAAATAAACCTTTTTTACAGTCCGTTCAACCGATTTTGACTTCTATTGCGTTGGTGGCATGACAAATGGCAGCTGCAGTAGACAGTTGGTATTGTGTAACCTTTTTGCTTTAAATGCCATCCTTATGCCTACGGTATAGAAGTAAAAATCGCTTGAACGAAGTGTAAAAAGGTTTATTTAAATGTGTAATATTATTTCAAACTAGCTGCACCCCGCGGTTTCACCCGCGTAAGTCTCGATCCCGTGGGAATATCGGGATAAAAAGTACCCAATGTGTTAATCCAGGTTATAAACTATCTGTTTGCCAAACATCCAAATCCATTCAGTAGTTTTTACGTGAAAGAGTAACAAACATCGATCCATTCATCCATCCATACTTACAAACCTTCGCGTTTATAATATTAGTTAGAAGTTATAGTTAGATGGAGTATAGAAAGGGGTGACTACCGAGATGACGACTACTAAAGAATATGGCAGAATAAGAAGTGATGCAAGATAATGATGATTAGGTTAAGGCATGGGGTCATAATGATAGCAGCATAATGTAACAATTATGAAATTAACAATTACTAAAAAGCGATAAACGGCAAATTTTGGCTATAGTAATATTAGTAAAAATCAAAACATCTTTGTTTAATGCTGATTTATGTATTTACACTCATAAATCTCGTATTTTCAACAAAAAACTTAAATTAAGCCTTTTACTTTAATTCGAATCCTTAGAGTGATAGAGTAGCTATCTGTTAATCATTTGTTTGAGAGCTCTTTGCAATAGATGGCGTTTTACTAAAGTGATGACAGGTCACTTTAAACTTGAAACGTTTAGTCGTTTCATTAAGGAAAATCAAACAACATTTTTTTAAATCTAATACTTTACGTAGAAATATAAGAATTGAACACCTAGGAAGAAAAAAACGTAAAAAGAGGAACAAAAAATCTAGGAGTCTTGCCTAGGTACAAGGCAAGACTGGATGGACTGGCAAGATGGCGTTTTAAATCTACGGTCTCTGGCAATTAGTAAGTCGATGATGCTGCCATCTGTTAAAAAATGGGGAAGAAAAATAGCCAGCTCAATAGCCAGACTTAGGGTGGTGTCATTTCTTTGTATGGGATTGGGTATCTGTACGTAGTATTATAATATCTATGGTTAAGGGAAAGTTTTTCCAGGATATAAAGAAAAGCAACATAGGTTTTCTTTATATCCTGGAAAAACTTAAAACATTTCTCGAAGTATCTGCTCTACCTCTTTCGAAATTTCATTGAAATCGATTCAATAGTTGACCCGTAAAAACATACCAAAACTAGACACTTTCGTGTTTAAAATAGTAATATTATTAGAGTTCCGACCTTAAAGGTGAAACGGAAACTTCATACGTCTAACATTTGCCGGCAGCTTCGCCTGCGTGAAGGTCGGAAATCATTCCACCGGGAACGTACGCTTTTTATATTATTGAGTTATGGGCCCGTGGAAATGTATGTTTTCACCGAAGGAGTAGTCACATGTCTGTGTATAATGTGTACACATAGAGGTGAAGTTTAAATATTACCAAAGAGCAATAAGCGCGCATTATCAAGCGCTACTCTGACAAGCTGAGCACGAGGTCTTGGGTTCGATTCCAAGGTCGGGCAAAGTGTTATTAGGTTTTTCTAACAGGAATTTCTCAGTAGCAGCCCGGGGTCTGGATTTGTGCCCGGTTGATGGTAATAGGCTCGCCCCCTATTACATGGGACTTTAACATAAATGGCGAAATGTGGATGTACTACAGTTATTACAACTCTGCGTACCCTTCGGGGAATACAGGCGTGATGTTACGTTATGTTATAGAAAGAAGATAGGCACGCTAATCAGCTGTTTACAGTTTACACAGCCTTACGCACATTGGATCATAAGGGTGCACACGCCTGCGATACGCGACCGAGACACGCACTTTGCAACGCTCGGCTGACTTATAGTAAAAGTATTTAATATAATGGCCCCGATTAGTACGCTAAATGCTTGGCTGTTTGTTGTACGGCTACGGGTCGTGTGCTCAATCCTCACGCGATACAGAAGAGGTTGTGACATTTTTGTACTTAGAAAACTCACAAGCTATTTTCTTTTTAAAATTTCGAATATTATACTAATCAAGTGGTTACTGTCGTTACGGTCGTTCACTGTGATGAATATTTCAAATTTTCAATCAATACCTTTGGAGAACACCCGGTCAAGTGCGAGTTGGATTCGCGCACTAAGGGTCATAAGGGCTAGTGACATAGACTAAAAATATATAACTGGTTTTATTCGATATGAAATTGACAATCACTTGTTTTTACAGTAATTAATAGATAATTTATTTATTTATTAATACGATTGTAAGTAAATGCATATCGTATATAATGTAAAAATAATGAATTTTTGTTTACTTTGAGTTAATTACCTAGTGGTTTTTTTTTCTAATTATGTAATTGATTACTCAATTAATCGATTATGTCACGAAAACTATTTTTCTCATATTTCTCCGTTTCCAGATTGAGAATTGAGCTGATTTTTTACATTGTAAGATGAAAAACGAAGACAATTTTTTTAGGTCATATCTCAACTTATTACATTTGAATCCACCGTTTGCGGTCGCTTTCCGTGTTTGTCGTTTCGTGTCGTCTGTTCGTCTAAACTACGCAACAGATCTGTTTTTTTGTTTATGTGTTATAATATATGAATGTTTAACTTAGATAAATGTATGTAAGTATAATAAGGAAATCTCGAAATCTCGAAGTGTCCGTCAAGCCATAAAACGGAGCGCAGCAAGAGCGTCTTGCTAGTTAAATCTAAAGGAAGCTGGGAAATTAAAGGCTCGCCTGAACAGAAGCGCAGGTGTCGTCTTGCATGGATGCATCCCGCGCCTTTTTCACCAGTTCTCTGTACACATGGTCGAGTGGATGCTCCCACTGTGTGCTCTTCGTGTCTTCGTTGTAGTAGTAATGTGATTGTATCTTGTCATCATAACTGTGAAGAGAGTGAATAAATCAGAGATTTGGAACATTTATTTCAATTAAACCATTTACAAGCACTTTTGAATTTAGGAGTTGCAGTGAGAAATATGAAGCTAGTTCCCTATTCCAAAGCATAAAAGCAAAGTCATTTATTCAAACTAAGCTGAGAATCAGCACTTTTCGAACGTCAAAATTACTTAAGACAGTCCCCCAAAATGCCCATCCTTCATATACATAGTAGGTGGATATACATCCTTCATATACACCTATGGAGAAGAACAAGCAAGAAAGTCCTTGGGCCTTGGTCTTTTAAATTATATTGTTGCATAATATTAGTTACATAAGCTTTAAGGCAGTGTTAGGTTAAATGTGTAGGTTAGTGTACTAATATAGTTGATAAGATAGATTGTTACTAACTTTTTGAGTCCTGTTACTTGTTAATTAAATATAAATAAAAATAAAAAAAATAATTAATAGCAAAGTAGAATGAAAAGGCTCAAAAGGCTTGTTCAAACTCATGACATCCATCTACCTAAGTGGATGAAATTTGCTTGCTAATCAGTGATTCTAGTTTTAAAAAAACGCAACTTCACTATCAATCACTTGGATAGGCCTAGCTGATACTGATGGAAATAAAGGCAGAACAATAAAACAACCAGAACAAAACACTCCTCAAATAAAACACAATGAAAATTAATAGAAACACCTATTCAATTATGGGTTTATAATTTTAAGGGGTTGGATATTTGCGGGTTAGTCCGAAAGGGATACCGGGACCTTGGCAACAGGCAACAGAAGGAACACGGGTGGGTTTTAGTCAGTAAAAGTCTGACACGCCCTTCCGCTCCGCCCAGAGCGGGAGAAGTCATTGGATGATATCCCACCCAAAAAAAAAAAAGGGGTTGGATATAGGAAATCAAATTTTGTACTAAGTATTCTTATAGAGCTATATTTTAACTCAATGGCTATACTTGTGATTGATAATAAAACAGCTACTTAGTTTTATGACCGTTAAATCAATACAACCATAAAAAGTGAACCCACATGAACTTAATTTGGAACAAAAATAATTTATGCAGATTAGAATCTAGAGTTAGGTGCTAATTTTGTTCTATACGTAACTATGCTTTAGAACGAAAGACACGCTATTATAAGCACTAGAGTCTCATGACTCTAGATCACTAGAGTCACTCTAGAGCACTAGAGTCTCATGACTCTAGATGTCTATGCGTATGTCTATTGTAAATGGAGTAACTCATTTTACATTTTTTGACTTAGGTATAAATATAAAATGCATGAATTATCTAAGACATTGTTCTAGCTTGTGTGTGTGTGTGTATTTTAGGTTTTTATTATTTTATATTTCACAGCAGGGCAAGAGTACTCCTTTTCGTCCTACCACTTACATATCTCTGCTGTCTAGGGTTAATCTTTGGGTACAAAGAACTGTAAAGTACAAAACAGTGAGTAGATGAGAAAGAGTTTGACCAGAGACTAAACCGGAGGCTACCAGTCTTTGGGGCACATAACCCATTGACAGCTATGTGACGGATTTTTTCGATATGGGTTTGTTGTTAGGTTTAGGGGTAGGATATTTTATTATTTCATTTATTTATTTTCTCTTATAACTAAATATTTTTATTTTTTATAAAAATAAAATTTAAACAATAATAAACATTTAAAAATATATACAATATTTCATTTATTATTTGAATGTGTATAGTTTGTATGTAGATTATTTTAGAAAATAAATTTAAGTGAATAAAAAATAAATGAGGAAGTTAGTTGTGTACTTACTAAGCCTTCCATGGTGCTGGTAGTGCTTGCATGAGTCCATCTTTAGCCAATGGCAGGAGATGGCTCTCGCTTTCTGGATCAATGCCCAGTTGTGCAGCATAGTCAGAGATTTCTACAAATGCAGCAAAATTTTGAAACAAATACAATACAAATGTGAAGCATTTTGTTAAGGCTTGCTAAATGTGGTTGTTTTCAATTTATAAACAAACATTCCAAGGTTCAGGCAAAATTATAAGGCGACTTTTTGAATGGAAAAAACTTTAAAGTGTTGAGGTACACATTAATCAATAATCATATTATAAAGGCACAATATAATGAAGGCAAGGAATTTACAGATTATAATCCTTACTTCTTAATTTTTCTCTCATAGTTTTAAATCAAATTCACCTTAAAACAAAAATAAAAATTCCGGAACGAATTAATCAAATTGATCTTGATATAAATAAAAAAGGCTTTTGGAAATTAGGTACTCGTTTCCAAAAAAATGAACACATCACAAGAAAATAAGGCAACTAATTCAAACAACAATATTTACGTTGAATACATAGTAAATTTTAATGAACAAACCCTCGACCGATGGTTGACTGTTTTCATCGAATATTTCACGGCACACCACAGGCGAAGACATCGTGCCACCATATCATTATTTCATGCTAAATACACATAGCCTGCCGTAGTACGCCAACAAATTGTTTCCTTTTATAAAATTCATAATTGAAATTCGATTTATAATCGGCAGAAAATTTCACCTTCTTTCTTCCTCCACCACAGAAAATCCTGTCAAATTCTCTTTTGACAAACTCAATAGTTTATTGCCATTGCCAATACAGATTGGATAAGAAAGGAATCTATTGCCATTTGAAAATTCATAAATTATTCTTATCGTGATCCGTGAATAGGAAGCTTTGTGAAGCCAAGCGACTACTTTTGTTGGTTAGAAATTCTGAAAATGGTAACATTCATGAACATTCAAATTCGAGTTTGACATGTCACGTTGGTGCGTTCAATACTTCTAAACTAAGGAATTGTTTTGCAAAACATTAGAGAATTTCTTAAAACATATATTTTTTTAATAAAATTAAATGCCACATTTAAATAACACAGTATCTATAATTATTAAAATACTAGTCTCAAATTAAAAATTCAAATACTGGGATAATAATAAGATCACATTAAAATAAATTCAAAATTGTCTCAAGGTTCCAAGGCAACGTTCTGTATTTCTGATTTTCTGAACGCTACCTAGCAAAACAACCTCAAGCGGTGAAGAAATCATAATTTGTTGTAGCTAAAATAATAATTAAAGATGGCATTAGTGAAAGACGTCGCGGCTTTATATCAAAACTTGAAAATTGAGTGGGCAAAGAAGTCACGTAAACTCGACAAATGTGGTGAATTATTGAATAAAATAAAGGTAAGTTATGAACGATGACTGGACACTAATCTTTGTTTCATCTAGACATTTCTCTTTCTAATTAAACTTTATTTACAGATTGCACTGACGCAGTTAACTTTCCTTCCGAGTAATAATACGGCGGCTAATCAGAAAGAATTGATTTTGGCCCGGGATGTGCTCGAAATTGGAGCTCAATGGGCAGTTGCTGCAAAGGATGTCAAAGCTTTTGAACGATTCATGTCTCAGCTGAAGTGCTACTACTTTGACTACAAGTAAGCACAAACGATTACGAGACTGGCTCTAGTAATTTATCATAATGTGACATTTATTTTCATTCTTCTAATTAAAATAGTTATTGTGTTTGATAATGCCCTGTGCCTTATGCATTGACTAGACTTTCTTTGTCAAAATCAATCTGCCTAGCCTTTTCCCAACTATGTTGGCTACTAGACTTTCCTTTGTAATTGAGTCGAATTAGTAGAGTGATGAAATAGTGTGTTGATTTAGAAATGTTATCAGAATTATGTATATCCCACACTAGTTTTTTTCCAATGATACTAGCATTGTTACTGTAAATATAATTTCATATTCAACTTTCAGAGACCATCTTCCAGAGTCTGCATTCATGTACCAGCTTCTTGGTCTCAACTTACTGTTCCTGCTCTCTCAAAACCGTGTAGCTGAGTTCCACACAGAGTTGGAACGACTTTCAGTAGACGTGATTAGGGCTGATCCTTATATCAGGCACCCATTGGCTTTGGAACAGTATTTGATGGAGGGCAGCTATAATAAGATCTTTTTGGCAAAGGTATGTTTAGTTGAGCATAAATTAAAATGAGTATAAATGTCTTCAGCTGCTACCATAGTAACTATTTATTTATTTGTATATACTTTATTGTATTACTAGCTTCCGCCCGCGTGGTATGTCGATAAAAAGAGGCCTATGTCCTTTCTCAGGCTCTAGACTATCTGGGTACCAAATTTCATTTAAATCAGTTCAGTAGTTTTGGCGTGAAAGCGCAACAGACAGACAGACAGAGTTACTTTTGCATTTATAATATTAGTAAGGATTATTATTTTCTTTACAGGATAATGTACCAGCAGAAAGCTACACCCTCTTCATGGATACCCTTCTAGACACGGTCCGAGGAGAGATCGCTGCATGCATTGAAAAAGCTTACCTATGCATTTCATGCGCTGAAGCCGCTAGACGACTGAATCTGCCTTCCCAACAAGCTGTACATGAATATGGCAAGAAGGTAGGAAGATATTTATAGTTTTTTTTGTGTGTTGTACCTCTTCACACTACAGAAAATGACCTGCAGTGAAGGCAGATCCAGATAAGCATGCTCTTTTTGTTGCATTATAAAGATAAATGTTCTTTCCTGTTATCTTTCTCTCACAATCGCCTTTTGCGGTACCTATTGAAAGACCAGTATAGAACTGGCCACTCATTGCTAGAATGTAGGCATGGGTTCGATATATCAAAACGTAACTTATATCGGATATGTGTTTATTATCATACCATATCGATATCTAAATATACATAACCGTTTTCACAAAAACTTCATCGAGCTATGGCTTATCCAAAGCGCAACAACGAGAACGAACTACGAATAATGTCGAATAAGTAATAACGAACAAAACGCAAACTTCACATCACGAGCGATATGACATCGACGGTTTTTATTCGCTTTGTCTCTGTCTTACCATTCAATGTTTTACTGGCGTAAAAGTGATGAAGCGAATATTACGTAACTTCGGCTAGTTATTGGTTATTTGGTTAATAATAGTGCGTGCGTAATATCTATATCCTAACGCGCTAGCAATAAGGTCTAGTTTCTATTTATTTAGTTACAACAAATATTCCATAAGTTAGCAACTTTCCGGCGGCTACTCGATATCAGGGAGCAAATCGTACTACTGATATCGATATCTGAAAACGGTTTTCGATATCGATATGAAAACTGAATATCGGTTACATATCCGTTAGCAACTAAATACGAAAACGCCCATGTCTACTAGAATGATCCACAGCCTAAGTTCACCCACAACAGACATAAGCCTCTCTCTTATTTTCCTCTCGCAATGTTATCCTATAAAAAAAGGGTTTAAGTGTTATTTTCTTAGTGCAACAATATTAAAAAAATATATATTTTCTTTTAATTTTCCAGCGCAACTGGGTCCTTGGTGCAGACAACTGCTACCATTTCAACGCTGCTGAGGAGACCTGCGCAGCCGCCGCGGGAACACTGCCCTCTGCTGAACTTGCGGGACAAATCATCGAATACGCCGGACATCTTGAAATGATTGTGTAGTTTAACTTAGATTTTTATGTACAATTCGTAATTACATTTCATTAAATAAATACAGGATGATTTTTATTTTCTTGCATGACCCTGTTTTCCCTAGGTAAATCTTTTGACTAATTATGAATGACGAATGTTACGCTCACACTATTATATAGCCCATAGATTTACTATTCAAACACAATAAAATGTTTCTCAAACTGAAAGCATTTATTTCAATTAAACCATTTACAGGCACTTTTGAATGGTCAAGGAGTCGGTCAGTCAGAAATATGAAGCTAGTTGCCCATTCCAAAGCGTAGTAGGTACCTAAGGAGAAGAGCGGGCAAGAAACTCCACAGACACTCTTTTAAATCAAAATATTGTTAACAATATTGATCCTGGATGGAGATCCTCGTAGAGAAGAGTTTTGTATGATTTATTTCCTCCTAGTTTTTGTAAAATAAAATCGAGGCACAACACAATGTTGCTCAGACCAAATAAAATACCAAGACAGCGCTGTCAACAGTGACGTGGACCGGTTTAGTAAACATGTGTGCACTTACTATGATGAATTTTTTATTGTTTTTTCATTGTAAATGTGTGCGTATCAGTGTGTATGCACAGAGCGAAGTTGTAGTTTTGGCATGCTTCACTGTATAGTTCTCAGCGCTGTTTTGGTTTTTTATTTGGTCTGCCAATGTTTTAAGTATTACTGTCAGTGTAGTTACACTGTTCTGTTTTACCTAGTTTGTTTTTTATTTCGTGCTATCTATCATAAGTAGGATCATAGAGGATAGTACGGTACCTCGTAGACGGCACCCAGTACCCAGACTAAGTAGACGGTACCTACCGTAGGATTTAGGAACCAGCGAGCCGGGAGAACGACTGGTTTGAAACTAGGCAAATCGATTCAGTGTTAAATATTTAATTACGTAGGTACACTAAAATAATTCCCAGAGGTGTATTGGGAGTATTTGGTTTCCTCGAAGGATAGACAAATGAAAGACATGTCTGATGTTTTGAGCGACAGTGGCGCCCCTCGTGACTGCCTTTATTTATAGACCAAATCGTATTCAGAAGTCCACGGCTATTTTAGTAAGGATTGGTAAATAAATTATGTACTTCAGTAAATATATTCCAACTCTAATTAACTATTGCATTTACGTTGATTCCAGACCAATTCAGTTTTAGAATAAAAGGCAGTGTTCATTATAGTTATTTTTAATCATGACAATATGACCATAACCAAACCATATGTTACATAAGTTATGTGACCATTATGTTTACATCCAGTTCTTTGCATTTCTTTCATCTGCATAAAATAAAATAAAATAACTGTTAGTTAGCAGCTTCGACCTCTTGAGTTAATGAGTCTAAGTTGTTTATCTTTAACAGCTTGGTAAAATGCTCCAGAGCAAGTTTGAAGTTCCAGTTATTGATTTCCAAGCACCTGAAATAAAACATGCATTTAGTACCTTACTGAATTTTTACGAGTAAGTTATATGAAAATTATTATATGAAATTAAAAACCTTTCACAAATTTTTCTATCCATCGTTGTCAGTTTCATGAAAATTTTAAGAAACTTGTCCCGAAGATCCTCATCCGTCGTTGATTCTATTTTTAGATTAAAATTCTTCTGTGAAATCTGTAACGAAATAAAATTTCATTTTAGTTATCACCGACGTCGACGTAAGTGATAAGTGAATAGGCAGCCATATAACCATGTGCAGCTAGTTTTTTTTTTCCTATGGCAATAATTTCATCGATTCAACGACGCCGCTGTCAAACATTGCGTTTTACGAAGAAGTAGTTTATACATTCGACTTTACAAACGAACATAGTTTTATTACTTTATTCCGTACAAAATGAAGAAACACCAAACAAGACAAAAGACTATTAACGACCCAGTTATTGTGTCGCGTGTGAAGAATTACCTTGCCGAGAATGTGGACAAGACATTCGTTGATGTTAGCCAAATGGCGCGTTCATTGAAAGAGCGCTACCGTGAGTACAACAACAGGAGCGACAACGCCTTCTGTCAGATGGTGGAGAGTGCCTATAAAGTCGTATTACAAAGCTACGGACTTGACGGAGCTTCCACATCCGACGGATCGGAAGAAGAATCTGATTTAGAGCTATTAGACGAGAATAGTAGTGCATTGAACGACCGCCTGCTCGCCATGTACAAGATGCAGGATAAAAAACGGCCGGCAACCAACAGGCGCAACACAGACAAGACGGGGGAACCTATAGATATATTGAGCAGCGATGAAGACGGCAGTGCGGCGCCGAAACTACCGAAAATCAATGACCAAATTACCATAACCCCCCACATACCAATCAGAAACGCAAATAGTACGGCGACTGAGAGTACGCCCGCCAAATCGCAACAGAATCAACACACAAATGACAAAAAGAGGAAAATTGATTCAATCAAAATTGCACCACCAAAGAAAAAGGTTGATATTGGCAATGTCAAAAGTGTTAAGGTTAGTTTTGATGACATTGGTGGTATATCTGAAATCATCACCCAAATCTGTGATTTAATATTACATATGAAACATCCGGAGGTATACAGTCAGTTAGGAATAAAAGCTCCTAGAGGGGCTTTGTTACATGGGCCACCAGGGACAGGAAAAACTTTATTGGCACATGCAATTGCCGGAAAACTTCAACTGCCTATGATTGCAATTACAGGCACAGAGTTAGTAGGTGGAATGTCAGGAGAATCAGAAGAAAGAATTAGAGAGCTCTTTGAGAGGGCAGTTTCTGTTGCTCCTAGTGTGTTGTTTATTGATGAGATTGATGCGGTTTGTGGCAACCGAGTTCATGCTCAAAAAGACATGGAGAAGAGAATGGTTGCCCAGTTACTGGCATCCCTAGATTCATTGACTGATAATAATGCTTCTGTTCTCATACTTGCTGCCACTAACAACCCAGATGCCTTAGATCCTGCCCTCAGAAGGGCCGGACGCCTCGAACAAGAAATCACTTTAGGTATACCTTCATTACATGCTAGAAAAGAGATCATTTCTATTCTTTGTAAAAATATTGCTTTGGGTGAAGATGTGAACATGAATGTCTTAGCTCAAATAACTCCTGGGTTTGTTGGGGCTGATTTACAAGCACTTGTTAACAAGGCTAGCACTTATGCTGTTAAGAGGATTTTTACACAAATACAAGCATCTAAAGCTATACAAGACACAAAACCCGCTGAAGTAACTCCACCTCATGATGAAATAACAATTATACCAAACGGGGATAAAGCAGCTGAAGAAGCTACACCAAGTGCTGGTGATGCCCCTGAAAGTGTTCCAGAGCCTGAAATCCCTCCAGTAATCCCTGAAGAACCCATAGAAGAATTGAGTGAAACAATTGTAAATACAGAGGAAAATCATATAACTGAACCTATCAAGATACCAGTAGATCCTGTTGACGAGGTATTACGCCTTCTTGAGGACATGCCTTACACTCGGGAAGAGCTGAATGGGCTTGCTATCAGACATGAAGACTTTGTGAAAGCTCTTAAAACTACTAAACCTTGTGCTGTAAGAGAAGGTATTGTAACTGTTCCTGATGTAACATGGGATGATGTTGGATCTTTGAACCAAGTTCGTAAAGAGTTGCAGTTGGCTGTGTTAGCCCCAGTGAAGTATCCAGATCAGCTCGCAAAGCTTGGATTATCAGCTCCTAGTGGAGTATTACTTTGTGGACCTCCTGGTTGCGGTAAAACTTTATTGGCAAAGGCTGTCGCGAATGAAGCAGGAGTGAACTTTATTTCAGTGAAGGGTCCAGAGTTGTTGAACATGTATGTTGGTGAGAGCGAAAGAGCAGTTCGTACGTGTTTTAGACGTGCGCGAAACTCGGCTCCTTGCGTAATATTCTTCGACGAATTTGATGCCCTATGTCCGCGGCGTACATCTCAAGATCACAATGGCGCTGCCCGTGTTGTAAATCAGTTGCTCACTGAAATGGACGGTATAGAAACCCGTGAAGGAGTTTTCGTATTGGCAGCTTCGAATAGACCAGATATCATTGACCCTGCGGTGTTGAGACCGGGTCGTTTAGACCGCGTTATGTATGTCGGCATGCCGGCGACGGAGGACCGGTTCGATATACTGCAGAAGCTTACCAAAGGTGGCACAAAGCCTCATCTGGGACCTGACGTAGATTTACAAGTTATTGCTGGACTTTCGGACGGATATACGGGTGCTGATCTGGCTGGGTTGGTGCGAGCGGCCGCAACAAATGCACTGACGAATCACATCGCAAATGGCACGCTTGACGATGACATTTTTGTCAGTTTCGAAGACTTTAGAACTGCGCTCGCGAAATGCAAACCATCTGTATCGTCGAAAGAACAGTTACATTACGAGAAATTGAGATTGAAGTATGCATCAGGAGCCGATGATAGAGATATGGAAATGGAAACTGAGCCGCTAAATGAAGAGTCTATGGACACAGTGTGAGAATCATTCAGTTGATTACAGACTTAACATATTCTTTAGATTATCGCGGACCGTATGTTAAGTGTATTTCATACCAATAGTGCCAAGTTGTTCCTTTTAAGCAAATTGTTAGGTCTACTTTTAAGTCCATTTCGTTAGTAAGAAAAGCAATAAATGGAATGGCCAATAAGCTAACAATCAATGTGAAATACTATTTTCTGTGAATAATCAGAGTGATACAGGTAGATATCTCATAAAGCTCTTTGTAAACAGCACATTTTAAATTCAAGGATATGAATAAAGATGATTATTTTTTCCTATAATTGTGTTTTTATTATCCTCCTTAGACACTGCATTAATGCGAAAATTTACTACTTTAATAATAGCAAAGGTCAAGTGCACAGCAATGCATAGCTAACATGTCACACTTCAGTGGTTGCATTCAAAAATATTACATACCTACTTTATTTTGGTAATAAGGGGATATTATAAGAAATGGAATGCTATTTAGTAACTTTATCTTACATATTTTTCTTTTGAATATACATACATAAAGACCACTTGTTACTATTATTTTTTTCTAATAATTTCTTTAATTAGCTCACTTCTGAATGTGGCCATTGAAACATCGAACGGCAATTGTTTCATATTAGAACCCGCATCTCAAAATTCAAATCAATACACGCCGCATTGAATAGGAGAAAAATTCAAAACAAATTCATGTTGTGATAATTTCCATTTGCCGCCGATTACGTCACAAGTAGGTAAGTGTGTTGGGGGAAACCGATTAACTGTGGAGTTTGTTGCCCATTCTAACTAAACGAACTAGCTGCGCCCCGCGGTTTCACCCGCGTAAGTCTTGCTCCCGTGGCGTGGGAATATCGGGATAAAAAGTACCCTATGTCATGTGCCAAATTTTATCTAAATTCATTCAGCCGTTTTAGCGTAAATGCGAAACAAACAAACTCACTTTCGGATTTATAATATTAGTTAGGATTAGGATTTGGAATAAGTATATGATTTGACTTTAACTTTTAAGGTATCTTAGTATTGTGAAATGAATAATGCAGCAAATATAAGGATTTTAGCGAATACTCTAATATTGAAAGATGATATGGCTAGAAAGGGGGTGAATACAGAGATCACGACTAACAAAGAAGTTCTAGACTATGAAGACGGCTAGAGAAAGAAGACAATGAGCTAGGTACATCTCGAATACATCTACAGGTACATCTCGAACTCATTATGTAATTCAAATAAGTTTTTATTTGTATTGTGCTAATTCAGCCTGTGAATGACTAGGCTATTTATTTCAAACTCCTGTGTTTATGACATACTAGATGTCAACCATGAGTGCATTTGCGTGTATTTTGAATTTCATCAGTTTTTATACAAATATCCACGATGAAAAGTAGCCTATGTCCTTCTCCTACAAGCCTAGCATGATCACCGTACAAACGGGTTTTGTCGAAGGAAGAAAAGACGATGTGATTGTTTATCTGTCGAATATGACAGATAAACAATCAAAATCTGTCTCAAAACCCGTTTCAACAGTATACTGCGCTTGCAGGTGCAGGTACAAGCAACTGTCAAATATCATAACCACCGAATCAGTGGTTTAGGCGTGAAAAGGTAACAGAACCGTATTAAAATATTTTATTATAGTTTTATCTAATTAAGAAGATACTGATACAGATATAGACATCTTTATGACTTACCGTATTAACTCTGAACGCCGACCTCGCGGCCGCGGCCGACGGTTCATGCCAGTACACCATTTCGTTTTGAATCTTGTACTCCATTCCGTCTTCGGCATGCAGGACCACCGTTCTAGTAAATGATAGGAGGTACTCATCTTCAGCTAAGGTTTCCGCCGTCAGCTTTAGTACGCCACTGATTCGAAGAATTGTTGTGTTTTCCTGGTACAAAAATATTATTTTTTACAACAAAATAATTTCATCGTCACTGCTCTCAAAACGGTGAAGGGTTTTCCTTCGTCGTGAGGAAACCGGCATGTCCTAGAACCAAAAATTCGAAGACATGTGACATCTACCAAGTCGTACTGGGCCCGCGTGGTGGATTACGGCCTGATCCCTGTCACAGAGAGGAGGCCTGTGTCCCAGCAGTGGACACATTGTAGGCTGATTATGCTATTATGCTATACAACAAAATTTTACGTCTGTATTGCATAAAGGGTTCACCACAACGGGGAAGCTCTTGGCCTGCATCTCACCTGATGGTAAGTGATGATCAGGCCGAAGGTGGAAGCGAGCTGCGCCCGGAATCCTCACACAGAGGAACTGGCTATCTTACCTTTAAATACAACAATGTTGTTAACATTGTTGTTATGGCGACAGACTTAGTTATTATGGTGGTAGCTAGCTAGGACTTAGAACAAGCCCTAACACCAACCAAACCAAGCAGAAAATGTTGCTCCCACTGGGAATCGAACGCGGGACCTCTTGGTCTGAGACAGGAGGTCTAACCACTAGACCACAGAGGCGGATAGACAGATATTTTTTTAATAAAGGAAGCAAGATTACAATTTGTCTTTGCCCAAAACTCTGAAATACTTTCTATTTCTGTCCATCGTTTGAAGTTGACAGATACAGAATGATGTTAGTAATATGTTTAACCCACTTGCGCCACAAATCACTAAATGTCGTACCGTAAAATTAAAATTTTCTTACGTTTTTGCAATTTGCAGGTCAGTCCGGTTGTATCTTGATCAAAAAATGATTCGCGACCATGACATACAGAATTAGAATCGTTAAAACATCTCTCTAAGTTAGATTTGTTCCAAAGAATGACTTTTTCATGAAATCATGACATTTGAGAACAAATCTAACATTCAAAGTTCAAATCTTCGTTTAGGGTATCACTTGAAGTCACTTCACACTAAGACGTGATGCGACGCGACGCTGCGCGCACTTTTTATGGTAGAGATACAAAATATAACTTTATTTACTACACAAAAAGATACATATTTTATTGAAATAATTCGAAAATGCCCTGCGGCGTCGCGCTACGCCGCTGCGTCGTGATGCGTCGCAGCGGTGTTTCACCGACAGGCGCGAGAGTGGCGGCGCCTCGTGACATCGGGCTGCGCAGCGCGAAACCACTGGCCTCTTCAAGCGTCGTCGCGTCGCGTTGTGTCTCAGTGTGAACTGACCCTTACTCACAGTATGATACAAGGCATCCACGGTAAAGGTGAACGGATCGTGTTCGGTATGCGGCCACCTATTTATAAGCTTGGTGATCGCCATCGCTCCAACAACAGAGTCGGTTTCCCCTTCATCTAGAAACCTTGCGTATAGGAACAGGTTTCTGAAATTCCTGTATATTTGACCGTACCCTGTAACAAACAAAAAATAAAAAAAAAGATTCAATCGAATAGAGAACCTCCTCCGTTTTAAAAATACAAATTCATAGGGTAGCTAAATATTCCTGCCAGGGTTGCGGAATAGTCCGAAAGGGATACCGGGACCCTGGCAACAGGCAGCTGAAGGAACACGGGTGGGTTTTAGTCAGTAAGAGTCTGACACGCCCTTCCGCTCCGCCCAGAGCGGGAGAAGTCATTTGATGATTTCCAAATCAAAAAAAAAAAAAAGGTTAGCTAAATAATCCTTACTAATATTATAAATGCGAAAGTAACTCCGTCTGTCTGTCTGTCCGTCGGTCGCGCTTTCACGCCAAAACTACTGAACTGATTTAAATGAAATTTGGTACACAGATTGTCCACACGGGCGTAGCCGCGGGCGGAAAAAAAGTTAAATTTGCACGTATTCTAAAAAAACATTTGTTGGATTCTATGTAAGTGTAGGTGTTAAGTATATATTGATATATGACGTAGATGTACTGATATTATATTTACTGTAAGAGAGACTCAATGATCTCACAGTTAAACTGCGTAAGCAGTTTTGTGGGACAATGTACTTAGATTTAGAGATTTTATATGAATAAATAAATCTTTCATTCATTCATTCATTCAAGCTAGTTTAATATAAGGTGTTAAAAATTAACTTTACAAACTTTAAGAGGTGCTTTAGACCATCGAACTGAATAACTTTTATTACGGAACCAACATTGAAATCGCGAAAAAAAGAAACAGGTTTTTCATACTAAAGTTTTACTGTAAGTATTTACTGTTCTAAACTGTATGAGATAGCTGATTTTTTAAGTGAAAACTTCTTTAGGCGCGTTAAGCACTTTTTGGGTGAACAAAAATCATAGAACTCGCGTCATCGTCACGCTTGAAGTGATTTGTATTTTCTACCGTTTGAATTACGTTGAGGTTACGCATTGTTGCTTAGTTTTCACTATCGGCAGTCCCCAAAGACTGCCCCGCATGTGTTTTTTTCGCGGTTCAAAGTTTTTCGCATAGTAAAAGTTATTCAGTTCGATGGTAGCAGTGCTGGGCAGTCGCTCCATGTAAAATACTGGTTTTCAGTTCAGTTAGTATTCAGTTAAGAGCGTTTATTCTGAAAGTGGGCAACGTCGCAAATAGATGTCAAATATTCATGTCATATTGTAATATTGAATTTAAAATGTTCATTTATATTGCTGTTTTGACTAATTTGGCAATATTACTGTATGGAAATATGAAATATGGCTAAACAACTGTCTAAAATATTGATTATTGGATGAAAATCATTTAAAATACGCTGCTGGGAACCTGTATCCTAGCAAGCATGCAAGCCTTAACAGTGGACTGCTATAGACTGAGCACGATGTCTATACCAATTTAAATACTTACGTAATTTATAACAATAAGTTACAGTCAAAGTGGCGTCATCCTCATACATCCCCTGTATCAAAGACCTATGGTCCGGCCCGGAGTCGAATAACGGAAAGAATATTTCTAGAAACTTCTCCGCTACTTCTTGCGCATCTTCGGGGCAGTAGTTCTGTTTGTGATTGGGTAGTTCACCCTTTCGATGGATTGGTACGCCGTCCTGTAAAGAAATATAAGGGCATGTATAATGTTCAGTACAATAATGCTTTCAGGGTGTTGATGGGGCTGCCTCGCTTCTGTAGCGCATCAGGGATGTTTGCGAAATTGCGTGTTGACTGCTTTTATGCATTAATGCGTAAAAGATGTGCGTCCTTGGTGCGCAGGGTGCGAGCCAGTTCCAACAGCATCCTGGGAATGATTGCTGACAGGCTGGACTGCTGTGTTGTGAGTCGTTGCTCCAGTATTTCAGCTGGATTACTGAAGCAGTGATTGTTATGTTGTGTATGTTTTGTGTAATTGTTGTTACTGTTCACTAACATAGTTGTAAGTTTATTTTATTGTTACTAACACTATGAGTCACATTGTTACACTTAATACAGAATTAATTGTTTAAAAAAATATTAATGAACACTGTTACATAATGAATGTGGTCTCTTACTGTCAAAGGTTTCAAATAATTTATATTTTGGTGTCCTAAAAATACTAAATAGCAAAGTACTGTGCACGAAATGGATGCAGCGCTCGCCAGCACCTGCCGCCGTACCACTTGGCATTGCATTGAGTTTTTAATCTATAATTTTCCCACCAAAAAAAATATCTGCCTAGCCTTTCCCCAACTATGTTGGGGTCGACTTCCAGTCTAACCGGATGCAGTTAGTACCAGTATTTTAGTACCATGGAGCGACTGCCTATCTACCTCCACAACCCAGTAACTGGGTAATCGATACCCCTTGGCGAGACTGGTTGTCAGACTTTCGGGCTTCTGACGACCCGTAACGACTGTCAAAGATCCACGAATGACAGCCAACACCAACGCCTTAACGTGTTTTCCGAGACACGGAGGAATTTCGGTATGCAAAGATGGTCACCCATCCACGGACCGACCCCAGCTAGCGTAGCTTAACCTGATGTATCGACCCGTGCGGCTAGTTTATCGCATCCCTCTTAATGTAGGTAGGTACTCACAATTTCTAAAACAGCAGGGAACATCATCTTGATGACTTTAATATAGTGTTGAGGATCAATATAGTCGTGGCACAGCGGGTTTCCTTCCAAGCGTATAGTCTTTAACGGCAATTGTCTATAGTTCAGCAAAACGGTGATCTTTTCCAAACAATTGTGTGACAGGTCCAGATGCTTCAACCGTGGTGTCGCATTGGCTAAGTCGAAGCCAGTTATGTCCCTGAAACAAAAATAACATAAACATCACGCATGTATTCCTCACTCGGGGTTAGGTAGAGGTGTACCTGTTATTACACCCACATTTCGCCAGTTATTTTTAAGCCCCATGTAATAGGGGGCAAGCCTATTGCCGTCAACCGGGCGCACATCCAGACTCCGGATGGAAATTCTAAATAGTAATAATAATTCCAAATTAAAGATGGCAAAATGATGACCAGTCGCGAACCCGAACACGCGTTGCGACGTGTTGTGTGTTCAGGTTTGCGACTGGTCAATCGTCATCCTGAGGCCTGATTGAGTAAAACACGTGTCGATTTCTTACAGGGTTTTTGTTATGAATCTTGACAAATAGGTTATTTATGTATATTGTATTTTATAATGAATTTCCGCAAAGTGACGCCTGAATCAATTAACTAGAAATTGTTTGTTATTATTACTTACTTAAGCCTGTTATGCGAGAGATCAAGCTCAACGAGGTGTTCCCAGTCGATGGCGCCCTGTATGAGAAAGCACTCGCTCTGGTTGGTCACACGATTCAGCGGGAAGTATATGAAGTGGCTTATATCTGGAGCATAATAATTACAGATAATATTGCAGCCCACAACGCTTTTTACAGGATACATAACAGTGAAAATATAATAACTAAATAAAAAACTTTTTACAAAAAAAAAAAAACAACCGACTTCCAAAAAAAACACTAAAAAAGTGAAAATTAACTTTAATTTCGGAAGTCTGTGTCTTTGCTTTCAATTTTCGTTTTTTGTCATTTTTCAGTTTTATAGTGTTTTTTTTTGGAAACCGGGTGTTTTTTTTTTAAAACCTTTTTTTTTTACTTTTTAGTTGTGGTACCTACCCCATAAAAATTCGTATAACACCTGGTATGTAAATAACAGTGACGGAGTCAACTAAGATATCGTCTACATACGCAAAGTGGGAAAAATACGTAATTATTGAAGCTAACTCAAAAACTACGCAAGTAAAATTAATAAAATTTATATGGGACCACCACCTCTGAAGCATGTACAACCTGAAGCATGTGCAAGCACAACCTACTAAACAAAAAAAAATGATCAAAATCGATTCATAATTGGCGGAGTACTCGCGTAAAATACACAAAAAAACACAGACGACTTGAAAACCTCCTCCTATTTGAAGAAGTCGGTTAAAAATAAAAGTCGCTTCCCAGCAATTATTTTTGTGTTATATTACTTAATTTGACGTCAGTATAAATTAAAAAAAAAAGCGCCTTCATCCTCTCTCTCCTGTTAAAAATTAACTTTTGCTGTGCCCGACAGGGGCCATAATTGATTCGATGTCTTAACATACCAACTATTATGTACACATTATATGGATTGCAATAAAGTATTGAGTATAATAAGGTGTATCTATTCATACACGAAATATTTTAAGAGGTCATTGTACTCATCATTATGATCATCTTTTACTACTATGGGACCAAACCAGAAATCGCGAAAAAAATCAACTGTTCCCTACATTTTGACGAGTTACGCGAACATAAATGTAACGAAAAACTGATTTTCAACTCACCATCTTGCAAAGTAAAAGCACTCAAATTCAGCTTCTTATCGGTATAACCCATGACGATTCTCTTCCTTAGTATAATTCTGGGTATAAAATCTATTGGACCGCGTAAAACTGGTAATCCTATTGTAATGGCCAATTCAACCCCGTCTTTGTGGATATAAAAACCAGTCTTGTGTAGTACTACGAGCGCTGAACGACAGCGCAGGACTAAGAACCTGCATTCGTGTTGGTAGAACTGAAAATAGGAAACTATTTTTATTCTGAAAGTGGGCAACGTCGCAAATAGCTGTCAAATATTTCTGTGCTTTGATTCATTTAGCAATATTAAATATGTAGTATGGAAATGTGAAATAACGCTAACTAGGGAACTAAAATATTGATTCATCTGCCTAACCTTTTCCCAACAATGTTGGGGTCGGCTTCCAGTCTAACCGGATGTAGCTGAATACCGGTATTTTACATGGAGCAACTGCCTATCGGGTCTCCACAACCCAGTTACTTGGTAACACGATACACGATACCTCTTGATAAGACTGGTTGTGAGACTTTCGGGATTCTGACGACCGGTAATTCAACTGTCAAAGATCAACAAATGACAGTCGACTACTAACTACTAAATCAAAAACTACGCAAGCTAAGTTTATATGGGACCACTTCTGAAGCATGACCTACCAACCAAAAAAAGAATCATAAAAATATCGCGTAACATACAAAGAAAACATACAGGCGAATTGAGGACCTCCTCCTTTTTGAAGAAGTCGGTTAAAAAGTAGATAAGAAATGTCTGTGTAATCTTACCTCAGTAAAACAAGGTATAAGACTATATCCCTTGACGCTATCGAGTACGGCGTCCAGCACACGCTCTTTTGTCCAAGTTGCAGGGTAACCTTTCACCTGAAACAGTCAATATTTCTGGTTAAAGACATTTATTTCTCATAAAGAAATTACATTTCACTTGCATGAGAACAGTTTTTAATATAAAAAAAAAAAATCTAATCATTGTCCTTCAACACTCGGACACACAATAAATCTACTTAACGCTTATATAATATCAGTTTACAGTATTATTACAAATTATGTAGGTTTGAAGGTACTCCCAAAAAATTTTGTTGTGACTATGCGAAACTACCCTGCTTTGAGATAAAGAGTGCGGTCCCGCTGTCACAATGCAGATAAATCAGGCAGTAGTACGACTTTTGTTTACAGCTGCAATTTTTTTTTAAAATTTGTACTAGTTATATTATTTTTCGTGTTGGTTTCATGTTAAGTTAGTAGCAATAATCTTTTTTATCAGTTAATAAATATTGGTATTTTGAAGAACATATTTTTTTAGTTTGCTCTTGAAAATACTTATCGAATTCGCACCCTTTATCTCATCTGGTAATTTGTTGTATTTTCCTTCAGATCTTATCTTTTATCATAATATCAAGCCTGTAATCCCCGAAGGGTTAGGTAGAGGTGTATGACATGGCGCCTAAGTATAGTAATATTTTCTCAAGTCTGTTTATGGCGCGCCTAAGTATAGTAATATTTTCTCAAGTCTGTTTATGGCGCGTCGTGTTCCACGCGCGCCTCAAAGAGATGTCAGCACAATTGGCGGGGTCCGCTAGGACCGATGCCTGCCAGGGTTGCGGGTTAGTCCGAAAGGGATACCGGGACCTTGGCAACAGGCAACTGAAGGAACACGGGTGGGTTTTAGTCCGTAAAAGTCTGACACGCCTTTCCGCTCCGCCCAGAGCGGGAGAAGTCATTGGATGTTTTCCCACCCTAAAAAAAAAGTCTGTTTTATAATCTCGTAGACCAATTTGACAGATGCGAATGTCAAACTGCAAATTGAAAAAAACAAACAACAATCACTTGAAATGTCAAATGAATCTACGAGAATTAAACACAGACTTTAAGTACAGAGTCTTCAAGAACTCACCGAAATTAGAACGTAAATGTTATCTTTTTCATACGCTTCCTCCATTTTCTCTTGTTCCAGAATCATAGCGGACTGAATAAAGATAAAGAAATATTTATAAAATGTTAATTTATATGTATGACAATGTTGTTGCTTTGATTAACCAATTACAACAGTCACATGAGTTAATATTATGTCACCGTAAGATTGTGAGAACCATATATTTTTAGGGTTCCGTACAGGGTAAAACGGGGGTCCCGTTTTATTACTAAGGCTCCGCTGTCCGTCCGTCCGTCTGTCACCAGGGTGTATTTCATGAACCTTGATAGTTATACAGTTGCAATTTTCACAGATGATGTATTTCTGTTGCCGCTTTAACAATAAATACTAAAAAACAGAATAAAATAAATATTTAAGGGGAGATCCCATACAACAAGTGTTTTTTTAGCCGTTTTTATAGGTCATGTGGCACGGAACCCTTCGTGCGCGAGATCGACTAGCACTTGTTTTTATAAATATTTGTTTATATTACCCTAGAAACTCTTGCCGTAACACTTCTCCGGATCGTAAGATTCTTCCTCCAAGGCCAAATCGGAAGGAATTTCACGATTGTCTCGTCTGTACTCATCAAAATGTCCTTACGTAAATGGACCGGAGTGTACTTGTCTGAGTCATCTTCCGTTTCGTTCACCACTTCCCTGCAAGTTTATTTGGCGTTAGAATGAGATGGCGATATTTTCTCATGGCAGCTAACATAAATCAAGCTAGAATATGACGTCACCGAATAGAAGTGGACATTTCGTTCAACCAAATAGTACCCAAAAGGCCTAGACAAGTGACAATCGCATCGAAAGCGTTTAGTTTTTCTACAACAGAATTGACATAAGTTTTCCGATAGCTTATGTCAGTCCTACACATTTTTGCCTTTTCCATCATCGTTATCGCTGATAGGGTGTCACTTTGTCTAGGGCCTCTGAACTGACCCTAATAAACCCAACCACTGTCATACCTTACAGGTTGTTCCTTTTTCAAGTTTAAGTTTATAGTAAGCTTAGGTTTCTTCGGCTGAGATACAGGACCCAGTCTTTGGAAAGCGCTCAAACGTTTCTGACCCGCTTGGTTCTGTTCGGAGGATTCCGAGTCAAGTTCGGGTGGCTCTGAAAAATAAATGCAAATGTAAAGTCCGGCCGCGAAGCACATTAGAAGGACGGCCCTTATCGCGAGCGCCACGGCTATATACATTTGAGCGCGAGCGATAGAGATAAGTAATGAAGGGTCGTTGTACGAAATTCTTTCTGCTTCGCGACCGGACTTTAGTAGGTACTTAACTTCAGTATTTTCTTCTTCTCTTAGTTTTGAAAATGTGGATGGCTATAAGAGTAGGGGTAGACCAAAGAAACGATTGATGGACTGTGTGAAAGATGACATGGCTAGAAAGTGATTGGCTACCGAGAAAGCCATGATGCGCCGACTCCTTATAAATTGGGATAAGGGCAAAATAATGATTTGGAATTTCTTCTACTCCAGTATTGGCACGTATTTTAATATCCACTAGCTGCGCCCCGCGGTTTCACCCGCATAAGTATCGGTTCCGTGGGAATATTGAGATATAAAGTATCCTATTTCTTATTCCAGGTGCTATCCATGTGCCAAATTTCACCCAAATCCCTTCATTGTTTTAGCGTGGAAGTGTAATAAATAAACCATAACCTGGAGTGGAGACTCGCACTTGGCCGGTTTTTTGTCTTTTATGAAACCAAGAGAATTTTAAAAGTTTTTGACTTACCAGAATTGATCCCCTGTTCCGAATAAACATCCGAAGGCGAATACTGTTGTTCGACAACTGCTGGGTTATCTGTTTGAACAAATATTGGCGATATGGCCGGATTCATATTGTTATCATCCACGTTCACTGGCGCTGGTGGTTGAACAAATATTGGTGCATTCATCTGGTAGGTATTCATATTAGGATTACTCGGCCATATAGGCGAATCGGCGGTGACTGAAAGAAATACGTAAAAAAAATATTTTCATTCTAGTAGCACAAGGGGAAGGAACTAAAAAAAAAAATGAATTCAGTGGTAAAAAACGAAAATACAAAACCAAAAGCATCGTCTTCACTTTTTATTGTTAGTTTTTTGGAAGGAAGTTGTTTTTCTTTTGTAAAAAAAGATTTTTTGCTACTTTTAATTGTGGTACCTACGCGGCTACGTCATACAAATTCGTAAGTATACCATCACTTGATATATAAACAACAGTGACAGGAAATTATAATAACATCATAAACATGGATTTGAAACGTGGATTAAATATTGAAGTTAACTCAACAACTACCTTAGTAAAGTTAATAAAAATTATTTATAACCTCCTCCTTTATTAGAAGTCGGTTATAAAGCCGACGTTTTCGCCTAACCCTTTCGCAGTTGATATTAAAACCATGTAAAAACTTACTTGGTGAACCGGTCGGTTCTAATGACTTTTCTTGCTGTAAAAGAAAACTCCTTGGAATTCCTGCAGTAATAAAAATAAAATAAATCATAAGACTCCTTAGTAAGTAATAATATTAAAACGCTTAAGGCGTGCTACACACTTTTTCGGATCGGCTTTAATCGGAACAGCCCGGCAGCAAAATGGAATCCAGCATGTAAGTATCAGAAAGGTAAAATTTAAGGGTGTTGTACAGACCAGGTGCCGTATTATGAAGTACTAGCTTCCGCCCGCGGCTTCGCCCGCGTGGTATGTCGATAAAAAGTAGTCCTTTCTCAGACTCTAGACTATCTGTGTACCAAGTTTCATTTAAATCGGTTCAGTAGTTTTGGCGTGAAAGCGCGACAGAAAGACAGTTACTTTCGCATTTATAATATTAGTAAGGATTAATGCCACCATTTTTCCAGTGTAAGAGAGAGACGGAGCTAGACAAGGCCGCTAGCACCATCCCGTTTTCGCAGTGGAATAATGTATCATTAATTCTTCATAATACTACCCCAGAAAACTGAACAACTTTCTCTATGGGACCAACGCTCTCTATGGGTTACGCTTTCACGCTAAAACTGCTGAACGGATTTGGATGAAATTTGGCACATGGGTAGACCTGGAACAGGATACTTTTTATAACGATATTCCCACGGGATCGAGACTTACGCGGGTAAAAAACTGATGCTCTAAAGGGGTTATAGGCAAAAAAAAATCAATCTGCCTAGCCTTTTCCCAACTATATTGGGGTCGGCTTACAGTCTAACCGGATGCAGCTGAATACCAGTATTTTACATGGAGCGACTACCTATCTGACCTCCACAACCCAGTAACTGGGTAATACGATACCCCTTGGTACGACTGGTTGTCAGACTTTCGAGCTTCTGACGACCCGTAACGACTGTCAAAGATCAACGAATGACAGTCGGGACCAACGGCTTAACGTGCTTTCCGAGGCACGGAGGAGTCTCAATATGTAAAGATGGTCACCCATCCACAGACCAACCCCGGCAAGCGTAGCTTAACCTGACGGATCGAAAGTGGTTATAGGCATGGAAATTTTATATGCCATTTTGCTGATGAGAAATCCCATCGGGCACACTCCTTGCATGAAATAAATTACTGACAGGACTATACTCGCCAATGGCGCCATCTGGTGACCACACAAAATACTGCCGAATCGACGTGTCGAACCGAACAAGTGTTTAGCACGCCTAAGTGCAAGTTAGACTCGCGCACTGGGGTTCTGTACCACTAAAACCAATAGAGTTTACCCTCTTTATTATTTGCCTTGATACAGGCTATAATTACTTTACAAATTCTATGAAAATGACTAGGTACCTCTTTTATTTACTATTAAGGGGGATGCGCTAGGGTGGCCCGCGAAATTCAAATTTTCTTACGTTTTTTGCAGTTTGATGTTGATCTAAATATTATTAGCGCTCGTAACAAATATGGATTAACAGAATTATAAACATTAAAATCAGCAATACAACTCTCTAAGCTCATGTAAGTGTATTGAATTACTATTTCATGAAATCATGACATTTGGCACTTTCAAAATTTGAATTTCGCGGGCTACCCTAGCGCATCAACCTTAAGTAGATACAGCCTTGTGACAGACAGACGGCTTAGGCTTAATAATGGAGTGCCAATGATGAGACCCCGTTGGCACTCTTTGGTAACAGAACCCTGTAAAGCAGTTATAATTTTATGTTCCAAACTGACGTACCTTTTGGATATCTATAAACTGAAACAAAAATGATAATATTTATAGTATAATAAATATATATTAAGAAACGTACTCATCGAGGGCATTCACTTCACTTCTTTTTCAACAACAAATTCTAATAGCTGTGCTCGCAAACGAATGTTTGTTGCCTAAGAATTGCTCGCGAATTTCTGTAAACCAAATTCTCGAAGCAAATGCTCGCGATGAGTACCGATCATTAAATAAATCAACATTGTTCACATTGAGCTCAGCACTTATCTGTCATTTGGAAGGGCGTTACTCTTAGGGTGCGTACACAGTTGTGACATTTCAACGGACAATAAAGATAAATACTCGGTGCAAAGCATAATTATCAAGTTGTGCAACAACAAACTCAATGCCATACGTAATAAAGATCAAATTATATTGCAACCAATATTTATAGGACCTTTTTATTACAAACAGTTGTTCGAAAATCGACTTAGAATACATAACGTTAAGGTAGATAGTTGAGTAAGTTGGCGATGGAATGTATATTATCCGAGATTATGAATTGAAGTATCATCATCATCATCAGTCTACAGCAGTCAACTGGTAGGCCTCTCCAATCGCATGCGATCGGATTTTATTGTAGTACAGTCATGCTTAATGAGTGTGTTAAGCTCAAAACACACACAAGGCGGGCGCAGGTCGGGACAGCAGTACGGCGGGCTTGTATACAATTGTAACGAGTGCGTGGGTCGGGCGCGGAGCGGGTCGGGCACGGAGCGAGTCGGGAGCGGGAGCCGCGAACGCTTTTCGAGCCCGAGACGCACCCGCTTAGTGTGTGTGTTGAGCTCTAGTAGCGGATGACTCGTTGGTCAAGTGGAAGCAAGCGCTACTGCTGAGCATGAGGTCCTGGGTTCGATTCCCAGGTTAGGCAAAGCGTTATTGGGTTTTTAATATGGAATTTCTGCCACCGCTGCAGCCCGGAGTCTGGATTTGTGCCCGGTTAATGTCAATAGGCTTGCCCCCTGATACATGGGGTTTAAAACATACCTGGAGAAATGTGGGTGTACTAAAGGTACACTTCTGCCCATCCCTTCGGAAATACAAGGCGTGATGTTAAGTAGTCACGGACCGTGTTTGGTCTATGGAAAGTCACAAAAGTGGACGCACCTTAATCTAATGTCTGTTCTAAAAGTATTTGATGAAAGTAGGCTAAATTCTTACGCGATCACTGACTACAAAAAGGGAATTAGAAACACATTCGTCTGTATTTAAACATTTTCAACGTTTAGAGGTATGAGGAACAGGGTTTAAAGTTCACTCATCCTCTATAGAAAAGGTAGGATCCTCCGACCAGACGGGTGTCGTGTTTGGCGGACAACTGCCTAACGCTTGATGTCAGGATCTTGTATTCGATAGCGCGGTAAACTCTAATTGCGCGATGCAGGATTTTTGTGTGACGTCAGGTCTTTGATGCGTAGTTCGCATGTGGCGATGTAGATGCCACCACAAAGGTATTTTTTGAATAACAATATTAAATTTGAATAGAAAAATCATTGGCGAAAATCGAGGTGGTAAAATTATCCTCTATTGTCACATGAATAACATTTTAAGGTGATTTTAAATTAGATTTTAGAATTTAAGTACTTACAAAAATAATAAAAATCAAAGCACTCAATTTATGTGTGACCCGACAGATTGGCATCTACGTTAGGTAAACGTTTACTGATCCATTAGTTTACATTTTCTCAAATACTTTTGGAACAGACCATACGAAAAATACACGAAGGAAAGATCGGCTTGCTTACACCTGCAATACTTTCTGCGGCGTATAAGGCCGAACCTAGTAAGCACGCCGACTATTCGTAGCGTAATTTTGACCGAACTCAACGTGAAAACTTAGGTGAATTGAGCTGTCATTCCACCTGACACTATTGACATCTCACTTCACCAAAGTTTTCACGGTGATATTTTTACAGAATAGATCGGCTGCAGTAGAAGCAAACTCGGTGCTGCCAGTGCTGCCACCTACGATGCCATGGAAGTGGCAAAATAGTGGGCCAATATAATCTATCAGTAGAGTGCGCGACACGAAAGAAGGCCGGTGGAAAATTTTGGAACTACATTTTTTCTAATGTAGTGTGATGCAATGACATAGACACTAGTGCCGCATAAGTAAAATTGTACTTCAGTGGTGGCGCGGACTCTAACACCGACACGGAGACAAAGAAGACTATACACATAAAAACTACAGATAATATAATGTGGAAAGATACATAACGCAAGATATTTTAAGGAGAATTGTATGTCTTCATGCGACAGTTATTTGTATGCAGTGTGTAAAGATACGCCTGACATTCATCTATACATTACTACGATGTTAACTCATAGTCATGTTTCGTTTCAGCGTGAGATAAGACGATGACAAAATTTTGTCGCATGTAGGCCCGGCAGGAGGCGCGATGCGTGACGTCATCCGTCGCAAAGTAAAGCCACCGCTGAACAATTTGATTAAAGCCTTTTGACACAAAAAAACAAGTGTAGCGTAGTTACTTGGAATATTCGTTTTATTTTTGTGTTAACTTCACAGACGTAACGGGTATCGTTATTTAAACACGATAAAACAAAAAAAAACAGATTTCCTCAACTCATACTGCAAATAGGTAACTAGCGGTAACTAGCGGTCGTTGACTCCGGAAAAAAAATCATCAAAACGTCTTTTTTTATCCTGGTTATATTTCAATACTCATGACGTCTGCGGAGTTTCGCTGGCTATTTTAATTTGGCCCTGTGTTGTAAAACATTTTAAAAGAGTAACTATGGAGTTTCTTGCCCAATCTTCTCCATACGAAACTTTTAGGGGGACCTAGAATAAATTCTATTTTTTTTTAAAGTGCCTTTTCATGGCCTTGAAAGAAATTATTTAACTTTGATTATTTGAAAACGAACTTGCATTATCTTCCTTTCTCCATATCTATGGCAAAACCTGCTTACGGTATGCTTCAACGGGTAACCTTGGCGAGGGAGCCTTTTGCGGTGCTGCAGCTTTTTTGAAGAAGCTACCAGCGTTGGTCCTTGGCGTGGGTTCCACTGTGCGATTCTCCAATATCGGAATGGCTGTGGAAATAATGAAACAACATTTTATTTCACAACACTTTAAATTCAAACTACATACCTAAATGGCTTATTGGTAATTGTTTTTATAGGTAGTGTGAAAGAATTTATTGATCAAAAAGTTACATAAATACGGTTACTGAGTTTTCATTATATGATTGTAAATATCTATTTTTTTTCTTATACATTTACATTTTTAAATATTTTTATAAAATCGTTTAAAAATATACAAAATAAGAGCCCACCGGTATCGGGAACAGGGTCCAAGCTACCGGTGGTCAGGGCTCCTGAGAAAGGAACCTTCTAACGATACGCGCCGTGTCCAGGAGTACCGCTTTCTGGATCAAGCCCTTGATCCAGCCGCCTAACGAGAGCCTATTCAGGTGCTGGTCGAGCCTCTTGGCTATTATGCCATTGGCCGTCACGACTGGCTTGGTTGGCTGTATCCACATCCCACATGTCGATAATCTTTACAATACCTATTATTGTTAAGATTTTGAATAAATCTATAATATTGTATTTGCACATAACTGGAGAAATCTTGGTGGTACGGTCGACTTATAAAACTTAACCATACTTAGTATCCGTTTACACAGACCGTCTCGGAGAGTAGAGTACATTCTTATCGCGTATAAAAAAAAGTTTTGTGTCATTGACATAAGGTTGATTTTTTCATTTCACTTCTTTTTTAAATGAGAATGCATAGCCGACCTATCGCGCTCAGTGAAATGAAAAAACCACGGAACAGATTTTGATGAGGTTTACCCCCCATTTAGAGAATTTATTCCTGAAGCTTTGTGAAATCTCAATGTTTTGTCAAGTCGTAAAATCCATGCCAAGCAGGAGCGAATCACTATTGCTAGTGTTATGATAAGCTGGAGAATCAATACTTACTTGATCCCGGAATAAGTCCAGCCGACAGTGGAGTTTCAACAATTTGTGGTGAATCTCTCGGTGAACCGCTTTCATTTACTATTGCTGGTGCAGCACTAGTTCCTGTATTAAAATATTTTTTGTTATTAAACAAAAAACTACTTATGATATCCTTACTTATAGCTTTCACCCGAGGTTTCACAAGCATAATTTCCAAACATCCAAACTTTCACAATAATATAATATTGGCATTACACTTAATTTTTTTGTTTTATGTATTTTATTTAGGTATTTGATTTAATAGAATAGATTTTAACTATATATTTATTTACTTTTGGGATTAACGTAGTATTAAATACTACTAACACCTACTGTTAACCCAAAAGTTGTAATAATAATCGGGATTTAAGAGCGTGTTGGAAGATACCTTATCATAATCAGCCTATACCGTCCCCACTGCAGGCGCGGTCCGAGGGGCCTTGGGGGTCATGACCCCCCCAAAATCATTCAAGCTGTCGAGAAACTGAATGATTTTCGTGCTTTACTAACTAAATACTGTAGGTACTTGAGCCAGTTGAGCCAGTGACCCCAATGGCCATACTTAGCCTTAGAAAAAGTTTTTAGAGTACTTATCAATTAGGTAACCATTTCCCTAAAAATATTCCTCGGTACCAATTGGTGACCCCCCCCCCCCAAAATCTTGGGCTGCGACCGCGCCTGTCCCACTGCTGGGACACAGGCCTCCTCTCTTCGAGAGGGAGTGGGCCGTAATCCATCACGCGGGCCCATTGCGGGTAGGTAGATGTCACATGTCTTCGAATTTTTGGTTCTAGGACATGCCGGTTTCCTCACGATGTTTTCCTTCACCGTTATAAGAGCAGTGGCGATGAAACAATTTACACATAGTAAAGCGCCTGTCTGGGTTCGAACATACGACCTAGAACTCGTAAGTCGCGGCCGTTAACACTAGGCCACCACTGCTCTGAAGATACCTAAATATATTTAGCTGATTTTTTTTCTGGTGTACGAAAATGGTGGGGAGGTAGTTATGACGTAATTCGGGAGAGGTCTTTGGCCATCAGGGGGCCAACCACCACCGCTTACAGCAGTATTATTTTAGTATTACTTCAGTGTAGGAAAGAGATGACGCTCTACAGGACGTATAGCTCCATCTCTTTCCCCCACTGAAGTAAGATTAAAATAATACTGCTGTAAGCGGTGGTGGTAGGCCCCCTGTACACTGTGATAGTGGTGATTGACATAAACAGCCTTCACAATTTAATTTCCAATCTTAAGTGACATTGGAATAATAACTTTAATGTCTAGACATAAACTTAGGTTCTTATACAACTTCAATATTTTTATGACATTTTCAATGGTTTTAGTCGTTCTGAAATTGACTTACTTTTCACTAACACAAAGTTGGTTGGTATATGGAAATAACGTTGATTAGAAACAAGGATTGAAATTACAAAAAATTGTGTGAATAATCAGATCTTACCAGGAACATTCCCAGCTGCATTCGCGTCTGGTTTTATCCAATTAAGCCGCTGTTTCACCATCTCTTGCTGAAGATTTTTTTTAGTTATCAGAGTAATGTTTGGTTTTTGTATTATTGGTATTGCTGTAAATGTTACGAAATTAATCATAAATTGATACCATGCACTAAATAGATTTGACAGACAGCAAGAAAAACTGAAGCGTTTGTGAATCATGTGTGCAAGTACTATAAACTTGACATGCAAATGATTATGGTACGGCCAAAAGCGAGTCAGTTTCTGACTACAAACACAAAACTTTCATATGAATGTCATATGACATTCATATGAAAGTTTTGTAATAACGCATTTTCATTAAATTATACTTAACCATCTGACAACCAGTTTTACCAAGGGCTAGCATGTTAAATTTGCAGCACTTGTATGTAATATTTGTACACCATGTAGAATATGTGTACTGGTATTGGTAGATTGAGGGTTGACCCCAACCATAGTTGTGAAAAGGCTAGGCAGTAAATGATGAACCAGCTTTAAAGTAAACTTACTGAGTCCCTGATTGGCCAAATCCGAAGTTACAGTAGATGCAGCAGTGGGTCTTTCATTGGCTTGTCCGATAACATTTGGTGAACCATCTTGACTTGTTTCTGGGAGTGGAGGTTCCTCAATAATAACTGGAAGAAGTAAGCAATAATGAAATAAATAAAATGGCTTCTGCAAAAAGAGATACTTAAATTCTAACCTATGCGCAATATTTGTATATTTTATATACAACATTATTTTTTGTTTATGCTAAACCCGGAAAGAGGTCATTGTACTCATCATTTTGAATAACTTTTTCTATGGGACCAAACTTGAAATCGCGAAAAAAAAATCTGCTGTTCCATACATTTTGTCGATTTAAGTGAACACAAATGTATGGAACAGCTGATTTTTTTTTCGCGATTTTTACACAACGCTTTGTCTTCTTCCTTCGAAAGTCAAATTACTAATGACTAAAAGAGAGAAACCGGTGTGTAACTATTCATCTGATATAATACGTTTATTAGTAAGGGCGTTAGTGCAAAATAATAGTCTCCGAGGAAATGTGTGTGGCATTCGGACGGACAGACAGACGGACATCACGAAATTATAATTTAAGGTTTCGTTCAACCCTAAAAGTATTCCTAGTAACAAATTCGGTACCTTATAAGTACGTCCATTTGCATATTTTTTTTTCATTAATTGTAACTGCTTACAGCATGACACAACTTAGATGTAGCATACATTTGAAAATTTGCATTCATTCATTTAAATTTTCCGAACGTATTTCGTTATAAAACTTTACAAGTTATTGCGTTTGCGTAAAGATCATTTTCACCTAAAGCAGTAGGTACCCAATAAAGATTGGAGATTATGAAAGCACACTCAGTTCGGAATGTGATCGGTTTTTACGAATTTTGCCGATGCTACATCTAAGTTGTGTCGTACTGTACCTGACTCATTACCTGGAGCTGCATTCCATTTCATATTTACACTTTTACCTTTGTTTTTTTGCCAAATTTTTTGTTGAAATTTAAGCCATTTCTTGTTTTGTTGATTGGTGAATCTGAAATTTTTAATTATTTCTTCTAAAATAAGTTCTACAAGGTGACCAAGTAATTATTATTGAGGACTGAAAGACGTAGAAAAAAAAATGTGTTAGGTACTGTTAATTTGTGAAAATCTGAGCCCAAAACTGCCCAGCAGTGACTGTCGGTCAAGGTTAACCAATAGATTGAACGGGCCTGGGAAGGCGGTGCGCCGTGTTCTGCAAGAGGAGCGGCCCACCGCAGATTGACTGCCGCAGAGGTTTACGGGGTCCACTTAAACGTCAGGCGGCCGAATACCTGAGGGGGGAGTGACAAGAACGCGCGAACTCTCCTTCTCCCAGGTCAAAGGTTGCAAGTTGCAAGGAACTCCGTTTGGTTTTAGTCAATAAGAGTCTAATAGACCCAGATGTCTATGAGGATTTTCAAAATAAAAAAAGAGAGTTAAAACTAAAACCCAACTACCTACAACAAAAACGCAAACTAAAAAGGTTTAATTCAAATTCAAATTCAAATTCAACATTTTTATTTCAGACCAAGCATGGGATCCATATAGTGTTAGTATGAACTTAGCCTATGTTAGTAAATTAAAATATCAATACCTACAATACTAAACATTAATTGGCTACATGAACATGTGCACGCACATGTCTGCCAGCCCAAAGCCTGATAAAAGGTCCATCAACCTTGTCCGCCAGTGTAGCTAAAATACTGTTAGGGCTACCCCTGAATCGCCGCAACATCGATGCACATCGTTTGCGCATGATTCATTTAAGTAAACGTAATAAAATAACATCGGTTTCGTTTTTCGTTTAACCGGAGTCACACGTAATTTGTACGATTTATGCCTTAGCCCGCGACTTCGTCTGCGATCCAGTTTGAAAAGTAGCCTATGTCCTCTGAGTACGTTCGTGTCTACGTTCTCTGAGTCATGGTCTACCCATGCGCTAAATTTCATCGAAATCCGTGCACCCGTTTTAGCGTGAAAGCACAACAAACAAACAAACTCACTTTGAATATTTAGTATTTTTGACGTCATATATAGAGTAGGTAGGTAGTTTAGGAGTTAAGGCTCTTACATACTGGGGCGATTCGTCCCGCGACGCAACGCGCCGCCGCATTGTTCGCCGTGTAGTTTTCTCAGAAATTGTTTTGTTAAAATTCGAGTCGCGCGACGAATCGCGAGATCAGAGCCTTTATGAGAGAACAGTACATATACCTAGCCTGTTAAAATCATAACCTCCTTTGGCTTTGCTTAATTGGGTAAGAAAAAAACAAAATAACACCAATTAATAACTCTTGCTGGCGTTGGATCGTTACCTGGTTTCGGTTTGTTGGTTTGTATTTGAAGGAGGATTAGTTGGATTTCCAGAAACCTGCGCGGCAGCTTGCAAGGTGGTCTGAGCGGCAGCCTGTAATGTAGCCTGGGCCGGCTTGGTAGCCTGAGCGGCACCCGGCTTGGTAGCATGAACGGCAACCGGCGTGAGAACCCGAGCGGCAGGCGTGGTAGCCTGAGCGGAAACCTTCTTGGCATTCTGTGCGGCAAACATTGCTGCACGTTTCTTGGCCTTACTCTTCTTAGTCATTTTTCCAGAACTTTCTTCTACTGTATTTGTAGCTGTATTTGCAGCTATTATGGCAGTAGGATTTTTGGGCGGATTTGAATTGGAATCCTTTGTTACACTAGGACTATGCGGTGAGCTACCATCAACTAAATTTACTAGTATTGGTTTGGGTGGTGCCAAAACAGTTACCACATCACATACTGGTGTTGTTGCTAGCGGAATGGTTTTCAAATTCGGTATTGGTTTATCAAGTTGCAGTGGTTTAAATTTAGTATAATGATGTATTATTTTGACAACATTCGCTGTATAGACTTTCTCTGTCCACAAAGGTTTTAAAACTTTTTTTTTCTGTTTGGAGGCATTCACGCCAGTTAAGTTACTGTAAAAAAACATCATTTTTAACATTGCTATATTGACCCTGTGGTGCTGGAATCGATCCCCGATCGTGTTTATGTGTTTAACTGTATGTAACATACAGAAATAATAAAATACGGACAGGAAGTAGAGATAATCAAAACTCAAAACATGCTGCATGGTGTTTGGTTTTTAGTACCCAAAAGGTACTCAAAGGGTGATATCAGAACCTTAGCTATAGATAAAATAGTTGTTACTGTACCTATTTTACTACAATCAATAAAAAACAGTCTATAATACTTAGCGGTACTTCTGGACATGGCACTTATCATGCGGAAATGATCTAACAATAAGCTCCTATCTCACGAGCGCGGACCACCAGTACATTGGACATTGTCCCAGTTACCAGTGGGAAAATAGTAGCCCACTGTAATAATTTGTTTTTTATAAAAAATATTTTAAAAAGTATATGTGTTTAAATGAAATAAAGGGAATCATTTCTTTATTTTCACTTCAAGACACAAATATCTGTGTAGCCCTGGCTCTGTACTAGCATTTCCCGTATCACAAGAGATTGTTAACGTTATAGATATTCAAATCCTGTTTGTTATCTTCATATGCGATGATCACTCAAAGTCTTAAGTTACTACTTATAATAACCAGATTCTCATGAGCTATATTTGTTTTACATTATTCTACAGGCAGGCTATTGTTCAGAGAGGAGGCCTGTGGCCCAGCGGTGGAAACATTATAGGTTGATTATGCATGTTAATGATACAAAAAATTGATCCAGAAATTAAGGAGACATGGGTGTAGGACATAGGTACTTACACAATTATTATCCTGATTCTTTTTTTAAATTTAGAACTAGAACTAATGTCAAAATACTTTAAAAATATGAATTAAATAATACACAATACTCATCCCCATATAAATATTTTATTGGTTTTGGTTGTTTTTCATGAAGTTTACCATTAGTTAAGCTGACTTTCTTTGTTTATCTGATAATAAATATGATTTGAAAAGTTATAAGGCTAATGTAGGAACGACAGCGCTAGCTATCACTTACCTTGTTTCAAAAAACACGAAGTATTATCTAAAAATGTGGCTCTATTATTATCTACAATCATGTAGACTTTACATTAGTAATATTCTAAAGATGATGACCGCTAAACTACCAGGAAATCCTGTGGGAACCATGTGGAAACTTTAAAATAAAAAGCATTGTACTTTGTAATGAGAAAATAACTCTTGGCACTTATGCTAGTCCTACTATGATTTCAGCTTGATTATTGAACAAATATATACTCACGATTGAGCCATGCCACTCTTATTTTAATACTTACTACTTACTTGTATCAAATAAAGAACTAACGGCCTATTTATCGTTTGTTTTCTCATCAGAAAACACAAAATTGTTTAATGCAAAAACGATCCAGTGTTTACATTGAATCTTTTTTTTTAATCTATAGAGCATGACCATACCAGAAAAAGACACAAACATGCTGTATTTCTGTGAGGAGAGAAAGAGATAGCTACAGGTTTTGATGCTTTTAATTCCTTAGTCTCAATCAGAATTGTTTTGACATTGACAGTGACATTGACAGTGACCAGTTTTTGTTTTAATTAATGGCTTATTTAGACTGGCAGAGGTCGTTACGCCATAAAGCCTTATTTAATAAAATCACATTTTCATAATGGGGTGTGGTTGAGTCCGGTTGACTCATCAAGATTAGTTACTTTACATTTTCGATAATCTTCGAGCAATTCTCACATGAGGAGCCTCGGCTCAATGACGTTTGTAGCTCCCCTCGCTTCGGCGACGGGAGACTGCTCAGTACGTATACTGACTACTTTAATAATTTTACTAAAAAAGGTTGGACCATAATACTAATACCTAGTAGGTACATACCCTAAAATGATTTATTATGTCATTTCCCATAATAATATGTAGGTACTTGGAAAGTAAACTTGAAGTTACCTGCAGAGGGATGAAAGATTTCTATAGAACTAGCTAATGCCCGCGGCTTCGCCCGCGTGTATTATTATATACTAAAACCTTCCTCGAGAACCACTCTATCCATTGGTGAAGCATGAAAATCGGTGCACTAGTTTTTGAGTTTATTGCGAACAGACAGACAGATAGACGCGGCGGAAGACTTTGTTTGTTTTATAATATGTAGTGAGGTTATATTAGTTTTCTATCAAATCTTAATACTTAAAAAGAAGAGAAAAAATAGAAGAGTTTCCACGACAAAGGCGTGCACAGGTGGTATTGATATCTAATTCCATTTTTTAACAAGATTTATTCTAGCAATATGGCACACGCAAGTACGCCAAGCAATATCATAGCGCATGCACCCGGCCTGAACGTTACAAAATGCAATATTGCTCGTTAAACCCACTTGACCTGCTGGTCCCGTATACACAGGGTGTTTCATTACTCCAACCTCTGTTATGAACGACGACTTGGAAAAATGTTGAGTTATAAAAAACAAAATTGTTGAGCAGCGCAGATTAATTTTCCGTTTTTAGGGTTCCGTAACCAAATGGTGCCAAGTGTCAACGGTAAAAAATCAAAATCAATCTGCTTACTCTTATCTCAATTATGTTGAGGTCGGCTTCCAGTCTAACCTGATGCAGCTGAATACCAGTATTTTACATGGAGCGACTGCTTATCGGACCTCCACAACCCAGTAACTGCATGGATAATAATAAAATTATGATACCCCTTGGTAAGACTGGTTTTCAGACTTTCGGGCTTCTGACGACCCGTCGACTGTCAAAGATCCACGAATGACAGCCGGGACCAACGGCATAACGGCAGTCCGAGACACGGAGGAGTAAATCGGTATGTAAAGATAGTCACCCATCCACGAACCCCGGCAAGCGTAGCTTAACCTCATGGATTGACCCGTGCGGCTGTTATTACTTGGCAATGAGCTCCTCAGGTCTACGGTACCCTACCCTATTAATTTCTCAGTAGCAGCCAGAGTTTATAAGTTGGCGGTGTGATAAGTAAGAACCTACACCCGTGTCTCAGAAAGCACGTAAGTTAATTCTGTCCTGGTCCTGCGCCTGATCTCTGGAGACTGCACCTGCGTCTGTGCACACACTTATGCTTGTGCACTATAGTATCTCCCGCGCAGATGGCTAGTCTTCGCTGAGATTAGCTGCCATGGCCGAAATTCGGTCAAACTCAAACTCAAAGCATTTATTTCAAATAAACCAATTACAGGCACTTTTGAATTGTCAAAGGGTCGGTCAGTCAGAAAATATGAAGCTAGTTGCCCATTCCAAAGCGTAGTAGGTTCCTATGGAGAAGAACGGGCAAGAAACTCCACGGACACTCTTTTAAATCAGAATATTGTTACAATAATAATATGTTGTTTACATCATTCATGTTGGAATCATACATGTGAGTACAATGTAGAAAAACGTGCAGGTTAAAAGAGTCCGTAAATAAAAGATAAAACGATACAAAACAATTCAAAAATTGAAATAAATCAAAATAAGCCGTGGCAGCTAATAGATGACCAGTCCCTACTGATGGCGCCCGTTCACGAACATGACGCATGGATTAGCACCATTCAGCTCAACCATTTTGAAGGGAACTTAATGATCCAACACACACGCCACCACCAGCGAGACATTAAAGTGAGCATGACATGCTTTCAGCCGCCAGGGCACATTCAAGTCAATGAAAGACCAAGACATAGCGCTGTCAACAGTGAAGTGAGGCCGGTTTCGTAAACTGGTGTGTACTTCGTGAAGTGTGGGTGTGATTTAAGTTTTATCGTAAATGGTTCTAAATGTGTGCGTGTGAGCGTGTATGCACACAGCGGAGGTGTAGTTTTGGCATGCTTCACTGTATTGTTCGCAGCGCTCTGTCTTGGTTTTTACGGTGCAGCAGGGAAATTGCATAACACACGAACACGACGACCAGTAGCAATGGGTTTCATTTTGACAGTTCAACAACATTTAGGTATATTGTTGAGCAGACTAATTTTTCGAACGTAAGGAGCAATGGATAGGCAATGTCCTTCAAAATTATTCTGATTGTGATGATAGTGTGCAGAATCTAAGTGCGCGACTCTCACTTGACCGGTTTTATATATTGTTTTTAATTAGTGGGAATAGGTTTCAGATTGTAGGTACGGTTGAGGTTTTATGGTTGTTTTAGCTTTGATTTGAGCAAAAGGATTATTTGATGGGCATGGAAAGATGTAAGAGATTTTTTTTTAATGGGGAAGAAGTTTTGTCTAATAATCTTATTATTTTTTCTCTCTGATCTTTAATCTTTTTTGGCAACGATAATATTATTGCTAGATGAGCGGGATATCCTAACTAATATTATAAATGCGAGTTAATTATTTTAAGTGAGTTTGTTACGCTTTCACGCTAAAACGGCTGAACGGATTTGGATGAAACTTGGCACATGGGTAGACCACGACCCGGAATAGGACATTGGATACTTTATCCCGATATTCCTACGGGATCGAGACTTATGCGGGTGAAACCGCGGGGCGGAGCTTGTTTCTAGCTGTGTGTTTGTACAGTAGCTAAAAGGAAGAATATTGCTGCAAACCCTGCTGTTCTTGTGTCAAATATATTGTAGGTACTTAGACCCTCCTTAAATCTTATAAGAATAAGAGCTATAGTGAGTCCCATCCACGAAGACGCGCCCCACTCCGCGATTACGGACTGTAAGCTGTACTTAGTACGGAGCGGAGCGGAGTGGGGTGCGTCTTCGCGGATTGCACTAGGTACCTACCTATTTAAATTGAGTTTGATAGGTACCTATCACTGTCTGTTCTCCTTAGAGTAGTTTGCAGTTCGAATAATCCTTGGAACCCTCATAAAGTCGTACTAATATAATACGACAAGAACACTATTCAGAAACGGCAGCGTTTATTTGACCTCAGAACAGAATTGGAAAGATAAATTCCAAAAACAAACTAACTGATCACCCTGTATAAACCTGACCTCTGCTAAGGTCGTGATCAAATACGTTTATATTTTATTAGCTCTCATCGAAATCATCGCGGTAATAATTAGACAATTTGTTAACAATTCAAAATTATAACATGTCGTGTCGGGTCCAGTCGTAGCCAACGCGTGATTATGTCCAGACTTTATCAAGTCACCGAGAGCATTTTTCCTTATTCATAAATAAGTTCCTATTTAGTGCCTTAACGCTAACAGTGTCATTAAATTATGAAATTGTGTACCTAGTGCTGTTCGGTGGTGAAAACTAAGCCTTTGTTTTGTTTAACAAATAAATAATGTATGTAGAACTGTGCATGTATCTGTCATTATCAGGTACTAATTAATCATTGAACCTATACATTTAATTCCGAATTAGGCTTTCGGTGAAATTAGTGATGGAATATGTTTTATGATTATAAATTGTGGGATTATTTTTTAAATGTAGAGAATTGATTAGCGGTAAATAATAATTAGGTTGTTGATTGTTGACCACTAATTATTCCTCAATTAGTAATATTATTATGAGAGATAATTAGAGTATAAATAAATAGGTAGGTATTTGTTTTAAAACTTACGGTCGATGTTTACTCTGTTTCGTTTAATTAAAAAAATACCTAAATATTTTACTTGATTTTGGTTGATCATTAGGTTGACGAAAGTGTGTCGGCACCAAGATAATTAATATTTCTACTAGCTGCGCCCCGTGGTTTCACCAGCCGCGTAAGTCTCGATTCCGTGGGAATATCGGGATAAAAAGTATCCTATGTCCTATTCCAGGTCATGGCCAAGGGAAATAGGGATTTATTTTTATATATATAGATTCTCTGTTTCTTTAATTCGAAGTGCCAATATCTACTGATATTGATATTAGGTATCTACCTACCTATATAATATAACACATAGGAGAACAAGGAACCCAGGATATATCCCTTTTGTTTGAGGCATATTTACCCGAATGCGCGACAGCAACGACAGGGTTATGTTATTGCAGTATCTTTTTGATTCAGTCTTGTCCAGTGTCTATGCTAACAGCATTGTTGGGAAGCCACTCACATGACTCATTGCTCCTCGCTACGATTCCTTTGTGCACATAAAGTCAACTGTGCGTCCATGGTTATACTTAGTTTTACTTGGACGCCGCCTTTATTGCCCGTAATGCAGTACTTATCACAAAGTATAATATATCTAGGTCATCATCTGCCTAGCCTTTTCCCAACTATGTTGGGGTCGGCTTCCAGTATAACCGGATGCAGCTGAGTTCCAGAATTTTACATGGAGCGACTGCCTATCTGACCTCCACAACCCAGTAACTGGGTAATACGATACCCCTTGGTTAGACTGGTTGTCAGACTTTCGTGCTTCTGACGACTCGTAACGACTGTCAAAGATCCACAAATGACAGCCGGTAACAACGGCTTAACGTGCTTTCCGAGGCACGGAGGAGTCTCGATATGTGAAAATGGTCACCCATCCACGGACCAACCCCGGCAAGCGTAGCTTAACCTGATGTATCGACCCGAGCGGCTGTTATTACTTAGCCACGAGCTCCTCGAAAGTATATATCTAGGTATATATGCATTATGGCCCTTTGTACACACAGGTTTTTCTTGCCGTGCAAAACTAGGGTTTATACGCCGTGTGTAGGCACGGTCGTCAGTGTTGTATAAATCCTTACATAAAACTACCTCCTTACAAACTAGGTCCTCCGCCGCGTCCATAGATATCCGTGGCCGCGTCTCTGTTCGCGATAAACTCAAAAACTACTGCACCGATTTTCATGCTGTTTTCACCAATGGATAGAGTGGTTCTCGAGGAAGGTTTTAGTCTATAATAACCGACATCCACTCGGGTGAAGCCGCGGGCATCAGCTAGATAATAAATGTTTATTTCCTAGATTGTTTTACAAAATAATGTTTTACCTAGGCTAGTTTTGAGTACAAATGAGTTAAGCATCTGTAGCCGAACTAGGCAAAACCTGTATTTCGGCTAACCTGTATTTTGGCTAACCTGTATTTTGTATGGGTCACTATGGAAGCTTGTTGAGAGACACGTTTTTTCTACAGCGCGGTTTATACCTTCGCCGTGTGTAAACACAGTCGTCAGTGAGTGCCGCAGTGATTCAGACTCGGCTGGCTCTCTACTCAGATAAACGTACTTGCTAACACATATATTTTTTGCGTAATGATTTGTTTTTCATTTGGTATATATTCAAGGGTTACTTATATAACTTCATAAAGACGCCTTATTCCCAACGGAATAGGTAGAAACTACCAGAACATTCATTCATCTGCCTAGCCTTTTCCCAACTATGTTGGGGTCGGCTTCCAGTCTAACCGGATGCAGCTGAATACCAGTATTTTACATGGAGCGACTGCCTATCTGACCTCCACAACCCAGTAACTAGGTAATTCGATACCCCTTGGTAAGACTGGTTGTCAGACTTTCGAGCTTCTGACGACCCGTAACGACTGTCAAAGATCCACAAATTACAGCCGGGACCAACGGCTTAACGTGCTTACCGAGGCACGGAGGAGTCTCGGTATGTAAAGATGGTCACCCATCCACGGACCAACCCCGGCAAGCGTAGCTTAACCTGATGGATCGACCCGTCCGGCTGTTATTACTTAGCCACGAGCTCCTCGAGCTTAGAAACTACCAGAACTTCACCTGATAAACAATGATGATGCCTTACAATACATACCCCTTTTGCTTCGTTTACGTTTATTTTAGTCTAGCGTTATTATGCTAAAACATTCTATTCATCTAAATAACTATGCACCAGCATTATGTAAAGAATTCAGAAAATAATTGATTCAATGTGTTAGTCACAAAATTGCTCCATTTAAAGTGTCAAAGCCAGAAATTAGAAAGCGTGGCGGGATTGTAAGTTAATTTTGAACAATAATTATAAACAAAAGGTTTTTGTGACACGGTCTCATGGATAAATTACAATAATAACGAGAATGATTTTACACACCGTCATTAAGTGAAGAGTTCGGAGTGAAGAGTGAATCACAAAAGGCCACAGCCACACCCCAAGCTAAGCTAACTTAGTTTAGCTTCATTTATTAATCGCTATTTTGTAAAACAAGGTTTATCCTTGCACCCAGGTACAAAGGGGGCCTAAAACGGCCACATTAGCAATTCCTCTAAAAGCAAGTCATTTCCTGAATTTCCAGCTGTCATTATCATAATGTATTGATCATTTTACGAATCTCCATATAAAACTGTCAAACACATGAATTATGTCGTTATATGAATCGCACGCAGATCATATGATGAATTGTCAGTTTGTGACATTTTACGATGACACATAATATTTTTCTTTTATGATTCTGGTAAAGTGACTGTTTTAAGTCCCTTAATTACGAACCCTATGGAAATTACTGACGATATAACAGTTTATGTCTGAAGCTGCCAACCGGCCTTGGGCAAGCGTGGTGATCAATGCTCATGCGTTCTTTGTATGTGAAGAGGCCTTTGCCCTGCGGTGTTCTCATTACAAAAACTGACGAGAACTTTACTGTGCTCAGAATAAAGTTCAAAATACGATACCCGGCTTGAAGGTTTGGGTTTGTACTAAAGTTAAAACTCGTTTTGTAATAAGACGGTATCTATGATGCATGATCACTATGATCAGTTATGATTAAATAAATTTATTACCCAACTGGCTAGCCCATTTTACTAGCGCCTTCGCCCGCGTGGAAGTTGCAAATTATCGCACAGGAGCGTACTACTGGGATAAAAGTATCCTATGTCTACCACTTAACCGAACTTAACTCAGGTCAAGATGGTCTATCCATGCGCCAAATTTCATCCAAATCCTTTCAGCCGTTTTAGCGTAGATGCGTAACAATTAAACAAACTCACTTTCACATTAAAATATTAGTTACTAGCTGGTGCCCGGCTGGGCCCGCGTGGATGTCAGTTATTATATATACTAAAACCTTCTTCGAGAACCACTCTATCCATTGGTGAAAACAGCATGAAAATCGGTGCAGTCGTTTTTTAGTTTATCGCGAACAGACAGACAGACGCGGCGGAGGACTTTGTTTTATACTTATAATGTAGTGATGATAAGAAGAAATTACATGGATTTTACTTACTTGACAATATTTTTATAATTAAAACATAGTATTATAATAAAACTTTGTCGTATATACCAACTAAATTGGGAATTCGCGGTGTAGACTAATTTAACTCAGCTCGCGGTGTACCCTTATTTAGCTTAGCTCGGGGTGTGGCCTGAGCTTTATGGTATTATGAACTCGTTGCAACCAGGGTCAAGGGCTTTGCAATCAATTATCGATTAGCATGCAATGTAGTATTAATAAAAAAGTAAAATTACTTAGGTGTTTTTTATTATTATTAGCCATTACTGTCCCACTGTTGGGCAAAGACGTCCTTACTCTCGTTCCACCTCTCTCTGTCCAGAGCTGTCAAGGACCAATATTTAATGAAATAGTTACCTTGTGCCCATCCAAATCCGTTCAGCCGTTTTAGCGTGAAAGCGTAGCAAAAAACTTACTTAATTTTGCATTTATAATATTAAAAGTTAGGATTATACAACAGGCACAATTAAAAATGGTTAAAAATGGTTAATAGGTTACTCTCGAACGTAATTGTTCGAGAGTAACCTAAAGTGCCTGCTACACTTTTGTCAACCGCGTTCCCGACAGAGGTGACCTTGGTTGGCGATTGGCACAGCTCTTTCAAACACCATCATCTACACGGTTGTAAACTACCAAGGTCATCTTCGCAGGACGGGGTTGGCGACCGTGTAGCAGGCACTTAAATTAAAAAATGAAAGTTTCGTGACGGTCAAAATTTTACTCTTTTTTCGGTCTAGCTCTCATTCGCCGACTGTGCAGAGTATAACGGGCGATAAGAAACTAGGTTGAAAAAAAAAAAGATTTTGAATGTGCAATGGTAAAACTACGAGAAAAGTCGCTCCGTCAATCAATACCGCGACCACAGTAGAGATAGTATACACGGCTACGTAACAAGCTATACATTTCCAGTTTATGATCTTCTGCTTTTTTCCTGTCGTTAATTACTAACCTGGTGTCAGAGTTTTAAAGCCGCCCATGGTCCTCTGACTTGCCTTCACATGCCGTCGAGAAATAATTCTCTCAGCATGCCAGTTTCCTCACGATGTTTTCCTTCACCGTTTTTTAAGCAAGTGATGATAATTATACAATACACACATGAATCCGAAAAGTCAGACCCTTGGGGTCGAACTCGAGACCTATGACTTGGAAGTCAGACGGTCACAACACTAAGCTATCACTGCTATGCTGATATCGCATTGTATAGGACTTCTGTACAATGAGAGGCCAGCTTAGTGAGGAGCTCGTGGCTAAGTAATAACAGCCGCACGAGTCGATCCTCAAGGTAAAGCTACGCTTGCCGGGGTTGGTCCGTAGATGGGTGACCATCTTTACATACCGAGACTCCTCCGTGCCTCAGAAAGCTCGTAAAGGCGTTGGTCCCGGGTGTCATTTGTAGATCTTTGACAGTCGTTACGGGTCGTTAGAAGCCCGAAAGTCTGACAACCAATCTTATCGTGTTACCCAGTAACTGGGTTGTGGAGGTCAGATAGGCAGTTGCTCCATGTAAAAGCTGACCCCAACATAGTTGGGAAAAGGCTAGGCAGATTCATTGAGAGGTCCGCTTATACTGGAAACAGTGGAAATGTTTATCTTGATAAGTAGTCGTCGTGTGTACCTTACCTACTCCTAGAACAACATAGTTATGTGTCTAATGACGAGTAGATTATTTACTTGAACAACACAGTTACATGATGAGTAGATATTTACGGCAATAAACAGGGTCAAATTAAATTAGCTAGCTTAACTCCGCAAACGTTATGGATATCGATATCTAAGCGTAATAAAACAAAAAGGAAATATATTGATGATTTTTTTGTGGGTTAATCCACCGCAGTGTGTAGTTACTTGAAATATCAGTTTAAAAAAAGCAGTTTTTTTGTGTAAACTTCAAAGAAGTACTTAATTGGTATCGATATCTAAACATGATAAAACAAAAGAAAACAGATTTTCTCAACAAATACTCCAAGTAACTAAACAAAAAGCGGTCGTTGACCCCAAGCTGAATACCAGTATTTTATATGGAGCGACTGACCTCCACAACCCAGTAACTGAGTAATACGATACCCCTTGGTAAGACTGGTTGTCAGACTTTCGGGCTTCTGACGACCCGTATCCAGAAAGATCCAGAAATTACAGCCGGGACCAACGCTTTCCGAGGCTCGGAGTCTCGGCTCTCGGTATATAAAGATGGTCACCCATCCACGGACCAACCCCGGCAAGCGTAGCATAACCTGATGGATCGACTCGTGCGGCTGTTATTACTTAGCCACCACCTCCCCAAAAAAAACTTCAATTAATTTTTATTTTTTACTTTATCGTGTTTAGATATTGATACTCGTCACGTCAGTTTCGCTAGCTAATTGAATTTGACCCTGTAGGTCTGTAAACAGCATCGACTTTTATCTAAATCGTTTTAATTACTTACGTTTCACGATCACAAGATTAAAATAAATACCTTATTATTTAACTACGGTCAACAATCTTCACCCATTACACATTACATCGTCCTTATCCCACACTGCAATTAGCAGCAAGACAAAAAGAGACAACGATATGTCACTATTACGTTTACTTGTTTCCAATAGATTTCTTTGTTGGTAATACTTTAGAAATTGATCCAGACAATAGCTAAAATCGCATGATCAATATAGGGCCATGGGAAACGCAACACAATGTGTTTTCCCATAAATGTAAGGTACCTACACTGGAGGCTACTCAGTCGTTTCGTATTGAGGAAGCGGTTAGCTGCTCGTGCGCAGAAAAAGTATAAAAACTTCGGTGGCAAACTCAAGGTGTCATGGCGAAAACGCTGATATGGTAATTCAATTTTTATTTTTATAATTTGAATGATTTTCTTAATTTATTTATAACTTTATACTTATTTTTAAATTGCATGTTTAGTACCTAGCTTTACCTATATTGCAAGTGATTTCAGAACTTGTTTGACAGAAAAATATGTGCTATAATTATGTTTGTCTCTTTCACACATTGTCCTTGGCAGGGTAAGTAGAGTTCCAGTTGTATAATTAGGTGATATAAAATATAGAATATGAGACCGGCAACCAAAACATAAAGGTCCCCTCAGCCAGGCGCGACACGACACTGGTAGAACAATTTCTATAAAACTTCACGGATTTTTTTCTACCGGTGTCGCGTCACGACTTTCTGCGGGAGCCTTAGCAGTAGATCCGATCTTTTGCGTTAGCAACACGACTGAATCTTTACTTCCTAAATATTTTATACCGATGAGTGGACGAAGATTTTACTCTTTACTTGATTTTCTGGTATTCAGCTGCATCCGGTTAGACTGGCAGCCGACCCCAACATCGTTGGGAACGGCTAGAGAGATTGATTGTGTCACTCTAAGTAAAATGTCTACATTTATATCTATAATTCGTATCGTGTACATAACATAGACTATTCTATTCTATTCTAGAGCCGTAAAGCAAGGTGGCAGGAAATATGTAACTTTTTCCATCATTAATTGCTATTGGTTATGACGCACGCTATTATGCCTACAATTAATGTTGAGTGGAATTGTCATAATTTATTCTCTCTTGCAAAAAAAATATAGAGCACTCTCTCATTATTACAAAAACTCATTTTAATTATATTTAAAAATACAGGAAATCTTATTGCAATGTTCTATAAAGTTAATAGGTACTATCAACGACCCGACGACTTTGACCCATAAGAAATAATAAGTAAAATTATTAATATTATCATGTTTTATATTATCGCATTCATCTAATTAGTGTTATCGAGTTATGCCTATAGCCGCTTAGTGTTATAATTAATATTTATTACTGTGTTACTTATTATTATTTTTTTATTTTCCTTATTGATGCAATTTTATATTAATCACGTTTGTTCTTCGTGGTACTTTCGAAATTTATACCAATACACTCCCGCACCCTAATTGCGTAATGCACGATCGGTGAGAATCGGAATCGGTTCGAAACAAATGTCTAATCCATTGTTCCATATGTTCGAAAAAAAATTTTGCTCAACAACGTAACTTACGAACTTATGAAGCAATGGATTAGATATTTGTTTCGAACAGATTCCAATTCTCGGAGGAGCTCGTGGCTAAGTAATAACAGCCGCTCGGGTCGATCCATCAGGTTAAGCTACGCTTGCCGGGGTTGGTCCGTGGATGGGTGACCATTTTCACATATCGAGACTCCTCCGTGCCTCGGAAAGCACGTTAAGCCGTTTTTCCCGGCTGTCATTTGTGGATCTTTGACAGTCGTTACGAGTCGTCAGAAGCACGAAAGTCTGACAACCAGTCTAACCAAGGGGTATCGTATTACCCAGTTACTGGGTTGTGGAGGTCAGATAGGCAGTCGCTCCATGTAAAATACTGGTATTCAGCTGCATCCGGTTAGACTGGAAGCCGACCTCAACATAGATGGGAAAAGGCTAGGCAGATTGATTTTGAACAGATTCCAATTCCTATTACCTAGATTGTAGGTATATTACGCAATTAGGCTGCCGGACTGATCGAAAAAAGCGGTTTTGAAAACAGTCAGTTACTATCTATCATTTCCGATTGTCGAAATAGATACACACAAAAATAAAATGCAATAAGGTTTCTTTTCGCGTTGCTCAGGGGCAAAATTAGCGTGTAGGTAATTTTTGTTGAAAACACAGCCTATTCCAGCATTGCCAATGTTGATGACGATCAAACAAATTCTTGTATTATATACAGTATGTTAACTAACAAAGGGCGTTCCCGTTAACCTGCAATAGTACAGCGTCTATACATGCTAAAAAAAATATTACCGTTAAAAAAAAAAAAAAAAGTTTTTTTTATTTTTGTATAGTAAAATATTCACAAGAAATATTAAATTGTTACGGAAAATAAACTCTCTGTACACGCCCACTTGTCACACTTGTTTTTCTACGTTGAAATACAAGTGTGCGTGTACAGAGTGTTTCTTTTACGTTTAAATTTAATCTTTTTGTGAACATTTCAATACTTAAAATAAAATTTTTTTTTTTTTTTTGAGTGGTAATATTTTTTTTATCATGTATACACGCTATACTATTGCAGGTTAACGGGAACGCCCTTTGTTAGTTAACATACTGTATACGTATAAGAGGTTTAAAATGCGGAAACGATACTTATTTATTACTTCTTTTACTACAGGTTACTGGTCCACGCACTGCTTTTTGGCGGGATATCACCCCAAAAACTAGATCTAATCAGTACAAACAGCTCGAGGATATGCAAAGGGGAACTCATCAGAAGCATCGAAGATTTGAAGACCTTGGAAGGATGTGTCGTGGTGTTGGGAAGCCTGGAAATATTTATAGAAAGAGCAAGGAAGGAGAACTTTACCAATATGACGTTCTGGGATCTTAGAGAGGTATACATTAGACCAGGGCTTCCCAAACTTATTTTAACTGTGACGCCCTTGAGAAGTTGCCATATTTTTGCGACGCCCTATGAAGTATTAATGCCATCATTATTCCACTGCGAAAAAAGGATGGTGCTAGCGGCCTTGTATAGCTCCATCTCTCACTAACACTGAAAAAATGATGGCATTAATACGTCATAGTATAGGTGCTGGCCTTCTTGCCATACATTTACCTACTAGTTGTAGTTCTAGCCTAGCAATTTTGTCAGAAAAACTCCAAATAGCACCTAAATTTTTTATTAGAAAATAAAGAACAAAACATAAAAATTAAAGTTACCACACCCTTTTTTATCTCTTTTCGTTAGGTACTCGTATTAATGGGAAGGATGTGCTTGCTTTTCTGAACATAGTTTCTCAAAACGAGGCTCAAGTTTCGAAATTGCCACTCTCGTCTCTGCCTCTAAAATTTTGTAACTGCAACTGCTTAGATCTACAACTAGTTAGATCGCCTTACGACGCCCCTGGGATAATACTGCGGCACCACAGGGCGTCGCGACGCACAGTTTTGGAAGCCCTGCATTAGACAATTATACAAGGTGTTTTTTTTTATTTACCATAACTCAAGGGTATTAATGAGATCATGTCAAAGAATAAACTTGCCTAAAAAATATTTTTGAATTTCGTTTTTTTTTAAGATAGCGTTACAGACTCTCGATGTGTGTATCTAAACATTGATAAATACGAGTAAATGATTTTCATTCAAACCAATCATTCATACTTAAAGCTAAGAAAATTCGACGTGGTCATATTTTTTGTATGGATAAAAATTTTCAGTTTTTTTTTTTTTCACGTAAGGGAGTGCTGCGTAAATAATCGTGAGTTTGTCGAATGAATTTGGATGAAAAAAAAACAACTTGCCAGTTTTATTTTTATTTTTGTGTTTCAGATCACAGAATATCTAGTAATTTATCGAGTCAGGGGTCTGGAATCTGTAGGCCAGCTGTTCCCGAACCTGACGAGAATTAGAGGACTGAAGCTGTTAAACAATTTCGGCTTGATTGTGTATGACAACTCGAATCTTAGAGAGGTAAAATATGTAATATTGTTCTCCCTTATTGAAAACACGAGATTTAACGTCCTGTAGATCAGGGGGCTTAAAACGGCCACTTTGGCAGAATCATAATAGGAAAATATTATGTATTATCGTAAAATGTCACAAACTGACAAATCATAATTTATGATCTGCGTGCGATTCATATTAGGTACCAAATAATACATCTGTTTGACAGTTTTCTATGGAGATTCGTAAAATGGTCTCACACATTATGAATTCCTTTTGTGACAAATTAGAGGAATGCTAATGACAGCTGGAAATTCAGGAAATGAATTGGTTTTAGAGGAATTGCTAAAATGGCTGTTTCAGGCCCCCTGTACTGTGCCAAATCTCTCCAATTCCTAATTAGAACTTATTGCAGTAAGTGGAAGTAATTGATTTGACTGCAATTGACGAGAACCGAGTAGAGCTAGCAACTAAAACCGAGTTGGTGAGCAACGAGCGAACTTGTGCGACGGCGACTGGGACCACGTGGTAGATTACGGTCCACTCCCTCTCACCGAGAGGAGGCTTGTGTCACAGCAGTAGGAACACTATAGGCTGACTGATTATACTTATGCAACGACTTCTCTAAAGTTAAATCACTGATAGTTAGCATCGGATCAAAATTGAAGAAGCAGATTTTATTTGAACAGTATTTAAAGTACTTTCATTATTAATTATAATTTTATTTATTCCTGTAAATTGGTTCAAAAACACGTCAAAATAAATTATGTTTTCAAACTAGAAGAGAGAACTGGAACTAGAGTTCGTTGTTTCCTATCCGACTATTCTGAGAAGAAAGACCGAAACAAACTCAGTTTTATTTTCTAGATTGGTCTATATAACCTCGTCAAGATAGATAGAGGAGGGGTGACAATGTGGGCATTGCCCCAAGCGTGCTTCGTGGATACCATTGACTGGAAGGTGCTGGCTCCGAAGGCTCGTCACGTCATCAGTCCGCCAGACATCCAGGTCCCATGCAGCAACACTTGCTCTTGTTCAATCAATGCTTCATTGAATCGCTGTTGGAACAACAGGTAAGATTTTGTAGTTATTGAATGTGGGCCTTGTGGGCCCCTTGGCCGAGTCCCTGGACGAGAAAAGTGTTATTGGATTTTTCCATTTGGGATTCCTGTCTAACAGCCCGGAGACTGGATTTGTGCCCGGTTGATGGCAATAGGCTCGGCTATTACATGGGACTGAAGCATAACTGGCAAAATGTGGGTGAATGTAGGTACAGCTATAAAAGCTCTTGTAAAATTGGTAAGCGCACAAGAAGGTACATAGTACCAACATTAGTGAATGAGCTACCCTCAAAACTGATATCGCATGTCAAGTCCAAGGACCAACTTAAAAGAAATCTACAAAAACATTATCTCTCATTGTGTACATGTCTGTAAGAAACCTCACGTTTGCGAAAATGCCTTTTTGTAAAAAGTGAGATTTTTTATCTCGACAGTCTAGATCAAAAATATCGTAGTAGTTTACTTAACATTAATTGATTATTAGCACATTAATTTTCAAAATTCAAAATTTGTAATCCATTGCTAGACGAGAACAACTGCCGACAAACTGTTACGCAGTTTGGCAGACTTTAGATATGTTCTTGTTAATACAGATTTTGGAATAAATAAATAAAAAAAATAAAACAAATTAAATTCTTATTTCAGAAAATGCCAATTGTTCCTGGATGGACCAGAAGCTGATAAGTGCAATGAGCAGTGCCTTGGATGCCGCAAGACTAACAAGAACAGTTGTTTTGTGTGTCGCCATTACACGTATCAGGGAAAATGCGTGACTCAATGTCCATCTAATTCGTAAGTCATAAGTACTTACACAGTCTAAAGCAGACATCAAACGCATTTTTTTTAAATTATGATTTATAAGTCTGCTCTTCACCGCAATCTAGACAGCTTTGTCAAGATGTGGTCGACGATGGAGCGAGCAAATCTATTAGGTGCCGATTCACTCCAGCTTTAAACGCGTTAAGGTTGTAAATGCCCGGAAATACACACGCTGGCAGTGAATTCCACAACTTGGCTGGGCGCATTATAAAAGAATTCTCAAAGCGCTTGGTCCTGATAGTAGGAATTTCTACCAAATGTGGATGGTATCCTGCAGTGTTGTAGTCCGATGATAGAAAGGAGATGGCGGGATAAGCTCATGGAGCTTCGCATTTTCCATCTCCACGCGTTCGTGCTAGACCCACAGAACATTATTTTCGAAGCACTAAATGGATGCAACCATGTTGACCAATGTAGAAGTTTAGTTTATTATCTTTTTAGCAACTAAAGACGTATTAATACCACTCTGAAATTGTATTAAAGCGTCTTTAGAGAACTTTCACTATAGTTATCTTAGAGTCCGCACCACTACTGAAGTCCTTTATAAACGGCGCTAGTGTCTATGTCATTCCATCAAAATGTAGTTCCACAATTTTCCGCCGGAGTTTAGTGGTGGCGCCCTGTGATATTTCAGCGCTGTCAAAATCACGGGGATCTTTATTTCCCCTTTTAGTAAAGTAGCTTTTGGGTCGCCGCTGTCACTGTGAAAGGACTTTATATAGTTCCTTGAAAGTTTTTATTTTCTTTTGCAGAATCCTTCTCCCTGATAACCAGTATTGCATCACAGAGGTGGAATGTTTGGAGCTGGGCCGATGGGTGTTCAATAATACCTGTGTCTCTCATTGTCCCCTAGACTATAGGCTGAACAATGAGACACATCCCATCACTTGTGAACCTTGCACTCATTGTGAAATTGTAAGTAATTCTAAACATAAATAAAAAGGTTTTTAGCAGAAAATTCACTGCAATGCAAAGGTAGTGTTCAAAAGAGTTACACTGGTACACACGGCTACACATCAAGCTTCCTATACATTTCCAGTATAAGCTGATCTCGCATTGTATAGGACTTCCGTACAATGAGAGGTCAGCTTTAACTGGCTTGATGTGTACAGTAGCCGTTTGTATCTAAAACGATTAATCCAACTGATATCATCATCTGCCTAGCCTTTTCCGAACCATATCGGTTTATATATACTATACCAGTCGGCTTCCAGTCTAACCAGGTGCAGCCAATGAATCCAAGTTTTAAGAGTCTGTAATTCCTCAAATTGCTTAGCATGATCCTCTGATCGAAAATACTGCAGCATTTATTAAAAATAAATATAATGGTAAAGTGAAGGATAAATGTTAAGTACTATGTTTGACGAAAACACAATTCTATATTCTGTATTAAAAAAAACTTCGAATTAGATCATGAAACTAATAACTGAGCAGATAGTGTGTTTATTTTTTTATTACCATTATTTTCGCCGTAAAAAGAAATTACCTAAACTATTGGCGCCTTGGAGTCTTCTCCCCGCTACTCAGTCTCAGCAGTCGTGCGAGCGAGATAAGGAGTTAATTTGAGTTGAGGTATTATGGACTCTTAATAAAAATATATACTTAATTATTATTTAATTTCAGACTTGTGGTAATTTAAAAATTCAGTCTCTGAGCTCTATTCAAAACGCAGAGAGATGCGTTTACGTAAACGGTTCTTTGATTATACACGTCAGAGCAATCCCAGGAGCAATGAGTGATCTTAGAGCATATCTCGGTCAAATCCAAGAAGTTTCCGAATACATAGCTATTGAAGGCTCCGATATAACATCACTAGATTTTCTGTCATCATTACGACTAATTAAAGGCGAGAAGTTGAAAGATGATAAATATATTCTCGATATCAATGGCAATAATAATCTTCAAACATTATTTACGTCAGCTGTCACAAAGAATCTCGAAATGAAGAACGGTACAGCAAGATTTGAGCATAATCCAGTACTGTGTACATCCAGAATTGATGAAGTGAGAAGCCGGTTCCCGGTTGAGCCAACTTCGATAGATATTCCAGCAGGCTCCAATGGGTACAGTGGAGCATGCAAAGAGGTGTCTTTTGAATTTCAAATAACACTGTCTAACGAATCTGCAGTATTCATCAAGTTTTCACCAGTTCTTGATCACAATATACACTACTCTGCCTTGTATGTTCGTTTACCGCCTGGAGTTCATACAACTGTGGTTCCTGAAACTTGTAGTGAGTTCGAGTGGCACGCTACTGATGTCCCAGCAGTGTTTGATAAGGGATTTGGTGTGGCGGAATTGAATGCATTACAACCAGCGTCATCTTACGCTCTCTGTATCGAAATATATGATCCTGAGAACAAGCGGTTGTTAAGGAGTAATATATTCAACTTCACAACGCCTGTAGGAATTCCTGAGCCACCATTCATCTTGGAGTTAGTTGCGTCAGCATCCGACGTCGTTGTAGTACGATGGGTCGACCATAAAGATTATGTTTTGCACATTAATTACTACGAGCTGGATGTGGCCTTGATTGAAAGGGATTCAAGGAAATCAGCAGCGGTAGACTATTGTAATCTTAAAGACGATTTAATTGATGTTGATAACACTCGTCATGCATTAGTAAGGACGCCACCTCCGGAATATAACAGAGGCTGTGAATCAATGTGTGGCATACTCGCATCTGTTACTCCTGGAGCGATGGTAGAGGAGCACTTCGACGTCTGCGATGACATGAAATTCGGTTGTGATAACCAAGAAAGCACAATTTCAAGCAATTCAAGTTTTGGCAACTATGTGCGAACTCTAATTTTGTTGAATATTACCAGCCCTAGAAACGACTTCCAAGTTGGCGGGCTGGCACCCTTTAGTGACTATAAGTTTAGATTAAGGGCTTGTTCTGGTGGCCATTGTAGTAGATCAGCAAAGGGTGTCGTAAGAACTTTTGGTTTAAAAAATGCTGACATACCTTCTATCACCTATTTGTACGCGAATCAATTTGGTCATATTTTTGTGAAGTGGAACCCGCCAAATGTAACTAATGGTCCAATATTATCTTATTCCATCGAAGTAATGCCTAGGATTAATATAAATAATCTGATGGCTCAATCTTGGTGCGCTTTAGCTGACGAAACAAGGATGTTCGTTCAATCTGTGATAGTACCCAAATATTTAGTTAGAGTGTGTGTTAAGACACTCGCTTCCAGTCCGTTTCAATCTTGTAGTGATTGGATAAAAATTACCAGCGTAACTGAGTCGAAGACGATTTTGTTGTGGGCAGGTGTTATTTGTGGAGTTTTGATATACATTGCATCGTGCATAGTGGGTTGGTTTAAGAGGAGATCGAGCTATCGCGGCGATGTAGTGCCATTAGTCGATAGTTCATCTTCGTCACGTGTCGAGAGCGAGCCACCGGACCAGATGCTATCAGATTTCGTGCCATTTCATACAATACCTTTAGATTAATGCTGTATTGTGATACTACAGTAAAGATAAATTAAAAAAAATTTGTCTAGTATCACTTCGTGGAAAACTTTTGTTGTAAACGAGTTTCGACTAAATAATTTGTTAATATTTTCGACTGAATTTACTAATCGACTGATTAACGTTTGATTTAACGCGATGTGACGCCAGGAGAGTTAAATGTTCGTTTCTTCTTCTTTTTAGTGTGGTTAGTGACTAACCTATTGGCCTCTGACTTTGCTTCACATGTCGTCGAGAAACATCTCTGAGGAATGCCGGTTCCCACAAGATGATTTCCTTCACGGTTTTTGAAGCAAGTGATAATTATAATACGCATATACATCCGAAAAGTCAGAGGTGCGTGGCTTAGGGTTTAAACTCTAGACCTACGACTTAGCAGTCCGACAGTAACCTACAAGGCTATCACTAAAAAGTCCATAATTATTTTTACGATAATGCTTTTAATAAATTTTAATTAAATTGGTTTCAAGTTATGTATACCGAACACTCGCGTCGGTCACTTTAATAACAAAGCCTTCATGAAAGGTATTATTTTAAAAGCTTTGCTTTATAATATCTTTATTTTTATGAATGAAAATTTAACTTATAAAATTATAGGAATTTTGTATGAGTGGTGTTATTATGATAAAAATAAATAAGATTAAAGACATGTCAGTGTTTTTCTTGTTCTTTTTCTACAGTGATCAAAACAAGTTAGTTGACAACCTTTGAAGTGATGTTTCGGAAAGGGTGTTATAGTAAATCTTATACTATTAAATGAGCAATATTTGTATAAATACATATGATTTGTAATAACGGTCTTGAAAACGGCTCAAACGATTTCGAAAGTTGCAATATTATTACGGGGGCGAAAAATCGATCTAGCTAGGTCTCGTATCTGGAAAAAATCATTTTCTTTATTTTCATCCGAGCACAGCTCGCTCACCCTGGTACTTATAGATTATTTTACGAAACCTACTTTTACATAAAGTAACAACCATTTCACAACTTGAAAGGAAATTACTTCGATTCTCCGAAATTATCTAACGTTATCTAAACTTTTTCACTTACAAACTTTCTTCCCCATTTTTTTTCTTATATAATTGAATTTGTTGCCAGCTGTAACTTAGTCTTTTGTGATAACCTGAGTTTTGGAATAGGCAGTAAACAGCTCGCTAGGATAGTATGACCAAGATAATTCTGAGCAGACATAGAACTTTGGTTTTGGATTTAAATGTTTTTAACCCCTTAAATATAATATGTGCCAAAGTATGTCTGGAGTGGTTGATTAATAATAAATAGATAATAATTTAATAAATTAACTTTATGCGAGTCGCTTACAGAAAAATAATATTATAGTGTCGATTCGCCTGTTTCGGGCGACATATTTCGTGCGAATCAACCAATAGCCCCTATGCCTAATGTCTATGCTGGCTATGAGTCTACAAGACCTACAACGTTCCCACATTCACAAAATAGAACAGAATCTGTGTAAAATAATATCCACGTCGAGGACTACACAAACAGCGGTTATTACGGAGTCAAATCCTTATAATTAAAACAAAATAAAGAGTTTTAATTATAAGGATTCCTTCTATAGAGAAGAATCATATTTCAGGCAGGCGACACCGGCGAATGGAGCTTTAAAACAGCATTGAATCGATAACCTTTTAGGATTTTTGCTCTATTGGTACTGGTACGGTAAGTTATGAAATCCATACATACATAGGTCGGGCTTGGTGCCAATATTCGGTGGGATCGTTTGCATAATAATCCTAAATAACATTTACCGTAGCTCATGTGGATTACAATATGGAAATCTTTGTTGCGCGGCCACAGGATTCTTGACTGGTGAAGTTAGAAGGAACGAAGCTTATTCTAAGAAAATAATAAAATATAAGTAAAACCCTTTTAAAAACAAGCTTTTAATGAACTAAAATGGGTTTTCCCAGGGCCTCCTTCCGGCTCCATCATCAGACCGTGAACACCTCCTAGTGTCAAAGTACTTGTTAATACGTAACCAATGAGTCCAAACACGATGGTGCTATCTTGTTTGATTGAGGAGTTCCCATGCCCAACTTCCGACTCCACCATCAGACCAGCTCTATGGTATATTTTTTTCAAAATGTCTCGGTAGTTGTATACGTATGCCAAGTTTCAGCTCAATCGGATGCCTGGAAGTGCTTGAAAAATTGATGGCAAAAGGAGTAACCGGAACGACATACGAACAGAGCAAGCTAATATAAAGCTTGTAATAATAATAATAAAAAGATTCATCATTCTTGCCCATAACCCAATTAGTTTGGGTTCCCGCAAAAAGTCGTTTTTTCCATTGGTATTTCTTTAGTTGGCGTCATCTCACGGATTTTGATGTTTCGCACATGGGTAGACCATGACGTGGAATGCCATATTCCAAGATATAGGATACTTTTTATCCCGATATTCCCACGGGATTGAGACTTATGCGGGTGAAACCACGAGGCGCAGCTAGTAGATAATAAAACACGTGCATTGGAAGGAAGTAGAAGAAATTGACATTATTCTCTTGCCTTTATCCCAATTTATAAGGGGTCGGCACATCATGCCTTTCTCAGTAGTCACCCCCTTTCTAGCCCTATCTTCATTCACAAAGTCCATCCATCGTTTCTTTGGTCTTCCCATACTCTTGTAGCCGTCCTTACACAAAACTTTTCTTACGAAATTTTCCACATTACTCTGCATCACATGCCCATACCCAGACATTCATTTTCCAAACAACTTTTCAGTCACAGGTGCCACTTTAGACAGAAAATACACTGATTATGGACTGGCATAAGACTAGACGAAGACCAAAGAAACGATGAAAGGATTGTGTGTAGGATGATAATGGCTTGAAAGGGGATGACTACTGAGACTGAGACAATGATGATACCGATGTTTGGAAGAAAAAGTTCTGATAATGTCGTGACATTAGTAATAACAGCCGCACGGGTCGATTCATCAGGTTAAGCTACGCTAGTCGAGCTTCGTTGACTATCGTTATATTCCGAGACTCCTCCATGCTCCTCGGAAAGCAAGTTAAGCAGTTGGTCCCGGCTGTCATTTGTGGATCTTTGAGAGTCGTTACGAATCGTCAGAAACCCGAAAGTCTGACAACGAGTCTTGCCAAGGGGTTTCGTATTATCCAGTTACTGGGTTGTGGAGCTCAGATAGGCAGTCGCTCCATGTAAAGGCTGGTATTCAGCTTTATCCGGTTAGACTGGAAGCCAACCCCAACACCTTCTACCTTAAAAATCTCACCGTGATAACTTTGGTGAAGTGAGCTTGAATTAAGTGAGCTGTCAGTGGTGTCAATCCCTAGCATTAGCTAGAATGAAAGCTCTCTTCAAAATCACTTCACTTAAGTTTTCACAGTGAGTTTTTTTACAGAATGAGTCGGCAGTACAAACACATCATTGTGTGATTGTACCTAATTAATTAATGTAAAATACGACTTAATGAGTAAGTAAAATGCCCATTATCATTAGTGTTTCGCGTGGAAAATCATTATCGGATGCAATGCGGTCGCTGTAAATTAGTGTTGGACCGAATCATTTCGCATTTCGGTGATTATTGAAAGTTGACTCCTTTCAACTAATTTTGGCTTTTGGCTCATGTGGATAGTATTGCCGAAATCAGTAGTTACCGAAGTGACCTACTGCTTAAAAACAACATATTTTGATGATGACTGCCTCGCTGGTCTAGTGGTCGCAAGCGCTACTGCTGAGCATTAGGTCCTGGGTTTGATTCCCGGGTCGTGCAAAGTGTTTAGTTTTCCATCTGGAATTTCATAAAAGCATTCTGGAGTCCAGATTGGTGCCACTGTAAGCTCGCCCCATATTATATGGGACTCCAAACATAACTGGCTAAATGTGGGTCTACTATTGGTACACCTCTGCCTAACCCTTTGGGGAATACAGACTTCTTCTAGTATGAAATGAAATGAAATGAAATGAAATGAAATTGTTTATTCTGTAAATAGGATATTGGAATCACTTTTACACGTCATATTAAAAAGTTGTAAAAATAAGCTAGATGAGGTCGGCGTTTCCTATCTGACTACTCTGAGAAGAAAGGCCGAAACAAACTCAGAGGTCACCGTCTCCTTTAAAGTCCAGACATAATCTTGGTCAGGCCATATGAGGACCATGTAGATAAGAGTCTGAAATGGTCTTTTGAGGAAAGAACCACACACATTTGAGTGGACCTGTCCAGTCAGTGCAAGCATTTGTCAGTAATAGTGGAGCTCAACTCAGAACTTAAGGAGCTCAACGACTCGACGAACAGTACCAAAGAAAGAAAAGGTCGCATAAAGTTCTCAAATTGCCAGACCTTCGCTAAAACTAACAGAACGAAAAATAAATATCCACATAGTCCTCACATTCACAATAAAACAATACTTTACAAGTAATCATCATGTCATTTTGTATATAATATTCAATAATGTCAATTTGTATATAAAACTGGTATGCTGAGCGGTAGTGAACTAACAATCACCAACTGCTGGGTATTAGGCCTCCTTTTCATTCTGCCATTCTCCATTGTTCTGTGTATCCAGGCCCTATTCAAAAACAATGCGGCATCTTTGTAAAAAAATATCCGACCGAATTATTCGACCGCGCGTGAACTCTAATTTCGCGATGCAGGATTTTGTGTGACGTCTTTGATGCGTAGTTCACATGTGGCAATGTAGATGCCGCCACTTAACCAATAATGCTAATAGAACACAGTCAAGTGAGCGAACTCGTGGGCATGTATTACTTACATAGGTCTTCTTCTTCTTAGAGTCAATCTGCCTAGCCTTTTCCCATGTTGGGGTCGGCTTCCAGTCTAACCGGATGCAGCTGAGTACCAGTATTTTATATAGAACGACTGCCTATCTGACCTCCACAACCCAGTAACTGGGGTAATAGTGTAATACGATACCCCTTGGTAAGACTGGTTCGTCAGACTTTCGGGCTTCTGACGACCCGTGACGACTGTCAAAGATCCACGAATGACAGCCGGGACCATTGGCTTAACGTGCTTTCCGAGGCACGGAGGAGTCTCGAAATGTAAAAATGGTCACCCATCCACGGACCAACCCCGGCAAGCGTAGCTTAACCTCATGGATCAACCCGTGCGGCTCTTATAACTTAGCCCCGAGCTCCTCAGTCTGAATTTTGCTACGTGTTTGGTGCCACCAGTAGAGTCCATCAGTTCCTGTAACATGTAGCTGACAGGACACGCAGGACGATTTAAAGTATCCCAGGTAGCAAGTATTAGGAAACTACTAAAAACAAAGTTGCTCGATATTCGGCAGATTTCACACGCGGCCCGTCACTACTTTGAAGCACACTCTGCATATTCACTCATGCTTCACTTATATTGCATTTCAAGATTATTTTGTTCGCTTTTCATGTAATAGTCGCGTAGTCCCTGGGATTGCAGAACAAAATTTATTTTTAAATTACGGAAGAAGAGAGAATTAGGGAAGTATTCGTTATCTGGGGCACTATAGTGCGGCCCCCTCGAAGAAAGATGTTGTACCAATGTGTAAAACTATATACATATAGTACTGTAAGTAAGAAAAAATAAAAAAATAGTAATATGTGGAAACGTTGCTGATTGTACATTAACCTAATTTATTGTATACTTAGATGTAAGACAAAATGTACAATTGTTTGTTTTTCCCTAATAAAATAAAATAAAAAAAAATGGTCCGATATTCTTTTAGAACAATATCTGTTCCACAAAAACATCGGACCATTTTTTTTTTCTCTTTCTTATTCCCACTCTCAGTTTTAGCTATACAGGCTGTATTTATAGCTCCAATACTGCTGAAAGAGGTGGTTGTATGCCCCCTGATTACAACCGTATTGTTACCACAGGTAAATAGGCAGGTAGAAAGACTATGATGTCATTAGTGTTTACTCCGAAAGAGGTCGAATTTCTTCAAAATAATGCGGTAAACATCAAAAGCAGGTAACCGATTTAAATGTCGTCTTTGATCTAGGTAAGTACCTTAGCGACGTAACCCCAGTCAAAATAATTACAGGAATTTATAATTCAATTTATTTGTCATTACGAATTCTTGTTACGGAAAGGTTTTAATAGGAGGTGAAGCAGAAATATTTTCATGGAACATTAATTTTATTTAAGTCCATAGTAACCAGGGATATTTTTTTAAGTTTTTAATTCAGTTGTTAGGAATATTAATTGGTGACAATAATTAAGTTTTTAAGGAAAAGTGCTTGAAACGTTAGACTTGGAGATTTTTGTGACATGATGAGGCAAAAAGATAGTTTAAAATGATTAGCTTATTATTATGTAATTGTCGGATCACAGGAATTAACAATACGCACAAACACTACTTAATGTCTACATTAATTTATTTTTTTCATTTTCCTTTCGCAGGTCTACTGGAAGAGTGGAAGAAATTTCTTAAGAAATATGCAGTATTTTTGTACTCAAACGTTATAATTATGTCGTTTTTAGGGTTCCTATTACTAAGCTCCGCTGCAGGCGCGGTCGCAGCCTAAGATTTTGGGGGGGGTCAGCATTGGTGTCGAGGAATATTTTTAGGGGAATGGTTACCAAATTTTTTTTTTTTGTATACGCCCATCGTGGACTCTGTGACTCAACCTACCTACAGTAGTTAGTTAGTAAAGCTGGTAAATCTTTCAGTCTCTCGACAGCTTCTATGATTTTGCGCGCCTGCTCTACTGTTCGTCCGTCCGTCTTTCACCAGACTGTATCTCATGAACCGTGATAGTTAGACAGTTGACATTTTCACATTATGATGTATTTCTGATGCCGTTATAACAAAAAATACTAAAAAAAACAGAATAAAATAAATATTTAAGGGGGCTCCCATACAAAAGACGTGATTTTATTACCGTTTTTATAGATAATTAGCTTCCGTCCGTGACTTCGCCCGCGTGGTATGTCGATACAAAGTAGCCTATGTCCTTCCCCGGGATGCTATCTATCGCCTTGCAAAATTTTATCGAAATCTGTTCAGTGGTTGAGGCGTGAAAAGGTAACATACAGATAGACAGACAGAGTTACTTTCGAATTTATAATATTAGTATGGATGGTACATGGTACGGAACCCTTGTTGCGCGAGTCCGAATCGCACTTGTCCGGTTTTTCTATGTATATTACTGTGTGTAAATAAATAAATAATTCTACCAATATTTATTTTCCCTTACAAGCCAGTGCCATGTCTCGAATCGGATGCGAGTAGCGAATCATGACTCGAGTCTGTTCAATTGAACTACTGCAGTTTCGCTGCTATGGTGTCGCAGCGGAAGTGTGCTACCGGCGTTAGTACAAAGGTCATGCGATACTGTGTATACTAAAATAGCCATTTGGATAATTATGATTCCAATACATTCTAAAATCAGCATATTATAAACTAATTCAAACCCTCTTCTTAATACAATACGTCTAACAAGATGATTACTCTGTTAATAGCAATGAACTCACCTCAAAACATATTAATGCCGAATTTGACTGAAAGGGATCGGTGTGAAATACTTAATTAACACCGTTGTTCGAAGATCGTATTTATATCTAACGATACGATCGCGTGACGACATAGTAATTTCGGAATATTCTTAAATATGATTGATGGTAAAATTACAAAAAAGCACGCAGCCTTTGGTCCTGTTTTTCTTAAATATTTGACAGTCGTTACGAGTAGTTAGAAGCCCAAAATCTGACAATCAGTCTTACTAAGGGGTATCGTGTTTTCGGGGTTGTGGCTATGTAAAAACAGCCGCACGGGTCGATCGATCAGGTTAGGCTACGCTTGCCGCGGTGGGTCCGTGGATGGGTGACCATCATCATCTCAAACCAACACCCCTCCGAGCCTCGGAAAGCACGCTAAGCCGTTGATCCCGGCTGTCATTTGTGGATCTTTGACAGGCGTTACGGGTCATCAGAAGCCCGAAAGTCGGACAACCAGTCTTAGCATGGGGTATCGTATTACCCAGTTACTGGGTTGTGGAGGTCAGGTAGGCAGTCGCTCCATGTAAAATACTGGTATTCAGCTGCATCCGGTTAGACTGGAAGCCGACCCCAACATATTTGGGAAAAGGCAGATTATTAAGGGGTATCGTGTTTTCCAGTAACTGGGTTGTGAAGGTCAGATAAGCAAACGCTACAAATATCAAATCCCCCCTATAGACCCCAACATAGTAGGGAAAAGGCTAGGCAGATGACGAATGATTGTAAAAATTACACCGATTTTAATTAAAGTTAATTAAAGTTTTAAATGTCTCGTTTCAGATGTCTATAAATCATTGGTCTGTGAAAGACGGCAAATTAGGAGGATCCGCAGAGGAATGATTTTCACCCATCTGTTCAATGGAGATACAATATCGAACATAGTAACTCCTCCTTTTTGGAAGTCGGTTAAAAATACTTTTCATGTCTAAAACACATGGGTGAAGGTCGTTCCTCTACGGATCTTAAACTATACCATATAATTAACCATGGAAACGGTATCGTCAAGTCTAAAACACCTCTTGAATAAACCAACAGAAAATTTAATAGTATTAATCTTAAATTAAAATAAACATAATATTGGAGTTTTGGATGTTTGTACAGTCATTTGTCGTGATTAAATTATGTCGCAATCATCTTTTGGAGGCCATGTATACAATTGTATCATTAAACGAATTGCTGTGATACATAAATTTTAATGTCAAATGCATTTTTTTTTAAATATGTAATGACTGTTTGCTATCTCTTTTCATTAAAGTGTTAATCTTAAGCTAGTTTTGATGAACAGTTAAACTTGCTTTTTAACCAACTTCAAAAAAAGGAGGAGATTATCAATTGGTCTGTATTTTTTTTTATGTTTGTTACCTCAGAACTTTCGACTGGGTGAACCGATTTTAATGATTCTTTTTTTATTTGAAAGCTGGTGTTTCCTGTGTGGTCCCATATAAATTTGCTTCCGTAGTTTTTGAGTTAGCTTCAATATTACGTATTTTTTTCCTTCTTAGTTTATCTAGACGATGTCTTAATTTACTCCTTCACTGTTATTTACATACATAGAAGGTAGTAGGTAGTGGTATTCGATCTGTGAGGGGTAGGTACCACAACTAAAGAGTGAAGAATAAAAACTTTTTACAAAATAAAACCGACTTCCAAAAAAAACACAAAAAAAAGTGAAATATAACTAATTTCGGAAGTCGGTGGTAAAAAACGAAAATTGAAAAGCAAAGACGAGAAGTTATTTTTCACTTTTCTAGTTTTTTTTTTGGAAGTCGGTTTTTGTTTGTAGAAAGTATTTAGGAACAGTGTCTTTTGGAAGTATTGAAAACAAAATATTGCAGACATTGGCGAAGGTTGTTTTGAAAACAGATTGAACTATCAAGCTGGTAGCGGATCGGGGACGGAAGCGGAGGCAGATGTTTTTTCTACGTCGGATTTCAATCGCGCTGATGCCGGTCCCATGTTTTCCTGCGGTACCGCTAACATCCGACGAACTAACGGAGTTCAGTTAGTTTTACAGACAAGCTCTTGCTTCCGCTAGCGGCAACACCAGCGTGATATCTTTATAAATTATACCATTATGTTACTCGGTGATAATATGGCATTCTACGAGTGAAAGAATTTTAAAAATTGGTCCAGTAGTGTTTGCGTTTATTCATTAGGTACTAAAAATACAAATCTTTTCTCTTTATAATATTACTGTAGGTAATAGAGATATAATTATAGATAAGATTGCTCATACATTGCTTCGTATGTTCGAAAAAAAACCTAGTCAACAACTTAAATGACGCAATGAATGTTGTTGAACTGTCAAATGAAACGGATTAGTACCGAAAAAAGCAAAAGAAGTTTAACAACTTATATTAGATGTTTTCATCTAAATTATAACAAAAATATTGGTTTCGATAAAACTTCAATTGCTTGCTAATGATAAATCATTTTATTTCTGTAAGTAAGTTTTTACAAATACATACTTACTTAAAAGTGTTTGTACACCATCTTATTTTAAAAACTAGATGATGTCGTTATTTCCTATCTGGCTTCTCTGAGAAGAAAGGCTGAAACAAACTCAGAGGTCACAGTCTCTTTTATAGTTCTGTCCACGCCATCTTCATCACTCGCAAGACAACAACATGCAATCGAACGCGGCGCACGCCATCTCCATTATTTCAAGACGCAACAACATACAATCGACCGCGGTGCACGCCATCTAGCGTTGAAGTAACGAAAACTTTCATCAAATTCGAATCCGGTCGTTCCTTCGCTCGGTTACATTCAATCACTCACATTCGGTCTCATTCACTCGCGCCTCCGTTCAAAATGTTGCAATGTATTCATTCTTCCCTTCCATCCGCCGACTGCAAGCAAACATGTTGTTAACAAAACGATTTTTTTATACAATACACAACTATTACCGAACAAGTCGCTTCATTTCATAAGAAGAACAAACCTGATCCTGCACATAATTTGGACCTTCGAGACGGATGCTGGATTCGATACTACGGATAAACGAGTAACGACGCCGACTCGCGACGGCGACGCCATAGTTGGACCAGCAGCCATTATAAACGAATAAACGAGAGAAGAAAAACGAAGATATCAGAAACGCAACGGTCAGGTCTTTGTTCCCATCTTTTCCCTATACGATTGGATTTGTGTTAACGCTGTTTGTTTAAACGATTACAGTTCGGTTACGTGACGCGAGGCTCCGTTGATGCTTGCACGTGAGTACCTACCTACATACCTACCTAACGCTTATTCGTAGCCCGCCAAAATGCCTAATAAGCCAGTAGAGGAAATTCTTTCTGAGTTTAAGAAACGTAGGGGTGGTGTAAAGGGCCGATTAACCCAATTTAAACATTTTGTAGACTCGTTTGTGGGGGCCACTTTGACTGCCTTACAAGTAGCTGAACTAAAGTTACGAGTCCAGGCCGCCATCGAGACATTTTCTAAATTTAATAGTATTGAAAGTGAAATAGAATTACTTTTATCGGAATCGGAATTAACCGCTAATTCAGAATATGTTGAAGCGTTGGAATCATTATATTTTACGGCTATGGCCAGTGCGAATTGTCTTATTCACAATGCGGAGGCTTACAACAAGTTGCCTGTTGCATCAGCTCGGGACGGTTCCCGACAACCTGTCAATATTAAATTACCTGATATAAAACTCCCTGCCTTTGAAGGTTCATATGACCACTGGCTGGAGTTCAAACATTCATACGTAACCATGATCCATAACCGTTCCGATTTAGACGAAATACAAAAATTTCATTATTTACGGTCAGCTCTGAGTGGAAGTGCGTTACAGGTAATAAGTGCTTTAGAGTTCAGTCCTGCCAATTACATTCACGCCTGGGAGTTATTAGAAAATCGCTATCACAATGATAGGTTGTTAGTAAATAATCACGTTAAAGCGTTACATAATATACCGTCGGTAAAACAGGAATCACCATCACAAATTCGGAAGTTAATTGATACCGTTTTACGTAATTTACGCGCTCTGACGTCACTCGATGAACCCACAACCAATTGGGACACCTTAGTTATTTACTTAGTCGTTAGTAAGCTTGATCCTTCCACGGAACGGGAGTGGGAGAATCACATAGGTACCATGTCTTTAGGGTCACGCGAAAAGGTCAAACTAAACGACTTAATATCATTTCTCAGAAACCGCGCAGATACATTAGAAATGATAAGTGCAAACCACGTTAAGTCAAAAGAATTGCCTCAAAGTGATAAGCATCAACATACAAGTGATAAACGAAGTTCAAACCGCGTGCATAGTTATTCATCTATCAAAACTACTCGTAACAACTATCGTAATAATAATAATTTTAAAAGGGATCTACCCAATTGTGTTTTGTGCGATCAAGGTCATGCGTTATACACGTGCATAACATTTCTTAACATGTCTATAAAGGATAGAATGAAAGTTGTTACTGATAAGAAGTTGTGTTGGAATTGTTTGCGAGCAGGTCATACGTTAAATGACTGTATTTTCGGACCGTGCAAGCAATGCCAGCGCAAACATAATAGTTTGTTACACTTAGAAAATTCTAATAATCAAAGCGTCAGTAACAGTGCGTGTGTGCAGTGTGTGCACACTGAGTCGCGCGGAGAGGCGAACGTTACGCACACTGCGACGACTGCGTTGCATTCTTTACCTAATAATAATAATTCGAATAACACAGTTGTATGCAGTAAAACAACTAGTGATTTTAAATTGATAAATACGGTTTTACTTTCTACGGCATTAGTGGAAGTAGCGGATAATAATAATGTTTATCATACAGCTCGTGCGCTTTTGGATAGTGGAAGTCAAAACTGTTTTGTTACGGAGAAATTATCTAAACGAATAAATGCGTCTTATATACAGTCCACAGTACAAATATCGGGTGTGGGACAATCTGTCGCACAGTCGTACCATTCATGCGATTTAACAATTCGATCAAAAGTAAACGATTATTATACCAAGCTTCGATGTATTGTCTTGCCATGCATAACGTCCAGTTTGCCTACGATAAACATAGAAGCTGGTCTTATACGTATTCCGGATTTCCTAGAGTTAGCAGATCCTACGTTTAACATCAGTTCAGATATTGATTTACTGATAGGTGCAGATAGATTTTGGGATCTTTTAGAAACCGATAAAATACGTTTACCTAGTGGACCATTCTTACAGAATTCTAAATTAGGATGGTTATTGTCTGGTCCTGTGTTTGTTAGGAACCCAAAACCTACTCACGTTCATTGTCATTTCAGTCAGGACATTGATAAGCAACTCCGGTTATTCTGGGAAATCGAGAATATTCCTTCATCACCATGTGTAATTCTTACAGATGATGAACGTATGTGTGAGGAATTATTTAATAATACGACTAAACGCGAAGAAACAGGTAGATTTTCGGTTCGTATACCGCTAAGAGAGGCACCAGACACACTGGGTGATTCTTATACGTTAGCGAAGAAACGATTTCTATCATTAGAACGTAAACTTGAACGTTTACCAGAATTTAAACGTATGTATACTAACTTTATGCGAGAATATAATGACTTAGGTCACATGTCGAAGTTAGCTACTTGTAGTCAACCTAACTATTATCTTCCACACCACGGAGTCATTAGGGAATCTAGTTCGACTACAAAATTACGCGTAGTGTTCGACGCTAGTGCTGTCACTAGCTCGAATAAATCATTAAACGATATTCAGTTTCCGGGACCCGCGTTACAAAATGATATTTTTTCTATTTTGTTGCGATTCAGACAGTATAAGTATGTGGCTTGTGCAGACGTGGAGAAGATGTTTCGTCAGATTCTTCTCCAGTCTGATCAAAGGTCATTACAGTTAATATTGTGGCGCGATAATCCTTCGGATCCATTAGATACGTATCAACTTAATACGGTTACATATGGAACTGCATCAGCTCCATATTTAAGTATGCGATGCATCAGACAGTTAGCGTTAGAGTGTGATGATGACGTCATCGCTCGCGTCATCACTCAAGACATTTTCGTAGACGATCTTATCACTGGTGATGATGATTTAGATCATTTAATTCAAGTTTGCCATAAAACTTCAGAAGTATTACAGTCAGGCTGTTTTCCTTTGCGCAAGTGGACATTTAATTCAGACTTATCTCAAGATAAATCCACAGAACATTTTATAGGCGAACATGCGCAAACTAAAACACTCGGATTGGGTTGGCACAACACTAGTGATGAGCTGCATTTTGTTACGAATATTGATAACAATGATAACGAGTCAAATTTAACTAAACGGGTAATGTTATCAGTTATATCGCAAATCTACGACCCATTGGGTCTTCTTTCTCCTGCAATCATAATTTCAAAAATGATTTTACAAAAATTATGGTTAAGTAAAATTGATTGGGATACTCCGGTTTCTAGGGATATTGTTAACATTTGGAAACATTTTATTTTTACGTTGAGATTTTTGAAGGACATTCGCATTCCTCGTCACGTTAAGGGTAATCACACTCAATACACAGAACTTCATATATTTACCGACGCATCTCAAGACGCGTATGGTGCGTGCGCTTATTTACGTACTTATAGTGATAACTCTGACGTAACCGTACACTTGTTGTGTGCTAAGAGTAAGGTAGCACCTTTAAAGGCTATAAGTATTCCTCGTTTAGAACTCTGTGGTGCCTTAATAGGAGCTAAATTATACAGGAAAATAGTTGAGTCTCTTAGGTTACAGTTTACTAAAATATATTTCTGGACAGATTCTACAATAGTCATGGGTTGGATTAAAATGTCACCACATTTACTTAAAACATTTGTACAAAATCGAGTGACCGAGATCAATGACCTCACGGGCGACTCTGTGTGGTTGCACGTAAGTAGCAAAGACAACCCAGCTGATCTATTGTCGAGAGGTTATAGTTTAGATTTATTAAAGGATTGTGATTTGTGGTGGTACGGTCCGTCTTATTTACGTAACAGTTTACATTATTTCGATCAGATTAAATGCGATAATTCAGATGTTTGTAATTTACCAGATTTAAAATTAAAACAAACATGTTTATCTTCTATACAATGCGAAGATTTAATAAACTTTGAAAAATATGCTTCATTTTCTAAACTTAAACGAATAGGTGCGTACATACTTAGATTTATAGATAACACACGCATCAAGTCGACTGCTAAAGATAGCCGTCGAACCGGTCCCTTATCAGTAAGCGAACTGAATGCCGCACAAAGAATGCTAATTAGGTTCGTGCAAATTAAATCATTTCCAGATGTTTACGATAATTTAATTAGCAATGTTTCTATTAAACGAACTTGTAAACAATATAATAAAGTTTCTAGTCTTAATGTTTTTATGGATGAACATAAAATAATTCGGGTTGGTGGAAGACTATTTAATTCGTCTAGTTTTACTTACGATAAAAAACATCCGGTTTTATTGTGCAGTAAACATCCTTTCACCATTAGTTTATTTAGGTATGAACATATACGATTATTACATGCGGGTCCTCAACTTCTTTTAGCTACTGTGCGTGAATGTTGGTGGCCATTAAATGCTAGAAACTTAGCTAGAAAAATAGTGCATGAGTGCGTGAAGTGTACACGTATTCGAGGTAAGACATTAGCACCTATCATGGGTAACTTACCACCTGAGCGCCTAGAGCCTGGCTTCCCATTTATACGAACGGGTGTCGATTATGCGGGGCCAGTGTTTATATTAAATAAAAAAGGCAGAGGTTCAAGATTAACTAAAGCTTACATTTGTTTATTTATTTGCTTCACCACGCGAGCTATGCATTTGGAACTTGTTACAAGTCTCTCTTCAAATGATTATATTTTAGCATTAAAACGTTTCATCAGTAGGCGAGGTAAACCTTGCGTCATTTATTCGGATAATGGCAAGAATTTCGTAGGTGCAGAGAAAGAATTTCCTTTGTTTTTAGACAAATGTTCAGAAACTATTATTAATTATACTTCAGACAATAATATCGAATTTCGATTCATCCCTCCTTATTCTCCACATTTTGGCGGTCTATGGGAAAGTGGGGTACGCTCGTGCAAGCATCACCTGAGGCGCATAGTAGGTAACGCGCGATTAACTTACGAGGAATTTTGCACAGCTTTGACACAAATCGAAGCCGTCCTAAATTCCCGTCCAATTTCACCTCTATCCTCAGACCCTTCCGACCTTACTCCTCTTACCCCTTCCCATTTCCTTATTGGCCGACCGTTGACAGCACCACCTTCTGAAGACGTCACAGACAAGCCGACTTCGAGGTTGACACGCTACGAACGAATCGAACAACTGCGGCAGCACTTCTGGCGACGCTGGTCCACAGAATACGTGTCGGAGCTGCAACTGCGAACCAAGTGGAAGACTAAGCAGGATGACATCACACTGGGCAGCCTTGTCCTCATCAAGGATGACAACCTACCGCCGTTAAAGTGGCGGTTGGGTCGCATTTTGCGTATATTTCCAGGAAAAGACGGCGTGGCTCGAGTAGCGGACATCCACACAAGTACTGGAACAACTAGACGAGCCTTCTCCAAGATTTGCCCGCTGCCACTGCAATCAGTGAGCGACGACGCTTGACTCCATGCTCATAATCATCTTGAAAGCTGGGCTTCCAAGGCCGGGGGCATGTCCACGCCATCTTCATCACTCGCAAGACAACAACATGCAATCGAACGCGGCGCACGCCATCTCCATTATTTCAAGACGCAACAACATACAATCGACCGCGGTGCACGCCATCTAGCGTTGAAGTAACGAAAACTTTCATCAAATTCGAATCCGGTCGTTCCTTCGCTCGGTTACATTCAATCACTCACATTCGGTCTCATTCACTCGCGCCTCCGTTCAAAATGTTGCAATGTATTCATTCTTCCCTTCCATCCGCCGACTGCAAGCAAACATGTTGTTAACAAAACGATTTTTTTATACAATACACAACTATTACCGAACAAGTCGCTTCATTTCATAAGAAGAACAAACCTGATCCTGCACAAGTTCACATTCACACATAATCTTAATCAGATCATGTAGATTGGTGCCTGAAATGGTTTTTAGAGGAAAGAACCACACATATTGAGTGGACCAGTCAGTGCAGGTCTGTATTTGTAAGTAATCGTGCAACTGACCATGATTAAAATCAACTGAGAAAAAAAACAAGGACATTAGTCTCCTCATTCACAATAATTAAAATAATATCATAGGTACTTCACTTCACACTTCACAGGATTTTATTGTCCAGAACCTCGTGAAAGCTGAGAAAGATAAACAGACCTGCCACGCTAGGTTGTCGACATGTGGAATGTGGATACAGCAATCATTGTGCCGATAGTCATGACGGCCAATAGCATAATAGCCAAGAGCCTCGACCAACACCTGAGGAGTATCTCGTTGGGCAGCTGGATCAAGGACTTGATCCAGAAAGCGGTACTTCTGGACACGGCGCGTCGTTAGGAGGTTCCTCTCTCAGGAGCCCTGACTACCGGTAGCTTGGACCCTGTTCCCGATACCGGTGGGCTACAATTTTTTATATTTTTATAAAAATGTAATCAACAAGGACATAAATGAAATAATGGAAATAATTTTACTGTCCAACTTTTATGTATTAACCCTACTAAAACGAGACCCTCTCTATTTTTTTCTTCTGGGGAATCACACTTCAAACCTCTCCAAAGTCCAAAGTACACATTCTTTTCTGGCAAAGGATATTATCCTAAGCACTTTTCACTTAACTACTTTGAAGTTTTGGCACCTGGTTTTCGCTGTGGCTTTTTACTTGGGTGACAGGATTAGGTAACCTTTCCTTGGTTGTACATTAGGCCGCACGTGTCTGGTAAGAAATCCAGTAGGTATTAGTTGGCTTCGTATTCTATTGAAAGTGCGTACTATCGCTTGGCCAGGTCAAGGCGTTACAACTTACGTGCAGTCTACTGTACCAAGTGGTGGAAGGCACTTAGCTACCAAGTAGGTTCTTGCTGATGCTGAGACACACTTTTTGAGCCTCGTGAAGACAGGCGCGACAGCGCGCCTCGACACCGGTATTTGAAATACCGTGAAGTTTTGATAGAAATTGTTTTGTTAGAGTCGCCTCGCGCTATCACGTCGCGCCAGTCTGCACGTGGCTTTACCATTACATACGCAACTGGTAAAAAAAATGTAATTCTGTGGTTCTAAAAAAAGTGTAATTCATTTTAAAAAAAATTACAGTAATACATTTTTAGTTAATTTTATTCGATAGGTTTCTATGTTCTTTCTCCAGAGATTGAGTTTCAAAACTTTTATTACAACATAATTTCAACACGAAGTCTATCTGATAATGTTTTGAGTAGGGTATGGATTAATAGTACTTATCTGAAGTTCTTTGAATATGTTGTTATTTTCAGCAAATAAGAGGACAGGTCTGACCTTTGGGGAGAACCCTATGTTACCTACCGTCTGACTGAGCCTGTATTTGAGGTTGCCACTCCTCTGACAGGTGACCAACCGAGTAACCTCGTTAGTGTCCAGAATCTCGTGAAAGCTGAAAAAGATAAACAGATTAAGTATCTTGACCTGCCACGCGAGGTTGTTGACATGTGGGATGTGGATACAGCAATCATTGTGCCGATAATCATGACGGCCAATAGCATAATAGCCAATAGCCTCGACCAACACCTGAGGAGGCTCTCGTTTGACCTGACAGGTGACCAACCGAGGACCAGCCATTGCTTGTTGGCTCAGTCAACCTAAAATATCAGTTACAGCTGGGATTCAGGCGTCCTTTATGTGAAGTGGGTCGTAATCCACGCGGGCCCAGTACGGGTTGGTGGATGAGACAAGATCCGAATTATTTCATTGTCTACGTACGGGACGTCATTACAGTTATGTAGTTTTAGTAACGTAACGTGGAATGCAAAAAATATCGATCAACTCAGCCAGTCGCAGACCACTACTGGACATAGGTCTCTCCCAGGGTTCACCACAACACCCTATCCTCCGCCTTCCGCATCCATCTCTCCCAGTCACCTTTTTAAAGGTGGCAAGAAAATATAAGTACCACAAAATAAAATCATCAATTTAAAAAAAATCACGCCACAGCCACACAAACCCTATTACGTTAAAACCACCACCAAATCATTTCCCAAAGGTACACAAAAAACGCTTACCAAACAAAAAATTACAGTTTCAGTTTAATATATAATATTCTCTGAAGTACGAAACACTCCATGAGAGTTCTTGAAAAGTCAATTTACAGCCACTCAATAAGGATTACAAAAGAGCACCTAAAACTTAATGTTGTGTGATAAGCTTGCTGTCTCTTTCTCGCCTATGGGTCGTCAGTTCAGGAGCGAGAGTTCAGATATAGGGTCAATGGATGGGGCAGGAGTGTAGTATTCATGTATGCAAGGATAGTTTCAATGATAATTGACCTGTAATTAACCTAGTGCAAGGCAAAGACCTCTTGTTGTTCAGAGGAGGAAATATTTGGATTTCAGAGCGTTTTGTCTAGGTTTCGTTTCCAGGTTTATCTTCACTTCAATTCAAGGCAACCATAACCTGCATTTTTTTTGCGTTTAAGGGCTGTCAGTGTCATTCATTGTGGTGAAATATTGATACTGACGGATCCTGAACGCAGTTTAGATATGCTAATCGCGTTCAAATCCATTGGCGAAATTGGCACATATTCTGTCATCGTACTATTCACGTTCGTACGTGCAAGTCTTCAGTAAGGTTTTTTGCGCTTTTTAGTTGTGATATATATTTGTACTTATTGAGTTCTGATTTCTTATCATGTACCTCTTGAGTCTGATTATATCTCATCCAATAATGATTGTACTGCCTCGTTGGTCTTTTGATGGCAAGCGCTACTGCTGAGCATGAGGTCCGAGGGTTCGATTTCCGGGTCGGGCAAAGTGTTATTGGGTTTTCCTTTCTGAAAGTGTTCTGAAGCAGCCCGGATTCTGGATTCGTCCCCAGTTGGTGGCAATAGACTCGCCCCCTATTACATGGGACTTAAACATAATTTAAAATGGAGGTATAGTAAAGGTATTCAAACCTTCCATTGATCCAACATCTTTGCAAACCGACGAGTAATCGACATTCTGTGTTCTTCACGCATAAATATTGTATGAGATGGCACAGATAAGATGTGGCCGGCTCTGGAATATTCTATTTTAAGATAAAGCTTCAATGGACCTGGGTGGGACGTTACAGCTGGGTGACTGGCTAATAATGCTAATGTTGGGTTAAAAATGGATCGTTCAGAAGATTAAGTTCGGTAAACTTTTGGCGGCGTTTTGTGTCCCCAAATATCCTGTTTTAGTTTTTTTTGGGAGTTGGTAGGTTATAAAATTTATAATCTGTTGTAATGTGGCTAAGGTCAGAGGACGGAAGAGTAGAGGGTCATTAAATTTTTATAATAATCGATATCAGTGATTAAAAATGACAAAAGGGCGAAGCGGTTTTCACCTGCAACTTCTTGACGAAAGAATCCTATTTCAAGCGATTAATTTCTTTAAAAGAAAAACGAATTAAAAGCATTAAAAAAACAAGCGATATTAATTTAAAAAACTTGAACGCAGAGAGTATAAAACTCCCCATTTTCCGCATCGCTACACGAGTTCACAATATAATGACGACATAAGGCAGGTAACGACAATGCATGTGCATAAAATATGCTCAGGTGCTCCGACTACAAAGAACAGTAACTGTCTAACAACAGCTCTTTAGGTAACAAGAGATGAGATGCAACTTTGAGTATTTGTAGAGGGGAAACTTGCGACCTTGCAATATCATCTTGTGCAATTTTCCGCTCGGGAACAACGGACATTGTATGGCATAAATCATTCTCCTTTAGTTAATGCTTTAGATTTTTGGCAAAACAAAAACCAATTCTGAACCCAACGATACAGAGGTGTTACTAGTTAAAAGACTTTGTTTGGATTTATTAGAATTTTTATAGCTATGTACGCTGATAATCACAATTTTACATCGTCATTGTACATTGTCTTCACATATAATTATATTTATTAAACAAAATGTAAAACAACTACTTACTGACTTAAAATGCTTAATAATAAAAATATACAAGTATATAAAGAAAGGAGGGGAAATGATCAAAGAGCATCGAAAAATTCGTCGGCATCGCTGTCAACAGGAAAAGTGTCCCAAAGGTTGGCAGAATTGCCACGTTGTTGTACCAATGCTGATTCTTTGGCCGAATAATAGGCCAGCCCTCTGATCACGTGAAGAGTCGACCAACCGCTTGGCGATGTCTTGAAGAGCCAAGTGGGCACTTGGACCCCATGGCCCTAGGGTTTCAACCCCAAACGGCTCGAACATATACGTCACGATAACATTGGAGTATTTGCGCCGTTTGAGGTTTTAATTTTAATTAATGTATACAAAACATTGTAAAACATTTTAAAATTATGGAGTATCTTGTCCATTCTTCTCCATACGAAACTATAATACCTTTTGGAACCAGATACGCCGCCTAGAATCAATTCTATTTTCTTGTAAGTTTTGATGTTTATACTTGAAATCAATTATTTTACTTTAAAACTTTTAAAATTATCATCGTTAGCCGTCATTTGCCGTTACTACGCACCAGACAGCTACAATTATTAACATCGTAGCTAATAAAACCTGGAACTTTTCCCTTCTTAACACCTTTAAGCGACATACCTACCTTAATCGTAACAAGCTGCTAAGTACTGAATCATGAAATATTTATGTCACTAATAATGATGGAATGCTAACAATCAAGTCAGATAGTTTTACACTACGACACGTCGCGGATCGTTTGGAGGACGTCTGTCGTAGTCACGTCAAATTGACGTAAGGTGTCAATTAATAAACCAATTTAGATATTCCATTTTTTTTTTCTTTCTTTCTTTCTTGGTTCTGTCAGTACAATAAATCGTTACGATACAGTGGAACCAGTGAGTGAGAGAGGAGCTCGTGGCTAAGTAATAACAGCCGCTCGGGTCGATACATCAGGTTAAGCTACGCTTGCCGGGGTTGGTCCGTGGATGGGTGACCATTTTCACATATCGAGACTCCTCCGTGCCTCGGAAAGCACGTTAAGCCGTTGGTCCCGGCTGTCATTTGTGGATCTTTGACAGTCGTTACGAGTCGTCAGAAGCACGAAAGTCTGACAACCAGTCTAACCAAGGGATATCGTATTACCCAGTTACTGGGTTGTGGAGGTCAGATAGGCAGTCGCTCCATGTAAAATACTGGTACTCAGCTGCATCCGGTTAGACTGGAAGCCGACCCCAACATAGTTGGGAAAAGGCTAGGCAGATGATGATGACAGTGGAACCAGTGCCTTATCATCAATGTCTGCTGATAAGCCGATGTTCTATTTTCATAGATCATCATCTTGTAGAGGTATTCCTGAATCACGATTACCGAACCAATAAAGATCGATGCTAATCAATATGCTAATTCATGACGGTTTTCTATTTATTTAAAAAAATAATAAACAGAATATAAACCGCATGGTTCCGCAGGAGGTTTATATTCTGTTTATTATTTTTTATCATACTCGGTATTTCCACTATCGTGTGTGGCTTGTGGCTAGTTGAGGAACAGCGTCACAGAATCCATCTCTAACCCCGTAGCCACGAGCTTCACGCAAGATACGCATCTTGCGACATCGACTGCGGAAAAAACAAATGAAACAAGTTGTTTCTTGCTGATTCAGATGGTCATTGGCGCCTAATTATTAATGTGTCTGGTACCCAAATTAGGACTAACATCCAAATGAGATTTCTCCAATACAGGACCGTATTTAAGAAAACCGTCATTAATTAGCATATTGATTAGCATCGATCTTTATTGATTCGGTAATCGTGATTCAGGAATACATCGATGATCTATGAAAATAGAAAATCGGCTTATCAGCGGACATTGAAAAGGCACTGGTTCCACTGTATCGTAACGATTTATTGTACATCTCAAAGGGAAGAAGAAAGAAAAAAAATTCTAACGAAAATCTAAATTGGTGTATTAATTGACACCTTACGTCATTATTTGCCGTGTTCTCGCCATTTCATACAACTATCAAAGAGTGAGTGAGTGTGATAGTGAGTGTGTGTGTGTATAAGTGTGTGAGCGTGTGAGTGAGTTGAATTTATGGATAATTTTCAATGCTTTAAAATATATTTCAATGTCTTTATCTGAACGGCAGTAGTTTTAAGCTTTTCTTCCTGAATGTTCTTCATGCTGACAAAACAATAAAAGAAAAATTGCAAACTGATAAAAATCTTTAATACATGGTACCTTGATATCGAACATCTGTGATAGCATGCCTTAAATAATGCTAACAGCAGTCTCCCAATGACATAACAACGACAATTTGCACTAAAAACCTAAATTAAACGCTAATTGCTCAATCATGAAACACGACCGTTTGACAAACGTTCAACAATCGCTACACAAACGCAGTTATGTAACATAAATAGTTTTGTTTACACAAACACACCTACAGAATAGTTAATGCTCGCGATGAGAATGGTTGTTTTGTGTTGACGCACATTCGCACAGTTTCTATTTTCGGTAGAGATAGAATTAGATTGGGAGGTATCATTCGTGTTTACGCTTCATTGCGTACAGGGGGAGAGCTGATATTATCTGTTCATCCTATTCGTACCCATAGGACAATAAAGCTGGTTCTGCCCTGCGCTGCGTGGACCTGTATCACCTGTGTCTCAGCATACGCTTAGCCTAAAGCTTTGGTTTCTTAAGAAAACGGTGAACGGTCACACATTAACAGCTGTCCAAATACAGGGCTTTTTAACACCTTAATGGCAAATACTGGCGAAAATTACAGATTTCCATGACGGCCGTAATATGACGGAACCGCTCTTCAAGCAGGAAGATTTAGTAATGCATGAACGTACTGACAGCTGCGTAGGCTGCGGTGCAGGCACGTGTGACGCATTTGTCTGTCCTACTCTGCGTCTGGTTGTAGAGCCGGCACAAACTGCGCGACGGGTGCTGTTACCTGCGTCTCAAAAACAAGTAAAGACCAGCTGTCAGTACGTGGGTCACTTGCGTCTCAGCATCACCTGATGCATAATTTTGTTGCAATCGTCTATTGTTTTGTACCAGCTAAGACGTGCGTAAAACTGCGTCGCAACATGCATTCGCGGCCTATGTCTGGCTCGCCTGCCCTTCCCTGCGAAATCCGAACTATGCTGTGCTGCGTCACCTGCATCTCAGCATAAATGCTTAGCTTTAACGTGGCCGTAAATACTTTTTTATGAATGAATAGCTGCTTCCCGCCGCCTGACGATCATTATCTTGTTATGTTTCGGTGTAAGAGGCTTGTTGTGTTTAGAAAACATGAAATGGTTATATTATGAAAACAACCAGTAACATGTTTTGCTGACGTTATGTTATCAATGTTTCTCAAAGAGCATTCTTATTTTTGAATTGTTTATAGCCGGATATCTATGTTTACAGCAATGTTTTTGTCGCTTGTTAGGTTCCAGGTTTGTCTAACTCAGAATCTGTTCAGCAATACGTCTTTCTTCATTGTTCTCACATGTATAACCAATATCTTGTAATAATAGTCCGTGGAGTTTATTGCCCGTTCTTCTCCATAGGAACCTACTACGCTTTGGAATGGGCAACTATGTAGCTTCATCATTTCTGACTGACCGACCCCTTCACAATTCAAAAGTGCCTGTAATTGGTTTATTTGAAACTGGCTTCCGCCCGCGCTGTATTTCGATAAAAAGTAGCCTATGTCCTTCCCAAATTTTATCGAATTCCGTTCAGTGGTTTAGGCGTGAAAAGGTACCATACAGACAGACAGGTCGACAGACAGAAAGACAGACAGAAAGAGTTACTTTCGAATTTATAATATTAGTAAGGATAAATTCTTTGAGTTTGAGTTCATTCTTTCACAGTTGTATCAAATGGCTACGTGTTTATAACACGGCAAATGGACGAAGGGGCTCAATTAGCTAAACAATTAATTTCCCTGGCTAAACAACACATTTTTAATAACTTTTATTTCAGCATGACTGCTGTGTCCATGTTCCACAAAAAAGTTTTTATTCTGGTCGACTTTAAAACTTTGAATAGGCGTATAACTCTTTTGCACGAAACTTGGTTTGTTGTGTCTGGAAATATGAAACGGAGAGTTTTGAAGTTTTCAGTTCTGCTTGTGTATAATCACACTAGGGTGTAAGTAAAGTCTGGAGGGCAGACTGAAGAACAGATTCCCATGTAAACTGTATAATGTTTTTTGTAAAAAACTGAAGAAGCTAGAATAGATAATTTAAAGCTGCCTAAATAATAAGGATACCTCTAATAAAAAGTATTATCTTGGCTAAATAATCGTACTAATATTATAAATGTGAAAGTTTGTGTGTTTGGATGTTTGTTACTCAATCACGCAAAAACGGCTGAATGGATTTGGATGAAATTTGGCAAACAGATAGTTTATAACCTGGATTAACGCATAGGATTATTTACCCTTTTTATCCCGATATTCCCACGGGATCGAGACTTACGCGGGTGAAACCGCAGGGCGCAGTTATAAATAAATTCTTTATTGCCATAAACAGGTTACAGGATATTTGAAACCCTTGTTCCAGAGCAAGGTTTAGAGTATTTGTATTTCAGGAGCCAGTGAGATTGATATATTCAAGATATTGATGCTAAATTTTAAAGTGCAATTCACCGTATGCGATTATTGACATAATTTATTCAAAAAAGTCTGACCCATTATGTCTAACCAAAAATGAAATGAATGCATAATGCTAAAACGTCCACCATTTTAAAAGCTTTTACTTCATTCTCAATTAGAACCACGAAAATAGACGAATTAATTTTAGTTTCCAACTTTGCTCCATGCATTAAAGTGAGTGATGTGTCTAAACCAACTAAAACAAAGTCCATTTCGGTAAGTCACAATAGGCTTTTAAACTGGAAACGGGCGGAACAAACCGGATGATACCAGTATTAGTTGGACGGCGCCGGTTAAGGGAACACTTTCATTCGGTGAGGTTGCATCTTATCGGATTTGAATTTGCTTTCGATGTACTGTAAGACATAACTTTTGCTAATTCTTGAGAGATTTGTATTATTGGAGTTTTAAAACAAGTCATTGTTAGATATACAATTGGGAGACGACAATACGACAATAAATGAAAACACTGGCAATGCTTATGCGTAAGAGTATTTTGGAACTATCAAATAAAACAGTCATCGGCCTAGCCTTTTCTCAGTTGGAGTCGGCTTCCAGTCTAATCGGATGCAGCTGAATACCAGTATTTTACATGGAATGACTGCCTATCTGACCTCCACAATCCAGTAACTGGGTAATACGATGATACCCCTTGGTAAGACTGTCAGGGTGTTGTCAGGCTTTCAGGCTTGTCAAAGATTCACGAATGACAGCCGGGACCTACAGCTTAACGTGCTTTCCGAGACACGAAGAAGAAGAGAAGAGTCTCGGCATATAAAGATGATCACCTATCCACGGATTAATCCCTGCAAGCGTAGCTTAACTTGATAATCAACCCATGCGGCTGTTATTACTTAGACATCAAATATATCCAGCGCTGAACCCTTTGTTCGCTAAAGGGCAAATTCTCAAAACGGCAAATTCTCGTGTGGGCAAAACTTATAATGGCAAATTCGCATATGGGCAAGAGTACAGTTAAAATGAAAGTCGTTTTGAAATAATGAAAATTATATATTCGTTATAAGCATTCTTCAACTTGACACTTGCACTTAAACTAATAACAAACGTTCTAAGCATTCTTTAACTGTAATTAAATTGTTAATTTGGTCGTTAATAATTTTTGTATTTTTCATTATTTCCGTCGAACTGCGTTTTTTGTCGCTACAGTGAATATTATTTTGTATAATTTTGGTTTCTTGTATATATGCCTCTTTTTTTAATAAGTTTCTAGCCTGAAATAAAGAAGGTTTCGGTGGTGTTCTAGTATTCAATCTTTTATGCCACCCTTCAACGGCGTTTGTGGCCCTGTGATCTTCTCCATAACAGTTGAATACTTTAGTTGTGATAATATTTATCCATTGCATGATGGAATAATTTTTGAATTTTGCAAATATTTCTGTATCTGGAGCCGACTCTTGAATGCATAAATAGCCTTCTGGTATAACATTTGGAGGTAGTAAAGCTAATTTTGTAATTAGTTTAGTAATATGACGTCCTTCCGGTCCTTCACTTGAGTCTAGAAGACCAATTTTTTTACTTGTTCTCCAAATGGCCTGTTGATAATGGTAATAACACCCGCGTACTTCAACATTTGGGTACACAGTTCTTAACGCATTGATCGTAGCTAATTCGAAATCGCATTTATATTTCTGGATGTTCAGATGAAATTGATGTTTTAATCATAATCATTTTTTTTTTTTTTTTAAATTGTAAACATTCTTTCATATGTTTGTTCGGTCTTGTTCGCGAGTAAAATGTAGATAAGTGGTACGAAATTTGTTTGTATCGTTTTCCGCCATATTAACGAGCAAAGTGTATATTTGGTAAAACGGCTTTGGAGTAGATTTGAAAATTCCATCTCCGTAAAATTTACTTTTCTCTCGTAAAACTCTTAGTGATAATGAGGTACCAAAAAAGATAATTTTTGAGGTTTATTCTTTACAGTTCTATCTGTTCTCTTAACACGTTGACAACTTTGGTTTTACGCGAGTCATACAGGAACGAACTGCTTTTCGGCTTACCTAAAACTTGTGTAGGTTACTGTATTGAACTTGCCCATATACGAATTTGCCATTATAAGAATTTGCCCATAAGAGAATTTGCCGTTTTGAGAATTTGCCCTTTAGCGAACAAAGGCGCTGAACTTATTAGGGTAAGTTCAGTACCGTTTTATTTTGAGGTTGTACTGAAACATTTTGACGGAAAAAATGAAAGTTATTTGATGTGTTTTCATAGAGAAGGTTTTGTTGACACCGTAAAACCAAACCCTACTGCCATGATTCCCATGACAGCGCAGCCGTCACTACGGCCGTTATGTAGCGACCACCGCTCTTCTAAGAAATCATGGCTTTACATTTACAGATACGGTTTCCAGCTCGCGCGGTTAAGACTTCCATTAGCCAGTTGATTGTTTTGTTTACTGCACTTAGTCTATTTATTTGTATGTGGTTGTGTTAATGTTTCAATGTATGTTGTTTCCTGTTGTATCTCTGTAGCTATCTACCTGTAGTATCTCACTGCTGTGCTATCTCCCTTTTCCACACACCTGAGTTTGGTTCGCCATTTCTTCTCAGGGGTAGTCAGATAGAATATGACGACTCCATCCGGCTTATTATTTTTAAATGACGTTAGAAATTGATAACGCTATCCTATCAGAATAAACAATTTTATTTCATTTGTTAATGTCTTCTCCCTCTCAGACCTATGTGAGCAAAATAACTCAAATGTAACGAATAATAAATCAAATAAAAGAAATAAAGAAAGAAAGAAAATACATTTATTCAGCACAGACTGAAAGGCACACAATATACATGCAGATAATAAAATAAAATAAAGAAACAAAAAATAAAAAAAGTGTAAAAGTGCGATACAGGACATGAGGCAAATGAACGCTTCAAGTTTGTATTTACATCTAACAAGCCATAATTTGTATGTACATCTGTTTGCCTACTTGATTTGTCAGCAGTTCAGCACCTACAAATATTTATTCCTGACGGGGGGACTTCCCTAAGGCAGGGTAGGTGGGTAACACGAACTCATTATAAAACGAAAACTTTCTCAAAACAACGCAAAACGTAAACAAAAACAAAAGAATTAATCACGAATCAAGTTCATTTCGTTTGAAACAAACAAATAAACAAATTGTTTCTCGTAACACAACATAAATAAAACAAGTGCAAGGGCGTTCGATTCGCTAAATAGATGATAAGTACCGGCAGTCGATGTTGACGTGGGGTTATGTGCATCTTTTTCTAAATGATAGTGGGGGACAAAGATGGAGGTATTACTGCAAAATCGGGATGTTACGGCAATTTCTGGGCTGCGTCTGATTTTATGTTTGTAGAATAACTTATCCCTTTATTTACCTCTCTGTTCGAACGACAGTAAACACGGTTTTGTGGCCTTTGCTGAGAGAGCAGAGATAATAAAGGGGAGTGATATATTGGATTTATGTTCTTACTAGACCTCTATGGCTTAAAAAGGGGATTTTTTCCTGGCAATCGATGTGCTGGTAGTTGCTACAGCTAAGAAAGAACTTAAGTTAGGCTATTGTAATAAGCTAAGGTCGATAAAGGTTTTTTTCTAGAAAGTGGAGACGGTACATAAGGAGGGCTTTCGAGAAGGATATCTCTAGGAGCCTCGAGTGCTGTTAAGTTGGCCCTGTTTCCAGGGACTCAAGATTACGTTTTGTACGATATACGTATGTACGTAAATGTTTAGGTAAACATAGGTAGGTACTATTATTTTTTAAATAAAAATCAATGCACAACAATCGTCAATAAATCATAAGTACTATTCTAGTGTTTCTCGGACTAACTACTTAAAATAATAATCTATCGCATAGACATTACATTTCTCATAAAATTTTAAACGGTCGCTGTTTAAAGTTTTATGAGAAATGTATTTGCGTACTATTTTAGTCTTAGACCTGGCAACGTGTGCACATAGAAAATGTTGTTTCATAACTATTTGAATTATTTTTAAACAGTCACAAAAAATATTTTGGGATAGAATGGTAATTACGGTATAGTGTAGGTAGGTAGTTAGTGCTCGGCAGTCCCTCTGTTTGAACAGCGAATCGACGCTCAATTGTTGATTGGCCTTTAAAAGGTGATAACAATTAAAATTCTATGTGTCTCATTTTAGTGACAGATGAATTCATAGAGGTGATGCATAGATCTGTTCCAAAAGTCATATTTGTTTATATTTCGAATACGCCTGAAGTGGAGTGCATGGTGCATGAGCGTAGGAGGTAAAACTGTTATCATCCATAAAATAATTAAAATCCAAACCATTTCACAGTCATATCACAAACCGTTTAATACTTCAATAAACAGTGTATTATGAGTTTATGACGTCACACAAGAATGTGTATAATTCGTGATTCCACCATTTAGTAGGAAGTATGAAATCGTACGTTTGTACACATTGCTCGCGACATGGTTAATAGTAAATAGTTGATGGATGTTTGACAAACAGGGGCTCGTCAAGTGTGGCGGGTGTGTCGGACGATCGCTGCCGGAGACTTCGCACGTACAAGAGGTATGCTGGTTTTATTATGATGATTATTATTATATTAGATCATACTTTTTTTATGAACATGGTAGATAGTGGATAGTGATAAGATTTAAGTGTTTTGAGACTTTTAAGATTCTCAATTTTCATTTTATAGATAAACAATGGTTGGATCTGTTTTATGATAATGATTTAATTTAATAACGAATTGTACCGGATGTAATTATGAGTGCCGAGAATTCAATTTCAGTTTTCTGTTACCAACCCAATAGTTAATGTTTTTAAATTTCCACTTCACTTTGACAATGTTCTTTTCATTAGGGCGCATAATTTTTTTCGAGCACGTTTTATATAATAAGAAGTGACGTCAAATGTAACTAAAAGTCTTGTGGCTAGAATTATAGAGCGCAGTTTTTTTTAAATTCAATCAACATTCAGTCTTGTTACTCTATGACGTAGCTTTACTTTTTCATCCACTTCATAAATATTGAAGCCATTTCACACTGACTACAAAATTAAATTCTTACGCCACAAAAAGGCACACAGAAAACTAATCACCCACCAATCTGAATACGTAGCGGCCAAGAAAAACTTTTCGAACATTTTCCAATAGAAAAGCAATCAACGATAGTCCCATTCAAATATTTAACATCTTTCGAATAAAGCGCCGGGGCATAAAATGTGAAATTTTCATTGAATTACGTAGTTACAGTGCATCCAATTGCATAATGACGCTCGATCGTTCAGCTACCGTTTAGGCAAATGGAAATCGCGTCTAAAAATGTGTTTAAACGGTTATAACTTTGATTTTCTTTTGACTTTGTATTAGTAATAGTTTTCTTTTCATTGGTGGTTCGTGACTTTTCCGGGTTCGAATAATATTCTGTGGCTTACCGGCTTTTTGAAATAGGGAAATTCTTACTGCGGTACCTAATATAAAAAAAGTGTTGCAAATTTTGTGGATATTAATTATTTCTCTCTGAAACGACGAACGTTGGTAGACGTGATCTTGAGTGGAGACCGTGAATCGGCAAACGTAAGGTAGAACGTCAGGCTAGAGGTGGAGCGACAATCTTCGTAGGTTGGCTGGTAGTAGCTGGATGAGAGTTGCTGAGAATCGAGTTGAATAGAATCGAGAGTTGCCGAGAATCGAGCGTGCAATTGGAGAGCCATACGTCCAGCAGTGGACTGCTGTAGGCTGATGATGAATTGTTTCTTGTTTACCGCTGGTTTTCACGTCCAATCAGAACAATCAGCCTTACAAACACCTTAAATTATTTTCGAATAAAAAAATATATTGATTTTATATTTACCTATTATGCCTAGTTAAATTAAATCACCGCAATGAATAGTAAACTGCATTGCTAATAGTAATTAGTTATTTAAATTACAATCAATTCCACATCACCATTATTTACAGTATTATATATTAAGTTTATAAATAACTGGTTTTTACCCGCGGCTTTGCGCGCGTGCAGTGCGGAAATTATTCCACGGCGACGTACTTACTGGATAAAAAGTATCTATGTCCTAACCCAGGTCATGATCTACCCACGTGCCAAATTTCATCTAAAGCTGTTCAGCCGTTGTAGCGTGAAAGCGTAATAAACAAAGAAGCTCACCGTCGCATTTATAATAATTATTATACGATTAGGATAAGTTAGGATTATTTAATTATGATAGTTGTTGGTTACTGGTGCTACTCAGTAACTAACGGCCAGTTTCTTCATCAAAAGTAACAGCCAAAGTAATAGTCAACTGTTCTTTAATTATGTGTTGTAACATTTTTAATATACCTCAAATACATGCTATGTCGTATCCTAGCTGAACATGTTTGTGCAATTATAATTATGTTTTAACACCATTGTATACCATGTTTAATGAAAATAAATGATTCATTTATTTAAGAACAGTTGACTGTTACTTTGGCTGTTAATTTTGATGAAGAAACTGGCCGTTAGACTTACACTTTAGCAAAGTTGCCGCGTTGTAATGAAACACGAAGTATCCAAGAAATATAATACTAAACAATGATTATGGAAGAGACACAATGATTGTTATGATTGTTACCATACCGCACTAATTACTTCGGTTTAGGAGTTCGCGGGGCGCTAGCAGAATTAGAACGGTCGGTTTAATTCGTGAGAGATACGTCATTCGTACGTAATACATTGGTCAAGTGATCGCAAGCGCAACTACTGAGCATTAGGTCCTGGGTTCGATTCTCAGGTCGGACAAAGTCTGTGGGAAAGTCCAAAAGGGATACCGGGGCCCTTGGCAACAGGCAACTGAAGGAACACGGGTGGGTTTTAGTCAGTAAAGTCTGACACGCCCTCCCGCTCCGCCCCAAGCGGGAGATGACAATTGATGATTCCACACCCTCCAAAAAAAAAAGGCCGGACAAAGTGTTATTGGGTTTTTCCAACCAATTTCTTAGTATCATCCCGAAATCTGTATCAGACCCGGTTGATGGCAATAGGCTCACCCCCTATAGGGTACCCTTGGTTCTTAAACGGCTTATAACTGGCGAAATGTGGGTTTACTGGACACCTCTGCCTAAGATTTCTGGGACAACTAGTGTGATGATATGTTAATATGGATTTTCGGCCGGATACAGTACGAGATCCAAATTTTGAACTAATATTATCTATATAAGCGAGCATTGACTAGCGATAAAGAGGTTACGAGTTCATATCCTACTCATGAACCCTCTATAGTACCGCCAGGGAAATTAATTGTTAAACCAATTTGACACCCTACGTCAATTTGCCGTGTTGTAGCCATTCTATTGCCGGACTTTTGTGCATGTATTTTTGCACTGTAAGAAAATCGACCAATCAGCTGTTGAGGGTCGTTAGTGAGGATTGAAGCAGTCAGATCCATAGGTATTGGCTCAATGTGCATTATGAGTGCCAACCGTGTTAAAGATCTGGATAGTTTAAATTTAATTTTAATTGAGAATAGAATACCTACTGTTTAATAAGTACACCATAAATATTACAGATATAAATGTAGAAATTTTACATAGGGTGACACAATGGGCGGTCTTATCTTTTAAAGACAACTTTTGGATAGATTAGGGGAGAAAGGAGAGACAATGCTGCAGGTAGTCTGTGGTGTACCATTTACATAATTATATACAAGATATACATACATACCATGTAAACCATGTTTAATGCAATGCGATTTATTTATTTATTTACACAAAAATCGACACGGGCAAGGCATTCCCTAACCGTACTGCTTAAACTGTCAAAGATTTATCATAGAAACTGGTGGAATGCATCGGTATCTCTAGTCTCAAGTTTTCCGATGACCTTGTTTATTTTTAGTTTAAAGATTTTACAGTAATGAATTTTATTGTATTTTTACCCGACAACGGCGAAGCAAAACCGTTATGTATTTGAGTATGTATGTTCATGTGTTCCCATACATTTTATACAACTGTCAAGGAATGTCAGTTGTGATTTGAATATACCTACGGACAACTTAGGTATTAGCTTGGTATTCAATTTGTTTAAGAATTAATTTCCCTGACTCCACATACTTTTAGCTCAGTCGGGATAACAGTAATATAATATCTAGCATAATGCTATACTCCACATAGGGGCATAATCTTTTGCTTTTAGAGGAGGACACTTAAAAGCTGTCAACTCAGATAGTTCAAGTAGGATGTATCTCGAGTAAGAGGAAATGTTCAGATGGGAAGCCTTTCATTATACATTTTAGAAATCCATACTCTATACTATATACATTTTACACTATTTACATTTCCTTTATTTCTTAAAGACACTTATAAATTACATTTATTTTAGAAGTATGTATGTAAGTATATTCTCATAATGTATGTTTATATTTAATTTTTGAATTGATTTGATTTATGTATTCTGTTTCTCTTCTCCTCTTACACACGTTTTCTACATCTCTTTTATCTACTTTCCTATCGCAGGTATGCTGGAAGAGATTTCTTTAGAAATAAGCATTGCCTTTGTACGATTTTTTCTGTTCCTTTCTTCTTTTCTGTATGTATATGTGTGTGCATAAATGGTTAAATAAATAATAAATAAAATAAATAAATAAAAAAAATTAAAATATAAAAATATTTAAAAATACATATAATACTATTTACTATACTTACTCTTTATTTTTAATACAATACTTTTTTTTATGTTCTTTGTTTTTTCTATAAATATTGTGTGCCTTTCCTGGGTCAAATAAATTTATTTTCTTTCTTCTTTCTTTCTATTTAAATTTGAGTACATATAAATTATATTTTTAAATATTAGAATAAAGCAATATATAAAAACATTTAAAAATATAAAAAATAGTAGCCCACCGGTATCGGGAACAGGGTCCAAGCTACCGGCGGTCAGGGCTCCAGAGACAGGAACCTCCTAACAATGCGAGCCGTGTCCAAGAGTACCGCTTTCTGAATCTAGCCCTTAATCCAGCTGCCCAACGAGAGCCTCCATAGGTGTTGGTCGAGGCTCAATTATTACTATTAATATTAAAATATTTAAAAATATTTAATATTGAATATTTCAATATAGTTTAATTTAATATTAATATCCATACTTCCATACTAATATTATAAATTCAAAAGAAACTCTGTTTGTCTGTCTGTTTGTATGATACCTTTTCACGCCTAAACCACTGAACAGATTCCGACAAAATTTGGCAAGGAGATAGATGACATCTTAAGGAAGGACATAAGCTACTTTGTGTTTCAAAAATAATCCTTTAGGGGGTGATATAGGGGATGAAAGTTAGTATAGGAAACCCAGCATTTCTTAAAATCAGTATAATATGGTGATTTTACGGTTATGTTATGGAAGGGACGCTGATAGAAAGTCGAATGAAATAATATGTAGATCCGTGCCTATACGTAGCATCTCAAAAACATTAAGATCACATAGGTACAGACTAAAATTAATCAACAGATTGAGTAAAAACGTTCTTATCTAAAAATCTACATAGATATTATGAAAAATCCAATCTAAAGCGAAGATCCCTATGGAGAAGAATGAGCACTGGGACACTGTTTTAAATCATGATATTATAAAATCCTGGGTACCTTCATAATATAGGATTAAGTCTCAAGTGACGGGACCAGTGACTTTATAGCTCAACCATTTTGAAGGGAGCCGAATGATCCCACCCACGCGTCATTATCAGCAAGACATTTGTGTAAGAACTATATAATATTATAAATGCGAAAGTGAGTTTGTTTGTTTATTTGTTTATTATGCTTTCACGCTAAAACGGCTGAACATTTGGATGAAATTTGGCACATGGGTAGACCACGTCACGGAGAAGGACATAGGTTACTTTTCATCCAAGATCGCAGACGAAGTCGCGGGCAACAGCTATTCAAAAATAAAAACCGGTGTTTGTTGCCGACAATCTAATCCCAGAGATGTAAAACGTAATAGACTTAAATCATAAAACAAGTAATTAGCCGTTATCAAAATCTCGCCAGTACGTCGAGTGTGAGTTTTGTCACATAGAAAACGCTACTACCACGTTTCTGTATCGAGTAATAAATGTATGAAAACGTAAAAAGCGCCCCTGGCGGAAAGTATTGTAAACCGAAACAGCGAGTGTCAGATTTTTAACGATACTACAATAGTTTGGTATTTTAAACGTGACTCACGTAGTAGCGTTTCGGAGAACATTTTGCGGGTTAATGCGAGTGTCAGTTTAAATTTGACGTTTCCAAGCGGTGTACAAACGTTTAAAAACGTAAACTTTGTAGTAAAGTCACTCACTTGGTGTGTGACAGGTGAATTGTTGTTTATATTAGTTACGTTCGTAATAGTTGCGTGTATTTTTGTGGTAAATTGTGTTTGTAATGGCAGCACTTAATTTTTCGCATGGAAAATGATGATGACTGCTCATCAGCAAGATGAACGGAATCATCTCCAAAAACAAAGAGCCGGTTTTCGTGCCTGATTTAATCCACTAAGGAAGATCTCAACGATACTGAATTCAGAAATAGATATCGTTAGTCAAAGGAAGCATTTCTATATTATTATTTCTATTCCAAATCAGATAAATGTAAATTAAGTGCAGGCCCACCACTAGTACCACCAGCAGCCCTATTTATTCTTGCTGCCTTCTTCTTTGTATTATTTTTTAAATCGCTCCATATAACCAAAATTAAATATTCACTTAAAATAATTATACTGTGGTAGGTACACACCTTCTTCCATTTCTCTGTATGTATTTAATAAATTTGTTAGGCGTTCCCAATTTTGGATCGTCTGTATTCTACCTTTTGCGTGTCTGTAAATTTTAGGGAAAAGATTTTTTTATTTGAATGGTTCACAACTTTGTTTTTATTTTCAATATTATGGTCAAGTGTACTTTCTGTTCCATGAAGTTAACTAAAATTTCAAACTGCGATGCACTAGTCTTCATTATAAAAGCAAATAATCGAAATAGAATAAGTTTAGTAATGTAACACAAAAGCGCGAAAAACTTTGAAAGCAGAAGGAATGTTTATATTGACATGACGCGACGCTCGCCACTTGAATTTGACGCCACACACACCTAGTTTGACATCTCCCTTACTCACTGCTCATTAAAACGAAATAGAAATATATCATTCATAAGAAAAAATATTCGTCTAAATTACGGAGGGCACGCATAACGCTTCTTAACATGGTTGCGATATGATTTGTATTTTGGTCGTATTATTTCGCCGAAACCATTCTAAGTTCAAGATAGGCAACATTAAAAAAATAACAAACGTTTCGGCATACTATCGGACAAGTGACGATACGAACTGATGTTAGTTAGACGTTTTTGAACTCACACTCGCAACATTCTTAAATACCATTGCTCATTAGTTAGCTCGATTAACTTGATCGTCACGTATTTTGTGATACGGCAAGAAACTCACACTAGGGGTACAGAAGTCGTAAAAACCCTGCAATGTTCGCAAACGCTAAGGCGCTATAACGTTATGTCATTATATTATTATAAGGAGAATGTTATCGTTATTTATTTATTAACACTAGCTTCTTGGAGTGTCGTGGAAGTCGGAAATTATCCCACGAGAACATAAATTACCGGGATACAGTATCATAAGTTCTAACGCAGGTCATGAACTACCTGTGAGCTAAATTCGTTTAGCCATCAAAGGAGTCTGCCGACTACACCGTATACCATGACGGTGCTAGGAACGTCAGGCAAAATAAAAGGCTATGTCACCGACCAACGCTGTCGCGTGCCATGCACGGAGCGTCAACAAGCGTCAGCGAGAATTATTTTGCCGGTGCCGAAGCCGCTCCGTGCGGGCACGAAATGTTGCCAAACCGGTGCGCGCAGGCGGCGAAACTATGAGCATACGGTTACGGATTATAACCGCGTATGTTGAATACTGTTTATATCCCGTTTATAATGGGTTTAGAACCCGTTATTTACAGGTTAAGAACCCGTTATAAACGGGTTATAAACAGTAGGCATTGTCCCTCGAATTTTCATTTTTTTTGCAGCGGCGTGAACCCAGTAACGTGGTCGTCATAAGTTATTATTTTTTTGTTTCCACCTATTCTCTCATGGACAATTTTCTATTAGCTGTGGCGAACCACATAATTTCTTATTTGTAAATACTCTTTTTGTTACCATAAATATGTCGCATTAAAAAGAAAACTGTTACTTTTAATCAAAGAGTAAAATAAATAAACAAGCTTTTGATGTATGTCAAAATAACAAAAGTTCGGTTTCTCCTTAAGAAATATATGTGTATTTCTCGTCATTTTATTCAGATTCAATATGCCATTTATCACTACGCTAAATAGCCATCGTATGGTATAGGAAATAATTTTCTCAACAAAAATATTTTTGTATATTGTGTATGTTTTTTGTTTCAGATTAAAAGTTGACGAAAACAATGAATAATTCGAGTCGACTCAGATATGCACCGCTGTTGGTGTTTCAAATCGTTCTTATGGTCTTGTACCTGGTGTTTACCACTTATGGGGGAATTGAAGATGCTAAACTTCTAGGTAAGTTCCTTTTCATGTTTTAAAGCAAAAAATATAAATTCTATAGCTGTTTGTGTCCGGCGTCGGCAAGGTGCCGACTTTTACGGTGGATTTTCTTTCATAGAAACATTGTCCTGACAATTACAAACACAACAAAAACCAAATCCGCCGAATTGGTCGAGCTGTTATCTAGTGATGATCTTTAAACCCCCGAATGAAAAAGAGGGGTGTTATAAGTGTAACGTGTGTATCTGTGTGTCTGTCTGCGCCATCGTATCTGCCAAACGGCTTAATCGATTTTGATTCTTTTGGTTTTGTTTGAAAGGTGAACTTGATCGAGTGTTCTTAGCTATAAAAAATAAAAAAAATCGTTTAAGTATTAGATGCTTTGATTTTTTCGGAGTTTTTTTTTTAAATTGTTAATTTAATTTAACTCATTATTTATCAATAAGATTCTATTCTATTCATAATTATGTTAAATAGGTCAGTCATTACATTACAAAGCAGTTTTTTCTCTCATGACTTTGAAACTGCAAGCTTACCGGTTTATATACTATCCTTTGTTAATTTTATGGTGATTAATATATTTTTGACTGATCTAATATTTAAGAATAATTCGGTATTTAAGAAACAATTTTACTATAGAAGTACTAAGTTTAGATTTTAGTACCTACGTAATGCCCCAGTCCAAATAGCATTTAACACACGTCATCCTTTATTAGGTATATAATGTGCGTCTGCACATTACACAAAGTCCTATTGTCTAATAGGACTATGATATCAGTTGTTGAGTGAGACTCTTGTGAGCTTCTTAAGTTATTGTTTGAAACTCACGACTGAACACTGTGTCCCAAAATACAAGCGATAGCTTAGTTTGGGAACCAGTTTCACCATATCCTGTGAATATAGTACCACTTATGTAGAACCTTAACATTGTGAATGACTTTCCCTGTACCAATAAAACACAATCTAAAATGTTGGGTAAATTCCTAAAACTCAAAAATGATTGTCGCGTCCATGTATGCACGTCTCCGTGACGCCGATGACATTGACTTGTTGAACTGCATATTAATGCAGTTTCAACGAGCGACCCAATTAATAAACATAATCCATCTCTCTCTCAATAATAATGCTCGACGTGTTCAATTAATTCATTCGCGCTTCCTCTGTAAATCCATATGCGTTGCTCTAATTATTAAAACAAGGATGTACTGTTGTAACGAGCTGGACTAAAACTCTCGGGTTTTATGCAAATGTTATTAGTCCAAAGTAGTTTTGTTATTACTAGTAGTTTCAGAAAATTAATATTCATTTCAGAACTAAATAGTTCAATATTTGTAGAAATGATCAAATCTACGAAGTGGAACATAACATATTTTTATGTAGGTAAAATTTGATGAATATACAAATAATCTTATTTTTATAAAACTCGGTCTGTTGTCTATTAGATAGTATGATACTATGTGCACAGTTTACAGAGCGGTTATAAAAAAGACAGATTTACTTTGGTTTTATTATGATCGTAATGCCATTCTTCTTAGCGTGGGATGGCAATCTCTATAGAGTCAGCTCAGAATTTGACTACGAGTTTGACATCTTCAATAGTATCCGCAGTAGACCTATATTACCATTACATACATAGACGTAGGAGGAGCTCGGGGCTAAGTAATAACAGCCGCATGGGTGGATTCATCAGGTTATGCTACGCTTGCCGGGGTTGGTCCGTGGATGGGGGTGACCATCTATCTATACTTATCGAGACTTCTCCGTGCCTCGGAAAGCACGTTAACCCGTTGGACCCGTGGATCTTTGACAGTCGTTACGGGTCGTTAGAAGCCCCAAAGTCTGACAACCAGTCTTGCCAAGGGGTATCGTATTACCCAGTTACTGGGTTGTGGAGGTCAGGTAGGTAGTCGCTCCATGTAAAATACTGGTATTCAGCTGCATTCGGTTAGTCTGGAAGCTGACCCCAACATAGTTGGGAAAAGGCTAGGAAGATGATACACACATACACGGAATATTCACATAAACATGATCCAAATTTTAATAGATATCAAAAAACACTAATAAATGCAAGAGATGAACAAAAAGCAACACGGTATCGCGTTACACACTAAATTGTTAATGTCATCGCGAGCGTTGTCAATTAAAATAATGTTCTCCGTGTGAATAAGGACTGGCGTACAATTAATTTGCTTGAAATTCCACATTAATCCAGAGTGTAGTCGAGGCCGGTAACGAGTAGGTACTGATACTGCATAGGGTTCCCACTTCGAGATACATTAAAGATACAAAAAAAAAATGCATAGTAACGTCCGGTAAATTTGTTCTTCCAATATTTTAATTTTAGAACGAACTTATGCCCGCGAATTCGTCTGCGTGAAATTTCTTGTTTTAACATTATTTTCTTTAAATAAGATATGTCCTTTGACGTTCGGTATTACTGTAGCTTCCCATTTGTGAAAGAATTTTCGGAATCGAATCAGTAGTTTGGAAGATTACCCCATACATACAAACTCACTTTTACCTCCTATTATTAGTATGGACGCAGTGTTTCTTGTTTTGCATTCATTTTTTGCTAAGTGACGACTGATGATACAAACTAGGAACTTTTAAAGCATGATATTTACATAATAGAGTTGAAATAACATGCTTTTTGTTACATATTTCAACTCTATGAAATATGTAACAAAACCTTTGTTGACTTTAACGGTTAAATAAAAATGTGTTATGAAGACCTCGCTTTGCTTTGTTACATTCTCTTGCTATACAGGCTGTTAGGGTAAACACCGTTATCCTTGCAACCAGTGGTTTGGTTTCATTTATAGAACGTAAAATCAATGGAAAATTACATTTTTTTTTTTTAATTTTTTTTAATCTACCTTTTAACCCAGGGGACGCAAGTGCGTTGCCCTATGCGCTAGGGCAATTAATTGCGTCTTAACACGGGCGGGGGGTGCGGGATGTGACCTGACCGGCCGCGAGCGCGACCCCTCCCTCAGTCAGTCAGCTATTTCGCTAGCGAGCACGGTGTCGGATATAAATTTTTAGTGACAAGCCGCGGAAAAAAAAAACATTTTGACGAGTTATGCGAACATAAATTTCATGTTTGGCCCGATAGTAAAAGTTGTTCATAATTATGAGCATTGTCAGTTATACAGAGTATGTATATAGTTACCCGCGGTATAACCTACGGCCCTTTGGTCATCCACCCATGATGGGTTTGCCTTTAGTGGATTTTCTTGTATCTCTCCACGTAAGCTACGAATTTTATTTCAAGTTTAAAATTTCCAAAAAACTATTTTGTATTCGTTAGCCCACCCCTACCCTTCCGACTTCCGTGGAATGTACCACAAATTGAATTCACGACATATGAGAAGATTCTTATTATAAATTCTATGTCTCATTTAGTGGATCTCTTAGTACAGTGACTGTATTACCTTTACAGTGCTGAATTACCCTGCCTCTTTATTCGAATATCGAATTTTCATAATAAAGGTGCCAATAAAAATAGTGCCAATGAACGATAACGATAATAACAACAAAAAAAAACAAATAAAAGTTGTTGTCAAATAATGTTTTGTTGAGTTAAAAACAATTCATATTTATGAATATATTATGGTTTTTATATTCATTTATGAATTGAACATTATTCCAATAATTGCAGACTCCTAACTATCCTAACCAATATTATAAATGCGAAAGTGAGTTTGTTTGTTTGCTACGCTTTCACGCTAAAACAGATGGATAGATTTAGATGAAATGTGGCACATAGGTAGACAATGAACCGGAGAAGGACATAGACTACGTTTCATCCTGGATCGCAGACGAAGTCGCGGGTAAACAGCTAGTGATTTATAATTTCAAAAGTAAAAACAACTAATATAATACTGTCGATTGTAGACATACAGCCCTGAGAGGAAAGACCTAACAACGATCTCACAGTACAATGTGAAACGTCCGAACCAATTAACGCAATAGTATACCTGTAGTTTGAGCTGGTTGGAGCGGAAAGCGAGTGAAATAATTTGACAATGCCGTTTGTGGCTACTGTTATAGTCGCTGTAAGCTTAGCCGTCGATCAGTCCCTCGACCTGTTCAGGTGGAAATTCATAGACCGCCTTGGAGTGTAACTATTCCACAAACGATGTGGGACATGCTTGTCCTTTCAGCTGCACGATACAGAAACTGACGGACGCTATAGCGTCCGTCAGTTTCTGTATCATCATCTGCTTAGCCTTTTCCCAACTATGTTGGGGTCGGCTTCCAGTCTAACCGGATGCAGCTGAATACCAGTATTTCACATGGAGCGACTGCCTATCTGACCTCCACAACTCAGTAACTGGGTAATACGATACCCCTTGGCAAGACTGTCATCATCATCTGCTTAGCCTTTTCCCAACTATGTTGGGGTCGGCTTCCAGTCTAACCGGATGCAGCTGAATACCAGTATTTCACATGGAGCGACTGCCTATCTGACCTCCACAACTCAGTAACTGGGTAATACGATACCCCTTGGCAAGACTCGTTGTCAGATTTCGTGCTTCTGACGACCCGTTACGACTGTCAAAGATTCACAAATGACAGCCGGGACCAACGGCCTAACGAGTTTTTCGAAGTACGGAGTCTCGGTATGTAAAGATGGTCAACCATCCACGGACCAACCCCGGCAAGGGTAGCTTAACCTGATGGATCGACCCGTGCGGCTGTTATTACTTAGCCACGAGCTCACTTACTGACGGACGCTAGTGATGACGTCAAATACGTAGCCGAATTCCGGGCCGAGTCCATTTATTGCCATCGACACGCTAAAAAGAAAATTGGCTCAAAACGATACTTAGATTATTATGGTTGACTTACTAGAATCGGATTAATCGATATTGAACTTTGCTTTACTTTGACGGCGATACGTTTCAAGACAGTAGTAGGTACTTATTGATCATAATAATGTTTTTATTACATAACTACGATGCCTGAGAACATAGATCTCCTGAGAAGGTATTTCAATAAATATTCTTCTGAGAGTGCATGCCATTATATCTATGGTGCAGGCCTTTCCCACAGTAATCTAGAGTAGTGCTGTCAGTGGCTGTCACTAATGCTACGACAACACTATCGACGCCGCGATCGCAAACTACACGTCGCGCGCTCTCTATTGCACACAGGTTGACATCTCGCTATACAACAAAGAGCGCGTGCAGTGTAGTTCGCGTTATCGTGACAATTTTGCCGTAGCATAACAGCGATAATGACGTATTTTTGTTTTGAAAAATGAATTTCACGAAATTTAAGAAAAGCAGTGCCACTGCTTTTTTAGATCGTCAGCATCGCCTGCGATTTGTCGACCGAAGCAACGCTGTCATCTGCGGTCTGCCGTTGCATTTAAAGCGCTCCTTTACTTCGCTACATTTTGCCATTTCCAGCCCACTAACTTAACTTGTATTCACTACAATTTCCTTCATAAAAATATTAAAGAAATCACTCTGATAGATGCACGTCATACTAGAGCATAAAATACTCGACACAAGGATAGTGAGAGAGATTAGGTACTGGCTTCCAGGTAGGACTTAAATTTCGGATACCCTCGAATCATTTTTTTTTAGTCCTATACTGTTCGTAATCTGGGCTAAGGTCTCCCCCATACTTTACCATTCATCTTTGTCTGCTGCCCTTTCCAGCCAATCGATCATGAACGAGTCTAGGTCGTCGAGCCAGCATTTCAAGATAGTTAATTGATTCAGGCGTGACTTTACGGAAATCCAAGAATTAAATTGAAAAAAAAAAACATGTTATCAAATACTTATCGACTGAACTGTAGACCGATTTCTCATTGAATTGGTATCGGCTTGTTGTCTTGAAATAGAAGAAACGGAATCAATTGGTATTATGATTGTGTTTGTATGTCAAGTGTGAATTGTGACTGTTATTGGAAAGAATCCACTTATCAACACTGTGTTACTCAAGCTCAACTGCCTCGTTGGTGTCGTGGTCGCAGACGCGACTACTGAGCGTGGGGTCCTGGGTTCGATTACCGGGTCGGGCAAAGTGTTATTGGGGTTTTTCCATTTGGAATTTCTTAGTAACAGTCCGGAGTTTGGAAGTTGGCGGTGAGATACCCCCGTGCCTCGGAAAGCACGTTAAGCTGTTGGTCCTGCGCCTGATCTCTCTCTGGTCGTGTCGGATTGCCGTCCTATCGGACTATGAGAGTGAGGGAAGAGAGAGTGCACATGTGCACTTTAATATCTCCCGCGCCGAAGGCTAGTCTTCGTTGAGATTCGTCGCCGTGACCGAAATACTGAACGGATTTAGATGAAATTTTACACATGGGTAGACCATGACCTGGAATAGGACATAGGTGCTGTTATCCCGATATTCCCACGGTATCGAGACTTACGCGCGGGAAACCGCGGGGCGCAGCTAGTCCATTATAAAATACAATAGGAGAGAGAAGAGAAAGAGGTTACTAAATAAATATCTACGTCTATTGTATTTTTTAAATCGAAAATACTAGAAGCTGATATGAAATGTTTAACATATCATGCAAGTTGATGGAATCGACTAAATTGGTTTACTTAACGTAGTTCAGGGTTAAACCAGCACCAATTTGTCACAAACTGTTTGCTACTGAATTTTTTAGTACCATTTACCTGGCTTCGGCATATCAGAATAACTGGAAACCTCTAACGAAAACACTTTAACCCTGATTTCTGATAAACGCCTTAGCATGCATATAATGAATAACATAAAATTCACCCAATTTGTTTGTTCAACTTTGAGCAGTGGTGGCCCAGTGGTAACGGCCCCGATTTACGAGTTGTTGGGTCGTGGGTTCGAACTAGTCATACGCTTTACTTTGTGTATTAACCTCATCATCACTGCTCTCAAAACGGTGAAGGAAAACATTGTGAGGAAACCGGCATATCCTAGAATCAAAAGTTCGTAGGCATGTGACATCTACCAACCCGCACTGGGGTCGCGTGGTAGATTACAGCTCACTCCTACTCTCACGGGTCTGTGTCCCAGCACTGGGAATATTATAGGCTAATTATGTGTTCAACTTTTACCATCATATAGTCAGCCAAAAGATATCCACTGTTGGACATAGGTCTCAAGAATCGCCACATAATTCATCTGTATTTTCCACAATCGCAGTTCGATCTTTTTCGTCTTCTTCTCGAATCGGTGATGTAACATTCGTCTCAATAACACTACGTTTTTTCGTTAGTAAAAAACATACGATTCTGGTAAGATTTGTTGTTATAGTGGCGGCAATAGAAATACACAATCTGTGAAAATTTCAATTGTCTACCTATTACGGTTCGTGAGATACAGCCCGCTGATAGACAGACGGCCGGGCAGACGGACGGATGGACGGACAGTGAACGCTACGTTTGGCATCCTTCGGGTACGGAACCCTAGCAATAACAAAATAATCAGCTTAAAATGTTCTTTCAGTATGTACATTAACATCATCCATTTCGATTTCGTTTCCGATCACTTCTGATTGGTTGATCAAAACATAAATATCTCCGTTAATATTAGATTTCAGAGTAAACACCTTCGCTGAAACCGAATCACTCGAGTGTCACGACCTTTCACAAGTATTTCACGAAATTATATGAGAAACCAATGAACTCCCATAATCTGCTAAATGTAGCACAAATTATTATTGAACGTACAACACGTAGGATGGTAATTCTATAGGCTTTGATTGACTGAGGGTCGATGATCGCAGATTTATTGACGCACGGTAGGATGTTACCAATTTTAATGATATTATTGTCCTTCCATCTGTTTTGGACAAACATACTGGGTGTTTAACCTCTGAACTATCGGAGGTTAAATATATAAATATACAGATTCCTAAAGATTGGAACCTAGTCAAAGGTAACCTATTTAGGTAGGAAGTAGGAACCTATTTATTTCAGAAATTGTATCGTTCAATTTAAAGTTTAAATTATTGCCATGTACACGTTTCTAGCTCATTGAAAACCTTTTAGGTTGCATTGATCAATCAATCTGCCTAGCCTTTTTACGAACTATGTTTAGGGTCGGCTTCCAGTCTAACCGATAAACAATCACATTCTGTCTATTCTCTCAATCTGTCATTTTGTCTAATTCTTCCGTTGACAAAACCCGTTTCTATGATTGTCATGCTACGTGTGCTGTTCATGATTATGGTAGGGTCCCAGGACTTAACTGAAATCATCAGCAAGCTATAAGTTACCGCCATGGTCAATGCACATTAATTCTTAGAAAGCAAAGAGGCTTCACCCCATTTTAATTAAAACCCGATAATGAATCTTTCTTCCGAAGTAAACCCGACCATGTTTCCATTAAAACCCGGGTAAACAGATATATCCTTTGCCGTGACGCAAGCAGTCCCCCATTGACCCGGATTGAGTTCAGAACCGGTTATCAATAAACGTGTCGGTGACCGACGTTCTTAGTGCATTTCAATTAATCGGGTTATATGCTTGTGACTGGTATGTAGTTGTTGTATTTTGTGGAAGAGTGTTTAATTAATAATATTTATTTATGTAACGGTGCTCATACCTCATAGAACGTTCTGTCAATTGAATACGAAATAATTTGAGGATCTCGACTACCTCATGGGTCTAGTGGTCGCAAGCGCTACTGCTGAACATGAGGTCCTGGGTTTGATTCCCAGGTCGGGCAGTGTTATAGGGGTTTTCCATCAGGAATTTTTTCTCCCGTTCTGGGTGGAGCAGGAGGGCGTGTCAGACTCTTACTGACTAAAACCCACCTGTGTTCCTTCAGTTGCTTGTGTGTTCCCAGAGGCCACGGTAACCCTTTCGGACTTTCCCGTGACCCCGGCAGGCATCGGCGCTAGCGGACCCCGTCAGATGTGCTGACATCTATTTGGGGCGCGCGTGAACACAACATGCCGTCGACCCGGGCAGCTCTTTATCGGACGGCGAGCTACCCATTGCTCACCGTCCGCAAGCCTGCGCTTCAGTAGCAGCCTGGATTTTGTCCCGGTCGATGTCAATACACTTAAACATAACATGCGAAAATGTGGGTGTACTATAGGCATCTATCTGCCTAACCCTTCAGGGAATACAGACGTCATGTTATATTTGTTATTATAAGGTTCTCATAACTCATAATACATCACGCCGCCAATATAATACTAAATAATTTGCGGATCTCGGAGACCGATGCAGAGGAAGTTGACACTCATAATCAACTCGTTGCTGTTATCTGACTACGGGGGGCATAGGCACACACGGCTACACATCAAGCTATACATTTCCCGTTTAAGCTGATCTCGCATTGTATAGAATTTCCGTACAATGAGAGGTCAACTTATACTGAAAATGTATAGCTTGATGTGTAGCCGTGTGTACATAGCTGCGTAATCTTTATTTGGTTTTGATATTTTTCTTTCTGATGGATCTCATAACCACAAAATAATCACAAACATGAAAAAGATTTGAATTCAGAAGGGCGCTACCTTAAATTTTAGAAAAATATGTAATTGATCCTCTAAAACCTTATTGACCTTCTAATGATGCACGCTTTATTAAATAAATTAGCCTCTTTTTAATTTTCTGGCCTTTTCTCCCAGTTGGTCGCAGTAACTGATCTTATTAGTTCCGACCAAATGGGTTATGATAGGGTGCGGCGCTACATCCAAGTTGGTCACATTTACTTTGCTTTTTAGTATCTTTAGGACGTACGTTTAATTATAGAATAACAATATGCTGAATGTGTAAAATATACCTAAGATATGGAGGAGCGGAATCTCCTAACACAGGCATTGTTTGCCTAAAAGGAGGCTCCAAACACAAGTCATTGTTTATGAAGCATTTGTAGTTATTTATTTTTTTTTAGGACACCAAAATAGGGACTATTTGCGGTTCACAAAAAGACGCGCATTCATTAAATATATTAATTTAATTTATTTATTTATCTCACGACACACTTATCCATATTTATGTTAGCACATTAAAACTAGGTATTAAATACATGCCACAATAATATCCAGAAAGTCAGATAACTGACTTAATGAACGATCTCCAAAGCGGCGATGAGATCCGATCAACTACAGTCTTCAAGATTTCATTGCGGCGGCCACGCAGTCTGCATATCAGGGCCCGTCCTTTTGAATGATGGCATGAAAGCCATCAGTGCGAAACAGCACGAATATCCCCGATATTTGTGTTTATTCATATTTTGAGGGAAGCAAATAATTATTTGAGGTTAGATTCAAATACATGCCAATTAAAAATAAACTGTAGTGTGACCTACACTACAGTTTATTTTTAATTGTTGTGTCTCAAAAAAAAACTTGACATAAGCTTGGAGGTACCAAGCCTATGTCAAGTTTTTTTTTTGAAACCAACCTAGGTATGACAGTTTAACACGGGCAAAACCGCGAGTAAATACTAGTAGATAACAAAAATAAATTAATAATTACAGTCAGTCAGCAGCCTGCAACATTAAAATTATTTTACACATACATATTTTAAATTATTTAACTCAGAGCATGGCTATTCAAATGATTTCATCTGAAAACGGAATGTTTGTGCAAAAAGCACATTATTATTTAACGTTTATTAAATAAAACAACGGTTAAATGAGAACTGTATTGAAAATTTTCCAATATTTAATACATATTTTAATGAAAATTATCAAACTGGTTTAAAATTTGGTTGGTATCAATTTGTAGTTATTTTTAGGGTTTCGTACGGAAAAGGAAAAAAACGGAACCCTTATATGATCACTCGTGTGTCAGTTTGTCTGTCCGTCTGTCACAGCCAATTTGCTCCGATCTAATGAACCGATTATGTTGAAATTTGGTACACATAATTATGTATTTCTGTGACCCAGACATGGACGTGTATCGTAAATAAATGAATTTTGCCCGACCAGGGGACCAAGTCTACTAATTTACAAACGTGTCAGTGGTCTCACAATGATCAGTTTTTGACAGATATGCCATACAAAATCTGTCAAAAACTCATCATTGTGAGACCACTGACACGTTTGTAAATTAGTAGACTTGGCCCCCTGGAAATTGAACCACTAGACCAACGAGGCAGTTAATCTGTAATTTATATGGTGTACAATGACATAATAAAGTATATTCTATTCTAAAGTTACTGAATAAGTAGAAGCCTTCCACAATTATTTTGAGTCGGTGCCAATAAAGACATGGGTCTGCGATTATAGCCACCAATTTATTATTTCGTCAGCTTCTACCATCTGCCTTGATAGAATTACATTGTGTGCTATCAAATGATATTAATGCTACGGCTACACTTCGCGTTATCGCGAACTTTTCTTCGTGCGCTCTCTCTCGCACACCACTCGATTACTCGCTGCGCAACAGAGAGCGCACGAAGAAAAGTTCGCGATAACGCGAAGTGTAGCCGTAGCATAAGAAATAATCCGAAATGATTGTTCTCGTGACAAAGAAGAGAATCTTGTCGTTGTAGGAACAAAAAAAAAATGTTAACGTAAGCACATTATGTACAAAAAAGGAATGCTGGGGTTGACATTAAGATATTTTAAGATGATTTTTGCTAATAGGTACTCGTAGGTTATTTTGTTCTTAAGATTATATTATACTAGCTGCATCCCGCGGTTTCTTCCGTGTAAGTCTCGATCTCGTGGAAATATCGGGATAAAAAGTATCCTATGTGTTAATCCATGATATAAACTATCTGTTCGCCAAATTTCATCCAAATTTATTCAGCCGTTTTTACGTGAAAGAGTAACAAACATCGATCCATCCATCCATCCATCCATCCATACTTACAAACTTTCGCGTTTATAATATTAGTTAGACTACCTGCGCCCCGCGGTTTTACCCGCGTAGGTAAGTCTCGATCCCTTGGGAATATCGGGATAAAAGTATCCTATGTCCTATTCCAGGTCATGGTCTACCCCTGTGCCAAATTTCATCGAAATCCGTTCAGCCGTTTTAGCGTGAAATCGTAACAAACAAATAAACAAACTGACTTTTGCATTTATATATAATTTTAGTGTATCTTTTCATACACGAAATCTCTTAAGGGGTCATTGTACTCATCATTATGAAAAATTTTCATTATGGGACCAAAACTGAAATCGCGAAAAAAAATCAGCTGTTCCCTCCATTTTGACGAGGTATGCCAACATAAATGTAGGAAACTGCTGAAATTAAGCGATCCAGTCTTTCGAATTAATCATTGGATATAAAATACTTACTGTAGGTATTTGTTGTTAGAGATTTTTATTTATTTATATTTATTTATATATACTTTATTGTACACCAGAAAATACATTGCGAAAATAAATAAATTTAAAACTATAAAACATACAATGGGCGGCCTTATCACTTTCTGTGATCTCTTCCAGGCAACCTTAGAATGGACAGTGATTGCGTGGACAAAAAAAATGGGGTTGTCATTGTTTTATTTTATTTCACTGCCGGTCATATTTGACTACGTTCTTAATATTTCTATAAGTATCTTTGGCTGATTATATAAATTTGCTAGTTTACATCCGTGGATTAATTTAGCACATTTCACTTTGGCGTTGTCTAACTTTGTATTCCCTGAAGTGTCATTTAAGTTGCATAGAAGTTTTAGTTCACAGTAATCGTACAACTCTTAGTTTTTCCTTCTATTTCTTGTGTTATCTTTTTTAGTGTGCCTTAAAAGGTGACTAAGGAATTAAACCAGGAAGAGTTTTCAATGAAACTTCAGTAATATTAAGATAACGTAATTTTATTCTATTATAGTTACTGCGTAGTATGAATATAACTATATATAATAATAAATATAAATTAAAGTTGGTTTTCGTGTTTGTCTGTATTTTCGCGTTAGTCTTCTAATCCACGCTACAGATTTTGATGAGTGTTCTATACAGTAGGCACACAGTATCAACTGTTTACTGCAGCTGCCATTTGTCATGCCCCCAACGCAATAGAAGTAAAAATCGGTTGAACGGACGGATATTTTGAATTTGAATTTATTTTAGACCTTGTAAAAAAGGTCTATTTAAATTCAAATTCAAAATATCTTTATTGTGGGCTTATGTTTGTGTAATCTTATTTCAAATGGAGTATAGTTTATTAATAATGTGTTGTGATCAGTACCTGCACGGGTGGTAAGACAAAAATTAATCACATTATATAATATTTTTATGAAGTTGGAACCTGCAAGTGTTAACTTTGTCATATTTCACACACGAGAAAAGTGATTCAAAGCTGACACCAACTTCGTTATAACTTTTTCATATTTATGTAAATGTACAGAAAAGGCTGAAATGGAATTTTATCATATGTTTGCTTTTGTAAGAGATTTGTTCTGATGGCTTGTATGTAGGTACTGTACCTAGATATAAAGGCATTCAATGTTCGCTTTGCATGTAGAACTCCTAGCTAAGCTGGGATTAAATACCATTGATTTAGAAGCTGGTGAAAGGGGCTTTGGCTACCTCGCATTCTAAATACCTATGCACATCTAGTTTTACTCCAGGTATTTCTTGTTATCTAAAGGGCTTTCAATGTCCGTTTCAAAATGGCGCCTAAAAGCTAAATTCAAAGAAAAGCCTGTCTATTCTGTCAAAATCTCACCGTGAACTCAGGTTAGCTTGAAATGAGCTGTCAGTAGTGTCAATCTTTAGCATCTTTAGCATCAGATGGAATAACAGCTCACTTCAAGCTTACTTTACCAAAGTTTTTTATCATGAGATTTTTACAGAATAGATCGGCAGTTGTCAAAGTATAAACTTTTTAGAAGTTTGAGATTCAGAGAAACATAAATATCTTTAAAAAATAAATAAACAAAGTCAGTCACTTGGGTGGGCTTAGTACATTCTAAGCTAGGTACGACTAGATTTTGATGCGTTTTTCACCATTTTTTGGGATACTTTAAATTATAATATAAAGTGTATAGCATTGAACACATTCCTTTCACCCGTATGAAGCGTATGTAGTCGCGGCGAGAATAAATAAAATAATGAAGTCAGAAATTATAGTACTAGGTACCACAGAAGTAGATAGGGTTAACAAATATGTGACATCGAAACAACATCAAAACTATCTAACGAGCCTAAATATAGGATGCTGCATCGGCTTCTAAAAGAAGTGCTGCCCCTTGCTTAGGCCTTCGATAAATTATCACATATATTTGCCGTCATCTTGACGCCAGATATTAATGGATGAATCATGAAATCAGATATTGTTGCCGGCTGTCCATAGTTATTTATGCTCATGACTGTACATCAACAAGAGTTCATTTCACAGTCTATAATCTTTGTTCCATAATATTGTATCAATGTGTACAAAACATAAGTAATTAACGTTGGGTACTTAATTTTGTAGCATAAACATTGATACAATTTTATTATACAAATCCGTTACATACCCTCTCTAGAGTATAATGAGACCATGTCTAAGAATCAACTGGTTTAATTTTTTCATACAAAGAATCAACTGGTTTAATTTTTTCATACAAAATAATTCGACACAGTTCCTAACGGTTATTTTTGTAGAAAATAATGTTATATTTTTTTTACTTCTAGCAGATGCCAAAATTTGAAAAAAAAAACACAAATTGTAGACAATCAAATGATTTCTTGGCTGAATATTGTTATAACCAATATTTTGAATATTTTGATATAAAAGAGTGTCCGTGTGGAGTTTCTTGCCCGTTCTTTTTCTTAAGAACCTACTACGCTATGCTTTGGAATGCGAAACTATCTATATCTTTCTGACTGACCGACCCCTTGACAACTAAAAAGTGCCTGTTATTGTTTATTTTAAAATAGCTGCCACCAGCGGCTTCACCCGCGTTTAATCTTTATAAATTATAGCCTATGTTACTCAGGGTGAATGTAGCTTTCTAATGAAAGAATTTTTGAAATCGGCGCAGTCGTTTTTGAGTTTGTTCATTACAAAAATACACACACAAATACAAATCTTTCCTCTTTATTATATTAGTGTAGATAAATACTAAGAGTTTGAGTTTGACTGTAACTAGTAAAATTTTTCTCTAAACAAGATTCCAATTCCAATTATTCTTTTATTAATTGGAGTGTCCCAAAATTCCAGGTATCGAATAATAATTATAGTGCGACAAATGGAACAATAACCATACAAATGTACAATAACAATAGAAATGTATTTTATTTGTTCGTTATTGAATTTTGTTGCTTTCAGAGCGTTTGGCAATTTTAACAATATAATTAATTCAGTTTGGCTAATTGAATATAATCGTGTATTCATTTTATTGGCGGCATCGTTTTATTTAATTTGGAAATGTAACAAAACTGGGTAGAAAAAAGGGCCTAATATTATAAAACGTGCTAAACAATATTTTGCTCCCAAAAATCTTGGTATGCATGATAAAGGTTTCTTGATTTACTTCCCTTAGTTCTTTGTCTAGAATAAATGTAATTCGAATAAAAAAAAACCCGGCCAATTGCGTGTTTGACCACGCACAATGAATGGTTCCGTAGTTGGGATGAATTAACCCAAGAACACACTTACTTGACATTGTAGTTGAAAAACACAAATTGAGTATTTTGAATAAAATACATTTAATGTATTTCTTCCTCTAAAAATCCAATCCAATTCCAACTCAACATTTATATACTAAACCAGCAAAAAAAAATAGGGCCATAAAATAAAAATAATATAAGTATTTATAGGTATATGTACCTGAGAAGTATACACACTATACAGGTTGATTTTTCTTTTCAAGCCATTTTGCTATATTCTGAACTTTAGGTACCTACTAGAGAAAAAACCATGGGCTAAAATTATATTGTATTGAAAATGATATCAAAATTGAAAAAAAATAATGAAATCAAATTATAGTGACATTATTATTTTTTGTATGTTCTGTAAAAAAAGTATTCTGCTGTCCTTAGATTATGAAATGGTGGCAAATTCGAACAGTTGATTATAATCTTGGTCAAGATAAATGTAAATATTATTTTAGGTAACCTCTTCCAACTTTAGACCTATGACTGCTATTATATTTTAGTTTGTAATGTGATGTACGGGCACACTAATAGAATAAAAATACAAAACAAGTTAAATATATTCAAAAATACGCTTTAAGAAAAATACACTTTTATTTTCTTTAAATTGAGCTCATGGCACCTTTCGGCGTTTCCTCTAAAAAAACGTTCTAAACCTAGTCGTAATATCATCTCAGCGACAATTAGTGTCAAAAATGTACGAAAATTTGTCGTATTTTTTACGGATTGAGACAGAGATTGGAATGCGAACGTTGATAAAAGTACGGAAATTATGCCCCTCTGTTGTTAAGAATTCACGCAAACTGGCTCGAACAAAAAACAACCCTGTATAATAAATAGTACACAAACGTTACACGTTCTATAAAAATGGATATATATCCATTTTAAGTCCCATTATCCTCCAGGGGTCCATTCAATGGTAGAAAACAATGAAATGTGTAATTTTATTTGCAATTTTTCATTTGACATTCTAACAATTACTGCTGGGGAAAAAAATAAACAGATAAAAGAGAGATATATAGGGTCGATGTATTGTTCCCTTTATGCGTGATGAAGTTCGTAATGGGTATATTTGGAGCGTTTAAAACAATAAATATTAGAAAGTTCAATAGGTGAGAGTTGTTGTTTATTAGCCATTTTCGTTTATTTATTTCTTTTCTTACATTATTACATTTTTAAATATTTCTTAAACTAAAATGATAATATAAGAAAAACATTTAAAAATATAAAAAATAGATGTCCGCCGGTGTCGGGAGCAGGGTCCAAGCTACCGGTGGTTAGGGCTGCAGAGACAGGAACCTCCTCACAATGCGAGCCGTATCAAGGAGTACTGCCTTCTGAATCAGGCCCTTGATCCAACCGCCTAACGAGAGCCTCGAGAGATGTTGGTCGAGGCTTTCGGCTATCAGGCCATTGGCCGTTACGACAATCGGCACAATGATAGCCGAGCTCACATTCCACATTAGCCATTTTATTTTTAGTGTTCATTGTTTCTGATATGAAAGTTCCAGTGGAAGGGTTATGTCGATGTATCTTGACAAAAATTAGTGATAAAGGATAAGTATACGAGGCATCTGATTTCGCGTCCACAGCTAAAAAAAGATTGAAACTTTAACTTTTAATGTTCACTCATCTGCCTAGCCTTTTTCCACATACGTTGGGGTCGGCTTCCAGTCTAACCGGATGCAGCTGAATACCAGTATTTTACATGGAGCGACTGCCTATCTGACTTCCACAACCCAGTAACTGGGTAAAACGTTACCCCTTGGTAAGACTGGTTGTCAGACTTTCGGGCTTCTGACGACACGTAACGACTGTCAAAGATCCTCGAATGACAGCCAATACATAAATGTAAGGCACACTGATTATTTTTTCGTGGTTTCGGTGTTGGTTCCATAGTAAAAGTTGTTCATAATGATGAGTAAAGTCATGTGGTTAAGTTTGCGCACCGGTTAATATTTTATAAGTATATAAAATAAATGTTTTTTCTTGTTTCAGGCTACGAAGATACACATGTTATGATATTCATCGGTTTCGCCTACCTTATGACCTTCCTGAAGAAGTACTGCTACAGTGCCTTGGGATACAATTGGTTCCTGGCTGCCTTGGTCATACAATGGAGCCTTCTGTGCCAAGCCTTCTTCCATATGAAGGACGGTAAAATATTAATCACGAAGAAATATATGTTAGGTAAGTGATTATCAACAAAAATTGTTTTTTTTTTAAATTAATATAATTAAAAAAAAATCTGTAGAACTTTAAAATAGCAAAATCTATGATAGAAACCCTTCAATAGGTGTATGGAATTGCAATCTTGTTTTAAAAATACTGGATGAAAATTGTAAAATATTAACCGAAATTAACGTGTAAAAGTGTCGTAAATAAGTTAAATAAATCTAGTTTCAGAATATTATTTCATTTCAACATTATTTAAACAAAACAGTAAATTCCTGAATTGCTTTCTCCATTCAATCACCAAAGTTTATTCGCGAGGAACAAATCATAATTATTATTGTATCTAACAATAACGTGGCATCCTGTCTTTAATTTTAATAAAGGTTACATTTTAAATGTTCAATTTCCTCTTTATTCTGCTTCACAAAAGAAAGCTTTTAAAGTATCGTTGAGATGTTTTGATATTGTTTTAAATTCAATTACCATTTTGTGTATAACTGGATTTTCTTTTGGCACAAGCGAAATTGAATTAGGCAGATGTTGATTTTCAGTAGCTTGCCCTTAAATAGGATTTTGCAAGATTCAAATTAATTAGCCTGAACATTGAGCTGAGCTTGACTGTGAGCTGAGCTTCGGGAATCCACGCTCTTGACTGATTTTTGCAGACAAAATTTGATAAGAGTATTTATTTAATTACAACGGTTGTGCCAACCAACCAAGTTGTGGAACATTGACAGAAAATAGAGATCTCAACATGTATTATTGTGGATGTTTCGTCAGTGCAAACGCACAGTTATACTAACCTGTGTAGTGAATACTTGCGACTGGCGTGCTTCTGTCACCAGGGGGTTTATTCTCAGCACAAAAATCCGTGGTTTCGTTCGAGCATTTCATACTCTGTATCACTTACGGACATAAGATTAGTTCGGAGCCCGAACTAAAAATGAATGACAACAAAGTTTGACAATTGCCCCTAATACCGATGTATTTGCCCATCCGAAAAATTGAATTTGTCAGATGTCTTGTCGGACTAATTACTTACGGACGGGCCCGTATTGAAGGACTTAGAGGGTAGTCCCCCAGATTTATGAACGTCAACGAAGCGGAGTATGTATGTGGTGTGTGTGTGTGTGTGTGTGTGTCTGAATGTGTGTGTGGGTGTGTGTGTGTGTGTGTTTGTATACACATACAAACACATATGATAGCAGGTGGCGTTCTGTGATTTCCGCCTACCCTCATGGGAACAAGGCGTGAGGTTGTGTATGTGTGTATGTCAGCATTATTTATTGTCTTCTACTTTTAATTATCTTATACAAATAATATATATAATATTATAAATTAAAGTCGCTTATCGTGTTTGTCTGTATGTCGGCGTTGTTCTTCTAAACCACGCAATAGATTTTTCACCATCGTTTAGAAAAAATATTCCGGAAGGTTTATGTGTAATAACTAAGAAATCTCAATGTTTTGTCAAGTCTTAAAAACCGTGCGAAGTAGAAGCAGGGTTCTAGTAACTAATAAACAGAATAGTTAAGTATTTACATTTAGGGCGAATTTCACCAAACTCTAATACCGAGTATAAGTCTTATCCTGCGAATAAATGAACTTTTGACAGTTTTTCCATACAAAAACTGTCAGACGACATTTTTATTCCACGGATAAAAGATATCTGACTTTGATAAAATCAGCCCTTAGACGGGCAAAGGTGAGTGTTGTCATAAATTAATTATTTATTCATTTTCATTTCCAGAGGCTGACATAATGTCTGCAACGGTCCTTATCACGTTTGGATGTTTGTTAGGCCTCGCGAGCGGTACACAGTTGCTATTCATAGCTATCATAGAATCAGCAATCGGCAGCGTCAATTTGTACATAAATGAAAGCATATTGGAGGTTTGTGTTACTAATTTTTTTAACTGGAACCAAGGTTAATGTGGGGACAGTCGGGTGAAAATCCATTATAAGATACAATAGACGTAGATATTATATTTAGTAACCTGTTCCGCCCAACTGTCCAACCCAAGGGTCTTAAAAACCCCGCAAGAAATCGACACGTGTTTCACCTTTCAACGAGGCATCCTCAGAATTACGATTGACCAGATGCGAACCAGAACGCGACGTGTTGCCACACAGAACGAACACTGGACGCAAAGTGTCACTCTTACTTGGGCGGAATAGGTTACTAAATTATATCTACGTCTATCGTATCTTAACATATATATTAAATCACGCCCACAGAGTTGTATCTACCTTATTTCACTCACATTTCACCAGCATTGTAATAGGGCGCAAGCTTATTGTCATCAGCCGGCGATAAATCCAGACTTCGTGCTCGGCCCCTATTACATGGGACTTAAATATAACTGGCGCAATGTGGGTGTACTATGAGTACACCTCTGCCTAACCCTTCAGCAGGCGTAGCATGGCGCTATCTCTACGAAGAATAGACATAGCATTTTCTATACAAAGTGACAGTTCGTTTCTTCATTTTTGACATCCACCGTAGAAATGTTTCTACAATCTGTCATTTTGTCTTTCATTTCTAACGATCTTTGTCTACGTCTTTTTGTAGGTAGACTATTTCGGGAGAAAGTTTTCTATCCTTACTGTCAAAATCACACTGACAACCGATAAATCCTATGACAAAACCGACAAAACAAAGAATTCTGAGTCTAATTATGTAAAAGAGTGAACTTCATAATAAGTGCGATTGACTCTTTCTACTTTGCTTCAGTCGTACTGTGTACAGGAAACGTAATTTTTACTACTCTTCCGTCGACAAAACGGTGCTCATGCTACGCCTGCTGGTATACAGACGTGATGTTATGTATGCCTTTGGTTTCAGATTTCAGATGTAGGCGGCTCCGTAGGTATTCACACGTATGGGGCTTACTTCGGATTAGGGGTGAGCGCTGCTTTTAGAATAATGAAGAAAGCTAAAGATCCACATCAAGCACCCCCAGCAAACACAGTCGCACTTGACGGGCCCAGTTATACCTCTGATGTTACTGCTATGATTGGTAAGTTTGACAGTTCTCTTAAGGAGTCATTGTACTCATCATTATGAACAACTTTTATTATGGGAACAAATATGAAATCGCGAAAAAAAAACAGCTGTTCCATACATTTATGTTCGCATAACTCGTCAAAATGTAGGTACAGCTGTTTTTTTTTCGCGATTTCATATGGCAATGACTCCTTAAGAGGTTTTTGGTGTTTTACCAATAACCCTGTATAACTATACTAATAATAAAGCTCACGAGTTTTTTTTTTCTCTGCTTGAACGCGCTAACCTCTAGAACTACCAGTCGGATTAGATAAATTATTTTTGCACTTAATAACCCAACTAGCTGCGCCCCGCAGTTTCCCACGCGTCAGTCTCGATCCCGTGGGAATATCGGGATAAAAAGTATCCTATGTCCTATTTCAGGTCACGGTCTACCCCAAATCTAAATCCGTTCAGACGTTTTAGCGTGAAAGCGTAACAAACAAGCAAACGAACTCACTTTCGCATTATAATATTAGTTAGGATTAGGATACTAATAATAAAGCTGAAGAATTGGTTCTTTTGTTTCTCTGTTTGAACGCGCTAATCTCTGAAACTACCGCAGTCGGATTTGAATAATTCTTTTGCATTTGATAGCTCAATTCTTGAGGAAGTCTATAAGCTAAGCTTAACATTGCGCTAGGACCCTTAGGAGCCTTCAGAGCAAAAAGAAATAAAGTCAGAAAATTAATTAAGTTAGTTAAATTTGAATTAAATTAAATTAATTAAGTTAGTTAGTTAAATTAATTAAATTAATTAAGTAATAGCGCGGGAAGGCGATGCGATGCAATGGGGTGGGACAGGGGAACGCGGGCAGAAGCTAGTACAAAAATAAAAAATAATTCTAAAACAATGCCAAGATTTTGGTCCGGTTTTTGTAGCGTGTGGGTTTGCGGAAATCCATTGTAAAATACGATAGACGTAGATATGTTCTATGTTATGGGTTTGGTTTCCGCACTTAGTCCTTAAGGTGGACCATTGTGCGTGGGCCATGGCGGCCGTTGGGGGTTATTCCAACCAACCCACCTCCCTCCAGAAGTTTATTAGGTCTCCCGGTTTATACAGAACGTCCGTGTAGGATCTGGGTGACCCGATGGTTTCAGTTCTAATCTGGGTGACGCCCGTGCATTCAAAGAGCACGTGCGAGACGGTTTCCTCAGCCTCCATGCACGCTCTGCATAGAGGACTCTCCGGGAAGTGGAAGTGTTTGTTCAGCGAGCAGTGTCCTGTGATGGTCCCCGCCACCAGACGCAGGCCATTCCTGTCCAGTCGTAACAAACGCCCGGTCAGCTTGCCATCCAGAGATGGCATGGCTTCCTTGGACTGCCTGCAGCCCGGTGCCGAGGACCACCAGTTCTCCGCTTGGGTATGGGTGAACTCCTGGAGCCATCTGCGTATTTGGTTGAAGAGATAGACGTAGATATATTTAGTAACCTATTCCACTTAACTATTCCTCAACAGTAATAAAAACCTCTCGATTGACCAATCGCGAACCCGAACACGACGTGTCGACGTTCGAAAAATTCTAAAACGTATTCAATGAATTACTTCTAAAATGTACGAAAAGTGTGTTCCATGTTAACTTTCTAAACTGCTATTAATGCAGCTGGCTATCCAGTTCAGCTTACGTAAAAGTGTCTTTTAATATTATTGAAAATGTTCGCCCCTCGGTGCGCTCCATTATCCTAGGAGTGACGGAATGACCTAGATTCGTCTCGATTGCTCCTGAAGCTTTGCTTGCAGACCTTCATAAGTATTTCTTCGTCTTTTGTTTTGATTTTATTTCATAGGTACCTACATAGACTTGTTATTTATCTTGAGTGTTGAATGACTAACCGATATTACTAAGGGCGAATTTCACCAAACTTTTATACCGAGTATAAGTCGTATCCTGCGAATAAATTTTGAATTTTTGTCAGTTTTTCCATAAAAAATCTGTCGAAACGACAATTTTATTCCACGGATAAAAGATATCTGTCTTTGATGATATCAGCCCTTAATTGTTTAGTATATAAAAGATGTTGAAGGAGGATTTAATTAATGTTTGAATAAAAATGACAATAGTGGAATTAATTACGCAACAATAGAATTATGATATGTTAAGGAAGCGTACTTTTACATAAAAGACGGATAGTCCGATATTATATGTTTTCTGGTGTCCAATCCTACTAATATACTAGTAGTTCTGTGAACAGACCTCGCGAGCACAAACGATTAACCTTTAGCTATTCGCGCCAAAATAATCACTGATAGTCGCGTGGGGTCTGTGCGGATCCGAGAGTTTATTTGTCAAAAATAAACATAAAATAAGTGCAAATATTTATTTTATAAAGGATCAACATCTTAACATAACAAAAATATTAGGCTTCCAGAAAACAACATAATAAAAAATATAATATACGTATAAAAATAATAAAATAGTCGCGTACCACTTATAATATTGGCTAAAATATGATACAAATAATAAAGTCTCGTGGGGTCCAATACGCGAAATTTTGTGAGGATGGATGGATGTTTTTTCTCTTTCACGCAAAAACTACTGAACGGATTTGGATGAAATTTGACACACAGATAGTTTATAAACTGGATTAACACATAGGATCGAGACTTATGCGGGTGAAACCGCGGGGCGCTGCTAGTAAACTATAAATAAATAAACCCTTACTGCTCGTTTGTTTAGTGGTCGCAAGCGCTACTGCTAAGCATGAGGTCCTGGGTTCGATTCCCGGGTCGGGCAAATGGTGTTATTAGGTTTTTCATCTGGAATTTCTTAGTAGCAGCCGGGAGGCTAGATTTCTGCCCGGTTGATGGCAATAGGCTCGCCCCCTATTACATTGGACTTAAACATAACTGAAGGAATAAGGGTGTACTATTGGTATACCTCTGCTTAATCCTTCGGGGAATACAGGCGTGATGATAAGTTATATACACCCTATTATGTAAATCTTTATTAATTACGATGGAAACTGTTAATTGTTTTCAATAAATTTCTTACAGGTGCAATTTTCCTATGGATCTACTGGCCGTCATTCAACGCCGCGTTGACCTCCACGACGGAATCGTATCAAAGGGCTCTCATCAACACTTACTTATCTTTAGCTTCATGTACGGTACGATCGTCATTCTAATATTATTGCTTGTAAAAGTGCGAACTGTGGGAGTTAATCCCTGTCCCACCGCCGGCGATTAAAGGGAAGCGAGTAAAGCTAGCAACTAATAAAAAGTGAAAAATAAAAGTAATTTTTGACTTTTTAGTGTTTTTTTGGAAGTCGGTTATTTTAAAGTTTTTGTTTTTCACTTTTTAGTTGTGGTGCCTACCCCACACAAATGACACAAACTCGGTTATCTGCTATGTAAATAACAGTGACGGATTAACTTATAAAACTTCGTCCTAGACTAAGTGAATCATCAAAATCAGTTCAGAATTGGCGGAGTAATCGCGTAACCAACGTAAAAAAAAAACATGCAGACGAATTAAGAACCTCCTCCTTTTTGATGTCGGTTAAAAATGAGTTTAAGCAACAAGCAGCGAGTGCGCAACAGCGACAAGCGATTACTCACTTCACTGGTACCTATGCGTATGTACCAATCCAAGACATTGACTTTGTGTGAATTTGCATGAGTCTCTCAGCGCGAGTGTTCTGTCCGCCGAGCGAGCATCGCTGAACGAGTGCTCTCTTTAATAGCCTTTGAGACGCGGTGAGAGAGTGAGCTCCAAATTTCACACGGCCTAGGTCGCGGGCAGAAGCTAATTCATTTAAAATGTAGTGAATTCAATCATTTATTATTTGGGCAATATTACGGTTGGTAACTTTTTTTTTTTTTTTTGAATTTGGGAAATCATCCAATGACTTCTGGGCGTGTCAGACTTTTACTGACTAAAACCTACCCGTGTTCCTTCAGTTGCCTGTTGCCACGGTCCCGGTATCCCTTTCGGAGTAACCCGCAACCCTGGTAGGCATCGGTCCTAGCGGACCCCGCCAAATTAAGGTTGGTCCCGAGGCCAAAGACCAGTAGTGGACGTCTTTCGGCTAAAACAATGATTTTAATAAGTCTTCTATTACATGTAACAGGTGACAACATTCGTACTCTCCGCTGCAGTATGTCACGAGGCTGGCAAGTTGGACATGGTCCACATCCAGAACTCGACGCTGGCTGGCGGCGTGGCCGTGGGCGCTGTTGCCAATATGATCATTGGCCCTGGCGTGGCGATAGCTATTGGCATTGGCGCTGCTTTCATCAGCGTTTTGGGGTATAGATTTTTGTCTGTAAGTATCAAGACTACACTGTAGTGTTACGCCAATGGATAGAATAACAAATGAGGGTCTAACCACAAAAACTTAGACACTTGTTAAACGCGTGCCTACTGTCAGTTTTATGTCAAACTCCATACAGAAATGTCGTGTTTAAAAGGTGTTTATGCTAAACAACTGATAAGCACGGTTTTGTAGTACAGTAAGCTTCAGAGAAAAGGACCCCCCTTCGGTAATGACATCAAACCGTTTCAGTTTTTCGTAGCTAAATGTAAATGGCGTGTTGGTCTAGTGCTTGAGACCGTGGCACACTAATGCTCTGGTCACGAGTTCAAATCCGCGGATGGGAATGTTTTTTTCCTTTTTTAGTTTCTTACGTTTACGTTAATTATTATTTACTATTTAATTATTATTTAATTTTATTGTTATTTATTATTTAAGAAATCAAATGTTAAATTAGGCATGAGGTTTGTAAGAAAAGCTAGGCATGTTGCATAAACAATATTTATTTATTTCTTTAATTACATTTCTAGGACTTCATGGAATCCACTCCTTGGTTAGGTATACAGTTTTCTATCTGTGTAAAATTGGAGTTATTTACTTAGATTATTAATTAAACACAAAATAGATACCCTGGGTGAGGTTTACAACGTTTAACATTAGATAACTGTTCGTTTATAGATATTTCTAGAAACATAACTACAATATTTATTTATTTAATGTCGTGAAAACATTATTTTTTTATTCTCTGTATGATCTTATAAAAAAAAGCCTGGTTAGAAAATGAAATGTTGTTATTTGTGCCTGTGAATTACAGAGGAAGAACCAACATGCTTAACTATAACAGTATAGCAATATACATCTTTCTCTTTTATCACATTTTCTGATAACCCTTTTAACACAACATTAGAAAAATATGTGGAGTCAGATGGTGCATCGTTAACACATTACGAGACTACTTGTAAACAGGAGTAACTGGATTGATACTAATAAAGGTAGTTTATTTCTGATTAACGACGAGATAATGATCCCACAAATATTGGGAATTATTAACACTTGCTCTTAAGTTCCAATGCAATTTTGTCAAATAAGTTACACAATTATCAATTTGCTGAGTAAAATGCCTATTAATAACGGAGAGGATGACCGTCACTATCTATCACTTCTTGAAGTCGACTTTTCATGCCCGAAACCATATTGAAGCATGCAGCACTATTTCGCATTAATTCCCAAGTTTTGTTTACCTCTTCATCCAATTTTTTTTTGGACTTTATTTCACTGGAGTCCCAGTTCAAAACCATCTGACCCCACAAGTTTTCCATAGGATTTAGATCCGGACTTTTAGCCGGCCACTCAAACACCGTTATGTCTTCTTGGGCCTTCATCCAGTCTTGCACGATACGGGACCGATGCACCGAAGAATTATCCTGCACCAGGTAAATTTGACCCTCTGGATATGCGACCCGCACTGACGGCAGCATTACCTCCTTCAACACTTCAAGGTATAGCTCACTGTTCATGCGGCCGCTTATTTCCACAAGCTCGCCTGGACCCATTGAAGACATCCATCCCCAGTAACCTAAAACAGTCAACCTTTTAATATCTGTTGCAATATGTAATCCAAGTAAATGTCAACAAAAATAATTAGAAATAAACATAATTTCAATAACAATGTTATTTACCTAGTGTTAACCGCCCACTTGTTCTCAAGTCTAATACGTTTTTAGGGCTAAACCTCTGCCCAGATCTTCTCCATAAAATTTTTCTTCCATCCTTATCTGACTTAAAGCACTTTTCGTCGGTAAATATAACAATTTCGTTTTCTCAGTCGAAATTTAAATAACGAGTAGCAAAATTTACTCTGTTAGTGCGGTGATCTTCAGTAAGCTTAATTTTTCTGGCTGGTTTATAATTATGGATGTTCGCAGCGTGTAGATGTCGCCGAACAGTGCTAAGCGACACTCCAAAAGTTTCAGCACTTGAACGGGTAGTTTTAAAGGGTGCCACTGAGTGAACTTCCACAATATTACGGTGTCGCTCCGATTCATCAGTGTAAGCAATTGGGCGAGGGCCTTGGCGATCACATTTCACATCACCCGTCGCTTGATACCTTTGTATCCATCTACGCACTGTTTTTCTCTATAATGAAAATTATAATAAGTATTAGAAATAAATTAAAAAATCCAACTTGTAAGTAATACAACATGATTACAACAAATATATTATGTGTGTAACGTAAATCTTACCGTTATGCCCATATCCCGTGCTATTTTCTTTATGCTTTGTTCCTGTTCCCAGAGAACAACAATTTTAGCCTTCAAAAAAGTTGTTAATCCAACCATAATATCGGTTAATAGATTCAACTGTTCAAAAACTTAATAAATTGGATAATATTACGATGAAGATGTAGCTATATACACACAAGCGGATCGACACGAAAACGAAACGATTTGAAAAGTAATTATACCCTCAATCACAGTTTAGTAAATAAGGCGAAGTTAAGTTTCTGAAGTAAAATGACGGTAGTGCAACAATCGGAATCAAGCACATTCTATTCAACCAAACATAAAATCTATGCTAATTTCAACCTTATCTTTTAGTTAATTGAGGAGTTAAGTATCACACGTGATGGAAGTTGAAATATAAACCTTAACATTTAGAAGATAAGACTTAAATCAACATTGTTCGATGAATGGAGTAATGCTATTCAAATTTTCGTTGTGATTGATAACTGAGCCTATGGCCTAGTGGTGCATGGCACGGTTTAGATTATCGGCTGGCGCCTGATGATGCGGGTTCGTGTTCTCAACCGCACGTAAAGTGTCTTTTTGTAAGTTATTCTTGGTATACGGTTCGGTCAAAAGCCGACAAAATACCATATTAATAAAAACACGCAAATAATATTTGAGTGAGATCGATGGATGCTCGGGGCCAGAGTCACGTGACGCGCCCGCCGTCACACGGGCGAAAATCTTTAAAAGTCTTGGGGGGTTCCTTTTCTCTGACGCAGACTGTACAACGGTTTGTGTGTATAAGGAAGACCGAAAGTTGCACCAGTGACTTAAAAATTGTGTGAAAATTGAACGTCAAGGTATGCCTTGACGTTCAATTTTCACACAATTTTTAAGTCAGCCTAAAGTCTAAATCAATGTAAGTCAGCCTTCTGCCCATAGGCAGAAGGCTGACTTACATTGATTTAGATACAGCTCAGGGGGCCAAGTCTACTAATTTACAAACGTGTCAGTGGTCTCACAATTATGAGTTGACAGATTTTGTATGCTATATCTGTCAAAAACTGATCATTGTGAGACCACTGACACGTTTGTAAATTAGTAGACTTGGCCCCCTGGAATCTAGTGGCACTGGATCAAACTTGGACCAATGTAAATCCTTTTCAATCCAGAACAGCATCCATAGACCAGCCCCTAATTTGGTTAAAATTGTAATCCGGCGCTATTGGATTCTAACGATTGATTGAATGTCTTAAATGTCTACAAACTTCAAGTGTGGCTGACGCACACTGGGCAGTCTCGTGGCTACCAAGTTACTGGCTAATAGTATTTATAAATAATAGCCTGCGGCTTATGGTATGGAGGATCCACAGAGGTAGCCCGCGAAATTCAAATTCTCTTGTTTTTTTTTGCAATTTGCAGGTCAGTGTCAGTTGTATCTTGATCAAAATATGATTCGCGACCCTAACAAATATCTATTCACAGAATTCTAATCTTAAGAATTATGAATACATCTCTCTAAGTTAGATTTGATCTTAAATGTAATGATTTCATGAAAAAGTGATTCAATGGAACAAATCTATACAATTTTTATTTACCAATACATTTTTGGTAAATACCAAAAATGTTTTAACATTAGTAAAAACGGCCCCGTTTTTACTTAAATAAGTAAAAACGGCCCCGTTTTTACTTAAATAAGTAAAAACGGGGCAGTTTTTACTAATGTTAATTTTTGCACTTTCTTTTAATGTTAAATCAGCTGAACTAAAAGCCTTTTTACCCGACTACGGCGAAAAACAGGAGGGTTATGATTTTGACCGGTATGTATGTATGTATGGATGTTCATCTGTTCCCTCCTATCTGGTTATAGGCTATATGACGCCACATTAAATAAAAAATGGCGCCCTCTAGAGGACATAAAGTCAGGAACTAAAAAAAATTTTCGTTTAGTCGTACCATGTTGGGTATCAAATGAAAGGGTTTAATGAGCACATTTCAAAAATATATATATTATAACCCCAAAATAATTTAAAAAAATTATAAAAACTAAAACCCAACTACGACTAAAAAGGTATAAACAAGACACCACAGACAGACAAATTAAAAATCCGGAGTCACACGTAATCTGTTCGATTTATGCCGTAACACGTGTGACTCCGGATTTTTAATTTGTCTGTCTGTGGTGTCTTGTTTATACCTTTTTAGTCGTAGTTGGGTTTTAGTTTTTATTACTTTAATTTTTTTTTAAACATACAGACAAATAACACCCTACTCACTTAATATCCTAGACCAAGTTTCCAAACAAAATATTCTATCTAGTCTGAAAGAATCTGGTATAATTTCACCAATATACAGCCTACATTCCCACAAAATGTCGTTAGGACTATGAAAGAACGAAGTTTTGACTGTCTAGAGACAAAATTAGAGAGCAGTTTCGTGAAAATGTCGAAGTGTAAAGAGTACGTAATATTTTTTGTAAGAAACTTCTTTGAAATCTGAAAGTCCCTCAGGATAGCCGATATCCGTGGACAGTAACTATCTTAAGTATTTAGAAACTTTTGTTGAGCTGTCGGACAGGTTTATTTTCGTTTTACCTGAGTTTTCTATCTTTTGGCAGGTTGCCTTCTTGCGATTTCAGTTACTGAATTTTCTTGTTTCCACTAAATTTATTTTGCTGTGTAGGCTTTGAATTTGAATTTTTTTATTTATACAATCGGAACTGCTGCTTTCGTACCTAATAAATGGTTTTGTCTGTATTCATTTTCATCTGCCTAGCCTTTTCCAAATTATGTTGGGGTCGGCTTCCAAGTGTAACATGATGCAGCTGAAAACCAGAATTTTACATGGAGCAACTGCCTATCAGGGGACAGATATGCCATACAAAATCTGTCTCAAACTCATAATTGTGAGACCACTGACACGTTTGTAAATTAGTAGACTTGGCCCCCTGACCTTCACAACCCAGTCACTGGGTAATACGATACTGCATACAGTATTCATACTAAAGCAATAAAATCACCAAGCGTGATAATTTCAGGTTTTTTATTCCAATACGTTACTTTTTGATTCTAATATTTTTTAGAAGTAATTGTCTCACCACATCACTTGCTCTGACCGAACACGGCTACCTCGTGGTTAGATAGATTGATTCATTTCTGTCTTATTAGGGTTCTGTAATAAGAATGCTAATTATAATATTAACACTCTATTAAGGTATACAATTGTTTCGGGCTTTTAGCACAAGTACTAACTTCTTTTTCGTTTTATGCAGCCAAGGTTGGAAAAACTCGGTATCCAGGATACGTGTGGTGTGAACAATCTCCACGGGATGCCTGGAATATACTCCGGTTTGCTCTCTGTGCTGTTTGCAGCTGTAGCCACTAGTGAAACATATGGCCCTGAGTTAGCTGCCGTCTTTCCCGCTGTCGCTGAAGCCAAATCAGTAAGTCTGTCAAAAAATTGGCTTTAGAATTAAAGTTCTGGATTTTTGCTTAGCAAAGAACTGTGAGCACTTAGGTATAATTGTTTTATTCATGACAAAAGTGCATCACAGTCTTTCAGAGTTCGGACTACGGAATACGCAAAATGTCGCGGAAAACGCGCGATATTTTGTGTGACAATAAATTATCTGTTCTTTATATAATCAAAAATATAATTAAAAAACAATTTTTATGTCATTGTTTCTTACTTTCTTCCTTTTTACAAAGGCACAAAAAGTATGAAAGCAGAAGGTGCAATCAGACTGTGGTCGGTCGACGTCGCCGCGTTGCCCAGTCGATATTGATCGTCATAAAACATATTCAAAATTCCATATCGATTGATGGTCGATCAATGTTATAATCGATATAAATACCAGATATGACATGCCATCGATGGACGTCGAACAATATTGTCGACTCGAAATCAAATGAAAACAACCAACGTCGATCGACCCTCATATTCTAGCTGCCATGCACCACACTCGCTGTCTGCTTGTGCCTTAAAGCAGCACATTCACGATCAAAGTATGACATAAAACCATTAGTAAGTTATTGCTATGTAACTGTTATCTCATTGTAATAACATAATCAGCCTATAATGTTCTCACTACTGGGACACAGGCATCCTCTTTGTGAGAGGGAGTGGGCCGTAATCCCCCACGCTTCTCGCAAGAGTCTCATAGGACTCTAAGCGATGGGTTGTAGTTTAATCTATAGGGCAGGATCTCTCTGCTGGTAGTAGTATTGGCTATGCTGGCAGTGCCAATGGCTTAGAGGGCTCGTCAAGTTCGCAGTAGCGTGATGTCGAGGTTCAGTGTGTCGCACAAGAGTGCATTCGAACTTGGTGAGTCGCAGTACAGTTTTGTCGCACAAGCGTGAATCGGTCATCCATTTGTCGAGCTCACTAGTGCACTCCAGGCCCAGTGCGTGTTTTGTAATAAAGTAGGTATAAATTAGAGTGATTGCTGCGAGTTTGATATAACTCTATACTTCTAATTTATACCTAACCTTACTGATATAAGAGTTACATTGCAATGACTTACGGACTTACTTTTGGTTTTAAGTCGATCGTAAATCAGTAGTCGCACAAGAGTGCATTCGAACTTGGTGAGTCGCAGTACAGTTTTGTCGCACAAGCGTGAATCGGTCATCCATTTGTCGAGCTCACTAGTGCACTCCAGGCCCAGTGCGTGTTTTGTAATAAAGTAGGTATAAATTAGAGTGATTGCTGCGAGTTTGATATAACTCTATACTTCTAATTTATACCTAACCTTACTGATATAAGAGTTACATTGCAATGACTTACGGACTTACTTTTGGTTTTAAGTCGATCGTAAATCAGTAGATTTACGATCGACTAAACCTAATTATTATTTTTTATTTTTACAGGGAAATGACCCGAGAACCGCAGGGTCGCAGGCGTCGTATCAGCTGATGGCTTTAGGATCTACACTCGGAGTGGCGATTGTAAGCGGCTTAGTTTGCGGTATGTATTTGTTATGTTCATCCATATCTCAAAATGGGGTCAAATTAAAAAGCTAGCAAAACTCCGCAGACCATCAAGTCTGCGGAGTTTTGCTAGCTTTTTAATTAGTAGTAGTATCGATAAATAAACACGAGAAAAAAAAAGATTCCATATTTTTTTTGGAATCGACGACCGCTGTTAGTGTTTTTTTTTAAGTATCCTGCAGGTTTCGCCTGCGTGGATGTGGGTTATTATATACTAAAACCTTCCTCGAGAAACACTCTATCTATTGGTGAAAACAGAATGAAAATCGGTGCAGTCGTTTTTGGTTGTTTCGCGAACAGGACGACAGACAGACGCGGCGGAGGACTTTGTTTTATAATATGTAAAGGATAGTTAGGATAAAGTGGCTTTCCGTGTTATGTGACCACGTTAATTGTTCTTCTAAACTACGCAGCGATTTTTGATCCCATTTTCACCACCGTGTAGATAAATTATTCTGAAGGGTTCAATATCAAATTAACATTTTAAAAATAATTCTCGATGTTTTGTAAGTCATAAAAACCATGCGAAGCAGGGGCGGGTCGCCAGTTATTTCTAATTGCCTTCCAATTTCCGTTCCTTTGTAAAATACCAGCGTATTGTTGCCTACTCTAATACTGAGAAAGCACGAGCATTGATCCCCAAGTTTGTTCAAGACGGGTTGGCGATTTCAGATTTATATGAGGCCCACCTATGAAATCAGCGTTTTGTATGGGGAATTTTAAGTTGCATTTTTCATACTAACATTTTCTTAACTTATACAACATTATTTTTTGTTTATGCTAAACCCGAAAAGGGGTCATTGTACTCATCAATTTGAACAACTTTTTCTATGGGACCAACCTTGAAAGCAGCTGTTCCACACATTACATTTGTGTTCACTTAAATCGACAAAATGTATGAAACAGCTGATTTGTTTTTGACCCAATATTCACGATTCAAAGCTTACCTTAACTTACCGACGAAATAATTATATGATTTTAATGTAAACTATGGCAAAGTAGTTAACTCATAATCCTTTGTATAAAACGTAATCGGTTTAAGCCATGTTCTGTTGAACGACGGAATAATTCATTTAAATTTTAATATAGGTACAAAATATTTCGTAAATTTCACATATATTACTTTTGGTAATCGGATCAGAGTGTTATTTTACGTAAAATTACTTTTCACAATATGAAAATAAATATTCTTTGAAAATTCTATAAATTTTTGAATCATAATGCATAATTATGACAACATGCATTCATATTGTGAAAGACGAGGAACCGACTCAAGTTCATTGTTTAATCCCAGATAGTAATTTGACAGGTGCAAGTGTCAAACTCCAAATTGAAAAAACAAACTACAAAGATTTGAAATGTCAAGTTAGCATCTGGGATCGTACTTTAGGTACGACTATATTCTCGCTCAATGAGCGTATAATATAATAAGTTTTTTTTGTTTTTTTTTGCGTCATGTATACCGTAAATTCTTTTTTTGTTTGTATTCCCGTGTCAATAAACGAGATACATTATATTTAAAGTATCGCTGACTGTTTACACTGAGAACTCCCACTCCACTAGTTTGTCACAGCGATAAGAGCTATCAAAGAAAATACTCACTCAGCGACACTCGCTTTATGGGCAGAACACTCGCTGGGTCTCTCGCTAGGCACATACCAATAAGTGATAGGGCAGTCACTCGCACTCGCTCATAGCTCGGCGACAAAACTATTAGAACTACACGCTCGTTGCTCGTCACCTCTTTTCTAGTTACTAGCTGTACTTACTCGCATGCATTTTGCTAATCGTCGGTGGTTGGACAGGTGACTAAAATAAGTTTGTCAGTTTGTTTTGTTCACTCCGCAAAATCATTTAAATAAAAAACTACTCTTGGTACGACACAATCAAGTGTAATTTAGGTCGTACCTAAAGTATGGAGTGCGCCTTCTGTAATATTCTGTGCCTAGACCTAGATTCAACGCACCTATTCACTATCAAGAATAATCTATAATGTTTCCAACATTTGGAGCTGAAAACCCCTGGAGCCTGTTAAAATTTAATACAATTCGTACACAGCCGTCCATTGAACGAATTTATTTTATCCCGTCGAATCATTTGATTAACAAATCAGTTTGATTAAAAGCCGCACGCTGAAATAATACACCATGTAGGTATGCAGCGGGATTCTGTTTGGTATAAACTTACCTTTTCTTCTGTTTACATACATCGCAAAAAACTGGATGAGACCGGCACAGGTGCGTGGGGTTTGGCACAAGAAAAGAGAGGCCTTTGCCCAGCAGTGGATGATGTCGGGCTGTGGATAACGGTGATGCACGTGTTTTTGTGACAAAAAAAAAAAATTCGTTCTTTTTTTACTTTGGTATTGCATTTAGAATTTATTTAATAGACCATGTCCATGGAAACATTGTGGCGGCATCTACATCACCACATGCGAACTACGCATCAAAGACCAGGCGTCACGCAAAATCCTGCATCACGCAATTAGAGTTTACCGTGGGATGGACATATTATATACAAGATGCCAACATCAATCGTTGGGCAGTTGCCCGCCAGACACAACACCCGTATGGGCGTCTAGAGGATGAGTGAACTTACACCCTGTTCACCTCAAAAAAATCATTACAGATAGTTATTAAATTTTAAGATTTTGTTGAAGACCGGGTACTTCAAATGGTGATGCAAGGACAACCTATATTTATCACAATTTTCTAATTTCGTCAGTACTCTCACGGCATGAGTTAAGTACGCATTAACTTGTACGGATGACAAGTACATAATAATATAGAGTGTGAACGTGGATACCTACCTATATCGTAAAACTCACGCCCGTGGTTGTGGTCCGTAATAACCATATGGGTCCGTTACATACAAAGTGTTTTCCTAAATTGTCTATACCAGCTAGCGTTTTGCTCTAGGGGTGAATTAGAGAATTCCTCGTTTACCCTCCATTCAATTTGTTCATTTATTGTAGGTTTATTTTTAGTTTCCGGGAAGTATCGGGTTTTGGCTATTGTGATAGCTTGTAGTAAGCGAGCGGGTTTTCTATTCAATCAAAATCAAAAGTTGTTTATTCAAACTAGGCTGAGAAACAACACTTTTCGAACGACGATATTACTTATGATATTCCCCAAAATGCCCGCCCTTCACCACTTCCTAGTGCTTTAGCTGGGAAGAAGAAGTGGCGCAACAAACTCCCCAGCAGGACAGCAAACTGTTTAATAAACTTATAACGTTTAAAGAATTGAGAATTAAATAATTATTTTATAATTTCAAAAATGGTTTTTTTTTCAGGTTTTATCGCGAAAACTAAAATCTTCATGCCTCTGGAAGAGAAGGAAAGATATAACGACGAGGTGAATTGGGAGCTGCCCTAACTTAACATAAAAATAAGGTCTTTATTCTGAAAGCTTTCATTATAATTGTAAAACTTCATGATTTTCAATCAATACCGTACGAAAATAGAGGGAGCACGAGTGTTTTTACAAGCTTTTCTTTAACTTGCGTTGGCTGTATGTATTTCTGGTTACAAATTAGTAATCCATTTTTCATGCACTTCCTGGCATCCGATTAAGCTGAATCTTGGTACACCTATGTAACTTCAGTGACAGTGCAAATGGTACTATAGAGTTGGTCTGATGATGCAACCAAAAGGTGGCCGTGGTGTGTTTGGTCTGCTCTTGTTCTGACAAAAACTATAACCTAAAGTGTAGTTCAGGGTCTGATGATGGAGTCGGAAGATGGCCATAGGAACTTCTCAACTAAACAAAAAAGTCCCATTGTGTTTGGGCTCATTGGGTTTACCTTGACAAAAATTCTAGCCCAAAGTGTGCAAAGTCCAGGGTCTGATGATGAAGCCGGAAGGTCGCCATAGTGGAAAATCTAATAATAAAGAAATGTTTTTCATGTAGTACCACCTCGTCAAACTCAATCAAACCGGTTTATTTTTTTAGAAATGTAATTATAAATTATTTATTTATTTGCTTAAACTAGGTATAAAGATAAGATGGAATTTATGTAAATAGTCCCGATACATTTTATTTTACGCTGCGGCCAGCTTCCAATACAGACATTCGCATGCGTTGCGTTGCGGCGTGGCCCGCCCTACTCTACGCTATAGTTTGATCGAAACCGCTGTACTGCGCCTTAGGTATGTGAGCGGCGAGACGGGGGGCCGTAGCACGGACAGACGGGGGGAGTGCAGGCCGCTCATTCGTCAACGCTCATGACGTCCCACCGCTCATTCGTCAACGGTACCCTCCGCCTCACCGCGCATTCCGAAGGCGTAGTCTCGCCTTTATTTTTACCTCTGACTGCAATCTTATAGCAGCGAGAATAAAGTTTACTGTGATGCAGAATCAAAGGTAAAGAACTGTTAAAGGACAGTCATTAAGTTATTTAAACTTTTAAGAATTCTATATATATGTATACGTTAGTTTTATTTTGTACTTTTTAATTAATTAAAAGCATGAGACAAGTATATTTTATTTTATTTACGATTTCAACGAACCGAAACGATATCAAATGCTTATGTTACTAAACAAAATAATCAGGATAAAGACGTTACTAAATTAAGATTATTTTATTCCTTGTTAAAAGTTGATTAAATGACAGTAAAGAAAAATATTCTTCATAATAATAAATAGCTCTCTATCGTAGGTGCTTATAGTATACAACAAAGTAGCTTTTCGTGTGACCGCTTAGGCTTTAGATCTTCTAAACTATTAGTGGATTTAATGCGGTTTTCACCATTTATTAGAGCATTTATCTTGAAAGGGTTATGAGCGTAGGTATACATCAATTTGAGCACAGAAGATATTTTGACATGATGTGCCATTGCACCAGTGCGAAACATGGGTGGGTCGCTAGTATAACCTGCTGCGAGGATCTTTCTGCGCTCGAATAAAGCCTCCCGCAGACAGGCGCGACGCGATGGCTCGACGCAACACCGGTAGAATAATTAACGTGAAATTTTCCATAGAAATTGTTGCACCAGAGCACGTCACGTCGCGCCGCGCCGTCGCTTAACGTCTGTCTGCGGGTCCCGCAATTACACGATCGTTCGAACTTTTTGTTCGGTGAGCCTGAGCGTGGTCGCGGCGACAGAGGGCGCTTTCCGGTTTTCCGAACAAAAACATTATTATGCACGCGGCCGATCGCATGCAGTGCGTAATGGAAATAAATGATTCGGCTTTGACTTTGAACGAGAACGCTATAGAAATTCTAAAATTATCTAATGTCAAAGTCAAATGATTTATTTCGAGTACGCCATTATAAGGTACTTTTGAACGTCCAAATTTACAATAAAATAAATTGATTTTAGGCACCCTTTTCAAAAACTAGTTTCGTATGGAGAAGAATGGGCAAGAAACTCCAAAGTTACTCTAAAGAATGTTTTAAAATATTTTGTAATTACAATGAATGCCATAAAACTTATAAATTATTTTAGGGTTGATTTTATCAAAGTCAGATATCTTTTATACGTGGAATGAAATTGTCTGACAGTTTCTATATGGAAAACCTGTCAAAAATTCAAAATTTAGGATAGGATAAGACACTCGGAATAAAAGTTTAATGAAATTCGCCCATAATTAGATTAGCAACCAGTTTGATTTTGTCTAGACTCGAGATTGTCCTATGGAGAAGGACCAGCATGTTTCCAAGCTGCTATGATGTGCCCGACAGGATCCTTAACCGTTCCATTGATTATAAGCCTACCAACTGTTTTTACCAACATTATGGAATGAAATAAAGAATTGAGAATTGAGAAGCATTCATAACTTGAATATAATCCTCTTATTACTTGTATGCTCTAGATTTTTACACTCTGTGATTACTTGAACTTACACACTGACTTGTTAGTTTTACAATGTTTATAAATATGTGAGCACCATGTATCTACCTATCAATAAATTTATTTGTCATTGCTCTATTTTTTTATTATTTTTACCTATTGTGGTATAGTTATCTTATTCTAGGTGCATCGTCTTCCCATTACACATATGTAATTGATGTATAAAAAATATTGTAAAACATTTTTTTAAAGAGTAACGGTGGAGTTTCTTCCCCATTCTTCTCCATACGAAAACTACCTTTTGAAAGGGGCAACTGGAATCAGTTCTATTACTTTGTTTTTTTGACGTTCAAAAATTGCCTTGTATGTGCCTATTTGAAATAAATTATTTGACTTTGACTTTGATCTAAAAGTGGACATCCTGAATTCACCGCTACGTACTTACCGTACCTATTTTTAACGTGTTTAATCTCAAATTAAGTGTAAATTATAAAAGGAAGTATCTTCAAGTGGTCCTTTTCAAAGATGACTCTTCAGAAGCTTTGAAGCTTTATTTTACAAAACAAGTTTGAAGGTGGAACAAGCGTGTAAGGACACAAAATTATTTTCTAATTAAAGCAGGATTTAAATTTATTTCGTCTTACGTACATTTTTGGTCGTTTGTCTTAGGAAGCCATGATTTCATGTTACAGTAACGTTATTTGACGGTAATTATATAAAATTTACCGCCGAATGACGTCACTGAAACGTAAAACATTTCATAAAAGCCTTTTTTTGACACCGTAAAGTCAAAACCCCGGTGTCATCATTTTCATGACGGCCGTCATAGCGGCCGTTATGTGGCGGCCAACACTGCCGTAGTAAACCGTAGCTTCAGCAGGATTCTACAAACATCAAGTTGATTTGATTAAAACAAATCTGATCGGGCTGACAGGAGTTGAAACAGTAGGACTTATGTCTGGTTTATAGGACGGCAGTGACTCGGAATTTTGGACCCAGTCAGTGCGGTCATGTAGCCGAGATCGGTAGTAAGTCAGTTAGTCAGGCGGGGGAAGCTATGGGGCCCGAAAACATACGGGTAGGTTAGCCCATTGGACTGACTTGACGGCGCGAAGTCAGCACTGGACTGGTTTGTGAAACTAGTACAGCTCGATTCAAACTTAATGGCGGGCGGAAGTTTGCTTTTAGCTGCGCAGTACCCCTCTCCCCCGCTGTCACATGAAATTGTTACTGCGCAGCGACTCGCCTCATGTTCCGAGCCGCCATTAAGTTTGAATCGAACTCTATCTACATGAGCCCAGTTGCAAGTCAGCGCTGGACTGACTTACTGTACTGTCACATTACTGGCCTTTTATAACTTTTATAAAAGCTGCCTTTATCCCAAAATAAACGTGATAGGTATCAGTCAAGTACGTCTCACCTTAGCAACTAGGGTGAAATTGAATTCATCATGGGGCATTTATGTTCACATAGCTCGTCAAAATGTAAGGAACAGCTGATTTTTTTTCGCCATTTCAGGATTGGTCCCATGGTGAAAGTTGTTCATAATGATGAGTATAATGACCCCTTAAGAGGATACCCATGAATTTTAACATCATCCTGTATAGAGGATCATTGACCAATAAATTCATCTATTTTTCCATTGAGTTTGTCGAAAATAAAACTAAGTTTATTATCGTATCACAAGAAATTCACACTGAAAAACCGTTTATTAAATAAAATTCTTTTCTGTATTCGAAAAAGGTGTTCGGAATTATTCTTCAATTCTTGCTCGGGGCAAACACCTGAGACTATGTCAAGTGAATTGTGTAAGACTTTTATTGCAGTGACATAAGTTTCAAATTCGTTTGGCGAATATCCAAGTGTTTCCCACTAGCTGTCATGAGGAGTGTAACAATGGAATTTCAAGGGGAAATGTTATTTGTATCTTTGTTCGTTGCATTTGAAATATTTCTGGATTTGCTTTGTATTGCTGGATAGTAATCATGCTTATACTACTTTGTTGTTTAAAAAGGACAATTTTTATGCTTTATATTTTTGAATTTCTACAGTGAAACGCTGGAGTTATGATTGTGTGTGTTTATGACTTGAAAAGGCAACTCATAGAGAGCGAGGTGTGACCGCAGAAATATATCCGGTGGGACATGGTATAGTTGACTGCCCCGTTGGTCTCGTGGTCGCATAGAGATGTGTGACCGCAGAAATATATCCGGTGGGACATGGTATAGTTGACTGCCCCGTTGGTCTCGTGGTCGCATAGAGATGTGTGACCGCAGAAATATATCCGGTGGGACATGGTATAGTTGACTGCCCCGTTGGTCTCGTGGTCGCATAGAGATGTGTGACCGCAGAAATATATCCGGTGGGACATGGTATAGTTGACTGCCCCGTTGGTCTCGTGGTCGCAAGGGTGACTGCTGAGCTGTCGTGGGTTCGATTCCCGGATCGGGCACAGTGTTATTGGGTTTTTCCATTAGGAATTTCTTAGTAACAGCCCGGAGTTTGGAAGTTGGCTGTATGATACCCCCGTGCCTCGGAAAGCACGTTAAAGCCGTTGGTCCTGCGCCTGATCTCTCTCTGGTCGTGTCGGATTACCGTCCCATTGGACTATGAGAAGAGAGACATCGGAAAAAGAGAGTGCCCCTGTGTTTGTGCACACCCTTGTGCAGTATAATATCTCCCGTGCCGAAGGCTAGTCTCCGTGGAGATTGGCCGCCGTGGCGGAAATACGGTCTGGAGGACTATAGGTTAGACTCGAACTTTTTAAAGAAGGTAAGATCTATTTTCCTCCTGGTTCTCAAGTTTAAAACATCTCGGAAGAATTCTTAAAATTATAGTAGTTTTCAATTTATAATGTTTGCTCCCGATGGGCTAGGCAGAGGTTTACCCACATAAAGTACACCCATATTTTGCCAGTTAAGTTTAAGTAATAGGGGGCGAGCCTATTGCCATCAACTGACCAAAAAATGCACACTACGGGCTGCTACTGAGAAATTCCAGATACAAATTACAAAAAAAAACAACCGACTTTAAAAAAAAACTAAAATAAAGAAAAATAACTTTAATTTCGGAAGTCGGTGTCTTTTTCTCGCTTTTTGTGGAAGTCTGTTGTTTTTTTTTGGAAAAGTTTTTATTTTTCACTTTTTAGTTGTGGTACCTACCCCACACAAATTCGAATACCACTACCTGTTATGTAAATAACAGTGACGGAGCATCTAAGATATCGTCTACATAATACGTAATTATTGAAGCTAACTCAAAAACTAACTCCGTAAGCAAAGTTAATAAAATTTATATGGGACCATCTCTGAAGCATGACCTATCAAACAAAAAAAGAGTTATCAAAATCGATTCATAATTGGCGGAGTAATCGCGGAACATACCTACATACAAAAAAAAAGAACATACAGACGAATTGAGAACCTCCTCCTTTTTGAAGAAGTCGGTTAAAAACCTTTATGAACATTTTGCCCGACATGGGAATCGAACCCAGGACTCAGCAGTAGCGCTTGGGACCACTAGACCAACGCAGTCCAACCCAATAATTTAATTACTATACATACCCATGTTGTTTATGATATACAACAAGGGTCATCATCATCTGCCTAGCCTTTTCCCAACTATGTTGGGGTCGGCTTCCAGTCTAACCGGATGCAGCTGAGTACCAGTATTTTACATGGAGCGACTGCCTATCTGACCTCCACAACCCAGTAACTGGGTAATACGATACCCCTTGGTTAGACTGGTTGTCAGACTTTCGTGCTTCTGACGACTCGTAACGACTGTCAAAGATCCACAAATGACAGCCGGGACCAACGGCTTAACGTGCTTTCCGAGGCACGGAGGAGTCTCGATATGTGAAAATGGTCACCCATCCACGGACCAACCCCGGCAAGCGTAGCTTAACCTGATGTATCGACCCGAGCGGCTGTTATTACTTAGCCACGAGCTCCTCCATATACAACAAGGGTATGTATAGTAATTAAATTTCACATACAGTACACTGGATCTAAGACAAGCAACCGAGAACACGTATCAAGATTGTTTGCTATAGCAGCAAGGTTATTTGGTATTCCATCCCGGGCGGCGAAGCTCTAAGCCCGAAACCTTGGTAATAAATAATAATAGAATAATGGTGGTAACTAAAATAGAACAGAATGGTGAGGAGCTCGTGGCTAAGTTATAACAGCCGCACGGGTCGATCGTTCAGGTTAAGCTACGCTTGCCGGGGTTGGTACGTGGGTGACCATCTTTACATTCCGAGACTCCTCCGTGCCTCGCGGAAAGCACGTTAACCGATTCATTGCCAACATCATTTTCATGCATACTTTAGCCAGGCACCGAACATTGGACGATGACGTGTCAGGCGCGTCATGGGCCTACATCAAGGATGACGCACCTAGAGCGGCATTGGCCCCCTGTAATGTTTTATGCGTATTTCACTGTTGTCTTGCGTCAGTCTGCTAAGAGAAAAAGTTATTTGTGTGCTTCGATTCGAATTCGTTGGTATTCAAAAGGAAATATGGCCTCACAAGGTAGTATTCATTTATTTTAGTAACATGTTACAGTGGTCGCCAACATTTTTGTAAATGTAATAATATTAGGTTATTTGTTTGTGATAATGAACGTATTATTTGTAGATAATCAGCAAGAAGACGAAATTTTTCCTGAATGTTCAATCGATTTTGCATATTTCAAAGAAGCGTAAATTCGGAAGAGATACGAGATTTAATTATCTCACGCTCGAAAACGACGATAATAAAGAGAAGAAAAAAAATATAAATATAAAACGAAAATGGCTATACATTGAAAAAACAATTGTTCAAACTATATACGGGCTGGTAGGTGACCGTTTTCGCGTCTGTGTCCCATCCACCCCGTATAAGTTTGTAAACTGTTACCAAAGGTTTGCTATCCCTGACTTATAAAATGTGAATCCTAAATTAATGGCCAAGGGTATTGTCAACTGCAATGTTTAATTTAGGATAAAAAGTGGTAGTTCTCTTTATCTCAATGTTTTTAAATCTGTTTTTAAGTAAGTTGATGAGACGCCTCAGGTGCGTCAAGGGCCTCCCGTGATATTTGCTTATGACGCGCCTGGGGCGTCATTGGCAATGAATCGGTTAAGCCGTTGGTCCCGGATGTCATTCGTGGATCTATGACAGTCGTTACGGTTCGCCAGAAGTCTGACAACGAGTCTTACCAAGGGGTATTGTATTACTGGGTTGTGGAGGTCAGATAGGCCGACTGCCTATGTACGACTCCATGTAAAATACTGGTATTCAGCTGCATCTGCTTAGACTGGAAGCCGACCCCAACAAAGTTGGGGAAAAGCTAGGCAGATAGATAGATAGGTAACTAAAATATAAGGAAGCCATAGGTCTTCGTCTTAGATGAATGAATTGTTTTTTTGCGTACCTATAGGTAACTTATGCAACATTAACGGCCATATTACAAAACAAGGTTTGTCTTTGGACCAGGCAACCACTGAGCCGAAACAAGGAGAGCGTTCTCAATTCCGTCATATTTTTTTTGCCTCAGAACTCCGTCATTTATAAACCGATTTGGAATATTGTTAGTTTATTTGAAAGGATATACTTCTAGATTGGTCCCATAAAAATTTGGTCAAGTCTGATGTGTGATTTTTGAATTACCTTCATTAAAAGGTTTATTTTTTCCACTTAGTGTACGTTGATGATGTTATAATAACTTCCTGACACTGATAATTACATTGCAAGTAGTGGTACGAATAAATACGAATTTATATTTATATTCCATGTATAGTCTGTTATAAAAGTATCTGACGAAAATGACAAACGGTTTAGAAAAAAATACCTGTGGATGCCAATTTGTGACACTACAAATTGGCATTCACAGGTATTTTTTTCTAAACCGTTTGTCTACATTTTCGTCAGATGAGTGATGATGATTATTTGATATATCACTTTAAAGATGTTTTTCATTTAAAAAATCAGGTTAAATTTAATAACCTCAATTTTAAAATATAATAAATAATGTTATGCAAATAGAATAGAATAAAAGTGTTGAGATATAAAGTTGAAACCTTTTAAATACACATGAATGTGTTACTAATTCCCGCTAGTGAGTGATTGCGTAAGAATTTAACTTAAATTGGGTTTGTTTACACTTTCATCAGATACTTTTGGAACCGATTTTAGGTAGGAAATGATGCAAATATAGTCCTGAGAATTCAGACGAGAAAGATTAGCAAATATTCCCCCAGACACATCAGATTAGGTTATTATCAAAATTATTGAATTTGTATAAATTTCGCCAAATTGCCTGCTACGTAGGGAAATAAGGTTTACGAAATAAATTTCATTTTGACCGTCTAGCCTTGTTAATTTTCGCTGTGAAAATATTTGATACGATGAATAATGTAATTATTATTATTGTAAATCTAATCGCAAAAGTAATTAATGATGTATTAAGCATATACAAAATGATTTTTAATATGGAAGTAGGCAGCAACTGCAGGCGACTGGTACGTGTCGTCGAGTCATGGCGCGGCGATACGTCACGGCGTCATATCGCTGCAGTCATTGTTCCGACACCGCACAGGGGGCAGCAGCTCATATTCCAGTTGATAGATAGAAGATAGAAAAATGTGTTATTTCTCGAGGGTTGGTGGCACTACGGTTCTGCGGTCAGGCAGGCTACACAACCGTGTTATCTGTCGCTCGCCCGTAGCTGCAAACGACGTCTCGATAGCTACGGAAGGTATTTCATAGAAATTCATAGAAACCAGTTGTGTCGCGCCGACACGTCGCCTGCAGTTGCCGCCTGCGATTGGCTACGGAATGGTACCTTTCTTTTACAGAATTTATTGTAGATCCTTCGATTTGTTGACCATTTTCTATTTTTTGATAAGCACCTCACTAGCACTTGGTGACAAGGTCACATGGTCCTCCCATACAAATTAACAATTTTTTTGTTAAGAGTATCTTTTCGTTTTCTGCTCTATTTTTCATCGTGGGTGCGTATCGAGGAATAAGTACGTTAGTTGTGATTGGTTGTTTTTCAAAGTATTTTAGTTTAAGTTAGGAAGACATCGCTTATCATGATATCTATCAACCCACACTAGGCCTGCGTAGTGCATTACGGTCCACTACCTCTCACAGAGAGGAGGTCGTGTCTCAGCAGTGGGAACATTATAGGCTGATTATGTTATGTACATGAGACATATCAGTTTTATGTCTGGAATGGAAATGCATGTATGATACCTACATTTTTATAGGCTGCGGTGACCATATACCATCCGGTGTGCATTTATTGAGTTCGTTTTAATAAACATTATATTCATTATTTAACTCATAAATAAATTAAACGATAGAAGTTTGCTCAAATATTAAACAATGGAAAGGAAAATCAAAACATTTAAATTGTAATTTCTTTTTAAATACATATATTTGTTACATTTTTAAATATTTTTTATAAAAAACATGAAAACAAAACATTTAAAAATATAAAAAATAGTAGCCCATCGGCATCAGGATCAGGGTCCAAGCTGCCGGTGGTCAGGGCTCTAGAGAAAGGAACCTCCTCACTATGCGTGCCGTGTCCAGGAGTACTGCTTTCTGAATCAAGCCCTTGACCCAGCCGTGCAAAGAGAGCCTCCTGAGATGTTGGTCGAGGCTCTTCGCTATTAGGCCATTGACCGTAACGATTATCGGTACAATGATTGCAGAGTCCACGTCCCACATGTCGACAACCTCGTGTGCTAAATCAAGATACTTGATTTTTTTTTCTTTCTCAGCTTTCACGAGATTCTCGTCATGAGGGACAGAGATATCAACAATCATTGCACGGCGCTCTCGTCGATCTATCACCACAATATCAGGCTTATTGGCTACAATAGTCCTGTCAGTGATGATAGATCGATCCCAGTACAATGTGGCGTCACCATTTTCGAGAACTGGGTCGGGCACATACCTGTAGTATGGTACTTCATACTCCACAAGGTTGTATTGCAAGGCAAGTTGCTGGTGGATAATCCTAGCTACTAGATTGTGTCTCTGCAAGTACTCGCCATTAGCAAGACGAGAACAACCGGAAACAATATGTCGGATCGATTCACCGGGACAGTGGCATGCCCGACAGATGTCAACCGTACCGTCTTTGACAATGTATTTCCGGTAATTATTCGTCATGATGACTTCGTCCATAATTGCACAGACAAAACCTTCGGTTTCCCCGAAGAGGTCACCGAAACGTAGCCAGGATACAGAAGCCAGAAAGTTTACTTCAGGCCCATGGAGGGCCCGGAAAAAGCGTCCGTGCAGCTCTTTGCCTTGCCATACTTCCTTACGATCGTTAGTATCAAGTACTGTAGGTTTGCGCCAGTTCTCTTTCGCCAAGGAGAGCGGAGTAAGGCCCTTGTCGACTGCAACCACATCTCGGTGCATCCCCACGTCAGTTTGAAAGAAATATTCCCTGAGACTGCAAATCTCGCGGTTGTGGAGGGTTTTGGCATTTAAGAAACCTCGACCCCCACACTTCCGCGGGATGTACAGTCTCATCACTGATGACCGTGGGTGATGCATCCGATTTGCCGTCAGCAGTGTACGGACCTTCCTATCCAGGGCGTCAAGTTCCGTCTGAGTCCATTTGAGTATGCCGAAAGAATACATCAAAACCGGCATGACCCAGCCGTTGAAGGCTCGCACCTTGTTTCCGCCTGATAAAAGACTATTTAACACTTTATTCAGGCGGCTAAAGAAGCGCTCCCTCAACGATTGTTTCATGTCGGCAACATTGATGCCTAATGCTTCCGACATACCCAAATACTTGTAGGTTTCGGTTGAGGAGAGGGATCTAAGGTGTATGGAATCCGAGAGTTGGGTTCCCACGGATTCCATAATCCCCCCTCGCTTTACATGCATGACTGCACATTTGTCCACACCAAATTCCATCCTGATGGCGCTACTGAATGTTTCTGTTACCTTCAGTAGCTCCATCAGTCGCAAATTGTTGGGGGCGAAGAGTTTTAGGTCATCCATGTAAAGGAGGTGAGATATCACCTGACCAGCTCTTCTCAACCGATAGCCTAGACCTGAATCCTCCAGCAGTGTGCTTAGAGGATTCAAGGCTAAGCAAAACCAAAGCGGACTCAAACTATCGCCCTGAAATATTCCCCGCTCAATCCTGATCGGTTCATCGATCCCCCGTTTCTGTCGACATCCTGGATAGAGAAGGGCTGTTCTCCATTGCCCCATACATGCCATCAAGAAGGTGCGTACAGTTGCGTCTATCTTGTACAACTCCAGCACCCTAATGAGCCATGTATGTGGCACCGAATCATAGGCCTTCTTATAATCTATCCAACATGTCGACAAATCCTTCCGGGATCTACGAACCTGTTGGCTTATGGCCATGTCTATAAGGAGCAGCTCCTTAGTACCGCAAATTAAATTGTAATTATTATTAAAACAAATATCGACTTTCATTAATATTATATTTTTGGTAGGCACCACAATTATATCAATTTGTATGAAAATAAATTGTATTTAATTTATTAATTAATAAATCGAAACCTCGTTCTCGACTTACATGTGGTTTAATTTACTCGCCATTATTATTAAAATAAATTAATTTGATGTGCAGCCCGTTGGCATAGCGGTTGCAAACGCGTCTTCTGAGCGTGTACCTAGGATCCGGCCCCGTTCATGACCACTTTTGAAAGTAAACATTTACAAACAAAAACAAAAATACCTAAGGCGGCGTCCTAATTGGGAGCGATCGTACGATGGCGCGATGCGTTTTTCATCTCACGATCAAAGTGGTCGTGCGATGACCTAACAGGTGTCCTAATAGATCGAGCGATGTCCACCGTGTGATGCCCTCGCGCGTCGACGCATCGCGTAGGTAACCGATTAGGACACTTAAAAGAGATCTGTTGCTTTGATTACACGATCGCACGATCAAACGCATCGTACGATCGTTATTAAGCATTTCATGTTCTCGCACGATTACTTGCGAGGTTCAAATAGGACACTCTGATGAAATCTGTATGTTGTTTGAACTCATCGCACGCCGAGAACGCATCGTGTCATCGTGCGATCTTCGCCAAATAGGACGACGCCTAAGTGTTTCTAGTCGCCCCTTCGAGGTAGTTTCGTATTGTGAAGAATGGGCAAGAAACTCAATCGTTACTCTTTTAAAAATGTTTTACAATAATTTGTACAATAATAAAAGCATAATAATTTGAAGACGATGCAACTAGAATAACATCAAAGTAGGTAAAAAGAATTAAAATTGAAGCAATGTCAGATAAAAAATAAACATAAATTAAACGTTAAATATAATCTCCAGGCACCAAAGACAGAGTAATTTATAAAGCTTATATTGTAGGCTAAGGATTTTAGGCTCTAAGCTATAGATACTTTAATACTAGGCTTTAGCTGATGGGTACTTAACGGGCCAACTGAGCTTTGTTGTGCAAACGGATAAACTTGTTTTCAATGATACCGTTTGTTAAAGGATTTGATGACGAATTTATAACTTGGCTAAGGGTTTTGAGGCTTTGTTAGCTATTTTTTTAATTGAGCTGTTTCGGAAAGAATACATAGATAAAATTAATCTGACAATACATAGAACTACAAGAGGAAATTAGCAGGGTCTGGAAAATGAACAGAGTAATCATAGTCCCAATAGTGGTATCAACGACTGGTATCGACCAGTCGTTACTATGATTCCCGAAACAACTATTTACAGTTTAAATAAAATCAATCTTTACAAAATATACATAACTAGCTGCCGCCAGCGGCTTCGCCCGCGTGTAATCTTTATAAATTATAGCCTATGTTACTCAGGGTGAATGGTGAAAGAATTTTTGAAATCGGCGCAGTAGTTTTTGAGTTTATTCATTACAAGCATACACACAAAAATACAAATCTTTCCTCTTTATAATATTAGTGTAGATTATCTTACACTACAGAAAGCAACTGTATTATACACACGTCGCGTAGTACAGAAATTCCAACAATTAGATAATAGACAATAATTTAAATGCAATTCAAGCTTTAAAATCTCACCTTTGCTGACATACGTTTTAATAATAATACAGAAAATACTAGGTTCTAGCTGAGAAAATAAATTTTAAAAACAAAATAATAATTATTTTTATTTCAGACGGTATTACAGTTCTGTTTCAGGTTCACTTCGGCGTCTATCAATCAATTAGTAGGGGAAAAAAAAATGTTGGTAAGAGAACAGTTAAAGTGGTTTGCATTCCATCAATAAAAATTTTAGAGTGACCGACACTGGCTTTTTTGGGAAAGCTTAAAAGCATGCAGAATAACAAGAACGTCATGTTTCGCTACTCACTCGCGGAACATGACGCGAGCCAGTTGAATTGAACTACTGCGGTTTCGTGGTGTAGGTGTGCTACCGGTGTCAAAAGCGACCATCGCGCGTATACGCGATTGGTCGCGTTCATATTATTTTACTTTTTGTTAGGAAAACCGGAAAGCGCCCTCTGTCGGCGCGACCACGCGTTCAGGTTCACCGAACAAAAAGTTCGGACGATCGGGTACTCGCGCGACCATCGCTTTTAAATAGGAACTTTTAACACGTGACAGAGCGGGTTATTCTGTTTATCTACCCTAAAAAATCGCCTAATGGTAGATACTCGCAAACGTATGTCCAAGAATCCACCCTAGGCCTAGTTGGATAAACGGAATGTATAGGCTTAGGGTGGATTCTCGGACATACGTTTCCGAGTATCCATCTCAGGGTGGAATTTTCGGGGTGGATAAACGGAATAAGCCGACAGAGGGCGCTTTCCAGTTTTGCGTGTTCGCGCAATTCAATAAATCTCCCTAGCCTTTTCCCAACTATATTGGGGTCGGCTTCCAGTCTAACCTGATGCAGCTGAATACCAGTATTTCAGATTAATTAGAATTATCGTTTTTAAATAGGACGCGGCCTTACTCCGCGCATTCATGCTAGACCCACAGGTACACTATGTTAACCTTTCCCAACCCAATTCCCATGATATACCTAGCATATTATGTTTCGGTTCACGAGTACACTTAAACTGGTCAATATCCTCTCAGTATATCACTTGAGGACTGGGCACGTAGCCAAGGCGTTGCATAAAATTAAGAGCCAATAGATTACATGCCTGGCTTGGCTCTAGATATGGGTACATTTTGTGTCCTGAGCCGTCTACTAATAGAGTGAATTTAATTTAAAGAAGATGTAGTTAAAATGAGAGGCACGTGACAAAAATAGTGATGGATGTAAATGTTGATGAATGGAGAGGGAGAGGAAGGCGAAAGAAAAGATGAATGGATTGTGTGAGGAATGATATGAAAGAGAAAGAAGTGTATGATAGCGTGACGGTTGACAGAGGAGAATGAAAGAAGAAAACGTGTTGCGCCGACCCCAAGTAACATGATACAAGGGCTCCTTTTTTTTATGTGTCTGAAGTCATCAAACTGTCTTCCCTAGCTCTGGGCGGAGCGGTAGGGCGTGTCAGACTTTTGCTGACTAAAACCCACCCCTGTTCCTTCAGTTGCTTGTTGCCAAGGGTCCCAGTATCCCTTTCGAACTTTCCCGCAACCCTGGCACTTTCCCGGAACCCTGGTAATGGTATGAAAGTTAATCAATGAATCTGCCTAGCCTTTTCACAACTATGTTGGGGTCAGCTTCCACTCTAACCATAAAACATCACGCCTTCTATCTTCGAAGACTGCAGAGGTGTACCTACTTATAGTACATCCACATTTCGCCAGCTATGATTAAATCCCAAGTACTAGGCGGCAAACTTATTGCCGGGCATAAATACCCAGATGCTAAAACCCAATAACACTTTGCCCGATCCGGGAATTGAACCTAGGACCTCATACACAGCAGTAGCGCTCGCAACCCTAGGCCAAGGAGACACTGCCAGGTTTGTGGGAAAGTCCGAAAGGGATACCGGGACTCTTGGCAACAGGCAACTGAAGGAAAACGGGTGGGTTTTAGTCAGTAAAAGTCTGACACGCCCCTTCTCCGCCCAGAGCGGGAGAAGTCATTTGATAATTTTCCAAAGGAGATAGTCTTCAGGCAGGCAGGATAAAGGGTACATTATTATCAATCGTCTGGCATAAACAGAAGAAAAAGGAAAGGGCTGGTTTCCCCATGCACCTTACTAGAAAACTACCGAACAACGAATCATCCTCAATTGCTACTTCATAATGAGTTTTGTCCTCCAATTTCAGTTCCATTTCTTTCGTTCCAATAGTCAGACAATCAAATCATCAACATTATTCAGGTAAATTGATCAAAAAAAGTTATAAAAATGGCGTCCTTGCTGAAATTCGACGGTTGATGAAGACATTCAATGTTTCCGACGTCGGCGTCGATTTGAACACCTTTTCTTGCCTTTGTTCACGGCGATTTGGGGATAATGTAAAGTGGAAATATATTTTAGCTTACAGGAAATTATGGAATCTTACTGTAGATATTTTATCTTTTTGTTAACTTATATAACAGTATTAGTATCTACTCTATTTTCTGCACGGCAGAAACTATTTGTCTTTTTTTATTATAGGATGGGCCTGCTCTTGACCAGTACTGCTATTCTGTAACAGTCTCACCGTGTAAGCAAAGGTGAAGTGAGCGTGGACTGAGCTGTCATTGGTATCGTGACAGTTCACTTCACTTAAGTTTTCACGGTGAGGTGTTTACAGTATAGACTGGCTGTTGTGCTATTCTGTAAAAATGCTTAGATCTTTGACAGTCGTTACGCCCAATAGTTTGACAACCGGTTTTACCAAGGGGTATCACGTTACCCAGTAACTGGGTTGTGGAGGTCAGATAGGCAGTAGCTCCATGTAAAATACTGGTATTTAGCTGCTTGCGGTTAGATCGGAAGCCGACCCCAACGTTGGGAAAGGATAGGCAGATTGATTTTTTTGTGACAGATTGATCTGAGATATACAGAGAATGATGCTTATTATTTCTTAATTTATTTTTAATACTAATATTATAACATCATCATAATCATTTCTTCTTCGTCGTATCGATGATTCTATGTCTGTAGTTGAAACACATATTTTATATAACACACTAGTAAAATAATTGGTAAGCTTTATTTACCCGGATGGTCGTAGGTAAGGCAAGGAGGCCATGGCACAAAAGATAGGAGGCTTAATACATAGCTACAGTGGGTGAAACAAGGCCGTCAATGATGGTGAAGGCTTGATTTACACGGTGCAATTAAATTCTCTGTGGTATTCCAGAGGCAAATAAATTGCATCGTGTAAATCGGCCTTAAGAGTCTAAGTCCTTTCAGTTGAAACAACAATAAACAGTGTTTAGACGATGCATGTCATTTGTTGCTTCATTTGTATTGTATGCCATATTCAAGAAACTTGCATCGTTTTAAAACTCAGACTTTACGCGAAAGCTGGGGCCGTATTAAGGCTCTTACATACTGGGGCGATTCGTCGCGCGACACGACGCCGCCGCATTGTTTGCCGTGAAGTTTTCTCAAAATTGTTTTGTTAAAATTCGCGTCGCGCGGCGAATCGCGCCAGTATGTAAGAGCCTTTATGACGTATTAATGCCACCATTTTTTCAGTGTTAGTGAGAGACGGAGCTGTACAAGGTCGATAGCACCATCCTTTTTCGCAATGGAATAATGATAGCATTATTACTTCATAATACGGCCCCAGGGTTTCTTAAGTACCATTTTATGCGGAACACTAACTGCAAACAATATTAGGTATTTTACTGAACTCAGATCACAACGAAAATAAAGTAATTATGTATTATGTCCATTTTCTATTCATTAAAATATTATTTGCTCCTATCTGTCAATCAAAATCAGATACATTATGGTCTAGCAGGCTTTTAATATGTATACCAAAATGATGATGATACCTAGGTACCTATAATACTTACATGAATTGTCATTATGTTTTTCGTAGCTCGTCAGTATGTTCAAGCGTACGTTTGTTCCGATTATTATTTTGGTCCTGTGTGGCGCATATTCTTATAATGTAAGTATTAGCTACTAACTTGTAATGTATTGACACACAGCTGACCTCGCATTGTACGCAAATCCTATATAATGCGAGATCAGCATAAACTGGAAATATATAGCTTGATGTGTAGCCGTGTGTACACCCACATTTCTTTTCACTTATGTTTAAGTCCCATGTAATAGACGCTGGTAACCGGGAACAAATCCAGACTCTGTGCTGCTACTGAGAAATTATATACTGCAACCGTTGGGAATCGAACCCAAATCAAAACATATCCATACAGACATACACACAGATACAGACAGAGATTTAAGTTTAAAAAAAATACATTTCAGTGTCTCAGGATAATACCCGAACGTGCAATAATAAAATACGTAAACGAGAAATACATGTCTAATGTTTCGGCCAACGTGCGAAGGTCGAGCAAAAGAGGGGGGTATGGGTTCAACATGAAGCTGATTAACAAAACAGTATTAGGAAATAACGTTACGGTAAGATTTTTAGTTAAAATAATTATAAACTTTAAGAAAGCACTCTTGCAGAGTAAGCAATCCGAAGTGGCAGTAGGCTGGCCATGTTTGTCGAAGGACTTCTCCCTCTGGGCGGAGCGGGAGAGCGTGTTAGACTATTATTGACTAAAACCCACCCGTGTTCCTTAAGTTGCCTGTTGCCAAGGGCCCCGGTATCCCTTTGGGACTTTCCCGCAACCCTGGGAGGCATTGGCCCTAGCGGACCCCGTCTATTGTGCTGACATCTCTTTGAGGCGCCCCCTAGCTACATGGTCCGACGACTTTAAGGAGGTGGCTGGGACAGACTGGATGCGGAAGGCGGAGGACAGAGTGTTGTGGCGCACCTTGGGAGAGGCCTATGTCCAGCATTGGACTGCATTAGGCTGAGTCTAGTCATACACGCACGCCAGTTGCAAGTGATACGCAGCTGTTATCCTATTTTCTGAAGAAAAGTCACTTCATATGTTTGTCATTATTATGATACTGTTGTTTTTCTAGTTCCATGTGACCATGTACGAACACAGTAGCAGATACAATCAGTATGTTCGCACCTTGATGGAGTTTCACTACAAGTGGTGTGATTTGATCCTTCGCGATATATGGTTTGGTCCTGTTCTCAGAAAGTCTGGTCTAACAGAATGTCCTATGTTTCCGGTAAATATTAAATTGCTTATTTTTTTTTCCTGATTTTATTTCCGATTCTTCAATCGTAATTTTTCATAATTATCGTTTTGTTTCTTGGTTTCATCGACGAATACTCAATTTTAACAGGAATTTCAAAGTAATTTTTAACTGACTTCTAAAAGAGGTTATCAATTCGGATGTTTATATATTTTATTTAATGTTTTGATATTATTCTTTACAGGGTCCTATAGTAGTGGCAAATTTGTCATTTAGTGGAAATTTCCCTTTTACCGTATTATTTAATAAAGGCAAGTTCGATGCAACCTGGAAAGTAGGGTCAACCGGTGAAGTAATGTTCTCTCTTGATGTATTTGTAGGTTTTGGAAAATCACGTTAACAGACAGAAATGAGAATAAATAATATTCAGCACATGTAACTGTTATTTTATTTATTGAAACCTCTACGTTTTTGGATAGAAGGAACCATTTCTAATATTGTTATATGTATCCGGGTTATAATTTGTTAGTAAATCGTCATCACCGTAATTTTTTTTTACTAGGGTCCTATTTTATTGTAATTCTCTAGGTATTTAAAACGTTATCTTATTGTAAGTAGAACGTACTGTATGTTGGGTTAGTGGGACACCATAAAAATCTACTACATTCCACGCGGGTTGAAGGCTAATGGAAAAAGATCGCATCGTCAGTTTGGTTCCATGAGCCTTACCACCACGTTGTATCCGATACCCAAGTTGCTTAAAAACTGAAGATTTACCACATAACCACATTATAATAACCACCTCAGCTAAGCTAAGACCTCTGACAGTTACAGACATATTAGTAAGATATGACTCATTTACATAAGCTATTGAAGCCCGCACTGGCATTATTTTGAGAAACTGAAAGTTACTGGGTGATTTTTTTTTCGTTTTAATCCTCGTAAGAGGTCATTGTACTCATCATTATGAACATCTTTCACTATGGTACCATACCTTAAATCGCGAAAAAATCTTCTGTTCCCTACATTTAAAATTTTACCCTTTATGACGACATTACGACATTATTAAACTGCTATCGCTAATATCGAATGATGTTCCCAGTCTGCTACATCAAAATATTTCCAATAGTTTAGTCACTATCGCTAGTTAAATATTGGCAAAACCCACAGTCGGCCCGTCACTATTATTTAGCATGTTTGAAAAAATCACGTTTTCAATTTCGATGTCAGGATTTACTTGATCGTTTCAAATGCCAGTATTTTCATTTATTGCCGTATTGTCGTCTGCGCATTGTAACTGTTTGCATGAACCTTCCGGTAAAAAATCTCTAAATGATGGTGAAAACCGCATCAAAATCCATTGTTAGTCTAAAAGAACTTGTCTGTCACACACGACACGAAAAACGACTTTATTTTATGAAATGAAATGAAATGAAATTAAATTGTTTATTCTGTAAATAGGATATTGGAATCACTTTTACACGTCATATTAAGAAGTTGTAAAAATAAGCTAGATGAGGTCGGCGTTTCCTATCTGACTACTCTGAGAAGAAAGGCCGAAACAAACTCAGAGGTCACCGTCTCCTTTAAAGTCCAGACATAATCTTGGTCAGGCCATATGAGGAGGATTAGAGTCTGAAATGGTCTTTTTAGGAAAGAACCACACAGATTTGAGTGGACCTGTCCAGTCAGTGCAAGCATTTGTCAGTAATACGACTCGACGAACAGTACCAAAGAAAGGACATTTGGGTAGGTCGCATAAAGTTCTCAAATTGCCAGACCTTCGCTAAAACTAACAGAACGAAAAATAAATATCCACATAGTCCTCACATTCACAATAAAACAATACTTTACAAGTAATCATCATGTCATTTTGTATATAATATTCAATCATGTTAATTTGTATATAAAACTGGTAGGTACATTTTTATGGCTTTCCATAATATTCAAAATGTCACAATGCTTAGCAGAGCGAGCAGCTCAATCCCATGCATTTTTGTCTTCTAAATAATCTGTGATTTTATAGTACCCTTTTTTACAAAGTTTGGTTTTAATACAGCTTTTAAATCGTTTAATGGGTAAGTTTCGAATGTCAATGGGAAGTTTGTTATAAAAGCGTATGCTAATTATAGATTATCAAAAGTTTATTGTCTGGAGCTTGTTCCCGCTACGCTATCTAGGAAATTTTATTATAATATTGTTTAAAAAAAAACAAAATGTTTCTTTTTAATAATAATATGCAGCTTTTAGATTGAAATTAAAATGGTTAAAATAGAAAACATTTATTTTAATATGAAAAACTTACATTAAAAGAACTTACATTATATGCCTACGTTAGGTGAAATATGAACCAAAAATATGGCCAAATACACGTTTTATCTATCTATCTATCTATCTTAAAACAAAAACCGTTTTTTTACCACTAATCATTTTGACACGGGTAACAATAAAATAAATGTAGGTCAACATTTGTAAAATGTTGTCAATCCCAGTAATTGATCAGTACGTACCTACTACGTGGACCCAAGTGATTGATCTGTGCTTTGGCGCAAGACGACATGCAAACCACTAACTCGATCAAGCGTGGCTTAACTTGATCTAACTTGAATTAGATCTAACTCGGTACCTACCTTAATCGATTAACCAGATCGAGTTGATCTGACCTTTGATAAAATCAGGCATTCAAGTGAATAAACCAGTGAATAACTTTCTAAAAATGTATTAATTTATTTTAATGAGTAAAGTGTTGTCATAAACTCTCCGTACTCCGTACGTAATTTTAATTCAACAGTACTTTCACAATTATTTAACTTGTGCCAGTCAATTCTATAAGAATCTCAACGTGAAAACTTGGTGAAGAGAGCTTGAAGGGAGCTGTCATTTCACCTGATCCTAGGAATTGACACTTTTGACAGCAGCTTTTTGACACTTCAAGCTCACTTCACCAAAGTTTTCACGGTGATTTACATTTTACAGATTATCACCACTGATAATGCATCTGCACTGTCATAATCACGATGACCTCTATGTTCGTTACGATAAGTTTGTTGGTGTCAGAGCTGAAAATTACTTTGAAAGGGACATAAATGATTTTCGTTTTCATTAATGAAGACTACATAAACACTACGTATTAATCTTACAGTCATTTCACAGTTTATAACGGAACTAAAGGACATCAACACACTACCCTTACGAATCCAATTGGTTATACAACTTCACTAAATTTAACGCAATAACCGACTGCGTCATAACTTTGAAATGGAATGTTGCAGTTAGTTACTGCATGATTTCACAATAGATCGGTCAAAATATGCGAACCGTAGAGAGAACTGAAAGCCCGATTTACGTTCAACGCCAAAATGAGGTTTAATTACTGTCAATCATTCGGGTCGGGCTTGATTTAGTTTAGTATTTAGGTAAATGAGATTGACGGCAGGCCACAGGTAGGTACAGTAGGTACCTAATGAAGCTGATCTACGAGTATTTTGTAAAAATCTCACTGTGTAAGGGCTCATGTACATGGCACCGCCGCTTGCCGCCGCTGCGCTGCCTCCGCGCCGCCTACGCTTGATTAAAAGCGCGTGGACGCTTTGGAAAAGCAGCCGGCGATGGAATAAAAAAAAACAGTTTAAACAATACTAGCCGTGTGGTGGCGGTGCCGTGGCGGTGTGGCGGCGCGGCGGCGCTGTGATGGCGACGTATCACCGAGCACTAAACCTACTAAACTAAAGGTGAACTGAGATTGAAGTGAACTGTCAATATTGTCAATCCCTAGTCTCTAGTGAACAGCTCACTTCAAGACATAAGATAGACGCGAATGGTGAAACGATGGTGGTAGCTTAGGACACTGCTTACGTTTGGCCTTACCTAAGTAGACGTTGCTTTGTTTAACGTTAGTGAAATACTATTTTATTTATACATATTTCACTTAAATTATAATGATATGTCAGAACAATGTGTGTAAATTATTTTCTCCAAATTCTCTCCCCTTGTAAGAAAAGTGTCATGCAGATTTAAATGGACAAGTTGACAGCTTGTCCGCATGGCTGCTGAATTACAAAGTACCAGCATCAAACAGTTTAGGAGAAATTGTACCGTGACAGACATTAAAGTGAACCCATTGTTGAAACACATCGTTTCAACAATGTTTTTATATCTTATGTCTTTATATTTCATATTTGTCTATTTTAGTTTTTCTTATGTAAAGTCAAGTTTTGTTAATTTATTAGATGATAACTAGCTGCTGCCCGCAGCTTCGCCCGCGAGAACCCTAATTATTTTCCTAAAATAAAATTAACTTTTTACTCCATATATCAGCTATCAGCTATCTGCCAGTGGAAGACCCGCCTGAATCGCCGTTTTTGGAGATTAGAACCGGAACAAACAGACATAAATAAAATAAAATAATATGCGCATTTTATAATTTCACAAGCATTTAGTAAAAAGCTGTTATTCTGACGTTACAAACAGACACTTCAATTTTATTATTTATGTTTTTTTTAATTTTTCTATTAGGCTCTGCACGGATATCTATGGCTCTGCACTAGGTAGACTAAAATCTCTATAGATTGTGACTTTTTTGTGTACATCTTTTGTTGAAGGCAAACAAATAAATAAACAACAAAAATATGAGTTTCGCTTAAAAACAGTATTTTAGGTTTATGACAACTTATGCAATATGCGTAGGCGCCTAAGTACTCGTACGCTCTTTAAATGCACGCACAGGCGTCCCAACATTACAACAGAAACCCTCGAGTTACCGAGATCCTTCACAGATGTTCTGAACAGACCAGGAGATTGAATTAGCTTCTGGAGCGGTGGGCTGGTTGGAATAACCACTGAAGGCCGCCATGGCCCATGCATAATGGTCCACCTGAGGGACTAAGTGCGGAAACCGAACCCCATAACACAGAACATAAAACATGGGCCTACGTATACATTTAAGGATTCCCTTTAAAAGTGTTTAACGATGGTGCATTTTCCGTAGTATAGACTTTATGTAACCTCATTTTGATAGCTAATAAATATAAAACAAAGTGACACACTTTTATGTTTATAGGCTGTGGCAGTTGATATATTCGTAAAAGTGACAAATTGTGTAGGAATAATACAGTAGGTATATTTATCCTTCGTTTACATATTAAATAAGGGGGTTTTTTGTTGTTCATGTATTTATCTAGTTAGGTACGACACCCCGATTCAAAGTTAATGACGGCTCGGAACATAAGGCGAGTCGCTGCGCAGTAACTACTTCATGGGTCAGCGGGGGTTGTGGGAAAGTCCGAAAGGGATACCGGGACCTTGGCAATAGGCAACTGAAGGAACACGGGTGGGTCTTAGTCAGTAAAAGTCTGACATGCCCTCCCGCTCCGCCCAGGGTGGGAGAAGTCTTGATGATGAAGAAGATTTGATGATTTCCCAAACACCAAACAAGAAAGGGATGAAGTTTGAAGTACAGTCAAGGAAATTAAGTTATAGGAAAAGTGACGCCTTACGTCAATTTGGCGTGTTATAGTTTCATACAACTGTAAAAAAATGACAGTTAAGTTAGTCAGACTAGACTTTCCCGCAACCCTATGCCTACCCTACCTTCATTCTACGCGCGAATTCAGGTTAGTAGAATAAGGTTGACTCACACATAATTGATCTGCAACGATGCAATATGTGACCGTTGCAGAGTGTTTTATACCCGACTACGGCGAAGAAAAAAGGAGGGTTATGATTTTGACCGGTATGTATGTATGTATGTATGTATGTATGTATGTATGTATGTTCATCTGTTCCCTCCTATCTTCCAAACCACTTATCACAATTTGACAAATGAGGTATCGTTAGAAGCGTCGTGATTGTCCGCTGGTTATAGGCTATGTGAAGTCACATTAAATTTAAAATGGCGGCCTCTAGAGGACATATAGTGAGGAACTTAAAAAAAAAAATGGTTTAATCGTACCATGTTGGGTATCAAATGAAAGGGCTTAATGAGCACATTTCAAAAATATATATATTATAACCCCAAAAGATTTAAAAAAAAACAAGTAATAAAAACTAAAACCCAACTACGACTTAAAAGGTATAAACAAGACACCACAGACAGACAAATTAAAAATCCGGAGTCACACGTAATCTGTTCGATTTATGCCCTAACACGTGTGACTCCGGATTTTTAATTTGTCTGTCTGTGGTGTCTTGTTTATACCTTTTAAGTCGTAGTTGGGTTTTAGTTGTTATTACTTGATTTTTATTTAATTGGTAGCTACAGTTAGGCTGCCATCAGACGGACTGCATTCTTGCTGCTTGAATGCAGTTTAGTACGACTGCAATACTCGTAATGTACTGTAACTACATAGTAAGAGGCCCATGGGTGGCTTTAAAATTCTGGCACCAGGTAAGTCACTAACCACACAATAAGACCACAAAAAAAGTGTAGAAAAACGAATTTAAAAACATTTTGTTAAAAACATGTTAGGCGACCTACTGTAATATTACTAACATTTGAAACTAGGGCATTCGGTGTAGAGAACCCAGAATTCCTTAGATCAGTTCACCGGTAAATATCATTTCTAAAGGTGTTCAAGGATTCTCGGTAACAATCAAATTAAAATTGATTATCTGTGTCACTTAAATACTTTCTCAAAAAACTTATTTTATTTCTTCTCGAAATAATAGCCTCATATTCATTTATTGCATGCCAGTAGTATTATACTTCCTGCCAGGGTTGCGGGTTGGTCCGAAAGGGATACCGGGACCTTGGCAACAGGCAACTGAAGGAACACGGGTGGGTTTTAGTCAGTAAAAGTCTGACACGCCCTTCCGCTCCACCCAGAGCGGGAGAAGTCATTGGATGATTTCCCACCCTCAAAAAAAAAAAAAAAGTAGTATTATACTTTATTTTGTACAATAGATAGTTAACTTTACCTCCGGAATTATTAGCGGTGCCTATTGTTCAAAACGCCACATCGATGTCATTGATTGAACGCAACTCTCGAACACCGAACGCAAATCATGTAAGTGATGCGTTCACACGTCTATGATTCCACGTAGCCTTTATGTTTGGAACCTCTGACCTTTTCGGATAATCAGACCGTAGGATGATTGCGATTTGGGTCTCTTCAATGGGCTTATAACATGTCGCTATTTGTACAATCTGTCACCTTCAAATTGGTTACCGGTGGTGAAAGAGGGGACAAAGAAACAAATGACTTCAGTAGGATCTATCTACGGTAGGGCCCCTGGGGGCCCTACCATCAACTTTTAAAATACTTGCCAAGTACATGACAGGTCAACTTAGCAGGCTAACCTGACAGGTTTTCTATTTGTACCATGAGCATTTCCGTCTGACCTGCAATGTATCAACTTCAGACCTGCTACGTGACCGTTGACCGGTACGCCATATTATAAACAAACGTTCGGAAATACTTTTTCGCAATGTTACCGGTTTTACGGTTTTAAAGAACTAGATTAAATTAATTTAATAACAGTTTATAATGATCAAGGGAATTCTTAAAAAAACTATGTTTCGTAACAAAAAAATATCTTATTTAACACGAATACGACATTGGAGACCCTTTAAGATACTTATGAAAATAATCTTGAAAGTTACCAAAGTTATTGCTATTTTCGAACGACTATCCTAGCCATTATGTATAAAAAATTTAGTTTTTGAGCTTGTCAGTTTGACTCTAGTGATGTTACTCAGTCACTAACGATCAGGCACTCGATTGTTCCGATTATGTAATTCAAGTACTCAATTCAAGTTGAATCTAAGGTAGTTACTAGGGAGGTTTCCAACAGCTTCGCACGTTTGAAACGCACACAAAAAAAACAGAGAAAAGAATCATAGCCCGATCCAAAATACAGCAACCGTTCCATATTGGTATATTGGGGTTTAAGTCAGTGACATTCGGGTAAGATCGGCTTTGTTTGACTTTGTAAAAAGCGCTTTCTCCACATTCCACTCTCGATCTGATAATCAATGATGATACGATGATGATTTTAATGACAAATTACAAGTTATCAACAGAAATCATTGACCCACAGTACATATACTTTCACTCATCTTATTAAAACTCTTTGACTCTACACAACATAGTATTTTGGTACCTTGAGAGAAAATGTAATCGAGTTTTTATTTAATATCGAGTTAAACAAAGTTTAGCCGCATCACTTTCTGACACTGTCAGAAAGACAAATCAAGTCAAGGGACAACAACACTTCATATTTTTTCAGTTTCTTTCGAATTGCATCAATTTCATATATTTCTTTTTTGCCTGTGTATTATTGAAGGATTATAATTAGTATGGAATCTTCAAGATGGTACAGCATTTACTCCAGATGGATGTTGTGTTATTTGTTCTGTGAGATTCCAACGCAATGTGCGAAGACATAGTCCGAAGCTACATAACAGATGTGCGGTGGACGCTCTTGTATCAAATGCACGTCGTATAAAGATGAGAGGTGGAGCCTGGTGGAGCAACCAGCATCTTTACTAGATGAAATAATATCTACTTCTAAGTCGTCGGACGTTGAAATACTAAAAATGCTTTGTTTACATAATGTGATTTTTGCTTTCAATAACCGTTTAAAACACCCTACGTTTACGTTTTACTAAACTCCAATACCGATGAAGTGTAGGTAGACCTACTCACTAAACATTTTTTTAAGTTATGATCGTATTTCTCAGTAACCTCGTTAGACGAAGTATAATCATTACTACCACTGTAATCTAGAGATCATTATCAGAGTACATATTCACAAATGAACATGTACTTACGTATTTTATTTTAAATTAAAGAAAACAGTTCACTAAAAGTAAGTTTTACACGCCTGCTTAATATGACTGCAGGGCAGTTCAGTAGTCGAGTGTTTACATGTCAAAAAGGACTTGATGGTACAGCTTAACGCAGGTCAGACCAGTGAAATGTTGTCACGTGACCACTGACCGGCTTTAGTCACGTGATCGCTGGCTTGCCTGTTATTTGACATGTTCACGGTACAAAATAGCCCGACAGTTCACTTTCCGTCGAAAATTGACCTGCTATAAGAGTTCATGGTAAGCCCCAGAGCATAAAATGAGACGACTTTACGAATAATATTCTTGTCCGAATTTAGCGCTACTGATAGCGTACGGATAGCGCGTACATAGGTACGCGTAGTCGGTTACGCGTGTCCTGGGAACCTGATGTCCCTATTTGCAGCTACGCGTACACTCTAGGGGAACGCGTGCCGCGCGAGCTAGCAACGAGCCGCCGTCATTCGGGTTTTGGTCGCGCATCAAAGCGGACGCGCACGCCTGTGCACGCTATATTTGGACGGCTATGTTTCTCGTCGTGGCGTATGACTGAGGCTCGCGTAGCTATGGATCGATTAACCTCGCGTTTAGGTTCGCCAGATTTGTCACAGACTATCACGTCAGTTTCTAGGAGCAAACGGTCACGTTTACTGACAAGCTTGGTTTGCATGAAAAGTGTTCACAGTACCGCCTCTAGCAGCCGCCACCGGCCGCCGAGGAGTCACCCTGCTCTGTTCTGTGCCTTTGGCTATTTTGGGCTCAGTTATCTGTATTATGCATCGTTCTTGCGTGAATATTTCACAGTGTATTGGCCATACACATCGGCCACCCAGAGGGAAATATGCTTAGCAGCCCACTACAACTGTTTTGAAACACCAGGAACATACTAATTGGATGTGAATCAATCAACTCAGCCTATCGCAGTCCACTGCTGGACATAGGCTTCTCCCAGGCTGCGCCACAACACCCTGTCCTCCGCATTACACATCCAGTCGTTCCCAGCCAACTGTTTAAGGTCGTCGGATGTTAATTGAAGTGACCTTTATGGAAAGTACTCACCTGCGTACCCATGTAGGCCGGTGCATATAGAACTTGGCAAAAGTGGGGTTAGGTATAGGCTATATCAGATTGCGATGCCGTCCCACTTGATGTCTCGAACGTCCACAAACCTGCACCCTTGAGGATCTAATTAACTTATCTGAAGACTACCATCGACAACGAGATGAAAAAGAAGAAGATGAAGATTGAACCCAACAATTAAGTTCACATTGCTTGAGGCATATTGGAATGGATAAAATAAATAATACTTGTTTCGACTGTAGCGAAGTAGTAAAAGTATGTTACGACTAATCTAAAAACACTTTTAGCTGGCTACTTGTTCAGTCTTACATGTTCACGATACATTTACGACGAACTAAAAGTTAATAGAAAATATATTGATAAGTCGTTATGTAAGACCATACGTACTGAATATTGAAATAAGTTCGAAACACTATCAGTAACGTCAACAATGAACCAACTTTGACTATAAAACCAACCGACTTTTTATGAATATATTCAATTTGATGCACGACTAAACTTCGATCTTAGTGATGGGACCCTAATATCGATAAAATATTATTGCTGAGTGCGATGGTCGGCGAACTATAAATTGAGCTCTAGAAAATAATTTTTGCTTGATGGGGGATTGAATAAATGCGCTGGTTCTGTGAAAAGAATTTATTCCGAGTTTTGCAGACGCGAATTCTTGGCGGCTTTCATGGAAAAAAACTGGTTTTGTATTTACAAGTTATTAAATTCTTCATAATCGTTCATTTTACGGCTTTTGTGATTTATTATCGTTGTTGAATTTATTTCTTGGACTTTTCGCAACCTTGAATTTAATTGTCTCCAAACTGTTTTCGCAAATCGCCACTACTTGGTTACTATGTTAATCATTCTGTCTGCAGTCTGTCTTAAATAATGTGTAGATATTCAGTATTGTATCATAATAAAGATTACAGCAATTACGGCTCCAATAAATACGATGCAGATAAAAAAAAGATACAAGTTTACATATGCATGAAACTATTACCGTATGCTGAAGCGGACAAATGCTTTGCATATCATTTGCATGCCTGCTGCAAATGAAAACATAACTTGCTTTTTTATCCCGAATTAGTAGGACGTAACGTCATTATGTAGCGCAATTACCACTACTGATTTGTAGATGAAAATTTGTCCGCAATTGGTGTGTGCGATGCATACGTCTTTCTTGTTTTACATGATACAGACTGTCTAGTTTAGGGTTCACTAGGAACTAATACTATAGCCTAGCTACCTGCCGCACCTGTACCTGCTGTACCTGCTGTGTATGTCATTATTAAACAATTTTCTTTATTTTTATTTATATTTATGTCTATTTTTCCATGTAATTCATTATTTTTGTAACTATCACAGGTATCGCAAATTTCGCATGGCTGTTGTTGAGTCATTATACCCCAATTGTGATATGTGATTTTTTGTAAAAGAGCTCGTCTAAGACACACACACATTCATAGTTGGAAGCCCCTGATCGAGTCTATAGGCAGTGGTAACCAATTTCATCAGGTGTGCCTTCAAATGTTTGCCAATCTTTTAAACTTTCTGTAAAACTATAAACAAACAAATACACATTAAATAATATTTAAAAACAATAAAATATTCACATACACGATTTATGGCAAAAATTTCAGAATTAAAAAATGTTCTTTTTATTTCACGTAAGGATTTTTTACTTATTTATTCGTTACTTGGTCGAATTTATTTTGAATGAAAAAACATAATATGCCAGTTATGGGATATCGAACGGAACACCTAGTATAAACGTAACGGCAATGTAACTTAAAAAATCCTGAAATTAATCATATATCGATATCGACAAAGATGCCCAAAGGCCATCACTAAACGCGTCGTAATTTTTATCTTTTAAGATGTGCACTGGGTGCCACGGGTAATGGTATTGTTCTTCTTACGATATTTTTTTTACTAGGAAATAAATACTTTACGACGTTTTACGTAATATGAGCTGTAAATTGTTGGAAGAAACAACTGGTATTACTCTTGTAACAAGTGAGAGATAAAACGAAATTGCTGATTGCAATGGTTTTAAGAAGATGGAAAAAAACTAAAAGGATTGTTTGGTTAGTACCTTAGGCCAACGTAGAACATGTTGAAGTACCTAATAAAAAATGGAAAAAGTAAGGTTAGGAATTTCTCAGTAGAAAGAAGAAAGAATGAAAGAAAAATTGTTTATTCTGCACAAACTAAACGCATATTACAAAATAAAGAATAACATTCTATTCTAAGTACAAATTAGCCAAAATCCTCGCATTCATTCATAATAAATAAATAAATACGAATAAAAAAGCCTTTTATTCCATGCATTTACAAAATAATTTACAATATTGAATTTCAAATCACATGCTTGACTATTATTTCATTCATAAAAACTTATAAAAGTTTGACAAATTTTGTCTATTGCTTGATGTGAGGGAGGAGGAGGGGTGATGAGAGGCCAAAGACAATTTACAGAGTACATTTTCGTCATTTATTCAAACTAGGCTGAAAATCAGCACTAAAATTAAAATAAATTTTCAAACGCTAAAATTACAAAGACAGTCCCCCAAAACGTCTGCCCTTCACCACTTTCTAGTGCTATATGCTGGGAAGAAGAAGTGGCGCAACAAACTCCCCAGCAGCACAGCTGTCTGTTCAAAGCTCCTTAAGTTCTGAGTTGAGCTACACGATTACTGAGAAATGCGTGCACTGACTGGACAGGTCCACTCAAATCTGTATGGTTCTTTCCTCAAAAGACCATTTCAGACACAAATCTACATGGTCCTCAAATGATCTGACCAAGATTCTTTCCGGATTTTTAAATTTATATTTACATTGACATGAATATTTACTTTGTAAAGTATTATATTATTTTTAATTATTGTGAATGTGAAGATTATGTGGATCTTTCTTTTCTTTTTTTATTATTTATTTTTTCTTAATTTTAATTAATCATAGTCTGGCAGTTTGAGTAATTTATGAGGCCTAACCAAATGTCTTTTCTTTGGTATTGTTCGTCAAATCGTGGAGCTCCTTAAATTCGGAGTTGAGCTGCACGATTACTGACAAATGCGTGCACTGACTGGACAGGTCCACTCAATCTGTGTGGTTCTTTCCTCAAAAGACCATTTCAGACACCAATCTACATGGTCTTCACATAATCTGACCAAGATTATGTCTGGACTTTAAAAGAGACTGTGACCTCTGAGTTTGTCGGCCTTTCTTCTCAGAGTAGTCAGATAGGAAACGCCGACCTCATCTAGTTTTAAAAAATGTGATTGACGTGTAAAAGTGTTTGTACAAACCTACTTACAGAAATAAAATCATTTATCATTTATCATTTATCAAATTAGAAAACTTGATTCTATACAATAGTATACACAACAAGTATCTGAAAAGCATTATAAAATAAATACTTTTCAAGATATTGGACGCACAACTCTAAATATCTATGGATGAATGTTAACAAAAGTTACTCCCAAAAAAGTATTTCCAAAGCTAAAATTAATAAAACAATTAGACGACTTACAAAACTTTATAGAAATTTTGACTTATTCGAGAAGTTTTCAACAAATTTTCCTTAATTCAGATTGAAGAGATTGAAGCTTTCTCCGACAATTATTAAAAAAAAGTCAAAGAAAATTTACATGTTATTATGTGCTTTCTGAAAACGAAAGTTTAGAACGAACGAAAAAGTTTTCCATAGATGGTGTTATCCCTGATTGTTCTTGAATTGAATGAATTTTAGGGTTCATTTTTCTGTCAGATATTCAATCTAAATCATTGTGATAGCAATTTATTCAATCACTTGCAGTAAAGATCTAATAAATAGACCTAAGGGTTTTTATACATCTACACTAATATTATAAAGAGGAAAGATTTGTATTTTTGTGTGTATGTTTGTAATGAATAAACTCAAAAACGCCGATTTCAAAAATTCTTTCACCATTAGAAAGCTACATTCATCCGGAGTAACATAGGCTATAATTTATAAAGATTACATGCGGGCGAAGCCGCTGGCGGCAGCTAGTAATTCATATAAATGAAATAATATTCGTCACAATGCAAGACGAATTTTGAACGAATGCTATCCGTACCTTTGTGAGATAGGTACGGATAGCATTCGTCCAAAAAAATAAACAAACAAAAAGAAGAAAAAAATAAATAAATAACAAAACCACATCATGCCCCAAACAATAAATAACAGCACTAAAAAAAAACCGAGTACACAAAGTAAAAGTGTTGCAACAAAACCATAACGGGCATAATGAAAATCACTGTGCGCACTTATTTGGTCCAGTGTACGTGACGCGGGTCGCGAAATTTCGTCATTCAGAACGTCCATTACGGGCCAATCGATTGGTCGATCCGGGTCAAATATGTCACCCTTATACACGGACGATCATAAAAATGAACGATATTATTTCATGATACAGAAAACATGGGGTTATTGAATCTTTATGCAGTCTTATGAATGTACTGGGGTTTTGTAGTGTATTGATATTGGCTTTCGATCCTCTACTAATAAGCGAAATTCGCTTGGATGACGTTGATTTTATGGCTAAGGAATTGCGTCCAGAGCATCATCATCATCTGCCTAGCCTTTTCCCAACTATGTTGGGGTCGGCTTCCAGTCTAACCGGATGCAGCTGAATACCGGTATTTTACATGGAGCGACTGCCTATCTGACCTCCATTGCGTCCAGAGCATCATCATCATCTACCTAGCCTTTTCCCAACTATGTTGGGGTCGGCTTCCAGTTTAACCGGATGCAGCTGAATACCGGTATTTTACATGGAGCGACTGCCTATCTGACCTCCACAACCCAGTAACTGGGAAGTACGATACCCCTTGGCAAGCCTGGTTGGGACTTCTGACGATCCGTAACATCTGTCAAAGATCCACAGATGACAGCCGGGACCAACGGCTGAGTCGAGTTATAGATGAGGGGTTGTTTGACGGCCGACTCATTGAGCTGTTACCGTCAAGGGTTATCGTGCTTTCCGAGGCACGGAGGATTCCGATATGTAAAGATGGTCACCCATCCACGGACCAACTCCGGCAATCGTAGCTTAACCTGATGGATCGATCCGTGCGGCTGTTATTACTAAGCCACGAGCTCCTCGGTCAGACTCTGCACTCTAATTGGGTAACACACTTTCAATCGCAGTCCGAAGGATTTTCGACGTCATTTTAATACACTCTGTGAAATATTAGTACTAAAGGATTTTGCATGTTCGTTGCAATGAATAAAGCTTTGGCTTCACTGAGGCGAATTCCGTGCAAGATGCGGGAAATTCGCTCGGTGTCAACTAACTAGTATGGAGGTGTTCAAACTGGTCCGAAAAGTCGCGACAGTCGCGTCGCGAATTAAAACATTCGACGTGCCCATTCGTGTCCTGCATCCTCCTTGGACTCGCCTCAGTTTGTCCAAAACTTAATTATACAACATTATTTTTTGTTTATGCTAAACCCGAAAAGGGGTCATTGTACTCATAATTTTGAACAAGTTTTTCTATGGGACCAACCGCGAATTCGCGAAAAAAAATCTCCTTACATTTTGACGATTTAAGTGAACACAAATGTATGGAACAGCTGATTTTTTTTAGGCTATGTTCACAATTACAACAGAACAACCAACGTTGATTAAAGTGAGGTTCATCTCTAATTTCCAAGTTTTTGTTCAAACTATTTGGTTTTCCTTTGAACTTTCGACCGAGGACGGAATTCCTGCAACATGGATCGCAAGCTCAAACTTCATAATCCTTTCTAGTGTTTAAAATGTAAATGAAAAATCTTGAATACTTCTTCTTAAATCAAAAATACTTGATCTGAAAGGCTAAGGTCGTGCACTAAATAAGCGATCGTCATTCATTAAGTTCGGCAATGCACATCAGACGCTACATTTTGCACAACATTTTGAGGGTTGTCTCGTGCAACCTAGCAAGCCCAATATTTGTGTACTGGATTTCTGTTCACCTAAACGAGAACAAAAAATGACGAATGACTATGTTTTTTTGAAGACTTATACATACTACCATGTTTTAATTTTATGTTTTTACTATTTTTTTGTATATAATGGGTATTTTGCCTGCAATAGAAGACAATGTTTTTTTTTTTAAACCTGTCCGCGTCGTCGCCCTTACTGAAAGCACCTTCCGGGTTTTCCGGGCAAAAAGTGATATTATTATGAACGCGACGATCGCGATATCGCACGACCATCGCTTTCTTTAAGACGCGGGGTTCTCGTTGCACACTATGCTAAAAACTTCAACACTTAAATAGTTCTGCAAGTTTCGCAAGCATTAAACTTAGTCGTACTATTTAAATGCCCACTGCACTTAACTAAGAAAGATACGCAGCAAAAAACTTAGCAGCAAGCCATTATAGGAGCAAATGAATGCCTATTAAATAACGCTGCGAAATTAACAAAAGCTGTTTTTGAAGGGCGATGTTGAAAGTGTTACTTTTGCTTGGTTTTGGAGGAATTAGGTATTAGGTTTATGGCTTAATGTAAAACAATATTTGCAATTAGTTCTTTCAATTATAATTGTCGGTTTAGTAAAGATAGATAATGAAAATTTTCAACCGCAACATCAGTTTTACCAAACATTGAGCGGCAATCGGGCGCGGCCATCGGGCGCGGCTGCCGCACGCGTCCTGCCGCGCTGTGATTGGACGAATGCCGCGCGCGAACGCTTTTTTCAACCTGCCGCGCACAAACATTTCTAGCAAACATTCGTCAGTAATTGTGTTTGGACGAATTATAAGCAGAGCTACGACACACGCAACCAGTTTAATTTTAGTTCTGATGCTAAGTGGAGTGCGCGTTCCAAGCAGTACCACTGCGCAAACATACGTCGGTTTAGTCCTAACTAAAGCGCGGCAGAAATGTGTCCTGCAAACGCCGCGTGTTGGTGCCGCGCTCTTGCCGCTCAATGTTTGGACAAACCTTTACATTCATTCTCCATTGAACAATAAGCGTGGCAGAAACTTGATGAAAAAAAACAAGTAATAAAAACTAAAAACCCAACTACGACTTAAAAGGTATAAACAAGACACCACAGACAGACAAATTAAAAATCCGGAGTCACACGTGTTAGGGCATAAATCGAACAGATTACGTGTGACTCCGGATTTTTAATTTGTCTGTCTGTGGTGTCTTGTTTATACCTTTTCAGTCGTAGTTGGGTTTTAGTTTTTATTACTTGTTTTTTTTTTAATTCTTTTGGGTTTATAATTATATATATTTTTGAAATGTGCTCATTAAGCCCTTTCATTTGATACCCAACATGGTACGATTAAACCATTTTTTTTTTTAAGTTCCTCACTTTATGTCCTCTAGAGGGCGCCATTTTGAATTTAATGTGACTTCACATAGCCTATAACCAGCGGAGAATCACGACGATTCTAACGATACCTCATTTGTCAAATTGTGATAAGTGGTTTGGAAGATAGGAGGGAACAGATGAACATACATACATACATACATACATACATACATACATACATAGATACATACATACCGGTCAAAATCATAACCCTCCTTTTTTCTTCGCTGTAGTCGGGTAAAAACAAAAACACTTCTATAAACTTGTAATCGTCAAGTCCAAAAATAGTGTTGTTGAAGAACCAGTTGGGAATTTTTTGACGAAGACGAATCTCTTTTGTATATTTTTTTTTTTGTTTTCATCTATTTAATTTTGTGTTCTTTAGATTTTTGCCCCAGTACTGTTTTTTTTTAAAGAGATATTGCTTCCAATATTTTCAAAATTCTAAAATCAAAAACCATTCGACGTTGGGATTATCAGTAGCGTCTTTGCTCCGCGTATTTACATCGGCCCGTCAATTTGCAACAAGTAAGGTACAAAGATAAGCTTAAGCCTTAATGCTATTGCTTTGCTATTTTATAACAAAAGCTCTTTCTAAGAAAACCAGGAATTTTCCTAGCTTCGTGGAACACATTTTCTTGATTTTTACCAGGATCAGACAATGAGGCGATATCATTGGTGCATTTTTCTTAGCTTTCTCACACAGTTTTCTCGCACTGCGGCCATACTATTTTGCAGGACGTGCAGGGCGTGAGTCAAGGTGACATGATATGGTAGTTAGTTGTACCGCACATGTTTATGATTCAAGTAGCAGGTAACAGTTAGATGCGGCAGGCCCAAGACCAAGTGTAAAGTGCCTGCTACACGGTTGCCAACCGAGTCCCCGACAGAGGTGCTGAGGGCACTTAAGTAAACTGGCGTGCAATGAAGGTGACCTATACTCAGCATTGGATAGAATCCGAGAAGAGAGAAGAGAGCAGTGCAGTAGTTTTTTAGTTTATCGCGAACAGACAAACAGACAGACGCGGCGGAGGACTTTGTTTTTAAATAATATGTAAGGATATCGCAGCATCACACTGAGGTACGAGGCTTTCTGTTTTTATTTTTATTTTACTAGTTTCTATGGGTTTATTTAGTATATGTGGTGATCTTCCTGTGCGAGTCCCAATAAATATTTTGTCTATCTTTCATTTACACCAAACATGACACTAATAAAACCTTACGTTTATACCGGAACTACGTAATAATTTCGTGTTACGACACCCATGGGTTGTAATTTTGGCTCTAGTGTTACAGAATATAATTTAATACTTACTTACTTGTTAATTATGTAATGTTGTTGTGAAATTACAAGACTACCTATGTATTGTATTTATAGTAATAGTAATGTTAAGTAATATTATAATGTCAATCAATCAATCTGCCTAGCCTTTTCCCAACTATGTTGGGGTCGGCTTCCAGTCTAACCGGATGGAGCTGAATACCAGTATTTTACATGGAGCGACTGCCTATCTGACCTCCACAACCCAGTAACTGGGTAATACGATACCCCTTGGTTAGACTGGTTGTCAGACTTTCGTGCTTCTGACGACTCGTAACGACTGTCAAAGATCCACAAATGACAGCCGGGACCAACGGCTTAACGTGCTTTCCGAGGCACGGAGGAGTCTCGATATGTGAAAATGGTCACCCATCCACGGACCAACCCCGGCAAGCGTAGCTTAACCTGATGGATCGACCCGAGCGGCTGTTATAACTTAGCCACGAGCTCCTCCAAGTAATATATAATCATCGAGATATAAGTACTAACGAACGTTAGTACTTATATCTCGATGTATATAATGTATTGTATTTAAAATCGTACCATAGTTTTTGCCTTCACCCTCGGGGAGGAGACGTGAGTATGTATTGTTTTGTTAAACCCGTATTAAGTGAAATAAAAAAAAAAAAAATATATATATATATACGCGTCGACTTGAGAACCTCCTCCTTTTTTTTCATCGGTTAAAGATCAAATTATTGAACAGTTGACAATGCCATCTACGTGGCTGAATTTTGGTCGAATTCTTGATATGACGAAGAAGAAGATTTAATAGTTAAAAAAAAAAAACAGTCCGCTTTAGAGGATCAGTTTTATAAAAAATATATTTTAAAATTATAAAGTAATGGCCAAAACAAAAGAAATTTAAAAAGGAGACTTGAATCAAACCTTACGTCGATCAGATAAGACGACCATGTACCTATGTAATGTACAGATACTTTTATTACATGCCTTAGTTCAAAAAGTACTGTCGTCTTGCCTTTGAGCAGCGCAGTCACATTCCTTCCGTAATAATTTCCTTTAGCAGACTTACACGGAAAATAATCAAAAGGAGTTATGTGTACAGAAAAGGAGGAAGTGAACCTTCAAATTAAAATAAGTGGAATATTTTATTAATCTATTCTTCGTAACGACAAAGGCGTAGAGCCTATGCTACGATGCTACGCCAGTTGCTACGCTGTAGAGGGACTTGAGTTCCTTTTTTTTGTTTTGGGTGAAAAGTATTTTATGAAGGCTTTTTTGTTTGTTTTGGCTTGGTTGCTTGTCTGATCCTATGTCGATTAATTACTAGGTCTTAAACAATAACCGCCTTACTAATAAACGTTGTATAGCGCCTGTATAGTTACACAATGCTTTGTCTTCTTCTTTCAAAAGTAATTTGACTTTTGAAAGAAGAAGACAAAGCGTTGTGTAACTATACAGGCGCTATACAACGTTTATTAGTAAGGCGGTAAGGGTTTATTGTTTTAAGATATTAAATTGGGTTGGATTGTCTCGTTTGGTCTAGTTGTCGCAAGCGCTCCCAGGATGATTTCCTGAGCGAAATGTTGTAGGCTTTTTCTATCTGGAATTTGTCTGTTGATGTGTTGTGCGCGGTACGTAGACAAGCGTTAGCGCGCGGCAATCGTCCAAATACAGCGCGGCACGCCACGCGCGGCAGCCGCGCAAAATTGCCACTCAATGTTTGGACACACCTTTAGGGATATAAGTTGATAAATGAAATGACCCACTTGAAATTCACGGCACTACTTATCAAACTGGAACGCATCATAAACTGATTACAGTCGAGAAAACTTTGGTGAAGTGAGCTGTCAATGCCTGGCGTCAGGTGGAGTGACAGTTCACTTTAAGCTCACTTCACCTAAGTTTTCACGGTGAGTTATTTAAGAGTACCATTACTTAGCGTCAGGTGGAATGACAGCTCACATCAAGCTCACTTCACCTAAGATTTCGCGGAGACATTTTTCCAGAATGGACCGGCTGCGGCTGATATAGGTTATATTGTATTAACTAGATATTGTCAACCAATGAAGATACAGAATCACATTTTTACTATTGATATCACATCACACACACATATAAACTAGTAACTAGGGTAAAATCCCCATTCGTCGTCCAAAACCCGATTGACCGTCAAAACCGTTTGCCGTGAGGACAGCTCTCCCTTTATGGCACATTAGCGACAAAGAAGGACTATTATGGCGGCTGGATCCGCGTAACGACTCTCATAGTTCACGCTCAATCGTTGGATTAAGCCGCAATTTGTATCAGTCGGGAACTGTCGCGTTTACCCTATTTAACAGACGAGGAAGCGGATGAAAAATTCCATTGTTAACATAACATTCAATCTCTTTTCGTGAGGCCTTTTATATGTCTTGAAGGCGAAAAGTTGTTTCCTTTTAGTTTGAGCTAAAGCGTTATGTAGCCTTGATTTATAAGGAACTTGCTGCGCTCCGCGGTTTCACCCGCGTAAGTCTCGATCCCGTGGGAATATCGAGATAAAAAGTATCCTATGGCCTATTCCATGCATGACCTGGAATAGGCCATAGGATACTTTTTATCTACCATGTGGCAAATTTCATCGAAATCCGTTCAGTCGTTTTAGCGTAAAATTGTAACAAACAAACAAACAACCTTATTTTCGCATTTATAATATTAGTTAGGATTGTTTGTACAGTCAACAACAGTCAGCCTCTCAACTATGGCGGCAATGAAGGAGGGTCGCGTCAAAAAAAATGCTCAGCTTTTTTTTTTTTTGGGTGGGAAATCTTCAAATGACTTCTCACGCTCTGGGCGGAGCGGAAGGGCGTGTCAGACTCTTACTGACTAAAACCCACCCGTGTTCCTTCAGTTGCCTGTTGCCAGGGTCACGGTATCCCTTTCGGACTATTCCGCAACCCCGGCACTGATTCAGAAATGATATTTCTGTAAGCAGTTTTGTACAAACACTTTTACACGTCAATCATATTTTTAAAACTAGATAAGGTCGGCGTTTCCTATCTGAGTACGCTGAGAAGAAAGACTTAACAAAATCAGAGGTCACAGTCTCTTTTAAAAGTCCAGACATAATTTATGTTAATCTACATAGATTGGTGTCTGAAATGGTCTTTTGAGGAAAGAACCACACAAATTGAGAGGACCTGTCCAGGGGGTTATAGGGGCTCGTGGCTTAATAGTAACAGCCGCACGAGTCGAACGCAGCTTAAGCTTCGCTTGCCGCGGTAATTTCGTGGATGGGTGACCATCCATTACATACCGAGACCCCTCCGTGACTCGGAAAGCACGTTAAGCCGTTACGGGTACTAAGAGGTATCGTGTTACCCAGTACCCGGTTTGTGGAGGTTAGGTAGGCAGTCGCTCCATAGAAAACAGTGGTATTCAGCTGCGTCCGGTTAGACTGAAAGCCGACCTCAACATAATTGGGAATTTTGTTGACTGTACATTTGTACAGTCAACAAATGAGATTTCTAAAAGGCAGTTTATCGAACGAAAATTATCGCAAAATTAATGTGACAAATTCAAGCATCTGCATCAAGCAGACGTAGATTGCTGCTGATATTGGTTGAATACCAACTGCTGTTTGACTTTCTGTTTAGAACTGTTCGGGAATAATTCATGTGTGTGTACCTAAACCATAGACAACCATAAATACCTTACAGTTACGAAAAATTCAAAATCTTTTTAGGGTTTCTGCGCTGTCTCGTTCTATACACGAGGAATCTGTCAACAAAGCTTGACAAATAAAACGGATGACATTAATAATCTTCTTATGATTGTCAAGATTTGGAAGAACTTATTGCTTTAGATCTCAAATCTGATAAACAATCACGTCGCTTTCAAGCTTACTGAGCTTCAAAAAATCGTGTTTGTTTTCGTTCAGGTTTTAGCTTTGATATGACAAAACAATATCTAAGTCCTATTTATACGATGCAAGTTTCTTGCCTATGGCATACAATAAAGTTCAAGTAAGAAACTTTTGTTGGTGCTTCAACTTATACATAGTATGCCACTGTGTAAATGAGGCTTTAGGCATTTGTATGGATGCCACGAAGTTAGTTTATCAAAAAAAAAATGTTATAGTCCTCCAGACTGAATCTCGGCCATGACAACCAATTTTAGCGGAGACCAGCCTTCGGCGCGGGAGATATTATAGTGCACAAGTGTGTGCGTAGAAACCGGTGGACTCTCTCTTTCCTTACTTTCATAGTCCGATGCGACGGCAATCCGACACGACTGGAGAGAGATCAGGCGAAGGGCCAACGGGTTAACGTGGGGTATCACATCGCCAATTTCTAAACTCCGGGCCGTTAGTAAGAAATTCCTAATCTAATGATGTAGATTGTAAAGGAATCTTTAAAAAAAAACATTTTCTTAAGTTTTGATTTATGTTTATCTAAGTAATGGGTTGATTCGGTATTATAAAAAAGAAGAATAAAAAATAAGCCTAACAAAAGCAAACAATGAAAAATACTAATAAAAAAACCCGACAATTTACTTTCATAAATAAACACAAAAAACTTTCCTTTTAATACATTTTATTACGAAACTTCCTGCTTTATTTTAACATGCATTCGCGAACTCTGGGCCATTTCGCGAGAGGCCGTGGCCTAGCTATGCAGGCCCGTTTATTCAATCGTACAAAAAGTACTAATGGGTGGTTTATTCAACTGTTTACACAAAACTTATTCGCATCACCGCACTCTCTGGATTAGGGTGAAAGTAGCCGTCAAATTAGCGAGATGAGGCCTGTAGGGATGGGCTAAAGACAAGTGGAAGTTTATTTATAAACTTTATTGAGGTTTCCTTTGAGTACCGTTCTAAAAATACACTTACTTTTATCGTATTTAGCGAAAGAATAGCTAGCAAATAGTGGGTGTTACACTGACTGGCATTGCTTTTAATGACACGTCGTGGATAATGATCGCCTACTTTAAACTGCTTTGCGCTTAATAGTTTTCATGAATATATTTTTGGTAAGTAGTTTATAGTGCATTTTTCATGGACGTCCATAATTATGAGGTTTGTTGGAATCTCGATAATGTTTCTGCTCTGTTAAGGTATGCATACGGTATAGTTAGAAACAAACACACGATTCCATGTTCAAGCTTGCTTTGTTTCATATACACACTATAACTACGTACTAAGGAAAATCCATCTGTTTGTTGAATTGGTTTGGATTCAAACTCAAGTAGTTTGAAGTTCTGACCATAGCTTTGGGATATTGTCGTTGCGAATCAAGGCTAGGCGAGCATGTTTACTCAAGGCCTTAGTCTAGCCCCGTTTGTTGATTCCGTACAGTTCTGTGCTATTGTGTGGACCTGGCTTTCGTGTGAGACCTGCTGTTGTAATTTTGGTACAATGGATTTTGATTATACGTAGATTACGACATTACCTATGAATGTTGTGTAAACTGTATGTAACAAACGATTTAGTTCCATGTTTAGTGTTTATTTCCATGACTGACTGACTGACTGCATTTTAATACAAAGCCTAACTTCAAGAAAAGATATATAAAGAAATGATCTTTGATCAATACGCTTTTCGAGATTTTTATAATGAGGGTTGTCATTCTCAAAATTGAAAAATAAATTAATAATCCTAATTAACGAGACTGTTATTAAAATTAATGTAGTCTACTCAGAGTGCCTTTTTCTCGAATATAAGGCGAATCTCCCAACACTAGTCAGGGGTCTCCCCCACCCCATTTTCCATTCGTTGATTAAAACTTTGCATTTATTTCAATTAGCATGAAAGGAGTAACCTAAAATTGGGCTCATTCTTTTAATTTATACTCGGACGCGGGCTGAAATAGGTGCACGGTAGTGTTAGTCAAGTTTGAAAAGGAATGACGGAATGCTCTATTTTCTGACGAGTGTGTTGAGCTCGAAATTGAAAGGAAACTTTTAAGTAATAAAACTAGAACTAATCCGTTTTATTATAAATCCAAATAGATTCAATTTAGATTTCTATTAAAATGGATTGGGAGCAAGTTTTCAGCGATTAGATTTAATCAATTGAAAACTTTTTCCAACAACGCAAAGACGACATTTGGGCAGAGAACTCAGTGAAATCTTCATCAATATGGCTTTGGTAAATGACAAATAAAATTAAAATAATTATAATAATTGACGCATAATTCGTTGAATCAGCGGTTCATGGTAAATGGCAAACTGTAGTTCTGTAACTTGCAAATTGACTACCAAATTAAATTGTCCATATTCAATTTGACAGTTGTTATACTTAACACGGAAAATGGATATAAGATACAGTCAAAGAAATTAATTTATTACAGTAAATTGAAAAAAATACTTTACAATTAATTTCTTTGACTGTAGCTACAAAAAAATAATGACACATTTGTCATTCTAATATTATTATAATTATTCAGTAAAGAACTTGGCTGTCACTCTACGGTTTCGTTTCGGTGAGTTATATTTTTTCAGCTCAAGCGGAGAGATGTAAAATTATTATAATACCCAACATCTCAGGTGTGAATTTTGTTTATGAATTCCTGTGTTTTTACTGGAGGGTGTTTCTTTGTTTTTTGGGATTAAACTCGCCTTTTTTATAATGAATGAGATGATGAATAAGTTTAGGAGAAAGGCTTTGAAAAAGGGTATTTTAGGTTTTTAATATGATTCAAAGTTGCTGGGAAACGACTTTTATTTTTTTTGTGAAAATTCGTTTTTACGATAGCTAGCAATATACGAGTAACGTATGTAAGGGTGCATGCAATGGTACAGGGATCGTTGGAGTATTTTTAAAGTTAAGTTAAAATGTATTTTCGTAAAAAAAGTTAGAACGTTGACCTTCAATGTCCCTGAAACTCGCAGGTTCCTAGGTGTAAATCCTAATCCTAACTTTAATATTATAATGCGAAAGTGAGTTTGTTTGTTACCCTTTCACACTAAAATGGCTGAACGGATTTGGATGAAATTTGGTATATGAGTAGACCATGACCTGGATTAAGACATATAACTTAAGCGGGTGAAACCGCGGGGCGCAGGTAGTAATAAAATAAAATAAAATCTTTACTATAATAATTATTATAATGCGAAAGTGAGTTTGTTTGTTACGCTTTCTTTTAAAACGACTGAACGGATTTGGATGAAATTTGGTATATTGGTAGACCATGACCTGGATTAAGACATATGACTTAAGCGGGTGAAACCGCGGGGCGCAGGTAGTAATAAAATAAAATAAAATCTTTACTATAATAATTATTATAATGCGAAAGTGAGTTTGTTTGTTACGCTTTCACACTAAAACGGCTGAACGGATTTGGATGAAATTTGGTATATTGGTAGACCATGACCTGGATTAAGACATATAACTTAAGCGGGTGAAACCGCGGGGCGCAGGTAGTAATAAAATAAAATAAAACCTTTACTTTTTTTTTTTTTTTTTTTAATCTTTACTATAATAATTATTATAATGCGAAAGTGAGTTTGTTTGTTACGCTTTCACACTAAAACGGCTGAACGGATTTGGATGAAATTTTGCACATGGGTAGACCATGACCTGACATAGGACATATATGATACTTTTATCCCGATATTCCCACGGGGCCGAGACTTACGTGGGTGAAACCGTGGGGCACAGCTAGTTTGAAATAAATCAAGCTAACCAAATGTTCTGAAAATACATAGACATATGTAATTTAATGGGATATGTGGGACATTACATTGGGATAATTTGGTTGACTATTACTGTCTTAATGTCGTCATAACTTGATGTTGGCATTATCGTTAAGGAATTAGTATTGCGGATGATATAAGCTTATCCACGCATATGTATGTACTAGCTGCGCCTCGCGGTTTCACTCACATAAGTCTCGATAGTAGAAATACAAAAAAAAAACAACCAAATAAATGATAGTACTTAGATATTCTGGCAAATATCATGATTGGTTAATTGAAATAATAACCGCTAATCAAATCACTTTACAACAAAATTAATTATTAAGACTTGAGCTGACTCCGAAAAGACGGTTGGCTGTCATACAAATTATATAATAATTACTAATTTTATGACGTAATAAATGACACGAACATCCTCACCACGTTCCATCGACAAACTTAAAACCAACCCTATCGATTCAACTTTAAAACAAGTCGAATTTTTCACTCGAAACTTCCACCATTCCCAATTGTCAAAGTTTTACATCTGAAACTGAAGCAACGTTTCTTTTTACGAACAACCAGATAATAAAACATTTATAGGCTTAATAAAAAAAAAGTTAAATAAAAAAGAACAACAGAAGTGTCCTGTGTTTAACTCTTTTGAAGGTTTTTCCTTTTGGATCTCTTTGAGTTTTGCTACGTTTATTTTGATGAAGTTAAAGAAGGGTTCAGATGACCTTTGTGGCTTATGTTACATCAGTGATAGTGTGTTTTGATCCTTATCGTATATACGAAAAGATTGTATCGTTTTTCGATATATGAAACAAACACTTATATGGCAGCACGCACAAAAATATACAATTGCTAGCTGCGCCCCGCGGTTTCACCCGCGTAAGTCTCGACCCCGTGGGAATATCGAGATAAAAAGTATCCTATGTGATAATCCAGGTTATAAACTATCTGCTTATCCAAATCCATTCATTAGTTTTTCTGTGAAAGAGTAACAAACATCCATCCATCCATCCATACATACATGCTTACAAACTTTCGTTATCAGTCATTTTTCCCAACTATGTCGGGGTTGGCTTCCAGGCTAACTGAATGCAGCTAAATACCACAGTAATTCACTTGGAGTGACTAACCTCTACAATCCAGTTACTGGGTAATACGATACCCCTTGGTGAGACTGGTAGTCAGGCTTTTAGGCTTCTGACGACCCGTAACGACTGTCAAAGATCCACGAATGACAGCCGAGACGGGACCAACGGCTGCACGTGCTTTCCGAGGACCGGCTACTAAATATAACGTAATTTGATATTTCTGACGACATTCCATAATCAACAGCAAGCAAGATACTTTATTCTTTTACCTTTTTTAGGGTTCCGTACCCAAAGAGTAAAACGGGACCCTATTACTAAGACTCCGTTGTCAGTCCGTCTGTCACCAGGCTGTATCTCATGAACCGTGATAGTTAGACAATTGAACTTTTCACAGATGATGTATTTCTGTTGCCGCTATAACAACAAATACTAAAAAACAGAATAAAATAAATCTTTAAGGGGGCTCCCATACAACAAACGTGATTTTTTTGCCGTTTTAATAGATAATGGTACGGAATCCTTCGTGCGCGAGTCCGATTCGCACTTTTTTCATTCTTTTACGTAATTCCTTTTATTTTATCAACCTTGTGAACTCTGTATCAGCGCTAGGTTTAATATCACAATTTCTATATGAAAATTACAGATAGTTCGTTAACCTCACGCCCTCATTCGCCACAGTTATTAGGTAAATATTTTTCAGCTCACCGAATTATGACTATTTTTATATTCTCCATTCCGCTGGTGGAGAGTTGAAATTTAAAAGGTTAAAGTGTTTTAAAAAATGTTTTGAGGGTAAAACAAAGCTAAAAAATTGTTCCCTAAGTAATTTGTATGTAATTTTACATTTTAGGAACTAAATGAGAAATACCAACATAAATATTTTTTTTCTTCTCAGTAACTTTTATTTGAATAAACGCTGAATAAACCAGTAATTCGGAGATTAGCCAGTTAATATGCATGGTGGCCAGATCTCACGCTTTAAATTGCATAAAATGCAGCTGTTCCCTTATCAGCTGTTAGCAGTGTGAACGTGGCTTTATACCGACCATTTAAAAAGTAATTATAGTTGTGTGTGCAGTGCTTAAGACGAGAGTAGTAGAGTATTTAACAAATAAACGGTGCTATTAGCAAAAGTACTATTCTTAAGTGTATGTGCTTTAAAAGTCTGGCAAGTTTTGTAACCAATAAATAAAATGTTTTGAACTTTTTGCGTAGAACAATAAAAGTGTTGGACCAATAAGGTACAACTCGTAAGTTTTCTTTGTTGAATCATGTGAGCTAAAATTTCTGAAAGGTACTATTTGATATCGAAAAAGACTCGCCAACATAGGATCGGTTGAATATCTCCGGAGGCGTGCCTTTGACGTACCATAGGGTAGGAGTTACCGATGCGTAGCAACATCCCGGAGCCACTCCACATGTTCTGAGGGCGGTTTCAGAAATTCTACAGAATCCTCCGTTTACTTAGACGGGAGTCGTCCACGAGGATAATATACCAATTCGAAGGAAAAAGGTTTCATACAAAATCTCCAATACAAATCGTCACTCATGTAACTTGTAAAGCAGTTAGGCATAAATTGGAATTGTAATTGGGAGTTGGGCTCAGCAGCACACGAGTGGGATGCTGGATTGACAACGTTTGTATGAACAACTTTAGTTACGCGGACGACATGGTGCTGCTGACCCCAACTGTAAGTGCAATGAGGCAGTTGCTCGCAATATGTGAAAAATATAGCATTCAGCATGGTTTGATATACAATGCTAAGAAGAGTGAGTACATGGTTTTCAAGGCCCCCGGTAAATGTACACTAAATGTGCCCGCAATAAAGCTAAACGGCATTGAACTAAAGCGGGTAGAAAAGTTCAAATATCTTGGACATTATGTTACTGAGGACCTTGGGGACCAAGTTGACATAGAAAGGGAACGTAGGGCATTGGCGGTTAGAAGTAATATGCTGGCCCGCAGGTTTGTGCGTTGTAGTGAACAAGTTAAAGTCACACTATTTAAAGCCTACTGCCAGACTTTCTGCACGTGCAGCCTGTGGTTCAGATATACACAAAGGACGCTCAATGCCTTACGTGTCCAATATAACAACGGATTTAGGATGTTGTTGGGATTGCCCCGTTTTTGCAGTGCCTCCGGTATGTTTGCGGAAGCCAGGGTAGACGGCTTCCATGCGGTAATGCGCAAGCGGCTCGCATCATTGCTGAGCAGAGTCAGGAGCAGCACCAACAGCATCCTACAGGTTATTGCGGAAAAGCAGGACTCAAACATCCTGAAAGCATTTATTCGTGCTCAAATTTTGTACTTAATCTTTTTCTTTTTACGGGTGTGTATTTTGTAATTATGTATGGACATTGATCTGAAATACAGTTTATTATATTATTATATATTATAAATATATATTTTGTTTTGCAATCAAGATCGCGACCCTTTACAATTTTAATTCAACACTAATCTACTTGGTCATCCTATAGCCTGACAGATTATGCCTGGACTTTATAAGAGACTTTTGCCGTGAGTTTTTTTCGCCATTTCTTATCAGGGTTAATAAGTCAGATAGGAAATGTCAACTCCATTCTATAAGGTGAGGAGAGCTGACATTTAAAAAAAAAAAAATAAGACTTGTAAAAATGATTCTGCTAACCTATTTACAGAATAAACAATTACATATCATTTCAATAAAGAAAAGAAAAAAAATTACATTTATTTAGCACAGACAGGGCAAACAACACAACGTACATAACTACAAGTAAAAAGAAATAATTAAAAAAAGGAAACAAATAAAAAGTGTAGTTACTTATACTAAGAAATTAAGAAGGAAGTGTTCCTCGTCGCTGTGCCAAATAGGCCCATTATTAGGCAAAAAGCTATACCTAATAAAAAGCTATCCTGCCAGGGTTGCGGAATAGTCCGAAAGGGATACCGGGACCCTGGCAACAGGCAACTGAAGGAACACGGGTGGGTTTTAGTCAGTAAGAGTTTGACACGCCCTTCCACTCCGCCCAGAGCGGGAGAAGTCATTTGATGATATCCCACCCAAAAAAAAAAAAAAGGCAAAAGTCTATTCAGGTTGTGAAGACATCAGCTTATTAATTTTGCACATACCCTTAATGCATTATCAATAAGCATTTGAAACACTTTCAATCAAAGTACCTTTACCTTGTGTGTGACATAATTAGATAAGGGACCAATTCTAGTGTAACGACTTTACTTATATACCTATAAGTGTTCCATGACATAATGTATGACATCATAAATTATTTTATGATCTATTTACTGTTGGAATACCTTATATATGACTTTGGGGGTACCTTTAACATGTAAAATATTACATTCCCAATAAGTTATTGTGACGTTTGCGAGGGTCACAAATGTTTGGTAAGCCAACATTTAGTACCCGTATAATAGGCCTAGAGAATAATTGAAATAATGTAAATACTATTTTATGTATTAAGGGCTGGTTTTGATTCCAGAACGAAAAATTACCTTAAGTATAATCAAGGAAATTAACTTTCAGTAATCAGTAATCATTTATTTATTTGCAAACATGGGTACAGATATACATCGATGTTTTTTGTTTATAGTAATACAGTTCTCCATGTTTAACCATCACATGGGTATGCAAAGGTTAAGAAAAGTAAGTAGATACAAGATAAAATTAAATATGTCAGCCTTATTACTACTCTTTTTAGAATATCGGAATATCCGAATATCCTAATCATAACTGTAATTTTTGACAGTTGTATGAACTACATAGCTCTAACACGGTAAATTGGCATACGATTTTAATTTGCTGAACCATTCGTTTCCCTGCCTGTTCCCCTACTTTTTCAGCCACAATTTCGGTTTAAACTGTTAAGGTTAATAGAATCAGTTTTTTTGTTTCGTCATTATATCAAGTCAATTTAATTTTCGCTAAATAATAATATTTCTGTTGAAAGAAAATACATTTATTTGCACTAAATGTGTCATGGAATTGGCCTAAAAGTGTAGGTACTAGCATGCCTCAAAATCTATTATTCCTAAGCTATCCAGTCTACGACCAAGTTGACAAATCCTCAAACAACAAAACAGTCGGACCGCGTGCACTCTAATTAGATCACAAGTGTTTACTCTGAACTAAGACCCAAAATCAATCAGTGCATTATTAAACAGTCCTTTGATATCGAGTGCTCTTTGACTGTAGACAAACAATTCAACGTTTGATTATAATATTGGCATAGTAATGGTAGTTTTGGTAATCTGGATAATGTTTGTTAGAAAACCATAGTAGGTGACGTACCTGGTTGAGAATTAATCTTTTTGTGGACTGGTAATTCTGGGAATTTTGTTATTCTGGGAATTTGGCCATTCTGGGAATTCGGTCATTGTGGGAATTGATCATTCTGGGAAACATTGGTCATTTTGGAAATTGGTTTTGAATCCACGATACTAGCGTGATACACCTTGATACTATTACACCCGAGTAGTTGTCTCGAAAAATGAGTGTCCTAAAAAGTATTGGATATCAATCCGTGTATTTTTTGTATTGATAGAGCTAACATTTTTATTTACTTATTACCTTAAGTAAATAAAAATTTTAGTAAAGGGCTGTTAAAAATCGGCCTGAAAATCTTTAAGGTGTCGTAAGATCGTCGTAGGAATTGGTCATTCTGGGAATTAACCATTATGGTAATTCCAGAGAGAAGTCATGCGTTTCAATCATCATAGGAATTGGTCATTACACTTTCATAAGTGCGTTGGTCATTCTGAGTATTAGATACTTTCTCACATTTTCCGAGTGGTTTTCATTTCAGTCAAGCCAAACACAACAACAACTACCAACCAAATATAGGTGTCATACAAAATGCCATATCATTTCATATTGATTACAAGAAGTTCCCTGCTTATTGGACCGTTGTGCATTGATGTCATCTCAATACATAAAAAAAGAACAGCAAAATATGAATAAATATTTCTATTGATATTATGATTGAACTCTGTACATTATAGTTTCATTTTGATTGACATATTGATATTTGGTTAGATATGAAAGATACGGGTAAATGTGTGTCCATCGAAATGATAATAAATTCAAATATTATTTCATAATAAGATTTTTGTATACTTTCTTACGTAAGTATTCATAAAAGTCAGAGGAAAATTGAGTTTTCTTTCGAAAAATATAATTTATTAGATAGTTTAACCAATAACAAAATTAAAGACTTTCCAGTTTATTTCTGAGACGTGTGAGTGATGGGAAAAATAGAAAAATATTTTCCCATAAATAGTGGAGAAATGCATGGGTATTATGGTGTGAGCAAGACAGCAGTATTTTAGTGTATGTCCTTATATTAACATATCGAGGATTACCATTTGTGAAAGTGAGATCTCAAATAAATAAATAATAACAACAGAAAAATATTTTATTTTCAGACAACTAAGGCCCTTATTGTTAGTTACAAAAAGCTTTTGTCATAATGATCCGCGTAAAATAAATTCGTACCTATGACGTATAATAGGTAAGATAAATGAGAAACTTGATTTACTAAAAAAATATATAAAAAAAACATTCTAAAAATCACTTAAAATTCTCATTCCGTGACATAAGTTCCCATTACAATAATAGTGTGGTTTTAATTAAATTTAATGGATGTTAATAATTTAATTTAAAAATATCAATTTTATTTTAATGTTGTTTTTGGGTGTTGTAATTCTTTCTAATGGGTTATACTTGCCTGAAACAAATGAATTTAATTTTTATTCACAAAAGGTTCAAATTACAAGGTCCAAAGCAGCATCAACCATCACAAATGTTTCAAAGAAAGGGATTTAACGAACCAGTATCAGTACCGATTGGGATACAAGTTTGTTTTCTATTGTTTGAGCAGCTGAGGGTGAATTAGACGACTCTTAATGGCAGTGATTGTATTGGATTGGCTTTGATTTATTAAAAAGCCTGAGGAATTTTGTATTGTTTTTAATTTGAAGGTATACAAAATACAACCTTTTCGAGCTTTTTACAAAGATCGAATATATTTTTTTTAAATAAAGCTAAATACGGAAAATATGTCACCCTGAAATTTCTTAAAATCTATCTATACCTACAAATGCCAGACATTTGCATTTTAAAATAAAAACATCGTTTAATAATTATGCTTTAGGTACCCACAGTCGGTTACATGACAGTGGCAACCCTTTGATCTTGAGCTGGCCTAGCGTAGAACTGAGTTTCAAAAGAATAAGATATCAGCATGACACTGGTTTTATTGCCACTGTCGTGCGCCCTACTGTACTTACAAAGGTTTAGGCAAAAGTACTCTTGATTCTCCGAAATTCTGCTAATACCATGTTGGAATATTTTTATCTTTTCCGGCCAAGCAGTCCGAATCAATCCCAGAAACAAATGAACATCTTTGTTTCAAACATCACATTATTGACGTGCGTCTGGCTACTCATTGGTGAAAAGAATTAAAAAATCTATTTATTCAGAGCATATGAACTGCTGGTGCTAAACCCACATAATCTGAAAGTTACCTCAAACATAACAATTGCTACGCTACGATGGAATTCAAAATGAAAAGTGTAGCGACCCGGCTACGCTGCTACGGCGTAGCAACTGGAGTTGGCGTAGCAGACGTAGCAAGCCCTCATTGCAGTAGCTGCTAGCTACAATACACCAATCATTTAAAAGCGAACTGTTAATTAATTAAAGTTTCCTAAAGATAGATTTCACTGTGCAAAATAAAGTAGAATTTTTGCTCTGAATAAGTTCGCTAATTTGGATAATCACTCAACCGTTTCTAACGAGATTTCTATCCGTTTCAACTTTCAGTAATCTATTTCAGGAAAGATTTAGAACGGATTATTTCAAGTCAAGATTTGTTTTTGTGATTTCAATTAAATCTAAGGTCAAACGTGTCAGTTTTTAAAAGTATTTTTTTAAATACTATAATAATTTTAGTACACGGTAGAAAAATGTATTATATTAAGTATTGAACTCAAATACAAGTGGAAAAATAACGCCTTGATTGCGAGCGGCGGCAGAGGTGTAGTTAGTACACCCACATTATTTTCACCAGTTATGTTTAAGTCCCATGTAATAGGGGGCCTATTGCCATCAACTGGGTACAAATCCAGACTCCTGCTGCTACTGAGAACATCCAGTCAGAAAAACCCAATAACGTTTAAAAAACAGATGCGAGATTTATTAACGGACAAGTGTTATTATAATATAAATGGTTTTTGAATGACACTACTATTGTGCCTTTAGTGATTTAGTTTTATTTTATAATTTAGTTTTAAGTATTTTTATGACTGTTGTTTTTTTTTTATAAATTTGTACGCCTGATGGGTGAAACATGTACGTACAAAATATTATAGTGACATCCTGCATGCTTAATTTGTATGTACAGTACACGCATGTTTATACAGATAAAATTATCTTTATCTTTATTTTCCGAACCGGGAATTGAACCCAGGACCTCATGCTCAGCAGTAGCGCTTGCGACCACTAGACCAACGAGGCAGTCTAAGAGACTTCAATCTGTCTAAATCTTTGTTTTACTAACCAAGACCTAAACAGTAAAATGCCTTACTTTCAAGTTTTCTCATAGTGATTATAGCTCCAGATAATACCATTTTGAGGCCAATTTTGGCAAGGAACGTTTTAAGCTATCAGGATCTAAGTGCTAAGAGCGAACGCCACTTAAAACTTTGCGTCCGAGGGTACTCGTTCAAAATGATATTATTAACTATTGTGAGAAGACTCAAGTCTTGAGAAACCGCACTGGTCTAAGTTAGAAATAGCTTAGTATGGCTAAGATTATTACTGAGAAATATCTATAAGTAGGGAGGGATGGAAGACTAGGACTGGTAACATAGCTCACTTTAAGTAAGCCTGCCAGTTTAAACTTTGAAACAAGTCACAATTTCACAAGTGAAAAGATCACTTCATTTTCACTGTATTATTGTTGACCTCACCGTCCATCAGATAAAATGACATGCGGTGACGGTGCGGCACGGGCGCTGCGCCGCTCCTTTCATATTGCATATAATATATAGGAGTGACGATACGTGAAACGGTGGGCATAGGCGGCGGAGAGCGGGCGGGGTACGTATCGTCGTTCCTAAATACATTTTGTATAAAATATGAAAGGAGCGGCGCAGCGCCAGCGCCCCTCGCCTCTTGTGTATGTCCCGCGTCTTAGATTAGTAGTCATCTGTTTATATTGATTTGAAATAACATGCAGTCTGTAAATACCACCACACCTTCACTAACAAAGTTGGTAACATTTTGACAACAGTCTGTTACTTAAATGACACTAGAAAGTTAGCTCTATTATCTATTCTATAACATTAGTAGGTGGAACGTACAAGGCCATGAAAATGTTTTCGTAAAACATACGAATAGTTTAAATATGAGCAGGCACGTCTAGCGCTCTTGCTGCAGAAAAGGCAATGGTGTCCGAAGCAGTCGAAAAAAAATATATTAGTCAAACTCAAAGCATTTATTTCAATTAAACCATTTACAGGCACTTTTGAATTGTCAAGGAGTCGGTTAGTCAGAAAATGGTAACAGTTGACACGAAAACTGGGATTAGGCATGGAAAAATAATTGTCTATCAAATTGGCACACTACATCACTATGCGCTGTTAAGCCATTTCATACAACTGTCAAATAAGTGACTAGTAATTTGTGATTAGAATCTACGGACAATTTAAGTCAATTTAGTAAACAATTAATTTGCCTGAGTTGATAGAGGTACTACAAAGTCAACTCGTTTATTTCAAGAAGGCACTTTTGAACGTCAAAATTTACAAGTAGGTACTTAAATAGAATTGATGTCTTTGCTTAGTTTTCTCTCCATTTTTAATGAAAAATCACTGGTTTCCGATCTACCGTTGCAACTGCCGTGACGTTTGGGACTATTCACTATTTTTTGACTCTTGTCACAACGAAATACATGGCTCCTGTGCAATACGCCCCTCCCCAAAGGTAGTTTTGTATGGAGAAGAATGGGCTAAAACTCCATACTTGCTCTCTGAAGATGTTTCACAATTTAGAGATATGGTAGGAGTAGCTATGTAGATACGACTACATCCCTGAAATCTGGTCTTCTGAGATGAGCTAGTACTAAGTGTGCCTCTATCTATCATTTAAAAGTACATCAAATATTTGTGTCAAACTAGTTGTATTAGTAAAGCATTACGATTTATAAATGTTAAATCATTATAATTTTACAATACATAAGTGGTGAAATGTTTGTATACTATAGGTACACCTCTGCCTAACACTTCGGTGATTACAGCTAGCGTGATGTTATGTTATAATTTTAAAAGCATGATTCCAGATCGTGCCCTCAGCTTTTCTCCACCCGTATGTTTTCAACACTCTGAAGCACTATTATTTTACCTAAAATAATAACTTTGTGTAAGCCAAGTACCTACTTCACACACTCTAACTCAGTAATTATTTCAATATTGTTAAAAGAATAACAAAGTGATTTTTAATGTTCTATAGATACCACTTAAATAGGCAATGTCGTTCGCCGACTAAAATTAAAATAAGTATTTTTTTTATTAACTTTACATTGGATGAATGCATTTACGATCCTAGCATTAAATTTGCAAAAAAAATATTATAGCCTTATAAAATTATAATTTATAGTTAGTTATAAAACATATTCATGTTTATGAGGTCGGGCAAACCCGAAATAAATACGTGAGTTAAACAGAAAAAAGTTAAAAGTAAAGTCACTACTGGTTTTACAATGTTTTACAACTTTATTGTATTACAGTTTGTTACTATAGAGATTCCAGTAATCACTAACACTGAAACATTAACCCTGAATGGTTCTTGGAACCCATTTTTGCATGTGAAACTTCATGTGCCTCGGATACCAAGGAAAAATAAAAACCGTAAGGCCCGTCGTCCATGATATTATTCCAAAGTAACAAGTTAAAAACTCAAGTCAACAATGAGTAGCCAATATGTCACAGAACTAGTATTTCAATGATGGTCCGTACACGATGCAACCAGTCACTAACTATCGTATATTAATAAATGTATTACCAATATTTGTATTACATATTGCACCTTCGGTGCAGCAAAGTCACAACAGCTCATTTTCTAATTTTACAGGAGACGACTTTTAATATTTTTTTCGCATTTATTTCCTCATTCTATTTTACTATTTATAGTAGTTTTGAAATGTTTATAAAATTAATAGTTTATTTTGTTTGCTATATTTTTACGTTAAAAATAAAATGTTGAATTATCAAAAAATCCTAATAAAAGACACCAAAAAAAGTGTCCTGAGTTGTGACGACTTTGTTGCACCAGGAATGGATCAAAAGCTCCAAAATTTTTGTAATTTATAAACAAACATTCGCGGGCGCGGGGGCACTACTGTGCAATGAAACTTTGTCAGCCCAAAACGCATGGAAAAACCGCCAATAACCACAAAGGCACCTGCGCCATCTAGTAGAATTTTGAGATACTTTCGCGGATGTCTTTGTTACCCCAAGTATAGGCATGGTTCAGATACAATTTGGCATACTTACCTCAATTTTGCAGTTTTGGCTATTTGTGACTTTGTTGCACCGAATCGTTAGAGCCGTTTTCGATGAAAGTTGCATTATGGGGGTTTACGGGGCGAAATATCGATCTAGCTAGGTCTCATATCTGCGAAAAATTGTTTTCTCTATTTTCATCAGAGCAGAGCTCGGTCGACAAGTGGCAATCGATTCGAAAGCGTTTCGTATTTCTACAACTACTTTCAACAGGATTGACATTAGCTTTTTGATAGCTTATGTCAGTCCTTTATTATTTGCCTTTACCATCATCGTTATCGCTGATAAAATGTCACTTTGTCTATGCCCTCTGGTACTGTATTTAATATCGCATTAGTAAATCGCGTCGTGTACGAACGACCATTTGAATACTAGTGCTGTGACATTGTGTCACAAGTTACTATTGAGTAGTATCTTGAAAAACAGTTTTTTTTTTATAAAAGACTAGAACGCGACCGACCTTCATAAACAGACAGTAATAAAATGCAAATAAATATCCCATTGTAACTCCTGTCCCCGAAAAGTCTTTACAAATTCAAATTATCACCCTCAATATTCAGAAACAAACCGGCCAAACGTAGACATGAAAGAAACCCCGACTTACATTACAAAACTTGTCTTAAATGCTAATAAAAGAGATCGCAGCCCGCTCGGGGGAACATTCCAGAATGAATATTTCATGATGGGTCTATTGACGGCCAGGGTTGAAGACCTCCCGCCTCATCCGCATTCTAACTCAACTATACTGGATAGGTGGTTCTAGTATACCATTGTAGAGGTCAACAAAAATTGGTCGTGATACAGGAGCAGTGACGCAGATGTTGTGCGTTTATTTTCTCATTAATTTTTCATCTTTGTGTTCGGTTTCGTTTGTGTTAACTACAGTTTGACAGGACGTTGCGATTCTTTTTGCTTTTCTTTTTATTTGAACAGGGAAACGAAATTTCCGAGTGAATTAAGCATTGTGCATGGACTGTGAAACAATCGTGTAGGTATTTAGTTTTTTGTTTGTTTGCTCTGGATATGTTTTTGCTTCATCAAACTTACCTTTTTGATTTGTGACCTATAGCAAAATTAAACGTACCGTAGTTCGAATAGTGTTTCTAATCAAAAATATTTTGCACAGAGAATTAAAATATGCATATTCAATGCTACATTTCTTGTTACAAGTTCTTGTGTAAGTCTCTGTTTTAGTTAAATTATTATATTTTGTTTGATAATTATCATGATTAATTGGCGTTTTGAAGACATTGCGTACTGTCTAGACTATTTTTTCAATGTTTGCGTGGTAACATCTCATTAATGTACGGCAATAATATTGTAACATAACATAACATCACGCCTGTAATCCCCGAAGGGTTAGCTAGAGGTATACCTTAGTACATCCACATTTCACTAGTTATGTTTAAGTCTCAAGGCATAGGGGTGAGCCTATTTCCATCAACCGGGCCCAAATCCAAAGAAATTCCTGATGAAAAAAGCCCAATAACACTTTGATCGACCTGAGAATCAAACCGAAGACCTCATGCTGAGCAGTATGAGACCACTAGACCAACAGTATAAAAATAAATACATAATTCGTATAACGATAACATTCGCAACACAGTTACATCACAATACGAAGTAGGTTACAATGAGATTACAAGCTGTACCTACATTACCTCAACGTATATTCTCCACACCTATGTTAAGGCATTTGTCCCACCGCCGGCGAGCAGCGAGTGTGTTATTCCGATAGTTCTATCACTGGGCTATCAGCGAGTGTCCGAGTGAGACGGGCTATCACTCGCACCACTCCCTCGACCGCTAATTGATCGGTCGGCGTGAGTACTGACCGCCAAGCGAGCATCTCTGAGCAAGTATCGCTGAGCGAGTATTATCCTTGATAGCTCTTGTCGCTCAGCGACAATCTAGTGGAGCGAGTACTCGCTGGCGGTGCGAATAGTCAGCTATCAACTATGCATATTTTTTGTAATGTGTATCTATTGTACGTTTCTTTAGCAAGAAATAGTCGATAGTTAGTCGCTTCCTCGCTGGCGTTGTGACAACTGCCATATTCCCTGATCCACTTACGTTGAGGTACACTCGTAAATACAAGTTGTTTACACCATTTGTCAATTTGTACCATTATCTATAACAAGTTCAGTGTGCAGGTAATGCGATACCGTGTTGTAGCGACTGTACTAATATTTGTTGAGTAAACTATCTTGTGACAGGGACGGACTTTTGAAGTTGCAAAATAAGATTATTGATAAAATAAATATTTGTACCGAAAACACAGCAAAGAAGCTTACCTTTAAGCCGATAAAGTCTACTGAAAGCATCGAGATATAAGTACTAACGTACTAGAGAAGCTACGTCAAATAACTGAATTGTCCTATTCTTCGTATTGAATCTTTAGTTCGCTGCAGCGCTAAAATAATAACAATTCGTCTAAACCGTACCTAATTTACCACAGTGCTAGATTTGCTGCGGAAGTGTATTTATTCTCGGCAAAAAGGTCTTGAGCGCCATGTAAATCATGGCACTTACGCGTTTTCTTCGACAAACTGCGGCGCGATCGCCGCAGTTGAACGAGACAAAGTAGGTGTTTACGGTGTCTTCTCTAGTACGTTAGTACTTATATCTCGATGACTGAAAGGTATTATCGTATTCTCTTAAGTGATGCTAATCTATATTTAGAGAGTTCAATAACTTATCAACAACGTTCAAGTGAGAGTTGAAATAGCAAATCGGGACTTAGTATCATTAAAAAAAAACACGCCTTTCAAACACAAACACCAACTACTACAAAATTAGCCAGCACTTTTGCAGTATCTGGGCGTAAATGAAAACAAAAAGATATAACAAATAGATAAATTAAAAATCCGGAGTCACACTAAATCTGTTCGATTCATGCACATAACACATGTATCTCCGTATTTTTTATTTGTCTGTCTGTGATGTCTTGTTAATATCTTTTTATTTGACTTTTTTGTCGTAGTTAGGTTTTACTTTTATAACTTTATTTTTATTTACATTTTTTGGGATTATGATAATTATGTGTGCTAATTAAGCCCTTTCATTTGATACCAAAGACGGCATCATTAAAAATCATTTTTTTTAGTTCATGACTTTATATCGTCTAGAGGGCGGGTGTCATATTGACCTCACTAGCGGACAATCAAGAAGCTTCCAACGATACCTCATTTGTTAAATTATGATGAGTATCAACATATGTCATGTTCATGTGTTCCCTCTATAACTCAGAGGGAACACATGAACATGACATATGTTGATACCGGTAAAAATCAAACCCTCCTTTTTGCTTTGCCGGAGTCGGGTAAAAAAAACAACAAATAGCTGTTCAAACCGAGTTTCAAGAGACGAAGACGACGATCTATATGATATACTTGCTTTTTTTTTAGAGCCGACATGGTGTTTTACGGCCAAGTAGAAACTAGAAACTATCTAAGATTTTATCGACTATTTAAAAGTTAGTGACGTAATAATTAACACCAATTTCGTTTTCGTGTTTCGAAACGTTTTATTCCGAAACAAAAACTGAAACAACCACAAAGAGATCTTTAGTTTCAATTACAAAATATTTAACATTCAATAAGTTTGTTTAGTAAAACCGTTTCGTATGTAAATGTTCGGTGTTTCACTACAATGAGCTGTAGTTGTTACAACGGGAATTAAATGAAAACATTGAATGTATCAGTTGGGGTTTTTGTTTTTAATAAGAAGCAATTTAAATTTTAAGGGATGTTACTCGTATTGTAATACGGGATGGGATAACCTTAACAAAATTATAATATTTAATGAGCAATATTTGCAAATTACTTAATTATATATTTGTAATCACGTTCTCGAAAATGGCTCTAACGATTTCGATGAAAGTTGCAATATTAGGGGTTTACGGGGGCGAAATATCAATATAGCTAGCTTTCGCTATATGTCTATGTTGGAGTTGTAGTTGCAGTTTTTATGCCTTTATTGGATTACTAGCTGCGCCCTCGGTTTCACCCGTGTTAGTCCCGGTCTCGTGGGAATATGGGGATAAAAAGTATCCTATGTCCTATTTCCGATCATCGCCTACCTCTGTGCCAATTTTCATACAAATCCGTTTAGCCCTTTTAGCGTGACAGCGTAACAAATAAACAAACTCACTTTCGCTTTTATAATATTAGTTAGGATTAGCGACCCGCCCCTGCTTCGTACAGTTTTTACGAATTAACGAAACTTCGAGATTTCTTAATTTTGTATTATAAATGTATTATAAAAATCTTTTAAGCACGGGTGCTTTTAAGACTGCACTTTTAAGAAAAAGTGTTATTTGTATGGCACCACTTGTTTATAATAAGTTACCAACTAATGTCGAGGAACAACCACTAACTAAATTTAAAAAGCATGTTACAGAATTACTTTTGCACAAGTTTTATTATTCAGTACAAGAATTCTTAGATGATAAGTTTTATTAAATTCTTTTAAAATGTTTTGCATGCCAATTAAGGTAGTACAAGGAACCATAAAACTTTGTAACACCTAATAATATGTACCTACATTCATTGCAAATAAATAAATCTATTCTATTCTATTCTTTATTCTATTCTGTACGCATAAACCTTTCGGAATAAATTCTCTAAATGATGGTGAAAACCGTAACAAAATCCGTTGCGTAGTTTAAAGAACAACGCGGTCACAGAGACCGACTCGAAAAGCGGCTTTAATATATAATAATGTTAATAATTATAGATTATTAACATTATATCAATCCGTCACATTATCTCCGGATGTTCTCATCTAGCTAACGGAGAGTACTTGCATAGACACAACCTTGTAGCCAGGATTATCCATCAGCAACTTGCTCTGAAATACAGCCTAGTGGAATCGGAAGTGCCGTACTACAGGTACGTGCCCGACCCAGTTCTCGAAAATGGAAATATCACATTGTACTGGGATCGATCCATCATCACTGACAGGACTATTGTTGCCAATAAGCCTGATATAGTGGTGGTGGATCGAACAGAGCGGCGCGCAATGATCATTGACATAACAGTCCCGCATGACGGGAACCTCGTGAAGGCCGAGAAAGATAAACAAATCAAGTATCTTGACTTGGCTCACGAGGTTGTCGACATGTGGGATGTGGACTCTGCGATCATTGTGCCGATAGTCGTATCAGCCAATGGCTTAATTGCCAAGAGCCTCGACCAACACCTAAGGAGGCTCTCGTTGGGCAGCTGGATTAAGGGCTTGATTCAGAAAGCTGTACTCCTGGACAAGGCTCGCATCGTTAGGAGGTTCCTCTCTCTGGAGCCCTGACCGCCGGTAGCTTGGACCCTGTTCCCGATACCGGTGGGCTACTATTTTTTATATTTTTAAATGTTTTATATAATTTTTTAGTCTAATATTTAAAAATATAATTTATAAGTATTAAAAATGAAATAAAGAGATAATAATAGATTATTATACTTTTGTTAAAAAAAAATTGCGTGCTTGAGTTAAAAAAGGTTTGGTTATGAAAGGTTTTTCAATCACGTATTTAGATCTTAGTTATACTAACTCGCTTTGCAGTCACCGTTTTAGTAACCTACAAGGGCACCTTTCCCATTGACAGCGATGCGGACGAATTCTTTGATGCTCATTGAGCCCCTCCCCTTTATTTTTTCTTTTTAATTTTGTTATATATGTAATTGTTTTTTAGTTAATTTAGTATAATAAGTTACCCAATGTATATATTTTACCAATAAAACAAACCTACAAGGGTATTTTTTTTTAGTAAAATGGAATTAATGAATGGCTCTTAAGCAAGAAGTCAGTATCTAGGTATACCCAACCTCACCCAGCCCTGGATTTTTAAAATGTCAGACAACAGTTACTCGTCTAGAAAAAAATATTGCGTACAATCTTATTTTGTAACGCGCTTTTAAATCGAAAATATTAACTACACAAATTGTATAGCTTCGTCGCATTAGGTAGGTATATTTATGTATATAGTTTGTTCAGCAGCTTCTAATGTATAGATTGTATTAGGTATCGGTTACACTTTTTTTCAAAGAAGCAATTCTGAGAATGGTTTGTGTATTGTGCTGCGAAAATTCTATGACATAGGTACTTAGTAAGAAAATGTTATTTTCTTGGTAAATCGCTGAAAACGTAATAAAGACGTGTTCAAGGTGTTCTATTGTGAATTGCCTACGTTCAATAATAACTTGCTTAGATATCTTTCTCATTACAGTTATAATATCTTTTTATGCTTGTTAGTGTTCGTTAAAATTTCTTTATCATTACTATTTCTCCCACTAGTGGACCTAAATATATCTATCCTAACTTTCTAATTTTTTTTAAAGATTTTTCTAAAATTAAATAAATTCAGTAGATATTATAAGTGAGTGTATAAAAATGTGATACTAAGTTTTTTCGCCTTCTCTTTCCCACTGCTGAGCAAAGGCCTCCCCCAAATCGACGACGATCGACGATCTAGACGCGTACCGCAAGGGTTGGATCGAGGTGGCCCTGGAAAAGGATGTTTGGAAAATAAGTTAATCAAGTTAAATTAAATTAAAAATATGCCAAAATCAAAGTATCCACTATGAAATAATTTGGAAAAGTTACCACACTAAAGTTAGGCACATTATAGCCGCATTGGACCGCAGCGCCACGGATTTTTAGTTAAAAAATCTCGATGCGGCCTGCCTTTGCGTCAACCTTTATACTGACACTTACGATGAGTTTCATTTCATTTATTTCAGTAACAATTTTTACATTGTTACACTAAATTATAAATTAAGAGAATTACAATAGTTCCCAAATGTCTACTTACTAATCAAACCAAGAACCTAAAAAGCAAAACTTACCCCCCACTAATAAAACTAAGTAGCAGCTGGCAATATTCTCACAGTATCGATGTATTTTAAACTTAAACCGTCAATAGCCCGGCGGCTATCGCGAACTCAAATTGGCCCGGCCAACTATTCTCAAGCTCATTCTTAAAGCAAGCACGTTTAGCTTAGTTCGCGGGTTAAAAGCAACATTTATTAAAACTGCAGTAGTACTTGTTTGTATTTTTTCTTTCATCTTGGCACTCCACAAAGAACGAACTATGGCTTGACTGTTAATTAGTTTTGTAATAGTAAATTAACTGAGCAGTTAAGTCAATTGGTTTTTGCGCAAAGTTACAAGTTGTTCATTCCTACATATTTGTTTTAAACAGATTTCTGCAGGTAGCTTTATAGCATGACACTTTGTAACCAAGGAACATAATATACTCACCAACGTAACCTACACAACCCAGTTACTGGGTAATACAATATCCCTTGGTAAGACTGGTTAATCTAACCTACACAACCCAATTACTGGGTAATACAATATCCCTTGGTAAGACTGATTGTCGTGTTTGTAACAAAGCAACCACAGATTAGTAGTATAATCAGCCTAAAATATTCCCACTACTGGGACACAGGCCTCCTCTGGGTGAGAGAGAGTGGGCCATAATCCACCGCACAGGCCCAGTGCGGGTTGGTAGATGTCACATTATGTCTTCGAATTATTGGTTTTAGGACATGCCGGTTTCCTCACGATGTTTTCCTTCACCGTTTTGAGAGCAGTGGTGATGAAATAATTTACACACAGTAAAACGCCTTATTATTATTTATTTATATGTACTTTACTGTACACCACAAAAATAAATAACAAAAAAAAACAAAATATACAATGAGCGGCCTTATCGCTTCTTTATCTAATCATGTACTGTGAATCCATGGTAACAGGTTGCGCGTCGATGTCACCCTATATTTGTCTATGTGACAGTAAGATAGTCTCACCCTCAACCTTAGTTCAAATTACTGGGAATCATTAATTATAATTATATTAATTATAATTGTTTTCAACTATACAACGAAATAAAGTTAAGAAAACTGTTAAAGGACCGTAGCCTGAAGAATGACTTTTATAACTAAAACCTCTATATCTTAACAAAAAGTTAGCTCTTATCGGTGAGACGTCGTACCTTAGTGCTAACGAATGGCGCTCATTTATTAAATGCTCTAGTTTCAATTTAATTTTCTTTTCTGAGAATAATTATTTATCTGAAGAAGTTAAAAGATATATTATCTGCGTAGTCGCTGAGTAAAATGAAGCCATACGATTTTAGTCCTTCGTCGATGATAAGTATGACTATACAGTTACACAATTATTATACAATTGGTACATTAGTTAGGTATGTACTTTCATTTATATTAGGTAGCGAGGGAAGTTATCATCTGGTGATACGTTTTTATCGTGATTTGGTCAGACATCAGGCATTCCAAATAAAAATGAAAACTCAGTGACTAGTCAAGTAATCTATTCGCTCAAGAATACCATCGTGAAACATAGCCTTGTCTATGTTTCACGATGGTATTCTTGAGCCTGCATGGTTCTATTTTTAAAGAAAATAAAACTAAACTATTATTTATGCTTCAGTCGTCGATATTGTATTTTTACAAAAAAAAAAAAAAATGAAAACGCTTTTCCAAGCTGTTTTTATTTATTTTCTCTTTATTTTTGTATCTCTAAAATAAAATTGTTATATCTTCATGTCTACCCTACATTATTATATTTTTTGCGGTTCCAACGCTGTCAAAGCTCCGATTTATCTTTGACTTTTAATTAAAAAATGTCATCACATACGAGGCATGCCTTTTAAGTTCTGTCGTTTCCATATTTCCCGGCAATTTTGAATTTGGAACTGTTCTATATTCGAATGTGTTTAAATTTGGAATCTCAAAACAGTTGAAAGTATTAGGATTAATGCTATTTGTTTAGTCACAGCGTCGATTGGAATCTGTCAGGTTACGTACGAAAATGAATCTTTCTAAGGAAAATGTTCGTGCAATAATTTTATACAACTTTAGAAGAGGTCTGACACGGCTTCAGTGTTTTGAAGAGCTAACATCTGTGTTCAGTGATGAAACCCCATCTCTGCGGACTGTCGAAGGCTGGTATTTAGAATTCCAGCGTGGATATACTAGTGTTAGTGACAAATCTCGGAGGGATAGTGGGTACTGAGGAGAAAAAATGTATTGGTTTCTCTTATTTTGAGAAACGTTTGTTAGATGTTCTGATTGCGGATGGCCGGTCGTAAAATTCATATGGTTAGGGAATTAGAAAATGGTAAAAGCGGAGTTACCTAGGTCCGTTTTTGGGGGTGACAGCATTTTTTTATGGTATAGATTGGGAACCAGGCCACAAGACTGATCCAGTTTGTATAAAACACATAACATCAACCCTGTAATCCCCGAAGGGTAGGTAGAGGTGAGAGGAGAGAGGTTCTAGCGTATGACACTCGTGGGTTGCAGCTGAAAATCAGCGTCAGGTGGTACACTGTGTGTTGCCATCTGACAATATGCTGAGCTGAGGCCCTTTTGGCATTGTAATGACTGTTTTCTGTTTTTTTTAGTTTTAAGGTGTATTTTTGTGTGACAATGCCAATAAACGCATTTTTCTTTCTTTCTTTCTTTAGGTGTAACTATTGTACACCCACATTTCACCAGTTATGTTTAAGTCCCATGTATAGGGGGCGAGCCTATTGCCATCGACGGCGGTGACTATCTTTCTCTCTATTTCGTGTGGTTAGGTACTAACCTAGTGTCAGAGTTTTTATGCCACCTGTGGGCCCTGAAAGGACGCCCAAAATCCGCCTTCACTGAAGATAACATCATTGCTGTGAGACAACTAATTCTCGAAGATCGTCATGTGACGTATCGAGACATAGAGGCTCTATTAGGCATCTCAGGGACAACCATTCAGAAGATCTTGCATGAAGCGCTTGGTGTGAGGAAGCTAGTTTGCCGTTGGATACCGCATCTGCTTTCCGACGATCACAAGGCGGCCCGCGTCAGACGTTGTAAGATAACTCTGCAAAGGTTCAACTGAGGACAGTCAAATCACGTCTACAATATCATCAGTGGTGACGAATCTTGGATCTATGCCTACGATCCTGACTAAAGTTGTTCGTTCTCGAAGCACTTCAAAGAAGATGGTGGCCACGTTCGTTGGAAAAACCGGCCATGTTGCGACTATTGCACTTGAAAATCGTAGAACGGTTAACGCAGAGTGGTATACCACAGTTTGTTTACCACAATTCATCGCCGAACTTCGAAATTCTAACTCAAAGCGACGCATCATCCTGCACCACGACAACGCAAGCTCACACAGCGCTCGTCAAACGATTGAGTATTTGAAGCAGGAAAAAGTAGAAATTCTTGACCATCCTCCATACAGTCCTGACCTAAGCCCTAACGATTTCTTTACATTTCCTAAAATTAAGAAAAGTCTTCGTGGTCAAAGGTTCCAGTCCGGTGAACAAGCAGACGACGCTTTCAAGTCAGCCATTTTGAACAAAAAATGTAGGTGCATTTATTCCACTCTAAAGTGGGGGCACTTTAGAGTGGAATAAATGTTATAATAACTGGTTTGAGCGAATGGAAAAGTGTATTAAGCTACGTGGTGAATACTTTGAAAAACAATAAAAAGTACTAGATATAAGGTTCTAGTTGTGTTTTTTTCTTCAAACGACAAAATATAAAAGGCATGCCTCATATTTAAAAAAATGCAGAAAAAAATCTACGGTACCTACCCATTTCTCTGGCTACATCACAACCAAAACAGGTCATACGGGGTCGTAACCATAAACAATCATAAATAAAATACCTCTCAAGAATATCCAATACCTATTTTTAGTTCAGGTTCAGTGGCTATTGATCTACGGCTCCCACTAGTCATTACCGAGAATTATTTATTAGCGGGTTCGATTCCCGAGAGCGTCCCTGCGCTAAATGGGATATCGGGTAGCCGTGATAGCAAACATAGTCTGTGGATCTTTGATCAGCCTGTGTATGTGTTTATGGTAGAGAGAATTGTGTTTATGATTCAGTAGGCTTAATTTTGGGATACCTACATAACATAACATCACGCCTGTAATCCCCAAATGGTTAGGCAGAGGTGTGTCTATAATACACCTACAATTTTTGCCAGTTATGTTTAAGTCCCATGTAACAGGGGGTGAGCCTATTGCCGTCAACCAGGCACAAATCCAGACTCCAAGCTGCTACTGAGAAATTCCTAAGTAATAGAAGGAGTTCCGAAAAAATACCAATGTCACAGATAAATCGGATGCCTGCACATCTATGAAACACGGACAAACTGTTTAGGTCTAATGATTTGTTACTAAAAACCATGTAATTACAACCAGCGGGCTAATTGCATGCCTTATTTACGATGAAAATATAATTTTGACAGTTCAAGAGCATTCATTTCGTTATTTACGTTTTCGAGCAGACGAATTTGTCGAACCTATGAAGCAAGTGATTAGCGATAAGCAATTTCCTGTAAGTGCAGTTCAAAATTCGGGCTTTGATAGTTCACAAAATTGGCATGGAAATATTATTATGTTTTCATATTGGCATAATATTTTAAAAGAGCTTTACTTAGTAATGGAAACTTGTGGTTGATGATAATGATGGTAGTAGGAATTCGATCAACCACGTAGAACCCAATGTCATTACCGATCATAATTTATTACTAAACCGTGCGCCGGGGGATGTCAATCCCGAACTAAATGGAATATCAAACAGCGTCACTAACGCTTCGTTTCAGCAAACATAGGCTCAAGTGCTTGCATTGGATCAACTGTTTGTCTAATAGACTGTATTTGTCCCTAGTATCTATTTGGGATTATTTGTTGTATTAGGCACGTTTAGAGGCATGAGGATGATGCTATTCTGAAAAAATCTCACCGTGAAAACTTAGGTGAAGTGAGCTTGTAGTGAACTGTCACTGCCTTAGCATCAGTAGGTATCGATGACAATGACAGCTCACCCCACGCTCACTTCACCTAAGTTTTCACGGTGAGATGGTTACAGAATAGCAATGCAGGGTATAAAGTTCACTCATCCTCCATAGGAAAGGGAGGATCTTGATGCCGAGACGTGGACGTGGACATCCACGATAATACCTTCACGTTAGAAAATATAAAAGCGTAAACTATATAGTCTTTTCGAGTTTGGATGTCTGAGCATGCGAGATGCACTGTTTGTGCTCGGCGACTCGACGCCACCGCACCGCCGCCGCCGTACCGCCGCGCCGCCGCCCCGATGTAGTAGTCTTAACCAAATGTTAGTAAAAACCACGCAATGTACAAAATTGTAACGACTGACACCTACACGTGTGCAGCCGTATCCAGTGAGCCAGCATGGGGCTGTCCTACCTATTACACATTACACTCAGGATGCTGTGGGAGCTAGCTCGTATTCTACCGAGAATAGAAGCGCACCGTTTCCGTATAATGGCATGAAAACCTGGCCTCGGCGAACATCCCGGAGCCCAACAACATCCTAAATACATTGTTATACTGGACACTGTTTATGTGCATTGAATATATTTTTAATTTCTAGATTACAAATGTATGGAGAGTGCCACCCGTAATTATTGTTTCGTAATTTCACTACTGCATTGTCAGCGGTGCATAGAATACATCTTCTTTCCAATTTTCATGGGCACAGTACATTCTCCAAGTAAAATGGTTGTGCTACATTCGGACAGACGAACAGGTGTACGGGCGGTCAAATAGATAGACGGACATAACGGAATTATAAGGGTTCCGTTTTTGCCATTTGGCTACGGAACTCTAAAAAGTTATGGGTATATAGTACAGAGTGGAAGTCAGATGATGAAATCTAAGACGAAAGTAGTAACATGAAGACGGTTTATAGGTAAAATATGGAAAATACCAACCACATTTTCTTCTAAAGGTCAGACTAAATGAAAGTGAATTCTCGGAAAATACCGACAAGTTCTAGCAAGATATTTAATATTATTCGCAGTTATCTTCTGTGGCTTCTCAAAATAGATGTTTTATTCTTTGAAATGTCATCTCTTTACATAACCAGTTCTAACTTTGAACACATTTTTCGGTATTCAAACTTTATTCTGACAGTGGTAAAGTTCTCATACAAAATTGATAAACTACTCGGGTTTAAAATCTGTCTTTGTAATAAGAACCATTTGTCGGAAATAGTTGGAGTGAAGTTCGAAATTCATAATTGGCTCGATGGTTTAGACCTGATTCATCAGATATACCATAGATAAACCGTCTTTTGTAATAAGGCCGATGATGAAAAACTCGGTACCTACAATATAAAGCCCAACAATGGTGTGAAATAGACTTGCCCCTTATTTTACTCTTTTTAATGTCATCTTCCGCACGAAAAGTTTTTATGAGATGGATGTACCTATCCCCTGAATTCTTCAGATAAATATAGCCGTGAATATGAAACAGACAGGCAATTATATTTTTATTATATAGATATAGATATGGTTTCGCAGTTTCGTGCGGTAAATAATTACATTTATGTTAAATAAAATGGGATAAATCGAATTATGAAATGTTTTTATTGAAAACAATATCTCTTTTTTACAAAATTATTATAGTAAGTTTTGGTTATAAACTATAATTAGTTCAATATTGCAAACCCATTCAATGCATCTACATTTACCTCAGTTTACTTGGTATTAAAAAGGCTAGTGGGTAAGAAGTATAAGTACACGTTACCTAGGAGAATGCCTAGTAAAGCCTTTTACTTAAAATAAAATGGAAGTAAAAATCTTTTTAAAAACAAGCTTTTAATGAACTAAAAAGTATTTTCTCATGGCCACCTTCCGGCTCCATCGTCACACCTTGAACACCACCTAGTATCAAACCACTTGTTAATACATACCCAATGAGTCCCAATACGATAGTGCTAACTTGTTTGATTGAGGAGTTCCAATGCCCAACTTCGGGCTCATCATCAGACCAGCTCCATGGTTTATTGTTTCAAAATGTCTCAGTAGTTATATAAGTATGCCAAGTTTCAGCCCGATCGGATGCCAGGAAGTGCTTAAAAAATCGATGACAATTGGAGTAACCGGAAACACATACGAACAGAGCAAGCTAATATAAAGCTTGTCAAAAAACAGTTATGAAATTGGAAGTTCCCACGAAACCTCACGAGCTCGCAGCAGGAATTCCCTGAAGCGTATCGCTACGTACTCACCGCGAACTGCTAAAGCTAACTTTGCAGCATAAATTGGAATAAACGGCTATCGTTACCTCTCTCAATGTTGGGTAAATGTGAGGAAGAAGGTTTGTGTTGTTGAGTTCTTAGTTTATTCCTTGACAGGTAAAGTTTTAAGAGTACCTACGAGTAAACTAGAACAGAGTCCTACAGTATCCAGAAAGAGCGGTGGCCGCCACATATAGTCTGCAATTTACTGACGAATAACGTCACTGAAACGTTATTTATGAAAGTAAGTTGATGTATTATCCTAGAGAGTGTTTTTTGACAACGTATTTAGTCAAACCTCGCTGTCATCATTTTCATGAAAGCCATGACTGCGGCCGTTATGTGAGCTCTTCTCTTCCTCTTTTAGGCAACCGTAGCTTTATGGGTTGCTTACCATAAACTCGGTAGGTAATATAGGATGGTATTGTGGCGGTATCTACATCGCCACATGCGAACTTCGCATCAAAGACCTGACGTTACACAAAAATCCTGACGTCACATAAATTCTGCATCGCGTAATTAAAGTTTACCATGCAATGGACATACAAGAACCCGACATCATTTGTTGGGCAGTTGCCCGCCAGACAGAACACCCGTCTAGTCGAGCCACGGTCCACTTTTCTATGGTTTAATGCTTAATATTATGTTGAGTCAAGAAAAGATCAGAGAGGCAGTCGCTCCACGTAAAATACTGATTTTTTTGCTGTTTCCGGTTAGACTGGAACCAACCCAACACAGTTGAATAAGGCGAGGCATTGATAAGTGAGCACTAGGGCACGATTTGTAAAAAATTGTGAAACCTTTAAAAAATACTTGAAGATGAAGATTTACAATAATATTATAAACCTTCATCTCCATATTATGGAACATGGGCGCACTTCTTGTGATGATCATTAGAATGTTCCGTTATGTTGTAAGTTATGTTGTGAACTTCAATAAATGGTTATTGAACTCGTGTAAGATATAACGGATTACACGCTCCAGGTCACAAACGCTATTCGTCACGTACATAGTATGTCATAATCCGCGATTGGACACTCGCCGGTTGTCATGGACGCCGTACGTCATTAACTCGGTTCGTCACAAACGCGTTACGTCACTAACTCAATCCGTCACAAACGCGCTACGTCACTAATTCAGTTCGTCACAAACGTAGTTCGTCATAGGTTGTTTTTTGTAAAGAGTGCCTACTGATGGCTATCAGATAAATAAAACTGTTAATTTATGGTACTGAAACTTCTGTGTTATTTATTTCGTCACGTAACAAACTGAACTGAGGCAACACGTAGAAAGCGAAAGGGTAATTAAAGCTAACTTCAGTTAATTGTTCCTTACCCACAGGTATTTTGCATTCCTTTGCTCGGAAGAGGTTGTTCGTGGGAGGTTTTATCTTACCCAACTTTGTTAGACAGACAAAATTGTATGGATTTGTAGGTGTTTGTAGGAAGAGACACTATCTTTATATTTAATACTAACTGCGCCCCGCGGTTAACCGCCTTACCCGCGTCAGTCTCGATCCCGTGGGAATATCGAGATAACAAGGTCCTGTCCTATTCCAGGTTTAATAACATAATATATACAGATTTTTTGTCAAATTCGAGAATTATCATTACTGGATATTGTTTTGCGCAATGTATCTAAATTGAACCGAATTCTTTTGCAAATTGCTTCCGTCTTTTAAAAACTGATTTTTCACATAATCCAATGACTGAGCAGTGCCTGAGTCTTACTTTAGACATGAAATGCGACAACAGTTTTAAACACAATTAATTATAAATTCGAAGTAGTAAACCATTTCCATTCCTCAACATGCAACGACATATAACTTCAAAAAATTCAAAATGGATACTGCACTATGAATCGTACAATCAAACATCAATTCACGTTCAATTCTCCAGTGATTGTTGACGGCACAGACGCCTCCCGTTTCCGTGTGAATGGTCACAAGGCGCGTTTTCCATCGAACTTGCTATCGTCACCGAATAGAAAGGTACAGAAGGCTAATTTCAAACTGTACCTTCCGCCAAATAAGCGTGCAATCAAAGGACGTCTCCTACCACGATACGTTTGTTTTGATCGTGTTAGCGATACTGCTCTAACATTTTTTCGTATCGTTTTAAAATATTGGAATACCTACATTGGTAGAAGACGTCAACGACTTTTATTGAACGTTTATCTGGCGCAAGGTATATATCAAACGAATACCAGTAGCGAGTGCAATACAGTCACGAGCTTAAATAGCTTACAGTTAGATTTTCTCCAAAAGTATTGATATTTTTGGGTATTTTATGGTTATACGAAAAAAGTATTATCGAAACCGTAATTAATGAAACAGGACTTTTCTCGTGCTTTTAAATTTTGCGTAACTGTATATAAGGTATTTATTTATGCTCGTGACTGTACGTAGACGCGTGTCTATGCGTGCATGCGTTATCGCGCGTTGTATGTAGCCGACCTTCTGTAATCTATTTATTCTGCGCTATCGTGTACCAATGTTATTCGATGCAGCTTTTTCCAAGTGCATTGCTCTAGTAAAATCTGGTACGAATGTGAATTGGTAAAGTGCTGGTGTAACACTGTGTGACGTGAAATCAAGTGCCTGAATTTAGAGGTTTGATATGTTTGGCGAAATTGGTATGCAGTATATTGGAGCACCTCTATTTTATTGGTGGTGAATTCTGGAATCCTGAATTTCAGTATGAAAGTGGTTCTATTTGATTAAAATTTTGCTGGATTGTCTTTTGTTTTCCTCCTTATGGCCCGATGACACGTACCACAACCACACCACATCGCAGCGAAAAATTGTGGGCAAGCAGTGAAAATGTGTGAATAGAGTCGCTGCAGCTTCTTTCAGTTGAGTTGTGGTAACTATAAATTGCGATGTGGTTGCGTTGTGTCACTAGTAGTTGCGATGTGGTTACGTTGTGGCTAGTGTTTGCAGACAGACAGATCGGACTCCAGCTGTGACGGTGCCATTGACAACGCAGCAATGTATTAGCGATGCGGTGCTCGGTGGTTGCTTTGTGGCAGTGACGTGGCCTTGTTGTGGTCGGAATTGCCCACTCGGTCGATTTGCAGCCAAATGCGGTCCGTGTGAATAAATTATTCATTTTCATACAATTTAGCGCTCGTCTACGTGTTGGCGTTGTAGTTGTGGTGTGGTTGTGATCGAGCCCTTATTCTTATTTATATCCATTGCTAAAAGTCTATTCATGACCAAGACATTATACTTTATCCTGTCCTATACGAACTACCTATTACCCATACATTCCACTTAATATTAATTTAGCTAATTCAATTCCCTTAGATTTCCCGTTACTACACATGAATCAGCCTTTTCAGAGAAAACTAAGAACTCCTTTATATCTTGTGCGTATTCATGCCTATGACGAAGTTTGCTTTGAACATCATTATGAATAGCCTGCCCCCTTTTACTCTTATCGTTACATTATGACTTATTAAAATGTAATTAAGAGTTACATGGAAAGTATCAAAGAACCTTTGGTTCAGTTGAAAACATTTCTATGTAGAGTATGTCTTGCTTGTAGTGACTGTTTATGGCAGGTTAAATTAAAGTCGAACAAACTTAAACACAAATATTCATAAACGCACGCCTTTGTCTCATGGGCGTAGGCAGACACGATCCTTACATACTCCTTTTGTCTCGTTTACGTTCATACATCTGGTGAGTCATACACGCACGCCGGTAGCGAGTACTACGCACCTGACCTTTCTGAAGGACATCACCAATAAAGTCACTATCAAACTTAATTAGATATACAATTGAAATACAAGATGCAAAGAAACAAAAACATTTCCCAGTATGATCGAAGTACAAGAACAGCTCGTTAGCAAAGCAAAGCAAGAACTCGTTAAAATATAGATAGATAAAAAAAAAACATGTTTATTTCGGTTTGTACAGCTCTATATCGTAAATTAAATTGGAACCCATAAACGCTCAGAGTATCCGAACGGAAAGCGAAATTGTGGGAAAAATATTATAGACCCGGAGCCAGGGAGTGCGTCATAAAAATAATCTTAGTGACTGAGATGTTTACGCCAGACGTCAATGTAGGGATGTTTTCGGTTTAATTTTGGAAATGTTTTTAGTGATATATAAGTTATTGGACGGGTTGATACATCTAGCGGTTGTTTAAGTTTTTCTGAATGTACTCGTAAACTCCCAGAACTATCATGCAAAGTAGGCACCTTACTTGTTGATGTATTATTATAATTAATATTGCTGGCCAATGCAGTTACCATTTTTTAAGTGTAAACCTCTTTAGGCGCGTTGAGCACTTTTTGGGTGAACAAAAATCATGGAAGTTGCGTCATCGTCACCGTCACGCTTGAAGAAATGTTTTTAGCGCCATCTACCGTCTACCGTTTGAATTACGTTGAGGTTACGCATTGTTGCTTAGTTTTCACTTCTATCGGCAGTCCCCAAAGACAGCCCCGCATGCTTTTATCAGACAGCAGTGCATGAGCTGATATAAAAAATAATGATATTCTTTCTGTAGCACTGTCCAATAAAGTAGACTGTGCTCTCACGTTGAGCTTTCATTTGACGTTTAAATTGATTGATTTCCGAGGGCCGTGTTACCCAACCGGTTAATTACTTGAATTATTTTACAATGAAAACTGCATTCGATGCCAGAATGTTTTTAGGGAGCCGGACGTCCGAATGAAAAACGCGAAACTCGTATAGGAACACTCGTGTGTCCGTCTGTACGTTTGTCACAGTCAATTTGTTCCGAATCTAATAAACCAATAAAAAAAAATACAATAATAGACTCAATAAATTTCGTACAAACTTATATTTGCAGTCGGAATGTATCGGAGAACATGTTTTCAACTACAGTTTAAGTTTGTTCTTGGGATACCTAAATTAACCCCAACTACGGAACCCTACATTCTGCGTGGTCCGCACACGCACTTGGCCGGTTTTTTTAATAATAATTAGGTACTCGCTTGAGTCACTTCTTGCTTTTACCTTAGCTATAAGGTAATTGGATATTTTTTAACTAATCTTTGTTATGTCATCAGAACTACATAATATATACGCAAACATACTGTGCGAAATTTCAACAGAATAGGTTCATAGTTGAAAATTCAGTAGGTGATAAATCGATCAACCCCAATTTTAGTTTTCAATTTTACATGGGACCAACTTCGAGGTATTCCCTCCCAAATGAAATAAGAATCATTCAAATCGGACTGCTCAGTAAAAAGAAAAGCGTGGTCATACATAAAAAAAAGGGCCGACTTGAGAACCTCCTCCTTTTTTTTCGTCAGTTAATAAAACTAACTTGGTATTAGGGAGTCGTTGAAATGAAAATTTAATTGTGTCCACACCTCTATAAGATATTGTGATCTCAATATAATTCGTCCTTAGCGATGTCATGTTTCACCAGACCCATTTCCTTTAGTTCTTCGAGCAGAATTGATGACATTGGCGTACCCATTAAAAATAACATGATTCCGAATCTCTATACAGGGAGGATTTTATTCGTTTTAATCTTCTTAAGTACCCTTCATTATGAACAAATTTCACTATGAGACCAAGCCTGAAATCGCGAAAAAACAATCAGCGTTTATGTTCGCATAGCTCGTCAAAATGTTGCTGATTTTTTGATAATTTCAGCCCGTATAAAAACAGAATGAACTTCTATGCACAGATGTGAATCTGATGAAAAGCTGCTAAAGGAAAGAACTACAAAAAATGAAGGAGTGATCTCCGAAAGAAAATGTCCTCGAATGAAAGAACTTGTATTTTTTTCCTCTACGAACTTTTTAATATCGAAATAAAAAGATATTTATGATACGTAGTAACTTCACAAAGTTTTTTTTTATAACTTCAAGTCGTCATTCGAATATGAAATTACTTTTTATTGGGACAGTATTTTGACATTGAATCGTTCTTCGTGAAATAATAATTGGAAGAGAAAACTAATTTTTGGGCAGATGGAAGTTAAGTTTGATTCCTACATAATTTATTCTCGATGTATTTTTTTTTATAAATTATAAAAAAAATTGAACGAAAACTTTGAATACTTACAGAAGATTTTTTGAAGTGAAAACTTCTAGCGCGTTGAGCGATTTATGGTAGGGGATAAACTTATACCCAGGTCGTGCCGTCGTGCTGTGTAGGCCGGCCTTTAGCGCATCTAGGCAGCAATGACGAATGAGCGGCGGGACGCCGCCGTGAGCGATGATGATAAACCCAACTACGACAAAAACGCCAACTAAAAAGGTATAAACAAGACATCACAGACAGAAAAATCGTAGTGTCAGGAATGTGCCTCTCGGCGGCCGGAGTGTAGTCTAAATAACTGATAAACATGAGTTTTAGTTAGTGTAATAAGGTATATTTCAATTTTGCCGCGCGGCTGTGCATCATGCCAACCCGAACAAGTGTGTAAGTCCAACTTAAGGGCAGGTATTCCCAATTTTACATCACTTTGATTTAATAATAAACAAAGAAATCGTGATTTTTTAAAGCAAAAAAAAAAACATAATGAAGTTTACTTAATGTACTTTGACAATTTGTGGTTCGAAACACGATATCGAAAACTTCACTCGATCAAAAAAAAATCCGAAGAACAGCCAAATTCGATATTTTTTTAATGTTTTTCTGGTTTTTCTCGAAGCTTATAAAAGTTTTACTACTAAAAACCACATCTTAAAAAAAGATAATAACATAAAGAAAAATAATTAGTGGTTACATTTTGAAAAATAGCTTAATTCTTTTAATAATAAATTATTTATAACACAGCGGCTCGCGTTCGTCACTTCAGTCGCCCGCCAGGCCTTGTCGAGGTACGACCTATGTCCCTTTTTCCAGCGCGCGGCTATCACGTACAGTGTAACTAAAAGAAATCACTTATTTGTTTTTGTTAGTGAACAGAAGTGGGTACCTATGGGGAATAAAAATAAATACAAGAAAGTGGCCAGGTGTAAAGTGTGTACATATTATCAACCTATTATGTCTTTTGATTTTTCAATCCGCCCTACGGTCACCTAAGCTCGATTTATATACCTAATAGTTTCCTAAGTTTCCTATTTTGAATCAGTATAAACGAAGTAACTTTTTTGTAAGGTAAATTCACGCCACCAAATATTACGTAAGTTGAAAACATGGTTTTTTGTTTGTGTAGATATTTTGTTGTTTTTAGTGTCATTTGATAGGTTTAGGTCTAAAATAGATACGACAAAATAAATTGTGCAAATAGGGTAATCTGTTTAGACGTTATTAGGGATTATCGATAGTGCAAATTGACGAATGTAAAATTTTGACAAATACAATCATACACACTTTCGCATTTATAGTATTATTAGTAGGGACACAAAATACAGAGAGTACAGAAGGAAATCACATGTATGTAGGTACCTACTTCACTTTTCATATCTACGCTCGGCGGTCGCGCTAGGGTTGTGAACTTTGGCTTATGCACAAAAAACTATCGTGGTAGTGGCCATCGTATCCAGTTGTTTGATTCATTGTTGAGAATGAAACCGGAAGAAAGGAAATATGAACCAATAATATCTCTGTTCCATTCTACGGATATAGGTACCTACCTATCGATTTCCGAGTATAATCGCCGGCACGGACATTGAAGTCTCAAGGATGCATTGGGCGCACATGCGTGCAGAAGTAAAATAGACCCTATGTCTATCAGCATTCATACCATACGCAAAGCAATCCCCACTTCGTCCTTGAGACTTCAATATCGGTGCCGGTAAGTATACAACGTATATTCAAAGTATTGTCTAATTCTAATCGATTTATGTAATCAATGTTTACAAACAATATCTATGAAGTGCAATATATTACACATTTTATTTTACCAAAACCTACATATTACATAGTAGAATCATAACAGTAGAATAACTTGATAATGTTTTACTTGAACATTTTTTTATTGTTGCAGTGCATCAAATCCACGATGTAAAGGAATGTATGCGGCCAAAAAAAACACAAATATAAAGAGTTTTTCTCGGTAATTTGAAAACATTGTAAAATTTATGGAAAACACCATACAGTCATTTTGTGTTTATAATTTAATTTTATTTCGTATTTAAATAATTTAAAAGTAATTTCATTTTGTTTTCTTACCCACTTTAAAAAACGGAGGAGGTTCTCAATTCGGTTGAGTGAAAATCACTTTAGAACAAAAAAAAATAACCGACATAAAAATATAAACACTACGAAGTGCAAAATAATAGTTTCGGTGTCTAAAAAGGAAAAATCGACTTTCGAAACTTATTTTGCACTTATATTTTTATGCCGGTTGTTTTTTTTTTATTAAAGTTACCACAACACACCACACCTAGCCACCACCACAACTGAAGCGCGTGTTGCTTCGTGAGATACACTTTATGAAACTAAAATGCCGAATAATTGAATAAAATGTATTTACAACCCATGAAATTAATTTTCGGCCTTTGCGATTACTACGTATATCGGTAAACAAGAATAATGGATCAAGTCGCGTATTTTATTATTTTTTAAAACAAATTAATAATAAAATAAGTTGACCTACTGCCTATACGACATGCTTACCTGTACTGTGACACTTCTCCACTCGGCGTTGGGTTCATGTAAGTTCACGCAGGCGACGTAAGCGCACGGCTCGCGTCGCGTAAAAGTGGTAGCGTTAAATGCCTACATTGCTTGGTCTACCTGGCCTTAACTTGTTTTTTTAAAGGTTGTTTCGGTCATGTACGTAGCTCTCAAAGCAATTTCTATTACGATAACGACTTATTGCACAGCTCCAAGCCCATAGAGACTATAATCACTATGTAGCCGGTCGTAAAAGAAATCGAACGAAAAGATAGAACTTTTTATAGCTGCTGACTCCACTGTTGAAAGTGGAGAATTTCGTATAGTTTAGTTAAACTAACTTTAATTAGTTTCACAGTTCAGGTGGCGAGTTTTAAAGCGATGCAAAATGCTGACGTTATTGAAATTAGTAGGTACCAATTAGTTTGTTCTTCATAATATTCTACTTTATAGGATTTTGTTTTTAATAGAGAATGGAATCAAGTGGCTCATGGCTAAGTAATAACAGCAGCACGGGTTGATCAAAGGTTAAGCTATGCCTGCCGCGGTCGGTTAGTGGATGGGTGACAATCCTAATCCTTACTATAATAATAATTATAAATGCGAAAGTGAGTTTGTTTGTTTGAAACGCTTTCACGCTAAAATGGCGAAACGGATTTGAATGTTTAGCACCCCCTGTGCTAAACATTCAAATCCGTTTCGCCATTTTAGCGTGAAAGCGTTTAGGTAGACCAAGACCTGGAATAGGACTTAGGAGGAAAAAAAAGAACTAAATTGTTTATTATGCACAAAAAAAAACGCACATTACAACAATAAAAAAGACAAAATAAGTACACAAGCAAATTAGCCAAAACCCTTGCATTCAACCAATAAAAGTTTGACACTAAGTCTGTGGTTAATTAGGATACTTCTTATCCCAATATTCCCACGGGATCGAGACTTACGCGGGTGAAACCGCGGGGCGCAGCTAGTCCATTATATATCGAGAACCCTTCGTGCCCCGGAAGTCAATATTAACTGCATACAGTCGTGACTTCAACTTCACGCGGTCGGCTACAGTCGTGTAGTGTCGTGCGTCGACGCACGCTGTCCAACGCTAACCACCGCATACAGTTAGTGTGCAGTTAGTCAAGGAGCATAGTAGTAACTGTATGCGGTTAGCGATGGACAGCGTGGGTCGACACTACACGACTGTAGCCGACGTAAAGTTGAAGTCACGACTGTATGCAGTTAATATGGACTTCACACAACTTCGGCCGACCGCGTGAAGTTGATATCATGACTGAAAGAAGTCGAACGTACAACTACATACAGTTGAATATATCGACTGCGCGCGGTTGCTGCGATGCAGTCCGTCTGATAGCAGCCTAAGACCGCCCATTGTGTCACCCAATGTAAAATGTCTACATTTGTATCTGTAATTTTATAGTGTACTTATTAAAGAGTGTTCCGTTCTATTCTATGCCAATAATAAATGCCTATGCATGCAGAAAAGCACTTTTAAAACTCTATGGCAAAAATGACATGTCCTATCAAACGTCACACGATGTCATAACAACATTGAAGCAAAAACATAACCAAATTCCAAGTGAAGTGTATATCAATGCAAGATAATTACCCAAGAAACCGATACAAAACAGAAAGTTTCATGACTTCAAAAGAAAATGTATGTTTGTGCGTCTGTTAGAGCGTGTAGTGCAGAGGAGCTGCGGCTTAGGAGAGCGGCTATACGGGATGCCATTATTTGTATGGCATGGATCAAACTTGTATGTATATCGACACAAACATAATACATAACATCACGCATGGTATCCTCAAAGGGTTGGGCAGAAGTGTATTTATTATACACCCACATTTCGCCAGTCATGTCCTAGTCTAGGGGTTCCCAAAGTGTGCGTCGCGGCGGCCTGGTGCGCCGTAGAGAGTACTCTTTACTCTCTGCGCAGTGAGTCGCTAGTCTTTACTTTTCTCCGGAAATTAAACTTATGTATACATTAACAAACAATTCAAATTGCGCGCGCTGCATACGATACATAAATAAGTACCTATCGGTGAGTGAGCGACGCTACGGCGTCACCTCACACTCACCGATAGGTACTTATTTATTATAATTAACTCAGCTTCATGCGGATGTTTTAAATTTTGTGCCTATCTAGATAGATAGGCACAAAATTTAAAACTAAATTTAAAGATTGATGATAGTAGGTAGATACCTACTATCATCAATCTTTACCCTATCATTGTCATTGTTGTACCCTATTTCGATTAGTTAGGGCGCCGAGACAAAGTACTACAGCTGTAAGTGCGCCGCGAACTGAAAATGTTTGGGAACCCCTGTCCTAGTCTACTGCCATCAATCAGGTACAAATCAGAGCAGTGGTGGCCCAGTTGTAACGGCCGCGACTTACGAGTTGTAGGTCGTAGGTTCGAATCCAGGCCTTGCTTTACTTTGTGTACATTATTTCATAGCCACTGCTCTCAAAACTGTGTAGGAAAACATCGTGAGGAAGCCGGCATGTTCTAGAACCAAAAATTCGAAGACATGTGCCGACTACAAACCCGCACTGGGCCCGCGTGGTGGATTACGGCCTTTTCCCTCTCACCGAGAGGAAGCCTGTGCCCCAGAAGTGGGAACATTTTAGGCTGATTATGGGTACAAATCCAGACTCCAGGCAGCTACTGAGAAATTCCTGATGAAAAAACTTATTATGTAAGTAAGTAGGTATATCGATTGTTTGTCTACAGAACATAACATCACGCCTGTAATTTCCGAAGGGTTATGCAGAGGTGTACTTACCACCCACATTTTGCCTGATAGGTTTAAGTCCTACTCTTTTGTTTATTTCGTTACTATCCCGTGACCTGACCATACCTGCCTGTGAGATAAGCTAAACAGACGAATCTGCGTCGGCGTTGCCGGAATGCCGGATGAAAATTTCAGTCTAGGTCAGATCAACCTAGACTGTGAAATTTTCATCTTACCGGAGTCGTGCCCAGTGGACACACAGGGTCACATCAAATTAGCTAGCAAACTTCGCAGATGTGATGGTTAACAAAAAAAAACAACCGGCCTAAAAAAAAAACACTTAAAAGTGAAAAATAACTTAAATTATTTTTCAACGTGTTTTTTTTTGGAAATCGGTTGTTTTATCTTTTTTGTAAAAAGTTTTTGTTTTTCACTTTTTAGTTGTGGTACTTACCCCGCATAAATTCGAATACCACTACCTGCTATGTAAATAAAAGTGACGGGAACTTAAAACATTATCCAAAAAGGCTAAGTGGGAAAAATACGTATTATTGAAGCTAACTCAAATATTTCTTACGCAAGCAAAGTTAATAAAATTTATAAGCGACCATCATAAAAATCAATTCGTAATTGTGGGAGTAATCTTGTAACAAGATTAAAAAAAAAACAGTCCTCCTCCTTTTTATATTCGGTTAAACATTATGATTTTTTTAGGGTTAATGACTGCTTGGTGTGTTGTTACTTGAAGCATGAGTTCAGAGAATCTTTTTTTTTGTTTTACCGTATTTATATCACTAATTCACAGTCGTTTACACAAAAAAAAACTGATATATCAAGACTACACTACCTGCGGTTGATGACCCCAAAAAAAACTCCGCAAAATAATTTATTTTTCGTTTGATCAATGTTTGATACACATCACGTTTGTGAAGTTTCGCTACCTAATTTAATTTGACCCTTTATACGAAACGTTGACACTGTTTGGTTATATTAAATGGTCTGATTAAACAGATAGATATTATTATTGAACAGAACATGTCCAGTTTAGTTGAATTTAGGATGAATTTACGAAAAAATCTTTTTTTGGACATAGTTATGATGTTTCTTTTCAGCTATCAATATTTTGTTATGTGGCTATCTATCTGGTTGTCACAGCTACCAGTGAAGGAACCTGGTCAACAATAATCGCAAGTATGATATTGATAATGATGCCACTACAGGCTATAACTGGACTACTTTTTTTTTTAGGTGCTGTTGATGTGAGTATTCTTTTTTCAATTTCTTAATTGGGATGCGCTTACGTAGCCCCGAAATTCAAATTTTCTTACAATTTTTTCAATTTGCAGGTCAGTGACAATTTTTATGTTGATTAAAATATGATTCGCGACCGTTACAAATGGTTTTACAGAGATATAATCTTTAGAATCAGCAATACAACTCCTTCCGCGTCGTACCATTACAATATTTGCGGTGTCAGCCCCTTATAAGTTCATATAAGCGCCAAATGTTATGATTTCATGAAATAGTCATTCAATACACAAATCATATTTTAATCAACATACAACCTGACACTGACCTTCGAATTGCAAAAAAAAACGCAAGTAAATTTGAATTTCACGGGCTATAAGGTAGCCCGCGTATCCCCCGTAATAGTTGGTAGCAAGAGTCTGAGGCCCTAGACAAGGTGACATTCTATGAGCGATAACGATGATGGAAAAGGCAAAAATATATAGGACTGACATAAGCTATCGAAAAGCTTATGTCAATCCTGTTGAAAATCGTTGTAGAAATACGAAACGCTTTCGAAACGATTGTCACTTGTCTAGACAAAGTGACATTCTATCAGCGGTAACGATGATGGAAAAGCCAAATATGTATAGGACTGACATAATTATGCTATCGATAAGCTTATGTCCATCCTGTTAAAAGTCGTTGTAGAAATACGAAACGCTTTCGAAACGATTGTCACTTGTCTAGACAAAGTGACATTCTATCAGCGGTAACGATGATGGAAAAGCCAAATATGTATAGGACTGACATAATTATGCTATCGATAAGCTTATGTCCATCCTGTTAAAAGTCGTTGTAGAAATACGAAACGCTTTCGAAACGATTGTCACTTGTCTAGACAAAGTGACATTCTATCAGCGGTAACGATTTTGTAAAACCAAATATGTATAGGACTGACATAATTATGCTCGTGAGGAGCTCGTGGCTAAGTAATAACAGCCGCTCGGGTCGATCCATCAGGTTAAGCTACGCTTGCCGGGGTTGGTCCGTGGATGGGTGACCATTTTCACATATCGAGACTCCTCCGTGCCTCGGAAAGCACGTTAAGCCGTTGGTCCCGGCTGTCATTTGTAGATCTTTGACAGTCGTTACGAGTCGTGAGAAGCACGAAAGTCTGACAACCAGTCTAACCAAGGGGTATCGTATTACCCAGTTACTGGGTTGTGGAGGTCAGATAGGCAGTCGCTCCATGTAAAATACTGGTATTCAGCTGCATCCGGTTAGACTGGAAGCCGACCCCAACATAGTTGGGAAAAGGCTAGGCAGATGATGACTGACATAATTATGCTATCGATAAGCTTATGTCCATCCTGTTAAAAGTCGTTGTAGAAATACGAAACGCTTTCGAAGCGATTGTCACTTGTCTACGCCCTCAGGTCTGTGTGACTGTCATATTTGCTGTATTATTTTAAAACGTGGTTGAAGGTAGAAGGGTTTGATTTAAATTCCCCCTTCACTCACCAAGAACTTCTAGACATCTTAGTATCAGCAATCAATTCAGTTTCTGATTTCAAACTACGTTATAAGAATGTCTTATCAGCAAAATGTGGTCAATCGAATAGTATCGAACAATACGGTCCCTTAAGCCACTCCGACAATTCAAAACGATATTTCCAACTGCGAAAATTTTTGCTCGTTTCATCGTTTTATTTCCCCAAGAATCTAAAAGGAAGGTTTGAAAATAAAACCGAACGATTCTGTCATCGTACTCAAGATCAACAAAAGACATTTAAGAGATTCCGATTTTATCATAAACCCACCTTAGGATCCCTTCGCTCCGGGGTTGTACCTCGCACAAAAGAGAATATGTGCGCAAGTTTTCTTTGAGAAACTTCAATTTGCCTTCGGCATACGCTCGTTAACAATACAATATCAACATCAGTGTTATCTTAAAATATCTTTGAGACTTTATCTATCCGGATTTGGGACCAAAAGTAGTATAAGGAATTTTCGATGACCCGACTTTGACAAAACTAACCCTTTGATTATTTTTGGAGCGTACGGAGGCTTACGCAGAATATGTTCTTGTAAAGGTATATTTTTAATCTTCGACTTATAGACCTTTTGCTTGATCTATAAAAGGTGAAAATGGCTGAAGGTTAGTAGGTACTATTTCATCATACCTACTTCTAACACCAATCCGGTATCCAAGGTCATTCCAGTGATCTTTCTGGAAGATTACAAATATTGTAACATCACGCCTGTAATCCCCGAAAGATTAGAAAGAGGTATATTTAAAATATTTTTTTCTTTTTTAATCTACATTTTACAACAAGAGACGCAAGTTCGTTTCTCTATGCGCTAGGGCAATGAACTTGCATCTCGACGCGGGCGAGGGGTGCGGGACGTGACCTGACCGGCCGCGAGCGCGACCCCTCCCTCAGTCAGTCAGCTGTATCGCTAGCGAGCACGGTGTCAGATAGAAACTTTTTAAAATCTTATACTGAAAATATTTTTTTTTTGTTGTTACTCGGTCATTATTTTTATGTTTAAGTCAACTACCCATGGAGTGTTTAACCTTACACCCTGTATTATCAAAAAATCTCCAAATGTATAATTTTAAGTTTGAATAACGACAATATTTGTTTTGCAGCTAAAAGTACTAGCCTTGAATGTGGCAATATGGTTCTGTTTAGTTGTAGCAGCATTAAATACTATCCTGGGTCTGATGGGTGCGATATACTTTATCCGCACTGGATTCAATGTTTATCACTTTTTGATTGCTGCTTATTTCGCCTTGTTATCCTTGTCTTTTTGTTGTAAGTTATTTTCGTATTGGAATTATATTAGTTTCACATATTTAACACGCATGGACACTGGTCAGCTCATTCTTTATGTATTTAAATAAATATTTATTCCACAATTTTCCAAAAGTTTTGTACAGTCACGGACTTTAATATTTATTCCACAATTTTCCAAAAGTTTTGTACAGTCACGGACTTTAATTGATGAGCCACCTTCAAACTTTTCAATTTTGCAGTTTCATACATTCCCGAGATTACACGATTAAACACGAACTCAAATCGCACGCTCGTAAATAAGATGACAAATAAATTACTTTTAATCCGAAATAGTCTTATCCATAGAGGTTGACTAATAAGTTCACAATGATAAAAATAAAAACAAAGTTGCATTAAGTTTATCCAATCTATTTGATACCGACCTCCTTTAAATCATAGGTCATTAACTCGATAATTCTGAAAACATAACTGAAGACAGTGACAGTTGAAATATCGATGTCAGAGACGTTACTTTCGAACTTGTCGAAATGACTAATAATATTTCTTCGTACGCTAACGTTACTATAGCAACAGTAACCTAGCAAAGATTGTTTATCGTTGCTAGGTTACTGTTGCTAGACCTGCAATTGGTTGACTTTGGGTAGTCAAGTTTGTAGTTCTGGCTCTCAGGTTAGCCAACCGGTAAAGATGTGAAATATAATTTTCTTCTTCTAATATGAAGACATATTATTATGACTTTGCGTGCCGGGAACCAAATAAACCCGATTTGCATTACACGGCTAAAATTCGAACAGTGCCAGGTGGCTCATCAATTAAAGTCCGTGACTGTACCTACCACTGTTTGCCTCTACATCACCCAAAGGTTGACTGGTAGAAAATGGCTATGGCATTAAGTCGGCCTCTGTACATTTGTGTGCTTAAAGTATTAAATAAATAATAATAAATCAATCTATGTTTTCAGTAAACTAATAACGATAGATCTATGCTTAGGGATCTGGCTCACCGCAGACGATGAAGCGATTGGCTATCGATTATTTTGCTCGCACATGAAACGTACGTTAGGCGATTAGCGAGAAGCGAGTAGCGAGTAAGCGAGTAGGTGGTATATATTTTACTGATACGGGACCTACATCTATTGTACGTATGTTGAGCAAGCAAACATAATGCTGAGCGATAGCCGTTTCGCGTGGATGTGACGCATGTTTCCCCCAACCTTTTCTTATTTTTTTCTTTGTGTTTATTTTCTTTTTGCGTCATGTTTACCGCAAATAACGTATTCTCTTTCTTTCTTTCTAACGGTCGATAGCTAGTCGCTTCCCTGGTTGCTAAAAACAGCCACTTTGGCAGAATCATAATAGGAAAATATTATGAATCATCGTAAAATGTCACAAGCTCACAATTCATAATATGATCTGCGTGCGATTCATATTACGAAATAATTAATCTGTTTGACAGTTTTCTATGGAGATTCGTAAAATGGTCCACACATTATGAATTGCTTTTGTGTCAAATTAGAGGAATTATGGCTAATGACAGCTGGAAATTCAGGAAATGAATCGTTTTTAGATGAATTGCTAATGTGGCCGTTTTAGGTCTACTGGTGGTGGGCCAGCTGCCTAAGAACTAAGACAGAGTAGCGACGCATCTTGATCTGAGTGTGAAGCTGTGTGATTCCTGTAACATTATGATTTCTATTACCTACCAATAAATGAATGTAGACTATTGTGTAGTATCCCATATTTCTTCATGAAGACATCGATGTAGCAACATTGCTATAGCGCTACAAGGTTTTTTGGCGCGTGGCCAAAATCGGAACTAACACCGCCTTCTTGTTTTTGCCAATACAAATTCTGTGACAGTTTCACAAATGTTTACCAACAACGCCCCCCCTGAAAATGTCATTCAGGCGCTAAAAGAACCTTGGAACATTGTTTGTTTGTTTGATCATCGTAGTTTACAAGGGAAAATGTAGGTTTCACTTAGGCGCCTTCAAATTATCGCCGCACTGATATCGTCTTGTGGACATTGATTCACAAAGTTTCTATTTCTATTCATGCAACTAATATTGCTATTCGTTTCAGCTGTGTTGTGTCACGACATAATGATAGCTTCTATGTTTATAAAATTAATACAGTGTCCTCCTGACCCACCTCCGGACGTGACAACACTGGAACCATTCTAATACCTTACTCCCTCCGAACAAATGTCCGAAAAGAGATGATGATAGCCTTGCAAGTGTTGGCATCGGCTTTGTTATTAATATTATGTCTCATTGTTTGTTAAATAATAAAGAAATCATGTGGATAAATGCGTTTATTATTTTAATTTAAGACCAAGTTCGAGAGTGGTGGCCCAGGGATAACGGCCGCGACTTACGAGCTGTAGGCCGTAGGTTCGAACCCAGACAGGCGCTTTACTTTGTGTGTATTGCTCTCAAACCGGTGAAGAAAAACATCGTGAGGAAACCGGCATGTACTAGAACCGAAAATTCGAAGACATGTGACATCTACCAACCCGCAATGGGCCCGCTTAGTGGATTATTGTCAACTGCCTCTCACCAAGAAGAGGCCTGTGTCCCAGTGTGAACGTTATAGGCTCATTATGCTTATGCAAGACAATGTTTCATCAGTCCTGGGGCCCTAGACAAAGTGTCATTCTATCAGCGATAACGATGATGGAAACGACAAAAATGTATAGGACTGACATAGGCTATCGAAAAGCTTATGTCAATCCTGTTGAAAGTCGTTGTAGAAATACGAAACGCTTTCGAAGCGATTGTCACTTGTCTAGGCCCTCTGTTTCGTCGCCGTAAACTGGAGAAACAGCAAAATGAAGGGCGCACCAAATTCTCTAATATATTTGAAATGGTTAAAAATAAACGTAACATAACATCACGCCTGTATCCCCCTAAGAGTTAGGCAGAGGAACACCTACCTTATTACCACAAAACCGTGTTTATCAGATGTTTAGCCGAAACACCTTTTAAACACGATATTTCTATGAGGAGTTTGACATAAAACTAACGGTAGACCCGCGTTTAACAAATGTTTAAGTTTTTGTGGTTAGCCACCCATATTTCGCCAGATGTTTAAGTCCCATGCAACAGGAGGCGAGCCTATTTTCCTCAACCAGGCACAAACCCAGACTCCGAGCTGCTACTAAGAAATTCCAGTTGGAAAATTCCTGCAACGCTTTGCCTGACCTGGGAATTGAACTTAGGACTTCATGCTAAGCAGCAGCACTTGCGACTTCTAGACCAACGAGGAGTCCTTTATTAAGTGTATGAAAAGTATAAACTTAAACCATTTGCACTGTTATTGCTTTCCTTGCAAAGCCTTTAAACAGTTAAATTATACTGGTTGATAGCAACTTCGTAAATTACTTTTATAAAAGGGAAGGGAACGTATTTTTGGGTACTCAGCTTTATACACACCCTTTAGAGCCTAAATAAAGATGCAATGTACACAAAAATATTATGGAAAGGAAGCAAAGGATGGATTTTAATTAAAGTCTGATAAAACAACGCATTTTCGTACTGTATAATGAGAAGTTGCGACCAGTATCTAAGTACCTACAATATAAATAATATAGTAAAATATAAAAGCATTAACTTGTCTTGTCCAAGTTATTATTTTTATATCTTTTTACACGCTAAGCAGAAAAAACGTGTAGCTCTAAATACATTAAATTAGTTTAATTATATCAGTATGTACCCTCAGGCTAAGTGGAGCTACGATCTTCGCAGGGTGGCTGATACGCCACAATTGCGGCGATAAGTCCCCTCTTTGAGGAGTGGCTAGAGAGGCGCCACGGCGTCCTCACCTTCCGCCTGACGCAGGTCCTCACCGGACACGGTTGCTTCGGGAGGTTCCTATTTCAGATAAGGCGGGAGGAAACGCCCGGGGGACACGGTGGAGCATACGGTGGAGGTCTGCCCTGCTTGGGCGGAGCCCCGCCGTGTTCTCTTGGAGGCGATTGGCGGCGGTGACCTCTCGCGTCCGGCTCTGGTCCAGGCCATGGTACGGAGCGAGAGGGCATGGGAAGCAGTCACCTCCTTCTGCGAAGCAGTAATGCTCGCGAAGGAGGAGGCGGAACGCGTGAAGGAGAGGCAAAGTTTGCGCCCTCACGCCCCTAACCGCCGCCGTTGGAGACGCCCTGGGCGACGGGAATCCCAGGCGGATTCCCGGCGTAATGTCAGATGGCAACACAAAGTGTACCTGACGCTGATTTTCAGCTGCAACACACGAGTGTCATACGCTAGAATAATAATAATAATAAATTGCCTGACCACCGGTAGCTTGGACCCTGTTCCCGATACCGGTGGGCTCCTATTTTTTATATTTTTTAATGTTTCTTTTTAATGATTATATAAAAATATTTAAAAATTTAAATAAATAAGAAAGAAAATAAACAAACGAAAAAAATAATTAAAAACTGATACATAAGAAATACATTATATAAAAATACCTAATAATTGTGAATGTTTAATCTGTATGGCCTTTTCCCAAATATGTTGGGGTTGGTTTCCAGTCAGTGAGGCCAGTCGTCTACGCGGCTGAATACCAATATTTTACATGGAGCGACTGCCTATCTGACCTCCACAACCCAATAGAAACTAGAGAATTAGTAATAACTTGTAGTAATTAATTACCAAAAGTCTAATCTAAGTTGACAATTTAACGTTCACTAGCCTTTTTGAAAGCCTGCGTAGGCGAAAAACTTTAAGCCCTGTTTTCAAAGAACTACGATTCATTTTAGTTGTCATAATTAAATAAATCCATTAGGTAAACCTTTTCAAAATAATCTTTGAAAAGCAACGCATTTTAAATGTCTCCTTTGAATCTAATACGAATACTTTAAAATTAATTGATATTGTGTGTTATTATTGTTCTAGAATCAAAAATTCGAAGTTAATGTGACATCTGTTACTGCCGCGGCCTTATTGTAATGTCAACAATATACTTAAGGTAATAAAAAATAAAAAAACTACCAACCCGCACTGGGCTCGCGTGGTGGATTACGGCCCACCTCTCACCTATTTTATTTCTAGTTTATTTTTAAAGTGAATATGTAACTAAATATTCTGTGAATATTTCAAGCGTCTACCCGTTGTCGTTTTCAATATCGAGCAAAAACGAGCAAAAATATCACGTTTGTTGTATGGGACCCCCCTTAAATAATTATTTTATTCTGGTTTTTAGTATTTTTTGTTATAGCGGCAACAGATGTACATTATCTGTGAAAATTTCAACTGTCTAGCTATCACGGTTCATGAGATACAGCCTGGTGACAGATGGACAGACAGACAGCGGAGCCTTAGTAATAGGGTCCCGCTTTACCCTTTGGGTACGGAACCCTAAAAAATTAAACGCTGATTATGATATGTTTATTATTAACCCGTAATCGATACATTTATTACATTATATTCAGTTTTCGTGTCCGTCTATGTGGCTGCTTTGATCTTCTAAACCACGCTATGCATTTTGATGAGGTTTTCATAATCATTTAGAGAATTAATTCCGGAAGGTTTATGTGAATACTATATGAATATTACTTAACTTATAGATAACAAAGAATGTTTTGCCAAGTCGTAAAAACCCGTGTGAAGCAGACGCGGGGCAGGTCGCTAGTTTAATATAAATTGCTTTTCGTTCATTTCAAACTTGATAATCATCGTTAGCTTCAAATTCAATCAACTAATCTCTTATTGGTCTTTCTTTAATATCTTGAAACGTAAATTGTATCAATTAATTGAAAATTATATATTTTTTGGGCGTTAAACTTTCTTTTCAGTTGAGTTCGTTCTTGTGGTCGAGAATTAAACAAGTTCATTGTTAAAGTTTTTAATGATTCAAAAACAAAATCAAAAAAATCTAAATATTGCACTTATGAAACGTCAGAAGCTAGGTGCACGGTTCCAATTGGTCGTTTCGAATCGATTCTGCTGTTTTCTTTTTAGATTTGCGAAACATGGCAAAAATGTTGCAAAAACAATCTTGGTTCGTTTGGAATACCTACCAAGTGTTGACGTTTGAGTTGCATAAATAGGTACTAGAATTATTTTATCTGAATATGCAGTAGGTACCTACAGTAGCTTATTGCATACCACACAATCCCAATCCCTTTCATTTTGGCTATTCAAGAATATTTATTGCGCTTTTTTTTGAGCAGTCCGTTCTTTTTTTAACATATTAAGCAATGGTTAGCTTGTAATTTTTTTTGAATGGTCGCAACAATGACATGCTAAATTGTTGCTGCATTATGAAAATGAAGGAGATTGTGATTACGAATAAATTACGCAACGCAATTCGGGTGGTTTTTACATAAAATCCAACCAAGAAAATAGCCGCTTATGATTTGGTCTTGTACAACGCGATAGCCATATTAAATTTGTTCAAACTGCAATACTCACAAGTAACTGTCTGTAGTCAGCGGTATCCGTCCTCCGTAGCCAAATGGCAAAATGGGAACCCTTATAATTTCATCATGTCCATCTTTCAGTCTGTCCGGATGTCACAGAGCCATTTTTCTAGTAGTCTTTTTAAGGACTACCAAGAAAGTGTATAACTCATAGAGCAACGCTAAACTAGTAAAGTTAAATGTATTGTGTAAAATTACAAAAAACATATGTAATTAGGGGTGTCGCTCCCCATACAACTAGGATGGAGGAAAGAAAATTCAAAGCACATAAGCGTGTGGGGTATTTATTCGATTCCATAGTTAAAAAGATTTGTGATCGTTTTCGAGATGCTATGGGATATTTTTGGTTACAACCGCAGAATAACATTGTTTTTCATAGTTTTTCGAGATAAACTTTGAAAACATTTGTCTTGCGGTCGATAAAATCAATATTGTGCTTGTGTGCATGCGTAAATATTTATCCCCACTACGGAAACCTTCAACGTGTGTGGTCCGACACGAAATTGGCCGTTATTATATGTTAAGTAAACTCGCGGGTACAGGTTGTTGGAAATAAATAAGCAATTATATACATACAAACCCAGTTTCCATCTTGCAGCACAGTTAGTGCTAGTTAACATAGTGGTTGTCGCACAATGCAGCGAAACTTTTCTCATTATTCACAGTGCACTACTGAACAAGGAGCACACAACACCGTTAAGAATTTACATCAAGACTTGACTAACATAAGTTGTAATTAAACATAACTTGTGGGATTTTAGTTTCGTTAACAATGCTGGTCTATAATTGTTCTGCTGCGAGAGCAGTGGTGGCCCAGTGGTAACGGTCGCGACTTACGAGTTGTAGGTAATAGGTTCGAACCCACACATGCAGGCGCTTCACTTTGCGTAAATTATTTCATCACCACTGCTCTCAGAAACGGTGGGGAAAACATCTTGAAGAAACCGGCATGTCCTAGAACCAAAAAAAATTAAGTCATGTGACATCTACCAACCCGCACTGGGCCCGCGTGGTGGATTACGGCCCGATCCCTCTCACCGAGAGGAGGCCTGTGTCCCAACAGTGGGATGTTGTAGGCTGATTATGTTGTTTTGTAATTGGTCTGCTGCAGGGTAAAAGCCTTCACAAGGAAGAAACGAGCATGGATCATTCGCTTGCTCACAGCCTGTACTATGCCATTTTAACAGACTTCCAACTAGGAGGAGGTTATAAACCTATACAATGCTGGTGTTATTGGTTTTTTCATCAGGAATTTCTCAGTAGCAGCCCGGAGTCTGGATCCGTGCCCGGTTGATGGCAATAGGCTCGTTCCCTATTACATGGGACTTAAACAGAACTTGCGAAATGTGGGTGTACTATTAGTACACCTCGGCCTAACCCTTCGGGGATTACAACCGTGATGTTATATTATGTGTTAAAATGCTGGTATTCAGCTGCATCCGGTTAGACTGGAAGCCGACCCAAATAAACTTGGGAAAAGGCTAGGTAGATTGACTACACTACTAATAAATAAGGTCATACCAAATGTCAGTGAACTATACAGACAGGAAACCAAGTGTGTCGTCATGGTGACGCGCCGTTATCTGTCTCACCGCAATCCATTTACCTTCACTCAATAATTACCTAATCCTTGATATACATACATCATACGCAATTAGAAGATATTGATACAGAAGTATCATTCATACACGAACAGCCAGTGATAATGGTCCAAAATATAGGCCATCCTCTTCTTCCCATGGTAAGTCAAATTGAATTCTGATAAGTAGTGTTAAATGAACATGGCGGTAGGCAGAAACTGCAGAACGCCTGCTACGATACGAATTATTTCGTAATATGAATCGCACGCAGATCATTATGAATTGTCAGTTTATGACATTTTACGATTATAATATTTTCCTATTATGATTCTGCCAAAGTGACTGTTTTAAGCCTCCTGGGGGCTTAAAACGCCCCTTGCTAATGTGGCTGTTTTAGAACCCCTGGTCATTCTCGCACGCCCGGCTGCGAGTACTATTTCACACCTGACCTTCTGAAAGCCAAAAACCAATAAGGTTACCTTATAAGGGCGCAAATATGAGTTTATTCAATGAAAATCCTTGCTTGGTCTTGCTTCAAGACAATACAGGGATTGTATTGTGTAGCTAAGTACTATTTTTTGTCTTTGTCAATCAGAAAGCTCAAATATCAGTTCACATTCACTTTTGGGAACCAACCAAGGCAGATCACATTAAACCAACACTATACATACCTTTATAAAACAAATTAAAGGCAAAACTATTTCACAGTACAAAACTCTTTTAGCTCCAAGTGAACGACTAACTTTTGAACCCGATAAAATCTAGATAAGAAGTTATAAAGTTATATCTAATTAAAATGTTCACGCGACACTAGTCTTTGCAGCACTTAATTACAAAGATTGTAATCGCTTACATAGTTTGAGAACTGCCATTCGTCAATTTATAGTTTGAATTAGATACATTGGTTGATGTCATTAGAGGTTCGCCTGTGGTAAACTAAAAGGCTCTAAGGCTCGGACTGCACAAAAGTGGAGACGAGACGCGAGGAGAGGAGAGGAGATGTGTTCAAAACTACCAATAGAATTTCGTTATTGACAATCTCGTCTCCACTCAGCTTCAGTGGATACCACTGAGCGGAGATGTATCATATTTGTATGTTGCGATCGAAGTAGAAATGTGAGCTGTGCCTCGCCGAGATTGAACTGGGCGGCGGTACAAAGCGGAGATGTGAGCTGTGCCTCGGAAGCTGGCGACGGCGCGCGCCGAAACGAGAAGAGGTGTGAGCGGCATGCACTGAGCGCGCACGCAAGTCAGTTCCTCTAGCCAGCTCACAGCTCCGCTACAATCTAGCCAGTACGCATTTTCGCATAGCTTCGGTGGATACACCTTAACTGAAAAACATCTCTTTTCGTCTCCGCTTCGGACATTTCCGCACATCTCCGCTTTGGTGGAGTCCGGGCCTTAGGTATCATATTCATAAAGGTTAATTAGGTATAAGATGCAAAGGAGCAATGGAGGATGTCTTGCTATTAATTAGTTAGCTACACGAACTTGAAATCTATGTAGAGTATTTCCTAACAAGAAGATAAAGCATTCATTTCAATTAAACCATTTTGTAGATTATTTTTTGAAGGTTAAAGATTAAAAAGAAAAGAGTTGTCCATTCCAAAATGGACGAAAATGTAAATGTTTATGGAGAAGAATGAAGCAAGAAACTGAAGGATGACTCTTAAAAAACCGTTAAAGAATGTTTCGTAATCGTAATCGGATTTAACGTAGAGAGGAGGTTCAGTAAGTAGTAGGGTAGTATTTTTCATGGAGCGACTGCCTATCTGACCTCCACAACCCAGTTACTGGGTAATACGATACCCCTTGGTACGACTGGTTGTCAGACTTTCAGGCTTCTGAAGACTCGTAAGGACTGTCAAAGATTCACGAATGACAGCCGGGACCAACGCAGCGGGATAACATGCCACCAAGACCAACCGCGGCAAGCGTAGTTTAACATGATCCATCGACTATTCCCGATATTCCCACGGGATCGAGGTTTACGCGGGTGAAACCGCGGGACGCAGCTAGTTAGAGATAAATGCAGAAGTGACATCGTCGTTTGTTTTTACAGTTTTTATCGAATCATTACCTATCTAAAAGCACCATCTCACACGGTATAAAACGAACATGAAACATGAATGTTAATAATATTCTCAAAGTTCTCCTGCATGTAAGGCGGTGAGAATGTATGCAACTATTGGCACCTACTTTCACATAAATACTTTTACGATACAAGAGTAGCTTTTAGCGATATTAAGGCGACATGTTCTGCTGTTAGAGTTTAGAGTAATATTGACAGCAACAAAGTATTTGGTTTATCGATTTACTCCTACACTACTTATGCTCCTTGGGCTATGGGACTAAAACCTGCGGGGTAATTGCGTAGCACACTTACAGTAGCAATGGCTTTCATTTTGACAGTTCAACAACATTCATTGCTTTAATTACGTTGTTGACCATACACATTTTCGAACATAATAAATTATGAAGTAAAATTAGCAATAAAAAATTAGCTGTTCCCTACATTTATGTTCGCATAGCTCGTCAAAATGTAGGGAACAGCTGATATTTTTTTCGCTCTTTCAGTTTTTGTGCCATAGTGAACGTTGTTCATAATGATGAGCTTATGAATTCATCCTGTATAGTATAGATATCTGATTGTTTTGGTTCAGCAAACTTTCCTCCCCCATCTAATGATAAACTGCTAACACGTTCAATATCCGATTATACCTCGATCATCAAACCACTCAAGTACTTTTGACAGCCATTATGGGCCATTCACGTCCATTATATAAACAAAAGACACCATACTCTGTATAATAACGGAGGGAAGGAAGATAAAATTCTATTCGTTTCCGATAAGCAAATGTCTACGAGTTGTGAGCAATTCAGCATTCTTGTCGTTCTGGGAATATTTTGCCTTCGATAGGATGTAAGTACGTGGTCGATGGGTTTGGCAGTTTTGTTATTGAAGCTAAAGAAATGAAGAAAGTATAACATGAGAAGGGTTTGGCGCAGAATGCCCAATTCTCAAAATGGTAACTGGTCTTATGGACAAATTCTCAAAATACCTAATTCTCAAAATGCCTACTTCTCAAAATACCTAATTCGCAAAATGCTTAATTATCAAAATAACTAATTGTCAAAATGCCTAATTCGCAAAATGGCCAATTCTATTTATACCTTATTCTCGAATAGGCCAATCATCCAGCATAATGCTGCAACCCTATGTGAGACAGAGCCCCAGCGCTGGTTTTCAGTGACAGCCGGCGTTGACGTCATGACGTCAATCGGTGCAGCACATAATGAGTGATCAATAACAAAATAATAAATAAAATAAATACATTAACTTATAGTGTTTATAAAAATATAATATTTATTGATGGCAACATTCCGTTCCGTTTGATCACAATCGGTCCACCGGTTTAAGAGGAGTTTAGTGACGTACACACGTAGAGAAGAAGTATATACAGGGTAGCAGGGACATCGACACGCAACCTGTTAACCATGGATCTGTACTGGATCTATGGTAACAAGATGCGCGGATTCTGAAGCCAAAAAAAATATTTTCTTTTGGTAGCGAAAATATATTGTTTTGGCTAGGAAAGAAAAGATTTTTTTTTTTATGAAAAAAAAAATTTTGCAAATTTTTTCGAAATTTTTTGCAAGTTATGACTTGCAAAAAATTTCGACCCATGGATGCAGTAGCCCCTGTACTGAATCCAAAGTAACAAGTCTATGTCCCACCCTTTATATAAATAAATATCATTAGAGATTAATTAATAGAAAGTAAGTTGATGAGTTTGCTACAGTAAATTAAAGACTAATTGATACATTATTCAGCAATTTGATTGACTACATTTTGATGAACCTCTCGGCTAGGATTAATAGGTGGTTTCTTTGAAGAAAATTGAATAGATTACTTTTAATCCCAATTATTTTGTGAGTGACACGACTTGCGGTTTTGTCAAGAAAATAAAAGCTTATGAATAAAGGCTAAAAGCATATGATTATTCATAAGGCTCAAAGCAAAAACCAATCGCACATTCTTGACATAGACAAGTCAGTAAAGCTTCTATAACTAAAAATAATAAAATAAAGTGGCATGTCGTGTCTGTTTGTGTGACATCGCAACGGATTTTGATGCGGATTTCACCATCATTTAGAGAATAATTCCTGAAGGTTTTAAACAATATGATTGTAACAAAACCCTGTCCGAGCTGAAAGAGGCACATAGGTACTGCCATAACATTACCAAAAAGTAATAAAAAATCATATTATTATAGAAAATAAAAAGTTATTGCTATTTCAAATTCATATTTTTTGTACCAAAATGACCCCAAATCCTGTAAAAATTAGCAAATTTTCAACAGGGGTACATAAGTTAGGACGTGTAAACTACAGACACCCACGATTTATTTTATTTTTTCCTTACTTACTTACTTTACTTAGCAACACCCTCATGGATCGGACAGGGTTTTCTTTACATATTCTATAATAAAGAAATCTTGATGTTTTGTGAAGTCGTAAAAAACCCGTGTGAAGCAAGGGCGGGGTAACTAGTTCAATAAATCTTACAATCTGTTTCATTATTTCATTTTTACGACTATTTTACTTACAAACAATGCACAGCGAACTATAAAAATAACTGGCAATTCTCCATAATGTGCACTCACCTTTAACGATCCGTTCAAGCAACTAATATAAAGTGGGGTTTACGAACCGTTGCGGTTAGGCCACATAACAAACTTCTAATAGGACGCCCTACCGGGTTGAGACGTCTCTGTTTTTAAGTTTAAAATGTTAAACCATTAAAACTACTATGATTGTAGATCTTGGGGAGAACAGTTAAATGAAGTCGCGCGGTTGCTGCGAGGCAGTCCGTCTGATGGCAGCCTAATATAAACACTAGGTTTTTTACCCGACTACGGTGAAGAAAAAAGGAGGGTTATGATTTTGACCGGTATGTATGTATGTATGTATGTATGTATGTTCATCTGTTCCCTCCTATCTTCTAAACCACTTATCACAATTTGACAAATGAGGTATCGTTAGAAGCGTCGTGATTGTCCGCTGGTTATAGGCTATTTGAAGTCACATTAAATAAAAATGGCGCCCTCTAGAGGACATAAAGTGAGGAACTTAAAAAAAAAATGGTTTAATCGTACCATGTTGGGTATCAAATGAAAGAGCTTAATGAGCACATTTCAAAAATATATATATTACAATCCCAAAAGAATTAAAAAAAAACAAGTAATAAAAACTAAAACCCAACTACGACTTAAAAGGTATAAACAAGACACCACAGACAGACAAATTAAAAATCCGGAGTCACACGTAATCTGTTCGATTTATGCCCTAACACGTGTGACTCCGGATTTTTAATTTGTCTGTCTGTGGTGTCTTGTTTATACCTTTTAAGTCGTAGTTGGGTTTTAGTTTTTATTACTTGTTTTTTTTTAGTATATCAATGCTCTTGGCAAACTAATTTTGGTTCAATGCAGTACGTAACTTTGTTATACGGAGCTATGTCGTAAACTATGATCCACCTTCTAATCCTGTCCTTTGTCTCCCAAAACATGCAGTCAAAGTGACCTCAGCGCTGCGCTGTAACCTACGACGCCGTGGAAGTGGCGAACTTTTGGAACTAAGGTCTTATCTGTGTCTGTGTGTCTGGTTTACCGCTAAGCTAACATTTGCCAAATCTCCAGGAATTATCACATTGTTGCCTTTCCCTTTACCCCGTATCAATCACCTTACTGTACTCAGTCCTTGGCAATGAACTGAACTTTACCTAGTGCCTACAGAAGCATCGGATTGCATGCCCGACAAGGCTTTGCCGGCCATCGAATGTCGGGGTAAGCCTAACCAAATGCCTAGAGGTACTCTCGTCAACTCTCGTGATTTCGGGCCAAATGGTACCAATGTCATAGTTTTAAAGGGAATGGCTTTGTGGTGTTATTCAAACAGGCATTAGGTGCTTTCTTTGGGGGAGCGTATAACAATAACTATAGAGTTCGTGTGATATATTTTTGCTCTATGCTATATAGGTATATAAAGGTCTTGGTCTCTAAAGAAAAAAGAAAAAATATATAGGTATTTGATATATATACTGATATCAACTGAAACACTTGATACATGCATCTTCAGCAGTTTTTATAGTAAACTAGCTGCCCCGCTCCGGCTTCGCACGGGTAGCACTAAGTACGTACCCTACCCCTACCCTACCTACCCTACCTGGCCTACCTACCCTATCTACCCTACCTACCCTACCTACGCTACCTACCCTACCTACCCTACCTACCCTACCTACCCTACCTACCCTACCTACCCTACCTACCCTACCTACCCTACCTACCCTACCTACCCTACCTACCCTACCTACCCTACCTACCCTACCTACCCTACCTACCCTACCTACCCTACCTACCCTACCTACCCTACCTACCCTACCTACCCTACCTACCCTACCTACCCTACCTACCCTACCTACCCTACCTACCCTACCTACCCTACCTACCCTACCTACCCTACCTACCCTACCTACCCTACCTACCCTACCTACCCTACCTACCCTACCTACCCTACCTACCCTACCTACCCTACCTACCCTACCTACCCTACCTACCCTACCTACCCTACCTACCCTACCTACCCTACCTACCCTACCTACCCTACCTACCCTACCTACCCTACCTACCCTACCTACCCTACCTACCCTACCTACCCTACCTACCCTACCTACCCTACCTACCCTACCTACCCTACCTACCCTACCTACCCTACCTACCCTACCTACCCTACCTACCCTACCTACCCTACCTACCCTACCTACCCTACCTACCCTACCTACCCTACCTACCCTACCTACCCTACCTACCCTACCTACCCTACCTACCCTACCTACCCTACCTACCCTACCTACCCTACCTACCCTACCTACCCTACCTACCCTACCTACCCTACCTACCCTACCTACCCTACCTACCCTACCTACCCTACCTACCCTACCTACCCTACCTACCCTACCTACCCTACCTACCCTACCTACCCTACCTACCCTACCTACCCTACCTACCCTACCTACCCTACCTACCCTACCTACCCTACCTACCCTACCTACCCTACCTACCCTACCTACCCTACCTACCCTACCTACCCTACCTACCCTACCTACCCTACCTACCCTACCTACCCTACCTACCCTACCTACCCTACCTACCCTACCTACCCTACCTACCCTACCTACCCTACCTACCCTACCTACCCTACCTACCCTACCTACCCTACCTACCCTACCTACCCTACCTACCCTACCTACCCTACCTACCCTACCTACCCTACCTACCCTACCTACCCTACCTACCCTACCTACCCTACCTACCCTACCTACCCTACCTACCCTACCTACCCTACCTACCCTACCTACCCTACCTACCCTACCTACCCTACCTACCCTACCTACCCTACCTACCCTACCTACCCTACCTACCCTACCTACCCTACCTACCCTACCTACCCTACCTACCCTACCTACCCTACCTACCCTACCTACCCTACCTACCCTACCTACCCTACCTACCCTACCTACCCTACCTACCCTACCTACCCTACCTACCCTACCTACCCTACCTACCCTACCTACCCTACCTACCCTACCTACCCTACCTACCCTACCTACCCTACCTACCCTACCTACCCTACCTACCCTACCTACCCTACCTACCCTACCTACCCTACCTACCCTACCTACCCTACCTACCCTACCTACCCTACCTACCCTACCTACCCTACCTACCCTACCTACCCTACCTACCCTACCTACCCTACCTACCCTACCTACCCTACCTACCCTACCTACCCTACCTACCCTACCTACCCTACCTACCCTACCTACCCTACCTACCCTACCTACCCTACCTACCCTACCTACCCTACCTACCCTACCTACCCTACCTACCCTACCTACCCTACCTACCCTACCTACCCTACCTACCCTACCTACCCTACCTACCCTACCTACCCTACCTACCCTACCTACCCTACCTACCCTACCTACCCTACCTACCCTACCTACCCTACCTACCCTACCTACCCTACCTACCCTACCTACCCTACCTACCCTACCTACCCTACCTACCCTACCTACCCTACCTACCCTACCTACCCTACCTACCCTACCTACCCTACCTACCCTACCTACCCTACCTACCCTACCTACCCTACCTACCCTACCTACCCTACCTACCCTACCTACCCTACCTACCCTACCTACCCTACCTACCCTACCTACCCTACCTACCCTACCTACCCTACCTACCCTACCTACCCTACCTACCCTACCTACCCTACCTACCCTACCTACCCTACCTACCCTACCTACCCTACCTACCCTACCTACCCTACCTACCCTACCTACCCTACCTACCCTACCTACCCTACCTACCCTACCTACCCTACCTACCCTACCTACCCTACCTACCCTACCTACCCTACCTACCCTACCTACCCTACCTACCCTACCTACCCTACCTACCCTACCTACCCTACCTACCCTACCTACCCTACCTACCCTACCTACCCTACCTACCCTACCTACCCTACCTACCCTACCTACCCTACCTACCCTACCTACATACCTAGCCTACCTACCTACCTACCTACCTACCTACCTACCTACCCTACCCTACCTACACCTACTTTACGTTTAAACCTTCCCTTGAGGATAACGAACACAACAAAAAAAGAATTGGCCAAATTGGTCCAGGCGTTGTTAAGTTATGCGCTTACCAACACATTTTGCGATTCATTTTTATATTATAGAAGATATTTTTATTAAGAATCTACCTGTGCCCCGCGGTTTCATCCACATAAAACTCGACCCCGTGGGAAAATCGGAATAAAAAGGTCTTATGACCTAACTTAGGTCACTGTCTACCCATGTGCCAAATTTCATCCAAGTCCGTTCAGCCATTTTAGCGTTAAAGTGTAACAATCAAACCCACTTTAGCATTTATAATATTAGTTAGAATTAAAGAAATAAATAATAAATTCTTGATTATGTCAACCTCAGACATACAAAAACTTCAATCTTCAGCTTACAGCATATCCTTCATAGATCCTAGTTAAAGTATGATTTAAGAATAATGCAATTATTTTACAATTTAAGGTTCCAGGAAATGTATAGAACAGTTAAACATGAATCAGGCTGCTTTATATTCACCAGAGTGCTTTTCATTACTGCTGTGCGGCTCCCAGTAAGGATAGGATTACTGAGATTTTACCTTGTGGTCGCAATCACTAAACGTAAGAAATTTTTCCAACAAAGTCTATTTTAATAAGGGGATAGTTTGCGTTGGAGGATCTTGTAAATGAGGATAAGGGGTGTGCCCAATGGGATCGCTCATCGGCAAAAAATACAAATTTCCATACTTTTCATCGCCAGTTTAAAATCAAAATAAGTGTAAGTAATATTTAAGTGTAATATGTTAATTGTAAATCTGAATTGTATGGATCTTGTTATCTGATTTTTTTTTTTTTTTTTAAACCACTTTAATAAATAAATTTTCAAAAATTTCGCTAGGACCGATGCCTGCCAGGGTTGCGGAATAGTCCGAAAGGGATACCGGGACCCTGAAGGAACACGGGTTTACGGTGGGTACGGGTGGGTTTTAGTCAGTAAGAGTCTGACACGCCCTTCCGCTCCGCCCAGAGCGGGAGAAGTCATTTGATGATGTCCCACCCAAAAAAAAAAAAAAGTGCTTAACTGCTCACCATCGTTATATGAGGAACTCTGGTGCAAAATTCCATGTTTCTAGATGCTTTGTCTGTCAGTAATTTAAGATTTTTAATCAGCAGAAGATTCCTGAGCGTATTTTATCAGGGACTACACCGATCCAACCCGACTAGACTTTGATTAAACCAGACTGTGGTATAGATTAATTTGAAGCGTTCTTATCGAAATAATTACTCCCCGTGCGGTATTCACTGATAAATGTGGCATAAACCACCCACAGATACCGAGCTGCTTTCAACAAATTTCAGATTCCTAGAAACACCAAATTTCCATTCCATTTAATACATCCAAATAGCATAATTAAACTACTAATCGGCGGAATTACTAGTGGAGCTAACTAAGCCATTATCAAAGAGATGTACAATAGAAATTGCTTGCAACTAATAACATAACGCATCGACCAGGCAACCGCTGCCAATCGTGTTTATGGTAATATGCACTGAAAATGGTTCATTATGCCAGCAAATGTGGGCTAATGCTCTGCAATCGATGTCTGGGGTATATGTTTTGTGATCTGGACTGATTTTAGCGAGTGTAACTGCAAGTATACATGTGGCACATTTATTACGCTTATGGGGCATGCGGTGCTAACCTATAAGAAATTGTTACACAAACTCTAGTTTTTAGTTAAGCATTATTTTATCATTTATCGTGTAAACAATTGTTGGTTGGCCAATAAAGAAATAAATATAAAAAATAAATATTGTGGTGAATGTAACATAAAAAGCCCTGAGATAGTTAATTGATTCAGGCGTGACTTTGCGGAAATCCATTATCAAATACAATAGACGCTGATATATTTAGTAACCTATTCCGCTTGACTATTCTTCAAGAGTCATAAAAACCCTGTAAGAAATCGACACGTGTTTCACCTCTCAACGAGGCATCTTCAGGATGACGATTGACCAATTGCAAACCAGAACGCGACGTGTTACCACACCGAGCGCTGGACGCAGAGTGAATAGGTTACTAAATATATCAGCGTCTATTGTATTTTTTAAAGCCCAAATTGATATAGCTAGGCCAACTAAGAAACTGTGTCCCCTGGCAACACAGGCAACTAAAGGAACACGGGTGAGTTTTAGTCAGCAAGAGTCTGACACGTTCTCCCACTCCGCCCAGAGCGGGAGAAGTTACTTTATAATTCACCCACAAAAAAAATAAAAAGAGGCCAACTAAGAAAACTAAAATATTTATCTGGATGATGATTTTTTTACTGTCACAGCACTGATTAAGATAATAGAAAAGAAATGTGAGACTATTCACAAAGAGTATGGAATTTAGAGTCTATTCTAATTATATACTCTAAGGTATGGAAGATGATCCCAGCAAATCTAAACTATCTAAACTAATATTAAAGAGAACAATTAAAATTTGTTTTTTGTATATTTGTTTGTTTCACTTTCACGCTAAAACAATTGAACAGATTTGGATGAAATTTGGCATATGGGTAGACTATGACGTCGGTTAGGACGAAAGATACTTCTTATCCCGATATTCCGACGGGATCGAGACTTATGCGGGTGAAACCGCGGTGCGTAGCTAGTGATTAATAAAAATGTGTTGAACTCCCTAGAAAGACAGTAGAAAAATGAGGAGGGCAGGACGAATATAAAGAGTAAGATACTCAAATACGGTAAAATGGCTGCTCGAAATGGTTGTAAAGTTTATTGTAATATCCCATCCCGAGCCATCCCTTTCACTAAAAAATATATTTCAACAAACATACTAACGACGAGCAAATTCAAATAACTTTACACTTCATCACATTACTCTTAACACAGACAATAAAGACGTCAATTTCCAATAACCCAAAAGCACTAAATCATCATTACCCAGGTATAACTGAATACTCTCAATAGTTAACTCACTCAATCAGTCTTCGAGCACAAAGGCCATGTGTCCGGTGAAATTGAAATCTAATATCAATGTATTACCCCTCATCATATCAATTTGATACATAGCTAATAATTTGATATTGTAATTTTACTCTGCATTAGCGCGGTAGCGGTGACGATCGGGTTGTAAGAATGTAGGTAGATTTAGGGCAGTTCCGAAAATGTCTAAATCTATATTATAAATTAAAGTACATGATTATAAATTAAATTAAAGTCATTTTTCGTCTCTCGCTGTGTGACCGTGTTGTTTAAACCCATCGAGATATAAGTACTGTACGTTAGTACTTATATCTCGATGTTTAAACCTAACGAATTTTGATGCAGTTTGCATCATCATTTAGAGAATTTATTCCGGAAGGCTTATGCGTTTATTATTACATGAATATTTATCTTAGAATTAATTGAGAAATCTGGATGTTTCGTCAAGTCGTTAAAACCTTTCGAAGTAGTAATAAATAAAATATGTTATGCGATAATTAGCCCAAAAGTAATGAGATTAGACTAATCTGAAAGGTGATCTAGAATGTACAATTTATCTTCATTTAAGGGGTAACATGAATCATGCTTAGCGTCAAAAAGGCGAACACCATCTGCTGTTATAGGTACCTACGTTTTATTGGACCGTAAAGAGCGTACTAATTGATGAAAGGAAATTCATCAATTACGGCGCCTTATGCTATTTTCGATTTGTCTGGTGTCCCAGTAGGTACATCAACATGCATGATAACTGAAAAGTTATGGTTCTGCACACCTTTTTATTTTTTGTTTTTTTTTTTGAGGGTGGGAAATCATCCAATGACTTTTCCCGCTCTCTGCAGTTTGATCGAAGTGCCAAAATAAATAAAATAACTGTGACCATTAAGATAACGAACTAAGAAATAAAGACAAAATCAAAGTCAATTTTTAAATAGGCATATGAAAGAGACTTTTGAACGTCAAAAAGGTGTAAGAAATAAATCCGAACGTTAGAGTGGAAAGGTGAACTTGTTCCAGAAAAGTAGTTACATAGTAGTAGTTACCTATGGTGGGTTTAGCGAGGTCTAGCAACTCATTGATATCTTCTATACCCCATTTGAAATAAGATTAGACATTGAAACAAACCTTTATACAGTCCGTTCAACCGATTTTGACTTCTATACTGTAGGCATAAGGATGGCATTAAAAGAAAAAAAGGTTACACAATACCAACTGTCTACTGCAGCTGCCATTTGTCATGCGACCAACGCAATAGAAGTCAAAATCGGTTGAACGGACTGTAAAAAAGGTTTATTTAAACGTCTAATCTTATTTCAAATGGAGTATAGACAGTTTTAAAATTTCCTTTCGAACCCTTCTAACTACAACACGAACGTCGAGGTTGATTGATGTTAACCGTTGCCAGAATATTAGGTTACCAACTTCAACCGAGCTACGTACTGATACCCCACGATTATACAGAAGTTTCGCCTCCCCATTAATGCTTAGTAATACTAGTAGTAGACAAGTTATACAATAATTATAAGGTTCGGGTTATTTAGGTCATGGTTTGGGTATTTGGTTTGTACGTAATATATTGAAACAGAAAAAGTTACAGTCATTTCGGCAGAATCATAAAGGAAAATATTATGAATCATCGTAAAATGTCACAAACTGACAATTAGTAATAATAATCTGCGTGCGATTCATATTAGCAAATAATTCATCTGTATGACAGTTTTCTATGGAGATTCGTAAAATGGTCCACAAATTATAAATTGCTTTTGTGTCAAATTAGAGAACTAGGGAATATGCATGTAATTTTTTTAATATTTTTATTCGATAGTTTACATCGTGAAATAATAGTTAAAAAAAAAATCGACTGCAAAAAAGCAATTTAAAGTACTTAATTTTTTTTTTAAATATCCAACTGTTCCGGGGTCTATTTAAACGCCCTCCATTTGGCGCGTTTGGTGTGGTGACGTCACAGTCCGTGAAAACAAACAAGCAACTGTCAAGTCAACGTCAAACACTCCTTTTTGTAGGAGCGTTTGACATTGACTTGACACTTGTTGATTGACTTGACATTGACATTTTGATTGTTATCCCGGATTGTTACGTGACATCCGCTCTTAGCTTTTCAAGTATTTGAATTACCCACAGTTTTTTTGGACTTTAAAAAAATTAATTTCTCGCTCAAAAAGAAATTTAATTCAAAAATATTGATGGAGGTATAATTCAAAGTAATTTAGTTTATAAAAAAATATATTTGAATCACATGCATATTCCCTATTATGACAGCAGGAAATTCCGGAAATGAATTGCTTTTAGAGGAATTGCTAATGTGGCCGTTTTAGGTTTTAATCTCACGGCAAGAGAATGAGACTAAAACTTGAGCAAAAGTCGAAGGCACTAACTAACAAATTACTTTTCAGGCAATATTATCATTGTCATCCATTCAATTTTAAAGAGCACATTTAAGACGCCTACGGCTCTACGTAGGCCACGTAGAGCAAAATTTTGGGCAAAGAAACACGCGGCGCGAAGTTTAATTAAACATCTTGAAATATTTCAGTTATCGGATCCATCCATTGTTGAACACATTGGCAGGAATTTAATTTATATAAAAGTTATCGTGAAAGTCCCTTTGTGTACCTTTTCGGTCACATAAGTCCCTATGTTTACAACTTTTTCCATAAGTTTTTCCTGTTTACGTAACAATTGCATACCAATTTTTGGAATTCGGTACACGGTGGGTCTCGGCGGGATTTCTTAGCTTGCCTCTTTGTTTGAGGGACGGAGGACTCGAAGTGAAGGTATAATGGAAAACATAAGATCTTAAATTCGTGTTTTTTTCTGTATTATTTCACACAGAAATATTGTTGAGAAAGTTGTCCTGGAGCTTCTGGTTGAAATTGTTTCGGAAAATATGCATGGTGAGCGCTCGCTGTTATTTGCTATTTCTTGAAATAATAATAGGGAGCAATTCTTGCATAAAATTTCTTCCACTGGAGTTCTGGGTATTCCATGAACGTTATTTAGCTCGATTTAAATTATAAGTAGATACATAAGTTTAATTTAAACTGTTTAATTTAATCTGTTTATGACTGAATTACTTTGATGATTTTAACAATTAATTAGCTACGCTTGAACATAATTACGCAATCGAGAGTAGTTTTTAATTTTGAAAAGTAGTTTTTAAGACGCCGCGCGCCTGTTTAAAGAATATTAGCAATGTATTGCTGCTGTGGCACTTCATGGCAACATAACACGAAAAGTCACAAGGCATTCAGCTACTGCCTTTGGTTTGAGCAAGTGGTTTATGATGGCAATTATAAGAGGTATGTGAGTGCCCAAAATTGTGTTAACCCAACGACTCCTCGTGGCAGGTCAGAGTTAGACATTCTACATTTTCGCAAGTTTTCAGGAAAAGTCCGTCCTACATAAAATAATAGAGCCCAAACCAACACTAACCATTTTTTTTTAAGTAAAATATAATATTATCTTAAAAAACTGCCAAGTAACACAACGTTTTGTGATCTTCCCCAAAACCTTTGGGTTTTACGAGTGACCCGTTCAAGTCGCGGATAAAAGCTAATCGTCGTGTTACGAACCCTTAAGTCAACGTTCAAGACTTGGGGCACCATGGATATGACACGTAGGAAAATATGCGTTATATACTCAACAGAAAGAATATAAATTATCAAACGTGTAAATGAAGAAGAACAATTTCTTCGGTGTTTTCTTCGTGTTTACTTGTCCCATTCATGTCGACTTGATAGTAAATGTAAACAAAATATTGTAAAATCATTTTTTTAAGATTAATTTTGGAGGCAAGGCTTCATAGTTACTCTTTAGAAAACGAAGAACGATATGAATGGTCTTTTGGAAGGGGCAGCTGAGTCATTTTTTTTTTGCTTAAAATTTGTGACCTCAGACCAAATAAAAAACCAAGACAGAGCGCTGTCAACAGTGACGTGAAGCCGGCTTCGTAAACATGTGTGCACTTAGTGACGTGTAGTTTGATTGTAAATGGTCGTAAATGTGTGCTTGTTAGCGTGTATGCACAGAGTGGAGGTATAGTTTTGGCATGCTTCACTGTATTGTTCGCAGCGCTCTGTCTTGGATTTTTGTTTGATCTGAGTTTGTGATGGTCAAAAGTGCCTTTTAATAGTCTAATAATTGAAATATACGATTTGACTTTGACTTCGATAGGTAATTATGACTAGTTGTAACCTGTACTGTTTAAGACAACGATTGTTCATTTATCATGGCTATGCACATCTATGCTGAAGTTACGAGTATTTGCTCTTTATAATGTAATTAGTTATTATTTAACCGTGTTTTTGTATGTTGTACTGTCTTTTGTGTGCACCAAATAAACGTTTTATCAATGTATCTATATATACATAAACAAAACAATACAATAAACCATAGGTTTACAAATTCTGCAAAACATATTTGATCCAATTACAAAATCCTAAAAGGAACTTATAATCCCTTGTCCTAAGTTTGGAACAAGCTTAACCCGACCCATCGTAGTTTACTTGTCACTAATTTCCTCTAAGCTATTAACGTTTATCGGGAAAATAACTATTAACGTTTATTTCGTGTTGAGTAGCAGTTCCTTGCGGTCTTCGTGATCTATATTATAATATATCTATGTGATATACATATATCTACATGTATATATGTGTGAAAGAATGAACTGGGGTCGGTAATGTGGAGAAACGTATGGCGATCTCATAAATGAAAGGGAGCAATTTTAGCAGCACATAAATATGTAGTTAATAAGCATGTAAGGAAAAATGTGCAACAACTGAACCCTCTTATATAAAACAAAAATGAACATGTCGAGAAACTAAATAGTTACATAGGTAGTTGTATTGCGTCAATAAAGTAAACTGCATCAATACCTTCACTTCACGAAAGCAAGCCTTTTAATTTTAACCTTGCTGCTACCAGTGCCCAGTGCCATTACTTCCCACTCCCAATTATTTTCACTTACCGCAGCAATACTTGCATTTGCTAAGCTAAACCTGCCTACCTGACTACCTCCCGCGGTCATTGCCTTTATCGAAGAATTAAGACGAATGCCAGTTACACCAATGAAACTAACGCGCGTTCAAGAGCTGTCAAAAGTGTCATTAAGTTCTGTGGAATATTGACACTGACAGATCTTAAACACAGTTTAGATGAGCTGATCGCGCTCAGTTTCACTGGTGAAATTGCCACTTAAGACTAAGTAGCTACAAATCCTTTATCCGAAGTCAGTGCTCCGCATACTGACCCTAGCAAGACTTCGTGTCGCCTCACACGACCCATTATCTATTCGGTCCACGTGGCCTTGTTTCATGAGTTAATACCTTCAGCCGTGCCCCCTCTCAGAGGACCGACGTGGTCGATTAAGTTAATCGGGTCTCCTCTCTGTGGTCAGCCTTTGCGTATCCTTGCTAATAGGTAATAAATCTGTTATGTTTCTAGTGATTCTGACTTTGCTGGTTGGGGTTAGTTCTAAAAATAGTTACTGTTTGGTCTATGATTTATTCAGGTTATTCCTTTGTTTAGGATTCTCATGAATATTTTGGCTGGGTTGGCAGTTCTTGGAATACTGAAAGTCCTTGATTGAAAAGCTGTGTTATCCTATTTGGATTGGATATGTTTTCATTTGGTTATCAACGCAAAAAGTAAAAAAGTATTCGCTTGTTTGAACACTCTACTATGAAATAATATAAAATATATGGAGGGATTAATATTGAAATAACTGTATCAAAGTAATATTAACTTTTATGATAGATAGATAAAACGTTTATTTCGTGCACACAAAAGACATAACACAACATACAAACGACTGTTATTAATAACTAATAACTAGCCAAAATACAAAAAAAAAACTATAAAAGAAGAAAACAAGACACTGTGATGACACAATTGCCTTTGCTCCCTCCACACGCCCAACACGTGCAAATATAAGCCATAGAATGTCTACATTACAACGATAAGTTTACGCAAATGACGGCAGTACACCTATGCACAAAAAATACAATCAAACCAGTTATCCCATTATCACGTCCCATTCCAAATACCTCTATGACATAATATACCACATAAGTAATACAAAAACGAATTATGCATATTGACCGATGCAACGTACATAGGTAGACGCAAGTTTCGTAATGATTACGCGAATGCTTCCGTCCTCGTCGACGGCGGTATTGACATTGTGACGGAACAACTTTCTCTGCCGGCTGTACACCGATATAGATTGCACGGGCTATATACAGTTATATAAGGTTATTCACTTGTTTACTTTATATAAGTGCAGACACAGACCGGATTTTTTTTTCAAATAAAAAGAATAAAATGACTACACTACTATGGGTAGGTTTACAGTACGTACCTATTGTTGTATACTTACAAATTTTATTCTAGGTGCATCGTCTTCATCAGATTATGGGCTGGGAATTCAGGAAACGCAACTCCTCTAATTTGAAACAAAAGCAATTCATAAATTGTGGACTATTTTACAAATCTCCATAGAAAACTGTCAAACAGATCAATTATTTCGTAATATGAACGCACGCAGATCATAATATTAAGAATTGTGATTTGACATTTTACGATGATTCATAATATTTTTCTATTACGATTCTGCCAAAGTTGCCGTTTTAAGCCCCCTGTGTACTGAGTCTAAGTACTGTGCAATGAGTCCGAAAGAATTAAAATACTTCTACTGTTCAGTCTGGAAAACATTACGAGAATCAACAAAAACTAGGCGCTTGCAAAATGTAAAAGAGGTTGATGCTATTTCAAATTAAACTCTTTGGACGAAACTATTAAACTATTGTGAGCATTTAACTTGTCAGTAGCATTGAAGATTCGAGCGAGGAGCTCGTGGCTAAGTAATAACAGCCGTATGGGTCGATCCATCAGGTTAAGCTACGCTTGCCGGTGTTGGTCCGCGGATGGGTGACCATTTTTACATATCGAGGCTCCTCCGTGCCTCGGAAAGCACGTTAAGCCGTTGGTCTCGGTTGTCATACGTGGATCTTTGACAGTCGTTACGGGTCGTCAGAAGCCCGAAAGTCTGACAACCATTCTTACCAAGGGGTATCGTATTATCCAGTTCCTGGGTTGTGGAGGTCAGATAGGCAGTCGCTCCATGTAAAATACTGGTATTCGGCTGCATCCGGTAAGACTGGAAGCAGACCCCAACATAGTTGGGAAAAGGCTAGGCAGATGATAAGTAGCATTGAAGAATTGAACGAAGCAGTAATAAAATTATCACAGCAGTTTGTTATGTGAAAACATTTGAAAAGTCAAACTCTCCATTACTTACATAGAGTTAAATAAATAATAATGGTTAGAGAGCATAATACTATGCAACATATTATAATATTGTTTTATTCTTACAGGCAGTAATATAAAAAACGACTACATCATTACGCATACTTTTCCGGTGAAATCAGGAAGCGATTGGAAGAGGAAATCTCTTCATAACCAGTAGCTGGTCTATCAAAATAATAATGAGAAATGTTTTTAACTGCAAGTGTTTAATCAATACATACATACAATTAAATAAAATTGAAGTGTCTGTTTGTAATGTCAAAGTGCGCCACGCAAACGCAAAAGCCGATTATGATGGGAATTTCACTGGTATAAGTTTTAATTTAGGCTACTTTAATATTAGAAAAAGAATAAGGGTCCACGCGAGCGAAGCCGCGTGCAGCAGCTAGTAGGTACTTAAGAAAACATTACCTTTGGATATCAACGAACAAGCGAAATAATCGTTTAATATAATTATATATTAAACGATTGCATGTTTACCTTCACAGATTAAAATGGATTGCTACTACAAAATAAATGATTATTATAAACTAGGTAGTCAGAAGGAGGCCATTCATTTCCGGTTTATTACGTAACATCCTGCGTTAGTCGCTCATAATATATTAGTTGAATGCATGTAATGAGTTCAAATATACATATTATTATTATGCTTTCTTTTTATCTAATGCAAAATGAAAATGCAGCACGTTGAGTCAATGACCGATAGATTTTTTGAAATCTGTTTTTGATGTCATAATATGGTGTCGTTTTGCTAACTTTTTAAAGTGTTAGTAAGTGGGTACTGCCAATCCTTTAATAAGAATGAAAAAAATAGTATAAAATATCTATTCTGAATTCTGTCGGATAATGAGAGTCATGCCCTTCCTGGAAAGAATTAATCTATGGTCATCTGCAGTTTCGATAAAACTTACTCTTGCAATCACAACTTAGCTCATTGTGGCCTTGAAATGCAAAATTATTACGTATTAAGGATCCAAACAAAGTTTTTTAAAAGCGTTCCTCAAGGACCTATTCTAGGTCCTGGCTTGGTACATATTTTGCAAACATCAATCATCATTAAGACACAGTGTGTAAGCACACTGTGTCTACTACCACTACAAGTCATCATTGTGACCATTGAAGCGAGTGTCGCAACCACTGGGTGGTGGTAACCAACGTCCTCAGTACAGTGCCTGCCGTCGGACGGAACTAGTGAAGTGAAGTGAATGGTGCGCGCTGGATTTTAGTACTGTGGTAGGTTGGAGGTTTTTTTTAGCATAATTTGGTCTTCCGTTCTGTTTTTGAAAAAGTTTTTTTTTTTCTGTGTTGAGTGAGCTTTGAGTATGATGTGTTTCAGTTGCGTTTAAGTATTTTATGGTTAAAGTGTTGGTAAAATTAATGTGTAGGATTTAAGTGGGACTGCAAGACAGCGGTTTTTTGTGGATAGTAAGGTCTTTTCTTGGTTCTTTAGTTTGTTTGTGTGTAACGACATTTATAATATAATAAAGAAATACATAGATCAAACTATGTAGGTAGGTACGTTTAAATCTTTATCAGGTTATACATAATAAGTAACATTTAAAATACGCTACAGTTATAATAATATGGCATTTAATCAGGCTAAATAATCAAACCGCATTATTTAATTAAAAATTCCCTTGGGCACGATCATTCGCAGAATGCCAACATAAACATATAAACGAATAAGTCTGAATCATTGAACAAAACCGATATGTGAACCGATTCACCGCAAAATAATTAGCTAGACATAATTACTCGGAGCCATTGCATTCAATTAATACCACAAACATACACATTTCACGGAATGGGACGAATTTATTAATCGTTCAAATGACATTTAAATTAATGACGGAATTAGTGAAATGAGTAATCGTGTTTTGGAATACTATTGAAACTATTGGAACACATGGGAACAATGAATGAAGGAATTTGTTAAAATAATTAGTGTCACAATAGTACAGCCACATTCTGCTAGTTATGTTTAAGTCCCACGTAAAAGGACGCGAGCCTATTGCCATCAACCGGGTACAAATCCGAAAAAAATAATCAATCCTTATGAAAGTAATTCTGTCTGTCTATCTGTATGTCGCACTTTCACGCCAAAACTACTAAACCGATTTAAATGAAATTTGGTACACAGATAGTCTACAGCCTGAGAAAGGACATAGGCTACTTTTTATCGACATACCACGCGGGCGAAGCCGCAGGCGGAAGCTAGTCTAACATAAACCATGAAACTATCCTATCCATCTCAAAGTGACGCAATACCAAAGTATATGAAAATAAATAACTACATAAAAGGAAAAACCGATACTATAAGATCCTTGACCTAAAATGATTTGGACAGTATCCTTTTATCAAAAGGATTACGGCAAAGGATTCGTCTATATTCGGTCAGTGAGCTACTGGATTATAGGTTTGTCTGATTTGACAGACCCTTCTCGAAAATTCTATAACATTTTCGGGATTGCTTACGATCATTACTCATCAGTTTAGCCTAGGATATTCTGGTCCTTTCGAAATCAATTTCGTTATACGCTTTGTCCTACTTTGTGCTGAAATGCATTTTAATTTGCAACTTTAGCATCTACATTTTTTCCAAAAATAGGCTAGAATTTTGCTTCCACTGAGTGGTTATGAAGATTATTAAGATACTTATGCAGTGCTAGTGTGCAATGGGAATGATACTAGTGTTTTAAAGCGTTAGGCTTATTTCATGCTGTGGCGACAGCATTTTTGCTGGTGTTAAATACTTAAACAATTTCAAACCGAATCATGCAAATGAGTACCACTTACAGTTACAAAATATTAAAGGTCAGACGATTGTGCATAGGTTGGGTAATGTAGATGTGATGTGACCTCTGTTGAGAATATAATTGTAAGGAGGTAAGCTGTTGTACCATAAAACTAATATAATATACTAGCTGATGCCCGCGGCTTCACCCGCGTAGGTGTCGGTTATTATATACTTTAACCTTCCTCGAGAACCACTCAATCCATTGGTGAAAACAGCATGAAAATCGGTGTAGTAGTTTTTGAGTTTATCGCAAACAGGACGACAGACAGACGCAGCGGAGAACTTTGTTTTATACTATGTAAGGATACTTTTTAAGATTGTTTACTAATGTGTCATTCATGAATATTGTTCTATGAAATATCCTATTTGTTAGCATCTTCTTAAACTCAACATGGTCGACGCACTTTTTGCACTCCTTTTCTATAAGAAAATATACTTAACGTGTCATCATTATTCCCTTGCCTTTATCCCAATATATTTGGGACCATCATCGTCATCTCAGCCGTCACCTCAGCCGTCCTTTTCTAGCCATAACATCTTTCACACAGTCCATCCATCATTGGTTTTACATTCATACTCAATCTATACTTCATTCTCTTTCCTCCGTATCATATGCCCATCGCGTTCACTCACTTTCCTTTCTGACTTCCTATATCATTCCTAAAGAGGGTGATTGTCAAGGAGACGACTGACTAATAAAACCTTTGCCAAAACGCTTAGCAACAACTGACAATCCGACAGCTCCGTTATTTTGCTATGATATCAACTGTATTATTGAATATTTCATACCTTTATGAGGGACAAAGTATAACTCCTTACAGTACCACCCAGCATTTATAATTACGCACAACCCAATATAAATAATTCAAAGGCATTTATTCGTTTTGGGAAATATCAACGTTATTTCTAGGAGTATTTTTTGTGGCAGACATAAGTTGAACCCGTCATCTTCAATAAGGGTGATGTCGACACGCGTTAGTTTTGTATGAATTATTATATTTTGTCTCATATTATTTTCTTACTATTGGTAATGTTGTGTTATTACTTATTACACAGTTACTCTGGATCACGTATGTGTACTAACTATGCATGAAGTCTGAATAATAGGTAATAGGTAATACGGGCTATCCGCAACTCCACGTCAAAGCGCGTATTTTGCGTACGGAAGTCTGAATAAATCAATGAATCAATTTGAGATCATACTTGAAAAATTAAGTTTTATCAAAATGAGTTTGTAAATCTATGCTTGCCCCTTTGGAATATACGCTTCTAATCACGTTATAATTTGTTTTTTTTATAGTGTATGATATACATCTATCAAATTTTCTCTTTGGAGACTTGTGTGAGTTATATAATTCATACTTAATACTTTTATAAACATTTATTTAGCTGGTCCAAACGAAGGTATGCTAATTAAAAATACTTGCGTCTCAGTGACGTTAAACTCGAACTGAGCTTCTGACATCTCTAGTTTAGAGAGGTTTCTAGTTTAGTTTAATTGCTTTTTGGGAAATACCTTTTTATAACTCGAATTGACAAAAAATAGACACCATTAAATTCTAAATTAAATTGCTAGCAGCTAGCACCCAAAACAACACTGAAAGATTATGCAAAAGAAACTCAATTTCGCTCGTCACCACATTGCACTGAAATCATTGCAAAACGCAATGCAATGGCTTATTGTTGTTCGTTCGATGATGTTCAAATGGTTTAGCGTCCATCGATTGCTCAACACAGAACTGACGTTACGATGTGTGTGTCAATCCGCAATGGTTTCATTACATGATTGATGGGTCACTTACGCGGTTGAATGTATGTTTGCAGTATCGCCTTTGTTGGAATAATTAAATAACATAATATCTCGCCTGTATTCCACCCAGGGTTAGGCAGAGTTGTACCTATGTCGCCAGATATGTATAACCACACCGATGTAATAGGGGGCCAGCCTATTGCCTTCAAAGACTCCAGGCTGCTACTGAGAAATTTCAGATGGAAAAACTCAATAACACTTTGCCGGACCCGGGAATCGACCCCGGGATCTCATGTTCAGCAGTACCACTTGCAAATACTAGAGCAACGAGGAACTCAGAAATAATCAAATTGTAGTATAAAATACAGAAATGATTTTATGTCTTGGCAGTTAAGTTTTATTCTTTTAGATATAAGCAATTTTATGAAAACATATTGTAGATACAGTTTTGATTGGGTGTATAAACAGTATTTATCTAATATTTTGTACTGACTTTAAAAAATCCAATGATACGCCAATACGCAATGCGAATCTTTGTCCGTGACTTCGGGTATCAAAATAGTCAGGTGAATAGCAGGGTGGTTAAGATCTTAGTACGGATTCCAAGATGCTGAACATTAAGTTCTTGACTACAAAATAACATCTGTTTCTAAACTTACTAGTGTTTAGTAATAATTATGTTTTTTAACTTCAGAAAAAGTAGTTAGTTACGGGCTTAAAAGCACGTGCGTCTTCTCATAAATTAATTCATGATGTTTAGTTATGATTATGACTTAACAAAATAATTGTGACTAATACTACGTGTCTCTCTCTCATTTACGTTTTCATCCAAATGCTATCCTTCTTGGTTTGCAATCAAAATTACTCAATTCAGAACTCTCGTCTGTCTATTACGACATACATTTATAATTTATATTTGAATAAAAAAACGCTATAAATAAAATTACCACTCAGATTGAGTGTCTACTTAGAATTTATGACCATAAGACCCATCATATATTAACCTCAAACCGAACAGTTCCCACGAATGTAAACTTTATTCCCCTGTGTTAAGATCCTACATTTAGCACAGTTGTACATCACGTAATATAAATCCTCTTCGCCAATGCTGTGACATGGACACGTACTCATTGAGCTACTCACCTCAATAGGCACACGTAGCGACAATGGTTCTAGACACGCGAACCATTGACGCGTATCTTTGAATGGGTCGTAAAAATGTCTGTTTAAGTGAGCAATGGATGAGGTTTTTGTAGATTTTGTTGTAAGAATATTCTCATGCGATACGGTCGAGGCTACGCCTTTCACTTTCGATACAGAGATTACTTGTCGCGTACTCGTTTTTATGTCAGCTGTGTAATGTGTTAAGACAATGGTTGTTCGGGGGTTAAAGTTCAACGAATCGTAACTATGATTATGGTAATCTTACTTAAGTGGTAGTGTTTTCGTTTTCTCTGCTTACAATTTTTTTGTTTCTATTCAAAGGACAGGGCAGGTATAAGTTTACCAATCAATCTACCTAGCCTTTACCCTATGTTGGGATCGGCTTCTAGTCAAACCGGATGCAGCTGAATACCAGTATTTTACATTTTACATGGAGCGACTGCCTATCTGACCTCCACAACCCAGTAACTGGGTAATACGATACCCCTTGCTTTGACTGGTTATCAGACTTTCGGGCTTCTGACGACCCGTAACAACAGTCAAAGATCTACAAAAATGACTGCCGGGACCAACTGCTTAACGTGCTTGCCGAGTCTTGGTATGAAAATACGGTCACCCATCCACGGACCAATCGCGGCAAGCGTAGCTTAACCTGATCGATCAACCCGTGCGGCTGTTATTACTTAGCCACAAGCACCTCCTTTAATGTACCGTCAATGTCCTGCCAAAATGCAGTGCAAAGACATGGTACCTAGGCATACATTCAAGCTTTTAAATTCATGTCTGAAACAGATAGAAATATATAGAATTAAAATTATCATTAAGTACCTCAGTCCGTCTAAATAAATCATTTGTAAGTAAATATATATAAATGCAGAATTGAGCTAATGTCCGGAACTGCAAACCTTGAGAAGACTTGCTTGACCATAAAAATCAAAGTCACTTTATAAGAAGCTAACGACGCGCTCCTGCTTCGCACGGTTATTACCACTTGACAAAAAAATCAAGATTTTTTAATTAACTTTAATATTAACGTGTTATACACATAAACCTTCCGGAATCAATACTTTGAACGATGATGGTGAAAACCTCATCAAAATCTGTAATGTGGTTTAGAAGAACACCGCGGACATACAGACAAACAGGAAATGCGATTTAAACATAATGTTACAGCCATTATATTTCATTATTTTTCATAATTATGTTCTAAAATTTCCCAACAGCAGCAGCCCGGAGTTTGGATTTGTGCCCGGTTGATAGCGATAGGCTCTCTCCCTGCAACATGGGTGAAATGTGGGTGAACTATAAGGTGCACCTCTGTCTAATCCTTCGGGGAATACATGCGTGATGTTATGTACCTAATGTATTATTCATAAATGCAGGGTTATCACTAACCTATTAGTGATAACCCTGCATTTATGAGTAACAGATAGATAAAAAACCCGTCATTGATTTACCACACTATGAGCACTTATGTAATAGCTACACGATAGTTTCCCATACTACTGGTCATGACCTATTGGCTGGTCACGAAGAGTACCTGACAATAGATTAATTGAAAATGTACCTACCTCTGCAGCAGGTATTATTTACATTTAGTATTTTTACATTATACAGGCATACAGAAATACAAACAATTGTGGTAGCATTACTTCGAATTTCGAAACGTAAATCCGCAATTTTAAGAACGACTGAATTCGCGTTGTTCAACCCCGTCGGAAAAAGAGGGGTGTTATAAGTTTAACGTGTCTGTCTGCGCCATCATAGCTACCAAACGGCTCAAACGATTTTGATTTTTTTGGTTTTGTTTGAAAAGTGACTTGATCGAGAGTGTTCTTTAACTATAAAAAATAATAATCTTTTATTAGACGCTTTGTTTCTGTCGGGTTTTTTTTTAATTTTTAATTTAATTTAACTTGTTTTACTACTAGTTTTCGTATGGTTAGTGACTAACCTGATGCCAGAGTTTTAACGCCGCCCAAGGGCCTGTGATTTGGCTTCACATGCCGTCGAGAAATATCTCTCAGGCATGCCGGTTTCCTCACGATGTTTTCATTCACCGTTTTTAAAGCAAGTGATACAATACGTACATAGATCCGAAAAGTCAGAGGTGCGTGGGCTTGGGTTCGAACTCGAGACCTATGAATATTATAAGTTCAAAATTCATTCTATCTGTCTGTCTTTTCCTTTACGTCTGAACGGATTTCGATGAACGGCGCACAGGTAGACTAAGACCTGTGTGGACATAGAATACTTTGTTATCACTGTAGATCTCGAAATTTACCCTACGGGTACGTACCCCGTGGGATAAATTTCGACATCCCCGTGAGCGAAAAAGCGGGCAAAATGTACTAAAACTTAACCTTAAGAAAACAATAAACATTATCATCGAATTCAAAAAAGTTTCTCTATTTTAAGCGCAGTTATGACCAGATCTCTAGAGCCTTTTTTATGATAACTGTGTAAGAATTTGTCACCAAAAAGTGCTTCATAACAAAATTCAAACTATCAAAACTATCCACATTATAATTCGACCCCAAATTTTCTGCTGACACCGTACCCAATTATCGTGTCGTTAATTAGAACTCCTCACGGTTGTTAGCAGCCAGTGAAGCGACAACCGTTGTCAGTTGGACCGGCTGATTGATGAGGGGCGGTCAATCGAACTAACCGCTCTTTTAGTTATGTGTAAAGGTTTGATCGCACTAGGCACATTGTACGGCATAGATTGTAGGTACAAGTTCGATGTGCCAGCGCGGCGTCACTAGCCATTTACGAGAATTGCTATTCTGAAACCATCTCACCGTAAAAACTTAGGTGAAATGAGCGTGACAGAATAGCAATGCTGTAGTTACATGGCTAGTGACGTCAGGGAATGAAAATGTCAAGCACTTTAAGGTTTATTTTTAATTGCATATTTATAATTTTTTTGCTACTACGTCATTGCTCACATTTAGAACGACTTAAAAGGTGATAATATGCACCCTCTTTGTGACAAAATAAATATTGTTTTATGAAAAATTTCGCTCCTTGACCGTACTTTCACACTGGTCGTAATTGACTAAGTTCAAACATGAATTAGATAATGACGATATTTCTGTTTCAAAAGTTTTAATGTTCACGGGTCATTAAAACAGTAATCAGTAATCGGCCTACCGCAAGAATCGCTACGACATTCGGTAGATTTCTGGCCAATCATAAAATAATCAAAATAACCAGCAGCTGTTCCCTACATTTATGTTAGCATAGTTCGTCAAAATGTAGGAACAGCTCATATATTTTTCGCGATTTCATGGCTGGTCCCGTTGTAAAAGTTGTACATAATGATAAGTACAATGACCTCTTTAGAGATTTCGTGTATTAAATACACGTTATTTAAGTGCGCTACTGTTTGCAACTGATTCGTCCATCTTGTGTTAGTAGTAACTTCTGTATATTATAATAAACTGTTATAGGAGGAAATTGAATAACCACCAGTGTTATTAGCACAAAGGGGACTACCTACCTTTCCTAACGATATAACACCGGCATTATACCTTCATAAATATAAGCGGTATAACTCCTTATTCTTATAATAGAAAACTGGTAACGTACGGTGGTGCACCACGGTTCGCAAAACGCGCCAGTAAAAATAAATTGAATCCGTTTATAACGCGGTGGCCTCGAAACTGTTTGGAGGCGCGAGAAGCGAATGATCGTGAAATCGGAAAATGATGAGATACATAGCTTAGCGCGTAAATTCGTATATACGAAAAAGTTAAGAAAAAAATACGTTTAATTCAATTTCTTTTCACTGAAGCTTTTTTGACAAAATTCTTTTACAGAGTTAAATAAAACCTTATTCAACTATTTGGTCCTTCCTTCCCTTCAAATTCAGTTATAAACAGTAGTAAACGTTTAAATAAGAATTACGTTCAAATTAGTCGATAAAAAAATTATGCCGTCTAACTTAGGTAAGTATTATGTATATTGTATATGTAAGTTTCATACTAAAAAAATACAACAACGATGGATAGACTTTGTGAAAGATATATGGCTAGAAAAGGGGTGACTACCAAGATGATGACTAATAGAGAAGTATGGAAGAAAAATACATGTTGCTCCGACCTCAAATAAATTGGTATAAGGGCAAGAGAATGATCACTAAAAATATTACAACATTAAATTGTGTGAGGCGCGTTTAGATATGAATAATCATGCATATCTAATAGATATGCAAGATTATGCATAATTAAATAATGACTATACATGTAGAAGGACAACTGATAGTCATTTGGTTCTAGAAAAAAAATAACACTAAGAACAGTCCAACGAAATATTTTGCGGTATTTTTATCCGTCATATGTACAAAAAAAAGGTGCACGAGCTTGTCAAGTCCCTTTCCTAGGCCGTGGCCTCGACAAATCAAAAGCAATCCACGGAAGCATATTTATTTTTCATCTAGTACGTCCTCGCTGCAGTCACTTAATTCATATTCTGCCGTATGCATACGAGTTTTAATATTAAGGTTGATGCACTAGGGTAGCCCGCAAAATTCAAATTTTCTTAGGTTTTTTGCATTTTTTGCATGCTGATTTAAATGTTTATAATTCAGTAAGTTCATATTTGTTACGAGCGCTAATAATATTTAGATCAACATACAACCTGATACTGACCTGCAAATTGCAAAAAACATAAGAAAATTTGAATTTCGCGGGCCACCCTAGCGCATCCCCCTTAAAGACCTTTTTCCAGTCCAAGGCCTGAGTCAAAATGTGGGGGAGGGGGGTGAGGAGGGTGACAAAATTATATTTAAATATATGGAGACGCTGGCTTAGGTATTTACATGAATTCGCTACGTATTTCTAATTCATGTATTTTCAAAGAGAGAGTCCTGAGGCCATGACCTCTAACTACTAAATGATATATGAAGCGCCGAGACTTATTAGTAGTTTATTTTATGCCTTCAAACTTGTGTAGAGGTTAATTAATCAATTTGTTTTAAGCTTCGAAGTTAAATAAGTATTTTCCAACTTAGGTGACATGCGAGGATTTTGGAATATTGCGAGATCGTTTTTGCATAATGAGTTTTAGGAATTAATCATATTAAAATTACATGATTCATTGAATAGTTTCAACTAAGTTTTATATATTTTGAATTTAAAAAATGCCGTGTTAGGCACGTTTAAAATTGAAAGCTTTTATATATTTTTCATCAAGGTCTATTACGAACAGATAAACCCGCTTTAGCTAGAGTGACCTTTACGCCTACGACACAAATCATTGTTACTAAAAAAGTAATTTGAAGATCCTTTCTTTATCGTTTCAGTCTTATAAGTAGTTAAACTTTAAACAAGCATCACAGGTTGGTCCTTGTAGGTGAAAAGACTGCAAGTTTTGGCCCTTACGCGAATTTAAATGGCATTTGATAATAGCCTTTTAAGGCCCGTGTGAGCACGAGGACACCCACAGTACAACCACAGACGACATTTACTAACAATATTGTTCTTTGCATGTGGGTGACGATCCTTTTGTTTAGGACGTAAGGTTCCATTTGCAGTAAGGTCTCGTGACCAACGGGGCAGTTGGAGCTACTGAGCGTGGGGTTAAGGGTTCGATTCCCAGGTCGGGCAAAGTGTTATTGCGTTTTTAAATTTCTTAGTAACAGCCCGTAGTTTGGAAGTTGGTGCTGTATTACCCCCGTGCAAGCTCGTTAAGCCATTGGTCCTGCGCCTGATCTCTCTCCGGTCGTGTCAGATTGCCGTCCCATCGGGCTATGAGAGTGCACCTGTATCTGCGTACACACTTGTGCAATACAATGTGCAAAACCGCTGAGATCGGCCGCCTTGGCCAAAATTCTGTCTGGAGGAACCACGTGCTATTTGGTAGGCCATGCTCTTAAGAACTTACCGCTTTCCAATTTTGTTTTGAAATTTTCGATTATTTACTGTATTCCGGTTTTGGCTTTTATTATGAGTATTTCTCTACAACATCGCACGGATTAACGATTATTTAAAAAAAAAACATTGTAAAACGAAGTGAACAGGCAGAGATAATTTAGTTCTTACATAATAAACAAACTAAAAATATCTCTAGGCTATATCTACAGACAAATCAAACGATAAATGCGATATCTGATTAAGCAAGTGGGTTACTAACCTACCGAATTCCGAAGAGAATCGGCAAAACAGATGCGAACTAGAACACAAGTTCCGCCATTACCCCAATTCCATGCATTACCGCCAGATTCTTTTATTACTTAACAAGATTATAAAGTGAAATGAAGATTATCCACTTACACAAGATATCCGGTCACCGGTTGCGTAATAAAGTTAGTGGCACACTAGTCGATGAATCATCCCGGTTTATAGCCGGACCGTCATAAACATAGCCTCCTTTATAGTGGGCCGAATACGGCCACCCGGCTAATGTCCGCCGTGTTTGGCAGTGCATCATATTTTAGTAGTATTATGATGTAAGATTAGAGGATGTAGATATTACACGTATGCTTACTCTTGGGATTTCCAGCGTCGGTTTTGCTTTGAAGACCTTGTGCTGCTTAAGATTTAAGTTTACCTGGTTTCCTGAAAGCCGCTTTTAAGAAAAATAAAGAAAGAAAGAAAAATATTTTATTTGGGACACGCACAGGAAAAAACAAGCAGTAATTAAAACTAACAAAATGCTTAGGCGACCTGTGCGAGGCCAAAAAGGCTCCTACCTCAGCATAATGCTGCGATATTTAAAAAAATAAATACCGCAGCGCTGGTATTCTGATAGGGCCGCTGTGATGCCACGGACACGCCTACAGAAACAATATATAAATCCCAATTCGGGATTATAATATAAAAATAAATAAAACAATAAAAAATAATACATAAATAAAAACTTTAACTATAAACATTTGTGCATGAATCGACTCACGCCAGACGTTCCAACATCACTTGTCGATGGTGTTATCTGTGGTGACAAGCGAAGGGACGCCGCGGGCGCATTCACGCATTCCGAATCTGCGGCATTTAGCTGTCTAAATGTCATGTCGTAATCAAAATAACTAAAATAAGAAAAAAAAACAATACGTGATATATACTTTTCTATATGATCTACAAAAAAATCTGGTAACAGCATAGCAACCAATAATATAAAATGTTCGATAACTTACCTAACTAGACAGACGTTTTACTTACAAATTCATTTCTAGATTGTCGCGCTCAGTAACATTATTTACGCTTTAAGTTACCAAGTAATAATCAAGTCTTACTTACGAAACTTCTTTTAAAGATATTCATTTCAGTAGGAACGATGATTGTGTATACAAACGTGGAAATATTACCTTAAATCTTGTCTGAAATAAACAACAAAAGCTCTAACATTAACATGGAAAAATGTCAATCGCGTACATTTTTGCCAATATGGAAAACACAATTATTATTAGGATATTACAACACAATATACATAATTTAAGTAAGTGAATACACGGACAAACGGAAGCAATAAAACGAAAATATTGTGCTTCATACCTTACAACGTTCAGTGCGAACAATAAATTAAAACGAACTCTAAATTGAACGCCACAAGGTTCAAATTCCATCGCAAATTTCTCCATACACGACATAAAGTTGGATATTGCTGAATACAGTATATCCATATCAAAGGGCTATTCGTCAAAATTAACGTTTCCTTCAAATGGAGTAGAGATGTACGGCTGCTAAGAAAAATGTCTTACAAACATTAAGGCGTCGAAAAATTTCAGCGATGCCGTCAAGAAATCCAACTTAAATTACATTGGATCCGACTCGTAGGACTAGATTGAAAGGGTTTATCTCTCCTGCCATATATTAGCTTTAGTCAGGCCTAGGTAATAGGATCGTACGTATTTTATGATGTGTCTATCTTCAGGCTATTTTGTGTCAAAGAGAGCTAAATCTAGAGTCGTGAAATGGAATATAATAACGTGGTACTCGCTGACTTATGTTTACGCAGCAATATTGCCACAGTCTGTCTTAGCACAACAAAGGGATTGTATCGGGTGGATGAAACTCTGATAACATCCTACGGCGAAAATTGGACATCTAGTTTCGAGCCAGTCACTACGTTGCAGTCCAAATTCCCCACATTGTAGGTAGATAAAGTAGTTAGGTGTGCAATAAGGATCGAAGGACCAGTTTTTGATTTATATTAAGGCCCAGGAATTTTTCTCATGCATCACGATCAAATTAGTAAATAAACGAGTTATCTCATTTGTTGAATCAAAAAATGATTTCCTAAAAATATTTCTTACTGTAAAGTTTTTCTTAGAGTCCAAACCTTTTAGCTTTAATTTCTTTACTTGTTGCTAGCTTTCATTTATTTATTTTCTTCTATTTTTTCAATAAAACGAAATGTCTCGATTTTATGATAACAAAACGTTTCGACTTTCCTCATAACAACAGCGCTTTGTAAACATACTATAACAACAAAATGAACATCATATTTCAACGGATATTGTCTTTATTGATACCTGGTCATGTTCCATTTATTATTGTGTACAGAGTCTTGTTGGTCTTTTTGTTCCTAAATTAATTTCTTGTATTTTGGACTATTTTCATTTCTAATCGAGATTTTCATTTCAGTTATTGATAAGAATAGAATGTATTGTATACCTTAGACTTTTCCCAAAATTGATCACTAAATTATAGACCTTGGGAACTTGGGAATATAATACAAAATGGTTTAAAAATCCTACAAATAACGTCACACTTCTGAAAAATTTATATCATATTCATAAACTGATACGGTTTCTGTGACTTGATTCCATGTTTTATTAATAAGGGTGCAAGTGCCTATCAAAAGTGTTACAGCCCAACCTCGACTCTCAATTGCCGAACCCACCATCCGCGGTCCACACCCACCACTGTTATTGTTATCACACATGAATCACGCGCAAACTGTTTTCCATCTCATTGTTTCCATATGTAAATCTAGGGGCGGATCGAGCTCGCTCTAACATAATATATCCTACTACTGAGCCCTCTGACTTCGTCCCTTATTTCATTTGGTTTCGGCAGATGTAATAATATTATATTTGATGTTCATGAGAAAATCTGTTGGTTATCGTAGCATGCAAATTGTAAAAGAGCCGGCTAAGGGTTTCCTTATGTAGTTGTAGATGGGTAATAAATTATATTTATTTTTTATTTGATAGGGTAAACAGGCCAGCGAATGACTTGATGGGAATTGGTTATAGCCACTTTATAACACCTATGGTTGTCCTGATGTGTTCCCAACCTGTAAGAAAATGAAAAATTTCTCAAGATTTTAGTCTAGTTTGTAAATTATCATATTTCGCAGGTGGGCCTCAGAATGTCACGACATATGGAAGTGAAACACATTTGCAGAATTTATTATTAATGTGTGCCCTTTCTCTTGGAGTGTTGAAATATGTAGATAATTTAGCAAAATAAATTCTTGTTACTGTCTAAGTTTAGTCGACTTCTACTAAAGTTTGTTGTGTGAGAGATAAATATACAATGAGGCGAGACATGTCGCACGCAGGGTACAGATTAGAGACTACTTATATTCTTTATACTCTAAGCGTGACCACGAATCTTCATTAATATAAGGGATAGTGCAGTATTTTCTTCGTTGATCGTTTTTGGTCCTTTTATACGCTGCCTTCACTTTTTCTTTGATTTGTGTCATACATGATGCAGATCAATTTAGTTAATTCGTTCTCTTTTTCTTTGTTTCTGTTTGACATTATGGTGTTTCGAGATATTTATTCTAAAATGTTGTTTATTGCACTTATTTTGAACCAATTCTCCTACTTTGCCTAGAATACAAGTCATTACTGACATTTTTTTTTACGGTGGGAAATATTCAAATTTTAATGACTTCTTCCGCTCTGGGCGGAGCGGAAGGGCGTGTCAGACTTTTACTGACTAAAACCCACCCGTTTTCCTTCAGTTGCCTGTTGCCAAGGGCCCCGGTATTCCTTTTAGACTTTCCCGCAGCCCGGGCAGGCATCGGTCCTAACGGACCCCGTCAAGTTTACTGACATTCTAAGCATACTTTCAGATTGAAAGATTTATCACAGCATTCTGCGTGTTTAAAATGTGTGGCAAATATGGCAAATATTTGTAACAACCTATCGATGTTTCATGTTTGCACGCATTAAATCACTCGGCATTTGAATATTCATTAGTTGAGAAACTCGGTAGCTTTTGTATTTGTCATGAAACACGTAGAAAAATGAAAATCCTTCTGAGCTAGTATCTAAAGGTCAAAGGAATGACGCGTGTCTCAGTACATGTTAAGGAGATTTCGTCAGTAAGTCGTAAGTCCTATCAGATTTTCCTAGATGAGATAGATTATATATTTACTTTAATTACAAGCTGTAAAGATTGTAAGATAAAAAAAACGGCTGGGAATAGATCGCAAAAATATATTCGGAGAAAATTTATATTTATAATTTTACACTTCACAAAAGTACATCAGAACATAATTCATTTTAAATTCAAAATTTACTTCATGAGCACGTCTTATTTACATAAAGTTTGTATATGCAATAAAGATAAGTAAGCAGGTAGGTAGTTATGTAGGTATGTGGAACTCTTAGGACAAATTGAGAAACTCCTTCTTTTTGAAAAAGTCGGTTAAAAATAGAATCTTTTCCGAGACAAACCTTTGTATTTAATGTAAGAGAGAAGAGGCATATTCCATTCATAAAACCTACCTTTAATATGAAATAACAATAATATCTAGACCAAGCCTTGATAGCATATTACGATTCCCAGTTTTATTTATTTGTGTCACAAACACAATTGCTTTCACAAGTCGGAAGAAACAAGTGCCATTGACTCAGGTGATGTTTCATATAAGGAACGAACAAAGATTCTCATAGAAAAATATTGAGACATCTATTATTTAGGTAAATAAAGTTGGGACGTTTTTCTGTTTGTTATTGCTTATGCTTTGAAGGAAATCGAATCGAATCGACAATTGTTTGCCGTAAAGAAAATCATCTAAAAGAATCCTGAACTATTTCCGAGAAATTCTGGTCCTATTGTTCTAAGGTTCAAGAACCACGCATCTCATTAAGGAATATTTTTTCTTAGACACGCGGAAGCTTGTATTAACTTTAATACAACATCTAAAAACCTTTGTCTAACCTTGTTTATGAATTAAAAAAACATCTCCAGAAAATACAAAGGAAATAATAGCGAAGAGAACGAGAGCAATCCGATAAATAGAAATCGGAACATGACTTTGTTGTTCTAACCATTGCTGTCGCAAAAACAGTGTTTATCTTTGAGGTTGCTAGTGATGTTCCGCTGTTTTGTTAACAATATCTTTTACGGTTTCGGTTTTATTGAAATACATGATTTACATAATACTTACATGATTTTAGTGCTTTCTTCCTTCTATTTATCAGGACGAGTTGTACAATAACTTGTGCCGTGCGTAATAAAAGACAAGTTAGTTAGTAAGGAGCGTGATGTGCGTGTGTGACTTGATGTGATGAAAAAAACTACATTACACGATTTGGTGGGTCAGTAAATGTTCCTACATTTCTTCTTTGAATGGAAATAAGCCTTTAACCAGAAGCATTGATTACCATAAAGTTTAAATCCTGACGTCATGCGGGATGGCCTCTGATGTTCTTTGATCTTATGTCTTCTAGTTGCTGCCCGCGGCTTCGGCCGCGTGGGCCCTAATTCTTTTTCTAGTCTAGCTTACTCCTTATAACATCAACTTTCTATCTGCCAGTGAAAGTTCCGTCAAAATCGGTCCAGCTGTTTTAGAAATTGTCCGGAACAAACAGACAAAAATTTTAAACATTGTTTTTTTTATAAGCACCTTATAGATTTCCTCAAGCATTTAGTTAAAAGCTTTTCTTTTGACATTACAAATAGACTCTTCAATTTCATTAATTTAGTCTTAGGTATATAGATAAACTCGAGAAAAAACAAAACATGGTAGCACATGGCATCTTGTAGATTCTCTGCGGAAATGCATCAATTTCCATTGATGTACAGAGAAATTACAAGACGTGCATCAAACATGCATAACTCATTAGTTATGCATATTTAACGACTAACATAATTTCAGCAGCAAGTTTCGCTAACCTTGCATAATTAAAACCACAAACAAGATCTCAATTATCAAGCCTACTTCCAAAATTCGCCCCGCAAAATGAAGTAAATAATTAACAAACATTACGCTTCGTAATGAACAAATGAGACACGTTGCATCACGAATGTTAACGAGGCGACATAGAAAGTGTTTCGTGTTATAGCGTCACACGTCGTACACATATCTTTTAGGATTGTTCACACTTGTACGTTAGGATTCGCAAGGAATCGCGCTGCGATATGAAGAAGAATGTGATGTAGTAAACAGTGGTATTTGATCTGTATTTGTATGGAATGTCATCAAGGTAGAACGTAGAAAGTGTTTTTCGTTTTAATTAAAAAACCAAAGCTCAAGCCCAGAAAACACGAAATAAATGAATCAAAATAAAATACCAAAATAAAGTGAAAACATATTCACACACGCATTGCATGAGCTTAACGTACAAATGTGTTGAGTCCCTAACTCAACGTGGTACGCAAATACACGATACAATGATGACATGCAATTAAAATTTCATTGTCACCGCAGAACAAGACAGGGCTATGTAATATTCATGCTTGTGTGGTATGTGGTATAATAACCTACTTGACTTTATGTCGATAATAGCAGTTTTTGTACCAACTATTGTAAAATTCTTAGGTGATCTGAGGCTAAAGACAAAATCCCTTTTCTGTAAGCGTTAACGCCAACGGAAAGATCAAATTGTATGGAGTTGACATTAGCTTCAGAGATGTCACGTGACTGCTGCTGTCAACTCCATACAATTTGATCTTTCAGAATTGGTATCGGTTTGAAACAAATGCCTAAACAATTGCTTCATAAGTTCGAAAAAAGAACTGCTTAACAACGTAACTTACGAACTTATGAAGCAATGGATTAGACATTTGTACCACACCGAGCACTGGACGCAGAGGAGAGTTTTTCTCTGCGTCTGACTGTTGGAGAATATTTAAGCGGAATAGGTTACTAAACATATCTACGTCTATAGTATTTTATAATGGATTTCCGCAAAGTCACGCCTGAATCCATTAAATATATTGTAAACTTACATAAAATTGTGTAGCCTCTGTTGGAGATCCAATAAATAAATAATAAAAAATGACTTTTTAACTTGAAAAGGCACTTATTATTTGCAATAAACACATAAACATAATAAACACAGCTGATGAAAAACATTTTATTTGTGCAATTTCACGTAAAGCTCTCCAACCAGACAAGCTCTATGGTACTTGTCGCTAATTGCAGCCAAGCCAGTTCCCTACAAACCTTATAGTAACCTATTTTCTCTCCTGTTGACTTTGGAGCGGGACAAAATAGAAGGTACATTATTTTATAATACCAGTGAGAAAGTCTACTGCTGCTGAGTCGCTACTGTGGATTGGGGTTCTAGGTTTGTTTCTAACTTCATCATGCCTCTTTTCCTTGAAGGGTTAGGCAGAGGTGTGCTGTAAGACCTTTCTTCTTGACAAACATGATTCTAGGTCAACGGGAAGTACCTTATAGGTTTGCATTTATTTGCGAGTCTCAAAAATATTATATGTCACATAAATGGCCGTATTTTTTTATTGCTTTGACTTAGAAGCTTGATTTTTTAGAGCTCCAACGGACCGTAGACCTACGTATTCGATATTAATTTTAACTTGATACCTCCACGCGTTCCTGAGAAAAAGGGTCGTGAGAGACTGACAGACCGACAACGCAGTGATCCTATAAGGGTTTTTCCGTTTTTTCTTTTTACCGAACTCTACGTACTTGAAACTAAAAAGTTAAAACTTTTGTGTGTGTTTGAATGAGAATTTAACGTGCTTGATACTAGTTTAGTCGTGTAGCTAATAGTATAATTATAAGAAAGATTGAATTAATACAAAGTCTTCCCTATTGAAATGCCGATAACATAGAGTTTCCTTTCCAAATCATTAACTAAACATGATTCCTATCAGCGTCTCATCTAAAGTATATACGATGACACTTTACTTTTACATACTTTAGGCCTATTAAGACTAAGTTCCGATTTGCACAATCGTGCTCTTGACAATCTTTTATCTCAGCGAGCAATCTTTGAATGTCATTTGGGACTGCGATTTAAACTTAAAGGGATTGTATCATTGGATCTAAACTTTGTTTGAAACTTCTATCCTAAAAAACATTGAAACGAATTGGTGGAATCACAAGAAGTGATTTAGTATGGACATAAAACATTTTTCCGGATGATGCCATACGCGGATTTTTTTAAACCTTAACCAAAAATAACAAGCAATGTGCTTTAAAATCTACCTAAAAAAAACCACAAATCGTTAGGTATTATTGTTAGCAAGATACCTATAAACCGAGCCAGTAACGTCAGTAAGCAATGAACCAAGTAATGCAAAAGTAATTAACAAACAAGAAGCAAATGGCAATATTTCCCAAGACCCTACCAAAAGCCCATTTGCTACATAAACGCACAGTTTATTCGATCATCACTTATAAAAGATCATAACATTTTTCTCATACAACGCAGATGTGAGTGGAGCGTCTTATAAGTGATCCGAGAGCCGAAACTTTTGAAACGATAACAACTTCCCGATATCTTGGGCTGCTAAACTTTGGGAATTACGATTATGGTTCTGCTGTGTAACTCAAACTGTAATTACAGAGATAACTCCGCCACTGCTTATACAGTCGCCCGTATACTTTATTTACTTGTTGGGGATTGGTGGGAAATTAAGTAGGTATGAATATTTAGCTGATTAGCTCGTCTTTTTTTGCTGCAAACTAAGAAAATAAGATTAAATATTCTATTTAGGCGGTCTTACTCAGTGTTCGGCCTTGCAATAAAAACGTAAAAAGCAAAATGTACGGGTCAGATGAACTCGGTCGTAATTGGAGCTCATTACTTCGTCCTATCATTTTTTCAAAACAAAAATCAATGACCTATCTTCTGACCGGAACACCGATATTTGATCCCTTAATTGTTGACCCCAATTGTATCCCAAACCTTTTCAATGTCTTGCATTCGATATTTAAAACAAGATGCTTTAATTTGTTGTTTTTTTTTTGTTACAGAAAATGAAACTTTTTTGGTGCTGCCTTTTTGCAGCCTTGGCAACAGTCTCCGGGGCTGCACTGGACGTAGAGAAGACCGTAAAACAAGTCGAAAACATACTACAAACAAATCAGCTTTTACCAAGACTGACTAGAGATGAAATTATGCAATTACTTAACGATATACGAGCTGAAGATGCAAAGTCGTCAACTTCAGCGTCTAAGGAATCCATAGAAGACAAGAAAGAAAAAGCAACGACGCCTTATAGTACAATCGATAACGAAATAAATCCTCAAGAACCGAAACTTAAAGATGAAACTGTTGATGGTATCAAAGTTGTACAAGTATCACCATCAGCCCCTACGATTATTGAAACGACAACAAAGAAGGGTCAACCTACATTGATGGTGGTTCTACCCTACACCCCACGCGATGGATCCTCGCTACAGGAATTGTATACTAGACCACCACGAACTGAAGTAGTTGCATTACCAAGCACTACTCCAAAACCTAAAACATCCAAATCTTCCCAAAAAACAGTGAAACCTAGTTATGCCTTGCCTGATAAGCTGATAGACAATTTCCCTGAAGAACTACAAGCTTTTCTGGATGCTCATGGTCTAGAAGGAAAACCTGGGCAAGATCATTTCCTTCTGCCTCTTGAAGGTTTCAAGCCTTTACCACCTCCTAAAGTAATAGACGGCACAGTTCAATTACCAGAAAACATATTACTTACGTATGATCTGATATCACCTGGTAGTGACTCGAAAACCAAAAAAGATGGGACATATTCTTTGTCTCCAAACAACTTCTTATATGAACCTCTCCGCCCAGAATTGCCATTTGAATTGGACACATCGTCATCAGAACGTAAAGAGGTCAGCCTTCCATATGACATGCCAGTCAGAAAAACTAAATCAGTTTCAAAACCAAATTACGACCCCATAGACTACGATTCTGTGAAAGTGATACCGTTGAATAAAGGCATCAATCCTATCAATGAACAAGTAAATACGAGTAATGATCAAAGTAAAAGACAAGCTGAAGAGTCTACCACTGCAGCAGCAGAAACCACCACCTCCACTACAATTACCACTGAGGAACCAAAGACCAACGCTGTTACCGATTCCTCGGTATCACCAGACGACTCAGGAGCTTCCATAGCTGACTTGGAAGATTCCTTTGGAGGAGCCGCCCCTGCAGTTCCCGGGGACTCAGAGCTACCACCTCCAAGGAAAAATGGCTTCTACTGGATGCTTGACTGGAACAGTTTCTTAGAAGTCGGTGACGGTGACACTAAAGTGAACATTCGTTTTGAGCCAAAATTAGGTGATCCTCAAATGTTTTTACCTGTCACAGTTCCGTGAATGAATAATTTCTGGATGAATTGTAATTTATGAGTTCTAGTCTTTTGGTTAGTGTTAGAGAAAGCCAAGTATTTTTGTAAAGTAATTATGAAAAGGTGGGGTAATATTAAGTGACTTTTGTAACACTTAATGGCTGTTAGAATGATTAGAAATATTAGGTGCATAACGAGTGAAAATTCAAAGAACTCGGAAATTAGCTAATTATACTTATTATTGAAGTATTTTGTGATATAACAGCATTCCATATGACCTGTGCTTCGACTATCCAAATAATTGAGGGAAAAACGATCGATTTAGTTAATACCACACTGAATATTTATTAGAGTATTCACGGCACAATAATTTCCAATGCTTATTTCGAACTCCTCTTTGGAATGTTTCACGGTGAAATGAATCGATGGAATGTGGACAATTATAATATGAATCGTCAAATGAAATTCGAAAGCGGACTAATACGTTTTGTAGTGATATCAGTATGGATGGGGATTTTAGTAAAATTTTATTTTATAAGGAGCCATTTTGTAGTTTTATTAATTAAATACTTATTTAATGCGAGCTGGTTTTTACTTTCTTTCTTTTCGGAAGTATATGTTTCTGGTATAAGTACCTGCTATACTATGAAAGAAAAAATAATTGAATACAATAATCACACAAAAACAAAAACTTAAAATAGTATGCCTGCCGGCTGCCAGGCCCAGTTCAGCATAAATGGCAGCTAACTAGTGCATGACGCTGGTTTTCAACTGGACCATATGTTACAAGAACGTCTTACGGATATAAATCAGAGAAACATGTACTTCCGATTTATAGCTTACATCACCACTGTGTATTTACTTCGTGATTAGGACTCACTCAGCCAGTTACTTCAAAGGGAATATGCGTGATTGTTCTCCGTGTTTTCACGTTTAACATCTGTTTTTATAGAAATGAGTCAATCTGCCTAGCTTTTCCCCAACTATGTTGGGGTCGGCTTCCAGTCTAACCGGATGCAGTTGAATACCAATATTTTACATGGAGCGACTGCCAATTTGACCTCCACAACCCAGTAACTGGGTAATACGATACCCCTTGGCAAGACTGGTTGTCAGACTTTCGGGCTTCTGACGACCCGTAACGACTGTCAAAGATCCACAAATGACAGCAGGGGCCAACGGCTTAACGAGCTTTCCGAGGCATGGAGGAGTCTTGGTATGTAAAGATGGTCACCCATCCACGGACCAACCCCGGCAAGCGTAGCTTAACCTGATGGATCGACCCGTGCGGCTGTTATTACTTAGCCACTAAATGAGTAATTAACACTAATGATAATATAATTTAAACAAACGTCGTCGCCAACCAATTCGCTTAATTTTCACTTTCTGAAACCCGATGCCTACGCCACTGCGACAGTGCGATTATAGCTTCAGCAACTGATACTCGAAGTTGAAAAAAAAGGATACATTTATCTAGTTTTACTGTTTGTAGGTTATCTAGTTTCAGCGAAAAAGTTGTTAAACCTGAGTAATTATCCTCGTTACACTGAAATGTCAAAGCATTTGTAGAACAAGATTACTGTGGACAATGATCTAACCCAATTACGTACTAAACTCACAATTACTGCTGGTCCTAAAACCTCAAGTCGAATAATTTCGTAAGTCGAATAATAAATTAAAGATCCTGAGAACGATCTGCTAAATAAAGAAAATGGTTTAGTACCTAAATTAGTTTTCGTAACATTTAGCTTCATTACAGCAGGGTTTAATATCTGACTTTTATTTAGATAAAGGAGCAAAGTAGAAACCTGTTTGTAAGTTAATCTTGAGCTCAAATATAATAAATAAACATAATTTATAAAGAAACAGTAAAATCCGGTGAGTCTGTACATTGAAGAAAGAAGACTAATGGAACATAAACCAGCGATTTTTAGAATTATTTTTTGTCTGTTTCTGTGTTTTTGTTTGTTCGCGCACATCTCCGGAATTACTGAACGGATTTTCATGTAGTTTTCACAAGTAGACAGAGATTTATTTTGAGCAGAATATAGGCTTCATTTCATTATAATCAGATGTTTTAAAAAATAGTAAGTATGGCAGCATAATATACATACATTGTTTTATCTACACGATTAATTTTTGAGTCTAAGTTCAATTTTCTGGTTTTTATAAAATAAACAGAAATTAATTAGTTACCAACCGCGGGGTTGATCTGCGAGAGACTCCAAAATCATGATTCTCAAATAGACAATAATGTTATACTAGAAAGATCTACTCCTCGTGCTGGGCCTAAATTAACCACTTAAGTCCTTAAGAGCTTCAAAGCAATGTCGAGTGACTTATTTTTACCACGTTCCCAAAGTAATATTTACTAGGTAAATTAATTATATAGGTACATATAAATTGGGTTACGTATTATACTACTTAAATTAACTAAAATTTACCACTATATTTTTTCAAGTCGTAAATTAAAAGTTATGTCCAAATAAAAGTGTTATTTTACCCATTCTTTTGTTAAATATCGAGCTGAGGTGAGTCATATGCAGGTATTTTTTTATTTAACCTGCACAGCCTATCCAAATATTGGAAAAATATTTTCAATAAATAAAACCGACGCCCCTCACCAAACATTGTTAGAACGGTAGTGTCGGTGCGCCGAACATAGCCGAAATGACCGCAGCATATAGCCGACAGCCTCAAAAACGAGCTTCGGACATAATGGAAGCCTCCAGTGATGTTACATGACATGATTTTAACTATGGCACACTTCTGGTAAATGTTTCATCTAAACTGTATAAATGAGAGAACGATTTGTTCCATGATATAGATATCCAACTATAGTAATTTGTTGACGAGTAGAATACGGTGGCGAATTTCTGAAAACGTAATTTGACTAGTTTTTATTTATTTATTTATTTCCAACTTACATCCATCATTACAGAGTAACCCATTGCGATAGTGTACTTATCTAACTCTTATCCTATAAAATTTTGTAACTTATTACAAATAAAGAATTCTTTCACTTTTATTTGGACATAAGAGGGCTCGTCGTTGGAGACTCGAACAGTGAACATCGTTATTTATTTTTTCCGTTTAAAAATTCTAAAAAAGTAGTTAAAAGTGAATAATCTTATATGTGTTATACATCATTGTAAAGCTATGGAAAGGACCTAACTAGTGATATATACATCTCAACTGGACTCGTGCAATACAGTGAGTAATAATCAAAAACATTTTCAAAATTATTTGCAACGACTGTCGTCCCTGACCTAGGGCAACCCGCAGCTCGCTCGCTTCTACGCACACAAACGCAACGCGTATTCGCTTGAATCACGTATAGCCAATCAGCCATCGCTTCGCTTTATAACATATTGAGCTTATGTCACGGAATTCAACAACATTAGCATACGCCACAGATAAACAAATTCACAACGATGCTTTCTTTATTTGGTAATGTCACACAACGAAAACCAAGAAAAGATTTAACACAACGAAGCAAATCAGACGATAATTTATGTGACCTATCTGCAACCGAAGACAACTTATTTAACTCCACTAGTTACAACGATCTCTCGGGGTCTAGCTTACCAAATGCTGGTCTATGTGATAAATCAATAGTCGTGGACTTACGGCAACAAATCGAAGAATTAAAAGGACAGCTTGAGATAGCTCACTCTGAAGTAGCTACCCTTAATGAAGAAAATGCCTCTTTGAAAAATAAAATCAATGAATATGAGAAAATTATTGGCACGTATAAAAAAGTGACCTGTACGGATATTGTTCAGAACCGTTCTATGACACCGAAGAGAAATACAACAAAACGCACACCAAGAAAAATTACAAATATTCAACAAACACCAGGTCAACTAAACGAATCAAAAAACCAACAAACGGAGCTTCAAAATAATGAAATTAAGAGTCAACAAACAGAACAACAAAATTCTCAACAAACACCAGGTCAACCAAACGAAACAAAAAACCAACAAACGGAGCTTCAAAATAGTGAAATTAAGAGTCAACAAACAGAACAACAAAATTCTCAATTTAAAAAAGAACAAAAAATATGTATAATTAGCAGTAACAACAAGAACAAAATATATTCGATAGCAAAGAGCACTTTCGCCGACTCTCAAATATGCCACTTTTTAACACCTGATTGCGGTCTAACAAATCTCATCAACAACATAGAAGCTAAATTAAAACATTACACAATGGATGATTACTGCCTAATTTTCATTGGCGAAGAGGATTTTAAACGAACAAATAACTACGTCGACCTGGTTGTAAATGTACGTCAAACTTTGTTAAAAATACAACACACAAATGTTGTTTTATGTGCCCCTACGTTTAAAATGGATAACTATTCTATGGTTTTCAACAGAAGAATAGAGACATTTAATAGTTTGTTATATTTGGATGCATGTACTTATAATTACACGTATCTGTTCGATTCCAACTACTATCTGACATATGATTATAAAATGTTTCGCTACAAAAGTGGCACAGTTAATAATATTGGAATCGCGAATATATTTGTTAACCTTAAACTAATGATCAACGAATTTCTGTATCCATATACGTACGACTCCCCTGACTTGGAATTCAATTCGTGCGCAGCTACCAACGCTAATGGACAGTTTTTTCTCGAATAAATATATTAATGTATTACATCAAAATATCGCAGGCTTAATAAATAAATCTAATAATCTCATTATTTGTTTAGATGATCTAAAGGAAAAATTAATTGATGTGGATATTTTGTGTATAACAGAGCATTTCATTATGGAAGGATATGAAAGTCAATTGTACATACCAAACTACTGTTTAGCTGCATATTATTGTCGTAAAGATAAAAAAAGGGGAGGAGCGTGTATACTTGTACGTAAGGAATTGCAATGGAAAGACCTGCCTAGAATAGCTAAATTATCAATACCAGGTGTTTTTGAATGCTGCGCTATAGAGCTGATTTATTACGAGATAATTATCGTATGTATTTATAGGGTACCAAATGTAAACAATTTCAATGACTGCCTGGACAAACTCGAATCTCTTATGCAAACATTAAAATATACCAAAAATAAGAATATTGTAATTGCTGGAGACTTTAATATAGACATACTTAAGCGGAATGCCCAAACAAATGCATTTACATACCTTCTATTGAGCTTTAATATGAAACTAGCATTAAAACAACCAACACGCATGTCCAGCCAAACATGCATAGATAATTTTGCACATAATTTTAATAAAGTTTGTAAAACGGATGTTCTAGAGTTTGCACTGTCTGATCACACGGCCCAGTTACTTCGCTGTCCGGTCAAGAAAATATGTAGTATTGCTTATTGGTCTACAGTTACAAGAGATTACAGTTTGGTAAATATTGTAAAATTTAAGAAACACTTGAGCGAACTTTCTTTTTCTGACATATATAATACAGATGATCCCAATTTAGCATACAATGAATTTCTTTCTAATTTTAAATTGATATACGATTTGTGTTTTCCTACTAAACTAATTAAAATAAATACTACAAAAAAAATAAAGTGGCTATCTAGAGGCCTTAAATTATGCAATAGAAAAAAACGAAAACTGTTATGGCAGCTAAGATTAAACCCTAATAAATCAAATAAAACTATTTTCAAAAACTACTCTAAATTGTATAAAAAAATTATCTACTTGACACAAAGATCACAAAATAATTTTAACATTAAAGCTTCGAAAAATAAATCCAAAACTACATGGCAGATCATAAACCGTACAAAGCACAACAAACCTAAATGTAGTATCAATACAATCAAAGTAGAGAATGAGACTATAACAAATCCTCTAGAAATTGCCGAAGCTTTCAACAATTATTTCATTGATAAAATTCAGGCCAAACTTCTTGCAAATAGCAAACCTAAATCCTATGTGACAAACAGTGTTAGTAACTCAATGTTCATGTCTCCTTGCAGTCCACATGATATACACAAACATATACTTTCTTTAAAAAACAGTAATAGCGTAGGCCATGACGGTTTTAATACAAAAATACTAAAACACGTATCATTGGAGATCTGCGGACACCTCAGCCACTTAATCAATCTCAGTATCAGCGCGGGTATTTATCCAGATGCTCTAAAAACTTCAATTATAAAGCCACTATTTAAAAAAGATAATAGAGAGCTGATGCAATCATATCGACCTATCGCTTTAATCCCAATAATTTCAAAAATATTCGAAAAATACATAAATCAAGAAATATATACTTATGTTGAAAAAAATCACATATTATGTGAGGAACAGAAGGGTTTTAGACAACATAATACAATCAATATGGCCATATACGATTTCCTGTACAATATCACTAAAAGCGTAGATAGTCGGAAGCCTGTTTGTGGGATATTCTGCGATATGACGCAGGCTTTCGACTACGTACATTTTCCTACTCTTTTAAACAAACTCGAAGCTTACGGCATTAGAGGCAATATATTAAAACTAATTCAATCCTATTTGACAAAACGAAAACAAATTACAGAAATTAAAAAAATTAATTTAATAAATAATCGAGAAGAAATTCATCGATCATCAGAACGTGAAGTCACTTTTGGTGTACCGCAGGGCAGCGTATTGGGTCCTCTATTGTTTATATTGTACATAAACGACCTTCCAAAATGCATACAACATCCACTAACATTATTTGCTGACGATAGCACCGTGACTATACCCTGTAGAAACACAGAAACTTATGAGAATGATATTAACAACACATTAGCTTCAGTTATAAAATGGTTAGATGATAACAATTTAAACATTAATTTAAATAAAACCAAAATAATTTATTTTAATCAACGACACCCTTTGAAAAGTCAATTTAAAATACACCACAATAACAATATCATAGAAGAAGTTGAAAATACTAAATTCTTAGGACTCCAAATAGACAAAAAGTTAAATTGGAAAATACATTTAGATATTTTAAGTAAGAAAATTTATAAATCAGCATTTGCCTTAAGTTCCCTATCACCGATAATATCTACAGACGCACTACTCATTGCCTATTATGGTATAGCAGAATCCCATTTACGATATGGTCTAATATTTTGGGGCAATTCAACTGAGAAGGAAACAATATTTAAAGCCCAAAAAAGGTGCATACGATCTATGTTTAAATTAAAGTCTACCGACAGTTGTGTTCCGTATTTCAAAGAATTCAAAATATTAACCTTGCCCTGCCTTTACATTCTTGAAGTAGCTGTATTTGTAAAAAGTAACCCAAATCGTTTTACACGCCTTGCAGACATAGTTCCTCGGAATAGGCGCGATAATAGTAGATTATGTATGCAACCCGCAAAAACAGCACTCATGCGCAAAAGTGTCTTCTGCATGGCTCCATTCATTTATAATAAGTTACCTAAATCTTGGAAATCTTTAAATTTACCTTTATTTAAAAAAAGGCTACGAACATTTCTAGTGAATAAAGCCTACTACAATATTTCAGAGTTTTTAGCAGAAAAGGAAAATGCATTTGTGTAATTGTTTTGTTATGAATATGCCTATCTGTGTTGGAATGAAGAAAAATGTTTGATTTAATGTGTGTGCCTGTAATCTTTCTATTTTTGTATTTGTTGTTGGTCTTGTACCTTTCGCATGCCTAGTGGTAAAATGTGGCTGAACTTGTTTAATTATATATTTTTTTTACACCATGTACTGTACCCATATTTGCGAAATAAAATATCTTATCTTATCTTATCTTATCTTATCTTCGTGAACTCACTCAGAGAACAACAGAATAGGTCCGAGTCATTAATATATTGAATAATCTTTATAGTAACCGTTTACTGCTGAGAATTTATTGTGAGTGAGTTCCTCCGAAATCGTTGCACTAAAATATGGTTGCTATGTGGGTATAACTACAGTTTTGAGCTATACTATAACTACCACATTTGGCTTTATTTGGTGATCATAGGACCTATCGCAACCCAGTGTATGTAGGTTATTCGCTAAGAAATATTTTATAACTTTTTGGAACGAAGTTCCTTAAGTTGTAAGTTGCACGTTGTACTCTGCACACTTGGCGAATGAGATTCAAGGTTCACTGAAAAAAGTGTAACATTTTGACCCCATTTACGTTCAAAAGTTACTAAGAAAAAGTGTCGTGACATAACAGTCAAAATGTTAGTTTTTTCGGTCCAGCTCTTATCCGCAAAAGTGTGCAAAAGCTGAAGGAAATTCGTTGGTACCCGACTGTTTTTTAATATTTTTTTGTGGCATAATCCTTTTTTTTTGCTTTTGAAATTAACATTGAAAATCACAGTTTATTAAAATTAATTAACTAGGTAGGACAAAAGCTAGTTTTAGTATGAACATTTTCCTGTAGCAAAATATTCTCAGTGTTACGTTATGAATAAGCGTTACTCTACCGTTTCTTCCGCAATTATTTAGTTCAGAGAAAACTTATTAAGGTCTAAACCATCTAAATAAGTATTCTCTAAACTAAATTTTCATCGTTATTACTTGGTATATTAAAAAACACGAATATTATAAAATTGACTTTGTTCATGGTACAATTTTGTATAATAATCTTTATTAGTTATTGCACCAACAATCATGTCAATCAATGTCGGGGCAAATCTAAAAATTGGTAGAACAAAGTTTTTTTTTTTTCAGTAGCCTCGAGTGATATTATGAACCATAATTTATAGAAAAACTTGTGACAATGACGTTGCGAGGACTTATCTGTTCGTGCAAATTCATTCGTTGAACTGAAACAGACCATTACCGGCGTGTTGCGTAAGTACGTAGGTACTCTTGTTCGTTCAAATCGCGTCAAATGAATTTATTCGACGAACCGAGCATCGAGAATCTATTGACTACCCCAAATTCATTGCAATACGTCGCTATTGTGAAACTGATGCAGATTATTTTGTAGAAATGAAGAGAAAGAGTAGCACTGTAGTCGGTTTCAAGGGCTTTGTAGGTGAAATTGCAGGCATGAATTTATAAATTATAAAAAAGCATTTCAAATGTTTCTCTAAAGGTGTGTCCAAACAAAGCAGTAAGCGTGCGCGGCTGCCGCGTGTGGCCTGCCGCGCTATGATTGGACGACTGCCGCGCGCGAACGCTTATGTCTACCTGCCGCGCACAAACATTTTTACCTAACTAGAGCGCGGCAGAAATGTGTCCTGCAAACACCGCGTGTTGCTGCCGCACGCTTGCCGCACAAGTTTTGAACACACGTTCAGGTTGACAGCGCATCAGTCTTGGTTTTTCTGGTGTTTATTAAGTGATGGTTGTCACTGGCTATGGGCGAGCCAAGCTACCTACTTTATAAAAATTGGAAGATACTGCTGTCTTCTGTACATAATCTCTTGGAACTACACTTACGTAAAACTGAAGATGCTCAGTCTAATGCTCACTGTTTTTTTTTTATGTTATTGGGTCGCAAACAATTTGGCAGTTCACCTTATTGTAAGTGGTGACTGATGACAATGTCAGAGGTGGAATGTCTATGTCTGTACTTAGCTGTAATTATGCTAGCTACCTACACACAGCAAAGCTGTATAGGGCCGCAAAAAGTTAGTTACGAGAACTTGTTACATGATCACTGTATACCTCTTATACCAATTTATTTGGGGTCGGCGCAACATGTCTTTTTCTTCCATACTTCCCCTATTCTGCTCATAAGTCGTCATCTCGGTAGCCTCCCAAAGCACTCCCGTAGTGGTGGTGTGAAAATTGATATAGCTAGAAAGGTCTAGCTATATCAATTTTCACACAGTCCATCCATTTATATTTTTAAACATAACAAAACATCACGCCTGTAAATCCCGAAGGGTTAGGCGGTGTGCCTATAGTAACACTCACATTTCGCCAATTATGTTTAAGTCCCATGTAATAGGGGGCGAGCCAATTGCCATCAACCAGCCACAAATCTAGACTGTTACTGAGAAATTACTAATGGAAAAACCTAATAACACTTTGCCCGACTTGGGAAACGAACCCGAAACCTTTTGCTTACAGTTGCGCTTGCGACCTCTCGTCTGACCTCGAGTCTGTACTAATACCACTATTAGGCACATTTTGGGCATACATGAAACCTGTCATTCTATCCTTCCAGTTTTCACGATCCGCGTCGGCAGCCAAACAAAATTATGAACACTTGGCATAATTCGCAGCTGTTCCCACGAACTGGCTTACATGTTATTTCAAAGTGTATTTCACGCCCACAAGTACGTTCTCATGTCCTAGGATAGTTAACCTACTAGTGAAACTCACCACGTTTAGTTAAGAGATCATTTTGGTGTTTAAATGGAGGAATTAAAAATGTCATATAGAGCAATTTAGCTTTATAGAGTTTCGCTTTTTTTTAAAACAGTGATAGCCTAGTGACCGTCGGACTGCCAAGTCATAGGTCTCGAGTTCCAAACCAAGACACGCACCTCTGACTTTTCAGATTCATCTGCATGTGCATAATTATCACTGGCTTAAAAAACGGTGAAGGACAACATCGTGAGGAAATCGTGATTGAGAGATATTTCTCGACGACATGTGGAGCCAAGTCCTTAGGCCCATGGGTGGCTTTAAAACTCTGACATAGGTTAGTCACGGACCACACGAAAAAGAATAAGAAGTGTTTCAGAATTTTCTGCTGCATCTGGTTAGACTGGTACCCGACCCAAACATAGTTGGAAAAAGGCTAGGCTAGGCTGATTTAGGAATTTTGTCTTCAAGCGCATTTAATTTATAATGGTGAAGTAACCTTTTGCTGTAAAAAAAGGTTCTTTCTGAAAACTCATTCTTTTTTTAAATTCGTTAGTTTTAAGTGACCTTGCACTTGAAAGCCGCAAAGGAAACTACGTGCTTTCGACGACATATTCCAAATTCTCTAGTTCAAAATCTACTAAAGCCACAGACGAAAATCCTGCCAATTGAATGACGTCCAGCACATGTTTCTTGGAATATCACCAAAATTGCAACTGAATATGATACTTCAGATTGGCCAAAATCGTCAAAAGCACGTTCAAGAAGATTCGAACCATACCATCATTCTCGACATTGTGGTTGCCAAACAGTCCGAGTATTCTCGAACGATTTGCCACAGTACAAAATCGTTCAGCATACGGTACTGAAAGCCGACAATTTTAGATGTCGAATTTGTCCCTACTACACCTTTCTGTGGGTCCCATAAGTGTATTGCCTCTTCCCTCTCTGTTCCCTTTTTTGGCTGTAACAATTGCGAGAATTGCATTTGATTCCTCTCAATGCTATCTTTAACCTTAGTGGTATCTTCACTTTATAGATTCAGCCAGTACAGCAGTCCAAAAAAAAATTGATAGTCCAAATTTAATTTATGTCTTCAATCATTTCTGTTGTAATAAGATTAATTAACTTATTGTCAACATAGCGATATGCTGACAATAAGATAATTTATGGATAGTTCAAATGATTTTAAATACAAAGACAACGAACAGCCTCTTCATTCTTGAATTGTGTAAGCAAAAAAGAAAGACGTTTCTTCTTTAGTTTTTCAAGAAAGAAAGTAAACAAGCATATTCGTATGCAGTAACATTGTGAGACGACATATTTGTAGCCTTTGATAAACATCTTTGATTCTGAAATTGCATGTGCAACGGATAATATAAAAATAAATGTGAGGTTCCACAGTGAAACTTCGCAAACTTGCAACGAGGCTAGAATAAATTCCGAGAACGTGAAAAAGAAGAAATGTAAATGTGTGCTATTGGACGGGATTCTACTGGGTCAAACTTAGTAAAATAAAAATATTGTTATCCGTAATTCAGACCTTTTACAGATCATTAATTTCAGGCGAAAATGGCGTTGTGATATTTCAAAGATGCTAGATTCATCTTCCAAAGCAGTAGTGGACTGCTGGACATGGCTTCTCCAATCGCAATCCCTAAACCTCGGTCCTTTAATTAGTTTTCACTGAAACTTTGGATTACATAGGTTTGGAGACCACCTCAGGATAAAGGTTAACATGTCAACTAGCTTTGCTGCTCCAAATTCCATCCGTCTCTTTTGTTTCATATGTTAGTAAGAGAGAGAGCAATACGTACTTATAGTTTGTCGAGCGTTGTAAAGATTTGATATGGAACCTTGAAATGTGATATTGGCGATCAGTTTGCTTTCCTCGCAACAAATACGTGCTGCGAATAGCGATGGGGCAACTCTCTCCGCCATATTGTTTACTCGACGAACGAGAATCAAAGCGAAACAATTTGAACGGGCTATGGAAATGTGGAAATGGTGATTTTACGTTTTCCTTTATTGTTTAGGAATTAGCAGGGAAAATTGACGTTGAATAAACCGAGTATGGAATTGTGCTATTTTGAGTAAGTGGTGAGATCACTGTGCTCTAAAATGATTTTAATGATGATGATTTTTTTGCTAACGAAGAATGTGCCGCTCTGGAGGTACTACGCTTGCCGTGGTTGGTCCTTGGATGGGTGACCATCTTTACATACCAAGACCCCTTCGTGCCTCGGAAAGCACGTTAAGTCGTTGGTCCCAGCTGTAATTTGTAGATCTTTGACAGTTGTTACAGGTCGTCAGAAGCCAGAAAGTCTGACAACCAGTCTTAACAAGGGGGGGGGGGGGTGTTACCCAGTAACTGGGTTGGAGATCAGATAGGAAGTCGCTTCATGTAAAATACTGGTGTTCAGCTGCATCCGGTTAAACTGGAAGCCGACCTCAACATAGTTGGGAAAAGGCTAGGCAGATGATAAAAAATAAATTAAATTTAAGTAGGTTTTAGTTTGGTTGGTGGATGATGATGTCTTTGCTAACGAAAAATCTATGAAGTAGGGTACACAAAAATAATCACTGCATGAGACAAAGTACTTAAGATTCAACACGAACGATACACCCAAGAGACTGAAAATACGAACCGACTGAAGTTCGATCGTTCAACACTCCTGAAACCACATTACTCTAGATTGTATTTATTTATTTATTTACACAGAACTAAAACATAATTACAGAGATATTATGAGAAAACCAAACAACAAATAATTAAGCTACTATTTCAATAAACACAAACTGCGAAAAAATAATTAACGTAAAACATACATAGCTATCCAATTTAAAATATTCAACACTATTATTTCAACATAATTACTACAAACACAAGAGGATTTTAGCGTTCGTTCGATCTGGCGTATACGAGTATTCCGCCGGGACCGGAGTATGAAATCCCGGGATTATGTAAATAATGTGACTATTCACCCGGAAATACTTCGACCTGCAAGCCGGTGGCTCGTGCCTCGTGGCCCAGAATTTGAGGTTAGCGTGACCCTTAGTAACTGCGGTCTGTTTGAATAATGAATAATATTGTCGTCCAAGTTTGTTTGATAACGAAAGGGATGTAATATAATTAGTAAGCATTGCAAAACGGTCAGCAGCATATCAGGATCTTTATTGTAACGCCTATTACTTCAATCCATTGAAAACTGGCTACCTGTCACAAAAAATAAGGTACTGAAAATTTAAGGAAAAAACCTTTGAAAAAATTTTTTTTTTGTTATTTTAGAAGTCTCAAAGACGTTATTGGTGATTCTCCTTTACGAGTGACAATTAAAAATACTCAAATCATTATGGAGTAGACTGACAACGTCGGTTGTAGTTATTTTGGTTAACACAACACAAGTTAACATTTTTAACCCCCGACGGAAAAAGAGGGGTGTTATAAGTTTAACGTGTGTATCTGTGTATCTGTGTGTCTGTGTATCTGTGTATCTGTGTATCTGTGTGTCTGTCTGCGCCATCGTAGCTGCCAAACGGCTGAACCGATTTTGATTTTTTTGGTTTTGTTTGAAAGGTGACTTAATCGAGAGTGTTCTTAGCTATGATTCAAGAAAATCGGTTCAGCCGTTTGAAAATTATGAGCTCTTTTCTAGTTGATGAATGGATGTGAGCATCTTCCACAGGTCTAATAGATTGGAAATTTAGAATTCTCTTATTTCAATTATATGAAAAGAATATATGTAGTAACCTTGAGCTGATGCTGCAGCATCGCCTGGAATTTGCAGGATACCCAACTCCCTCACGAACTTACAGCAGAGGTATCGCGTTTGGACTCATTGGAAAGGTCTCAACACATAGGTTACAGATAGATGGTGATCAAAGTCTGATGATGGAGTAGGAAAGATAAATGAGAGTGAATTAGTAGGTAACAAGCTTCACTGTGGCAAAAAACGTACAGCTACACAGATTTCGGCGAGCTGCGTCTTGATCGTAGTGTTTCTACTAGTAATATAATATAAAATTTAAAAAGCTGGAAATAAAAATTAAATTAAAAATTTAAAAAACCCCCGACAAAAACAAAGCGTCTAAAAAGTAAAAAAATAATATCATAAAAGTTGTAGGTAATATTTTGATCCAAGCGTCGTCGTGTCGGGGGACGGCTAATGAAAATAGGAAGTTAACAGCAGCTATCCTTTCTACAACAGCATACATTCATTATGCCTAGTGTGTGTTGGCGTTTGCATTGGCCGTCCCCCGACACGACGACGCTTGGATCAAAATATTACCTACAACTTTTATGATATTATTTTTTTACTTTTTAGACGCTTTGTTTTTGTCGGGGGTTTTTTAAATTTTTAATTTAATTTTTCATAAATCCTTGTTACAGTACTTCTGACAAGCCAATAAAATCTTCGACAATTCGTCCGCAAATTTGCTGGATTTGCGGTCAGAGTGCGAAGTAATGGGGACTTGCACGCGCAACAGTGCTACATGGAGGCACAACCAACAGTCAAGAGATACCAGATTCCTAGAAAAGCCGACATCTACCCAATTACTTCACCCGTCAGTACGAGCACTACGAAATTGCTAATACATCTGTCCGTTCGATTTAAAGTCACTCTCGCCCACACCTTCACAATATTTACACCCGAAAGCAACTACTCCAGTAGTAGTGGCAAACTGTAACAAGTTCACAAGCTAATCAGATATGGCGACGTCTCACTGGTGGAATCTATCGGAACTTTGAACGCGCCTGTCACGTTGTAATCAAAGTTTCGGAAACTGCTGTCATACCATCTTGTGTCGGAGAGCCTTTCTATCTTGGCTGTATTAATAGGGTTTTAGTTGGTTGTACACGTGGTTAGGAGTTGGTTGAAGTTACCAGCTGACGATTTGGAAAGGGTGATGTGATCGGTAGGAAGCTACATGGTTTGATGGTAGGAGTAAATATTGTACTGGGCTCAACTCATTGTACTTTAACCATCGATTCAAAAATAGTAGGATGCCCATCATTCTACTTCTTTTTATTTACTTTACTTTACTTACTTACTAAGAACTTTATTCACAGGTCAACCTAAATGATAAAAGTGACCTAGTTTTCAAAATGATAAAAGGGACCTAGTCTTTAAAATAATAAAAGGGACCTAGACTTCAAAATGATAAAAGGGACCTAGTTTTCAAATCCTGAGAGATTTATCACCTGACTGAGTGTAAAATTAAGGATTGTGTTGATCACGTATAGGTACTGCGTACTAAAGGCCAATGCCCGTAATTAAAAACATTCAAATTCGAGTTGCAATCTCATCTCAGCGACTATCAATGTCACAAACTTGTCAAAAAGGTAGATAAATGACTGAGACTAAGATGCGAACGTCCATAAAAATACGGGATTTTAAGTTATGTTTAACTATAACTACAATTTTGTATAAGTGTATTGAAATATGTGTAACTACATTATTTCAATCGTTTATAGTTCCTATGTTTATGAACAATGACGTCAATAAAATAACAACCATGCTATTGCCATTCTCTTTGCAAAACTGAAAAACGTTTCAGTTTACCGTGACTATGAGACCGAAAACCTCTTTTTTTTTCTTCAACGTACTGTATGAACTCTTGGAAAATAATAATAGAATGAGAATAAAAAAAGCCTTTTGTTATACTGAACTCATAATTTTGTCGTATCCTCCAGAAACTGGAGCTAAACTATTCTAAGTCATCTCAACCTAAAAAATTACAATCCTACTAAAACTAATTTACACAGTTAATTAATTTTTCCAAGTTATCGACAAATTACACATCCTTTTTACAAACTCCCAATCACGCTTATTACCACCAAAGAAATCCCAATACGAAAAAAAGGGTTAGCGCAAAACAAATCTCTCTTCAAAAAGGGGGCTCAAAAGAAATAACGGCGGGAAGCCCTCTCGAACCTCCTCTAAGTTGGAAAGAGCGATCGGATTCTAGTTTCAAAATCAATTGACCGTTGGAGGAGCCACCTGCCTTTATACAAGAGCTCTTGACCACATGCCCGTACTATGGGCTCTGTATTAAACGATAATGCTGGCTTTTATTTTATAGGGAATCCCATTTTATAATCGTTAGGAATAGGATTTGGTCCGAAAGGGATACCGGGATCGTGGCAACAGGCAATTGAAGGAACACGGGTGGGTTTTAGTCAGTAAAAGTCTGACACGCCCTTCCGCTCCGCCCAGAGCGGGAGAAGTCATTTGATAATTAACAAAAATAAAAAAAATAAAAAAGTTTTTGATTTAAATGTATTTCCTTTCCCGCTTTTCTTTATAGGAACGTACTACGATTTAGAATGGGTACCTAACTTACTTCATCTTTCTGACTGGCGAGTCCATTTGTTTAATTGTTTTATAAGCTGAGTTGAGTTTGAGATTAACATACTTAATAGTACATGGCCGATTAAAAAAAGTCATACACTATATTGGTATTTTAATTACTTACAATAATAAAAACCAATTTTTGTTAGAATAAAACACAAAAGTGTAACAAAATTGTACTGCATTTTCTAATGTCCTCAAGGAGTCAAGAAACAAACGAATGCATTTAGTGACAAGAACGCCGCGAACAAAGCCAGCTCAAATGACACTGTATTGTCAAAGTCCCAAGCGAGCTAAATGTTCTTTTTACCCGACTACGGCGAAGAAAAGGAGGGTTATGATTTTGACCGGTATGTATGTATGTATGTATGTATGTATGTATGTATGTATGTATGTATGTATGTATGTTCATCTGTTCCCTCCTATCTTCCAAACCACTTATCACAATTTGACAAATGAGGTATCGTTAGAAGCGTCGTGATTGTCCGCTGGTTATAGGCAATGTGAAGTCACATTAAATTAAAAATAAAATAATAATAATAATAATAATAAAAAACGTTTATTTATCTCCACAAAATTACAACACAGTTCAGTTGACAGGTAGTTTGGCAAGAGATAGAGGGTAATTTGTGAGAGATCTGGAGTCTAAACTAAGCCTAGGCCTGTATTTTAGAGCTCCAGGCCCCCTCATTACATCACAAATTGAAATAGTCAACGTGCGTGTGTGTGCATGAGTGTATGTGCGTGCATGAGTGTGTGCATATAAATATCATGTGTATATAGATAGGGTAAATAATATATATGATATAAATATATATCAAGGTAAGAAAGTATACAGTATATAGATAAATATAGGTAATCCTAGTTACTACTTTGCTACATCAAGTAATTTTTCCGTTTCCTTATAATTTAACGTTAGTAATAATTTAATCAATTTATTTTTACATTCGTTTTTACGACAATTGGCTATATTAATGATTTTATTTAATTTATTGTACAATTCGCCACCACGAAATGGGAAATATTTTTGCGCGAATGAAGTATTAACCGCAGTCGTCCAACATATTGCATAGTTCCTTCTGGAGTGTGCTATGTGTTTTCTCCGTTCTTCGGGTAAGTTGGAGTGTTGAAGAAGTACAGTAAGCAATACGTAAAGTTGACGAACAGTTAGCACTTGGGCTTCTTCGTAAAGTGTTGTGGTGGAGAAGAGCCGCGGTTTTTTTAAGCTGATTTTCAATATCATTCTTTGGGCTCTTTCAACAATTACCATTTTAGATTTACATGCTCCACCCCATGTGGTGATGCAGTAACCAATGATTGATTGCACCAGGGTATCGTAAACCATCCTCATCGTTTGTTTCTCTGCAACACCCCGAAGTTCTTTAAAAATGTATGTGAGCTTACGTATTCTTTTAGACAGAGAGTCAATATGGTTCCCAAAAGTTAAATTTGCGTCGATGTAAATTCCAAGATACTTAAGAGATTTAGTGGGGTTAATACTGGGACAGTTACAGTTTGTAGTTGGAGGAAAGTTACATTTATGTGCACGGATGTTATAATTAATGAGGTTAAATGGCGCCCTCTAGAGGACATCAAGTGAGGAACTTAAAGAAAAATATGGTTTAATCGTACCATGTTGGGTATTAAATGAAAGGACTTAATGAGCACATTTCAAAAAAAAAAATATTATAACCCCAAAAGAATTTAAAAAAAAATCAAGTAATAAAAACTAAAACCCAACTACGACTTAAAAGGTATAAATAAGATACCACAGACACAAATTAAAAATCCGGAGTCACACGTAATCTGTTCGATTTATTATTTATTTAACACGTGTGACTCCGGATTTTTAATTTGTCTGTCTGTGGTGTCTTGTTTATACCTTTTAAGTCGTAGTTGGGTTTTAGTTTTTATTACTTGATTTTTTTTCAAAAGAAGTCCTAATTACATACATAATCACACTGTTTGCGTTTCGGAAATCATCTTCATACAAACGCGCGGTGAAGAGATCTAATATAGAGAGGTTACAACCATGAAAATACTTATTTTGTATTACCTGCCATCATTACAAAAATATTTATCAACAAATCTATGAAATAGCAGAAAAAAAATAATTTTTGAGTGACATCTGCGGCCATAGAAGGTAATCTGACAGAGAGAGAGAGAAACTCATACAACGGCACAATGATAGGTGCATACTACAAACGTTTGCCTCTGGGGGGTTACTCTGTAGCGCGACATTTGTGCTAATTCGAAAACACGAAGATTATCGAAGCGCATACATTTTCTGGTTTAACTGTACAAGAATTGCATTACTTTTTGTATCAAAGACACCATCTAATGACAAACTGTGTGCAATTCAGTCTACAAGGCGTACTTAGCTACATAGTTTTTGAATACTTTGGCTTAATTTTACAGTTAATATTTATGTCACTTCATAAAAATCATCCATTCTTGTAAGGTATGGAAGCACTTAATAATATTTAACCACAGAACCACGAAAAACAGAGCGTATTAATTTTATTTGATGTGTGTTACTTTCTGACCATTTTCACAGAAAAAAGTTTCTATTACAGACGTATCACGATGTAGCACGAATTTTTATGCAAACCACACTAGCGAGGACAATCAAGGCAACAAGAAATGCATCACAAAAATGAATCTCTTTGGTAATTCTATTTATTTTATTATTTATGTACACACAGTAAAATATTTAGAGATACGAAATAATTATAATATGAGTACAAAATGATAATAAAATTTATTAAAAATGTTAAAATTTATTTATTTATTTATTTATTTATTTTAATTCTTTTAAATTTATTTATTTAAAAGAATTATTTTCAGAATTTCGTCAGTACTTTGCCACTTCTCGTGATTAGCTTTTTCCTTGGCCAAAGACGAAAGCAATGTGGAGGAATTTATCGATTCATATTTTAGTTTAGGTATTCTTAAGTTTAGTTAGGATGGTAAAATGTTATTTTACTTTTGTTTAATGTGTCTAGTTAAATTAGGTTAGTAAGATAAGTTGAATACGTGTAATGTTGTTATTTGGCAAATATTTACTAACTCTCAACCTACCGTTAGATTCCTAATCCTAATCTCAAAAGGATTAGATTACTTTCAGTAGGTATTAAAAATAGTCTTTATATACAAAGGTGTTTATCTAGGTAACCGCAGCGTGTGATCAAGTAATAAGTAGTTTAGTACTGCTTTATCGTCTGGCGAAGCTTGAAGTAATCCATTTACCACAGCTGAGCTGGCAACACCGTAATAGATTTACCTCGTTTACTAATAAATTGTGTTGGAAGATTTGCGGGTGATGTAGCCCGTGTTAGGTACTTATTTTATTACTGCTGGTCTTTTTAAGGGGAAAATGTGAAAAGTTATAAAATAATGTAAGAAAGAAAATAAATAAAACAATAGTTGAATAAGGAATAATTTTTTATCATGAAGATGGATTATACTGATAATATGATCCTCATTCATTGCGTTGTTTATAATTGACTATAATATAAAAAAGTATTGATATAAATGATCTACTAACAATTGTTTGTTCGAGTGACAATTTATAACTCATATTCTCTTCTCAAATAAAATAAATGTAATTTAAAAAAGAAAACCAGTCTTAAGAAAATTCAACTCAATCACAAATTATAATTGCATTTCACGTCGCTTACAAGAAAAAAAAAACATCAAACCCAGCATTTTCCCCATTAAAACTCATGCATTACAAAATGATATTTGATGTCGCAATATCCGAGTTTTGAACGGACATTCAGATATTTTCCAAAGGTTTTGTTGTTAGTACCCTCATCATGTAGTAGACAGCTTGTCACGTTAAATTAAATAAACATACATACGTACAAAATTGGAATATTTCTCTCAAAAATTGTAGCGACAACATTTTGTATTATTGTGTTTAGCACCAAAGTTTTTGTTTATATACGTCATTAGGGATGGGATTGTCTTTCGTTTCTGTGAGTTTTGAATTCGTTCGTTATTTCCTGCTTCTACGAAGCTCTTCAACATGAATTTTACCCTACTGGACGTTGGTAATCTAGTCTAAATAAATCGGACGGCGAATCTGCGTTGACAGGCAAGGATAGGCAAATGATTGTTTTCTTACAGATTATTTCTGGGAACAATTAGTGTATAAGTCCGCATAAGTCTCGATCCAGTAGGATTATCGGGATAAAAAATTCTCCTATGTTCTTTTCCTGAAGGCCTAAAACGGCCACTTTGGCAGAATCTTATTGGAATAAATTGTGAATTATCGTAAATTGTCACAAAAAAATCATAATAGGTAATATAATCTGTGTGCAATTCATATAACGCAATAATTCATGTTTGACAGTTTTCTATGGAGATTCGTAAAATGTTCCACAAATTATGAATTGCTTTTGTGTCAAATTAGAGGAATTGCTAATGACAGCTGGTAATTCGGATATAAATTGCTTTTAGAGGAATTGCTAATGTGGCCGTTTCAGGCCCATAATGTGGTCATGGTCTACATCTGCCAAATTTCATCCAAATCTGTTCATACGTTTTAGCGTGAAAGCGTAACAAACAAACTCAATTTCGCAATATTAAGTTAGGATATACTCGTATAATTATATTAGTTAGGATTTCTTCATTCCAAATACCGATTTCCTTGGATTATTCATCAAGCTAGGAATTTGCCAATAACGTGATATCTATTCTGTATTTCGTTGTTGACAACCACATACAAACAGGCTCCATAAATTAAATGGTTTAGTCTAGACTTAAGTCAATTGGGACGCTCATTATTACTTTTCTATTTCACTAGTTTTACGTGTCTACAGTTTTAAGTACAGTCTAAAGTCACTACTTTAGACTGTACTTAAAACTGTAGACACGTAAAACTAATCGACGACATGTGACCTATAAAACTAATCTAACCCTAAGCCACTGCTTAGGGTTACATTAGTTTTACAGGTCACATGTTTAGTTCGTAATAAAATTTCAGATGGTTTAGATATAAAATTAACGTAATTTAGGTTTACCACCTCGTCAATATGTTAACCCTCTATGGCCCTCGTAGTTGTTTAGCATATGCCAGTAAAAAAAGTCAAATCAAGTGAAAAATTCGTCCTGCTCGCCAAGGGTTAATGCGTGACTTTGACAGCAAATTAAACCTTCTAAGGACCTGTGTCAGAATGATCAGATAGGGTATAAAGGGTTATTTAAACAAAACTTTTTATGTGGTGACTAGTGGTATAAAAATAAAATAATTATTAATTAATTAAAATAATTATATTAGTTAGTTAATAATGCAAGCGAAATCCATAAAAAAAACCCGCTAAAATCATTCGAATAGAGAACTTCTTGTAAAAGTGAAAAACACGTGTGGGGTCGGGAGACCCCCGTAAAGAACGAAGTTCCTTTTCACGTAGGATTTTAAACAAAAACAAAATTTTCGCAGCCGCCATCTTGGATTTACAGCGTTCTCTCTTTCTCTTTGAATTAGAAGAAGACAGTCGCAAGTATTAACGCTTTTAGCGTTACATTTTCCGAAAGTTTACAAGCTCGTGTAAAAGAACTTTGTTCCAAAAAAAACGAATTTATTACTATTCATTCATCGGTTTCAGATTTTTGTTTTAGTTGCAGTTTTCAGTAGACACAAAAACCAATCGCCAATTCATTACCATTAAAAAAAAACAATATTTTAGGTTATACTGTCCCACTGCTGAGGATGTTTGGAAGGATTTGGGGGAGGCAAAGGCCAAATCCTTCCAAACATCCTTTTCTAGGGCCACCTCGATCCAGCCCTTGTGGTACGCGTCTAGATCGTCCCTACATCGCTTCATGGGCCGGCCTCGTTCAAAAAATCAAAATCAAAAGCCACACTAGGTTGAGAATCAGCACTTTTTTAACGTCAAACTTACATAAGACAGTCTCCAAAAACGCCCGTCCTTCACCACTTCCTAGTGCTTTAGCTGGGAAGACGCAATGGCGCAACAATCTCCCCAGCAGCACAGCCTGTCAGTTCAGTTAGTCCAACAATTCATTATTGGTTATCCAAATATCCAAACACATTATTTGGTTATCCGAACACATTATTAACTCACTGAACTCGTAGTAACATATTGATGTGGCATGATTTAGATAAGGAGCATGATAAGTGGACCCTTAAACTTGCCAAGTTGAAGTGATAACAAAGTTCTTTCAAGCTATCCGATCTTGTTAAACGCTCTCATACAGGTTACGCAACAAAATTTGTTGATCGGTTTACGGGTTGAAGTTTCGTTTAGGAATATAGATTAGTACTATGAAAAGGTTGTTTAACGAACTTACGAGATTACGTACCTATAAACTTTTACGTAATTTTTGTTTTTGTGTTATATCTTTGTAGCCTTTTTCTTTCGGTGGCCTTTTCCTTTAGATCCTCTGTAGACAAATTTTTATTGCCGTCAAAAACTACGGTGTAATCGCCGCGTGTATGCATGTGGCCTGTTTATCAAAACTTACAAGCCTTGTAGTAATACAATAGAGATCCAGGGGCACGTGCCCCCCACGTGCCCCTGCTGATCCGCTCTTGTATGTAGGCATCGTCGCCAATGTTGTATAGATCATGGTAGCTTATTGACAGACAGGTTTGTTCTACGGCGTGGTTTATACTCCGTACCGTAAAGAAACCGTGCCGTACAGGGCCTAAGGATTCCTTCGGAGAGAGGATATCGAAGTCATACTATGACTACCTTTTCTTTTCCCGTATTAGTATTATATAGACTAGTATAATAGGTATTTATTAGCTCATGTGGGCTTTCAAAAGTGCCCTTTTATGTGCATAATTGAAATAAATTATTATCAATCGCTTTACTCGAGCGCGTCTGATATCGAATTTTCATTTTAGTTTCATTCCACGTTCACAACAAAAACAAAAAAAAATACACAGGAACTACCATACGAATGAAAGTTCATCTGCTCCTTCATTTCGTTTTTCTATTATTCGGAGCGCAAGTGAGAGATGCCAAGTGCCGATATCCAACATCGTTGGATTGTTTCAAATGAATTCATTTTTCACTTTAGATTCATTTTGTGTTCAGATAAAAAGTGAAGCGTTTGATATTTGTTTTGGTGCCTTCAGTCTTAGTCCTATTACAATAATTATTTAGCTTAACTGGAGGGATTGATAGGTATATTAATAAAAAGCGGCCAAGTACGAGTTGGATTCGCACACGAAATGTTCCGTACCGTATTAAGATCAAGCAGAAAACGCCGAAAAAATACGTTTCTTCTATGGAGGGTCCCCAATTGGCACCCTTCGAGTACGGAACTCTAATAAGCAACCCATAACGTGAAACAAAACAATTGTTTCAGATGTTTATTACCCAATCTAGACTTGGTCAGTAGCTTACATTTTTGTTAAAAAATACGGTCAATTTCAAAACTCATTGGTAGAGCATTATAAATTATACATAATGGCCTTCATAAATTCAAACTTAAAGCCCTTTACCTATTAAAGTGGTGCTATTAATATTAAAATATACGGTGCTTTAAGCTAGTAATCCAGTCGCAGTTGTTACAGTTTTTGTTCATTCATATTAACAGTATTATAAAAATACAATTTGCATAATTGTTTTTTTTGTTGGAGAAATATAGTCCCAGCTGTTATTGCTCTAATTTTGGGAAAATGGCTGAGAAGAAACGAATATTAAAACCATCATGTTTTCTCACTGCATGTTGGGGATTTAGACCATTACAAGGCTAGACATTTTCGGGAGGAAAGAGGCCTAAATTCAGCAGTTAAGTGGGTGATACGGATGCCAATGATGAATAAAGGTCAGGCATCCTCAAGATGATTTTCTTTTAATTTCATCGAAGCTCAAGTGTCAATCAGCCCAGTTTCAAACCTTGCTGTATGGTGAACCTTTTCACCATGGCAAGAGTTATGTTTTTATATCTGCATAAAGATCGTAAAGGGATAAAGTAGAGATTGTTATAATTACCTCCACTATATACCATAACACATATTTTTTACCGTGAAAAATGGAGAAGTATGTGTAGTAAATAATTTAATACTATGAGGACATAATAATGACCTTATTGGTGGTGTTATTCAAATAGGTCAGGTGCGTAGTACCCGCAACCTGCATGCGTGTATGACCAGAAGCCCTAGACAAAGTGACATTCTATCAGCGATAACGATGATAGAAAAGGCAAAAATGTATAGGACTGACAGAAGCTATCGAAAAGCTTATGTCAATCCTGTTAAAGTCATTGTAGAAATACGAAATGCTTTCGAAGCGATTGTCACTTGTCTAGACCCTCTGATGTATGAACGTAAACGACGGAAAAGGAGTATGATGTTCTGCCCCCATCGGAAGAAGTCGTGAGTATATGAGTATGTATCATTGATTGAATAACATTCAATAACCGACATAAAACACATAGGTATCATACATTTGAATCTAAACATTGTTTTATTCTTTTTTTGCGTCGGACTTTATTTTATTCAAATTATTTTCAGTACAAAAGACTGCTTTATAAGCCGCGAAGACTTATGAACCATAATTCCGTCCCATTTCGCCATTGATGCGAAATCCTGGCATTGTTTTCCCAGCGCCATTTTGTCCGTGATGAGAAAATGTCAATAATAACTCTGAAAAGTTTTTGAATAGATGAAAAGTTTATCGTTTCCGCCTAAACTTTGAATACTCTGTTAATTGTTTTGATTCGCTATTAATTTTGTTATTGACAAGTATTTAAACTCAGGGGTATTAAATTTAAAGGTGCCGATGAAACCAAACCTTGAATTTATCCAATTATGAGACTTATTCGCTTATCATTTTGTTTTATTTAGTACTACCTGATGCCCGCGGCTTCACCCACGCAAATTATATACTAAAACCTTCCTCGAGTACCACATCCATAGGTGAAAACAACATGAAAATCGGTGGAGCAGTTTTTCAGGTTATCGCGAACAGGACGACAGACAGACGCGGCGGAGCACTTTGTTTTATAATATTTAAGGATAAGGATAATATCTAGTCGTATAGTAGAAGGATAATTTACTAGTCTAGGCTAGTTAAATAATATCAACATAACATCACGTCTGTACTCACCAAAGGGTCAGGCAGGGGTTTACCTACGGTTGGGCACGCCACAATTGCGGCGATAAGTCCCCTCTTTGAGGAGTGGCTAGAGAGGCGCCACGGCGTCCTCACCTTCCGCCTGACACAGGTCCTCACCGGACACGGTTGCTTCGGGAGGTTCCTGTTTCGTATAAGGCGGGAGGAAACGCCCGGGTGTCACCACTGTGTGGATCGCCCGGAGGACACGGTGGAGCATACGGTGGAGGTCTGCCCCGCTTGGGCGGAGCCCCGCCGTGTCCTCTTGGAGGCAATTGGCGGCGGTGACCTCTCGCGTCCGGCTCTGGTCCAGGCCATGGTACGGAGCGAGAGGGCATGGGAAGCAGTCACCTCCTTCTGCGAAGCAGTAATGCTCGCGAAGGAGGAGGCGGAACGCGTGAGAGAGAGGCAAAGTTTGCGCCCTCACGCCCCTAACCGCCGCCGCCGCTGGAGACGCCCTGGGCGTCGGGAATCCCAGGCGGATTCCCGGCCACCATAGGCACGGGCTTGCGGACGGCGAGCAATGGGTAGCTCGCCGTCCGATCAGGACCAGGCCCGGGTCGATGGCGCGTCGTGTTCCACGCGCGCCTCAAAGAGATGTCAGCACAATTGGCGGGGTCCGCTAGGACCGATGCCTGCCAGGGTTGCGGGTTAGTCCGAAAGGGATACCGGGACCTTGGCAACAGGCAACTGAAGGAACACGGGTGGGTTTTAGTCAGTAAAAGTCTGACACGCCCTTCCGCTCCACCCAGAGCGGGAGAAGTCATTGGATGATTTCCCAACCTCAAAAAAAAAAAAAAAAAAAGGGGTTTACCTACGGTAAGTACACCATTTCGCCAATTATTTAGTAGGGGGCGAGCCTGTTGCCATTAACCAGGCACAAAGGAAAAGTCGTCTTCTGCAATCTCGTCTATATTTATCATTGGTCTCCACAACTCTGTTTGAAAAACTATAGTAGATATGAGGACAGGGTATGAAATTCACTGATCCTCTAAAGAAAAGGATCCTCCGACCAGACGGGTGTTGTGTTTGGTGGACTACTACCCGATGATTGATGTCAGGACGTTCTACTATAAGCCAAACGCGTGGTAAACACTGCTTGCGCGATGCAGGATTTTGTGACGTCAAGTTCGCATGTGGCAATGTAGATGCCACCACATCACTGACCTCCGGAAATCACCGGTTTAGTCGTGTATCTTGCGATGCTTGCAATGGGCAGTTGTGGTTCTAGTGAGTCGGAACCGGGTGCTGTACAGTCCACGATGGTGATGCAGTGCGTTGGATTTGGTACAGCGCCGGGTTGAGGCTGACTGATGACGTCGACCAGGAGAGGTATTTACAGCTCTTCTTGTTGACCGGGTGAAATTGCAGTGTACTGTTCCAAGGTTGCTGATGAGGCTGAGGGTGATGACCAGGAATGCGCTTCCAATACATGCGTGACGTCAGTGTGGTGCGTAGTTCGCATGTGGTAATGTAGATGTCGCCGCAGTCTACACTGAAGAACGCCCGGTAGCACCATCGTCGGTGCATCATCTCGCAAGATGCCACACAACATAATTACTAATCACAAATGATCACCACCAGAGCAAAAGTAACGTAAGATTTAGTTGAATCAGGTACAAGCTTTGGTAGTTGATTGCTCAACTAATCGAAGCGGACATCGGAGGTAGAGTCCCGTACTCAGGAACCATTATTTTCATAATGGATTTCGGTAACGTTACCCCGGGCCCAATAAATTACTCGTATTTTAGGAGCGAATTTCTGAAGAGTTGGTGTTAAATTCGAGAAGATGAATTGTTTTTGGACTGTGCACATAAATAAATGATTTATTCTTCGTAATGAATTTTGTACTAAGGGACTCATTGCCATTTAAATAAACCATCAGCTTGGAGGGGCAAAATTAGTTCTCAATTATACTGTGAAAAGAGACACCTACTGCCCACGGTTTCGTAATGTCTATAAACTAAAATCACTGTTCGTGTCTGTGTGACCGCGTTGTTTTTCTAAAATTTACCAACAGATTACAGATATTGATGACGTGCAAAAAAAAAAATCTGCCGTTCCCTACATTTTGACGATTTATGCAAACATAAATGTAGGGAACAGCTGATTATTTTTTCTCCCATAGTGCTTGTTCATAACGTTAAATATTGATAGCAGCGATCATGATCGCGGTCATGGCCGCCCAGAGCGCGGAAGGCCTCAACTCAGCATATCACAGTCCACTGCTGGACATAGGCCTCTCTCAGGCTGCGCCACAACACCCTGTTCTCCGCCTTCCACATCCAGTCTGTTCCAGCCAACTTTTTAAGGTCGTCGGTCCATCTAGCTCGTATGTCCTAGATCTTGATAGTTAGAAAACCTGATGCGGTTACTCCAGTAGTCGAAAGAATTTAATGCACGATTTATAAGAGCTATTGAGCGCCATCTTAGGGTCAGTTCACACCGAGACGCGATGTGACGCGCACTTTTTTATAATTCGATACAATATCGAATTTATTTACTACACAGTAAGGTACACGCGCTGCGCAGCACTGTGCATCTCAACGTACTTTGCACGTGTCAACCCTAGCACTGAAATACACCTTTTCGTGAAGAAAAAAAGTTCGCGCAGCGTCGCGTCGCTTCACGTCGCGGTCTGAGCTGAAGAGGACCGTCAATTTGTTGTTTTAAAGTCATTTCATACAACTGTCAAGGAATGACATTTGTGATTTTTATACACGGACAATTTTATGTTGGTAGAAAGCAGAATTAAGAAATTTGCTTTCCCTAATATTCTCCCTTTAAAACATAACAGCCTAAGTTATATAAGGCAATTGTCGAAATAAAACGAAATATAAATACAAAAGTCCTGAAAATGCCTCAAAGTGAGCATTTGCCAGTGCCAATAGCGGATTCTCCACAATATTTCAACAACAACTGATCTGGAATCATACATTTTGTATCGTAAATACATTGTTGCCGTTTGTCATGTTCGGAGCTCTTCGTTCACATCCATTGGAAATAAAATGGCTGTTTTTTCATGTTGTAAGCTGAATTAAAAGAGAGAGAAAAATACTTTTTTTTGCTCATGAAAATACTACCTTATGAGCCTAAGACCACGTTGACTGACCTATGGACTTATAATTATTATGCTACTGGTCTGAATTACTTTTTGAATCAACGATTTCTGAGCTTACAGATAGTAGGTTCGTGATAAAAAATGTAGTGAAATTTGTGTACCTTTGTGGTCGCACCTTATGATACAGGGAACATTCTAGTGCACAAAGCACTATTCTTCTAAAAAAAAAATCATATATCCTATCTTATATCCCAACTTTTTAATATTATAAATGCGAAAGTGAATTTGTATGTAACACTTTCACGCTTAAACGCCTGAACGCATTAGGATGAAATTTGGCACATGGGTAGACTATGACTTGGATTAGGACATAGGATAATTTTTATCCCGATATTCCCACGGAATCGATATTTGTGCGGGTGAAACCGCGGGGCAAAGATAGTCAGGAATAATACAAAAGTTAATAAACAAAGAAAAATAAAACACTGGTTCACCCTTCAATTTGATAAAACACAAAATAATTACAAATTCGCCGTTTACTTTGATTACAGTTCAGTGCATAAAACATAAAATAACTGTACATTAAACCTTCATAGTCTAGTGTTTATACGTAATTTCGCAGATTACACGTCCAGCACAAATAATATGCCCAGGACACGAAGGTAATAGAAAATAATGTATACCCAGTGGGGGGCCAGTAAAATTATATGGTGCAAATTTTTCCAGAACAACATTATAAACGAATGTGTAGGTACTGGAGTGAGCCATTAAAATATGTATTCTTGGTTCCGCAAATTTTCGATTAAATCGTATGTATAGTACAGGATGACATTGGACATTGATGGAGGATCGTGAAAATGTGCGCCAAGGCGAAGCCGAGCCACACATACGTGAGGCCTCAAAGCCTGGTTGCGGCCAAGGCTTGTATAGTACTTTTCTCAAATAATGCGCGGAAATTCAAACTGAGTAAATTAATTAGGTATAAATTCCAAAAGCAATGACGGACAATGATATTATTTCACGCGCCAATATGTTCATTTGTTTTTTCTTACAGCTCTATTTGCAAGCCAAATCAAAATTGAAATAAAATCATTGATAAGTTACCTCCTGGGTAAAAAGTTCGTTCCATTTTTAAATAACATGACAGCTATGAGTTTCAATAGTAATTTATTTGGCCGCTAAACAAGACAGATATGGATTTTCATATTAACATTGCCGGCCGCATGTTACTTGTTTTTGACCAGTACAGCAATTTATCTCAAAGATTGTCAAAATAATGCTCGAATTCCAAAGCATGTTTGAGAAAAATATTATTTTCTTGATGTTTAACGGTTTTTGACTTGCTAGGTAAAAAAAAACATGTCAGTTTTACAATAAAGACCACTAAAAAGATTTCACAAGGAACTCTAAAAGTAATAACACAAGACATCGAAAGCTATCCAATAATTTGATTTGAACAAAAATGCTCTAGGGAAAAATACATCATTTTCACAACAGCACTCGATCAACTACAACCTTGGAAGATGGGGGCTCTCAAAGACTTCCCTGAAGACTTCGCAAATGCGTTACAACCCAGTCTTTTTATGTTGAAGATTTTTAACATCAGGTCGGTAAACGTTTTGAAATCTATATCTCCTTGTTTTCATATTTGCACCTGATGCTAGGGATGCACTGAGTTTTCACGGCGACATTTTTACAGAATATATTAGCTGATGCTAGGTATTGCCAATATTGACAGCTTACTTTACGTTTACCTTGCCTAAGTTTTCATAGTGAGATATATTTAGAATAGATCGACTGGATTTACGGTAGAATTATCTATTTAAGTTTATTTTGTTACTGACAGGTACTTAGAAGACGATCAGCCATTCCTCAAGAAACACTGGCGTTTCTGCTTCATAATCGGGACTGTTTTCATCCATAACTTGGCGTTGAGCCTTCACATGCCCGAAGTGTTGACGAGGCAGGATATGACACAATTTTCTCAATTGATGCCCTCTATTTTGATTAGTATCCATGGTTTGTTGTTGTGTATCTATGTTTTTTTATTTAATTACTTAAGCACAAAGTTGAATTAACGTCTAATAAAATTCTTGAATTTGATTTTTTGGGTAAGCAGATAATTTTAGACGGTTGGTTCACTTAATTATTAATTTTCTTTTTTCCTTCAAAGTAAAACGTGAACGTCGGGGTAATTGCGTAACACACAGTAGCATTGGCCTTCATTTTGACAGTTCAATCAAAATTCATTGCGTTAGGTTAGGTTAGGTTAGTTAAGTTGTTAGGCAGACAAATATCTCGAGCAATAGATTAGTAATTTTTTTTTTTTTTTCCTAGCTTACTCTGTCCTACTCCTGGGCAAAGGCCTCCCTCCACTCCTTCCATCTTTCGCGAGCCCGCGCGTCCTCTTTCCAGTTTTGATGGAACCTATCCAGCTCGTCCCGCCATCTCCTAGGTACGTGGTCTGCCGCGACCCCGTCTCACTGTCTCAGAGCACCAGTTCTGCGCTATTTGGGCCCACAGTTTGTCCGGCATGCGGCAGACATGTCCTGCCCAGTCCCATTTAAGTTGGGCAGCCTTTTGAGCCACGTCAGCTATCTTTGTTTTGGAGCGCAGTATTGTGTTACGAACACGATCCGTTAATTTAACGCCTAGTATACTGCGCTCCATTGCTCGTTGGCAGACCTTGAGTTTGGACTTCTGGATGTTAGTCAAAGACCAAGTCTGTGCGCCATAGGTTAAGATTAATAATGTAATATACTTCAAAATCATTCAAATTGCTATTGATAGTGTGTTACGTATTAGGAGTGCGTATCTCAACACAATATGTATCCAAAGTGAAAAATTTTATTAGTATAAACCGATCCAACGATGTTAGATTTTAGCAAGTTTCGCTCGTCTACTGAATGACGGAAAAATGAGAAGAAGTTTATTCCTATGTAGTTTCATCAGTATCGCGTGAACGTGGCATGAAAATAATAAGCATTCACTCGAGTGAAGCGCCTGACATCACTTTTAGCAAATAATTTTTCAGGAAATTAATTTTCTTATTATTATTTAAGAGAGGAAGGAAGATTTTCGAAATACACTGTTATATTTAACGATGTTTTTTATGAATGGTTAAGTTATGTTGTTCCTACCCATTTATTATTTAAAACTTTGAAACTTCACTATTATTTTTCAGCCATCTTGAAATTCATAATTATCATACCAAAGACAAGGCAAGTGTCTGCATTTATAAAAGAACTTGGTTCTCTATGGAGGGTCAAGTTTACCCTGAGTCAGAAACAGGAGAAGGATACACACCTTCGGCGGCTCAATTTCTTTAACAGAGGTGATTGTTTTACTATTTTATTATATTCATTTAGAAGCACATTTTTTTATTGCCACACAAACCCTAATTAGGTCTCTAATTAGAAAATCTTTTGGCAAATCTATAGGTGCTATAATTCTATACTATTTATTGAGCAATATTTGTATATATTGTAATCACGTTACTGAAAACGGCTCTGACAATTTCGATGAATGTTACAATAGAGATTTACGGGGCGAAAAATCGATCTGGGAAAACTCGTTTTCTCTATTTTCACACGAGCAGAGCTTGGTCAATCAGGTACTACCTTTATATATTAATGAGGTAAACATTTTTAGCTTGTATGTAGGGAGTAATCTTCGAAACTACTGATTCGATTCCGAAAATTCTTTCACTAATGGGAAGCTACACTATTGCCGAGTGCCATAGGATATTTCTATGTTAAAATAAGTAATTTCACACGGAAGAAGTCGCGGACAAAATATAGTCTGATATTTTAAAAAAATTGTTACTTAGTTTGACAAACCCCAATGATATTAAATGAGATTCATTTGACAACGCATTGCTTCGTTAACAGGCTTTTGGAAAGTGAGATTTCTTTCGGAATCTACATATTTTACTGTTTAATGCAAGTAACAGCAGTAGAAAATAAGAAAAAAAAATGAAACATGAATGAATTAGAAATGTTTTCCTCCTAGGTCTGTTTATGTTATCAAAGAGTACTTCCAAATACAAAGAATATAAAAGATCGTTCCTTAAAACCCAAACAAATTACATTTACTATTATTTTCAGCCCTCTTCTGGGCAGACATGTGCGGCACGAGCTCATACATGCTACCACCGATATTTGAAACTTTGTTCCGAAGATTTATATTACAACAGGATGCCGAGCTACTTCTGCCTTTCGCTTCGAGCTACCCGTTCAACCCAACTAAGAATTGGACGATTTATATCCTAGTATATATATTCCAGGTGTATTCTAGTAAGTTGAAATTAATGTTTAAGACCCTACCCTACCTCAAATTGCTTAGCATGATCCTCCGTTATGCCGAAAATACTGCAGCATTAATTTTGAAATAAATATAATTATGTTAAAGTTGAGGATTGATCATAGATATCCGTGGGATTGATACTAGGTCGTATAAAAAAACAAGATCACATAAAATTTTCTCTATAGAAAAAAAAAACAAAATTACCTCTAAACCGGACTATAAACCGCTGCTATTAAACAAATACTTCAAATTAAATTATGAAACTTTGCATAATAACTGAACTAACTATAAAGCAGGTCTTGTTTTTTTTTATTACCATTATTTTCACTGCAACAAGCAATTACCTAAACTATTCAAGGCTTGAGAGCTGCCAGCACCCCACTCCGTCTCGCTCTAACTCGGGCCGCGAGTAGTACAAACGGGCCGAGATAAAATTTGAGGTAGGGTACGGCCTTATGAAGCTTAGTTTTATGAAATATTACCTATTGCTTTCCTAAACTAACTGTTTGTACATAGAAGTTATAACGTGTGCGACAATTTGGAATCCTTGTTTCTTGAAGAATACTACAAACAAATTACTGAAGTTTTGGTTCCGTACCTAAAGAGTAAAAACCCTTATGGTGCGACTTTGTCCGTCCGTCTGTCAGTCACAGCTGGTTATTTTAGGAACTACTAATGCTATCGAATTGAAATTTAGAATAGTTATAAACAATAATTTTGTCCACTTACACAATAAATGAAAAAAGAGGAAAGAAAAGGGGCCAAAATGGGGTTTGAAATTTTATAGTGGGGTTATTATGTCAAATGGGGTATCGTATGCACAATTGCACATCCCAAATCATATTTTTATTTTCATTTATGAGGCATTGTTTTTGACTTATGATGAAACAATTCTGTAAAAATACCATTCCCTCCGAAGTGAAAAATCTAAAATAAGTCTAATTGATGGAAGTTCATGTAAATAATACAGGAAAACTCGAACGATGTCTCTAACCAGCAAAGTTTATTTAAAAATCTGCGAAAAATCGTATCATCGATCGAAGATCGAAATCGAAGCATAAAAGAAATTGATGTAACCAAATTTCTGGGTCTTTGTATTGATAGCAAAGTAAATTGGAAGTCACATATAGAGCAAGTCTGCAAAAGACTTAGTCAGAGCTCATATGCCCTTTACAGATTAAGGAGCACTGTCAATCAGTCTGCATTACTAACGGCTTATCATGGATATGTTGCCTCAATCATACGCTACGGTATCATTTTCTGGGGAAATTCTGTAGAAAAAGAGCGGGCTTTTAGAGCTCAAAAACGGTGTATTAGATCGATGTGCAATTTACACCAAGAAGATTCATGCAGACCACATTTTACAAATTTAAAAATATTAACTCTCCCTAGTGTATACATATATGAAACTGTAATGTTTATAAAATCAAATCCAAACTTATTTGAATTTTGCACCAGGGCCAGACACAAAGACAAGCTGCGCACCGTAGCCAGTAAAACAAAGCTTTTGCACCAAAGCATCTTTTGTATTGGCCCACGTATCTTTAATAATCTTCCACCTTTTTTCAGAACCATGAGCGATATACATACCTTAAAGAAAATACTACACAAATTATTGATAAGTAAATGTTATTACTCTATAGGAGAATTTCTAAATGACAATACATTGAATCAGCAGGTTGATTACAACAAACCAAGTGGTACACAATCATAAATGTAAAAACTAGATACTTAAGTAAGCACTGTGCAATTGTTTTGTAAATTATTTTGTAACATGACTAGTTTGTAACTTGACATAAATATTATACTAACTTAACTTAACCATAATGTATTGCATGATAATTTGATGTACCTACTGTATTTTAACCATGTTCCGAACTTTAATTATGAATTTTGTATGCCTCAATGGCGGGACATAGCAGACTTACCTGTTACTAACACAACATCTTATGAACCTATGATCCACAATAAATGATTTGATTTGATTTGAAACTGGCAAAATATTTTTACTACCAACCTTTGGTGAGTTGCACTCGCCCATTGCCATGTTTTTTAATTTATGGATGGTTCGGAAACTGTCTTCTTTTTTTTTTTTTTTACTACCAACCTTTGGTGAGTTGCACTCGCCCATTGCCATGTTTTTTAATTTATGGATGGTTCGGAAACTGTGATATAAGCCCCTGGATTCTGAACCCGTTATGCATTGTATCTTCCCTTTTCTTGCTTTGCTTTTTCTTTTAGAAGTGTACCAGAGTATACCCACATTTCATCAGCCATGTTTAAGTTCCATGTAATAGTCGGCAACCCTGTTGTCACTAACCAGGCACAAATCCAGACTCCGGGCTGCTACTAGGAAATACCTAATATAAAAACCCAATACACTTTGCCTGACCTGGGTATCAAACCCAGGACTTCATGCTCAGTAGTAGCGCTTACCAAAACGAGGTACGGTTCCTACATAATTATTTATAACTATTTTCTTTAATCTTTCAGTTTACCTCCTTGCCGCTATGTTTATAGGAGCCGCATTGATAATGACATCGTGTTATGCGGTACTTGCAATAGAATTTCTGATGCTAAGACATGATCTAGCTGAGGTGAAGTCAGAGTCGCATCGAGAAAGAAGCTATGATGTAGGTACTGATGATAATGAAGGTCACAGCATGGAATCGTTTGTGAAGAGACACCAGAAATTGCTAAGGTTAGTAGGACGTGAGGAGCTCGTGACTACGTAATAACAGCCGCACGGGTCAATCCTTCAGGTTAAGCTACGCTTGCCGGGGTTGGTCCGTGGTTGGGTGAACATCTTTACATACCGAGACTCCTCCGTGTCTCGGAAAGCACGTTAAGCCACTGGTCCCAGCTGTCATTTGTGGATCTTTGACAGTCGTTACCGGTCGTCAGAAGCCCGAAAGTCTAACAACCAGTCTTACCAAGGGGTATCGTTATACTCAGTTACTGGGTTGTGGAGGTCAGATAGGTAGTCGCTCCATGTAAAATACTGGTATTCAGCTGCATCCGGTTAAACTAGAAGCCGACCAAAACATAGTTGGGAAAAGGAGATGATGAGTAGGGCGTGAGTAACAATTATGATATTGATCATAATTCAATAAGAAACCAAACCATAAGAGAACCGCTTAAGTTCTACACTCTTTAGAGAGTACTCCCTTTTCAAAATAGCTGGGGCAGGCTTCGACCACGTGACACTAATAAATTCTTTTTGTAAGTCTAAAATTAAAGTAATATCTGCCAGTGAAAATCACGTGATGAAAAATGGATAGGTACCAAACTCGGTAATTATTCAACCGTAAAATAATGCACTATCTATCTATTTTCTTCGTCACCAATTACTGGTCTATAAATTGTTTTAACTCTTATAATTCAATGAAAGTTTGTTTCTAACTTAGAATATATAAGTAGCCCGCCCTATCTAGAGTTCTGGACCACATGGAAGTTTTCCTGACTACTTCAACTCCAGCCAAACCCATACAATCAATCTCTATTATGGCTGCCACTTTTTCTGGTCTTGTGCCAACATTATCGAAAGTTTTTCCGCTATAACGACCCCCTCACCCTGTGAGACCAATGGCCTATGTAATATTAGTGATCCTACTTTTTCCTATTTTATGGTGTGTGAGAAAAATTTGCCCCACTTTTGCTTCTTTTTACGGAACACTAAAATTTCGTTGTGGCCAAGATGCTTATGGACCCACTTCAATCTATCATAAAACTAGTTTGCTGGTTCTAATTCCAACAATTAGGAACTTGTCAAATTTCTCTGGATGAAATTCTAACAAGTAGGTAGAATCTCTCTCTGGGTTAACTTAAAATGCTCACAAGTCAGATTAGTAGACGTTGATGTGACTTGTAAGAATTTTAGGTTCATTCAGACTATGGCTATCACTGTTATTATAGATATATTAGACATTTCAATTTTATCTCTGAACAACAGATGTCCAATCATGACCATACCAGCGGTTACCAGTTTCATTATGTGGGCCGTAGTTTTGTAAGCCATTTCATCATCAGCATCATCTTTATAGCCGAAAGACGTCCACTGCTGGACATAGGCCTCCCCAAGCACAGCCACTTCGTCATTTAATAGCATAAAAATCTAAGACTTCAAAAGCCATCTGAAATCTACACTGCCTAGCACTTTGCAAAATCTAACAACGCTGTATTTAGGTTAGCCTGCAGTTCTCCACTCATATTTCATCAAAATACAGCTGTCCCAAGAATATGTTTTGTTGCCACCTAAACTGTTTCCCGTTCTAACCCCTTGTTCGCCATCAAAGCCGACATAGGGGTGGCCATAAATAAAACACGTATTTTATTTGTTGACAGGTTATCCCGACAGTTGGATAACGTTTTCAACGGAATGGTATTCATAGATCTATTGTTTGTTGGGATCACGACGTGTGCTTTCCGCTTCATGTTGCAGGTGAGTTATTGCTTTGTGTGGTGTGTTATAAGTACCTACTTAATAAATTGAGCTTCATAACAGCAAGGCAATGTGCAGAAAACCTGGTAAGAAATGAGAATTGTATTATGTAGGTACGGTTCAGACTTACGGTGATGGTAAAGTTACATTCTATCAGCGATAACGATGATGGAATAGGCAAAAATATATAGGACTGACATAAGCTATCGAAAAGCTTATGTCAATCCTTTTTAAAGTCGTTCTAGAAATACGAAACGCTGTCACTTGTCTAGGCCCTCTGGAGTACAAAATCATAATTATGAAATAGTCAATACCCATTGAGCTATCTCAATCAGGATCGCTTTCATCGTTTTCGATATTTGCAATTTCATATTCCCATTATGAACTAACGGAAAACATCCCGAAATTTCGCAGGCCGCAGAGGACGGCAGCGTAATTCAAATCGTTTGTATGTAAATTGAGATTCCACAATAATTTTATTAAAAAGAGCTGCTCGAATTACAGAAAAGTTGAATCAGTTACCCAATTCGTGCTGAAAGTCGGTAAAAAAATGGGGCCGTTTTGGTAGAATCTGCACTTTATTAAAAAGTTCTGTACTTTGTGTAGTACACCGCATTCAATTCATGCTTCACGCTCAACGTTCTTTCTCAAAACAGTGAAAGAACATCCTCAAACAATTGAGCTCAAATAAAATGTTTAACAAACTCTACAAAAGCTGGGTATCTTCCCAGTGAAATATGACGCAACATAGCAAATTACAGCAGTTTCACTGCAAAATTATTGTTCTAATAATACAGTTATACTGAGAAATACCGTTCGACGAAATGAACACGTTTATCCTATTAAATTGCCTTAATTTTAATGAAAATCAAGTTACACTCCAAAAATATTTAGGTAATGTTTAGTTTAGCTTGTCTACTCCGAAATGACGCGCCTCACTATCATATTACCGTGTGCGTAAAATGCGGTAGAAGAAGTAGAAGGTTAGCTATGGATAATTGTCTCATCAAATTGGTCCAGTACAACTAACTGACGAAACACGAAGTTTGCCGAAGCACATAAAGGAAATAGTTGTACTGTAAGGTTTTTTTTACAGTTATTTTACCTCTGATTTTGCATTACTGTCAATAACAGTGAACTTTGTAGTCACTACAATAAGTTTGATATTGGGGTGCTCCCATTGACAATTCCGTAAAAATAACAGTGATTTCTTTTCTTATTGTAAGGTTGCTATTGGGTTGCTACTCTCCGAGGAAAATAACTTTAATAAATACCCAGTTGGCAGTTACTATATTTCTTCAAAGTCTTTTAATAATTGCGTATTACTGTATAATAAGCCTTCTGTATTTCTCTTTTGTTCCCCAGCTCGCCCACGGCCCTGGCTACATGTTGGTCGGCTATATAGGGATTTCTTCGTTCATGTTGATCGTTTTGTATTTATGTTACTACGCTGAGCTACTTACAGGAGCGGTAAAACTTTTAATACTTATTAAGTAAATTGTTATTAATTAATGAGACTCCATAAAATGGTTGCTTGCGAAGCCGGGGTTCTGAAGCAGGTAAAGTTTGGTTTTCCATAATAGTGCGGTAAATAGCAAGAGACTGTGCTGTTTATACTTTAAAAATGCATGGGAAAATTGAGAATTATGCGTGTTTTAGTATAAAAAAATATGAATTGTGTTACGAAATGTAAATAATACTGTCAAGAGTAAAGTAAAGTCAAAAGTAAAACACACGCAAGACGTACTTAAACGTAACGTAAATTGGAACGTAAATCCAACTATCCTATTGCATTTTGGTAGCAATTTTTGTAACAAGCACAATTAATATCTTCCACAGATATATAAAATGTCTTAAAACTAAGTAAATACAGGGCCAAATTAAATTAGCTAGCGAAACCCCGCAGATGTGATGGTTTTCAATATTTATGAAAAAAGTTTTGAGGAGTTCTTTTTTTGGGGTCATACTGCAGGTAGAGTAATCCCGTGAAATGTCTGTTTATTTTTTTTAAATTTTTAATTTATATATTAATCGATATCTTAACCGCATAAAACAAAAAAAAAACACAGATTTTATTAATTTATCATAGGTACTTAAAGTAAGCGCGTCTGACAACCAGTCTTACCTAGGGGTATAGTATTGTCCAGTTACTGGGTTATGGAGGTCAGATATGCAATCGCTCCATGTAAAATACTGGTATTCAGCTGCATCCGGTTATACAGAAAGCCGACCCAAACATAGGTGGGAAAAGGCTAGGCAGGTTGATACGTGATGGCATCGATATCTAAACAGGATAACAGAAAACAAAAAAAACAGAATTTATTAATTTCTCATAGGTACATAAGTAAGCGCTCGCTGACCCCAAAAAAAATCATCAAAGCTTTTTTTATTTTGTCGTGTTTAGATATCGATAGTACCACGCCTGCGGAGTTTCGCGAAACGAGTATTTTCAATTTTAAAATCGTTTGAATTTACGCTACGTTTTGCTAGACCTAGAGAGTCTAGCAAAATGTAGTGTAAATTCAAACGATTCGCGCGAGTGCGTGCCGCTGGTCCAGATAAAAAATGCCTGTATTTTTGCACCATTAATTGCTGTATTCTATTTTGAAAGATAGGATGGCAAAATACAACACACACAGGATATCTTCCTCTTTTCGTGTGGTTAGTGACTCGCCTGGTATCAGAGTTAAAAAGCCGCCCAAGGGCTTCTGACTTGGTATCACAGGCCGTCAAGAAAATAATTATCTCCCTGGCATGCCGGTTTCTTTACGATGTTTTCCAAAGCAAGTGATAATCATATAATACTAGCTTCCGCCCGTGGTTCTGTAGTTTTGGGATGAAGCGTGACAGACAGACAGAAAAACAGAGTTACTTTCGCATTTATAATATTAGTAAGGATATACGCGCATGAATCCGAAAAGTCAGAGGTGGCTGCTTGGGTTCGAAATCCAGACCTATGACTTGGCAGTCCGATGGTCACACCACTATGCTATCACTGATGCTTAACACATGATATAATTTCAAATTTGACTCTAAGGATGGCAATTACGTCTTTAAAATAAAATAGGTAACATGAACTCACACCAGTTTTCTTAGCAAGATTAGGCTGAGGTGTAGAGCCTACCACAGTACATCCACAATTCGCCAATTATGCCACATGTAATACGGGCAAATCTATTGCCAATAATCGGTCAGAAATCCAGCCTCCATGCTGCTACTGAGAACTCTTAATGAAAGAAAGAAAAATAGGTTTATTTGTCGCAGAAACACGTGCATACAAAAAGATAACAGTAATCAGCAATATACAAAATAGATCTAAGTACAAATTAGATCACGGGTATAAAGATAAATCGGCAGCTGCTAATAATGCTGCTGTATAATGGAAAACTCAATAACACTATGTCCGACCTGTAAATCGAACCCAGGACCTCATGGTTCCTGCCAGGGTTGCGGGAAAGTCCGAAAGGGATACCGGGACCCTTGGCAACAGGCAACTGGTGGGTTTTAGTCAGTAAAAGTCTGACACGCCCTTCCGCTCCGCTCAGAGCGGGAGAAGTCATTTGATGATATCCCAACTTCAAAAAATAAAAATAACAGGACCTGTAGCGCTTGCGACCACCAGATTTACGAGGCAAAGTAAAATTAGTCAAGTGAAATTAGGTGTGTGAATCAATATTTAGTGTTTATTATAATATTATTACTGTATTGATTTTGAGATTTGACAAAATTATTATAAAGTCAAAATAGTTTGGTTTGTACCTATGTATATTTTTCAGAGTTCCAGTATAGGCGACACGGCGTATGCCAACTTGTGGTACGAAGGTGGAAAACAATACAAAATGGCTATATTGCTTATCATCAAAATGTAAGTAGGTACCTAATATCAAATCTTTTTTTTTGTCCACAACGGGGAAGCTTTTGATCTGACCAATATAATGTCTGGACTTTAAAACAGACTGCGACCTCTAACTGAGTTGGAATCCTCGACCCTATCTAGTTTTTATTTAAAATGAACGACTATCACTATGGGACCAAACATGAAATCGAGAAAATAAAAATCCCTACCTTTTGGCGAGTTATGCGAACATAATTATCAATGACTCCATAAGAGGATTCCCTTGAATTCAATTTCACCCTCAAGTTTCAATCATCAAGCTTTTGTGTATAAAAAAAATCAAGGGTAATAAAAACTAAAACCCAACTACGACTTAAAAGGTATAAACAAGACACCAAAGACAGACAAATTAAAAATCCGGAGTCACACGTAATCTGTTCGATTTATGCCCTAACACGTGTGACTCCGGATTTTTAATTTGTCTGTCTTTAGTGTCTTGTTTATACCTTTTATAATATATATATTTTTGAAATGTGCTCATTAAGCCCTTTCATTTGATACCCAACATAGTACGATTAAAACATTTTTTTTTTAAGTTCCTCACTTTATGTCCTCTAGAGGGCGCCATTTTTAATTTAATGTGACTTCACATAGCCCATAACCAGCGGACAACCACGACGCTTCTAACGATACCTCATTTGTCAAATTGTGATAAGTGGTTTGGAAGATAGGAGGGAACAGACGAACATACATGATTTTGACCGGTATGTATGTATGTATGTAACATACATACATACCGGTCAAAATCATAACCCTCCTTTTTTCTTCGCCGTAGTCGGGTAAAAAAGGTCAAAACATGTTATATTGGGTGACAAAGGTGACACTTCTGTGACGTTGAAGGAGGAAATAACATTTTCTTTTATTTATATTTCAGATCCCAAAAACCGTGTTGTCTAACGTCTCTGAGATATTCTGTAGTGTCCATGAAAATGTTTACCAAGGTAAGTTACCGATTTTATGCCGCCGCCACACATTGGCTGTGGCCATTGGTTCAGGCACCAAATGCGACAGTTAATTGCTTCAGGCGTGACTTTGCGGAAATCCAATAGAAAATACAATAGACGTAGATATATTAAGTAAACTATTCCGCTTTACTATTCTTCAAAAATCATGAAAAAGGTTACGTTAGACTCCTACCGACTAAAACCGCACTGTTCCTACTTCTACCATGAGTCGGGGCCCGGGAGATACTTTGCCTGACCTGGGACTCAAACCGAGAACCTCATGCTCAGCAGTAGTGCTTGCGACCACTAGACCCCGAGGCATTCAATCTTATAATAAGGTTTAGATAATCAACTACTGAATCAATTTTTCCTTAAATCAGGCATACTATTACTGTCTTTGGGAAGTCTGGAACAATGTTTTTGTATATTTTATCTACACCCATGCTATAAATCCTCTATAAATGTTTCTGAAACAGTTGAGTTAGCTTATTGCCAACATTAAAACAACCAGTGTCATAGTAACCATTATGTTCTTTGGGTTGGGGCTTGATAGCTGCGCCACAGTATTTTACTTTTGTGGCTATCTTCGTTTTCCTTTATAAATTGTAAACGCGTTGTTGTTCCTAAGTTGTTCCAAATAAACTTTTTTTTTGTCTCATTTCAGGTGATCAGCACAACATGGTCCTACTTTTCATTGTTGAACAGCCTTTATTCTTCTGAAGAATAAATAATGGGGAATATATGTATAAACGCACTTTAAAAATAATGTTTCACACTTTAAAATGTTTAGCTTTCAAATTAATTGAATGAACTATAAAAATAATGATTTCCACTATAAATATGCTTTTAGGATAATATATATATTATTGATATATTGCGGCAAATTATATGATTCGTCATTATGAACTGGGTGAAATAGGTTAGGTTAGGTTAGAACTGCGACCAACCGCGCGCAATGCGAGCGAGCGAAGCGAGCGGTGCCACGTCAGCAGCCGGCGAGCGCTACTTCCAAGTAGTTGCTTGTAGATTTTTTTTCACCATTTTCTAACTATCTGGGCTTTCCTAATTATTCGCAATATCCCTAGGGTTTTTGCGGAAAGTCGAATTGGATCAATCAGAAACTAACTGGTTGGTTTTCGACATATTTAATAGTGTTAGCTGTTTTCACCAAACAAGTGCTATCAAATATCCCATAAATAATTCACACCAAATTATTTACGCTCACCCAAGTAGATAATCACAATTATTATCAATTGAAGCAATGCGCAATGTCTAGTTGTAGGAAATAGGTAAATAGGTCCTAAGAGTATTCTAGCAATAATGTTAATAGTACGCAATACTGCACTGTTACGCTTTAATAAATATATCGAAGAAAATACGAGATTTCCTGCTGCACTGCACAATTGCGGTCAGATCATTCACTGTGGTGTCTGAATAAGACCGTGTTCGGATGAAGCGGTTAATGCAAAGCGAGCAAAGTGGGAATATGCGCTAAACATTATAATACTTTCAGTAAATGAAATAGCTTTTCTTTCGTCTCTTTCTTTATTCTAATAACTAATGGAAATAGGACAATAATATGCCCTTCATGAGTATGAATGTGGAAAGTTGGTGAAGAGGTTCAAAGAAGATTACTGAGATGATAGACCACTATAGCGGAATCAGAAATACTGCACCAAATAAATGGGGTTACGGCGAGGAGGATGATGACCTTTCTAATACAAACAGGAACACGCTGTTAATACTTGGTGGCAGATATATGACAATATTTCAGATGCTCTACTACTGCTACTGAAAATGTTCTAATCAACATTCACAGTCAGATGACGTGCGAATATTCAACACAAACGTGCACGTACCTATTACAACCTATGCGTTTAATATTCCAGTCCGCATCGCATGAGGATTACCGACTGATACCAGTGCATACGCGCAGTTCTATTCTCGCGTGAAACCGTTTTATCTGGACGAGTACTATGTCACTCAAACCAGGGATGACGTCATAAAATATATTGCTGTGTCACAAAGGAAGGTATTATGAAAATGTATACGTGCAGGTTTACTGTACTGATAATGATTGCTGTATAGGTTGGAATACTTTAATTGATTAACATGTTTTTACGAATTATGCATTATTATATCTTGAAGGCCAGCTGTGCCTATGCTTCTTGCATGCAAAGCATTTTTGCGTCTTGTACCATGACAGAACGGTAGGAGAATGTGGACTTGAAACATAATTTAAGGCCAGCTGTGCCTAAGATGACCGATCGTTCTTGCATGCAAAGCATTTTTGCGTCTTGTACCATGATAGAACGGTAGGAGAATGTGGACTTGAAACATAATTTTGCTTATGTCCTATACACCTCAAGCACAATCACCGCAAAGTAGTATGTATACATCTACTTTGCAGTTTTCGATGTCTAATAAATGCCTTTGTTAATCATTTATGTAGTTTTTCTACGTACCCCATTGTACACATCTTGCAAATTATTTTAACTTGATTGCTAAGCTATGAAAACAATGCTAATCCAGATTTAAGGATGAAAGAATCCTGCCTGGTTTAAAAATACCGGAAATCGATTGTGAGACTGCTGTAAATATTGGTGTAAAAAGTATAAAAGAAAGATCAAAGCCATAATAATACGTAAAATCCGAAAGGCACAAATCGATTCGGACATAATTGAATCAAATTGATGATATGGATGTATGTACAGTCACGGAATTTAATTGATGAGCCAACTGGCACTGTTCGTATTTTAGCCGTGTAATGCAAATCGGGTTTATTTGGTTCCCGACACGCAAAGTTATATGTCTTCGTATTAGAAGAAGAAAATTATATTTCACATCTTTACCGGTTGGCTAATCTGAGAGCCAGAACTACAAACTTGACTACACAAAGTCAACCAATTGCAGGTCTAGCAACAGTAACCTAGCAACGATAAACAATCGTTGCTAGGTTACTGTTGCGATAGTAACGTTAGCGTACGGAGAAATATTATTAGTCTTTTCGACAAGTTCGAAAGTAACGTCTCTGACATCGATATTTCATTTCAACTGTCACTGTCTTTAGTTGAGTTTTCAGAATTATCGAGTTAATGACCTATGATTCAAAGGAGGTCGGCATCAAATAGATTGGATAAACTTAATGAAACTTTGTTTTTATTTTTATCATTGAGAACTGATTAGTCAACCTCTATGGATAAGACTATTTCCGATTAAAAGTAATTTATTTGTCATCTTGTTTACGATCGTGCGATTTGAGTTCGTGTTTAATCGTGTAATCTCGGGAATGTATGAACTGCAAAATTGAAAAGTTTGAAGGTGGCTCAACAATTAAAGTCCGTGACTGTACCTACCTACTGTTCCTCGTTCTTTTTTGTTCGGGATAATCATATTTCCGAGGGGAATACACGAAGAAGCCAATATTTAACGAATAATAATAGACTGCATTCGATTATAATTGAGTATTTTTAAGACGAGAAATTTTATTTTTGAGTAGATTTAGAAATCAGCATGGTTTTTAATTTATATAAAACTAGCTGCCGCCAGCGGCTTCGACCGCGTGTAATCTTTATAAATTATAGCTTATGTTACTCAGGGTGAATGTAGCTTTCTAACGGTGAAAGAATTTTTCAAATTGGTTCAGTAGTTTCGGAGCCTATTCAATGCAAACAAACAAACAATCAAATCTTTCCTCTTTATATGTAGTATTAGTATAGATTAATACACGAGTGGGTGAACTCAATGTCCGTTAAATTCATATTATATTCTTATAAAAGTTTAAAAGTCGATACTTTTACTGTAATTATTTCCGTATCTATATAAATAAAAAGAGAAGTCCTGACTGACTGACTGACTGACTCATCAACGCCCAGCCCAAACCCTTGGACCTGGAAAGCTGAAATTTTGCACAGAGGTTCTCTTTATAATGTAGACAAGGAATAAGGAAGGAATTTTCGAAATTCAACCCCTAAAGGAGTTAAATAGGGGATGAAAGTTTGTATGGAAAATCTTATTCCTTAAACTAATAAATTTGAAACTTGGCACAAATACTTATTCTAAGTAAATAATAAAACGTGTATTTTTTGTTTTTTTTTTAACTACCCCCTAAAGGAGAATTAGAAGTTGTCAAAATTTGTATGAAAGAATTTTAACGCATGGTCTGATTAACTCGAAACTTAGTATTTATACTTTAAACCTCACAACGTACGTATACATCGAAATGGCCACGTGACAGATCATGAGAAAAGCGTAGCCGTCTCACGGGGTTACCTGCAGTACCAAAACTTGTATACAGCTCACCATTGCGGTAAACTTCAAAGACCCACGGAAAGAGTTGGCCTGCCGCCTCCAGTTCACATAAACTACCATAAGTAAAAGGGCGTGACATGTCAATGCAGTATTCAGCGGCGCAGGAATAATTATCCCCATTATTATCGTGGGACATAATGGCAAACTCTTCCCAGTTGGCCGCCACATGACTAACGATTTGCTCGCGCACCTCCCTGGCCATCACTTGTGTGTCATACAGTAGATAGGAGATGGCCCGAAACAGACATGCTCCATCCCTAATTATAGGAACTATGGAATGAGGCACCATAATCCCATCAATTGATAATGATTCAACAGCCATTGTAAAAGATTACAAAACGTAACTGTTGTTTTGTGTTTATCTAAGTCAGGGTAAAGAAAATATTATAAAAACAATAGCAAAAAGTAACTGATGTTTTGTGTTTAACTAAGTCAGAAAATAAAAAGTGGTAAAGAAAATATTATAAAAACAATTTTGGAAAACAAAGGATTGCGCTAAAAGTCACAGTTTTTAAAAGACGGTTTTGCATTAAAAAGTACAGTTCAGTTGTATCGTAAATGATCGCTGTGCTTGCGCTAAACGTGTTATACATATAGACAAATGTTGCATTTATAATGAGATGGCCCGTTTTTTTTTTTTTTGTCTAGGGCATCTCTTAGTTGATTTTAGATGAAAATCGTAACTATTTTTAACCGGACTTTCCTGTGGCTGCCTTAAGCTACTACACTCAGGGCCTCCAGCCAGAGGCATATGACTATTCTAAATTAAAACTAAGTGAACGCTCGCTAAGGGCACCCCCTGTGGGGTACGAACCTCGGCTTAGGGCGTCACTGACGGGAGGACAGCAAGATGGGACAGGCTGGATCAATATAGGATCATTATTATTATTATATGGGGAATTTATAGCTACGTGCTCAGCTACGGCGCGGGCTGGCACATCATCGGACAAGGGACGGGGGGACGAATTCGGGATCGCGGTCGTGCTGGACCTCGGCGGCGAGGTCGGAATGACGGTAGGCGTTTGTGTTTGAGAACTGTACTGGTGGCCCTATTGCTCTCCTGGAGGAGGGTTATGGGATCATCTGGCTGAGTTGGCCCGCTTTCTCGCACTGCTTATATAGTATCCGAGGAGCGGCGCGCGGATTAATTTATGATTGAATGGAGGATAAAAATTGTAAAACCTAACAATAGAAACAAAATACAGGGTGTTAAAAAAATTGCTTAGGGGTAAGTATAAAGGAACACAAAAAAAAAAAAAAACGGCTCGCGACCAATGGCGCAAGACGTGGGCCCATTTTTTTTTTTTTCCTTATTTTCTTTATCGATACTGAACCTGTCCCTAAGCTATGGCACGCAATTTCTTTGACACTTTGTTGAAATCATTCGAAGGTGCAGAATACCAATACAAGTCTGTGGACACTGTAGTGCATACGGATGATGCTGTACACTATCCTGTGGAGTTCTTAAATGCACTCAACCCACCTGGTCTACCGTCTCACAAACTTATCCTCAAAGTAAGTGCTCCAGTAATGCTACTACGAAATCTCAATCCGCCCAAGTTGTGCAATGGAACCAGGCTGCGTGTGAAAGCCTTACATAAAAACGTGGTAGAGGCCATTATATTTACTGGCTGTGCTCGCGGTGAATCGGTATATATACCGCGGATACCACTAATACCGTCGGAGTACCCATTCGAGTTTAAAAGGCTGCAGTTCCCCCTTAAGGTATGTTTCGCAATGACGATTAATAAGTCTCAGGGTCAGTCACTGAAAACAGCGGGAATTGATCTTAGAGGGGACTGCTTCTCGCACGGCCAGTTTTACGTGGCCTGCTCGAGAGTGAGCTCATCTAGCAGCCTGGTTGTGTTAGCACCTGAGGGCAGAACCTCTAATGTGGTATATAAAGAGGTACTTTAACTATATAAGTAAAACATATAATAAACAAACTTTAACTTTTTTTTTTATAGAATTAAAATTTCCGTTCTACAGTTACCTTCAAATTTGGCGTTCAAGTAGGTAATTTTCCATTCCGTTATAAATTCCGTTACTATTGCTAGGTTTCAGGATTTGTTATCCTCCAGCAATCATATTATAACAATCAAAATACTATAATAAGCAGTGTGAGAAGACACTGTTTAACTGGATTAACATAATATAGGGTACTTTTAATCCCTGTAGTACGTCCCCGTGGCATATTTTCCGACATCCACGCGGGCGAAGCCGCGGGCAAAAGCTAGTTCTATTATAAAATAGGTTATCAGGTTATCATATAAAACAGGTTATAAACCCTTATTAATAAAATAGGTTATCTAGAACATGCGAGCTTAGAAATTACGCTTGGGGATTTTCAATCAAATTTTATATGGGCACTGTAAAAAAAGAAGATGGTTCAGGCCTGAAGAAAACTTGCCGCATAACTTAGGAGTGAATCGTATTGGAAAAAGACTTTTAGTGTCTTTTCCATTTTGTAACAATAATCTTTTTTACAGGTTTCAAAAGTCCCGTCTTTATTTAGGATCTCCAACAAAAAATATACACAATACATAAATAATGGACAACCTATTGAGCCGAAAAACGCCAACTAAAAACCTACTTGGTACGGGAGTGTATAGCGGCGATGCAGAGCTCTGGCGGGCTGTCATGATGTCGGGATGACAAGGACTTGCCAAGGGGCCCCGGACCGGCACTTACTGTTGAGAAGTTGTGTGAAAAATATAAGATTTGACCTTCAAATGAAGCACTTACGACCACAGTAACAAGGAGGTTTTTAGTTGGTGTTTTTCCGGAATACATACTTCAAGACCAAAAATATTGACGGTCAGCTCTCATTTCAAAGGATTTCTTTAGAGAATAAAAAATACGCTTAAAAGTAATTTCATCCGAGAAAAGGAGCTGCGAGCGTAAACTTACCAGTCTATTTCCGTTAGTGGGCTCACAAAAAGGTTCTACATAAAGATGTCCATTTCATTCGATGCGTAACCAAATTGATATAGGTTACGTAAACGTTAGTTTCTCTGAAGGATATAGCGTTATTTACATATGATGCTAACAAAATTGAGTGACGTTAGAATGATGAATGGTCCGGGCCATTTGTGACCTTTCTCCGATCCCCAGTTATGTAAATAGCCAAGGCTTGAGAAGCCCCATCGCGGAGTTTTTCATCGATTTCTGTAGACCCATCCTAAACTGTTAGAGCTGGCCATTACAATAATAGATACTCTTATATTTATTGCAGGATTTTGTATTACTTCCCTGATGTTATGAAGATTTTATGACATTTACCTTTTTCTGGAGGGCCGCCCGGATGTTGGGTTGAGACAATTGCATAATAATCATTTGTAAACCAAATAAGCAACCATTTAGCAGAGTGGGTCGGCGAAATTGTTTCAAGGCCGACCCTAGCGTTTTCGTAAAACTAGGGCACGTTTAAGTCGAAAAGTGTTTGTAAGGGATTGTTTTTTGTCTGACAATTATGGTAGTAATAGATTACCGCCACTTGTGACATTTCTAGGTTGTAATTGCTACAAAATCTTTAGCTGTACTACACTTGAATGTGCATAAGCGAAAAACATCTTATCCTAACTAATATTATAAATGCGAAAGTGAGTTTGTTTGTTACGCTTTCACGTTAAAACGGCTGAACGGATTTAGATGAAATTTGGCACATGGGTAGACCATGACCCGGAAAAGACATAGGTTACTTTTCATAATAATTGTAGCTAACAAGGTCCGTTCAGTAATAGAAATAGGCCAACACACTGCAAATACTGCTACTCAACTCTTTCAACTAAAAGTTCTCAATATAGTGAACAGCAAAAATGCATAATGACAGCACACGAGAAGTTTCGCGTAGTAGCAACGTCGCGAAGCTTGTCGTCAAACTTGTTCAAATTTGTTTAGAGCCGACAAGTTCTGCTGCATCCAGTACATTATTATGAGACTTGTGTGACATACGAGTTGGGTTCTCAGAAGTAAGAAGTACATCTTTTTTCTTTTCAATGTAGCTAATCTTTTTCCTTTTCAATGTGGTTTCCAGAACAAAAAAATGATCACAATGACGGGAATAACAAGTGACTTTTGGTTTAGATAAGCGTCTTTATACACCCGTTAGAAAGAAAGACTATTAAGGCTCTTACATACCTACTTGCGTAATTCGCCGCGCGACGCGAATTTTAACAAAACAATTTCTGAGAAAACTTCACGGCGAACAATGCGGTGGCGTCCCGTCGCGCGGCGAATCGCGCCAGTATGTAAGAACCTTTATCGTTTATTGGGATCTTATTCTCCTGCCCTCATTTGGGGGCGCGTCTTCGTACATCTCTAATTACCCGTCATCTAAGTAGTAAATAAGAATAATATTATATTGAATTTTTTTTATTATGTTTACTTTATAAAAAAAAAAATATTTATACGGTATTGGCATGTGAGTCGAATATTTCAACAGAATTCTTATTTTATTAGTACACTATATGATTAAAAGCAAACCAAATGTTTCCATTAATTTTCCGACACAGTTGCAATCCGCTTCATGGAGCAAACGAATTTTTCAATCGACTTAAATTCATATTTGTATCAGTTTTTAGTTTTCATTAAAGTGAACGAGTATTGCTAACCGCAGATGGTTCGGCATTTATTAATGTTACTGTGTAATCTTTGTTAATATCAATGTGTACAGAGTTTTAATGGAGCTGTTTTATTATAATAATATTGTACATATTTAATATATGTGTTGTCTCTCATTTTTTGTAATTCATTCAACATCAAAACACAAACACACAAAGATTCCTGTTCCACTGTCGCGTAAACAAGTAGTGCCTCCACTTTCAGCAGCTGGTTTAGGTCTAACAGCTGACATAGACATTTTACCTCTGTGTTACCATGTGTGAGCACTATGTACTTACCTACTTTAAAGCTACCATTTATTAGGTCTTTAATTGACTTGAATGTTGGCGGCTGAGAGTATGTCATGCTCACTCAAATGTCTCGAATTATGTTCCCTTCAAAATGGTTGAGCTGAATGGTGCTGAGCTATGCGTCATATTCGAGAGCGGGCACCATCAGTAGGGACTGGTCATTTCTTAGCTGCCACGGCTTATTTTAATTTTTGTTTTAATTACGGAGGCTTAACGTGCACGTCTTTCTATAATGTTCTCACATGTATAATTTCAACATGAATGATGTAACCTATGATTGATTATGTGTGATATAAAAAATATATTGTAACAATATTTTGTTTTAAAAGAGTGTCCGTGGAGTTTCTTTCCCGTTCTTCTCCATAGGAACCTACTACGCTTTGCGCTTTGGAATGGGGCTTCATCTTTCTGACTGACCGACCCCTTGAAATTTTAAAAGTGCCTTTAGTTGGTTTATTTGAAACTAGCTTTTGCCCGCGGCTTCGCCCGCGTGGATGTCGGAAAATATGCCACGGGGACGTACTACAGGGATTAAAAGTACCCTATATTATGTTAATCCAGTTAAACAGTGTCTTCTCACACTGCTTATTATAGTATTTTGATTGTTATAATATGATTGCTGGAGGATAACAAATCCTGAAACCTAGCAATAGTAACGGAATTTATAACGGAATGGAAAATTACCTACTTGAACGCCAAATTTGAAGGTAACTGTAGAACGGAAATTTTAATTCTATAAAAAAAAAAGTTAAAGTTTGTTTATTATATGTTTTACTTATATAGTTAAAGTACCTCTTTATATACCACATTAGAGGTTCTGCCCTCAGGTGCTAACACAACCAGGCTGCTAGATGAGCTCACTCTCGAGCAGGCCACGTAAAACTGGCCGTGCGAGAAGCAGTCCCCTCTAAGATCAATTCCCGCTGTTTTCAGTGACTGACCCTGAGACTTATTAATCGTCATTGCGAAACATACCTTAAGGGGGAACTGCAGCCTTTTAAACTCGAATGGGTACTCCGACGGTATTAGTGGTATCCGCGGTATATATACCGATTCACCGCGAGCACAGCCAGTAAATATAATGGCCTCTACCACGTTTTTATGTAAGGCTTTCACACGCAGCCTGGTTCCATTGCACAACTTGGGCGGATTGAGATTTCGTAGTAGCATTACTGGAGCACTTACTTTGAGGATAAGTTTGTGAGACGGTAGACCAGGTGGGTTGAGTGCATTTAAGAACTCCACAGGATAGTGTACAGCATCATCCGTATGCACTACAGTGTCCACAGACTTGTATTGGTATTCTGCACCTTCGAATGATTTCAACAAAGTGTCAAAGAAATTGCGTGCCATAGCTTAGGGACAGGTTCAGTATCGATAAAGAAAATAAGGAAAAAAAAAAAAATGGGCCCACGTCTTGCGCCATTGGTCGCGAGCCGTTTTTTTTTTTTTTTGTGTTCCTTTATACTTACCCCTAAGCAATTTTTTTAACACCCTGTATTTTGTTTCTATTGTTAGGTTTTACAATTTTTATCCTCCATTCAATCATAAATTAATCCGCGCGCCGCTCCTCGGATACTATATAAGCAGTGCGAGAAAGCGGGCCAACTCAGCCAGATGATCCCATAACCCTCCTCCAGGAGAGCAATAGGGCCACCAGTACAGTTCTCAAACACAAACGCCTACCGTCATTCCGACCTCGCCGCCGAGGTCCAGCACGACCGCGATCCCGAATTCGTCCCCCCGTCCCTTGTCCGATGATGTGCCAGCCCGCGCCGTAGCTGAGCACGTAGCTATAAATTCCCCATATAATAATAATAATGATCCTATATTGATCCAGCCTGTCCCATCTTGCTGTCCTCCCGTCAGTGACGCCCTAAGCCGAGGTTCGTACCCCACAGGGGGTGCCCTTAGCGAGCGTTCACTTAGTTTTAATTTAGAATAGTCATATGCCTCTGGCTGGAGGCCCTGAGTGTAGTAGCTTAAGGCAGCCACAGGAAAGTCCGGTTAAAAATAGTTACGATTTTCATCTAAAATCAACTAAGAGATGCCCTAGACAAAAAAAAAAAAAACGGGCCATCTCATTATAAATGCAACATTTGTCTATATGTATAACACGTTTAGCGCAAGCACAGCGATCATTTACGATACAACTGAACTGTACTTTTTAATGCAAAACCGTCTTTTAAAAACTGTGACTTTTAGCGCAATCCTTTGTTTTCCAAAATTGTTTTTATAATATTTTCTTTACCACTTTTTATTTTCTGACTTAGTTAAACACAAAACATCAGTTACTTTTTGCTATTGTTTTTATAATATTTTCTTTACCCTGACTTAGATAAACACAAAACAACAGTTACGTTTTGTAATCTTTTACAATGGCTGTTGAATCATTATCAATTGATGGGATTATGGTGCCTCATTCCATAGTTCCTATAATTAGGGATGGAGCATGTCTGTTTCGGGCCATCTCCTATCTACTGTATGACACACAAGTGATGGCCAGGGAGGTGCGCGAGCAAATCGTTAGTCATGTGGCGGCCAACTGGGAAGAGTTTGCCATTATGTCCCACGATAATAATGGGGATAATTATTCCTGCGCCGCTGAATACTGCATTGACATGTCACGCCCTTTTACTTATGGTAGTTTATGTGAACTGGAGGCGGCAGGCCAACTCTTTCCGTGGGTCTTTGAAGTTTACCGCAATGGTGAGCTGTATACAAGTTTTGGTACTGCAGGTAACCCCGTGAGACGGCTACGCTTTTCTCATGATCTGTCACGTGGCCATTTCGATGTATACGTACGTTGTGAGGTTTAAAGTATAAATACTAAGTTTCGAGTTAATCAGACCATGCGTTAAAATTCTTTCATACAAATTTTGACAACTTCTAATTCTCCTTTAGGGGGTAGTTAAAAAAAAAACAAAAAATACACGTTTTATTATTTACTTAGAATAAGTATTTGTGCCAAGTTTCAAATTTATTAGTTTAAGGAATAAGATTTTCCATACAAACTTTCATCCCCTATTTAACTCCTTTAGGGGTTGAATTTCGAAAATTCCTTCCTTATTCCTTGTCTACATTATAAAGAGAACCTCTGTGCAAAATTTCAGCTTTCCAGGTCCAAGGGTTTGGGCTGGGCGTTGATGAGTCAGTCAGTCAGTCAGTCAGGACTTCTCTTTTTATTTATATAGATAAATGCTTTGAGTATGAGTGTGAGTTTACCGTAGACCTTTAAAATTCCATAAACGACTGAAAACTATTCGCGTCTGCTAAAGATTTACAAATTGAATTCCCACTCGCTAGTGATTTGAATCCAACATCCAACTCGGGAATTGGATTTGTTTTCACCAATTTCAAAAACAAGACAACGTGTCGAGAAAAAATGTTGAGCACAACTCTGATATTTATTCCGTGAAACTTTCTGCAAAACCTTTTCGACTATTTTTTGATAGTTGTGTTTTTTTGCTGTCGTGTCTTCGAGGAAATGGGGATAGACAGTAGATTCACAAAAAATCATGTTCAATAATTTTTTATCCAATTTTTATAGATACTTCATCAGAATACCACAATCTCAAAAAATACAATAGACGTAGATATATTTAGTAACCTATTCCGCTTAACTATTCTACAAGAGTCATAAAAACCCTGTAAGAAATCGATACGTGTTTCACCTCTCAACGAGCCATCCTCAGGATGACGACTGACCAATTGCAAACCAGAACACGACGTGTTATCACACCGTGTTATATGATGTGATAAACGTCGTCCACCTATCTCTGGCATAGTTGCGTAACAAGAATGAATGCCACTGTCTACGAAAAACTAAAACCCGGCTAGAATTTAGGTCTTTAATAATTTTGAAAGGGCGGCTAATTCTCGCTGTTTAAATTAAGCATTATCTTCAAAATAACATGGGTACTGTGTTACGACAAGGTTTAACAAGGGTTTTACATTATTTTTACAACGTCTACTTGACTGAACAATTATAATTTACGACAATAAGAGGGTAATTTATGACACCTACGCAGATAGGAATTATAATACTAGCTGCCACCGACTCCGTTGCCATGGAATTGGTAAAAATATATTACAGACACGCAGGCAGGCATACAATTTTCTTTTGCAATGTATTTCACTACAAGCTTTCAAAATATTGATAGAAAACATCGTGAAAATCGGTAGGTTTGTCCTAAAACTAACAATTCGAAGACATACAGGCTGTTAGGGTAAACACCGTTATCCTTGAAACCAGTGGTTTGGTGTCATTCATAGACCGTAAAATCAATGTAAAATTACAACTTTTTTTTTCTGTTACATTTGACCACAAGAGTATTGCACCCTTTCACCCTATGCGCTGGGGCAACGAACTTGCATCTCAACACAGGTGGCGGGCGCGAGACGTGACCAGACCGGCCGCGAGCGCGACCCCTCCCTCAGTCAGCTGTTTCGCTAGCGAGCACGGTGTTGAATAGAAACTTTTTAAATCTTTTAATGAAAATAACGTTTTTTTAGTTGTTACTCGGTCATTTATTTTTATTTCTAAGTCAACCCATGGTTTGAGTGACAACGGTGTTTAGCCTACCACGCTATATAACCTCCACGCGGGTCCAATGCAAGTTGTTGCATTGGACCCGCGTGGTAAATTTCAGGACCACTCCTTCTTACAGAAAAGAGGTTTGTGTTAAAAGGCAAACCTCTTTTCATCTCTTTTCTTTGCAGCGGGGTCGATTAAAGATATTCCGGACAGTCAACTTCACTCGTGAACCTCATAATAAAATAAAATTATGCAACTTTATTTATTTCTTTAAAACGCCCACTACACGGCACAAAACAAGACACTTTTAAACGTTTTTAAACGTCAATGTTTTGATTTCCAGCATTTACTTGTCGACTAATTTCTGAGAAGTAATACCGTAACAAACTCAGATATCTAAAAAACTCATATCTCTCATATTTATAATTATCTCATCTCTCAAACAAATAAAATACCTTCGAAAATCCAATAGCTAAAAAGTCAAGACTGACACCCATTTAATTAGTCCTCAACTTAACACAGCTACTTACTTTGTATACCGACGTTGGCTACGCAGCCTAATCTAGAAGCTAACGAGATGCTGTCAGACCGACCATTACTCTCGATACGAGTGATATTATTGAAACCTGATTAATTAATACTGGAGATATCTCATAATCTACTGTCTGTACCACGTTTGTAGATGTACGATGGAAATTGATTGGGATGGACATTCAGATATGAATGTGTTTAGCAAAGGATTTCATAAACTGCACTAAGACAAGGATCTATTCGCTCTCAAATGACATTGACAGGGGGCGCTGTTGGTACAAATGGAACTGTTTTGTGAAATGTATTGAAAAATCAAGATGGCGGCTTTAGTTCCGATGTCAACCACACACCAAAAGATCTTTTTACAGCTATACCGACTGGAAGCAGCAGCAGCAGGCGACGACGCATCGGCGCGACTCTACTGGTTTCTATTATGTCTATGAAATCGATGTATCGCTAGCTACGGAAGGTATTTTATAGAAATACATAGAAACCAGTTGTCGCGCCGACACGTCGTTTACTGCCTGCAGTTTGCTAGACTTGTACCTTAATGATGATTTATTCTTCGTGGCGTAGATATAGAAGTGGCCTTGCTACGCGTGTTGGATTGTATCGCATAAAATGACCAGTTTGCCTAAAAATATCTTGCACTATAAAGGACCAAGTGAGGTTAAAATAAAAAGGCTAAATGGCGAAATGGGAAAAACTAGTTTCCATTCACGTTAGTATTTGGAGAAAGGTTGGAAGATGGTCAAATTATACGGATTCCTTAAAATAAATGGTAATGAACGGACCAAAGGTTGAAGAATATAAAGGAGCGAGGGGAGCACATAATGCTATCACTGCTAATCGTATAGGCACTAATTGTTCAACTAATATTAATTGATGAAGTAAAGTAAAAATGCTTATTCGTCAGTAGTTTATGGTTTCACCGTACAGTATTAATATCGGGTAATTCCGTTTAAAGACCAATAAAACAAATAATCAATACTAATTACCATAATGATTAAATCTTAATTCATGATTTAGACTAATAACTGCATTCAAGTATTCATAATAAATTATACCTACATATCGGTCAATCGGAATATTTTCTCAGTTGCGCTGCTTCGTGACGCGCGGTTGGGCATCGCATGTGGAAACGATGGTACTTTCAGTAACAGTCACGCATGCGTTCATGATTAACTTTCTTCTGCTTTACTGTGTTACGGTATGCGTTACATACATGCCTATAATAGTAATTTATTATAACATGCTCTCATGTGATCTTCCTAGTAAGACTGGAGAAAAACTATAGAGTAATTGCTCACACATAGTTAAATTCGGTATCGGCAGTTAATCCCGTTTTAGTGGTCCCGGCGTGTCATTCGTGGATCTTTGGCAGACGGTACGGTTCGTCAGAAGCCGGAAAGTGTGACAACCAGTCTTGCCAAGGGGTGTCGTGTTACCCAGTAACTGAGTTGTGGTGGCCAGGTAGGTAGTTGCTTCATGTAGCTGCATCCAGTAAGACTGGAACCGCTCCAAATATAGTTTGGAAAAGGCTTGGCAGATGATGATGATGGATTAAATTCGGCAGCTGCGTTCAAACATAATAACGTAGGTATTATAAGAAGTTGCTTGTAAGTTTTTTTACCTAAACATCTAAAAACGAAATGATGTGAAATGTACTTTCGACACAAGAACGTCCCTGCAAAGAGCCAAGTGATTTCGCTTGACAAATCGCAACGCACTCATTACACGTAATCTATTCTCTGAGTTTGCCTGATGCAAGATTCTGTGGCGTCATCTAGTGACTAGTCATTCTCTGTTCAGCATCGTGGTTCCTTTGAAGTGGTTCCATTCTACAGCGTGCCACTTTAATTGCGACATTAATTTAACACACGTTTATGGTTTCGCGTTTTCGTTTTATGAACTTTATAATATTTTAAAATGTAAAAGTAAAAATCGTTTAATTCAACATTTAAATTACTTAATGAGATTTTAATTTCATTAAACGTTATTATCTACACCCATGCTATAAATCCTCTATAAAAGTTTCTGAAACAGTTAGCTTATTGCCAACATTAAAACATCCAGTGTCATAGTAACCATAATATCATCCAAACGGGTGTTATAGTGTTGTACTGAATTTCATAATGCAACTCATTTCAAAAAAAGATTCACGAGCGTTTCACTAACAAAGCACCGTAATTTAAAAACAAAACACGTCGTGCCGCGCCATTTTTGTTCGATATTGGTATTGCAAAGAAACTTTTATAGAAGATTCATATCATGGGTGTAGATAAAATCTTGTATGCAACTGTAAATAATTAGGTATTAAAACTCTCATGTGATACTATACCCCTTGTTATAATTATAACAGTTGCATAAATAACTATTATTTATTGATTTCTAAAATAGCATCTTCGAGAAACCTTTATAAAGAACTGTAGCGCAGATGTCATTTGCCGGGGTCACGGAACATAACATCGCATCAATGAAATTAAAACTAATGACGTGCAAAGAGTAAGGGAATTGAAGGAAAGATATAGCTTTAATTATTATAGATTAATACGTAGAATTATAATAGATTAATTGAAAATTAAAAATGTTCAATTTAAAAATCATTTTATCTTATTGATGTGTAAAATCTTTCCTGCAATCTGTGGGAGTGATTTCGTGAAAAGGGACGGAAGTGTGTAACAGGAAGCCAGAGAAGCCCGCTCTATTTGATTTGACCAATGAGCGCGCGCGGTGCCATCAGATGGTACCAACCCATTTTACGAGAGGCTGGTACTGTCTGCCAAGATGTAACACATTATAACCGAGTACTGTAAGTGCCCGGCCACACGACGCCGCGACCGCGCCGCCGCCGTGGCTCTAAGCTGTGTACACGGCACCGCAGCGCCGCTGCGCCGCGACCGCGCCGCTGCGCCGCGACCGCGCCGCCTTCCGCCGCACCGCCAAACCTTTTGAGAATTGTTCTAAAGCAAGTTTCACTTGTACTTGTTTTTTTTGCTTGCACTTTTGCAAGCAGCCAGTGATCAAGCGTCCGAGTGGCGGCAGCGGCGTGGTCGCGGCGTCTTGTCGCGGGCACAAAGGCTCACTCGATTTTTTAAAATAATTTTTAAGATTACTGGCGCGCGCGCCTTGCGGTAGCCCTACCCGTGTGTTAAATGAATGTTCATTGTAACGGCACATTGTATAATCGTAGAAGTTATTAATTTTGTTGTGGTTCTTCGTATAATAAGCCCTCAAAAAACATGCTGCACACTATCTATCCGTATGATATCATTTTCCCTACATCAGCATCACATTATTAGACCAAAACAAACAGCGGCAAAGTAAACAACATATCGATCTCAAAGTTACCGACTACGAACCTTAAGTGAGGCATGTCAGTTACAGCTACTGTAGTACCAAGACGTTACGAACTTTGTGTTACAGTGGAGTTTGTTTGTGGTAACGTTGGATGACTTTAGTTGACTGGTCACCCTAGGGTGTGGTGCTTACACAGACCCTTACATATATTATTGAGCATTTCTCGGACATTTACCTACTACAACTCCCATATTACAGTATACATACCAGACCACATCACATCTGTCTAGCCTTTTCCCAATTATGTTGGGGTCGGCTTCCAGTCTAACCGGATGCAGTTGAATACCAGTATTTTACATGTAGCGACTGCCTATCTGACCTCCACAACCCAGTAACTGTAACTGTAAGTAACAACCAGTCTTACCATACGATACCCCTTGGTAAGACTGGTTGTCAGACTTTCGAGCTTCTGACGACCCGTAACGACTGTCAAAGATCCACAAATGACTGCCGGGACCAACGGAGTAACGTGCTTTCCGAGGCACGGAGGAGTCTCGGTATGTAAAGATGGTCACCCATCCACGGACCAACCCCGGCAGGGGTAGCTTAACCTGATGGATCGACCCGTGCGGCTATTATTACTTAGCCACGAGCGCCTCACATTATACATACCAACATATAGAAATTCACGCCTTCTTTCCATGGGGGTAGGCAGAAACAACAGAACGCCACCTGGTACGATCCTAAGGCGCCATCTCCAAGGGTGAGAGAATAGTGGCTTGCTGTGCCTTCATATTCTCGCCGCGATGATTTCGCCGTGTGGAGATAGCTTCATTACAATTTCTATAGAATTGGATGTCAATACTCTTGCCCGTATAAATGGAGCCGTACATACTCCATTTGCTTCGTTTACATTCATACGCCTGTTGCAAGTACTACGCACCTGATCTTTCTGAAGAACTTATTACATTGTATTGGGTTTGTGCGTTCTTCAAGTCAAATCATTTACTAAGTGCTGTAGCATTTTATAAAGCATGGTTAACACTCTTCGATGAGCGTCAAAACCAATCGCGTAAGCCTCCAGCTAAGTTTTTCTTAGCTGATTTATTAACTTTTTATTAATAAATAATTATGTCGTTCTCCAAGTCAAAACAAAACATTTATTTTCCCGTGAAACTATTCCGTGATCTGTGGTTCCAAAAACACTTTTTGCAAGATTTTTCCTTAATGTCTCAAACCTCGAAAATCCAGTGATACATCCGAGGTAAATAGAGTCAGTAAAGCTACATTTTAGTCGTATAATAAACATAAATAACGACGGATGTTGTTACTCACAGCTTAATATATATTTTCCATCATCGTCTGGGATGCTTCCTAATGTGTTGAGTGGTGTCCCGCCCATAGACACGCCCCAAGTCAGGGCAATCACTATACGGGAAATATACAGAGTGATAAATATACCCCAACGTTTTAACTTGTGAAATGCGACTAACAAAAGGTATTAACAAGGCAGATGTGAGTGGAAACGCTGAGAAGAGACACCCTAGAAGGACCTATAAGTATCTTACTTTATTGGTGATTTTCTTCAGAAAGGTCACGTGTGTAGTACTCACAATCGGCGTGTGTGTATGATCAGATGACGTAAACGAAGCAAAAGGAGTATGTCAGGATCGTAGTGGATGGGGTTCTCTAGTTTCTGGTGTGGCGGTATCTACATCGCCACATGCGAACTACGCATCAAAGACCTGACGTCACACAAAAATCCTGACGTCACATAAATCCTGCATCGCGCAATTAAAGTTTACCGTGCAGTGGAAATATATACAAAAACCCAACATCAATCGTTGGGCAGTTGCCCGCCAGACACAACACCCGTCTGGTAGGAGGATCCTGCCTTTTCTATGGTGGATGAGTTAACTTTAACACCCTGTTCCTCATACTCCTAAACTGACTCCTCCATGGGAAGAGTTTATGTCATGTATGTATTAGAAAAAAGTTTGGCTTTTTAGAGCGCCATTTCTGACATTCATACCTGTGTCAAATGACATAAGTAGGATGTACAGTTTTTATTTGTTGGAAATAAAAGCAGTTTAAAAAATATTTAATTGGACATTCGGAAAGAAACAATTGCCGTGCATGAAGCGTAGCAACGCTCCAATTCATTCGTTCCAATTGTTTTTTTTTCTCATTTAACATAGGTTGACAATATTAAATCGATAAGGAGACATGGCTATGCTTGGAGTTTCCCTACATGATCGAATCAGAAATGAAGAGATCCGCAGGAAAACCACGGACATAACCCGAAGAAGCAACTTGCTCTCAGAACAGATGGTCGATGGGGCCGAAACTATCTGGAGTGGCGACCGCCAACGGTAGACGTGTTGGAAGGCCTCCCACATGGAGGACCTTGTGAAGACCGCAGGAATCCGCTGGAAGGGACACACGATCGAAGCACAGAAAGTAAACTATCGAAGTGGAGATGCTTGGAGAAGGCATATGTCCAGCAGTGGACGTCTTTCAGCTGAAGTTACATGATGAGGGAGATTTATAATTATAATACAACCGATGCATGATAATTATCTTTGACTCACAAATGCAATTCAAATAATATATAAATGATTGTTACTTACCAAAAATAATTCAACTTATAATGAATGGAAACTTAACACCCAAAAAATACGAATAAATGATCAAAATCCAAATTAATTGATACCAAAGTTTTCGGTTGAAACAGTAAATTAATTCCAGTGCCATTAAAATATCGTTCGGAGCTTTCAATGCAAGTAGGTAGAGTAATGTACTGACAGCGCAAAAACCTTTTACCATTAATTACTAGGTAATTATTAAACTATTGAGCTCTGAGGGTTATTGAAAGGTGGTAATGAAAATATGTTAGGTACGGTATATAAAAGGGAGGTTGTAAAGGTTAATTGCATGTTTCTGTATGAATAGGCAAAGCCTCAGAAAATTAGGCTCTGAAAATATTTTGATAATAAACGGAGCGAATAGTCGATGTTTTCTATGTATTCGTGAATGTGACGCCTAATTTCAGTGGTTATCAAAATAGCTTAAATATATTTTAGCCAGTATTTCTTAAAATATAAGCTCTTAGATCGTTAATCTATTGTTTAGTTAGTTTAAGTTCAAAGCAATATTTATATTTTCTTCGAAAAGGGATAAGTTTCCATTTCTACAGACTAGTGTGTGGGCCTTTTACCAGTTAAATCTACACTTATACTAATTCTAACTAATATTATAAATAAATCCGAAAGTGAGTTTGTTTGTTTTTTACGCTTTTATGCTAAAACGGCTGAACGGATTTGGATGGGTAGACCATGGCCTGGAGTAGGACAAAGGATACTTTTACCCCGATCTTCCCACGAGATCGGGACTTACTCGGGTGAAACCGCGGGGCGCAGCTAGTTATATTATAAAGAGAAAAGGTTTTTGTTTGCAATTAATAAGCTCAACAACTACAGGACCGATTTAAAAAATTCTTTCACCAGTCGTTCTACCGTTGAGTAACATAGGCTATTACTGATAAAGATATCCAACGGGCGAAGCCGCTGGCGGAAGCTAGTTAATAGGAATGAAGGAAAACAGCAATGACCACTTAGTAGAGACCACGATATAAATAATACCAATAACAGAAACCAACACACCTAAAATTAAATGTTCTGTTTTGCAGCTCTATATAAATCCATTGCAGACATAAGCTCCATCTGCAAGCCATCATCACGGTAAGCTGTGGTTCAATTATTTAATATAGGAGTATCGTAATACCGGCTCGTAACCGGACAACAGCCAGACTGGGCGGTACTGGGCTAAATTACATCCGATGTTACAGACGAGGCTGTCACAGTCGACATTTACAAAAAATACTTCTAAAATTTCAATTTAAAAAACCTAAAGATAATTATTTTGAGCCGCAGATTGCAGAAAATGGTACTGTATAAAGGATCTTTCAAAAAGTAACAGTAAATTGTTAGTTTGTTGTTCATCTCATTACACATATTATAAATATCTTACAAGGCCATCTAACACAAAACGACGTAAGTACCTGAAAGATGTGGAATGGGCTCAAATAAACTGAAGAGTACCTCTTAGGAGATTTTATTGGATCCTAAGAATAGGTACTGAATTGATTAAGCGAAAAAGGACCAGCCTGGTTTTCAAAGGACCATTTGAAAGCTACGATTAGGAAAGAAAAGGGCGTAGAAATAGAAACAAGGTATCGAAATACATTGACAAAATAATTATATTTAATTACAATGATCATTATAAAATACCTTAGATCCGGGGTTCGATTCCCAGGTCGGGCTAAGTGGTATTGGGCTTTTCCATCTGGAATTTCTCAGTAACAGCCCAGAGTTTGGAATTTGTGCCCGATGGTGGCAAAAGGCTCCCCCCTACATGGGACGTTATAAATGGCGAAATTTGGGTTTAGTATGGGTAGTACACCTCTGCCTAACTCATCGGGGAAACAAGGAGTGATGATGTTATGTTATGTTACATTAGATCACTGCCACGCAAAACCTCAACATTTCTGACTTGATTCACGGTCAAATTACAAAGAAATACCATTCAAAAACCACAGCAAAGGCAGTAAACGAATTATTTACAGCAGCCATACAACAGTTTCATGCGCTGAAAACCACTGAAAACAACAATTACACTTGCAAAAGCTATACCGACACTGTTGCATTTAAATACCCAATTAATTGAGAGCCCTTTTATTTTCCATGTTTCCCCTTTATCCATCTTTGGTGAGGGGTTGTTAAAGGGGAGGGGGAGGTCAATTTAAATTGGCTCAGGTGGCTCAATTCCGTGTAGTGGGTAGCCAATTAAACAAACTGTGTGAAGTTGTAATGAGATCGGAGGAGAATTGAACAGTCAAAATGTAGCGCGTCGGCATTAATGTAAGTAGTTAGATTATTTACGAGAACTTAAAGTTTTTGGTAAACTATTTAGAGTTAGTTGATAGGTGTTTCGTTTTGGGGGACAGTTTAATGGCGTTTCTAGTACATTCTTTAGTTAAATTAACTCTATTCGCCATTACAAAGATATAACAAACTAAGGTAGAATATTTACGTGGGAATTTTATAAAATCATAAAGATCGTTTTTATTTTCTGCATTTTCAACTGCCTCGTTGGTCTAGTGGTCGCAAGCGTTACTGCTGAGCATGAGGTCCTGGGTTTGATGTCCAGGTCGGGCAAAGTATTATAGGGTTTTTCTCAGTAGCAGCCTGAAGTCTTGATTGGTGCCCGTTTGATGGCAATAGGCTCGCCCCCTATTACATGGGACTTAAAACATAACTGGCGAAATGTGGGTGTTCGACTCGTATTAGGAACATCTCTGTCCAACCATTCGGGGAAACAAGGCGTTGTTATGTGTTATGTCATCATAATATTTGATGTGTTTAATAATGTGTGCGAACACATCAATAATTTCATTTCATCATGTTGTGTGAGTGCGGCATTACTCGTATAAAAACATGCGGGGCAGTCTTTAGGGACTGCCGATAGAAGTAAAAATTAAATTTAAAATTTAAAAAACCCCCGACAAAAACGAAGCGTTTAAAAGTAAAAAAATAATATGTATTGGCCCTTTATGTTTAACATAAAAGTTGTAGGTAATATTTTGATCCAAGCGTAGTCGTGTCGGGGACCTACTAATTTACTCTCATTTATCTTTCCTACTCAATCATCATTTCCTAGTAGTTGTTCCGGGTCTGGGTGTTAGTGTATGTGAGTTTCTATGTTTGTAAACGCACCCACCTAACAGGAAGAAAATCTTAGTGTGGGGCAACGTTTTAAAAAAAAAAAAAAAAATCAGCCCCTGATCACCATCTATCTGTTGAGACCTTTCCAATGAGTCCAAACACGATACCTTTGCTGTAAGTTGGTGAGGGAGTTGGGTATCCTGCAAATTCCAGGTGATGCTGCAGCATCAGCTCAGGGTTCCTATATTCTTTTCATATCATTGAAATATGAGAATTCCAATCAATTAGACCTGTGGAAGATGCTCACATCCCTTCATCAACTAGAAAAGAGCTGATAATTTTCAAACGGCTGAACCGATTTTCATGAATCATAGCATCAAACAAAACCAAAAAAATCAAAATCGGTTCAGCGGTTTGGCAGCTACGATGGACGCAGACAGACACACAGATACACAGATACACACGTTAAACTTATAACACCCCTCTTTTTCCGTCGGGGGTTAAAAACTAAGAAACAATGCGTAATCTCAACGTTATTTAAACGGTAGACAGCAGATGGCGCTAAAAAAACAAATCACTTCAAGCGTGACGATGACGCGAGTTCCATGATTTTGTTCACCCAAAAGTGCTCAACGCGCCTAAAGAAGTTTTCAGATCAAAAAATTACTTGTGTAAAACTATGAGTGAGCTGGCGAACAATCAAACGAGCAAGAGGTGTTGTAAGAAGTTCTTTTCATTGGTGTATAAACACATTCGTTTATTAAAACAAAGTTAAAATAAAATTATTATCATGTTTTATTTTGGTCTGCCATCCAATATTTATTTATTTTGTTCACTCTAGTTGCCAAGCTTAGTCGCTAATTAATGATATCCGCAGAAAGATATCATTTAAACCTAAATGTTTCAATCCAAGTAATGATTAGTATAGAGTCTCCAGCGAATTAGTGGGCCCAGTCCGCACATTAAAACGTAAAAGTTGATAATTTCATTTTACGTTCAAAATTAACAAAATTATCAATGGCTCAGTAGAGAAAACTCAATTCAATGGAGCTTTAGCAGATAAGACTTAGTTTTGCCTCTCATTTCGTTCTGAGTTGAAAACTGACCTCATTTCGTGAAACTCATTAGGTACAGGTAAAACGGCATTAGATGGTTAAAAGGTCTGAGCAAAAAAGAATTAGGCCTTAAATTACGTCTGTTTGTATTCATTTCGTGTGTTTTCGTTTCGCATTTTTGTTTTTGGGGTAGGGCAGGCTTTTTTCTGGTACCTGCCTACATGACAAGCTTTTCCTTTTACCTAGTTAGTTGAATTAAATATTCTCGTTTTTTCTAGCATACGTTAGGTATAATGAGCAAAATTCAAAAATAAACTAGAAACAAAAATATAATTTACTAGCTGCGCCCCGCGGTTTCTTCCAAGTAAGTCTCGATCCCGTGGAAATCGTCCGGTCATAGTCTACCCATGTGCCAAATTTCATCTAAATCCGTTCAGCCGTTTTAGCGTGAAAGCGTAACTAACAGACAAACTCACTTTCGCATTTATAATATTATCTACTAGTTACGATAAGCAGCATTTTCAAATAAAAAAAATATTGCCTTGCTCTCAATAGCTCAAATAAATTTTCCCAAAATTAAAGAACAAATACGTCTCTTCATAGCTTTAAAAACCTGCGCCAACTGAATGAACTGTACCGGGATAATCCTCCTTGAGACTCCTTCCAAATGATCCTTTACGAAACAGACTGCAGCTATCCAATGTGCAGTGTTAGTACCAGGATTACAGAAGGTAGAAGGATATGCAAAGGAGTAATCCTCTTCATGTATTTGTCGACATGGATTTGGATAATGATACCTACCTTACTTAGGTGTTGTTATGAGACTTAGAATATACGCAAGCACGACATGTTTTCTAGCATAAACTATTTGAATTTTGAGAAAATCTATCTGGATAGATTGATTGGTGTGAACTACGCATCTCACTGAGGTCACGCAAAATCCTGCATCACGCAAGAAGTGTTTACCGTGCAACTAACATATACAACGTCCCGCAACAATCTTCGGGCAGTAGCCCATCACACACAACACCCGGTCGGAGGACCCTCCCTTTTTTATGGGGGATGAGTGAACTTTACACCCTGTTCCTCATACCTCCCTACGTATTTCTACAGTAGCAGCGCCCAGCGGTTTCACCCGCGTAAGTCTCGATCCCGTGGGAATATCGGGATAAAAAGTATCCTATGTGTTAATCCAAGTTATAAACTATCTGTTTGCCAAATTTCATCCAAATCCATTCAGTAGTTTTTACGTGCTTCTATCCATACTTACAAACTTTCGCGTTTATAATATTATAGAAGATAGATAGATATAGATATAGATATATAGACAAATAAATAAATATATTATAAGTATGAAGTTAGATTTAGAAGAAAAGGCCAAAAGAAGAAAACCGACTATATAGGTATTATCATCACCAGTCTATTATGTGTACATGTTCATAACAATGACCACTGCAATTAACGGTCTGAGAGCTATACAAGTTTAATGGATGGCATAGCATATGGTAGCATAATCAGCCTATAATTTTCCCACTGCTGAGACACAGGCCTCCACTCTGTGAGAGGGAATGACATTAATGGATGGCATTTAGTTGTTACTCCAATTTCGACTAGCAACGCGGCTCTTAAGTCTCAGTTTTCTATGGCCAGTGGAGCAGACGAGTCCTGGAGTGGAGACAGCATATCGGTAAGTGTGGGACACCCTGCAGTTAGATAGACTGACGATCTTATAAAGGTGGCTGGGACAGACTACCATGGATGCGGAAAAGTGGGGCGGAGGTGTAGGGTGTGGCGCAGTGGACCGCGATAGGACTGTGATTGAGTCCTATCTCGCAATCTCGATCAAGATTTATGAGCTTATAGAAAAGAAAGAAAGACAGAAAGAAAAATGCGTTTATTGGCATTACAGAAAAATACACCTTAAAACTATAAAAACAGAAAACAATCATCCTAATGCAAAAAAGGGCCTCAGCTTAGCATAATGTCAGATGGCAACACAAAGTGTACCACCTGACGCTGATTTTCAGCTGCAACCCACTTATCGTACTTTACACGGATGTGCGCCAGAGCTCAATTAGCTTATCTCGCCATCTCCTTTCTATCATCGGACTACAAGACGCACTACAGGATATCATCCACATTTGGTAGAAATTCCTGCTATCAGGACCAAGTACTTTGAGAATTCGTTTATAATGCGCACAGCCTAGTTGTGGAATTCACAGCGAGCGTCTGTATTTCCGGGCTCTTACAACCTTAACGCCTTTAAAGCTGGAGTGAATCGGCACCTAATAGGTTTGCTCGGTCCATCGTCGACTACACCTTGACAAAGCTGTCTAGATTGCGGTCAAGAGCAGACAGCAACCTAGACAATATATCTCATAAAAAAAAATGCCGTCTCTATTATTTCTATACTCTGTGACATTTCTGTATTCTGGTACAGTTGTACTGTAACGCCTTTGAAGCAAGTTTGCTTTGCTTTTGCATGAAATACTATTTATCGTTCTGCTCAGTTAGCATAATATTAAAGATGATGATGGCTTATCCTAAATACTCTCGACAGTACGGTTTAATTTTAAATAAATAATTTCTAGAGCGGACTTGATCCTTTTTTGGATCAGATTTTAATCTTTCCTAGAAAAAATATTTGGCAGCCTAAAGTGCCCAAAGAAAACAAAATATTCTTGGAAACGAATCAACATAAGTACAGATAAAAAATATAAAAATATAGCTCCAACCTTACCTTTGAATTTCTGTTACATAATGATTGGATTCCGATAAAAATAATGATTATTATTTTTCCTGACTACGTTATGATTAATGCCTACAGTCGGTTCCAGTCTATCGACATACAGCTGAATATCAGTATTTTTTTTTAATTCACAAAGGTGTTACCTACTCATGTCTCTTCTCACCCTTGTAGTTGGTAGGTTCAATAACATAGAGTATAGTTCTTTGGACCGCAATGACCCAAACTTTTCAGCTTTTTCATCATCATCATCATCAGCCCTATAGCAGTCCACTGCTGGACATAGGCCTCTCCAATTGCACGCCATTCAGCTCGATTCTCGGCAACTCTCATCCAGTTGCTACCAGCCACCCTGCGAAGATCGATCAGCTTTTTACAAGAAAATAAGTAATGAATTTCATAGAACCTGGTACGTATCGAATCATTTTGAAAGTATTTTAACCGCAGGCCCAAAACAATCGCGCCAAACTCAACCTAACATTTAGGTAGCAACCAAGTGTGCGAACTATACTGATAATGCGACCCTATATGTACATAAAACAGGATGAAAATAACTTCAAGTTCCAGAAAATGTATTGTTAGAATATCTTGGTAGCTGTCAAAACAAAACACTGCGATGTTAATGAATGTATAGTTTCAGACTAAGCTTAAGCCTTCCCGTCTTCCCTGCAGAACTTGGAGGAAAGCGTCATTTTGTATTTTCCGGTAGAGAAGTAGGTATTATTTCAAAACAGCTGTAAAACTACCACGATTTAATAAGAATAAGATAAAGAGAGGAAACAATATTATGGCTCACTTACACCACGAATTGGTAAACATTATTTGGAAAGTCCTGCTGCCTCTGTCATCTTCAAACGATTAAAAGAAATAGAAAGATAAGCCTTTTGTCACTAATCTTGCCCTATATCGCACATTAATACAACTGTCAAACTTTTTTTTAAATACCCATTAACTTGAGGATGATCAACTAGCTCCTATGCATCATTCTCGTCGAACGCATCCGACTCCTCCTTCATGCTTGCTCTGTGGTCTAGTGGTTAGACTATCTGTCTCAGACCCAGAGATCCCGGGTTCGATTCCCAGTAGGAGCAAAATTTTCTGCTCGGTTTGGTTGGTGGTAGAGCCACTAAGAATGTTACCAGGGTTGTTGTGTTTTGGCAGAAGTAAGATAGCCAGTTTCTCTGGTTGAGGAGGTGAAACTCGCTTCCAACCTCGGCCTGATCATCACTTACCATCAAGTGAGATGCAGGCAAAGAGCTTCCCCGTTAAAGTAAAAAAAAAAACATATTTTAAATTCGTTTAGCGCTAAATGCGTTTAGTGATGTGCAATGGTGTGATATGGTGCAAGTGAGACCAAGTCTTGGAAAACTGTTATTTTTTTTATATTTTAATATTTATGATTTCTCAAAGATATTGCAGTACGTTTTTTCTTGGATCAAAGGACCAAATGTTTTGTTTTGTAAAAGTCTCAAAACAAAACTGAAATATGTACGAGTATACAGAATAATTCGCCTGATTCTGCCCCAATATAACTTAAGGGAATTCAACCCAACCGCTGCTATATTATACGAAGGATATTTGACCAGACCGTCCCGTTTGACAAATAAACGTAAAATTGCTTATCGCGACCCAACAGATCTTCTGTGGGACTAATTAAACCCCAAAACATTGCCCCTGATGCCCCGACGTTGTAGTGGGCTATTCAAAATATTTTGAAGCTATGAAATGTAAACTTATTACTTGATTGTTTCATTTAATATTGTCTTGAAAGCCGTACGCAAAATACGCGCTTTGTCGTGGAGTTGCGGATATCCGCCCGTATTATCATCCAGAAAGAGGGCTAAATCAAATGACTCGTGTCCTCTGAAAAATACAGTAAAAATCCTCATGGTGAGATGGGTCTATAAAGGTTATGGGTTCGCTTTTGAAAATTCGAAGTTCGTTCTATGATTATTAAGTTTGAACTTTCATAAGTGCATAATATACGACCAAATCGAATGCCACAGGTAGTTTAAAAGCGGCCATACATAGTTAGCAGCCTGATAATATAATATTTTAATCACGCCCGTATTTATACCGTAAATATACCTACGTATTTGGAAAATTGAAAATGAAGTAGAATTAATAATGCCACAGTAACAGCGTTCAACATGTTATTAATGATTATGCGGTCACCATAAACCAGGGATGTAATTACAGTAATAACATATCCGTTGTTCCTGTAATTATAATACTGTGATGTATTTAGTGGGTCACCGACAGGTTTCAATAAGTATAGAATACAAATTATTTGATTTTGTATTAGGATCAGTTCAGATCAGGATGTGAAGCGACGCGACGCTGCGCGCACTTTTTAACAATTACCAAGTTCATTTTCTTCAGGAAACGGTATAATTTCAGTGCGAGGGTTGACATTGTGTCAAAGTATAGTGTACCTTATTGTGGTATTTAATGCGATATTGTATTGGATCATAAAATCGCGTAATTTTATCTAGGCAAAATTAAATGTATTTTCTTTTTGAATGAACTACAAAATCACTAACATAATTGTATCAGGTTTTGCCACCAGTTTTTTATTTATTTTTTCAAATTCAGGTGACTTCCATTTGCCTTTCATTTCTTATAATTCTGTGGATGCATAACTGAATAACAGCTCGTCAGCCATTTTCTTTTTTTATCGCCCTAAATTATTTTCGTCACGATGCGTTGTACGCCGAGGCAGCCAAATTTCGCGAGACATCAAAAATTAATCATCCAGCCAGCCTTATAAGTGCTGACTTAAGACAGAGAAATGATTAAAATTTCATTATCCAAAATGTAAGAGAAAGATTCTTTGAATATTTGAAGGGGTGACGCGCAGGTGTGTCTTTTGAAGGGGAAACAACTGATATCACTTTGCTTATTATTATACTACTGTACTCAGACTTTAAAAAGAGTCGTATTAAAAGTCTATTTTAAAATAAGGTTCTTTTTAAAGAGAATATTCTTAACAATTTGAATAGCTTTTGAGGCGGTTTGAAAGAACTTTGGCACTAATGAACTTTTATGTCATGTAATTTGGCAGGGTCTTTGACTTGACTTAAGTTAGACGACCATATTTCATTGTCAATTATGAATAAATTGATTGGAGTCTTATTCCTGCCTGACCTAATATTTCACATAAAAGTAATACAAAAAGCTGCCTAGCCTTTTCCCAAATATGTTGGGGTCGGCTTCCAGTCTAACCGGATGCTGCTGAATACCTGTATTTTACATGGAGCGATTGCCTATCTGACCTCCACAACCCAGTAACTGGGCAATGCGATACCCCTTGGTAAGACTGGTTGTCAGACTTTCGGGCTTCTGACGACCCGTAACGACAATCAAAGATCCACAAATAACAGCCGGGACCCAGCAGTGGGAACATTATTGGCTGATTATGCTTATGCTATGCTTTTATGGTATAGTTAGTTAGTTTTTAATTTATTTTAAGAAGTTTATAAATACATATAAAATACTTGCTGCCGCCAGCGGCTTCGCCCGCGTGTAATCTTTATAAATTATAACTACTCAGGGTGAATGTAGCTCTCTGATGGTGAAAGAATTTTTGAAATCGGCGCAGTATTTTTTGAGTTTATTCATTACAAACATACACACAAAAATACAAATCTTTCCTCTTTATAATATGACTAGCTGAGCCGCGCGGTTTCACCCGCGTGGGTCTCGATCCCGTGGGAATGTAGGGATAAAACGTATCCTATGTCCTATTCCAGTTCATGATCTACCCGTGTGCCCATCCTCTCCTCTCTAGAGTAGGGAACGTCGCGGAGGCGCGGCGCCGGCGTCGAACGGTTCGCGTATTGCATTTTCATACTCGTGATAACTTCGAAATTAAATGTCCGATTCGAATGAATTAAAACGTATTTTACTGCTACATAAATACCCTTGATGTTAAAACTGTTTATTTGAATAAGAATTAATATAATAATTTTGATTAAACTCCTTCGCCAATAATGCATTAATTTCGAACAAATTTGATTACCATAAAAAAGGTTATAGTGAGTCAATCTTAAAAGATAGACATATACAGTTGCGGACATTTTTTAGAACTTTTAAAGAAGAACAATTCCATGATACATGATATTTACGTAACATAAACCGTTTACGCAGCGCACGCAACGAAAGCTCTCAAAAAGGATTTTTTTTTCCCGTTTTTGCAACACATTTCATTTATGCTCCGCTCCTATTGGTCGTAGCGTGATGTTATATAGAATAAATAATATTACCAAAAATGAAAAGTAATAGAATCGTTTGTCCTACAAGCGAAGATTCGAGACACGACGAGACAATATTCCACATAAAATCGCTCCACAAATTCGGTCCTAAAAACCCTTGTTTGTTCATATCATTGAAAAGCCTATCGAATCAGATATGGGCAGTCAGTTTGCTTCGCAAATACAAGTCCCGGGTTTTTGAGGAAAAAAATTGTATAATTCGGTCTTTGAGACCACAGTCACGTAGGCCACGTTAATTCTCTCGGTATCGCCGCACTGATAAGAGGGAAATTGTTCTTTATTTTTTAGCAACAAAGGGTTGTAAATCTGTTGCTTGAGTGGAGCGCTGAGTGGAGATTTTTGAAGTATGAGTGTTGTTATTTTGAGGGGAATGACTTTTATTGCGATTCCTTGTTTTTTTTATTTGATGATAGCAAAGCCTACCTACATTTCAACCGTGTGCGTAAACACTATCATGTATAGGCAATTTTACTTGTATGCTTGTATCTCTCTCCATCAGTTGTGTTCCTTCACAATATATATATTTTTTTATTATTCAGGAAACATATATGTTTACATACATTTGTTTAGACTTTAAACATACCACACAAACCATCGCGGGTTTAACAGCGGTATAACGAGACACGGCAACTCGGAGCCACTACATACTCGTATTAATTACTTAATGATAATATATACATAGTTTTTTTTTTTATTGTCTAGTTCGCACTGCAATATCATGTCACTCCTCATCTATGACCTCAGGTAGGATAAAAACAGTCATGCTATAACTTCAAAAGAGGTTAGGTTAGATTATAAAATATCTTTACAATAGTTTTAAGCTGTTTTTCGCATTTAATTCATCGCAAACTTCAATAGGTAAATCATTCATATACGAAGGTAGCATATCCTTCTACTGTTATACATTGACCAAATATATAGTAGACTACAATAAACCATGGCATTTTATCCTTTACATAGTTCATTTAGTCATTGAAGACATTAGTGCTAGTTCATATTACTTATATCTAACTACTGTCCTTAGGACTAACTAATTTTTGATTCCAACACTCGTTCCGCTTGATCCTTTAAAATTCCTTTTACCTTAGACATGTCGAAAGATCATAGATTAAAAAGATTTAATTAACTGAATCCATTTAGATTCTTATCGTTTTCATACCAATTTGCGAAAGTAAATGCTCTTTCAAAGTAAAAGTTGACCTGAGACAATCTTAATAGAAATATTCACCTGACTTCGTGAAGTTTTTGAAAGTCTGATGTTTTTCGTAGGTACCTAAATAAATCCCCCGTCGTGACCGTCCCGTTGGTCTTGTGGTCTCAAGCGCGTCTGCTGAGCGTAGGGTCCTAAATTCGATTCTCGGGTCAGGCAAAGTGTTATTGGGTTTATCCTTTAGGAATTTCTTTGTTACAGTCCGGAGTTTGGAAGTTGGCGTTGGTTCGAAAAGCACGTTAAGCCGTTGTTGGTCCAGTTGACAGTCTGTACCAACTTCACCATTTTTTTAAATTACTTTATGTACATTCCAGCTAGAATGTGAATGCTGGAAAACCACCTGAAAAACAAAAAAAAAACATTATTTCATGAGTATCGAAACCGCAACTTTTGATACAGAATCCAATAACAGCTATATGTCAATATCGGATGGTTATGGAAAGAAAGAAAATGCGTTTAATACATTTATATAAAACTATATACTAATAAATATTGATAAAGCGTAAAGCATGTTTATATTCCATAACGATAATATTGACATGAAATAATATTTGCAGACAATTAAATTCTCCGGCGCATTTTATTTACAAACAGCAAATATTTTAATGTATCGTAAATATACGTACAGTTTGCCAAAAAAGGTATGACGCGGTGAAAAAAACTAAATATTAAAAAAAAAATATTGAAATATTAAAAAATATTTAAATAAAAATATTGTTTAGTGTAGTACTTTGCCGACAAGTGCTAGTAGGTTTTGAACAAGCAGCGTTTTTTGTTGCACATTTATTTTAACAATTTGTTCAAATTCTTTTACTCATTTCCCATTCGAAGTGACCTAAGTGCGATAGTGGGGCCCTCATTTTTTCCAAATTCTTTTTTGCCAAGCTGTTGTCGGTAAAGTCGCGACAATCTAAGAAGTCCGTTTTGCAGCTATAAATGCTTAATGCAGCGATGAAAAAAAAATTGGTTTCTTTATAAACTGATTCTCGAGACATATCGGTTGAACATACTTAGAGAGTTTGTAATCGACGACATATCTACATTGCTTAAAACTGACTCTCAAAGCTTAAAGTTTTATTACAAATGTACGAGAACGAAACGCCAAAATGGACTTCTTAGATTGTCGCGAGTGTAGTAAATGTTATTGTATTTAAGAAAACAGCATCCACTTCGTAATAATATTATTCACATGCACAGCCTGGTATATTGGCATATTATTATTAAGTATTATTTTCAGCACTACAAAATGATAATTCCTAACTAATATCGAAAGTGAGTTTATTTGTTTGTTTGTTACGCTTTCACGCTAAAACGGCTTAACGGATTTGGGAGAAAATTGGCAAATGGGTAGACAATGACCAGCATCCTGGTTGCGTAATATACAATCAATCACAATCTGAATCGTTTTGACACAGATTGCTAATCCAGTGCTTCAAAAATCTGCTGAACAACGTAAATAACGCAATGAATGCTGTTGAACTGTCAAAACGAAACAAATTAATCTTAATCGTTTACGTGAACGTACTACCAGGGTTTTTAATCCCGGTAGTACGTTCCCGTGGGACATTCTACGACCTCCACGCGAGCGAAGCCGCGGGGAAAAGCTAGTTAAAAGTCCTCCTACACTTTTGTTGGTTTGTGGGTATGAGTTATAGGTACAATTAACTGAAAATATCTGTATTTTCAAATTCAAATTCAAATTCAAATTCATTTATTTCGTGAACACAGGGTACATACAGTAGATGTTTTCATAAAATAATAAGATCCGAGCGGTGCTCCGCCAAAAGGCATACAAAATTTTAGCAGGTTTTACATGCATAAAACATAACTATTTCAAAGTAGGTGATATCACAAAAAATATAGATTAAGTATGTCAAATTTAGATTAAATTGTTAAAAATATGTCAGTTAAATAAAGTAAAAGGGCCAAACAATACAAAATGAAAAAATAATGTCACTAATAATTAAATTCAAATCAATAATCAAAATCATTCAGTATGTCACATATGATAAAACAGACTAATTAAAATTTGTCATTTAAATATTCGTCAACAGAATAATACACCTTATTATTTAACAGTTTGAAAAGATTCCTTTTAAATTCATTAATGTTCATACATGAGATAACTTGTCCTGGTAACTTATTATACAGTTTTTGAGCCATTGCATAAAAGCTTTTGCTATGAAATTTGGTTTTAGTTGCTAACCCCTGCAATTTTTGTGAGCGACGTTTACTTTCTACAAATCTATATAAATTCATGTTTTGTTTTACAAAAATACAGGCCTCATAAATATATAGAGGTATATGGTAACGTTAAAATATTTAGTTTTTGAAAATGTGGCTTGCATGATACTGTTTGTTTTATTTTACAAATAGCTCGGATGCATTTTTTCTGTGCAACAAGTACCTCTTGAACCTTCGGTGCATTACCCCAGAATATGAGGCCATACCTCAAAGTTGAGGCGACATAACCATGATACGCTTCTAGTAGGGCGGTCTTATTTGCAATTTTGCCTAGCATATAAAGAGCATATGAAAATCTACTAAGCTTTCCACATACACTTTCAACTTGAGTCCTCCATGTCATGTCATTGTCTATATAAAGTCCAAGAAATTTTGTTACACTAGCTTCAAGTATTTCGTTCCCTTTATAGTGTACTTGAAACTGCGATTGTTCTTTATGCCTAATTTTAAAATTCATTATTTTAGTTTTGTTAAGGTTTATTTTAAGGTTATTAGCATTCAACCAGTCGATAATAGGAATAAGGCTATCGTTAATTTGCTCTTCTATTTGTTTTGTAGTACCAGAGTCATAGATAACAGTGCTGTCGTCGGCAAAAAGTGACATTTGATGTTCGATTACTTGAGGAAAGTCATTAATATAGCATATAAATAGTAATGGTCCTAAGACAGAACCCTGCGGCACACCACATGACAATATTCTAGAGCTAGAGGAGTAAATTATCTCAGTTTTGGTCTTTATATTTACTCTTTTAATTTGTGTAATTTGCCTTCTATTCTCTAAATAAGATTTTATCAAATTAAGCACGCTACCTCTGATGCCATTTTGTTTGGATCTTACATTTTATGTTTAAAGATTACCGTCTCGATGGTTATGGTTCAAACACGACTGCTGACTGGATGTTCAAAGATGTAGTCCTATCTGACCTGCTTTAAAATAAATATACTTCGAAGGTAAGACCGGTTTTGGACCGGTTTCGGACCGGCCGATGGCACGACAGTGTATTAAATTTTAACGACCCAAAATCTCACCACTTCATCGTCTGTGGCTCTATGCTACATGTCGGAATTACTATTGCCCCGGAAACTGTTAGTTGGATAGCAAAAAATATGTACGTTTTCGAGGCACCGTTTCCAATGTGTAAATAACTGCCTCATTCTAACCTAACCTAACACATTGATCAACTTGTACAGTTTTAGCTTAAGCCTTCACTCGTCGAATGAAAAATGGAAATACTAAAAACATTTATGTAGTAGAATGTTTCTGAATAAATAAACACGTATTGCAGTCGGTGGATCGCACTGCCATGTAGCGAAAAGATTTATAGCAGCGACTGTAAAAATACCAACAAATTGTCGATTCTAAACCACTTTTGCAATGATTTTTAAATGAATCTAGGTATTTTTGGTCTATGCATTTCATATGGGGTCTTGTTTAGTATATAATTATTTAAATTGGTTGTATTTTGATTGTTTTAAGGTTGATTTTTCTTGATGCGCATAATGCAAAAAGGTCAGCGGTTCTTCTCGCCAACTATCTAAGTTGTCCTTCGATATTTAAAGACCGTTCAAACTGAGATAAAACCCCGTGCAGGACGCTGCTGGGTGCGTCGGTTGAGGATAAAAAGTAGGAAGTCTCGCGGCACACATTTTATGAATGATAATTTAAAAAAAAAAATAGTTTATTTTTAGTTTTGTTTTATGTTTGTTTTATTTAGTTTTTTTAAGTATTTTACATTACATTTCAATTAAAATTTGTATGCCTTCGTGGCAAAACATAGCGCTCAAATAATATGTTAACCTAACACCATTATGTAAATACCTATGTTTAACAAATAAAGATTCTGATTCTGATTCTGAAGTAATGTAACGGTAAATGGAACTTGTGGTTCTTTTCCGGTAATCAGCTCGGAATATTATTGGAAATTTGTTTTTTTTCTTGTTTGATACAACTCTAATGATCCTTTTTACTCATTGGACCGTTTCTCTAATTAATACCTATCTCTTATTGGTTCATATAATGTCCTGCTAGCTTCCGCCCGCGGTTTCACCCGCGTACCCTATGTCCTTCCCCAGGATGCCATGTATCTCCTTGCCAAATCCGTTCAGTGGCTTAGGCGTGAAAAGATAACATGCAGACAGACAGATTATTACTTTCAAATTTATAATATTAGTATAGATAGTATGTATACCGCGTGTATTTGTTCAATGACATGAACATCAAATCAATAAACTATGGCACTAACTAAGGCTCCGCTCTCCATCAGTCCGTCCGTCTGCCACAGAGCTGTTTCTTTTGAACCTTAATACTCGTAGATAGACACTTGAAATTTTCATAAAGTATGGCCGCTATATCAAGAAACGAAAATATTATGTTGTGGAACGGAACCCTTTGTGTGCAAGTTAGACCACACGGCTCCTTTCTTGTTTGGTGCAACTCTAATTATTCCTTTTACTCATTGGTTCGTTTCTCTTCATCATCATCATTTCAGCCGAAAGACGTCCACTGCTGGACATAGGCCTCCCCCAAACACCGCCACTTCAACCGGTTCTGTGCATCCAGTGCATTTCCGCGGCCTTCACCACGTCATCGGTCCACCTTCCAATACCACGTCTTCCGGTACTCGGTCGCCACTCCAGAACCTTTCGGCCCCATCGGCCATCTGTTCTGCGAGCAATGTGCCCTGCCCACTACCACTTAAGGTTGGCAATACTTCGGGCTATGTCGGTCACCTTGGTTCTACGTACCGTTCCTACGGACCTCTTCATTCCTGATTCGATCACGCAGGAAAACTAGTTTCTCTTATTGGTCTATAAATACAAATACCGCGTGTATTCGTTCAATGACATGAACATGATGAAATCAATTACTTCTTGTAAGTACCTAACGACAGACACGTGTTTCCTTTTTTTCAACTTTCGTTCAGTGGTTTTATCGAAGATTGTCCTTTTAGCTTATGGACAATGACTTTTAGCATAAGGGGTCGTCAGAAGCCCCAAAGTCTGACAACCAGTCTTACCAAGGGGTATCGTATTACCCAGTTACTGGGTTGTGGAGGTCAGATAGGCAGTCGCTCCATCTAAAATACTGATATTCAGCTGCATCCGCTTAGACTGGAAGCCGACCCCAAGGCAGATTGATAGATTTTTGTCCTTTTAGTATAATCAGCCTATAATGTCCCAAGTAACACATTCGCGTCTAAAAACGGACTATTAGACATCTAATAGAATTTAATTTTATTGTCTGCCTTAAGAGTAAAATATCTCCCAAGTTATATTCAAGAACGCTTATAGACACAGTTTAGTAAAAGTGGGCACAACCTTATCACCTCTCATAACAATGAGTTAAGAAAACATGAATAGATAGAGATAAGAGTTGTAAATTTTCAAATTGTCTGTAGAGATTTTTCTAGTGTCTCACTAAACGTTTTATAGACCACACATTTTACTAGTAGATAGCTTAAAGATAAAGTTGAGACCTTTAAAGAAGTTTTTACTCGTCAAGTTTTTAAACCAAAATTAACTCAAGACTAACAACTTTAAGTAACATTTGATTTGTAACAGACAACGACACATAATGGCGCAGAACTTATAAGAGTTATTTAAACTTATTATTGTATTGCATCATGGCGTAACAAATTTCTTTTTTCATATAATATTACTTGTGTTTTAGCTAGTTATTAAAACAAGCAAAACTGTATGCGATTGAAATTCTATCGTCGAATATTATGTAAAACTCTCTTAAAATAAAAGCGCCCGCTGTAAATGTAAGATTTAATATTTTTTTTACCAAATATGAATATTATTTATTATAAGATTTTTTTTTAATTGCATTTTAATTGTTAAAATACTCATTTTATTCAAATTATAGTAATTTTAACCATATTAAATGTTTAATTAGACATAATTGAATGATAAAAACAGAAAAATAAGCATTAAAATATGTAACGAAAATCATTTGAAGCAAAAATAGGCAATAAAAATGGCGTCAAGATAAAATTTACTAGAAAAACGAATTTAATAGAACAAATACTCTAGAGATTTTTCTGTAGTATGGCTCTAGCTCTATGACAAGAATAATTTCACTTGCTACATACTAAACTATCTAGTGAAAGAATAAACAGATTTATGAGTGGTTTAAGATTACCTAGTAACTGTCATCTCTGTATTCCTTTTTATCTTCTCACAGTATTTCTAGACGTTCATCAGTGAACATGTAATTTGATGTGTTGTAAACGGTGGACCATTTTATGCAGTAACAGAGCAATCTAATTAATCAATTCAAGAGGGTATGTAAAAGATATTCTTTCTGTTTTATATAATGACAGTGTGAATAATATCTTGTGAGATTATTCTTCAGCCCGTGATGCCAGTATTCGCCATTACCGATTTTTTTTTATTTCAATCGTTCTTGGACTCTGCAGCAATGTTCTGGGATCCTTTGGTAGGGTATCGGGTTGAAAATTATTTATTATTTGAAATAATTCCTTCAAGGCTATGTGAGTTATAGCATGAGTTGCTGACCACTGGCGCAGATCCCTTTTGAGGCAATTAGATCGACTTTCGTCGTCGTCATTTATATTGTTTTCATCAGAATCGGACTGCTCACTTACCTACATAATTTTGTGATGTTGTAGGGGACACTGCAAATTTAGTTGTATCTTCTGTCGAAGAACAACTTCCCGCGTTTTGGAGAAAGTTACTAGATTCTGAATCTGAATGATTTTGTAACTCTTCTTCATTTTTCTTCCTTTTTAAATATTTGCCGATTTTTCGACGAAAGCCACCAGACCTTTTAATTTTTATTACTGTCTCCATTGCATAAAATCATCCAATACAAATATTGAATACAAATTGCACTTAATTAAGCTATTTTTAGGAAAAAAAACACTAAAAATACGTTTTCACTATCAGTTTTACAGACAAACTGAAAAATATCTATTAAAGTATTTTATCTAGACTTAAGTCTCTTTATAGACAAAGATAAGAGTACCAATAGCTAAAACAGAATGTTTTATCTCATCTTATCTATAAAATTACTTCAAGTTAGGTACCTTTAGGCTATATTAACTATTTGTAGAGCATTTTATCTTAAAACATTCAATATACCTATAAACGTACTTAAAATAAGTGTGCTATAGAACAAATGCTCTAAAAATAATCGAGCTTGAGAAAAACAACTCTATAAGAATACATTTTCTTTATTGAAACCATCTTTAGAAAGCCCCGATCTAAAGATTAACCATGAATAGACTGTCAATAGACAGATTTGTTTTAAACCTCCAAGACTGTGTTACTTGGGGTTCCAACAACTGGGACACAGTCCTCCTCTTTCTGAGAGGGAGTGGGCCGTAATCTACCACGCGGGTCCAGAGTGGGTTGGTGGATGTCACATTTCTTCGAACTGTCCTTTTACTCATGTAAAATTTCAAACCACTAAAGATGGCAAATATCTCTTATGTATGTAATTGCGCAAACGTCAAAATGGTATAGCCATTTTGACGTTTGCGCAATTTGAATGTCAGAAATATATACCAGGAAAATTACGTAATATAATGTAACACAGCTCAGCCCGACTCAGTGCTTGGAAACCGCCCAGGATTTAATTACAAGGTAAAATATTAGGAACGAAATAACTAAACTTCAACTTCTACATTAATTTCCTCGGTGGTACAAAATGGCGGCAATCCTCGTGTAACTGTCAGTGTTCCTGCTAATTGTCCTGGTTTTAATATTGGCTTAGACAGATTTTGATGAAGTAATTAAGAATGCTGTTTGTCTTTTGTATGATTTTGAGTTTGATTGATGATCATTGAGGGTTCAAACCGTCCCTAAAGGAATATAAGTAGGTACTACATAACATAACATCACGCCTGGTTTCCCTAAAGGATTAGGCAGAGCCCTATTAGTATATTTTAGGGGTATGAGGAACAGAAATCTAACATCCACTATAGAAAAGGGAGGATCCTCCGACCAGACGGGTGCTGTGTCTGGCGGGCAACTGCCCAACGATTGATGTTGGAATCTTGTATATAATTATGTCCATCGCGCGGTAAACTCTAATTGCGCGATGCAGGATTTATGTGACGTCAGGTCTTTGATGCGTAGTTCGTATGTGGCGATGAAGATGCCGTCACAAGTAAAAAAAAAATTTCAAACTATTTATTTCAAAATAAAAGAGACATATTTTTACATTACAATAACGCTTACTTAATCTTTTTTAGAAAGATCATGTGCGTTATCAAGACATAATGTGTTACTCACAAGCGACTTTAACTGATAGTGGACCCACACGTAGGCCCCTCCCCCATTCTAAACTTTTCCACGGTAAAGTATGCTTTTAATATGTTGTAATTTGTAAACCTTTTTTATTTTCTAATTTTTTAGCTATGTTCTTTGGTAACTTATTCAAAATGTTTGGAAGAGCATACGTCCAGGCCCTTTTACCATATTCATTATTGACTTTTGGTAATTTATATAAAGGCAAGTATGACAGGTTACGAAAATAATTTAGTCTAATTCTTTTTTGTAGATTACTCATATGCATAGAGTAATCAGAAACAACAGCTAATTTCAATTTATCAAATACATTTAAGACTTTACAATATTTAAATAACATATCATAATCGGGTTTAAACTTAAGTTTAGTTTTATAAGTTTTTCCATAACTAGTTATACCATAATTGATTACAGAATCGGCCAATGCCATGTACAACAATCTTAAGTCCTATAAGGCAATTTGTGCTTTAATATACGCAACTTTGACATGATAGCCCTAAGCTTAATACATACATAGTCTACATGTGGACCCCAGTTAAATTTATGATCAATTTTAAGACTTAAATACATATGTTCTTTGACATTTTCAATCGGCTTACAGTCACAGACATCCAAGCACTGATGCATACACTGATGCTCATGAGCCACAACTCGTGGTGTTCCTTGACTTTTTAGATACGGTGAATGAATGTGCATGAGTTTAGTTTTTTGGTAATTGATTGTAGTACACCCACCCTTTGCCACTTATGTTTTAGTCTCATGAAATAGGGGGCGAGCCTATTGCCATCTACCGGTCACAAATTCAGACTCCGGACTGAGAAATTCCAGTCGGAAAAACCCAATAACACTTTGCCTGACCTGGGAATCAAACCCAGGACCTCATGCTGCAAAATGGAGAGCCACTTTTAATGCTCCGTGGGCGGTACATAGAATCATTTCCAAGAATACCCGCAAACAGATATTACTCAAGGAAAATACTGTCCTTTCCCAGCAAGGTTAACGCAGCAACCATACAAAAGACAATATATTAATTACTCTGCATTTATATGTCATTCACTTTCCTACAAGTAAAAATGGTATTAAAATTCAATTGTTAAACGTACGTCGTCGCTATAATAAGACCTTCAAGCCCCGATTTACGAATAATAAAATCCCCGCGAATCGTTTTTCGACAAATCCCCTATTCAATCTGAAATTATTCGCAATAGAAATTTGAATTGGAGCATTCAGTACATTTGGATGTCGTAATCACATCGCCCTAAGATTCAATTTACCCAATTTAGTACAGGACACGATTGGGCGAATTTCATGATCATTTTATAAGAGACACAATGAGATTTTTTGGAAGATCTAAATTAGATGATAATACAAAGAAAATACACGAGGTATTTGATTTGACAGAAAAAGAAAGAAAGAAAAAATATGCGTTTATTGACATTACAGCAGAAAAATACACCTTAAAACTATGAAAACAGAAAACAATAATTATAATGCCAAAAGGTCTTCAGCTCGACTTATTGTCAGACGGCAACACAAAGTGTACCTGCCACTGATTTTCAGCTGCAACACACGAGTGCCATAAGCTAAACTAATAGTATAGAATGTCGATACAGCCTTTGTTTAAATTGCCTGCATAGTTTTCTTTAGTGGTTTTTTTACTTGAAAAATAAGCATATAGGTACTGCTTCATTTTATTTTCTTACTGTTGCAACTCCCAACTTAACAAGCATTTACAAATATCAAACACCACTCATTAAATTACAAAATTCAAGTAAGCCAAGTAAGCAACTCAAAAAAATGATGTTTACAGAGCTCACCTTTACAAAATGTCGTACTCATTTTATCTATACAAACACGGAATGATATCGAATATCAGTCTGTTTTAATTTAACAATCAATGTCGAGGAACCACCTAATGGAGCCGAGCTCTGGGTCCAAATTAAGTACCTACCGCATTCGTGAATGATGAATTGGCATTTCTATTGGCAACGATGTGAAAATAACACAGTATTGATTTGTTATGTAAGACGGTTATACGGATTGCTGATGATTAGTACGTGCAGAGGTTTTTGTGAAGGCGGTAATGAGGCTTGATTGAGACTATCCTTTAGTGTCGGTACTAGGTATTTTATGTTCATCTAATTGTGGTTAATTAGTTGTCGGCATAGCTCTCAGAATAAGCAAGCTGAAGTGGCAATGGGCAGGCCATATTAGTCGTAGAACCGATGACCGTTCAGGTAAACGTGTTCTTGAGTGGAGCCCGCAAATCGGCAAACGTAAGGTAGGACACACTCAGGCTACGATCTTACGAATTAGAAAAATAGGTGGAGCTACGATCTTACGAATTAGAAAAATAAATGACCGAGTCGCAACAAAAAAATAACATTATTTTCATTAAAAGATTTTAAAAAGTTTCTATCCAACACCGTCGCCAAATTCATGGATATGCGCCCGAGATCGCCGCTCCTCCTACCTACTTACACAACACATAAATAAATACACAATAGGGGAGACATAAGTTCGATGCCCTAGCGCGTATGGTGAAATAAATCTTGTGGAAAAAGGTATATTTTCTTTAAAAAATGGAATGATGACGAGATGGCCATTATGGCTGTCAATAAAAGAGACATTTTTGTATAAACGATATGTGTTTGTTATTTATTATCTTGTGCATAAATCACACTGCATAGAAAACCTTTTCATAATTTAATCAAGGCAACTTATGTTAACATTTTTATAAACTATAAAAGGCACTTTCAATTACTTTTCTATGTCTATTACGAGTACCCCTAAATATTCAAATTTTTGAAGTGGTGAATTGATTTCCATAGAATTTATACAGTTTTGTTGCCCTTACTAGAAACTCCTACAACGGGTTAGTTAAACAAATTGGAAATCCAATATAGTTGCTGAAAACCAATCACTCCATATATGTAGGTACTTTTTTTTTATAAAACAACGTAGCATGTCCATACCAACATTTCAATTTATAGCCAGCAGAAATGTTTTATTCTATCCAAACAATGTTTTATTTTAAAAGTTTTGAAACAATGATTGAGCTATCAGGAAACGCTCACTGTAATATAGGCGCTCGGTAAGCTTTCGGTACCGAGCATACCGATGCTGTACCGCTGATGTACCGACCAGTGAGGAAAGGGCATTATTGTTTTACAGTGCAATCATCTCTTATGATGCCCATAGGAGCAGAAAGTCTATATAGTGGCCGATGGTCAGTCTTAAGAATGAACGGTTCTCGACGTCCATACAGGTATTGGTGAAAATATTTGACAGCAAAAATAATGGCTGTCGCCTCCTTCTGAATCTGACTGTAGTTTCTTTCACTTGCGGATAGCGACCTTGAGGCGTACTCTAGCGGTCGCTCGAGTTTCGCACAATCATCGTCGCGCTGCGCCAGCACCGCGCCCAGGCCGGCCGGCCCCGCGTCCACCGTCAACACTAACTGTGCTGTGGGATCAAAATGGGCTAGCACTCTTTCTGATGATAGCTCAACTTTAACACTATTGAATGCTCGTTCGTGACGTCCGCCCCACTCCCACTGCGCTCCTTTACGCAATAATTCATGTAGCGGGTGCAACCTAGCTGATGCATTCGGTATAAAGTTACGATAATAGTTAATTAATCCTATAAATCGCTTAACTTCTGTGACATTTGTTGGCCGCGGCGCATTTGAAATAGCTTCCGTTTTTTTAGGACAAGTTCGTAATCCATGTCTATCTATAATGTAGCCGAGATAGGTGACACTATCCTGAAGAAAACAACATTTTTCTTTATGTAATTTTAAACCGGCTTCTTTCAATCTATTTAGAACTTCGTGTAGGCTGCTAAAATGTAATTGTCTAGTCGGCGCAGTTACACACACGTCATCCAACCATATACTAACACCTTCTATACCTATTAATAATGCTTCCATGGCTCTTTGAAAAATAGCTGGGGCGTTTGCTAAACCATACACAAGTCGGGTATATTTGAAAAAGCCTTTCGATGTACTTATCGCGGTGAGCTCTTGCGACGATTCCTCCAGGACAAATTGATTATAAGCATTACTTAGGTCTATTTTGCTGTAACACTCCCCTCCACCTATCTTGGCAAAAACCTCTTCTATCCTAGGCATTGGGTATTTATCTATTTCTAAATCTTTATTTAATGTTATTGAATAATCGCCAGCTATCTTAACCTTCCCGTTTTCTTTAAGTACTGGAACAATTGGGGTTCCATATTTTGGAAATTTAACCGGTTGTAATATTCCTAAACCTATCAGTCTATCTATTTCCTCCTCCACCTTTTCCTTTAAAGCGAAGGGTACAGAACGTGGCTTAAAAATTTTTGGTTGAGTACCTTCTTTTAAAACAAGTTTCACCTCAAATTTGTTGAACCTACCTAGTTCGTCAGTGAACAAGTCGGAGTATTTAGATAAAAGCCGCTGCACTTCTTTCGTATCGGACTCTGTTATAGATTGGATTTGCATTTTATTGATGTCCGAGTTAAAATAGATTCTAAACCTCGACATAAAATCTCTTCCCAGTAACGGTGGACCTCCGTTCGGCAATACAAATATCTTAATGTCCTGGGTATTATTTAAGTATGTAATTTGACCTTGAAAATATCCCAAGGGCGTGATTTTATGACCATTGTAAAGACACATTTTTAGGTTAGATTTTATTAGAACACGATCTGAAAAATATTTACTATAAAGGGTTTCGGAAATTACATTAGCCCCCGACCCTGAATCCAACTCCATATCTAGTCCTACAGAATTAATCAACACTTTTATTATTATAGGCGAGTTACTAACATACCTGACGTTAAATAGCTCACATTCCTCACAGTCATTTTGTTCCGAAATTATTTCCTCCGTGTTCAAACAATGTAAACGTGTTTCCCCCGTTTTTGCACTACATATTTTCTTTAGATGGCCTTTCACACCACACACTTTGCACCGATAGTTTTTAAAACGACACTTTTCAGCGTCGTGGTTTCTGAGACCGCACACTGTACACCGACGAACTTCCTCTGAACTATTGTTCGAGCTGCGGGTGGCCGCGGCAGGCTCGCCGTTCGCGCGCTGCCCGCGCTGCCCGCTCAGCCGGTACACAGGTTCCTCCTTGATCTGCGTGGCCTTGACGATTGTCGCCGCGGTGTCAACTACTGCTGCGGCCCGGGACCGAGCCAATCGAGCATACGCAGCCTCTTGAGCTACCTCCAATGCCTTTGCAAAAGTGAGTTTGCTGGCATCCTCTTCAAACAGCCGGTCACGTTCCCGACACGGAGCAAGCCCGAGTATGAAACGGTCTCGCAGCAGCATATCCAATGCTTCACCAAATTCACAGTTAACAGCTAAACCTCTCACACGAGCCGCCCATTCTTCGACGCTCTCGCCATCAGATCTCCTCGCCTCGTAAAACTTCTCTCTATCAGCTAAAGCACAACGCTTCGGCGTGAAATGCTTGTCTAATTTTTCAACTAGATCCTCAAACTTAACTTCCTCGAGTACATCAGGGTTAAGTAAGTTCCGTGCAAGGCGGTAGGTGTTGTCCGAAAGCTGCGTCAGTAACAGAGCACTTTTATTTTCGGTTTTAACACTGTTCAGTTTTATGTACTGCAGTAGCCGACCTTTAAATATAGGCCATTCTTGGGCGTCGTGATCGAAACTTGGAAGATTTCCGATGATATTCGACATTTTACACGAGCTTTTATTTTTATTTTTATACGTGGGTAACTCGTCGCCAGTGATCTGTCAGCTACCGAATAAAACCACCGTTGCGATTGGTTTTAGAGTTTATTACTGGCATAGCGACACAACATAATGGTAATGGTGCAGGCACGCACACATACATACACATACACATCAGTAGGTCATTTTGTATGTAAGAAGGGAATGACTTTATGAATATACTAGCTGCGCCCCGCGGTTTCACCCTCGTAAGTCTCGATCCCGTGGGAATATCGGGATAAAAAGTATCCAGGTTATAAACTATCTGTTGCCAATACAATTCAGAAATCGTCCAATAAGGTCTTTCTTATTCACTTTATTTTAAGGAGAAGACACTTAATTCACGTGTTCTTTAGGCAGCACTTGCACTGCAGTTTAAGTTCACTCACACCATACTAAAATAAATAACATTGTAATAGAATGTGTAATCAAGTTTTATATTTTAAACGAAATTAAAAAAAAATGATTTCAAAATCACAGAAAAACAATCTCTTGACTCTAATTTTATATTCGATTCAGAAAATGAATTTGAGAATTTACAGCCCTTAGAGATTAAATTAGAAACAAATGGTCTATAAAGTAGGTAAAATATTGGCAAGATTCAGAAATAATAAATAATAGATCCAGGCCTGCGCGGTCTTCAGGCTGGAGCTAACTTGGGGCGGCTCCTGCCCAATCTGGGGGGTCCAAACGCCTCCTGCCGGAGGCTCTACGCGGGGGTCGTGCGGTCCATGGCCCTTTACGGGGCACCGGTGTGGGCGCGTTCCCTTAGGCTGCGGCCAGCCCGCCGGTTGAACGCGTCCCAAAGGGTCATGGCCATTCGGCTGGCCCGGGGATACCGCACGGTCTCCCGCGAGGCGGCGAGCCTCCTGGCCGGATGACCGCCATGGGATCTGGAGGCGAAAGTCCTCGCGCACATATGGGAATGGCGCGAGGAGATGAAGCGCCGGGGCGTAACTCCGCTGCCGCGAGAAATCGCGGCACAGCGGACAGAGCTCCGGCAGGATCTCATGGCGGCATGGAGAGTGCGATTGTCGCAACCCAGTGCTGGGCACGCCACAATTGCGGCGATAAGTCCCCTCTTTGAGGAGTGGCTAGAGAGGCGCCACGGCGTCCTCACCTTCCGCCTGACGCAGGTCCTCACCGGACACGGTTGCTTCGGGAGGTTCCTGTTTCGGATAAGGCGGGAGGAAACGCCCGGGTGTCACCACTGTATGGATCGCCCGGAGGACACGGAGGAGCATACGGTGGAGGTCTGCCCTGCTTGGGCGGAGCACCGCCGTGTCCTCTTGGAGGCGATTGGCGGCGGTGACCTCTCGCGTCCGGCTCTGGTCCAGGCCATGGTACGGAGCGAGAGGGCATGGGAAGCAGTCACCTCCTTCTGCGAAGCAGTAATGCTCGCGAAGGAGGAGGCGGAACGCGTGAGGGAGAGGCAAAGTTTGTGCCCTCACGCCCCTAACCGCCGCCGTTGGAGACGCCCTGGGCGTCGGGAATCCCAGGCGGATTCCCGGCCACCATAGGCGCGGGCTTGCGGACGGCGAGCAATGGGTAGCTCGCCGTCCGATAAGGACCAGGCCCGGGTCGATGGCGCGTCGTGTTCCACGCGCGCCTCAAAGAGATGTCAGCACAATTGGCGGGGTCCGCTAGGACCGATGCCTGTCAGGGTTGCGGGTTAGTCCGAAAGGGATACCGGGACCTTGGCAACAGGCAACTGAAGGAACACGGGTGGGTTTTAGTCAGTAAAAGTCTGACACGCCCTTCCGCTCCGCCCAGAGCGGGAGAAGTCATTAGATGATTTCCCACCCACAAAAAAAAATACAAAAAAAAAAAAAGGCCTGCGCGGTCTTGTAGGTATACCAGAATGAATAATGTTAACTTGGTGAATTTCAGTTTACTTTGTGTTCGCAAATTAAGTGTGCACATGCATCTGCCTAGCCTTTTCTCAACTATGTTAGGGTCGGCTTACAGTCTATCCAGATGTAGCTGAATACTAGTATTTTACATGGAACGACTGCTTATCTGATCTCCACAACCACTGGGTTGTGGAGGTCAGATAAGCAGTCGTTCCATGTAACTCAGTAACTGTACTGAGTAACCCGATACCCCCTGGTAAGACTGGTTGTCAGAATTTTGGCCGTAACGACTGTCAAAGATCTACTAATGACAACCGGAACGAACACGGACCGAGCTCGGTAAGCGTTTAAGGCGATGTTACCCTAAAAACCGTCGTTTTCTATTGTGATTTATTCGTAGATAGCACGGATTTAAATTTTGAAAAAAACATATTACATAATTCATACTTCGATCTTTAGATTCCGGCTATGCGATACACGATTACTTGCACTTTACTGCATCCAATTAAATCGCAAAGACAAGTCTAATTTCGGTCTAATTTCTTATTTTATTTGAGTTTTATTAGGCTTTGAATAATAAAACTTATACCATAATAAAGGTCGTAAAAAATGTGTTAAATATGCGCTGACATAATGTGAAATATTAAAATATTTATACCACTAATTTCAAAACTGAGTGGTTTCATTGGTTTCACGCGTCCTTTAGTCCCGAGCGGAACGTGTTGGAGGTCGGACGTGTGCCAATTTTTGCGAGCCCGCCACCCCCGCCGGTTGAGTTCTTGCCTCTATTACGTTATTTTTCATTTCAAATATCACAGCGACTGTACTATTTATGCAGTATATACATTGCTTCTTAACTACTACCTAAGTGTGTCACTAAGTGACTGGACAAGCAATGTAACAATCACAAAACAATACTTTACTACATTAATTTCGTTTTCAAATATCACAGCGACTGTATTATTTTTGCAGAAAATACATTGCTTCTTAACTACTACCTAAATGTTTTGCTAAGGGACTGAACCAGCAATGTAAAACTCACAAAACGATACTTTACGTAAGCGTGAGCTCGCATAGTACAGGACGCCCTGCGGCGGCGCACAGTGGTCTGAAAATGGAGCTCCGTACTCATAGAAACTTTAAGCCACGAAATTAAAAAAAAATTGTAATGTCTCTGGTACCATCCATATTTTAATATCACGTAAAGGGGTTACTTTACGTGATATTAAAATATGGATGGTATTAGTAGATTCACGCGTGAGAAAAAAAGTTTTGTGTTTTTTTGTATGGGAGAAAACACTTAAAGTAGATTTTTTGAATAGAATAGAATGGAACTGAAGAGCTGGTACTCACACGAGCTATTGCACTGTACACGGCGATCAGGATGACAGCCAATTCATGCGCAGTCAGTAGCCGATTTGCGCGTAGCAAATTTTTGAAATTTTGAATTTTCTGTATGTGATTTTTCAAATCTTTGATGTGATTAAATGAAGTTGCCGATCGATTTACTTATGCTATCGTTAGTTTATAGCCTGCTAATTACTATTTAGATGAGAATAATTAAAAACGATATTGATTAAATACTTTATTGTAGTAGTTTTTTGAGCTTGATTTTCAGACCACTGTGCGGCGCGCCGCTTGGGGTAAGGTAGTGATGTCCTGGTGAGACCTTCTAAGGCTATCGATAATAATGTCGATTGTCGTATGAATTTATATGACTATGAAAGTTTATTCTGCAATTTGTCCACCGCGCTGAGATATGGATATCGGTAGGTAATCGTTACTTGTTATTACGATTTTTTTTTTTACATTTGATTAATATAAAATAATATTATTGGAGTTTAGTTTACTCAAGAATCGATTTTCATATGGCCCCCGGTATGGAAATTTTATGTGGAGTGAAATTTATAGAAGTGTAACACTTCTAAATAACACGGATAATTTTTTTTGAAAAAACATAGTAGGTACGTACACTTCTATCTAGTTATTTCAGCCGTTACTATTATAATAGTTATAGATCTAGTTTTTTTAGAGTTTATACTTATGCATTTTATTTCAGTTTTATTAATAAATGACTTTTGAATGATATTTTACTTAAATTTGGTTTTAATGATGGCAAAATACGCCCCAAAAATATTTCACTTTTTTGCAGTCGGTTTTCATCATTCAGGTATCCAGTTTTCATCGATATTTTTATCGATCAAATATTTATAAATATACTAGCTTTTGCCCGCGACTTCGTTCGCGTGGAATAGTGACTTCCGACAGATTTTTGGTTTTACCCGCATGGCGCATAGTTCCCGATCACGCGGGATCTCTTCAAAAATGAACGGAACCAATTTTAAATTTACGAAACGATCAATCAATCCTCAATTCTACGACAGTACCGAAGCGCTCGGCCGATACCCAACCAAATGCGTGTAACGAAACCATAGCGCGATCTATTTCGATCCCAACGCCATCTATCGAGCATAGTGACAACTCGGATTATTTATCTATACTCCGTTCGGGCATTTTCTTTGTACTAAAAGTTTTATTATATTGATATTATTTTTTTCATACCTTTTTACTATTTATTTACTTTTTTCCGTGAATTAAAACAATAACATGAACCGAACTCGTGTAACGATCGACACCATTGCGCGATCACCAACTCGACATATAGTACTAATAGAATTATCTATACTCCGTTAGAGCATTTTCTATGTACTAAAAGTTGTATTATATTATATTTTTCATACCTTTTTACTATTTATTTACATTTTTCCGATGAATTTTCAGTACTGAATTGATGCCGACTCTTGACCAATAGATGGCGCTGTATGTCCGGAATAAATTTTATTTTTTATTTTATTTTTTGTAATAAAAACTATCCTATGTCCTTTCTCAAGTTCCAAACTATGACTGTACCAAATTTCACACAAATCGGTTCAGTAGTTTAGGCGTGAAGCAAAGACAGACAGACAGACAGACAGAAAGACAGACAGACAGACAGAGTTACTTTCGCATTTATAATTTTAAAATAATTTTATAATATAGTCCACCTCAAAGCCTTAATTAAAATAAATAAAAAATAAGTAAATAAAAGTTGCACCATAACCCAGTTTTCCTATAAAAATTCCAACAATCCTATACATGGTGACGATTTAGTCACCTGCATTTCGTCAACGCGGGAATGCTACGCGTCCTGTATTGAACAACTTTTCCGATGAAATCCATAGCCGATTCGTAAAAAAAATATTTTCATACATACATCGAAATAGTCTGTCTACTGTAACGTTGTACATATAGGAATTTGATTTCTTTTTTCACGAATCAGATAATTATGAGTTTCAGAGCAAAAGTTGTTTAGTATGATGGGTAGAATCACCCCCTTGATGGATGTGGAGACGAAGATATGACAATAATTTAACATAACATCAAGTGTACCGATAGTACACCCATATTTCGCCAGTAATGGATACGTCCCATGTAATACGGGACAAATGATCAAAAATACCCAATAGTTTAGTCACTATAGCCAGTTGGTTAAAAGGCAAAACTACTACCGTGTTGTTTAAGAAAATTCAGAAATACAACAATATGGGTACAAAATATAAACAAGTATTAACCTCTTCCGCTTGACTATTCTTCAAGAGTCATAAAAACCCTGTAAGAAATCAAAATTGGATTTTCGCAAAGTCACGCCTGAATCAATTAACTATCCCAAGTATTAACCTCATTTCTAACCATTCACTAATTAAGCTCTCTCACATCCAATTAGTCAATACTCGTTGCTCCTAACCTATACAAATACCTCCAAATTGATCAAACAATCAAATGGTTCCTAGAAGGCACAGGTATTAAACCAATAAAGCACTCATTACGCTAATAATTGATATTAATAGTTGTTGTAAATACGGTTGCTATGACAACCTGTGTGAGCTGTATTGGGTTTCTCATAATTATTACCAACTTGAGACCTTAATTCTCAAAGGGTCTAAGGGTTGCCATTTTAAAGCTTTGCTGTGTGAATAGAAATTATAGACGACTAACTTTTCTCGTGGCTTTCCCCGCGTATGTGTCTGAAATTAGGTATACCCAGTGAACGAACTACCGCAAAACCACGATATTTTATTACACGCGAATTAAGCTCGTTAGTTTTACATTTAATATTAGAACTACTATTGTAATAGAAACCCTGATTTCGGACGAAAAGCTTCCCTAACATTTTTTTTCTTCCTATCCTTTGAGAGCAATTTTAAAATATGCTTTTGATGATGGTATACAAAAAGTTTTTACTCGTATGGAACGAAACGGAATTTGTGAAGTCGTACGGGAAAGCGACGGAATATTTAGTCTACTATTCATTTTGAGAGCAAGATTTGTTTGAAGGTAAATTCATCTGTTTTCGCGCATGTTGGAAAATGCTTTCTGAAATTTGGATTTTTTGTGTTCTATAAAATATAAGCACACATTCCTATAACTATGACTTGACTTCAAGAACATACAGTTTCTGTTACAATATTCGATTTAAGGTGGTATCATCTGCTAAGCATGCAGAATTGCAATGAGGTTTATCATAATTAAATAAATAAATGTCTGTTAAAATAATAAATCAAACAATTTCACGAAAAAAAATGGATTATTGAAACAATATAAATAGCGAGAATTGACACGGAAAACCCTTGATAATATTAGTTTACGGACTTGTATAAGTGGCAATAGCGCAGACGCAGACGCAGCTTGTTCCCCATGTAGGCAGTGTAGGCACACGCGGGGCTATGTTATCAACAATTTAACACAAACTTATCCAAATAATCATCACAACTTTTTTTTTAAACTTTCCATACTGGTAAAACAAACGTATTTTTTGTATGTTAACGAACGTCGAGTTTTTGACAGATTTTGTATGGCATATCTGTCAAAAACTGATCATTGTGAGACCACTGACACGTTTGTAAATTAGTAGACTTGGCCCCCTGTAGGATTCGTAATTTCATTTAATGTGATAACCTCATAGCCACTTTGCGTACGTTTGACAAAATTCCCCCGCCCTCTCACCCTTGAATTTTAGTTCAAAGTCTCAAAGTTAACAATACTTAACACTGTAAAATATATTTTAATCTTCAGTTTAGATTAAAATTAACAACAACTTTGTGTAAAGCAGAATTCGATTACGTAAAATTATTGGCGGAATTGTTTTCAAACCACTTTGACAACAACTTTATTAGTGACAAAATGGAAATGTTAAAGGTAGATAAATTATGTCAATATTGAGCTTAGATACTTTGAAGTGTAAATGGAAGATAAAGTCGTATTTTTATTATAAAAGCATTTTTTTTTAAATCAGTTTACTGCATATCACCTTGAACAATTCATTTTACATAATGTGGTTTCATGGATTATCACTTGGGTAATTTTTTTAAGTAATAAGATGTGTGATGAGTATTAACAAATATTACAAGAAAATTGACAAGATGGCGAAACCCTAACCCACCAAAGTTCATAAAAAACAATTTAATAATAAATATTGTCTCGTCTGAAACACATAAAAGCGAATGAGCACGATGTCTCATAAAAATACCTACATATATACCTACGTACATACATACGTACATAAATACATATATGTATGTGTAGAACCCTGTCGTAAACTAGGGGGTTCAAGGGTACGAGCAGAATATGGAAATACATGATCGTATAAAACGAGGAAATATGCCTTCAGTGGCCTGATACTGATCTGGGTGTTAAGCTGAAATAAAGCGCTGCTGAATATTGAAATAAAAAAAAGAATTATATCAATGGCTCGAGTTTGAATTACGACGACCACATGAAATACCTACCAAGGTGAAAGTAACTATGTTGTTATTGGTTACACATAAAATATAAATAAAACGTGTTACGAATAGGAATGCTAACCAACCGCCTTAGCTGTTAAGATGACTGAAATATGAAAAACATAAAATAAATTAATATGAACAAATAAAGTAGTAAAGAAGTGTGGCAACAATAATACAAAATTTGGATTGACCACTTCGTAAAAAAATGATTTTTAGGACCTTTACAATCCCGTCCAGCTTGGATCACTCGGAAAGTAAAACCGATGAAGTGCCTTAAAGAACGGAGGTGTCCCAAGTCTAATAATTTACTCTACAAGGATCAAAAACATTGTGAGAGTTTCAGTTATTTCATATCAAACTCAAACTCAAACTCAAACTCAAAGCATTTATTTCAATTAAACCATTTACAGGCACTTTTGAATTGTCAAGGAGTCGGTCAGTCAGAAATATGAAGCTAGTTGCCCATTCCAAAGCGTAGTAGGTACCTATGGAGAAGAACGGGCAAGAAACTCCACGGACACTCTTTTAAATCAAAATATTGTTACAAAATATTGCTTACATCATTTATGTTGAAATTATACATGTGAGAACAATGTAGAAAGCACGTTAAAAGCGTCCGCAATTATAACATAAAAACAAATCAAAAATTAAAATAAGCCATGGCAGCTAAGAGATGACCAGTCACAACTGACGGCGCCCGTTCACGAACATGACGCATGGATCAGCACCATTCAGCTCAACCATTTTGAAGGGAGCTAAATGATCCAACACACGCGCCACCATCAGCGAGACATTTGAGTGAGCATGACATTCCCAGCCGCCAGGGCACATTCAAGTCAATTAAAGACAAATTACCCGGTAAATGGCTCTATAGTACATAGTACTCACACCTGTGCTATGCAGTTATATAATACAAAGGAAATTGAGTTTATACAATGCAAAGATGGTCTTCAATCTTCAGCAGCTCCAACATTATTTTCGAATGTTAATTAGTTAGTTGTGGTTGTGGAGCAGGACCAGCATTAAGCCAAGCATTTTTATCAGAAATGTAATCCTCCAACTTATAATATGCCTGCCTGCATAGTGTGCGTTTTATACAAGTTTTAAATTTCGTCTCGTTCAGTTGAAGTATGTGGGGAGGAATTTTATTGTAACATTTTAAACAGTACCCCATGAAAGATGAGTCTACTTTTGCCAGTCTGAAACCTGGTTGTACTAATAGGTCCCTATTTCTAGTACTATAGTTATGTCTATCACCTCTTTTACTAAAAAGATGTAAATTTTTTCTTACGTGCATGATGTTTTCATAGATATATTGACAAGCTACCGTCATGATGTTAATATCCTTAAACAGTTCCCTTAAAGAATCGCGCCTGCGGAGATTATAAATGGCTCTAATCGCTCTTTTCTGCAGAATAAAGATAGACTCGATGTCTGCAGCCCGTCCCCATAGTAAAATACCGTAAGACATGATGCTATGAAAGTAACTAAAATAGACTAGCCTCGCGGTATCTACATCAGTAAATTGACGGATTTTTCTGACAGCATATGCTGCTGAACTTAGCCGTCCTGCAAGAGATGTTAAATGAGAACCCCATTGTAGCCTTGAGTCGAGCGTGATCCCCAGGAAAACAGTTTTATCGACGAATTCTAGTTTCTCTTGATTCAATATAATCACGCAATCCCTAAATCCATATACCCAACTCATAAGAGGGAAAGGTCGTAAAGACCAATAAAGGAGTTTCTGAGAACGTAACCAAGTTGGTTTTAGTGCACTGTCTGTATCCATCGCTCATACGAGTCTCCTGTGGATTGCCAATGCATCCCTAAAGAATACTGTTAGAGGAAAATTTTCTATTTAAATAATGGGAAAGGGCATTGAAATGGTAATGTCGGTTTATATCGTCATTCAAAGGTTGTTTTTCTTTTTTTTCTTTTCTATATAAAGTTGCCAGTGTATAGTATTTTTTCCTGTATTGTAAACTAGGAAACTACCGACTAAGCAAATATTTTATTTTTATTATTTCATAGTTATTTTCATTCCTTAATGTTTTTAGGATGTTACATAAAGGATGAAAGGAGCTCGTGGCTAAGTAATAACTGCCGCACGGGTCAATCCATCAGGTTAAGCTACGCTTGCCAGGGTTGGTCCGTGTATTTTTACATACCGGGACTCCTCCGTGTCTTGGTAAGCATGTTAAGCCGTTGGTCCCGGCTGCTGTCATTCGACTCGTCAGAAGCCCGAAAGTCTGACACCCAGTATTACCAAGGGGTATCGTATTACCCAGTTACTGGGTTGTGGAGGTCAGATAGGCGGTCATCACTCAGGCGGTCGCTCCATATAAAATACTGTATCTGGTTAGACTGGAAGCGGACCCCAACATAGTAGGGAAAAGGCTAGCCAGATTTACTTTATTTGCTAAAATTCTGATGGTATTTTTCTTCTTTTAACACTTCAACGATTTTCTAAAATATTGTCTTAAACTTTTGCTCATCTCAAAGTAATAAAAAGCGTCGGAATAAAAACAAACGATATTAAATCTAACGTAAGTTATTTGAATTCGCTTAAATCTGGGGAGATCTCAGTTTAATCCTTTTATTCAAAGTTTTTAATCGATTTTCGAAGCGGTTCAAGGGTAAAATAATATTCAGTTTTTATAAGAATTTAACGCTTTTTGAAAGGGAAAAAATGAGAAAAAACAGTATTTAGGCAAATATTTCATGGAAGATACTCTTCGAGTGGTGATACTTAAGTACGTTTAGAGTACTCTGGGCAGGTAGCCCTGATAAACCAACCTTTATTGGCTTTCTTATCTTTTTACCACGACATTCGCTAATTTCGTTATCGTTTTTCGTGTTTCGTTTATTAGAATCAGAAATAACAACTCCTTAAGTTAGAATTGGCCTCAAATGTCATTGAAAATGTCAGTCAGTGAAAATTAAATAGTCATTCGAATAATGACCATCATAGACAAATACCATTAGTAAAAATCCCTTATTACTTATCGTACCTTCGGTGCAACAAAGTCACAACAGCTCATTTATAATTTTACTAATTGTGACTTTGTTGCACCGAAACTAAAGTCAAAACAGCTCATTTTTAATTTACTAATTGTGACTTTGTTGCACCGAAGGTGCGTTATAGTTTTCTGAACATAAAAAATACCTTAAAAATGACTCCTCATTTTGTTAGCAGAAATTACCACTGTTTTTTTTTTAGCTTAGCCAAAGCTTATTTCTGTCGCTTAATCTAAGTGGCATACGTTAGCTTAGTTTTTAAAAATTAGTGCATAAAAGTTTTAAAACATTCGTGTTTATGGTTGTTATATAAATTAAGAAAATGTTAGTATGAAAAATGAAACTTCTTTAAAATTCCCCATACAAAACGCTGATTTAAATTTTGAAAGATTGAAACGGTTCATGGGCTAACCTAATATTATAAAATCGGAAGTGAGTTTGTTTGTTTTTTACGCTTTCACGCTAAAACAGCTCAATGTATTTGGATGGTTATGGGGATACTTTGAACCCTGGAGAAGGAGATTGGCTACTTTTTATCGACATACCACGCGGGTGAAGCCGCGTGTGGAAGCTAGTAATTCTATAAATAAATATTTGTTTAGGCCGTGAATCATATTTAGATGAACATACAACCTGGCTGACCTGCAAATTGCAAAAAAAGTAAGAAAATTTGAATTTCGCGAGCTACCCTGACGCTTTCCCCTTAATAACAACTTCATAAATTATTCCGGTGTTCCTGTTTTACATGAACTTAAAGAGAGTAAATTTGCCTACACTTGTTCCGGTGCACACTGCGTAAAACATCGAAATTGCCGTATAAAAATAAGAATATACCCGTGTGTTTAGCATTCTTCGTATAATGGGGTTGTAAATTTTATTTTTACCCGACCTGCTATGCAGAAAGGAGGTTAATGGTTTTCGGGGTGTGTATCGGTGTATTACTCGTGCCACCTTTAAATAAGATTATTGTGGCCCGGTACACTTGTTTGATAAATAACACTTTTTATATATTTTTTTTAAATAAATATAAAAAACGTATTTAAAACCTTGGTTGACTGGTAGTCAATGCCTCAAAATAAAAATAAAAACAAAATATTTTATTTCGCATTAAGTCCGCCTTTGTACCTTTTTTGAATGCAAAAAGTTTGAATAAATAAATAAAATCTTTAAAGGCTTATTGGGCATTGGTTATCAACTAGTTGTTTTTTTTTTTAACCAACCGTTGCATAAATCCTCCCTCCAGACTGTTTTAATTTTTCATTGGCATTTTGCCTATCTCAAGAAAAGCTGATCCATAATCTATAATATCAACTCGTGTATTGTGTATTCTTGATCGAAGTGTGTATTAATTATTATAAGTATCGATAACATTAATGCTTATATAAAACTATTTGATGGTGTTTACGAACTGACTAGTATTTATTTTTTATTTAGTACTAGCTGCGCCACGCGGTTTGACCCGCTTAAGTCTCGATTCCGTGGGGAAATCGGAATAAAAAGTATCCTATATCCTATTCGGAGTTATGGTCTACTTCTGTGCCAAATTTCATCCTAATCTGTTTACCCGTTTTAGCGTGAAAGCGAAACAAAGAAACTCACTTTCGCATTTATATTATTAGTTAGGATTTCAGTACCGAAAGAACCTAATCATATTCATAATGATTTCAACTTGAAAGGAATTGATTATGTAGCTCTTAATATTAATTTTAGTCTTTATTTCTTCAAAATAAGGCTGCTTACTCCCTAGTTTCGGTTAGCTGGATATAGTAAAAATGCAAATCATCGTCACAATCCCGAACTAACCAGATGCGTCAGTAGTAAACGTGGAACTAAATCTAATGCTATCAAATCTATCTGCAGTGAACCGAACCGGACAAATGGCGTGTCATCGAATTCGTTTTAGGGTCAGGAGTGTCACATGCAGTGATTTTTATTATGAATTCCGTACTCCATAGCAAAACGAAATGTCTGTAGGATATTTTCGTTTTTAAAGCTTTTGAACATTTTCTAGTTGCAGATTTTTGTCTCTTTCGCACAATTCAGGTTGATCGATAAAACAAACCTTAGAAAATGTTTTGTTGTTTCGCTACTTTCGGGTCGATTAACCACGCGAGACAAGATGGCTTTTTAATTGTTTCTGTAATTGTACGAAGGATTTCCTTTCTGTAAACACTTGACAAAATTCAAACGATCCTATAAAAACATGGCTACAAAAAACATTTTACGTTACCGCCATTTATTTAACTTGTCCCAAAATCCGTGACCATTACCTTATTTCCCATTGAAGGTACCAATAACTGGCGGTAAAAGTCAATATTTGACGCTTTGGGACCTAATCCGGCGTAACAGTACTGGAACCATCGCACATAAAGCCATCATTTCGTACTTAACCCTTGTTTGCGACTGTCCGTTTTTGCAGTTTTAATAAAACGACCCGTTGTAGAGACAGGGGGATGACAGAGGCGGCCTCAGGGGATTTTGCTTCGGACGTAACGGCAATTTAATTTAGTTGCCACATGATGGATATTGATAGCACCAATCCACTTTTTCATGGCCTGTGGAAACGTCAAATCGAACGCTTCCTGAGTTTTTATAAGGTTATACGGAGTGTTGTGATGTGAGATATGGATTGGGGTTTATAACCCGCCGTAATGGAGACACGGTTTATGAACTTGATGGTACTTTTATAGGAGATAAATGGAGGCCGTTTTTACTTCATTTTAAGGCAAGTTATTTGGGCTGGTTAGTCGAACGCTATAAAAATTCGTGCTGTACTTAGCTATGAATAAGGCCGTTGTAATGTTCTTCATAAGGTTTATTTTACTAGGTAAAAGATCTACAAAAAATCACAAAAGATTGCTACAATGCCAAATAATTTTAATTTATGTAAAATGTTATTGCATTGGTTGCCATTCCAGTAATTCCTGTTATACTTTGCATATTAAAAGTAAAACGGTGCCATGGTACCAATCATTCTACTCTTGTGAGCACAGCTTTTATACTAACAGTTACCGTGGACTATGTCCATTCTGAGGTACGTACTGCTGTATAATATTGGTTTTTCGTTTTAAAACAAAAGCCCGAGGCGGGACAAAGCAATAACCTTAAATATGGTGTAACTTTTGTTTGTGGGGCCTGCAATACCAAAATTCTATAGATTACAATGCTTTTTTGTTTTATTATTATACATAATATAGTTATAACGTTAGGAATTTGACTCAATAATAGCTTTTATTTAATACTATATTATTGTTGTAATTTATTTTAAAAAAGCCATCCCCTTCCTTTTTTTGTATTTGCAGATGCATTATTTTTGTAAAAAAAAATTGTCAAAAATTGTGTCACATAAAGAGAAAAATAAAGTCCGAAGTCAAGTAAGAATTTCCTTAAGTTTTCGTTTCCGTAAGTTTCACGGGCCATACAGAGATTTTTTTTCGTTACATAAACCTAACGAAAAAAAATCTCTGTTTACAATACATTATAATAAAGAAGTCACAATGTTTTGCCAAGTCGTAAAAACCATGCGAAGCTAGCGGTTCGCTAGTTTTAATATAAATCAAAATTTTACGTGAACATACTTTAATTTTGAACACACATTATCAAAATTACCAAAGTGCACATCCAATATTTCTTTGTAAAATACAGAAGCAATATCGCCCGACCATAACCGAAGCAAATACATTGCGGCAAAAATATTGAAAATATTTATTTGAAGGTACTCTTAAAGTTATTACGACCGAGTAAACTGACTTTGGCTTGGATCCAAAAAATTGGTAACCGTTGAGTGCATTGCGGGTACAATGGGTCACCCGATTTAATTAGGTTAATACTTGGGTAAGCGAATTTATCGCAGAGTTAAATGTCAACCACGGCGCGACGGCTTGCAGTCTCTTTGCGTTTTTTAAAATAAATTGCCCGTAATACGTAAAAAAGGATTTTATGTAGGGTAGGGAAATTATAAGCTTTGTTTTTGAAATTAGGGTGCTTATATGCTGATTTATAAATGGGACACAGAGGACATTAGCTGTTTGGCATTAGCCGTGAGCAATAAGAGAACATTAAGGAAAATGGGGACCACCTACTGGTAAATTTTATGCCCCATAAAAATGCATTAGCGTGGTCTTTGAAGGTAGTAGCAAAGTTCCTACTGAAAGTAAGTAAGATAGAAGAAAGAAAAATAGGTTTAATTGTCACAGAAACACGTGCATACAAAAAGATAACAGTAATCAGCTAAATTAAACAAAATAGATCTAAGTACAAATACAAGATCACTAGAAGGTGTAAAAATAAATAGTCGGCAGCTGAATGTCATGATTGTGACAAGAAGGCTTCCACTCAGCATGATGCTGTGCTATATAGGACTAGGACTACTATACTGCATTCACTCATAGGTCACTGACTTATAGGTCCAAACACGTAAAAGGTGTTGAATTTTTTTTTTCAATTTTTAAGTCCCAGCTGGGCGCCATTAAAAGATCTTTGGCGCCCAGCATGGGACTAAATCATTTTTATTCTGAATTAAATCCCCACAGCTTGAACAGGAAAAATAAAGAAGTCTCTTCTAAAACATTTGTAAGACACGTTCGACATCGGCGTGTAATCTGCGGACACTCCGTTATGAATGTTAGTTCTCCGCTTTGCTACAGAATGTATTGCTGTTTTCAGTGTTCCGTATCAAATATTATGATGAAACGGGCCACTTGTATGGGATCAACGTCGTATCTGTCCGTTTGCCACTCACAGCCTAGCTTCGCAGAGGCAATGCAATTTAGAAGGCTCATGTTCAGTAGTGGACGTTGCAGGACTGATGTGATGCAATTAGGAATTTGGGGATTAAAACGGCTATTATTACGACACTTAAGTCTTAAAAATAAATCATACAATGTACATTATGTTTATCTTTGTTCTTGTCATTCAACAAACATATTTAATAGTGTTACAGAAAGGAACAAACAACCGAAAACTCAAAAATAACGAATGCCTCGTTTGTCACTGAAATCCGACGATCACATTAACACCAAGAGATAACAATCTTTGTAAACATCACCCACCTTTTTAAAGGAAATTTTCCTCTAATCAATCTTGGAACAATGAACATTTCTGACAAACGCTCTGTTTGAGATGATAATTAATTAATTATAAATAAAAAAATGTTAACATCTACAATTGAGTAAATAAAATGTTCTGCATTTGACTTAAAACAAGTTAATACTAAGCTGCCACGTTGATGAATATATTTGTAATAATCGCCTATAAAAACATGAAGCAACATTATTTTTTTTCCAATTTGTCTCAGTATTTTGCAAAAACCTTATAATAATCAGTCAATTGAGATTTTCAGAATTACCGATACAATTTCTAATCAGAATATTCTTTATAACACACATTTTGATTTCTCAGGTTTCGTATTATGTAACTTATTGGCGTTCGGTAGAATTTTATTTACAAAATCCGTCTCCTAATGAATTAATTGCATAAAATATTTTATTCACATAGATGATAACATTTTTTTTCGGAAAGGTTATCTGTCTTTATATGTCAGTAATTAAGCACGATATACAAGATACCTTTTTTAAATGTAAACTGTTTTTCGTTTTATTTTTTGTAAATACATTGTTTCTAATTGATTATTTAAAAAAATAGTTTAAAAAACTGTAACCTAACCTACGGAAAAATAAGTGATCTAAAAAGTAAGAAATAATAAAACAATTCAGACAGAAATCAAGACAGAGGTACAAAAATGGTCAAGGTAAAGCCATCGTCGTATGCCATTATAATTTTGTAAGTGTACCTGGCTTCCACATGTAATACGCGACCACGGCTTTACGTTGACCATTTTGTCAAAACCTTTCTTTTGATACCAAACGTTTGTCATGATTGTGTCAATTTTTTTTTCGGTTTACGTGTAATGTCCACCATTTTAAATTTTGAGAGAATTTATCTATATCACTCGGACCAATTTATTACGAATCTATTGATACTTCATTCATCAGTTTAGGCGCCATTTCCAATACAAACATACCTACATACAAACACTGCTAAAATCATAACCCTTCTTTTGGCTTTGCCGTAGTCGAATAACAAAATGACACCACCCATGACTCATCGTACTAAAAATACCGTACTAGAAAGTACATCAGATTGTCTTAAAAATAAACCAAGGTATTAAATGTACTCTGAAACAGAAAAGAAAACTGCGACCTACAGAACAAAAGCCAGAACAATAGATGATTTAGAGCATGTAGTTCTATTGAAAGAAATCTCATAGAAGACAGGATATTAAAACGTTTAACAAAAATCCTGGCGTTTGTAGTTGTAAAAATAAAGCAATATCTGTGCTGTGAGCTCGAGTGTGCCCTCTCAGAGCTCGCCTCTAGATAGCCTGAGATAGCTCGAGTGTTGCACAAACAAAACGGCGCTCTAAAACAATTTGCTGCCTGTGTTCATGTTAGGTGCTTTAGAAATCTTTGAAGCTTGACCAACAGTGCTGTTGTTATGACCTGGACTACTCTGTTATATGGAGTTTTGTTTTTCATTATAGAGCTTGGGATTTTCTGAACGGAGATCACTTAATGGATTTCATCCAAACCTTTCTATACAGGTTAGGATAGAAAGGTTTGGATGAAATCCATTTAGAGATTTAGCGGCGGAAGACTGTCGTCAATATTGAGAGATGTTAATAAATGGATAGTTGATAGAAGAAAAATATAAGTAAAAATCTTTTTAAAAACAAGCTTTTAATGAACTAAAACGTACTAAATAAAACTTACGTAAACATAGAACTTTAATATTTTCTTAAAACCTTGAGGCTTATCTTCAAGTTTAATGTAAGAAGGACATTTACGCCTCAAGCTTTTAAGGATTCAGGTACGGAACCCCAAAAATCTCCTATAATAGGAGATCGTTTTCTTTATAATAGTTTGCCGTGTTAAACGGAACACGACGAGGCTTCAGCGGTACGAGTACATTAAAATTCATGTTCAATTTTGAGCCGCCAGCGCCATGTGCAGTTAGGATTTTGTACGATTAGAAACGATAAATTTTCGTGGTATTTTGTTCCTAAAATACATTTGCATCATAATGTTGTTTCTTTTTTTCTGTCTATTGTCCCTTATCACTTATATTCCTTTTTTTATTTTTTTTGAGGGTGGAAAATCATCCATCTGGGCGGAGCGGAAGGGCGTGTGAGACTTTTACTGACTAAAACCCACCCGTGTTCCTTCACTTGCCTGTTGCCAAGGTCCCGGTATCTCTTTCGGACTTTCCCGCAACCCTGACAGGCATCGGTCCTATCGGACCCCGCCAATTGTGCTGACATCTCTTTGAGGCGGCGTGGAACACTTCGCGTCATCGACCCGGTCTTGATCCTTGTCGGACGGCGAGCTACCCATTGCTCGCCGCCCGCAAGCCCGCGCCTATGGTGGCCGGGAATCCGCCTGGGAATCACTTATATTCCTAAGTTGCCTTTCACGATACCCAAATGGACTACATTTTAAAGTATCCTTAGTAGTGGTGTGTAGTGTGTTAGGTAGGTAGTGTTAATAAATCATTACGGACACTATTTCCATTTACCTACCGCTGCTACTCGCGTTAAATACAGTCTGTATCGAGGGCTTTATAAACAAAATGTGTATGTAAACAATATGCAGGGTTGCGTCACAAAATAGACAGGGTACAGAAGGTCGGTCAGGCGCAAACGCAAACATAGAACGACGATTTGCGATTGTGATTTGCGATTGCGACTTGCGATTCGTCTACCCTGTTGGTCTAGTGGTTGCAAGCGCTATACTGCTGACCATGAAATCCTGGGCCGATCGATTCCCAGGTCAGGCTAGGTGTTATTGGGTTTTTCCATCACGGATTTGTCAGTACCAGCCCGGAGTCTAGATTTGTGCCCGGTTGATGGCAATAGGGTCGCTCCCATGGGACTTGGTAAAATGTAGGTGTACCTACTTTTTTTTTTTTGAGATTTCGATATCATCCAATGACTTCTCCCATTCTGGGCGGAGCAGAAGGGCGTTTCAGACTTTTACTGACTAAAACCCACCCGTTTTCCTTCAGTTGCCTGTTGCCAAGGTCCCGGTATCCCTTTCGGACTTTCCCGCAACCCTGACAGGTAGGTGTACCTACTATGGGTACACCTCTGCCTAACCCTTCAGGGAAACAAGGCGTGATGTTATGTTATTGAACCAAGCTTCTGTTCTTATCTATTTTGTGCTTACGTGCACCTCGCATAAAGTAGTGTATTCTGAATGTGTCGGGAATTCTATTTATTGGTAGCTGCTGGCGATCTCTCTGCGGGTCTCAATAGTACTGATGTTGTAGAATGTAGGTGAATTTGTGGTTGAGTAAATTGTGGGCAAATTTTGTTTGGTGGTGCTCGCATGAAGCTTAGAGCGAAAATTGATTTTCTGGAAATATTTTATTCACATTATGAGATTGTTGGTAACTATGTGCATGGTTAGATAGTACTTTAGTCCAGTCCTACAAGTTTCAGATCACAAAAGAGGATGTTTTTTAATGGTTAATTATTTTGTCAGCCAGTACAGTATCAAGCACGTCCACAGACATATAAAATCAAAGATAAGTGCCCTCTTAATTCAAATTAGTCAATACTTTTTGAACATCAAAAGTTGCGAAAGACCATCTTCCTTGTAAAAGCTAGGAAGAATAAGTGGTGCAACAAATTCTGCAACACAACAAATCACTTGTAACTAGACGTAGCAGCGCGTAGCACACCGTTTCACTGCTACGTGCGTAGCTAAATCGTAGCCAGTTCTGTGACGGAACAAAAACAAAAATAAAATACAATCTACGCATTGTTGTACTGTTCTGAAATTTGGAATAATTTCTTTAGAAAAATCAAAAAATGGCCTGTTTTAAAAACAGCAGTTTACAGCAAAATCATCGTTTCCCTAATAACATTTCTGACGTTTGAATTTTTATCAGGTACGTTAAAATTATCCACAAACACAATTTGGTAGTCACTCTGCCGTGAATATTAATTTCGTGATAATTTTTAGCAGCGACACAACGTCACAGTGTGAAATGTAGGGCGAAATGACGCGAGCAGAAAATATTGTATGTCATTGTGACTTATTATCGTGAATGGTTTAAACTTTTTTATACCATATCAATGGTTTAAATTAATACAGGTGAAATGCAATATTTCTGCAAATTATGATGAAGTCTTGTAACACCTGTCCTGTGTCCAGTGACCTGTGTGTGTGACAGTATTGATATTACATACCTACTTCTTTTATGTAGCTGCCAAGTTGGTCTAGTAACGACGTCGCACGACCATTAGACCAACATCACTTAAATGCCACTTCTCAGTGGCAGCCCCGAGGTTTTGTTCGAGCTCGCCCCCTGTTACATGGGACTTAAACATAACTGGCAAAATGTGGGTGTACTAATAGGTACACCTCAGTCTGCCCAACCCTTCGGGGAATACAGGTGTGATGTTCTTTTGTGTATTTTTTCGGAATGAACTACACTTGGGAGCAAATAAATCGAGCCACTTCCTTTTTTCACGCATTATGGTTATTATTTTTAGTATTATGGAACGCATCGATTCGAAAGATATATCGCTTAAAAGGTTGTTTAATAGCCTTTACAATGAGGGTAGTTAACTGTCAAATTTACATTTTTAGTTAAAGTTTAAAGGGTAGAATAAAATTATCGCATTTAATTTGCTTATGACATTTTAATTGTACTCCATTAAAAAAGGTTATAGGTATTGGGGGTTTTTGTAAATTATACCAAATTGACGTGTTATTGTATATGTTTTTTTTTTATTATTTCGTTTTTCTGGACTGTTCTAAGCCTACTAAATTTTATATCAACATTACCATATTTCTTTCAGAGCCAATAATGTATCATTCAATAAGGTTATTATTCAATAATTTACCCGCATTGTAAAGGTTATTCTATAAACATTTAGGCGAATTGAATAGTTCGAATTGGTACGTTCCATATTACTAAAAATATTATCCAGTAAACGTGAAAAAGGAAGTGGCTCGATTTATTTGCTCCCAAGTGTACTTTCAATATTAGTACGTTGTGACTTTAAATTAAATACCTACACGTAATCAATGAATGCAGGTGAATATATCATAATATCCAAAAGAAAACTTACAAAACTTTATCAATTTCAAATCAATAATAACTAACTCAAAATACGGAGCAATTACGACGACCTTTGAAGCCTTCAGGAAATAAATTTCAACGGAATAATCTATTAAGCAAAGTTCCACCAAGAAATTCAATTCGAGCACCACAGTTTCTTAACACCACGAAAGAGCTTGATATTTTTCACCGAAACCAATTTTGAAACATATTGCTCGATGACTACGGACGCCCTTACTAAGCTACAAAACAAAACGCGCAATGGATGGGGTTATGCGGTTTGTATCGCGAAGACTTCAGTGCCCCTAATGAAGTCTTTGTACCGACTCTTATCTTACCACAACAAAGGCAAAAATAAACATCGCACAAGTTCGCGAGACGCTAGAAACTATGTACCGTACGAGTATCAACGGGAGATAACAAAAACAAACTTATCGAGGCTTTGAGATAAACATAATTTAGTTTTGAGAGGAAATCTTGTATTGTAGCCTTTTAAGACGTGACTGAATAGTTCGATAGTTTATGCGAAGCATTCTTGGCATACTGCTCTTTGAGAGCAGTTGTGGCGCTGTGGAAACAGCCGCGACTGACGAGTAGGCAGGCACTTTACTTTGTGTCAAATATTTCATCAACACTGCTCTCGAAACGGCGAAGGGAAACATCGTGAGGAAACCGGCATCTCCTAAAACCAAAAATTCGAAGACGTGACATAAACCAACCCGCACTGGCTCCGCGTGGTGGAAGTAATCCACCCGCCCGTTTCCTCGCACAAGAGAGGAATCCTGTGTCCCAGCAATGGGAACATTATTCACTGATTATGTCACTCTTGGTTTCTGTTTTCAAGTACCGTACGAGTGTACGGGCCTGGAGTACTAGGTAGTACTGCTTGGTCGTAAGTCAGTAGTATCAGTAAAAGCTGGCCGGTGGTTATGCTGGCCTTATTCTATTGAAACTCCGGGCTACGCTGGGCCAGCTCATGGTCAAAGTGTTTTCACTGACGTGCGGCCTATTGTACAATTTTAAAATCTACAAAAAGTGTTGTTTAGTTATTAGGAAAAAAAAAACATCTAATTTATTTGACATGAGTTGAATAGCAGTTTTTTTAACACTCTTTGTAGAGAAGACATGCTTCGTCGACCCCAAATGTATTGGGATTAGTACAGAAGGATGAAGATTATGATGAGTTGACGACTGCAGACTTATTTGAAAGACCATAGGGATCTCGTCCACTACGCAGCATCGACCACGACTGGTCACCACCTAGTCTTGGCCGCTGAACATCCGAGCAAGAATAAAGTTTGGCCAGGTTTGGCCCTAGGATCGTCCATCCAAACAAAGTTTAATCGTCGTGGTCGTGTCGTTTGAAGACTGTTAATTATTATTATCTAATAAAATGTTTTTTTTTTATAATTCTGTTCCGGCCTGCGCCGCCTGGCAACACAGTCGGGCGGCGGGCCGACGCGCGATACTGCGCGCCACCGGCGCGAGCCAATCACAGTGCGCCTACACCACGCCACCCTGCGCGAGCCAACGGCGGGGAGGCTCCGATGCGGCGGTAGAGGGCGCGCGCGCCGGCGACGCGAGCGGCGAGGGCCTGGGGCTCGCATTGGCTTTTGCGCGCCACCAGCGACGGTCGACGATAAGAGTGTAACGGGTCCGGAGACATATTAGAACATGTAAATCTTTGCTAAATAAGTAATCAGTTAATTTTCAAAAAGTATTTTATTTATCTGAATCCCATAATATCCCACTCAAGCGCGTGAACAATTCTATGTAGATATCTACTTTGCAGTCGGTAACAAAAAGTCGATTTACACTGAAAATTATTCCATACATTGTATTCCAGCATCCTAACTTCCTGTTTGATATTATAAATGCGAAAGAGAGTTTGTTTGTTACGCTTTCACGCTAAAACGGCTGAACGGATTTGGATGAAATTTGACACATAGGTAGACCATGACCTGGAATAGGACATAAGATACTTTTTATCCCGATACTCTCACGGGATCGAGACTTACGCGGGTGAGACCGCGGGATGCAGCTAGTTTCATATAGAAATCATATGAAATATTATTAAAACAGATTAGATTTCTATTAATATTTTTCCCTATTTTTACACAAATATCGTTGCCGACTGCATTATAGTCAAAAATGATCATGCTATTTACAAAATAACGCAAATTTCACCGTCTAAAATAACTTTAATTCTATAAAATACATCCCTCTCTTAGAAAAAAATATCCAAAAACGTTGACGAAATGTAATTCGATATTGCTAAGCCACTTAACTTTCCACTTTGCTGCCAAAGTATTATCTTCTATTGTTCTCTTAAATGTTTGTCCCGTTTTTATAATGATCCGATGTTTACGTAAATTTATATCCTGAAATAATGACGTCTTAACGCGGGATCAAGGATTGTGAAGGATTGTTTTTGTTGTGATGATTATTATTATTATCGAAAAATGTCAGAATCCTTGAATATACAGTTTTATTAACATAACATTACAACACGTCTGGGGGCCTAAAACGGCCACATTATCCATTCCTCTAAAAGCAATTGATTTCCTGAATTTCCAGCTATCATTAGCAATTCCACTAATTTGACACAACAGCAAATCATAATGTGTGGACCATTTTACGAATCTCCATAGAAAACTATCAAACAGATGAATTATTTCGTAATATGAATCGCACGCAGATCATATTCTGAATTGTCAGGTTGTGACATTTTACGATGATTCATAATATTTTCCTATTATAATTCTGCCAGTGACTGTTTTAAGCCCCCTGTTCTTCCCCGAAGGGTTAGGCAGGGTTGTACCATAAGCACAGATAACATACATTTCGCCAGTTATGTATAAGTCCCATTAATAGGGGGTGAGCTTATTGGCATCATGTGGGCACAAATCCAGATGCTACCGAGAACTCTTAACGGATAAACCTAATAAAAATTTGAGCGACCTGGGAATCTTACCTAGGACCCCATGCACAGCAGTACCACTAGACTAACGCGGCAGTCTTATTTAAAACATAGGTACATAGATAAACTCATGCCTTCTTCCAATCGGTAGGCAGAAAATATAGAAATTATTTTCATCATTATTATAATCATTATATCACAGTTATAATTCTTCTTTATTTTTTTATTACCCTTTAAGTGCAGCATCATTGTTCTCCTGACTCTCCTTTAATTATACCGCGACCTTATCTTTCTCTTTTATTTTATTTAGCTTAGCCATTATCATGTTTAGTTCACATAAACTTTGATAATAATTCAGCATAAGTCCTCGAGGTTTCCTAGAGACGTAGGTATGGAACGGAGTATCCTGAGTATCAAACTTGTGGAACTGGTTAAGAATATATCAATTCGTTCAATTAATATACAGGTTCGGACAAATGATATGATTTAAAAAATCGCTATCTAATAATTATGATTGTTTAAGGCCTCGCCTCTCATACATGAGGTTGTGATTTCAAATCTGAGTAAGTAGGTACCAATGTAACTTTTCCAATTCATAAAGTACTTTCTGAGTTAGATAATTATGGACATTACTGACATCGGTGAAGGAAAAAAATGGTGAGGAAACCTGGACCTATAATTAATATGAGCCTAAAATCGCCAACCTGTCTTGAGTGATCGTGGTGTTCAATGCTAGTGCCTTCTCTATTAGAGAAGAGGCCTTTGTCTTTGAATTGTTATTATAATATGACCCAAATTCAGTTTAGTCAGTGAAGCAAATCCACTGGTTGATCTGAATAAACCTTCGTCAGCAGACAATTCCATTCTACAAACAACAACTGGAAAGTTTCCAGTGAAAGAGCAAGCAAACCTCACACGAAATATATACAGAAACAATAAACACGGTTGTTTTATGTTTGAACGCCATTACGCTCCGTATTGACATTAGTTGGAATAGTTTACAAACACGACACGAGTTAACTTGAGTGTGAAATACTCGTACATACAGTGGTCCTAGTAAAAACATCAAGAAAAATAGTGTGCCGCTCTGTTACTGTCAGTCAGCCTGCATTATCTCACTACTGGGCACAAGCTTTTCGCCGCGACTTCCAGCTTTTTTGATCCAGGGCCAATCCCGATCCATCAATTCGGTATAGAAACGTAATAAGGCTGTGGTGGAATCTATAATGGAGGACGTCTCGCAAATCTTATTTCGTGCAAGTTATCCGCGTGATTAATACAACCGTCACCGTCGGGCAGTTGTCCACCAGACAACACCCGTCTCGTCGGAGAATCCTCTCTATTCAATGGGGATGAGGAACTATCCACCCTCTTCCTCATACCTCTAAAGGGTCTTACGTATTAATACAGAAACCAGACAACAACCGTCACTGTCGGGCAGTTGTCCACCAGACAACACCTATCTCGTCGGAGAATCTCCTCTATTCAATAGGGATGAGGAACTATCTACCTGTTCCTCATACCTCTAAAGGGTCTTGCGTATTTGAAATGGCAAGCGACACACGTGACTATAAATTTACGTAAATCCTTATGTGCGTGCAATGTATAGAGAGTCAGTTGAGTATAATTATGTAAACTTATGGCCACTATAAAATTCCTAACCCTAAGGGTAGAACGGAATACTATATGTACAAGTCTGACTTGTACTTGGCCGGTTTTCTACTTTGTCTAGGTGGCTACTAATAATAAAATCAAAACAGGCCGGGTTTATTCGAAATCTGATCACTGAAAGCAAATATTCCCACAATATCTAAGTTTCAAAGCTTTGTCTGCATCGTCAAATAATTCGTTGAAATGGCAAAAGATTTCGTCGAGTTGGCATTTCTGATTCAGCGAACACTTCCTCGACCTTATTTACGGAATCGGGAAATTAGTTTAGTTTACTTCTCCTTGTTTTCGAGTTCATTAGTTTCATACAAGTTGTAATGCTGGTTGACCACTTCGGTATTTATCTTTAGAAGAGGTCAAACAATAAGGGGTACGAGTATTCTATCTTCAAATAGATAACCATAATTATCACCACTAACATGATCGTAGCTGTATCCACGTATATGAGTTTTACCCTTTAAGTAGTTGCTCAGCGACGTAAGGGTACGGTCCAAGCGTGGCAAAAAAAGGATTACTGCAAGCCAAATGGCACTTCGCGAGGAAAGGCTTAAGACGTTCCGACGAGAAGGGAAGGTAGACCAGGGGTGACTGCGGGGGACGGAGGGGTTGGTAAAGGTATCTCTCAGAACCATCGTCCTAGATGGAAGACTAATGCGACACGATGCTCAATGTGGAAATGGCAGTATTTAGGTGGCTGAGCAAAAAATTCGAACTCAGATGCATCTTTATCGGTTGCAGTGATTTTTTTTCAATTAGTAAACAACTGAAAAGTACTCTGATTTAAAATAAGAAGAAATGGCTATTATTTTCTGTCCTGTTAATGATAATTTGTATGATAAATATAATTATTACCTATTTACAAAATTAATAAATGAACAATACATTTTATCGAGAATTCTAGTAGGTAATAGTAATATTTGAAATTGTCTATTACATAAAAAATACAAGTTGATAATTCGATTATCAATTATTTTAACACAACAAATTAATTCCAAGTATTACGGATGAATGCTAAAAGCGTAAAAGGCTATTTATAGATTCATCATGCAAATCATGACAAAACGATGAAAGCATATACCTACGAACATGGAATAGAATTTGTATCCATTGTAACATATCCGTTTGTGGTTCCAATTTCGCAACATTGAGTCCCGTTGCGTCATTTACGTCGCGACGTGTAGCGTTTGACGCTCACATGGGACAATGGAAGCATTATAAGGGAACTAATGCTTTAATTGATGGTAGTCATTAGGGCATGTGTGGAGTGTAAGTGTCTTGACGTCAAAAGGCAAGGGTCGATCGTTTGTTCCGTCTTTGTATTAGATATTATTTATGTTATTAGCTTTTGCTCTTGGGTTCGACAATTGGTTGGAGTAAAAATGTTTTTACGTAGTATTTCCTCATTTAAAACTGTCCTAAAAGTAGATAAGTATGTACCTGTTTTGATTTCTCTATAGTCATAGCATAATCAGTTGGTATATGTCACACGTCTTCGAATTTTTGGTTTTATGCCTGTTTCTTCACGATGTTTTCCTTCTGTTTTGAGAGCAGTGGTGATGAAATAATGTAAACAAAGTAAAGCGCCTGTCCGGGATCGAACCTATGACCTACAACTCGTAACTTGCGGCCGTTATCACTGGGCCACCACTGCTCTCCAGTCTTTTTAGTCGGCCTGTAATCAATTTCAGCACCATAAATAAACGACTGATTTCTAATAAATCTTACCCAATTTGTTCAGTTTATTCATAATCTCATTGCATCACTGGTGCCTGTATCAGGATAGTTTTCATACTCATCCACAATAGTTCTCTATTACCTAATACGTGTGGCTAAATAAAATAAGGTAATTGATCTTCCTTCGTTTGAGAACCTTTTCAAAGGAATAGGTAGCCATTAGATTTAGAATCGTTAAGAAAAACATAGTTGTCTGTAGACCTCGTATATTAGTGACATTAAGTAGAAAATAATTCGTTAAAATTCATATTGACTTCAACGTCGTGACGTTTCATTACTATATCTAGATATAGTAGTACAAACCTAGGCTGAAAGCTGAATATCTCCTAATAGGTCTAATCTCTATTGGTACTACTAATTACTTCCGAGCCCGATATGGATTTACCAAGTCTGTTGTTGGCAGAAATATCGATCCTATTAATGTGGGTAAAGTCTGCCAACTAGCTAATAAATCTTTATTGCTAAAACTAAACATCATCTAGTAACTCCATGTCTTAATATCTGTGGCCCTAGTGAAAAGGGGTATAAGTCCGATTTTGTGGAAAATGAGTTAAGTATACAGAAGTGATCAGAAAAAAATGCTCTATCGTTCGGTGTAAACGGATCTAAGCTATCTCTAAAAATAAAGAAGTTACCTTGTGTAAAAGGGTCCAACTGACACCAAAAAAAATTCAAAAGTCGGTTTCAAGTACTTTTGTATTCTTTTAAACGAAAAAAAAAAAATGCATTTTGTGTTTTCTAATCTAAATTAACATAAATTACCCACGTTTTAATTTGGTTGGTGTTTATCAATACAACAACACCTGGTTCTTAAAAATGATTTAGTGAGTAATGTGATATTATTAGACATAAATCCGTTTTCACCACCATAAAGGAAAAAAATCAAAGAAACTCTATTGGGATTAGTATGAACATAATCATTCCAAATGCGTATCCATTTTCACTTGTGTGAATTAACATTTAACATATGGGAGAAGGGGTATAATTTATTTTACACCCTCAAGGAATTCATTTTATGGTTAGTATAAGTCACTATCTTAAAAACGAATTACTTTACATAAAAAATAACTCCATAATAATAAAGAGCATAAATTGTTTACCTATAAAAAACATCACATGTATTTCAATTGGTAGTGGTTTAAATGTCACACGAGGCAAACACGCAATTTGAAGTGCGCGGAGTGTTTTTTGCGTCTCCTGTGAAGTTGCATTTTTGGACTTAGATCCTTTTTCACTAGGGCCACAGATATAAGCGATCGTCTCGATTCGGAAAATTCGAACGCGTCTTTTGTCGGCGTGACGAAACTTTTGTATTCACCAAGCAAAAGTAAGGCGGTGATCGCTTGTTTAACGACGATTGTTTATAATATGAGGACACTGCCTAAGACTTTTGTAGTTGTAGACCAAATAAACGAATAGCTGAATGGTGTGAAAAAGGATTTCGCTGGAAAGCGGATGAATACTGAGACGAAGTCTGCAAAGAATTAATGGCGAGCTGACCGCAAATAAATTGGCATATGGGTAAGGATTATGATGATGGCTGCTTTTCTAGTGGTGATGCAAGCAATAAATTAGAATAGATAAACTAATTAGCAAGAAAGGTATAATGGATGGATTGGCAGATTGATCTATGACTAAACCTATTAAGGGTAACAGACTAATCAATGATTTTAAATATAACATGGGCACAGCTAACATATCGGCTCAATTAACTACACTGAACCCTATCCCTTACACACGCTACCAATACTTAATCAACGTTAAATTTACATAAAACAAAGGCACATAATCTAAATTAACAACAGTTTTCCCAAAACTAAAGAGCTCGGATTTCGGCTGTAAAGTCGAACAATTCCAATAATCTGCGTTCAGCTAATCCCGCTCTTCAACCTTTGAGACCCCTTAATTTCCGTCCCTTACAGTAAATTCTACACTATCCAGCATAATTTGACCCGCCACCATACATGACACAACCCCTAAGTCATCCATGTTTCTCTATACAAATATTTGAAGTGAAGGTCATTGTAAAGTGGTTGATTTATATTTCTATATTAAAGACACCTGTTTCCATCTCTTTACGATGTATGGATATTGTGACGAACTAATATTACGTTTTGTTAGTTCGAATTTTGAAAATAGGGGCGTAGGATTTTGATGTTTGTTTATTCATGGCGTGTACGCTTATGATGGACTGAAATGTGTTGTTGTTGCTGCAGTAACAGTTATTACAACTTATTATAACTCAGTAATTATAACTATTGTAGAAGCAGGATTCCTTGATTAAAAATAATATAAGGAAGTTCCACCCCCTAATTTCTGGCACCAAGCAGTATTCCTTTATTTCTGTTTGAAGGGTTTCTGCTTCGGGGAAATTACCGGAATGAAATATTATAATTAACCACCCACCCATTCATTATAATTTCCTTGTCAGATTCATGTGCGTACTGTATAATTATCACTTTCTTTAAAAACGGTGGAGGAAAACATCGTGAGGAAACCGGCATGTCATTGTATCTCGATGATATGTGAAGCCAAGACAGAGGCCCTTTGGCGGCTTTAAAACTCTGACACCAGGCTAGTCACTAAACACACGAAAAGAAGAAGATTCCCCACTAAAGCTACGGTTTCATAGAAGATCGGTGGCCGCCACATAACGACCGCAGTAACGGGAGTCATCAAAATCATGGCTGCGGGGTTTGACTTTACGGTGTCAAAAAACGGTCTCTAGGAAAACACAATTTCATAAATTATGTTTCAGTGACGTCATTCGCCGGTAAATTCAAGACGCTAAGTGGCGAACATCGTTCTTCTAAGAAACCGTAGATTTTATTGTCTCTAAGGTTAGACGGCACGGTCCTGGGTATTGCAACTACACATAAGACGTGGCCTTAGTATACAGTATGTTAACTAACAAAGGGCGTTCCCGTTAACCTGCAATAGTATAGCGTCTATACATGCTAAAAAAAATACTAACACCCAAAAAAAAAAAATTTTTTTTTATTTGTGTAATGAAATGTTCGCAAAACGATTAAATTTAAACGTAAAAGAAACACTCTGTACACGCACACTTGTATTTCAACGTAGAAAAACAAGTGTGACAAGTGGGCGTGTACAGAGAGTTTATTTTCCGTAACAATTTAATATTTTTTGTGAATATTTTACTATACAAAAACAAAAAAAAACTTTTTTTTTTTTATAGTTATATTTTTTTTAGCATGTATAGACGCTATACTATTGCAGGTTTACGGGAACGCCCTTTGTTAGTTAACATACTGTATAAAGGGGGCTGTTTTTTTTCAATCCACTACGTTTTATACCTACAGGTAATATGCAATTTACTCGTTTTTTTATAAAACCGTGGCCAGTTTTGAGTCCTAACACATAATTATGCTAAATAATTATAAAATTTTCCAGTCATTGTAATATTTATAATCACCATTTTCCTAATAGCTTTCATGTTTATGCAACACGTGGCCACGAATAGTTGGCATTATACAAAAACCTTTAATTCAAATGTTATAACCACAAACGGCACGACAAAATGACATTTGGTTTTGTGAACTAACATAAATAACGTTAATAAATAAAATAAACGTGCTTCTATGCTATGAAAATAAAATAAAACAATAAATGTTTAACGTTTGGCAGCAGGTGCCTCTTATATTGCGTTATAGAATATTTAAAAAATAAATTCGAAAAACGTGTATGGAAATTGGTCTTTGAAAAATAAAATTATGATTGTGTTTTTTTAGGAAATAAAAAAATATAGAAAACATCGTTACTCGTTCCTTAACGACAAACATTTATTAATTACTTAACCAGTGTTTCTCATTAGGCAATTGCGAATAAAATTATGTATTCTGTTGTGAGAAATAAATGTTAACCATAAAAGAAGTTGCTTGAGGGATAGCTTTTTCTTAAGTGTAATTGTAAATGTTTTCTTTTCTCTGTTTACTAGGTTGAACCAAAAAAAATTCTTGTACCTATCTCCGAGAAAATAAAAACAACATTTTCAAAATTCGTGGATATCTCTACTTCTAATGGGAGTTTCTTCATCCATCATCGATAGGTACTATAATACTGTACTATAGATGGACGATGGCCTGAGTTAGGACATTTTATTCCGGTAGTACGTCCTGTAGCTTATATGGCGAAATGGGGTATCATCGACCAATCCCAAATACAGAGTGCCCCGTCACAGGGTATGTCACATCGTCTTTCCTGGCCATGATGCACAGCTACCTGTTGGTAGCACCGCCGGTTGGTTGGTTGGTCCAGCACGCTTTAGGAAACGAGGTAAAAGACAAAACTATCTAAGTCATAAAATACTACACAGTTGAAAAAGATTCGATTTGGTTTATTTGGTTCATGGTTCATTTTTTTTTGTTTTAATTATCCTTCTTTTCGTTTCCGCAATAGTACAGCACCCCAATTGGAAAACACACTTTTAATCACAGTATTTTGAAGGAAATTCCAAATCCATTGCTGCACTATGTTTGAAAAATTCGCCAGCTTGACAACAACGTAAAAAAAAATCAAGTTAAAAAAAATATTTTTACAAGACCCCGGGCATAACAATGGTCGCAGAGGTTTTTGGTCGGTACTGATAGGTACCGTAACTTTTATTTTCGTGGGAACGTAACGGAGTATGTGTAGGCTCTGTCATTTAGTCTAGTATAAAGTGCTTATTCGTGTTAGTTGACATTTGTAACTCTTTACGACTGGGAATACAATAGCTAACTAAGCCACTCACATTTGCCATCTAAAAGCCATTTTTGGTGGACGTGCTACGGTTATTGATGTATAACATCTTTCCTCTCGCTTTTCTGCATTCTGTTGAAGAGATTTCGTGAAAAGCGACGGAAGTGTGTGACAGGACGCCGGGGAAGCGCGCGCTATTTAATTTGACCTATGAGCGTGCGTAGTGCTGGAGTTGGCCGTCAGAATTGTCCTTGACGACGCTCCGCCCCTTTAATATATTACCAAGGTGAGATGTCAGATGTTACACATCATATGCAACTACTGTAAGACTAGCTCGTTTTTTTAGGGTTCCGTACCCAAAGGGTAAAACGGGACCCTATTACTAAGACTCCGCTGTCCGTTCATCTGTCTATCCGTCTGTCACCAGGCTGTATCTCATGAACCGTGATAGTTAGACACTTGAAATTTTCACAGATGATGTATTTCTGTTGCCGCTATAACAAAAAATACTAAAAAAACAGAATAAATTAAGTAGTTAAGGGGGCTCCCATACAACAAACGCGATTTTTTTTGGCGTTTTTATAGATAATGGTACGGAACCCTTCGTGCGTGAGTCCGACTCGCACTTGGCCGGTTTTTTTATAACATACCACATTTATGGAGTGTTTTATTATTAAAAAGCAAGAGGTGTTTATCTACAAATCAGTATCCTTGAGAAGGTCATTTATTTGAATGAATTTCATTTATTTTGTTTGATAAGTAGCAACAGTCAAAACAATCCTGAACATCTTCAAAGGAATCTCTCCGGATACACGACAAGGCGTCAATCAAAACTTTTTCAATAATGTCAGACAATGATTTCATGAGCTCATAAAATACATACACATTAGACAACCTGTTACAAGTTCAGATATTGTACTCAGCAACGGTTCCCGTATTTTATCTCTTAAGTAATTACAAGAGCGAGAATATGTATATTCGAAGTACCTTTTACATTAACGACATCAAAACTTGAAGCCTAAGATTATCATTAATAACAGATTGCTATCAAAGCTAACAAATGAGCAAAGTTGGCTTAGAAGTTTCAGGAGATTTTCCTCTGTGACCAAAATTTAGGGCACCGAACCAAAACCGCTAATCGGGGAATGTTAACGAAAGTTCAACTATTCTGGGACCTACATAGGAGGCAGAAGCAATAGATTTTGAGGAGGTAAATGTACGGGAGGACGTCAGGGCATGTGTCTGGCAACGTCACTCAAAGTGACTGACTGCACTTCCCGGATTCACAGTTTTCGGTTGAAAAAACTAGCTCAAAAATTTTGTTTTGAATGAAATTGCGTAGAAAGAAATGCGGTTTTAGTAGAGAAGTATAAATAGTTTTTCGGGTTGCTGTATTTTTGTGCACACATATCCGTTCAAAAGTAGATATAGATAGGCTAATCATTGATATTAAAGAATTTTAATACCTAGAAATGATTAGCCTACGAAAAATACCGAAGTTTATATAACTAGGTTGGTAAAGCAGTATCATTTTGCAAAGGAAAAGATTTTCATTGATTCCAGTGTTCTTTGATTCCAAGTATCTCCCAAACAAACAATTTAGGAAATACAATTTTTCTCATTTCCTTATCCAGGCCATTACTGATTCCCTGAATCGCGATTGCTTTCCTATTCATTCCAAAACGTCGGATTACTCCGTTCACTTTCTAGAATTGGGTCAATCAGGAATCAACGGAACGAGAATATAATTTACACAAAGAAATAGCCAAAAATAACCAAATTAGGAGGCATGAGACCCCGTGCGACGTTTGATAAAATGACGTGTTACGTCACGCATCTTTTACGATTTAATGGAACGTGAGAGGCTGTGTTTACGCAATATATATAACGCCACACGTGGATTGCGACGGAACGTAAAGTTTATACACAATTTAGCCCTTGTTTTTAGTACTAAATGTAAAGCCGTAGAATTTGTAGGATATTAGAGTAATACAGAGTTGAGAAGGGTTTTGTAGGAATGCCGTGCTTAGGAATACGGGCTTGAATTACGTGGTATTTGGCTTTTGGAATATTTAGTGGCGTGGATTTTAATCTTTGCTTAAGTCGGTATATCCGTATCATTTCAGAATTGAAATTCGCTATCGCAAGTATTGAACAATCAGACATCGAAGACAGCTTACTAAAATCACACTGAAGAAATGAGAGAGATCCTCACCTAATATATCTATATTCTGTTTATACCTACATAGCCATTCATACAAGGCTGAAGGAAGTTTGCTAAAAAGAAAAGACAGAGTACACGCCGTGAGCTTAGTGTGCTCACGCAAGCGTGCGCACAATTCCTTCCTTTCTTTGAAACTTTGAACTTAGCAATAGCCCGGAACAGGGACGACGATGTCTGTAAGGAGCCAAATAGGTAGCAAGCATTACACGTTGTTACTTCGTTTCATACAGCAAACTATAACTTAAATAATTCCCTTCACATGTTTCGCTTAAATTACCGACTAAAACACATAAGTAAGCCAGTCCTTCATCAAGTATAATTGCTCCTATTATCATAATAAACTTAACAAACTCGGTGAAGAGTTAAATCACGAACTACCGGGCACATCAGGGAACTTCTATGCAGATATTATACAATTTGAATGGTCGAGTCAAAAGTTATGCAAGGGAACTGCGCTTGTCTTTGATCGGACAAATGACCACTTCCGCGAACAATTATTAATAGTCAGAGAGTATTTGCTGCCTAATCACTTTTTGATGGTAAAATTAATATTGAATGAATTGTGTGTTCATTTTGACCTGATTAATATAAAGTACCATAGTCGAAGTCATATTAAATTATTGCTATGGGATTCTTACAAGCCATCATGACGTTTACGCCGCGTGTGCTTCGATCGCGCGCGGCACCTATGCACCGATCGCGCATTCGGCTCGCGCTCCTGCCGCGCGCTATCGGGGCGCACTGGATTGTCCGGTGCGAACGATCCAGACCAACAAACCAACTTCGACCAACTGCTAATAGAATGCATTGGTGTATTTGATTGTATTGTATGAATTACTGCGTTATGATTAAATGTGTGTACCTAAATAATATTATTGGTACCTATGTATAATTATTGTATGGTGTTGGTAGGTATAAATATGTTTTACCGGAGGGTATGTATTTTAATGAATATTTAATTAATAATAAAATACATTTTATGACAGTAGCCTACACTACATCACACACTTTAATAAACTTTCAGGAAAATAAGCATTTTTTTCTTTTGGCGTCACTGCAGTTAGATTAATACTAGACCGTATCTGTACTATTTGATTATACCTTAGTCAAATTACTATCCATCCTAATTTCCGATTTCCTTTATTAATATTAATGGTCACACCGTACATCAAATTATGCGGCGAACACGCGTCAACATTGTCTTAACAACATTCCAAGCGTTTACCAACTCAAACCCAACTGACACCAGCATTTGGGGACTGACACCAACATTAAAATTTGGGGACCCTTCACCTTCCCCCTTATTTATCTTACATATTGTGGTTTCACAATTTTGTGGTATAATTTCGCAATACTCTACCCAAGAGTACTAGGAAGGGCTGAGATCGTAACATAAATAATGTACGAACATATAATTATATAATTATGACCATGTCAATCCTCTACGTATGTTTCATTATGGATTCAAGGCGAAGCGCAGATCATGCAAAACTTGCGGTCTGAATTCCAGGCATTTTAATTAGGGAACTTTCTGTATTAATCCGTCGTCGTTTGTAGGAAAAAGGAATTTTTTTTTTGTTTCATCTGTTTTTATTGGAATGATATGGAGTTGTGCAACCCTGGTTTTGTTTTTTCAGGGTTGATTACCATCGGGTATTGTATGTCATAGGGTATTGTTTGAGTTGTCAAACAAACTATCAAGGGGCTTGTGGCTAAATAATAACAGCCCCGTACGGGTCGATCTAACAGTTTAATTAAGCTACGCTTGCCGCAATTGGTCCGTGGATGGGTCTCGGTATGTAAAGATGGTCATCTTTACATACCGAGACCCATCCACGGACCAACTCCCTCCTACCTTGGACCCTCCCTGCCTCGGAAAGCACGTTAAGCCGTTGGTCCCGGCTGTCATTCATGGACCTTTGACAGTCGTTTTGGGTCGTCAGAAGCCCGAAAGTCTGCCAACCAGTTTTACGAAAGGGTATCGTATTACCCAGTAACAGCGCGGAGTCTTGATTTGCGCCTTGTTGATGGCAATAGGCTCGCCCCCTATGACATGGGACTTAAATAACTGGCGCACTATGGGTGTACTATACGTACAACTCTGTCTAACCCTTCGGGGAAACAAGGCGTGATGTTATGTAACAAAAATATTCACCTCAACTTCCAAAAAAGTTGAACCCAACACGAATACTAAACTACTCCAATATGAAGATAAAGTACCTACAGGCATGCGTGATGAGTGCTCACCTACATTTTATGTCAGAATGACTCCGAACTAATTAAAACAGTGTTGAAGTTTCGTCCTTTGGGGGCAGTAAAAACTTTTCAACATGTCCTCACATGGAATTTCGGGGGCTTTGAAAACGGGTTCTGTATTAAACCGGTTTCCTTGGACCCTTTTATGTTTTACGTGAACAGATTTCATCGCCTCATTAATCTTATAATTAGACGCATAAGCTTGACTGCTGATGAAAAGGTACTGTTGTGATCTGTATAATTGTTTTTTTTGTAATAATGTTTGTTTTTTTCTTCTTTGGTATTGTATGTCGGTAGAACCTTGTAATTGGTTCATGACCCAAAGGTCGAATGCTACTTGCGCGTCATCTGAAAATCATGCGCTTACATTAGGGCCCGAATGCGTTGCTCGCATTCGGTTTAGCGGGAGTTTAGACAGTTTAAATTAGGTGAATGACCGAATGCGTCGATCATCACAGTAAAATTTAGCCGCCCCCGCGCTCGCCGACCAGCAGCAACTTTCCAAAAGTCGGTTATACCGAATACGGCTCGGTCACCGCAAACGGGCTGCGATTGAATACGGCCCCAAATCAATTGGTTTAATGGTAGGTAAATAATGAGCGACACAGTATTATAATGTACAAAGTTCATAAATTCATTTTTGGAACGAAGTTCTTTATTGCGGCATGCAAACTGGAAGAAATCGCCACGCTAAAAAATGTTAATACTTGCGACTGTCTTCTTCTAATTCAAAGAGAAAGAAAGGGAGAGAGAGAATGAAGTTTCGTTCCAACATCAAAATCAAGTCTTCAAGCTTAAAAATCTTCGGCATCAGCTGCTTCCCTGCTTGTACATAAATAATGACAGTACCCGATCATGTTAATCCGATCCCCTCATTTAAATTTCACTATGTTGGTTGATAAATAGGTGATTCAGTTGGATTTTCGTTCCGTATATCATTAAATATGTATTGTATAATAAACAACTTAAATATGTTTGGTGTATTCAAGTGGTAATGATGGTTTAGTTGTATTGTTGACGGTAATGGGAGCATTTATTGAAGTTGTGTTTCTCCTTTGTTGTAATGAGTTATGTAATGGGCTAGGTAAAAAATATTAGTTGTTACGCGATTACTCCGCCAATTATGTTTAATTTTTTTAATAATTTCAGAGTTTTTAGTTTTGTTGGTTTAAGGAATCTAATCTAAAAACTTACAGACTTAAAATACTTCCTAATAATAATACGTACAAGTATATAAAGAAAGGGGGGGAAATGATCATAGGGCATCTAAAAATTCGTCTGCATTAAGAATTGATTTTAATGATTCTTGTTTTGTTTGGTAAGTCATACTTCAGAGGTGGTCCCATATAAATTTTATAGTGCATACACTTTGTAGTGTTATGTATTTTATTCGTATTAACATTGAGATCGATAAACATCAATGAACCTCCTTTGCTTTAATACTTTATCTAGTTTCGCTAAAACTTCTAACTCCAAATCCTAGTTTCTTTCTTTTCCCTAAAAGCCAATTCCCCTACATCTCAGTTGCCAACACTTCCACAGGCTAAGCGGTCTCTTGGCACCAATCAGCGTTCGCATTGAAAACATATTAACGAAATAAATTCTGCAATTCTGTCAGCCGCCGTTTTCTGTCTGATAAGTTTTTTTACTGCCATGCATTAGTGGCTGCAGAATTGTCGGTTGGTAGAACGACACAACTTTTAACTCCCATGGACTAATGTCTGGGCACTTAGCTACTTAAGCACTTATATAGTAAGTAAAGGCTAATTTTCCTGGTTGAGTTAGGCATTACTGCCTTACTCAACCAGTAAAGCGAGCAATCAGTGTTTCCATATTTTATTAGATTTTTTTTTTTTTTATGGCTTCAGAAAGGAAGTTGAAATAATAAAGTATGTTCGTATAGTTTTTGAAATCGTTAAGTAGAGGAAGCTTGAAGCTTGAATTTTATTAACTTTGCTTGGGTAGTTTTTCAGTTAGCTTCGATAATACGTATTTAATCCACTTTGTGAATCTTGATGAAGTTATAATACTTCCTGTCACTGTTGGTTACGAATTAGTGTGGGGTAAGTACCATAAATAAAAAGTGAAAAAAAAAATCATCGCGCAAAACACGTGGCCGAATTCAGAGCTGAGTTTAAAAAAAAAATCAAATTAAATTTAAAGTTCTTTCAAATACGAAAGGTCTTACTTTCTATGATGGCAGAACATTGTCCATAAAAATACCAGAGCGAAAAAAATAATAATTTTACTTTGTTGAAGTAAACTTACTCGTAGTTTAATACATACCCAAGGGCTGGCTGTTACCTTGGTCAGACGCTAAGCATTGCCATACAACGTGGCAATACCGCCAGTCTCTTGCGTACATTATCAGCCGACAGAGCGATGCGGAGGAATTTTTCTACGCCATATTTTACGAAATGTATAATTAGTTTTAATCAGTTATTTAACTTAGTACCTACTTAATGTAAATAGTTGTGTTATGTATATATTGTCTAGAGTAACTTACTTCAATATACAAAGTCTAAACCCAGTATTGTTAGATCTACTCGTCGTCTGTGAGTGCTTGGGTTAGTTTAGCTAGAATACATAGTGATGCGATTTGGCAGCACTAACATAAGCCACCGCAGACCCTAATTGAAAGCAGAACAACTCAAAACTTAGCTAACTAGGGAGAAGCTAATGTGGAGCGCTCAAGCTTAAATCAGTAAGTCTTTTAGCTACAGCGTTCTAGTTGTCATAATTATTTAGTCAAGAAAATTGTTTATCAAATTGACAGACTACGCCAGTTTACCGTTTTATAGCCATTTCATACAACTGTCAAAGAGTGACAGTTTGTGATTTGAATATACGGACAATTTATGTCGGCAGTCAATTTGATAAACAATTATGTATTACTATCTGTTCCCGCGGTTTCACCCTCGTAAGTCTCGATCCCGTGGGAAAATCGGGATAAAAAGTATCCTATGTCCTATTTCAGGTCATGGTCTACCCATGTGCCAAATTTCATCCAAATCCGTTCAGCCGTTTTAGCGTGAAAGCGTAACAAACAAACTCACTTTCGCATTTACATTATAATATAAGTTAAGAGTTTAGAGACTTAACCATTTCAAGCATGAAAATAATTATGAATTAACGTAACGTTTGGCGTATCTGGGTATGGTTTTTTCGATAGCATGCTATCGTAAAAATCGATGCTCCAACCATATTTATATCCATGCTTCTTTCCTAGTTGGGGTTACGTAGAGGGCCTCGTTCATACGCAACCCTAGTTCGAACTCGCCCGCTTTTTATATGCCTACCAGCTGCAAGGGTACAACGGACCGGGCAAGTTCGAACTAGGGATGAGTATGAACGAAGCCAGGTAGAAACTACAGAACGTTAATTACTTCCTAAAATTTGTGCAAAAAAAAAAAAGTAAAACGTCCGAGTTATCAAAAAACTTCGTAATAGTAGGTTACCGATCGATATTTTGTTTAAGTATATTCATCATCTCAACATCTGCCTAGCCTTTTCCCAATTATGTATTTATGTATACCAGGGGGCCTAAAACGGCCACATTAGCAATTCCTGTAAAAGCAATTCATTTCCTGAATTCCCAGCTGTCATTAGCAATTCCTCTAATTTGACACAAAATTAGCTGAATCTTAAGTAAGTACTCAATTCAATTCATATTCGAATCTTATTAAAATTTGGTGTAAATATTGCTGCATGAAAATGACTTAATCTATACTAATATTATAACTACGTATTAATAATATGACCGTAATTTAAATTGATTAGTTTTAATTTAACATTAAACTTCAATAAAATAAATAAGTAATTTGTGGACCATTTTACGAATCTCCATAGAAAATTGTCAAACATACAAATGAATTTAGTAATATGAATTGCACGTAGATCATAATATGAATTGTCAGTTTGTGACATTTTACGATGATTCATAATTTAATATCCTATTATGATTCTGCCAAAGTGGCCGTTTTAAACCCCCAGTATTTTAAAGGGAGCGACTGCCTATCTGTCCTGCACAACCCAGTTACTGGGACTAAGATATTATTATGGTAAATTATCCGTTATTAATTTGTTGCCTGTGTTTCGTATTATTATAGGTAATGTACCTAATTTGTGTGCCTTCGTCAAACATAATAATCATAATTAATTCTGAGTATAAGATAATGCGATACTACCACGAACTCCTCTTGTATCTGCTTTCCGGGTAAAATGTTATTGGGTTTTTGCATCAGGAATTTCTTAGTAACAGCCTGGAGTCTGGTTTTGTTGGCAATTGCCCCGATTGATGGCAATAGGTGTTAAGGATTCAATGAAAAAAACGAGGACTTTTCCAACATCAACCTTTAATGAAATTATAAAGTATTAATTAATTTACAAAGAACTATTTACATTCATAAGTTTGGAAAATATAGTACACAAGTAAAGTGACACTTTATTATAAAGTTAGCCCAACACATGGCTGAAATGTTGAATTCATTAAAAATGTATTTGTTCCGTGCTAATTTTACCACGAGTCTTAAAAAAAAAAATTCAATTTGTATAAGAGTTGAAGCAAAAGGGTTTTAGAGTAATCAAAAAGTAATTAATTACAGTAAAATCATATTTGTTAACAATAGGTAGGGATCAAAATCATAACCCTCCTTTTTGCTTCGCTGTAGTCGGATAAACAGGGCATCATATTGAATTATCGGTTAGAATCAGAAAACAATGTTTTATCTATACCATTTCTATTTAAAACTATTTCTTTTAATGATCAGTTTATTAGAACAGAAAAATGCTTAACAAAACCATTAGGTATTATTCGCCTCAATATAGTTCCTGCAAACTACATAGCTTTTCACATAAGATAAAATATTTAAACATGTTTGCACCTATATAAGTTGAGTGAAATTTTGTGTACAACTAGTTTTGTATGTACCTACATAAATGATAAATGAAAACAGTAGACACAAAATGTAAAATACATGTTTTATTACCTTGGTATAATAAACAAACACATAACATTATTGTGTATCGTAATTATGATATATGAGGTTGAAAGAATTTTTGTGCTCATATAAATAATCACACCATTTTAACAAAATGTATCGCTCGGTTTCTTAAAAGCAGTTTTCACTTACTCGATACTATCCGTATCCGATTGGCGACCTTCCAAAGAAATGTTAGTGCTTCAATGAATAGTATTTAACGGGGTCTTATTTTTATATTTTTACGAGAGTAACTTATTTATTTATTTTGGTACATTAACCGCAGTAGGTAACACACAGAACAATAACATAACAGAAATACTGGTATGTATGCTTATTAAACCATAAAACAACATCGTAATTTAAACCGAACACTTGGTGGTTGGAAATTATCCCACGGCCGCGCCGGGAACGAACTACCGAGATAAAAAATATCATAATATAATCCTAACCCAGGTAATGGTCATGTGCCAAATTTCATCCAAATCTGTTCAGCCGTTTTAGCGTGAAAGCGTAACAAACAACGAAACACACTTTCGCAAGTATAGTACTAGTTAAGTTATATTGAATATATGCTTTTCTTGGTATCTTATAAAAACACTGTAGTTTTGAGTTGTGCTACGTGATTACTGTCAAATGCTTCCACTGACTCGACAAGTCCACTCAAATCTGTGTGGTTCTCTTCTCAAAAGATCATTTCAGACACCAATCTACATGGACCTAACGTGATCTGACCAAGATTATGTCTTGACTTTAGAGTTTTTTTCGCCATTTCTTCTCAGGCCCAGTCAGATAGGAAATTTCAGCTCAATCTAGCTTATTTTTTATATGACGTGTAGAAGTGATTACGATATCCTATTTACAGAATAAACATGTTCAATTAATTTCATTTAAACATTACGAGTCGCTTAAAAAAAAATATACAGAGAACGTTTTGAAATTAAGATTCCAAGGATGCTGCTATCCCTATAGATGACAGCCGGGATTCTATTAACCTGTTTGCTAATAAGGGCGTGACTAATTACCGTGAGCAAAATGGACAACGTAATAAGCCTAAATACCAGAGATGCATAACAAGGATAAATCTGTATTATGTATAAATGTAAACACAGCATTTTAATATTCAAACAGTGAGATTAGTTAACACAATTTAATGTTAATGTATTATTGAATACAGTACATATACATATAGGTGCAGCTTTTAGTCACATATAATTAATAACCTATTGACATGTTACGAAACGCAATGACTGATTTGTATTTGAACATAGTTAAAACATTCGCTTTTAGTAATGTAAAATTATGTACCTATTAATAGGTCACTTAAAAGAATGACTAATTACTATGTAACCAAAATATATTAGGTATATTGTGGTGGTTCAAACATAATAGGTAACTATAATCAACATAATCAGCCTGTAATGTTCCCACTGCTGGGACATCTTTTCGAGAGAGAATCTACCACGCGGCTTCAGTGCGGGTTGGTAGATGTCACATGTCTTCGAATTTTTGGTTGATACTAGGACATGCCGGTTTCCTCACGATGTTTTCCTTCACCGGTTTGAGAGCAGTGGTGATGAAATTATTAACACGAAGTAAAGCCTGGATTCGAACTCACGACCTACAACTCGTAAGTCGAAGCCGTTACCCCGTTACCCCTGGGGCACCACTTCTCTCTTGCCCATATTACCTATGTGCCGTGTATATTTCGATTAGGAATCAAAAACTGTATCCGCTTATTATATTTTTTTATACAATATTAAAGCAACGAACATGATTAAAATTATAAACTTAATAATAATATTTTTTTAAACATTACATAGTTTAGAGTTCATTGAAATATAAAATTATTATACGACATTTCTAAATCCTTTTTTTCCATATTCACTTTAACATACTCCAAACTCATAACAAATTCATTATACAAAAAGTAAACATCAAAATAAATAAACATTATGTGGTAAAATCAGCACACAAAACGTTTAATTTACCTCTAAATATTCTGATTGAAACATTAGCAGTTAGGGATGTTTGTGCTATTAACGAAATATCTAATATTAACACAACCTCAGAGTTGTATGTAGTGATTCAATTAAATGCTTTGTTTGCGGTCAGTGCTGGGATGTTTTCCCAAATACTTGGGTTTCAAACAAAATTGTGTTAAATAAAGGAAATAAGGCTTAACTTGGTAATGGACGAGACCCTCGCTCTTATTGATTTATTTAGTGTTTGTAGATACTTGGGAACATCTGTGCATTTATCAGGATTACCGATAGTCGGATCCGCGTCTTGTTCTGTATCTATTTCATCATGATTTACGGTACTAAGTTCAGCGTATCTATTTCTGTCACATTATCGTCCATTCATAGTAACTAAAACTTTCTTCCTTATTAAGATTTCTAAGATGATTTTATTCATAATGTGGCATCTAAATCACCATAGGCGAACTACGCATCATAGATCTGACGTTACACAAAAAATCATGACGTCACATAAAATCCTGTATCGCGCAATTAGAGTTTACCGCGTGATCAACATATCGGAGGATCCTCCCTTTTCAATAGAAAATGAGTGAACTTTGCACCCTGTTCCTCATAACTCTAAACTTATAATTATTTTGGAGTTAAGTATGTGAATACGTCTTACTTCCTACCATCGATTTTGATATAATACATACATCTGCTTATTCCCTTAAGTAACTAGACCGTGAAGGTTAAAGAAATCGTTCTCCATATTACGAGATATTACTATGGTTTATGCATTCGTCGCTCACTGCGCGAAGAATAGAACTAGTGAAGTGTGATGATAATTTACATTTTTATTATTCCTTGTGTTCAGTCATCACAAAAAGACGCCAACTAAAGCATGAACACATTGCAGATAAAGCTATATATACCCATTTTTATAATAAACCAATATTTATTACATGTTTCGTTCATAAATATAGCAAACTCTAGTGCTTCAGTTGTCTCATCCATTATCAATAAATCAATAGGTATTTTATCGTTAGGTACAATGACATTGGCAAAAGACATTTTATATATTTTTTACATAATATTAATACAATCAAATTCTCATTTCTCTTTATTATTAATTAATTACTCGCATTATATACAACCGATTTATTTGAATATCTCAAATATTTACATAAAGTTCTTCAATAGTTTTCCAACAATATAAATGAAATTCCATGATAAGAAAAATTCAAGTTTTCTTTTAGAAAAGTACCCTACCGATAAAATTTATATTTCCAAGACAATGTCTATCATAATTATACTTATATTTTATATCACATTTTTTACATAGAATTATACTACTATTTACAATTTCATAAGGTTTTTGAAATTCAAAACGTAAAAGGTTTTTTACATAATTATGCACATCTTTGTTTGTGGTTGGCTGTTCTTATTTACATTCTTAGTAAGCATATTAAATGTATCATGAAAAACAATAAAGCTTGGCAAACAAGACGATTTTAATATTCCTTTAAAGGAGAACAAAGTATGTTTACTTTGTTCTCATTTCATACACATCCATTTCTTTTGTTATTTACAATCGCGTGGTCCATATTAATATCATAAACGCTGACAGGGAAACGGCAAAGTTCGAGTCGATTGAATTTGACTTCGAAGAATGGATTAAGTTCCTGTAATCTTTCGCCTCATTTTGCGACGGGTAGGTGTACGTTCTATCGGTCACACTTTTGACGTCCGGAGGGCAAGGTAGTGTTTCCACTGGGATCTGAAGCAATGTCCTCTCATTTTCGCCCTTAACGGCTTTTGGTTCATCAACGTAAGCGTCGTCTGTTTCGTCTTGAAAAAAATCATCCGGATTATCCGAATAATCTCTTATTTGACTTTTGTCATCGCTATCGTACAAATTGTTTGATCCGATAACGCTCCTTTCGAAGTAAGTAAAGTGTGAATTTAACGAAGGCTCCGCGTTGAATTTGCAAATGAAATTTTCGAGAGATGTTCGCACTTTGACGCTTTTAGCCTCGTGCCGAAGCTTATGCATCCATGCGAGATGACAGTCGCACGGGAATTCGTTCCCTGTAACAATTGACGCGTTAATTAATTCCCTAATTGGAGTAATAATGACTTCTGAGAGCGCCGTCTGTTGAAACTAATTGATTTTTGTTCGATTGTTAGATTTTACTTCATCAATGGGAAAATTAATTTCTAATTAACTGTGTTATCAACACTTGTTACTATTGAAAGCATATTTAAGTCCTTAAATTAATTAATTAAGATTTACGTACCTTCCAAGTAGATGTAGCTGTTTTGGTTCTTCATGTTGTCGTATATTGGATGGAGGTTTTCAAATGTGAACCTCTTTAATTTATTATGTCTTAAGTCTAAGGCGGCCAGTCCCCTGACCCCTTCAAATAGGCTGCTGGCCAAAGTTACAAGTTTGTTATGGCTTAAACTCAACTTCCTTAATTGCGATAATCCATCAAACGTCCTCTGGGCCAAAATATAAATTTCATTATAATCTAATAACAATGTCTGGAGATTCCACAGTTCGGTAAATGTAAAGGAATTAAGTTTGGATAATTTGTTTCTTCTTAAATCTAATCGTTTTAGATTTGCAAGTCCATAAAAACACTCCTTCTTGAGTTCGCTTATATTATTTCTATCGAGTTCTAAGTCAATAAGGTTGACAAGATGTTTGAACGCTCCATCGTGAATGACGGTAATATTATTACTAGTGAGATATAATTTCTGGAGTGCCGGTAGTTCGTAGAACACTTCAGTTTCTAGCTCAACTATTCTGTTCTCATCTAAAGTAAGTATAGTTAAGTTTGGCAAGTTATAAAATGCATATTTACCAAGATAGACGATCTGGTTCTTAGTTAGCGTCATCTCTTGTACAGACGTTACGTTGACAAATGTGTAACTCTCTATCTTGTGGATTGAGCTGTATTTTATGCTGAATTGTTTTACTTTTCTCAAGTATCGCAGAACTTTCGATGGTACAAAGTCTAGACCTCCATCTGCTCTTACGTTGAAGGCTAGTGTTTCTATGTTGGATTGCGAAGTAAAGCTTGTCCATAGTGGGTCTGTTCTTTCTATCCCTCCGTTGAAGACCCAACATTCTGTTTTCACAGCTTCGTTGATCTCTTGGCTGAATTCGCAGTAGCAATGGACTTTGGAGTCTCTGTCACTGATGTCGCATATGTTTATCGCTGCTGGTATGATTTTCTCTTTCTGTTTTCTTCTGTTGGCATCTAAAGCTTCTATTGCAAAGAGCAACAGTAGCAAGGTAGCGGGTACCTTCGGAGCCCGCATACCTCCTACCTGAAACAAAGACAAAAGGAATTAAGCTATTTAATTTTGCCTTTTACATCAAAAGGGGTCTCAGGGATTTTCATGTTATTTTTTTAATAGAATGTCGCTGAAAAAAGTAAAGGGTAATACAAATATTATTATTAACAATTTATTTTTATTTGTGTTCTTTTGAGCATGCATTTTTCTTTTATTACATTCAAAGGAAAATATTTTCTTGTTTGTTCCAGACGTTATTTATATTTATGCTACGAGGACCATAACATAACATCACGCCTGTAATCCCCAAAGGGTTAGGCAGAGGTGTACCTATAGTACACCCACCCACATTTCGCCGGTTATGTTTAAGCCCCATGTAATAGGGGCGAGCCTATTGCCATCAACGAGAACTATACTTAAAAAAAATATTTTTTGGTAAATCTCTTTTAAGTCCAGAGCGGACAAAACATAAAAATATTTTTACTGTTCCATTCCGCGTAATAAGACACAAAATACCTACTAATAAAAATAAGTAGCTTCTAAAACGTAATCTCAGTATTAAATTTGTAAGCGAACCGCACAAATGAGTAAGCAGCTTATCAGGCAATATTATGAAAATAAAAAAAGAGACTGGACATTCGGAGTTTCCAATTACAAATACCAGATTTCAACAACGATTAAGAGGGAAAATTTATAATGAATGATTCAAAAGTATTTTTAATTAAATTATTTTAATATGAACCGTTTGCTTTTATTTTGTTCGTCTTGATTTCTGGCTGTGGAAAAAATGTAATTTCATTCGGTATTCGTTTAATCGGAAGTGCGATATCTGTTTTTTTCGAAGTAATTAATCGTTCGGAGAAGACGTGTGGATTTTAATAAAATAATAGATCGTGAGGAACTTGTAACACCTGTAGGCACTTTGGGAATTGTAATTTGAAAAAGGAGACTGTTAAATAAAGGAGTTTTTTGCATTGCTTTTAACGCCATATAGTTGATACATATAGCTGAACAAGCGAATGAGGGTGTTCTTTAGGTACACCTCTGCCTAACTCTTCGGGGCTTAGAGGCGTGATGTTATGTAAATTCATATATGAATGAAAATGAAGTGAACAATCGGACTTGCAAAGGAAATGAAGCAAACATTGGTAACAATTTATAATTTTTGAAATTGTGATGTTGATTATTAATCGGTAAATAATTTAAATAATAATTAATAAATATATATTATTTACCGATTAAAAATTTAGACGGTTTTTGCAGTATTTTTATTAAGACAAATCGTTTAATATAATATATTGTATCAACAATAATTTTTGTCTATTTTCTCATCCATAATGACTTAAAATATTATATAAATAATAACTAAGCTCATTGAAGGATCTTGAACGATTCTGTTGCCTTTGATTCTTATTCATGTCTCATTTTAAGAAAATAATGAACAGGATACCGTTAGAACAAAAAAAAAATGAATGTACAGACAAATATATTTTTCCGTATATCGACAGTATGTGCCGATGCAGTTTTGTGAAAGAGTTATCCGTTCAATTTGCAACAACAAACAGCGCACAGTTAGTGACAGAATAAAATACTGACACCTACATTTTGTTTTTATTTATCATAACTGATTTGTTCGAGTAATAAAATAGAACGTCAATAACAGTCGGTGCTTGTTTATGAGAAGTTGGTATTTTCTAATCGTTTATCATGAAATAACTATGTGTTGACGAAGATAGTCGATACGTAGATCTTTGACAGTCATTACGGGAAGCCCGAAAGTCTAACAACCAGTCTTGCTAAGGTGTATCTTTTTACCCAGTAATTGGGTTTTGGAAGTCAGATCATGTAAAATACTGGTATTCAGCTGCATCCAGATAGACTCGGAGGCCGACCCCAACATAGTTTGGAAAAGACTAGGCAGAAGCTGATGTTTATGATGAAGACCGGACCAGGACAGGTCAATGTGATGATGCTTGGGGAAGGCCTATGTCCAGGAGTGGACGTCTTTCGACAGGATGATGATGATGATGAAAGCAACTTATAAGTAGGTAAAAAAACTAGTACTTACTCGATTGCGTCTAATAAATGAAAGTAAATAGGTAGCTCAAAAGGAGGCTTTAAGCTGGCACAGGATAATAACTTACTGGAAACGGAACATTATGAAAATGAAAAAGTGACTTCTAAGAATGCTACTGTCTTAGAGTATTTAAATAAAGTCGTAGGCAAAACAGTAAAAATAAATTGAGGTATCGCTTGAATTCCGGTCGACTTAGCTTTTCAAGAGCCTTCCACAAGTAACTATACATATGAGATCTGTATAATATATAGCAAGCTTTTCAACGGAATAACAGTGTTGAAAAACCTTCTATAATAATAATATATACTATACAACCAATGCACTTTCTGGCGCGCTCGTAATTATAATACAAGTAGCAACAGACCAATTATTTAAAGATTAAGTCCCCCACAGACACTGTATGACAATGTAATTACAAATTCATGGTAAATGCAGAATAATGATCTAAAACAAACTATGTTTTAATTCCCAAATCGGCTTTAAACTGAAACCTCATGATATTCTGATTACAGTATCGTTCGTACGTCATCCAGACTGGGCATTAAAAGCACAGACTTTGTTAATTAACGTGGTTTTACAAAGTTCAAATATTTGATGTAATATTTAAAATTTTGGTACTTTTATAAGAGCTTTTTTATGTACATATGCTTTGGGGATAGATTATTGTGAATACTTTTAGTCGCAAAGCTTAGATTGCCAATGGACTCTTGAAGATTTTGTTTAAAAAAACCCTACTTGGGTATAGATAGTGCCCTGCTAAATTCTGCATTTGACTCAATTATTTTATTTAGCAGTAGGTAGGTACGTCAAACTCATTAGAATCATTATTCAATAGGCTTGCATTAAATGTATCGGTAACATACAATAGATGTAGATATATTTACTATTCTTCAAGAGTCATAAAAACCCTGTAAGAAATCTACACGTGTTTCACCTCTCAACGAGGCATCCCTAGAATGACGACGTATTGCCACACCGAGGTCTGGACGCAGAGACGCTCGGTGTGGCAACACGTCGTGTTCTGGTTTGCAATTGGTCAATCGTCATCCTGAGGATGTCCCGTTGAGAGGTGAAACACGTGACGATTTTTTACAGGGTTTTTATGACTCTTGAAGAATAGTCAAGCGGAATAGGTTACTAAATATATCTACGTCTATTGTATTTTATAGTGGATTTCCGCAAAGTCACGCCTGAATAAATTAACAGTTAGGTAACATCATAAATATTTTGACTTCGCAGCTCCAGAGGAAACTATAATTATTATGAAATATATCTTTATCTTATATATCCTCGTCTTATGCTTCGCCACTATATCTCGGGTAAGAAGTCTAGAGATGTTGCGGTCGAATTTATCACATTTATCATCTTCCTTATACTTACTGTTATGATTAAACGCCTTACCCGGTAAGTCTTGGATTTAGGAACGGTGAATTAATCAGGGCCTGGATTCGGTTTTATGGACTGTTTTGTTATTTAATGGCCTATTTATGATGGCGATGTTTCATTTAAGACGTTTGATAAGGATTGCGTTGTTAGTTAGGATGGCTGTAGTTGTGGTTTTAGGAAACTGTGAAATCATTTATACGATTTAGCATAATTTTATTATCGTTCGGCTCTAAACAAAGATGTTCTTGAGTAAGTCTTGTTTGTTCATGTATAAAGAAAATAAAAGAAAGAAAATAAATTTATTTAACCCAGGTAATAAGGCACACAATGTTTACACAAAAAACAAACAACATAAAAATAGTATTGTGCGGTTCACGACTGCGCCAAACAGGCCCAGTCTACTAGATACTAAAGTGTATAAAATCTACTTCCTCTTTATTTAAGTAATACTTTAGCTACATCATGGCAGAGTACCTGCAAATAAATGTGTTTGTATCTTATCGATCCCCTTTTCCTTTCTACAAATATGTTATATCGTGAGATAAGAAGGAACGTTGATCTGCCTACTAACAAGTCATTCGTCACGCATAGTTATATCACCAACAATATTCTTTTATTGTAGCAATCTACCAGGAGATCAAAAAGCTGAGAAGACGACGACAATCCGTAGATTAACAGACCGTATAAAAACAAATATTAAAGCTTTATTTCCTCCTTGAAACGCTCACTTCCTCTTTTATTTCATTTTCAATTGAAACCTGAATCGCGAGAAAGATTTTTCGGTGCGCGCCAAATATAGGACGTCATTCATATTAGTCTCGCCTTGCCGTCGTATTATGACAGACCTCGGTACGTTTCCCTATGTCGTTTTTCTGAACGTGCGAAGGTGTTGTACATAAATTTTAATATTTCCTCACTTTATTCGGGTGATGGCAAAGCGTTCCTCTTTTACAAACATCCATCATATGCCAGTGTGTGTCTACGTTCGACCCAATTCGATTTTTATATGTTAGTGCGAATTTCACTTACTAATGGTCGAATGATTGAACGGAATATGCTGCTTATGACTTGAATATTTTATAAGGTAGGTACTATTGGGTGCTGAGGAAATATTTCACTTGGTTCTCGTTTTCGATCATACGAGTGAAAAATTGCAGGTATTTTATCGTTGGTGTGAAGTTAAGTGTTTCTCAGATTTTTTTCCATTTTCCAATCAATTAATAAATACCTACGTATTAGGTAGGTAGTGACTTCCATGTTCTAATCAAAGTATGGTTTTGATTTAAACCGAATTCGCGACAGTGAAAAGTGCAGTGAGAGTACAGTGAAAAATGCATTGCATATTATTTCCAATTGGCAGAGTTTCATGAAACTAGTTTCAAGAAATAAGTGAAATTAAAAAGAATATTGTACGTTCGCGTCAAAATATTGTTGAACTATCAATTTTTTAAATAGAAAAAGAAGTCTGAAAATGTTTTGATCTTTGTCTAAACGGTAAACGGATGTCGTGTAGATAACATGAACACGAAACCCGTATAGAAACTACTAGAACACCTACATTGTTTCGTATTTTCTCGAGAGTGAAAAGCGGTTGTTAGCCCAACATTATTTCACCAACGTTTCACTTTACTAACTTCGTACACTTTGCGGCGTCCTGAATCACCAACACATTTTTAGCAAGTGGGTGAATACTGATATGACGATATACAGGGTATAAAAAGACGCATCACATAGCCCTCAACTACGCATTCTGTACATCAAATTATGTAACATTGCACGAAAATAATTGCTGGGAAACGACTATTATTTTTGGTGTAAAAAATCGCTGTTTACAGTAGTGCGCAACGTAACGTATGCATTTTAATGAGTGCATGCAAACGGTTCAGGGTTCGTGGGGGTATTTAAAATTAAGTTATAACAATTAAAACTTGCTGTCTTTAAAAAAACGTCTGAAAAAGTTGTAACTTTGACCTTCAATATCTCCGTAACCAGAAGGTTCCCAGGTATGGTCTAGAACAAAATAATGATCACGATGACGAGAAAAATAAGTGACTTTCGGCTTCGTTAAGCGTCTTTTTACACCCGGTAGACTCGTATTCCCATGTCGGCTACGGTGTCTACTTCTGTTTTTGACGGTTATGGGTTATGAGCGTGCGCTATAATAGTTATTATAACTCGCCTTGGATCTCCTCCATCTGGCAGATGTTCGTCATACTAACTCACTACAAAATGGGTGCACTTGACTGAACAGGTTGACTCAATCTGTGTGGTTCTTTCTTCAAAAGACCATTTTACAAACCAATCTACATGGTCTTCACGTGATCTGACTAAGATTATGTCTGGACTTTAAAAGAGCTGTGACCTTTTAGTTTGTTTCAGCCTTTCTTCTCAGAGTAGTAAGATCTGCCAGGGCTGCGGGAAAGTCCGAAAGGGATACCGGGGCCCTTGGTAACAGGCAACTGAAGGAACACAGGTGGGTTTTAGTCAGTAAAAGTCTGACACGCCCTTCCGCTCCGCTCAGAGCGGGAGAAGTCATTTGATGATTTACCTCCCACAAAAAAAAAACAAATTACTTATTTAAAAAAAAAAAAAACAATAGTCACACGTAATCTGTTTGATTCGGGCATGAATCAAACAGATTACGTGTGTCTCGGATTTTGAATTTGTCTATCTGTAATGTCTTGTTTTTCGTAGTATTTCGGTTTTAGATTTTATAAATGTTTTTTTTTAAGAGAAAAACTATATAAAATCCAACCAATAATAGTAAATGTTATGGTATACTAACAATAGAAGGACTTTCTTGTAGTAAAAAATATGTTTTTCTCTCATAGAATATCAAAAAAGACGTAGATCAAAACATGAGTACACAATAATATTCCGTAATCTGTACCGAAACTGAAACACGTTAATAAGTTATCTCTAAATTAACAGTAGTAAGGGTTTCGATAATCACAGTTTAGTTAGCCAAGGATGATTAAACAGCGGCTTCCAGCTAATAATTGGATGATAGATAGATATGTGTGCGTGCCTTCGTGGCTGGCCGAACATTAGGCAGTTAAGCTCGATTGATTTTGGTGGATAGTGTGTTGTTCTCTTTGTAATTTGATTGTTGTGATGTATTGTTTTCAAACTTCTCCAAAACACACATTTCAACATTTTATTTTCAAAAATATACTTTATAGATTTTTATCGATTTTAAATTTCATTGGACTTAGGACAGACCTCAGAAGAAAAATCGGTTTTTTGATTGGTCACTGACAAAATTATAATTGGTTGTGAAATCTATTATGATTATTATTTAGCCTACATCACATCGGGTTGGTTCGCAAATTGTTATCTAACGGTATCCTTTATTATTTTATCCCGTCATAGTGTCTGATTTCGAAGTGAGAATTCAATTTAATTCTATTTTCTTGTTCATTTTGACGTTCAAAATGCCTTTTAGTGGCCTATTTGATTTAACTTTGACTTTGACAAATGTAAGAACAACATCCTAACTATGGGCATTTAATTTTGTCATGGTATTTTTTACCGAAGATAGTATATATTTACGATGTTTTTCACACTTTTTAGGGTTACACTTTCCAATATCCAATAACAAGGAAAAGGCCGCCTTTTTCTTAAAAAACTTTCCACAAAAATAGACGAACTTTCACGAAAGAATAACGAATAAATAATAAACTGTAGCAAAGTTAATTACGCGAACACGATTGCTGCCATTACTTCGTCTACCGATAAATTCCCTACAACTTGATCTGAAAGCGAGTGGAAAATGTCCTGGTTATGAGAACAGGCGACCAACTATTTATGATTACGGTACAGCGAGCCGTTTGTGTGCCTAGAACGATTGGACGAATTGTGCCTATTTGTAATAACGTTGCTGGATCGCTTCTTCATTTCAGTATAGTTTGAGCTTACGTAATTTTTTATATTAAGAAAATTCTGCTGAAGTAGGTAGACAACTGAAGTCATAAAGCGGTGGTTTATTACGATAAAGAATTTCCTTGAGAGATAAGTTCTTTGAACTTTAGGCTCAAACACTTCAGTCCGACTAAAAGGTAAAGGAGACCCAATACTCATGCCATTTTCCAAGTAATAGGTAAGTCGGTTTTAAAGTAATACTTAAAAGAGTATCAAGTTACTAAAACTGAATAATATACTGATCCGCTGACCAGCGATAAGAGGTGACATTTTTTTGTTTAATCAGTGTATACAGGCTGTAAGGGTAAATACTCTTGTCATTCAAACCATGGGTAGTTGACTTAAATATAAAAATAAATGACCGAACACAACAAAAAAAAAAACGTTATTTTCATTAAAAGATTTTAAAAAGTTTCTATCCGACACCGTGTTCTCTAGTGAAACAGCTGACTGACTGAGAGCGGGGTCGCGCTCGCGGCCGGTCAGGTCACATCCCGCACCCCCCGCGCGTATTGAGACGCAAGTTCGTTGACCTAGCGCATAGGGCAACGAACTTGCGTCTTTTGTGGTAAAATGTAGATTCAAAAAAAGAAAAAAAAAGTTGTAATTTTCCATTGAATTTACGTTCTATAAATGAAACCAAACCACTGGTTGCAAGAATAACGGTGTTTACCCTAACACCCTGTATAGCAGCCTACTGTACGCAGGTACCGTAGGTTTGACGAACTCATTTTTTGGGAACATTGTGTTTTTTTTTTTTTTAAACAGAGACCACCCCCCCACAAAATGTCAGTTAATTCGGATTAGTTAAAAAAACAAATGAAAAATAGACAGGTCTCAAAAAAGCTTTTCATAGTTGCTTTGCTAAGCAAGTGGGTTGACCGATCATCCTCCAAGATATAAATAGATTTATGTCAGAGAACTGGGTCATTTGTTTTTCCAACTATGATAAAATCCTTTCAGTTTGGGTATTTGTCTTCGCTAATAACCGTAAAAAGTGATGGCCGGCCCTATCGGGTGGGCGAGCGGGAATTAATTACTCCTCTTTTTGTTAGGGCTCATATTTTATGTGTGATACGATAATGGTTCCTAATTTATTGCATGTTTTATGCTAAGTCTTTGGGTGATTAGAAGTTTATATCGTGGCTTCTAAAATCATGTAGGTACCGTTGTAAAAGTACGTACGGCTTACGTATCCCGCCCTGTTTCCCCGAATGGGTGGGCAGAGGTGTAGGTACCTATATAATATTACACTCACATTTCGCCAGTTATGTTTAAGTTCCATGCAATAAGGGGCGAGACAAAACCAGACTCTGGGATTCAACTGAGAACCTACCGTTAAATGAAAAACAGTATTAAATTCAAGGCTCCTTTGAGGCAGTCTAAACTCATAAAAAATGAGAAGATGAAATCACTACAAACAAACAAAAGCATGAAAAGAAGATATTCTAAATCCCGACCTACTTTTATAGAAACAATAATAAACTCCAGCTAAAAGCAATACTCGACAGAGCAAGGAAAGCTAAATACTATGAATTCTAAAGCAGAAACCGTTTAACTTTGATATTAAAAACTCACACAGCTGCAAACTCATTGCGTCACACATTATAATGCGTACGACGTTTAAAGTCCAAGCGAGCGATGAACATCCAAAGGAAAATATTTAAGTAATATTTTTCACTTGTACTTTGATAGGTACTTTTTTAATACCACTCACTACGATTGCAACGAAAAATAAAGGAAAAAAAACAGGAATAGGTTGAAGCGAGCTGAGATTTATGTATTTACAAGGAGAATTTCGAAAACATTCACATTCAGGAGAACAAAAACAAATGAAAAGGGTAATGTCTTCGCTCGGCCGCGTTTCAGCGAAATGTAAGGCGACTGAAATATTTACTTGGTATGTAAGTACGAAAATAAAGCAACAAAATAAGTTCGTACGTTAATGTACGTAAAACAGTATCTAAAAAATGAGGTCGTTTTATGAAAAGGTACTGAAACAAAAACGATGGCAGGATTTAGTTTAGAAATAAGTTACGGGAATACTACCTGCGGAAAGTTTACCGTTTATGACATTTTTTTTGGATTAAAGGATAAATATTCTTATATTGATTAATGCAATGATATTGCATGTTGAGGGTCATTAAAGATACTCGAATCCAGGTTCAAACAAAAAAAAAAAAAAAATTAAGCTTTTGAGGGGTTCATGACTAAATAATAACAGCTGCAGGGGTCAAACGAAAGTTAAGCTACTCTTGCCGCGGTTGGTTCGTGGATGGGTCAACATTTATTACACATCGAGACCCCTCCGTGTCTCGGAAAGCACGTTAAGCCGTCCCAGCTGTCATTCGAAGATCTTTGACAGTCGGAAACCTAAAAGTCTGACAACCTTTCTTACTAATAGTGGTATCGTGTTATCCAATAAATGGGTTGTGGTGGTCAGATAGGCATGTAAACCACTGGTATTCAGCTGTATCTAGTTGGAAGCCAACCCCAACTTAGTTGGGAAAAGGCGAGACAGATTGATACATTTTAAAACTTTTAACAATATTGAAAGAAAATAAAGATTCGGTTCAAATAAAAGCCTGATCAATGTAATGTTGAAATAACAATACAATTTGAGAAGCCTTGGGCGAAACCCGCACAGAATAACAGTAATTTATTTTTCTCTGGTTTTTGTCGATGTTTTTCACCTTTATAAGCCAGTAACATAATAATATCGCAACGGCTTTATTTAAGGAAATTTTCCCAGAAAGAGCAATTTCATGTAACGTTTCAAGTGTAATTAAAACAATAATTACATTTCATTCGCAGTGAAAATAAAAGCCGATTTCCAAATGTTGAAATCACGATACACTCGTCAGGGTATCCAATAATGTTATCGATTTGTCGACAACGGAGCAAAAACAACTGAGTGCTTTTATAAATTGTCAACACTTTTATGTTTTACGATACTGCTTTTGGGTGTTGTGTCGTTTCTAAATTACAGCCATTTTGGAAAAGGTAAACAAGCAGTTTTTTCTGAGTTTTCATTTAGAAAAAAGGTTTTATATATATCTGCGAGGTCATAGGGCTCACACATTGTCTAAAGCTTTGACCCGGGACAAAAAACTACGTCTTTTCTTTACAGCGTCTTTCGATACGAGACGAGATAAAGTAAGACGAGAATATTTTCTGTTTCTTATTGTAACTGTTTGTAACACTTAACAAAATTGAAAAGTAATTTTCTCGTGGAATAACGATAACAAGTTTGATATGACTTATTTCCTACGTGTATGAATTCCAAAATACTATCTTCGTAACAACCTAAAATTACAATCGATCAGTGGTTAGCCTTTTCCCAACTAGGTTGTGGTCGCCTTCCAGTCTACCCGGATGCAGCTGATTATCAATATTTTATATGGAGCGACTACCTATCTGACCTCCACAACCCAGTTTAATTTCAATCAATCATTAAAAGAAAATCACTGTTTAAAAAAGAGCAGTGATGGCCGCGACTTGTAGGTCGTAGGTTCGAACTCTGACAGGCTCTTTACTTTGTGTAAATTATTTCATTACTCCTGCTCTCAAAACGGTGAAGGAAAACATCGCGAGGAAACTGGCATATCCTAGAACGAAAAATTTGAAGACATGTGACATCAACAAAACCCGCACTGGGACCGAATGGTGAATTTTGGCCCACTCCCTCTCACAGAGAGGAGAACTGTGTCCCAGCAGTGGGAACATTATTTAGGCTGATAATTATTATGCACTTTTAAAAATTCCTACGAGTACCTATACATAATAGTGCCCGTGACTGGACAAAGAAAAAGTCAATACGTACCTGTGTTATAACTAGAATAATTATTCATTCTGTTTAAATGAATATCTAATTATTCAAATTATGCAAAGATATTTGAGGAGTAACTACGAATGTTCCAAAAGTTTACAGACATACCTAAACAAACCACCAAAGCAAACGATTTTACCAATGAAGAGCAAAATCAGTACACGTTTCCGATATTATAATCTACCAACGTGCAGCCAATAACTAGGTTACGCGAACGCACGAGTAATTATCGCTGCAGATCCGGTATAAAATAAGAGATATAATATACGTATTCATAAACCTACAAATATAAATTAAACGCACTTTTTTGGAAAACTGGATAGTATTTTTGGGAGCCTTAATTATAATGATCGTATTTTTTTCGTGAATGCTGTGAAATTCGATATTTTTACTTATTTTGGTTTAGTTTTTAGACAACTGTCAACTTTTTGACGTTTGGTTCATAGAAACGCGTATTATTTATAGTTTTTTATTATAATTCGTGACAGTCGTTATTTGTGATTGTCAATGTATACAATTTTTTTTTTTTTTTTATTTTAGCCTATACTGTCCCACTGCTGAGCACAGGCCTCCCCCAAATCCTTCCAAACATCCTTATATACGAAACATCCTTATATCCTTATACAGTATGCAAGGGTAAACACCGTTGTCACTCAAACCATGGGTAGTTGACTTAAATATAAAAATAAATGACCCAGTAAGTACAAAAAAAAACCTTATTTTCATTAAAAGATTTTAAAAAGTAAATATCCGTCACTGTTCCGATACTCATGGATACGCGTTCGAGAGAGCTGCGAAACAGTTGACGGCCGGTCATGTAACGTCCGGCGCGCCCCGCCCGCCCCCACCAACCGCTGGCCGCGGCCGGTCGTTGCCCTTACGTGTAGGGTGAAATATTCTTGTGGAAAAATGTAGATTTTTTTTTTTTTTTAAGTTGTATTTTTCCATTGATTTTACGTTCTATAAATGAAACAAAACCACTGGTTTCAAGGATAACGGTGTTTACACTAACACTCTGTATAAAAACACATCAAATAAACATCCTTATATCCTTATATCTTGTATACGAATTTAACAAACTAAAAAAATTGAACCTCTTACTGTTTCTAATTTTCCTGTGCATTAATAAAATCCTATAATCCAATCGATTCAATTCGATACCAAACAGTTCCAAATCGGGGCGCGACATTCGAATAAAGGCCTTTTTCCCTCCAGAGACGAAGTTTCTTTTAGTTTTACAGCTGAGTAAGAGTCGTTATTAATTTCTTTTTCTTCTTGTGTTGCTATTATTTTTCTGTCGTGCCGTAGTTTGTTAAGAAATATGAGCTCGTGTGTGGTAATGTAGTGTAATTGCGTCAAGGATTTAAAATCTATTATGTTGTTGGGTTTCGCATGTATTCTGTGTATTAGCTAGTTTTCATTTTACTGTGTCATTTTTAATTAATTTCTTTGTGAGACTTGTATTCTACTTTTTATGGTTTTATTTCTTTCTGATCAATATTTTTCTAAACAAAAGTAATAGTGTAAGCTTTTTTCACTACCTATAAATTATCTTTACATTATTCATTTGGAAAATAGTCCATATTATCTAAGTAAATAGTTGCTATTGTTATTGGACTAATCTGTGAAACATGTTTGTTACAGAGTTGTACGTTACCCCCACGTATACATAGGTTTAATCTATGAGGTATTGTGGTCTCCCATTGCCCCATTGCCCACCTCTCATGATAGAAGGTGGTATATAGAGATATATTGGGATTATACAGAGTGCTGTATAATCCAAATCGTAGACTGCACAGGCTTTGGCTGTGTACCTATACAGGTGAATAATTGCAACATCCCCTTTAAAATGACTACCCGTTATTAAATGACTACTCGTCTCCAAAATTACCAAAAAGGAACAGTAACAGATGACCCCGTTCTTAATCATCATGAAGTAAACACAGTACAAAATGCATCTCATTATTCAAAGTGTATAATTATACCGGGTGGAATAAAATTTAACAGAACATTCAGGGAAATTCTCATTAAAAAACAAATAACGAAGAGAAAAAAAATAATTGTTTATTCTGCACAATCAAAACACACATTACAAAAAAATGACATAAAATTACGTCTATAGTAACCAAAAGCAATACTTTAAAATTTATATTTAATCTCTAATGAGTACGGTCCCATAGTTACTCTTCGGAGATGCAATGTTATATTCTACGTATTTATTTCATTTTTCTATTTTTTTGTTCGTTAATTTTTTTTTATTAGTAATCATTAAAAGAATTAAGATACTTTCTCAGTATGTAGCGTTTATTTTATTTTCCTGTTTATTGGTAATAACTGAAACATGCATTGTTGCTTTAACCTCGGCAATAAATATTATACAGTGTGTTTGATAACGGTATCATACTAAATCTAGGTAAGACGAAAGTGATGCATGTGCACTCGCCGCACAACCTTGTGGCTAAAAATGTCAGCAGTGTGGATATAGGTATAGTGGGCCACACCTACGATTGTATGCACGTCGGAAATGTCAACTGTGTCTGTCAAGCGGTGGAGTATGTCAGTAAATTTAAGTATCTAGGTCTGTGGGTGGACCGTAACATGAACTGGAAGACACAGGTTGATACAGTGTGTACAAAGCTTAGGTCAGTGTTAAGTAAGTTCTATATGCTGAAGGCACCGTTGAGTAGGAAAACGCTGCGTGTCATTTATTTTGCCCTCGCCGAGTCATTGCTAAGCTATGGATTGAATACTTATGGCCGTACATTTAAAACCTATTTGAACAGTATAAAATCGCTGCAAACTCGATTTATGAAATACCTTGTTAACCCAAAAATAAAACTCGAGTGTAAAGAAAATTATGAAAGACTTTTTGTTGTATGTAAGGTGCTTCCCGTGCATGAAAAGGTCAAGTACTTGGTGGTTCTAGAGCAGTTCTATAACGACCAATTCAAAGTACATGTGCAAAACACTTATAATACTAGAAGTGTTAGAGAACGTAAATTCGTGCGAGCACCAGTAAAAAATTACTATGGCAAAAGAACCAATAAGTATTTGACCCCTACACTGTTCAATAGTATCGACTGGCTGAGAAGAGATAATATTGTAATTAGCAAGCGAACACTGGGGAGTAAATTAAAGGCTGAACTGCTGAATGCAATGGTCGCAACATGTGACAATAACTAACAGGATGAGGGACAACAAAAAAAAAAAAAAAAACAACAACAAACTTACCGTCCTTGTACTATGTTTCTACCTAAGTACTTAGATATGTTTAATTAGATCGTGTAAACCAAATGTTTTTAAGACGAGCGCTAATCCTGCCGACAAACTGCCGCGCAGTTTGGCAGGTTTATAAAATATGTACAATGTTTGGTCAAAATAAATGATTTTATTTATTATTTATTTATTTATTTATTTTACTAGATCAACCATAAATTCCATGTTTATCGGATAAAATATTTTATTAATATACAACCCTTAGTGCATGACATATTACTATGAGTTCACCGTTTCTCTCTCTGATTTATTTGTTTATCGTGGATTGTCGTTTAAATAAATATTTATTACTTTAATCTGTTAGTCACCACACCTTATTCTGATTTATCTCCGTACCCATAAATCTTTATGTTGTCTTGTTTATTTTCTAGGCAGCTCTTGTTTCACAAACAAAGATGGCATTTTGATTATTAAGAATTTTACTTTTCAGCACGTTTTATGAATTTTGTGTTTAGTGGTACTTATATTTTGTTAATTAGATTTATTTCTTACAGCAACAGTATGTGCGATAATTTTAAAATAACATAAACATAACTACGACCAATTTTTATAATTGGCACTTGAAGAGATAACGACGAGTCTAAGTTTGTTTTAGGATTCCTTCGCAAAAGAAAAGCCTAAAATAAATTTTGATTGTGATATGAACATTTGTTCCGTTCTAGCAACGTCCTGTGTGTAATTTCGCCCTCTACACATTAAAGATCTCCAAAATATTCCTTAATTTTACCACACCGCGTTATAATGGTGCAAATGGGAAGCAAACAGTCCCATTTTCAAGCCCACATTACAAAACCCTTCCATCTATTTCAATTTACCCGCAAGTTTTAAGAGAAAATTACCCGTAAAAGTAATCCATATTACCATGAGGCCGCAAATGAGGGCAAAAGGTCGTCTTATTGGCCTAGGCGGGGTAAACACTGTTACGGATCTGGGCCGTTTTTAAGGGGTCTAAATTCTATCTTTGTCGCCAGAATAGCGATTCCCTCTGGAATATTCTCATTTTCAACCCAGAATAGGCACTATTAGGGTTGGAATTGCGTTGAAATTACTTGTTATATTATGGTTTACTAGGTATATGGGGATATTCATCTTTGTAGTTGCATTTTCAAACCAAGAGTGGAACTAATTTTGGTTGTTAATGCGTTAAAGTTATCTAATTATATTGTTGATAACTGGAGTGGTAAGTTATCCTCACTTATTTCATCACCATAACATCAAGTAAAACTAAAATATAACTTTTGTACATCCAAAGTGAGAATTTCAGAAAACTTAGCGATAGGGAAGGTTCTATTTTATAAATTTGATTAACTGTTTCACTCGAGTACACGTAACAAAAACAAAACTTCCCTTTATAGCATGATTATGAAGGGAAAAGTTTATTTTACTGTGACCACACTTCTGGCGGCAACAGGACAAATATTCGTTGTAATAATGCTCGGTATTTTAGGTAGGAAAGTAAAATTTTAATTGTTTCCGAAAGTTATTTCATATGGGGTTTCAGATATGAGGAGTGTGTATGTGTAGGGTGGTGTGATAGAACGGAGGGCAACGAGGGTTTGTATTTCCGTAATATTTGTTATGCCAATCGCAAAATGAAACGAAAACAGTTGAAGCCTATCGTTTTAGGAAATTGGTAGAATTTAAATGGGTTATTTTGTTAGGTTTAAGGTACACCTGTTTGCCGGGTAGCTGTAATTAATTTGAAATATTAAATTACCTCAGTAAATGTGTTTTTAAATTGGGTGAAACATTTTTACATGTTTATATTGAGATTATATATATTATATATAAATATTTTTGCCAAGGTTTAGATATAGTGTCTTTGTACATATTTGGTATTTCATGATTGGTGAATTTCAAGCGATTCTATTTTGGCGTTTTAATACAAGACACTCAATTTAAAGTAGTTATCCTTGTGAATGAATCATTATTTCTCACAAAAACCTTAGATATCCCTGCTAACACAAACCGATTATTCTACCTAGGTACCCCTTCGTAAGCAGAAAAACTCGGAACATTAAGGAAACACTATCGTTGCCTTGTTATCTTTCATAGAGTAAGCGAAAAGCCAGCGTCGAGATTAGCGAAAGATTAGAACAACTTCTAATTTATTTATTGATAATTATGGCACTTCAACGACTCACTAAAACATACACAAACAAAAATTACGTACAGTTTTAGGTATCATGGCTTCGTCACTTACAGAAGTGCACAGCAATAGCAGAGAAGTTAATGAATAAAGGAAGTTTTAGATATCGTATCGTATCGATATTTGAATCAATTTTAAGTACCTACAAAAATTAAAACGAGCTATTTTCAAAATATAATGGAAAGTATAGAAGTATTTAACTAAATAACAAGAAAGACCTAAAAAGAAGGAAATGGATGTGTATATAATTTTATTAAAAGGCGGCTCGTGTCGCACAGAGGTCTCGTGATTAATAATAGTTTCTTACATTTAAGTCAAGAAATCTATATAGAATAATATTCTCGAACTTGAAGATGTAGATACCTTATCCTCTGATACAGTTTAACGCACACTAAAAGATAAAATGCCACTCTTACTGTAACAGTCTGTGTCTCTAGACGTACATTTCAAGATAGAAATCAGCCCTTTCAGAGTTCAGAATCCTAAAATCCACATTCATATTATGGCTTGAGCAAAACTAATCCGGTAGTGAAAAGGTTTACTTTACTAGATCAAAAGCTTTATTCCTAGGTCTTATACTATTTCAATGGTTTACGTCAACATTTTAGGGAAAACATGAAAAATGATGCTTGGTACATTTTATGCGACAAAGACACGATTAACGTGACAATATAAAAGGTTTAAATATTTCATTTTACTTAAAGATTTTAATGCTGAATTATGTCTCATCTTTCTGTATACTCTTGTAGGGGTATCGTATTACCCAGTAACTGGGTTGTGGAGGTTAGATAGGCAGTCACTCCATTTAAAATACTGGTATTCAGCTGCATCCGGTTAGACTGGAAGCCGACCCTAACATAGTTGGGAAAAGGCTAGGCAGATGATGCTTACTATACGAGTATACTCTTGCATAATATACAAGAGTATCGATTCGATCTTCTTCATATTTTGGTACTTTCCTTTCTTTTCTTGTTATGTTTTCCTGTTTTCTTCTTGAATTTTAATTATTTGTTCCTTTTCCCTAATTCTTAGTTCTTTTCTTTCTACATTGAACTGCTCTAAACTTTCCTGCTGCAATAATTCAATTAGAGGAATATCTTCTTTCGATAAGTAAGGTAAAAAAATATGAGATAGGATAATATTCTATCTCACATTTTTTTACTACTTCCCACCCATCTTTCACCAGTCACAATACAAAGCTCCTTCAAAAATAAACAATTCTAACATAAAAACGAGAGCCTTTTACTCCTATCGCCAGCCTTAAACCACCAAAAAGCCATGAAAAAATAAACATGTTTTTTTCACGAATTTATTCCTCCTTTTCGTGGTGAACAGAAGTAATATCGCTAAATTCGTCAAGCGTTATGGAGCTTAGCATAGACGTGACGGGAATAGCTCCTGGTTTGTGATCATTGCACGGTCAATCAACACGTAGAGTGAAAATGTGGAGTGTGTGTGTGTGTGTGTACTGTAGGTATGTTTGTGGGTGTGTTATTGTTGTAAAAATGAGTGGTGTAGTGTGTGTGGAATAATTGTACCAAATTATAATGTAGGTACGTAAATGTGGTTGGTGAAATACAAAGTATCCAAGTAAGCAAGAACTCCTATAGCAACAGGACCTGTGCTCTGACAAAAAAACAGTAGAATGATTGAAGAAGCTGAGGTTTATCTCTTAAATTGTTTTAGATATAGCATTAACTTTGAAAGAATTTGGTATTCATTGCAGTAGCGTTCAAAATTAAGTCAGTTGAAATGTCTGTTCAGCATTTTTAAAAGAGATATTTTAAAATAAATGTACATACTAGAAGCGATTTAAATGTAGACTGTTTTAGATTTATTTTATGGTTTCACTTACAAACGGCTTCGTGGCCTAATGAACAAACCGATTAAATCACGTTTGGCACGGTCTTTTTTAATTCTGGATGTGTCCATTTTTAGGGTTCCGTACCCAAAGGGTAAAATGGGACCCTATTACTAAGACTCCGCTTTCCGTCAGTCTGTCAGTTAGACAGTTGGAATTTTCAAAGATGATGTATTTCTGTTGCCGCTATAACAACAAATACAAAAAAATATAATAAAATAAACATAAGGGGCTCCCATACGGCAAACGTGATTTTTTTGCCGTTTTTATAGATAATGGTACGGAACCCTTGGTGCGCGAGTCCGACTCGCACTTGGCCGGTTTTTTTCTCATTACTCCATATCATTTGTATAATTATTTTTTCCTGACAGAACAAGACACACAGCATTTGCCGAATAGTTTAATTTAATTTTTACTTTCAAAACTACCATCGAAAGCACATTTCATTCATTTTAATTCCAACCTTTCGGTAAACGGTTTACAAAATTATGACATCACGAGGTCGAAACTGAAAATATTGACGCGATTACTCCAGAGATTTGAACACAAGCTCCCGAATCCTATTTTCCGACACATGTTTCGATTTACGAAACACGGCACGCCGACATGTGATATGAAAAGGCGTCCTATTATTTTGAATTTATAGTCTAGGATTCATGTTAAGAAAATGTATTGTGTTCGATTACGTTCGATTTTTTGGGGCTATTCTGTTGCATTTTAGATTCTACGGTTATCTACAAATGCGATTTTTTCATCGTCATCATCATCATCAGCCTATAGCAGTCCACTGCTGGACATAGGCCGCTCCAATTGCACGTCATTCAGCTCGATTCTCGGCAGCTCTCATCCAGCTGCTACCAGGCACCCTGCGAAGATCGTCGCTCCACCTAGCCTGAAGGCGTCCTACCTTTCGTTTGCCGATTCGCGATCTCCACTCAAGAACACGTCTACCCCAACGGTCATCGGTTCTACGGCTAATATGGCCGGCCCATTGCCACTTCAGCTTGCTTATTCTGTGAGCTATGTCAACAACTTTGGTTATCTGCCGGATTACTTCATTCCAGGTAATTTTTCAATATATTATAATTATGTACTACTTGAAGGAAAACATCTTGAGGAATCCCGGTCTTATAACAATATAAATCTGAAGTCGCTAAACCACCTTGAGCAAGCGTGGTGGTTAACGGCAGCCAGGAGCCTTCTCATACAGAGAAGGCTCGTGCCTTCTCTGTATGAGAAGAGGCCTGCAGACTGGTATCATTATTCTACGGCTGGGCAAAAATCTCCAATATTACCAACATTGATTTCTGCATATTTTAGTGGGTGACGTTACTGTGCTCTGTCGCAGTTATGACATTCATATCAAAATAAATTGCATACCTGTATGTGACGTGTGAATCAATACTGTCAATATTGCGTTGCGAATTTGCTGTCACAGATGGCTAATAAAATAAATCGAATGCAAAAAAACTGTCACTTTACTGCCAGACGATACGATCGTAACTTTAATTATTACGTCAGAATGGAGTAAATAAAATAAAATGCTAAAAGAAATTGTTGGGACTTTAAAAAATGCATTTTTACGAGAAAGGCCTATTGAAACTCTAAGATAGATTTTTTGTATGGCCAGTTTTAAGGGCGTAATCAGCTTGTAACGTTCCCACTCCGCTCTGTGAGAGGGAGTGGGCCGTTATCCACCACGCGGGCCCAGTACGGGTTGGTAGATGTCACATGTCTTCGAATTTTTGGTTCTAGGACATACTGATTTCGTCACGATGTTTTCCTTCACCGTTTTGAACGAAACGGTGATGAAATAACTTGCACAAAATAATGCGCCTGTCTGGGTTCGAAACTCCCGACCTACAAACTCGTAAGTCGGGGTCGTTACCACTTGGCCACCACTGCTCTTACTCCTTTAATTGTAGTTATTTTAAAATGTAATATTAGCTGATGAGGTACCTACCGCTAGTAAAATAACTATTGGATCTAAAAAAAAAACTGCGAATATATACGTACCAATATGATAATTTATACCACTTGATCGTTCAGTGCAGCAGTCATTTAGAGACTCGTGCTTAACAGAAATAATAAAGGACTAATAAATAATATTACAAAAATAACCTCAGAAAATTACGTACGTAGTTACAACTAGAAAGCACCTGTTTATTTTCCTAACCACTTTGAAAAGTTTTCCTAAATAAATGGTCTGTAATAATTCTTTGCTTGATGTTTACAGATATTTACAGTGCTCATCGTCACGGGTAGTTTAGCCTCACAACGAGGGCTGTAAAAACTCTGTGAACAATATAAACTTTTAGCTACAAACGCCTACATCGGTAAATATCGTGTTATTTGTTACTTTTTATGATGTAATGTGGCATTATTCAAGATTTTTTTATGGTTTTAGTATTGGACGTTTCTTCTGTTTTTTTTATCTCCAGCTGGTTATAGTCATGGTTTTTCTAATAAATTTTAAGTATACCTTCGTACTATAATGAAAAATCGTGGATAAACACTATACACCAAGAGCCTGTTCACATGATGCGGCGCCGCACCGTAAAGATTTCACCGCATTGGCGGTACCGCTCCGGCGTCGCAACGCGTACACCCCTCCTCGCCTCGTCTCGAGGGTTTGCAAGTCCAAAACGCACCGTTTGGCATACCATGGATATTTGTATGTAGAATGCCACAGCGGAACCGCGCCGCGCCGCCCGTTGCCCTCGGCTCTTACTCCGTACGGCATTTCTCGTACCTACCTATCCCTAAGTTTTAATGTCACTGCGCTAATAGACATCAACCTCCTTTAGTATGATTATTTCCTTCAAAAGTGCTTCATGCAATAAACATGTCTTACGAAGTTGCAGCATACGTTTGTGGGTCTGAGATGCACCATAAAAAACATCCTGCTTCTCCATTCTGAAAAATATATAAAACTAAATCGCCTGCAGAGAAATACCTCACTCGATTAGAGACCTCTACTTAACCCGCAGGGAACATACGTGAACAGATTTACTTTTCAGAAACCTCATTTCCACTACATTTAAAGCTTCCTTTAGAATTCTGCTAGCCTGGTACCGATGAAAGCAGAACGGAGTTGCGCAAATACCTTTAAACGCAACCTCGTATTCCGACAACTTAGGCAAAATATTTCATACTAATACAAGTTCGTTTATAAACTTAATCTCCTTATTGTAAGACTTTGTTTGCTCACCATTGTTTAACTTTCCGCTTCGTGTCTTTATTAGAACAATGAGATGTTCCTTCGGCATGGATTACTTTGGAAATTACGATTTGGTAGATTTAAAGGTAACGTGACTGCGATGAAGTCGGATTTATGATTCCAGTGCTAATAGACTTTTTGCCGTGTTCAAGATTGCAATGAGGTGTTAGATTTGATTAATGAAATGGGCTAGGAAGACGCTAATTTTAAATAATCTTAACATAGGAAAAAACCCTTTCGAAATTCAATTTGAAACATGTTGCAAATCAGGCACAGTCACGAAAATAAATACTTTACATTTACGCAAGATTTAAAAGTAATTTTCTTCTGGAGTATTACTAGATATTTTATGATGTTGAGAACATAGTATTATAGAAACCAGGTGTATTCTCAAAGTTGTAATTATAATTTCACTACAAAAACGCTTTAAATTTTGCGTAATTGTAAAGCATTTAATTTTCTCTACAGTTACATTATGTCATCGTTATTCGAATTATTTTGATTGTAAACAAAACAAACATATTGTACGACGGAATATTACATAGGTTTAAAAGAGCCTTCCGTTTTACCATTTTCCGCAGCCTTGTGCCAATCGCAGCCAACGTTTGTGATTTGTGGAACTACGGCTAGGAATTCAATACTAACCTGAAACAAAAGACAGTCGGGTTTTAAAATAGGAACGTTATGTCTAAAGTTCTGATTTTGTTAAAAAGTGGGTCGTAGTTTAATAAAAAGTGTTACATTAATTAATAAAGTTGCTAGGAAAATTTACTTCGGCTCTCGGTTTGATTAGCAATCTCGTCGCTCAATGAGTTGAGTTCATGATTAGGGGTTGCCCTTAAACTAATTGGGCAGAACCAAGACAAACATAATATGAAATAAACCATAAACAATAATTATTATTTTGAAAACAATTGATCTTGATTAATCAATTTCTGTTCGTAATTTGTGATCATATAAACTAACAAAAAATTGCAGTCAAACATGGTCTTTGTGTAATGAGGAAAAAGAATGCAAAGATAAACTATAAGTTTCCTTTTAGTAGAAAAATAAACCACACAATTTCAAGTCACAAGAATATCCTCATATTTTATAATATCCATTTATTTACGTACATTTTTAAACAAACAAGAACAGCTACGAGAATAAAGCCAATATTATAAACATAATATAAAAAGCAATGTAAAACCTTTTCCAATGACGTATTTAAATGTTTCCGATATTTTATACTGTTATAACAAACAGGATGTGTGACATAGTTCTGGTCATGAATATGGAATGGGAATGACAGTGGAAACTGCTATATTAATCGGAAAATACAATCAATAAGCAATATATTCACTGCTGACCTGGAAATATATAGCATGGAGTGTAATCCTGAGTGGTTTAAAGTAATTGAAAAGCGGTCTATCAACTGCGAGTTAACGCATTCATTTGTTTTGTGGATATTGGAATCTTTAAGGCTAGGCGCAAACGAGCCACCAGCCACAGCCACCGGCAGCCCAGTGACAAGCAGTTCACATGCTTTTTCATACGTTTTGTATGGATTCGTCGCACACGTGTGACCGGTGGCGTCCACTCGCTACAGCAGTACTTAACACCGCAGCAAAAGGCGACAGCCACCGGTGGCTCTGGTCGGTGGCCCGTGTGCGCTTACCCTAATACTAAAAGAAAGAAAGAAAGAATAACGTGTATTTGCTCAGTTCGTGAAACACAAAATACAAATAACAAAATAAAAAGTACGAGTCAACAATGTACGAGTCGATACATACTACAGTATCGTTTGAGATTTACTATACCATACAGATACAGTGCAACAAGGTTGTATGGGTAGGTACCTACCCAGTTCTTCGAGTCGAAATATTTTATATCCCTTTGAAAAAATCTTTTCTTAATTAAAAGAAAAAATGTGTCCGAAATTGTTCAGTTAGTACTGTGTGCACAGAAATAATTGTCATGTTAATTCCTTCATTATATCACTCTTTGTTAAGTTAAAAATTTATGTATAGACTTATTATCTTTTTTCAGCATTCATGGCTGTCAACCTCAATGGGCCAACCCTTCAAATGCTAAAAAGGGGGATCACGAGCGGGGCAACATTTAACGGGTCGCGGGGGCCCCATAACGATCGCTCCGCTTCTAACTCTAGTAATGTTTTGACCGCATTGCTAGCAGCAGGGTTAAATGAAAAATACCACAGCCTTTTAACACCAGAGATGGCTTATGAAAACAAAAACCTTTTCTGCGAATTTTGATATCTAACCACTGTGTAAAAGGATTTTGATGCTCTGTCAAGAGGTACTGAGATTTAGAGATTTTTTCTGTAGGATGTTGCTCGACAATAATATGCTTTACCTTCCCTAGTTTTAAGTCTAAAATATTTTTCTCTCCTACTGATCCTTATTTCAAAGACGCAAGTTTCTCTGAGATATCATCTTACTTTACTTCATAGCATTTTTTCCTTCCGAATGACTTTGACTTTGGGCGTGTATGTAGGTACATACATACAGCCTCATTTCTCTCTCGAGGAGGACAAACTTCCATATGGTGCCGACGTTATTGCAGCTTGTACTTCATGTGATACCGTACAAACGTGGCTTGGATCGGGTAGATTTGGTTCAGTGGTTCGGTTGTAGGTCATATTAATAAAAAGTACAAACGAATCTTCGTAGGTTTATAAAATAAGCAATATGTACGCACATAAAGTTCTTATTGGACGGAATAGCCTATACCCGATGCCTCGTGAAGTCTCAAAATGATTTTATTACGAAATTAATGTGATTTAACAAAATGTACATTGACAAGGCAGATGTGAGTGGAAACGCCGGGAGGACGCCCTAGGAGGACATAATATTTATACTGACATTATTGGTGATTTTCTTCACAAAGGTCAGGTGCGTAGTACCGCAACCAGCGTGCGTGTACGACCAGATGTATGAACGTGGGCAAAAGGAGTATGTAAGGATCGTAGCAGATGGCGTTCTGTAGTTTCTGCCTTCCCCCATGGGAAGAAAGCGTGAGTTTATGTATGTATGTATACACATACATACATACATAAACTCACAAATCAAATTAGTACATAATACTATGTACTAATTTGATTTCGTAAACATTTTTGCAATTTTGTTGCACTATTCAAATATCATCAGCAGCAGCAGTATTATTTTAATCTTACTCAGTGGGGGAAAGGGATGGAGCTATACGTCCTGTAGAGCTTATTTTTTTTCCTACACTGAAGTCATATTAAAATAATACTGCTGTAAGAGCTGGTGGTAGGAGCCCAGATGTCAAAACATTAGTAAGTGTAAATACTGTTTCGATTTACGAATTTCATGTGTAAATAATATACTAAATAAAGCCAGCTTCCAACTCGCGTAGATCCTTCAAGATTTACGATTAGCCTTCGGTTAATACGTAGTTTCCATTCTGATCTTCGAATAAAAGAGAAATTTATCGTTGCTGCTTATATTCCCACGCGAGTTCAAGCGAAAGATAAGAATAACTTTGCGAGAAAAGACAGATAGTTGGTTGCTGTAATACGATATTGCAATAAGTCTATCGTTGCTTTAAACATTTTATTAAGTAATGCATCTATTTTGATACTAGCGGGAACCGACAATAACCGAACCATATTCCAATGACTAAAGGCCCATAAATTGATCCCTGCATACAATGGAACTTTTTGGCCTCAATTCGAGGCTATTATCATAGTAGTCTCTAATTGAGGTCAAAATTCAGTATTTACTCATAAATAGCATCATTGTTAAAACTTTATTCATATTCAAATATTCTCCCAAAAAAAGTAGTAGGTACCGTCGCCGTCGGCGTGGCGACTAAAGTCGATTAACACTGCTACAACGAAATTATTCGATAAATTGTTTTTATATTATACATAATAGCTAAGAGTTAATATTCTTTTAATTTTACATTTGTTCCAATTTTAATTGCATTTTTAGTTCAGATAAAATACTATACCAATTGTTATCGGATGGTAAGCCAATACGTTATCGTCTCAGTTTACTGTTAATTTTTTATTACTTACAACTTTAAAGCCAAAATATTTCACACTCTATTCACTAATAACATTGTTTTGTAATTCAGCCTTAAAGTTAGTAGAAAATCTAAACAGTACCTTTTGGTACGGTCTCGTGGCCTTTTCCTAAATTAGAATTAATGTGTCGTCCTCAAAGGCCAATTTCAAGTTACTTATTAGACGTGGAAGTAAAATATCGGTTACATAGCCCGGACTCTTGTGACCCAGAATACGCAATGGCAATTAAGCAATGACTGCAGGCAATAAAGTTAAGTCCATAAAAACTTTTCACCGGAACGTTTTTCCTGGAAACTCGTCCATCGATTATTTTTTGTTTGTACAGCTAATCAAACGCGTTTTTCTAAAATTAATTGGGGCTCAGTTAGACAGGGAAATATGAATTTATTTATTTTATTTGGGATAGCAACAGCCAACACAGAGTGTATGAGTAATTAGGGATTATTCTTTAAATTTATTTATTTGGTAAGTTTTATTTGAATTTCGTTTCGTTAGTCTTTATTAATATATTGTTTTAAGCTGTAAAATGAAAATATGAAGATAACATAATACATAACATCGTGGCTTGTTTCCTTGAAGGTTAGGGTAGAGGAACATGATACGTAGTTACTAACATAGTGTTGACTGTGTTAACACTTGTAATGTTTAGGCTTTTGAAACATACAAATCCATTGCATACATAAACGAGCTTGCGTTTCCGATACCTAGGGCGAATTCGACCTAAGTATCCGAGACGCATTTATGTGTAATCCTTCATAGATAAGACTTTGGTCAAATCAATTCTAGTAGGTTTTTTTAATCTGCTTCCTATGCAATGGATTTGTATGTTTCAAAGGCCTAAATATTACAAGTGTCAGGACCGGTCGATATGGCGATGCAACGCTTGTCTTGGGCCTGAAATTATGATGATAATGATCCGGAAAGTGAGACATTTGCAACACCTAAAATAAAACGTGTGGTCAATTTCTCTGGCTCAAAGAATCTTCTTAGAACATGTGATAATTATGTCTGCTATAAATATGAGCCAAATTAATTTATTAGACATAAACGAATGTCTTCATGTCTTGTTTATTAGATCATTATCTGCCATTTTATCGCCATTTCAGAGGAGAACGAGGCAGTAAATATAACAATTAAGGTCATTATGACCGTCGTCTTCAGTTTGGTATTTTCTTGGGTCATCCAAGGCCTGGTTTGTTTCGGAAACTTCGTAGCTTAATTTTCACTTTTTAAATATAGTTAATTGTAAATAGTATCGATAAAAAATATATATAACGATATAAATCAGTGAATAAAACAATATTCAAGCAGAAAGATTTTGTTTTGTAAGTTTTTGTATAAAAAAAAAATAATAACCTATTTTTTTTATATTGTCGTGTTTATCCTAACCCAATTCGTTACGTCTGGTTTCACTATCAAAAAAATATTTTCGAGTTGCTGACGCAAACTTTTTTGCGAGAACCAAAAATGCTAAATATTCTCTAAAGATACAAAATGCAATTGTTCCTAAAGTTCGGTTTAGAAATTGGAATCTGAGGTTCAACCGTGTATAAAATTGAGTTCAGTTCACTGTACGTGTATATGTGAAGCAATTATTGCTTGCGAGGCGAGTTTTAACTTTGAGTGTTGCCAGCTTTTCCGTCGAGGACAGTGACCCAATTCTCTTGGTTCTTCGTAGTGACACGGCAAGATAAACACTACATTTTTACTTTCTTTTAGTGTCTCTAAAGTGCAAATGGCATTGTTAATGGCATTTTTGTTTACATTTTTAATGTTCTGTGCTTTCCTTTTCACTGTTTTGATTACAATGTAGACAGTATTAATAGCCTTTTGCTAATGTTTATCTTTTAATTTAATTTAACAAAAAAATTAAAATAATAAAAACTAGAACCCAACTACGACTAAAAAGGTATAAACAAGACACCACAGACATACAAATTAAAAATCCGGAGTCCCACGTGTTAGGGCATAAATCGAACAGATTACGTGTGACTCCGGATTTTTAATTTGTCTGTAACCAGCGGACGATCTATACGCTTCCAACGATACCTCATTTGTCAAATTATCAAAAATGAGTCGTTTAGAAGATAGGAGGGAACAGATGAACATACATACATTCATACATACATACATACCGGTCAAAATCATAACCCTCCTTTTTTCTTCGCCGTAGTTGGGTAAAAATATATTTTGTTTTACCAAAACCTATTAATAAAAAATTCTCAAATAAAATATTTTGCCTGACAACCCTCAAAGCGCTGCTAAAAATAGGTCCAACCCTACCCCGTTTAACCAAAGGTCGTCGGGGTGAAATAAACTCATTGATTGCCGCAATAGGACCCTGTTTGGTATAGAATCATTAAAAGCTTTTCAGGTCCGTAAAGGCTTCGGTGAATGGGCATTGAAATGGTATACGCTGACAGATTTATAGCACACAATGCTTAAAAAGACTGCTTTGGTTACCTGTCGAATCAATGCAATGCCGGAGAGGAATGTGAACTAGGATTTAATTTGTGGTCTTCCGTGGCAGGAATGTTTTATTGTCACATCGAATTTGTATTTTATAAATGGGTATTTGTTTTGTGAACTGAAAATGGGGTTCGGCATAAAAAGGGTATTCATTTGTTTGAGTTGACGTTAATTGAGTTAAAGGTTTGGACTTCGGGTCGTTGATATCGCTTTGTTTTAATCCAACTTATGTATGTATGTATACAGTTCAATATACACTACTCTACTTTGCTAAATTAAGATTTTTCACTATAGGCAAATTATAATCTTGATATCTGTAGGTATAGGAACTAAGTCGAGTTGAAATATGGAATAAATACAATAATATTCATCGATTTTAGTTAATTTAAAAAAGTTACGCTCTTGCTTAATTTCGACTATGCAAATATTATAGTTATAGTGACAAACTCTATGCTATTCAGTAGTAAATTGACAAACTAGTGGGTGATCAAAGTCAAAGTCAAAGTCAAAGTCAAATAATTTATTTCAAGTAGGCACATTAAAGGCACTTTTGAACGTCAAATACATAGAAATAGAACTGATTCTAGTTGCCCCTTCCAAAAGGTAGTTTTCGTATGGAGAAGAATGGGCAAGAAACTCCACCGTTACTCTTTAAAAAAAAAAAATGTTTTACAATATTTGGTATAGGTAAGTACATCAATTATATAATTACATGTGAAGACGATGCACCGAGAATACAATTACAATAGGTAAAAAGAATTAAAAATTAAAAATGGAGCAATGACGGCGGAGGACTTTGTTTTATAATATGTAGTGAAGAAGATATAGAACGTACGGTGTAACGAGGTCAGGATCGTAGCAGGTAGCCTCGTGTAGTTTCTGCCTACCCCCATGGGAAGAAGACATGTGTTTATGTATGCATGTATAGAATGTAATACTAATTTAAAAAATAGTATTTCACTAAAATTACAAACCTACAAAAAAAATATCTAAATACCTGAGAAATTCCATACAAAGTGTCATATATAACGACTATTTTCTCGCAATAGAAAGCTAAACGAGACAGCTATTGCGTGACATTAACACGCCGTTTAGTTTTATCTACAACTGCAGTCATTACTCAATGTGAATCTTGTGCGTCTCGTTTGAGGCTCATTACAGATGGTTTTTCTATTTTGTAAAGTGAATTTTGCCATCATCATCTGTTTAGCCTTTTCTCAACTATGTTGGGGTCGGCTTTCAACGTAACCGCTAAATTTATTTTCTGAGTGATTTTTTTAGTGTTGCTATTTTATTCATCATAAATCTATCTCTTTTTATTTAGTTATTTAGCTATTTAAGCGAAACCCAAATAAATATTACCCGTCCTTAATATTATTTTTGTATGGATTTGGTGGTTGTGCCACTGAAATTTTGTGTTTGAATTTCAGATTCAGATTTATTTTATTAAACTACTCTTAGTTAATTTTAAAAATCCAAACATCCAGGAACGGATCGTTTCGACAAAGAAACGTAATCACGATCTAACATTTTTACCATTTAATTCGCCATTAGCCCATTATATTTTTCTCTTAAAACAAAATTTATGAACCACAAAACAAAAAAAAAATATTTTCGTGCCAACACAAAATATAATTTACACATTTACGTAGATACGGAACTCTTAGAAAAAAAACAAAAGCAACATATCAAACAAAACAACCCGAAGTACACAGCATTATATTTTTCTCACCATTTACATACCCGAGAACACACAGTATACGCAAAAAAAACAGAACCTAAAAGAAACATTTTTTTCTGACGACAAACATTTTTATTGTACTAGATTACGCGAGCAACACCCATTCGTCTTTGTTTACACAAACTTATCTGTGTAGGAACAAAAGCCAAACTATTTCGAGAACAAAAGAGAATACATTAATAAAAATCTCATGTTTTTAGAGGCGAGGCGTGGTCCTGTAATGTTGTTTTTAATGGAGCCTAAGACTACCTCTGTTTTACTGGGGCGATGTTAATTATTCGTGAAGCCTGTTATAAAAATAAAACCTACGCAATTTTGTGCTACATTCCGTGTTTTAGGCAATAAACTGCCCTTCCCTACCTGTCATAAAAGGCAACTAATGAATTACGTCAACAAAACGCTGGTCATCGGTATTTTTCATGTTTATTTTACAGTCGAGATTATCAACTGTGTAACAAAACATTTTGAATTCTTTATGAATTAGAAGGTAGTTAGGTACTCTAAAACCTCTGATTAAGAATTAAATATTAATCAAAAGCCTCTGGAAATGACAAACAGAATTTTAACTACGGCCCTCTGAAATAGATTGTAGATAAGTCTATGTATAGTCCGGTTTCTGTGGTCAGCTTGACCCACATTACTAGTAATGTATTGGGTTTAAACGCGTTTAAGTACGGGCAGTTTCATGGCCGACCCACGGGCATCATTAAAAAACCTATTCAATTATCTCCCACCACTTTCCCGAGAGTACCCGAAGATACCCGATGAACTATCTACTCTAAAACTTTCAATATAACATTTTACGCTCAAAGCGACTACGTGAATGCTACGGCGTAGCTGACGTGATGACGTCACACTTACGCCAGCAGAAACTCGTAGTAGATAGCCGCTACGTTCAGTTATTATTTTTGAAACAGACTGACTGAGGTTGTGCATTTCGTTTCGTGGGAATGGGGAAAATACTACCTAATTTAATTTATCTGCAATCGATTTGACAATCGTATCTTAATATTATTTCACAATTCCTGTTAAAAAATATCTAAAATCAAAGTTTATGTCCAGTCGAAGTATATACAGCCGAAGTCAAAATTATAAAATCATTCCAAAATTGGAATGTAGCTATTTAGTTTGTTTCATTTTACATTCATAAATGAATAAACCGTGTCTAGCAAAGTTTCGTTTTTTTTGTGTGAAGTTTGTTTTATAATTCCTAGAACCTCAGTGATCTTTGACGTTGTCTGTTGTTCTGATTAATTTCAGAGGACTAAACTAAAATTTATCTTCTGTCCTTTTCTTAATGAAATAGAAAGAAAAAGATGCACTAAACTTTTTAGTTTCGTTTTTGAACAACAGAATTGGCACCATTATTGACAAAAACAATATTGCTAAGTCCTAAAGATCTTCTAAAAAGTGGGCGTCACGACCAACGTCTTTTACCTAAGCAGTTCCTTGCAACTTGCAGTTTATGGTGATCTGTAATACAGGTGTATACCTATATAATAGACACCAGCTCCTCACAAACACTTGACTGTGATTTGTCTTCAGTTATTGAGCTTAATGTTTAAGTATCATATTATAATGTCTTGTTTTGTGAGGAGAAAATATATTTTTTGAATTTGAATTTTGAATTTATCTCAAAGACTAGGAAAACACGGAGCCAAATAAAGTCGCAGACTTCCTCTACCTTTGCAATACCATAAAGTAGGTTTCTAATATGCAAATTCATTTCCCTCAGATTCTTGGCTTAACTAAATATATGAAAATATAAATTCAAGCAAGTTTTCTACTTTAAAATTCATGCTAAAAGTTGCTTCCTACCGACGGACTATATATCATCCCTTGGGTGACACGACAAACTAAAATATACCGTAAATTATAGGCGGCAACGACAGGTGCCAGTACGGACGTTATGGAGTGGAAGATTTTTTTGGCAAAGTGTTTTAAAACTTTATATTGTTTTAAACTAGTGAAAATCTTTTATTGATTTAAAAAGTTCTAAATATTTTTATTGATTTAAAAAGGAAAAAGGGGAGGCCTTTGCCCATTAGAGGGACACATTATAAGCTATTAAAAAAAAAAACTAGTGCAGGATTTCAATAAGCAAAATATTTCTTTCTAATCTTATATTACCAATATTACCTACTAGCTTGTGCCCGCAACTTCGTCTGCGTAAACTTCTTGTTTTATCATTTCTATGACACTCGGAAATACTGGAGGTTGCCATTAGTGAAAGAATTTTCGGAATCAGATCAGCAGTTCCGATGATTACCTACATACAAACTCACAAATTTTACCTCTTTATAAGTATTAATAGGTATTACATAAAAAAACATAAATATGTTTCAAAGGTAAAATAAGCAGATAATTGATAGAAATATTTTGTAATTAATCCTTTAATGTCAAATGCATAAATACACTTGCGCAAGATTCAAAAGCGATTTTGCTGTGAAATAACAATTGCGACTTAAAGAAAGGACTTTTTTTATAATATAATTATGGTTTCGAAAATACATTGTTCATGGTTTCTTTTAACACTCTAGGAGAAAAACGCGTTTGAATCTTGCGTAAATGTAATTTATGCTCCTGACTGTACTTTTTTAACGTATTTTAGTTTTAGTCTTCACAGTTCAAAGATTCCCGTATTTTAGAACGATACCTACAGCATTGATTACTTATCAGATCGGTCGTAAGTCTTATTTATCTGTCAGTGTTAAACCTCTAATCAGGTCAACGTCTAGAAGGATCTGTCGTGTTTTATAACAAAAAAACGTAGTTGTGAAGGTTTTGTTTCATTTTGCAGTGACATTCACTACAAAAATGAATCCGAAAAGTCAGAGGTGCGTGGCTTGGGTTCCAACTCGAGACCTATGACTTGGCAGTCCGATCGGTCACATGACTAGGCTATCACTGCTATTAAATTAGTTGGGAAGTGCATAAAAACAATAAATTTTAAACGTCATTCAAACCACTTCTATTCTACATTTATCCGATGTGGAACACAGTTGTCATGTCAACTTCATTAGTTCAATTTGAACTAGTTTAAAGTCGGGCCAAATGCAGCGAAGTCTTACTAATGACTTTGCTGGAGGTTTGTCAGTTTGATTTGTGAATTTATTTAGAAATTATCATGTTCAAATTCCTAACTTTATTCTTCTGACATTTCGTTGAAGTTGATGATGACATTTTGTTGATGTTGTCATTTGACATCAGAGGGGCGTCTACCAAACTGAACTTCGACCAATGGTACTTCGACATGGTTTTGCTTCGACATTACGGAACTCCGACACGTCTTTACTTCGACAATACTTTAGTTCGACATGCCTTAAGTTCAACACTACTCTACTCCGACAAAACGTTTCTTCGACATGACTTAACTACGAAATCATGTGACTTCGACGACGTACTACTTCGACAATAACATTTTTGACAAGTCGGGCAGATTGCGACTTGAATGTGAACGTGTATTAAGTACGAAAGTTGACCTTCTGTTAGTTTAATGTTTTTTACAATTTATCAATCTAATCAAACTAATGAATGAGGTACAGCATTGAAATTAGTTATTTATCAAATGGACACACATCGTCATTTTGCTGTGTTATAGGTATTTCTTACTCTCAAGATGACAGTTCTGTTGTGATTTGAATATACGGATAATTTAAGCTGGTAATTAATTTGTTTGTTTACCGATTGTTATTGTACGATTTCGGTTTAAAATATTAAAATATTGATAAAATATGATAAATTTCAATTATTATGGATTACTCCAAAACAACTTTCAAAATGGTTTATGGAATAAACATAGAAAGACCAAAATTTTCAAAGCCAAGCACACGAAAATTATGCTACAAAACAACTACCTAAGATCGCCAAACAAACCCTTTAGAAGAAACAGCTAACAATGGTCTTTTGTTACATTTTCATAAGTGTTAACCCTTACATGCTGGGAAGGTCGACTTGGCCTAAATTAACGGCCAAGGTATTATGTTAAACAAGCAGCCTAAAGTCACGAGGGCATTGTTAAAGTTTGGGATTTTATTAGATGTGTATTGAGGAGACTGTGCAAGCGTGTGTACTGTAAGACAAGTTTTGGCCCTTAGAGGGTTAATTATCTTTTCGTGGGAATGATACACGTGGAGTGTGTTTATGTTTATGATGGAAAGGTTAGTTAGTAAGTTTTAACATCCTTGGAATGCTGCGGTTCTTGTGGTTTTATCAGGAAACAAACAACCATGCACCTAAATGCCTGTTATAATGTTTTTGTTTACTGCATGTACAAAGAAATATTATTTTGTTGTTTATTACTTAATATATTGAGTATTGAATAGATGCCAAGGTGGAATTCTATAGTCTACTATTAAACAGGATTATTTTTAATTGGCTATCTAAAGTCCGCAGACGCAATGGGTAGGTATCGATATTTAAACAAAACAAAATAAACAATAAAAAGATATGATTTTTATTTGGGAGGTCAACGACCTCTTCCTTGAGTTGTTACTCGAGGTATGAGTTGAGAAAAACTGTTTTTCTAAATGATTTATCGTGTTTAGATATCGATAGCCATCACGTGTGTGAAGTTTACACAATTTTTTTTATTGATATTTCAAGTGACTGCAATAATAAGCGGTCGATGACCCCACAAAAACCATCATCAAATTAATTTATTGTTTTTGTTTTATTATGCTTAGATGATACTTATTGCGGTTGTGGAGTTTTAGCTAATCCATATTATAATTTAACCCTGTATACTGTTCTCTGTTCGTACTGTTGCCTTTCCTAAGAAATCTAAAAAGGATTATATCGACTCTGACACAACATATTCTATATCAAAATCAGGCGTATCCTCCACATGTTACCCAACTTATATCGAACGAAAGGTAACACACCCTTTATAACATAATTGAGTTTAAAATACATACATCCAACTTTCCCTTACTAAGTAATAATTCATCTAAACATGTTTCCCGAACGTTAGCATCATTACTAAGGCCTTAGTTATAAACGAAGGATACCGGATATGGAGTTTGAAAGGGATATTGCGAGCCTTTGACCCACGTACGGCCATAATATTTAGTTAGTGATAGTGTTTTAGTGTGTAGACTTGCCTAAGGTTGTATGGAAACGTTTGATGTGGTACAGTCGACCTCGTAATTTCAATATCACACGAAGGTTGAATGTCTTTTGCACGACATAAAACGTCAAGGGGCCTATTATTTAATAAAACCGACAGGTGATAGTGACAAGCTGACAATCCGACAACTTTACAAGTTTCTTGTGTACATTTTCTGCTTTATGAAACCGCACCTGTCGTGAAAATGTGTCAATTTTGTAATGTTTTGTCTAAATAAGTAAACTGTAAGAAAATGGGTTAGCGTTGTTCCGACTTAGGTATATGCTTTACACGAGAAAATGTACAGAAATGTACCTAAAGAAAAATAAATTAGTAATTATTAGAATTTTAAGAACTAACAAAGACTTATAATATCTATAATAATAATTATGTACAAGGGAAAATTATCAAAGGGCATCAAAAATTATGATTACATTCCATTATCATAACAAATAAATCATTAAAATTTAATTTAATTTAATAAAACATTTAAAGCATTAAAAAATTAAAATATAATGAAAAAAAAAAATGTTTTTTTAAGTATTCCCTGATGCACTTCAAAGTAGGTCATGTATTAGTCATTCTACGTTAAAAAGTACTTACCATACTAATATAATTTTTTTTTTTTTTTTTTCATAATCAGAATGTCAAACAGAAGTTTATTTAATTATTAGAATTTTAAGAACTAACAAAGACTTATAATATCTATAATAATAATTAATTAATTAGTAATAATCCTAAAGTATATGAATTTGAAAGTTGTAGAAATTCTCAAAATATAAAAGTATATCAATTTGAAAGTTGTAGAAATTCCCAAGAAATATTTATGTCTTTGTTAATAAGGTTCTCGGACATAAAGGTTCCATGCCTAGAACGTGAGGTTCACTAACTATGTTTGTAGTTATTTGAAGGCTGTTAAATAGGGCCTAAGTATAAGTATTATATTCATAAGTTTATTTGTCTATCAAAAAACAAAATCAACCAGTTTTACCAAGAGGAATCGTGTTACCCAATAACTGGGTTGTGGAGGTCAGATGGGCATGTAAAATACCGGTATTCAGCTGCATCTTGTTAGACTGGAAACTGACTCCAACATAGTTGGGAAAAGGCTCTTCAGAGGAGTTGCAATAATGTAGGTAATCAATGAACGAATTATGAGTCGGTGACTTTGCTTTTCAATTTTCGTTTTTTGCCACCGAATCCCGAAATTAAAGTAATTTTTCACCTTTTTTAGTTTTTTTTTTTATGAAGTCGGTTGTTTTTTTTTTGTAAAAAGTTTTTGTTATTCACTTTTTAGTTGTGTTACCCACTCCACACGAATTCGAATACCACTACCTGCTATGTAAACCACAGTGACGGAGTCACGTAGAACATCGTCCAGATATACTTAGTGGGAAAAATACGTAATATTGAAGCTACGAACTTAAAAACTACGCGAGCGAACCCTTTCGAACTAAAAAAGAAATTTTTAAATCGGTTCACAATAATTGGCGAAAATAGCGATGAAAATTCAGACGAACATAGAACCTCCTCCTTTTTCGAAGTTGGTTAAAAATATCTGTTATTTGCTCTGTATGAGAAGAGGCTGGTATTATTTATTTATACGTCATTGCTACCCCGATAAAAATAGATATTCCATGAAAACACAGATTCAATTTCATTACATTCCTCTGCGACACCAAACCGTTCCTTGCGTATAATATGTAAGGCATATAGAATTCCTAATATGTAATACAGGGTCGGATATTACAATCCGCCCACGCGGTATCATTAGACCGGAATCAATTTAGTGTTAACAATAATACCTGTAGGTATACACATACATGTTCTGCATACCTGATATGTATAATTATACCTACAGATTTCTTTAGGAATTAGTATCACCCTTGTACGTATCTATCTGTTCTTTTCTTCTTGCCTGTATATATAATTTATTATGTGTATATTTACAGTACTCTTGACGCTTTTAACTTGTACTTTTTTTACATCATGTTCACTGTATAATAGGTAAATTCAAAATTAATGATGTTATTAATATTTTTGTAGCAATATAATTTAATAGAGTATAGTTTTCATAGGTACCTACTGCGCTTGGGAATGGGCAACTAGCTTCATATTTCTGACTGACCGACTCATTGACGATTCAAAAGTGCCTATAAATGCTTTAATTGAATTAAATTCTTTGAGTTTGAACTAGGATAGTTCTAGATGCAAACAAGTTTAAGTCTGGATCACTATCCCTCCCTTGATAAAGTAAACATCGTAGCTAGTTACAATATCATAATATATTCTAAACTACTATCTGTCTATAAGCCTTCTCTAACAATGTTAGAGGCTAGTCTGTTCTAGTATGAGGTTACACATCAGTTGTTATTTAACAAGAAGCAACAGACTGCCATCTGACCTACACAACCCAATTACTTGCTAGTATCAATATCAGGCAATATCCTAGAGTTAGACCAGTATTATAGGGTTAGCACGAATATAGTAGGTAAACGTTATCGTTAGCTCAAACGAAAGTGCGGGAAAGTCGAAAGGAATACCGGGGACCTTGGCAACAGGCAACTGAAGGAACACGGGTGGGTTTTAGTAAAAGTCTGACACGCCCTCCTGCTCCGCCCAGAGCGGGAGAAGTCATTGCGATGATTTCTCAACCTCAAAAAAAAAAGAACTATTAAATCGAAAATACAGCCATGGAAATTAATTTTAAGCAAATTGACACTCTACGTCAATTTTCCTAATATAGAGCTCAGCTGTAAAGAGATCTGCCAAAGAATGACACTTCTGATTTGAACATATTACGGTTTGGTAGTCAATTTACGTAAGAATTAATTTCCAATTAACATCTATCATAGCATTTCTGTTTCATAACCATGGACATGAATAGTCTTCAAACTAAATCGATATTATGTGAAAACCGAGTAGGTATTTGCAATTCCAAAATCGTTCGAATTTATATTAATTTTACTATGCGCGTCCATAATTATGCCTACTGTGTTTAAACTGTCGCCCCTTATAACTACACACTGTGGAATTCTCGATTCTACCCAAGAATCAATTCGAAGACAGTACACAGTGTAGGCACGCCCTATTTAATATATCCTCCCGATCTTTCTCTACTCCATAATATCATATAACGAAAAACTCGAGAATCGTTCTTAGACAAGTTATCCGAGTCCAAACGAATCCGATATCTCGTTTTAGTATCGACTTTTATCGAGTACTCGGCAATATCTATTTGTGTTAAACGCTTGTATTATAAAATCGGATAAATCTAACCTCTATCCCGCAGTATGTGTATTAGAAAATCTTAACTTATAATCATCATTCTCCTGCCCTTATCCCAATTTATTTGGGGTCGGCGCAACATGTCCCTTTTTCCATACTTCTCTATTAGCCGTCATCTCGATAGTCACCCCCTTTCTAGCCATATCATCTTTCACACAGTCCATCCATCGTTTCTTTGGTCTTCCCCTACTCTTATAGCCATCGACATTCATACCCAAAACTTTCCTCACAACAGTTTCCTCATTCCTTCGCATCACGTGCCCATACCATGACAACCGATTTCCGCACAATTTTTCAGTCACCGGTGCCACTTTCAGACTTCCTCTTATGTACTCATTTCTTATTCTATCCATTCGTGTAACACCACACATCCCTCTTAACATTCTCATCTCAGCTGCATGCAATTGCCTTTCATTCATCCCTTTTGTGGCCCAACATTCTGATCCATACAAGACAGCAGGTCTAACTATTGTTTTATATATCTTCCCCTTAAGTTTAAGGGGAATGCGGGAGTCGCAGATTGTTCCCGTGACCTGCCGCCATTTCATCCATCCAGTGTTAATTCTGTGCTTAACCGCCCGATCTACTTCGCCGTCGCTTTGCACGAGTGAACCGAGATACGAGATACTTAACTTATAATATCAACTTTTATAACCTTCCTTAATAATATTATAAATGCGAAAGAGAGTTTGTTTATTTGTTTGTTACGCTTTCAAGCTTAAACGACTGAACAGATTTGGATGAATTTGGCACATGGACATAGGCTACTTTATCATCCTGAATCGCAGACAAAGTCGCGGGCAACAGCTAGTATAATATTATAAAAGCGAAAGTGAGTTTATGTTACGCTTTCACACTAAAACGGCTGAACAGATTTGGATGAAAATAGTCCATGACCTGGATAAGGACATAGGATACCTTTTATCCCGATATTCTCAAGGGATCGAGACTTATGCGGGTGAAACCGCGGGGTGCAGCTAGCAAATAATAAAAAGCAATGGGGCTTTGTCTTGCTTTTTTCAGATTATTTTCGAGAGATAAGGAATATTTCTTTTAGAGTTAGCTTAATTCTGTCTTCTATTACATTTGGGTGTTATTCAACGACCGATAGAATAGTAGCAATAGTGATTTCGGTAAAGTCTTCGAGTTTATTATAATGTTTGTTTCCAAAGTCGTTGTCCGTTTTATTGAAATCCGATTTTATTATCGTAATGGGTGCAAAAAACAAAGTGAATCAGCTCTGTCATTGGTAGTTATCGAATTAGGAGACATACAATGGCACTTATTCGTTCAAAATGTTTTTCTTTTCTAGTCTGAAAATGAGGAATAAGTTAGAAATGAAGTTACACCGCCTCCGCAAAAAGTCAAGCCAGGAAATTGTTTGTTACGAACTTGTTATAAATAAAATAATCAACTGAACTTATCTCAAACTGAATTTTTAAGAGGGATGCGCTAAGGTAGTCCTCTACATTCAAGTTTGTAGTAATTTGATTAAAATATGATTCGCGATCGTAACAAATATGGCTTTACAGAGTTAGAATAATCCCCAAATGTCATGATTTCATTAAATATTCATTAAATACGATTATATGAACTTAGGGAGTTCTATTGCTGATTCTAATGTTTTTGATTCTGTAAATCCATATTCGTTACTGTCGCGAATCATATACAGGGTGTTAGTGTAAACACCATTATCCTTGAAACCAGTGGTTTGGTTTCATTTATAGAACGTAAAATCAATGGAAAAAAAAACTTTTTTTTTTAAAGAAAATCTACATTTTTCCACAAGAATATTTCACCCTAGACGCAAGGGCAACTTGCGTCTCAACGCGGCGGGCGGCGGTTGGCAGGCGCGGGCGGGGCGCGCGGGGCGTTACATGACCGCGTGGCCCCTCTTCAGTCAGCTGTTTCGCAGCGTATTCATGAGTATCGGGACAGAGTCGGATATTTACTTTTTAAAATATTTTAATGAAAATAAGGTTTTTTTTTAATTGTTACTGGGTCATTTATTATTATATTTAAATCAACTACCCATGGTTTGAGTAACAACGGTGTTTACCCTTGCATACTGTATATTATTTTAATCAACATACAACCTGATATTGACCTGCAAATTACAAAAAAAGTAAGAGAATTTGGATTTCGCGGGCTACCCTGAAGCTTTATGATAATCAATTCTAATTCCAAGGCATCCAGAAATACGATATTTATTGACTGTTTATTTATCTGGAAGGCCTGGTAGCTAGAAGTCAGAGAAACATCACTTTCTAAATAATAATCTTGAACACAATAAGTGCACTGAAGGAAAACATCGCGAGAAAACCAGGACATAATGGTCTGGTGACCAACAAACAGGCAGCGAGCGCGATGATTAATGCTCGTACATTTTTTATAAGAGAAAAGTTATTCGCCCTGTAGTGTGACAATTACAAGCTATTATTATGTCCAGTTGTGGAAAATATGGTCTGCAAGAGATAATAATTTAGCGCAATGCAACGCATATAAATGAGTACCTATACATTTTATTATTCTTGTAATGTGTTCAAAGGGTTGGTTGACACACTAAGCGGAATGTTGACGATGTGCTTTTGTTTTATTTTCAGTCGCCTATTCTATTATTTTATTATATTAATTGGTATCATTTGAATCATTGGTAGCTTTTGTGGTCAATTAATTTAATGAAAACCACCACGAAAGACAAAACAAAAGCACATCGAGCCTCACAACACTTAAAATATGTCGATTTAGAACAAACGAGTGAAATCACATTCCATTTTCAAAATCTTTCGAAATAAACATGGACAGAGCATTCTTTTCAACTATAATATATTTAAATGTTGTGAATATCCATAAAATAATGTTCTTGGTCTGGTTATATGGTGTGTGGTCTAAACATAGCACAATAAGTAACTACCAAAAGAGATTAATTATGTATAAAATGTAGACAGACGTAGGACTTCCAAGATCCAGCAGACTAATCTATTTAATCTATTTATCTTTATCGTTGTGAACAATTCACAACGATAAAGATAAACAACATCGCGAGCTATTACGCACTTCTTTTCTTTTTCAATCACTTTGCAGCACTTGATATTATTTCTCGCAGAGTACAAAGAGATAGAATTCCGACTAAATTAATTCATTTACATGATGCTGGTATAAAGTTGAAGCACAAACGAATAGAATGAAAATGTAGATGTGTTTATTTCTAGGGCTTTGCTTGGCTGCGAGATAATGTAGGTCTGATTTTTTGCACGGGGAAAGATGATTTTTTTTGTTTCCCCTTCCCACCGCGTCGCATCGCATCGCCCGCCTGCGCTATTACTTCGTGTTGACTGAGCGTTCTTTCTGTCTTTGTTCTTTTTGCTCGGCTCCTAAGGGTTGTAGCGTGATGTTAATAACCCTCAAGAATTGGGCTACCAATCAATCTGCCTAGCTTTTTCCCAACTATGTTGGGGTCGGCTTCCAGTCTAACTGGATGCAGCTGAATACCAGTATTTTATATGGAGCGACTGCTTATCTTACCTATAAACCCAGTAACAAAGTGGGTAATACGATACCCCTTGGTAAGATTGGTTGTCAGACTTTCGGGCGTCTGACGACTCGTAAGGACTGGCAGAGATCTACGAATGACAGCCGGGACTAACGGCTTAACGTGCTTCCCGAGACACGGTGGAGTCACGGTATGTAAAGATGGTCACCCATGCACGGACCATCCCCGGCAAGCGTAGCTTAACCGGATGGATTGATCCATGCGGCTGTTATTACTTAGTCACGAGCTCCTGAAGAATTGGGCTACCAAATGAAAAAATAAAAAACGCGTTTATATTAACTCAACTGACGCCAAAACTACTCAAAATAGTACAAATAAAGACAAAATAAAATTAAACCAAACATTTCACATTAAAACCCGTTTCCCGGACCACAACTGAACTTTTGTTCCTTACTATCTTAATCACCAAAAAACTTAGTACGAAAATTTAGCTTGAAATTCTTAAACAAGGCACCCATTGTTTCCAACAATGGTTCCGTCGCTATCTGATCTGCAAAGGATACTTCATTATCTCGCACAGACAAACAAAGGGGATGAACTGTGGGGTAGCAGAAATAATGAGCCGATAGTGATGGAGAATTTCAAGCGAGTGTCATGGCGCTATGGTAGCCTTAGGGCTTGCTATGCTGCCTGCTAGGGTTGCGGGAAAGTCCGAAAGGGATACCGGGACCTTGGCAACAGGCAACTGTCTGGTTTTAGTCAGTAAAAGTCTGACACACCCTTCCGCTCCGCACAGAGCGGGAGAAGTCAAAGGATGATACGACACAGAAAAAAAAAAAAACAAAAAAAAAATGGGCTTGCTATGGGTTGCAGAGTTAAAGGTTCTGAGTTCACGATAAGGTCTTTAAATGTATTTTTTCTGTAATACTGGAGACAATAAATCTACTTTAAAAATAAATAATCTTGAAAAATAGAACAATACTTTATTGGACAGTCGTGTACAGTAATAAGAGTATAATATGGATCAACGAGTAAAGCTTTGGCCGAACTGAAGAGAATCGTGCGCAGGTTGGGAAAAAAATTCCTCGCGTCTGAAGGTTAATTTTCATTTATTGATAACTCGGTCGATGAACAGCATGTGTGGTACCGGGTGAAGCTACCCACGACATTCATCTCTCGGTAAAAAGCGTGCGGAGATACTCAATGAAAATGGGCTTTCAAAGCAACTGCAGGTTTTCCGTATACCGCAATCTTTACCTATCGACTAATGAAAACGGCTCACTACATAACATGCGGGCCCTATGGCATGCTTTACAGAAATCTCCACCGCCCCGCATAAGAGCCCTATTGATCAATGAAAATGAGCCTTTACTTGTACGGAGGTGTTCAAACTGGCACGAATAGTCACGTGACTTTCTAATCATTCCCTCGTCCCGTGCGGGATGCGCCATAGTGTGGCCAGAGTTTAAAAAGTAGGCAGTGTGGTTATTAGAAAAACACATAAAATTGTGACAGGTTGGAGTAACACAATTTCAGTTTTTAAACGTCTGGCTCTATTTTATACTGTAAAAGTTCCATGAAATTAACAACCAAATTAACAAATTGTTTACAGAAAAAAAATAACCCTCCTTCTGGGCCAGTTGGGTAAAGGTAGCGGAAAACATTAACATTTAGTGAAAACAAGAAGGATAACAAAGAAAACGTTTCGGTTCAAATTGAGCAGAATTTTAACGTAACTAACATGGAAAATTCAACAGAGGACGTGCCTAATTTACGCAAACAATGGAAGGTTTAAATTAAAAGTTTATTTGGGTAGCTCCTCTACAGTTAAGTTTGAACAAACACTAACTGAGGGATTTTCAAGGATTTCGTAGACCTTCTATCTATTGAAAAAAATCTTGTGGTCGCAAGCGCGACTACTGAGCGTGGGGTCCTAGGTTTGATTCCTGGGTTGTACAAAGTCGTATTCGTGGGTTTTTCCATTAGAATTTTTTTAGTAACAGCCCGGAGTTTGAAGGTTGGCGGTGTGATGCCCTCGTGCTTTGGAAAGCACGTTAAGCTATTGGTCCTGCGCCTGATCTCTTTCCAGTCGTGTCGGATTGCCGTCCCATCAGAATATGAGATTGAGGGAAGAGAGAGTGCATCTCTGCGTCTGCGCACACACTTGTGCACTATAATATCTCCCGAGCCGTTGAGATTGGCCGCCGTGGGCGAAACACGGTCTGGAGGACTATACTATACTATTGAAAATAGAATTGAAGGCCAATTCTCGTACTTAAGAAACGTTCACATTCAAGTCAGTCACAGACACATTATATGTGACAGACATGGATGTTGAATAAAGAGTGAATATATTGCTTACAGCTATGACAGAATAGTTTACTTACAATACACACCTATCTATCTATCCACACAGTATAAATAAGTAACAGTATTATAATCCTCATAGAAAACGGCCGAAACGATGCATTTAGAAATCTCAGTGTATATTAGTACGCAATAGTATCGAGTCTGCAGTAGTTACCCACAGACCGGAAGGTTTATCTACCGAGCGGCCATAGGTAATTATTTTAAGGTCACTGCCGATATACAGGGTGTAAAAAGACCCATCACATAGCCGTCAGCTACGCATTCTGTACATCAAATTAAGTAACATAGCATAAAAATAATTACTGGGAAACCACTTTTATTTTTGGTGTGAAAAATCGCTGTTTACGGTGGTGCGCAACGTAACGCACGTAAAGTATTGTGTTTATGGGTGCATGCAACAGTTCAGGGTTTGTGGGGGTATTCAAAATTAATTTAGAACATTTAAAACTTGCTTTCTGTATACAATCTCTGAAAAAGTTGGAACTTTGACCTTCAATATCTCCGTAACCAGAAGGTTCCCAGGTATGGTCCAGAAGAAAAAAATGATCACAATGATGGGAATAACAAGTGGCTTTCGGCTTCGTTAAGTGTCTTTTTACACCCGATATAGTACTGTTACTTTATTATACTGGGCTATAGTGTCAATTTCACCAAAGAAATCGAACGCGGTCAGAGGGCCTAGACAAGTGACAATCGCTTCGAAAGCGTTTCGTATTTCTACAACGACTTTTAACATGATCGACATAATTATGCTTTTTGATAGCTTATGTCAGTCTTAAACATTTTTGCCTTTTCCGTCATCGTTATCGCTGATAGAATATCACTTTGTCTAGAGCCTCAGCACATCTAAACTGCGTTTAAAAGGTGTCAATATTCATCAACAATGAAGACACTGACAACTCTTGAACGTGGTTTAGATGTGCTGATCGCGTTTGTGCTATTCACCATGTAACTCTAAAGCTCTCATCAGCTTAGTAATTTAATATGTCTTACCCTACATTTCACCCATCAACCTACAGACTGTTTCAAAGGAGAACTATCACTAATTAAGTATTTCCCACCTACAAAGGTCCTTCCTAGACACATTTCTCGAACTATAACCTCAAAATCACACTAACTAACACGAACTCCAACAAGAGTTGAAAACCCTACAACAGCCACATCAGCAAACAAGTTAATTTCAGTATAATTACGTCTAAACCAAAATTAATACGGCCGTTTCTCATGAACTTATGTTCAACACAAGTGCCACTAAATTCTCCTCATGGTGCTTCAATTTTGAGTGAGTTATGCCCTACAGATTTGTAATTAAATACCAAGTTTAGGATTAAAATGTTTTGAATCGGATATCAGAAGAAACAATGTTTAATTAAACAATCAGGTCTTTGTGTTTTGTTTCAATTAATTAATATCTAGGGATGGAATAGAATTAAATCATAAAGAATGGCTTAGCATCGTGTACTATGTAACTAGTGACTATGTTTAGCATCATATTTTGCTGCAAGCTGTTTTTTATTTTCTTATATAAAGCGAAATGGAACACTCAATATTTGTATGATTTTGAAGACCGACAGTCTTTTTCGCCACTCGCACAATTCGCCAATTCACAAAACATGTCAAACACTAATCTCATCTAACTCATTCCGCTACAAATATTCAGCGCAATAAAATCTAACGCATCAATAACTCAATATGGAACGCAAATAATACCAGTATTGGCACAACACGATCGCAAAAACGTGCCATCCTCCGCGATACGGACTTACCCCGCCAACAGTGTCCATTTGGCACCGGCGATGTCATTACTGGGCTACTGGCACTCACAGATGTCATTTCAGTCACGCCCCAAATAAGTTTAATTAGGAATAGAAATTCCGTACGCAAAACCCTGTTAGTATCGGAATGTTATCTTTTGGGGATGCGGATTATTTGCCTGTTACGACTTCATGCTAGATTAAATTCCGTATTTCTGTTTATGTAAATACGGGATTTTGTTTGCTGACCGTCACTTGACGTCGTGTTGGTCGGATAATGAGTTTCAGAGTTTCAGAATTTGAGTTTTTTGATGTTGGAGATTGGATTTTATATATTTTTTTAATTTAAGTTGTGCAATAACTATGTTACTATAAGTGTTATTTTAGTTCAGTTAACATTAAACATATTTATAATTAAAAGAAAATCGAATTGAATTATTATTATCATAAACAGATTCTGTCTACACCACACGGTTAAAAACGTAAAATAAAAATAAAAAACAAATGAATACGTTCAATTCAAATTACGCAATCGTATTTTGATTAAAAAATTTTGCCTTTCGGCATTTTTATTTCCTTTTCGGACGCTTTCAACGCCAGATGCGTTCGTAACATGAAAGCGTATCACAGTAGGAAGCCGGGGGCATTGTACTGGGGTAACATGTCAGGCAGGATACCGTTGTGGCACCAGAGACCGCGGTCTCACCCAGTGGCATCGTTGACGTTGGTCACTATAAAGGAAAGGACAGACACTTTTTGAGTGACGTGTTTTCAAAACAACATGGAGTATAGTAGGATCGTAGCAGGTGGCGTTTTGTAGTTTCTACCTATCGCCATGAAAAAGCAAGAGTTTAAGTCCGAGTTTTCAGGATTAGTTTTGATTACTATCAGAGGCATCATTTTTGAGATGTTAAATTAGTAATCAAGCCTTTTAAAAACATTATTTGGTATTACAAAATAAATATAATTTGTAAAGGAAATAAAATCGAATAGGAATCGATATAGGTAATGAGAACCGAATCAGGCTTTTTTTTTTTTTTTTTGGGGTTGGGAAATCATCTAATTACTTCTCCCGCACTGGGCGGAGCGGAAGGGCGTGTCAGACTTTTACTGACTAAAACCCACCCATGTTCCTTCAGTTGCCTGTTGCCAAGGTATCCCTTTCGGACTTTCCCGCAACCCTGGCAGGTATCGGTCCTAACGGACCCCGTCAGTTGTGCTGACATCTCTTTGAGGCGCGCGTGGAACACGAAGAGACCTTTGCCTAGATCTTTTTTTTCTGGAAGAACTTAAGTACTAAACTAAGTTTTTATAACAAGCTTGAACTAAAAAAACAATCAGATCACTCAACTCAAAGCTGTCGTATTTCTTCTCCAGATCAAGGTCATAAATAACGAGTCCAAGAAACACATAAAAACTGTCATAAAAACTGTTGGTCAAAGATTGTATTAGTAACGAAGCACGAATATACGAAATATTACATCAACACTATTCTGTATTATTTTCCTTCCCAAATTAACATGGTGATAATCAGATCCTATCTGTTAATTCAGCTCACGTTTTGGTTTGTGTTGACATTCTTGTATATTGCTGGGTATATTTATGTATATGAGTACAATAACAGGGTTTAGCACATGCTTATGCATACGAGAATCAAACTAGTTCATGAATTATTATTCGGTAGAAAATAAATACTGATTAATATGATAATTATTAAACCTTGGTGAAGTAAGTGCCAATTTTATTTTAATGACGCGTTATAGGGCATTTGTTTTTTGGAGGAGCTCGTAGCTATATTATAACAGCCGCATGGGTCGATTTATCAGGTAAAGCTACGCTTGCCGCGGTTGGTTCGTGGATGAGTGACCATCTTTAGCGAGACTCCTACGTGACTCGGCAAGCAAGTTAAGCCGTTGGTCCCGGCTGCCATTCGTGGATCTTTGACCGTCGTTACGGGTCGTCAGTTGCCCGAAAGTCTAAAAATATTACCCAGTTACTGGGTTGTGGAGGTCAGGCAGGTCAAAGGCAGTCGCTCCATGTAAAATATTGGTATTCAGCTGCATCCGGTTAGACTGGAAGCCGCCCCTAACATAGTTGGGAAATGCTGGGCAGATTGATATGGAATTTTTTTGGCAGTTGTATTCGTGTTCTACACATATTTTAATTTGTAACTCGTTTCATGACCTTACTATTAAAAGTACCTAATTTATCCATGAAATAATCTAAAACATTAGGTAATTATATTGTAACCCCTGCCTGCAAATCACAGGTATTCCAGTGGTAGGTAATTCGCAAAAGTTACCACTTGACCTCGGTCTTTCCCCGAATTGCGCTACTCAAATAATAAAGTACAATATTGTAGTGCCGAGTCCAAGGTCAAGGTCATATAATAGAATTGAGGTGACCTTTTTATTGTTTCAGCTTCACAATTACCTCATTCAAGCTTGCAAGGGTTGTGTATACAGTAAACAATACACGATATATTATAAGTCTACGCCATCCCTTCCGGTCCTATGTCAACCTCATCTATTGTTCCGCTCTGACAATGTTATTTGACTGGTAGCACTACTTTATTACTGTTAACGCAGTTTCTCTAACCAGTAACGAATCGTTTCTATACTGAAGCGCGGAATAAAATAAGCAGCAGTATTATATCTCGGCAGTGACCTTGAAATAATTACCTACGGCCGCTCGGTAGATAAACCTTCTGCGTGCGTAAGTGCCGCGCCCGCGATACCGTTGCGTACTGATATACACTGAGATTTTGAAGCGCGTCGTTTCGGCTTATTTATACTGTGACTGAAGGTACCTACTTAAGGTGTCTGGACACAATGATTTTTTTGTTAGTACAGGCACCAACGATATCCTTTTTTCTATAATGTTTATTTTTTATTTGGAAAATAAAATTGATTTTGTGAATCGGAAATTGGTTTGTTTTCTGAAATAAAATAACGTTTATTATAATTATTATAACTAGTTACAAACGCACAAAGTCTTTTTACCCGACTGCCCCAGAAGGAGGGTAATGTTTTTTGAGAGTATGTATGTATGTATGTATGTATGCATGTATGTAGGTTTCTATGTATGTATGTCTATTTCTTTGGCACGCTCTGTAGCCTAAACGGCTCGATGGATTTTAACATACGAGGTGGCGTTAGGTTCGTCTTAATTGTGGGAGTGACAGGCTATATATTTTTTTTAAATTTCATCTGGAAACAAAAAAAGGGATGGGTAGTTTTTTTTTTTAAATAAATTACAAAACTAGTAATTAGTTAATTCCAAATATATCTTCTTCTATACATATAATAATCTATACATATAATAAAATCGTAAACGGTCCGTGTCTGTACATTAAATATTTTTGCAAAAGAAGTACTGGAAGCCGCGAGAAATAAGTAATAGAAAGTATAAAAACATTTTTTGACATTTTTGTCTGTTTGTTTGTTCGTTTGTGAGCGCATCACGTAAAAGCCACTCATTGGATTCCAAATTGAATTACTGAACAATAAGAAGCTTTATTGTGAGTAACATTTAGTCTTTATTTCATCAAAATTGACCAGCAGAATCAAAAGATATATGGATTTAACACTTATGACTTTTTTTTAATCCTTTTTTGTAATTCACCGGAAAAGTCGGAATTACACCCGGGCGACGCCGGGCACGAACAGCTAGTAAATTAATAAAACTAGATTAAAATAGAATAGAATAGAATTTTGGTATTACAGGCGGGGCCTGTAATACCAAAATTCTACAGATTATAATGCTTGTTTTTCTTTTTTAAGTTATGCGCTTATGCAGGCGGGTTTTTAGTTTTTTAAATAATTTGTTTTTGTTAAACACCGTTTTTAACTTGTAAAAAAACTGTAGGCATTAGAAAAAAAAACCAAAAATCGTTACAAATTCGAAGAATTATTTTATAGTGTAACTCTAAAGCCCATAACAAAACATTTATAAATTATGTTGCAGTTTTCATAAGTCCGAGCTGCATGTTTTGCGCTTTGTCTGTATCAACATAAGCTTCAACATAATACAAAAAAAACATTTATTGCAGGTAATTTATCCCATATTAGAAAATGTCTTAAAAACAATCCGTAGGTTTTAGTAACAGAACTAACAGACTGCTACAGACAAGCTTAGGGAGCTTACTGTAGAATTGACAAACTGAATCCTTTGAGGCTCAGTTCGGATCCTGCAACCGAATAAACATTGTACGGCGTCACGTTTGTTTTTAATTTCAATAGAATGGATGTTTTCGTATCTGATTGCTTGGGGAAATCTATGGGTGTGACTAAAAAACTAGGAAGTTTGTGGAGCAAACTTTATAAAAATGAATAAGTACAGTTTATATTGTAATATATTGCTAATTTTAATGTGAAATCAGGGGACTGGTTTTCCCAATTTTCCGTCAAAAAACAAAAAGTTAAAAACTTTTTTCAAAAGGTTTTTATATAAAAACCTTTTGAAAAAAGTTTTTAACTTTTTGTATATATAACTAAATAAAACAGATAAAAACTCGGGGTTTTTATGTATCTATTAAAAAATCGAAAGCTTTACTAACTATATTTCTTCTTATTTCAGGCTAAGAAAAGCTGTGGCTCATTTTTTAAATAAATAATAATGACTCAAAATTATAGAAAAATATTATCTTTCTTACCTACTTATTTTTTAATAATATAATTTAAAAGTAAAGGTATCTACTACGCTTTGGAATAGGCAATTAGCCTCATCTTTCTGACTGACCGACTCCTTTGACTGTCTGTGCCTGTAAATGGTTTAATTGAAATAAATGCTTTGAGTTTGAGTTTGAAATGCTTGAAAATTCCACAACATCAATCGCTCGACCTTCATCAAATCTTAAAAGTAAGTACCCAAATCCAAAACAATTATCGGTGTAGAAATATCCATCTAGATATTAAATTTGTTCCGCGTGGGAGTCGAACTACCGGTGTAGAAAGCGAACGTTTCAATCGAAGCGTCAAATAACACGTTGTTAAACTGTACCAAAGTTTATATCCAAGATATCGTATCCAGGAATAGAACAGTCAATATTTGATACGATGCTTTCGCCGTAAACAAGGGAATAGATTTTATCAACCTAATCAACCCCCATACCTATATATAACATTGTACGTACGTCATCCTTTCCGGACCCCATGTCAAGCTCATCTATTGTCTCTGTCGCTTTGACAATATTATTTAGTAATTGGAGTGATAGCTGTAGCCGCTGCTCAATCACTGTCTTAGTACTTAATAACGGAATAACGGTTTTGGGCAGGTTTTTAGGGAAAATATGGAGGGACTTTGGGATGGTAGGTACCTTATTTTGAACCTGTTTTGTCATCGAGATATTTTTAATTAGGTTGGCACGTGTAGAAAATTAATAATGAGTGGTGTAAAAGACGTCAGTTTGTCTAATGCGATTCTGATTGGTCGAGATTAGTATTAGAGTCGGGATCATTTATAATTATTTACTTGATAGGGATCATTATGACGTCAGTGTATGAAAGACACAATTATTAATGTTCTTGTTCAATCGGTCTATGTTTGTCCGCATTTTTCACTTGATCATTCTATCGAGACAAAGCTACAACAATTCCAGTTCAGAAAACCATCACTGTAAATATCTCCGTTAGTTGAAAACCCAAAATTAATGAAAACACGTCTAGTGTTTTCAAAAGATCAAAACAATCGGGATCAAACTCTTCATATTTTGTGCCAGTACCAATGTAGGACATTTTCAGTTTAATCACCCACCCAGTGCTGTCCTCCCGTCCACCCCTAGATACGGCTATGGCACGTACAGCTACGTCTATTGAAAGTACAGCTACGTCAATAAAACGTCCAGCTTGGGAGTGCAATCTCGAATCGAGATTGACAACTCGAGATTTTGCGGGCTAAGTCTAGTGAAGTTGTCCATTCGAGATCTAGCCGGTAAACAGGCAAGATCTTGTCATCGAGATTTTCGATCTACTTGTTCAAATAATGTTGTTTTTTTAATTAAAACTTTTTAAATTACTTTAAATTAAAACTTCGCCGTCTGAAGGTACATATTTTATAAATAAAAAAATATTAATCGAGTCTCGAAACAAAAAATCAATGTATATTTAGGTAACACACATCTGCACTACGCATTCAAAACGCAACAAATCAGTACGCCCTGTGTACACACGTCGCACACTTTATTTAACTGGTTATTATTTTATTTTACTTCGATGGTCCTTGTTTATCATTTGTGACTTCAAGTTCTATATGAACATAATCCAGCATATAATGTGCGGCTTTATGCCTGGAGGCTTTTATTTTGGTATTAAGTTATGTTTACGTTTTTACTATTTTTTCCTGCTTGAGTAGTTTTCAATATTTTTGTTGGTTAGTGGCGTGTTAGCTGACACAATATAAATAATTTAATTTAATCTTTTGTGTTTCGTAATTTTAATTACTTACTAAATCTCGTGCGAGATTTCGAGGACGACATTGTCTTCTCACGAGATTAAATCTCGGAAAAAGGTTCGATCGAGATTGCGTTCGCTACGAAGAGCAACGTCTATAAATAATAGAACGTACAGCTACGTCTTTATGACGTATAGCACGTCCTACGGAACTGTGTCAGCCTCCTCTTTTGTTTCCTTGTCATTGTCACAGTGTCATCCAACTATTGGATTGATGCTTGTTCTATCTGCGTAATTTACTGTTCTGTTTTCGCCTGTTGTTCTGTAAAATTCGGTAATAGATTATTTGAAATGTTTCAGTATGTGAATTTTGCAAGTTTTCAAAGAGCACTTTTTGGCAATTCTTGATCTTCTTTTCTTAAATTCTATGTAGGAAAAGCATTAAAAGAACTATACTGTTAGTTTAGTCCAAATTCGGTTGAAAATTGATTGTAGTTTTGTACAAAAATCTACTATTACACTCCCTATCCTATTGTCTACTGTAGTGGTCATGTACCGCATTAATCAGCTCTTACTACAGCCACACAGTTATCTTGCTAGATCGTTTGTGTCGAGTCGTAATATCCACACAGAGTAGCAACACTGTGTGAATATTACGACTCGACACAAACGCCAGTAAATTCATCCTTGATTACAGACCCAATCAGTTTATAATGAAACTCCGCCCTAACGCTCATTTGTACTCTATCCACAACCAATAATCACTAACAAGAAGGCACAGGGTTTTAATAAGCCGCGGCTGAACCACTCCATAATAATTAACCGCAACTATCCGGAAGTCCGTGCGGAAAACCCGCGCGTCATTAATGCAGACGTGTTCGGGATATGGTGAAAATTCTAATTCTCGCGTACAACCCTACCCCTGTCACTGTTTCCGTGTGACATGATCGTTCAATCTCGTGTTTATGACATCACCGACATGTCCGCTGTAAATCGTGCTCGTTGAGTTTCGTGTGATTTTTGTTGAGTGTGCGTTTTTCGATTAGTTTGCCAATCTAAGTTTGTGGCATGACTTAGTGAGTATTTTTTGTTCAATGGTCATGTCCGTTTTTCTTCTTTTCGATTGAAAATGTTATGATTTGTTCAAGAAATTACAGTTAAAATAGGTATTCAAATTTTACAACACTGAGACGTTAAGCAACAAACATAATATAAGGTGTTAAAAAATTAACTTTATTTTAAGAGGACGTGCTTAGACCATCTAACTGAATAACTTTTACTATGAGACCGATTTTGTAATGGTAAAAAAAAAAAATAGCTGTCCCATACAGTTTAGAACTGTAGTTATTAAACTTTATTATGGGCCAGCTGATTATTTTTTCGCGATTTCATAGTTGGTCCTATTGAAAATTTTATTCAGTTCAATGGTTTAGAATAGAATACTCTTTATTATGTACATCATAAAAAATACAGATACAAATGTAAAAATTTTACATAGGGTGACACAATGGGCGGTCTTATCGCTAAAAGCGATCTTTTACAGACAACCTTTGGATGGATTAAAGCGCGAAGGAGAGATAATACTGCAGGTAATCAGTGGTGTACCATTTACATATTCAATAAATACATACATACATAAAGCATATACTTATCTATATAGCACCTTTTAAAGTTTGTAAAGTTAATTTTTTAACACTATATTGTTTCTGTGAGTAAAAAGTCACTCAAGTATATATATAAGACCTAAAAATAGTGTCCAGGGATCGTTGCATAAAACCTGCGTCATTGTTCACTCAAATAAATGATTCTATCATATTATTTTATTTTTATTTATTTTATTTATTAAACTATATGCACAAGTAAAAACTACTGGACAAAGGCGGACTTAATGCCTCAGGCATTTTCTACCAGTCAACCTTAGGGTGGTGCAGAGACAGACATGGCAGGTGCAACATAAGACAATACATGTAACCTGAATAAAAATGAATACTAATTATTACATACATATATACATACATAAATATAAACAAAAAAATACTTAGTCAGGAGAAATATCGACAGGTAGAGGAGAAAACGAATCCAGCGAATTAGCGCCAGGATGATGGCTTGACTTTAAACGATAAGCGACTAGTTGCCGTCCTGATTTCCAGGGGGAGCGCATTCCAAAGAAAGACCGCCTGGACGAAGAAAGAAGAGTGAATGAAACCAGTGCGGTGAGAAGGACATCGTAGAATATAACATTATCATATTATTATCATATTATTATCATATTATTGTCATATTATTGTCATATTATTATCTATCCATTTTTTTTAAAGTCACAAAGCATGCATGCTTCAACATTTTATTTATAATAGAATAGAGAAACATTTTGCTTGAAATAATTAAATTGGAAGAACATCTGACGGACTAAAAACTGATTTAAATACGATTCCACACCTTCTCAACACCCTAAACGAAACGGAGTGTTAAAAGAATCGTCTCAAAGGACCCTGATTAACATAATCAAATCAAATTGTTCCCAAAACAAGGCTCTAAACTGTTGTGTATCTTTAGCATTTATATCCACGTCTGTAATTACTCCCTTAATTAATCTTGTTGCTTTAAATCAACACCCTGTTTTTAATGAACTCGGTTGTGACGTCACGCGTTAGAGAGAGATAGAACGACCTCTCTCTTCTGCTAAATTACCTAATGCTGTACAAGTTATTGTGCTGTAGCTTCTTAACAAGATAAACGTTGTTTGCGATGAATTTTCTAACCCTTCTTTATACTTTGATTCTGACAGGTTTTATGGGAAAATATGGAGGGTATAAATAAGGTGATTAACACGATTTCCCTGATAAAGACATCTCGAGTGGTGCGGAAGGCATGTTAGATCTTTGAATAACTTTGTGAGATCATAATAAATTAACGTTATGTTTAAGGCGGGTTCAATTTTTTTACTTTCTATATAATTATTATGGAATTTGTTAATTATAGTGTTAATAAATTTCATGAATTTGAATCCGCCTTTGAAAAAGCTTTTACCCGTTTTCTTCCATAGGAACACTTTGGAATAAACAACTTGATTCATATTTTTGACTGATCGAATCCTTGACAGTTCAAATGTGCCTGCAATTGGTTCAATTATTTGACACATTGACAGAAAATTTTACAACATTTCTCGACCCTTTATTTACTTTTTTCAAGGTAATTTAAAAACTTACAGAAATTGGTTCAATTTAAATAAATGCTTTGAGTTTGAGTTTCAATCGATTTAAGACAAAGAATTAATTCTTCGAAAAACAGCAGAGAATAGGTAAAAGTCTCTTCAAAAAAAATGGACGTAAAAATAGATGATAGACCATTCTGAAGTCAATACTAATTATGTAATTGTACGTTTACAACATGTCACATTTGATTGCTTTGTAGGATAGTGACAATTTGTCCATTGTACGACGTACGTGTAGCCATCAAATTCTGTCAATTTATATCCACCTCACAGAACGGACAATTGTCTGACCAAATAAAGATCTCGTTCAAACTTTAGATAAGTTATTGCTTTGCACCGTCATTATTCCGAGATGGAGCTTTTAGTAATATTTGTTTCGCAGTTATTGAGTGATTTCACTTTGTGTAGGTTTCTCCCAAACAAGTTTTTGCGGCTATGAGATCTAGGTCATGTCAATCATATTGTTATTTTGTTCTGATATCGAGCAGCTATTTTAATACATAGGTATTGGGTTTGTCGAGGTATTGGCATATTGAGTTGGAAATGATAGATTTAACTACCTACGATAAGTGTTTTTTGGGAGTAGGTATGTGGTTGGTTGCTTTCATTTTATCAGAAACTAGCGAGCCGCCCCAGCTTCGCACGGGTTTTATGACTTGACAAAATATCGAGATTTCTGTAATTATTATGTAAGTTTAATAACCAACTCGCAATGGGCCCGCGTGGTGGATCGACGGCCCCCTCCAGAGGGAGGCCGTAATCCGCCACTGTGAGAGCACAGAGAGGAGGCCTGTGTCCCAGCAGTGGGAATGTTATAGGCTGATTATGATGTAATTTTAAACCTTCCAGAATTAATTCTCTCTGTAAATAATAATAAGTAGTTTAGAAGAATAACGCGGTCACACAGACAGACACAAAAAGCGACTTCAATTTATTATTATGTATATTCTATTAAAAAATAAATAATATTATTATAACTACTTTCTATTTAATTTTATAATTAGTTAGTTAATAGTTAACCAGCACTTGTAGCATGACCACAATAGAAACAGGTTTTGTCGACTGAAGAATAGACAAAATGACAGATTGTGATTGTTTATCTGTCATTAGTCTATTCTGTTTAACCTGTCATTCTACGCGTGCTGCCGACCTTATTGTAAATACCCTTCGATAAATTCCGATTTTCGTTTACAACTTACATTGTAAAAGTAGATTGATGCACGAAGAACAATCCAATTAGGTTCTTGCTTCTTAAAACCCTTGTCCTAAATCAATAATCCACACACACACACATCCATCCGCATTTCCTACTTTTCTTGAGCAAACCTTATCGTTCTCAAAAAATCCCTTCCCGATTTATACCGTTTCCTTGATATATTGACATATGTAATCTAACATGCCATTTCTTTGTCGGTATTGGCTTTAAGTAACGAATTTAAGCCTCTAGGGACCGAGCCATTGTCTTTGTGCCCACAACTTGAAATCAAAAGAAACGAAAACGTAGGTTGTACTTACTTACGCATGCCTTTTGTGAATAAGGTTCTGTTGCCCGTATAAATGTTTTTGTAACCTTTAAATGTACCTGAAAAGGGGAACCGATGAAAATACTGATTTTGCAGTTCTTGCTTGGTTTATTTTTGGTGAATGGTATCAGAATTCTGTGTATTATTTCGTGCACGTGGTATTTACTTAGGGGTTTTATTCTTAGAAATTGGTGGGTTAGAATATACATGGTACAAAATATCGTTAAGGTATCCTATCTGAAATCCATGAATTACTTTTTATTTACAACACAACAAACCAATGAACGAACGAACAAAAACAATAACTAAGACACGTTCTATCTATGTGATATTCTTACGAAAAGACATAATATTTTAATAGGATCCCTTTTAATAATCCTACTAATATTATAAATGCGAAAGTTTGTGAGGATGGATGGATGGATGGATGGATGTATGGATGTTTGTTACTCTTTCACGCAAAAACTACTGAACGGATTTTAATGAAACTTTACAGTAATGTGGCTTATATATCAGAATAACACATAGGCTACAATTTATAAAGATTTTATGTGATTTAGCCATAATATAACGATAAGTATCAAGTAAGTCGGAAAAATTCCTGCCCTCTGAGATCTATCTTTGCGTGCGCTGCCTAAACCGCTGGAGTTACATGAAAAGAATGTATTGTGGGGTTGTTTGTCTTAAAGAGTTCTAAATAAAAGTCCGCGACAGCATATATCTACCTTTTATGTGGAAGCCATTATAGCCAAAATAGTGAGCTATAAATACATTTAAATTGAATACTTTTTTTACGTTGCATATTTTAGAGTATTTAGTTAATTCGTATCAAAATAAATACCTTCATCGCTTTCGGTATTTAATGTAGATAAAATTTGTCTTTTATACTAAGTAATTTGGACTAATATTTTAAAAGTTAGAACGATAAGAATGACCTGTGATGAGTCGACGGCGGGCGCGCAGAACGAGGGGAGGGAGGGGCGGGATAGGCAATGACGCGCGATCGCCGAGTGCGCGACCCGAACGCGGGCAGACGCGTGATGGCAGACGTCATTGACGGTTGTGTAAATTCTGCGATTTTTTCACAGTGGATTCGACTCGGAAGCGATTTATAATTTTTTAGGTAGTATTTTTATAATAAAGATTCGTTTCTATTTTAATAAGAATGGTTTTTTTTTGGGTGGTTATTTAGTTAAAGATTACTTAATTATATACTTTAATCAAATTCTTTCAGTTTTTATTATTTGCTGCTACCGTACGACAAGTAAAACCGCTATTATCTAAATCTTAACTAATCCTCTTCAATAATAAATATATGCATACCAATCCCTACCTGACATTATAAAAGCGAAAGTAACTCTGTCTGTCTGCCTGTCTGTCCGTCTATCTATCTGTGTATATATATGTATGTTTCACGGCTAATCTGCTGAGCTGTTTGTGATGAATAGTCTAAAGCCTGGGGAAGGACATAGGTTACTTTTATCAATTTACCACTCAGGCAAAACCGCGGGTGGAAGATATTGCTTCGTAATTACGTTCGAGAAATCCGTCTGCTCAACAACGTAAATAACGCAGTTAATGTTTTTGAGCTTTCAAAATGAAACCCATTGCTATTGTAAGTGTGTTACGCAATTACCCCGCTGATTTAGGACATGTTACACGTTCCGACATCCACGCGGGCGAAGCCGCGGGCAGAAGCTAGTATAAACATAATTTTAAAGTTGCTTAACAAATAAATTTGTATTTTACAACATTATTACGAATGCAGCACACCAGATTATTTGTAGACGTTGAATTATATACAAATTCAAATTAAAGGGTGCATCAGACAGCTTACCAAGTTGTAAGAATGTACAAAGTTTCTCAGGCTCGAGTTCTCGTAAACGATGACCTGGCATTTACCAAGTATTCAGTGCTTGAGCATTATTACGATCTTCAACTCCACATTATTGCTGCAAGCACTCCAAGTAGTGCTTACATTGTAAATCGTTTCCGTAATAAATCTGTAGTCCGTAAATTACGGATTATTTACGCTTTTACATTTAAAATTTTATTTTCCAAGCGCTTACGAGTTTTACAGCGAGTAATCGTAAGTTGAATTTACTTGCATGATATAATACCTAAGGGTTTTTCAAATATCCGTAGTAAATGTCGTTTATTTATAGAAGGTTTTGAATGGGAGTATTTTATATTCTAAAACTTGAATATCCGATTCGATTTAACGTTCAAGTACCTATCCTGCAGTAGTCAAGCATCGTTCAAGTCTGTATTAACCGTCATCGCAGTTATCGCCTTTCTAGCCATAAAATAATCTTGAAAAAAAAACTATCCTTCGTTTCCTTGGTCTTCATTTATTTTAGAGCCATCAACATTATACAAAACGTCTATTCCCACGACATTTCTCTCGTTTCATCATGAAACTTAATTTACTGTCATGATTCTCATCCTAATTTATTAAGGGTCGGTGCAAAATTGTATTTTTCTTCCATACAATAAAAAACAAAATGGCGTCGTCGACCTTCGCTTCTAAATTTTTATGATGTAGGCAACTAGCGTTTAAATGATGGATTGTCTATGGTTTTACGATTTAGAAACGAGAAAAAAGGACTTTATGCGCTCTAATATAGAGTTTAAAGTGGTTTAATAGAAATTGACTTTGGTAACGCGAGTTACCCGAAGCAAACGATCAAAAACAGTTTTGGTTAGTTGAGTTACCAAAAACAAGCAAGCCTTAACATTATTGGTTAGTCAAGTTACCATAAGCAAGGCAGCGGTCCTCATCTCATCATAATTTACTACATTATACCTAATATCACAGAACAAGTCGTGTGCAAGCTAATTGATTACTCTAAATATATAGACGCAAAATGAAGTTTACTAATAGGCTTGAAAAGCACTGAGATTGAAATGGAAACTAGAACGACGGTATCGAATTCTCTGAATGCAAAGTCTGAAACTAACTGAATTACTTCAAAAAGAACTATATTACTAGTTAATTTAACAAATGGAGGAGCAACAAACGTATTTAGGTCACTCGTTGGGTTTTATAAAACCAAGTTTATCTAGAACTGAACTTCGATACTTCTTAAATGATGCTAATTTGCTTTTGAAACGATTAATTTTAAAACCACAACTTTGTTTATCGTTTCTTTGGTTTTTTCTTAGTATTAATTATATTTTGTAGTATATAGTGCGTGTGGCACATTTATTACATTTATAGGGCATGCGGTGCTATAAGAATTGTTACACAAACCCTAGCTTTTAGTAATTTAACAACAGTCGATATTTTTGCCATCGTCACGCTAAGGAGAAGAAGTAAAACATTATTTTATCATTTTACCGGTGTAAATAATTGTTGTTTGGCCAATAAAGAAAAATAAAAATAAAATTATTGTTTTTTGTTTTGGTCTATGCTACTTCAAATTGTTTTTTGTTGATAATACTTTTAAAAAATCGAACATTGTGTTCGTATTGTTTGAAAATTGATAAATGTATTGTAACCTTCTTTCATGTTATTCTTTTATCTTTTCGCTCTATTTCCTTCCTCATTCGGGACGAGAGCTTTGTTGGAAGTGTCATTAGCTGGTTTAATATTATTTCTTAAATCCAGTTTAACACTTTTCCAGGTAAAAATCATAGAACCGTACCGTTACGTTTACGTTAACGTTTTTAGTTCACTTTTGATTTGTAGCTGTTATTGTTTATGTAGGTTTAGTGAATCACTTATTTTTTTTACTTTTTAGTATCTAAAGAGTTATTATAATCTTAATCTTATAATGTATAAAAATCATAATTAATATAGGGTTCTATTATTTGATAGTGCTTACAGACTGTCACTTCTTCTCGCTTAACGGTACCTACCAATATTAAATTATGAGAATAGTTCATTACGCGGTGACTGACAATGATTCGTATTTTTGAAACGCCGAATTTAAGCTGCGGTAATCCTTAACCCTTTATGTTGTTCCTAAACTGATCTAATATCCAACCGACTTATCCTAACCCCATTACTTATGTGGGTAATAATTTTTGCATAATCCCAAATGCCATACAAAGGCTAAGCACCCATGCAAATAAAGGCACTAAACTAAATTTATGGCCCCAACAATGTCCAAGTTCGTATATTATGAGGACATATAAAGTCGTTTACCACATTGTAACTTTAAAGCTGCCTAACGTCAAAGGCCATTCTAAGTTCCGTAATACGAAGTAGGTATGCCAGTTAATATTTTTCAAAGTTCTGTATAATAAAACTAGCTGTTGCCCACGACTTCGTCTGCGATCTAGGATATATAGCCTATGGCCTTTTCCAGGTCAAGGTCTACCTATGTGCTAAATTTAATCGAAATCCGTTCAGCCGTTTTTGCGTGAAAGCGTAACAAACAAACAAACTCACTTTCGCTTTTCGAATATTACTAGCTGCGCCCCGTTGTTTCACCCGCGTAAGTATCGATCCCGTAGGAATATCGGGATAAAAATATTCTATGTCCTATCCCAGGTCATGATCTATCCATGTGCCAAAGAAGAATGGCAGGCTAGTATGGAAGTTTTGTACCGCTGTTAATTTTCGTGTTTTGTATTGTTTTTATATTTAGTCGATAGATAATATCATCAATAAATAGATTATAAATTATCAGATTTTTAGAAGTTAGGGTTCAAAAGTTATTTTACTTTATTTTATGTATGAGAGGTTACATTTTGAGGTAGATAAGTAGGTATATTGTAAGATGACAGTTGATTGTCAAATGTGGTTGTTTACAAACTAAAACCTACGCAGTCACTATTATTCCTTTTATTCCTCATATTTAGTCTGTGGTTGATCCTGTGGACGTTAAGAACAGCCAAGATGCTCACCGAGTTTTATAGGTACCTCATGTCATGTCTCATATTCATGGGTACCTCGAAAATGCATTCATATTTTACGTAAATAAGGTGCATACTATCTAAACCTTTTTATAATAATATGTTGTATAGTTTTCAGTAAAATAAAACAATAGTTTTGTTTAAAAAAGCTTTTATTTTAATGCATTCAAAATGTTCGCAAAATCACTTCATCTAAGAAGGGAGCAGGTCGCGTCATACCCTCATGGCGAGCATAACTCAAGTACCAAATGATACTCAGTATATGCGAGCAGCACCCCACAGTTCTTAAGCCAACGATACAATTACAGCAATAACTTAATATTGCTTCCCGACCATTCATATTATTTCCACAATCGGATAGTGTTGACCAGGCCCTCACTTTCGTCTCCTAGAGCGTGCCGTCTCATGCGAGAAAAAGTCAGGTTGCAATTAATGTGTACTGTACACTCGACATCTCGTCGAAATCCAACACACTATGCACAAGAATGAAATTGAGCGTCCTTTCACAATTGTCACAACAATACCACTTATTAAGCGTCCATTCGCAAAGTAACGCCAACAATATCAATCGCTACGGAGGAAAAATGCTCAACTCAGCGTATCAACGTAATCAAAAAGACTTAAAAATGCAAAAACGGATTCACACACAGCAATTCAATAAAACAGCAAAGAAGCCATTGACAAGTGACAGATGATTTTCTTGAAATATCATTTCATCAACCATTATATGGTTTTATTTTACACATGGCTAGTTTTGAAAATGTGCATTGCGTTTTGTTGTCAATAAATTAACGTTTAGTTATTTAATTGTTATCATTTTTAAAATCCCTTTTTTTAAACGTTTCCAAAGTTCTAAAAATATAATAAATACGTAAAAAGAATTACTTTAAGGTCCTTTATAAGTGCTGAATGTCTTATAGCGAAACACCAACTAAAGTTGGCTGTACGAAATCTGCCGTTCTCTTTTCATCTTAATCCGTTCAGCCGACGTGAAAGCGTAACAAACAAACGAAATCACTTTCGAATTTATAATATTAGTTAGGATAGTTGTCATTAGCGCTAACATCGATGTTGCTCAGGAATTTGCAACTTTTTTTACCAATATTCCAATTAAAACTACGGAAACTTTAAATTCCTCGCCCTCACTTGCTATTGATTTATTAAGAGCGAATGTTTCAGCCTGTCCTGTGGAATTTAACTTTAAACATATAAACCCTGTGGTCGTTGTAAAAGCTTTTAAGCAACTCAAGATCAAAATTACCGAAGATCTGTGGGGCATGTCTACTAAAGTTTGTCAATCCATTATTGAGACAATTGCACCCTACTTAGCTTTAATATTTAATTTGTGTGTGGATCAAGGGGTATTCCCAGATTTAATGAAGTACAGTAAAGTTATTCCACTTTTCAAATCCGGGGACAGCAAAGACACTAATAATTATAGACCCGTATCAGTTTTGCCGGTTTTCAGCAAGGTGTTTGAAAAAGTAATGTTAAATCAAATGCTCAATCATTTTAATCGTAATAACATCCTACACGATCAACAGTATGGTTTCACCAAAGGACGTTGCACAACTGACGCCGGTGTCACCTTGTTAAAACACATCTTTAAGGCATGGGAAGAGGCACAAGATGCAATAGGCATCTTTTGCGACCTATCTAAGGCTTTTGATTGCGTGAATCACGAAACGCTGCTCTTGAAACTTGAGCATTACGGACTGGGTAAACTTGCGCTTAGCTTAGTAAAATCATATTTGAATGATAGAATGCAGCAAGTTCAAATAAACGGTGTGAACTCATTGGGTTTAAAAGTTAGAATGGGTGTACCACAGGGCTCGATATTGGGTCCATTCCTCTTCTTAGTATATATAAATGATTTACCTCAACTACTGAAAAATCGACCACAAATGGTGTTATTTGCTGATGACACATCACTGATTTTTAAAGTAAATAGACATGCACGGGAGCTTGACGACGTAAATAACGCTATGTTCAAGGTCCATAATTGGTTTACTATAAATAATTTGGTATTAAATGAGAAGAAAACTAAATGCATAAGATTCACGTTACCGAATGTAAGAAGTAGTGAATGTCATGTTGTACTGAACGAGGAGATACTAGAATTCGTCGAAAAGACAGTTTTCCTGGGGATCACGCTTGATTCAAAACTACAGTGGGGTCCTCACATAACATCACTTGCAGGGCGACTAAGTTCAGCCGCTTACGCTGTTTGGAAAATCCGCCAACTAACAGACGTGGATACCGCGAGACTGGTCTATTTTAGTTACTTTCATAGCATCATGTCTTACGGTATTTTGCTGTGGGGACGGGCTGCAGATATTGATTCTATCTTTATTTTGCAAAAGAGGGCTGTCCGAGCCATCTACAACCTCCACAGACGCGAATCTCTAAGGGAACTGTTTAAAAAAATTAACATCATGACGGTTCCTTGTCAGTACATATATGAAAACATTATGTATGTTCGGAAAAATCTACATCTTTTTAGTAAGATAAGTGACAGGCATAACTTTAACACTAGAAATAGGAACAAATTAGATCAACCACGTTTCAGATTGTCTAAAGTACATACTTCTTTTATGGGGTACTGTGTAAAATGTTATAATAAAATACCACTCATTATTCTTCAACTAAATGAGAAGAAATTTAAAACATGCATTAAACGCACACTATGTAGACAGGCATATTATAAGTTGGATGATTATATTGTAGATAAAAATGCTTGGCTTAATGCTGGTCCTGCTCCACAGGCACTAGGGCTTACTAGTTAAAATTTTTAATATTTGGAAGAGTTGCTTCCCCTTTTTTTTTCTGACTTTACAAACTTAAGTTTATTTATTTTTTTCTTTAAATTCTATTATTTTAATCTTTCATGTACATTGCAAATTATAGTTTTGTATAAATTAGAAGCATTTTTTCAATTTTGTAAATGTGAGTACCATGGAGCCGTTTAATATGGTATCATGTTTTATATTGACTTGAAAGAGCATGGCTGATGAGAGTATGTCATACTCACTTAAATGTCTCGCTGATGGTGGCGCGTGTGTTGGATCATTCGGTTCCCTACAAAATGGTTGAGCTGGATGGTGCTGACCCACGTGTCATGTTCGTGAACGGGCGCTGTCAGTTGAGACTGGTCATCTCTTATCTGCCAGGGCTTATTTTTAATCTTATATTTTGAATTGTTTTTGATTATTTTTCATTTGACATTGTTCTCACATATAGAAGCACCAAGAATACTGTACCCAGGATTTTGTAATATCTATATCCATTTTTAAAAGAGTGTCCTTGGAGTTTCTTGCCCGTTCTTCTCCATAGAGATCTACGATTTGGAATGGGCAACTAGCTTCAACTTTTTGACTAACTGACCGATTCTTTGACTATTCAAAAGTGCCTGTAAATGGTTTAATTGAAATAAATGCTTTGAGTTTGAGTTGAGTTTGAGTTTGATTATGTGTATTGTTGTGTGCAAGAGGTTAACGTTTAACGTTTTTAAGGCGTTGGCGTTTAGGTGCTTATCGTTACAACTACAACAACTAAGTGCTTACAAGTTGATTCAATTTTCAATTGACAATGTTGTTTGATGCATCAAATCTCTAGTTAAAACCCTGTACTTAAATCTATTTTATTCGATCAGAGCATCTCCATTTTTTCTCGCGACTTTTGTAAACATATTTTAGTAATATAGCTACGTTATCATGGAATTAGGGACAAACAGGAGTCTGTCTATATAATTTAGTTGTTTGTGTACACTCTGCGTTATCTACATGATAACTTAGTAATTATGATGTTTAGATAAAGCTACTGAACTCTGGTTGACCACAATCGTGCATTCGTTAGATGTCAAATATTTCGTTGTTTGATTAATTTGGCAATATTACTGTATAGAAACATGAAATCTAGATAGCTGAACTAAAATATGAATTATGAAAAATGCAATAATTAATACTATAGTTACACCGAATATTTAGTTTTAGACGTATAAGTTTTTGGAAACATTCCAAATGCTTCTTTATTACACTTACGGTTACTATATCAAATTCAGTGTTATATTTGCATTTTTCAATTCATTATTTCTAGTTCACGATATTTCATATTTCTAGTAATATTGCCAAATTAATCAAAACAGGTTAATATTTGACAACTATATTGCCAACTTTTAAAATGAACGCTCATAACACAGATCACATTTCTTTTGTTGCTACTAACTCAATATGCATCAGCTAATGGAATAGTAGTTAGACTCATTGTCATTGGGTTTGGACGACACTTTACGAGTACAAAACATGACTTTGATTCACAAGCAAGTAATTATAATCTTTCTGGAAAGTCCTTCAGACCGTATTTCGGACGGAGATTAGCCTTCAGCGCGGGAGATTAGCGTGCACAAGTGTGTGCGCAGACACAAGTGCACTCTCTCTTCCGCCACTCTCATAGTCCGATGGGACGGCAATCCAACACGACCAGAGAGAGATCAGGCGCAGGACCAACGGCTTAACGTGCGCACCGAGACACGGGGGTATAACACCGCCAACTTCCAAACTCCGGGCTGTTACTTAGTAATTCCTAATGGCAAAATCCAATACCACTTTGCCCGACCCGGGAATCGAACCTCACGCTCAGCAGTCGCACTTGCGAAAAAGAGACCAACGGGGCATTTAGTGGTAGTTAATGGAAAGGAATATACTATGTAACCAACAAAATAATACAGGTAGATCTGATACATTTAAATAATACAGGTAGATCTGATACATTTAAATAATACAGGTAGATCTGATACATTTAAATAATACAGGTAGATCTGATACATTTAAATAATACAGGTAGATCTGATACATTTACATAATACAGGTAGATCTGATACATTTAAATAATACAGGTAGATCTGATACATTTAAATAATACAGGTAGATCTGATACATTTAAATCTTTTCCATTAGTACCTACACCTACCTATGCCTATTGAGATGACATATTACTCAAACATCTTCAAGGCAATATTTCTCTACTCTTTCTTACAACGTGTATGACATGATAACAAGCACATTGCTTTTGTATCAAATATGATCTATTCTCTTCATAAATAGACAACCTTGTGTCAATTTTCTTTCGAATTCTAAGAACATCTCAATTACGTTATCTTTGGAATTCTCACCTTTGGAAATGATATATTCGATCGAATATGGCGGTTTATTACATGCTAATCTAATGATCTATTCAATACACTGCGTCTAGACGTTCTTTTACGAATATTGATAAAATAATATATTATTTATGTAAGCAACATGGTTTTGACAAGAGGCCAGAGGTCTTACATATTTATAAGGCCGTGGCCTCACAACTCTTTGTGTCGCTGAATTCCGGCTAATACGGAGGGCAGACCTGAGCTTTGTGCAAAATGCTCTTATTATTTCTTATGAAGGCTTTTTGTTTGTTAGGTACTATTTTTTAATACGTGAACGCAATGTTGGAATAAATTGTGAGGTATTTGGGCTTTTGTAATGGGTTTTGGCATTTCAATGTTTAGGTTGTTTTGTTACCTAAAACTATGCGTCGACTGACTTAGTCAGGAGAGTTATATAGAATCCACACAATATACCTACCATGTTCCTTGAACCCAACAAGAATACAGACAAAGGCCTTTATCACTACAGTGGTAAGTCTAGACCTAATCTGTGTGTTTAATTGTAATAAATTGAATACGAGTCATGAATATCAGAGGCGTATTTGAATTTTAGAGTGAGTGTGAAACCCGAACTCTCAAGATCTTGATCATGAAGGTTTTGTTGAATTAGCAGACAAAAATCAATCTGCCTAGCCTTTTCCCAACTATATTAGGGTCGGCTTCCAGTCTAACCAGATGCAGCTGAATACCAGTATTTTCCAATGGAGCGACTGCATAGCTGACCTCCACAACCCAGTAACTGAGTAGCACTAATACCCCTTGGTAAGACTGGTTGTCAGACTTTCGGGCTTCTGACGACCCGTAACGACTGTCAAAGATCCACGAATGACAGCCGGGACCAACGGCTTGCTGTCTCGGTATGTAAAGATGGTCACCCATCCACGGAACAACCCCGGCAAGCGTAGCTTAACCTGAAGGATTGACCCATGCTGCTGTTATTACTTAGCCACGAGCTCCTTGAATTAGCAGACGATAGTGCAATATTGAGATGTCTTGAGTTGATGAAAGTATTTAAACGAAAGACAAAGATAAAAATGGCTAGATTTGCCCTCACCGTAATAAGTCATGCAAAAAAGTGTCCATATTGAGAAGAGAGAGCTCAGACAAGTCAAATCACTGCGTCATTATGTGTCAAGAGGTGGCAAAACTGAAACAGAACAGAAACGGGACTATCTTTTGACGCAGTAGGTCGAATCTAACGATTTAAATCTTTGAAGAAAGACGGCTGCCTCGTTCTTCTTAGAGGACAAAAAAAAATCCTTGAACATTTTAATAAGTTCTAATTCCACACCTTTCTGTTAGTAGGTAACATCAGAAAATTGTTGATTGATTGCAAGTCAACTACAGCAATTCTGCTCTGAATTTTTCTCGATTTATTTATTGTATAATGATTGTTAAAAAAGCAGCTATCGTCTCCTTATTTAACTGTAATATTCACATTGCTATGAAGACAAATAGAAAAAATAAGTGTAAACACACAAAGCACCAATTTTGCTTCAGAAAATCTTGATACAACTTACCTATTTGTTTCGAAACAGTACGTAAGTCGAACCGCTATGAAACATAAGTAGCCACGCACTATGTACAAAAGCTTTGAGTATGCTGTCTTCAACTTCCATAATACTGCCAAACTACTAACATACATATTGCAGAACAGTACTTATGCAAAACCCCCGACACAGCCCCATTTAAAAACCCCCAACTATAATATAACTTACAAAATATCGATCTGGGAGTCATAAGGCGCTTTCTCTAAGTGCCCCATCCGGTTTCATTTTCAGAACAAAGTTTATGTACGCCCGAGGCGTGGCCGCAGTGAAAGCTTACAACTGTGTAAACTTCACAAATTGTTTACTGCCTTCAAACTGGCTAGGAACTGTCGTTTGTCGTCTAGAATGTACCTACAGCGTGTACTGGGGTGGAAATAAAATGCTCCGATGGTACTGTTGTTCTAAAGTCTAAACAGTTTTGAAGCTGTTTCTTTTGGTGAATCTGCTACTTAGTTTGTTAAAGAATTTCGATTACGCATCATTATGGTTGGAGTAAAGATAGTATCGAGGTTAAATTCTAAAATCTTTTATGATAAATGATTTTGGTTCCGTCCAAAGTCGATTATTTAGAATATTTGGTTCAGCTTCTGTGACTTAATTCGGTAACGCGATTCCATAGTTTTTTTTTTAATACATTAATTTGTTCTATAACACATCCTTATGAAATCTATGACAACGTTGGTAAAAAATATCAAAATAATTCCATCGTTTTCACTTCAAAAAGTCACGCACCTCTGACTTTTCGGATTCATGTGCGTATTGTTTAATAAATTATCACTTGCTTCAAAAATGGTGAAGGAAAACATCGTGAGAGATATTTTTCGACGGTATTTGATGCTAAGTCAGAGGCCTATGGGCGGCTTTAGAAAACTCTGACACCCAGGTCTGACACACTAACCTCACGAAAATAAGACTTTAAAAAGTAATTTTATTCTAACGAATGCACAATCAATCATCTGAAACCTCTAATTTCATGAACATTTTGAACACCAATTACTGCTGAAAGTTCACACATACTGCAGCCATATACACCGCTATACAACCACTGTTCTAAACACTTTTGTTCGACCGGAATCTGAGGTACGTGAGTCGGCTAGAAAGTTTGTGGGAGGGATCACTTGATGTTCTGTCAGATAACTGATGGGCTTGTTACTGATGCTGGTACAACCAATTAGCTCGTTATTATGATGAGATCTACAAGGGGTTTTTATTCCGGGTGTAAAAAGACGCATAACGTGGCTACTTTCGGCTGAAAGACACTTGTTATTCCCGTCATTGTGATCATTATTTTGTTCTGGACTATACCTGGAAACCTGATGGTTAAGGAGATATTGAAGGTCAAAATTCCAATTTTTTCAGACTTTTTTAAAGAAAGCAAGTTTTAAATGTTATAACTTGATTTTAAATACCCGGTATTTAAAATTAAGTTACACACAAGCCCTGAACTGTTGCATGTACCCATAATCACTATATTTTGCGTGCGTTACGTTGCATACTATAGTTTTGCAGTCACATATAATCAAAATTGAAATATTTCACGAACTACACCGATACTATAGCTACATCTTCTCTTCTACCTAGCCTTTTTCCAATAATGTTGGGATCGGCTTCCAATTTGAACAGATGCAGCTGAATACCCAGTATTTAACATGGAGCAGCTGCCTACCTGGCCTCCAGAACCCAGTTACTGGGTACAAACGATAATATCTACAACATGATACTTCTTTGTAGGACTGGAATTAATGAGTATAGTAATTGATTCCAGTCCTACAAAGAAGTACAATCAAATTAATATGGAAAAATGTATTTTAAGTCACAGCCTAAATCATGATAATATGCATGATATTCAGTGTATTTATTTATTTACTTTTACTAATTTAGTATTTATTTATCTAGTTTTTATTTATTTATTTAGTGATTTATAACGAAAACGAGGTCGAATTTTTTTTTCTTACCCTGATCACCATACTTTTAAGTTTTCGTTTGTATGGAAGAATGACCGACTAGCATAACCATAAAGTTCTTCCTAACAGGAACTAAGAATGTCAACCTTCGAGTCAATGTGGTCCAATTTATAATAGAATCCCACGGCCAGGATACGTACCAGGACGGACCAGGATAAAAACTATCATAATTATGTCCTAAACCAGGTCATGATCTACCTGTGTGCCGTATTTCATCGAAATCCGTTCAGTCATTAAGACGTGAAAGGTAACAGACAGGCAGAATTACTTTTGCATTTATAATATTAAGTAAGTATAGAAATGTTAAAATCTGGGATTTTTCATGTTCTCTTTAAACAATTGCCAAATTAAATCAATCGCCCAATGTGTCCTAAAACCGTCTGACCACAACTGTACAGGTACACCGTCAACCGTGCTACGGATCCCCAATTACAATTCGCCAACAACACAACTGTTTTGTTCTAAACAGTTCAGTTTATCCCCAACCGGTTATCTGGGTACGTGAGTCAGCTACAAAGTTACCGGATAAAACTTTAGTTAGTTACGGGGTAGTTATGGGGCCGTTACCGTATTTAGCCTAGTTAATAACAGAAAATCAAAGGTTATGGAGAGCTTCGAGGTGTCCAGTTAACTCCTACTTATTGGAGTTTTCATGCAGAAAATTGATACAGGAAAAAACAAGGATGTGTTCAGAACTATACTTCATTTGAAATAAGATTATATATTTAAATAAACCTTTTTTACAGTGCGTTCAACCAAAGGGTATCGTATTACCCAGTTACTGGGTTGTGGAGGTCAGATAGGCAGTCGCTCCATGTAAAATACTGGTATTCAGCTGCATCCGGTTAGACTGGAAGCCGACCCCAACATAGTTGGGAAAAGGCTAGGCAGAAGAAGACAGTGCGTTCAACCGATTTTGAATAAATATTTAACTAGTTTGAATAAATTAAATTTGATTTTGATTTGATTTACATTCGGTTTACAACAGTTGATGTCTTGTAGCTTTAACAAAATTGTAATCGCGATGATTATTTTAAATTCTTGATAGACTTTAAGGATTTTTCAATCTCAGTTCGTTTACCTGCCCGAAAATTACGTCTAATTAACGTTAAATTTCATTTTTATTACTATAGTTGAAACTTGTAAATTGTTTTGTTTTGCATATGTTATTTAAACTGAGGGCCTAAACATCTAGACAAGTGACAATTGCTTCAAAAGCGTTTCGTATTTCTACAACAATTTTCAACAGGATTGTTTTTCGTTATGTCAGTCCTATACATTTTTGCCTTTTCCATCATTGTTATCGCTCATAGAATGTCACTTGTCTAGGGCCTTTGATAAAAAATGTACGTATAACTTTTAAAATTAGAATCATCATTGTATTATGTTGCATTTCTGAAAAAAATCTAACCCAGCCGTAACGTACTAACTTTTACACACACAATAAAATGCCCACACCAAGTGTGCTCTAAAAAGTTAAACTTAAAACAAAGTGGAGCGCATGCTGGAAAAATGCAACAATTATAAAGAATTTTTTACTACCGTACGTTAAAAGTGACCTGATGTAAGCTAGAATAAAATTATACTTCAGCAAAGTCTTGTTTGTTTTGTCCCATGTTAAGCTGTGAACTGGTTATCTTTCGTATTAAGTTAGTCGGCTACCAAGCCCTGGATTAGAGATACTGTGAGCTAATGAGGTTGCTAGCATAATTACTTATTATGTCTTGGTTTAGTCTGAGTTTACTTTTCTTTAGTGTCTTACAAGGTTGTGGAGGTTTGGTGTAAATTACCTTGTTGTTTCACGGTCTGTTAAATATAAAATGAGTGGATGGCTAGCTGTGTTCCCTATTTACCTGGATAAAAACGTACATATTTTTTATTTACATTTTCTTATTTGGTGGTGCATTTTTATTATACCTAGTGGTTCATATTTGAACTATTTTCTCATTTAAGAATATTTGCATGAGTGCGGTTTTTAATTAACTACCAAGAAGTTGCACGATATTGTTCACACGGCTACACATCAAGCAATACATTTCCAGTTTATGCTGATCCCGCATTGTATCGGATTTCCGTACAATGCGAGGTCAGCTTATACTGGAACGGTATAGCTTGATGTGTAGCCGTGTGTTCATAGTCATTTATTCAGAAGATATCAGAAGGTACTGTTAGACAAAAGTCTATTCTGTAAAAATCTCTCCGTGTTAACGTAGGTGAAGTGAATTTGTTCACCACCACGGATTGACACTATTGACAGCTCACTTCACCAAAGTTTTCACGGTTAGATGTTTAGAGAATATATCGGCGAGTTCTGAGGGCCTAGACAAGTGACAATCGCTTCGAAAGCGTTTCATATTTCTACAACGACTTGCAACAGGATTGACATAAGCTTTTCGATAGCTTATGTCAGTCCTATACATTTTTGCCTTTTCCATCATCGTTATCTTTGATAGAATGTCACTTTGTGTAGGGCCTCTGGTCCGCTAGCATCCAATGACAGGAATAGGTGCTTCTGCTCATCTACCAAATATATCATATTTTCTGTAGTAAAATGACTAAACTCGCGACAATCTAAGAAGTCCGTTTTGACGTTTCGTTCTCGTACATGTACTATAACGTTAAGCCTTGAGAATCAGTTTTAAGCAATATAGATAACTCTTCAATTACAAACTCTTTAAGTATGTTCAATCGATATGTCTCGAGAATTAGTTTATAAGAAACCAATTTTTTTGTTTCATCGCTACACAAAGCATTTTTGTAGCTGTCAAAACGGACTTCTTAGATTGTTGCGAGTGATGCATGATGCAACTATCGAACTTATTTTCTTCACGAGAAGGTATCATTTCAGTGCGAGTGTTGACAAGTGTCAAAGTACGCTGAAATGTACGGTGCTCGCAGCGCGTGTACCTTATTGTGTAGTAAATAAATTCGATATTATATCGGATTATAAAAAAAGTGTGCGTCACGTCGCGTCTCGGTGTGATCTGACCCTAATTCCCAATAAAATTAGATCATCACAAATACACATCCGACCGAGAAAAAGAACACACAAATTCTAAAAATTAAAACCACAAAGTAAGCAAGAATTTCTGGTATACGAGGGGCCTACATTATTAATATAACATAAGATAACTTTAATTTGTGTTATGTGTACTGAATATAACATGAGTTTCCGTAATGGTGGCGCATTGCGGTACTTTTTATGTCTCAGTGCTAATAAGCAGGTGGGATGTTCGCCTCGAATAATTGGGGGTCAGACTCAGCATACGTAGTTCTAAATTAGTTTCTGAAGGAAGATTAAGGCGCGGTGAATGTTGGTGACAGTGTAATCTTGATGTAGGGTAGATTAGTATCTGATAGTATCGTTTACGAAGTAGTATTTTTATTAAATTTCCTTGAAGGTTAGGAATTTCCTCGGAAGATAAGAATTTTTTAGGAAAATATAAAATATTTGTATCTCTCGTAATTAGAATAATTAATAATGTTTATATGTTTTATCTTGATTAAAAGAAGGTCGCGATCCTTACCATATTATCATTGGAATGGGAAATCAGTTAAAGCCGAAAACCTTTTTTCTGAAAAAAAAAACTCTTAGCTATGGAGAACTTCACGATTATACTTGATCAGGTTAGGCTCGATCAAGATAATATCCTTTTTAATCCTTCGGGCTTTGAAACGGATAAAATTGTAGGTAGGTATGGACATAGTTATGTATTTTTAAGTAGTAGTTACCTACTGTGTAGCATTTAGAAAATGAGTAAGGGTTATCGCTCAGAATTAGGTCAGAAAACAATTAACTCAGCCTATCGCAGTCCACTGCTGGACATAGGCCTCTCCCAGGCTACGCAACAACACCCGGTCCTCCACCTTCCGTCTCTCAATCTGTCGCAGCAATATTTTATAGGTCGTCGCTTGTATGACTCTTATCGTATGACTTCTCCCGCTCTGGGCGGAGTGGGAGGGCGTGTCAGACTTTTACTGACTAAAACCCATCCGAGTTCCTTCAGTTGCCTGTTGCCAAGGGTACCGGTATCCCTTTTCGGACTTTCCCGAAACTCTTTTCCGTCTATTCAATTGGTTGGCCATGCTATTGAAATAAGATATTATTCATTTTGTAAATTGGTTAAAAAGCAGCTTTATCGCTTACCACAATTACAAAAAAATACTTGATATTCCTTGAATTGAAATAAACACGCGATATTAAATTCCCATCTTGGAAAAATTGAGTTCGCTTCATTATAATTTTCGTCAACCAAATTTTGTCGAGTACGCGAACGTGATAATTAACGTAATAAATACGTACAAGTACTTCAAATTAATTAGGTAGCTTTTGATGCCAAAATAATTATTTTCGAACTTAAAATTATGATAATTATGTTCGTGGAAATATACATTTGATAATTAATATAACATGGTAAGAACAATGTATGAGGAAAAAAGGTATCTGGAACATATTATTTTAATTATAATAATTATGAAGAACTTTGGAGTAACTATTTTAAACATCAAGCGTCTTAAAGCGTTTTAAGAGGGTATGAACGAGATAAAAGAAAAATACCGTCGCCCTCGCATGACGGGGCGTATGGAATATGAGAAAATAATATAAATTATTCAATAAGATTTTAAATCACCCCAAAAAAAATTGGTTCCTTGTGCGTAATTATGTAACGAATTTTTTGGAATGAATAATTTATTATTCTCTCGTAACTTAATTTTTGCAGTGAAAACTTTTTTAAGCAAAATAGGAAAATTAAATCGGTGATTCTAAATTGTTATGGAGTTTACAATAATTCAAGATTTTGGTGGAGAAGTGAAAATCGTGGACGGTAATATAATAATAATTGTAAAGTCCCTGAAATCATAATTATGATAAAATTCATCGTCAACCATTTTTAACAACATCCTTCATGTAGCCATAATATTGTCTCACCTTACTGGGGCATTTCCTGAACCAATAAATCCTCATCTTCACCATACATCATCAAACCAGCTCTGGAGACATCTAATGAAGATTGGTCCCATCAATCTTTGAATCAACATTTATCCCTATTATAAGCCAATCCGCATCGCGCATCAAATTGCAATATTGTCGGATGCTGAATTAATTGCCTCAAGGCATACGTCATGTCTTCACATCTGTGATACGTTTCATGTGACGTTTCACAGAATGATAGAAATACAATATATTGACTAATAACTCTATCAAAAGGTGAAGATTAAATTGTGTCAGTCTAACTATTGACGTATCAAAGTCGTTACGTTACCTATTATTTGCAAACAAAAATTATTTCATCACCCTGCTCTCAAAACGGTGAAGAAACCAGCATCTCTTAGAACTAAAAATTCAAAGACATGTGACATCTACCAATCCACACTGGGCCCGCGTGATGGGTTATGTGAGAAGGATCTCACACAGAGGCCTGTGTCCAAGCAATGGGAACATTTTAGGCTGATTATGCATTACTCAGTAATCAATAATTTATTGCATTCCACAATGGATATTTATTTTTCGTTCTGTTAGTTTTAGCGAAGGTCTGGCAATTTGAGAACTTTATGCGACCTACCCAAATGTCCTTTCTTTGGTATTGTTCGTCGAGTCGTTGAGCTCCTTAAGTTCTGAGTTGAGCTCCACTATTACTGACAAATGCTTGCACTGACTGGACAGGTCCACTCAAATCTGTGTGGTTCTTTCCTCAAAAGACCATTTCAGACTCTAATCTACATGGTCCTCATAATGGCCTGACCAAGATTATGTCTGGACTTTAAAGGAGACGGTGACCTCTGAGTTTGTTTCGGCCTTTCTTTTCAGAGTAGTCAGATAGGAAACGCCGACCTCATCTAGCTTATTTTTACAACTTTTTAATATGACGTGTAAAAGTGATTCTAATATTCTATTTACAGAATAAACAATTTCATTTCATTTCATTTCAATGACTGTGTGCTTAGGTGGTAACTTAAAATATAATGAGATCATAATGGACCCTGTCAGGCACAGCAAAGTAGTAGGTGTCCGTATGGATTTAGGAGCCATGTCTGATATTTAAATGCGGGTATTGCCAATATTTAGTAGTAAATTATCCGAATTTGTAGCCCCGATTGTGGAACTTGTAGTATAACTCTTAAAAAGTTACAGGGCATTTAAGGTGGCTCCTCAATTCAGATGGTTGAAATGTTTATTTTACTAATATCTTTTGAAATACTAAATGTGTAAGATATTGGAGTACGCCAATATTTAGCAGTGATGCTATTGTTATCCGATTTGATGAACTACTTTAGTAGCTACATACATATTTTATTTAGACCGTCTGGATTGAAGAGCCACCTTAGAACTCGAAAACTAGGAGAGAGGAAGCTTTAAAACTTAACTTATCAGTCTACATAAGTTAATTTATTTACTTATTTGTATGAATTCTCTAACAAATTTAATTTATGTACATACATGCTGTGTTTCTGTAGTCACGCAATTTCAGACTAACATTAAAACAATCTTTGATTTTGTTAAAAATAACGAAGAGAAAAATAATAACCGCCTAACTTCCGTAGAAGGTACGCCCTAAGCCATCAAATAGCTCTAAAAGAGATCTTAAAATGATGTTAAAGGCACTATTTAGTCACTTAATTTTAATAGAGATGGGTAGCACACCTTTTTAAATGAGGATCGTGTGAGGCACTCTTTTAACAAATGGTGCTATATTTTTTAAAGAATCACCCCAAAATAATAATCGGTAGCTACACTGCCTGTTATTGAAAATAAAAGTCAAATTCAATCAAATTTTGACGTTGACGTCGCACGGTGACTGGCAGCATTGCCATTCAACGTGGCAATGCTGCCAGTCTTCTGTCCACGTTTGTGGATGACGATTAAGGACGAGTACTTCAACGCCTGAGTGTCCGTTTTTGTATTTAGTTAGATAGTAATTTAATTTAGTACCTACATAGTGTAAATATGTAGTTAGTTGTACAATAATTGTATTTAAGCGTTTTAATGTTAATTTTAAAACGAATCTAGCACAAGCAGCCATAATTCAGAACAAAGGTAGAGTAACCTTACGTTTACGTTGGCTTTATTTGACCTAGTTTGCCCAACCCATTAAAACATACGTCACACATATTTTGTACATTATGTGTAACAAATTAGCACTCCATTCGGTTGGAACCAACCTTTGAGAGCAAAAGCATGTTTTTAAGGTTTCAAGGGATGCCTACAAAAACATTACGGGCCCTTCAAGTCTTTAACGCCCCACTAATTACCAGCAGGCCTAAAATAATACCGTCTGTAAGCCTACTCTGTGGAATTAAAATTCCTTGTATTTTGTTAGGAAAGATTTTATTAGTGGGTAGTACAAGATTTCAAAGCGTTGTCAGAATTACTAGGCATCGCGTTTTTTCTTTATCTGAGGGCCTAGACAAGTGACAATCGCTTCAAAAGCGTTTCGTTTTTCTACAACGACATTCACAGAATTTACATAAGCTTTTCAATAGCTTATGTCAGTTCTTTATATTTTTGCCTTTTCCATCATCGTTATCGCTGATAGAATGTCATTTTGGCTTATTCGCTTCATGGGTGGAAATTATAGAGAAAAATTGTGATATAACAAATTCTGTTTTTGACGTTTCTTGTTGTAATAAATTATTTTATTTCTAAGTTTTCTAGCTTCGACGTTAAATTGATCAAATACAGACGAGAGAGATGTTGACAGAAATGTTATAAAATAAATTAACTTTCCTAAAATAGGTGACATTCAGCCAGCTCGCCCTTGTCGGTAAAATAACGACACGTTTGAATAAAGAATCTGTCAGTGTCAACTGTCAACTACTCCAGTGGACCGGACGGTCAACAATGACGGTCGTCTACAATTCACCCTGAACTATAGTGTGCTCAATGCACAAGCACGATCAGTTGCCTTTTACCCATTAATAAATCTTTTGTTAAACTAGTGCAACTGCTGCCTCACGATATAAAATTGTAAAGTTACAATATGCTAGGGACCACCACTTTTTATTTATGTAGGTACTAATTTACAAAACACTAGCTTCTCCCCGCGGCTTCACCCGCATACGTCACGATCCCGTAGGAATGTCGCGATAGAAAGTATCCAGATGACCTAATCCAAGTCATGGTCTATCCATGTGCCAAAAACAAACAAACAAATAAATAAACAAACTCACTTTCGCATTTATAATGTTAGTTAGGATTCCGATACTCGTAAAAAAAATGGAGTACTCTATTGAGTATTACCTTGTGCTCAAATAAACTGACTGAAGCCCCATCTAAGTATGTAAAACCGTGCAAAATAAAAAATCTACAAAATTTTCTTGTATCTTTTATAAAAGAAAATGCTGCATTTCGTTAACATTTCCAAGAATTTTAGAAAATATGAAGTCGTATTAAGATTCATCTAGTTGTAATGTTCACCGTACAAAATAATTCGAAAAAATATTCACAGTCGCAGCTCCTGAAAATTCTGAAGCAAAAAAATTATCATAAATGATATACTCGACTCAATTCCCTTGGGAACTAGCACCCTTCGTGTCTTATTCATGAGTTTTGACAAAAACGGGTTATAGAGATACAAAACTGCTACTTTCTCATTCACAATTCTTTTGTCGCCTTATTTTAATTCTGAATTTTAAGCAGCATTTTATACAGTTGGAATGGGTTCGTCAGTTATAACTTTCAATCTAGGACTTAAAGCTTTGTTTGGTTATATCAAATGTAAGTTAAAGGAGAATACTAAGTTCTTTGTCCTGTTTTGAGAGAGCGTTGGTCTAATGATCTTACTTTGTAGTGTGTCAAATGTTTTGTGAATTTCTTTATTTTTTGGGGAACATTGACTTTGGATATGAATCTCATTGGGTGCAGAAGTAAAGGGTTAAATACTTTTATTTTTTTACTTTTCTGTACAGACCAGAGATTTGATTAACTTCTGGAGGGAGGTGGGCTGGTTTGAATAACCACCAACGGCCGCTATGGCCCACGCACAATGGTCCACTTTAGGGATTAAGTGCGGAAACTAAACCTCTAATAAAGAACATAGAAGACCTACTGCACTGCCGTAGAAATACACACTAGTGCTGTAATATCTTGGCTACTTATTGGTGATTTGAATGAGTTGGTTACTTTTGAGTAGTGATGACGGGATTTTATCACAATAAGTGCCAATTTCACCAATAAAACTGAACACGCTATGCACATCTAAGCTGCGTTCAAGAGCTGTCAGTGTAAATATTCCACAAAAAATATGACATCAGCTGATGGCTCTTGAACGCAGTACCCCTTAAAACAAAACAAGTTAGAAAATACTCAAGCTCACTTGCTTTAAAACAAAAGAGCCCGATATAAGAAACCCATTATTTTATCTCGAGAGAACGGTGCACTTATTCATCTTCAGTATCGATTTAGCTGCCATGCACCCGGGATCAAAATATACATAATATTATGCATGTATATAAGGCATGTTCTAGACATGTTATTTTATAGTTAGTTTGGAAACCAAATAGGTGTACGTGGAAGCAGAAGATTAAGTTCATGCAGTGGAAGCAAATAAATTTATTTCATTTCATTTCATTTCATTTCATTTTCATTTCAAGGGCATGCAGGCATGCGGTGGGTATTGAAACAATCTATACGTATACAAATAAATCAAATTGGAGTGTCTGTTTTCATAATTGTGCAATTAGTAGCTGTTATTTTGACATATACGTATAGATTGTTTCATTACACACCACATGCCCGCAGGGCATGCGGGCATGCGGTGCGTAATGAAACAATCTGCATGAACTGAATCTTCTGTGGATTTAATTTGATTTGACTCTGTAGTAGGTAACTACTCATACTGATACTCGTAAGGTTCTTTTTAAAATGAAACTGTTAACTATGTCTTTTTCTCTCTTGTCTTAAGACTTATAGCAAGCGAAGCTATACTCCTGCACTACTTATTCAGCGCGGTTGAGCACCAATAGTGTATAGCGTTCCTGTTCCCTCATAATGTCTGGTGCCGTACGGAGAAACTTGACTAGGTACTAAGTGCCATGTCATTATTCAAAGGATCTTGTAAGCCCTTTGACATTTATGAGAAGTATTTACTTGAGTTTACTCTTAACACGATATTACAACAAATATACATAAACCGATACGATAATTATCTTTTGGCACAAGTTATCTGTCTGATCTGAGGGCCTAGACAAGTGACAATCGCTTCGAAAGCGTTTCGTTTTTCCACAACGACTTTCAACAGAATTGACATAAGCTTTTCGTTAGCTTATGTCAGTCCTACATATTTTTGCCTTTTCCATCATCGTTATCGCTGATAGAATGTCACTTTGTCTAGGGCCTTTGTCCCCAAATCTCGCAATGACTTCTAGATAGCACTGTAAAACCGTTACCGGTTCCCAATTTGCACAACAATTTCCTTTTCCCAGCATAAGTCATAGCACCTACACAGAACCCAAGTAAAGCGTCAATAAGCCTGTTGTGTACCTGAACTATTCCGCTTGAACATCTAACGCCTAAGGCACTGAATACGTAGTGTTGCCCCCTTAGTGACAGACGGCATTCACATTGCGAAATCTATTGAAGGGTAAGCGCGCGTCACCGAATACGCATCAAACGAACTAAGGTACCTTTGGCTGTTAGATCACACCTCTGATTTGAATATGCTGACAGCAGTTTGTAGTTCACTGTGTTACGTCACTTGTGAAGGGGTTTCGACTGAGATTCTGAATTATATAGCCTGTGGAGGAAATTGAAAACTTTGATCTTTTTTTTTAAATTAGCCAACATTCTGCAAGGAATTAGTAGCTCTTCGAACTTATAGATGAAAGATAATTATTGTTCCTAATGAAGGAAGAAGAATTCGGTTTATGAATTCGGCTTGTGGATGAATTCGATACAAGCTGAGGTGAACTTTCACACCACTCTCTTTCACTTTCTTTTTCACGTTTTTTTTTTATATTCCGTGAGGGTGTTGTTTAGAATCATACTGAGAATCTATTTAGGTATGTTTCATTTCTGGAAAAAATAAAAAAATAAAATTCTATACGTCTATCTACTATAATTATTATTTGTTTCGTTTGGAGAATTTTAACGGTTTATCACATGGGGCGCGGGCGGCCGTGGTTAAGTGGGTGTCTTACAAGTCATAACTTATGACTTCTATAGAAAACTTGTACAAAAAATGTGAATTTCAAATTGCAATAATTTTTATATTTTCAATAATATAATATTTTGTTAATTTTTTTTCTGGTAATATTATTGCAGTACCTATGTGCCCCTTTCAGATCGTACAGAGTTTTTGTTACATCAATGCTAATATAATAAATTCGAAAGTAACTCTGTCTGTCTGTATGTCACCTTTTCACGCCAAACCACTGAACGGATTTCTAGAAGATTATGCATGGATATAGATAGCATCCCGGGGAAGGACATAGGCTAATTTCTATCGAAATACCACGCGGGCAAAGCCGCGTGTGGAAGCTATTATTGTATAATTACGCATCGAGACTATAATTAACATAACATTATGCTTCTATTGGACAACCTATTTCGCCCATGACGTCTCTTTAAAAGTAACTATGGCCGAAAAAGATACTAAGCAACTTATAAGGTAAAAAGAAAGGATAGAAAGCTTATCGCACTTTACTTACAGCATAAAATGCAATGAAAACAAATTAAATAAGAAAAAAATTGTTAGTAGAAATTTCCCACTGAAGAACACTTTCTCCAAGAAATAAGAAGCTCCAGAAAATTGCATTTAGCCTCCCACTATTTTAGCCTCTAAGATAAAATCCGTTTTTATTGCTGGTTTTTCTAATACAGATTGGAATCTCTTTTCTTTTATTTTATGTTTTGATTCCGGTACCTAATAGAACAATCTGAAATAAAGTGTATGTTGTACATAGGTAGGTATTATACAGAATGTAAGGGCTGTCCCTTGCACCCTACCTGCGGAGGGCTGTCCCTCCGCAGACCGATGAGATAATTCATCTCATCTCATCGTAAATCAGCCAATTTAGCTGGAGCAATGGGTTAACATTAAAAAAACGACAAAAGGAGAGATTTCGACTATACATAGATCTGATCTGAAACAGTTATGTCCTAACGGGAAACCCATTGCTCCAGCTAAATTGGCTGATTTACGATCTGTTTACAAGTTTATTCCAGCAGATTGCCTTAGTTTTTATAAAACATTGAAAGCGTCTAATGACGCCATTGACGATGTCGATGGATTTGGTAAGGAGCTGGATTTCGATCTGGATGATGAATAAATTGTGATGATTTTCCATGCTTTGATACAACTATTTCTTAATAAATATTATTTTAATAATGTTGTTTCATTGTTATACTTATGTTTTAGAAAAAATATATATTAACTACCAAAATATACCAATTTTCAGATACCTATTGGATCGTTTTTGCAAATTAGGTTAAAAGCTACTTCCATACAAAAAGCCTTTTTTCAAAAACGTTTCAAGTGCATTTTTTTCAAAATTTGTATGAGAAATAGTAATAAATTTTAATGACAAGTATATAATAAAATAATGTTTATTTATTTAGTTGAAGTGATACATACTACTTAGTTGTACTCGCTACCAAAAAAAAGCGTACCACAAAATTACAAAAACGCGATTTACTCAGTTCGACCTGCGTGTGGATTGGAACGATGTAGCATAACTACGTCCAATTATCGTACACATTATAAAGTACATGAAATGTTTTGAAGAAATAGATAATAAAAAAAAAAAATATAACAAGATGAATGGATCATTATTTTTATGTTATTCAGTCCAAAACGAATTAAAACAGTACGATCCAAATGAATTGTCACTTTTTAAGATTTAAAATTGTTATTTTTAAAACGTTCCAAGTTGATTGGATTCTTATTTTTATTGCATTCAGTCCAAAACGAATTAAAACAGTACGTTCCAAATGTCACGTCACTTTATAAGATTATAATTAGATCTTTTGGTTCGTTTTATCATTTAGACAGCTTAATTATTTCAATAGTTATTGTCGTAAGAGAGTCAGTGTTTTCAGCACTAGATAGGACGATCCAAAATACCTAGCTTGGGCTCAAAAACTCAATTTTGACCACCTTGTGGATTGGAACGTTGTAGCATAACTACGTCCAAATGTACAAATTTACCCATGTTTGCAAAGGAATAAATGGTTTGATTTGATTATACAAACATAAAACGTATGGTATCTGACACATTTTATCAAGAGACACCAATAATTTTGAGCGTAGCTCAAAAACGATTATTTATGTAAGTATTCAATTTTGTTATTCATGAGACAAAAGCGTGACTGCTTTACTCTTAGTATCAAAGCGACGCTTCTTCGATATTACCTTATTTATACTCAGTGTAAAATTGGAAGCAGATTTATTTTGTACTAGCTGTTGCTCGCGGCTTCAAATGCGTACGCGTTTTTTTTTAATACCCGGGATGATGAGTGGTCTATTTCCCTTTCCAGGTCCCAGACCTATCAGTCTTTCGGTTATCGGTTCAGTGGTTTAGGCGTGAAAGGTTACAAACAAACAGACAGATATACTTACTTTCGCATTTATATATTTCTAATATTAGTACGTGGAACATTTTGAAAGGCCAATAATAGTTTAATATTTTGAGATAATAGACCGCTGCCTATCCCTTTAAAAATACAGGCGTAATGGGCTATATTTTGTTAATATTTATGTAGAATTAGTGTAGGTGTCAAGTAATTCTATAGAATTACTTCAGTTTTACTGAAGTTATGCATTACACAGGTGGCGATTTATTCACCTACATCCGTCAAGTGAGTGATTCTACTCGAAACGCTACACAACTTTTGCTATCACACTAATAATTATTCGATTAGTGAAAAAGAAAAACAATTTCTATTCAACCGTAGACAGACTATTTAATTTCGACGATGTCTGGAATTTTTTTTTTACCCGCTCACATGTCTAAGTATACCTAGAGCCCTAGATATCCCTGAAAAAAATCCAGTCTTACGTCCTGGATAGTACAGTCACGAGCAAAAATATGTATACACTCAGCAAAATTCAATAACGTTTTTCTCGTGGAATAACGATTGTTACTTTGAGATGATACCTATTTCATAATAATAGGGGTTCAAAAATACTATGTTCGTTAAATCATTAAATTACAATCAATACAGTAGGAGAAAATCACTTTTAAAAGTTTCTAAATGTATACATATTATTGCTCGTGACTGTACACTATCCGAAGCGCCGAGGTTTTTTTTTACAACTCTTAAGTATATGAGTATTCATATCGAAAGTTGTTCGGTACTCGTATGACGGGTAAAATCACCCCTTGATTTCTTAATAGATACCTAGATACCTATTCATATCGAAAGTTGTTTAGTACTCGTATGACGGGTAAAATCACCCCTTGATTTTTTAATAGATAAGATAAGTTTATTCACCTTCAGTTACTTACATTTTAGAACAATACAATGATCAAATGATCATTGTATTGTTCTAAAATGTAGCTTAGTCTAATAAGTTATACAAGACACCTGTGTCTGAACTAGATAATTTAATATCTGTATCTTAGACAACAGCGCTCTTCCTTATACATAAGACATTTAAAAGCTAGTAAGTACTAATGCGGCCATTAACATTGATATCATAAAAATTACTGCAAAAGAAAGATACAGGTCACTAAATGGCCACCCTGTATAAACTATTTGTATGAAGTCAAAGTTAGCTCTTTTCATTAGTTATCTCTTAGCCTCTCTTACCTATAATTAAACTGAAACAAACTTCAATATTCATTAGGGAAACTAAGTTATACCCATAGAACTACCAACATAATCAAAGTTTACCCACAATCAAAGTCAAAGTGAGGTAATTTTATAGTCTTCATCAAAACATAAGCCGTACCCGACCGATATTTGATCGAAAGTTTGAAATAATTTGACCTTATTAGACCACCACGTATGTCGGTACTACATGTCTTGTCTAATGAGTATGAGGCCGGGACCGAGGTAAGTGATACTCCGGTTACACGTAAGATGAGAAGCCCGCCCTTATTATATTCCGTACACATATTATATTGTCAGGCATTTTCTTTATGAGATACCCGAAGGTCTATGACGGTTGTTCAATAAGGTAGGTGTGATACTTTAACCACCTTATTTGTTATAGCTGAGACGTGGATTTTGGGGAGCTGACATTGATATTTTGGTCGTGTCAAATGTTGTGTACCTACTTCACTATATTTTGAATTAAACAAGCGATAGTAACAAAAAAAAAATATATTTTTTACTTAATTTTGTTTTCTAATAATGTGTAGAAAATTAAAGCAAGCTTTTTCATTAAGTATACAGTTTTTCAAGCGTATAGTATAGTCTTACATAAGTATAATAATTATGTATTAAAAAAAACTTGATTCGTATTTTTATTATTCGTAGTTGTAAGTGTTTGTATTGCACGGACAATGATCCACCTGAAGGTCTCAGTGAACCAAGCCCAATATCATAGACGACTATTGATCGCGACGATAGGTCTCAGGAGAAGAATTAAAATTAGTGGACTGTATAATATGTATAATGATGAAATGGAAATACAACGGTTAAAGGAAGTTATGAGAACAAATAATAATTATGAACAATAAAACGCGCAAGCGCAGCCGTGCGTGGAGGCGTGCAACAGCTGACTGGCGTTTCGACAGGGCTCCCGATCAGCCGTGAGGCCGGCTGACTCGCCGCTGTCCCCGCATCCCTCGTTCACTGCCGCCAGCGCGCGGCGATGTTGAGAAGAGAGTCTCAACACTATTTTCACAACTGATACGTCTGATAATGAGACGAGTATAAAAAAATCATCTGATAATGTTTATCTTTAGTTTGCCATTGCACGTACTATTAATTTCTCTGTTACTACTGTGCACATATTATTCTGTAAGTGACGAATTCACAATTCATAAAACTGTATGTGGTTTTTGTTCGTGTATGTCTTAATAAATAAATAAATAATCATTTATTTCCGATTCATCCTAAGATTACATTCATATTTGTTAGTACAATTGCGAGCTTAGAAACTATGTTGTTTTAATAATAATTAATAATTGATTGTCATTTTATTAATAATAATTTAATTAAAAAATATAATAATAATATTAGCAATTTTATTTCATCCTACTTATTTAAACACTAAGTGGCAGGTACGAACTTAATGAGAAAGTCGTTGAAGTGCCATATCAATAAATCTAACTTAAACGCGAAAGTTTGTAAGTATGGTTGGATGAATGTTATTACTCTTTCACGTAAGAACTACTAAATGGATTTGGATGAATTTTGGCAAACAGATAGTTTATAACCTGGATTAACACATATGATACTTTTTATCCCGATATTTCCACGGGATCGAGACTTACGCGGGTGAAACCGCGGGGCGCAGCTAGTAAATAAAGAAATTCCTATGAGTGACAGTCACGCATAACGATTGTATCTACCTACTTCTCAACAAAAACACTTACAGTCTTACCAAAAATAGAAGTCCAAGTAATTCTCCGCAACTAAAACTAAGTTCCATATCCTAAAACGGTTTCTCGTAAAGGAAAAAGTGATAAAACGCGAATGAATATGAATGCTAGCCCCGTTCCTAGAATCGAATGGAAACTCTTTAGTATGTTCGAGCGTTCGGACTCTCATACATTACGTACGGGTTCAGATCTTATCGGTAATGATTGCAGTCGATTTAGACCATTAAGAAGTTAAATGTTTAGTCATCGTGAGCTCGTGTTCGGGGTTTCATTTTAAGGTAGCTTTGGGTTTGGGGAAATTATTGCTTTCAGCCACGTCCTATTTAAAAGCGATTGTCGCGTGCATTATGTCACTTTTTGTTCGGAAAAGTGCTGAACGTTTCTGTCAACACTAAAATCAGTTTTAGGTCGATTTTAGCGTTGAAAAAGTAATCAAACAATTTTTGAAATAGAATTTCGTTTTCCTTTTTATAGCGATTTTTTTTTGGAATTTGGTTGTTTTTATTTTCGTTAGGATATCCAATATGTATGGACAGCCAATAACGAACCTTCACGTTTGAAGGTATGTAGGTAAGCACTGTAGCGTCCTTGTGAATGGCGCATCTTTTCACCGTTAATGAACTAGCTTCCGCCAGCGGCTTCGCCCACCACTCAGTGATAATATAGCATTCTACTGGTCAAAGAATTTTTAAAATTGGTTCAGTTGATTTTGAGTTTATTAATTACAAACAAAAATTGTAATTTGTACTTTTGTAATATCATTTTAAAATTGTACGTAGTTTATTTTTAATACGATACATGTAAATTGGATAAACTAAATTGAAGGACTGACTAACTATACAAATAAATACAAAAACATAAAATTATATATTTATAAGTTCATATAATTGCTATATTATGCTAGCGTAGATTAAAAGTCTCGTAAAGCTGATACCGGCACACATGCAAGAAGAAGAATTTTATGGAGAACGACACTTGAAAAATTTGTTTTAGAAGCTGCACTTAAGTGCCACTAAAAGCGCAGCATCATTGGTAAAAGCAAGTATTCCAACCATATAACCTCGTTCATTACTTATCTAATACGGCACTTAAATACGTGAAAAAGATAAATGTTCAGTCTCTTTACAACCAGAGCTCAACCAAGGAAACATTAAGTCTAAAATACTTTTAGTCAAACGATGCCGAGGTGCTTTTGAAATATCACCTGCATAATATTTCAGTTTTATTCATATAAAATTTAACTTATGTGTTTTCTGGGAGAACGAGCAACCTGTGCTTTACAGTACTTTTATTACTTTTAGTTTTCGAGTTGATTCCTCGAATGTGGAGCGAGCATATTCTCTGCATGATTTGGACTTTTATCCAGTAATGTTTACTTGCATTTTTCCTCGTTTCTGTTCAAAGGCTTGGCTTAAAGTAGTCTCGTGATAAATATTGTGAAACAGAAATGTATTTCTCAATAAAAATAAAAAATTACAAAGAATTGTAAATATGTAAGTAAGTTTAAAACGGTCTGTTCTGTTAAAAGCAAAATATGTATGGAATCACCTATAATGCGTACATTTAAAGGATCATATAAGCTGAGGATACCGATATCTGATATATTTTTAGCAGACACACAACATACCATCACGCCTGTAATCCCCGAAGGGTTAGACAGAGGTGTACCTGTACCTACCTATTTATAGTACACCCACATTTTGCCAGTTATGTTTATGTCCCATGTCATAGGCGGCGAACCTATTGCCATCAACAGGGCACAAATCCAGACTCCGGGCTGCTACTTTGAAAAACTAAATAACACTTTGCACGACCCGGGAATCGAACCCAGGATTTGATGCTCAGTTATGCGCTTGCGACTAGTAATGTAAGCTATATTTAATAAAAATCCTATCCTAATGAAAGTATTAGTACATTAGTAAGTACAAATACTTCCCATTTCCTTGTAATCAAGATTGATCAACATGATTACAAATTGATTACTTTTTTTTACGTTATACCTTCCTTAAGCGAACAACTTACTTGTATACGAAGAAATTTAATTTTAAATGAGCCTATTTACCTGGCCTTTTTCCGTTACACACTCGACTGATAAGTTGGGATCTTTACAGCTAGTGTTGCGATCAACTTTGTTGGTATCGATTATAAATATCGATAAAAAAAACTGTTAGCTTGGCACACTGCGCGGTAAAAACAACTGAGATTTAAAAGCAAAATATAATATTTTCAAGTTCATAAAATTCTATTTCAGGATAAGCTAATCTTAACTATTTGCAAAATTATTAATCACATACAATTATTATTCATAACACTATTTTTTGTCAGTAAATATTGCAATAGCATATTCAAATAAATAAAAAAATAACAAATATTACTAAACATATTGCATAGATATTTTTTCGATTTTTATTATACTTTTGAGCTCATGGAACATTTTATGTTGACATTAAAAATAGTTTTTCATATTTCAATGAAATCTAAATAATGAACCGTTATTTTTTATTATTCTACCATCACAATATGTGTGACTATGGTCAGTGTATACATTCAATTAGCATTTCACGCTAACCAAATTTGAACGAGCTTAGTTTTATATGAACTACGGGGAAAAGTCTAAAAGTATAAAAAAGTCTACCAATTTTTTACCAAATGTAAATGTATTATTTTTCTTTATTCAAAATCCCTTTGAAAAACGTGTCGATAAAAAAATTATCGATAAAATCTAACTCACATCACTATCCCGCACCTCCCTGAGGCGCCTTTAAATGCCTTACGTAACTTACTTGTCCTGCCTCGCTGCCTTAAGCACTTACTTAACCTACTGATGCTTTTAGGGCTGACGAAAAATTATTATCCCCAGTTCAGTCCCCCGACGGTCCCCGGTAGAGAGATGTGTTCATAATTTATAAAATAACACTCCGGATATGTCAAGGTATATATTTCACCTTACATTAGGTAAGCTGGCGTACAAACATGTTGGAGATTTCTCACCAGCGATGAATATACAAAAATAAAAGGTACCTATGATCGTATCGAAGCTATAATAACCATTTATAATACAGTCTTTCTTTCCAAATGTGTGTTTTGCAACGCTCTGATTAAATGTTTCATAAAGTTCCTAAACAAAACTATGTGTTCATTGTTCTTTGAACAAAGCTTTTGATAAAATCCTTGAAAAAGCTAAGAACAAATCGTTAATTAACAGTGCACACCCACACTTTATTTTATACAGAGCGTTTGTTTTAAATAGCAGTGACATCACAGAGGGTGACAAGCGAAAATAAATCGTGCCTCGTAAAACAACTTCATTAACGCCTTGGACCTCGTTTTTGCAAGTACCAGAGTAAATAATTGGGGATTTGTTAATTTTATGCCAGTATTATTTCGTGCCTAGAGAATTTCATTTCTATTTATTTTCTTCAATCTGTCATTTGATATTTTGAAACGAGATGATGATCCCATTTTGGGTTGAGGGGGAAATTATTGTGAGAAAGGCAAGTACCTGTATTGTCAAGGACAACATTGGCAGTTGCCACGGTAAATAAGTCGAATAAATGCTCTTGTCATCTGAGACTTAGATTATAATGAGGTATACGTTGTGTATTGTGTCCTTATTAGTCGGTGTCAATTGACACAATAGGATACATTTAATGATAACCTTAAGAAAAACCTTACAAGGTCGGACAGTATTGAAATATGGTATTTTATTACCAAAGCAGGGCTTGCGAAGACCCTTAATTAATTATTAGTCATAGCAAGTTAATTTTAAAAGCAGTTCAGGTCTTTGAAAACTTTTAAATGCGTCTTTTATTTATTTCACTTGAAATATCACCTACAAAAAACAAAAGTTACTGGACAATTGTCTCTGCACCCTGATTGTTAAAGCATCAAAAGCCCTTCAAAGGTCCAAACAAATCAAGTTTAAGTGATGACTTTCAAACAAAATATTTTTGCGTAAAAATTGCCAAACGCTAAAAGAGGGTCGGCCATTATCCCTACTTGGTGACGTAATAGCACCTAGCAAAATGGCTAGTAATAAAACTAATGAGGTAAGTAAAGTGTCATGAGAATGCGTAGGCGTTTATTGTCTAAAAGCTATCGTTTTAGTGAATGTGAACATGAGCGCTGTTTAATTGTGCCCACAATGACATAGTAAACGTCTGTACTGTAATATCTCTTTGCGTGTTAGTACCCATTTCTACCTAGAAAGAAAGAAAGAAAGAAGAAAGAAAATACGTTTATTTGCGGTAAATATGACGCAAAAACAAGAAAAGAAAATAACCAAAAAGTATGAATAAAAAGGTTGGGGGAAACATGCGTCACATCCACGCAAAACGGCTATCGCTCAGCATTATGCTGCGACCCTATGCAAAAACAGAGCCCCAGCGCTGGTTTTCAGCGACAGCCGGCGCTGACGTAATGACGTCGATCGGTGCGGCAAACCATTATCAGAACGCTGTACCGGTACAGCGCACTGTAATAAAAAATAAAATATATTATATTAATATCTAATAGTATAAAAAACAAAAAAATTGAAAAAAATATATAAAAAATAAAAATAAATAAAAGAAATGGGTAAACGAGAATATCATCCTCCGTGATGCGTTTTGTGTAGTGGCAACATTTTGAAGCGTCCTCTTTGACGTACATACACCCAACATGCACCAAGTCAAAGAGTTATGAATAATATGATGTAATATATTACAAAATGGCCAGTGATGTAATGTGTTATTGTGAAAGTTATGTGTCAGTAATTTAAAATGCGTTTTTAAGTGAATGTGAAATAAGATGAGATGGACCCAATGAGAAAACAAAAAACTTTTTACCTCGATGTCAATTGTATCTTATCGTGTTACATGATTATCATGAAACAAAGGAGTTGGTTTGTATATCTATCTATCTTTCAGACGTTTTCACAAAATTACACTCACAGAAAAAGAACAATTCTAAATGCATTATAAGGATGAGGGAACGCTTACAAAAACAGCCAGAAAAGCTGCCACTACACAGCCAATATTCGCAACTTATAACCAACTGCATTACATCAACTCATAAAAGAAGTTCTTAACCAAATGAAAACTTCGCAAATTCCTTTACGGCTAATAAACTTAAAAGCTGCTGTCCGTCTGTTTAAAGACTCCCAGTGGGTCATATAACCTGACTTCTAGAGAGTTTTCACTCCATACTTATAACTAAAAATACCGCCAACGTAATTAGCAGAACTCTCGAACATCAACTAGTTTCATAACTGGCTATAAACGAGCCGGCGACTCCAGCCAGTTGCCAGTCAGATCCATATTATAAATTACATGAATAATATTCCGAACTTTTGCAACTATACGGGCAGATTTCCCTTGGGAACGCCAATGTATGGTCACAGATGTAAAGTAGTTTTATGCCAATGCTCTAGTATTGAATATGTTTTTTCAGGGAAGTGTGTTAATGCGGTTTTGGGACACGAGATGGAAGGAAAACATCGCGTGTTTCGGTGCGGGTTTTTGTTAGTTTATGTTTTCTTCGTGTTTTGTGTTGCTGTAGAAGCCTATGTGTTTGTCCTTTTTCTGTAATAGTAACTGTAGTACTAATTGATTCTGTAATTTTTGTAGGCAAATTATAATGCTGCTAAAAAAATTACATTGTGGAGGACAGATCAGTCGGTCCATGTTAAATACTGGTATTCAACTGGATCCAGTAAGACTGCAAGCCAACCCCAACATAGTTGGGAAAGGGCTATGTTCAGGGATTCATCGTGAAAATACCTTATTCTTTGCTCTTTTATCGAGTGATGCGAATCAACAATTAAAAAATACAAAGCTCACGTGGATGAACACCAGAATTGGTACAATACAGACCATACAAATATGCTTGTTTTGAGCGAGAGTTAACCCCGTGATTTGTAGTGCGGAATGCAATTGCTCAGCTACTGTGTACCAACCTTGCAAGTAATTAAGAGTCGCGTGTATTTTTATGATAAAAAAACGAAACTGGATTCGCACATGCGTAGCAAACCCGCACAGGTACGTAATCAAGTATCAAAGTTTTGAAAACTGTATTTGTCTACACTAATATTATAAATAGATAAAGTTTGTACAGTAGTGGCCACGTGGTAACGACCGCGAGTTGTAAATAGGTCGTGAATTTTAACAAAGGCAGGCGCTTTAATGTGTGTAATTTATTTCATCACCACTGCTCTCAAAACGGTTAAGGAAAACATCGTGAGGAAACCACGTCCTAGAACCAAAAATTCAAAGAATTGTGACATCTACGAATACGCACTCGGCCCGCGTGGTGGATTATAGCCCACTTCCTCTCACAGAGACGAGGCCTGTATCCCATCAGTGGGAATGTTGTAGGCTGATTGTGTGTAAAGGATGTAGGAGGAAGCATGGAGGATGCAGAGCAGTGGTGGCCCAGTGGTAACGGCCACGACTTACGAGTTGTAGGTCGTAGGTTCAAACCGTGACAGGCACTTTACTTTGTGTAAATTATTTCAACGCCACTGCTCTCAAACCGGTAAAGGAAAACATCGTGAGGAAACCGGCATGTCCTTGAACCAAAAATTCGAAGACATGTGACATCTACCAACCCGCACTGGGCCCGCGTGGTGGATCATAGCCCACTTCCTCTCACAGAGAGGAGGCCTGTATCCCAGCAGTGGGAACGTTGTAGGCTGATTATGTGTTAAGGATGTAGGAGGAAACTACTCATCCAATTTAAAAAATTCTTTCACCAATATTTACCTTCACGTTGCTAATAGGTACTATATTATCTCGTTAAAAGTAAAAGGGCTTGTTTGAATAAAGTCCGAACTTTATTGAACCATTAAAAGACAAAAATCTCTTGAATTTCATTCACATCAGAAATATTCGTCTTTAATATACCATATTCACAGTTCATTCACAGTTTCATGGTATGTTCAAGCAAGTCGTTTCATGCATATGGTACGCAAGAGAGACAATAAAAAGTACCATTATCCGATTTTGATAGGAGTACCAGAGTACCATCTTTAATATGGCTTGTAACTATATTCATAACTTTGCAGCATTGTTTAGTTTCCAAAGCAAATATTTCTGTCATTGAAAATTTAAGTACTAATAAAATTACGTAAACCGATTTATTCATACAAGAACATCCAATATGAAACTACATTGCTTATTTATAAACTAGCCCCTCCATCCTAATTATTTGATACACAATAAATCAGAATTGGAATCGGTTTGAAACAAATGTCTAATCCATTGCTTCAGAAGTTCGAAAAAAAATCTGCTCAACAACGTATATAATGCAATGAATGTTGTTGAACTTTCAAAATGAAACAAATTAGTCTTAATCGGTTACGCAAATAAGACATTAGATAGCTGCTTCACAAGGGTGCAGTAACGCATGTAAAAATATCGAGATTTCTGTGTTGTAGGTATTCAAGTTACAGTTATACCTTCCGGAATGAATTGTCTAAATGATGGTGAAAACTACAACAAAATCCCTTGTGTATTTAAGAACATCTGAGCGGTCCCACAGACACACGGAAAGCGACTTTGTGTTATACAATGAACACAGTATGTTAACTAAAAAAGGGCGTTCCCGTTAACCTGCAATAGTATAGCGTCCATAAATGCAAAAAAAAATATTACCAATAAAAAAAATACCTAATTAATTAAAAGTAGAGAAATATAAAAATAAAAAAATTTTGTTGAAAAAATTTTTTTTAGCATATATGGACTTTTATTACAGGTCAACCGGAACGCCCTTTGTTAGTTAACATACTATATAGATATTTCATTCTTGTCTCAATAAAATTAAATTCCAAATCGAGTAGCGTTTTGGCCCCTAAAAACAGTTTATGCAGGTCTATGTTAGAAGCAAACTTGCAGTCCAAATACCTACTAACCGTTCACTTTGTGTTGGCCGTTACCTTCCGCCACGCTCCCCCGCATCGCTAGTTATCAAGGTGGAGATGCTTTCATGGATTGATATCACAGTTTTAAATTATTTTTCAATTTACAAAAGCGAAACACAAAAAAAACAAAATTGACATCGTTTGTATTAGTTGTACCGTCATTTCTAACGGTCGCTGATGTCCAACTCAAAGTGACCGGCTAGTACAAACCATCCGCACAGGCCATAATACCAGCCTGAATTGCTGAACCGGAGATGTTTAATAATTTATATATTAAAATGGATAAGTAACGCACTAAAACCTACCTACATGAGGTAGATATTTAAAAAAAATGCCAGCCTCAACAGAACTTCAAAACAAACGAGGTTAGGTAAAGTTCTCGTAAAGAAACGTTGGCTCAATATCGACGTCAGAATTGGCACAGGTTCGCTCATAAAAATCAAATCAAGGAAAAGCAGCCAAACATTGTTATTTTTGAGAGAACTGGACACAATATTGTAATCCAGATAATATGGACACGAACTAAAACTAACATTGAAGTACCGACGTAGTTTCTCTTTGATGCGTTGGCACATGCATGTGTGCGTAAAGTCTATGTGTGTGTGAGGAAAAATACATAAATGTACGAGTGTATGCGGTCATTTGATGCTCTGTTCCTTTGTTCAAAACACAATCCTACCAATACCAATGATAGTTTTTGCAAGTATTACAGGCAACGGCTGGATGTTTTTACAACGGAAGCCGGTTCAAAAATGCATGCAAATACGTGTTGTCTAGTAATTACTATGTTTAGAGTGTGAGACTGGAACGAATTGCGTCATGAATGCCACTGTTAATTAACAAAAGAAAAGTTTAATTTATGTAATGCAATTTTCAAACGGTTTTCACGAAACCTTGTCTGCAAGGTTTACACAGGTTCTGACCTGGGACGATACAATAGTCTTAATATTCCAACAGGGAATCATAAGTCACAAAAATCCATGTATGAATAGAAAATGTTACAGTATTCCTTCGGATGTGTGGGTGTTTGTCACGTGCACATACATCTAGCTGACTCCTAAGTTGCGAAAACTTGGTACGAGCACAAACTACTTGGAGCGAATCTGTGATGTGAATCTGACTAGTACTTGAACAAGAACAACTGGGATATGATCATGTTTGATGGTTGCAAGCTAGTAACAAACTATTGAGTGTCGGTCGAAAGTTTCACAGCTTTGTGTACAAAAAAGTATAGAAGTTTCGCGTAGTATGAAGTGGTACACACCAAACATACAGAGTGTAAAGAAAAACCATCACATTGCTGTCGTCTTCGCATTCTTCTTTCTTTCTTTTTTTTCGTGTGACTGACCTGGTGTCACAGTTTTAAAGCCACCCATGGCCTATGACTTGGCTTCACAGGTCTTCGAGAAATATCTCTCAAGAAAGTCAAGTTTCCTGACGATGGTTTCCTTCACCGTTTTTAAAGCAGGTGATAATTATACAATACGCACATGAATCCGAAAAGTCAGAGGTGCGTGGCTTGGGCTCGAACTCGATACCTATGACTTGGCATTCCGCAGTCACACCAATCATTGTGTTTATTATGTTATCTTCAAATGTGTTGTTTTCAAATTATGTACATAGACATACAAACTTAGTAACACTGAGTAATAGATAATGCTGACAAATGACTTTTATTTATGGTGAAAAAATCGCTGGTTCCCCGATAGGACCCAAAACAAAAAAAAAAGTATCCAAATCGAGAGAAGAAACTCTCGTGCTCTTAAAGCGCCGTCAACTGTGAGAATGTGTGATTATGAAAAACAAAGGACAGTCAGTCGAATGACGTTGTTTTTTCATGCATTTTCAACTTGACGCTCACAGTCAGCGACCGACTGTACGTTAGGTGTGAACGCGATTTAACGTAAAGTTTCATTATTCACTGGACTGGTCAAATTTCAGGTCACATTCAGGGCACGTCAAGTCCTTTAGGTTAAGTCCTTTTGCCGCGGTTAAATCTGTTTTTCGTCACTGGCAGGGGATAGAATAAATACCGTTAGTTTTTCTAAGAATCTCGGAGGAGCTCGTGGCTAAGTAATAACAGCCGCACGGGTCGATCCATCAGGTTAAGCTACGCTTGCCGGGGTTGGTCCGTGGATGGGTGACCATCTTTACATATCGAGACTCGTCCGTGACTCGGAAAGCACGTTAAGCCGTTGGTCCCGGCTGTCATTTGTGGATCTTTGACAGTCGTTACGGGTCGTCAGAAGCCCGAAAGTCTGACAACCAGTCTTACCAAGGGGTATCGTATTACCCAGTTACTGGGTTGTGGAGGTCAGATAGCCAGTCACTCCACGTAAAATACTGGTATTCAGTTGCATCCGGTTAGACTGGAAGCCGTCCCCAACATAGTTGGGAAAAAGCTAGGCAGATGATGAGTTTTTTTAAGAATTTTATTTGGCAGTCAGCTGGTGTGTAACTTTCTAGTATAATAATATGAATGAAAAGTCATTACTTATGTAAGTTGTCTAAGACCAAATTGGAATGAAAGTCGGGTGTTTACTTTTTGTAAAAAGTTTTTTTTTGTGTTCCGACGTTTCATTTTAAATGAAAAGTGCCAAATGAAAGACAAGAACCGGCCAAGTGCGAGTCGGACTCGCGCACTAAGGGTTCCGTGACATTATAAAAATGGCAAAAATATAATTTCTGTTGTACTGGAGCCCCCTTAAATATTTATGTTATTCTGTTTTTTTTGGATTTTTTGTTATAGCGGCAACAGAAATAAATATCTGTGAAAGTCTCAACTTGTCTAACTACTTCTTGAGATATAGCCTGTTGACAGACGGACAGCCAGATAGACGGACGGACAGCGGAGTCTTAGTAATAGGGTCCTGTTTACCCTTTGGGTACGGAACCCTAAAAATGAACAATAATATTTGCTTCACTACTTTCCTTTCTCCACACATTTCTTTTCGGTGTTAATGAGGACCAGCCTTTCCAAATAAGTATAATAGGACTAGGGTTACCTATAGGTGTCGAGAACCTAGACCTCAAATGAAACACCAATTTCGGTCTAACAATAACAATTCGGGTCTTTGTTATTCCACCTTTCTCTCCTATAACAGCATCATTATTTTGACAAAACAAGTCATGTAAAGTACTTTGCGTAGGCGATTCGTTGTAAGACTAATGCCCGGTTTCACATAAGGCGACACTTAGATTAATAAAAGCGCGCTGTCAGATTTTTGACTTTCAGTGCGGAGCCGAGGGTGGAAAATTGCGCACTTTTATTTAGGCATTCCCGTAGGTGTTACTTAGTATTAGCAATAAAATTAGAGTCGTTCGAACACGCACGAACGTTTCCGAACCTTCAGAGCTCGCACTCTGACAAACTTGGACCCAGTCGTACGTGTACGCGCGTACAGTTCCGACATCCAAAATCTAACTAAACTTGTTGGGTTATTTTGCGTTGTCGTTGGTATAATACCAACAGTTTAATTTTGATGTCGGTTTTTACGAAAAATACGATAAACAGTATACACTGCTGCTTTTACATAATTGTTATTATCTAAATCCACACAAAAATAATCGGTGCATTGCATTTCAACATTTCTTAGCTAACAGTTTAATCCTACTAATATTATAAATGTGAAAGTTTGTGTGTTTGTGTGTTTGGATGTTTGTTACTCAATCACGCTAAAATGGCTGAATGGATTTGGATGAAATTTGGCAAACAGATAGTTTATAACCTGGATTAACACATAGGATACCTTTTATCCCGATATTCCCATGGGATCGAGACTTAAGCGGGTGAAACCGCGGGGCGCTGCTAGTAATATATATTTTTAATTTTACTTCTATTTACATTTACCTCAATAATTAAGATTTTATTTAAAAAAAAACATTTTTGGCATATTTTTGTGGCTCACCGTGTAAAATTCCTGGCAAAGCCAGCCTGTTAAAGCCAGGAATTTTACAATGAATGCTTCAGGCGTTGTGTCTAGGTCAATGAATTTAGCTTAAAGCACGAACTAGGTACTACGTTGGTAGAATATTACAAAGTGAATGTGATTATAAATGCGAAGTGAGTTTTACCTATTTCGTAGTGCAGAAACGTTTCGAAAATTAATTCTGATTTCTATTTTGGTTTTAAGAGACTGTGAATACGAATGAAATGAAAATCAATGTTATGGTCTTAATTCTGGCGCATTCTCACGGAGGCGTTACTCTCGTTGCTCTTATTGTATTTCAATTCAAAGGTCACGCATTGTATACCTTTTATGTAGTACCTACGAATTGTATACATAGGTCTTAATGTTACAGAAAAAAAAGAAAATGTCGCGGCAATTTGTCGAACCTAGATGCTTATCTGAGACAGGTGGTGAGGGCCTTACAATAGGTTGTTTCAAACTAACACGACCCTGAAAAATATGGTGCTTTTACACGGTGCGGTATAAACATGCGGAAGATTACATAAATCATGTAAAATGTACGTGAATTCAGACTAACATGCGTATGTAGCCCCGAAGCTTTCTTCGCTTACACAAATTATTATAGCATCAAAATTATTATAGTCTAGGGAAATGTAACAGTATCGAGATATTTCTCGTTCACACCAAATTAACCGATTCTTTGTTCGAAAAACAATTTTATATCGCCATCCGCATTAGTACTTTCCAGAAAATATAGCGCTGAAAATTGCACGCGGTGCGCCAAATCGCTAGTTTTACGTGTTCCTACGAGTACTGTGTAAGCAATTAAAGTCGGCTGCAGAGTTAATAAAAAGCGAAACAGCCGCTGAACGGCAAAATTACAGAGGTAGCACTTTGATTCGTACCTGCGGAGTAATGATGATATTTTCTTGAGGGTATTATGAGGCGATGAGTGCGGGAGTTGGTAATGGGAGTTTGAATTGCTTCTAGGTTATCTTTGGGATACCAGATTTAGTTTTACGTCTTCTCTGGTTAAGGGAGGCTATAAGATATCTACGTTCGGCTTTGATAATGGTAATCGGCTTTAGCTAAGGAAGTAAGGAAGGCTTACATTTTCCTTCTGTTTTTATTGGTCAAAATAAATTATGGATCTTTAATCTCAATAGTAATCTGAGATCGAACATCGTCTTCAGGGGAAGGGCTCGGACGTCAACATCAGTTGGGTATCTTGTTAGAAAGTGTGAGAGGTATCATTTTTTAAGCTAAGGCTAAGTGCCTTAGCATTATTCATGTTGAATTGGACGATGATTTCTTAAGAATGAAATAACCAACTAGTGATATAAAGAAGAAGCCTTCAAACGCAATAAGCGATAACGTTCCGATAAATATCAATTACATGTTTTAATCACAATTTTTTCTCACATTTTTCATATAAAATCTCTTGTCAACCACCTCGCACACTATGCGACATGCGACATGCGACAGCTCGACGAAAAATAAGGCTGACCTGTCGCATGCGACTGTCATCGGGAATGTGCATGCACCGTGCGTGTTAAGACAAGTAGCAATAACGGGTGCCTCTCCTAGCCTGTCGTTGCGACTCTGCAACTCGACGCCAAGTGTATTAGAAGATATGAATAAAAAAAATAAAAAAAATACTTGTCGGGCACAGCCTTTTTTTTTTTTTTGGTTGGGAAATCGTCAAATGACTTCTCCCGCTCTGGTTGGAGCGGAAGGGCGTGTCAGACTCTTACTGACTAAACCCCACCCGTGTTCCTTCAGTTGCCTGGTGCCAGGGTCCCGGTATCCCTTTCGGACTATTCCGCAACCCTGGCCTGACGTTGCGTCTAGTCGCTGAGATATCACAGTTGCATGTCACATAGCTTGCGACATGTGCAAGATGCATACTGAAAAATATAAGAACAGATATAATATTTTCTTTTAATACGGTCTAATCTCTCTCAGAAATATTACGTAAAAACTAATCTCATATTTCCTTACCTACGTATTTTGCCCCATGGCCAGATACAATAACAAAAGACAGTTGTTCGCTTAAATTAATTCCGTCCCAGTAATATTGTCCACATTCTTACAAGCTGTGATACGAATGTAGTTACTAGGGATTTTATACGGTGGAATAATAAGTTTGTTATTTCTGTATAGAAATCTTATAAAGTAATACGGAGTTATTATTCATTAACCGGTTAAAATAAATTATATATTATTTACACTTTTATAATAAATTATGTTTGCTTGAGGGATCTTTCGAACAGAACTCCTTCAACAAGAACGGAAGGCCTCAGAAGGAATTTCTGTAAATGTTCTTCCTCTATACACAGATTATATAAAATTAATTAAACAGCAGTGTACGGATGTGTGGAGTGAATACTTTAACCAGAGGTGAACAGAAAGGGGAATTTGGTACAAGACCATCCAACCACAGCTTCCAGTGTTTAATTGAACTGATCAAAATCTACTCAGCAGAAGGGATTTAGTTATGGCACTAAGACTTCGTTCCGGTCACATTCCATCGAGAAAGTTTGGTTTTCTGATGAAAAAGGTTACGTCACCCAACTGTGAAGAATGTGGAGTAGTCGAAGATGTGCAACATGTCTTGATGGAGTGTGTACGGAATGAAGTTTTGCGATTTAATTTACTCGGCCCACCAAATAAGTACGATATTGGTGGGTGTAATGCTATCCTGGCTTGCCCTTTATCGGAACAAGCTAGGATACTGTACAGACTAGCATTTTTGGTTTTAAAATAGTAATAACAGTATCATTAGAATGAAAACGTGTTTTTAGGTTTAGTTTATCGTGCTGATGTTACAGGGTGACGTTATCGCTCAGCGATAAAGCCCTTAAAATAAAGAAAAAAAAAAAAAAAAAAAAAGAACGGAAGGCCTATTCTCGTTCCAAAACCTTCACATTCAAGTCGCAATCTGTCAAACTTGTCAAAAATGTTGGAAAATTGATTGTATTTTTAACAGATTACGAATGAAATACGAATGCCAATGATCTTAAAAATTACGGACCTTAACAGCTTTAAATAGAGAGAAGTGGAAAGAGAGCGGGGAAGCTTTTTTCCTACAGTGGGACATTACAGGCTTTTATTAATAACTAGCTGATGCCCGCGGCTTCGCCCGCGTAGATGTCGGTTATTACAAACTAAAACCTTTCTCGAGAACCACTCTATCCATTGGTGAAAACAGCATGAAAATCGTTGCAGACGTTTTTGAGTTTATCGCGAACAGGACGCCAGACAGACGCGGCGGAGGACTTTGTTTTTAAGGATAATAATTAGGAATTTTTAACTATAATTATTGCGATTCGATGTCGTTATTTTTTCAGATATCTATGTCAATACCAATCACCTTTGTTTTTAGAGTTCTCTTTAATTTGTTTTAGATTATAATCGTTTCATAAGACCACTTTTCAGTCCTACACAATGTCCTAAATGTTTGCACAAATACACAAAATATACCTACTTCATTAAGTATATTATTTTATTTATCTTCAGAACCAACACAAGCAGATAAAATTGAATACGGCTTATGTCTGGAATAACCAATTTAATTAAATATTCAAGCCTCGTTCTGAATTTGAGTGAAGTAGATGTTGGTAATTTTGACATTTAGAGTCATCTTTAAATACTTCTATCATAAATATTGACTATTAGAATGTCAATATAAATAGGCCGTGCCTAGTACTTGAAATGGATTAGATTTCTAGTGTTGCCATGAATACCAAAATTATATTGATTTGATTGATATTGATCTTTAGGTTTAGTATATTCAACAAAAAACATATTTGAGGGTAAGAAACAGACATCTCTGTATAGTCAATCGAATATTAGCGGTAACAATTTGCTTAGGTACAAGTAGAAGCAGTAAGGGTGATTTTTGTTGTGCTAGTGTCACCACTGTTAAGCGGTCGACTGTTCTCCGAAAGCAATGCTATTACATTGTATAACATAGGACAAAGAATAGCGATGTCTTCTTGTAAAAAAATAGTAAAAACTTAACTAAGCAGTAACACACAACAGGGTTAAAAAAAATACAAGCAGTCATGGCAACTGCAGACAGAAGTGAAAACTTTAAACTAAAACAAGCTCTCTCTGCTAGCCGAGCGCAACACGTCATATTCATAATAGCATCAGATATACTGTTAAAAATAGCATGTCGGTGGCGCAAACCCATAAGATTTTCCTCTCCCAAAAATCGCTTAACGCGCTTAAAGAAGTTTTAATTTCAAAAAGTTATGGTTAGCCGCCTGTACACCATACAACCTGTACAAAACTACACAGGAACTCAGTGGTTATACTAAATTAAAATGTATTGTACTGCTAGTACTCTGTTGTGCTTGAATGTTGAAATGCTACCAATTACGCATTTTCGTAACAACACTGACAGGTAAATTGCCTATAAATTACAAGCAACACTATGACCCAATTTTAGTAACTGTTTCGTTCCAGAAATAAAATTTAATTATTGAGGGATTTGAATATTATAATACGGAACGCTAGCGTGGAATGTAGATTAACATTTTATTATTACGCGATTCTCGTAACTACCTCTATTATCCGATGATGCAATATGTGTACCTACTCGTAATCATACCGATGACGTTGAAAATGAGATAATTAATGGTCTGTGCACAAGATTAATGACAATATTTTGTGTGAAGATTTGACGAGAGGAATTTAATAAAAAAATTAAGAAAATCTGACTAATTATTGGACTCAACGAGTTCATATCTTTTAACCAAATCAACTCTAGGCTTAAAAGGAAGGTTAATAATACGAGCCTACTACTACCCACTGCAAGGCAAAGGCCTGTTCTGATACAGTTGTAATAGCAATCACGTCACTTGTTTTTTTTAAATTATTTGTCTTTTTCATAGATTCTTTTCTATTTTGTGAATGTGAGAACATTAAGTGAGGCTTAGTGGACTGTAGATTTGTTTAACATTCTCTATTTTGTTAAGTACCTGGTACTTGTTGAAAAGCCTAAATTGTCCTGCCCATGCCTACTAACACTGTAATTTGAAAATATTGTAAAAGCCAATTATTTTTAAAAGAGTAACCGTGGAGTTTCTTGCCGGTTCTTCTCCATACGAAACGATAAATTGGAACCATGCACCTAGCTTCTGACGTTTCATAAGTGCCAATGTAGGTTTATGTGAAATAAAATATATTATATACTATATTAATTTTGATTTTGAAGGCACGGCGAGCATTGATAACCACGCTTCCTCAAGACATGCTTACTATAATATTATAGTCCAGGTTCGTACACGTTCTTTTTCCTTCACCACTGTCAGTAATTTCCAAGATAAACTGAGAAGGTACTTACGAATTGTTACTGACCTGGATTGGAACCCTTGAGAAGCGAGGTAGTAGAAAGGAATTTTCAAAAACCAAATAGTTTTTACTGACTCCAAAGTCAATCTGAATTAGCTCCAGCAGTTGGTAGTAGATAACAAAACACACACATGGCCATAAAATATTCCACGCGGCAAAATGTGACCTTCTCCTATCGAACCCTTAAAGATACATCAGTCAATGTCAAGGTAGCAAAAACTGACGGAGATAGAAATCTATTTGTAATAAGTAGGTAGGTATTTTTTGTGGAACCGACCTTTAGGCTGCCTGTCCAATAAAGCTGGGTAAGTAAGTTGAGTAAAAAGCAGTTGGAAATATTGTGAGTTCAGGGGGCTTAAAGCTTACAGCCAAAGTCATAATAGGAAAATATTATGAATCATTGTAAAATGTCACAAACTGACAATTCCTAATATGATATGCGTGCGATTCATTATTACGATATAATTCATCAGTTTGATAGTTTTCTACGGAGATTCTTAAAATGGTCCGCACATTATGAATTGCTTTTGTGTCAAATTAGAGGAAATGCCAATGACAGCTGGAAATTCAGGAAATAAATTGCTTTTAGAGGAAATGCTAATGTGGCTGTTTTAGGCCCACGGGACTCCTATAACCATCATCGACCGCATGCAGCATCTTGCCGTACGCCAAGTCAAGATGATGCGGCTAATACCTTTACTGCATCTTTAAAATACTCTGTGGAGTTACATTGACGCTAGAGGTCACCGAGCTTCAAAGACTAAATAAGACTATAGACTACCATATAAAGAAAATATACTAAAAAAAGGCGTGGTACAAAAGAGACAAGGCAGACAGTGAGCGCGAGCGGACACATTATTACGTTCAGCGGTTGGAATAATATAAAACTGTTTTCTCCACTTCTGTGCTCATGTCCACACAGTGGAGCAAATTGGTGGCTTCTTCTTGAATTTATTAGACTTATATTAATTAATGTTTTTCTAGCCGCCCTTCACCGTTCCTTTTTGCTTCAATGGATAGGCAGCCTGAGGGATTGAGGTAAAGTATATTATTATGTCCTTCTTAAAACTTGTCTAGACTAAGGAGTCTAGACGTGTCTAGTCTTAAATGTCAAGTAAACCACTAAAGGGTACGTAAGTACTCATAAAGTTCTGCGATTCATTTAAAATTCTAAAGGAAACATAAGCTGTAGCGTTGCAATGAAATAGATACTGCTGTATCGCATCAATTTGTTAATGGTGCATAATAATCAATGTTCTATCTATGTTATTATCATCTTTGAGCAATTATTACTTAAGGATTCCTTATTACAGCTGTTGGGGATTGAACCCAACAACTCTTTGCACGCGGTGTACACGCGCAGACAGAGTGATCAGCGCGTCATCGGTAAGCTGAGCCACGGCGCCGCGGCGACACGGCTCGGCCCGATGATCACTCGCTTCAACAGAGTCCACCGCGACAGACGATAGTCCTTTCTCATTTAATTAATAATAACTGTTTGTTCGGGGAACTTTATCTTTTGTAAGATCAGACATTAAATCATTTACTATTTATACAGTCCACTTTTTTATTGCTCCATGCGCTAACAGCAGTTCAGTGTTGTTCAGACGCGTGCATTTCAGCATTGCGATTCTGTAACCATCTCACCGTGAAAACTTAGGTAAAGTAAGCGTGAAGTGAGCTATCAGTGTCATCAATAATTCTGATTCTAACTTCACTTCAAGCTCACTTCACCTAATTTTTCACTGTGAGATTTTTACAGAATAGCACTACACTGACAACTTGATAGACCTACATCTGAAAATGCCATCGTTAGGTAGATTTTATTTGAAATCCTACCCACCCTAACCTAACCACCGGTTGTTTGAACCCTGTTCGTGATGCCGGTTGGGTTATTATGTAGGAAGTATCTTCATATGGTCTCTCAAAAAATCAACCGGTTTATAAAGAATTTGAATGTAATATTTTCCGTGAACCGGGCATTTAGTCATCATAAGTCTGATGTATCTTCACCGAATCTAGGCAAACACTTTAAACAGTGCCAAAACTATGTGTGTTTGTATCACTTAAAACTACATTCAATAAATATATGGGTACAAGTACTGCCAGAATACGAGGCGATAAGAATTTAAGGAGATAAAATGTTTGCTCTCTAAATCAAAACTATGACTGATGAAATTGATGGACCTTTCTTGAATGGACTTCAAAAAAAAAAATGATGGATGGTATAAAGTTTAAAGAATAGCCTTTTGGCTATCTTTCTATCACAGAACACGTGGGATTTGAAACAAATGAAAAGTTTTAAGAGTTTCAAAGTTTTTGAATAAATGGAAAGGCAACATTTTATTCTTGGGCGAGGGTGATTTCGGATAAGATTATTAGAGAGATTGTGAAGAAAACTGTTAAGGATCAAAGAGTAGTAGGTAATGTATGTTACTGACCCAAACAGATACCAAATCCATTTAGTTTAATCATTTACAATTTTGTTTTTTTTTTGTTTTTTTCAGTTAGTGTGACGACGAACCGTAGGGGCATTTGACGTCTTTAGACTGAAATGATGATGATTTACGATTCGTTCTTCGGTGAAATATGTCTAGTTCTTCCAAAGAAAACGGTAAAATACAAAAAGGTATACCCACAATCCCACCGGGTTACTAAGTAAATTTCCACTGCATTAAAATAATAGTAACAATTTAGTAAGTCCCAAAATTACCCCTGCCTCTACTCTGATTACTAACATCTATAACATCCTTAGTTTATACACCTAAACCCGAAATACATAGCAACCATGAAACTACTAACTAAAACAAGTACATAGCAACTACAACCGTGGACTTAACGCTCTCTCCGGCTGTTATGAAATTGTACAGACTGAAACAATTGCTTACTACGTGGAAATGATTCTAGGATGTAGGTCGGTTGTTTAGAGTTTAATTTTCTACGTACCTATTTACCTTTTCTACTTTGTTGTAAGTCGGTAATTCCTCTTGTTGCTTGAAAGGAATAGGGCTTGTGTTTTTACTCAATTACGGCGGAGCAAAAAGGAAGGTTATGATTTTGACCGGTATGTATGTATGTACTTTAATGTATGTATAAGTATATGTATGTTTGTATGTAGGTATATTAAATGTATGTATGTCCATGTCTCCCCTCATCTAATTTAATCTAATCTAACTAATATTATAAACGCGAAAGTTTGTAAGTATGGATGGATGGATGGATGTTTGTTACGCTTTAACTTAAAAACTACCAAATGGATTTGGATGAAAGGCAAACAGATAGTTTATAACCTGGATTAACACATAGGGACTATTTGTCTCGATATTTCCACGGGATCGAGACTTACTCGGGTGAAACCGCGGGACGCAGCTAGTAACTTATAAATTGCTCATCATAATTATTAATTTGTCAAATGAGGTATCGTTGGAAGCGTCTTGATCGTCCGCTGGTTAAAGGCTACGTGAAGTCACATTAAAATAATATATCGCCCTCTAATGGTTGTTTTCATAGTCAATAATGTTAAACTGACGTTCGGATGACCGGACAGTGGTTTAACGGCATAAATTGAGAATGACGTAAGATAAGCTAGTAGGTCTTGTAAAATGGATTATCCATTTTACACGACTAAGGGCGAATTTCACCAAACTTTTATACCGAGTATAAGTCTTATCCTGCGAATAAATTTTGATTTTTTGACAGTTTTTCCGTACAAAAACTGTCAGACGTCAATTTTATTCCACGGATAAAAGAAATCTGACTTTGATAAAATCAGCCCTAAGGGTCCGTTCACACAGCTATGATCAGTACAATATTTTACAGTAAAAGTTAGGTAGGTACATCCAAAAAACATGTCATTGTTCATTCGGTTAAAAAGAAATTGCAGTATGAAACTGCCATGTTATCCCAAAATTATACAGTTCAATAATCGAACTCAATACCTAAACAGATTGATAATAACACAGTATGTTAACTAACAAACGGCATTCCCGTTAACCGCAAGAGTATAGCGCCCATAGAGGCTAAAAAAAAAACTATAAAAAAAAATTTTCTTTTATTTTTTATAGTGAATTATTCACAACACTGTTAAATTGATAATATTTTTTTTTAGCATGTATGGACGCTATTCTATTGCAGGTTAACGGGAACGCCCTTCGTTAGATAACATACTGCATAATTATGTCAAATTAGGTTTTGATTCTTCATATATAGGTTCCAAAACTGTCTACAAGCAAAAACAACTTTAACTTTAAATGTATGCCCTATGTTAAATTTCTACATTTGTATCTGTATTTTTTTTATGGTGTACATAATAAAGAGTATTCTACTTTACCAGTATTTTCTGGAACAGTAAATGCACAGCCCCAAGCACTACATTCTTACTCAGACACACGTCATGTCTGTCGTTCCTTTCATATCCAACCATCCATACGTGCTCCTGTAGTGAACTCTGCTTGCATTGACATAGTACTTGCACTGACGCATCTCTTAGCATTTTGTGATGACGCTTAGTCATTTTTACCCGACTACGGCGAAGAAAAAAGGAGGGTTATGATTTTGACCGGTATGTATGTATGTATGTATGTTCATCTGTTCCCTCCTATCTTCCAAACCACTTATCACAATTTGACAAATGAGGTATCGTTAGAAGCGTCGTGATTGTCCGCTGGTTATAGGCTATGTGAAATCACATTAAATTAAAAATGGCGCTCTCTAGAGGACATAAAGTGCGGAACTTAAAAAAAAAAAATGGTTTAATCGTACCATGTTGGGTATCAAATGAAAGGGCGTAATGAGCACATTTCAAAAATATAATATATATATTATAACCCCAAAAGAATTAAAAAAACCGGAGTCACACGTAATCTGTTCGATTTATGCCCTAACACGTGTGACTCCGGATTTTTAATTTGTCTGTCTGTGGTGTCTTGTTTATACCTTTTAAGTCGTAGTTGGGTTTTAGTTTTTATTACTTGATTTTTTTTTTAGAAGATTTATAGAGGAGGCTGTGTTTTTTCTGAATGAAGGAATCAGGCTGGCCTATCACTTGGAGCTTAAACATTATCTGGCGAAATGTGAAGAAAGAAAGAAAGAAAGAAGTATACTGTACACATCTGCCTTACCCTTCGGAGAAAATACTCGTGATTTTATGTTATGAATCAATATAAGGATGCCTCATTGGTCTAGTGGTCGCAAACGCTGCGGAGCCTGGGTTTGACTCCCAGGTCGGGCAAAGTCTGCCAGGGTTGCAGGAAACTGCCAGGGTTGCGGGAAAGTCCAAAAGGGATACCGGGACCTTGGCAACAGGCAACTGAAGGAACACGGGTGGGTTTTAGTCAGTAAAAGTCTGACACGCCCTTCCGCTCCGCCCAGAGCGGGAGAAGACATTTGATGATTTCCAACCCTCAAAAAAAAAAAAAAGTCGGGCAAATTGAAATTGGTTTTTATATTAGTAATTTCTCTGTATGAGCCCGGAGTCTGGATTTTTGGCCGGCAATAGGCTCACCTCCTATTACATGGGACTTAAACATAACTGGCGAAATATGGGTGTACAGGCTACTATGGGTACATCTTTGCCTAACCCTTCGGGGAAACAAGGTGTGATGTTATGTTATGTTGAAGGATGAAGATGGTTAGCTGTGAGGAGTTTAGAGAAGACTAGCTTTTGCTAACGGCTTGTTGAATGTCCCATACAAAACTTCAATACTTACTCGGCCCGTATGTATGGCACAGATGATTTTCATCCATGATAGTATACTATGGGCTGATGACCAGTGGTCTGTAAAAAGCTCATTCAACTGAACCGACTGTGGTCGAGCCCAAAAAAAGGTTTACATTTTATTATAATTTGCTTGTATTTTAGAATATCTCAGTCTGCAGCAGAGGGCATGGCAAAGATAGGGTAATAAAAACTGTCTATTTTTCATACGTTTTTACAAATGTTATCTCATGTTTTGTATAAAATGTCTGTCATATTCTTCAAGTACCAAACATTCACCACAACGGTTGTAGCTTAAGTACTTTCTTCTAGAACCTACGAAAAAAGAAAAATGTTCGCTCGCACGTGCGAACATTTTTCTTTTTTACGTGATTCGTAGGTACCACTTTATTTTTTATGAGGCCTTCACAGATTCTTCAAGACCTGTTTAGAAACTCCACAGCATGTATATACCAACATGTTGTACGTGTAATAAAACTGTGTGTCATTAAACAACATCTGGCTTTCCAGAAAAAAGGAAAAAAGTTTCAAAACTATTCCAGCCCACAAATTGTTGGCTGGTGTAATACTTTATGAAAGTCTCTTTTACCCGACTGCCCCAGAAGGCTTATGTTTTTTCTAGTATTATTCCCAGACCCGTTGTTTTAAAACCTAATAAAAGTTTGTTTATAACAATAGAACTTCAACAAAATTAACCCTGCTCAAACAAGCAACGACTGAGCAAATGAGACGCATTAGGTACAATATTGCCTCATTTATGGCTCAATTTGGCAGACTGTTGCACTACCCAATATATAATCATCACAATCCGTCTTCGGTGACCTGTACCGACAGTTCGATAGCACCTCTGAGCAGATAGTGATCGTTGCTTACCAAAACTAGGTTAGTACAGGTCAAGTGAAATTAATTAATGGAATTCAATTTCAGAAGATGCAAATCGTCTTCATATATGCAAGATATTGCTATTTGGGTTTAGGTAGGTAAATTGACACTTTGGGAAATTGCTGTGAAAAAACTATGTCTAAATAAATATTTTACGCATTTATCTACCACCTAGAATTAATAAATGTTACATAACTGTAGGTGTTCTCATTTGGTACTATCAAAGGGGCAAATTCGAACAAAATTTTATTCGTAGTATATTTGAATTTTTGGAAAGAATATGGCGGCATCTACATCGCCACATGCGAACTACGCATCAAAGACCCGACTTCACACAAAAATCATGACGTCACACAAAATCCTGCATCACACAATTGGAGTTTACCGTGCGATCAACCTAATATATACAAGATTACAACATCAATCGTTAGGAAGTTGCCCGCCAGACACAACACCCGACTGCTCGGAGGATCCTCACGTTTCAATAGAGGATGAGTGAACTTTACGCCCTGTGCCTCTAAAATTATAATATCATTACCGTGGCAGGTGGCGTTCTCGTAGTTTCTGCCTACTCTCATGGAAAGTAGGCGTTATTTTATATAATATGTATGTTTATTTGACTTTTCAATAAATTGATTACAATTGAACTAACGAAATCCATAAAATGTCAAAAATCTTAAAGAGAATTTGGGGTTATAACGAACAGAATATTTATGTTATAACAAGCCTTCCGGTGATTGTAAAAGACACCATTGTTTTACGTGGGTCGTAAATAATGGGATACCCATGTAAGTACGTCCCACGAACGGCTTGTTTATTTCGTGATAAAAACTGACAGGATTCGCAAGGGGCCTTTCGTATTTTTACACTGTCTGAAAAGCATTAAATTATAGTAAGATGTATTTTATTGAAACTATTTTGTATATAGTTATTTTTTTCTGGATATGTTTATATAATGTTGTCTCAGGATTGAGTTGAGTGGAAAGAGGAACGAGAAACCTTTGCCGTGCATAGGGAACATACATACTGAATTATTATTATTATTGGATGATAAATGCAGGGTCTAACCAAGGAGTATCGTATTACCCAGTTACTGGGTTGTGGAGGTCAGATAGGCAGTCGCTCCATGTAAAATACTGGTATTCAGCTGCATCCAGTTAGACTGGAAGCCGACCCCAACATAGTTGGGAAAAGGCTAGGCAGATGATGAAATGCAGGGACTAAAAGTAGTTATGGTTAAAGTTTAAGATACCTGAAAAATATACCGGTACAATAAAGTTTGGGCTAAACCGTTATTTAACCTTTACACGAATTCGGTACCAAAAAACATGCGAGATGGCGTCGTGCGGGTGCGCGGGGTTCGAACACGTTAGAACTTGTGTATCTTGTGCAATTTGTTTGCTGTACTCTTTTAATTATCTCTTTGATTGTTGCCCACTGTGTGCCGGTGCGACAAAGAAAACCTTTATTTATTAAGATTTAGGTACTGCTACCGAAATATACCGGTATGCATTTCCAATCTCAAAATTCCGCTACTGAAAAAAAGAACGACATCGAAATATTTTGAGTACCCATATTTTTAACGGTATGACGTCATACTGACTTAATTTTTAGGTAATTCAGTCCTTGGATAAAAGTTAAAATGCGTCTCAAATAAAATTCATAATTTCATAAGTGGCTTTCAGCGTTGAGTAGGTTATCACATGCGTTTTCTGAGACCAACAAGGATCCTCTAATTGGTTTTACATTTTTTTTTATAAAATACTTATTTCCATTAGAAGGGGGACGATAACATTGTATTGAAATTATTAAAAAAAGAAAAGATTATTAAGTAGGTAACTGTGCCACGATCGTCTTCCCTCAATTTATTTCTACACAAGTATTTTTGTAAGAATTACATAAAACCTTCATATCTCGTAAACTGCCGAACCGATTCCGATACACGATATATCTTCAAAAGGAAAAATATTATAATAATGATAATAATGTTTGAGGAAAAAGAAATGGCAAAATACTGGAAGACGCACTTCTAAGTGTATGTTCATTTTCCTGTAGGTAAACCTCCCGCTTTGACGGCGGCCATTTGCAATACTGGTATTTGTCAAGTCAACTGACGAAATTAAATGTGATGATATTATTCTGTTTTCATTTGTTTATTTCGTTTATAAACATACATATTTTCTTTTGTTTATTATTAAAGTACGAACATAATTATGTTTTCACTAGCTTTTGCCCGCGGCTTCGCCCGCGTGGATGTCGGAAAATATGCCACGGGGACGTACTACAGGGATTAAAAGTACCCTATATTATGTTAATCCAGTTAAACAGTGTCTTCTCACACTGCTTATTATAGTATTTTGATTGTTATAATATGATTGCTGGAGGATAACAAATCCTGAAACCTAGCAATAGTAACGGAATTTATAACGGAATGGAAAATTACCTACTTGAACGCCAAATTTGAAGGTAACTGTAGAACGGAAATTTTAATTCTATAAAAAAAAAAGTTAAAGTTTGTTTATTATATGTTTTACTTATATAGTTAAAGTACCTCTTTATATACCACATTAGAGGTTCTGCCCTCAGGTGCTAACACAACCAGGCTGCTAGATGAGCTCACTCTCGAGCAGGCCACGTAAAACTGGCCGTGCGAGAAGCAGTCCCCTCTAAGATCAATTCCCGCTGTTTTCAGTGACTGACCCTGAGACTTATTAATCGTCATTGCGAAACATACCTTAAGGGGGAACTGCAGCCTTTTAAACTCGAATGGGTACTCCGACGGTATTAGTGGTATCCGCGGTATATATACCGATTCACCGCGAGCACAGCCAGTAAATATAATGGCCTCTACCACGTTTTTATGTAAGGCTTTCACACGCAGCCTGGTTCCATTGCACAACTTGGGCGGATTGAGATTTCGTAGTAGCATTACTGGAGCACTTACTTTGAGGATAAGTTTGTGAGACGGTAGACCAGGTGGGTTGAGTGCATTTAAGAACTCCACAGGATAGTGTACAGCATCATCCGTATGCACTACAGTGTCCACAGACTTGTATTGGTATTCTGCACCTTCGAATGATTTCAACAAAGTGTCAAAGAAATTGCGTGCCATAGCTTAGGGACAGGTTCAGTATCGATAAAGAAAATAAGGAAAAAAAAAAAAATGGGCCCACGTCTTGCGCCATTGGTCGCGAGCCGTTTTTTTTTTTTTTTGTGTTCCTTTATACTTACCCCTAAGCAATTTTTTTAACACCCTGTATTTTGTTTCTATTGTTAGGTTTTACAATTTTTATCCTCCATTCAATCATAAATTAATCCGCGCGCCGCTCCTCGGATACTATATAAGCAGTGCGAGAAAGCGGGCCAACTCAGCCAGATGATCCCATAACCCTCCTCCAGGAGAGCAATAGGGCCACCAGTACAGTTCTCAAACACAAACGCCTACCGTCATTCCGACCTCGCCGCCGAGGTCCAGCACGACCGCGATCCCGAATTCGTCCCCCCGTCCCTTGTCCGATGATGTGCCAGCCCGCGCCGTAGCTGAGCACGTAGCTATAAATTCCCCATATAATAATAATAATGATCCTATATTGATCCAGCCTGTCCCATCTTGCTGTCCTCCCGTCAGTGACGCCCTAAGCCGAGGTTCGTACCCCACAGGGGGTGCCCTTAGCGAGCGTTCACTTAGTTTTAATTTAGAATAGTCATATGCCTCTGGCTGGAGGCCCTGAGTGTAGTAGCTTAAGGCAGCCACAGGAAAGTCCGGTTAAAAATAGTTACGATTTTCATCTAAAATCAACTAAGAGATGCCCTAGACAAAAAAAAAAAAAACGGGCCATCTCATTATAAATGCAACATTTGTCTATATGTATAACACGTTTAGCGCAAGCACAGCGATCATTTACGATACAACTGAACTGTACTTTTTAATGCAAAACCGTCTTTTAAAAACTGTGACTTTTAGCGCAATCCTTTGTTTTCCAAAATTGTTTTTATAATATTTTCTTTACCACTTTTTATTTTCTGACTTAGTTAAACACAAAACATCAGTTACTTTTTGCTATTGTTTTTATAATATTTTCTTTACCCTGACTTAGATAAACACAAAACAACAGTTACGTTTTGTAATCTTTTACAATGGCTGTTGAATCATTATCAATTGATGGGATTATGGTGCCTCATTCCATAGTTCCTATAATTAGGGATGGAGCATGTCTGTTTCGGGCCATCTCCTATCTACTGTATGACACACAAGTGATGGCCAGGGAGGTGCGCGAGCAAATCGTTAGTCATGTGGCGGCCAACTGGGAAGAGTTTGCCATTATGTCCCACGATAATAATGGGGATAATTATTCCTGCGCCGCTGAATACTGCATTGACATGTCACGCCCTTTTACTTATGGTAGTTTATGTGAACTGGAGGCGGCAGGCCAACTCTTTCCGTGGGTCTTTGAAGTTTACCGCAATGGTGAGCTGTATATAAGTTTTGGTACTGCAGGTAACCCCGTGAGACGGCTACGCTTTTCTCATGATCTGTCACGTGGCCATTTCGATGTATACGTACGTTGTGAGGTTTAAAGTATAAATACTAAGTTTCGAGTTAATCAGACCATGCGTTAAAATTCTTTCATACAAATTTTGACACCTTCTAATTCTCCTTTAGGGGGTAGTTAAAAAAAAAACAAAAAATACACGTTTTATTATTTACTTAGAATAAGTATTTGTGCCAAGTTTCAAATTTATTAGTTTAAGGAATAAGATTTTCCATACAAACTTTCATCCCCTATTTAACTCCTTTAGGGGTTGAATTTCGAAAATTCCTTCCTTATTCCTTGTCTACATTATAAAGAGAACCTCTGTGCAAAATTTCAGCTTTCCAGGTCCAAGGGTTTGGGCTGGGCGTTGATGAGTCAGTCAGTCAGTCAGTCAGGACTTCTCTTTTTATTTATATAGATTTCATTCAGCTGCATCCGGTTAGACTGGAAGCCGACCCCAATATAGTTGGGAAAAGGCTAGGCAGATTTATTTATTTTACTCGACGATTTCGTAGATATTTTTGTAATTTTGTGAGCTGTGTGGCAAATTGTGTGGTTACGTGGCTACCCATTTCTGAAATAAGTACGGTTAAGTTAGGCAGCGTTTCAAAATCGGTTAAGTTAGCTTTGTTGCACGTTGAAATAGAATAAAGAAACATGGTCGTGGTCGACCACAAAAAAAAACTACCGTCAAAAAATAACTACCGGCAAACCAATATGTACTTTCAATTCATTTATTATGACACAATCGATAGATAAACACTAACTGAAAGCATAATAATTGTGAAAATGCAGAAAAATATATTTTTCTCGCTTAGAACATCACATTGTTTGATTATTTGAGACAGTTATATTTCAGCTTTTCTAGTCACCAGGGATATTGAGGGTGAAAATAACAATACATGTAATGATGAGAGGGCATCCTACAGTCTCAGATCTCTATAGAAGACCGTTTTCCTCAATACACTCTTACAAATTGCATTCAATGAGACGCCACAGGATAGTCACAAATTTTTTCCTTACGTAATGGACGACGAAATATCGATATTTTTGCGTATTCGTTAGGATTTTTCTTGAGAAAACAAAAAAGAATTTAAAAAAATATTATGACTATAATTACAACGCAGAATTGAATAAATCAACCAAAAGGATGAATAGAAATTATGGAAAACGATCGCCACTAACAATTGAATAGTCAAACGAACTTACCTGTAAGTGAAGTTCGACGGTAATTATACGAAGTTATTGCCTCGTCCGAAGATGATGATAGAAAACAAGTGTAGTAGGCGTTTAGTCGAGTCTCTCGTCACATAATTTTGAAGAAATCTAAAAAATGAACGCGTCCCAACGTGTGCTGTCAACGGCCTTCTGCAACTATATTCATTCGGTTTTTATGTCAAGTAATGGCGTCACATATTTCCGCTTATTTTAGAGTATTTTGTGCAAAATTCACCTAAAAATGGAAAAGAGGAAGTCAAAAAGGATAACAAAAGGATCACACTTATTGAGAAAGATTAAGAAACTCGAAAAACATCAAACGAATTTTCAATTCGGAAGGCGAACGTAAAAAGTTACCGCGTGGTGCACAGACTAAGTAGTACCTACTTGGTGTGATATTTTCTGCTATTAGGTACTGTTTATGGCATTGGTGTTTATAAATATATCAAAGAGTATAATCGCCTTCAAGAGTATAATCGCTAACCTAATCCAAAACATCGGGTGTGATATTGTGTTTTGTGACTTTACACATGTTTGCAAATGTTGCAAGTAAACTTTCTAGTATTTCTGAGCCTTAAAATGGCTTCAATACAACTTGCCTGGCCTGTGGGGCGTTCTGCGGGGGCGCACGTGGTTAAAAATGGCTATGTTGTAAGCTAAACAACCTGAGGGGTGTTCTGAAAGGACACACATGGTTGACTTTTTTTTTTATAACCTATACTGAAGCTCTGCCTGACCTGTGGGGCGTTCTGCGGGAACGCACGTGGTTGAATATGGCTAAAATGTGAGCGATTTGCCTGACCTTGGGGCGTTCTGCGGGAACGCACGTGGTTGAATATGGCTATAATTTAAGCGAATTGCCTGACCTTGGGGCGTTCTGCGGGAACGCATGTGGTTGAATATGGCTATAATGTAAGCGAATTGCCTAACCTTGGGGTGTTCTGTGGGAACGCACGTGGTTGAATATGGCTATAATGTAAGCGATTTGCCTGACCTTGGGGCGTTCTGCGGGAACGCACGTGGTTGAATATGGCTATAATTTAAGCGAATTGCCTGACCTTGGGGCGTTCTGCGGGAACGCATGTGGTTGAATATGGCTATAATGTAAGCGAATTGCCTAACCTTGGGGCGTTCCGTGGGGACGCACGTGGTTTACAATGGCTGTGTTTGTGTTTGTGAGCTAAACAACCTATGGTTTACTTTTTTCCATAAAGGGGAGTTCTGTTGGAACTTACATGGTTATTTGATGTGTTGCCCTTTACAGCATGCATAAAGTATATTTGTTCCAGATATTGTAATATTCCCCAGTAAGCAACTCATTTGACCTACATGATAGTAATATAATGAAAATGTCCATCCGGAGTCGATATATAATACTCAACCAGATCGAAATCACAGTGGCAGCTTGAGAAAACTGATTAACAGATCAAGATGGGATGTTATACTTCAAAAGACTTAGCAAAAGCGAAGATAACTCTTCATTTGCCAAAGATCATTCAGATATACCTCACCCGTAGGGGTGGTAAACATTGAGAACAATTAATATGAAAGGTATGACCTTTATTTAATCTATATCAAAATATATTTTTAATCTGAATCAAACAAAAGTTTGACAGTTCAAGAAATATCAAGAAAGTATGGTTTTTTGTGTTTGTTGCTTAATCCTGACACAAAAGGACATTTATATCCTACTATCTGTAATGCTTAGGAAAGATAGTTTCTTCTGGAACAATCAGAGACGGAAAGTTACCTCTCTACCTACCTAACTTAGTGAAAATCTCTGACTGTAAAGTCATTGCTTTCATCAAACAATTAACAAATAAAGCTTTAAACTGGCGGGGCCCTCCTTGCTCAAACGCGAAAAAGGGGGGGGGGCGTGTGTCTCCTGGAGCACCAGCTGTGGATGGGAACTGGAAGACAAGAGGAACCACTAACATTGCAAGTAAACCCACAGGTGGGGGCACATTTCATTCTCATAGTTTTGTGAAATGAAACTAATCACGAGAGATCTTGTTTTATTTATCGCTTAGTGGGGTATACAAACCCCAATAAGTCACACCAGAATAAGATTAAACTCCTACTGAATGACAAATTCTGCAAGAGTTCGCTGTTAATGATTTTTTCTATAAATACTTAGTTATTTTTATAACTATTCATAACAAACTTTGTTTGTTAATTATTTCTTGTTTAAAAGTCCAATGGGGCATTAATTCTTACTTTGGATTGGAAGATGTTAATACTATTATTAAAATAATACATGTCAAGTTGAAAAAACTAACAAACTACTGTTCGTTAGAAAATTACAGAAATTAACTTTCTTGTAACCATAGAATGTACAAGATGCGGTTACAAAACCAACATTAACATACATACTGGTATATACTTGATGCATTATTTACTGTATGCCTTTTCTTTTGGCTCCGGTAACATTTACATGATGATATGAAACCTGTGTTAAGGTTAAGGTACTTAAAAGAAAGAGACTTGATCTTCCTTGAATAGAAAACATTCACATACCTTCAGTGTTTTGGAAAGTACAGTCTACTCTAGATGCACTGGAAAAGTTAGATTTTATGCCAATACAGCAGCAAACTTTCTAGGTCTAATTGGTTACAATAATAGTTTATGTAACTTTGACATTGTAATTATTGAATCGAATAACAACTTGAAGTCTATGCATCTAATTTATATTATATTTTTTAGCCTTATTGGTTAAAATAAATTCAAATTTAGTTTAGATTTCATGTTCATGATAGGTAATGGAATTTTAATGTCTAGTTTCATTACAAGTAGGTAAAGAATTTAATTTATTATGAACAATTATGATAGCCAAGTATATTGAATTGTGCACACACATGATCTTCAATGGTGGTCTATAACTTGGCCACATTGGAAGAATTCATTTTGAAAGGTTAATTCAAGTTCTAAGTAGAGATATCTACTGATGCCTCTTCACATGGTGTGGAATATCATGTACTTACTTAGCTATCAGACTGCACATCTATAATGGACTCAGTTTCACATTAATTCCCTGTATTAAATTGCTATTTTGGGATAAAAATATTCTAACAGTTTATGAAATTGCTGAATCTTGTTAAAAATTTTGTTTCAAATAATTATATTACTCAGTGTCACACAAAAATGGTGTGAGTCAAGACATCTGTTATATTTTGATACCTAGGTATATGTATATAGGTACCTACATAATAATATAATTATATAACAATATATGCACCAAATAGAGAAGTATGGAAGATAAGACTTGTTGCACCAACTCTAAATAGATTGGGATAAGGGTAAAATAATGAAGATAGAGGTATTCTACTTAAATACTAAAAATATAATAAGGTACCTACGTTAATGGTTTTGTGAGTCTTAAAAGGAGGCTTGCAGATTAGGAACTGAATGATATTTTATATTATCAAAAGATTAGATACTTTTTTAATTGGTGATGATCACAGACCAACACATTGTGTCAATGTGGTACTCAGATCCAGGGTCTGTGGCAGTAATTACTTTACATTATATAGGTCTCAAGATTTATCATCTATTGTGATTTTTCCCTTCTATTCTCTATGGTTCTTAAAACCATAGAAAACCATACCAACCATACATTACCAAACTAACCATAAAATATAATTATAAACAGAGCAACAGTAGAATATGCATACCTTTTTTCATCAAAAATTGAAATGGAAGGAAAGAATCCGTGATGTAACAGTAGAAATGATGATAAAAATCAGCATCTAAATGTACCTAGGTACTTTGAATTAAAGTACTTACTCACCTGCATTTGTAGCAGGGGCTAAATACTGTGAATTACAAAATATTTTCACTCAGAGTTTTTCCAAGAAGGAATTTTCCGTAAGCTTAAATTTCATTAAATCAAATCTAGCTTTAATTAATATCTAGCTACAGTTAATGAAGTCAAAAGATTATTCAGAGGTTTTCTATTAATGAAGTACCTAGTTATATAAAGTCCTTGAAAACCTATCTATAGGTACTTAATACTAATAAGGATCTATCTTGTTTACATTATATGAACTTAAAATAAGTAACTATTTTCACCAAAAATATTTTTAAAACTGCTACCCGTAAACAGTGACTATAGATGTTAGCTACAAGCCAAAAGGGAACTAAATATAATCTTAATAAAATCTATTTATCTTTAGAAGTTATTTTATTATAGGTACATAATAGAATAAGAGCACACCAAGTTACAGCAGGCTGTAGTGAACTCTTTAGAAGTCCTAAATGTCTGTGAGACTGTGCTAACTTGCTTATTATATAAACAAGAAACCCCAAAAATAGCTGTGAGCTAAAGTACCTATAATTAGTTTTACAGTTGGAAAGTGTGGAGTAATATTGACATTAGTACATTCTCTTACAATTATTATTTAATCATTCTATCCAATGCCCTCCTGGTTTTGGACCGAGTCAAACAGCAGTTTGATTTGATAAAAGACCTTAATAGTTTTAGTTATTGTTGATAATCAACTAATAATTGTTGTCTAATATTATTATAAAGCTCGTATTTTTGCTGATCTATCACTTTTCAATAATCTCAATATAAACTTTTCTGAATCAATTTTTTAGTGTTTGTGAATGATTTAGTACAACTTTAATTAGGTTATTATACCTATTTTTGCTCCTTATGCAATGATAAAGTATTAATACCTGTACAAGTACCTACAGGTGAATGCTAATCTAATAAGTACCTACCTATGTTAAAAATAGCAAATACTGGCTATTTTTATTGTTTTTAATATGATTTATTGTTTTTACAACTAGTCTTTGAACATCTACACTTGTTTTCTATCATCATTGAGGACGAGGCAATAACGAGTATAATTGAATAGTCAAACGAACTTACCTGTAAGTGAAGTTCGACGGTAATTATACGAAGTTATTGCCTCGTCCGAAGATGATGAGTCCCACCCGACCCAAGCATTCCATGCTTTATAGTTATATGAGCATGGACCCTATGTTGTAAAACCATAAATCGCTATGAACTTAATGAATATAGTTGCAGAAGGCCGTTGACAGCACACGTTGGGACGCGTTCATTTTTTAGATTTCTTCAAAATTATGTGACGAGAGACTCGACTAAACGCCTACTACACTTGTTTTCTATCATCATTGAGGACGAGGCAATAACGAGTATAATGAACGATTTCTATAACAATTTCTATAACCTATTTTTTTTTAAACAGGTTGCTTATGCTAATTTTCGTTATGAGTAACTAGATTCTGCCCGTGACTTCGACCGCGTGGTAGTTAACTATAGGTACTATAAAACATGGCACTCTGAAATGGGGATGTAGATTATTAAAAAATATTGGATACGTATTTTTTCTTTTTTTACGTAGGTAATCAAAAAATTACTTGTGACGTAGCGAGCGCCCACTCCCCAACTTTAATGCGTTTTATATAAATATTTTTTTATTAATATGATAAAGCAAAAAATACGTGTCGAATATTTTTTTATTATCTGACTGACGGACAAAATAGTCTTTTTTTTACCCAGTCAACATCCCTATTGTGTAGCTTTCTTTCTGCCACTGAAAGAATTTTCGAAATCGGATCAGTAGGTACTTCCAGAGATTATCTCCTACATCCAAACTAAATTAATAAATACTCCAAACTAATAAATAAAGAGTTCTAATATTGCACTAAGTTTGTAAACTTAGTGCAATATTAGAACTCTTTATAAAAGTGTAGATTGGTGTATATAACAAGGAAAATGATGCTCATCCACTTCATTTAAAAAATTCCAATAAATAACAAGAAGACGAAAGATAAATTATCAAAAAAAATTATCAAAAATTGCCCAAGATTAAGACTTCGTCCACTGCACTGTACTTAATTTATCTTTGAACCGAAATGAGAGAGTTAGCAAAAGTCTTGACGTATAAGGAAGTTTTGAAGTTGGCAAGTAATAGTGGAAATTGCAGCACCGACAAAGGCGTAACTCTTAAGTTAAATAATATAATAACCCAAAATATTCTACCCAGTTCTTGTATAGTGATCGTAACTCTATTGTATGAGCTAGGAATCATAAAATAATGAATTTCGGTAGATTATATTGTTTATAATAACATAACACCACGCCTATACAGGCGTGGTGTTATGTTATTATTTTTTCGGAATATCTTTGTGGAAATATTTATTATTTATTTATCTATTTATTAACTCATCATCACTATCATTACAGGAATTTCCTAATTCAATAGTGTGGCCATAATTACAGCTTTATTATTCACCATAACATATATTGTACAGCGCGGTTTTTGAGAACTCACTCAGAGAACAAGTAAAAAGATCTATGCTGTCTGCTACGTCATTAAGTACACGCAAGGCACGCGTTATAGGGGCTTTACTAGATTAGTCCTAAATTGGTCCTACTACTGACTACTACTACTAATATCTTTGTGGAATACCCACAAAGGGTTAAGCAGAGGTGTACCCTATAGTACACCCACATTTAATACTTTACCTGAGCCGGGAATTGAAACCGGGGCCTCACGCTCAGCTGTTAGTAGCGCTTACGACCAACTAGGCTGTCAGTATTGTTTATAATAGTAACTTGTAAATGAATTTCTGAAATTAATAGCAAAAAGAGGTTTCTATAAATTATTGTATCTCACTGCGATAATATGCTTGAGAACCATAGTGACCGTTTGACCTGATAGTTAATCACAATATAAAGAGAAATACGACTTTTTAATATTTAAACAAAATCTCTGGCTGTCTTTTACAACACACGGGAAGATACATGGTGGCATACTTCCTCTTAAGAAAGCATACGACCCAATTTACATACTTTCCCATCCATTCTTAAAAGACGACCTTTACAAACACATCTCCGTAATCACTAAATCTAAAACCCAAAATAGAAAACGTCGAATTCTTTCCGCATTCCGGAACGCGGATTCCTAATAATCCTGACCGAAATAAATTACGGGGATAAGGATAGAGCGCCATCGGTCATTATAATCTGGTGTGACGTCACCATTCACGTTATCTATCGCAGTAATCTGAACTGAGGCACAAAGGAAATAGTTACAGAAGGTCCGTCCCATACAATGAACTAAAACAAACGCACACAATCAAAAATCATTTATTCATATAGGCTCAAAATCAGCACTTTATTACGTCAAAATTACATAAGACAGTCCCCCAAAACGCCCGCCCTTTACCACTGTCTAGTGCTTTAGCCGAGACGAAGTAGTTGCGCAACAAACTGCCCAGCAGCACAGCTCTCTGCTATAGAAGAACGGCAATAATCTGTGACGACACACACGTACGTACGAAACTAGTCGAAGATTTAAATTGTTTGATTCGACCACATCAAAAGACGGATTCGTTTCTCATTCGTGGACGGTGACATTTGAATAGTATTGTCTCACACACTCATACTAAAAATTGTATCTAACATTCAATGCGGGATGTGTGAGCTCACTCTTCTCAGTTTGGGCACTTTTTCGCGTGGTCCTAAGGTAAAGTTTCATTAGATCTGCCTTTAAATCTAACGATTTAAATCTGTCATGCCAGTTGCAAGAGCGCTTGCACTCCTCGCTGTACGTGAAGTGGTATATGTGTACGTGCCTTTTCGCTCGCTGTCTCGACCTTCTTTATACATCTGCTTTGTGCCTAAGGGGACATGGCTGAACTCGCCTTTAGGAAAGTCGTGCTTCGTAATGAAATATTAGTTTTTAAAAGGAAGGAATGTCAAAGAAGTTTTTCGCTGCACGGTGAGTTTATAAAGTATGTCGGAGAATTAAGGAGGTGGAAGAATTTTTTTGTCATGAAAAGTTATAAGGATCTTTTTTTAAATAATATGAATTAATGATAAGGTATATAAATATGTATTTTGTAGATAAAAAAGAGTTTCTATGAATTTATTTTGATGCGATACAGATTAATGGAAGTACCTATGTCTATGACCCATTTCAGTAGAAGTTCCAGGGAACTTATCTACTACATAATTATGTGCTATGATACCTAAATCGTAATCCTAACTAATATTATACTTAATGCGAAAGTGAGTTTGTTTGTTTGTTACGCTTTCAAGTTAAAACGGCTAAACGGATATAGTTGAAATTAGGCGCACGGGAAGATGTCCTGGAATAGGACATAGGATAATTTTTATCCCGATATTCCCACGGGATCGAGACATACGCGCGACAACCGCGGGGCGCAGCTAGTAATGAATAAATAAGTATAATCTAAACTACATAAATGATTACTCCTTCTGGGGCAGTTGGGTAAAAAATATAAACGTTATTAACCCGTCGTATGTCGTAATTATAGACACAATTAAAAATCCATTGTGTCTCAACGAGATCTACGTTCCGACATACCAAAGGTTAAAGCAATAGGCAGTAGAGTAAAACAAAACGACAGTAAAAATAAAAATGATTAGCTGCAATGCATATTGGAAAATTTCTAGAAATCGATTTCGTTGCAGGACTTTTCTTTGTCTATTCTCCGCACGTTACATATGGCTTCAATAGAAGCCGTTGTTCGCTGATATCTCTTAGTATCAATTCACAATATACCTACTGCCACTGCACTAAAAAGTTTCACAAACGTTTTGGGTAAAAGTGATGCATATTTTCACCCAATTTGTTATTTTTCGTGTATTTATCCTTTCTAGTCTATTTTTCCATGATGAAACGTCGATTTAATCGTTTTGTTATACTAGATTATCTCAATTCTTTTGTCGGCGAAGTCAACAACCACGTATATTCTTAGCTTAAATGGGAGCCATATTCAATAAATATGGCTCCCATTTTCTTATTTATGTTTATTATGGGATATAATAATGACGGAACCATTTTACTAGGAAACCAAAACTTATCGTCAGTTACCGCACTATATAATATTACTCCTATAAAGTTAAGTACAAAGTCCGCTGCTTACTTATAAGTACTAACCGCTAAGCCTCTTATCATAAGTCCTTAACATTTATAAACCTGAAGAATTAGACGAAAATAAGAGTTAACCTTATTTTAATTGTACAGGACGTTGAAAATTTGATTGTGCTTTACTGAGTGTGTAACTTTTTAGAAAAATGGTTTGTTTACACTTTCATCAGATACTTTTAGAATTAGCATTGGTAGTTGGCAACTAGGTACATACAGATTATCCACTTCACTTGATAGATATACAATAATAGTAAAGTGTTTTTTTTTTATTTATATTTGGGTCGGCTTTCAATCTAACCGGATTCTGAATACCAGTGTTTTACGTGGAGTGACTGCTTATCTGACCTCTACAACCCAGTTACTGAGTAACACGACACCCACACAGACACCCCCTTGGTAAAACTGGTTGTCAGACTTTCGGGCTTAAATTACCTGTAATGACTGTCAAAGATCTACAATTAGCAGCCAGGACCAACGGCTTTACGTGCTTTCCAATCACGGAGGGGTCTTGGTATGTAAAGATGGTCACTCATCCACGGACCAACCGCGGCAAGGATAGCTTAACCTGATCAACCCATACGGCTCTTATTACTTAGCCACAAGCCCCTATTTACAACTACCCTGATCCTAAATAAATAAAATATAAAGCGACCCTATTTATCTAAGTTAGAACTAAGCTTTAATGGCACAGAATTTTTGATTACAACATCTTATGCTTCAATCAAATTAAACCAGCACGTTAAGGCCAGTTCCCAAAGTATCGTGACGACAAGTAGTTGTTCTGCATGCATAATCGGCCTATAATGTTCCCACTGCTGGGACACAGGCACTGGACACAGGTCCTCTCTGTGAAAGGTGCATTCTGCATGATCTTATAAATAATTATAAATTAAAGTCGCTTTTCGTGTTTGTCTGTATGTCCGCGTTGTTCTTCTAAACCACGCAACAGATTCTGATGAGGTTTTCACCATCATTTAGAGAATTTATTCTGGAAGGTTTTATGTCTATAATACGTTAGTATTAAAGTTACATTTATCTAAGAAATCTAGATTTTTTGTCAATTCGTAAAAGCCGTGGGAAGCGGGAGCGGGTCAGTAGTGCTTTATAAATCAATCCGTCACATTCCTAAAGCACCTTAAAGGTACCATTTTAACAGTGCGACTTTTACGTTTTGATTTTATGATAACATAACCCAGTGGGAACAGAAAGCACCGACAGCCGTTCAAAATAAAATCGTTACACATATCTAAACCACGTTTATAACAATTAAAATTGTTGGATTGTTTATTCGTAAGAATTAATCTCTGGAGTACTGTTGTGATATTCTGTAAAAACCTCACCGTTTAAACCAAGGTGAAGTGAGCTTGGAGTGAACTGTCACTGCCTTTGCATCAGTTTCGATGACAATGACAGCTCACTTTACCTAAGTTTTCACGGTGAGATAAAACCAGAATCGCAATACAGATCCGATTACAAACAAGTTAAATAAAATTTAAAAAGCCCCCGACAAAAACAAAGCATCTAATAAATGTTTTTTTTATTTTTTATCAAGTCACCTTTCAAACAAAACCAAAAAATCAAAATCGGTTCAGCCGTTTGGCAGCTACGATGGCACAGACAGACATACAGGGATACACACGTTAAACTTATAACACCCGTCTTTTTCCGTCGGGAATTAAAAATCTTTCACTGATAGAAACCAACACTATTGCCGAGTATTATGATACTCGGCAATAGTGTTGGTTTCTATGGTTGGTGGATATGCTCTAGGGTGCAGTAGACTGAAGCGCGGATGACAGTCACAGGCGGAAGCTTGTAATAGACAACCAGCACATAGAAGTGCGAGCTCTTCAAACAGTTTTATCTATAAAAAAAACCGGGTTTTTCAGAAAATCTCGACAAACATTAGACTTTTAGGTATTTCTGTTGCAAGTGAGCACCGCCTTGGTTTTCTTAAAGCGATAGTTTACCTCATATATATAGTGTTTCAGACCGTATTACAGACACGATAGCCATATTACAACGGAGACTAGCCTTCGGTGCGGGCGATAGTGTGTGCGCAGACACAGGTGCACTCAATCTTCCCTCACTCTCATAGTCCGATGGGCGGCAATCCGACACGACCAGAGAGAGATCAGGCGCAAGACCAACGGCTTAACGTGCTTTCCGAGGCACGGGGGGTATCACACCGCCAACTTCCAAACTCCGGGCTGTTACTAAGAAATTCTTAATGGAATGGATTCCTAGTTTATCTAATACACAGTATCCGAAACAATTATTTCCTATTTACTATACTTGCATCAAGATGTTTTCCTAATTAATTTGGCAAGTTGTAGTCAGTGACTCTATAAACGTTCTGCAAAAAGCTGCTTTACAAAGAGACCGCTAGCTTCATTACCATCCTTCTCACAATTTGATTAAAATTGTAGACGGAGCCAAAGTTTTCATTGTTGGAAACCAGAACTGTTTACTTACAGTTTTGGTAGTTCATCTTTAAGAAAATTGGTGCAAGTAGATAAGAAAGAAGACTAAATAACTTTGAAACTCCTTTGGGCACTTGCGACTTATAAATGTTTAAAGTGACATGGATAAAGAGACGTCATTACATAATCTTTCAACTTCTAAAAACCGGCAAAAAGCTGCTCAGTCATACAGAAAACTTAGGTATTCAATTTACCATTCAAAAACGCTTTTAGAATACTTTAAACATAAAATTAAATGTTAATATAGTTAGTGTGAGTAGAAGAAAGAAATTTGTGTCATAGTAGTAAGTGACTTAAGATACTTTTTTATCCCAATATTCCCACGGGTTCGAGACTTACGCGGGTGAAACCGCGAGTTTCAGCTAGTCCTAATACAAAAGACGAAGAAGTAACAGGTTGTTAAGCAATTACAATCTAATAAAACGACAATTGAAATTACCATCTCACTTTATAATACCGCCAGCTTCTAACCTTTGCCATTTAACTCAAATTTCTCCCCAATTCATATCACTAAAGATTATTCCGTTATCAATCCCTTGATCTTTACAAGATTGATAAAGATAATAGGAGATTGATATGAGCGTGTATGAAAGTGGATTTTATTAGGGTTTTCACTGACATTTTGAATGTTTTGGGGTAGGGTTATGCCGCAATAATTTTTGTGTGCGAAACCGCTGGTGCGTCGGGCGGATAACCGAGAAAAGTTTTTCATATTCTTTTTTTTACTGTTTTTTTATTGTTACTATCTCATTTTACTAATATGTTGCCTGTTTGATATCGTTCCATAATATATATACAAGGTGGAGACGACAAAACGACAAAAAATGAAACTCCGTATATCTAATGACGTTCTCGGTCTACATACAAAAAATTAATCAAATATATCCAATAGTTTAGTTATGATAGCTAGTCAAAGATCGGCAAACTCCAAAGTCGGCCCATCACTACTATTTAGTTTGTTTGAAAAAATGACTTTTTTAATTTCGATGTTAGGATTTATTTGATAGTTCCAAAATACTCTTATGCCATGCCCATGCCATGCTTACTCTTATGTATTGCCAGTGTTTTCATTTATTGTTGTATTGTTGTCTCCACATTGTATACGTACATACATAATATTAAAAAATAAACTTGATTTTCGTGTCTGTCTGTGTGACCGCACTTTTTTTCTAAACTACGGAACGGGTTTTTTTTTCACCATTATTTAAAGAATTTATCCCGGAAGTTTTATTTGTATTATACCAACATTTATATTAAATTTATATATTTTAATAGTAATATAAAATCACGAGGTTTGTCAAGTCGTAAAAACCGTGGAAAGTAGCGACAGGTCACTTGTTACAGGCCTATGTCCATAAATACACTGATTTTGGATATGACAAACATATTGATTGCTAACCGTTATGAAGTTGTACCTAAATCCAATCTAATAAGGTTGGATATGGCATAATTTAGTAAAAAATATCAAAACGGTTTTCTCTCCAATAAAATATTGAAAATAGTATAATGTTTATATTTTGTAATATTTCACGATTGACGTGTTCATCCAATTTGCAAATAAGAATAATATTTTATCTTTGTTGCTAACTCGATGGAAATCTGTCGATATAAACGTATAATATGATTTGGTAATATAAAAATGTAGGCATTATTTCTGATTAGGCATAAAATGTGGATATTCATCCTATTTCATATTTCGACTGTCCATCCAATCTTGTTTATCACGCCCATTAGTTGTGTCACATAGATCCTAGCTATGTCTGTTTAGTATTTAATCTAGCAAAAGCAATCATTTTCTCTAGAATTGAGGTAAAACAAATATAATATAACGAATATTCTCGTCTGCTTGTCTTCCTGCATCAGTTATTTTGACCGTACAAAATGAAGAAGTGCCTAAATAGGCATGAAATTGTGTTTACGAAACTGATGCTTAATGTTCAAAAACATCTAGCTTTTGTAACGTTATAATCGACCGTGACTATTATTATATTATTATTATTATAGTAATTATTAAAACCAACTAAGATCGTAATCAAAAAAATTAAAATCGGTACCTACTAGTGGTTAACCAAAGCCTTGAAAAAGAAAAATGTTTGTTCATATTTCACGGCAAAAACCTTCTAAAATTAGGGCCATAAATTCAGACTTCCTCGGTGACAAACTAGAGACTTTATTGAAGATTTTCCGACACAAAAAATCTCATATTTCACGAACATCAATTTACCTAAGTAAGCAATATGGGTGTTAGACCCGGGATTTCATTCTAGAACACAAAACTTAATTTAGCATGAAAAAAAGATCCGTGTAATCATATTAGATATTTATAACTTTGGGTCCATCACTAATTATCTATAAGCAGATTTCATGGGTCACTGAAATTTGGGATACTTGAACGCCTCTCATCAGAAAAACCTGTTTTGTCAACAGAAGAAGATGCTTAATTTTGTTGGTACCTTATGTTTATATTCCGGTAGATAAAGCTCCGACAATCCACGAAACGAAGTCACATAAAAATGTCACTTGCAAATCCAAAGCTTACCGACCAAAAGAATACGATTAAATGAATCGTAAAATCATCTCCAATAATTTATCTTCCATGCAAATGCACGATTCCTTTAACAATAATAACGGGGAATACTTTATCATATGAATACGATATCGGCACTTCAAACAATTTTACACTAGAAAATATATAAAAAATTACACTTCACTCACCGTTTTTTTATTAAATCACATTTGCAGCACGTAGAACTAGGTTAAGGAGATAACGGTGTTTAACTTTGAGGGTAACTGTAGTTCGAATAACGCGCGCCGAATTAGTACGCACAAAACACGGCAAGTACGTCTGAACGGAATAGTCGCCCGCGTAGCACTGGGAGACGCGCAGTCTCCGGATCATGCCGTACCAGCTCCCAAATGATTCGCGTAGCCCGTAGCGCTACGCCGTAGCGTCGACGCTACGACGCTCATAAATTATGATAAACGCGTTTATTTAATTACGCCGATGGGCACGACAATTTTTTTTTTCGTACTATAAATTGTCCGCATAGAATAACAATTTTGATCTTGTTTGTATTTAATTTAGGTTAGATTTTGTTTGATGTGGGATAATTACCGGCACAATTTAGTACTTGGGCAACATTAGTATATTTTATTTTTTAAATTCGTGCACAAACTAAAAATAAATCTTGAGGTCTTTAAGCACAGCTTCGACTACCGTCTTAAGAGGATTTCTTTCAATGGCTGGATTAGGCTCTTGACGTAGAACGAAGTAATCTAGGATACATACAACAGCGTGAAAGTTTTAACAGTATATTTACCGTTCTATACAGCTAAAGTACACCATTGAAAAGAAGAAATCGTGTTTATCGGGCACTTCAAGAAAATGTTATAGACAACTTGGGAAAATAAAGATTACACTTGGTACAAGATATGTTCTTTTGAAAGACTCGGTATTTTTTAGTGTAAATTTATTTGTGAGCTAGTAAAACTTCGGCGTAATTTGTGGTTATGTACTTAGCAAGAAGGACAATAAAAAGCTTACTTAGATATATCTTTTTTTTATATGGCCTGACCAAGATTATGTCTGGACTTTAAAAGAGACTGCGACCTTTTAGTTTGTTTCGCCCTTTCTTCTCAGAGTAGTTAGATAGGAAATGCCGATTTCATCTCATTAGGGTTCCGTAACCGAAGGGTGCCAAAAGGAAACCTATTACTAAGCCTCCACTGTCCATCCGTCTGTCTGTCAGTGGGTTTGTATCTCATGAACCCGTCGAAATAGGTAGTCAGTCGAAATCACAGATAACGAATTTCTGTTGGCGATATAACAAATGAAAAAAAAAAGGTGATCCCAATACAAGAGACGTTTTTTTTCAACGTTTGTTGCTAAATATTGTACCATGGTCAGGTACGAAACCCTTCGTGTGCAAGTCTGACTCGCGCTTGGCCGGATTTTATTACTTGCAATGTTGAACCACTGATTGTCATTCAGAAAAGTGCCCACTAATTCAGCCTTATGAATGGCATGAAATTATTGGTTGTTTTCAACAATTATATCACAATGCATAATTTTATTAAACCGTAAGGCATGTAAAGCCAGGGAGTATAATTGGCTAGCCGTTGCCTGCGACTTCGTCTGCCTTTCGCATCCATACATAAATTATAAATTCGAAAGTAACTCTGTCTGTCGGTCTGTGTCGTTTGTATGTTACCTTTTCACACCTAAACCACTGAACGGATTTCGATAAAATTTGTCAAGGAGATAGATGGCATCGCGGGAAAGGACATAGTCTACTTTTTATCGACATACCACGCGGGCGAAGCCGCAGGCGGAAGCTAGTTTGTAATAATTTGTTAGTAATAGGATTTCAAAAAATACTGCCAACCAACATTTTATTTAGTGTGGTTTCGTAGCCACTAAATGGCAAAATCCTTATAATTTCGTCATGTCCGTTTGACCGTCCTTCCGTCCGTCCGGATGACACCTGTGTCACTGGATAGCGATGAAAATTGGAAAGAAGTTGTATTCTGTACACCGCTAAATAATGGTGTGGTGAAATTATGAAGGAAATTATTAGGTGAGGCACTTAAGAGCGGTGGCAAGTGCGGGCTCTTGTTGGATCCTATAATTGAAAAGATTATGATATTTCTAAAAAGATTTTGCCATTTGAGTCAATATTTTTTTAAGATATTCGATATTTTTGGTTACAGCCGTAGACTTTGTTTTTCATAGCTTTTTCGTGAACACACACTTTTTTATAATATACTAGTTTTTCCTTCTGATGACGCGTATTTTACCGTATAAAATACAACTTTTTTTATGCTGGGAAATCAAATGACTTCTCCCGCTCTGGGCGGAGCGGAAGGGCGTATCAGACTTTTACTGACTAAAACCCACCCGTGTTTCTTCAGTTGCCTGTTGCCAAGGTCTCGGTATCGCTTTCGGACTTTCCCGCAACACAGGTGGCAGATAAAATACAACTTAGATGAAAATAAAATACAACCTAATGGATCGTAGCATGTGACTTTGTCTGTAGTTACTATCTGCCCCCATGGGGAAAAAGGGGTGTGTTATGTAAATTACAACCCGTTGTAGATAGGTTCTGTATTATATTTAAAAAAAGTGTATATTCAAATTATTTTGCAATTGTGAACTGTCCTAAAATCAAGCAATATAGACAATAAACATGTTAACTTTTTATTTTCTCGTTGATTTTTTTTCTAATAGGACTGGGATTTTGGCTAACTTATATTATAATAAGTGTGCATTTTGATGTTTACTTTATAAAGTACGTTTTATAAAAAATATAAAAAAAAACTTTTTAATTTTTTTTGTTCAAAAAATTATTTACACGAAGTTGCTCGTAATTCCTGTAAGGGAAACATTTTTCCAAGCACTCCATTTCACCTTATTTGTGGCAGATAAAATAAAACGTTAAGATAAATAACGAAATACCTATACAATTTAATTTCTTACAACCTACGTCACCTTTATTCCACTCCCGGGAACTGATATTCGTATTCTGAGTCTACACGAAACACTTGTAATATCTAATATCACTTAATTAAGAAGACATTGTCTGAGCCAGGCTGAAACATAGCGTAATGAGACAGATTTCGCTGAAGCCACGTTTGACGTAATCAATTTGAGGAACGTGACGTTTGTGCTCAGTTTCTATATAAAACGATTCGTTGAAATAAGGTTTATAGTAATCATAGACCTTAGCATCTTGGCGTAAGCTAGATGGTAATAGCTCAAGCCGTGATAAAGTAAAAATAATAAGTAAAAATCTTTTTAAAAACAAGCTTTTAATGAACTAAAACCGATTTTCCCATGGCCACCTTCCAGCTCCAACATCAGACCCTGAACACCACCTAGTGTCAAAGCATTTGTTAACACATAGCCAATGAGTCCAAACACGATGGTGCTATCTTGTTTGATTGAGGAGTTCCTATGTCCAACTTCCGGCTCCACCATCAGACCAACCCCATCGTATCATTTTTTGAAAATGTCTCAGTAGTTATATAAGTATGCCAAGTTTCAGCTCAATCGGATGCCAGGAAGTGCTTGAAAAAATGATGACAATTGGAGTAACCGGAAACACATACGAACAGAGCAAACTAATATAAAGCTTGTAAAAACCTGCCGTTGGTCTAGCACGACTGCGCCGAAGATAAGATAAGGTAAGATATATTTATGTGTCAAAAACATGTGTAGGATTACAATCAGTTAGAACGATTACAAAAAAAGAAAAGTTTTAACATGTTTTGCCTACAAAGGCGTACAAATACAGTAATGATATAATTCTAAGTCCAAAAAACATCATAAAATCATAAAGTTACGTAAGTAAAAATAATAAAAATGTCTAAAGTACATAATTTAAATAGTCATCAACATTATAGTAGCATTTATTTATTAAAAGTTTCTTCATGCTTTTATTAAAACCATTAATGTCTAAATCTTTGTATGCCTTTGGTACCTTGTTGTATAATTATGGGGCCATGCAGAATACATTCTTCCGCATGAGAGCTATTTTAGCACTATGTGAGCCGAGTAAACGAAACGTTAGTTTCAACGAAATCAAAGAAGGTAATTATTTGTGGTGATTGGAATTTAGACACAATAAAACCAAGTAAAAGTTGCCAAGAACTCTTAGCGTTGCTGAAAAATTTCAATATTGAATTGCATATAAAAACACCAACACGAAAACAGTCGTGTTTGGATTTATTTGCAAGCAATATTAAAAAAGCTAAAGGTGAGGTTCATCACCTGGCTCTTTCTGATCATGAGACCGGGCAGACGCTGACAGTAACGGATAATAAACCTAAAGCTATACTAAGCTGGTTTGAGTATAAAAGAGACTATCATGAAGAAAATATAAAAAAGTTTTGTGACTGTATATCTGCGCTTTCATTCTCTGATATGTATCTTATGGATAATTTAGAAGAGGCATTTCAGGTATTTCATGGGACATTACAACTGTTCTATAAACTATGTTTTCCCATGCAAAGAATAAAAAGGTCGAACGGAAAAAATAAAACTCCGTGGCTGACGAAAGGTTTAAAAAAGTCATGTATAAGGAAACGCTATTTACATTTAAAAACTATTCATAATAAGACAAACAAAAATAGATTAACAAAAAAGTATAAAAATTATAGTGGTATACTTAAAAGTTGTATTAAAAAATCTCAACAAATTCACAACAAAAGATATATTCAGAATATGAAAAACAAGTGCAAAGCTACTTGGGATATTATTAATAAAAATATTGGTGACATACAAAAAAATAATGACATAAAACAATTAGTATTAAAAACCAAAAACATCACTGACCCTCAAAAAATTTGTGACATGTTTAACGAATATTATATCCAATTGACAAATAATAATGAATTTAAGTATCGAATTGACGCTATAAATAGAACTATGGACATTGATCACAATAATACAATATTCTTAAATCCTACCGATTCGATAGAAGTATTCAGGATAATCCAAAACCTAAATAATACTGCGTCTGTAGGTATTGACGAAATAAGTACAAAAATTATAAAAGCTTGTGCTAATCACTTATGCAAACCGTTGAGCGATTTAATTAACATATCGTTTTTAGAAGGCAGGTTCCCAAGCGCGTTAAAAAACTCAATAGTCAAACCGATATTTAAGAATGGTGATAAATCTAGCATGACGAACTATAGACCGATAACCTTAATTCCAATATTATCAAAAATATTTGAGAAGGCAATATTAAAAAGGCTTTATGAATATGTGGACAAGTATAAGTTGCTAAGGCAGGAGCAATTTGGATTCAGGAAAAATAGCACCACTTCTTTAGCTTGTTTTAATTTAATAAAAATAATAACTGAGGCAATGAATGACAACATACCTGTAGTAGCTATTTTTCTGGACATGAGTAAAGCCTTTGACTTCGTTGATCATAAGCTATTACTAAGCAAATTGGATAAATATGGCATAAGGGGCCAAGCAAATGAATGGCTTACGTGATAGGCGCCAATGTGTACAAATATCAAAAGTCATTGATGGTAACAAAGTGGAATATAAATCTCATTTTAAAACGAATGCAGTAGGAGTACCCCAAGGCAGCGTGGTGGGATCGTTTTTATTTCTGCTATATATTAATGACCTTCCCAATGCAACACGCTACGAAACAATCTTATTTGCTGATGATACGACACTAATAATAAAATGTAATGACAAAAATAAATTGGAACAGGAAATTAATGAAGCAATCAAGGACATAATAAGTTGGCTAAATAACAACAATTTAAAAATCAATATAAATAAAACAAAAATAATTCAATTTCAAACTTATAAATCAAACTTTCAGACACTTAGTATAAAATATGAAGACAGTATCATAGAACAGGTAGTAAACACAAAGTTTTTGGGCATAATAGTGGATCAAAACTGTAACTGGAAATCACACATCAATTACGTATGCGATAAGCTAGACAAATTCGTATACGCTATAAAACGTCTGCGATCAACAGTGTCCGCAAACGCAGCAATCACTGCATATCACGGATACGTATCGTCTGTGCTATCTTACGGTCTGATACTATGGGGCAATTCAGTTGAACTTTTAATGGCATTTAGGGTACAAAAGAAGTGTGTTAGGGCAATATCTGGCGTCTGGTTTTTGGACAGCTGTAAACCTTTATTTAAAAAACTTCACATATTACCTTTACCCTGCATGTACATCAAAGAACTATGCATGCTAGTAAAACAAAATCCGCACTATTTTCGCTTGCAATCAGAAATCAGTCATAAAAAGGCTACTGCTAGAGATAAATATAAATACGAATTAAATGTACCTCAATGTAGATTGCAAATATTTAGGAGGAATGTATACGTTAATGCCATTCAGGTGTACAACAAGTTACCTAATTCATTTAAGGAACTTCCCATCCCTATGTTCAAGAGAAAGCTGACCAGTTGGTTATTGGATAACTGCTTCTATGATATTCGCGAATACTTGGAATATTGCAAAAATCCAAGATGATAGGAACTTAATTTTGACATTTTAAAGTAACGATTACCTAATTACATTTTATAATAATACCTACTAATTCTTGTTGGACATATTGTAAATCACAATTGTCGAGAATGACAAGTGAATATTTGTACACCATATATTTTGTGGTAGAATGTAAGAACTAACAAAAATACTAACACCATACTATGTAAAACTACATTCTTACAAATAAATAAATAAATAAATAAAATAAATAAACGATTTTATAATAAAATTGAAAATACTCGATTTAAATATTTACTTATATTTAAGTCTATAATCATATTATCTATGGGTGATACTAATTGTGCCTGTCGCACTATAGGATAGTTATATTTTAGATTAGAAAATCATTCGAATTTAACCATACGTTTACCTACGTCGCGTGATCGTTCTAGGGCCTCTGGCATCATAATTTCGTTTATTTATTTATTTTTTTATTATAATTACATTTATAATATTTCTTAAATTAAAATGATAATATAAAAAAAAACATTAAAAAATATAAAAAATAGAAGTCCGCCGGTCTCGGGAGCAGGGTCCAAGCTACCGGTGGTTAGGGCTGCAGAGACAGGAACCTCCTCACAATGCGAGCCGTATCATTGCAGGAGTACTGCCTTCTGAATCAGGCCCTTGATCATCATAATTATTATTATAATCAACATACAACCTGACACCGACCTGCAGATTGCAAAAAACGAATTTCGCGGGCTACTTTTGCACATCCATCATCTGCCTAGCCTTTTCCCGACTATGTTGGGATCGACTTCCAGTCTAAGCGGATGCAGCTGAATACCAGTATTTTACATGGAGCGACTGCCTATCTGACCTCCACAACCCAGTAACTGGGTAATACGATACCCCTTGGTAAGAGACTGGTTGTCAGATTTTCGGGCTTTTGACGCCCCGTGACGACTGTCAAAGATCCACAAATGACAGCCGGGACCAACGGGTTAACGTGCTTTGCACATCCAACAATTATTAAAAAAATTAGATATCATAATTAAATTGCAACAAGCCGCTGTGATCTTCTAATAAACAACATAAATATTGTCCTTGATATTTTGTACAGAGTTTGTACTGACACAAAAATGGTATAGCGCCCGAGGGAGGTACTGTGGAGATAAATGAATGTATCATATCAAGCAATACCCCAAAGGTTTTAGCGAAGTTAGTATCAAGGTCAGACACTATATACGAGACATATTTAATTTATTTACTTTACTACACATTTGTAGTCCCTTTACTTTCTTTGTAAACTAAATAAGAAGGACGTTATACGTGTTCTTTAATTTATAACATGTCACCTCTCAGCCACTTAAAGTATATTAAATCCCATCAAAAACATAAATGTGAAAAAGAATAGAGATTTTTGCTATTATAATTTTGAAAGGCGCTAGTGTAAGTAAAAATATATTGCTTGGAAAATATTTCAAATCGTAAAAAAAAACTGTTTTGTCCTTTGTATATTCACAATTACCTAGCTGGAGGCCAAATTTCAAGGTCATTTTGATTTATTAGTGGGTCAATAGTTGCTCCAAATGGTTCGTGCAATATAACACACGGCTGCTGCGTCGCCAGTTCTTGGCTTGAACTTACGTACAGTGTGCGTGTGTACAATAAGATAATTAAATCGCAATTTAAGACAATTTCCTATTTTAATTTATCGTCCTACATTACACTAAATTCTACTCCTAGATTCAGAATGATACTCAAAACTAACTCTAAAACCGTGAATACCTAACCCTCAGAGACAGCATGTAATCTAAAATCAGTGTAATATATGTCCGCTTAGAGACTGAGTGACGTTATTATTAAGAAGACGTGATGCGTGTCACAACTGTTACGCTACTGTGGTTAGGGTGCGACCTTAAGGCGAAAGCTTCAGGGTAGCCCGCGAAATTCAAATTTTCTTACGTTTTTTGCTATTTGCAGATCAGTAACAGGTTGTATGTTAATCTGAATAATAATATGATTCGCGGTTGTGTAAAATATTTATTGATAGAATTATAATCATAATAAAAATCACCAATACAAGTCTCTGAGTTCTTATAATCCTATTGAATGACTATTTTATGAAAGCATAACATTTAAGGATTAATCTAACTTAAGGAGTTGTATTCTTGTATCTAATGGTTATATTTTTGTAAAGTCATATTTTCTACATTATTTTAACATAATTTTATCCCATTGTTCCTGGGTCCATGTCAAGTGATCCCTACACCATTCGTTTCGACGGGCGCGATTCCCATGGCGTGGGCAACTAATTGGGCGTCGTGCTCGTAGGCCGTATTCATTCGGCCTATTTCTCACGGTTTGGTGGCTAACAACAAACACCAAAATGATAAACTGAGATATAAACCATAATCAAGCACACATGAAATAGGGACAAAAAAAATAGTTTTTATTTTAATGAAAACAAAACTGAATCGAAATGTTTCTATTTTTATAATCAGCCAGTATATTTCCGAGAACAAAAAGGTTGTATATACAATTTACTTTGTTAAGAAAAAAATAAGTATCAATACATAAAACATGCAGTTTCTGTAAATAATGCGTGTTGCTTCGACTTTTTTGATGTGTGTATTAGTTAGCATTTAAATCTGTAATCGTAAACTCGTCTTGGCAAGTGTAGTGATCAATGCTCGTGCACTCTCTGTATGGCAAGAGGCCTTTGCCCTGCACTGGGATAATAATAGGCTGGTATTATCATTAGATCATGTGCTTTTCAAAGATTGTGCAAGTTAGCGGTTTTATCATGTGCTCAAATGTGGACAAGGCTTTATAGTAATTTATAGATACGTATAACGTTGAAGGAAACCTGGCCTTGGAAATTTTTGATGACATGATTGGCGCAATGACTAAGCTATTGGAGTTTGCGTCAAGGGTAAGTTCAATTCCCTTATGGAATAAAAAAATCTTATTGCCTATAGACGCATGCATAATCTGAATCTAGGTAGATTGATATAATAATTATGCTAACGCCCAAAATCCTTACTAATCCGAACTTAACATTATAAATGCGAAAGTGAGTTCGTTTATTTGTTTCTAACGCTTTCAGGTTAAAACGGCTAAACGGATTTATATGTGCCACATGGGTAGACAATAACCTAGAATAGGACATAGGATACATTTTATCCCGATATTCCCACGGGAACGAGACTTACGCGGGTGAAACCGCGGGGCGCAGCTATTACAGAATAAATCTTACAGAAAGTAAAAATTCTTTATAAAAATAAGATTGCATTGACAAACAAATATTCAGATATAAAACCCTTAAATAAATTATCAAAGTAAGAAAAGAAATCTTAACGAAGAGAGGACAATGGCCAAATAGCTAAGGGCTTAACAAAAAGCCTTAGGTGACTAATCTATCATCCTTCTAAGTGACAGCTCAGAAAAGTATTTTTTTTAAGATAAAATAAAATAGTTGGTACTAGAGACAATTTAACGTCAAAAACTTAATTTGAACTGTTTTCTTTATTTTAAACTAGCTGCGCCTCACGTTTTCACCCGCTGACGTCTCGATCCCGTGGGAATACCTGAATAAAAGTATCCTATGTTCTAACATAGCTGCAGCACATGGTCTACCCATGTGCCAAATTTCATCCAAATCCGTTCAGCCGGTTTAGCGTGAAAGCGTAAGAAACAAATAAACAAACACACTCAGTTTCGTATTTATAATATTAGTTAGGATATAATATAATATCGCCTCTTTGCTTCAATAAATGTCCGACAATTCATTATTACTTTAGAAATTATTAAATTCAGCCTTGTTTATATTTCTAGAACCAAGGTACCATGGACGGCAATCAATCAATCTGCCTAGCCTTTTCCCAACTTTGTGCAGCTGAATACCAGTATTTTACATGGAGCGACTGCCTCTCGGACCTCCACAACCTAGTAACTGGGTAATATGATACCCCTTGGTAAGACTGTTTGTCAGACTTTCGGGCTTCTGACGACTCGTAACGACTGTCAAAGATCCACGAATGGCAGCAACGGGACCAACGGTATGTAAAGATGGTTACCCATCCTCGGACCAACCAGCTTAACCTGATCGATAGTCCCGCGCGGATGGCAATCATTCATGGTTAACTTAACTGCGTAACAAAGCAATACAAACGTTAACGGATGACAAATTGCTATCCAATTACTAAAGAGGTACCACTTATTTCCCACAATACAGAAATGACAAGGACCCGACACTTTCTTTCCGATTCTCTGACGAAACAAAAGCAATTTATACATAGACACCTAAGGAGGAAGGCCATTTGTCCACCGCACCGGGAACGTCAACGAGACACAGCTGACGACGCCAAAGTAAATGTACCATCGCTACACAAACAGTGTATTGTATTTGTTCATCGCTGCTGTCACCGGGACATCACGTTCCGTTGGACTAATCTCGTTTCTCGATGATTTCCCGGTGACTGTGGTAGTGGACAAACGCCCTAAGGCACCGTTCCTATTGTGTCGTGACAATTTTATTATCGTTCGACTGACGTTTCTTGCTGTTCCCACGGGGACGCCTGGCATTTTTACCTCAAGGTTGTTTTTTTTTTTTCAACTAGCCCTTTGCCCACCTTCGGTTGTCACCGGTGGCGGTGTCTATGGACATTCGTAATATTAAACATGGCAATTTCTAATAGTACTAAATAAAGTCCAAATATCTCATGTGCTGCAGGCGTAGCATGAGCACCGTTTTGTCGACGGAAGATTAGACAAAAATGACGTTTCCTGTAGACAGTAGACAGTACGAGACGGCAGCAAAATAGAAAGAGTCAACTGCACTTTTTACGAAATTCACTCTTTTACATAATTCGACTCAGAATTCTTTGTTTTATCATAGGATTTATCGGTTGTCAGTGTGATTTTGACAGTAAGGATAGAAAACTTTCTTCCGAAATAGTCTAGGTATAAAAAGACCTAGACAAAGATAGTTAGAAATGAAAGACAAAATGACAGATTGAAGAAAGATTTCTACGGTGGATGTCAAAAATGAAGAAACGAACTGACACTTTGTATAGAAAAAGCTATGTCTATTCTTCGTAGAGATAGAAAGCGCCATGCTACGCCTGCTGGTAAAAACCGAGACATCAACGCAATGGTGCGGCAGAAATATAGGTACCTATGTATGGAAAAAAATGGCAATCGTACTGAAAAAATATCGTCAATGACAGTTAACCGTACTGTGGTTTAATATGCCCCAAAAATGAACATGCTATTCTGTAACCATCTCACCGTGAAAATTTAGGTGAAGTGAGTTTCAAGTGAACTGCCGCTGCCATAACATCCGCATTGCTATTCTGTAACCATCTCACCGTGAGAACTTAGGTGAAGTGAGCGTGGATTGAGCTATCATTGTCATCGATACCTACTGATTCTAAGGCAGTGACAGCTCACTCCACGCTCACTTCACCTAAGTTTTCACGGTGAAATGGAAACAGAATAGCAATGCAGGACGATTATCTATCGTCACGATACAGTGAGAACACTCGCTAACGTTCATAGACAATTTTAATATAATTACGTCATCGGTCCGTACTGCTGGCTTGCTGATATTACGTCACAAAAAATAGAAGGGCCATTATTAGAAGCTTGGCTCTCTCTGATAGATAGGTAGGTACAGTCGGGGGCTCAAGCTTTTAATACTTTTAGTACAAGAATTTTTCATTTTGTTTTTTTAATCGTAAAAACAATAGTGCATGCTTCTGCTGTGATGCAAAATTATCTTAAGTTCATAATTACATCTGAAATTAAAGTATTAAATATGTCATTAATTCATTTTTTAGTTTATCTATCATGGAGCGACGTCATTAGGCATCCAAGTTAATAGTTGTGCCTAACCTTGCACTGGCAATAATCTTTAAATAAAATAAAAAAACTCCACAGAAAAAAAAAATCACTCCTGTCATTAACTGCAAATGCTTTCAAAGTTGCGCTATCAGCCTATAGGTTCGCTATGATACGTTAAGTTTTGCTACTATCCGTAGGATTCTTTATTCTATGTCTTAGACCGACCTATCGCCTACACAATTTTAGGTGCCAGATTTTTATTTTGTTTAATCTCAGCGTACAGTTCACTCATCCAATCCGCCCACGCCAGTTAGTATATTTGAACTTAGTACTTAAAATCAATTGACCTGGTTTTTTAATTGATAATCTACTAAATCTATAGGATGTACCCACATCCTATAGATTTAGTAGATTATTAATTAAATTGATATTTCTAATAAGGCTATCTAGGCTCTAATATTCTTGTTACTCTCAGAACAAATAGAATAAAAAAATACCTTTATGATTCGCAGATTATTTTTATTCTATTCATGTTGAAAACTCCATCAATAGAAGTGATTGTGTTTCAAATATTCTAAAATTAAGTTTATTTTAGTTATTCACAACATTTTGTAGTTCGAGGTCTTTGTAAATAAACTAATAGCAATCTAATTTAGTTAAACTTAAATATCAAGATTTAGTTGCGTTTAATTTTCTCTACGATTTAGTCAAGTTTGTTAATTATAAAAATGACATCAAGTTACGTTATTATTTTCAAATAGATCAATTTGAGATAGCTCTAAAACGAAATATCAGATTTTATTCTGTAAATAAATCTTTATAGTAATTAAAGATAAGAACCAAATGCAACGCCAAATATAACGATAGTTGCAAAATAAAGAACCTAATGTAGGTAATAAATGAACTATGGGTATACCTATTTATTTCAGCTAATCTTCATAGCGAATCAGTTTAAACATGTTTGGCCCAGAATTCAGTTGTGCGAAATCCGCTCTCTGACAATTGTCATAACATCATCAAGTGCACAGGTGACATGGCATGCGGCGCAGGATTAAAGGTGGGCAAATACCACATACGCATTGAGATCTGAAGCGTCCATGATTTCAGCTAATAACACATTAAAACCCCCCAAAACAATGTCTAATCTACGTACAATAATTTATTTCATGGACTTTGCAAAACTCGACTTTTCCCGTACTCTCTATTTATCATCCTATGATGTTTTTTCGTAGAATATAGGGTTACGTTCACGAAAGATTACTATCGCTCATCATTCAGCCTCATTTATCCGCAGTATCAGTGCCTTAGTACCTTAAATGTCCTTATCAGCCTAACGACTACCGCCATCTAGCGAGCGAATGAAGAAGCTTAAATTAAGGGGACCTCTGAAAGGTCTGAAAATGGTTACACATACAAATGACATGTTGAAATGAAGCTTGAAGAAACTTTTTGTGTTTATTAATTTTGAGCGGTTTTTATATCAAAGGCGGACAATGGTCTGTTCTTTATTTATTTATAAGTATGACTGCTTTCTAATTTAATTTAATCGTAAATAAGTTCAGAAACCCATCCAGAGTTTTTCGGAATCTGTTAAACAAAAACCTATAAAGGGTATTTTTCATAGCCATGGTTTTGATAAAAAATCATTCTGTATTCGTTTAATATTGTTATGAAGTATAATTATGCACACATTCAGTATAGGTATATTACGATAGTCAAGCATAAACACGATATCACTGTCTGCCAGATTATATATTTACAAGAAAGAAAGGAAACTTTATGCCGACAGCCATATTGTTAATTATATAATATTGGCTACAGTACTGTAGTGACAAAAACCATTGTTACTTGATCAACTTTCATGGAAACTCAATAATGAAGTCAATGGACATTATAACAGAATATATTTTTAAAATAATTATGAACTGTACGAAGTTGAACATTCATTGGAAAATGAAAGCATTTTGATTGTGGAATTTACATTGAAATGAATTCTTTTTACATTTTTATTAAAATATTATCAATTCCGAGTGTTTGGTTTGAGTTAGAGGCCTACTAAATAATGCTGGCCTTATAGATAGTTCCTTTTTTAAATAATAAATACTAACATGATTTAACTGCAGTATCTTACTGTACTCATATAATCAATGTCAATATAATAATATACTTGACTTTACTTGACTTTTATTTTGAATATAATAATATACCTCACTTCGCACAAGCAAGACATGGTGCAAATTTCCTTCCAGCAGACGCGACAAGAAATTCAAACCATTAACATAAATAAATAATCCTTTAAATAATTCAATATTCGTAGCACTTTAGTCAACCTCTGTACCAGTGCTTGAGTGTTTTGATAGATCATCGGAAATAGCCCCCTTTGTCTCATCTTCCTTACAACTTTCATTCGGAGGGCTCGAAATGAGGGTGATTTATTAATTCCGTTTACTTGACAGCCAAATAAGTGAAATATTATTATATTTTTGCTTGTCTCGACGTTTTTTCTTGTTTGGTTGTAGACAGGTTGTTAAGAGATACTTGAGGAGGTAATTACGTCATAAGTGTGGTAGGAAAAATATGCTTTTGATCATTAAAGATATAATGATGAAATCGAAGTGAATTTTTCATCGATAAGTGGTTAAAAATGCTGTTGATAACTGTACTATAGTTCGTTTCTGAATAATGTAGACTAATTTGACATTTCAAATGATTGTTGTTTGTTTTTTCAATTTTTGGAGTTTGACATACTTTGCACCCATCAAATTAGTATACGAGATTAAAAAACGGACTTTAGACAGTTCATCGTCATTATAAGAAAAGAAAAATGCAACAGTGATAGCCTAGTGATGTGACCGTCGGACTGCCAAGTCAGAGGTCTCGAGTTCTAATCCAAGCCACGCACCTCTGAATTTTCGGATTCATGACCGTATTGTATATTATCATTGAAGGAAAACATCGTGAGGAAACTGGCATGCTTGAGAGATATTTCTCGACGGCATGGGAAACCAAGTCAGAGTTCCATGGGCGGCGTAAAAAATTCTGAAACCAGGTTATTCAATAACCACACGACAAAGAAAGAGATAAGAAAAGAAAGAAAGAAAAATAGGTTTATTTGTCATAGAAACTCGTGGATACAAGAGGATAATTAACTTGAAAAAAAAGGAAATAATAATAATGTAAATCATTATTATAATCACGACAACAGAACAAAAATGACGTCGGCAGCTTCACGTCGTGACTGTCACAAGAAGCTTATACCGAAATCCCACGATCCGCGATTTTGCGGACGGAAACCGACGAGCCCGGACGACGCGACGGACCGTGGGAAGGTGAACGTGCGATGTATCGCAGACATCGGAAGCTCCTCGGTGCGCTGTGCGGGGCCACAGATATATAATACTACGGCGGAGCGGTCTGTGGTCATCGACCGTGCGTGTCCGTCTGCAATATTGCCGATCGTGGAATTCCACCATTACTCAGCATGATGCTATGCTATGGGAGCCCACAGCACAGCGTCATCATCACTCCAGCCGAAAGACGTTCACTCCTGTACTAGATGGTTACATTTTTCGAACTTATCACCTGTTAACATTTTTCGTTAGAGTGTATATAGAAAATCTATTTTTCGGTGTGTTTATTTTTACGGCTTATGGTGGAAAAATAAGTTCCAGATCAGTGTGCCAGAATATTGACTTAACTAAAGACAAGTCGACCTTGAGATTCGGTGAAAATTACTATGTTATTTAACTAGTGTGTTAGATTGAAAACGTTTCGCGTGTCAAGGTCGAATCACAGACTCAGTCCATTTTTTTTTAGAAGCCATTTTTATTTTAATTCAGTAACTATGACCTGTGGGCCTAAAACGGCCACATTAGCAATTCGTATAAAAGCATTTCATTTCCTGAATTTCCAGCTGTCATTAGCATTTCTCTAATTTGACACAAAAGCAATTCATATTATGTGGACCATTTTACGAATCTTCATAGAAAACTGTCAAACAGATTTTTTTCGTAATATGAATCGCACGCAGATCATAATATTAAGAATTGTCAGTTTGTGAAATTTTACGATGATTCGTATTATTTTCATTCTGCCAAAGTGGCTGTTTTAAGCCCCCTGCCCTTCGCACGGTTTAACAACTTTACAATACATAGAGATTTCTTTATTATCATGTAAGCTTAATATTTATATGATCCACACAAAACACATTCATATATTACAACACTGCATCAAAATCCGTTGCGGTCACCCAGACAGATAATTTGAGTTTGTTGGTTGCTTGATTAGACAGAATACATAGGTCTGAAGGCTGCAGCAGATTGGTGAGGGTCATATATAACTTTGATCAAGGGTTCAGCCCCTTAATCAAAGTTACATAATTATATAGTTATAAAAAAAAAAGTAATAAAAACTAAAACCCGAACTACTTTACTTCATAGTCAGCTATGAAGTAAAGTAGTGCGGGTTTTAGTTTTTATTCCTTTTTTTTTTATTCTTTTGTGGTTATATTATGTATATATATTTTTTAAATGTGCTCATGGTACGATTAAACAATATATTTTTTTAGCTCCTGATATTATGTCATCTAGAGGGCGCCATTTTTAATTTATTCAATTTATTTATTTCAGACATTACTGTCCATTTGTGTTAGTCATAAAGAAAAAAAACAGACATAAAAAAAAAAGAATTTAAGAATAAGTGTTAGTACTATTTACATGAGGAACTATTTTAAATGGATGCGTATCCATTGCCTCCATAAAGGACTTTCTAACCTTTCAGCAATAACCTTCAGGTAGCTGTTGGAACTGGCCCTCACCCTGCGCATCAGCGATGCCGCTCGCTTACGTATTATAGCATGGAAGCCATCTACTTGCGCATCCGCAAACATCGCTGAGGCGCTGCAATAGCGAGGCAGCCCCATCAGCAACCTGAACGCATTGTTATATTGGACCCTCAGGGCGCTGACGATCCGCTGTGTGTAACTGACCCACAGGCTACAGGTGTAGTAGGATTGGCAGTATTTAAAGTGTCGTCACATAGCCTATAACCAGCGGACGATCAAGATGCTTCCAACGAAACCGGTGGCGTTAATACGTCGTGGTATAGGTGCTGGTCAAGAGTATGTGCAGTAGTTTTCTTTTAACTGATAAAAAAAAGCTTCAGAGATAGAAGTTGCCCACCTCATGACCTTGAAAATACTTCTCCATTTTCCAATTTGTTCTGCTTTGCACTGCTCATAGTTGCTTTTTTTTTAATAGCCTATAGTTTGTCCCACTGCTGGGCAAAGGCCTTCCCTTTTCCCATCGAAATCTCTCTGTTTTGTGCGATTTCTGGCCATTTTCGTCGCTCAAACATGATTAGATCGTTACACCACTTTCTCCGTGAATATTTTATTAAGTTTATTATTCAATCTGCCTAGCCTTTTCCCAACTATGTTGGGGTCGGCTTCCAGTCTAACCGGATGCAGCTGAATACCAGTATTTTACATGGAGCGACTGCCTATCTGACCTCCACAACCCAGTAATTGGGTAATGCGATACCCCTTGGCAAGACTGGTTGTCAGACTTTCGGGCTTCTGACGACCCGTAACGACTGTCAAAGATCCACGAATGACAGCCGGGACCAACGGCTTAACGTGCTTTCCGAGGCACGGAGGAGTCTCGGTATGTAAAGATGGTCACCCATCCACCGACCAATCCCAGCAAGCGTAGCTTAACCTGATGGATCGACCCGGTGCGGCTGATATTACTTAGCCACGAGCTCCTCCTAAGTTTATTATTATTACTATGAAATCTTTTTACAATCAATGACCAAGCTTAGCCAGCGATTTTCATGGCATGATTAGATTTTTTTACAATCAATGACCAAGCTTAGCCAGTTTTTATTTTATTTTATTTTGCCGACATTGCCCCGCTGGGCAAAGCTCTCCCCTAAATTTATTCTTCCAAGTATAATTTTCCTGAGCCACCTCGAATAATATGTACTTAGTAAAAAAATTCGTTCACCGCCGCTCCGCTTTCAACATGACGTACGCTTTATCACGTTACCAAAAACAGAGTTAAGTAATAAATAAAGTTAGATTAACTTTTCTTCTTGCGATAATGACATATTATTTAGTTACTACATGTTTCCATTTGATTAAGAGGAAGTGAAAGTTACGCAATTAGTTTAACTCATGTTATTATGTTTATTTATCTTGAGTTGTGTTTGTAACTAATTTTCTATTGAGTTAAAGGTTTGTTAGAACGCAGCCAGATTCCAACTGGGCTTAAAGCGGTCACTTTAGTAGAATAATAATGTGAAAATATTATGAATCATCGTAAAATGTCACAAACTGACAATTCATAATATAATCTGCGTGTAATTCATTTAACGAAATAATTCATTTGCTTGACAGTTTTCTATGGAAATTCGTAAAATGGTCCACAAATTATGAATTGCTTTTATATCAAGTTAGAGGAATAGCGAATGTGAGCTGGGATTCAGGAAATGAACAGCTTTTAGAGGAATTGCTACTGTGGCTGGTTTAGGCCCCAATGGTTGTCTCACATACATCTCTCACATAAATGTTATAATAAAATACCACTCATTATTCTTCAACTAAATGAGAAGAAATTTAAAACATGCATTAAACGCACACTATGTAGACAGGCATATTATAAGTTGGATGATTATATCGTAGATAAAAATGCTTGGCTTAATGCTGGTCCTGCTCCACAGGCACTAGGGCTCACTAGTTAAAATTTTTAATATTTGGAAGAGTTTCTTCCCCTTTTTTTTTCTGACTTTACAAGATTAATGTTAATTTTTTTCTTTAAATTCTATTATCTCTCAAGTACATTGCAAATTATAGTTTTGTATGAATTATAAGCATTTTTTCAATTTTGTAAATGTGAGTACCATGGAGCCGTTTAATATGGTATCATGTTTTATATTGACTTGAAAGAGCATGGCAGATGAGAGTATGTCATACTCACTTAAATGTCTCGCTGATGGTGGCGCGTGTGTTGGATCATTCGGTTCCCTACAAAATGGTTGAGCTGGATGGTGTTAATCCACGTGTCATGTTCGTGAACGGGCGCTGTCAGTTGAGACTGGTCATATCTCATATGCCAGGGCTTATTTTTAATCTTATATTTTGAATTGTTTTTGATTATTTTTCATTTGACATTGATCTCCCATATAAAAGCACCAAGAATACTGTACCCGGGATGTTGTAATATCTATTATCCATTTTTAAAAGAGTGTCCTTGGAGTTTTTTGCCCGTTCTTCTCCATAGAGATCTACGATTTGGAATGGGCAACTAGCTTCAACTTTTTAACTAACTGATCGATTCTTTGACAATTCAAAAGTGCCTGTAAATGGTTTAATTGAAATAAATGCTTTGAGTTTGAGATAGTGCATATAAGAGGAACTTCAAGGATCATAATAGGTGTAATGTGAACATGAACATTGTGATATAATGTGATTGTAACCACTGGGTAGTTGCCTGTTTTATGTGTATTTGTGAATACATAAAGACATTTTAGTAAACTCACCGTTATGTTAGGCTACAGAAAAACTATAACTGTCAGTTCACATCGAGACGCGACATGACGCGCACTTTTTTATGATCCGATACAATATCAAATTTATTTACTAAACAACAAGGTATACGCGCTGCGCAACACCACTTATTGTTAAAAAGTGCGCGCAGCGTCGCGTCTTTACGTCGCGGTCTAAACTGACCCTTAAGAACCCCGCATGGGATGCGGGACGAAATTCGCACTCAACTAACTTGTAGAGAGATATTCAAACTGGCGCGAATAGTCAGGTAATGATTTCCTAATTAATAGACATAATTGTTAGAATAATTACAGGGTGCGCGAAATTTTTCGAAACCAGGTTACTCACTATAACCACAAGAAAAACAGACAAATTAAAGATCCAGAGTCACACGTGTTAGGGCGTAAATCGAACAGATTACGTGTGACTATAACCAAGTATAAATATAATAGCCTATAACTAGCGGATGATCAAGACGCTTCCCACGATACCATTATTTTGTCAAATTTTGATGAGTAGTTTAAGAGGGAACACAATGAACACACATACATACCGGAAAAAATCATAACCCTCCTTTTTGCTTCGCCGTAGTCGAGTAGAAAGGAAAAGAAAAGGGTGCTATTTACCATAATACTTTTGAAGATCACTATCGTTTGCAGGGTTTGGCAAGTCGTTGAAGCCCATTTACACGCGTAACATGTGTAGACACGTTAGTATATTTATCATTTTTTAACATGACAGGTGGCACGCCCGGCCGACCTCAAAAGGGATGAAAGTATTTGTATTGACAACAATAAACACGCGAATATTTCCATTTTTAATTAAATGCTTTTGAATTACGAAAAACGATGAAATAAAAAATTCTCATGAACCTCAGGCTTATTACAACGACTTTAAGAAGAAATGGGATCAAAATCAAATATATAATGATAGTCGGGTTGACAATATACCGAGAACAGTAACCGAGATTAGTGTTTTTATCTTTATTGCTCCCAGGTTTCACGCTGCGTGAATATCAGTAATTCCATGATGTAAAAAAAACAGTGTTTCTGGATATTCATAAAGTTACAGGGGGTCGAAAATGTCCTGAATGGCTTCGAGAAAAGATGGTACGGCAGTGTCTTTGTTTGTTTGTTTTCCTCGACTTAGCGGGGGCACTGCCGTGCACCCAGATACCTAAAATAAGTGCATTGTAAGTGTGATAGCACTGGTAATGGTACCGTATCTACCTAACACAAAAATGAAATTCCTGAAAAACAGATTTCATCCACATGAACAAATCCACATGGATTACATGTCTACCCTGACGCTAATTGCCCTGTTAAATAAAACGTATTTTTTTCACCAATAAAACCCAGGGAATTTATTCTATAGACCAATCACTTTGTTACACTAATCGCTGAGCCCACACGTTCGACGAGGCGAGGTCATCAACACTTGTTCCAGTTGTCAATACAATCCGCACTGGACTGGGGAAGTCGTTTACATTACCCGTTCACAAATGCCTGCAATCCCTGCGTTCTGGCCCGAATTACAGGCTAATGCACTCGTGAATGTCCCATTATTGGGACATAGTTTAGATTTGCATTTTGTGATTTGGATAGCGTTGGCGATCAATTTACAAGGTTAACTTCGGTTGGGTGTTAACAGCTGTTGTAATTATTAGATCACTAAATATGAGAGTTTTTAAATAGTTTTTTTTGTATTAGTTATTCGTGCTATTGATCGCTATCTCACCTAATGGTAACCAATAATGCGTTCGAAGACGGTGACTACTTATTTACGACACTTTACGAGCGTGGCATAAAAAATAGGCTTGACAGTCTAATAAATAATTAATTAAACATTCAGTTTAAGAAGCAATTTATAAATAGTTCGTGCCAATTCGAGAAGAAAAGCATACCTAGCAGGTGGTAAAAATAGAATCGTCATACTTACAGGAATCATGGAAGCTTAAACTGCTTTGAACACACGTGGAACGCACCATCTTTGTTTTTTAACAAGACTATCTTTGCCTTCATTATTTCTCGTATTACCTTCATCTTTCAGAAGACGATAAAGCTAACTTTGTATGGAATATTTTGCTACATTTTTAGGATAGGTCTTAAATATTTTAAGGTTATAGTTCATCTGGTCTTATTGAAGTGGAAAAGTTAGATTTTCTTCGTGAAATCTTGAAAGATATCGAAGTTTTTAAATGCCACGTATTGATAACTTTATTACGGCTTTGCAGAGGAATACTAAGATTTTGGAATGATTTCAGGCATTGCCTTTTTGATAGTAAAATACTATAGACGTAGATAATCTATTCCTCTTAACTACCCAGTCTCTTGGGTACATTTCCAGCCGACAGCGATGCGGAGGAATTTTTCGACGCCATATTTTAGTTATTAATTGTGTATTTGTATAGTTAGATTTAATAAATATTAGTTAGTTAAGTAATTGTTAGTTGTATAATATATTGATAGTTTCTTTAGTTAAGTGGAATATATTTATCTACGTCTATTGTATTTTATAATGGATTTCCGCAAAGTCACGCCTGAATCAATTAACATAAATTTTTGATTGTTTATATGGAAAGAAAAACAACGTAATAACAAACTGATTAGGTAATGTTATCCTAACGAATATAGGTAAATGCGAAAGTGTGTTTGTTTATTTGTTTGTCTGTTAGTTACGCTTTCACGCTAAAACGGCTGAACGGATTTCGATGAAAATTGGCGCAGGGAAGCAATAGCCTGCGACTTCGTCTGCGATCCAGGATGAAAAGTAGCCTATGTCCTTCTCCAGGTCATAGGCTAAACGTACCGTTTCGTAAATACTCATGTCGTGCCAAATTTCATTCAAATCCGTTCAGCATTTTAGCGTGAAAGAGTAGCAAACAAACTCACTTTCACATTTATAATATTAGTTACGATTTAAAAACGAACCTTCAGTGAAGGCCATAGTCTATAAACATAGTGATCATTGGTGTATATATATATATATGTCGGCGTCAGCGATGGCTGAGCGATAGTTGCCGTCATCATCTCGATTCGCTGGTACATACTCCATAGTGCAGGTTTACAATAAAACACGATGATACAGCAACTCAGTTAGTATTTCACTTTCAGAACAATCATTACAGTAGGTATATTACTAATAATGTTCACGCACTACTTTACACGTTCGGGCAAACCGACAGTATCGCATAGAAGAAGTGGAGGTCTGCATCCGTTCGTTGCCCTAACAAGACTGCCTAGCCGCTCAGCCACTTCCCTGACCACGACTCTGTCCACGTGACGCCCCACTCTAGCGAGCGCGTCATGGCGTTTACCCTCTCCTTAGTACTACAATAATCAATTGAGAGACTAGTATCGCTCAACTTTCATAATCTACGACATATATATTTATCATATCAATGAAAGTGACAGTATTTTTAATTTCATACATCCTAAACACATTTCCACTACCACCTACAATAAAATGTATAATGCGGTATCTGTTACGAGTAAGAAAAATAGTCAAATAGGTAATACCTACCTATGGCTATATTTCAATATAAGCTGGGCCGTAACTTGTCTTTACGGCTTTGGTACCGTCTAACCTTGGGTCGTAACTGGTATAGAAATACGTTAGGAGTTTGTAACAAAATTATCTGGTTTTGTAAACAATTTTTGAAGATTTTTTGTGTATAAAGCAGTCTAAAATAAAGCCTATTTTGTGACACACATAACATAACAACACGCGTGTAATCCCCAGAGGGTTAGATAGAATTGTAGGTACTTAAAGTACACAGTAGATATTTCTCCAGTTATGTTGTCATAACGTGTGTGTGTTGTGTATGTGTACGTAGGTATTTCATTTTTTTTTCCTAATTTTCATATTTTTTATGGAAGAAATGGTTGTGTAATACATCCCGTAAATATGAGGTATTCCACTCTTAGCACTGATTTCAACGGCACTTGTCTGAACCGCATCTGAGCACTTCCAGTAACAGCACTGAAACAAAATTTTCATAAGTACGGATCGTTGGAACTTTTTATTAATATTATTTTTAGTCTCCGAACGGCACCTAATCACGATAATTACAGTGTATTTCAATTTTTACTGCTGTAACCGTCTTCAGCAAGTATGGCGATCAATACTCGTGCCTTTTCTGTATGAGAAGAGGACTTTGCCTTGCTGTAGGACATTACTAGGCTGTGATTATTTAAACTGAGTATCAAAATACAGTGCTGTAATGTCAAGACATTCAAGGAATATTTATTTGGCTCAGATGTACTTATGCGACATTATTTTAAAAACTAAAGATTTTATTTTTCTTTGCGGAACTACCAAGCAATCCACGTATTTCATTTGAATACATCCTAAAATTGGAATAAATTTCTCAAAAAATATTTTCTATAAACCATGCGCCCAATGGTATTTCCCATCCGTACGGCGATGCGAGTGAAACCGTAGGCAAGAACTTGTTCATATAGGCTAGTTAATTGATTCAGGTGTGACTTTGCGAAATCCATTATAAAATACAATAGGTGTAGATATATTTAGTAACCTATTCCGCTTAACTATTCCTCACGAGTCATAAATAACGCTGTAAGAAATCGACACGTGTTTCACCTTTCAACGAGGCATCCTCAGGATGACGATTGACCTGTCACGAACCTGAACACGACGTGTTGCCACACTGAGCTCCGGACTCAGAGGTCGACGTGGCAACACGTCGTGTGAGAGATGAAACACGTGTTGAATTCTTACAGGGTTTTATGACTAATGCAACATTATAATTTCAATGTTTTTAGATTCTGTAACAATAATTATATCGTCATCGTTGTGATTAGATCGATAAATCTGCATATAAAGGACTAGTATGCATATTAAATTAGCATGCAAAATTGAAGTATATGTTGGGTGTGGCAAAAAATGCTTGAAAGTAGAATAAATGCAGTGGAAATGCGTTCCATGCGAACCATGTATGGTGTAACTATGCATGATAGCCAGAGGAAATTTATGTTTTAATGCAACGATGCAGTTTTAAAGAAGACGTAGTGATAAAAAAATATTGAAAAGAGTATAATATAGGTACTGATGGTTTGACCATGTTGAGAGGATGAATGAAAGGCGACTAACAAAATGTATTTACAAGACAGATGTGAGTGGAAACGGAGATGCGCTAGAACGACATAATAATGAACCTTAGTGATGGTGTTCCTCAGGAAGGCCAGTGAAGGGCCAATCGGAGCACCGAACGCGGTCGATGCGTAAAGTGAAGATAGTTAAATGAAACTCGCACTAAGGCCTCAGTACTCGCAACCGGCGTGCGTGTATGAGCATAAACGAAGTGAGAGAAGTATGTGAGGATCATGGAAGGCGTGAGTTCAGTTTATTGTATTCAACAATCAGAAGTTGTTATAGATGACTTGCAAACCACATACAGTACGCATACTTTTGTGCAAGTTTAGGGCAAGTAATATGAGGAAGCTCTAAGATAGTCACTCATCTTCAGTGGATCTTGGGTGGATAAGGCTTCCATATGATAAAGAAAAGGTACTCTCAATGCATTTCCAGATCAAAGAATAGAAATAGTAAGACACAAGAGACCAAGGAGACAATCTTGACGAATTTTCTATTTTTCCAAGTCATAATAAAAAATAGAAAACAGATTTTTGTCAAAGAGAATGGCGTAATTACAGCTCATTGTCTGTGATGCGGCGTCCGATTGTTCGATACGAGTGATTAAAATAAAATTGTCTTTTGTATATTGATTACGAACAAACAATTTTAAACTTTGTATCTTGGTCACTAAAGTCGACATTCCATTTCCGCCGATGCACTCGATGAATGCAAGAATTACTCGTACAGAACAGCAGGATGCAATTAATGCAATTGATTAAAGTTGTAAATGGGAGGTAGTACGGGTATTAAACGTGAGTGCTTTTTAAAATAGTCGCATTTCCAAGTAAACATTATGAAGATTGATCGAATCTTTTTTTTTAACAACTGAGAAATGTGTAATATAATATAATTTTCATGTTATCAGCAATCAATCTTAGAGGGAATTAACTGTTTTTTTCTATTATGTCACTCGGGAGTGCACAAAGTAAACATCAGGAATTTTTGTAAACCTACAAGGCACCAAGCTAGACAGTGCATAATAAACTAGAAAATCTTCAAATTGGCACAAATTACGTACTTTACGCAAACAGTTTTAAACTTAATTTGCAGCGTGTAAAAATATTTCACCACTCGGTTTTTAGCGTTGGAACTAAACAGGCAAGTTTTATGAGTGCAGACTTACAAAGATAGCATAGCACTTACTGGAAGATACATAGTACATTCGTTTTACGAACTTGTAGAAATGGATACTTACATTTCGTTTTAAAACATAACATGATAATGTGTCACCTCTAAACCCCGAAGGGTAATGCAGAGATGTACCTATTAGTACACCCATATTTTGCCAGTTATGTTTGTCCTTATAAGTCCCATGTAAAAGAGGGCGAGCCTATAGCCATCAACCGGGCACAAATGCAGATAAAAGCCCTGTAATAATTTCAAATCGGATAAGCGAGAATTTCCTATTCCTTAACTTGAGTCATTCCATTCTAATACCAAAAACTAATACCACTGGTATTTGTTTCAATTCATATTTATTTTCTATTCCGAACGAATAACTAGTACCAAAACAAGTTCGAAAATATAAGGTACAGTCAGTAAAAATGCTTTGTATGTAATTTCATTTTTCGAAAATGTTAACGATCAATCTACTTAAGAGTTGGGAAACTTTAGGAACAAGATATTAAGTGATAATTAAAAATATCAAAATCTTGATAAGTATGGGGCCTTTATAGACTTCAGGGGCTTTTCGGAAAGACGCCTACCAGAATAACAAAAAATTATAAATAAATAAAAAAATAATATAATAGTATATATTATAACGAGTCTCCACACGGTGGGTGCCTGAGGATGGACGGCGCCGCCGAGGCCGGCCCAGGAAGAGATGGCGGGACGATCTAGACGCGTACCACAAGGGTTGGATCGAGGTGGCCCTGGAAAAGGATGTTTGGAAGGATTTAGGGGAGGCCTTTGCTCAGCAGTGGGACAGTATAGACTAATATAAGAAAAAAAAAAATTATAACGAAGTTCCGTATAGATTTTCATATGCATTAGTAAAACGCTGTCATATTGACATTACAAACAGACACTTCAATTTTATTTTATCTTTAAGCTCGATGAGCCAAACTACGCTCGCTTATTGTGCTTAGCTTCCTTCAATTTCCTCCACATCTATGTAACTCGACTAACAAGGTTGCGGGCTCGGAGGTAATTGTATGACAAACGATATCCCCCGTAGCCTGTAGTCGCGAGTTTTTTATATTTACCGTCAGTTGCCGGCGAAATTAGCACCCTTGTGATATTGCTTATAATGAAAAATACTTGCTAACAGCAAAACTAGTTTTTAATCGTACGGTGCAGGATTATGTGCAGTTTTTTATTACAAGCTTTATATTAGCTTGCTCTGTTCGTATGTCTTTCCGGTTACTAATATTGTACTCCATTTTTCAATCACTTCCTGGAATCCGATTGAGCTGAATCTTGGCATACTTATACAACTACCGAGACATTTTGATAATTTGGTATCATGGAGCTGGTCTGATGATAGAGCCGGGAATTGGCCATAGGAACTCCTCAATCAACAAGATAGCACCATCGTGTTTGGACTCACTGGTTATATATTGACAAGTGCTTTGACACTAGGTGGTGTTCAGGGTCTGCTGATGAAGCCGGAAGGTGGCCATGGGAACTCCTCAATCAAACAAGACAGCACCACCGTGTTTGGTCTTATTGGTCATGTATTAACAAGTGCTTTGACACTAGGTGGTGTTCAGGGTCTGATGATGGAGCCGGAAGGTGACCACAGGAAAACCTCAATCAAAAAAGATACCACCATCGTGTTTGGACTCATTGATCATGTATTAACAAGTGCTTTGACACTTGGTGATGATCAGGGTCTGATGATGTAGTCGGAAGGTGATCATGGGAACTCCTCAATCAAACAAGATAGCACCATCGTGTTTAGACTCATCAGTTATGTATTGACAAGTGCTTTGACATTAGGTGGTGTTCAGGGCCTGATGATGGAGCCGAAAGGTGGCCATGGGAAAACCTCAATCAAACAAGATAGCACCATCGTGTTTGGACTCATTGGTCATGTATTAACAAATGCTTTGACAATAGGTCTTGTTCAGGGTCTGATGATGGAGCCGGAAGGAGGCCATGGGAACTCCTTAATCAAACAAGACAGCACCATTGTGTTTGGACTCATTGGTTACGTATTAACAAGCGCTTTGACACTAGGTGGTGTTCAGGGCCTGATGATGGAGCCGGAAGGTAGCCATGGGAAAACACCTTTTTCGTTGGATTTGTGATAGAACAGATATAAACGAATACTAATGCTAAAAGGTAGAAAATAAAATTTAAGTAAAAATATTTTTTAAAACAAGCTTTTTATGAACTAACAAAAAAAATCAAGTAATAAAAACTAAAACCCAACTACGACTTAAAAGGTATAAACAAGACGCCTCAGACAAACAAATTAAAAATCCGGAGTCACACGTAATGTGATCGATTTATGCCTTAACACGTGTGACTCCGGATTTTTAATTTGTTTGTCTGAGGCGTCTTGTTTATACCTTTTAAGTCGTAGTTGGGTTTTAGTTTTTATTACTTGATTTTTTTTGTTACTTGTTTTTTTTTTAAATTCTTTTGTGGTTATAATATATATATTTTTGAAATGTGCTCATTAAGCCCTTTCATTTGATACCCAACATGGTACGATTAAACCATTTTTTTTTTTAAGTTCCTCACTTTATGTCCTCTAGAGGGCGTCATTTTTAATTTAATGTGACTTCACATAGCCTATAACCAGCGGACAATCACGACGCTTCTAACGATACCTCATTTGTGAAATTGTGATAAGGGGTTTGGAAGATAGGAGGGAACAGATGAACATACATACATACATACATACATACATACATACATACATACATACATACATACATACCGGTCAAAATCATAACCCTCCTTTTTTCTTCGCCGTAGTCGGGTAAAAAGTAATAAATAACACACAAGTAAACATAGAACTTTAATATTTTCTTAAAAGCTTGAGGCGTAAATGCCTTTCTTACACTAAACTTGAAGATAAGCCTCAAGGTTTTAAGAAAATATTAAAGTTCTATGGTTACTAATGTGTTATTTAGTACTTTTTAGTTCATAAAAAGCTTGTTTTTAAAAAGATTTTTACTTAAATTTTATTACTGTTCCTGTAGCTATTTTACAATCTAAGGCATCTTATTTTTTCGTTTTGTGAAAAGATAGAACAAACTTGGGCAGACCTCAAAGATTAATCTCAAAGCATTTATTTCAATTAAACCAATTACAGGCACTTTTGAATCGGTCAAAGAGTTGGTCAGTCAGATAGGTGAAGCTAGTGGCCCATTCCAAAGCGTAGTCTTCACTTTGGAATCCACAACTATGGAGAAGAATGGGCACAAAACTCCACGGACACTCTGTTTCTCACCTTTCCGACTAATAACTGTAATTTATGCATATTCAAGAAATGAATTTTTCGACAATAATGCAGTGGGTTCACGCTCTGCTCTTTCTTAGCAGTCTAAGGCGTTAACCGTTTCGGACTCCTTTCAATGTAACATACAGCAATAAGTCACTGAAATCATGGACCTTCCTCTTCCTTAAATAATATACTAACGATACAGGCGTGAATTTTATAATGTGTAGCAAATATTATCTTGTAAAGGTTTTTCTACTCAACATTCAAAAGCCCCTCTCACTATAATTTATGGCCAATTTTAGACGTTCATGTTTAAATTATTGCTTGGAGACGCCTCGTATATATATAACGGACAAATTGAAATTTTGAAAGCGTTTTTTATTCAATTCATTTTGTCATTTTCTTCACAATTATTGTTGAGCGTTGATGTGATGAAAATGAGGAACGGTAGAAATATTTTTGGGACATTCTCGGCGTGTTATTGAAAGATGAATATTTGGTCTTTTGTGGATAGGAATGTCCCACTTTTTATCTACAAAGAAAATTGAATTTTGTGGAAATAAGTAAGTCCTGTTTTACTTTTTATTTAAACCAGTGAAAGCTGTCGGCGTGATTATGAAATGGAAAAAGAAAATATAATTATCAAATGAGCCATTTCAAAAATATAATTTTTAGTTTCGGTTAAACTACAAAAAAAAAGACTACTGTAAAAGATCGCTTTTAGCGATAAGACAGCCCATTGTGTCACCATATGTTAAATTTTTACATTTATATCTGTATTTTTATGGTTTACTTAATAAAGAGTATTCTTTTCTATTCTATTCTAGTAGCCCGTTCGCGCCAGTCCATTTAATGTATGCAGTATTACGAGTAGTATTCATTAAGTGAATAGTTTTAAAGCCATCACTGAAAACAAAATCGAATTTAGAACGAGCTTTATTTTAACCTACTTCACAACAATAATTCCCGTTCATACTATCATCACACTAAAGAAATTAATGCCCTTACTTGGCTATACATAAATATCAACTTCATAATTATGCACGGAAAGAGGCGGTTCCTAAAGTTGGTGCAAGACAAGTTGGGAGATTACGAAACACCAAACTTTGTAAGTCTTGTATGAAAATACAACTAAGTGCAAACTTACATAAAACACAACACGTTCATGATGGCAATATTAAATACTACCTAATTCAATAAATACTTACCCGTTAGAATTCGTAAATATGTGATATTCTAAACCGCTCACAGCATAATTCACAAAACAGTCGCTGGTTTGAAGTCGATTAGGTAATTAAAATTAAATAATGAAATTAAAAAAGTGAAAGAAAAAAAATATTGACCCAGGTAAAGCAAAAAATATTGTGCGCCTTACGACTGCGCCAAACAGGCCCAGTTCAGCATGAAAGCCAGTCAACAAGTGCTTGTTTTCAACTGGACCTTATGTTAAGAATTGGTTCATTCATTAAAAATCATAATTGAAATAATCTTTCATGTTGTGCACTAAAACTTTTAGAAATACTATATTTTATCTGTAAAATCACGTAAATCAGGGAAATCGGCCAAAATTTCGTTTACTGCCTCATGAATGTCGACCGGTTTTTGTTGCTGCCTGTACAAATAGGGACTATGAATGAAAGGGTTACTTAACGTATGTATTAACTCCGAATATTATATATGTAGACGTAATTTATTACATACATACAAGAGAAGTTTTTGATAATAACAGAATATTTACGTAACCCAAAAATCTCACGTCAGACATGGATTTCCATATTATAAACACTGCCGGCCGGGCGCTCGCATGTATCCGACCAGTACCGCAATTTCGATTTATCTCGAAGAAGGTTGTCAAAATAATGTTCGAATTTCCAAGCATGTTTGAAAAAAAATTGTTATTATGTCCGAACTTTTTTTTTACAATTTCACGTTTAGGTACGACAAACAGAGTAAGTTTGTAACAATAGGAATGTTAAACATTTATGTTAATCTTATAGTCCACAATAAGATTAACATAACAAATGTTTAAAATTCCTATTGTTACTATATTAACTTAAAATGCGAAATTGTAAAAAAAAAATCGCCTGGTCAAGGATTTATTAAAATAGGCCTATTGCTGTTCCTTACAAATGGGGTTAGCAAGAAAGAGACACTGAAGAATACGTATTTATTATTCCACTTGTAGGCGAATTAGTAACACAGAGTAAATGGTGAAATTGAACTTTTAGTTCCTTGTTCACAAGTTGTTTTGGGTTAGTCTAAAAAAATATGAAGAACTTATAAAATTAAATTAACTAAACCCTTAACTTTTCAACGAAAATGGTACTATAAGTTGCCCAAAAACAAACAGGTTTAGAAATAGCATTTGTGTAGTAGAGATTTTGATGAATTTGTGCAGTGACAAACGTTCACGCGTAGTATCAAACGACGACTTTCAAAAGGCTTGCGAAGAAAAAAGTAAATAAAAAATAAACATAATATTTTTTAGCTTACTAATTTTATATTATGGCAGATGTCAAATAGGCACACGAATTTTTTTTCGTGCTAAATTGGAATCTGCCATAATGTTATATTATGACATTACATTTTTTTTTTGATGCAAAAAGGGATGAAGGTTATTTTATGAGTTAAAAAAAATCACACATCTCTGACTGTATTTATGTAGTTGTCTGTGGCGTACTTTACCACACTCGTGGAATGCAAAGTAATAAGTGAAGGTCTTCAATAAACACACAACATTGCGAACCTAAAGCGGTGCAATAAGAGCCAGTTTTCGCGCGGAGATAGCAGCTATGTAATTATGTAAATCATGAAATATTTTCATTACTTCCGCGTGTGCTATCCTTGGAGCGGACGTTTATTAATCTTTGTCTCAGTTTATTGAGTGCGTATATTTTTTATCTTGTTTCCGAACTTCGTTTACATGTATGAATTGAATCCAAGTAATGTAAATGTCGCAGGTAATTTGTATGATTCCACTTTTTATAAACGGCGTCGACTGTTTACGAACGCTCGCAGTTATGAAATATGCCGAAGGCAAAATGTAAATTGCCTTGCCACTTTATACTAGGTAAGCCACAACATTTTGATAGACAATTCAACTATTCAAACGCCGTTCACAAAATGCCGCGGCAAATTGAAATATTTAGTTATCCGGCACGTAAAAAACGATAAAGTGGCCCAGCGGAATATTATTGGTACAAAAACCGAACAACAAACCATTTACAATTTAATATTATTATTTTTCGACAGTTTATAATCTACCGTAAATAATAACGACAAATTGTGAACTGGTATCAAACTAAACTACCAAAATATAGATTTGCGAATATAAAATTTGACTGAATTTTATACAATCCTATTAGGAAAAACAACAAGAGCATTCGACTTAATAAAAAAATTAAAAATGTTATTACCTACACAAATATTGCAGAATAAACGAAACTGTTGTGAATTATTTGTATGACAAAAAATATAAATACTGGAATCATTAGATATTACAAGCAATTTGATCTATGGACATGTTTCGCTTTTATCCGTAATTAAGTAAAAAAATAATCGTAACACTATTATTTCATCTCGTATTAGCTAAGTACGGTTGCATGATTTTATATTCAAGTGTTCCATGGCTAAATATGTATAGTAACCACGTCAGTTTAAAAAAAAAACTATTTCAAAATCAATCTACCTAGGCTTTTCCAACTTTTTTGGGGTCAGCTTCCAGTCTAACCAAATGCAGCTGACAATGACTCCGTAACCCAGTTATTTATAAATTTTCTATACCAGAGTTACCTGACTCACGATGGCGGTTGAAACAATGGATCCAGCCCAGGAATATGAGGCAAACGTAATTTTATTTTATTATTTTATTATCTTTGGGTGGCTTACAGCTATCAACACAGAGTTAAGAATGAGGTAATTGACGACAAGCCATTTACAAGCCTCCACAATTAGCAATAGATTATTGTTGTACTTTTCGAAATAGCTTATGAGTTCATAAAGTATAACATTAAATTAAGTACCTGCTTAAGTGCAGGTGCATGCACAACCGCTATTAGTATGCATCAGAAACAATAAAGTGTTTAGATAGAACAGTAGTAATGGACGCTAAGCTGCTTGCAAACAAATCGATTGAGGGGAGTTTAATTGCCCGTATGAAGCCGGTGAATGAAATGATGGCACGTGGAACCTCTACAGTGCAGCAGTTCTACAGCGGCGCTACTGTGTTTCTAACGGGAGGTTCGGGCTTCCTCGGCAAGCAGCTCATTGAAAAACTGTTCAGGTAGATATAGACATTTATAATAATCATCATCATCATATGAGAAGATAAAAGACGTCCACAGTTGGACACATCGACCAGTCCTGGGTTTCTCGTATCCAGTGGATTCCGGTGACCTTCAACAAGTCATTGATCCTCCTCGTTGTAGGAGGTCTACTAACTTGCCACTCCAGAATCATTATTAATAATACCTACCACTACCGGGACCCAAGGGGCCCGAGATATTATTAAATTATTATATGTGTTTATTTATTTTGCATCATATATAAATTATTATATTTATAAGTAAAAAACTTAATATCTGGCAAAATGTGAGTGTTGGTATGTACTATGTAGGTGCACCTCTGCCAAACGGGGAAAACAGGCGTGTGTTAAATGCGAGTCCTGTTTTTATTAATGTAATTATTATTTCTTTACAGAGCGACTAAAGTATCCAAAATATTTATCTTGCTAAGAAGCAAAAAAGGCAAATCCGTAGAACAGAGACTGACTGAAATGTTACGAGATCCCGTAAGTTGTAAATATCGTTTATAATTTTTTTCTTCGTCTGCAAGTTAATGTCAAAATATGAAAACCAAATAATGAGGGGCTTAAGCCCCATTTACACGGTGCGAGCCTGTGAAGCAACAATATTACTGACTGGCATTGTCTAAACCACACGTACAATTGTTGCTCAATACGGGCAAGTTACCGTTCAAAACTGGTATTTAATTGGTGTAAACATCACGCACAAGACTTACTACGTGTGTTTTTTAAACAAAAATATAATAAAATATGCAAAATCATTCATAAACAAGATTTTAAATATGAGCTATATAACTAAAAAGTACAAAATAAAAACTTTTCAATTCCTATGGCCACTTTTCAACTCCATATATAGGTCCCAGGACAGGATTTAGTGCTAAAGTACTTCTCCAAACATATCTAACGAGCCTAAAGACATTGTTTAGTTGAGAAGTTTCTGTGGCCACCTTCCGGCTCTACCATAATACTCTGGACTTCAAGCAAGGTTATAATACTTTTCAAGACAATAAATCCAACGAGCACAAACACACCGAGGTTATCTTGATTAGTTGAGGAGTATCTTTAATCAACTTCTGGCTGCATCATCTGATAGCTCCATCATCTGCCTAGCCTTTTCCAAACCATGTTGGGGTCAGCTTCCAGTCTAACCGGATGCAGCGGAATACCAGTATTTTACATGGAGCTACTGGCTATCTGACCTCCACAACCCGGTTACTGGGTAACACGATACGCCTTGGTAAGATTGCTTGTCAGACTTTCAGGCTTCTGACGACCCGTAACGACTGTCACAGATCTACAAATGACAGCCGGAGGAGTCTCGGTATGTAAAGATGGTCTCCCATCCACAGACCAACGACGGCAAGCGTAGCTTAACCTGATGGATCGACCCGTGCGGCTGTTATTACTTAGCCACGAGCTCCTCCATAGCTCCATGGTATAATTTATTAATTTAAATGTCACCGAAGTTACATATTATGTATGTTAAGTTTCAGCTCAATCAGATGCTGGGAAATGCCTGGAAACACATACGAAGAACCGCTAGTTACAATAATTCTTGAGAAGATGTACAATTTTGAATGAAATATTTGACAGCGCAAATACGGGCAATAATTTGAATCAATGCGTCATCAAATGGTACAAGCACGTACAACTCTGTTTAGACGAGGCAAAACTTGAGTGCAATAATGGCCTTCGTGTCAACAGAAGCAGCCATTCAATTATTGAATCGCAAAACTTGTGTCCAAATCTTGTAATCGAGCGAGTGTAAACACTTGCCTGCGTTTCTTGAATGGCAATAATTGAAAGTGCTTTATGGCATGCGATACTTGCTCTTGAACGTTTGAGAAACTTGCACCGTGAGAATGGGGCTTTAGAATAGAACCTAGTGGCTTAAATATAGTTTTTTTCGCTTTCATACACATCAACACTACTTCTAGTTGAAAAGTAATGATTATATTTACAACAAATGAGAGTTTATGGGAATGTTAAGTTAAATACAGTCAAATACCTGACACAGGTCACAGATAATGCTTGCTTATTGAAATAATTTCAGTATTGGAATATTTCACCTATTATTTCTAGGTGTATGACTTGTTGCGAGAACAACAACCGGATTTCGCAGAAAAACTCGTGGCTGTATCAGGAGATGTTGCAGAGCTGAGACTTGGGTTAAGTGAAAAAGACTGGAACGCTATCACAGAACAGGTATGCCAGGAAATATATTTTAATAATTGATATTGGCATGTGTTGCTACTAAAACTAGTATTTCTAATTCCAGACTAAAGGACAAACACAAACAATTTCAAATTCAAATGAAAGTTTGTACGCACAATATAGAGAGATTGATCATGTTATTTTAAGACCACGGATTACATACGTTTTCCTGTAATCTACAAAATAGAGAATTACTTACAGTATTTAAAAAAAAAAAAGCTCAGTAGTTTTGGAAATAAGGGGGGGCAAGGTCAATTTTTATCGTTTTTTTTACATAAGTAAGACTATTTATTCGAAAACCATACAAAACATAGAGCCCATATTGATTGTATCTCACGTTGCCACTATAATTGACCTCCATATTCTAAATCACTGGAAGGACTCAGAAATTCATATGAGGACCAAATAACAAATTAATAGGACTAGTGGATACGGAGACAGACGGACAGATAAGCAGAAAACGCGAATGATCCATTCCGTTCTTGATTAGAACGCACGGAACCCTAAAAACCAACTTTTGGACTGACGTGTTCAAACGTCATTCAAACGTGACAGTTTTAATAACTGGCTTTGAACGAAACTCGCTACTAAACTAACGCAAATGTTAATGAGTCATAACTTCAAGTACGCACCATTATCTTTCTATACATAATTATGTCATTAAAATTCAGGTATCTCTTACCAAGGTTTGAAATAGATAAGAGTTATTAGTAGTTTGGCTTCAAAGTTTAGGTTACTAAAGTTCAGCCAGCCTTGAGAATGTTTACCAAATTGTTACGTTATCCAGGTGGACATAGTATTTCATCTGGCGGCCACGACAAGGTTTGATGAATCTCTTCGTATGGCGACCTTGATCAACGTACGGGGCACCAGGGAGACTCTTACACTCGGCAAGGTTTGCAAAAACCTGAGGTAAGAAAATTTTATATGCTTTAAAACTTATACACTACAGTGCTCATAATAATTACATTTATCATCATCATCTGCCTAGCCTTTTCCAAACTATGTCGGGGTCTACTTCCAGTCTAAGCGGAGGAATACCAGTATCCACCACCTAGTTACTGGGTAATTTATGATACTCCTTTGGTACAGCCAGTCTGAGTACACCTTTGTGGCCGGTCGGGTTTTTTACAATACATAATAATATAAAAATATTTTTTCTTCTTCAGATCTTTCGTCTATGTTTCTACAGCATACTCACATGCTTGTGCGGACCGTGTAAATTCTGTAGTATGTGAAAAATTCTACAAAAGTCTTATTAATCCAAACGACATGATCGGGATAGCTGAGACAGTCGATGAAGAAAGAATAAATGATATGACACCGAGGTGAGTGGCTTTAAAATTCATGGTTACCGATTATTCCTTAGTAGGAGATCAACCATAACTACTAAGTACAAACCATAATCCGTTTTAATAGCCATCGTATAGGTACCTATAGGAAATATTTTTTTCAAAAAAAATATTTTCACTCGCTCATCCTGACGCGTCTGCCTCACGCGAAACCACAGGTGAACCAACCAAGAAAACAGGAATCGTACGGATATACTAGATGTGGATGGTACGCGGACGCTGTGGGTTCTAAAACTGCAGTGAACGAGTATGATTCGCTATTGATACGTTCTAGTGGGACGTCATATCACGACCTGGTTAGTCTATTGTGTAATGGGCCGAGAGTTTTAGACAGAATTGGCTGTCATCCACTACGCGGGTACAGTGTTGGTTTGTGGATTCATCCGCCAGGCCATCCGCAAGGCATCCGGTAGACCAGCGTAGAGGCTACTCTGACGACACGCTGGTCCTGGCGCAGCTAGGCGGCGGCCGAACTCGCGACACGCGGGGTTGCGACAATCGTCAAGAGAATCCGGAAACTGGGACTCGAGGTGGACCTAAACAAGTCCGAGGTCATGTGTTTTCATGGCCCTTGGAACACGCCACCATCAGGTTCTCAATTAACGGTAGGAGGGGTTCACACCGGCGCGGCGTCGAAGATGAAGTACCTAGGACTCGTCCTCGACAGCTGGTGGAACTTCTTGGAGCATTTCCGACGTTTGGCTCCCAGGCTGGAGTGGACCGGGGCCACCTTGAAGCGGCTCCTGCCCAATCTAGGGAGTCAAAACGCTCTACGCGGGGGTCGTGCAGTCCATGGTCCTGAGGCTGCGGCCAGCGCGCCAGTTGAGAGCGTCCCAAAGGGTCATGGCCATCCGGCTGGCCCGGGGATACCGCACGGTCTCCGGTGAGGCAGCTACTTACCGGATAACCGCCATAGGACCTGGAGGCGAAAGTCCTCCCCCACATTTGGGAGTGCTGCGAGGAGGTGAAACGCCGGGGCGTAACTCCGCTGCCGCGAGAAATCGTGGTACAGCGGACAGAGCTCCGGCGAGATCTCATGGCGCCATGGACAGTACGATTGTCGCAACTCAGTGCTGGGCACTCCACAATTGCGGCGATAAGTTCCTTCTTTGAGGAGTGGCTAGAGCGGCGCCATGGCATCCTCACTTCCCGCCTGTCGCAGGTCCTCACCAGACATGGCAGCTTCGGGAGGTTTCTGTGTAGGATTAGGCGGGAGGAAACGTCCGGGTGTCACCACAGTGTAGATCGCCCAGAGGACACGGTGGAGCATACGGTGGAGGTATGCCCTGCTTGGGCGAAGCACCGCCGTGTCCTCGTGGAGGCGATTGGTGGCAATGACCTTTCGCTCCCGGCCCTGGTACAGGCCATGGTACGGAGCGAGAGGGCATGGGAAGTCGTCACCTCCGTCTGTGAACTGCTGGCGAAGGAGGAGGTGGAACGCGTCAGGGAGAGGCAAAGTTTGCGGCCTCACGCCCCTAACCACCGCCGCAGGACGCCCTGGACGCCCTGGGCGTCGGGAATCCCAGGCGGATTCCCGGCCACCGTAGGCGCGGGCTTGAGCCTTGATGGCGGCCCATCGGACAGCGAGCTACCCATTGCTCGCCGTCCGAATAGGACCAGGCCTGGGTCGACGGCGCGTTGTGTTCAACGCGCGCCTCGAAGAGATGTCAGCACAATTGGCGGGGTCTGCTAGGACCGATGCCTGCCAGGGTTACCGGAAAGTCCGAAAGGGATACCGAGACCCTTGGCAACAGGCAACTGAAGAAGACGAATGGGGTTTAGTCAGTAAAAGTCTGACACACAATCCCGCTCCGCCCAGAGCGGGAGAAGTCAATTGATGATTTCCCGTGCACAAAAAAAAGGCTTATACAGAAAATTACACCGACGTCAGCTATCTTCTCACTGACTTTTCTTCGTTCTTAATCATTGGTCTGTCTATTTTCAATAAAGATTTCCAGTATTGTCTTGAAAAATACGTCCATTTGATAACATTTTAATATCTCTTTTTACTTAAATTACAGCTTGATAAACAGTTGGCCGAATACATACACATATGCAAAGTCAATCGCCGAAGAGTTAGTTACTACTCTCGGCAAGGAACTGCCCATATGTGTTGTTAGACCAGCTATCGGTGAGTGCACATTAACCTTGAAAATATACATCATTGCTGAACAGCGTACACATTCTGACTGTCTACATGACTGTCAGAATGTGTACCTAACAATGATATTAAATTAACAGATATGTTATAAGCGCGCAATCGTGAAGACTCGAAAACATTCCAATTGTAACGTTTTTACTTGTAGTGAAATGTAAAAATGAATGAAACGTGGGTATGTGTGCCGCTGCTGCGCAACTTTTTCGGTTGTTTTGTGAGTGTATAACATATCTGTTAATATAATGTCATTGGTGCCCAATTTCCACCATGCTAGGTACTCAAAAGTAACAAATAAATCCGCACACGACGCTGCCAATCACAAACTAATAATAACGCGTTAGTAAGTCACGTCGTGTACGTACCGCCAGTGAAATTCACATGCTTGTTATCCATTGGTGATATAAGCTTGTAATTGGTTACTTTTATTCAACAGATGGTAGCAGCACCGCACAAACAGCTTTTTGTTATTTAGGGTTCCGTAAGGAACCCTAATAAGATCACTCGTGTGTCTGTCTGGTCTTTCCGTTTCTCACAATCAATTTTCTCCGAATCCATGGAAAAAAAAAACAATATTTTTTTTAATATGGGGGTCAATTTTATTTCGGGGGGAAACATAGAAAATGAAAAAAAGAACGTTTTGCAAACTGTACTGTGTGACATATCGAAAGGGCTTTTTGCAAGGAACTCATACATGTTTTTTTTTTATTATTTTATAATAAATACTTTTATAATATCTATTAGTAAGTCCTTTTAGTTTTAGTTTTTTTTTGTTAATTATTAATTCCATTTGAAATATTAAAAGTAAATTGATGTTTCGACAAGTGTAATACATAAAATAAAATACATTAATACTTTTAAGATATTTAAGAAAATATGTGAAAATTGACCATTCCCCCCACCTCATCTCCGAAACAACTGAGCTTAAAATTTTGAGAAAAATACAGAAAATAGTTCTATATATGTAGATTACAGGAAAACCTATAAAGTCTATGGTCTTAAAAAAAACATAGTAAATCTCCCAATATTGTGCGTACAAACTCATATTGAGAACTTATGGGAGAACATGTTTTTCAACAACAATTTTCAGTTAGTTCTTGGGACAAATTCATCCCAACTACGAACCCTTCACTATGCGTAGTTCGACAAATACTTGGCCGGTTTTTTTTATTTACCTCAACAATGCTGTAGTTGCATAGATATATAATAATATACTAAATTATATCTCTATGTGTAGTTGATATACATACTAATTATTACCACATAATTTTAACCTAAAATACATATTTTTTATTTGATTTCAGTGATTTCTTCTAAACAAGAACCGAATCCAGGATGGGTTGATATGTCCTGTATGTACGGAGCCATTGGTGTAAGTATAACTTATAATATTGTTGTTCGTCATTGATTATCTGGAATTCATCATCTACCTAGCCTTTACCGAACCAAATTGGGGTTGCCTTCCAGCCTAACCGGATGCAGCTGAATACCAGTATTTTATATGGAGCGACTGCCTATCTGACCTCCACAACCCCGTAACTGGGTAATACGATATCCTGTGTCTGTATGTCTATCTTCTGACGACCCGTAACAACTTTCAAAGATCTGCAAATGACAACCGGGACCAACGGCATAAAGTGCTTTCCAGACGTAGGAGTCTCAATACGGAAAGATGGTCACCCATCCACGGAAAACCCCGGCAAGCATTGCTTAACCTGATGGATCGACCTGTTCGGCTGTTATTACTTAGCCATGAGTATTTAATTATTTAGTTTGAATTTCCGCGAGTTGTTTGAGAACTAAGTTACTATAATACAACCCTTGGCCGCAACCAGGCATTGATGTACTAGCCTTCATCATCTGCCTAGCCTTGGCTTCGCCTTAGCCCATTTTTTCACGATCGTCCATCAATGCCCCTGTTGCAGGCCGCGACAGTAGTGTACTATTATTTCACATAAACCTACGTGGACTGCCTCGTTGGTCTAGTAGTCGAAAGCGATACTGCTGAGAATGAGGTCCTGGGCTCGATTCCCAGGTCGGCTAAAGTGTTATTGGATTTTTCTATCTGGAATTTTTCATTAGTAGCCCGGAGTCAGGATTCATGCCCGGTTGATAGCAATAGGCTCGCTCCCTATTAGTTACATGAGACTTAAACATAACTGGGGAAATTTGGGTGTACTAGGTATTATTCATAAATATTATACAATTAAAATTCAAGTGATACATTTTCCGCTGGCCTATCAAATATTTGCAAAACTATTTAATCGATTAAACGGGGTGTAAGAGCTTTTACTTAAAAACACAAACGATTTAGAATGTGAATCGTCGCTTCGTCAATTAAATTGTCACTTTACTTTTCCTTTTCAGATGATGACCGCAATTGGCTTAGGTGTTATGCACGCAGTGAATGCAGATATTTCGAGGCAAATGAATATAGTACCGGTAGACTATGTTAATAATGTAGTAATAGCTGCTGGATGTGAAACGGCTAGGAAACGAGCTATTGGCGAAAATGAAAAAAAAATCTTCGTTGTTGGTTCATCACATAGAAATCCTGTAACTTGGGGTAAGACTTTAAAAATTATTTTTCACGCGGGTAACATAAACTAAACTAAACCATGTAAAGTATTTTATCGGAAATGACTCGGAAACTTTTGGCCCAACGTTAGGCCTCCAGGTTGAAGGGGTCACACCACAACACTTGGTTCTTTTTCTGTCGCATCTTGTATCTCTTTCTGCAAAGCATCAGACTATCTAACAGGGGCGTTTTAAAGTTTGTTAAATAGAACAATATAATTATGATTTGATTAACTGTGATTGTTTTTCACAGGGGATATCGACGATAATTTGCATAAAGTTGTTAAAAACTACGGAACACCGATGATAGTAGGATACGCATTCGCCTGGTATACCAAAAATCCTATTCTGTTTTGGATATATTCCTGGTTGTTGCATCGGATTCCTGCGCACGTCATAGATGGGATAAGCGTCATGCTTGGAAACAAGAGAAGGTATTTAATGTTGAGCTTAACACATATAATAAAACAGGAAAAAGTGATTAAACGAGTCAAAAATCTATTCTATCTTATCTTGAACCAATTAAAAGTGAAAATGAGGGTAAATAATAGGTATTTTCACTTTTCAGATTCGGTAAACTAGCCACCAAAATGTACAACATGTCAACAGCGTTGTCGTACTTTACTTGCAACGAGTGGCAATTTGATGATCAAAATACGGCAGCACTATTCAACAGTCTTTCAAAAGACGATCGAGATATTTTTAACTTTGACATAAAAGCTATTGACTGGAAAGAATATTTGACAACAGGGGGTATTGGCATCAGAAAATATATCTTGAAAGATGGATTAACAGACACAGTTTACGCGCGTAAAAAATTTATGGTCTTAAGAGCTTTAACATTTATTATATTACCTTTATATTTCTATTGTTTGTATAGAGTTTTGTATATTGCCTTTTTTTTATTCACGTTGTTTCTGTAAACCACTAATTAATAGTATATTATGCAACTAGTGAATAAAGGACGGATTTAAAGCGAGGGCCATAGATGAATGACGAGCAAGTGAAGAATTCTAACGACTGAATCATGCTCGTGATTCAAGTGATAGAATCCTGAGCGACGCGAGTGGTTCATGACCCTCGATATAAATCCGTTTTATTCATGAGTTGCATACTATACTTCATATCACGACTACGAGAAAAATAACTTGCACTTCGTGTATGTTGTTATGTCAATGTTATGCCTTGTTTTTATACACGGTAGCATAGAATACATACTCCATGTTGATGACTTCTTTTTCTTCAACAACTCGTTAAAATAAGTTAGAAATACAGACCCTGAAAATGTGTCAGAAGCTTGATTTTTATTTTTCCATTTGCAAAACTCATCCGTCCATCCCAGCCGTGATTTGTTGGATAGCAAGTTTTCTACTATATCAGCCGCCCTCTCTTTCATAAACTCGGTGCACATCTTCTTCATCACCTTGAATGCATTTTCAATCGATTTATTATTAAGTAACACTAAACTTTTTGTTCGTACAACTTACAATATTTAAAATAGCGCCAATTTACTAATGACAGCAAAGAACACAAAACAGTTTTATTCTAATGCTAAACTCCTTGTCTAAAATGTCGACCAATCAAATCGGAGTTTGTATAGCATTGAGATTGAGTTCGAATATAATAATGGTGTGTTCTAAATTCATCTCAAACAGTGATTAAAATTGCTTTTTATTCACTGTTTTCAGTGAACTTTAGTAGTTTCTTGAACATTTTCTATTTTGTTAAGTACTTACCTGGTACTTGTTGAAAGGCCTACACTGTCCTCCTATACCTAATAAAACTGTAATTCGAAAATATTGTAAAAGCCAATTATTTTTAAAAGAGTAACCGTGGAGTTTCTTGCCGGCTCTTCTCCATAGGAAACGACCAAGTGTAACCGTGCACCTAGCTTCTGACGTTTCATGTTGCCTTAAGCTACTAAACTCAGGGCCTCCAGCCAGGAGCATAAACTGTTTTAAATTAAAACTAAGTGAGCGCTCGCTAAGGGCACCCCCTGTGGGGTACGAACCTCGGCTTAGGGTGTCACTGACGAGAGGGCAGCAAGATGGGACAGGCTGGATCAAAATATCAGATTCATTATTATTATCTGGGGAATTTAAAGCTAAGTGCTCAGCTACGACGCCGCGGGCTGACACTTGATCGGACAATGGACGGGGGGACGAATTTAATCGGAGGCGCGGTCGCGGAGTACCTCGGCGGCGAGGTTGGAATGCGGGAAGCGTCTGTTTTTGTGAACTGTACTGTGGCCCTACTGCTCTCCTGGAGGAAGGCTATGGGGTCATCTGGCTCTATGAGAGTATGCCTCGGACGGCGGACTTTTATAATCTTTGAAGGGACATAACTAGCAGCCTCAACAACCAGAAGGTTGCGATGTTTGGCGGCAGTATCGAAATAACGCTTGGAAAGGCGTTTGAGAAACTGGTGGATTGTGGGAATCCTATGGTCGAGATGGAGGATCTCGTTACGAATGAACCAAAGAGCTGACGTGATTTTACGAAGGGAACGGTTCTGGAGAGTTTGCATCCCATGGATATAGTGGGGCTTTGCGTGTGCAAAGACGGAACCCGCATAGGTCATGATGGAACGAATGTACGCCGTATAGGTACGCAATTTGCACTTTAGTGAAAATTTGCTTCGTGCATTCAAGACGGAGTGGAGTCTACCTAGAGCGAAAGCGGCTCGCGAGCGGACCTGCTTTATGTACTCTTGACATGAGAGTTTATCGTCCAGCGTTACATCTATGTAAGTATTTAGCTCGCTTCTCCCATGGGATCGGCTTGCCAAACATGGTGAGTGGACTGGGGACGGGGGCTTTAAAACGATTTCGCGTTTTCTGGAAGAGAACCGCTTGACTTTTATCGGGATTTACTTCGATTCGCCACTTTCTAAACCAGGCGCCGAGCTTCTCGACCGCTGCCTGAAGAGCGAGGCGAATCTGATCGGGGTGACGTCCCCTGAAGTAAATGGCGGTATCGTCTGCGAACAGAGCCAACTGCGCCTTTTTACTCTTGGGGATGTTGCCGGTGAACAAAGTGAATATGAGGGGAGACAGCACGGAGCCCTGAGGGAGTCCTGCTCGTATGGGTCGGGGGGAGTGAATCAAATCACCAGTCACCCCCACTTATATAGGATTGCTGCTCGGCGCTATTCGGCTTGGTTCGTTATCAGCGCGATAAGCGCGATAAGGGGCGAATAATCGCAACAAAGGTGCCCTTGGAATACTGGTATTCAATTCGTTTAACAGTGTAACGTTTGCTGTATTATATTTACAATTTCTAAACTCTCTAATACTGACATTTTGAATCCTTTATCACAAGTGTGTAAGATTTTGAAAGTGTTATTATTATTTAATGAATGAAATACAGAAAATAGCTCTTTACTTATAAATAACAGCCATATGAAGTCTACGGTTTTAAAATAACATGTTAAATCTCCCAATATTGTGGTTTCAGGCAGTTGGAATGTAAGGAAGAACATGTTGTTCAACTACAATGTTAAGTTTATCCTTGGGATAAATTCATCCCAGCTACGGAACCTACGGAACCTTTCATTATGCGCGGGCCGACACGCTCTTGGCAAGTATTTTCTAAATAAAATACCATACTCAAATCTTTAGTTAATTACAACCCATAATCGTCGCACTGCTGGGTAAGGTACTGCAAAGATAGTGGAGCCCCCTAACCAGCAGCTCAATATATCATGCTGGCCAGAAGGGTTGTTATAGGGTTTTATTCCGAATTTAAAATAAATCATACGTCTTTTATTCAAACTAGGCTGAGACTCGGCACTTTTCGAACGTCAAAATTACAGTCCCCCAAAACGCCCGCCCTTCACCACTTTCTAGTGCTTTGCTGGGAAGAAGAATTGGCGCAACAACCTCCCCAAGTGATCTTGTCTGTTCAAGGTTTTAGTCCCTTAGTCGCCTTTTACGATACCCTCTGGTTGAAATGGTGCGATAACTTTATAAATTCTTATCTACACCCATGCTATAAATCCTCTTTAAAAGTTTTTCAAATAGTTAGAATACTGCGAACAATAAAACAACCAGGATCATAGTAACTATAATAACATCCAAACGAGAGTTATAATGTTGTATTAATTTCATTATGCAACTCCTTTGCTTTTTCGATCCCTTCCTTACTCATCAAACAGCCACATTCTCACTTCTCAATTCGTGGTACCTTTATGAATTTCAAAAAAAGAACATTGTCATGCTCGCGCGTTTCAATACCACAGCGCCGTAATAAAAAAATAGGTTATTCGAATTCACGTCGTATCCCGCTATTTTTGTTCAATATTAGTATTACATAATTATTACCTTTACATAATTTATTTGTATTAGATACTCAGCAATTAAACTTTCCATGAGTTCCATTCCATTCCATTTACAAAGAGTATGGTTTCAGAACCTTTTATAGAGGATTCATATCATGGGATAGAGGATTCACCAACTGTACATAATTAGGTATTAAAACACCTATGTGATAATAATTATAATTATTATTACCCCGTATTATACATCATGGCGCAACTTCATTGGTGACAGCAAGCGGGAATCCCTGCAGACGGTGACGAACACGTATCGACTTGTTAACTTTCATTGGTTGTTATCTCGCCTGCGGGGACTCCCCGTATGCTGTATACCGAACGAGTTAACGGCCTATGAAATTGCGCCATAATGAAATTGCGCCATCAGTTGCATAAATAATTATTGTGGCACAACACGGATGATAATACAATTTTGGTATGGATGTTCTTTTACATTAGATTTCAGAATAAGATTGAGATGCGGAAGCTGCCGTGTCTGCCATGAACAGCGACCTGAATTTTATTGGCGAGTGGTCGCGGTCCTTTGGACTGCGAATAAACCCTAGGAAATCCCAGGCTATAATTATCGGTGGCAGGTATATGCGGAATAGGCTCGATGTGGCGTCGCTGTCTCCACTCTATCTGAATGGAGTTCAGATTGTGTACGCAAACACGGTTAAAAACCTTGGGGTGACCATGGACTCCTACTTGTCGTGGACTGCCCGTGTTGCTCAAGTCAGTCGCAAAGTGCACTTCACGTTCCATTCGTTGAAATGCCTCCAGTGCTTCTTGCCCTTGAACACCAAAATCTCCCTTGCCCAAACTCTCATTCAGCCCATTATAGATTACGCCGACGCCTGTTATTTGGATGCCACCGAGGAGCTTTTAAATAAATTTGAGCGTTTGCAAAATATCTGCATTCGTTTTATTTTTAACCTTAAAAAGTATGTGTATCACGTTTCTTACTATCGCAACCTACTCAAGTGGCTCCCTATTCAACATCGCAGGAACTCTCGGATATTGTGTCTACTTTTTAACCTCCTTCACAATCCTAAAACTCCGTCCTATCTGCGGGAGCGTTTTTCCTTCGCCCGTCCTTCTGATGCGCCTTGCAGGTCGCAACTTAGAAATCTCCTTAAAAGTCCCCTCCCCATTCCACTGACTTCTACTCCTACTCCTTCAGTGTGCACGCGGTGCGGTTATGGAATTCCCTTCCGCCTGACATTAGGGACTGCCAAACTGTTGCAGTGTTTAAAAGAAGAGTGAAAGAACACTATCTTTCCACTTCGTCATAGTTGTGTATGTATTTATTTCGATATATATTTATGAAGTAGGTAGTTATGTATATTATGTATGTAGTATTTATATTTGTATGTAAGTGTATGATCATAATTATTATTATTTGTTCTAGTTTATTAAGTGAATTGTTTTGATTTTATGTATTTTACTTTCTCTTGAATTTTACACACGGTGTCTACATATCTTATGTACTTTCCTATCGCAGGTGTGCTGGAAGAGATTTCTTTAGAAATAAGCATCACCTTTGTACGTTTTTTTCTGTTATTTTCTTCTTGTCTGTTTATTATGTGTGTACATAAATAAATAAATAAGATTAACATAAATGTTTAAAATTCGTAATTCAGTATTATAATTTTGCATTGTTCACTAAAAACGTGCGATTGGAAAACATTTATTTGGTTACCTCAGGAATTTATTAAATCGGCGTATTGCTATCCCTTACAAATGGGGTTAGCAAGAAAGGGACAGTGATGAATACATATTTATCATCCCACTTATCTGTATATTATTAGACTACCTTAATGGTGAAATTGAACTTTTAATCCTAGGTTTACAAGTTGTTTTGGGTAAATCTGAAACATTACAGTCGATAGTAAGCGCCTCAAAACATCGCTTGGTGATCGATGAACCCAATTAAAACTGATGGCTTCTGTCAACCGACTTATAACTTCAAGAAGTGAATTCACGAATTCGAACGAACTGAGACACGTTCACGTTCACCCCCGTCATGTAAGGTGTTTTTAATCACTTTTAATATGTTAATGATATTCTTGCACTAGCAACCTATATCGACTACGATATAGGTAATACGGGCTGATATCCGCAACTCCACGTCAAAGTGCGTATTTTGCGTACGGGTGGGAAATCGATTATTCGATCCACCCCAGCTCCTCCAAGAAGGCCAGCAACGCCTTGGTGTTGCTGACAATCTCACATAGGGTACCTGGGTTACCTTAGTACTTTGCCCTGTATGTGGCTACCACCGGGAAGTGTAGCAGCACATGAGCTGCTGTCTCGTCGTCTTCCATGCAGGCCCTGCACAGCGGACTGTCTGTGACTCCTATGACAAAGATGTATTTATTAAAAGACCCATGGCCAGTTAAAGCTGCTGTAACAGTAAGCACGTACGTACGCTACGTGTATTACCGTTCGTTCCACTGCCATCATCCCACCTGGTGGAACGAACGGGAATTTAATAAATAATTATTTAAAGAGTGGTATCGGTTCGGAATAGAAAATAAATACGAGTTCCAACAAATACCAGTGGTATAAGTTTTTGGTATTAGAATGGAATGACTCCCACTAAATAATTTGAATCTGGTAAAAAAAAAACACTTATTATCTTTACTAAAATAATCTACGATCTTCTATCTATTTTTTTACAATGATAGAAACCGTGGCTGACTGAGATCAATCTAATGCACAGCCGAAACTACTGGGACTAGGAACGTGTTTTGCACACGGTTTACTTTTTACACGAGGAAAAATTACTAGGCTTGCATGAATTCACAAGAAGTCTATTAACGACACGTTGTGCACAATTTCTGAGTAGTTACCTAACAAAAAGTACTAGGCTTGCATGAACTCATGGCACTAATATTATTTAATAAATCCCGTTCGTCCCACTAGTTGAACGACGGCAGAGGGAAGAACGGGAATACATGCGTACGTTATAGGTAAAAATACATACAAAAAATTAGGGCAACATCAATATGGGAAGAAACAAACTTCCTAAATCAGTTATTCGATATTCAAACGTTATAGTGAAAAATATGGATAAGGGAGGGAATATAAAAATTTTACCTTAAAATAAAATTTGTATTATGTTTCCTATGACCTCTGAAGTCCATTATGAGAGTACATCGTCCTTTTCACACGCCTTCCGTTAGATGTTGTCACTTCCGTCACGTTAAGTGGCCCCAGCGCCACCTATAGCCTAACCTGGAACTAATTGTACCACAGAGCAAGCCGGCTTATCTTATGTCATTGTTCGGCTCATAAAGTTATTGATGAACCAGGAAGAAATTACTTGGACTTCAGACGTCATAGGAAACATAATACAAATTTTATTTTAAGGTAAAATTTTTATATTATGTGTTCCGTTAGACGTCTGAAGTCCATTATGAGAGACCTGTTTGTTATCTCCTGGTGGCTTGCTTCATAAAATGCAACAATGTGATTAAGTAATTATGTTATATTTTTATGTAATGAAAAACCATACAAAATTTTTCCAGGAATTTGACTCCAAAGAACAATCAACATTGCTGAATTAGTACTGTAAACTTTGAAGATTTTTTAATCAGAAACTGCAAATAATTGAGAAAGTGACTTTTCTGACTCAATACTATTGTTGTGGCCTGTATTTCCTACCTCTCTGTAGTAATATTTTCTAAAAGTATCTTCATGGCGCCAATTTGCCTTAGCCAAAATATCATTAACTGGGTATTTTTCTAAACAATTTAGAGATGAAACTGCTGACCTAAAACTACCAGGTGTAGCCTGTATTCCGGCTTCAGAAAGAATTCGTCTTACCCAACCACCTATAATTGCGGCACTAGCTGGTTTACGAGGTTCCCTGGTGGTAATAAACAAATTTGTAAGACAACCTCTGACATTTTTGGAAATTCTAATCAATGTTCTTAACCAAAATAAAGGATTTGTATTTCTATCTGGTGAAGGGAGTAATGTCCAACTTGATTGTTGGTAAGAAGCTGAATCAGTTTTTAAGCCAAAAACAGGATGCAGGGTTATGGAATCCCCATTGCCCACCAAATGTTTAGGATCACAATGCAAGAGAGTCAAGTCATGTACTCTTCGACTTGAAGCCAACAACAGTATAGTGGCAGCACGCCTAGAAACATCATATAAGCTTTGCAAATCTGGATCTGTATTTTTCAAAAACTGAATTACTATTCTTGCATCCCAAATTGGCAATTTCTTTGGCATTGGTCTAGCTAATGATATAGCTTTTAAAATATGTCTAACTAAATGATTTGATGAAATCTTAATATCAGACAGAGTTTCACAAACTGAAGCTATAACTGATTGATGTACCAGAATAGTGCGGTATGCTAAATTATCTTCAAGAAAAAGTTTTGCTAAATACTGGGCTACATTATTAGGTGCTGGACAACGACAGTTAAGGTTATTAAGATTACACCACAGTACCCATTTGCTCCATATAGGAGTATAAGTTTTGAGCGTAGAAGCTCTCCAACATGTTGACAAAAGCTGCCTTTCCTCACTTGACCAGTTTTGTGTTAGGGAGTCCCAGCCGAAATAAGCCAGGCTTCCAGCTGTAGGTTGAGTACTTGAGCTGGGGGACGCCCAGTCATTGTGTCCACCAATGATGTTTTCAGGTCCCTGATTTTCATGGGACGTGTTAGGGCGCGACTCTTCAGATCTGGACGCCAAAAGGGTTTCTTCCACTTGGGTGCTACTATTATAAACTTTCCTTTTGCTGAGTTGAGATGGTGTAACACACGTGGGAGCAGAGCTGGTGGAGGAAAAATCCACGCCAGGTCGTATAGCCAGTATTTGCAGAAAGCGTCGTGAAAGCAAGCCTTCGAGTCTGATAAGTCGAGAGTAACATAGTTGAATCCCCAGGAATTCTATACACCTTGTTGGGATTAGTATAGATTTTTCCATATTGATGTTCCAACCCAGGGAGGTGAGGAACTCTATAGCTAGCTGGACATGCGTTGTTAATGTGTCCCTGCTTTGGTGGACTATCAAATAATCGTCTAGGAAGAGAATCAGGCGGAGACCTTTGCTGCGTAGCACTTCGGCAGTCCAGTTTGTGACCGATGCAAACATTTTTGGTGCTGCGGCAAGACCAAAGGGCAGACAGGTCATTTGTAGCAGACGGCCCTCGTAACTTAACCGTAGGAAGCAACGGTGTCTTCGAGAAATCCTCAAATGATAATAGGCTTGGCTTAGGTCCAGTTTGACCATCCAGTCGCCCGCTTGTAAGAAGTTTGACATTTGGTGATGATGAAAAAGATGGAAATGTTTTGGTTTCATAAATTGATTTAAAGCCTTCAAATTGAAAATGACCCGTTTCTTTCCACTGTTTTTTATTATTATGAATAGTGGGGATATGAATGATGGAGTTAAAGGCGCAGGCTCGAGGATTTGACTTTGAATCATGGCTTGAATTTCCAATGACATTTCTGGAGAACTTGGCGTTTGAAATTTTTGCATGATGTCCGGTGTTGGGAAGATAAGGGGTGGTGTCTGATTGAAAGGAATGCGTGCTGCAGAAATTAATTTGAGAACCATCTTGGGTGGATTGAATTTGGCCCACACCTCTTGGTACAACATCAGACAACCCCCCATAAACCTCGAGTCATTTGTGTCTATTTCTATTGGGTTCACCTTTTCCCCCTCCCCTTTTCTTTTTTCCTTGCTCGTCGAAATGACGTTTATTGTTCTTTCTTTGTTTTGTTTTATTTTGTTGAAAACGAAAGGGCTTTTCATGGGAAGTAGAAGCCACTGGAGATTTTGAAAGTATTGGTGATTTAGAACGTCCAGAGAATTTTGAACTAGGCGCTGAATCTTTATTAATTTTGTCCATTCCGCCAATCTTTTGTATATAAGCAGATAAACTTTGTGGGTTAAACATATATTCCACTGAAGGGGGTATTTTATCAATATCTTCACGTATGTATTTTCCTTTTAAACCTTTAAGCAAAGCTTTACGCCGTAATTCTAAAACCTCGGCCCGCTTTCCACAAATCATTTGCAAAATATCATGAGAAATTGTTTTGTAATCAGACTCATTTCCAAATAACTCTTTTAATTTATCGTAAATTGTATTTGACGTAAGTTGTGCGTTTGGTTTTGCGGACCAGTCAATTAAATTGCGGAGAGCTAAATTAACAAACTCATTTTGGGCTAGAAAGGCATTTGACAAAGCGGCGAAGCTACGTTCCATCTGATACCATCTAAGTGGGGCAAACGGATCTTCTAAACGTCTCAATTCCTCATTTACTTTCAGCTCAGTGAACGCTGGGAAAGCAGCATATTTCTTTTGCACCTCATTATACCGCACAGAGTTCCAATCTAAGGAGTCGAACCTTTGCATTGTAGCCAGCTTAGCGACTCTGTCAGGATTCGCTTTCGGTACGGTCGCTTCCTTGATGGAAACATTAAGATCGGCAATATCATTAAATTGGGCTGACATGCGTAAAAACGGATCATCTAAGGGTTTATTTACTGGTCCCGACGTAGTCATAGCGGAAATTCCTGAAGAACTTGGTTGCATCGCAGCGTAATTTGCGCAAAATATATTATTAACGTGACTTACAAGTTGTTGTGACAGAACTTCCAACCTGCGATCTATTTCACGTAATGACTCGTGAGACCCAATGCGGCGCCGTTTTTTTGACGGCGGCTCATCCTCCTCGCTTGAACTCGAACTCGATGATGAAGATGACTTCGCGCTTGACGCACTTGTCGGCGCAGGCGGCGGCACATTTTCACTTTTCCCACTTTTTCGTAACCGCGTGAAACGTCACTAAAAACGTCCGCGAGATTGTCAACCACTGGCTCGATCACTTTATCACCGCCCATACTGTCCATTTTCACAATCAAACAAGATTTCTGAAAGTTAATTTTGCACTTTTTCCAAACTTAGCAAGATGGCCGACTTTACGGAAAAGAAAAGTTTTATTCCGCCAATCTCACTGTTTTCAGGTAACGGAAAGCAATTTATAGGTACTTTCTACTTTAATCTCGAAAGTATTCAATTAAATTTGATAAATGTCTCCGTACAAAACGGAGATTGAAAAATCTAACGAACGAAAACGCGCGCAATTAGGAAAACGACGCAACAATGACATAAGATAAGGCGGCTTGCTCTGTGGTACTATTAGTTCCAGGTTAGGCTATAGGTGGCGCTGGGGCCACTTAACGTGACGGAAGTGACAACATCTAACGGAAGGCGTGTGAAAAGGACGATGTACTCTCATAATGGACTTCAGACGTCTAACGGAACACATAATATAAAAATATGACAAAATTTTATACATTTCTTATGGAAAAACTACGAATGCCCCCCAAAAATGGGTATGTCCTTTTATAAAAATGTAGTAAGTACCCAAACAAATATTGCAGAATAAACCGAGTATGAAAATAAATATAAAACCGATACGAGTATGAAAATAAATATAAATACTGGAATCATTAGATACTAGAAGCACTTTGCTTGTTAAGATTTAATTTATGGACGTGTTTCGGTTTTACCCGTAATTAAGTTTAATAATTAAATCGAAACAATATTGTTTCATCTTGTTTTTGATTGGGTAAGTCTTATTTGAATAGTTTTTTTTTTAATATGAAAGGTAGGTATGGAAGCATGATTTTATATCCAAGTGTTCCATAATAATCACGGCAGTTTTTTTTTTTACGTTTAAAAATCAATCTTTTCCCCACTAAGTTGGGGTCGGCTTCCAGTCTTACCAGATGCAGCTGTATACCAGTACTTAAAATGAAGCGACTGACCTCCAAAACCCACTTACTTGGCAATACAATGCGTCCAGGTCAAGGAACATTATACTCACTTATGGCGAGGCCGAGGTATGACAAGTTTTCTGACTTTTGGGCTTCTGACTATCCGCAATGACTGTGACTGTCAAAGATGTCAGAAGACCAACAGAATTATGTAAGTTTCTATAAGCAAAAAATGTTCTATACCAGAATTTCCTGACTCACGATGGCAGTTGAAACAATGGATCCAGCTCAGGAATTTGAGGCAAAATTAATTGCTCGTATGAAACCGGTGAATGAACTGATGGCACGTGGAACCTCTACCGTGCAGCAGTTCTACAGCGGCGCTACTGTATTTCTAACGGGTGGTTCGGGCTTTCTCGGAAAGCAGCTCATTGAAAAACTATTCAGGTAAATAAAGACGTAATAATAATCATCATCATAATTTTAGCCGAAAGAACTCCACTGGTGGACATATCGACCAATCCTGGGTTTCTCATATCCAGTGGATTCCGGCAACCTTCAACATGTCATTGGTTGACCTTGTAGGAGGTCTATTAACGCTGCGCCTTGCGGTACGCAGAGTGGCCACGGGAATAATGATTTTGGAGTGGACACACTTCAAAATCATTATTAATAATAGGTGCCGCTACAGATAGCGGCGGCTATACCTTGACACTTTGCCATCAAGCCAATAATAAAACATAATATTTATATAAAGTAAAAACCTAACTGGCGAAATGTGAGTGTTGGTACTTTTTAGGTGCACCTAGAGCTTTGTCTAACCCGACGGGGAAACCAGGCGTGTTAATGTAAATCATTTTGAAATAAGTTATTATTTCTTTACAGAGCAACTAAAGTATCCAAAATATATATCTTGCTAAGAAGTAAAAAAGGCAAATCCGTAAAACAGAGACTGACTGAAATGTTACAAGATCCAGTAAGTTGTAAATATTGCTTATATTTTTTTGGTTTAATGGTTTCTTCATCTTCGAATTAATCTATACATATGAAAACTAAATTATAAGGGGCTTAAGCCCCATTTACACGTTACAAGTTCATTGCCTGTGGCATACCATAAAATTGAAGCAACAATTGACTGGCACTGTCCAAGTAACACGTATTTTTATTTTTCAAATTAAGATTATTAAGCGTTTTTTTTTTAATAATAATAATAATAACCCCACCGCCATATCTCTACGTTGACGTCGTGGTGGGGCTTGCGCGCTCCGAACTCTAGGTCTGTGCCGGTAGAGTTTACTTTTCCGGAACGGGTGTAGGATGAGGAGCCAGACCAAGAGAGATACAAAAACCCGCAGGGCAGCTTGTGGCGAGCAGTTGGGCAGTAGCGACCCCACGGACCCTACCTCCCGGGAGAAGTCTTGTTCCTCACCTCTGGCTTGCCTTTATTGGCCGGCTGGAGTGAACAATGACGAGGAACAGAGCTCCTACCTCATTCTTGCCTTGACTGGCCGGCTTGAGTGGAGACTCGCAAGAGCAAATGTGCTCGGAGGAAGGAAGTATTCCAGTAAGTGCTCGTAGGGATCTTGACCATCTTCCGGGCTCTGGGATTGTTCTGAAAGCCTTGGAATACCTCTCCACTCCTCAAGCACCTCAGGAAGTGTTGCCCCCTTGTCGCTTCGTCACTTTGTGCTAGCGACCGTGTTCGGGGGCCCATTATTGAGTGTGCAAGTCACCCCCTGCCGTTTAATCCGTGTATACCATAACATTGATCAGGCAGGGGACATAGTCCTTCAATAGTTATAGGTAACAAATCCACTAAACCACCCAAACCCATAACCCAATATGTTTTGTTTCCATGTTCTGCAATAGTCCTACACCAACCGGGGGTTGTCCTTGGATGCACTTGCATAGTGCGTACAGGGATAATCGTCGGTTGGTGCTTCATTCCTTGAGAAACTGTCTAAGGGGCCTCTGCGAGTTGGCTTCGGCCCCTCGTACGCCTTCCAAAAGATCGGGACCCCATGGTCCCGAGATATGTAATCATATATAAAATAATAATAATAATTTTTATTTTAATATTTAAAAATATAATTTATAAGTATGAAAAATGAAATAAAGAGGAATAATAATAAATTTATTCGAGAAATAAAAATTGGTAAAATACAGTACAATACAATAATAAATATATACGTAGGTAGTTACAAATTAATTTTTAAACAAGCTTTTTTATATCAGCTGTTAAACCTCTAACTGTCATTAACGAGATACAATAGAATTTTAATTGTTATCGACAGTTGAGCGGTATGGCCAAATAATTTCAGTATTGGAATATTTCAATTATTCTTTCTAGGTGTATGACTTGTTGCGAGAACAACAACCAAATTTCGCAGAAAAACTCGTGGCTGTATCAGGAGATGTGGCAGAGCTGAGACTTGGGTTAAGTGAAAAAGACTGGAACGCTATCACAGAACAGGTATGCCAGGAAATATATTTTAATAATTGACATTGGCATGTACAATTTATTCAAGCCTCCAACAATGCCCATTTTGCTACTAAAAATAGTAAGTATTTTCAATTCCGGACTAAAGAACAAACACAGACAATTTCAAATGTAAGTTTGTACGCACAATATAGAGAGACCATGTTATTTTAAGACCATAGACTTCATAAGTTTTTTTTCCTGTAATTTACAAAATAGAGAATTACTTTCAGTAAAAATAAAATAATACTCAGTAGTTTTGGAGGTATGGGGGGGCAAGGTCAATTTTCATCGTTTTTCTTACATAATTTAGACTATTTATTCGAGGGTAGTATTTAAACGCAAATCAAAAAATATCCTTTTTCCATGCAATAAGATTCCGAATTCCCATCAAAATTACTGATTGCACAGCAAAATATTCAACTCAAAATATCACTAAACACACTACAATTTATTTTCGCAGCGTACAGCGATTTTTCCTAAAGCAAAAGCTTTTTCATCAATGCACAGCTAATAATCTTAATGCACATTATACATGGTAACTCTTTTTCTTTTAAATATAGCTTCTATTTTTATATTATGTACAGCAGTTTTTCTAAATAAAACAGCATTTTATTAGTCACAGTCGTCTTATTATTTATTAATTACCACATAATGGTATCAGCAAAAAAATATATAAAATTAGATACAAAATTGTAATTTATTGAATTATTAAAGCGGGTCTTGCTTTCGCGGGGCGTCCACGCTTCCTTTTTAGCCCAATAGGCACATTTTTAGCTTCTGCAGGTGGCGCCACGTACTTGAGTCGGATCGCAAGTTCGATGATATGCTTGCACATATAGTTCTTAAAATTAACATTAGATAAACTCAAAAGTCAAATGCACACTAATTACACACAAATATTGCAATTATTGTTTTTATATGATTATCTTTCCGGGCCGCCGGCGCAACGTAACACCGAATGAATATAAACAAACAAATACACGTGGATTGTGTAAAACGACACCTACACTAACGAAATATTTATATTTCGCTCTTACGCGCGAGATATACGGCTAACTCCCGACGACACGACCTAGCGCTATCTCTATCTTACTCGCTTGCGCCACTCTGCACTCCAATGACGAAAAAGCGCGCGAAGCCGCCAACCTTTTATTCAGTTAATTTGTTCTGCTTTTAGAAATAATGCAATGTAAAAGGATTTTTTTGTTATAATAATCATTAAATTTGCTGAGCATGGCTTCTTGAAAATTAAGACAAATATGATGAACAGGTTTTGTTGTACTTACTGGTTAATATGCGACTGGGATAGTTATTTTGCTATGAAATATGGAAAATTTGCTGTGCAGTCAGTATTTATGCTATGTATGTAGAATTTTTGTACAAAAATAAATTTAACTGTATTGCATTATGAGGAAAAAAGTAATGTTATATTGATGTATAATTTCGAATTATCTGCAGTTTGAGTTTTGTTAAACATTTAGTTTATTTGTAGTGAAGTAAGTTATTAGATGTAAATAAGAATATAAATGATGAGTATGTATTGATAGGCGATTATTTATTTGATATGCAATTTATAATATCCCATTCGAAAACTATACAAAATATAGAGCCCAGATTAATTAACTTTTGGACTGACGTGTTCAAACGTCAGTCAAACGTGTCAGTTTTAATAACTGGCTTTGAACCAAACTCTAAACTAACTCAAATGTTTTAATCAGTCATAACTTCAAGTACGCACCAATAACTGTATATACTTTTTCATTAAAATTACCAAGGTTTGAAATCAATTTAGAGTTATTAGTAGTTTGGCTTCAAAGTTTAGGAAAATGTACTAAAGTACAGCCAGCCTTGAATATTTTTACCAAATTGTTACGTAATCCAGGTGGACATAGTATTTCATCTGGCGGCCACGACAAGGTTTGATGAATCCCTTCGTATGGCGACCTTGATCAACGTACGGGGCACCAGGGAGACTCTTATACTCGGCAAGGTTTGCAAAAACCTGAGGTAAGAAAATTTTATATGCTTTAAAACTTATACACTGCAGTGATCTTAATAATTACATGATTCCAACTATGTCGGGGTCTACTTCCAGTCTAAGCGCAGGAATACCAGTATCCAACACCTAGTTACTGGGTAATACGATACCCCTTTGGTACAACCAGTCTGAGTACACCTTTGTGGCCGGTCGGGTTTGTAAGAACCCATAATAATACATAATATAAAAATATTTTTTCTGCTTCAGATCTTTCGTCTATGTTTCTACAGCATACTCACATGCTTGCGTGGATCGTGTAAATTCTGTAGTATTTGAAAAATTCTACAAAAGTCCTATAAATCCCAACGACATGATCGGGATAGCTGAGACTGTCGATGAAGAAAGAATAAATGATATGACACCGAGGTGAGTGGCTTTAAAATGTATGGTTACCGATTATTCCTTAGTAGGAGATCAATCATAACTAGTAAGTATAAACCATAATCCGTTCCGTCACCGACCAACACCGACGGGTGTCATGCACTGAGCGTCAAAAATTAAAATTATGGACGAAAATATTTTACCGGTGCTGATACGCTCCATGCATGGCACGCGACGTTGCAAAACCGATGCGCGTGCCTGATACGTTCATAGCACGGCATTGGTATGGTACTGTGTAGCTGTGGTCACTGTGGTCAGAGAGCTTTAGAAAGAGTTGGCCGTAATCCACTATGCGAGCACAGTTTGGGTTGATGGATTCATCTGCCAGGCGTAGAGATAAAATTAGACCAACGTCTGGTTTTTTCCACTGACTTCTCATCGTAACTATCATTGGTCTCTTCTAAATAAAGATTTCCAGTATTGTCTTGAAAAAGTCGTCCATTTTGATAACATTTTGATATCTCTTTTATTTAAATTACAGCTTGATAAACAATTGGCCGAATACATACACATTTGCAAAGTCAATCGCCGAAGAGTTAGTTACTACTCTCGGCAAGGAACTGCCCATATGTGTTGTTAGACCAGCTATCGGTGAGTGCACATTAACCTTGAAAATAAACATCATTGCTGAAAAGCGTACACATTCTGACAGTTATATAAGGCCCAACTTCCACGACGCTACTCAAAATTAACAAATAAGTCCGCACACGACGCAGCCAATCAGAAACTAGTTAAAGTCACGTCGTGCACGGACCGCCAGTGAAATTCACTGCTATGACATGCTTGCTACTCATCGGTTATAATATAAGCTTTTAATTGGTTACTTAAAAAAAAAGTTTTTACTGAAAAAAAACAACCGACTACCAAAAAAATCACTCATCATCTGCCTAGCCTTTTCCCAACTATGTTGGGGTCGGCTTCCAATCTAACCGGATGCAGCTGAATACCAGTATTTTACATGGAGGAGTGCCTATCTGACCTCCACAACCCAGTAACTTGGTAATACGATACCCCTTGGTAAGACCACCACCCAACCCAAAAAAATCACTAAACAGTGAAAAATAACTTTAATTTCGGAAGTAGGTTGTTTTTTGTAGCATGACCTACCAAAAAAAAAGAATCATCATAATCGATGCATAATTGGCGGAGTAATTGCGCAACAAAAATACAAAAAATAAACATAATTGAGAAAGTCCTCCATTTTGAAGATGTCTGTTAAAATAGTCCAGGAAAATTACTTCGGTTTCACCTCGGAATGAGAGATAGTCAGCTATAAACTTGTATGAACCTTTATTTTGACACAATAAAACTTGTCTCAAAACCTGTTCTCTCATTCCGAGAATGTGCGTGTGGTGTGAGGGCCCGTTTTTTTAAAACTCTTTGAAAATGTGCTCAGGATTTAGTGAACATTCCAAAAGAATTGTGAAAGTTGGAATCAGATTTTGTGAAAGTCTAATAAGCGAGATATGGATTGTAAAGTTGGGCCCTCAGTTCTCACATAGAGGATTGAGGGCCCAGCTGTACCTGATTTACTAAGGACACTACAGAACAAGTCTTTATGCCAAAATTTAAGGTAATGCCAAACAAAATTTGTGAAAACAAGATATTATCGCAAAACACTGTTCATCTTTGTATATCTTCGTTCAAAATGGGCCCTCAATTCTCACACACGTAAAAGTTTATTACGCACATAAAATGAAACCACTAACTTACAGGTACTGTTTGAAATCCTATATGCTACTAAATAATTTGTGAAAATTTGTGAAAGCATGAACAGAGCTCATTACTTTCAAACAACAAGAAGTGGTGACACTTCTTGTTGTTTGAAAGTAATGAGCTCTACAAAATTCAGGCCCTCAGTCCTCCATTTCTTTTTGTTTTAGTTTTATTACGCTTATCGTATGAAAGATAAGACAAATACAAAATTGTCTCTTTTTGTGAAAAAAATTGTGCAACAAATTGGCGTTATTAGTTACTAATAAGAATTACGATAAAACGACAAATTTTAATATATACCGAAATCAACTTGTTGTTTTGTATGAGGGTAGGGTGACAATAATTTCCTTTTTACCCTCATTTTATATACTTTATTAGAGGCAATTCTGAGTGATGTTTTAGTGATTCAAGTGTTAGAATCCTGAGCAACGCGAGTGATTCATGGCCCTCGATATAAATCCGTTTTATTCAAGATTTCCATACTATACTTTATACCACTGCGAGAAAAAGAAAGATTTAAGCGAAAATAGACATGTAAAATGATGAAAAATTTCCGTTTGTAGCCTTCTGATAGCCTTTTAAGGTAGGCTTGCAACTTCGAGAATGTGTTTATGTCAATGTTATGCCTGTTGTTATAGTACACCTTAGCAAAGTCTACATACTTACTACATAGTGTCGATGACTTCTTTTTCTTCGACAGCTCATTAAAATAAGTTAGGGAAACAGACTCTGAAAATGTGCAAGAAGCTTTATTTTCCTTTTTCCATTTGCAAAACTCATCGTAGGTTTTGACGTAAACCAGCCGTGATTTGTTGGGTAACAAGTTTTCTACTACATATCGGCCGTCCTCTCTTTCATAAACTCAGGTATTACACATCTTCTTCACCACTTGAATGCATTTTCATTCGATGTATTAATAATTAACACTAATCTTTGTGTTCTGTACGAACACTTACAGTATTCAACATAGCGCCAATTTACTAATGACAGCAAAGAATACAAAATAGTTTTTATTCTAATGCTAAACTCATTGTCGAAAATGTCGACCGATCAAATCTCGAGGAGTTATTTGCACAAGGAGTTTGTATAACGAGTATTCTTTGCACAAGGAGTTTGTATCAAGTATTTTTTCCCAAGGAGGTTTTATTGCATTGAGATGCAGGTCGAATATATTTGAGTTCTAAATTCAAATACCATATTTTTCACTTTTTAGTTGTGGTACCTACCTCACACAAATTCGAATACCACCTGCTATGTAAATAACAGTGACGGAGTAACAGGACATCGTCCACAAATAGGTACTAAGCGGGAAAAATACGTTATATTATATATATATATATATATATATATAAATTATTTATTCAGAGTAACAATGAGACTCATAGTGTTAGTAACAATAAAATAAACTTACAACTATGTTAGTTATATTGAAACTAACTCAAAAACTACGCAACCAAAGTTAATAAAATTTATATGGGACCAACTAACAATTAAATTTTGTCATTGCATTTGATTTAAATGGTACTGGTGAGTATTGCCTGTAGACACTAAAAATAAAATCAAAGATGTACGAACTTTTCCTCCAACTTGCGCTGAAAGTATTGGTCATTAGAAGAAAGTTTATTAAAACCTATGACATTACATTTATTAATCTTTGCTGCAATCTAGAAGAAATTGTGGTCACCCTATTTCCTAATTCAGAGAATAAAAATAAAACTCGATTTTTTAATATAATAAAGGGTCTTTTAATTTCTTTCTGGTATCGAATTTGTTGCACAATTTTTTTCACAAAAAGAGACTATTTTGTATTTGTCTTATCTTTCATACGTTAAGCGTAATAAAACTAAAACAAAAAGAAATGGAGGACTGAGGGCCTGAATTTTGTAAAGCTCATTACTTTCAAACAACAAGACGTGGTGACCTGTTCATGCTTTCACAAATTATTTAGTAGCATATAGGATTTCAAACAGTACCTGTAAGTTACTGGTTTCATTTTATTTGCGTAATAAACTTTTACGTGTGTGAGAATTGAGGGCCCATTTTGAACGAAGATATACAAAGATGGACAGTGTTTTGCGATAATATCTTGTTTTCACAAATTTTGTTTGGCATTACCTTAAATTTTGGCATAAAGACTTGTTCTGTAGTGTCCTTAGTTAATCAGGTACAGCTGGGCCTTCAATCCTCTAAGTGAGAACTGAGGGCCCAACTTTACAGTCCATATCTCGCTTATTAGACTTTCACAAAATCTGATTCCAACTTTCACAATTCTTTTGGAATGTTCATTAAATCCTGAGCACATTTTCAAAGAGTTTTAAAAAACGGGCCCTCACACCACACGCACATTTCCGAGATACTTGCCAATTCCGAGATACTTGCCCAGATTTGACTTATTTTCCTGGACTAAAAAGTAACTCTGTCTAGCTATGTTACCTTTTCACGCCTAAACCACCGAATGGAATAGATGGTATCCCGGGGAAGGACATGGCTACTTTTTATCGACATACTACGCGGGCGAAGCCGCGGTCGGAAGCTAGTGTATAATAAAATCACGAGTCATGCTGAATGTAGACATTCATTTTCATGGAACAGACGGTAGCCGCACCGCACAAACCGCTTTTTGTTATTTAGGGTTCCGTACGGAACCCTAGATAACGGAAAAAAATGGAACTCATAAGGGATCACTCGTGTGTCTGTCTGTCTGTCCGTCTGTCACAGACAATTTTCTCCGAATCCAATAGACCGATTTAGTTGAATTTGGTACACATTATGTATTTTTGTGATTCAAACACGGACGTGTCACGAAAATCAATAAATTTTTAATATGGGGGTCAATTTCGGGGAGAAAAATAGAAAATTAATAAAATATAAGTAAAAATCTTTTTTAAAACAAGCTGTTAATGAACTTAAAACTACTAAATAAAACTTACGTAAACATAGAATTTTAATATTTTCTGAAAACCTTGAGGCTTATTTATTTATTATTTATTTATTTATTTATTTATTGATAAGAAAGGTACATTTTATCTTCAAGTTTAGTGTAAGAAGGATATTTACGCCTCAAGCTATTGACCAATGAGTCCAAACAGGATGGTGCTGTCATGTTTGATTGAGGAGTTCCCATGGCCACCTTCCGGATCCATCATCAGACCCTGAACACCACCTAGTGTCAATACATAACCAATGAGTCCAAACACGATGGTGCTATCTTGTTTGATTAAGGTTTTCCCATAGCCACCTTCCTGCTCCATTAAAAGGCCCTGAACACCACCTAGTGTCAAAGCACGTGCCAATACATAACCAACGAGTCCAAACACGATGGTTCTTATCTTGGTTGATTGAGGTTTTCCCATGGGCACCTTCCGGCTCCATCATCAGACCCTGAACACCACCTAGTGTTTTGACACTAGGTCAGGGTTGATATGTCATGCACTTGTTAACACATGACCAATGAGTCCAAACACGATGGTGTTATCTTGTTTGATTGAGGAGTTCCTATGGCCAACTTCCGGCTCCATCATCAGACCAGCAACATGGTATATTTTTTTCAAAATGTTTCGATAGTTGTATAATTATGCCAAATTACAGCACAATCAGATACCAGGAAGTGCGTGATAAATGGATGACTTTGATAGGGAGTAGGAATCGCACGTAACTTTAGCCAATTCTTTGGATTTTGTGTTTAGGGCGTAGACCTGCAGGAAGAAACCATGAACGATAGCTTGTACTTTTAGGCCGCGCGCACTTTGCACGCGTTTTCGTACGAATTTCACTAGTAGGAAAACGCACAAAAATAATCCCGGCGACCTTCCAAGAACAAAGGGAGACTGGGTACGGTTTAGTCGTACGTATAATGGTGGAATCCGATGATCGGCAATATTGCAGACGGACACGCACGGCAGACTACCTCAGACTGCGGGAAAGTCTGAAAAGGATACCGGGACCTTGGCAACAGGCAACTAAAGGAACACGGGTGGGTTTTAGTCAGTAAAAGTCTGACACGCCCTTCCGTTCCGCCCAGAGCGGGAGAAGTCATTGGATGATTTCCCACCCACTAAAAAAAACTACTCAAAAAAAACTACTAGACTACCACAGACCGCCACGCACCGCGCACCGAGGAACTTCCGATGTCTGCAATACCCCTCACGTACACCTTCCCACGGTCCGTCGTCCGGGCTCGTCGTTGTCCGTCCGCAAAATCGCGGATCGTGGGATTTCGGTATATGTAAACAAACAATCCGAACTTTATCGCATTTTCCGTGCGTTCAATGCGATATCACCGGAACACTAACTATTTAACGGAGAAAAACGTATTCAGTGTGCGCACTCAATTCGTAATACCACGAATGTTCGTTTACCTACGTATCATACAAATTCGTGTCTAAGTGCGAAAATATTTTAGTGTAGCAACGCTCTTCATGATTTGACTTACATGTTTTCCTGTCAAAAAATATGACATCGATATCAATACGTTAAATTCAAATTTAAAAAAAAATATGACAAGAGTTGCTACGAACAGAGCAAGCTACATGCAAGCTAATATAAAGCTTGTAAAACTGGCCCAGTGCGTCAATCACGCACAATGAAGGGTTCCGTAGTTGGGATAAATGTATCCCAAGAAAAAACTTTCAACGTTGTAGTTGAAAAACATGCTCTCCCATACATTCCAAGCGCAAATGCAAGTTGGTCGATTATTACTCGTTAACTTGTAAAGCATAAGTATGCTTTACAAGTGTAAAACTGTAAAACAAGTGTAGTAAAAGAAAAACTATCACAGCTAAGTAGCTGTGATAGTTTTTCTTTTAACTTCGTTATACTGCCGTGATTTTTTTCACATATCCAAAAACAAGCATTTAGATGGCAGGGGACTTGACTCTAACAATTTGCACTTTAAATCTTAATGTTACGCAAACGGATCTCTGAATCAAAAAATATTTTTCACACACCCACTCGACATCCCACAACATGGAACAGTTGAGAAAAAAAAATCATCCCCACTTTACGTGTAGGGAGGGGAGGTACCCTACAAAAAAAAATATTTAGCATGATTTTATTTTACCACTTTGTGTGTTTAATGTATAAGATTCTCTGAGCTAAGTCGCGTATAGACATACAGACATGGCGAAACTATATCGGTTCCTTGTTGACTACTACAGAACCATAAAAGCCAGAAAAATTATGAGTAAAAATTTGTGGCCAGCTAGAAAAATTAACAAATAGGTTAAATAGTGAGCCATTTACTGCATTTTGAGAAGCTATTCTGCTCATCATGCCAAAGACCCTCATCAGATCTTCACTAATTTTTTTTTGAGACCTCTTAAAGTTACCACCTTTCAAATAAAAAAAGAACCATCGTTATCGGATTTCATTGGGCGGAGATATCCAGAAAGCCCCTTTTTGCCCCATTTTGGACGAAGTAGCTTTCAAATCAAAAATACCCGACGACTAAAAATTAAAAAGAAATCGTTATACCTCTAGACCAAATTTCGTCCAGATCGGTTGTAAAACCTGTAGACGAATACGTACAAATTGACAAACTCACCAATTTTGCCAGACTTGATGCAAAGACGCTCGCTCACTACGCTCGCTCGGTCAATTAGTACAACATAATTTTAACCTAAAATACATATTTTTTTATTTGGTTTCAGTGGTTTCTTCTAAACAAGAACCGAATCCAGGATGGGTTGATATGTCATGTATGTTCGGAGCCACTGGTGTAAGTATAACTTATAATAAAAACTAGCTAACCCGATGGACTTCGTCCTGTCCAAATTTCAATAATAATTCATACAAAAGTCCTGTAGAAAAAAGAGGACCATTATTTTGACAACCGTCTTCGTGATGTACTGAAAATGCGGCAATGTTACTATGAAAATCCATAATATTATGTCGTGTTTAGCAACCGAATAAATTACCTACAATGAAAACTCTTTTCCGCCGTGTTATTTAAAAATGGAACAAACTTTTTACTTCGACACATGGCAACCAAGGAGGTACCTTATCATTTTTTTTACTTAAAGGAGAATGCTAGAGTCTCCCACAAGACTCGGCCAGAACCGACAAAGATGAACTATATTTCATAAAAAAGGAAAATAAATATAGAATTTGATAGTATAATTAGTTTTCTATTTGAAGCACACCAAAAAAAGTTATTTTAAAGTTGACCACTTGATACTTCTGATTTTAACGATAACATGAAATAAACTGAAATGATTAATTAAAATAATTACTTATATTACATTATCCTCAGTTTCAACAGCCAAAGTAGTCGTAAATGGTAGAAAAATTGGATTCCAGAAACAGCAATAAACAAGACCAAGCTCAAAAAAATACGAAAATACTTCGTTGCTCGTGATACCACTCGGGAGAAGTCAAACTTTTTGACATTGACAAATGCCAGTTAAAGTTTTACATCAAGTGATGTCAGCACTATAATTACGTTATTAGGATTAAACTATTCTAAAAGATATCGATAATCAAACTAAAAATTATTTTCAATTATTACATTACTGTAATAGTACATTGTGATACGAGTGTGCTCTTTTGGAATATTACAGCCGAGGCGGTATTTTCGCGTGAGCCGCAGGCGAACGCGATAAGGTAGCCGAGAGTGTAATATTCAGTGCACACGCGTTTCATACGACGTTTTTCAACACACTTGCGAGGAAAAAAACAGACTTGTTGCAAGAACATAAGCTACAGTAACGTATCTGGGGTCTCTGTATCACATATACCTGAGCTTGGTCAACATGCAGTAATATCCGTGGAACTTAATTTTAAATTAGAGAAACCATCCCCACACTGGATCACCTATAAGCCACTTAAGGATATACTGCTAGAAAAAAATGATGATTTGAATAAGATGGACTGGGAATATATTGTAGGTCTGGAGGATGTGAACTCGATGGTGGCAACATTTAATGAGTATATCTTGAATCTCTTCGACTTACATGCACCCCTTAAAAATGTTTGAATCAAGGAAAACTCGTACCCTTTTTTTTTTTTTTGATTGATTAACCCGCAACCCTGGCAGGCATCGGTCCTAGCGGACCCCGCCAATTGTGCTGACATCTCTTTGAGGCGCGCGTGGAACACGACGCGCCATCGACCCGGGCCTGGTCCTGATCGGACGGCGAGCTACCCATTGCTCGCCGTCCGCAAGCCCGCGCCTATGGTGGCCGGGAATCCGCCTGGGATTCCCGACGCCCAGGGCGTCTCCAGCGGCGGCGGCGGTTAGGGGCGTGAGGGCGCAAACTTTGCCTCTCCCTCACGCGTTCCGCCTCCTCCTTCGCGAGCATTACTGCTTCGCAGAAGGAGGTGACTGCTTCCCATGCCCTCTCGCTCCGTACCATGGCCTGGACCAGAGCCGGACGCGAGAGGTCACCGCCGCCAATCGCCTCCAAGAGGACACGGCGGGGCTCCGCCCAAGCGGGGCAGACCTCCACCGTATGCTCCACCGTGTCCTCCGGGCGATCCACACAGTGGTGACACCCGGGCGTTTCCTCCCGCCTTATACGAAACAGGAACCTCCCGAAGCAACCGTGTCCGGTGAGGACCTGCGTCAGGCGGAAGGTGAGGACGCCGTGGCGCCTCTCTAGCCACTCCTCAAAGAAGGGACTTATCGCCGCAATTGTGGCGTGCCCAGCACTGGGTTGCGACAATCGCACTCTCCATGCCGCCATGAGATCCTGCCGGAGCTCTGTCCGCTGAGCCGCGATTTCTCGCGGCAGCGGAGTTACGCCCCGGCGCTTCATCTCCTCGCGCCACTCCCAGATGTGCGCGAGGACCTTCGCCTCCAGATCCCATGGCGGTAATCCGGCCAGGAGGCTCGCCGCCTCGCAGGAGACCGAGTATATATTTAGTTTGAATTTCCGCGAGTTATTTGAGAACTAATTTACTATACAAGCCTTGGCCGCAACCGCGCATTGATGTACCTACTCACGTATGTGTGCCTTGGCTTCGCCTGAGCCCATTTTCTCACGATCGTCCATCAATGAATGCCCCTGTTGCAGGCCGCGATAGTAATGTACTATTATTTCACACTAGCTGCGCCCCTCACTTTCACCCGCGTAAGTCTCGATCCCGTGGAAATATCAGGATAAAAAGTATCCTATGTGTAACCCAGGTTATAAACTATCTGTTTGCCAAATTTCATCAAATCCATTCAGCCGTTTTTACGTGAAAGAGTAACAAACATCCATCCATCCATCCATCCATCCATCCATCCATACTTACAAACTTTCGCGTTTATAATATAAGCTAGATTAGATTAACCTACATGGACTGCCTCGTTGGTCTAGTAGTCGAAAGCGATACTGCTGAGAATGAGGTCCTGGGTTCGAATCCCAGGTCGTGCAAAGTGTTATTGGGTTTTTCTATCTGGAATTTTTCATCATCAGCCCGGAGTCGGGATTTGTGCCCGGTTGATGGCAATAGGCTCGCTCCCTATTACATGAGACTTAAACATAACTGGCGAAATGTGGGTGTACTAGGTACACCTCTGCCTGTCCCTTCGGGGAATACAGGCGTGCTTTTATGATGTATAAACCTACAGCGCATGGGTACTTAAGAAACCTTAGAAGCTGGGTGCACGGTCCCATTTGGTAGTTTCTTATATTATTCAAATGATACATTTTCTGCTAGCCAATCATATATTTTTGTAACTATTAAAACGATTAAACAGAGTGTAAGAGCGTTGACTTACAAACTCAAACGATTTAGAATGTAATTCGTCGCTTCGTCAATTAAATTGTCAATTTACTTTTCCTTTTCAGATGTTGACCGCAATTGGCTTAGGTGTTATGCACGCAGTGAATGTAGATATTTCGAGGCAAGTGAATTTAGTACCGGTAGACATTGTTAATAATGTAGTAATAGCTGCTGGATGTGAAACGGCTAGGAAACGAGCCATTGGCGTAAATGAAACAAAAATCTTCGTTGTTGGTTCGTCACACAGAAATCCTGTAACTTGGGGTAAGACTTTAAAAATTCTCTAACAAAATTTAATTTTCAGGCGGGTAACCAAGTTAAACCGAGTAAAGGATTTTATCGTAAATGACTCGAAAATGTTGGCCCAAAGCATGGGCCAAGATTTCGAACATATTATAATTTAGTCCTGAAAAAAATCATAGATGGCAGCATAAGTAACGATTATGAAATTAACAATCCCTAAAAAGCGATAAATGGCAAAAGACAATGCCAAGAATCGGCTCGAATTGTATGGAGCGTCCGACAGGATTTCTATAATAATGATAATTAATGATAAAAAACAGTAAGAATTATACAATATAAATAAAATCTGTAGAACCACACCGTTGAAAAGTCATTTTAAATAGTTATTCAATTTAACAACACATTCCCTATCTACAATTTCAACTAGAAATGTAGCCAATACCAAAATAAAACAATATCGATATGAAAGTGCACTTGCCAATCGATTACAATAATATCAATATGAAGATACGTAAGTGAATTTATTGCTTACATAATCGTTACTCGTAATTATATTATTAAATAGCGTTTAGTTATATTTTTGTATAAGTTTATTATATTTTATAGTAATGTAATAACTAAAAATATTTTTAATTCGATCATCGATACCGTTTAGAATAGTTTATTCCTAATAAAGTAATTATAGCCCTGGCAGCACTTCATTTTCAAAAAAGTTTGACTTCTCCCGCGTGGTGTCACGAGTAACGAAGTATTTCCGTATTTTTTTGAGTTTTGTTTGTATACAGGGTGTTAGGGTAAACACCGTTATCCTTGAAACCAGTGGTACCATTTATAGAACGTAAAATCAATGGAAAAATACATTTTTTTTTTTTAAAGTATATCTACATTTTTCCACAAGAATATTTCACCCTACACGCAAGGGCAACGACCGGCCGCGGTTGGCGGTTGGCGGGGGCGGGCGGGGCGCGCGGGACGTTACATGACCGGCCGTCAGCTGTCTTGCAGTCTCTCGAACGCGTATACATGAGTATCGGGACAGTAACGGACGAGACAGTAACGTCTTTTTTTGGTGTGCTTCTAATAGAAAACTAATTATACTTTCTAATTCTATATTTATTTTCCTTTTTTGTGAAATATAGTTCATCTTTGTCGGTTCTGGCCAAGTCTTGTGGGAAGCCCTGGCATTCTCCTTTTGGCTGAAGTAAGATTAGTAAAAATCTAAACATCTTTGTTTAATGCTGATTTATGTATTTATACTCATAATTCGCGTATTTTCAACAAAAAACAAATTAAGCCTTTTACTTCAATCCTAATGGTGGAATCCGACGATCGGCAATATTGTGGACGGACACGCACGGCAGACTACCACAGACCGCCACAAATCGCGCACCGAGGATGTCCGATGTCTGCGATACCCCGCATGTACACCTTCCCACGGTCCGTCGTCCGGGCTCGTCGGTGTCCGTCCGCAAAATCGCGGATTGTGTCATTTCGGTATTAGAATGATAAAGTAACTCTTTGCTATAGATGGCGTTTTTCTTAATTTTTCCTACCATCAGCCCATCACCTTTTTTTTTTTTTTTTAATGTGGGAGATATCATCCAATGACTTCTCCCGCTCTGGGCGGAGCGGCAGGGCGTGTCAGACTTTTACTGACTAAAACCCACCCGGGTTCCTTCAGTTGGCAACAGGCAACTGAAGGAACGGGTGGATCCCTTTCGGACTAACCCGCAACCCTGGCAGGCATCGGTCCTAGCGGTGCTGACATCTCTTTGAAGCGCGCGTGGAACACGACGCGCCATCGACCCCTCGTCCAAATCGGACGGCGAGCTACCCATTGCTCGCTGTCCGCAAGCCCGCGCCTATGGTGGCCGGGAATCCGCCTGGGATTCCCGACGCCCAGGGCGTCTCCAACGGCGGCGGTTAGGGGCGTGAGGGCGCAAACTTTGCCTCCCCCTCACGCGTTTCGCCTCCTCCTTCGCGAGCATTACTGCTTCGCAGAAGGAGGTGACTGCTTCCCATGCCCTCTCACCGTACCATGGCCTGGACCAGGGCCGGACGCTAGAGGCCCCGTCGCAAATCGCCTCCAAGAGGACACGGTGAGGCTCCGCCCAAGCAGAGCATACCTCTACCGTATGCTCCACCGCGTGTCCTACGGGCGATCCACATAGTGGTGACATCCGGGCGTTTCTTCCCGCCTTATCCGAAACAGGAACCTCCCGAAGCAACCGTGTCCGGTGAGGACTTGTGTCAGGCGGAAGGTGAGGACGCCGTTGCGCTTCTCTAGCCACTCCTCAAAGACCACTTATCGCCGCAATTGTGGCGTGAACAGTCAGCCCATCACCTAAACTTACGTCTAGTCCTTTCAAAAAATCATTTTTTTTTAATTTAGTACCTTACATAGAATTATAAGAAAAGAGTCTATTAACATGTTTTTGGTACATTTTTTTTTTCTTTTAATTTTACTGAACCCAGGTTCTATAAAACTTTCTATACATCTAGGCAAGACTCCTTGATGGCGTTGTAAAACTACAGTCTCTGGCAATTCGTGAGTCGCTGATACTGCCATCTGTTAAAAAAGTGGAGGAAAAAAAATAGCCAGCTCACTAGCGAGACTTAAGTTTGTGTCAATTCTTTGTATGGGATTGGGTAACTGTACGTAGTATTATAATATCTGTGCCCAACGTTAGGCTTCCATGTTCAAGGGTCACACCACAACACTTGGTTCTTTGTCTTCCGCATCTTGTATGCCTTGTCTCTTTCTGCAAAGCATCAGACTATCTAACGGGGACGTGTTAAAATTTGTTGATTAGAATAATATAATTATGATTTGATTTACTGTGATTGTTTTACACAGGGGCTATCGACGATATTTTTCATAAAGTTGTTAAAAACTACGGAACACCGATGATAGTAGGATACGCATTCGCCTGGAGCACCAAAAATCCTATTCTGTTTTGGATATATTCCTGGTTGTTGCATCGGATCCCTGCGCACGTCATAGATGGGATAAGCGCCATGCTTGGAAATAAGAGAAGGTAATAATGTTGAACTTAAAACATATAATATAAAACGGGTTAAAATGATTTAAAGTGTCAAAATTCTATTCTATCTTATTTTGAACCAATTAAAAGTGATAAATAATAAGCATTTTCACTTTTCAGATTCGGTAAACTGGCCACCAAAATGTACAAAATGTCGGCGGCATTTTCGTACTTTCTGTGCAATGGGTGGCAATTTGATGATCAAAATACGGCAGCACTATTCAATAGTCTTTCAAAAGATGATCGAGATATATTTGACTTTGACATAAAAGCTATTGACTGGGAAGAATATTTCATAACAGGGGTTATTGGCGTCAGAAAGTATATCTTGAAAGATGGATTAACAGACACAGTTTACGCGCGTAAAAAATTTACGGTCTTAAGAGTTTTCACATTTATTATATTACCGTTATATTTCTATTGTTTGTATAGAATTTTGTGTTTAGCTTTGTCTGTATTTACGTTGTTTTGGTAAACCACTAATTTAAAAGTATTTAATAATAGCGTCTTGAAAATCAACGCTAAAGAGAACGAAAACTCCGAATTGATAATATTGCGAACTTCGTAATGGAAAATTTCAAATAACTAACCCTATTATTTTATTGATACAAATTCAAATGAACGACCGTTTGTGTGACAATACAATTATATCATTTTTATTTTATTTATTTGTTTCTTTCTATGAAAATCCGTATTTTTTGTGAGATTTATAGTACCTATTGGTTGATGTTTATATTAGGAAATCTGGAATTTTAGATGATTATTAATTTTATAAACATAATTATTTTAAAGCATTAATAGATGAATCACATGAAACTATGAGACTTTAAGAAATTAATAAAATCTTTCTTCCAACTTTTTGTATAATTATCTTATCATAATAGCATGTATTTAATCGAACTTTAAATAATTCCTATTTTGGTGACCACAAAATACTAAAAAGCCAAGTGACTGTGACCTAACGCATTTATTAAGGGTACCCCAGCTGCACCAGCTTAGTTATTTCGACCAATTTTTGAAAAAAGGCCAGAATGTAAAAAAAAAGGAACATTTATTTAAAAACAAGCATACAGTACGACACAACTCAAATGTAGCATCGGCAAAATTCGTAAAACCGATCACCATCCGAACTTCATCAACGAGTGCATCTTCTAAATCTCCAATCTTTATTACTACTTCAGGTGAAAATTATATTTACGAAACGCAATAACTTGTAAAGTCATATAAACAAATACATTCGTAAAATTGAAAAGAATGAATGCAAATTTTCAAAATGCTACATCTAAGTTGTGTCGTACTCTTCATCATAAGAAGAACAGAAAATTTTTAGAGGCTCCCACTACGGATTGGTAGATGTCATATATTATTGGATATGAATTTTTGGTTCTAAGACATGCCGGTTTCCTCACGATGTTTTCCTTCACCGTTTTGATACAGCATATTCTAAAAGAAATCAAGATAGCTGCCCCCTATAACTACTGTAAAGACACACGAGCAGCCAAAGGCCAGCAAAATCACACAATAGAAGAATCAAAACTAGAAGTCTTACTCACATAACAAGCTGAAAAGCTTAATAAGCATGTATTCAACAAATGGGCTATATGAACGTCATCATCATATTGCCCGTTTGTTTAATAAGCTCTATAACATGCTCTTATTTGTTTAATATACTCACATCTGTTCGTTTTAAACTCGTACGATAAATTGCTATCCTAAATATTGCAACGTGGAACGTTACGTCTCCTGTACCTTAAGCAAGATGTCATAACAACAATAAAACTACGCAACATTGATGTTTTACTAGTCTCTGAAACACGTATATCTGTGATGTCTCAGACAGGTTTTAGAGTTCCATACCTCAAAAGGAAAACACGGAACCCTTATAGGATCACTTGTGTGACTGTCTGTCTGTCCGTCTGTCACAGCCAATTTACTCCGAATCGAATGGACCGATTAAGTAGAAAAGTACACATATCGATTTCTGTGACCTAAACACGGAGGTGTACAGTCACGGACTTTAATTGATGAGCCACCTTCAAAATTTTCAATTTTGCAGTTTCATACATTCACGAGATTACACGATTAAACACGAACTCCAATCGCACGCTCGTAAACAACATGACAAATAAATTACTTTTAATCGGAAATAGTCTTATCCATAGAGGTTGACTAATAAGTTCTCAGTGATAAAAATAAATACAAAGTTGTATTAAGTTTATCCAATCTATTTGATATCGACCTCCTTTGAATCATAGCCCATTAACTCGATAATTCAGAAAACCTAACTGAAGACACTGACAGTTGAAATATAGATGTCAGAGACGTTACTTTCAAACTTGTCGAAATTACTATTATAATTTCTCCGTACGCTAACGTTACTATCGCTACAGTAACCTAGCAACGATTGTTTATCGTTACTAGGTTACTGTTGCTAGACCTACAATTGGTTGACTCTGCTGTCAAGTTTGTAGTTCTGGCTCTCAGGTTAGCCAACCGTTGAAGATTCAATTCAATTCAATTCAATTCAATTCAAAGTTTATTTCAAAATGGGATTGCAAAGTTTACAAATGATGCTTATATATAATTTTTAGGTACAACTTTACAATATAAAGATAAAGATATGAAATATAATTTTCTTCTTCTAATACGAAGACATAATATGTCTTCGTATTAGAAGAAGAAAAATGCAAATCGGGATTATTCAGTTCCCGACACGCAAAGTCATATTATGACTTTGCGTGTCGGGAACCGAATAATCCCGATTTGTATTACACGGCTAAAATACGAGCAGTGCAAGGTGGCTCATCAATTAAAGTCCGTGACTGTACAATAACGAAAATAAATTTTAGGGGACGAAACACTTTTAGGGGTAAATTAAAAAATAAAATAAAACGTTTTGCAAATTATAATACCTGTGAGGATCTCAATTGTTTTTTGAATAAATCCTATTACCGACATTTATGAAAATAGATTAAAATTTACCATTATCTCCAAAACTATTGAGGCTAAAATTTTGAAAAACTACAAAAAAAATCTCTTTACGTATAGATTACAGGGAAGTTTATGGTCTTAAAATAACAAAGTCAAAGTCAAATAATTTATTTCAAATAGGCACATAAAAGGCACTTTTGAACGTCAAAAACAAAGAAATTGAACTGATTCTAGTTGCCCCTTCCAAAAGGTAGTTTTCGTATGGAGAAGAATGGGCAAGGAACTCCACCGTTACTCTTTTAAAAATATTTTAAATTTTTTTGTATACATGAAATAAATAATATAATTATATGTGAAGACGATGCACCTACAATAAGAATACTGTACCACAAAAGGTAAAAAGAATTATAAATGGATATAACTCGGCACTTTTCGAACGTCAAAATTACAGTCCTCCAAAACGCCCGCCCTTCACCACTTTTCTAGTGATTTGCTGAGGAGAAGAATTGGCGCAACAACCTCCCCAAGTGATCCTGTCTGTTCAAGGTTTTAGTCCCTTAGTCGCCTTTTACGATACCCTCTGGTTGAAATGGTGCGATAACTTTATAAATTCTTATCTACACCCATGCTATAAATCCTCTTTAAAAGTTTTTCAAACAGTTAGCATACTGCGAACAATAAAACAACCAGGATCATAGTAACTATAATAACATCCACACGAGAGTTATAATGTTGTGTTAAATTTCATTATGTAACTCCTTTGCTTTTTCGATACCTTGCTTACTCATCAAACAGACACATTCTCACTACTCAATTCGTGGTACCTTTATGAATTCCAAAAAAATAACATTGTCATGCTCGCGCGTTTCAATACCACAGCGCCGTAATAAAAAAAATAAAAATAGGTTATTCGAATTCACAACGTATCCCGCCATTTTTAATCGATATTAGTATTACAAATTACCTATACATCATTTATTTGTATTACATAGATACTCAGCAATTAAACTTTCCATGAATTTACATAGAGTTCTTACAACACTGTACAACACCCTATGGTTTCAGAACCTTTTATAGAGGATTCATATCATGGGATAGAGGATTCACCAACTGTATATAATTAGGTATTAAAACACCCATGTGATAATATAAATAGGATTACCCCGTATTATACATCAGTTGCATAAATAATTATTGTGTCACAACACGGATGATAATACAATTTTGGTATGGATGTACTTTTACATAAGATTTCAGAATAAGATTAACATAAATGTTTAAAATTCGTAATTCAGTATTATAATTTTGCATTGTTCACTATAAACGTGCAATTGGAAAACATTTATTTGGTTAGCTCAGGAATTTATTAAATCGGCGTATTGCTATCCCTTACAAATGGGGTTAGCAAGAAAGGGACAGTGATGCATACATATTTATTATCCCACTTATCTGTATATTATTAGAGTACCTAAATGGTGAAACTGAACTTTTAATCCTAGGTTCACAAGTTGTTTTGGGTAAATCTGAAACATTACAATCGATAGTAAGCGCCTCAAAACATCGCTTGGTGATCGATGAACCCAATTAAAACTGATGGCTTCTGTCAACCGACTTATCACTTCAAGAAGTGAATTCACGAATTCGAGCGAACTAAGACACGTTCACTTTCACCCCTGTCATGTAAGGTGTTTTTAATCACTTTTAATATGTTAATGATATTCTTGCACTAGCAACCTATATCGACTACGATATAGGTAATACGGGCTGATATCCGCAACTCCACGTCAAAGTGCGTATTTTGCGTACGGGTGGGAAATCGATTATTCGATCCACCCCAGCTCCTCCAAGAAGGCCAGCAACGCCTTGGTGTTGCTGACAATCTCACATAGGGTACCTGGGTTACCGAAGTACATTGCCCTGTATGTGGCTACCACCGGGAAGTGTAGCAGCACATGAGCTGCTGTCTCGTCGTCTTCCATGCAGGCCCTGCACAGCGGACTGTCTGTGACTCCTATGACAAAGAGGTGTTTATTATTATAAGACCCATGGCCAGTTAAAGCTGCTGTAACAGTAAGCACGTACATACGCTACGTGTATTACCGTTCGTTCCACTGCCATCATTGGGATGATACCACTGGTATTTGTTGGAACTCGTATTTATTTTCTATTCCGAACCGATACCACTCTTTAAATAATTATTCATTAAATTCCCGTTCGTCCCACTAGTTGAACGATGGCAGAGGGAAGAACGGGAATACATGCGTACGTTATAGGTAAAAATACATACAAAAAATTAGGGCAACATCAATATGGGAAGAAACAAACTTCCTAAATCAGTTATTCGATATTCAAACGTTATAGTGAAAAATATGGATAAGGGAATATAAAAATATGACAAAATTTTATACATCCCTTATGGAAAAACTACGAATGCCCCCCAAAAATGGGTATGTCCCTTTAAAAAAATGTAGTAAGTACCCAAACAAATATTGCAGAATAAACCGTTGGTAATTACGAGTATGAAAATAAATATAAATACTGGAATCATTAGATACTAGAACCACTTTGCTTGTTAAGATTTAATTTATGGACGTGTTTCGGTTTTACCCGTAATTAAGTTTAAAAATTTAATCGAAACAATATTATTTCATCTTGTTTTTGAGTGGGTAAGTCTTATTTGAATAGTTTTTTTTTTTTAATATGAAAGTTGGGTATGGTTGCATGATTTTATATCCAAGTGTTCCATAATAATCACGGCAGGCAGTTTTTTTTTTACTTATATCTTTTTAAAAATCAATCTGCCTAGCCTTTTCCCCACTAAGTTGGGGTCGGCTTCCAGTCTTACCAGATGCAGCTGAATACCAGTACTTAACATGAAGCGACTGACCTCCAAAACCCAGTTACTTGGCAATACGATGCGTCCAGGTCAAGGAACATTACACTCACTTATGGCGAGGCCGAGGTATGACAAGTTTTCTGACATTTGGGCTTCTGACTATCCGCAATGACTGTCAAAGATGTCAGAAGACCAACATAATTATTTAAGTTTCTTTAAGCAAAAAATGTTCTATACCAGAATTTCCTGACTCACGATGGCAGTTGAAACAATGGATCCAGCTCAGGAATTTGAGGCAAAATTAATTGCTCGTATGAAGCCGGTGAATGAACTGATGGCACGTGGAACCTCTACCGTGCAGCAGTTTTACAGCGGCGCTACCGTATTTCTAACGGGTGGTTCTGGTTTTCTCGGAAAGCAGCTCATTGAAAAACTATTCAGGTAAATAAAGACGTAATAATAATCATCATCATAATTTCAGCCAAAAGAACTCCACTGGTGGACATATCGACCAATCTTGGGTTTCTCATATCCAGTGGATTCTGGTAACCTTCAACAAGTCATTGGTTTACCTTGTAGGAAGTCTACTAACGCTGCGCCTTACGGTACGCGGAGTAGCAACGGGAATAATGATTTTGGAGTGGCCACACTCCAAAATCATTATTAATAATAGGTGCCGCTACAGATAGCGGCGGCTATACCTTTACACTTTGCCATCAAGCCAGTAATAAAACATAATATTTATATAACGTAAAAATCATAACTGGCGAAATGTGAGTGTTGGTACTATGAAGGTGCACCTATAACTCTGTCTAACCCTATGGGGAAAACAAGCGTGTTAATGTAAATCTTTTTGAAATAAGTTATTATTTCTTTACAGAGCAACTAAAGTATCCAAAATATATATCTTGCTAAGAAGTAAAAAAGGCAAATCCGTAGAACAGAGACTGACTGAAATGTTACAAGATCCCGTAAGTTGTAAATATTGTTTATAATTTTTTGGTTTAATGGTTTCTTTATCTTCGAATTAATCTACATTATGAAAACTAAATTATAAGGGGCTTAAGCCCCATTTACACGGTACAAGTTCATTGCCTGTGGCATACCATAAAATTGAAGCAACAATTAACTGGCACTGTCCAAGTAACACGTATTTTTATTTTTCAAATTAAGATTTTTAAGCGTTTTTTTTTTTAATATACGTAGGTAGTTACAAATTAATTTTTAAACAAGCTTTTTAATATCAGCTGTTAAAGAGGTTTAACAGCTGATATTAAAAAGCTTGCTTCTCGTTAATGACAGTTAGAGGTAACTGTCATTAACGAGACACAATAGAATTTTAATTGTTATCGACCTTTAGAAGGCCAACCGACAGTTGAGCGGTATGGCCAAATAATTTCAGTATTGGAATATTTCAATTATTGTTTCTAGGTGTATGACTTGTTGCGAGAACAACAACCAAATTTCGCAGAAAAACTCGTGGCTGTATCAGGAGATGTGGCAGAGCTGAGACTTGGGTTAAGTGAAAAAGACTGGAACGCTATCACAGAACAGGTACGCCAGGAAATATTTTAATAATTAACATTGGCATGTACAATTTATTCAAGCCTCCAACAATGCCCATTTTGCTACTAAAAATAGTAGGTATTTTCAATTCCGGACTAAAGAACAAACACAGACAATTTCAAATGTAAGTTTGTACGCACAATATAAAGAGACCATGTTATTTCAAGACATAAGTTTTTTTTCCTGTAATCTACAAAATAGAGAATTACTTTCAGTATTAAAAAAATAAAATATACTCAGTAGTTTTGGAGGTATGGGGGGGCAAGGTCAATTTTCATAGTTTTTTTTACATAAGTTAGACTATTTATTCTAAAACTATACAAAATATAATCACACGGTACAGTTTGTTTTTTTTTTTTAATTTGCCACCATATTTGACCCCTATATTCTAAATTCATTGATTTCCGTTACACTTCCGGTTTTGGGACTCTAAAATTCATATGAGTACCAAATAACAAATTAATAGGACTAGTGGATGCGGAGACAGACGGACAGACAGGCAGACACACAAGTGATCCATTTCGTTTTTTATTAGAACGTCCGGCATCCCAAAAACTAACTTTTGGACTGACGTGTTAAAACGTGTCAGTTTTAATAACTGGCTTTGAACCAAACTCTAAACTAACGCAAATGTTTTAATCAGTCATAACTTCAAGTACGCACCATTTTCTGTGTATACATATGTAATTAAAATTCAGGTATCTCTTACCAAGGTTTGAAATAGATAAGAGTTATTAGTAGTTTGGCTTCAAAGTTTAGGTTACTAAAGTTCAGCCAGCCTTGAGAATGTTTACCAAATTGTTACGTTATCCAGGTGGACATAGTATTTCATCTGGCGGCCACGACAAGGTTTGATGAATCTCTTCGTATGGCGACCTTGATCAACGTACGGGGCACCAGGGAGATTCTTACACTCGGCAAGGTTTGCAAAAACCTGAGGTAAGAAAATTTTATATGCTTTAAAACTTATACACTACAGTGCTCATAATAATTACATTTATCATCATCATCTGCCTAGCCTTTTCCAAACTATGTCGGGGTCTACTTCCAGTCTAAGCGGAGGAATACCAGTATCCACCACCTAGTTACTGGGTAATTTATGATACTCCTTTGGTACAGCCAGTCTGAGTACACCTTTGTGGCCGGTCGGGTTTTCTACAATACATAATAATATAAAAATATTTTTTCTTCTTCAGATCTTTCGTCTATGTTTCTACAGCATACTCACATGCTTGTGCGGACCGTGTAAATTCTGTAGTATGTGAAAAATTCTACAAAAGTCCTATTAATCCAAACGACATGATCGGGATAGCTGAGACTGTCGATGAAGAAAGAATAAATGATATGACACCGAGGTGAGTGGCTTTAAAATGCATGGTTACCGATTATTCCTTTGTAGGACATCAATCATAACTACTAAGTATAAACCATAATCCGTTTTAATAGCCATCGTATAGGTACCTATAGGAAATATTTTTTTCAACAAAAATATTTTCACTCGCTCATCCTGGCACGTCTGCCTCACGCGAAACCACAGGTGAACCAACCAAGAAAACAGGAATCGTACGGATATACTAGATGTGGATGGTACGCGGACGCTGTGGGTTCTAAAACTGCAGTGAACGAGTATGATTCGCTATTGATACGTTCTAGTGGGACGTCATAGCACGACCTGGTTAGTCTATTGTGTAATGGGCCGAGAGCTTTAGACAGAATTGGCTGTCATCCACTACGCGGGCACAGTGTTGGTTTGTGGATTCATCCGCCAGGCCATCCGCAAGGCATCCGGTAGACCAGCGTAGAGGCTACTCTGACGACACGCTGGTCCTGGCGCAGCTAGGCGGCGGCCGAACTCGCGACACGCGGAGTTGCGACAATCTTCAAGAGAATCCGGAAACTGGGACTCGAGGTGAACCTAAACAAGTCCGAGGTCATGTGTTTTCATGGCCCTTGGAACACGCCACCATCAGGTTCTCAATTAACGGTAGGAGGCGTTCACACCGGCGCGGCGTCGAAGATGAAGTACCTAGGACTCGTCCTCGACAGCCGGTGGAACTTCTTGGAGCATTTCCGACGTTTGGCTCCCAGGCTGGAGTGGACCGGGGCCACCTTGAAGCGGCTCCTGCCCAATCTAGGGAGTCAAAACGCTCTACGCGGGGGTCGTGCAGTCCATGGTCCTGAGGCTGCGGCCAGCGCGCCAGTTGAGAGCGTCCCGAAGGGTCATGGCCATCCGGCTGGCCCGGGGATACCGCACGGTCTCCGGTGAGGCAGCTACTTACCGGATTACCGCCATAGGATCTGGAGGCAAAAGTCCTCCCCCACATTTGGGAGTGCCGCGAGGAGGTGAAACGCCGGGGCGTAACTCCGCTGCCGCGAGAAATCGTGGTACAGCGGACAGAGCTCCGGCGAGATCTCATGGCGCCATGGACCATACGATTGTCGCAACTCAGTGCTGGGCACTCCACAATTGCGGCGATAAGTTCCTTCTTTGAGCAGTGGCTAGAGCGGCGCCATGGCATCCTCACTTTCCGCCTGTCGCAGGTCCTCACCAGACATGGCAGCTTCAGGAGGTTTCTGTGTAGGATTAGGCGGGAGGAAACATCCGGGTGTCACCACAGTGTAGATCGCCCAGAGGACACGGTGGAGCATACGGTGGAGGTATGCCCTGCTTGGGCGGAGCACCGCCGTGTCCTCGTGGAGGCGATTGGTGGCAATGACCATTTGCTCCCGGCCCTGGTACAGGCCATGGTACGGAGCGAGAGGGCATGGGAAGTCGTCACCTCCGTCTGTGAAGCAGTAATGCTGGCGAAGGAGGAGGCGGAACGCGTCAGGGAGAGGCAAAGTTTGCGGCCTCACGCCCCTAACCACCGCCGCAGGAGACGCCCTGGGCGTCGGGAATCCCAGGCGGATTCCCGGCCACCGTAGGCGCGGGCTTGAGCCTTGATGGCGGCCCATCGGACAGCGAGCTACCCATTGCTCGCCGTCCGAATAGGACCAGGCCTGGGTCGACGGCGCGTTGTGTTCAACGCGCGCCTCAAAGAGATGTCAGCACAATTGGTGGGGTCTGCTAGGACCGATGCCTGCCAGGGTTACCGGAAAGTCCGAAAGGGATACCGAGACCCTTGGCAACAGGCAACTGAAGGAACACGAATGGGGTTTAGTCAGTAAAAGTCTGACACACAATCCCGCTCCGCCCAGAGCGGGAGAAGTCAATTGATGATTTCCCATGCACAAAAAAAAGGCTTATACAGAAAATTATACCGACGTCAGCTATCTTCCCAATGACTTTTCTTCGTTCTTAATCATTGGTCTGTCTATTTTCAATAAAGATTTCCAGTATTGTCTTGAAAAATACGTCCATTTGATAACATTTTAATATCTCTTTTTACTTAAATTACAGCTTGATAAACAGTTGGCCGAACACATACACATTTGCAAAGTCAATCGCCGAAGAGTTAGTTACTACTCTCGGCAAGGAACTGCCCATTTGTGTTGTTAGACCAGCTATCGGTGAGTGCACATTAACTTTGAAAATAAACATCATTGCTGAACAGCGTACACATTCTGACAGTCTACATGACTGTCAGAATGTGTACCTAACAATGATATTAAATTAACAAATATGTTATAAGCGCGCAATCGTGAAGACTCGAAAACATTCCAATTGTAACGTTTTTACTTGTAGTGAAATGTAAAAATGAATGAAACGTGGGTATGTGTGCCGCTGCTGCGCAACTTTTTTCGGTTGTTTTGTGAGTGTATAACATATCTGTTAATATAATGTCATTGGTGCCCAATTTCCACGATGCTAGGTACTCAAAAGTAACAAATAAATCCGCACACGACGCTGCCAATCACAAACTAATAATAACGCGTTAGTAAGTCACGTCGTGTACGTACCGCCAGTGAAATTCACATGCTTGTTATCCATTGGTGATATAAGCTTGTAATTGGTTACTTCAAAAAAAAGTTTAAAAGTTATAAAGTTTTTTACAAAAAAAAAAACAACCGACTTCCAAAAAAATCACTAAGCAGTGAAAAATAACTTTAATTTCGGAAGTAAGTTGTTTTTTTGTTTTTGTAAAAGTTTTTTCACTTTTGGTTGTGATACTACCCCACACAAATTCGAGTACCACTACCTGCTATGTAAATAACAGTGACGGAGTCACATAAAACATCGTCTACATAAACTAAGTGGGAAAAATACGTAATATTGAAGCGAACTCAAAAACTTTGCAAGCAAAGTAAATAAAATTTATAAGGGACCACCTCAAAAGCATGACCTACCAAACAGAAAAATAATCATCAAAATCGATGCATAATTGGCGTAGTAATTGTGAAACAAAAATACAAAAATAAATTCAGATGAATTGAGAACCTCCTCTTTTTTGAAGAAGTCTATTAAAAAGTAACTCTGTCTGGCTATGTTACCTTTTCACGTCTAAACCACCGAATGGAATAGATTGTATCCTTGGGAAGGACAGTGCGGCGAAGCTGCGGGCGGAAGCTAGTATATAATAAAATCACGAGTCATGCTGGATGTAAACTGACGACGGACGGACTGACGGATGGACTGACGTTTTGACGTTTCAACTGGTGGGATCGTAGTCAGAGTTTTTTAAATAAATAAAATAAAATAAAGTCGATAAAGTGTCTGGAAAGTTTTTAATAAAGAGTTCAGCAACTTATTATAACATATACAGTGTAGTGAGGTCTTGTGATTACTCCTAAAGTGCCTAATTACTGCATAATCCAATTTTAGAAATCACCAAACCAAAACATAAATACCCTCAATTTTATATGAAATAAGTTTGCGAAAATTAACAGCTGTTCAAAGTAAACAAATAATAGTCATTGTGTGTCACACTAGAAGTTCTGCTGAATTCATTGTTGCAATAAGAATGGCGCTGAAGTGCGGTGGATGCGGAAAATTCGCGGTAGCGGTTGACATGGCTAGGTGCTCAAAGTGCAGCATCTGGTATCACCGAGTGTGTGTCGCCCTCCCTACGAAAGGCTCCATAGTCTCTGCCTGGCAGTGCCCTGACTGCAGGAAAAATGTCCGCAGGGACAATAAGGCCGAAACTCCGGTACGAGGTTGTGTGGCGGACGTACAGAGTGAGGAGTCGACGCCTACGACGGCGCAACTGTCAGCTGCCGCATCGCCGACGCTTTTGTTTACTGTTGCACCGGTGACGCCCCAGTCAATCGCTGCCCCGTCGTCGCCTGTGATCACGGAGTTCCCGTCGGACGTAGGCTCCGCATTGAGATTGGTGGTGGAGGAGATTAGAAGCTTACGCTCTGAAGTCTCAGAGCTTCGGAAAGATGTCGCGGAGCTGAAGGCATCCACCGACTCGTGTCACACGCGCATGGACGGGATTGAGTCCAGACTGGAGGCGCTGGAAAAGCGTCACGATGCCGGATGCGATCCGACATCAAACTTAAATGCAGTGGAGAGTGTGGTTCTGCAGCTCAAGAGGGACCTCAATGACAGGGATCAGGAGCTGATGGCCAACGATCTGGTGATAGGGAACGTACCTGAGTCGCAGGCTGAAAACCCAGCACACCTGTTCCAGCTAATTGCCACAAAGCTGGGAGTTACTTTGGAGGACCGTGACATCGTGAGTGCGGAGCGAGTCGGCGGCAGACACATTAATGCGACAAGCCCACGAGTCTCAACAGAGCCCCGCCCTCGCGCTATCATGGTGCGCCTCGCTCGACGTGACCAGCGTGACGCCGTGTTGAACGGAGCCCGCGTGCGGCGTGACGCCACAACGGAGAATCTCGGACTCTCCGGGAGACCCGTACGCTTCTTTGTGAATGAGCGGCTGACCAGATCAAATCAGCAGTTGTTTCGTCAAGCAAGGGCAGCTGCGGGGATTCATGGATGGCGGTTCGTATGGACGAAGCGCGGTCGCATCCTGGTCCGACAAAAGCCTGGAGAAACCACTCACAGGATTGCATCTGAGGAAGACATTAAGCAAGTTATTGGACCACTCACGGACACTAACAAATAAATCTTTGTTTGTTGCTTCACATTTTTTTGTATCCGTTCATAGTTTTACTAACTGTAATCGTTTAGTATACATGGTTTCTGTGTGTCGTATCTGTCGTGATCTGGGGAGCTGCGAATATCGAAGTGAGTACTGCTGTCAAATGAGGAACATAGTTATATTATCTACACATATTATTATTTACACACAAACAACAACATTATTTACAAACAATACATATATTTTATTATTTACAATTCATAATTTACTACCAGAACTAAAACTTATGTACAATAATAATTATTTACACAAAACAAATATATTAATGAAATATTATCCTTGCTATATACATACATTTACGAGTATACAACCATTATTATTTACATGCCATGTGTCTACGACACATTCGCTCAAGCATTCAAGTTGTTTAACTTCATTCACACATTCCATTCCTACAGTTCGTTCAATCATAAGCTTGCAAAAATTCTCCGTTCATTACGTACATATCAAAATTGTAAAAGATTTGTAAAGATTTAAGTAAACCTATTTTTAATCAAGAAATCTTTGTTTAATTTATCATAAACAAAAGTGGCGACCGTGACAGGACACTACAATCGTCGGATCGAAGCAAATATCCACGCACATTGTTCCCGTACCGTATCAAGGGCATTCGAAGGACATCATCGACACCGGACGACATCTACCAGTACCAACGGAAGGCCGGGTTGAGAATCTAAGATCACCGTGCCTGTGGACTGGCATCCTACTTTTACCTGGGTCGAGCAACCTTACCTTCGTCAAGCCATTCTGGGAACTCTGCTGGGACTACGGAACTCCGATCGAGCAAGGTCCACCCTTAGAACGAGTCAGAGGAATCACTATCTACCTATCTACGTGCTCCTGCCTACAAAAGGACTGCTGGGATTAGCTGCCTGCCTATTTAACCTCTCTGCTCGACAAGATTTTGACACGTGACACATCAGCTAACTCGACGGGGTGTTGCGAATTCCGTCATGAAAATCAGGAATTTACATGAACTTTCAGCATTCGAATTTATTAAAAAAAGTATGTTACCGCATCTATTTTATACAATAAATTTGTGGTAAATATCATAAATTATATGTTGAGGTCGGTCAAACCGCGTCAGTCGACTGCGAAAGTTGTATAAAATAGGTATAAATACCCCTATTCAAAAAGTAGGCAACTCAGATTCCCTGAAAATATGTACATAAACAATCTTCTCTCTTGCTGAAAATATGCAAAAGGACCAAATAAAGATATTATCATTCTTTCTGCATTCTTACTTTTACCATTATTCATACTTATACTAGATAAAAAACACGATCAAATATGAACAAAAATTGTGGTGCGACGTGACACTTCTTAGTGCTTACCGTTCACCCAATTTTTCTATTTCGATTCAAATGTTGCACTCAGCCTAATCGATATTCGTTATAATCAAACTTGATTAAAAATTGTAGAAACTGAATAAAAACTCTTTGGTATATTTTTCATTAATTATTTTATTTTTTAAATTAATTTTAGTAATAAGTACATACACGTACACTGTGGAAAGTGGTGTAACGTTTTAGGGTTCCGTACGACCGAATGAAAAAACGAAACTCATATAGGATCACTCATGTCACGAGTCTTGTGTCTGTCTGTCACAGCCAATTTGCTTCGAATCTACTGGACCGATTAGGTTGAAATTTGGTACACATATACATTTTAGTGACCCAAACACGGAAGTGTAATGTAAATAAATGGATTTTGCAAATAGTCACTTTTGGGGGGCCAAACCAGAAAATTAAAAAAAAAAGTTTTCGGAAAAGCGTTCATACTTGCGACGGTCTTCTTCTAATTTGATAGCAAAAGAGAAAGAAAGGGAAAGTGTGAATTTAGTCAAAATGAAAATCCAAGATGGTGGCTGCAATTTTTTTTTTTCCTAATATCTGTCGTTTTCATAGTTTGCGATGGTGATAAAGTCAATAGTTAGGTCAAAATGTAAATCCAAGATGGCGGCTGCGAAAAGTTTTTGTCATGTGTGTCGTGTGGTTTTCGGGTGATAGTGTTGATACCCAATAAGATGAAATTATAATTGTATTTTAAATAAATTACCATAGACATCAGTCGCTATCGATTGTAAACTCGATAGCCAAAATCCGTAAAAAAGGACCTCTTAATTATTTCGTCACGTCCGTTCGTCCATGGGTTCAGATATCATACAGGCATTTTACTCGGACACCTATTTATACTATATCGTTGAAAATTTGGAAGAAGGTTTATTCTTTACACCACCAAAAATCGTTTAGTAAAATTACGATAAACATAATTAGGGGTGTCATTCCTCAACATGCAATCGAGGGACGAAAAAAAGATCTATTCACATAAGCATGTAGCATTGTTGGATCTTATAATAAAAATGATAAGATGCTTATAAGTGACTGCTTTTTAAAGTGAATAACCCATTGTAACCGAAAATAACCCGTATTTCAACAATGAATTATGGGTTATTTTCGGTTACAACTGCAGAGTTAACTTTGTTTTTCGTAGTTTTTTCTAGAAATACAAACTTATTTTTGCAGTCGAAAAATTAATGCTGTGCAATGTGCATGCGTATATGTTCATCCCAACTACGGAACCCTTTTGTGCGTGGTCCGACAAAGACAAGTCAGTTTCTTAAATTTCGTTGGGAAACTCCCACAAAAAAAAAAAAAAATCTAGTACCTACTAAAGTAACCTAATAAAAACAAAAACTACCAAGCTCATACAACTAAAATAAAATATTAGCGTTTGCGGAATTAATTTATCACCATTACCAAACAAAATTTTGTTAAGCCTACGCCTACCTAAAAAGTATACTGGGCATTCTGTAGCAAACTATCAGAAAAGAGTATAAAAAATAAATAATTGTCCAATATATTAAAATAATTTTGAACAGCGAGCGCATTCCGTTTTTAAATTCAATTATAGAAACATTCCGGCGCGAAATTTTATTCAAAAGATGAGGTACCTAGCCCGGCCATAAGGTCCTGTGATCCTAATAACCGAAAAACGATTAAAATAACATTAGAAAAGTATAAATTATTAATTTAACCAGTGCTTAATGTATTTATTGTGTAAAACAATTTTATTTCAATTTCCAAGTATCGATTTCTTATATTCGACATATTAATTAATCGAAAAGAACGAAATTTAAAAAATAATCGTTTGGCATAATCGTTTTCGGACATCATTACAATAAAAAAAAGTATAATGGTCGGCGATTTTGAAAACATTTTCAGTAGTGGTAATGAATAATACGTGTTATTGGACCTGTGTTCGTATATTATGTTAAGATTTGGACATTTTCTAGTTGTATATAATATCACGAATAATATTTGTCACATTTTAAATCGTATCTGCATGTGTATGAGTGATATTCGTGAAAAGAAAAAATGAAAACACGCACGATTGGCGCGAAACTTAGTCTTTGGATAACACAAAACTTCATTACCACTATTTATTTAACTTGAACAATGGATGAATTCGTCAAATAATTAAATGATGTATTATTCACTGCCCCTGTGGTGGGGTATGGATGTTCAAAATCACCAATTTTTATGTTTTTTAGCCTCGACCACCACTGTCATCAAAATGGTGATTATGGTATTTACAGTCTTGAATTTTATATAGGTTCATTAATTAACTTGCACGCTGAATATGAAAGATTTAATGGCGTAAACATAATGAGTTTTTATCCAACTCTCATAATTAACGCACATTCATAAGATTTGATGGGTAGCATATTAAATATTTCCATAATCGAGATAGGGTGTCGTATGTGGTAATTCTGGGGTCCAATTGGATCCGCTACCGAGCCGGCGGAGGTTTTTGTGTAGGGGTCCAATTGGGGGCCCTTCCGAACTATACGGTTAAAGTGAGCTCGTTCCATCTTACTAACATACCTATTGTGTTATCCTTTCGTCTGTGTATTTAGCAGGTTCGGTTTCTCGAAGTCAAGTGAAGTTCCTACCCTTCTATTTGTGTCTATTGTGCCTAATCATAATTATTTCGAAAGAGATATAAAAAGGATAGGCAAAGCACAAATCAGCCTAATTAATTTCACTTATTTGTAGACCTACCGCCATCTTAAATTAATGCACATTTAACTAATTACAACTTAATAATTCTCTTACCGTTATCGTTACTCAAACCAAGCAATTTATTTCACTATTATCGATTCTTTATCCCTTTTATCACTCAATTCAACCTTTATATCACTTACATACTAAATGTTTCTTACGAACCGTCGTAGTTTCATCATACGAGTAATTAGTTGTTTTTATCAGTTTACTAAGACGCACGGAATTGATCTATTCCAGTGATCGAGCGTTGTGAATTGTGACACGGCATCGCCTGCGCATCGCTGTTACCTGACTGCCGGCGCGTCCCCACCTGCATAGCTCACCATCGTATGCAGTCTACGTGAGCCGCGGGCATCAGCTGATCAACAAAGCGAGGAGCGTATCGTATGCTATATGTGCCTATTTCGTTATTTCTATTAACGTCTGTTTGTGTTAGCTCATTACGAGTTTATTACAATGCCCGAAACTTTAAAGTTAAAGGAACTAATAAGCAAACGCGGTTCTATTAAAGGACGCGTAACGAAATTTAAGTTAAGTCTTGATACTTTAGCTTTATTAGAATCCATTTCAGAAATAGAAATAAGTAAACTCGTATTGAAGCTGTCAAAGATTGAGGCATTGTTCATTGAATTTGATGAGGTGCAGAATCAGATAGAAATTAACAACGCAGAAAGTCAAAGTAGCGAGTTGGCTACTAGAGATTTAATAGAAAACGATTTCTACCATTGTATCGCCTTAGCTCAAAATTTAATAAAGAAAAATACAGGGATTCATGAGAGTGAGAATAATTCTCAAAATAAATCTTCTATGGCTACGTGTCATCATAACGATCACAGCTGTAATGCGTTAAGTTTTAAATTACCGGTGATTAAAATTCCAAACTTCGATGGTACGTATTTTAAGTGGTTGGAGTTTAAGGAAACATTTGTTTCGCTAGTTCACAATAATGATAAGATCGAAAGTATTCATAAATATCACTATTTACAATCATATCTTAACGGAGAAGCCACTCGGGTGATCGCTAATTTGGAGGTTTCTCATAGTAATTATGCCGAAGCATGGAAACTTTTATGCGAACGTTACGACAATAAGCGTCAATTGATAAATAACCATCTTAAGTCTTTGTTCAACATTAATTCCGTTCAAGAAAACGACAAGTCTCTAAGATATGTTATTGACCACGTCACTATAAACTTACGCGCACTCAATTCACTTGGGCTACCTACTGACAAATGGGATGTTTTACTTATATATATAATTGCAGGTAAATTAAATAATAGTACATATTTCAAGTGGGAAGAACATAGAAATAGTTTGAGTGACATACCTTCGCTTAATGATTTCTTCAGCTTCCTTAAATGTCGCGCTGACGTATTGGAGACCGTTTATCGCCATAAAAACGATAATCAAGACAACAAACAAAAACAATTCTCTAGTAATCAAAGTAAACATAACAGTACCAAGTCTTTAGTGGCTGTACCAAACGAAGGCGACAGTTCTACTTCTAAAACACCGGAATGTTTGTTCTGTAAGAATAGTCATCGCATGTATGAGTGTCCGTCTTTTAAGTCGAGCTCAATAGAGGATAGGTTAGCTTTTGTTGCTTCTAACAAATTATGTGAGAATTGTTTGCGATCTGGTCACATAGCTAGACGTTGTCGTCTTGCAGCTACATGTCGTCATTGCAAATTACGACATAATTCTCTTCTTCATAAATCAGAAGAAACTGAAAATTCCAATTCAGTTAATTCCGTCACTATGTCCTCAATGTGCTCCTCTGAGGTACTTTTGTGTACGGCTCGAGTAAAGGTTACCAACCCAGCCACCAACGAGACTATGATAGTGCGAGCTTTGCTCGACAGCGGGAGTCAGTCGACAATTATCACACAGGCCGTAAAGTGCCATCTAAACCTGATTCCTCAGCCATCAGACACTACCATAGTAGGCATTGGTAACACTAAGTTAAATATTAACACAGAACGCTGTATTCTACGCATTCATTCTGAAACTAGTTCTTTTAATGTAACAGTTTCATGTTTAGTTTTGCCTCAAATTACCGGCAACTTACCCAAATCTTATTTTGATTTACAAAAACTAAATATTCATGGATTTCAGTTAGCAGATCCCACTTTAAATGAACCATCCCCAGTAAATATTTTGATTGGTGCTGACTTATTCTGGGACATCATAAGGGCCCAGCAGCATTCTTTAGGACCTGGTTATCCTAAGCTTCAAGCGTCAAAGTTAGGATGGCTCGTTACGGGATCATTGCCTTGTTTTAATAAAAATAAAGTTAACTCAGTCATGTGCAATTTTGTGTCAAATGATGACACATCTAGTAACATACATGACGAATTGTCCAGATTCTGGGAACTTGAAAATTTTCCTCAAAAAAGGCCCCCGAGTAGTGAAGAAAAATTGTGTGAGCAACATTATCTCACGAACACTACTCGCACTAGTAACGGTCAATTTTGTGTAGGGTTGCCACTTCGTGACAGCATAGATTGTTTAGGCAATTCCTATAATCTAGCCAAAAAGAGGTTTTTTAATTTAGAGGCTCGTTTCCGAAAACAACCAGAATTAAAACAACAGTACTGTCAATTCATAAACGAATACGAAGTATTAGGTCACTTATCTGAGTCTCCGGAGCCTAGGCCGTTAAATGCCTACTTCTTACCCCACCACCCAGTGATACGGGAACAAAGCGAGTCGACTAAGTTACGCGTTGTGTTTGACGCCTCGGCTCGTACTTCTTCTGGTGTTTCTGTCAACGACCTACAAATGGTGGGACCAGTAGTGCAAGAACCATTGTTTAGTATATTAGTTCGTTTTAGACAGCATAAGTATGTCTTAACAGGAGACATAGAAAAAATGTTTCGCTCAGTGCTTCTCAAAGAATCTGATCGCAATCTTCAACTGATACTGTGGCGTGATAGTGAAGATAAGCCTTTAAGGACGCTTCGTTTAAATACGGTTACTTACGGGTTCGCTAGTGCCTCTTTTCTCACTACTCGGTCTCTTTGGCAGATAGGTGAAGAGTGTTCAGATCAGAAAATCAAGACTATAATACAAAATGATCTATATTGTGATGATCTACTTACCGGTGCAAGCAGTGATGAGGAGTTACGTCATATCCGTCTTTCAGTCTCTTCTGAATTAGCAAAGGGAAGCTTTCATCTGCGTAAATATCGTTCAAACTTACCTGAGTTACTCGCAGACTCCGTTAACCTAGAAAGTGGTAATCTCATGATTAGTAATGCGACTAGTACTCTGGGTATAGGTTGGACGCCATCTTCGGATGAACTTCACTTTCAGCATGATGTTTTGACTTCTGAAACTGTCACGAAGAGAACTATACTCTCCTCAACATTTAAAATATTTGATCCTCTTGGTCTTCTGTCTATTTTTACAATTAAACCTAAAATTATACTACAAGAATTATGGAGCCACAAAATTGATTGGGATGAACCTGTTCCTCCAGAAATAAGGTCTTCCTGGTTAAAGTTTTCTAGTAAATCTTCATGTTTGTCTTCTTTAAGGATACCTAGATACATTTTAATCGAAAATAATTGCTCTGTACAAATACATTGTTTTTGTGACGCTTCGCAGCGTGCCTATGGCAGCTGTATATATTTGAGGTCTGTTTCTACTAGCGGCGCTACTCAAGTTAGCCTGGTATGTGCAAAATCACGGGTTGCACCTATTAAACCCACGACAATACCACGGCTCGAACTCTGCGCTGCCCTATTAGGAGCTCAACTAACTGCTACGGTTTTAGCCGCATTACGTTGCCCTATTGAACGTCAGGTGTATTGGACAGACTCTAAAGTAGTATTAGGTTGGCTCAACTCTAATAAAACTAAAACGTTCGTTACCCACAGGGTAGCTGCTATAAATGAGCTGTCAAATCCCACAGACTGGCGTTATGTTCCCACTTCTATCAACCCGGCTGATTTAGTCTCGCGTGGTGTCGATCCAGACCAGGTAGATCTCTCTATATGGTGGAATGGTCCATCGTTTCTTTTAGAATCCGAGGATTCCTGGCCCGCTTATACTACGGACTCTATAGAATTGCCAGAGCTTAAGACCCACCACACTTTAGGGGGGGAGGAGGCACCTTCCATGCCCGATTTGTCTGTGAATTTAGCTAAATATTCTAATTTAACTACTCTTATTCGGGTTCTGGCTAGAGTGTTAAGGTTCGCCAACAATTGTAGGTCACAAAAAAGATCAGACAGATCACGAGGTCCACTTAAAGTTTCCGAGTTAGAAAACGCTCAAAACGTTTCTATAAAGTTAGCCCAGAAAGATTCCTTTCCTATAGAATTAGGACTACTACAAAAGAGTAAATCTTTAAATTCTAAAGCAGCTCTTTCGTCTCTTAATCCATTTTTGGATGAAAATGGAATTCTTAGAGTCGGAGGGCGCATCGATTCATCAACTTACCATTATGATAAACGTCATCCTATCTTGTTGCAATCCAGTCATTATTTAACAAAATTAATATTCAAACAGGAGCATCTACGCCTGTTGCACGCCGGTCCTCAGCATCTCCTAGCATCTATAAGGGAACACTATTGGCCTGTAGGAGGCAGGGCTCTAGCTAGACGTGCAGCGCGCGAGTGCGTTACCTGTCGTCGTTTCAATGCTCGTACTATGGATAATATTATGGGAAATTTACCTGCAGATCGCGTTGAAGCTGACTTTCCTTTCTCCACGATAGGTACCGACTTTGCCGGTCCATTTCTTATTACGGACCGCAAGGGCCGAGGTTGTAAAATAACCAAAAGCTATCTGTGTATTTTTATTTGCTTTCGGTACAAATGCGTTCATTTAGAGTTAGTCAGTGACCTGACGATGGATGCATTTGTGCTGACACTAAAAAGATTTATAGCCCGCAGAGGTAAACCAAAGGTCATCTACTGCGACAATGGTAGAAATTTTGTTGCAGCGGCAAAAGAAATAAATTCGTTCCTAAAGTCCAATAGCGACTCTATTATTGACTCTGCATCTCGCGAAGGCATTGAGTTCCGTTTTTCACCAGCATACGCTCCTCACTTTGGAGGTCTTTGGGAAGCCGGGGTCAAGTCCGCGAAATTTCACTTATACAGAGTACTTAAAAATATTCACTTGACTTTCGAGGAGCTGAGTTCGTTGTTTGCTCAGATCGAGGCGATACTTAATAGCCGACCTTTATGTCCTTTAAGTCCTTCACCTCAAGACCTATCTCCACTCACCCCGGGTCACTTTATAATTGGTAGGCCGCTGACGTCTTTACCATCGCCGTACCTGCTGGACTATAGCACAAACCGTCTTGATCGTTTTCAGCGATTAGAGCAAGTCCGTCAACACTTTTGGAAGCGGTGGTCGACAGAGTACGTCACAGAGCTCCAGCAGCGCACAAAATGGAAGGTGCGGTGCCAAGAATTAAAGATAGACGACCTAGTCCTAATCAAAGATGATAGGACTCCTCCGCTATGCTGGCGCCTTGGAAGAGTCTCGAAGCTGTTTCCCGGCACTGATGGTGTACCACGAGTCGCCGACGTATCCACCTCGCAAGGCACCATACGAAGAGCCATCAACAGATTGTGTCTGCTGCCTTCTCCAGTTAACAACACGGACAACTGATCTTGAAAGCATCGTCTATAACTTTCAAGGCCCCCGAGGATGTCTACGACACATTCGCTCAAGCATTCAAGTTGTTTAACTTCATTCACACATTCCATTCCTACAGTTCGTTCAATCATAAGCTTGCAAAAATTCTCCGTTCATTACGTACATATCAAAATTGTAAAAGATTTGTAAAGATTTAAGTAAACCTATTTTTAATCAAGAAATCTGTTTAATTTATCATAAACACCATGACTAAGTCAAAATTACTAAAGTTTGGTTTATTTAATGCGGGCTCTCTGGCAACTAATCAGGACGAGTTTCTAATTGCAATGTCTCAACACTCAGTGGATTTAATGGCAATCAACGAAACGTGGTTGCGACCTGGGGAGGAGGGGCGCGCGCCTAAGGTTCCGGGGTATAGGTTGAAGCACGTGCCGCGCCCTGCGGCTATACGCGGGGGACGGGGCGGAGGAGTAGCTTTTTACATTAAAACGGGAGTACGGGCGCGTGTACGGCCACACTCAGATCAATCTGATGTAGAACAGATGTGGCTGAACTGTGATCACTCGTGTGTCTGTCTGGTCTTTCCGTCTCTCACAGTAAATTTTCTCCGAATCCATGGAAAAAAAAACAATATTTTTTTTAATATGGGGGTCAATTTTTTTTCGGGGGGAAACATAGAAAATTAAAAAAAGAACGTTTTGCAAACTGTACTGTGTGACATATCGAAAGGGCTTTTTGCAAGGAACTCATACATGTTTTTTTTTTATTATTTTATAATAAATACTTTTATAATATCTATTAGTAAGTCCTTTTAGTTTTAGTTTTTTTTTTTGTTAATTATTAATTCCATTTGAAATATTAAAAGTAAATTGATGTTTCGACAAGTGTAATACATAAAATAAAATACATTAATACTTTTAAGATATTTAAGAAAATATGTGAAAATTGACCATTCAAATTTTGAGAAAAATACAGAAAATAGTTCTATACATGTAGATTACAGGAAAACCTATAAAGTCTATGGTCTTAAAAAAAACATAGTAAATCTCCCAATATTGTGCGTACAAACTCATATTGAGAACTTATGGGAGAACATGTTTTTCAACAACAATTTTCAGTTAGTTCTTGGGACAAATTCATCCCAACTACGAACCCTTTACTATGCGTAGTTCGACAAATACTTGGCCGGTTTTTTTTATTTACCTCAACAATGCTGTAGTTGTATAGATATATAATAATATACTAAATTATATCTCTATGTGTAGTTGATATACATACTAATTATTACCACATAATTTTAACCTAAAATACATATTTTTTATTTGATTTCAGTGATTTCTTCTAAACAAGAACCGAATCCAGGATGGGTTGATATGTCCTGTATGTACGGAGCCATTGGTGTAAGTATAACTTATAATATTGTTGTTCGTCATTGATTATCTGGAATTCATCATCTACCTAGCCTTTACCGAACCAAATTGGGGTTGCCTTCCAGCCTAACCGGATGCAGCTGAATACCAGTATTTTATATGGAGCGACTGCCTATCTGACCTCCACAACCCCGTAACTGGGTAATACGATATCCTGTGTCTGTATGTCTATCTTCTGACGACCCGTAACAACTTTTAAAGATCTGCAAATGACAACCGGGACCAACGGCATAAAGTGCTTTCCAGACGTAGGAGTCTCAATACGGAAAGATGGTCACCCATCCACGGAAAACCCCGGCAAGCATTGCTTAACCTGATGGATCGACCTGTTCGGCTGTTATTACTTAGCCATGAGTATTTCATTATTTAGTTTGAATTTCCGCGAGTTGTTTGAGAACTAAGTTACTATAATACAACCCTTGGCCGCAACCAGGCATTGATGTACTAGCCTTCATCATCTGCCTAGCCTTGGCTTCGCCTTAGCCCATTTTTTCACGATCGTCCATCAATGCCCCTGTTGCAGGCCGCGACAGTAGTGTACTATTATTTCACATAAACCTACGTGGACTGCCTCGTTGGTCTAGTAGTCGAAAGCGATACTGCTGAGAATGAGGTCCTGGGCTCGATTCCCAGGTCGGCTAAAGTGTTATTGGATTTTTCTATCTGGAATTTTTCATTAGTAGCCCGGAGTCAGGATTCATGCCCGGTTGATAGCAATAGGCTCGCTCCCTATTAGTTACATGAGACTTAAACATAACTGGCGAAATTTGGGTGTACTAGGTATTATTCATAAATATTATACAATTAAAATTCAAGTGATACATTTTCCGCTGGCCTATCAAATATTTGAAAAACTATTTAATCGATTAAACGGGGTGTAAGAGCTTTTACTTAAAAACACAAATGATTTAGAATGTGAATCGTCGCTTCGTCAATTAAATTGTCACTTTACTTTTCCTTTTCAGATGATGACCGCAATTGGCTTAGGTGTTATGCACGCAGTGAATGCAGATATTTCGAGGCAAATGAATATAGTACCGGTAGACTATGTTAATAATGTAGTAATAGCTGCTGGATGTGAAACGGCTAGGAAACGAGCTATTGGCGAAAATGAAAAAAAAATCTTCGTTGTTGGTTCATCACATAGAAATCCTGTAACTTGGGGTAAGACTTTAAAAATTATTTTTCACGCGGGAAACATAAACCAAACTAAACCATGTAAAGGATTTTATCGGAAATGACTCGGAAACTTTTGGCCCAACGTTAGGCCTCCATGTTCAAGGGGTCACACCACAACACTTGGTTCTTTGTCTGTCGCATCTTGTATCTCTTTCTGCAAAGCATCAGACTATCTAACAGGGGCGTTTTAAAGTTTGTTAAATAGAACAATATAATTATGATTTGATTAACTGTGATTGTTTTTCACAGGGGATATCGACGATAATTTGCATAAAGTTGTTAAAAACTACGGAACACCGATGATAGTAGGATATGCATTCGCCTGGTATACCAAAAATCCTATTCTGTTTTGGATATATTCCTGGTTGTTGCATCGGATTCCTGCGCACGTCATAGATGGGATAAGCGTCATGCTTGGAAACAAGAGAAGGTATTTAATGTTGAGCTTAACACATATAATAAAACAGGAAAAAGTGATTAAACGAGTCAAAAATCTATTCTATCTTATCTTGAACCAATTAAAAGTGAAAATGAGGGTAAATAATAGGTATTTTCACTTTTCAGATTCGGTAAACTAACCACCAAAATGTACAACATGTCAACGGCGTTGTCGTACTTTACTTGCAACGAGTGGCAATTTGATGATCAAAATACGGCAGCACTATTCAACAGTCTTTCAAAAGACGATCGAGATATTTTTAACTTTAACATAAAAGCTATTGACTGGAAAGAATATTTGACAACAGGGGGTATTGGCATCAGAAAATATATCTTGAAAGATGGATTAACAGACACAGTTTACGCGCGTAAAAAAATTATGGTCTTAAGAGTTTTAACATTTATTATATTACCTTTATATTTCTATTGTTTGTATAGAGTTTTGTATATTGCCTTTTTTTTATTCACGTTGTTTCTGTAAACCACTAATTAATAGTATATTATGCAACTAGTGAATAAAGGACGGATTTAAAGCGAGGGCCATAGATGAATGACGAGCAAGTGAAGAATTCTAACGACTGAATCATGCTCGTGATTCAAGTGATAGAATCCTGAGCGACGCGAGTGGTTCATGACCCTCGATATAAATCCGTTTTATTCATGAATTGCATACTATACTTCATATCACGACTACGAGAAAAATAACTTGCACTTCGTGTATGTTGTTATGTCAATGTTATGCCTTGTTTTTATAGTACACGGTAGCATAGAATACATACTCCATATTGATGACTTCTTTTTCTTCAACAACTCGTTAAAATAAGTTAGGAATACAGACCCTGAAAATGTGTCAGAAGCTTGACTTTTATTTTTCCATTTGCAAAACTCATCCGTCCATCCCAGCCGTGATTTGTTGGATAGCAAGTTTTCTACTATATCAGCCGCCCTCTCTTTCATAAACTCGGTGCACATCTTCTTGATCACCTTGAATGCATTTTCAATCGATTTATTATTAAGTAACACTAAACTTTTTGTTCGTACAACTTACAATATTTAAAATAACGCCAATTTACTAATGACAGCAAAAAACACAAAACAGTTTTATTCTAATGCTAAACTCCTTGTCTAAAATGTCGACCAATCAAATCGGAGTTTGTATAGCATTGAGATTGAGTTCGAATATATTAATGGTGTGTTCTAAATTCATTTCAAACAGTGATTAAAAGTGCTTTTTATTCACTGTTTTCAGTGAACTTTAGTAGTTTCTTGAACATTTTCTATTTTGTTAAGTACTTACCTGGTACTTGTTGAAAGGCCTACACTGTCCTCCTATACCTAATAAAACTGTAATTCGAAAATATTGTAAAAGCCAATTATTTTTAAAAGAGTAACCGTGGAGTTTCTTGCCGGCTCTTCTCCATAGGAAACGACCAAGTGTAACCGTGCACCTAGCTTCTGACGTTTCATAAGTGCCCATGAAGGTTTATGTGAAATAAAATATTTTGATTTTGATTTGATTTTGAAGAGGACGGAAACTCCGAGCTTTTATTGCGAAATTCCTAATGGAAGATTCCACATAACTAACACTATTATTTTATTGATATAAATTCAAATGAACGTCTGTTTGTGTGATAGTAAAATTATAATACCAGTAAAATATTATTAATTTTTTATTTGTTTCTTTCTATGGAAATCCGTATTTTTTAACTGACGAAAAAAAGGAGGAGGTTCTACATTTTTTTCTCTTTTTTTATGTATGACCACGCGTAACTTTTTACCAAGGGGGGTTTTTATCGGGGAGGGGTATATCTCGAAGTTGCACCTAACTAAAATTCACCCCTAAGGGTAGAAAAACCGGGGTTGATTGATTTTTCACCTACTGAATTTTCAACTGTACCGATTCTGTTGACATACATAGTTCTGATGAGCTCGTGGCTAAGTAATAATGGACCCGTACGGTTGGGTCCATCCAACAGGTTAAGCTACGCTTGCCGGGGTTGGTTCATGGATGGGTGACCATCTTTACATACCGAGACTCAAGATAATTAATTGATTCAGGCGTGACTTTGCAGCAATCCATTATAAAATACAATAGACGCAGATATATTTAGTAACCTATTCCACTTCACTATTCTTCAAGAGTCATAAAAATCCTGTAAGAAATCGACACGTGTTTCACCTCCCAACGAGGCATCCTCAGGATGACGATTGACCAATTGCAAACCAGAACACGACGTGTTACGACAACGAGCGCTAGACGCAAAGTGAATCAAATCATTTTTTTATTTATTTTTTTAACTAGGGATCTCATATTTCATTTCTGAAATCATGACTACTTAACCGGACTTTCCTGTGCTGCCTTAAGCTACTAAACTCAGGGCCTCCAGCCAGGAGCATAAACTGTTTTAAATTAAAACTAAGTGAGCGCTCGCTAAGGGCACCCCCTGTGGGGTACGAACCTCGGCTTAGGGTGTCACTGACGAGAGGGCAGCAAGATGGGACAGGCTGGATCAAAATATCAGATTCATTATTATTATCTGGGGAATTTAAAGCTAAGTGCTCAGCTACGACGCCGCGGGCTGACACTTGATCGGACAATGGACGGGGGGACGAATTTAATCGGAGGCGCGGTCGCGGAGTACCTCGGCGGCGAGGTTGGAATGCGGGAAGCGTCTGTTTTTGTGAACTGTACTGTGGCCCTACTGCTCTCCTGGAGGAAGGCTATGGGGTCATCTGGCTCTATGAGAGTATGCCTCGGACGGCGGACTTTTATAATCTTTGAAGGGACATAACTAGCAGCCTCAACAACCAGAAGGTTGCGATGTTTGGCGGCAGTATCGAAATAACGCTTGGAAAGGCGTTTGAGAAACTGGTGGATTGTGGGAATCCTATGGTCGAGATGGAGGATCTCGTTACGAATGAACCAAAGAGCTGACGTGATTTTACGAAGGGAACGGTTCTGGAGAGTTTGCATCCCATGGATATAGTGGGGCTTTGCGTGTGCAAAGACGGAACCCGCATAGGTCATGATGGAACGAATGTACGCCGTATAGGTACGCAATTTGCACTTTAGTGAAAATTTGCTTCGTGCATTCAAGACGGAGTGGAGTCTACCTAGAGCGAAAGCGGCTCGCGAGCGGACCTGCTTTATGTACTCTTGACATGAGAGTTTATCGTCCAGCGTTACATCTATGTAAGTATTTAGCTCGCTTCTCCCATGGGATCGGCTTGCCAAACATGGTGAGTGGACTGGGGACGGGGGCTTTAAAACGATTTCGCGTTTTCTGGAAGAGAACCGCTTGACTTTTATCGGGATTTACTTCGATTTGCCACTTTCAAACCAGGCGCCGAGCTTCTCGACCGCTGCCTGAAGAGCGAGGCGAATCTGATCGGGGTGACGTCCCCTGAAGTAAATGGCCGTATCGTCTGCGAACAGAGCCAACTGCGCCTTTTTACTCTTGGGGATGTTGCCGGTGAACAAAGTGAATATGAGGGGAGACAGCACGGAGCCCTGAGGGAGTCCTGCTCGTATGGGTCGGGGGGAGTGAATCAAATCACCAGTCACCCCCACTTATATAGGATTGCTGCTCGGCGCTATTCGGCTTGGTTCGTTATCAGCGCGATAAGCGCGATAAGGGGCGAATAATCGCAACAAAGGTGCCCTTGGAATACTGGTATTCAATTCGTTTAACAGTGTAACGTTTGCTGTATTATATTTACAATTTCTAAACTCTCTAATACTGACATTTTGAATCCTTTATCACAAGTGTGTAAGATTTTGAAAGTGTTATTATTATTTAATGAATGAAATACAGAAAATAGCTCTTTACTTATAGATAACAGCCATATGAAGTCTACGGTTTTAAAATAACATGTTAAATCTCCCAATATTGTGGTTTCAGGCAGTTGGAATGTAAGGAAGAACATGTTGTTCAACTACAATGTTGTTTATCCTTGGGATAAATTCATCCCAGCTACGGAACCTACGGAACCTTTCATTATGCGCGGGCCGACACGCTCTTGGCAAGTATTTTCTAAATAAAATACCATACTCAAATCTTTAGTTAATTACAACCCATAATCGTCGCACTGCTGGGTAAGGTACTGCAAAGATAGTGGAGCCCCCTAACCAGCAGCTCAATATATCATGCTGGCCAGACGGGTTGTTATAGGGTTTTGTTCCGAATTTAAAATAAATCATACGTCTTTTATTCAAACTAGGCTGAGACTCGGCACTTTTCGAACGTCAAAATTACAGTCCCCCAAAACGCCCGCCCTTCACCACTTTATAGTGCTTTGCTGGGAAGAAGAATTGGCGCAACAACCTCCCCAAGTGATCTTGTCTGTTCAAGGTTTTAGTCCCTTAGTCGCCTTTTACGATACCCTCTGGTTGAAATGGTGCGATAACTTTATAAATTCTTATCTACACCCATGCTATAAATCCTCTTTAAAAGTTTTTCAAATAGTTAGAATACTGCGAACAATAAAACAACCAGGATCATAGTAACTATAATAACATCCAAACGAGAGTTATAATGTTGTATTAAATTTCATTATGCAACTCCTTTGCTTTTTCGATCCCTTCCTTACTCATCAAACAGCCACATTCTCACTTCTCAATTCGTGGTACCTTTATGAATTTCAAAAAAAGAACATTGTCATGCTCGCGCGTTTCAATACCACAGCGCCGTACTAAAAAAATAAAAAAATAGGTTATTCGAATTCACGTCGTATCCCGCTATTTTTGTTCAATATTAGTATTACATATTACCTTTACATAATTTATTTGTATTAGATACTCAGCAATTAAACTTTCCATGAGTTCCATTCCATTCCATTTACAAAGAGTATGGTTTCAGAACCTTTTATAGAGGATTCATATCATGGGATAGAGGATTCACCAACTGTACATAATTAGGTATTAAAACACCTATGTGATAATAATTATAATTATTATTACCCCGTCATCATGGCGCAACTTCATTGGTGACAGCAAGCGGGAATCCCTGCAGACGGTGACGAACACGTATCGACTTGTTAACTTTCATTGGTTGTTATCTCGCCTGCGGGGACTCCCCGTATGCTGTATACCGAACGAGTTAACGGCCTATGAAATTGCGCCATAATGAAATTGCGCCATCAGTTGCATAAATAATTATTGTGGCACAACACGGATGATAATACAATTTTGGTATGGATGTTCTTTTACATTAGATTTCAGAATAAGATTGAGATGCGGAAGCCGCCGTGTCTGCCATGAACAGCGACCTGAATTTTATTGGCGAGTGGTCGCGGTCCTTTGGACTGCGAATAAACCCTAGGAAATCCCAGGCTATAACTATCGGTGGCAGGTATATGCGGAATAGGCTCGATGTGGCGTCGCTGTCTCCACTCTATCTGAATGGAGTTCAGATTGTGTACGCAAACACGGTTAAAAACCTTGGGGTGACCATGGACTCCTACTTGTCGTGGACTGCCCATGTTGCTCAAGTCAGTCGCAAAGTGCACTTCACGTTCCATTCGTTGAAATGCCTCCAGTGCTTCTTGCCCTTGAACACCAAAATCTCCCTTGCCCAAACTCTCATTCAGCTCATTATAGATTACGCCGACGCCTGTTATTTGGATGCCACCGAGGAGCTTATAAATAAACTTGAGCGTTTGCAAAATATCTGCATTCGTTTTATTTTTAACCTTAAAAAGTATGTGTATCACGTTTCTTACTATCGCAACCTACTCAAGTGGCTCCCTATTCAACATCGCAGGAACTCTCGGATATTGTGTCTACTTTTTAACCTCCTTCACAATCCTAAAACTCCGTCCTATCTGCGGGAGCGTTTTTCCTTCGCCCGTCCTTCTGATGCGCCTTGCAGGTCGCATCTTAGAAATCTCCTTAAAAGTCCCCTCCCCATTCCACTGACTTCTACTCCTACTCCTTCAGTGTGCACGCGGTGCGGTTATGGAATTCCCTTCCGCCTGACATAAGGGACTGCCAAACTGTTGCAGTGTTTAAAAGAAGAGTGAAAGAACACTATCTTTCCACTTCGTCATAGTTGTGTATGTATTTATTTCGATATATATTTATGAAGTAGGTAGTTATGTATATTATGTATGTAGTATTTATATTTGTATGTAAGTGTATGATCATAATTATTATTATTTGTTCTAGTTTATTAAGTGAATTGTTTTGATTTTATGTATTTTACTTTCTCTTGAATTTTACACACGGTGTCTACATCTCTTATCTACTTTCCTATCGCAGGTGTGCTGGAAGAGATTTCTTTAGAAATAAGCATCACCTTTGTACGTTTTTTCTGTTCTTTTCTTCTTGTCTGTTTATTATGTGAGTACATAAATAAATAAATAAGATTAACATAAATGTTTAAAATTCGTAATTCAGTATTATAATTTTGCATTGTTCACTAAAAACGTGCAATTGGAAAACATTTATTTGGTGAGCTCAGGAATTTATTAAATCGGCGTGCGTATTGCTATCCCTTACAAATGGGGTTAGCAAGAAAGGGACAGTGATGAATACGTATTTATCATCCCACTTATCTGTATATCATTAGACTACCTTAATGGTGAAATTGAACTTTTAATCCTAGGTTCACAAGTTGTTTTGGGTAAATCTGAAACATTACAGTCGATAGTAAGCGCCTCAAAACATCGCTTGGTGATCGATGAACCCAATTAAAACTGATGGCTTCTGTCAACCGACTTATAACTTCAAGAAGTGAATTCACGAATTCGAACGAACTGAGACACGTTCACGTTCACCCCGTCATGTAAGGTGTTTTTAATCACTTTTAATATGTTAATGATATTCTTGCACTAGCAACCTATATCGACTACGATATAGGTAATACGGGCTGATATCCGCAACTCCACGTCAAAGTGCGTATTTTGCGTACGGGTGGGAAATCGATTATTCGATCCACCCCAGCTCCTCCAAGAAGGCCAGCAACGCCTTGGTGTTGCTGACAATCTCACATAGGGTACCTGGGTTACCGAAGTACATTGCCCTGTATGTGGCTACCACCGGGAAGTGTAGCAGCACATGAGCTGCTGTCTCGTCGTCTTCCATGCAGGCCCTGCACAGCGGACTGTCTGTGACTCCTATGACAAAGATGTATTTATTAAAAGACCCATGGCCAGTTAAAGCTGCTGTAACAGTAAGCACGTACGTACGCTACGTGTATTACCGTTCGTTCCACTGCCATCATCCCACCTGGTGGAACGAACGGGAATTTAATAAATAATTATTTAAAGAGTGGTATCGGTTCGGAATAGAAAATAAATACGAGTTCCAACAAATACCAGTGGTATAAGTTTTTGGTATTAGAATGGAATGACTCCCACTAAATAATTTGAATCTGGTAAAAAAAAAACACTTATTATCTTTACTAAAATAATCTACGATCTTCTATCTATTTTTTTACAATGATAGAAACCGTGGCTGACTGAGATCAATCTAATGCACAGCCGAAACTACTGGGACTAGGAACGTGTTTTGCACACGGTTTACTTTTTACACGAGGAAAAATTACTAGGCTTGCATGAATTCACAAGAAGTCTATTAACGACACGTTGTGCACAATTTCTGAGTAGTTTCCTAACAAAAAGTACTAGGCTTGCATGAACTCATGGCACTAATATTATTTATTAAATTCCCGTTCGTCCCACTAGTTGAACGACGGCAGAGGGAAGAACGAGAATACATGCGTACGTTATAGGTAAAAATACATACAAAAAATTAGGGCAACATCAATATGGGAAGAAACAAACTTCCTAAATCAGTTATTCGATATTCAAACGTTATAGTGAAAAATATGGATAAGGGAATATAAAAATATGACAAAATTTTATACATCCCTTATGGAAAAACTACGAATGCCCCCCAAAAATGGGTATGTCCTTTTATAAAAATGTAGTAAGTACCCAAACAAATATTGCAGAATAAACCGAGTATGAAAATAAATATAAAATCGATACGAGTATGAAAATAAATATAAATACTGGCATCATTAGATACTAGAAGCACTTTGCTTGTTAAGATTTAATTTATGGACGTGTTTCGGTTTTACCCGTAATTAAGTTTAATAATTAAATCGAAACAATATTATTTCATCTTGTTTTTGATTGGGTAAGTCTTATTTGAATAGTTTTTTTTTTAATATGAAAGGTAGGTATGGAAGCATGATTTTATATCCAAGTGTTCCATAATAATCACGGCAGTTTTTTTTTTACGTTTAAAAATCAATCTTTTCCCCACTAAGTTGGGGTCGGCTTCCAGTCTTACCAGATGCAGCTGAATACCAGTACTTAAAATGAAGCGACTGACCTCCAAAACCCACTTACTTGGTAATACAATGCGTCCAGGTCAAGGAACATTATACTCACTTATGGCGAGGCCGAGGTATGACAAGTTTTCTGACTTTTGGGCTTCTGACTATCCGCAATGACTGTGACTGTCAAAGATGTCAGAAGACCAACAGAATTATGTAAGTTTCTATAAGCAAAAAATGTTTTATACCAGAATTTCCTGACTCACGATGGCAGTTGAAACAATGGATCCAGCTCAGGAATTTGAGGCAAAATTAATTGCTCGTATGAAACCGGTGAATGAACTGATGGCACGTGGAACCTCTACCGTGCAGCAGTTCTACAGCGGCGCTACTGTATTTCTAACGGGTGGTTCGGGCTTTCTCGGAAAGCAGCTCATTGAAAAACTATTCAGGTAAATAAAGACGTAATAATAATCATCATCATAATTTCAGCCAAAAGAACTCCACTGGTACATATCGACCAATCTTGGGTTTCTCATATCCAGTGGATTCCGGCAACCTTCAACAAGCCATTGGTTCACCTTATAGGAAGTCTACTAACGCTGCGCCTTACGGTACGCGGAGCGGCAACTGCAGGTATAATGATTTTGGAGTGGCCACACTCCAAAATCATTATTAATAATAGGTGCCGCTACAGATAGCGGCGGCTATACCTTGACACTTTGCCATCAAGCCAATAATAAAACATAATATTTATATAAAGTAAAAACCTAACTGGCGAAATGTGAGTGTTGGTACTTTTTAGGTGCACCTAGAGCTTTGTCTAACCCGACGGGGAAACCAGGCGTGTTAATGTAAATCATTTTGAAATAAGTTATTATTTCTTTACAGAGCAACTAAAGTATCCAAAATATATATCTTGCTAAGAAGTAAAAAAGGCAAATCCGTAAAACAGAGACTGACTGAAATGTTACAAGATCCAGTAAGTTGTAAATATTGCTTATATTTTTTTGGTTTAATGGTTTCTTCATCTTCGAATTAATCTATACATATGAAAACTAAATTATAAGGGGCTTAAGCCCCATTTACACGGTACAAGTTCATTGCCTGTGGCATACCATAAAATTGAAGCAACAATTGACTGGCACTGTCCAAGTAACACGTATTTTTATTTTTCAAATAAAGATTATTAAGCGTTTTTTTTTTGATAATAATAACAATTTACAACTGATGGAGCTACTAAAAGTAACTGAAACTTTCAGTAGAGCCATCAGGATGGAATTTGGTGTGGACAAATGTGCGGTCATGCATGTAAAGCGAGGGGAGATTGTGGAATCCGTGGGCACCCAACTCTCGGATTCCATATACCTAAGAGCCCTCTCCGCATCCGAAACCTATAAGTATTTGGGTATGTCGGAAGCGTTAGGCATCAATGTAACTGACATGAAGCAATCGTTGAAGGAGCGCTTCTTTGGCCGCCTGAAGAAAGTATTTAATAGTCTTTTATCAGGCGGGAACAAGGTGCGCGCCTTCAACGGTTGGGTCATGCCGGTTTTGATGTACTCCTTCGGCATACTCAAATGGACTCAGACCGAACTTGACGCCCTGGATAGGAGGGTCCGTACGCTGCTGACTGCATACCGAATGCATCACCCACGGTCATCGGTAATGAGACTGTATATCCCGCGAAAATGTGGAGGTCGAGGCTTTTTAAACGCTAAGACCCTCCACAATCGGGAGATATGCAGTCTCAGGGAATATTTCCTAGAAGCCGACGTGGGAATGCATCGAGATGTGGTCGCGGTGGACAAGGGCCTCACCCCGCTCTCCTTGGCGAAAGAGAACTGGCGCAAGCCTGTAGTGCTTGACACTAACGATCGCAAGGAGGTATGGCAGAGTAAGGAGCTTCACGGACGCTTTTTCCGGGCCCTGCATGGACCCGATGTAGATTTACTAGCGTCCGTAGCCTGGCTGCGTTTCGGTGACCTCTTTGGGGAAACCGAAGGTTTTGTCTGTGCAATTATGGACGAAGTTATCATGACGAACAATTACCGGAGATTTATTGTGAAGGACGGCACGGTTGACATCTGTCGGGCATGCCACCGACCGGGAGAATCAATCCGTCACATTATCTCCGGATGTTCTCATCTAGCTAACGGAGAGTACTTGCATAGACACAACCTTGTAGCCAGGATTATCCATCAGCAACTTGCTCTGAAATACAGCCTAGTGGAATCGGAAGTGCCGTACTACAGGTACGTGCCCGACCCAGTTCTCGAAAATGGAAATATCACATTGTACTGGGATCGATCCATCATCACTGACAGGACTATTGTTGCCAATAAGCCTGATATAGTGGTGGTGGATCGAACAGAGCGGCGCGCAATGATCATTGACATAACAGTCCCGCATGACGGGAACCTCGTGAAGGCCGAGAAAGATAAACAAATCAAGTATCTTGACTTGGCTCACGAGGTTGTCGACATGTGGGATGTGGACTCTGCGATCATTGTGCCGATAGTCGTATCAGCCAATGGCTTAATTGCCAAGAGCCTCGACCAACACCTAAGGAGGCTCTCGTTGGGCAGCTGGATTAAGGGCTTGATTCAGAAAGCTGTACTCCTGGACACGGCTCGCATCGTTAGGAGGTTCCTCTCTCTGGAGCCCTGACCGCCGGTAGCTTGGACCCTGTTCCCGATACCGGTGGGCTACTATTTTTTATATTTTTAAATGTTTTATATAATTTTTTAGTCTAATATTTAAAAATATAATTTATAAATATTAAAAATGAAATAAAAAAATAATAATTTTATCTATGTATTTTATATTTAAAAACATTGGTCAGGCAGGGGCCATAGTCTTTCCATAGTTCAAGATAACCATTTCACTTAGCCACCCAAACCCATAGCCCAATATCTTTGTTTCCATGTTCTGCAATAGTCCTACACCAACCGGGGGTTGTCCTTGGCTGCACTTGCATAGTGCGAACAGGGATAATCGTCGGTTGATGCCTTATTCCATTTAAAATTGTCTAAGGGGCCTCTGCGAGTTGGCTTCGGCCCCTCGTACGCCTTCCAAAGGTCCGGGACCCTAGGGTCCCGAGCAATGTCAAAGACAAATAAATAATAATAATAACCCCACCGCTGTATCTCTACGTTGACGTCGTGGTGGGGCTTGCGCGCTCCGAACTCTAGGTCTGTGCCGGTAGAGTTTACTTTGCCGGAACGGGTCTAGGGTGAGGAGCCAGACCAAGAGAGATACAAAAACCCGCAGGGCAGCATGTGGCGACCTGTTGGGCAGTAGCGACCCCACGGACCCTACCTCCCGGGAGAAGTCTTGTTCCTCACCTCTGGCTTGCCTTTATTGGCCGGCTGGAGTGAACACTGACGAGGAACAGTGCTCCCACCTCATTCTTGCCTTGATTGGCCGGCTTGAGTGGAGATTCGCAAGAGCAAATGAGCTCGGAGGAAGGAAGTATTCCAGTAAGATGCTGGTAATAAATGGAATAATAATAAAGGAGAATGACCGGACTCCGTATCGCTATTTGTTGGGCTGTGACTTAGGTTTCTAATGTTGATAATTCTTGTTTTAAAATATAATGATTTTATCTAGTAATGATTAAAATTGGTAAAATACAGTACAATACAATAATAAATATATACGTAGGTAGTTACAAATTAATTTTTAAACAAGCTTTTTAATATCAGCTGTTAAACCTCTAACTGTCATTAACGAGATACAATAGAATTTTAATTGTTATCGACAGTTGAGCGGTATGGCCAAATAATTTCAGTATTGGAATATTCCAATTATTCTTTCTAGGTGTATGACTTGTTGCGAGAACAACAACCAAATTTCGCAGAAAAACTCGTGGCTGTATCAGGAGATGTTGCAGAGCTGAGACTTGGGTTAAGTGAAAAAGACTGGAACGCTATCACAGAACAGGTAAGCCAGGCAATATATTTTAATAATTGACATTGGCATGTACAATTTATTCAAGCCTCCAACAATGCCCATTTTGCTACTAAAAATAGTAAGTATTTTCAATTCCGGACTAAAGAACAAACACAGACAATTTCAAATGTAAGTTTGTACGCACAATATAAAGAGACCATGTTATTTCAAGACCATAGACTTCATAAGTTTTTTTTCCTGTAATTTACAAAATAGAGAATTACTTTCAGTAAAAATAAAATAATACTCAGTAGTTTTGGAGGTATGGGGGGGCAAGGTCAATTTTCATCGTTTTTCTTACATAATTTAGACTATTTATTCGAGGGTAGTATTTAAACGCAAATCAAAAAATATCCTTTTTCCATGCAATAAGATTCCGAATTCCCATCAAAATTACTGATTGCACAGCAAAATATTCAACTCAAAATATCACTAAACACACTACAATTTATTTTCGCAGCGTACAGCGATTTTTCCTAAAGCAAAAGCTTTTTCATCAATGCACAGCTAATAATCTTAATGCACATTATACATGGTAACTCTTTTTCTTTTAAATATAGCTTCTATTTTTATATTATGTACAGCAGTTTTTCTAAATAAAACAGCATTTTATTAGTCACAGTCGTCTTATTATTTATTCATTACCACATAATGGTATCAGCAAAAAAAAATATAAAATTAGATACAAAATTGTAATTTATTGAATTATTAAAGCGGGTCTTGCTTTCGCGGGGCGTCCACGCTTCCTTTTTAGCCCAATAGGCACATTTTTAGCTTCTGCAGGTGGCGCCACGTACTTGAGTCGGATCGCAAGTTCGATGATATGCTTGCACATATAGTTCTTAAAATTAACATTAGATAAACTCAAAAGTCAAATGCACACTAATTACACACAAATATTGCAATGATTGTTTTTATATGATTATCTTTCCGGGCCGCCGGCGCAACGTAACACCGAATGAATATAAACAAACAAATACACGTGGATTGTGTAAAACGACACCTACACTAACGAAATATTTATATTTCGCTCTTACGCGCGAGATATACGGCTAACTCCCGACGACACGACCTAGCGCTATCTCTATCTTACTCGCTTGCGCCACTCTGCACTCCAATGACGAAAAAGCGCGCGAAGCCGCCAACCTTTTATTCAGTTAATTTGTTCTGCTTTTAGAAATAATGCAATGTAAAAGGATTTTTTTGTTATAATAATCATTAAATTTGCTGAGCATGGCTTCTTGAAAATTAAGACAAATGATGAACAGGTTTTGTTGTACTTACTGGTTAATATGCGACTGGGATAGTTATTTTGCTATGAAATATGGAAAATTTGCTGTGCAGTCAGTATTTATGCTATGTATGTAGAATTTTTGTACAAAAATAAATTTAACTGTATTGCATTATGAGGAAAAAAGTAATGTTATATTGATGTATAATTTCGAATTATCTGCAGTTTGAGTTTTGTTAAACATTTAGTTTATTTGTAGTGAAGTAAGTTATTAGATGTAAATAAGAATATAAATGATGAGTATGTATTGATAGGCGATTATTTATTTGATATGCAATTTATAATATCCCATTCGAAAACTATACAAAATATAGAGCCCAGATTAATTAACTTTTGGACTGACGTGTTCAAACGTCAGTCAAACGTGTCAGTTTTAATAACTGGCTTTGAACCAAACTCTAAACTAACTCAAATGTTTTAATCAGTCATAACTTCAAGTACGCACCAATAACTGTATATACTTTTTCATTAAAATTACCAAGGTTTGAAATCAATTTAGAGTTATTAGTAGTTTGGCTTCAAAGTTTAGGAAAATGTACTAAAGTACAGCCAGCCTTGAATATTTTTACCAAATTGTTACGTAATCCAGGTGGACATAGTATTTCATCTGGCGGCCACGACAAGGTTTGATGAATCCCTTCGTATGGCGACCTTGATCAACGTACGGGGCACCAGGGAGACTCTTATACTCGGCAAGGTTTGCAAAAACCTGAGGTAAGAAAATTTTATATGCTTTAAAACTTATACACTGCAGTGATCTTAATAATTACATGATTCCAACTATGTCGGGGTCTACTTCCAGTCTAAGCGCAGGAATACCAGTATCCAACACCTAGTTACTGGGTAATACGATACCCCTTTGGTACAACCAGTCTGAGTACACCTTTGTGGCCGGTCGGGTTTGTAAGAACCCATAATAATACATAATATAAAAATATTTTTTCTGCTTCAGATCTTTCGTCTATGTTTCTACAGCATACTCACATGCTTGCGTGGATCGTGTAAATTCTGTAGTATTTGAAAAATTCTACAAAAGTCCTATAAATCCCAACGACATGATCGGGATAGCTGAGACTGTCGATGAAGAAAGAATAAATGATATGACACCGAGGTGAGTGGCTTTAAAATGTATGGTTACCGATTATTCCTTAGTAGGAGATCAATCATAACTAGTAAGTATAAACCATAATCCGTTCCGTCACCGACCAACACCGACGGGTGTCATGCACTGAGCGTCAAAAATTAAAATTATGGACGAAAATATTTTACCGGTGCTGATACGCTCCATGCATGGCACGCGACGTTGCAAAACCGATGCGCGTGCCTGATACGTTCATAGCACGGCATTGGTATGGTACTGTGTAGCTGTGGTCACTGTGGTCAGAGAGCTTTAGAAAGAGTTGGCCGTAATCCACTATGCGAGCACAGTTTGGGTTGATGGATTCATCTGCCAGGCGTAGAGATAAAATTAGACCAACGTCTGGTTTTTTCCACTGACTTCTCATCGTAACTATCATTGGTCTCTTCTAAATAAAGATTTCCAGTATTGTCTTGAAAAAGTCGTCCATTTTGATAACATTTTGATATCTCTTTTATTTAAATTACAGCTTGATAAACAATTGGCCGAATACATACACATTTGCAAAGTCAATCGCCGAAGAGTTAGTTACTACTCTCGGCAAGGAACTGCCCATATGTGTTGTTAGACCAGCTATCGGTGAGTGCACATTAACCTTGAAAATAAACATCATTGCTGAAAAGCGTACACATTCTGACAGTTATATAAGGCCCAACTTCCACGACGCTACTCAAAATTAACAAATAAGTCCGCACACGACGCAGCCAATCAGAAACTAGTTAAAGTCACGTCGTGCACGGACCGCCAGTGAAATTCACTGCTATGACATGCTTGCTACTCATCGGTTATAATATAAGCTTTTAATTGGTTACTTAAAAAAAAAGTTTTTACTGAAAAAAAACAACCGACTACCAAAAAAATCACTCATCATCTGCCTAGCCTTTTCCCAACTATGTTGGGGTCGGCTTCCAATCTAACCGGATGCAGCTGAATACCAGTATTTTACATGGAGGAGTGCCTATCTGACCTCCACAACCCAGTAACTTGGTAATACGATACCCCTTGGTAAGACCACCACCCAACCCAAAAAAATCACTAAACAGTGAAAAATAACTTTAATTTCGGAAGTAGGTTGTTTTTTGTAGCATGACCTACCAAAAAAAAAGAATCATCATAATCGATGCATAATTGGCGGAGTAATTGCGCAACAAAAATACAAAAAATAAACATAATTGAGAAAGTCCTCCATTTTGAAGATGTCTGTTAAAATAGTCCAGGAAAATTACTTCGGTTTCACCTCGGAATGAGAGATAGTCAGCTATAAACTTGTATGAACCTTTATTTTGACACAATAAAACTTGTCTCAAAACCTGTTCTCTCATTCCGAGAATGTGCGTGTGGTGTGAGGGCCCGTTTTTTTAAAACTCTTTGAAAATGTGCTCAGGATTTAGTGAACATTCCAAAAGAATTGTGAAAGTTGGAATCAGATTTTGTGAAAGTCTAATAAGCGAGATATGGATTGTAAAGTTGGGCCCTCAGTTCTCACATAGAGGATTGAGGGCCCAGCTGTACCTGATTTACTAAGGACACTACAGAACAAGTCTTTATGCCAAAATTTAAGGTAATGCCAAACAAAATTTGTGAAAACAAGATATTATCGCAAAACACTGTTCATCTTTGTATATCTTCGTTCAAAATGGGCCCTCAATTCTCACACACGTAAAAGTTTATTACGCACATAAAATGAAACCACTAACTTACAGGTACTGTTTGAAATCCTATATGCTACTAAATAATTTGTGAAAATTTGTGAAAGCATGAACAGAGCTCATTACTTTCAAACAACAAGAAGTGGTGACACTTCTTGTTGTTTGAAAGTAATGAGCTCTACAAAATTCAGGCCCTCAGTCCTCCATTTCTTTTTGTTTTAGTTTTATTACGCTTATCGTATGAAAGATAAGACAAATACAAAATTGTCTCTTTTTGTGAAAAAAATTGTGCAACAAATTGGCGTTATTAGTTACTAATAAGAATTACGATAAAACGACAAATTTTAATATATACCGAAATCAACTTGTTGTTTTGTATGAGGGTAGGGTGACAATAATTTCCTTTTTACCCTCATTTTATATACTTTATTAGAGGCAATTCTGAGTGATGTTTTAGTGATTCAAGTGTTAGAATCCTGAGCAACGCGAGTGATTCATGGCCCTCGATATAAATCCGTTTTATTCAAGATTTCCATACTATACTTTATACCACTGCGAGAAAAAGAAAGATTTAAGCGAAAATAGACATGTAAAATGATGAAAAATTTCCGTTTGTAGCCTTCTGATAGCCTTTTAAGGTAGGCTTGCAACTTCGAGAATGTGTTTATGTCAATGTTATGCCTGTTGTTATAGTACACCTTAGCAAAGTCTACATACTTACTACATAGTGTCGATGACTTCTTTTTCTTCGACAGCTCATTAAAATAAGTTAGGGAAACAGACTCTGAAAATGTGCAAGAAGCTTTATTTTCCTTTTTCCATTTGCAAAACTCATCGTAGGTTTTGACGTAAACCAGCCGTGATTTGTTGGGTAACAAGTTTTCTACTACATATCGGCCGTCCTCTCTTTCATAAACTCAGGTATTACACATCTTCTTCACCACTTGAATGCATTTTCATTCGATGTATTAATAATTAACACTAATCTTTGTGTTCTGTACGAACACTTACAGTATTCAACATAGCGCCAATTTACTAATGACAGCAAAGAATACAAAATAGTTTTTATTCTAATGCTAAACTCATTGTCGAAAATGTCGACCGATCAAATCTCGAGGAGTTATTTGCACAAGGAGTTTGTATAACGAGTATTCTTTGCACAAGGAGTTTGTATCAAGTATTTTTTCCCAAGGAGGTTTTATTGCATTGAGATGCAGGTCGAATATATTTGAGTTCTAAATTCAAATACCATATTTTTCACTTTTTAGTTGTGGTACCTACCTCACACAAATTCGAATACCACCTGCTATGTAAATAACAGTGACGGAGTAACAGGACATCGTCCACAAATAGGTACTAAGCGGGAAAAATACGTTATATTATATATATATATATATATATATATAAATTATTTATTCAGAGTAACAATGAGACTCATAGTGTTAGTAACAATAAAATAAACTTACAACTATGTTAGTTATATTGAAACTAACTCAAAAACTACGCAACCAAAGTTAATAAAATTTATATGGGACCAACTAACAATTAAATTTTGTCATTGCATTTGATTTAAATGGTACTGGTGAGTATTGCCTGTAGACACTAAAAATAAAATCAAAGATGTACGAACTTTTCCTCCAACTTGCGCTGAAAGTATTGGTCATTAGAAGAAAGTTTATTAAAACCTATGACATTACATTTATTAATCTTTGCTGCAATCTAGAAGAAATTGTGGTCACCCTATTTCCTAATTCAGAGAATAAAAATAAAACTCGATTTTTTAATATAATAAAGGGTCTTTTAATTTCTTTCTGGTATCGAATTTGTTGCACAATTTTTTTCACAAAAAGAGACTATTTTGTATTTGTCTTATCTTTCATACGTTAAGCGTAATAAAACTAAAACAAAAAGAAATGGAGGACTGAGGGCCTGAATTTTGTAAAGCTCATTACTTTCAAACAACAAGACGTGGTGACCTGTTCATGCTTTCACAAATTATTTAGTAGCATATAGGATTTCAAACAGTACCTGTAAGTTACTGGTTTCATTTTATTTGCGTAATAAACTTTTACGTGTGTGAGAATTGAGGGCCCATTTTGAACGAAGATATACAAAGATGGACAGTGTTTTGCGATAATATCTTGTTTTCACAAATTTTGTTTGGCATTACCTTAAATTTTGGCATAAAGACTTGTTCTGTAGTGTCCTTAGTTAATCAGGTACAGCTGGGCCTTCAATCCTCTAAGTGAGAACTGAGGGCCCAACTTTACAGTCCATATCTCGCTTATTAGACTTTCACAAAATCTGATTCCAACTTTCACAATTCTTTTGGAATGTTCATTAAATCCTGAGCACATTTTCAAAGAGTTTTAAAAAACGGGCCCTCACACCACACGCACATTTCCGAGATACTTGCCAATTCCGAGATACTTGCCCAGATTTGACTTATTTTCCTGGACTAAAAAGTAACTCTGTCTAGCTATGTTACCTTTTCACGCCTAAACCACCGAATGGAATAGATGGTATCCCGGGGAAGGACATGGCTACTTTTTATCGACATACTACGCGGGCGAAGCCGCGGTCGGAAGCTAGTGTATAATAAAATCACGAGTCATGCTGAATGTAGACATTCATTTTCATGGAACAGACGGTAGCCGCACCGCACAAACCGCTTTTTGTTATTTAGGGTTCCGTACGGAACCCTAGATAACGGAAAAAAATGGAACTCATAAGGGATCACTCGTGTGTCTGTCTGTCTGTCCGTCTGTCACAGACAATTTTCTCCGAATCCAATAGACCGATTTAGTTGAATTTGGTACACATTATGTATTTTTGTGATTCAAACACGGACGTGTCACGAAAATCAATAAATTTTTAATATGGGGGTCAATTTCGGGGAGAAAAATAGAAAATTAATAAAATATAAGTAAAAATCTTTTTTAAAACAAGCTGTTAATGAACTTAAAACTACTAAATAAAACTTACGTAAACATAGAATTTTAATATTTTCTGAAAACCTTGAGGCTTATTTATTTATTATTTATTTATTTATTTATTTATTGATAAGAAAGGTACATTTTATCTTCAAGTTTAGTGTAAGAAGGATATTTACGCCTCAAGCTATTGACCAATGAGTCCAAACAGGATGGTGCTGTCATGTTTGATTGAGGAGTTCCCATGGCCACCTTCCGGATCCATCATCAGACCCTGAACACCACCTAGTGTCAATACATAACCAATGAGTCCAAACACGATGGTGCTATCTTGTTTGATTAAGGTTTTCCCATAGCCACCTTCCTGCTCCATTAAAAGGCCCTGAACACCACCTAGTGTCAAAGCACGTGCCAATACATAACCAACGAGTCCAAACACGATGGTTCTTATCTTGGTTGATTGAGGTTTTCCCATGGGCACCTTCCGGCTCCATCATCAGACCCTGAACACCACCTAGTGTTTTGACACTAGGTCAGGGTTGATATGTCATGCACTTGTTAACACATGACCAATGAGTCCAAACACGATGGTGTTATCTTGTTTGATTGAGGAGTTCCTATGGCCAACTTCCGGCTCCATCATCAGACCAGCAACATGGTATATTTTTTTCAAAATGTTTCGATAGTTGTATAATTATGCCAAATTACAGCACAATCAGATACCAGGAAGTGCGTGATAAATGGATGACTTTGATAGGGAGTAGGAATCGCACGTAACTTTAGCCAATTCTTTGGATTTTGTGTTTAGGGCGTAGACCTGCAGGAAGAAACCATGAACGATAGCTTGTACTTTTAGGCCGCGCGCACTTTGCACGCGTTTTCGTACGAATTTCACTAGTAGGAAAACGCACAAAAATAATCCCGGCGACCTTCCAAGAACAAAGGGAGACTGGGTACGGTTTAGTCGTACGTATAATGGTGGAATCCGATGATCGGCAATATTGCAGACGGACACGCACGGCAGACTACCTCAGACTGCGGGAAAGTCTGAAAAGGATACCGGGACCTTGGCAACAGGCAACTAAAGGAACACGGGTGGGTTTTAGTCAGTAAAAGTCTGACACGCCCTTCCGTTCCGCCCAGAGCGGGAGAAGTCATTGGATGATTTCCCACCCACTAAAAAAAACTACTCAAAAAAAACTACTAGACTACCACAGACCGCCACGCACCGCGCACCGAGGAACTTCCGATGTCTGCAATACCCCTCACGTACACCTTCCCACGGTCCGTCGTCCGGGCTCGTCGTTGTCCGTCCGCAAAATCGCGGATCGTGGGATTTCGGTATATGTAAACAAACAATCCGAACTTTATCGCATTTTCCGTGCGTTCAATGCGATATCACCGGAACACTAACTATTTAACGGAGAAAAACGTATTCAGTGTGCGCACTCAATTCGTAATACCACGAATGTTCGTTTACCTACGTATCATACAAATTCGTGTCTAAGTGCGAAAATATTTTAGTGTAGCAACGCTCTTCATGATTTGACTTACATGTTTTCCTGTCAAAAAATATGACATCGATATCAATACGTTAAATTCAAATTTAAAAAAAAATATGACAAGAGTTGCTACGAACAGAGCAAGCTACATGCAAGCTAATATAAAGCTTGTAAAACTGGCCCAGTGCGTCAATCACGCACAATGAAGGGTTCCGTAGTTGGGATAAATGTATCCCAAGAAAAAACTTTCAACGTTGTAGTTGAAAAACATGCTCTCCCATACATTCCAAGCGCAAATGCAAGTTGGTCGATTATTACTCGTTAACTTGTAAAGCATAAGTATGCTTTACAAGTGTAAAACTGTAAAACAAGTGTAGTAAAAGAAAAACTATCACAGCTAAGTAGCTGTGATAGTTTTTCTTTTAACTTCGTTATACTGCCGTGATTTTTTTCACATATCCAAAAACAAGCATTTAGATGGCAGGGGACTTGACTCTAACAATTTGCACTTTAAATCTTAATGTTACGCAAACGGATCTCTGAATCAAAAAATATTTTTCACACACCCACTCGACATCCCACAACATGGAACAGTTGAGAAAAAAAAATCATCCCCACTTTACGTGTAGGGAGGGGAGGTACCCTACAAAAAAAAATATTTAGCATGATTTTATTTTACCACTTTGTGTGTTTAATGTATAAGATTCTCTGAGCTAAGTCGCGTATAGACATACAGACATGGCGAAACTATATCGGTTCCTTGTTGACTACTACAGAACCATAAAAGCCAGAAAAATTATGAGTAAAAATTTGTGGCCAGCTAGAAAAATTAACAAATAGGTTAAATAGTGAGCCATTTACTGCATTTTGAGAAGCTATTCTGCTCATCATGCCAAAGACCCTCATCAGATCTTCACTAATTTTTTTTTGAGACCTCTTAAAGTTACCACCTTTCAAATAAAAAAAGAACCATCGTTATCGGATTTCATTGGGCGGAGATATCCAGAAAGCCCCTTTTTGCCCCATTTTGGACGAAGTAGCTTTCAAATCAAAAATACCCGACGACTAAAAATTAAAAAGAAATCGTTATACCTCTAGACCAAATTTCGTCCAGATCGGTTGTAAAACCTGTAGACGAATACGTACAAATTGACAAACTCACCAATTTTGCCAGACTTGATGCAAAGACGCTCGCTCACTACGCTCGCTCGGTCAATTAGTACAACATAATTTTAACCTAAAATACATATTTTTTTATTTGGTTTCAGTGGTTTCTTCTAAACAAGAACCGAATCCAGGATGGGTTGATATGTCATGTATGTTCGGAGCCACTGGTGTAAGTATAACTTATAATAAAAACTAGCTAACCCGATGGACTTCGTCCTGTCCAAATTTCAATAATAATTCATACAAAAGTCCTGTAGAAAAAAGAGGACCATTATTTTGACAACCGTCTTCGTGATGTACTGAAAATGCGGCAATGTTACTATGAAAATCCATAATATTATGTCGTGTTTAGCAACCGAATAAATTACCTACAATGAAAACTCTTTTCCGCCGTGTTATTTAAAAATGGAACAAACTTTTTACTTCGACACATGGCAACCAAGGAGGTACCTTATCATTTTTTTTACTTAAAGGAGAATGCTAGAGTCTCCCACAAGACTCGGCCAGAACCGACAAAGATGAACTATATTTCATAAAAAAGGAAAATAAATATAGAATTTGATAGTATAATTAGTTTTCTATTTGAAGCACACCAAAAAAAGTTATTTTAAAGTTGACCACTTGATACTTCTGATTTTAACGATAACATGAAATAAACTGAAATGATTAATTAAAATAATTACTTATATTACATTATCCTCAGTTTCAACAGCCAAAGTAGTCGTAAATGGTAGAAAAATTGGATTCCAGAAACAGCAATAAACAAGACCAAGCTCAAAAAAATACGAAAATACTTCGTTGCTCGTGATACCACTCGGGAGAAGTCAAACTTTTTGACATTGACAAATGCCAGTTAAAGTTTTACATCAAGTGATGTCAGCACTATAATTACGTTATTAGGATTAAACTATTCTAAAAGATATCGATAATCAAACTAAAAATTATTTTCAATTATTACATTACTGTAATAGTACATTGTGATACGAGTGTGCTCTTTTGGAATATTACAGCCGAGGCGGTATTTTCGCGTGAGCCGCAGGCGAACGCGATAAGGTAGCCGAGAGTGTAATATTCAGTGCACACGCGTTTCATACGACGTTTTTCAACACACTTGCGAGGAAAAAAACAGACTTGTTGCAAGAACATAAGCTACAGTAACGTATCTGGGGTCTCTGTATCACATATACCTGAGCTTGGTCAACATGCAGTAATATCCGTGGAACTTAATTTTAAATTAGAGAAACCATCCCCACACTGGATCACCTATAAGCCACTTAAGGATATACTGCTAGAAAAAAATGATGATTTGAATAAGATGGACTGGGAATATATTGTAGGTCTGGAGGATGTGAACTCGATGGTGGCAACATTTAATGAGTATATCTTGAATCTCTTCGACTTACATGCACCCCTTAAAAATGTTTGAATCAAGGAAAACTCGTACCCTTTTTTTTTTTTTTGATTGATTAACCCGCAACCCTGGCAGGCATCGGTCCTAGCGGACCCCGCCAATTGTGCTGACATCTCTTTGAGGCGCGCGTGGAACACGACGCGCCATCGACCCGGGCCTGGTCCTGATCGGACGGCGAGCTACCCATTGCTCGCCGTCCGCAAGCCCGCGCCTATGGTGGCCGGGAATCCGCCTGGGATTCCCGACGCCCAGGGCGTCTCCAGCGGCGGCGGCGGTTAGGGGCGTGAGGGCGCAAACTTTGCCTCTCCCTCACGCGTTCCGCCTCCTCCTTCGCGAGCATTACTGCTTCGCAGAAGGAGGTGACTGCTTCCCATGCCCTCTCGCTCCGTACCATGGCCTGGACCAGAGCCGGACGCGAGAGGTCACCGCCGCCAATCGCCTCCAAGAGGACACGGCGGGGCTCCGCCCAAGCGGGGCAGACCTCCACCGTATGCTCCACCGTGTCCTCCGGGCGATCCACACAGTGGTGACACCCGGGCGTTTCCTCCCGCCTTATACGAAACAGGAACCTCCCGAAGCAACCGTGTCCGGTGAGGACCTGCGTCAGGCGGAAGGTGAGGACGCCGTGGCGCCTCTCTAGCCACTCCTCAAAGAAGGGACTTATCGCCGCAATTGTGGCGTGCCCAGCACTGGGTTGCGACAATCGCACTCTCCATGCCGCCATGAGATCCTGCCGGAGCTCTGTCCGCTGAGCCGCGATTTCTCGCGGCAGCGGAGTTACGCCCCGGCGCTTCATCTCCTCGCGCCACTCCCAGATGTGCGCGAGGACCTTCGCCTCCAGATCCCATGGCGGTAATCCGGCCAGGAGGCTCGCCGCCTCGCAGGAGACCGAGTATATATTTAGTTTGAATTTCCGCGAGTTATTTGAGAACTAATTTACTATACAAGCCTTGGCCGCAACCGCGCATTGATGTACCTACTCACGTATGTGTGCCTTGGCTTCGCCTGAGCCCATTTTCTCACGATCGTCCATCAATGAATGCCCCTGTTGCAGGCCGCGATAGTAATGTACTATTATTTCACACTAGCTGCGCCCCTCACTTTCACCCGCGTAAGTCTCGATCCCGTGGAAATATCAGGATAAAAAGTATCCTATGTGTAACCCAGGTTATAAACTATCTGTTTGCCAAATTTCATCAAATCCATTCAGCCGTTTTTACGTGAAAGAGTAACAAACATCCATCCATCCATCCATCCATCCATCCATCCATACTTACAAACTTTCGCGTTTATAATATAAGCTAGATTAGATTAACCTACATGGACTGCCTCGTTGGTCTAGTAGTCGAAAGCGATACTGCTGAGAATGAGGTCCTGGGTTCGAATCCCAGGTCGTGCAAAGTGTTATTGGGTTTTTCTATCTGGAATTTTTCATCATCAGCCCGGAGTCGGGATTTGTGCCCGGTTGATGGCAATAGGCTCGCTCCCTATTACATGAGACTTAAACATAACTGGCGAAATGTGGGTGTACTAGGTACACCTCTGCCTGTCCCTTCGGGGAATACAGGCGTGCTTTTATGATGTATAAACCTACAGCGCATGGGTACTTAAGAAACCTTAGAAGCTGGGTGCACGGTCCCATTTGGTAGTTTCTTATATTATTCAAATGATACATTTTCTGCTAGCCAATCATATATTTTTGTAACTATTAAAACGATTAAACAGAGTGTAAGAGCGTTGACTTACAAACTCAAACGATTTAGAATGTAATTCGTCGCTTCGTCAATTAAATTGTCAATTTACTTTTCCTTTTCAGATGTTGACCGCAATTGGCTTAGGTGTTATGCACGCAGTGAATGTAGATATTTCGAGGCAAGTGAATTTAGTACCGGTAGACATTGTTAATAATGTAGTAATAGCTGCTGGATGTGAAACGGCTAGGAAACGAGCCATTGGCGTAAATGAAACAAAAATCTTCGTTGTTGGTTCGTCACACAGAAATCCTGTAACTTGGGGTAAGACTTTAAAAATTCTCTAACAAAATTTAATTTTCAGGCGGGTAACCAAGTTAAACCGAGTAAAGGATTTTATCGTAAATGACTCGAAAATGTTGGCCCAAAGCATGGGCCAAGATTTCGAACATATTATAATTTAGTCCTGAAAAAAATCATAGATGGCAGCATAAGTAACGATTATGAAATTAACAATCCCTAAAAAGCGATAAATGGCAAAAGACAATGCCAAGAATCGGCTCGAATTGTATGGAGCGTCCGACAGGATTTCTATAATAATGATAATTAATGATAAAAAACAGTAAGAATTATACAATATAAATAAAATCTGTAGAACCACACCGTTGAAAAGTCATTTTAAATAGTTATTCAATTTAACAACACATTCCCTATCTACAATTTCAACTAGAAATGTAGCCAATACCAAAATAAAACAATATCGATATGAAAGTGCACTTGCCAATCGATTACAATAATATCAATATGAAGATACGTAAGTGAATTTATTGCTTACATAATCGTTACTCGTAATTATATTATTAAATAGCGTTTAGTTATATTTTTGTATAAGTTTATTATATTTTATAGTAATGTAATAACTAAAAATATTTTTAATTCGATCATCGATACCGTTTAGAATAGTTTATTCCTAATAAAGTAATTATAGCCCTGGCAGCACTTCATTTTCAAAAAAGTTTGACTTCTCCCGCGTGGTGTCACGAGTAACGAAGTATTTCCGTATTTTTTTGAGTTTTGTTTGTATACAGGGTGTTAGGGTAAACACCGTTATCCTTGAAACCAGTGGTACCATTTATAGAACGTAAAATCAATGGAAAAATACATTTTTTTTTTTTAAAGTATATCTACATTTTTCCACAAGAATATTTCACCCTACACGCAAGGGCAACGACCGGCCGCGGTTGGCGGTTGGCGGGGGCGGGCGGGGCGCGCGGGACGTTACATGACCGGCCGTCAGCTGTCTTGCAGTCTCTCGAACGCGTATACATGAGTATCGGGACAGTAACGGACGAGACAGTAACGTCTTTTTTTGGTGTGCTTCTAATAGAAAACTAATTATACTTTCTAATTCTATATTTATTTTCCTTTTTTGTGAAATATAGTTCATCTTTGTCGGTTCTGGCCAAGTCTTGTGGGAAGCCCTGGCATTCTCCTTTTGGCTGAAGTAAGATTAGTAAAAATCTAAACATCTTTGTTTAATGCTGATTTATGTATTTATACTCATAATTCGCGTATTTTCAACAAAAAACAAATTAAGCCTTTTACTTCAATCCTAATGGTGGAATCCGACGATCGGCAATATTGTGGACGGACACGCACGGCAGACTACCACAGACCGCCACAAATCGCGCACCGAGGATGTCCGATGTCTGCGATACCCCGCATGTACACCTTCCCACGGTCCGTCGTCCGGGCTCGTCGGTGTCCGTCCGCAAAATCGCGGATTGTGTCATTTCGGTATTAGAATGATAAAGTAACTCTTTGCTATAGATGGCGTTTTTCTTAATTTTTCCTACCATCAGCCCATCACCTTTTTTTTTTTTTTTTAATGTGGGAGATATCATCCAATGACTTCTCCCGCTCTGGGCGGAGCGGCAGGGCGTGTCAGACTTTTACTGACTAAAACCCACCCGGGTTCCTTCAGTTGGCAACAGGCAACTGAAGGAACGGGTGGATCCCTTTCGGACTAACCCGCAACCCTGGCAGGCATCGGTCCTAGCGGTGCTGACATCTCTTTGAAGCGCGCGTGGAACACGACGCGCCATCGACCCCTCGTCCAAATCGGACGGCGAGCTACCCATTGCTCGCTGTCCGCAAGCCCGCGCCTATGGTGGCCGGGAATCCGCCTGGGATTCCCGACGCCCAGGGCGTCTCCAACGGCGGCGGTTAGGGGCGTGAGGGCGCAAACTTTGCCTCCCCCTCACGCGTTTCGCCTCCTCCTTCGCGAGCATTACTGCTTCGCAGAAGGAGGTGACTGCTTCCCATGCCCTCTCACCGTACCATGGCCTGGACCAGGGCCGGACGCTAGAGGCCCCGTCGCAAATCGCCTCCAAGAGGACACGGTGAGGCTCCGCCCAAGCAGAGCATACCTCTACCGTATGCTCCACCGCGTGTCCTACGGGCGATCCACATAGTGGTGACATCCGGGCGTTTCTTCCCGCCTTATCCGAAACAGGAACCTCCCGAAGCAACCGTGTCCGGTGAGGACTTGTGTCAGGCGGAAGGTGAGGACGCCGTTGCGCTTCTCTAGCCACTCCTCAAAGACCACTTATCGCCGCAATTGTGGCGTGAACAGTCAGCCCATCACCTAAACTTACGTCTAGTCCTTTCAAAAAATCATTTTTTTTTAATTTAGTACCTTACATAGAATTATAAGAAAAGAGTCTATTAACATGTTTTTGGTACATTTTTTTTTTCTTTTAATTTTACTGAACCCAGGTTCTATAAAACTTTCTATACATCTAGGCAAGACTCCTTGATGGCGTTGTAAAACTACAGTCTCTGGCAATTCGTGAGTCGCTGATACTGCCATCTGTTAAAAAAGTGGAGGAAAAAAAATAGCCAGCTCACTAGCGAGACTTAAGTTTGTGTCAATTCTTTGTATGGGATTGGGTAACTGTACGTAGTATTATAATATCTGTGCCCAACGTTAGGCTTCCATGTTCAAGGGTCACACCACAACACTTGGTTCTTTGTCTTCCGCATCTTGTATGCCTTGTCTCTTTCTGCAAAGCATCAGACTATCTAACGGGGACGTGTTAAAATTTGTTGATTAGAATAATATAATTATGATTTGATTTACTGTGATTGTTTTACACAGGGGCTATCGACGATATTTTTCATAAAGTTGTTAAAAACTACGGAACACCGATGATAGTAGGATACGCATTCGCCTGGAGCACCAAAAATCCTATTCTGTTTTGGATATATTCCTGGTTGTTGCATCGGATCCCTGCGCACGTCATAGATGGGATAAGCGCCATGCTTGGAAATAAGAGAAGGTAATAATGTTGAACTTAAAACATATAATATAAAACGGGTTAAAATGATTTAAAGTGTCAAAATTCTATTCTATCTTATTTTGAACCAATTAAAAGTGATAAATAATAAGCATTTTCACTTTTCAGATTCGGTAAACTGGCCACCAAAATGTACAAAATGTCGGCGGCATTTTCGTACTTTCTGTGCAATGGGTGGCAATTTGATGATCAAAATACGGCAGCACTATTCAATAGTCTTTCAAAAGATGATCGAGATATATTTGACTTTGACATAAAAGCTATTGACTGGGAAGAATATTTCATAACAGGGGTTATTGGCGTCAGAAAGTATATCTTGAAAGATGGATTAACAGACACAGTTTACGCGCGTAAAAAATTTACGGTCTTAAGAGTTTTCACATTTATTATATTACCGTTATATTTCTATTGTTTGTATAGAATTTTGTGTTTAGCTTTGTCTGTATTTACGTTGTTTTGGTAAACCACTAATTTAAAAGTATTTAATAATAGCGTCTTGAAAATCAACGCTAAAGAGAACGAAAACTCCGAATTGATAATATTGCGAACTTCGTAATGGAAAATTTCAAATAACTAACCCTATTATTTTATTGATACAAATTCAAATGAACGACCGTTTGTGTGACAATACAATTATATCATTTTTATTTTATTTATTTGTTTCTTTCTATGAAAATCCGTATTTTTTGTGAGATTTATAGTACCTATTGGTTGATGTTTATATTAGGAAATCTGGAATTTTAGATGATTATTAATTTTATAAACATAATTATTTTAAAGCATTAATAGATGAATCACATGAAACTATGAGACTTTAAGAAATTAATAAAATCTTTCTTCCAACTTTTTGTATAATTATCTTATCATAATAGCATGTATTTAATCGAACTTTAAATAATTCCTATTTTGGTGACCACAAAATACTAAAAAGCCAAGTGACTGTGACCTAACGCATTTATTAAGGGTACCCCAGCTGCACCAGCTTAGTTATTTCGACCAATTTTTGAAAAAAGGCCAGAATGTAAAAAAAAAGGAACATTTATTTAAAAACAAGCATACAGTACGACACAACTCAAATGTAGCATCGGCAAAATTCGTAAAACCGATCACCATCCGAACTTCATCAACGAGTGCATCTTCTAAATCTCCAATCTTTATTACTACTTCAGGTGAAAATTATATTTACGAAACGCAATAACTTGTAAAGTCATATAAACAAATACATTCGTAAAATTGAAAAGAATGAATGCAAATTTTCAAAATGCTACATCTAAGTTGTGTCGTACTCTTCATCATAAGAAGAACAGAAAATTTTTAGAGGCTCCCACTACGGATTGGTAGATGTCATATATTATTGGATATGAATTTTTGGTTCTAAGACATGCCGGTTTCCTCACGATGTTTTCCTTCACCGTTTTGATACAGCATATTCTAAAAGAAATCAAGATAGCTGCCCCCTATAACTACTGTAAAGACACACGAGCAGCCAAAGGCCAGCAAAATCACACAATAGAAGAATCAAAACTAGAAGTCTTACTCACATAACAAGCTGAAAAGCTTAATAAGCATGTATTCAACAAATGGGCTATATGAACGTCATCATCATATTGCCCGTTTGTTTAATAAGCTCTATAACATGCTCTTATTTGTTTAATATACTCACATCTGTTCGTTTTAAACTCGTACGATAAATTGCTATCCTAAATATTGCAACGTGGAACGTTACGTCTCCTGTACCTTAAGCAAGATGTCATAACAACAATAAAACTACGCAACATTGATGTTTTACTAGTCTCTGAAACACGTATATCTGTGATGTCTCAGACAGGTTTTAGAGTTCCATACCTCAAAAGGAAAACACGGAACCCTTATAGGATCACTTGTGTGACTGTCTGTCTGTCCGTCTGTCACAGCCAATTTACTCCGAATCGAATGGACCGATTAAGTAGAAAAGTACACATATCGATTTCTGTGACCTAAACACGGAGGTGTACAGTCACGGACTTTAATTGATGAGCCACCTTCAAAATTTTCAATTTTGCAGTTTCATACATTCACGAGATTACACGATTAAACACGAACTCCAATCGCACGCTCGTAAACAACATGACAAATAAATTACTTTTAATCGGAAATAGTCTTATCCATAGAGGTTGACTAATAAGTTCTCAGTGATAAAAATAAATACAAAGTTGTATTAAGTTTATCCAATCTATTTGATATCGACCTCCTTTGAATCATAGCCCATTAACTCGATAATTCAGAAAACCTAACTGAAGACACTGACAGTTGAAATATAGATGTCAGAGACGTTACTTTCAAACTTGTCGAAATTACTATTATAATTTCTCCGTACGCTAACGTTACTATCGCTACAGTAACCTAGCAACGATTGTTTATCGTTACTAGGTTACTGTTGCTAGACCTACAATTGGTTGACTCTGCTGTCAAGTTTGTAGTTCTGGCTCTCAGGTTAGCCAACCGTTGAAGATTCAATTCAATTCAATTCAATTCAATTCAAAGTTTATTTCAAAATGGGATTGCAAAGTTTACAAATGATGCTTATATATAATTTTTAGGTACAACTTTACAATATAAAGATAAAGATATGAAATATAATTTTCTTCTTCTAATACGAAGACATAATATGTCTTCGTATTAGAAGAAGAAAAATGCAAATCGGGATTATTCAGTTCCCGACACGCAAAGTCATATTATGACTTTGCGTGTCGGGAACCGAATAATCCCGATTTGTATTACACGGCTAAAATACGAGCAGTGCAAGGTGGCTCATCAATTAAAGTCCGTGACTGTACAATAACGAAAATAAATTTTAGGGGACGAAACACTTTTAGGGGTAAATTAAAAAATAAAATAAAACGTTTTGCAAATTATAATACCTGTGAGGATCTCAATTGTTTTTTGAATAAATCCTATTACCGACATTTATGAAAATAGATTAAAATTTACCATTATCTCCAAAACTATTGAGGCTAAAATTTTGAAAAACTACAAAAAAAATCTCTTTACGTATAGATTACAGGGAAGTTTATGGTCTTAAAATAACAAAGTCAAAGTCAAATAATTTATTTCAAATAGGCACATAAAAGGCACTTTTGAACGTCAAAAACAAAGAAATTGAACTGATTCTAGTTGCCCCTTCCAAAAGGTAGTTTTCGTATGGAGAAGAATGGGCAAGGAACTCCACCGTTACTCTTTTAAAAATATTTTAAATTTTTTTGTATACATGAAATAAATAATATAATTATATGTGAAGACGATGCACCTACAATAAGAATACTGTACCACAAAAGGTAAAAAGAATTATAAATGGATATAACTCGGCACTTTTCGAACGTCAAAATTACAGTCCTCCAAAACGCCCGCCCTTCACCACTTTTCTAGTGATTTGCTGAGGAGAAGAATTGGCGCAACAACCTCCCCAAGTGATCCTGTCTGTTCAAGGTTTTAGTCCCTTAGTCGCCTTTTACGATACCCTCTGGTTGAAATGGTGCGATAACTTTATAAATTCTTATCTACACCCATGCTATAAATCCTCTTTAAAAGTTTTTCAAACAGTTAGCATACTGCGAACAATAAAACAACCAGGATCATAGTAACTATAATAACATCCACACGAGAGTTATAATGTTGTGTTAAATTTCATTATGTAACTCCTTTGCTTTTTCGATACCTTGCTTACTCATCAAACAGACACATTCTCACTACTCAATTCGTGGTACCTTTATGAATTCCAAAAAAATAACATTGTCATGCTCGCGCGTTTCAATACCACAGCGCCGTAATAAAAAAAATAAAAATAGGTTATTCGAATTCACAACGTATCCCGCCATTTTTAATCGATATTAGTATTACAAATTACCTATACATCATTTATTTGTATTACATAGATACTCAGCAATTAAACTTTCCATGAATTTACATAGAGTTCTTACAACACTGTACAACACCCTATGGTTTCAGAACCTTTTATAGAGGATTCATATCATGGGATAGAGGATTCACCAACTGTATATAATTAGGTATTAAAACACCCATGTGATAATATAAATAGGATTACCCCGTATTATACATCAGTTGCATAAATAATTATTGTGTCACAACACGGATGATAATACAATTTTGGTATGGATGTACTTTTACATAAGATTTCAGAATAAGATTAACATAAATGTTTAAAATTCGTAATTCAGTATTATAATTTTGCATTGTTCACTATAAACGTGCAATTGGAAAACATTTATTTGGTTAGCTCAGGAATTTATTAAATCGGCGTATTGCTATCCCTTACAAATGGGGTTAGCAAGAAAGGGACAGTGATGCATACATATTTATTATCCCACTTATCTGTATATTATTAGAGTACCTAAATGGTGAAACTGAACTTTTAATCCTAGGTTCACAAGTTGTTTTGGGTAAATCTGAAACATTACAATCGATAGTAAGCGCCTCAAAACATCGCTTGGTGATCGATGAACCCAATTAAAACTGATGGCTTCTGTCAACCGACTTATCACTTCAAGAAGTGAATTCACGAATTCGAGCGAACTAAGACACGTTCACTTTCACCCCTGTCATGTAAGGTGTTTTTAATCACTTTTAATATGTTAATGATATTCTTGCACTAGCAACCTATATCGACTACGATATAGGTAATACGGGCTGATATCCGCAACTCCACGTCAAAGTGCGTATTTTGCGTACGGGTGGGAAATCGATTATTCGATCCACCCCAGCTCCTCCAAGAAGGCCAGCAACGCCTTGGTGTTGCTGACAATCTCACATAGGGTACCTGGGTTACCGAAGTACATTGCCCTGTATGTGGCTACCACCGGGAAGTGTAGCAGCACATGAGCTGCTGTCTCGTCGTCTTCCATGCAGGCCCTGCACAGCGGACTGTCTGTGACTCCTATGACAAAGAGGTGTTTATTATTATAAGACCCATGGCCAGTTAAAGCTGCTGTAACAGTAAGCACGTACATACGCTACGTGTATTACCGTTCGTTCCACTGCCATCATTGGGATGATACCACTGGTATTTGTTGGAACTCGTATTTATTTTCTATTCCGAACCGATACCACTCTTTAAATAATTATTCATTAAATTCCCGTTCGTCCCACTAGTTGAACGATGGCAGAGGGAAGAACGGGAATACATGCGTACGTTATAGGTAAAAATACATACAAAAAATTAGGGCAACATCAATATGGGAAGAAACAAACTTCCTAAATCAGTTATTCGATATTCAAACGTTATAGTGAAAAATATGGATAAGGGAATATAAAAATATGACAAAATTTTATACATCCCTTATGGAAAAACTACGAATGCCCCCCAAAAATGGGTATGTCCCTTTAAAAAAATGTAGTAAGTACCCAAACAAATATTGCAGAATAAACCGTTGGTAATTACGAGTATGAAAATAAATATAAATACTGGAATCATTAGATACTAGAACCACTTTGCTTGTTAAGATTTAATTTATGGACGTGTTTCGGTTTTACCCGTAATTAAGTTTAAAAATTTAATCGAAACAATATTATTTCATCTTGTTTTTGAGTGGGTAAGTCTTATTTGAATAGTTTTTTTTTTTTAATATGAAAGTTGGGTATGGTTGCATGATTTTATATCCAAGTGTTCCATAATAATCACGGCAGGCAGTTTTTTTTTTACTTATATCTTTTTAAAAATCAATCTGCCTAGCCTTTTCCCCACTAAGTTGGGGTCGGCTTCCAGTCTTACCAGATGCAGCTGAATACCAGTACTTAACATGAAGCGACTGACCTCCAAAACCCAGTTACTTGGCAATACGATGCGTCCAGGTCAAGGAACATTACACTCACTTATGGCGAGGCCGAGGTATGACAAGTTTTCTGACATTTGGGCTTCTGACTATCCGCAATGACTGTCAAAGATGTCAGAAGACCAACATAATTATTTAAGTTTCTTTAAGCAAAAAATGTTCTATACCAGAATTTCCTGACTCACGATGGCAGTTGAAACAATGGATCCAGCTCAGGAATTTGAGGCAAAATTAATTGCTCGTATGAAGCCGGTGAATGAACTGATGGCACGTGGAACCTCTACCGTGCAGCAGTTTTACAGCGGCGCTACCGTATTTCTAACGGGTGGTTCTGGTTTTCTCGGAAAGCAGCTCATTGAAAAACTATTCAGGTAAATAAAGACGTAATAATAATCATCATCATAATTTCAGCCAAAAGAACTCCACTGGTGGACATATCGACCAATCTTGGGTTTCTCATATCCAGTGGATTCTGGTAACCTTCAACAAGTCATTGGTTTACCTTGTAGGAAGTCTACTAACGCTGCGCCTTACGGTACGCGGAGTAGCAACGGGAATAATGATTTTGGAGTGGCCACACTCCAAAATCATTATTAATAATAGGTGCCGCTACAGATAGCGGCGGCTATACCTTTACACTTTGCCATCAAGCCAGTAATAAAACATAATATTTATATAACGTAAAAATCATAACTGGCGAAATGTGAGTGTTGGTACTATGAAGGTGCACCTATAACTCTGTCTAACCCTATGGGGAAAACAAGCGTGTTAATGTAAATCTTTTTGAAATAAGTTATTATTTCTTTACAGAGCAACTAAAGTATCCAAAATATATATCTTGCTAAGAAGTAAAAAAGGCAAATCCGTAGAACAGAGACTGACTGAAATGTTACAAGATCCCGTAAGTTGTAAATATTGTTTATAATTTTTTGGTTTAATGGTTTCTTTATCTTCGAATTAATCTACATTATGAAAACTAAATTATAAGGGGCTTAAGCCCCATTTACACGGTACAAGTTCATTGCCTGTGGCATACCATAAAATTGAAGCAACAATTAACTGGCACTGTCCAAGTAACACGTATTTTTATTTTTCAAATTAAGATTTTTAAGCGTTTTTTTTTTTAATATACGTAGGTAGTTACAAATTAATTTTTAAACAAGCTTTTTAATATCAGCTGTTAAAGAGGTTTAACAGCTGATATTAAAAAGCTTGCTTCTCGTTAATGACAGTTAGAGGTAACTGTCATTAACGAGACACAATAGAATTTTAATTGTTATCGACCTTTAGAAGGCCAACCGACAGTTGAGCGGTATGGCCAAATAATTTCAGTATTGGAATATTTCAATTATTGTTTCTAGGTGTATGACTTGTTGCGAGAACAACAACCAAATTTCGCAGAAAAACTCGTGGCTGTATCAGGAGATGTGGCAGAGCTGAGACTTGGGTTAAGTGAAAAAGACTGGAACGCTATCACAGAACAGGTACGCCAGGAAATATTTTAATAATTAACATTGGCATGTACAATTTATTCAAGCCTCCAACAATGCCCATTTTGCTACTAAAAATAGTAGGTATTTTCAATTCCGGACTAAAGAACAAACACAGACAATTTCAAATGTAAGTTTGTACGCACAATATAAAGAGACCATGTTATTTCAAGACATAAGTTTTTTTTCCTGTAATCTACAAAATAGAGAATTACTTTCAGTATTAAAAAAATAAAATATACTCAGTAGTTTTGGAGGTATGGGGGGGCAAGGTCAATTTTCATAGTTTTTTTTACATAAGTTAGACTATTTATTCTAAAACTATACAAAATATAATCACACGGTACAGTTTGTTTTTTTTTTTTAATTTGCCACCATATTTGACCCCTATATTCTAAATTCATTGATTTCCGTTACACTTCCGGTTTTGGGACTCTAAAATTCATATGAGTACCAAATAACAAATTAATAGGACTAGTGGATGCGGAGACAGACGGACAGACAGGCAGACACACAAGTGATCCATTTCGTTTTTTATTAGAACGTCCGGCATCCCAAAAACTAACTTTTGGACTGACGTGTTAAAACGTGTCAGTTTTAATAACTGGCTTTGAACCAAACTCTAAACTAACGCAAATGTTTTAATCAGTCATAACTTCAAGTACGCACCATTTTCTGTGTATACATATGTAATTAAAATTCAGGTATCTCTTACCAAGGTTTGAAATAGATAAGAGTTATTAGTAGTTTGGCTTCAAAGTTTAGGTTACTAAAGTTCAGCCAGCCTTGAGAATGTTTACCAAATTGTTACGTTATCCAGGTGGACATAGTATTTCATCTGGCGGCCACGACAAGGTTTGATGAATCTCTTCGTATGGCGACCTTGATCAACGTACGGGGCACCAGGGAGATTCTTACACTCGGCAAGGTTTGCAAAAACCTGAGGTAAGAAAATTTTATATGCTTTAAAACTTATACACTACAGTGCTCATAATAATTACATTTATCATCATCATCTGCCTAGCCTTTTCCAAACTATGTCGGGGTCTACTTCCAGTCTAAGCGGAGGAATACCAGTATCCACCACCTAGTTACTGGGTAATTTATGATACTCCTTTGGTACAGCCAGTCTGAGTACACCTTTGTGGCCGGTCGGGTTTTCTACAATACATAATAATATAAAAATATTTTTTCTTCTTCAGATCTTTCGTCTATGTTTCTACAGCATACTCACATGCTTGTGCGGACCGTGTAAATTCTGTAGTATGTGAAAAATTCTACAAAAGTCCTATTAATCCAAACGACATGATCGGGATAGCTGAGACTGTCGATGAAGAAAGAATAAATGATATGACACCGAGGTGAGTGGCTTTAAAATGCATGGTTACCGATTATTCCTTTGTAGGACATCAATCATAACTACTAAGTATAAACCATAATCCGTTTTAATAGCCATCGTATAGGTACCTATAGGAAATATTTTTTTCAACAAAAATATTTTCACTCGCTCATCCTGGCACGTCTGCCTCACGCGAAACCACAGGTGAACCAACCAAGAAAACAGGAATCGTACGGATATACTAGATGTGGATGGTACGCGGACGCTGTGGGTTCTAAAACTGCAGTGAACGAGTATGATTCGCTATTGATACGTTCTAGTGGGACGTCATAGCACGACCTGGTTAGTCTATTGTGTAATGGGCCGAGAGCTTTAGACAGAATTGGCTGTCATCCACTACGCGGGCACAGTGTTGGTTTGTGGATTCATCCGCCAGGCCATCCGCAAGGCATCCGGTAGACCAGCGTAGAGGCTACTCTGACGACACGCTGGTCCTGGCGCAGCTAGGCGGCGGCCGAACTCGCGACACGCGGAGTTGCGACAATCTTCAAGAGAATCCGGAAACTGGGACTCGAGGTGAACCTAAACAAGTCCGAGGTCATGTGTTTTCATGGCCCTTGGAACACGCCACCATCAGGTTCTCAATTAACGGTAGGAGGCGTTCACACCGGCGCGGCGTCGAAGATGAAGTACCTAGGACTCGTCCTCGACAGCCGGTGGAACTTCTTGGAGCATTTCCGACGTTTGGCTCCCAGGCTGGAGTGGACCGGGGCCACCTTGAAGCGGCTCCTGCCCAATCTAGGGAGTCAAAACGCTCTACGCGGGGGTCGTGCAGTCCATGGTCCTGAGGCTGCGGCCAGCGCGCCAGTTGAGAGCGTCCCGAAGGGTCATGGCCATCCGGCTGGCCCGGGGATACCGCACGGTCTCCGGTGAGGCAGCTACTTACCGGATTACCGCCATAGGATCTGGAGGCAAAAGTCCTCCCCCACATTTGGGAGTGCCGCGAGGAGGTGAAACGCCGGGGCGTAACTCCGCTGCCGCGAGAAATCGTGGTACAGCGGACAGAGCTCCGGCGAGATCTCATGGCGCCATGGACCATACGATTGTCGCAACTCAGTGCTGGGCACTCCACAATTGCGGCGATAAGTTCCTTCTTTGAGCAGTGGCTAGAGCGGCGCCATGGCATCCTCACTTTCCGCCTGTCGCAGGTCCTCACCAGACATGGCAGCTTCAGGAGGTTTCTGTGTAGGATTAGGCGGGAGGAAACATCCGGGTGTCACCACAGTGTAGATCGCCCAGAGGACACGGTGGAGCATACGGTGGAGGTATGCCCTGCTTGGGCGGAGCACCGCCGTGTCCTCGTGGAGGCGATTGGTGGCAATGACCATTTGCTCCCGGCCCTGGTACAGGCCATGGTACGGAGCGAGAGGGCATGGGAAGTCGTCACCTCCGTCTGTGAAGCAGTAATGCTGGCGAAGGAGGAGGCGGAACGCGTCAGGGAGAGGCAAAGTTTGCGGCCTCACGCCCCTAACCACCGCCGCAGGAGACGCCCTGGGCGTCGGGAATCCCAGGCGGATTCCCGGCCACCGTAGGCGCGGGCTTGAGCCTTGATGGCGGCCCATCGGACAGCGAGCTACCCATTGCTCGCCGTCCGAATAGGACCAGGCCTGGGTCGACGGCGCGTTGTGTTCAACGCGCGCCTCAAAGAGATGTCAGCACAATTGGTGGGGTCTGCTAGGACCGATGCCTGCCAGGGTTACCGGAAAGTCCGAAAGGGATACCGAGACCCTTGGCAACAGGCAACTGAAGGAACACGAATGGGGTTTAGTCAGTAAAAGTCTGACACACAATCCCGCTCCGCCCAGAGCGGGAGAAGTCAATTGATGATTTCCCATGCACAAAAAAAAGGCTTATACAGAAAATTATACCGACGTCAGCTATCTTCCCAATGACTTTTCTTCGTTCTTAATCATTGGTCTGTCTATTTTCAATAAAGATTTCCAGTATTGTCTTGAAAAATACGTCCATTTGATAACATTTTAATATCTCTTTTTACTTAAATTACAGCTTGATAAACAGTTGGCCGAACACATACACATTTGCAAAGTCAATCGCCGAAGAGTTAGTTACTACTCTCGGCAAGGAACTGCCCATTTGTGTTGTTAGACCAGCTATCGGTGAGTGCACATTAACTTTGAAAATAAACATCATTGCTGAACAGCGTACACATTCTGACAGTCTACATGACTGTCAGAATGTGTACCTAACAATGATATTAAATTAACAAATATGTTATAAGCGCGCAATCGTGAAGACTCGAAAACATTCCAATTGTAACGTTTTTACTTGTAGTGAAATGTAAAAATGAATGAAACGTGGGTATGTGTGCCGCTGCTGCGCAACTTTTTTCGGTTGTTTTGTGAGTGTATAACATATCTGTTAATATAATGTCATTGGTGCCCAATTTCCACGATGCTAGGTACTCAAAAGTAACAAATAAATCCGCACACGACGCTGCCAATCACAAACTAATAATAACGCGTTAGTAAGTCACGTCGTGTACGTACCGCCAGTGAAATTCACATGCTTGTTATCCATTGGTGATATAAGCTTGTAATTGGTTACTTCAAAAAAAAGTTTAAAAGTTATAAAGTTTTTTACAAAAAAAAAAACAACCGACTTCCAAAAAAATCACTAAGCAGTGAAAAATAACTTTAATTTCGGAAGTAAGTTGTTTTTTTGTTTTTGTAAAAGTTTTTTCACTTTTGGTTGTGATACTACCCCACACAAATTCGAGTACCACTACCTGCTATGTAAATAACAGTGACGGAGTCACATAAAACATCGTCTACATAAACTAAGTGGGAAAAATACGTAATATTGAAGCGAACTCAAAAACTTTGCAAGCAAAGTAAATAAAATTTATAAGGGACCACCTCAAAAGCATGACCTACCAAACAGAAAAATAATCATCAAAATCGATGCATAATTGGCGTAGTAATTGTGAAACAAAAATACAAAAATAAATTCAGATGAATTGAGAACCTCCTCTTTTTTGAAGAAGTCTATTAAAAAGTAACTCTGTCTGGCTATGTTACCTTTTCACGTCTAAACCACCGAATGGAATAGATTGTATCCTTGGGAAGGACAGTGCGGCGAAGCTGCGGGCGGAAGCTAGTATATAATAAAATCACGAGTCATGCTGGATGTAAACTGACGACGGACGGACTGACGGATGGACTGACGTTTTGACGTTTCAACTGGTGGGATCGTAGTCAGAGTTTTTTAAATAAATAAAATAAAATAAAGTCGATAAAGTGTCTGGAAAGTTTTTAATAAAGAGTTCAGCAACTTATTATAACATATACAGTGTAGTGAGGTCTTGTGATTACTCCTAAAGTGCCTAATTACTGCATAATCCAATTTTAGAAATCACCAAACCAAAACATAAATACCCTCAATTTTATATGAAATAAGTTTGCGAAAATTAACAGCTGTTCAAAGTAAACAAATAATAGTCATTGTGTGTCACACTAGAAGTTCTGCTGAATTCATTGTTGCAATAAGAATGGCGCTGAAGTGCGGTGGATGCGGAAAATTCGCGGTAGCGGTTGACATGGCTAGGTGCTCAAAGTGCAGCATCTGGTATCACCGAGTGTGTGTCGCCCTCCCTACGAAAGGCTCCATAGTCTCTGCCTGGCAGTGCCCTGACTGCAGGAAAAATGTCCGCAGGGACAATAAGGCCGAAACTCCGGTACGAGGTTGTGTGGCGGACGTACAGAGTGAGGAGTCGACGCCTACGACGGCGCAACTGTCAGCTGCCGCATCGCCGACGCTTTTGTTTACTGTTGCACCGGTGACGCCCCAGTCAATCGCTGCCCCGTCGTCGCCTGTGATCACGGAGTTCCCGTCGGACGTAGGCTCCGCATTGAGATTGGTGGTGGAGGAGATTAGAAGCTTACGCTCTGAAGTCTCAGAGCTTCGGAAAGATGTCGCGGAGCTGAAGGCATCCACCGACTCGTGTCACACGCGCATGGACGGGATTGAGTCCAGACTGGAGGCGCTGGAAAAGCGTCACGATGCCGGATGCGATCCGACATCAAACTTAAATGCAGTGGAGAGTGTGGTTCTGCAGCTCAAGAGGGACCTCAATGACAGGGATCAGGAGCTGATGGCCAACGATCTGGTGATAGGGAACGTACCTGAGTCGCAGGCTGAAAACCCAGCACACCTGTTCCAGCTAATTGCCACAAAGCTGGGAGTTACTTTGGAGGACCGTGACATCGTGAGTGCGGAGCGAGTCGGCGGCAGACACATTAATGCGACAAGCCCACGAGTCTCAACAGAGCCCCGCCCTCGCGCTATCATGGTGCGCCTCGCTCGACGTGACCAGCGTGACGCCGTGTTGAACGGAGCCCGCGTGCGGCGTGACGCCACAACGGAGAATCTCGGACTCTCCGGGAGACCCGTACGCTTCTTTGTGAATGAGCGGCTGACCAGATCAAATCAGCAGTTGTTTCGTCAAGCAAGGGCAGCTGCGGGGATTCATGGATGGCGGTTCGTATGGACGAAGCGCGGTCGCATCCTGGTCCGACAAAAGCCTGGAGAAACCACTCACAGGATTGCATCTGAGGAAGACATTAAGCAAGTTATTGGACCACTCACGGACACTAACAAATAAATCTTTGTTTGTTGCTTCACATTTTTTTGTATCCGTTCATAGTTTTACTAACTGTAATCGTTTAGTATACATGGTTTCTGTGTGTCGTATCTGTCGTGATCTGGGGAGCTGCGAATATCGAAGTGAGTACTGCTGTCAAATGAGGAACATAGTTATATTATCTACACATATTATTATTTACACACAAACAACAACATTATTTACAAACAATACATATATTTTATTATTTACAATTCATAATTTACTACCAGAACTAAAACTTATGTACAATAATAATTATTTACACAAAACAAATATATTAATGAAATATTATCCTTGCTATATACATACATTTACGAGTATACAACCATTATTATTTACATGCCATGTGTCTACGACACATTCGCTCAAGCATTCAAGTTGTTTAACTTCATTCACACATTCCATTCCTACAGTTCGTTCAATCATAAGCTTGCAAAAATTCTCCGTTCATTACGTACATATCAAAATTGTAAAAGATTTGTAAAGATTTAAGTAAACCTATTTTTAATCAAGAAATCTTTGTTTAATTTATCATAAACAAAAGTGGCGACCGTGACAGGACACTACAATCGTCGGATCGAAGCAAATATCCACGCACATTGTTCCCGTACCGTATCAAGGGCATTCGAAGGACATCATCGACACCGGACGACATCTACCAGTACCAACGGAAGGCCGGGTTGAGAATCTAAGATCACCGTGCCTGTGGACTGGCATCCTACTTTTACCTGGGTCGAGCAACCTTACCTTCGTCAAGCCATTCTGGGAACTCTGCTGGGACTACGGAACTCCGATCGAGCAAGGTCCACCCTTAGAACGAGTCAGAGGAATCACTATCTACCTATCTACGTGCTCCTGCCTACAAAAGGACTGCTGGGATTAGCTGCCTGCCTATTTAACCTCTCTGCTCGACAAGATTTTGACACGTGACACATCAGCTAACTCGACGGGGTGTTGCGAATTCCGTCATGAAAATCAGGAATTTACATGAACTTTCAGCATTCGAATTTATTAAAAAAAGTATGTTACCGCATCTATTTTATACAATAAATTTGTGGTAAATATCATAAATTATATGTTGAGGTCGGTCAAACCGCGTCAGTCGACTGCGAAAGTTGTATAAAATAGGTATAAATACCCCTATTCAAAAAGTAGGCAACTCAGATTCCCTGAAAATATGTACATAAACAATCTTCTCTCTTGCTGAAAATATGCAAAAGGACCAAATAAAGATATTATCATTCTTTCTGCATTCTTACTTTTACCATTATTCATACTTATACTAGATAAAAAACACGATCAAATATGAACAAAAATTGTGGTGCGACGTGACACTTCTTAGTGCTTACCGTTCACCCAATTTTTCTATTTCGATTCAAATGTTGCACTCAGCCTAATCGATATTCGTTATAATCAAACTTGATTAAAAATTGTAGAAACTGAATAAAAACTCTTTGGTATATTTTTCATTAATTATTTTATTTTTTAAATTAATTTTAGTAATAAGTACATACACGTACACTGTGGAAAGTGGTGTAACGTTTTAGGGTTCCGTACGACCGAATGAAAAAACGAAACTCATATAGGATCACTCATGTCACGAGTCTTGTGTCTGTCTGTCACAGCCAATTTGCTTCGAATCTACTGGACCGATTAGGTTGAAATTTGGTACACATATACATTTTAGTGACCCAAACACGGAAGTGTAATGTAAATAAATGGATTTTGCAAATAGTCACTTTTGGGGGGCCAAACCAGAAAATTAAAAAAAAAAGTTTTCGGAAAAGCGTTCATACTTGCGACGGTCTTCTTCTAATTTGATAGCAAAAGAGAAAGAAAGGGAAAGTGTGAATTTAGTCAAAATGAAAATCCAAGATGGTGGCTGCAATTTTTTTTTTTCCTAATATCTGTCGTTTTCATAGTTTGCGATGGTGATAAAGTCAATAGTTAGGTCAAAATGTAAATCCAAGATGGCGGCTGCGAAAAGTTTTTGTCATGTGTGTCGTGTGGTTTTCGGGTGATAGTGTTGATACCCAATAAGATGAAATTATAATTGTATTTTAAATAAATTACCATAGACATCAGTCGCTATCGATTGTAAACTCGATAGCCAAAATCCGTAAAAAAGGACCTCTTAATTATTTCGTCACGTCCGTTCGTCCATGGGTTCAGATATCATACAGGCATTTTACTCGGACACCTATTTATACTATATCGTTGAAAATTTGGAAGAAGGTTTATTCTTTACACCACCAAAAATCGTTTAGTAAAATTACGATAAACATAATTAGGGGTGTCATTCCTCAACATGCAATCGAGGGACGAAAAAAAGATCTATTCACATAAGCATGTAGCATTGTTGGATCTTATAATAAAAATGATAAGATGCTTATAAGTGACTGCTTTTTAAAGTGAATAACCCATTGTAACCGAAAATAACCCGTATTTCAACAATGAATTATGGGTTATTTTCGGTTACAACTGCAGAGTTAACTTTGTTTTTCGTAGTTTTTTCTAGAAATACAAACTTATTTTTGCAGTCGAAAAATTAATGCTGTGCAATGTGCATGCGTATATGTTCATCCCAACTACGGAACCCTTTTGTGCGTGGTCCGACAAAGACAAGTCAGTTTCTTAAATTTCGTTGGGAAACTCCCACAAAAAAAAAAAAAAATCTAGTACCTACTAAAGTAACCTAATAAAAACAAAAACTACCAAGCTCATACAACTAAAATAAAATATTAGCGTTTGCGGAATTAATTTATCACCATTACCAAACAAAATTTTGTTAAGCCTACGCCTACCTAAAAAGTATACTGGGCATTCTGTAGCAAACTATCAGAAAAGAGTATAAAAAATAAATAATTGTCCAATATATTAAAATAATTTTGAACAGCGAGCGCATTCCGTTTTTAAATTCAATTATAGAAACATTCCGGCGCGAAATTTTATTCAAAAGATGAGGTACCTAGCCCGGCCATAAGGTCCTGTGATCCTAATAACCGAAAAACGATTAAAATAACATTAGAAAAGTATAAATTATTAATTTAACCAGTGCTTAATGTATTTATTGTGTAAAACAATTTTATTTCAATTTCCAAGTATCGATTTCTTATATTCGACATATTAATTAATCGAAAAGAACGAAATTTAAAAAATAATCGTTTGGCATAATCGTTTTCGGACATCATTACAATAAAAAAAAGTATAATGGTCGGCGATTTTGAAAACATTTTCAGTAGTGGTAATGAATAATACGTGTTATTGGACCTGTGTTCGTATATTATGTTAAGATTTGGACATTTTCTAGTTGTATATAATATCACGAATAATATTTGTCACATTTTAAATCGTATCTGCATGTGTATGAGTGATATTCGTGAAAAGAAAAAATGAAAACACGCACGATTGGCGCGAAACTTAGTCTTTGGATAACACAAAACTTCATTACCACTATTTATTTAACTTGAACAATGGATGAATTCGTCAAATAATTAAATGATGTATTATTCACTGCCCCTGTGGTGGGGTATGGATGTTCAAAATCACCAATTTTTATGTTTTTTAGCCTCGACCACCACTGTCATCAAAATGGTGATTATGGTATTTACAGTCTTGAATTTTATATAGGTTCATTAATTAACTTGCACGCTGAATATGAAAGATTTAATGGCGTAAACATAATGAGTTTTTATCCAACTCTCATAATTAACGCACATTCATAAGATTTGATGGGTAGCATATTAAATATTTCCATAATCGAGATAGGGTGTCGTATGTGGTAATTCTGGGGTCCAATTGGATCCGCTACCGAGCCGGCGGAGGTTTTTGTGTAGGGGTCCAATTGGGGGCCCTTCCGAACTATACGGTTAAAGTGAGCTCGTTCCATCTTACTAACATACCTATTGTGTTATCCTTTCGTCTGTGTATTTAGCAGGTTCGGTTTCTCGAAGTCAAGTGAAGTTCCTACCCTTCTATTTGTGTCTATTGTGCCTAATCATAATTATTTCGAAAGAGATATAAAAAGGATAGGCAAAGCACAAATCAGCCTAATTAATTTCACTTATTTGTAGACCTACCGCCATCTTAAATTAATGCACATTTAACTAATTACAACTTAATAATTCTCTTACCGTTATCGTTACTCAAACCAAGCAATTTATTTCACTATTATCGATTCTTTATCCCTTTTATCACTCAATTCAACCTTTATATCACTTACATACTAAATGTTTCTTACGAACCGTCGTAGTTTCATCATACGAGTAATTAGTTGTTTTTATCAGTTTACTAAGACGCACGGAATTGATCTATTCCAGTGATCGAGCGTTGTGAATTGTGACACGGCATCGCCTGCGCATCGCTGTTACCTGACTGCCGGCGCGTCCCCACCTGCATAGCTCACCATCGTATGCAGTCTACGTGAGCCGCGGGCATCAGCTGATCAACAAAGCGAGGAGCGTATCGTATGCTATATGTGCCTATTTCGTTATTTCTATTAACGTCTGTTTGTGTTAGCTCATTACGAGTTTATTACAATGCCCGAAACTTTAAAGTTAAAGGAACTAATAAGCAAACGCGGTTCTATTAAAGGACGCGTAACGAAATTTAAGTTAAGTCTTGATACTTTAGCTTTATTAGAATCCATTTCAGAAATAGAAATAAGTAAACTCGTATTGAAGCTGTCAAAGATTGAGGCATTGTTCATTGAATTTGATGAGGTGCAGAATCAGATAGAAATTAACAACGCAGAAAGTCAAAGTGGCGAGTTGGCTACTAGAGATTTAATAGAAAACGATTTCTACCATTGTATCGCCTTAGCTCAAAATTTAATAAAGAAAAATACAGGGATTCATGAGAGTGAGAATAATTCTCAAAATAAATCTTCTATGGCTACGTGTCATCATAACGATCACAGCTGTAATGCGTTAAGTTTTAAATTACCGGTGATTAAAATTCCAAACTTCGATGGTACGTATTTTAAGTGGTTGGAGTTTAAGGAAACATTTGTTTCGCTAGTTCACAATAATGATAAGATCGAAAGTATTCATAAATATCACTATTTACAATCATATCTTAACGGAGAAGCCACTCGGGTGATCGCTAATTTGGAGGTTTCTCATAGTAATTATGCCGAAGCATGGAAACTTTTATGCGAACGTTACGACAATAAGCGTCAATTGATAAATAACCATCTTAAGTCTTTGTTCAACATTAATTCCGTTCAAGAAAACGACAAGTCTCTAAGATATGTTATTGACCACGTCACTATAAACTTACGCGCACTCAATTCACTTGGGCTACCTACTGACAAATGGGATGTTTTACTTATATATATAATTGCAGGTAAATTAAATAATAGTACATATTTCAAGTGGGAAGAACATAGAAATAGTTTGAGTGACATACCTTCGCTTAATGATTTCTTCAGCTTCCTTAAATGTCGCGCTGACGTATTGGAGACCGTTTATCGCCATAAAAACGATAATCAAGACAACAAACAAAAACAATTCTCTAGTAATCAAAGTAAACATAACAGTACCAAGTCTTTAGTGGCTGTACCAAACGAAGGCGACAGTTCTACTTCTAAAACACCGGAATGTTTGTTCTGTAAGAATAGTCATCGCATGTATGAGTGTCCGTCTTTTAAGTCGAGCTCAATAGAGGATAGGTTAGCTTTTGTTGCTTCTAACAAATTATGTGAGAATTGTTTGCGATCTGGTCACATAGCTAGACGTTGTCGTCTTGCAGCTACATGTCGTCATTGCAAATTACGACATAATTCTCTTCTTCATAAATCAGAAGAAACTGAAAATTCCAATTCAGTTAATTCCGTCACTATGTCCTCAATGTGCTCCTCTGAGGTACTTTTGTGTACGGCTCGAGTAAAGGTTACCAACCCAGCCACCAACGAGACTATGATAGTGCGAGCTTTGCTCGACAGCGGGAGTCAGTCGACAATTATCACACAGGCCGTAAAGTGCCATCTAAACCTGATTCCTCAGCCATCAGACACTACCATAGTAGGCATTGGTAACACTAAGTTAAATATTAACACAGAACGCTGTATTCTACGCATTCATTCTGAAACTAGTTCTTTTAATGTAACAGTTTCATGTTTAGTTTTGCCTCAAATTACCGGCAACTTACCCAAATCTTATTTTGATTTACAAAAACTAAATATTCATGGATTTCAGTTAGCAGATCCCACTTTAAATGAACCATCCCCAGTAAATATTTTGATTGGTGCTGACTTATTCTGGGACATCATAAGGGCCCAGCAGCATTCTTTAGGACCTGGTTATCCTAAGCTTCAAGCGTCAAAGTTAGGATGGCTCGTTACGGGATCATTGCCTTGTTTTAATAAAAATAAAGTTAACTCAGTCATGTGCAATTTTGTGTCAAATGATGACACATCTAGTAACATACATGACGAATTGTCCAGATTCTGGGAACTTGAAAATTTTCCTCAAAAAAGGCCCCCGAGTAGTGAAGAAAAATTGTGTGAGCAACATTATCTCACGAACACTACTCGCACTAGTAACGGTCAATTTTGTGTAGGGTTGCCACTTCGTGACAGCATAGATTGTTTAGGCAATTCCTATAATCTAGCCAAAAAGAGGTTTTTTAATTTAGAGGCTCGTTTCCGAAAACAACCAGAATTAAAACAACAGTACTGTCAATTCATAAACGAATACGAAGTATTAGGTCACTTATCTGAGTCTCCGGAGCCTAGGCCGTTAAATGCCTACTTCTTACCCCACCACCCAGTGATACGGGAACAAAGCGAGTCGACTAAGTTACGCGTTGTGTTTGACGCCTCGGCTCGTACTTCTTCTGGTGTTTCTGTCAACGACCTACAAATGGTGGGACCAGTAGTGCAAGAACCATTGTTTAGTATATTAGTTCGTTTTAGACAGCATAAGTATGTCTTAACAGGAGACATAGAAAAAATGTTTCGCTCAGTGCTTCTCAAAGAATCTGATCGCAATCTTCAACTGATACTGTGGCGTGATAGTGAAGATAAGCCTTTAAGGACGCTTCGTTTAAATACGGTTACTTACGGGTTCGCTAGTGCCTCTTTTCTCACTACTCGGTCTCTTTGGCAGATAGGTGAAGAGTGTTCAGATCAGAAAATCAAGACTATAATACAAAATGATCTATATTGTGATGATCTACTTACCGGTGCAAGCAGTGATGAGGAGTTACGTCATATCCGTCTTTCAGTCTCTTCTGAATTAGCAAAGGGAAGCTTTCATCTGCGTAAATATCGTTCAAACTTACCTGAGTTACTCGCAGACTCCGTTAACCTAGAAAGTGGTAATCTCATGATTAGTAATGCGACTAGTACTCTGGGTATAGGTTGGACGCCATCTTCGGATGAACTTCACTTTCAGCATGATGTTTTGACTTCTGAAACTGTCACGAAGAGAACTATACTCTCCTCAACATTTAAAATATTTGATCCTCTTGGTCTTCTGTCTATTTTTACAATTAAACCTAAAATTATACTACAAGAATTATGGAGCCACAAAATTGATTGGGATGAACCTGTTCCTCCAGAAATAAGGTCTTCCTGGTTAAAGTTTTCTAGTAAATCTTCATGTTTGTCTTCTTTAAGGATACCTAGATACATTTTAATCGAAAATAATTGCTCTGTACAAATACATTGTTTTTGTGACGCTTCGCAGCGTGCCTATGGCAGCTGTATATATTTGAGGTCTGTTTCTACTAGCGGCGCTACTCAAGTTAGCCTGGTATGTGCAAAATCACGGGTTGCACCTATTAAACCCACGACAATACCACGGCTCGAACTCTGCGCTGCCCTATTAGGAGCTCAACTAACTGCTACGGTTTTAGCCGCATTACGTTGCCCTATTGAACGTCAGGTGTATTGGACAGACTCTAAAGTAGTATTAGGTTGGCTCAACTCTAATAAAACTAAAACGTTCGTTACCCACAGGGTAGCTGCTATAAATGAGCTGTCAAATCCCACAGACTGGCGTTATGTTCCCACTTCTATCAACCCGGCTGATTTAGTCTCGCGTGGTGTCGATCCAGACCAGGTAGATCTCTCTATATGGTGGAATGGTCCATCGTTTCTTTTAGAATCCGAGGATTCCTGGCCCGCTTATACTACGGACTCTATAGAATTGCCAGAGCTTAAGACCCACCACACTTTAGGGGGGGAGGAGGCACCTTCCATGCCCGATTTGTCTGTGAATTTAGCTAAATATTCTAATTTAACTACTCTTATTCGGGTTCTGGCTAGAGTGTTAAGGTTCGCCAACAATTGTAGGTCACAAAAAAGATCAGACAGATCACGAGGTCCACTTAAAGTTTCCGAGTTAGAAAACGCTCAAAACGTTTCTATAAAGTTAGCCCAGAAAGATTCCTTTCCTATAGAATTAGGACTACTACAAAAGAGTAAATCTTTAAATTCTAAAGCAGCTCTTTCGTCTCTTAATCCATTTTTGGATGAAAATGGAATTCTTAGAGTCGGAGGGCGCATCGATTCATCAACTTACCATTATGATAAACGTCATCCTATCTTGTTGCAATCCAGTCATTATTTAACAAAATTAATATTCAAACAGGAGCATCTACGCCTGTTGCACGCCGGTCCTCAGCATCTCCTAGCATCTATAAGGGAACACTATTGGCCTGTAGGAGGCAGGGCTCTAGCTAGACGTGCAGCGCGCGAGTGCGTTACCTGTCGTCGTTTCAATGCTCGTACTATGGATAATATTATGGGAAATTTACCTGCAGATCGCGTTGAAGCTGACTTTCCTTTCTCCACGATAGGTACCGACTTTGCCGGTCCATTTCTTATTACGGACCGCAAGGGCCGAGGTTGTAAAATAACCAAAAGCTATCTGTGTATTTTTATTTGCTTTCGGTACAAATGCGTTCATTTAGAGTTAGTCAGTGACCTGACGATGGATGCATTTGTGCTGACACTAAAAAGATTTATAGCCCGCAGAGGTAAACCAAAGGTCATCTACTGCGACAATGGTAGAAATTTTGTTGCAGCGGCAAAAGAAATAAATTCGTTCCTAAAGTCCAATAGCGACTCTATTATTGACTCTGCATCTCGCGAAGGCATTGAGTTCCGTTTTTCACCAGCATACGCTCCTCACTTTGGAGGTCTTTGGGAAGCCGGGGTCAAGTCCGCGAAATTTCACTTATACAGAGTACTTAAAAATATTCACTTGACTTTCGAGGAGCTGAGTTCGTTGTTTGCTCAGATCGAGGCGATACTTAATAGCCGACCTTTATGTCCTTTAAGTCCTTCACCTCAAGACCTATCTCCACTCACCCCGGGTCACTTTATAATTGGTAGGCCGCTGACGTCTTTACCATCGCCGTACCTGCTGGACTATAGCACAAACCGTCTTGATCGTTTTCAGCGATTAGAGCAAGTCCGTCAACACTTTTGGAAGCGGTGGTCGACAGAGTACGTCACAGAGCTCCAGCAGCGCACAAAATGGAAGGTGCGGTGCCAAGAATTAAAGATAGACGACCTAGTCCTAATCAAAGATGATAGGACTCCTCCGCTATGCTGGCGCCTTGGAAGAGTCTCGAAGCTGTTTCCCGGCACTGATGGTGTACCACGAGTCGCCGACGTATCCACCTCGCAAGGCACCATACGAAGAGCCATCAACAGATTGTGTCTGCTGCCTTCTCCAGTTAACAACACGGACAACTGATCTTGAAAGCATCGTCTATAACTTTCAAGGCCCCCGAGGATGTCTACGACACATTCGCTCAAGCATTCAAGTTGTTTAACTTCATTCACACATTCCATTCCTACAGTTCGTTCAATCATAAGCTTGCAAAAATTCTCCGTTCATTACGTACATATCAAAATTGTAAAAGATTTGTAAAGATTTAAGTAAACCTATTTTTAATCAAGAAATCTTTGTTTAATTTATCATAAACACCATGACTAAGTCAAAATTACTAAAGTTTGGTTTATTTAATGCGGGCTCTCTGGCAACTAATCAGGACGAGTTTCTAATTGCAATGTCTCAACACTCAGTGGATTTAATGGCAATCAACGAAACGTGGTTGCGACCTGGGGAGGAGGGGCGCGCGCCTAAGGTTCCGGGGTATAGGTTGAAGCACGTGCCGCGCCCTGCGGCTATACGCGGGGGACGGGGCGGAGGAGTAGCTTTTTACATTAAAACGGGAGTACGGGCGCGTGTACGGCCACACTCAGATCAATCTGATGTAGAACAGATGTGGCTGAACTGTGATCACTCGTGTGTCTGTCTGGTCTTTCCGTCTCTCACAGTAAATTTTCTCCGAATCCATGGAAAAAAAAACAATATTTTTTTTAATATGGGGGTCAATTTTTTTTCGGGGGGAAACATAGAAAATTAAAAAAAGAACGTTTTGCAAACTGTACTGTGTGACATATCGAAAGGGCTTTTTGCAAGGAACTCATACATGTTTTTTTTTTATTATTTTATAATAAATACTTTTATAATATCTATTAGTAAGTCCTTTTAGTTTTAGTTTTTTTTTTTGTTAATTATTAATTCCATTTGAAATATTAAAAGTAAATTGATGTTTCGACAAGTGTAATACATAAAATAAAATACATTAATACTTTTAAGATATTTAAGAAAATATGTGAAAATTGACCATTCAAATTTTGAGAAAAATACAGAAAATAGTTCTATACATGTAGATTACAGGAAAACCTATAAAGTCTATGGTCTTAAAAAAAACATAGTAAATCTCCCAATATTGTGCGTACAAACTCATATTGAGAACTTATGGGAGAACATGTTTTTCAACAACAATTTTCAGTTAGTTCTTGGGACAAATTCATCCCAACTACGAACCCTTTACTATGCGTAGTTCGACAAATACTTGGCCGGTTTTTTTTATTTACCTCAACAATGCTGTAGTTGTATAGATATATAATAATATACTAAATTATATCTCTATGTGTAGTTGATATACATACTAATTATTACCACATAATTTTAACCTAAAATACATATTTTTTATTTGATTTCAGTGATTTCTTCTAAACAAGAACCGAATCCAGGATGGGTTGATATGTCCTGTATGTACGGAGCCATTGGTGTAAGTATAACTTATAATATTGTTGTTCGTCATTGATTATCTGGAATTCATCATCTACCTAGCCTTTACCGAACCAAATTGGGGTTGCCTTCCAGCCTAACCGGATGCAGCTGAATACCAGTATTTTATATGGAGCGACTGCCTATCTGACCTCCACAACCCCGTAACTGGGTAATACGATATCCTGTGTCTGTATGTCTATCTTCTGACGACCCGTAACAACTTTTAAAGATCTGCAAATGACAACCGGGACCAACGGCATAAAGTGCTTTCCAGACGTAGGAGTCTCAATACGGAAAGATGGTCACCCATCCACGGAAAACCCCGGCAAGCATTGCTTAACCTGATGGATCGACCTGTTCGGCTGTTATTACTTAGCCATGAGTATTTCATTATTTAGTTTGAATTTCCGCGAGTTGTTTGAGAACTAAGTTACTATAATACAACCCTTGGCCGCAACCAGGCATTGATGTACTAGCCTTCATCATCTGCCTAGCCTTGGCTTCGCCTTAGCCCATTTTTTCACGATCGTCCATCAATGCCCCTGTTGCAGGCCGCGACAGTAGTGTACTATTATTTCACATAAACCTACGTGGACTGCCTCGTTGGTCTAGTAGTCGAAAGCGATACTGCTGAGAATGAGGTCCTGGGCTCGATTCCCAGGTCGGCTAAAGTGTTATTGGATTTTTCTATCTGGAATTTTTCATTAGTAGCCCGGAGTCAGGATTCATGCCCGGTTGATAGCAATAGGCTCGCTCCCTATTAGTTACATGAGACTTAAACATAACTGGCGAAATTTGGGTGTACTAGGTATTATTCATAAATATTATACAATTAAAATTCAAGTGATACATTTTCCGCTGGCCTATCAAATATTTGAAAAACTATTTAATCGATTAAACGGGGTGTAAGAGCTTTTACTTAAAAACACAAATGATTTAGAATGTGAATCGTCGCTTCGTCAATTAAATTGTCACTTTACTTTTCCTTTTCAGATGATGACCGCAATTGGCTTAGGTGTTATGCACGCAGTGAATGCAGATATTTCGAGGCAAATGAATATAGTACCGGTAGACTATGTTAATAATGTAGTAATAGCTGCTGGATGTGAAACGGCTAGGAAACGAGCTATTGGCGAAAATGAAAAAAAAATCTTCGTTGTTGGTTCATCACATAGAAATCCTGTAACTTGGGGTAAGACTTTAAAAATTATTTTTCACGCGGGAAACATAAACCAAACTAAACCATGTAAAGGATTTTATCGGAAATGACTCGGAAACTTTTGGCCCAACGTTAGGCCTCCATGTTCAAGGGGTCACACCACAACACTTGGTTCTTTGTCTGTCGCATCTTGTATCTCTTTCTGCAAAGCATCAGACTATCTAACAGGGGCGTTTTAAAGTTTGTTAAATAGAACAATATAATTATGATTTGATTAACTGTGATTGTTTTTCACAGGGGATATCGACGATAATTTGCATAAAGTTGTTAAAAACTACGGAACACCGATGATAGTAGGATATGCATTCGCCTGGTATACCAAAAATCCTATTCTGTTTTGGATATATTCCTGGTTGTTGCATCGGATTCCTGCGCACGTCATAGATGGGATAAGCGTCATGCTTGGAAACAAGAGAAGGTATTTAATGTTGAGCTTAACACATATAATAAAACAGGAAAAAGTGATTAAACGAGTCAAAAATCTATTCTATCTTATCTTGAACCAATTAAAAGTGAAAATGAGGGTAAATAATAGGTATTTTCACTTTTCAGATTCGGTAAACTAACCACCAAAATGTACAACATGTCAACGGCGTTGTCGTACTTTACTTGCAACGAGTGGCAATTTGATGATCAAAATACGGCAGCACTATTCAACAGTCTTTCAAAAGACGATCGAGATATTTTTAACTTTAACATAAAAGCTATTGACTGGAAAGAATATTTGACAACAGGGGGTATTGGCATCAGAAAATATATCTTGAAAGATGGATTAACAGACACAGTTTACGCGCGTAAAAAAATTATGGTCTTAAGAGTTTTAACATTTATTATATTACCTTTATATTTCTATTGTTTGTATAGAGTTTTGTATATTGCCTTTTTTTTATTCACGTTGTTTCTGTAAACCACTAATTAATAGTATATTATGCAACTAGTGAATAAAGGACGGATTTAAAGCGAGGGCCATAGATGAATGACGAGCAAGTGAAGAATTCTAACGACTGAATCATGCTCGTGATTCAAGTGATAGAATCCTGAGCGACGCGAGTGGTTCATGACCCTCGATATAAATCCGTTTTATTCATGAATTGCATACTATACTTCATATCACGACTACGAGAAAAATAACTTGCACTTCGTGTATGTTGTTATGTCAATGTTATGCCTTGTTTTTATAGTACACGGTAGCATAGAATACATACTCCATATTGATGACTTCTTTTTCTTCAACAACTCGTTAAAATAAGTTAGGAATACAGACCCTGAAAATGTGTCAGAAGCTTGACTTTTATTTTTCCATTTGCAAAACTCATCCGTCCATCCCAGCCGTGATTTGTTGGATAGCAAGTTTTCTACTATATCAGCCGCCCTCTCTTTCATAAACTCGGTGCACATCTTCTTGATCACCTTGAATGCATTTTCAATCGATTTATTATTAAGTAACACTAAACTTTTTGTTCGTACAACTTACAATATTTAAAATAACGCCAATTTACTAATGACAGCAAAAAACACAAAACAGTTTTATTCTAATGCTAAACTCCTTGTCTAAAATGTCGACCAATCAAATCGGAGTTTGTATAGCATTGAGATTGAGTTCGAATATATTAATGGTGTGTTCTAAATTCATTTCAAACAGTGATTAAAAGTGCTTTTTATTCACTGTTTTCAGTGAACTTTAGTAGTTTCTTGAACATTTTCTATTTTGTTAAGTACTTACCTGGTACTTGTTGAAAGGCCTACACTGTCCTCCTATACCTAATAAAACTGTAATTCGAAAATATTGTAAAAGCCAATTATTTTTAAAAGAGTAACCGTGGAGTTTCTTGCCGGCTCTTCTCCATAGGAAACGACCAAGTGTAACCATGCACCTAGCTTCTGACGTTTCATAAGTGCCCATGAAGGTTTATGTGAAATAAAATATTTTGATTTTGATTTGATTTTGAAGAGGACGGAAACTCCGAGCTTTTATTGCGAAATTCCTAATGGAAGATTCCACATAACTAACACTATTATTTTATTGATATAAATTCAAATGAACGTCTGTTTGTGTGATAGTAAAATTATAATACCAGTAAAATATTATTAATTTTTTATTTGTTTCTTTCTATGGAAATCCGTATTTTTTAACTGACGAAAAAAAGGAGGAGGTTCTACATTTTTTTCTCTTTTTTTATGTATGACCACGCGTAACTTTTTACCAAGGGGGGTTTTTATCGGGGAGGGGTATATCTCGAAGTTGCACCTAACTAAAATTCACCCCTAAGGGTAGAAAAACCGGGGTTGATTGATTTTTCACCTACTGAATTTTCAACTGTACCGATTCTGTTGACATACATAGTTCTGATGAGCTCGTGGCTAAGTAATAATGGACCCGTACGGTTGGGTCCATCCAACAGGTTAAGCTACGCTTGCCGGGGTTGGTTCATGGATGGGTGACCATCTTTACATACCGAGACTCAAGATAATTAATTGATTCAGGCGTGACTTTGCAGCAATCCATTATAAAATACAATAGACGCAGATATATTTAGTAACCTATTCCACTTCACTATTCTTCAAGAGTCATAAAAATCCTGTAAGAAATCGACACGTGTTTCACCTCCCAACGAGGCATCCTCAGGATGACGATTGACCAATTGCAAACCAGAACACGACGTGTTACGACAACGAGCGCTAGACGCAAAGTGAATCAAATCATTTTTTTATTTATTTTTTTAACTAGGGATCTCATATTTCATTTCTGAAATCATGACTACTTAACCGGACTTTCCTGTGCTGCCTTAAGCTACTAAACTCAGGGCCTCCAGCCAGGAGCATAAACTGTTTTAAATTAAAACTAAGTGAGCGCTCGCTAAGGGCACCCCCTGTGGGGTACGAACCTCGGCTTAGGGTGTCACTGACGAGAGGGCAGCAAGATGGGACAGGCTGGATCAAAATATCAGATTCATTATTATTATCTGGGGAATTTAAAGCTAAGTGCTCAGCTACGACGCCGCGGGCTGACACTTGATCGGACAATGGACGGGGGGACGAATTTAATCGGAGGCGCGGTCGCGGAGTACCTCGGCGGCGAGGTTGGAATGCGGGAAGCGTCTGTTTTTGTGAACTGTACTGTGGCCCTACTGCTCTCCTGGAGGAAGGCTATGGGGTCATCTGGCTCTATGAGAGTATGCCTCGGACGGCGGACTTTTATAATCTTTGAAGGGACATAACTAGCAGCCTCAACAACCAGAAGGTTGCGATGTTTGGCGGCAGTATCGAAATAACGCTTGGAAAGGCGTTTGAGAAACTGGTGGATTGTGGGAATCCTATGGTCGAGATGGAGGATCTCGTTACGAATGAACCAAAGAGCTGACGTGATTTTACGAAGGGAACGGTTCTGGAGAGTTTGCATCCCATGGATATAGTGGGGCTTTGCGTGTGCAAAGACGGAACCCGCATAGGTCATGATGGAACGAATGTACGCCGTATAGGTACGCAATTTGCACTTTAGTGAAAATTTGCTTCGTGCATTCAAGACGGAGTGGAGTCTACCTAGAGCGAAAGCGGCTCGCGAGCGGACCTGCTTTATGTACTCTTGACATGAGAGTTTATCGTCCAGCGTTACATCTATGTAAGTATTTAGCTCGCTTCTCCCATGGGATCGGCTTGCCAAACATGGTGAGTGGACTGGGGACGGGGGCTTTAAAACGATTTCGCGTTTTCTGGAAGAGAACCGCTTGACTTTTATCGGGATTTACTTCGATTTGCCACTTTCAAACCAGGCGCCGAGCTTCTCGACCGCTGCCTGAAGAGCGAGGCGAATCTGATCGGGGTGACGTCCCCTGAAGTAAATGGCCGTATCGTCTGCGAACAGAGCCAACTGCGCCTTTTTACTCTTGGGGATGTTGCCGGTGAACAAAGTGAATATGAGGGGAGACAGCACGGAGCCCTGAGGGAGTCCTGCTCGTATGGGTCGGGGGGAGTGAATCAAATCACCAGTCACCCCCACTTATATAGGATTGCTGCTCGGCGCTATTCGGCTTGGTTCGTTATCAGCGCGATAAGCGCGATAAGGGGCGAATAATCGCAACAAAGGTGCCCTTGGAATACTGGTATTCAATTCGTTTAACAGTGTAACGTTTGCTGTATTATATTTACAATTTCTAAACTCTCTAATACTGACATTTTGAATCCTTTATCACAAGTGTGTAAGATTTTGAAAGTGTTATTATTATTTAATGAATGAAATACAGAAAATAGCTCTTTACTTATAGATAACAGCCATATGAAGTCTACGGTTTTAAAATAACATGTTAAATCTCCCAATATTGTGGTTTCAGGCAGTTGGAATGTAAGGAAGAACATGTTGTTCAACTACAATGTTGTTTATCCTTGGGATAAATTCATCCCAGCTACGGAACCTACGGAACCTTTCATTATGCGCGGGCCGACACGCTCTTGGCAAGTATTTTCTAAATAAAATACCATACTCAAATCTTTAGTTAATTACAACCCATAATCGTCGCACTGCTGGGTAAGGTACTGCAAAGATAGTGGAGCCCCCTAACCAGCAGCTCAATATATCATGCTGGCCAGACGGGTTGTTATAGGGTTTTGTTCCGAATTTAAAATAAATCATACGTCTTTTATTCAAACTAGGCTGAGACTCGGCACTTTTCGAACGTCAAAATTACAGTCCCCCAAAACGCCCGCCCTTCACCACTTTATAGTGCTTTGCTGGGAAGAAGAATTGGCGCAACAACCTCCCCAAGTGATCTTGTCTGTTCAAGGTTTTAGTCCCTTAGTCGCCTTTTACGATACCCTCTGGTTGAAATGGTGCGATAACTTTATAAATTCTTATCTACACCCATGCTATAAATCCTCTTTAAAAGTTTTTCAAATAGTTAGAATACTGCGAACAATAAAACAACCAGGATCATAGTAACTATAATAACATCCAAACGAGAGTTATAATGTTGTATTAAATTTCATTATGCAACTCCTTTGCTTTTTCGATCCCTTCCTTACTCATCAAACAGCCACATTCTCACTTCTCAATTCGTGGTACCTTTATGAATTTCAAAAAAAGAACATTGTCATGCTCGCGCGTTTCAATACCACAGCGCCGTACTAAAAAAATAAAAAAATAGGTTATTCGAATTCACGTCGTATCCCGCTATTTTTGTTCAATATTAGTATTACATATTACCTTTACATAATTTATTTGTATTAGATACTCAGCAATTAAACTTTCCATGAGTTCCATTCCATTCCATTTACAAAGAGTATGGTTTCAGAACCTTTTATAGAGGATTCATATCATGGGATAGAGGATTCACCAACTGTACATAATTAGGTATTAAAACACCTATGTGATAATAATTATAATTATTATTACCCCGTCATCATGGCGCAACTTCATTGGTGACAGCAAGCGGGAATCCCTGCAGACGGTGACGAACACGTATCGACTTGTTAACTTTCATTGGTTGTTATCTCGCCTGCGGGGACTCCCCGTATGCTGTATACCGAACGAGTTAACGGCCTATGAAATTGCGCCATAATGAAATTGCGCCATCAGTTGCATAAATAATTATTGTGGCACAACACGGATGATAATACAATTTTGGTATGGATGTTCTTTTACATTAGATTTCAGAATAAGATTGAGATGCGGAAGCCGCCGTGTCTGCCATGAACAGCGACCTGAATTTTATTGGCGAGTGGTCGCGGTCCTTTGGACTGCGAATAAACCCTAGGAAATCCCAGGCTATAACTATCGGTGGCAGGTATATGCGGAATAGGCTCGATGTGGCGTCGCTGTCTCCACTCTATCTGAATGGAGTTCAGATTGTGTACGCAAACACGGTTAAAAACCTTGGGGTGACCATGGACTCCTACTTGTCGTGGACTGCCCATGTTGCTCAAGTCAGTCGCAAAGTGCACTTCACGTTCCATTCGTTGAAATGCCTCCAGTGCTTCTTGCCCTTGAACACCAAAATCTCCCTTGCCCAAACTCTCATTCAGCTCATTATAGATTACGCCGACGCCTGTTATTTGGATGCCACCGAGGAGCTTATAAATAAACTTGAGCGTTTGCAAAATATCTGCATTCGTTTTATTTTTAACCTTAAAAAGTATGTGTATCACGTTTCTTACTATCGCAACCTACTCAAGTGGCTCCCTATTCAACATCGCAGGAACTCTCGGATATTGTGTCTACTTTTTAACCTCCTTCACAATCCTAAAACTCCGTCCTATCTGCGGGAGCGTTTTTCCTTCGCCCGTCCTTCTGATGCGCCTTGCAGGTCGCATCTTAGAAATCTCCTTAAAAGTCCCCTCCCCATTCCACTGACTTCTACTCCTACTCCTTCAGTGTGCACGCGGTGCGGTTATGGAATTCCCTTCCGCCTGACATAAGGGACTGCCAAACTGTTGCAGTGTTTAAAAGAAGAGTGAAAGAACACTATCTTTCCACTTCGTCATAGTTGTGTATGTATTTATTTCGATATATATTTATGAAGTAGGTAGTTATGTATATTATGTATGTAGTATTTATATTTGTATGTAAGTGTATGATCATAATTATTATTATTTGTTCTAGTTTATTAAGTGAATTGTTTTGATTTTATGTATTTTACTTTCTCTTGAATTTTACACACGGTGTCTACATCTCTTATCTACTTTCCTATCGCAGGTGTGCTGGAAGAGATTTCTTTAGAAATAAGCATCACCTTTGTACGTTTTTTCTGTTCTTTTCTTCTTGTCTGTTTATTATGTGAGTACATAAATAAATAAATAAGATTAACATAAATGTTTAAAATTCGTAATTCAGTATTATAATTTTGCATTGTTCACTAAAAACGTGCAATTGGAAAACATTTATTTGGTGAGCTCAGGAATTTATTAAATCGGCGTGCGTATTGCTATCCCTTACAAATGGGGTTAGCAAGAAAGGGACAGTGATGAATACGTATTTATCATCCCACTTATCTGTATATCATTAGACTACCTTAATGGTGAAATTGAACTTTTAATCCTAGGTTCACAAGTTGTTTTGGGTAAATCTGAAACATTACAGTCGATAGTAAGCGCCTCAAAACATCGCTTGGTGATCGATGAACCCAATTAAAACTGATGGCTTCTGTCAACCGACTTATAACTTCAAGAAGTGAATTCACGAATTCGAACGAACTGAGACACGTTCACGTTCACCCCCGTCATGTAAGGTGTTTTTAATCACTTTTAATATGTTAATGATATTCTTGCACTAGCAACCTATATCGACTACGATATAGGTAATACGGGCTGATATCCGCAACTCCACGTCAAAGTGCGTATTTTGCGTACGGGTGGGAAATCGATTATTCGATCCACCCCAGCTCCTCCAAGAAGGCCAGCAACGCCTTGGTGTTGCTGACAATCTCACATAGGGTACCTGGGTTACCGAAGTACATTGCCCTGTATGTGGCTACCACCGGGAAGTGTAGCAGCACATGAGCTGCTGTCTCGTCGTCTTCCATGCAGGCCCTGCACAGCGGACTGTCTGTGACTCCTATGACAAAGATGTATTTATTAAAAGACCCATGGCCAGTTAAAGCTGCTGTAACAGTAAGCACGTACGTACGCTACGTGTATTACCGTTCGTTCCACTGCCATCATCCCACCTGGTGGAACGAACGGGAATTTAATAAATAATTATTTAAAGAGTGGTATCGGTTCGGAATAGAAAATAAATACGAGTTCCAACAAATACCAGTGGTATAAGTTTTTGGTATTAGAATGGAATGACTCCCACTAAATAATTTGAATCTGGTAAAAAAAAAACACTTATTATCTTTACTAAAATAATCTACGATCTTCTATCTATTTTTTTACAATGATAGAAACCGTGGCTGACTGAGATCAATCTAATGCACAGCCGAAACTACTGGGACTAGGAACGTGTTTTGCACACGGTTTACTTTTTACACGAGGAAAAATTACTAGGCTTGCATGAATTCACAAGAAGTCTATTAACGACACGTTGTGCACAATTTCTGAGTAGTTTCCTAACAAAAAGTACTAGGCTTGCATGAACTCATGGCACTAATATTATTTATTAAATTCCCGTTCGTCCCACTAGTTGAACGACGGCAGAGGGAAGAACGAGAATACATGCGTACGTTATAGGTAAAAATACATACAAAAAATTAGGGCAACATCAATATGGGAAGAAACAAACTTCCTAAATCAGTTATTCGATATTCAAACGTTATAGTGAAAAATATGGATAAGGGAATATAAAAATATGACAAAATTTTATACATCCCTTATGGAAAAACTACGAATGCCCCCCAAAAATGGGTATGTCCTTTTATAAAAATGTAGTAAGTACCCAAACAAATATTGCAGAATAAACCGAGTATGAAAATAAATATAAAATCGATACGAGTATGAAAATAAATATAAATACTGGCATCATTAGATACTAGAAGCACTTTGCTTGTTAAGATTTAATTTATGGACGTGTTTCGGTTTTACCCGTAATTAAGTTTAATAATTAAATCGAAACAATATTATTTCATCTTGTTTTTGATTGGGTAAGTCTTATTTGAATAGTTTTTTTTTTAATATGAAAGGTAGGTATGGAAGCATGATTTTATATCCAAGTGTTCCATAATAATCACGGCAGTTTTTTTTTTACGTTTAAAAATCAATCTTTTCCCCACTAAGTTGGGGTCGGCTTCCAGTCTTACCAGATGCAGCTGAATACCAGTACTTAAAATGAAGCGACTGACCTCCAAAACCCACTTACTTGGTAATACAATGCGTCCAGGTCAAGGAACATTATACTCACTTATGGCGAGGCCGAGGTATGACAAGTTTTCTGACTTTTGGGCTTCTGACTATCCGCAATGACTGTGACTGTCAAAGATGTCAGAAGACCAACAGAATTATGTAAGTTTCTATAAGCAAAAAATGTTTTATACCAGAATTTCCTGACTCACGATGGCAGTTGAAACAATGGATCCAGCTCAGGAATTTGAGGCAAAATTAATTGCTCGTATGAAACCGGTGAATGAACTGATGGCACGTGGAACCTCTACCGTGCAGCAGTTCTACAGCGGCGCTACTGTATTTCTAACGGGTGGTTCGGGCTTTCTCGGAAAGCAGCTCATTGAAAAACTATTCAGGTAAATAAAGACGTAATAATAATCATCATCATAATTTCAGCCAAAAGAACTCCACTGGTACATATCGACCAATCTTGGGTTTCTCATATCCAGTGGATTCCGGCAACCTTCAACAAGCCATTGGTTCACCTTATAGGAAGTCTACTAACGCTGCGCCTTACGGTACGCGGAGCGGCAACTGCAGGTATAATGATTTTGGAGTGGCCACACTCCAAAATCATTATTAATAATAGGTGCCGCTACAGATAGCGGCGGCTATACCTTGACACTTTGCCATCAAGCCAATAATAAAACATAATATTTATATAAAGTAAAAACCTAACTGGCGAAATGTGAGTGTTGGTACTTTTTAGGTGCACCTAGAGCTTTGTCTAACCCGACGGGGAAACCAGGCGTGTTAATGTAAATCATTTTGAAATAAGTTATTATTTCTTTACAGAGCAACTAAAGTATCCAAAATATATATCTTGCTAAGAAGTAAAAAAGGCAAATCCGTAAAACAGAGACTGACTGAAATGTTACAAGATCCAGTAAGTTGTAAATATTGCTTATATTTTTTTGGTTTAATGGTTTCTTCATCTTCGAATTAATCTATACATATGAAAACTAAATTATAAGGGGCTTAAGCCCCATTTACACGGTACAAGTTCATTGCCTGTGGCATACCATAAAATTGAAGCAACAATTGACTGGCACTGTCCAAGTAACACGTATTTTTATTTTTCAAATAAAGATTATTAAGCGTTTTTTTTTTGATAATAATAACAATTTACAACTGATGGAGCTACTAAAAGTAACTGAAACTTTCAGTAGAGCCATCAGGATGGAATTTGGTGTGGACAAATGTGCGGTCATGCATGTAAAGCGAGGGGAGATTGTGGAATCCGTGGGCACCCAACTCTCGGATTCCATATACCTAAGAGCCCTCTCCGCATCCGAAACCTATAAGTATTTGGGTATGTCGGAAGCGTTAGGCATCAATGTAACTGACATGAAGCAATCGTTGAAGGAGCGCTTCTTTGGCCGCCTGAAGAAAGTATTTAATAGTCTTTTATCAGGCGGGAACAAGGTGCGCGCCTTCAACGGTTGGGTCATGCCGGTTTTGATGTACTCCTTCGGCATACTCAAATGGACTCAGACCGAACTTGACGCCCTGGATAGGAGGGTCCGTACGCTGCTGACTGCATACCGAATGCATCACCCACGGTCATCGGTAATGAGACTGTATATCCCGCGAAAATGTGGAGGTCGAGGCTTTTTAAACGCTAAGACCCTCCACAATCGGGAGATATGCAGTCTCAGGGAATATTTCCTAGAAGCCGACGTGGGAATGCATCGAGATGTGGTCGCGGTGGACAAGGGCCTCACCCCGCTCTCCTTGGCGAAAGAGAACTGGCGCAAGCCTGTAGTGCTTGACACTAACGATCGCAAGGAGGTATGGCAGAGTAAGGAGCTTCACGGACGCTTTTTCCGGGCCCTGCATGGACCCGATGTAGATTTACTAGCGTCCGTAGCCTGGCTGCGTTTCGGTGACCTCTTTGGGGAAACCGAAGGTTTTGTCTGTGCAATTATGGACGAAGTTATCATGACGAACAATTACCGGAGATTTATTGTGAAGGACGGCACGGTTGACATCTGTCGGGCATGCCACCGACCGGGAGAATCAATCCGTCACATTATCTCCGGATGTTCTCATCTAGCTAACGGAGAGTACTTGCATAGACACAACCTTGTAGCCAGGATTATCCATCAGCAACTTGCTCTGAAATACAGCCTAGTGGAATCGGAAGTGCCGTACTACAGGTACGTGCCCGACCCAGTTCTCGAAAATGGAAATATCACATTGTACTGGGATCGATCCATCATCACTGACAGGACTATTGTTGCCAATAAGCCTGATATAGTGGTGGTGGATCGAACAGAGCGGCGCGCAATGATCATTGACATAACAGTCCCGCATGACGGGAACCTCGTGAAGGCCGAGAAAGATAAACAAATCAAGTATCTTGACTTGGCTCACGAGGTTGTCGACATGTGGGATGTGGACTCTGCGATCATTGTGCCGATAGTCGTATCAGCCAATGGCTTAATTGCCAAGAGCCTCGACCAACACCTAAGGAGGCTCTCGTTGGGCAGCTGGATTAAGGGCTTGATTCAGAAAGCTGTACTCCTGGACACGGCTCGCATCGTTAGGAGGTTCCTCTCTCTGGAGCCCTGACCGCCGGTAGCTTGGACCCTGTTCCCGATACCGGTGGGCTACTATTTTTTATATTTTTAAATGTTTTATATAATTTTTTAGTCTAATATTTAAAAATATAATTTATAAATATTAAAAATGAAATAAAAAAATAATAATTTTATCTATGTATTTTATATTTAAAAACATTGGTCAGGCAGGGGCCATAGTCTTTCCATAGTTCAAGATAACCATTTCACTTAGCCACCCAAACCCATAGCCCAATATCTTTGTTTCCATGTTCTGCAATAGTCCTACACCAACCGGGGGTTGTCCTTGGCTGCACTTGCATAGTGCGAACAGGGATAATCGTCGGTTGATGCCTTATTCCATTTAAAATTGTCTAAGGGGCCTCTGCGAGTTGGCTTCGGCCCCTCGTACGCCTTCCAAAGGTCCGGGACCCTAGGGTCCCGAGCAATGTCAAAGACAAATAAATAATAATAATAACCCCACCGCTGTATCTCTACGTTGACGTCGTGGTGGGGCTTGCGCGCTCCGAACTCTAGGTCTGTGCCGGTAGAGTTTACTTTGCCGGAACGGGTCTAGGGTGAGGAGCCAGACCAAGAGAGATACAAAAACCCGCAGGGCAGCATGTGGCGACCTGTTGGGCAGTAGCGACCCCACGGACCCTACCTCCCGGGAGAAGTCTTGTTCCTCACCTCTGGCTTGCCTTTATTGGCCGGCTGGAGTGAACACTGACGAGGAACAGTGCTCCCACCTCATTCTTGCCTTGATTGGCCGGCTTGAGTGGAGATTCGCAAGAGCAAATGAGCTCGGAGGAAGGAAGTATTCCAGTAAGATGCTGGTAATAAATGGAATAATAATAAAGGAGAATGACCGGACTCCGTATCGCTATTTGTTGGGCTGTGACTTAGGTTTCTAATGTTGATAATTCTTGTTTTAAAATATAATGATTTTATCTAGTAATGATTAAAATTGGTAAAATACAGTACAATACAATAATAAATATATACGTAGGTAGTTACAAATTAATTTTTAAACAAGCTTTTTAATATCAGCTGTTAAACCTCTAACTGTCATTAACGAGATACAATAGAATTTTAATTGTTATCGACAGTTGAGCGGTATGGCCAAATAATTTCAGTATTGGAATATTCCAATTATTCTTTCTAGGTGTATGACTTGTTGCGAGAACAACAACCAAATTTCGCAGAAAAACTCGTGGCTGTATCAGGAGATGTTGCAGAGCTGAGACTTGGGTTAAGTGAAAAAGACTGGAACGCTATCACAGAACAGGTAAGCCAGGCAATATATTTTAATAATTGACATTGGCATGTACAATTTATTCAAGCCTCCAACAATGCCCATTTTGCTACTAAAAATAGTAAGTATTTTCAATTCCGGACTAAAGAACAAACACAGACAATTTCAAATGTAAGTTTGTACGCACAATATAAAGAGACCATGTTATTTCAAGACCATAGACTTCATAAGTTTTTTTTCCTGTAATTTACAAAATAGAGAATTACTTTCAGTAAAAATAAAATAATACTCAGTAGTTTTGGAGGTATGGGGGGGCAAGGTCAATTTTCATCGTTTTTCTTACATAATTTAGACTATTTATTCGAGGGTAGTATTTAAACGCAAATCAAAAAATATCCTTTTTCCATGCAATAAGATTCCGAATTCCCATCAAAATTACTGATTGCACAGCAAAATATTCAACTCAAAATATCACTAAACACACTACAATTTATTTTCGCAGCGTACAGCGATTTTTCCTAAAGCAAAAGCTTTTTCATCAATGCACAGCTAATAATCTTAATGCACATTATACATGGTAACTCTTTTTCTTTTAAATATAGCTTCTATTTTTATATTATGTACAGCAGTTTTTCTAAATAAAACAGCATTTTATTAGTCACAGTCGTCTTATTATTTATTCATTACCACATAATGGTATCAGCAAAAAAAAATATAAAATTAGATACAAAATTGTAATTTATTGAATTATTAAAGCGGGTCTTGCTTTCGCGGGGCGTCCACGCTTCCTTTTTAGCCCAATAGGCACATTTTTAGCTTCTGCAGGTGGCGCCACGTACTTGAGTCGGATCGCAAGTTCGATGATATGCTTGCACATATAGTTCTTAAAATTAACATTAGATAAACTCAAAAGTCAAATGCACACTAATTACACACAAATATTGCAATGATTGTTTTTATATGATTATCTTTCCGGGCCGCCGGCGCAACGTAACACCGAATGAATATAAACAAACAAATACACGTGGATTGTGTAAAACGACACCTACACTAACGAAATATTTATATTTCGCTCTTACGCGCGAGATATACGGCTAACTCCCGACGACACGACCTAGCGCTATCTCTATCTTACTCGCTTGCGCCACTCTGCACTCCAATGACGAAAAAGCGCGCGAAGCCGCCAACCTTTTATTCAGTTAATTTGTTCTGCTTTTAGAAATAATGCAATGTAAAAGGATTTTTTTGTTATAATAATCATTAAATTTGCTGAGCATGGCTTCTTGAAAATTAAGACAAATGATGAACAGGTTTTGTTGTACTTACTGGTTAATATGCGACTGGGATAGTTATTTTGCTATGAAATATGGAAAATTTGCTGTGCAGTCAGTATTTATGCTATGTATGTAGAATTTTTGTACAAAAATAAATTTAACTGTATTGCATTATGAGGAAAAAAGTAATGTTATATTGATGTATAATTTCGAATTATCTGCAGTTTGAGTTTTGTTAAACATTTAGTTTATTTGTAGTGAAGTAAGTTATTAGATGTAAATAAGAATATAAATGATGAGTATGTATTGATAGGCGATTATTTATTTGATATGCAATTTATAATATCCCATTCGAAAACTATACAAAATATAGAGCCCAGATTAATTAACTTTTGGACTGACGTGTTCAAACGTCAGTCAAACGTGTCAGTTTTAATAACTGGCTTTGAACCAAACTCTAAACTAACTCAAATGTTTTAATCAGTCATAACTTCAAGTACGCACCAATAACTGTATATACTTTTTCATTAAAATTACCAAGGTTTGAAATCAATTTAGAGTTATTAGTAGTTTGGCTTCAAAGTTTAGGAAAATGTACTAAAGTACAGCCAGCCTTGAATATTTTTACCAAATTGTTACGTAATCCAGGTGGACATAGTATTTCATCTGGCGGCCACGACAAGGTTTGATGAATCCCTTCGTATGGCGACCTTGATCAACGTACGGGGCACCAGGGAGACTCTTATACTCGGCAAGGTTTGCAAAAACCTGAGGTAAGAAAATTTTATATGCTTTAAAACTTATACACTGCAGTGATCTTAATAATTACATGATTCCAACTATGTCGGGGTCTACTTCCAGTCTAAGCGCAGGAATACCAGTATCCAACACCTAGTTACTGGGTAATACGATACCCCTTTGGTACAACCAGTCTGAGTACACCTTTGTGGCCGGTCGGGTTTGTAAGAACCCATAATAATACATAATATAAAAATATTTTTTCTGCTTCAGATCTTTCGTCTATGTTTCTACAGCATACTCACATGCTTGCGTGGATCGTGTAAATTCTGTAGTATTTGAAAAATTCTACAAAAGTCCTATTAATCCAAACGACATGATCGGGATAGCTGAGACTGTCGATGAAGAAAGAATAAATGATATGACACCGAGGTGAGTGGCTTTAAAATGTATGGTTACCGATTATTCCTTAGTAGGAGATCAATCATAACTAGTAAGTATAAACCATAATCCGTTCCGTCACCGACCAACACCGACGGGTGTCATGCACGGAGCGTCAAAAATTAAAATTATGGACGAAAATATTTTACCGGTGCTGATACGCTCCATGCATGGCACGCGACATTGCAAAACCGATGCGCGTGCCTGATACGTTCATAGCACGGCATTGGTATGGTACTGTGTAGCTGTGGTCACTGTGGTCAGAGAGCTTTAGAAAGAGTTGGCCGTAATCCACTATGCGAGCACAGTTTGGGTTGATGGATTCATCTGCCAGGCGTAGAGATAAAATTAGACCAACGTCTGGTTTTTTCCACTGACTTCTCATCGTAACTATCATTGGTCTCTTCTAAATAAAGATTTCCAGTATTGTCTTGAAAAAGACGTCCATTTTGATAACATTTTGATATATATCTGATTTTATTTAAATTACAGCTTGATAAACAATTGGCCGAACACATACACATTTGCAAAATCAATCGCCGAAGAGTTAGTTACTACTCTCGGCAAGGAACTGCCCATATGTGTTGTTAGACCAGCTATCGGTGAGTGCACATTAACCTTGAAAATAAACATCATTGCTGAAAAGCGTACACATTCTGACAGTTATATAAGGCCCAACTTCCACGACGCTACTCAAAATTAACAAATAAGTCCGCACACGACGCAGCCAATCAGAAACTAGTTAAAGTCACGTCGTGCACGGACCGCCAGTGAAATTCACTGCTATGACATGCTTGCTACTCATTGGTTATAATATAAGCTTTTAATTGGTTACTTAAAAAAAAAGTTTTTACTGAAAAAAAACAACCGACTACCAAAAAAATCACTCATCATCTGCCTAGCCTTTTCCCAACTATGTTGGGGTCGGCTTCCAATCTAACCGGATGCAGCTGAATACCAGTATTTTACATGGAGGAGTGCCTATCTGACCTCCACAACCCAGTAACTTGGTAATACGATACCCCTTGGTAAGACCACCACCCAACCCAAAAAAATCACTAAACAGTGAAAAATAACTTTAATTTCGGAAGTAGGTTGTTTTTTGTAGCATGACCTACCAAAAAAAAAGAATCATCATAATCGATGCATAATTGGCGGAGTAATTGCGCAACAAAAATACAAAAAATAAACATAATTGAGAAAGTCCTCCATTTTGAAGATGTCTGTTAAAATAGTCCAGGAAAATTACTTCGGTTTCACCTCGGAATGAGAGATAGTCAGCTATAAACTTGTATGAACCTTTATTTTGACACAATAAAACTTGTCTCAAAACCTGTTCTCTCATTCCGAGAATGTGCGTGTGGTGTGAGGGCCCGTTTTTTAAAACTCTTTGAAAATGTGCTCAGGATTTAGTGAACATTCCAAAAGAATTGTGAAAGTTGGAATCAGATTTTGTGAAAGTCTAATAAGCGAGATATGGACTGTAAAGTTGGGCCCTCAGTTCTCACATAGAGGATTGAGGGCCCAGCTGTACCTGATTTACTAAGGACACTACAGAACAAGTCTTTATGCCAAAATTTAAGGTAATGCCAAACAAAATTTGTGAAAACAAGATATTATCGCAAAACACTGTCCATCTTTGTATATCTTCGTTCAAAATGGGCCCTCAATTCTCACACACGTAAAAGTTTATTACGCACATAAAATGAAACCACTAACTTACAGGTACTGTTTGAAATCCTATATGCTACTAAATAATTTGTGAAAATTTGTGAAAGCATGAACAGGTCACCACTTCTTGTTGTTTGAAAGTAATGAGCTCTACAAAATTCAGGCCCTCAGTCCTCCATTTCTTTTTGTTTTAGTTTTATTACGCTTATCGTATGAAAGATAAGACAAATACAAAATTGTCTCTTTTTGTGAAAAAAAATGTGCAACAAATTGGCGTTATTAGTTACTAATAAGAATTACGATAAAACGAAACATTTTAATATATACCGAAAATAGGGTGACAATTATTTCCTTTTCATTTTATATACTTTATTAGAGGCGATTCTGAGTGATGTTTTAGTGATTCAAGTGTTAGAATCCTGAGCGACGCGAGTGATTCATGGCCCTCGATATAAATCCGTTTTATTCAAGATTTGCATACTATACTTTATACCACTGCGAGAAAAAGAAAGATTTAAGCGAAAATAGACATGTAAAATAATGAAAAATTTCGGTTTGTAGCCTTCTGATAGCCTTTTAAGGTAGGCTTGCAACTTCGAGTATGTGTTTATGTCAATGTTATGCCTGTTGTTATAGTACACCTTAGCAAAGTCTACATACTTACTACATAGTGTCGATGACTTCTTTTTCTTCGACAGCTCATTAAAATAAGTTAGGGAAACAGACTCTGAAAATGTGCAAGAAGCTTTATTTTCCTTTTTCCATTTGCAAAACTCATCGTAGGCTTTGATGTAAACCAGCCGTGATTTGTTGGGTAACAAGTTTTCTACTACATATCGGCCGCCCTCTCTTTCATAAACTCAGGTATTACACATCTTCTTCACCACTTGAATGCATTTTCATTCGATGTATTAATAATTAACACTAAACTTTGTGTTCTGTACGAACACTTACAGTATTCAACATAGCGCCAATTTACTAATGACAGCAAAGAATACAAAACAGTTTTTATTCTAATGCTAAACTCTTTGTCGAAAATGTCGACCGATCAAATCTCGAGGAGTTATTTGCACAAGGAGTTTGTATAACGAGTATTCTTTGCACAAGGAGTTTGTATCAAGTATTTTTTCGCAAGGAGGTTTAATTGCATTGAGATGCAGGTCGAATATATTTGAGTTCTAAATTCAAATACCATATTTTTCACTTTTTAGTTGTGGTACCTAGGTACCTCACACAAATTCGAATACCACCTGCTATGTAAATAACAGTGACGGAATAACAGGACATCGTCCACAAATACTAAGCGGGAAAAATACGTTATATTGAAACTAACTCAAAAACTACGCAACCAAAGTTAATAAAATTTATATGGGACCAACTAACAATTAAATTTTGTCATTGCATTTGATTTAATGGTACTGGTGAGTATTGCCTGCAGGGTATACTGTAGACACAAAAAATAAAATCAAAGATGTACGAACTTTTCCTCCACCTTGCGCTGAAAGTATTGGTCATTAGAAGAAAGTTTATTAAAACCCATGACATTACATTTATTAATCTTTGCTGCAATCTAGAAGAAATTGTGGTCACCCTATTTCCTAGTTCAGAGAATAAAAATAAAACTCGATTTTTTAATATAATAAAGGGTCTTTTAATTTCTTTCTGGTATCGAATTTGTTGCACAATTTTTTTCACAAAAAGAGACAATTTTGTATTTGTCTTATCTTTCATACGTTAAGCGTAATAAAACTAAAACAAAAAGAAATGGAGGACTGAGGGCCTGAATTTTGTAAAGCTCATTACTTTCAAACAACAAGACGTGGTGACCTGTTCATGCTTTCACAAATTTTCACAAATTATTTAGTAGCATATAAGATTTCAAACAGTACCTGTAAGTTACTGGTTTCATTTTATTTGCGTAATAAACTATTACGTGTGTGAGAATTGAGGGCCCATTTTGAACGAAGATATACAAAGATGGACAGTGTTTTGCGATAATATCTTGTTTTCACAAATTTTGTTCGGCATTACCTTAAATTTTGGCATAAAGACTTGTTCTGTAATGTCCTTAGTTAATCAGGTACAGCTGGGCCTTCAATCCTCTATGTGAGAACTGAGGGCCCAACTTTACAGTCCATATCTCGCTTATTAGACTTTCACAAAATCTGATTCCAACTTTCACAATTCTTTTGGAATGTTCATTAAAACCTGAGCACATTTTCAAAGAGTTTTAAAAAACGGGCCCTCACACCACACGCACATTTCCGAGATACTTGCTAATTCCGAGATACTTGCCCAGATTTGACTTATTTTCCTGGACTAAAAAGTAACTCTGTCTAGCTATGTTACCTTTTCACGCCTAAACCACCGAATGCAATAGATGGTATCCCGGGGAAGGACATGGCTACTTTTTATCGACATACTACGCGGGCGAAGCCGCGGGCGGAAGCTAGTATATAATAAAATCACGAGTCATACTGAATGTAGACATTCATTTTCATGGAACAGACGGTAGCCGCACCGCACAAACCGCTTTTTGTTATTTAGGGTTCCGTACGGAACCCTAGATAACGGAAAAAAATGGAATTCATAAGGGATCACTCGTGTGTCTGTCTGCCTGTCCGTCTGTCACAGACAATTTTCTCCAAATCCAATAGACCGATTTAGTTGAATTTGGTACACATTATGTATTTTTGTGATTCAAACACGGACGTGTCACGAAAATCAATAAATTTTTAATATGGGGGTCAATTTCGGGGAGAAAAATAGAAAATGAATAAAATATAAGTAAAAATCTTTTTTAAAACAAGCTGTTAATGAACTAAAAACTACTAAATAAAACTTACGTAAACATAGAATTTTAATATTTTCTGAAAACCTTGAGGCTTATCTTCAAGTTTAGTGTAAGAAGGATATTTACGCCTCAAGCTATTGACCAATGAGTCCAAACAGGATGGTGCTGTCATGTTTGATTGATTGATTCCCATGGCCACCTTCCGGATCCATCATCAGACCCTGAACACCACCTAGTGTCAATACATAACCAATGAGTCCAAACACGATGGTGCTATCTTGTTTGATTAAGGTTTTCCCATAGCCACCTTCCTGCTCCATCAAGAGGCCCTGAACACCACCTAGTGTCAAAGCACGTGTCAATACATAACCAACGAGTCCAAACACGATGGTGCTTATCTTGGTTGATTGAGGTTTTCCCATGGGCACCTTCCGGCTCCATCATCAGACCCTGAATACCACCTAGTGTTTTGACACTAGGTCAGGGTTGATATGTCATGCACTTGTTAACACATGACCAATGAGTCCAAACACGATGGTGTTATCTTGTTTGATTCAGGAGTTCCTATGGCCAACTTCCGGCTCCATCATCAGACCAGCAACATGGTATATTTTTTTCAAAATGTCTCGATAGTTGTATAATTATGCCAAATAACAGCACAATCAGATACCAGGAAGTGCGTGATAAATGGATGACTTTGATAGGGAGTAGGAATCGCACGTAACTTTAGCCAATTCTTTGGAATTTGGTGTTTAGGGCGTAGACCTGCAGGAAGAAACCATGAACGATAGCTTGTACTTTTAGGCCGCGCGCACTTTGCACGCGTTTTCGTACGAATTTCACTAGTAGGAAAACGCACAAAAATAATCCCGGCGACCTTCCAAGAACAAAGGGAGACTGGGTACGGTTTAGTCGTACGTATAATGGTGGAATCCGATGATCGGCAATATTGCAGCTGTAGACGAATACGTACAAATTGACAAACTCACCAATTTTGCCAGACTTGATGCAAAGACGCTCGCTCGGTCAATTAGTACAACATAATTTTAACCTAAAATACATATTTTTTTATTTGGTTTCAGTGGTTTCTTCTAAACAAGAACCGAATCCAGGATGGGTTGATATGTCATGTATGTTCGGAGCCACTGGTGTAAGTATAACTTATAATAAAAACTAGCTAACCCGATGGACTTCGTCCTGTCCAAATTTCAATAATAATTCATACAAAAGTCCTGTAGAAAAAAAGAGGACCATTATTTTGACAACCGTCTTCGTGATGTACTGAAAATGCGGCAATGTTACTATGAAAATCCATAATATTATGTCGTGTTTAGCAACCGAATAAATTACCTACAATAAAAACTCTTTTCCGCCGTGTTATTTAAAAATGGAACAAACTTTTTACTTCGACACATGGCAACCAAGGAGGTACCTTATCATTTTTTTTACTTAAAGGAGAATGCTAGAGTCTCCCACAAGACTCGGCCAGAACCGACAAAGATGAACTATATTTCATAAAAAAGGAAAATAAATATAGAATTTGATAGTATAATTAGTTTTCTATTTGAAGCACACCAAAAAAAATTATTTTAAAGTTGACCACTTGATACTTCTGATTTTAACGATAACATGAAATAAACTGAAATGATTAATTAAAATAATTACTTATATTACATTATCCTCAGTTTCAACAGCCAAGGTAGTCGTAAATGGTAGAAAAATTGGATTCCAGAAACAGCAATAAACAACACCAAGCTCAAAAAAATACGAAAATACTTCGTTGCTCGTGATACCACTCGGGAGAAGTCAAACTTTTTGACATTGACAAATGCCAGTTAAAGTTTTACATCAAGTGATGTCAGCACTATAATTACGTTATTAGGATTAAACTATTCTAAAAGATATCGATAATCAAATTAAAAATTATTTTTAATTATTACATTACTGTAATAGTACATTGTGATACGAGTGTGCTCTTTTGGATATTACAGTCGAGGCGGATAAGGTAGCCGAGAGTGTAATATTCAGTGCACACGCGTTTCATACGACGTTTTTCAACACACTTGCGAGGAAAAAAACAGACTTGTTGCAAGAACATAAGCTACAGTAACGTATCTGGGGTCTCTGTATCACATATACCTGAGCTTGGTCAACATGCAGTAATATCCGTGGAACTTAATTTTAAATTAGAGAAACCATCCCCACACTGGATCACCTAATAAGCCACTTAAGGATATACTGCTAGAAAAAAATGATGATTTGAATAAGATGGACTGGGAATATATTGTAGGTCTGGAGGATGTGAACTCGATGGTGGCAACATTTAATGAGTATATCTTGAATCTCTTCGACTTACACGCACCCCTTAAAAATGTTTGAATCAAGGAAAACTCGTACCCTTTTTTTTTTTTTTTTGAGGGTGGGAAATCATCCAATGACTTCTCCCGCTCTGGGTGGAGCGGAAGGGCGTGTCAGACTTTTACTGACTAAAACCCACCCGTGTTCCTTCAGTTGCCTGTTGCCAAGGTCCCGGTATCCCTTTCGGACTAACCCGCAACCCTGGCAGGCATCGGTCCTAGCGGACCCCGCCAATTGTGCTGACATCTCTTTGAGGCGCGCGTGGAACACGACGCGCCATCGACCCGGGCCTGGTCCTGATCGGACGGCGAGCTACCCAGTGCTCGCCGTCCGCAAGCCCGCGCCTATGGTGCCTATGGCACCTCCTATGGTTCCTATGGCCGGGAATCCGCCTGGGATTCCCGACGCCCAGGGCGTCTCCAGCGGCGGCGGCGGTTAGGGGCGTGAAGGCGCAAACTTTGCCTCTCCCTCACGCGTTCCGCCTCCTCCTTCGCGAGCATTACTGCTTCGCAGAAGGAGGTGACTGCTTCCCATGCCCTCTCGCTCCGTACCATGGCCTGGACTAGAGCCGGACGCGAGAGGTCACCGCCGCCAATCGCCTCCAAGAGGACACGGCGGGGCTCCGCCCAAGCGGGGCAGACCTCCACCGTATGCTCCACCGTGTCCTCCGGGCGATCCACACAGTGGTGACACCCGGGCGTTTCCTCCCGCCTTATACGAAACAGGAACCTCCCGAAGCAACCGTGTCCGGTGAGGACCTGCGTCAGGCGGAAGGCGAGGACGCCGTGGCGCCTCTCTAGCCACTCCTCAAAGAGGGTACTTATCGCCGCAATTGTGGCGTGCCCAGCACTGGGTTGCGACAATCGCACTCTCCATGCCGCCATGAGATCCTGCCGGAGCTCTGTCCGCTGAGCCGCGATTTCTCGCGGCAGCGGAGTTACGCCCCGGCGCTTCATCTCCTCGCGCCACTCCCAGATGTGCGCGAGGACCTTCGCCTCCAGATCTCATGGCGGTAATCCGGCCAGGAGGCTCGCCGCCTCGCAGGAGACCGTGCGGTATCCCCGGGCCAGCCGAATGGCCATGACCCTTTGGGACGCGTTCAACCGGCGGGCTGGCCGCAGCCACTCGTACCCTTGGATAACATATACCGTCAAGGAAATGATAAAGTTGCGTGACAAATGCCATGTCAAGTCTAAAGCTACAAAATCTGAACATCACATAAACTCATACAAAGAACTTAAATATTTAGTTAGGGCCACTTTTGATACTGAAAAGTGTGTTATTATTGTGACAACATCAGCAGCAGTGTGTTATTATTTAGTAAAAAGCACGCTTCCATAATACACTGCATTATGAACCTAAAAGCGGTTCAATAAGAGCCACTTTACGAGCAAGTGTGTTGAAAAATATATTATACTTATTTAAAAATATAACTAAACGCTATTTATTAATATAATTACGAGTGACGATTTATGTTAGTAATAAATTCACTAACGCATCTTCATATTGATATTATTGTATTCGATTTGCAAGTGCAATTTCGTATCAATATTATTTTATTTTGGTATTGATAATTGAAAATGTAGCTATGAAATGTGTTGTTAAATTTAATAACTATTTAAAATTACTTCTCAACTGTGTGCTTCCAAAGATTTTAATTATCTTGTATAATTTTTCCTATTTTTTAATATGAATTATCATTATTATAGAAAGTCTGGACGCTACATACAATTCGAGCCAATTCTTGGCATTGTCTTTTTGATTTGGTTTGTACATAGAGCTGTTTAAAGTAAAGAAGAATCAAATGAACATATTGGCATAGGCATTGGCATTAGTGTATAATATGATATTGTTGTTCGTCATTAATTCTGGAATTCATCATCGGCCTAGCCTTTACCCAACCAAGTTGGGGTCGCCTTCCAGTCTAACCGGATGCAGCTGAATACCAATATTTTATATAAGGCGACTGCCTATCTAACCTCCACAATCCAGTAACTGGATAATACGATACCCGTTGGTAAGACTGGTTGTTAGACTTTCGGGCTTCTGACGACCCGTAACAACTTTCAAAGATCCACAAATGACAGCCGGGACCAACAGCTTAACGTGCTTTCCACACGTAGGAGTCTCAATATGTAGAGATGGTCACCCATCCACAGACTAACCCTGGCAAGCGTAGCTTAACTTGATGGATCTACCCGTTCGGCTGTTATTACTTAACCACGAGTATTGGTTAAGTAATAACAGCCGAACGGGTAGATCCATCAAGTTAAGCTACGCTTGCCAGGGTTAGTCTGTGGATGGGTGACCATCTCTACATATTGAGACTCCTACGTGTGGAATATATTTAGTTTGAATTTCCGCGAGTTATTTGAGAACTAATTTACTATACAAGCCTTGGCCGCAACCGCGCATTGATGTACCTACTCACGTATGTGTGCCTTGGCTTCGCCTGAGCCCATTTTCTCACGATCGTCCATCAATGAATGCCCCTGTTGCAGGCCGCGATAGTAATGTTCTATTATTTCACACTAGCTGCGCCCCTCACTTTCACCCGCGTAAGTCTCGATCCCGTGGAAATATCAGGATAAAAAGTATCCTATGTGTAACCCAGGTTATAAACTATCTGTTTGCCAAATTTCATCAAATCCATTCAGCCGTTTTTACGTGAAAGAGTAACAAACATCCATCCATCCATCCATCCATCCATACTTACAAACTTTCGCGTTTATAATATTAGCTAGATTAGATTAACCTACATGGACTGCCTCGTTGGTCTAGTAGTCGAAAGCGATACTGCTGAGAATGAGGTCCTGGGTTCGAATCCCAGGTCGTGCAAAGTGTTATTGGGTTTTTCTATCTGGAATTTTTCATTATCAGCCCGGAGTCGGGATTTGTGCCCGGTTGATGGCAATAGGCTCGCTCCCTATTACATGAGACTTAAACATAACTAGCGAAATGTGGGTGTACTAGGTACACCTCTGCCTGTCCCTTCGGGGAATACAGGCGTGCTTTTATGATGTATAAACCTACAGCGCATGGGTACTTAAGAAACCTTAGAAGCTGGGTGCACGGTCCCATTTGGTAGTTTCTTATATTATTCAAATGATACATTTTCTGCTAGCCAATCATATATTTTTGTAACTATTAAAACGATTAAACAGAGTGTAAGAGCGTTGACTTACAAACTCAAACGATTTAGAATGTAATTCGTCGCTTCGTCAATTAAATTGTCAATTTACTTTTCCTTTTCAGATGTTGACCGCAATTGGCTTAGGTGTTATGCACGCAGTGAATGTAGATATTTCGAGGCAAGTGAATTTAGTACCGGTAGACATTGTTAATAATGTAGTAATAGCTGCTGGATGTGAAACGGCTAGGAAACGAGCCATTGGCGTAAATGAAACAAAAATCTTCGTTGTTGGTTCGTCACACAGAAATCCTGTAACTTGGGGTAAGACTTTAAAAATTCTCTAACAAAATTTAATTTTCAGGCGGGTAACCAAGTTAAACCGAGTAAAGGATTTTATCGTAAATGACTCGAAAGCATGGGCCAAGATTTCGAACATATTATAATTTAGTCTTGAAAAAAATCATAGATGGCAGCATAAGTAACGATTATGAAATTAACAATCCCTAAAAAGCGATAAATGGCAAAAGACAATGCCAAGAATCGGCTCGAATTGTAATATTTTTGTGTAAGTTTATTATATTTTATAGTAATGTAATAACTAAAAATATTTTTAATTCGATCATCGATACCGTTTAGAATAGTTTATTCCTAATAAAGTAATTATAGCCCTGGCAGCACTTCATTTTCAAAAAAGTTTGACTTCTCCCGCGTGGTGTCACGAGTAACGAAGTATTTCCGTATTTTTTTGAGTTTTGTTTGTATACAGGGTGTTAGGGTAAACACCGTTATCCTTGAAACCAGAACGTAAAATCAATGGAAAAATACTTTTTTTTTTTTTAAGTATATCTACATTTTTCCACAAGAATATTTCACCCTACACGCAAGGGCAACGACCGGCCGCGGCTGGCGGTTGGCGGGGGCGGGCGGGGCGCGCAGGACGTTACATGACCGGCCGTCAGCTGTTTTGCAGTCTCTCGAACGCGTATCCATGAGTATCGGGACAGTAACGGACGAGACAGTAACGTCTTTTTTTGGTGTGCTTTTAATAGTAAACTAATTATACTTTCTATTTCTATATTTATTTTCCTTTTTTGTGAAATATAGTTCATCTTTGTCGGTTCTGGCCGAGTCTTGTGGGAAGCCCTGGCATTCTCCTTTTGGCTGAAGTAAGATTAGTAAAAATCTAAACATCTTTGTTTAATGCTGATTTATGTATTTATACTCATAATTCGCGTATTTTCAACAAAAAACAAATTAAGCCTTTTACTTCAATCCTAATGGTGGAATCCGACGATCGGCAATATTGTGGACGGACACGCACGGCAGACTACCACAGACCGCCACATATCGCGCACAGAGGATGTCCGATGTCTGCGATACCCCGCATGTACACCTTCCCACGGTCCGTCGTCCGGGCTCGTCGGTGTCCGTCCGCAAAATCGCGGATTGTGTCATTTCGGTATTAGAATGATAAAGTAACCATCTGTTAATAATTTTGTTGAGACCTCTTTGCAATAGATGGCGTTTTTCTTAATTTTTCCTACCATCAGCCCATCACCTTTTTTTTTTTTTTTAATGTGGGAGATATCATCCAATGACTTCTCCCGCTCTGGGCGGAACGGCAGGGCGTGTCAGACTTTTACTGACAAAAACCCACCCGGGTTCCTTCAGTTGGCAACAGGCAACTGAAGGAACGGGTGGATCCCTTTCGGACTAACCCGCAACCCTGGCAGGCATCGGTCCTAGCGGTGCTGACATCTCTTTGAAGCGCGCGTGGAACACGACGCGCCATCGACCCCTCGTCCAAATCGGACGGCGAGCTACCCATTGCTCGCTGTACGCAAGCCCGCGCCTATGGTGGCCGGGAATCCGCCTGGGATTCCCGACGCCCAGGGCGTCTCCAACGGCGGCGGTTAGGGGCGTAAGGGCGCAAACTTTGCCTCCCCCTCACGCGTTCCGCCTCCTCCTTCGCGAGCATTACTGCTTCGCAGAAGGAGGTGACTGCTTCCCATGCCCGTACCATGGCCTGGACCAGGGCCGGACGCTAGAGGTCACCGTCGCCAATCGCCTCCAAGAGGACACGGTGGGGCTCCGCCCAAGCAGAGCATACCTCTACCGTATGCTCCACCGCGTGTCCTACGGGCGATCCACATAGTGGTGACATCCGGGCGTTTCTTCCCGCCTTATCCGAAACAGGAACGTCCCGAAGCAACCGTGTCCGGTGAGGACTTGTGTCAGGCGGAAGGTGAGGACGCCGTTGCGCTTCTCTAGCCACTCCTCAAAGACCACTTATCGCCGCAATTGTGGCGTGAACAGTCAGCCCATCACCTAAACTTACGTCTAGTCGTTTTCAAAAAATATATTTTTTTTAATTTAGTTCCTCACATAGAATTATAAGAAAAGAGTCTATTAACATGTTTTTGGTACCTACATATTTTTTTATTTTTTTTTATTTTACTGAACCAAGGTTCTATAAAACTTTCTATACATCTAGGCAAGACTCCTTGATGGCGTTGTAAAACTACAGTCTCTGGCAATTCGTGAGTCGCTGATACTGCCATCTGTTAAAAAAATGGAGGAAAAAAAATAGCCAGCTCACTAGCGAGACTTAAGTTTGTGTCAATTCTTTGTATGGGATTGGGTAACTGTACGTAGTATTATAATATCTGTGCCCAACGTTAGGCCTCCATGTTCAAGGGTCACACCACAACACTTGGTTCTTTGTCTTCCGCATCTTGTATGCCTTGTCTCTTTCTGCAAAGCATCAGACTATCTAACGGGGACGTGTTAAAATTTGTTAATTAGAATAATATAATTGTGATTTGATTTACTGTGATTGTTTTACACAGGGGATATCGACGATATTTTTCATAAAGTTGTTAAAAACTACGGAACACCGATGATAGTAGGATACGCATTCGCCTGGAGCACCAAAAATTCTATTCTGTTTTGGATATATTCCTGGTTGTTGCATCGGATCCCTGCGCACGTCATAGATGGGATAAGCGCCATGCTTGGAAATAAGAGAAGGTAATAATGTTGAACTTAAAACATATAATAAAACGGGTTAAAATGATTTAAAGTGTCAAAATTCTATTCTATCTTATTTTGAACCAATTAAAAGTGATAAATAATAAGCATTTTCACTTTTCAGATTCGGTAAACTAGCCACCAAAATGTACAAAATGTCGGCGGCATTTTCGTACTTTCTGTGCAATGGGTGGCAATTTGATGATCAAAATACGGCAGCACTATTCAATAGTCTTTCAAAAGATGATCGAGATATATTTAACTTTGACATAAAAGCTATTGACTGGAATGAATATTTCATAACAGGGGTTATTGGCGTAAGAAAGTATATCTTGAAAGATGGATTAACAGACACAGTTTACGCGCGTAAAAAATTTACGGTCTTAAGAGTTTTCACATTTATTATATTACCTTTATATTTCTATTGTTTGTATAGAATTTTGTGTTTAGCTTTCTCTGTATTAACGTTGTTTTGGTAAACCACTAATTAAAAAGTATTTAATAATAGCGATTCGAAAAGCAACGCTGAAGAGGACATGAAATTTGGTATCGGTGAAATTCGTAATGGGAAATTCCAAAGAACTAACACTTTTATTTTATTGATATAAATTCCATTGTACGACAGTTTGTGCGACAATAAAATCATATTAGTATATTATTGTTAGTTTGTTTTTTTTTATGAAAATCCGTATTTTTACGAAATGCTTACGAAATCGCTTGATGCGATCACGGTGATGCCGCGATGTGAGAACAGAATTTCAAAAGTACCTAACACAGATGATGGTAGGATACCCTTTCACCTGGAATTCCCCTAATCCTATTCTTTTTTGGTTATACTTCTGGTATGGAAAAAAGGGAAAGTAATTTATATCTACTCAGGAAACATTAGTGATACAGTTGGACAAAACAGAAACTCATAACAAAAACATTTTTTTTACACATATTTTACTTTTCAGGTTTGTAAAACTAGCCATGAAGATGTACAACTTGGCAAAGGCGATGTCTTATTTTAAAGTCAACCAGTGGCACTGAGATCCAAAACAAAATAGGAAACGAGGGGATAAATGTTTTTATCGGAAATGCTTAATTCATATCGGCGAAGTCGCGAGCAAAAGCTAATTAACAGTTTAGCAAGCAAAAAATTGAATTTGGTACACACGGGTACACATTAAGCTATACATTTCCAGTATAAGCTGACCTCGCATTGTACAGAAATACTATACAATGCGAGATCAGCATAAACTGGAAATGTATAGATTGATGTGTAGCCGTCTGTACAGGAAGGTGGCTGCAGTATTTATTTTGCCCCTTAAATTATTATTTATAAATGACTAGCGATTTTCCGTGACTTCATGTGCGATCCAGGATGAAAAGTAGCCTATATCCTTTTCCAGGTCAAGGTCTAACTATGTGCAAAAATTCATACACATCCAGCTTCATCACATTCAGCTTTTTTACCGTGAAAGCGGAACAAACAAACTCACTTTCGCATTTAACTATTAAGTTATATGCGTCACAGGCGTCACTAAAAATATTGTTTTTGGACACAAAAAGTTATACCCCAGAACCTTAAGTCCGAAGATACCACAAAATTCAAAACAAGGGGCACCTCTATCATCTTACATAGCAAAGTTTCAAGGTATACGTTACATAGTCGTAACTCGTAAATAGATCGTGCGCACGGTAGATCCATCCCCGATACAGGAGCTTGTAAAGGCTGAAACTGTTATATCCACGTAGGCCGAACATGGAGGCATGAAGTTCACAAGAGTGTTTTTGGATATGGTAGATGCTTTATTTTTGGTGGGTAATGCAGAAATTGTATAATAACGAAAACGGGCATGGCCGTTTACTATGCAAGATAATAATAATGTCTGAACCACAAGATATTATTACGTGGACACTGACAGCGCGCTATGGAGCGGGCTATGCTCGGAGTTTCTTTGAAGGAGAAAGTTAATGAAATCCAGAAAAGAAATAGATTTACCAACATACCTTGGTCTGCAATTGACGAAAATATCGAAGGACATACATATAAAATAAATAAAAAGATACATACAGACGAGACCTCGTCCTTTTTGGAAGTCGTTTAAAAATTTAAAATTCATCCCCTAAAAGGGGTTAAATAGAGGATAGAAGTTCGTAATGGGGGAATATTATGCATGTGATTCAAATAAGGGTCAATTGTTTTATTATTTTACTTCAGAATCTCTCCGCCTCCATCAATATTTTAGAATAAATTTTTTCAAAGTGCCAAAAATCTGTGGGAAATTCAAATACTTGAAAAGCGACGCTATGGGTCAGAGCGAATTGACGTAACAATCTATGACAATAATCAAAATGTTAATGTGTTTTTAGGAGTGTTTGACATTGACTTGACATTTGTTTGTTTGTTTTCATAGACTGTGACGTTACCACACCAATCGCGCCAAATGTAGGGCGTTTAAGTACCCCGGGTCGATTGGCTATTTTTAACTTTTTTTTAAGTATTTTAAATTGGTTTTTGCCATCGATTTTTTTTAACTATTATTTGGCCATGTAAACTATCTAATAAAAATATTTAAATAATACATGCATATTCCCTATGGGAAAACCAATCGGGCTGGCGCACAGCTTTTTAGTACCTAGTTTTCATAAAATCTGCCACATCCACCTACTCGCACGTGGATTACCATAAACATTTGCTTGCAACCCCCAACCGGTCAGCTCTTTAAATCTAGATCGGGACTCGAACCCGGAACCTTTTACGGGCTGACACAGCGTTCCCGTTGAAATTTTAAGCTACACCACTTTGTCTGTGGTGTGTTTATTCGGTTGAATAATCGTGATGTTTTCCTGCCTTTGATGTTTCCAACTGTTCAGCCGTTTCGAGATACCTGTTCTACAATTCGATGACCTGGATTTTAGGACTGACTTGAATGTCTACTATGTAGAAACATTATTATTATTATAGCCGTTTGTGTCCCAATGCAGGGCAAAGACCTCTTCCCTGCTTCGACTTATCCCTATCTACTGTGTGGCTTAAGAAAACAGTCGTCTTGTGAAATCCTGCCGCGTTGCCGTTTACTGCTATTTGAAACCCACTGTGTACTTATTTTATTCTAACTAAAGATATTTTTTATATTATCCGTGTTAGGTAAAGTCACGGACTTTAATTGATAAGCCTCTTTCAAACTTTTCAATTTTGCAGTTTCATACATTGACGAGATTACACGAATAAACACGAACTCAAATCGCATGCTCATAAACCAGATGACAAATTACTAGTAATCGGAAATAGTCTTATCCATAGAGGTTGGTTGACTAATAAGTTCTCAAGTTCTCTGGTATATACGAGTATAACCGACTAAGCCCGATTTACATTACACGGCTAAAATATGAACAGTGCCAAGTGGCTCATCAATTAAAGTCTGTGACTGTACATAGTCTTACGAAAAGTGTGGATGATTTATTTTATTGACTTCGTAATGCGGGAATTTATTCAAAGTTTGGGGTACCAGAGGTCCTAGACAAGTGACAATCGCTTCGAAAGCTTTTCGTTTTTCTACAACAGAATGATGCTTTTCGATAGCTTATATCGCTGTCGCTATCGAATGTCACTTTATCTAGGGCCTCTGGCTAGTCAGATTAAAGCTGGTTAAATAGTCCTTCCAAAGTTAGGCTTTACTGCCGAAAAGGTTGGCCACCACTGATTTAGAGTGACTTATTTTTCAACAGCTACAAGAAGACTTACCATTTCAGGCACTAAATATAATAAGAATTACGAGCCAGAACTCTTGGCACATGTTTATAATAATTTACATTACGACCGGTTATCAGTTGCCTCATAATATACGGCGCTATACAGGTTGTAGGAATTTGTTTATTGGTAAACTTTAAACACTGATTTAAGTTACAGATGTTGCCTATTGAAGAGTTGAAAGGGCTGATTGTCAGTATATTCTCTTGCTTGCTAATAGATGAACCGAAGTTTGAGAAAGATTGTGTTGAATTTAATGCAGCTGCCGCAAACACATCTTAGTTTTTATATTCGTGGTCAGTAGCATCAATCAAGTTCAAGTGATTGATTTAACATTTGCACAACGTTTTTTAAATCAGTTATCACTCATACAATCTTTCTTGGCTTCAAATACACCCTGTACATTGTCATAACTTAAACATAACCCGTTACATTTGAATTATTGCACCATTATTGTGCAAATTTCGTGCATTATGCGCGGTTATCGTGTTGCTAACAGGGACGGACTTTACGTGGTTGGGGTGGGTTTATGGAGGACGTAGAAGTTGCACGGGCACAGATATTATCGCTTACGTGGATATTTCTTTGTTTGTATTGCTTAATTCTATATGGGGAATTAATTACTGTAATGGTGGCTCTGTTGGGCGTCCCGAATGGTCCTGGGTTTTCTATAAGGTAATTTAATTTCTTTGTTATATCAAACGATTGAATTTTAGGGCGGTAGTTTAGTTAAACTTAAGAATTTAAATTTTCTTTGATAGTCTTATAATCGAAGCTGTCTTTTTTCTAAGACTTCTTCAAATGTCATATTTCCGTCAAGGTTTTCTATGAAAAAATACAATTCAATAAATTGGCACTAAATATAGAAAGTGTTTTCCTACTAATTATAAAAAACAAAGTTAAGGACATCGTTTCCATTTCACACAAACCACACAGCATTGCCTAATTCTTAACCACCTAATTTCTTACTTGGCGACGATCCTCCATGCCTATGCCAAACAATACCGTGCCTAATCCGGCCCTGCTATTACTGAACGCGTCATCCAGTGAAAATGTGCTCTGTGACACAAAAAGTATTTTATTTTAACCGCTTAATCGGGTCTCATGTGAATTTTAAATGTGACGGTTAAATGCGTGTTCCTTACGGTGTCTCGAATATGATGTAAATTTTACAATGTAGCCGTTTGTTATACAGTACGTTACCGTATATTTTGAAGGTTTTTTGGTTGATGCTGCTGTATTTTAAATGAATTTATTTAAATAGATAAGAATGATGCGCTGAAATATGGAAGCTACAACACAAATATTCCAAGGACTCCACGAGTTGTAACTAATATATCTACTAAATGTATTAAACATAGTTTGGTTTGGAAATCATTTTGTGAACAAAGTTTTCAACTATACATATCTTTTTTTTTAATGCTATGAACACATAGATCACAGTTTCACAATAGTTGTAAATCACCAATAAAATGTGTGGATCATAAACCTTCATTTTACGACCTGCTGAGTCAAACCGTTAGAAACCAATTTCATAAAAATTGCTTTGGGTCTACGACTGCAAACATGCTATGACAGGCATGTTTGCAGTCGTAATCTTAATGTGTGTTCAAGAAAAAAACTTGCCAAGAGCGAGTCGGGCTCGCACAATTAACGTTCAAACTCAAACTCAAAGCATTTATTTCAATTAAACCAATGACAGGCACTTTTAAATTTTCAAGGAGTCGGTCAGTTAGAAAGATGAAGCTAGTAAAGCGTAGTTGGTACTTATGGAGAAGAAAGGGAACGAAACTCCAAGGACACTCTTTTAAATCCAACCAAACCAAACTATTCTGAGCTGAAATAGCCTGTGGAACGGTCGCTGGCCAGACTTTAGTCTATTATCCTACGTACATTTAAATTACATGGCGTCAAGAAAAAAAAATCGCACTTTATGATTCAGCGGCCTTCGTAAGTAAGCACCTATTTTTGGCATTGTTTTTAGTTTTTCAACAATTAAATTAAACCAATAACATGTAAAGCAAGGTCACAAACGCTACTCAAAAAAATACAGGCGGTCACATGCCCATGGGCTACATTGTATATTATTATTATATGTGCTTGAGGACGATTATTTAATTTCAACTTTATTTGAATGATTGCAATGTTCAATGAAAACCGCGCTGCGCTGCGCTTCGTCGTTCCGGCCCTTACCTAATAATTAAAAAGTAGAATAGTGACATTACCTCTATCAAAACTGACCAACAAAGGCAAACTAAGAAATAAAGCTTAAGTTTCAATGTAATTTTTGTAAGTTTCCGAGAATCCTTCCCAGCCTACTTAATTAGTATATTCTTTCTAGAATATAATTTGATTTAATTTGCTTATACAAAGTTTAAAAATTAAAACTAATTTAGTTAAGGTTAAATGAGACTGTTACACTTTAATTATTTCTATAGAGAAAATCTGCTTTCCTATTACTTCGCAGACGTATTTAAAATAAATTGTTGATGGCAAGATAATATTATTATAATTATATTTTAATTAACTTTTCTTGCTAGCATAAAAAAAAATATTTCAAAATACACACGAGTAGTTTGGTCATATTAACATTATTTTTAAAGAATAATGAGGGTTTTCAAGAAATTTACGCCACAGTTGGCGCCACTTTGACAAGAGGTCTTCAATTTTTCAACAATTAATGTAAAATATAATAATTAGGATGACGTTCATCATTATGTGAGTTGTTATGAGTTATGGGCACTTTGACACTTTTGACAGGTGCATGGCACTGACGTTTCAGTGCTACCACCTAGAGAACGTCATTTAAGAAAAACCCTCACCGAATGTGATCAACCCGTCTGAACCGCGTCCAAGAGCTTAGTGCCATCATTGTTGTGGAATATTGATAATGACTTTGAACGCGATTTAGATGTGAAGATCGCGGTCAGTTTCATTGATGACTGACCCTCACACGGCTTGTCTTGTCTCTAATTTATAATAATGGATTTGAAGACCAATCAATGCTACATTTTTGTTACCCACTCAATAGTTCTTTTTCGGATTTATCTCGAACTTTTTCTCTGTGAAAAATAAATTCAAGGTTTTGTACTAAACCATATTAATTGTCTTTTAGCGTCTTGATTCAAAGAAGCTTTAGTTGATACCTCACGGTGCCAGCAGATACCAACAATAGGTATGCCTAATTTTATGTGCACCTGCCGTACTCATATTTTTTGAAATATTGTTTTATTTGGCTCAGTTAACAATAATTATTGGGGTATTTTGCACACTTAACAATAATTATTGTGGTATTTTGCTCACTTAACAATAATTATTGTGGTATTTTGCTCACTTAACAATAATATTTTACTCACTGTCGCATCCACAATCCCAAACTAAGAATCTTGCAGACTGACTAATATTTTTGTCACAGCATGAACTTTTATAAAAACCTTCATAGTATTTCGAGCATCCTCACAAACGAAAACGAAAGCTAATTAATAAGCGGCATTTCAACATTCAGAATGCTACTTTGCTTTTTGCCTTGCCCGTGTCGATTAGGCGTGCTCAATCTTTGTCCACTTTTAAAATTCTGGTGAAAAAACACTTCCTCTCTCCTTAAACATCATCATAAATAGTTCTTTGCTCTTGTTTCATGTTATATATATATTTACCTAACTATGTATATATTATATATATATTTATATAGATAAGATAATGCTTTATGTGTGTATGTATTTATTGTATATTATCTAAACGGTACACCACTGACTACCTGCAGTATTGTCTCTCCTTCTTACTTTAATCCATCCAAAGGTTGTCTGTAAAAGATCGCTTTTAGCGATAAGACCGCCCATTGTGTCACCCTAAGTAAAATTTCTAATTTATGTCTGTAATTTTTATGGTGTACATAATAAAGCGTATTCTATCTATCTATCTATCTATCTATCTATCTACTCTTCCAACTATATTCTTAAAAACAAGAGCTACAATTCCATGTACTTTTTATTAAAGTTTCAGCGAGCGAACCTCGTCGGTCAGTCTCAATGCACGTGCAATTTCAGGCTTTTAGGCTTTAGTTCAAACGTTAAAAGGAAGAACAACGCTTGTTACTTATTTTTGTTCCATTTCTACTGCTGCTGTGGCTTTTGTTTCTATTTACAAAATTCATGCTATAGGTACCCACACAATACTACTAAAAGGCTAGTCTCCAATTATAATTTAATCTGCTCTCAAATTTCATAGCTAATTGGCCAAAATAGCTATCAATTGAGAAGGATTATAGGAATGTTGGTGATTGGGTTTGTTATCCCTGTCAATGAGAAGCTTACAAATAAAATAATTTTAGAAATTAGATTTTATGTATATTTAAGTATTTAGAATATCGCTAGTCCATCTCCGGACACCCTGTATATGTATATAAATGAAATAAAGGACATAATAATAAAGAAACAATTTCGTTTTACACTGTTTGCGCCCACAATATAGATACTTAGTCCGTATCCGTATCAGAAAATTATTTCCTAGACTTGAGGTATTGCAGAAAATTCAAACCAAAAACTTCAATTCACAAAAAACATCCAAGTAAGTAAGATATATTCTTTTAGAAAATGTTAAAAAACATCTCTCTGTTTTCATCTTACTTACGTAAAAATAATCCTCTACTTAATTACGACCTTAAAAGGTATTTCCTTTGCTGTCTTTCACCTCAACGTTTTCAAAAGCTATTTTTCAGAGTCCGTCTGTCCATTCCGTTTGCTCATTAATCTGCTCGTTGGACAGTCTGTGACGAACAACTGGATAGATGGGTTGAATGATGTTGGAACTTACTGGAAACTCCTTTGTTATCTACTACAGAAATTATTTGAAGGGTTATTTTTTTATTATGATGGCTGTCCTATTTTTTTGTTATAAGGTAATATTCTGACTCTTAAACTATTCTGCCGATAAGGTATGACATCCAAGTGTCTGTGGCGGCCTCTACACAAAATCCTGTCGTCACATTAAATCCTGCATCGCGCAATTAGTTTACCGCGCGATGGACACATATACAAGATTCCAACATCAATCGTTGGGCAGTTGACCGCCAGACACGACACCCGTCTGGTCGAAGGATCCTGCCTTTTCAATAGAGAATGAGTGAACTTTACAGCCTGTTCCTCATACCTCTAAATTTATTTTCCAGAATATGATTACCCATATCTGACATGATTATTAACTCATACATAATTTTGATAAATACTTCTCAATATATTCAAGTAAGTCACTTTCATTCCTAAAAAAAGCAAAAATACGTAACTGCTCAAAACAAGACATAACTTCTGACCTTTTCCGCCTTCCTTTCAGCGAATAAAGAAAACATTTTTAAAACGAATAAGACAGTAAAATAAAATGCTAGTAACAAAGGGTAGGAGGATACACAACACCCTTACAGCTGCATCAAGAGCCTTAAGTGCTTACTCGTGTCAGGGATGCTGTCAAGGGCGGGAGAACTTTTCCTTAACGAAAAAAAAATGTTGTTAGGTACTAGTTATAAACAAGGTGGGCGTTTTTAATGTAGTGGTTGTTTGTTACTTTATTTGTGAAGGTGGAAATTTTTGACCATTGCATGTATGTTTTACATTGTATTTTATTATATATATTGTAGTAAGGGATATGAAAAGAGCCAATTTTGTCGTATAATATAAAAAGTTCGTTACGGTATGGTTAATGTTAAAGGCGAAATTAAACCGACAGGCTACAACCTAACATTATTTTGTCAATTTGACAATCTGCTTTATAAAACAGGGGGCTTACCATGAACTCTTATAGCAGGTCAATTTTCGACGGAAAGTGAACTGTCGGGCTATTTTGTACCGTGAACATGTCAAATAACAGGCAAGCCAGCGATCACGTGACTAAAGCCGGTCAGTGGTCACGTGACAACATTTCACTGGTCTGACCTGCGTTTAGCTGTACCATCAAGTCCTTTTTGACATGTAAACACTCGACTACTGAACTGCCCTGCAGTCATATTAAGCAGGCGTGTAAAACTTACTTTTAGTGAACTGTTTTCTTTAATTTAAAATAAAATACGTAAGTACATGTTCATTTGTGAATATGTACTCTGATAATGATCTCTAGATTACAGTGGTAGTAATGATTATACTTCGTCTAACGAGGTTACTGAGAAATACGATCATAACTTAAAAAAATGTTTAGTGAGTAGGTCTACCTACACTTCATCGGTATTGGAGTTTAGTAAAACGTAAACGTAGGGTGTTTTAAACGGTTATTGAAAGCAAAAATCACATTATGTAAACAAAGCATTTTTATTACGTATTAAGTATCAATTTCAACGTCTGATGACTTAGAAGTAGATTTTATTTCATCTAGTAAAGATGCTGGTTGCTCCACCAGGCTCCACCTCTCATCTTTATACGACGTGCATTTGATACAAGAGCGTCCACCGCACATCTTTTATGTAGCTTCGGACTATGTCTTCGCACATTGCGTTGGAATCTCACAGAACAAATAACACAACATCCATCTGGAGTAAATGCTGTACCATCTTGAAGATTCCATAGGTACTAATTATAATCCTTCAATAAAACACAGGCAAAAAACAAATATATGAAATTGATGCAATTCGAAAGAAACTGAAAAAATATGAAGTGTTGTTGTCCCTTGACTTGATTTGTCTTTCTGACAGTGTCAGATAGTGATGCGGCTAAACTTTGTTTAACTCGATACTGCATTGTATTAAATAAAAACTCGATTACATTTTCTCTCAAGGTACCAAAATACTATGTTGTGTAGAGTCAAAGAGTTTTAATAAGATGAGTGAAAGTATATGTACTGTGGGTCAATGATTTCTGTTGATAACTTGTAATTTGTCATTAAAATCATCATCGTATCATCATTGATTATCAGATTGAGAGTGGAATGTGGAGAAAGCGCTTTTTACAAAGTCAAACAAAGCCGATCTTACCCGAATGTCACTGACTTAAACCCCAATATACCAATATGGAACGGTTGCTGTATTTTGGATCGGGCTATGATTCTTTTCTCTGTTTTTTTGTGTGCGTTTCAAACGTGCGAAGCTGTTGGAAACCTCCCTAGTAACTACCTTAGATTCAACTTGAATTGAGTACTTGAATTACATAATCGGAACAATCGAGTGCCTGATCGTTAGTGACTGAGTAACATCACTAGAGTCAAACTGACAAGCAATCAAAAACTATATTTTTTATACTTAATGGCTAGGATAGTCATTCGAAAATAGCAATAACTTTGGTAACTTTCAAGATTATTTTCATAAGTATCTTAAAGGGTCTCCAATGTCGTATTCGTGTTAAATAAGATATTTTGTTACGAAACATAGTTTTTTTAAGAATTCCCTTGATCATTATAAACTGTTATTAAATTAATTTAATCTAGTTCTTTAAAACCGTAAAACCGGTAACATTGCGAAAAAGTATTTCCGAACGTTTGTTTATAATATGGCGTACCGGTCAACGGTCACGTAGCAGGTCTGAAGTTGATACATTGCAGGTCAGACGGAAATGCTCATGGTACAAATAGAAAACCTGTCAGGTTAGCCTGCTAAGTTGACCTGTCATGTACTTGGCAAGTATTTTAAAAGTTGATGGTAGGGCCCCAGGTATCTGTCATGAAAATTACAATATATTCAGGGTGTAAGGGTAAACACCGTTATCCTTGAAACCAGTGGTTTGGTTTCATTTATAGAACGTAAAATAAATGGAAACTTACAACTTTTTTTTTAAAGAAGTCTACCATTTACCACATAAGTATTTCACCCTATGCGCTAGGGCAACAAACTTGCTTGCTTGCGTCTCACCAAGGGCGGGGGGCGTGGGGAATACGCCACGTGACCCGAGCAGCCGCGCGCGCGACCCCTCCCTCACCTGGTCACCCCATTCAGTCAGCTGTTTCAGTAGCGAGCGCATGTAATGTGACGCCGCGTCGCAGCGTCGTAGCGCCGCTCATTTCTCGTGCGTAAATAATAATTTTAGATATAAGATTATGTCTTACACGAATGAACAGTGTACTGGAATGGTGGGGCTTTACGTTATCGCAGGTGATAACCTGAACGAGCCTGGATGGATGGATGTACGCAGAATAGTTCCCTGAACAACGTGTGCTAAATCGTGAAACGATGTTGGCGCCTACACAAGGTAAGGCTAAGGTAATTAGGTTTTTGCCTGTCCTAAGCCAGGAAAAGTATGAAGGGAAAGTTGCATCACAGGTTATGTGTATTGTGTATTTATTAATTGTGTTGTGTATGTAGGTAGGACGGGCGGCGACCGTTACAGTAATTACCCATATCACTCGGGCGCATATCCATGAATTTGCGGACGGTGCCGGATAAAAACCTTTCAAAATATTTTAAAGTAAATAACGTATTTTTTTTGTTGTTACTCGGTCATTTATTTTTTTATTTAAGTCAACTACCCGTCATAGTTTGAGTGACAACGGTGTTTACCCTTACATCCTGGTGGCCCATTTCGGCTAAATACCATAAAAACCGGCCAATTGCGAGTCGGCAAAAACATGTTACTTGATTATTATTGATTTTTCATTATCTGCTGTTAAAGCGGCAATAGAAACATACAATCTGTGAAAATTTCAAGTGTCCTCTACCTGTTACGGTGTATGAGATACAGCCCGATGACAGACAGACGGGTTCCGTTCAGGTACGGAAACCTAAAAACGCAAAGAACTATGGTCTCTTCTAGTTTCGATACATCATGGTCTAAGCCCCAGCCTTGTTTTTGAAGTGCACTAAGATTGATTTACACCAACCAGGTGGTCTGTTCACGGCATACTTTAAATTTTCCATTGTTATTTTTATTTTCTTCCTATTCTTTCACTTGCGTTTTATTCTATTGATTCATTGAGATTGAGGTTAATTCTTTCTATATTATTATTGCTGCAGTGAAAGCCTAGTGGTGTGACCGTCAGACCACCAAGTCATGGGTCTCAAGTTCGAACCCAAGCCACGCACCTCTGACTTTTCGGATTCATGTGCGTATTGTATAATTATCACGTGATTTAAAAACGGTGAAGGAAAACATCGTGAGGAAACCGGCATGCCAGAGAGATATTTGTCCACGCATGTGACGCCAAGTCAGAGGCCTACGGGTGGCTTTATAACTCTGGTTAGTCACCAACCACACGAGGAGAAGAAGATTGCTGCAGTAAATAGTTTTAGTGAGTGCGGTCATAGTTTCATGCATCGATCACTATCATTACATCATCATTTCAGCCGAAAGACTGCTGCACACAGGTATCCCCCCAGCGGCGCCACATCAACCTACTTCTCGCACCCAGCGAATGCCGTGGCTTTTAGAAGGTCATCGGTCATGCTGCGATCACCACGTAGTAAAGAAGACATGATTAATTTACTCATTGCACTTGTTATATTTTTTAAATAAATTTTTAATTTTTCTATTTTTGCTTCGTGTCAAACTCAAACTCAAAGCATTTATTTCAATTAAACCATTCACAAGCACTTTTGAATTGTCATGGAGTCAGTCAGTCAGAAATATGAAGGTAGTTGCCCATTCCAAAGCGTAGTAGGTACCTATAGAGAAGAACGGGTTCCATAGTTATAATATTTAAGCACATCCAGATTCGAAAATAGCTGTGTTTTTTTTTTATTTTTATTTCATTATTTAACACATGCCCCTCAAGGGAGGGATTAGGTGGCCCACGTCTTTGATTTATAAAATATAATATAGATGTTAGATAGATTATTAAAAAAATGAACTCGTATTTTTTTGTCATAATCAAAATACGTGTCTAATATTTTTTTTATTATCTGACTGACGGACTAAATATTTTTCTTTTACCTAGACATAATCCCTATTACCTATATACCTAATTATCTCATTTTTACAGAATAAAAAACAATTTTATTCTTTTATTTACAGTAACTCAATCTTTTTCTAACTCTGTACCTTAAAGTCTATCCTGGTACACTTTGGGTACACGTGCACTTGACACACTCGATTAAGTATCCCTGAATTTCCTTTTAGGACTCACTGCGAGCAACGAAGCCGTGTGTTTGACGGGCGATGACGAGAAAAGTGTATGAAATACGACACATGCAACTATCGACGAATATTTTCATGTACATAAGTTCACGCCTGTTTTACTCGAAGGGTTAGGCTGCCATCAGACGGACTGCATTCTTGTTGTTTGAATGCAGTTTAGTACGACTGCAATACTCGTAATTAACTGTAACTGTATTCAAACTGCTGCAGTTGAAATGCAGTTCGTCTGATGGCAGCTTTAGACATAATTATGTGTATATTGTGCCTTAACGATGACTGATTCATGTATGACTTTTGTCGGGACAGGTCAACTCAAAACTGCAATGGCTCTTTCTCCAAAAGGCCCTTCCATACATGGCCCTGCATTGCTAGACTCACATTTTATCATAATAATGTTTGGACTTTAAAAGACACCATGGCCTCTTAGTTCGTTAAGGCATTTATTCTCAGTTTCAAAAATATGTTTTATTGATATTGACGTGTGTTGTCTTTAAAAGGTCTTACTATCTACTTCCAGAAATAAACATAATTTCATGGTACCCTCACATTCACACTTTTTCTCATAAGGTATGACTCAGTCCCAACCGCAATGAAAAGCAAAATAACAAATAACCTAGCGCGGGATTATAACCCAGGACCCTTCGCTCAGCAGCTGAGTTTGTTAGACCATCGAGGTAGTAACATAGATGTATTATTAATATATCTATGGTTGACATATTATGTTATTATATTATATTTGACAGCTAATTGCGAAGATGCCAACTTTTAGAATGAATGCTCCTAAAGACTAACTAAAATATTGAAGGCTTATATTAAATGAAACATAATAATTACTTAATAAATGTAGGTTTATTAATTATGGCCGTATCTTAAACTCATATAACTTACTAAGATTGAATAATATATGTATCACAAAGATTTTTCTTTTTAAATTCTTCCATTAACGTCGGATCAAGCATCTTATTCACTATGTTGGATACTCTACAATCATAAGGTGCTGATGCGTGGTCAGATTCTATGTTGAACACTTTCACTGGCTTGTTAGTGTATTTCGACAAGTTGTAATCTTCAGGAAGACTTTCAGCGCTTGGGTGTGGCAGGCCTTTTATAAGAACCACTTCAGAATTCAGCTTGAAATTGGGTTCATAGTTTCTTGCAAACATAATCCTTCTGTATGCTGATTCTAGTATAGACCATTTGTATTGTTTCGAATAGTTCCCCTGCTTCCTCATTGTGTACAAGCAAGCATCAACTTTCGTTTTCCATTCTTTGGTCTGTTCCAAATATTGGACCAGTTCCTCGGAATTCCCTCCAGTCATTAGCTGGTACAAGTGTTCCAAAACAACATTTTGTAGCTCTGAATCCGTTAACTCCCCTAAATGCGAATTCAGCTGTATTCTTAATGCATCTGGACTGCTGTCCAAGCAATATACAACTCCAGTGTGTCCTGTAATTTCAAGTAGTGTAAACATGAAAATTTGAAGGGAAACCCATCATTTTGTAATGGAGCGCTTTGGAGAATAATTTATGAATGGAATTCATAATACCGTGTTTCAACGTCGGTGCATGAAACCGAGTTGACACTTATGGTAAACAAGTCGAGCAGATGGTAATCAAAGAGTTTTGGAATCAAAACCCAACATTACAATTACGATTTAGAAATGCTCCGAAAATATAAGACTCTATCATGATCAAACTAGAAAGTAATCAGTGCATTGTACCTAACTACACTTTGAGATAACAATACGTATTATTGTTTACGCAATGTTACTTCATTTTCAAAATAAGAATTTGAGGTCAAAACAATATTGTATTTAATTACCTTCTTTCTCCAATAAGGCAGCCAGTTCCAAAGCAACATTCACTCCGAAGGAATACCCCAGTAGATAAAACTTGGATTTGGTCTCAAACTTGGTTTTCATGAACTGAAATAATTTATAAGATTTTTTTATAAAGACGTTTCATTTCTAAAAGAAATTTGATATAACAAATAGCCTGCCATTATTATAATCGGTAAGCTCTCAGAGGTATTTTAAAAACAAAATATTATATTAGTAAAATTAGGTTTGTAAAATGTAGCGTCTTACGTAAATTGGGGAATATTGTGAAAATGCCTATTTAATTTAGTTTACCTACATATTACATTCATTTGAATGACTTGATTCCTATCTGGAATCAAATCAAGTAAAAACTTTTTCCAAAAAAAACAACCGACTTCAAAAAAAAACACTAAAAAAGTGAAAAATAACTTTAATTTCGGAAGTCGGTGTCTTTGCTTTTTAATTTTCGTTTTTTGCCACCGACTTCCGAAATTAAAGTTATTTTTCACTTTTTTAGTGTTTTTTTTTGAAGTCGGTTGTTTTTTTTTGGAAAAAGTTTTTATTTTTCACTTTTTAGTGGTGGTACCTACCCCATACAAGTTACTACCTGCTATGTAAATAACAGTGAAGGAGTCTAATAATGATATCGTCTACATAGACTGTGGGAAAAATACGTAATATTGAAGCTAGCGCAAGAACTACGCAAGCAAACTTAATAAAATTTATATGGGACCATCTCGGGAGTATACCCTTTCGAACTAAAAAATAATTTTTAAAATCGGTTCGCAAACGGCGGAGTAATCGGTGAACATACATAAAAAAAAAAAAAAAAAAAAGAAAACAATCATCCGAACGTAGTACCTCCTCCTTTTTTGAAGTCGGTAAAAATATTATTCGTAAGAGCAATCATTTTGAAAAATATTTTGTTTAAGAAGATTGAGTTTTAATTTCGTCTGCGCTAATTGTTTTCATCAAAACAAAAGAATGTTAAGACCCTAGTATTAAAATACCTTTCGAACAGTAGCAGCCATTTCCGGAATACTGTTTCCTTCAATATCTGGAGCTAATTGGATGGCCACTGCTTGTACTTTGAGCCTTTCAGCCACCGCATTTAAGATTTGGTGGCGGCCTTCAAAGCCTGGTATAAGCGTCAAGTATGTTTCAGTGGGGTCGAGGTCATTCTGAAAAGTATATTCGTCACAATTAATGTGCAAAGAAGAAATTGTTATTTTCATAACATAACATAACATTATGTCACGCCTGTAATCCTCGAAGGGTTAGCAGGGGTGTGTATAGTGCACCCACATTTCACCAGTTATGTTTGAGTCCCTTTTAATAGTAGGGGATCCTATTTCCATTAACGGGACAAAAATCCAGACTCCGGGCGGCTACTCAGAAATTCCAGATGGAAAAACATAATAATAACACTTTTTTTGACCTGGAAACCGAACCCATTCATGGTCAGCAGTAAACCAACTTAGCAGTCTTAGAAGTATATTCGTCACAAATACTTAATGGGCAAAGAAGAAATTGATAATATGTTCACTGTTTGGAAAAGGCTAGGCAACATCGGCTAGGCCTTTTCTGTCGCTCATTTGAAATAGTATAAAATATGAGTTTGTTATTCCTTTTTGATTAAAATAAATTACCCACTTTTCTTCAACTTGAGTCACATAAAATGATTCTGTAGATTAATAGCGAGATTTTACGAGCAACTACTTATTGTAGTCAAGTGTTTAAAATGTATAAAAGAACTCTGTGGGTTTTTTTTCCTTTCATCGATGTGTTTTTAAAGGTCAGCTTTGTTTAATAAAGTACTCATTAGCAAAATTGTACGATCGAAACTAAATCGAAATTATCTGATTAATCAGAGGCTATAGACAAAGTGACATTCTATTAGCGATAACGATGATGGAAAAGGCAAAAATGTATAGGACTGACATAAGCTATCGAAAACCTTATATCAATCCTGTTAAAAGTCCTTGTAGAAATACGAAGCACTTTCTAAGCGCTTGACACTTGTCTAGGCCCTCTGTACTGATTAAAATTTAATCTTGACAATTAGTTTTCTTACAAAGCGTCCTGGTTTCAAAACGAGCTCCAGTAGTAATATCATCAACAGAAACTTTATTTGTCTCATGGCCTAAAATGATTATTATTATCATCGCTTCGCTTTGTTGGTTTGGTGGTCGCATGCGCTACTTTTGGGGTCCTGGGTTGTATTGCTAGGTCAGGCAAAGTGTTTTTGGTATTCAGGAATTCTTCAGTGGCAGCCCGGAGTCAGGATTTGAACCCAGTTGATGGTAATGGCCCCTTATAACATAGAACTTAAACATGCGACTTGTGGGTGAACTATATCAGGTACACTTGTGCCTACCCATTTCGGAAAACTGGCATGATAATATATGTTATCACTATCCATGTTATATTTCATGTGTGTCCAAATAATTGTTATTCTTTCTTTTCTTATCATTATTTTACCTCAGCCCCATTGTTGAGTAGCGTGACCATTGGTACAATCGGATGCGATGTCGCTAGGTGCTCTTCTTCATTATCAATGCAAGTATAAAATGCGCCTAAACCATTTTTATTCTTTGCATGATCTGTAGTGTCATTTCCAATGTTCTTTAGGCTGGAATAAAACACATTGAGATGAAAAAGTTGATACAGATATCCCAAGTAAAGTCTCATCTTCGGAAATACGAACACGCAATGATGAGGTCTAAAGGTTTGTTCAAACATTGGCCGGCAAGAGCGCGGCAGCAATACGCGGCGTTTGGAGGACACATTTCTGCCGCGCACTAGTTAGGTAAAAATGTTTGTGCGCGGCAAGTAGACAGAAGCGTTCGCGCGCGGCAGCCAATACATTAATGTTTTATAAGACAATACTGAATAAAATTTTCTCTATAAGTACAAAATCACCACAACACATTTGCGTGTAACCAAAGTAATTACTTAAAATACCAACTTACCTTTCAATAGTCATGCGTTGAAGCTTTTCGACTGGATAGTCAATTTTATGTGTAATTCTGATAAGAGTTTGTAATTCCATTAAGTTGACTTCATTTAGCTTCAAATCGTTAACTATTGCGCCATGCTGAATATTTTCTATTTTTGCAACACCTGAAATTGTATTAGATTTCGTTATGTCAACGTAGTAATTTATTTTCATTCCTATGTTTTATTTAGACATCAAAGGACCTAGGTCCTGTGAAAGTAATTACTGGCTTCAAATAAATCAGATACCTTGATAATTAAATAAAGAAGTCTTTCGGATTCTAATCATACAGATAACATAAAAGTGAATGCTTTGAGATAGAAGAATACCAAGGCTGACTTTCCAAAAAAATTGCTAAAATTAATAAAATTGGTCTTCGATATTTTTTATTTCTAATACGAAATGTCTATATATTAAAATACTAATTAATTTCTTAGTATTTATTTCCAAGTCAAATTATTCTATTTCATATAGTTAACTATAATTTAAAAAAAACGCCGAAGGTTCCGTACCACGATACAATATTAAAAAAAACGCCAAAAAACACGTTTCTTGTATGGCATAAGCATACGAGTAAGCATAATCACCCTATAATGTTCCCACTGCTGGGACACAGGCCTCCTCTCTATGAGAGGGAGCGGGCCGTAATCCCGCCCGCGGGACGCGGCCCGCGGGCCGCGTCTAATCTTGTATGGACTCCCTTTAATTTTTAACTTTATTTTGCTTTTATTATTTTTTAATCTCGCGGCAATTTTAATTCAGTCTGAGAAAATTTCAACAGTCTACATTTATGGTCCATGTGGTGTCCCCAGTGGTGGCTGGTTCCGTTTGGCACCCTTCGGATACGGAACTCTAAAAAGCTAAGTCTTAGAACAATAACAATAATACGAAATTAAATATTTGGTACAGATTATGGGGAAATAAAACTAATTATAAATACGTATACAAACCAGTCACATTTGAACCAATAGCAAATTATCCAAAAACTTTCTCCAACATTCAAATTCATAATTTAAGGTCCCACGAATTTCCAATTCGACTAGCAGATACTGTTGAACTTCGCCGGTCTCTAAATACGTGTTCAATGCCCTATTGGGTAGTATTGCCGCTCATTGCACCGCACTTACCAATACCAGATGCATTAATTCCGTTTGAAATCTCGCACAGCAAACTCATTAGGTTCCAACATTATAGCACTTTAGAATTGGGAGCATGTTGCTATGCGTACGCAACGTTGAATGGGTTGTTTATCGATTTTGATTTATTGAACTAGTTAAACAAATGACGAGCAATTTACTTTTTCCCTTTAAACTGTTAACTTTGTATTACCAATTCACAGGCTGTGCCTAGTTTCAAACCCGCTATTAAATCTGTCTAAGTTTTGTGATAGTAAGAATTTCGTGCTATGTTACTTGTATGTTTGTCGTATGTGTAATGTTAATAAATTAATTGGAATGAATTAATAACACATTGTTTATTTCGAACAACAAATGATACAAGGGTGCAAGACCAGACCACAGAAAATGTAGTAGAAGTGTCATTGTAGTTCCGTTTATTGATTGTATTCGTTAGAAGTCAAAATTAACCTGCTCTAAATATTTGAAGGGGATGTCCGCACGAAAAACATAAGAAAAAATAAATATAGTTAAAGAGAGTAATTTCAACAAAAAAAAATATTTTGAGATACGGAACCCTAAAAAAGTATAAGATACATAACAAGATATTTATTAGTGTGCTGTTGTTTTAAGTGAAACCCTGCGAGACATAAATGTCAACTTTAACATAAAATTGTGAGAATCAGAATCAGAATCAGAATCAGAATCTTTATTTGTTAAACATAGGTATTTACATAATGGTGTTAGGTTAGGTTAGGAAAAATAACTTACCAAATATTTTTGCTATTTTCAACTCGTAATCGCAGCTGGAATTTTCTTTGTTGGAATTGCAGGTCAGAACATTGTTATATTTTAATTTCAAACTGATTTCCATTGCGTTGAAAAATGCCGTCAATGCTTGTGGCTCCAAAATTATTTTGGAATCTTGCGGTATTTTATTCGCCTACCAATGAAAAGTAAATACTTAATTCACATTTGTAAATAACTGAACAGGAGAGGTATAAAGGTAAAAGAAAGAAAATACGTTTATTTCCGGTAAACATGAGGAAAAGAAAAAAAATAGGAATAAAAATATATTTTAGGATAATATTATCACAAACTTTTAGCACAAATGTGTGACGTTGCCTTGAAATGGTTGTCATAATCACCAGTCATTGAAAATAGCAGTTTTGGCCCCCGTATTCATAAAAAGTGCAAAATAATACTAAAACAATATTAACGCAATTAAAATAGTAAAGCAGTACGACAACTTCTACCTATCCCACCAGACACTACCTATCCCACCAGACACTTAGTCTAATTTCTTTTTAAAGGAGGTTTTTATTAGTTTCAACTCTTCAGTAGGACCAACAGAAATAACATAACCTCGTGGACCTACTGATAGAACACAAAAGTAGGTCTACGAGAAAACATCCTCTAAAAGTAGGACGAACTAATAAAAGCGTGTTAACAAAAAAAAGAGTATATAGTTCTCACCATTGTTAGAGCATCTGTTCTTATAATAAGTGCTGGAAAACCACTTTTGGACCTGGCTTGGCATATCCCATCCAAAACTGAGAACGAAAACTCAGTAATGGCACTTTGTGATGACGTCGTTAGTATGACAAAATGGCTGAAAAAATATAAAAACATAAATATCGCTGAAAGCAAAGTTGACTTAAAGAACTCGGGTACACGTACAACCTAGTATAAAGACGAAAGTAAAATACAATAGACGTAGATATTATTTAGTAACCTATTCCGCTTAACTATTCTTCTATTCATCTTTGTCTCTGCCTCTAGCGCTCGGTGTGCGGCAACACGTCGTGTTCTGGTTTGCGACTGGTCAATCGTCATCCTGAGCATGCCTCGTTCAGAGGTGAAACACGTATCGATTTTTTACAGGGTTTTTTTTATGACTCTTGAAGAATAGTTAAGCGGAATAGGTTACTAAATATATTTACGTCTATTGTATTAATAATAATATATTTACATCTAATGTATATTGTCACGCCTGAATCAATTAACTAAATACAAAAGTAAACACTTTCGTGCCACTATGACTTCAAATGAAAGAAAAAGGCCAAGAAAATCTGGAGTAATTTGTCTATAATTCCGTTCGCGCAGTGAGCAATGAGCAAGCATGGTAATCAATGCTCATGTGTTTTCTTTTGAGAAGCTTCCTGCAATTGAATTCTTTATCTAGACAATTACTTAAACATACGATATTTTATTTCCAAATTAAAATAAGCAAGAACTTAAAATCGTAAACCATTTCGATTATAACGTCTTTCTCTAAAACGGCTTTATCAGCAGTAATTTATCTCCAAGAATAAAGCTTTAAATTTTACCTCAACTCATTACAATAGTTTTTAGACGTCAAGTCTAGATTTATAACAGCAGAGGCGGTCTTATTGAACATTTGAGTAAAATCTAGTGCATTCTCTTCAGTTGTATCTCCTATAACTGGAACTATGAAAATTCCTTTGATAGATCCTATCCTTGAAGCTTCTTTTAACATTTTCGTGCAGCCGTCCTGTGTTTGAAGATTCTCCGTGGATATTTTTATTGTAACGTTGTGCTTGTCCCACGATCTGGTAAAATGAAAAATGTTATGAAACACAATGTTGTTCTTTCACGACTGTTTGTTCTATTAGATATTGTCAAATAACGCTGACGCAATATATCCGGATATTTGATTTCCAGTTCTGCTTTTTTCACTTTAAAATTAATTTGTATCGTCGATTTCTCACGATATTAACATTTTTTTAAATAAAATTTGTCAACGTGTGTCTTTTTATTAATTTCAACTACACCAAGTAGATCCTCAAAAGTGAAAGCTTTCGAATTACGATATTTTATTATCATTAATAAATACTCACACAAACTTAGTTTGCCAATAGCCACTGACTTTGGCCCTGGAGTGTAATACAATCTTCCTGGCTCCTTTATTGACCAATCTATCAGCTAGTTCAATTCCTATTTCATTTTCGTCACAAACCACTATGTAGACACCAGTTGAGCTGTAGTTCATTCTAAAATATAAAATGTAATTAATAGCGAATTGACCTTTCCAGGCAGTAGTTGAGCCGATCTTTGACGTTATTATTTAGTTCATTAGTAGCTTACTCTTAGGCCCTTATTACAGAATCTAACTCAAGATATCATTACTTAAAACTAGTTTTAACCATTCAAATAGCTGTAGCTGTAGTTTGAGTGAGGATCTGTAATACGGAGTTTGACTCCACTCCACCGAGTACATAAAGTAAAACACCAAAAACAGAATCTAGATATAATTTTTTTAACACTGGTCCAATCAATGCGCATCTGAATGAAAAAAAAATGTTTACATAACTCTAATATTATTATGATCTATCGTAGGCAGACGTTCGGTTGAATTGGGTAAGTATGACATCTAAATGAAATTACTCAAAATTTATTTATCTAAAATACTAAGCGATTTACAATACAATATTTAATTTTCTATCAAAAATATCTAGCTGTAATCCACCATAGCAATCATTCCATCAATCAAGAAAACATTGAAAGAAAAGTTGCAAATAAAAAAATATCTTTACATAAAGATGCCAAGAAATAAGTATAGCACTAAAGCAATACTCCTAATATTATGAAAGGCAGAGAGAGCAACAAAGGACCAGTCCTATTGATGCTTACTAATAATTAAATAAATATTTTTGCAAACGCCAAAATTTAGTGCAAATGAAAGTCGAAGGGCTGTTGACCTGTGTCTTAGAAACAAAGTTAATCCTTAACGATGGGGTTGTGCGTAACAAACAAACAAACCCACTTTCGCATTTATAATATTTGTTAAGATTAGGATTTAAAGAGTCAAGAGTCGTATTTTTAAATAACTAATTTCCTCTGTCAAAGATACTCAAAAGACTGTCTTATTTTGTTCCATTATCACTTTAGCATCACCGTTAAACACTTAATGCACGTCTGTATCAAGAAATAGTTTTCTTAGCAAGTTTACTTAGTTTATGTTTATTCCATAAAATATTGGTATTTTGGTACAAGACTGTTAGTTTTAACCGCCATAAGATCGAGGATACAAAATCATGATAATAATAACGGTTGAATGTAAGTAAATAATTGTCAAAGTAAAACAGAATGTTCAAGAGTATTTATAAAATTGCCTGATGAGGATTTTTATGACCGTCTGGTATCAAAATGTCTGACTTACCTTGGTGTAACATCATAGCCTTGTTTCATGATCTCAGGACTTCTCATTCTTATTAGAACTTTGCCCACGTGCTTACTCAATGAAAGGAGTCGGAATGCTCTTGAGATTTCAAAAGGTGAATATTCTACCAGACTAATTGGTCTCACTATACCGTTTGCGATACCTTCAGTTATCATTCGTTGGAGAAGCTGTAACGAAAGCAAATCATTTTAACTGTTCAACTTGGCAAAAATCCACCACGCGGGCCCAGTACGGGTTGGTAGATGTCACATAATATGTCTTCTAACTTTTAGTTCTAAGACATGCCGGTTTCCTCACGATGTTTTCCTTCACCGTGTTGAGAGCAGTGGCGATGAAATAATTTACACAAAGTAAAGCGCCTGTCAGGGTTCGAACCTACGACCTACAACTCGTAAATCCACCACTGGTTACCACTGGGCCACCACTGCTCTTTAACTAAAACTTGTTAGTAAATACATCTTAGCCTGTTCACACGATGCGTTGCGGTGCCGCAATGCAAGGATTTCGCGCGTTGGCGGTCACACGGGCCTGCGGCACCATACAGTATAATAGTTATAGTATAAATTGAAATTCAATATTATTTTACACTCGTCAACCTTTATGTAGCTTTTCCTCACTGCATCCGTTGCAGCAAAGTGAATGAAACCAGCGATGTCAGAACTACAAGCGATGCAAGCCTTAAAAGCCGCTTACAACATGATTTGAGTTTAACATTTACAACTATGATGTATGTTTGTCTCGTGAGTCTATTAAATATGAAAGGCTAAAGACTGATAAAAAGAAGAAATATTATAATTAAATGCATAACACGATCACAGTATAATGAAGTAACAGTATTATTTATCGGCGGGGACCTTGAAATAATTACTTAAGGCCGCTCGGTACATAAACTTTCCGCGCACTCGAGTTGCGTACTGGTATACACTGAGATATCGATGCGCGTCGTTTCAGCCGTTTTCTATGAAGGCATAATACTGTGACAAGACTCACCTTTTTATCTTCGGCGTTTTCCGGTCTGAATATACTAGAAAAATCAACAGCCTTGTATGATCTAACTCTCGCTAAGAAAGACATACCAATATCTTTGTTCTCGCTCATGTCATAAGCATTGAGGTCCAAAAAGGAGCCGCTGAACCCGACACACTTCATTGCAGTCTGAAAAAAAATTATGAAGCACTGTAATTCCCAAAATATTAGTTACTTATGGTCGTGTTAAAAAGTATCACCGTGTATTGAAATAACTATTGTTATCATCAGCTTTTATTAATCCGCTACTGGCTTAGAACCCAATCAATGTCATTGCAAAACGAGATCTAACTTACGAGCCCTTATCTTCGAACCATTTGTTGTATTTCGAGTTCTATAGGTACAGTTTAGCTTGGTATAATATTGTTAGTTTAATTGTAAACTGAGAGGAAGGGGTTTTTTTTAACCTAATTTCGGTCACAGCAGTCAATCTCAAAGGAGATTAGCCAGGTACGCAGGAAAAATAATAGTGCATACGTGTGTGCGCAAACGCAGTTGCACTCTTTATTCCTTTACTCTCATTGTCCGATACCAAACCGACACGACCGGGGAAAGATCAAACATAAACGTAGTGCTCGTAATAAGCTCTATAAGTACTGAAGAGTGAAGAAGAGGAAGAAAATGGATCTTCTAACATAATTACTCACCTCACGCAAAACTCCACTGGTACAATTGATGACTAAATCACAACTTTTGTTTCCTCCATTAGACTTAATCATAGTCAGGAAGGAATTGTTCCGAGAATAGCCGATATTATTCTCTGAAACACCAAAATAGAATCTTTACATAAAACTATGTTCATATTCAGGGAATTCAAAATCAAATAACCATCCTCAGGCAAATTAAAGTAATTAGGTATTTGACACTGGACAGTTTGTTTGTTTACATTGAGCCGTTCGCTTGCCCAATATAATTGCCAATGCAATGGCATACCATAAGTATGCCATTGCATTGGCAATTATGAAGTAGAAAGTTGAAGCAACAAAACAATTTGAACTGTCTGGACTGTGGTTAGATGATGCAAGTCACTATGTTTTTTATTTTATTTTTGTATAAGTATCTTACATTGTGTAAATGGAGCTTTACGTTCATGATCATATAGTTCCAGAAATAAAAACACTTATACGAATATTAAACTAAAATAATAAAATACAGAAAGATACTGGGTATGTTTCTTTTTGGAAAAACTATATTTATACACTCACTCCTCCTCAACTCTTCGATTTGTATAATTGAGTTCAAAATAATGAAGTGACTTACCATCAAGCTTAGGAAACAGTCGAAGCAGGAATTTCTTCTTTAGCACATTGCTGACAGTGGTAAATATGGTACAGTCTAGAGACAGGCATATAGCTATCACTGCTTGTCCCAGAGCACCTGCCCCACCTGCCACGAATACGCTTTGGCGTTTTGAGAGATTTCCTTTCATTGCCTGTAGGAGAAAAGGATTTAATTATTGACATAAATAGATAGGAAATAGACGGAATTTCTTTTTGAAAGTGGTATTTGTCTGCAAAACATAATCAAAAACAAAATCAATTTTATTTCACATAAACCTACATGGGCACGTCAGAATTTAGGTGCACGATTCCAATTGGTCGTTTCAAAAACACATGTCACATTAACCCCCTCGGCAAAATCGACCCCCTCGAGAAAATCCATATATGGAAAAACCCAATAACACTTTTGCCAGAACTGGAAATTCTGCCCAGGAATCTACGCCGAGCCTTCATGCTTGCGACCACAAGACAAGACGAATGAGGCAGTCAAACAGTGTCTCTCAAGTTTTTACGATTTTGAGAGTTAGTCTACTTCATACCAAAATGTTTCTTTGAAGCCATGGACTTCATATTATGAACGAATTTGTCCTATGAAAAACTTAAATCTCACTTTACTGGATATGAAATAAGCAAGACGGTAGCTAAGCTGTTCTAAGACACTTGAATTACACATAAAGCTACTTGAAGTCTAGCTTACCTTTACCCTTACACATATAATATGGCATCTTGGGAGTGAAATGAACCCATTTAAGTGAATATTTTATCAAACAGAATACTACAAATATTTGGAGCATCCGACGTTCACTTTCTTGACGGGCCCGCAGTTACGGGCCACGGTATAGCTTCCGCGGGCGAGGGGCGAAGCCCCGACCCCAGTTCAGTTCAGTTCAGTTCACTTTCTTTAGAGAGGTTATTTGTCTTGAATTATGTTATTTTCGGCCTTTATAAAAGCAAGATTATGCTTGATAAATTTTGTATGTGTGAGTGAGTCTTTGAACATTGATGTTATTATATAAAATAATATTATTTTGAGGTTTGTAATTTTTAATGAATGCTACAATGATACTACTTTCAAGGTGTAATTCCCGTAATTTTGAAGAACGTTTGCATTCTCTCATTTGCAATCTGTCAAAAATATAATCAATTTATTAAAATTTTTGACAGTTTGACAGATTTTGAATAGAACGTGAAAAATTTTTAAGTACGAGTTTTGGCCTTCTGGTTAGCAGGTGTCTTATACGTTAATATATTCCACGGCGTTTTCTCCTCGTTTTCTTACAAGACTTACGTAGTTCTTTTCAATATCAGTCTAATGAACTTTATAAGTACTCATTGACCTTTTCATAATAGGCGAGATATTTTGAGCCTATTGACCTTTCCAACTTCTCTGTTTTAATTACTTTCAATGTTGAAATTATTTCTAGTATCATCACATAAGTAAAATATAACTTACTACTTCTTCGGCATTTGCGTAAAAAGATCGCGATCGATCTTTATTATAGTATATATTAACAGGATATTAAAAAAAAGATAATATATGGTTCTTAGTCTTACCAAGCAATAATACGCAACAGCATATGGTAGCGGTACAGTTGCAGCATCTTGAAGGCTCCAATAATCCGGAACTGGCCATAACAGAGACGAATCTGCCTCAACAGTACTTCCTAATGCACCACCAGCAACCAGGCCCATCACTCTATCACCACTGTCGAAGCAATTAGATGTTAGTTAAGTAATTGGTTGGAGAATGGGATCCTATATTTCTTCATAGACATCTATGTTTATGAACAATCCACTAGCTACAACTTTCTGACTAGCTGATCGACTCCTTGACAGTTCAAAAGTGCCTGTAAAAATGGTTTAATAAATGTAATAAATTCTATGAATTTGAGTTTATACTCTGAACCAATAATTATCAGAATAGCGTTGACCGTGAACAGATTCATCATCATCATCATTGGCAGCCTTGTTATATCCACTACTGAGAATAGGCTTCCCCCTGTTGTGCCTGGTAAGTGCGATTCTCATCCAAGTCTTTCCCGCGATCTTCTGTAGGTCCCATCCTATCCCATCCCATCCCATCTCATCCCCCATCCCATCCCATTCCCATCTGGCTGAACAGATTAGGTATGCCTAATCCGCTCTATTGGCTAGAAAATCGAAGGGAGCGGTCAACGGTCATCTTCCTAGCCATTTCCAACTATGCTGGGGTCAGCTTCTAGTCTACCCGGATGCAGCTAAAAATCAGTATAAAAGCTCGGTATCTATCTTCTGTCGTATACTTGCGGTACAATTATAGTTTGCCAAGCAAAAATATATCTGTCTAATAATTCGAAGTTTTCATCATTTTCCTCTCTCATTTTGAAATTGCCTTTTCAAGTTATTTTATTGACTGTTACGAGCTTAAAATAAAAAGCGCAGAGTATTTTCTAATAAGTCTTTTAAAACTTTATGTACCTTTATAATTTTTATAGTCAAACTTACTTGGCGTCAATACCACTGAAATCCATGCCGAAACACGATTTATCTAGACTGTTGTTGCTAACTGCTTTCTGAACATCTTTTAATGATATGCCAGCGTAGGAAACCTGCGGAATATAAATGCTGATTGTAAGTATTCATTGTAGATTTTTGTATTTAACGAGTAGCTTTATGTGTAAAGGAATGTCGAAACATTGAGAGGCAAGAGCGCAGCAGCGACTTGTGAGACACAATGACATTTCTGCCGCGCTCTAGTAAGGAAAAAATGTTTGTGGGCGGCAGGCGGACAGAAGCGTTCGCGCGCGGCAGTCGTCCAATCAAAGCACGGCAGGCCGCGCATTGCAACCGCGCTCGATTGTTACTTTGATATCACGTCCGTATTCCCCGACGGGTTAGGCAGAGTTGTTCCTGTAGTAGATACACTCACATTATGCCAATTCTGATTAAGACACATAATAGGGGGCCTATTGCCGTAAACCGGGCAAAAAATCAGACTCCTGGCTGCTACTGAAATATTTGTAATGGTAACACCTAATAAAATTTTGCCCGTCTTGGGGATCGACCCCAAGACCTTATGCGTGGATTACTATTTTAACATCATCCTTCACGTGTTACCAAATTGTTGTCGCCGTCTGCAGCATCTGCAGTACCAGGGTGTCTCTGATGCTTTTCCGACCTTACGAAGTTGTAACGTCTCTTATGCCTGTTATTTTACCAGCCGTATACCTTCTTATCACAGTTGGTCAAAGCCTATAGAAACTTTTTAGTACCGGAAACGGTGGAAGAACCTTATATCTGATTGATAATTATTATAGTAAAGTCATGGATATTCATTATTTATCTAATTAACTACCAACGACAACTCCGTCATTCTTTGACAGTTGCATTTAATGGCTTTAACAAGGCTATTTGAAGTAGTGAGTCAATTTGATAAACAATTAATTTTACTACTGTACGTTAAATTCTTACCTGAACTAAGTTATTACTTGCAACAGTAGTAGGTGCTTCGATCCATGTAAGGTCATCTAAATTACCGGCTGGACTCGTCAAGGTAACTTTTTGAGGCATTGTTGACGTTGCAGCTGGAGTGTAGTAAAACCCTCCCCATTGGCCCTACATGAATACATTTTTTTATGAAATTAAATATACATATGCCACCCACATTTCGCCAGTAATGTTCAAGTTCCACGTAATTCCGTTATTACGAGCCTATTGCCATCGACCGGGTACAAGTACAGACTCCGGGCTGCTACTGAGAAATCTCTGAAGGAAAAACTCAATAACACTTTGTCGGACCTGGTAATCGAACCTAGGAATTCACACTCAACAGTATCGTTTGCTACAACGAGGCAACGAGGCAGCCAAATAATATTTTATTAGGGAAATTAATCCTTGGACCACTCAATTTTAATATTAATTCAAATAATTTTGATAACAAAAAAACTAGGAACTAAAAACTGGATAGGTTCCATCAAAACTGGAAAGAGGACGCGCGGGCTCGCGAAAGATGGAAGGAGTGGAGGGAGGCCTTTGCCCAGGAGAGGGATAGCGAAGGCTAGGAAAAAAAAAAAAAAAAAACTGAGGACTACCCCAACACTACTTACTAACTTAACTTAGTTTTAGAATTAAAATCGCACAATAACACTTTAATATTTATAATATTTTCTGAGTTACTTTCTCTACGACGGCAGCAAAACTGTATCAACATCGATGAATTCCCGCCCCGTATAGCAATGTGCTAAAAGGCCAAGACTGTTCTCATGACATATTGACAGATCGTCAGCTTATCGCCTCCTAACATCACGGATTGGAAACTTGCGAAGAATCATAAATAGGGTTCACTGTTATTTTTACGAAAGAATTAGATATGTATGGCTTTACCGACTGACTTTGAGTTCACTGGTTAATTTTCAGAAGGTTAAGAAACTCATGAATATAAACCACTTTTATAATAGGACCGACTCTAAAATATTGAAAAACAGGTTGTTTTTTTCGCTATAAAAAGAAAGTCATTGAAAAAATTGTACTCATAACTGTTTTCACTACAAACCATTCGTAAGATATTGATGGCAAGATTTTTCTCCAATTGGCTCTTGTATATTCCAGTGTTAAGATTGAAAGCGGGTGCATGGAAATCGTCGATTACCACTAAGCCTATTTTGTCCACTCCATCACTTCTCAACTTTTTGACGAAACCTAAAATATCAATAATAACATTAATATGTTTCAAAATAAATAAATAGGGTTACTTAATTTATTCTTTCAAGCCATCATAATTATTAATCATCAAGTTGCACGAAAAACAGTGTAAGCTGTTTTTTTTATTCAAAGATAAACATACAAACATTTATAACAAAATATTAATGAATTGAAAACAGTACAAGTGTCATTGAATATTTTTGAAAAAAAAGTAATTGCTACGAGGTTTCGGAATGAGTTTGATGCCAAAATTACAGTTTTTAGAATTTCTGTCCGTTTGTCTGATTGTTTGATATATATTCCGGATTGGCCCAATAAAGGCTGAACGGATTTATACACATATAGTATATAGCTTGGATTCGCACATAAGATACTTTCAATCCCGGTAGTACGCTCCTGTGGGATATTTTACAACACCCACGCGAGCGAAGCCACGGGCAAAAACTTGATTTTAATAAAAAATTTCATTATATCACTCGTTATTAATGTGCTCTGTTCTAAGAAATAGTACCACAATTTACACTATAATTGACAGCATTGTTCCTTGATTGTCGTTAAATATGAGCGAATCCATAATAAAAATATGCAACAAAACTCTTTTAGATTCTATATATGGAAATCAATATTACCTATAGCTCCACAGTAAGGCTGTCTTTCCGATACCAGCACCACCCGCTTCGTTCTATTAAGTTCATCATATACGCGCGGGACCCAATCCAATTTATTATCACAATTTACAGGCACATAAGTAACATCCTTAAGATTCTGCCTTTTCAATAATATTAATATTTGCTTTCCATCCGACATAGAACTCATGACGCTAAAGTGGCTCATAAGTCCTTGAAGCTTTGGCACTCCCGGCTCTAGTGCTAACACGAAACTATCCTTCGAAATATTTCGTAGCGACTCCAATTTCTGGAAAAGGAAAATGTACGACGGGATTTCATTGAAATTAAATTGTCTTGCTATTTTTGTTAATGTATTTTATTATTATTATTTTTTCGATTATAAAAAATAAGAAAAATAACGCTTTCTGGATATCAATAATGAAACTGAATCCCAAAAACTTTTAGTGATTATGTCGAACACACATGGAGGAATCTATACAAAAGAATGTGTAATAATGGTTTGTTGGTTTTGTAAAAATAACGTGCTAGTTTTCAAATTACGTCGTCTTAAGGCATCTCATCAAAGAAGGTGTCTTTGATATACATTCACGATCAAAATCATATTAATTCAATAAGATGGTTCTTACCTTTTCATCTCCCAACAGATCTTCAATAATAAAAAGATTTGCTTTATCGACGTCGGAATTTTGTACTAACAAAGTATCAAAATCAATATTGTCATTTATAATTGAAGAAACGTCAATTGTAACATTGGGTATATAGTTCGAAATCTCTTGGATAATACAATTTATATTGATATTTGACGTTACGACCTGAGTCGCTTTAATTCCTTTCATTGTTGTGTTTTCGGCTACGATTTGAAGTATTATTTGAAGAGCTGTTTTTAGCTGAAATAAATCAAATTACGTATTTTTAAATATCAATATTCTATCTATCAATCAGAGTGGAATTTACTGTCTTATTGAATATATGAAAAAATCTTTTCTATCTATATACCTACTCCATTTATATAGAATTAGACAAAAAACGGCTATAACCTTTCGTTATTAAGATATAAAAGTTTTTTTTTTTCTGTGATAACAATACAGCCCAATATCGAGTATTATTTATTGTTAATTGGTCAATAATATTTTACATAAGCTGAAAAACTATACTAACTATTTACATTATATACTATATTAAAATTACTGATATTAAATGAAACTAACTGTACAAATAAACAACTAATATCTAAAACATGGCGTCGAAAAATTCCTCCGCATCGCTGTCGGCTGATATATATAAAAGTATATTAATTTCCGTTATTTAACTAATATAAAGCAATGTAATCTATTCACCATTTTACTTTTTTTTTTAAACTCTAAGATCAGTCAAGATCAGAAGAGTCAGTCTAAGATCAGTCACAAGTCATTTCAACAATAATTATTACACAATAACTGTTGTTATTTGGTAGTTATTTTTCTAATTTTGTATTAAACGGTGTTACCTATTAGTTGCAATTAACGGTTACGTTATTTCATAGTGGTTCTCAATAATAAAAAAAATGTTTAGTAAAACTATTTTGCTGTTGTAAACATTTTGATGGAATTCATCCTTGATGCAAGGCTGCAAATTAAATCCTGTGCCCAGAACGCCCCGGCGTGATTGACATTCAATTAAGAATATGCTTATCCTATGAGAAAATATGAGGAAATGCTGCCTTTAAGCGTATATCTTTAGGTTTCAATTTAAACGAAGGTAAATGCTTGGCGGGGGGGTAAATGCTTTTAAACGTTTTAATACATCATTCATTCCATCATTCTTAACATACATAAATTTCCCCATACATAATTTTCCGCATAGGAACAGGCAATTTTAGATTAAGTACACTTTTTGCTTTGTAAACTTTCATACATCTTTGTTCATAAAATGTTTCCTGCGAATTCGTCGACGAATGAATACTAGTATTTATTCTTCAATTTTTGAAATTGCACTTACGACAATTTTTTGCATTACCCAAACGTTGAATGGTACAAAATGCTTATGTCATTCGGTAGACCGAATGACATAAGCAATTTCCTCAGAACATTAAAAGTAGTAGAAAATTTTGTACATTCTGCTTTTCATATCTAATTACTGATGCGTTTACATCAAAATAATTGGTGATGTTCTAAAAAAGGTGTACATATTAAAGAGTCTTCTGTTCTAAAATGATACTTACGTCAACTTTGTCCATTGAGTAGTGTGGATAAAACGCTTTAGTTAACAAAACTTCTGATTGTGCCTGTACTACAGGTTTATCTAAAAATACTAAGTTATCAAGCTCGACACCCGCACACCTGAAAAGTAAATGAATGTAATATTTTTTTTTTTTTTCAATATGACAGTGTCGTTGACAGCCTTGTTGGTATAGTGGTCGCAAGAGCTACTACTGGGCCTGACTGTCCTAGGTTCGATTCCCTGTTGGGTGAAGAGTTATTGGGTTTTCCCATCTGGAATTTATCAGTAACAGTCCTTAGTGCTAGATTTGTGGTATATAGCAATAGGCTCACACCCTGTTACATGGAATTTAAACCTACTGGCGAAATGTGGTGTATTAAGCTGCATCTCTGCCTAAACCTGCATAGTTTATTCCTAATAATGTCATTATAGTGCTGGCAACACTTGATTTAAAACTATATCCGGCATTTGTCAATGTCAAAGAGTTTGGCTTCTCCCGCGTGATACCACGAGCAACGAAGTATTTTCGTATTTTTGTGAGTTTTGTGTTGTATAATGCTGTGTTTCTGGCTCCCAATTTTTCTACCACTTACGACTACCTTGGCTGTTGAAACTGAGGATAAGGTGCTAAAAGTAATTATTTTAATTAATCATTAAAGTAATAGTTTATTTCATGATAACGTTAAAATTAGAAGTATCAAGTTAATATATTAACATTTTTTGGTGTGCTTTAGGAAAAAGTTTTACGCAACTGGGGTACGGGGCCAAATTTACAGACAGACAGGGCTGCTGCCGAGAAATAACAACGTAAATAATGCAACAATATTACCTCACAACTCCATGAATGCTATTATACTGAGCAGCAACACAATTAACACCATTAATTTTAACAATATCCAATATCTGTTGATCCATGACGCTGATCCTCAATTCCCTAATAAACTTGGGTACTGAGACCCCTTCATGGTTCCTCGATAGTGTACTAAGTTGGATCAGAGAGTCCAGGAAAGTCACCCAGTCGCTGTCACTGTTCCATTGAACGAATGCTTTTTGGCGGTCGAGGACAGATGATTGAATGGATTGGAACCTGCCCCTGAAATTAAGGATAAAATTTTTATACATATAGGTATTATTTTGATTGGGAAACATTTTCATTTATTACAGTTTTACAGGACGTTTAGTAAAGACGTCTTTACCTCGATATATCGTCTGTTGAGAATGTATAATGTAAACTCTACAAACTTTTGAATGTGTAAAAAAAAGTCGTTTATATTTAATTTATTACTGCAATAATTGGATCATTTCAAGAAAGTGAAAGCATAGTAACGTCTTTTTGGATAATTTTAATCAATTTAGCACTTTACGGGACACTTAAAGCCCCCAGAAGTAATAACAATAACCCTTCTATTGTGTCTTAGATATGTATAACGTCTTGTACAGTGTCCTTCAACCGATTAATAACAGAAGGTATACGAGTACATAAAAATACTCGTACGAAACTGAACGTAGCGAATGTAAAAGGAAACTTAACTTACTTGTAAGAATATCCTCTAGATTTAAGAATCTTATAAACATCATCGCGGGTCAACAGTATTTCTTTTTCACCCGAATCTGTATTTTCAGTTCTTTTGTAGAATTTACTCACAATACCACTTGCAATTTGAATGTCATCTTGACTGACCTAAAATGTTGAAGAAAATTAATATATCACCAAAAAAATTTTCATGTAAAATGTTGCCAAGACGAGACCATATGGCTCGCACTGTTAAAATTTTGTTATAATTGATACCTACTCAGTTACATACCTCAAATTTATTGCTGCCCCTATTAATAGCAATATAGAGTCTAAGTGGAACGTCTGGTTTCAAAACCACTTCGCTATGGAAGTGAACATCTCGAAAGACTACAGACTGGTCCTTATAGCTTTTGCCAATGTGCATCGCCAGGGTTTCCCACACGAGAACTAAGACTGCTGATTCGGGAAGAACGTTGGCACCTAGAAAATAAAATGCAATTTAAAATGGTCACGCAGCTTAGAAAGTAAAAATTCATGGCGCAATCTACTTTTGCTATTTTTTTACACTGAAAACTGCGTTGCACTGTGTCTGTAGTTTAACCGCGTTAGGGTATCACTGCAGACAGTGCTCCGCAGTTTTTAACCGCGTTCGGGTATCACGATCCGTTGGAGACGCCCTGGGCGTCGGGAATCCCAGGCGGATTCCCGGCCACCATAGGCGCGGGCTTGCGGACGGCGAGCAATGAGTAGCTCGCCGTCCGATTAGGACCAGGCCCGGGTCGATGACGCGTCGTGTTCCACGCGCGCCTCAAAGTGATGTCAGCACAATTGGCGGGGTCCGTTAGGACCGATGCCTGCCAGGGTTGCGGGTTAGTCCGAAAGAGATACCGGGACCTTGGCAACAGGCAACTGAAGGAACACGGGTGGGTTTTAGTCAGTAAAAGTCTGACACGCCCTTCCGCTCCGCCCAGAGCGGGAGAAGTCATTGGATAATTACCCATCCTCAAAAAAAAAAAGGGTATCACGATGGAAATACTTCTCTAGAAATAAACCTTTTCGTAGAAAGTTTACTTTGATAGGATTTGCCTAACTTTAGGAACTAAGCTCCCATCTTGGGCTCTAAGTTCCGTGTCATCTTCAATTTCTTTTGGTTTTAGCCACATTGAAATTAACGTTCCAGTTTATCACAGTTTATGACCACTATACCGTTAGTTTTTGTCCGATTCCAAATCATAAAACAAAGACTTTACCAAATTGTAAAGATTGCGTTTATAATTATTGATCATGAAGGAATATCTTCTTCACCAAAAACTGTCAAACTTCTCCGAATTATTCTTCAATTTATTGTATGACTAACCGTCTCTAATATGTCCTTCTAGGAACTTGTTGTCATCATCCTGTGTAGATATTGCAACGTTGCGTTCCATCGCTGTTCGTACTCCATCCTTTTCCAGGAAAGATAGCTGTGGCCTGCGAACAGAGTACGTTTCAATATAGAAAGTGAATGAAGCATTTGAAACATTTAGTGCAGTGGAATATTAATTTGATCTCCCTTTTGTGTTGTAGATGAGGAAAGAGACGATGTTACCTCACGACGTGTTACCAAAACGAGCGCTGCGCCTTTGCGTCCAGCGCTCGGTGTGGTAACACGTAGCGTTTTGGTTTGCAATTGGTCAATCGTCATCCTGACGATGCCTCGTGGAGAAGTGAAACACGTGTCGATTACTTAAAGGGTTTTTTATGACTCCTGAAGAATAGTCAAGCGGAATAGGTTACTAAATATATCTACGTCTATTGTATTTTATAATGGATTTCCGCAAAGTCACGCCTGAATCAATTAACTACGATGTTCTTCCTTCACCGACGCCGACGTTAGTAATATCCAAGATAAACATGTACAGTCACGGACTTTAATTGATAAGCCACCTGGTACTGTTCGCATTTTAGCCGTGTAATGCAAATCGGGTTTATTCGGTTCCCGACACTCAAAGTCATATGTCTTTTTATTAGAAGAAAAAAAATATATTTCATATCTTTACCGGTTGGCTAACCTGAGAGCAGAACTACAAACTTGACAGCAGTGAATACTCAAAGTCAACCAATTGCAGGTCTAGCAACGATAAACAATTGTTGCTAGGTTACTGCTGCATAGTAACGTTAGCGTACGGAGAAATTCTCTGACATCGATATTTCAACTGTCACTGTCTTCAGTTAAGTTTTCAGAATTATTGAGTTAATGAGCTATGATTCAAAGGAGGTCAGTATCAAATAGATTGGATAAACTTAATGCAACATTGTATTTATTTTTATCACTAAGAACTTAGTCAACCTCTATGGATAAGACTATTTCCGATTAAAAGTAATTTATTTGTCATCTTGATATTTCAACTGTCACTGTCTTCAGTTATGTTTTCATAATTATCGAGTTAATGAGCTATGATTCAAAGGAGGTCGGTATCAAATAGATTGGATAAACTTAACGCAACATTGTATTTATTTTTATCATTGAGAACTTATTAGTCAACCTCTATGGATATTTCCGATTAAAAGTAATTTATTTGTCATCTTGATAAATTTCAACTGTCACTATCTTCAGTTATGTTTTCATAATTATCGAGTTAATGTGCTATGATTCAAAGCAGGTATCAAATAGATTGGATAAACTTAATGCAACATTGTATTTATTTTTATCATTGAGAACTTATTAGCCAACCTCTATGGATATTTCCGATTAAAAGTAATTTATTTGTCATCTTGATAAATTTCAACTGTCACTATCTTCAGTTATGTTTTCATAATTATCGAGTTAATGTGCTATGATTCGAAGCAGGTATCAAATAGATTGGATAAACTTAATGCAACATTGTATTTATTTTTATCATTGAGAACTTATTAGTCAACCTCAATGGATATTTCCGATTAAAAGTAATTTATTTGTCATCTTGTTTACGAGCGTGCGATTTGAGTTCGTGTTTAATCGTGTAATCTCGTGAATGTATGAAACTGCAAAATTGAAAAGTTTGAAGGTGGCTCATCAATTAAAGTCCGTGACTGTACATAATGAATTGAAAAAGTCACATGTACTTGCCCGGATTTGAACCCACAACCTGGTGCATGAGAGGCAAGAACTTAATCACTGGGCCATCACATTAATCACTCGGTCATATTAAAAATTAAAAAAATAATTCAACATCTTACCAATCCTCACTGTGCTCCCACTCTACTAAACTTGACAAAAGAGGCGTTTCAGTAGACACAGGGAATTCTATCTTAGGATATAGAACATCCACCCTGGGATTCACACCAGCCTCGTACAGTCTGAAATTTAATATCAATATTAAGAACAAGGTTGTATGTCCTTGAAAGTTGTAGAAAAAATTATGTACTAAAGAATTCAGGCGACAAAGAAAAGAATCAGTTTCTAGGAATTTTGTTCTATATGAAATCAAACTATCTCATTCGTGACCGAATCTTTGCAAACTGAAAACATATTTTCCAAGGTCTAAATGTGTAAATCTTTTAATGTAACATTGCAGAAGAAAAGATTTAAAAAAAAGTACCACACACAATAAACGTTACTTTAGGTCATTATATTGTATTTATATTACGTAGGATACCTAATATACTATGCAGGATTAAAAAACATAAAAGTTGTAAAACTGAAACCCAACTACGGCAAAAAAGTCAACTAAAAAGATTATAGACATCACAGACAGACAAATTAAAAATCCAGAGTCACACGGGTTACGGCTTATAAAAAACAGACTAGGTACGTGTACCTTTAATGCACTTCCAACGATACCTCATTTTGCCAAATTTTTATGAGTAGTTTAGAAGATATGAGGGACATATGCACAATTGAATATACATACATACGTTTATACCATACATATATACCGATCAACATCATAACCCTCTTTTTGCATCGTCGTAGTCGGTTAAAAATACAACGTGCCATCATATTTGGAGTGGGGGACGCATCATTACTTTGCCAATAATCCTGCCCCACCTTTTATACTATTTCTTACTTACTTTCCAACAGCCTCCAGAAGAAACTTCACTCCGTTAGTATTGCCACGTCTAGTAAGAGGAATGTGTGTGCATTCTTTATGCGATCTCTTTAGAATGGCCTGGAGTAGACCGTGAGGAGCGATTTCGACGACGATAGCGTTATCTGGTATCATCTTTGACATCTCTTCGAAAAGTACTGGTTTCTGTCGAATGCATATTAGTTTAGTAATTTAAATTTAGAAATTGTTACTACTAACTAACCATGCACGAAAAAAGGTAAAACTCGACGTACATAACTGTGTTCGTGCTAGGGGACAAGAACAGTAGCGTTATTTTTTTTGTTGGATAACATCGCATTCATTTGTTGTTATTTGACTAACTGACGAGCATCGAAAAAAAAGCCAGTTGTAAAGTGCCAAAAAATAAAACGAATTATCTCCTAAACCACACAAGTTGGATCGAGTAAAAAAAAATCTTGATTTTTTTTATGCGGTATTAAATACGCTTAAATGCTGCTTTTTACTTCAAGAAGCTATCTTGCGTGGTTTCGAAAATATTTCATGATAGTGGCTTTTTAGGGTTCCATACCCAAAGGGTAAAACGGGACCCTATTACTAAGGCTCCGCTGCCTGTCTGTCTGTCCATCTGTCACCAGGCTGTATGTCATGAACCGTGATAGTTAGACAGCTGAAATTTTCACTGATGATGTATTTCTGTTGACGCTATAACAAAAAATACTAAAAAACAGAATAATATAAATAATTAAGGGGGCTCCCATACACCAAACGTAATTTTTTTGCTTGTTTTTGCTCGATATTGAAAACGACAACAGGTAGACACTTGAAATATTCACAGAATATTTAGTTACAAATTCACTTTAAAAAAAAATAGTTAAATTAAAATAAAACAAATATTTAAATTTTTAATATTTTTTCCCATACAACAAACGTGATTTTTTTGCCGTTTTTTTATAGATAATGGTACGGAACCTCGTCAGTGTAGTTAAGAATGTGAATGGTCTCACATTAGTTTCTACATTAAATACATACTTATACTCACGCCTTCTTCCAATGGGGTTAGGTAAAAATTACAGAGCGCCACCCTCTACGATCTTCATCTATAAGTTTCTAAATCAGTAAAATTAAATACGAACGCCCGTTTTTTACCCCCTAGGCGACCCCTTTGTTATTATACAATGACAAAACGGGACTTGATGCGTGGAGATTTGCTTACATTAGAAATTGTGTAGCTAATTATTTGTGAAAACGGGCATTAGCTAATGATAAATATAGTAACTTATTTTAAATCTCTACATAATTCAGAAGGAAGATTTGAAAACTTACCAACAAATTGTTGCAATGGTATTCAGGTGATGAATAAACAGCATTAGGTTCGTTCCACTTGTCTTGAGGGACTGACGTTGATATCCATCTGTTGCTCCGTTTCTTCGGGTTTTTGATCACGTCTCGTAAACGTCTTAGTAACTCAGGACCTGTTGTGGGTAAAATTAAATTTCAATCGCGAAATTACCTACTATTATAGTAGTCGCGTTTTAGCATGACAATAGCGGTCATTGCCCTTTCATACCTCTCCGTAGGAACCGAAATAATAAACCACGTAGGTATGGTATATCACAGCCCTATACATGGACATGACAAAGGCCTTTGTTTATGTTGACCATGGACTACTAGTACATAAACTAGAAATATACGGAGTTCGAGGTAAAGCACTAGAAATAATCAAATTCTATCTGAGTAATAGAATACAGTTCACTGAAATCACACAATTATGTCCATTCACAAAAACAGAAATTAAATATGAAGCCGATTTTCTTATCGACACACCATTTGGACACATCTGTCCACTTCCCCTTGTCCTGAAGGAACACGGGGGGTGGGGGACGGGGCTTTCTAGTGCCCGTAGTGATAGGGACGGCGGGAGCAACTTGTGCATCGGTCGCGGCGGGGGAGGTGGAGGGTGAAGCTACGGTCGCAACGGTAGCGCTACTAGGCGCTATACCGGCTACTTGCGCTCCAGATATATAAAATATGGTGTACCTCAAGGGTCAATACTAGGACCACTACTATTTCTCATTTATATAAATGATTTACCTAACGCTATTCGACACCCTATGGTTTTATTTGCAGATGACAGTACGGCTCTTTTCACAAATAACAAAAATAAAGATCATGAACTAGAAATAAATAATTGTCTATCTAAATTAATAAATTGGCTTACAACAAATAACCTACAAATAAATCATTTAAAAATCCATTACATGATTTTAAATAATAAAAACGCAAAATCAATTCCATTAAGTACGATAATGAAACTGTATCTGAGGTCACAAGTACAAAATTTCTAGGTATATATATAGATTCTAGGTATATATATAGATTCTAATATGTCATGGAAAACACATGCAAATAGTGTATTTAGAAAATAAAGTCAATTCTCTTATGCCCTCGACATGCTCAAAAAATGTATCTAACCAAACCACACTACTTAGTGCTTATCATGCCTATGTGGGATCCACTCTATCTTATGGAATGCTTTATTGGGGATACTCAACTAATAAAAAAACTGCATTCAAGGCACAAAAAAAGTGTATTAGGTCAATATGTGGGATAGACCAAACAAATTCATGTAAACCTCATTTCATAAACCTTAAGATATTAACCCTCCCTGCTCTATATATTATTTACGAGGCCTCAATTCTAGTTAAATAGTTCTAGTCAAACATCAGTAGCTATGTCACATTAACTAGCAGTAGACATAAAAGTACATTACGCAATAAAACATCCCGCACTGCAGTAAATAGCAATAGCATTTTTTGTATGAGCATAAAAATATATAATAAGTTACCAGTAGACAATAAAAACCTACATTAAATTGGTATTTTTAAAAATAAGATAAAAAACTTCCTGTTTAAAAAGGCATATTACTCTGTAAAAGAATTCCTTGAAGAATAAATAATTATTTAATATTAAAATGATTGTGATACTTATTATAATGTGATATAAATTATAATAATAGTATAGTATACTATAATACAATATAATATAATATAAAATGTATGAATAATGATAATTAATAATAACATAATGATAGACTGTATAACTGGAATATTGAGTATGTTTAATGTTTAATTTAATATTTTTAACCAATTTGCAATGCTTTTACAGGCAACTAAGTTCTAAGAACCTACCAATTGTTGCCATTAAATCGAAAATGTAACCAGAACTACAAATAATATTTATTTTTATTCAATTTTAAACATAGGCTATGATTGACTTCAGACTATTACCTTAAATCTAGTTTGAATAAATGAAGGATACTTTAAAATATGAATTGGCTGTAATCGATTAGGGCATAAATGGTCATCGTCATTCTGTACACTTAGTTCGCAATAAAGAATTTGAATTTGAATGGTTTATCGTTATTAGAACATCTTGAAGATCATGCTAACTAGGTTTTGATTCAGGACGATAGCGGACTCTATTGCAGTTTTTAAAATAAAACATATAAAATGTAGGTGGATCAATGACCGCTATTGCAACTTGACAACTACAGGTATAATAAAGGTAATAGACAGACAGACAGATTTACTTTCTTATTTATAATATGAATAGTATATAATATAAATTAGTGTTTAAATAAAACGTCTGAAATCTTAAAGCATATCAAACAATCACAAGTACTCGGTTTTGAATACAAAACAAATTGCAAAAACTAACAATAAAAAAGCAAAAAACAACAAAAAGCATAAACGCTTAATGCCTTAATTACTTTTCACCTAGTATTTTTGAGATTATTATTTATGTGGTAACAAACATTTCATTATTACAGGCTTTATAGGTTTTATGGACTGGAAAATATTTCATTATTTTATTGTTTGATATATACCTACCTACTAATAATTTGTAGGATACTATGGAATTTTATAAAATATTCATTGGTGTACTCGCAATGATGAATAGTCTGACAATATTCTTATTCAAAATCATAACAGCTATCACAGACGGTCAGACAAAATGACAGATTCACAATCACAATCTGTTATTTTGTCTATTCATCCGTCGAAAAAACTCGTTTCTATGATAGTCATGCTACGCGTGCTTTGCTGGCGTAGCAAAAAATATTATCACACCGAAATTTCACTTACCACAATGCGCGATATATCTCGAATGGTACGCAATATTACCACAAGGAACTTCTTTGGCAAATATTCCACGTTGGGTCAGTTCACCTATAAACTCCTTCATTTTGTCAGCTGGGCCTGATATCGTTGAGGATTCAAAGCTGTTGTGACAGGCTATGTCTATTTCTGGTGGACATTGATTTACAATCTGAAAAAAACATGATTTTGAAATCTCTTAGTCTACCCTGCAAGTTTTTAAATTTAATAACGTTAACGCGGAACATGCATGTAATTTTATTGCTGTTTTAGACTGGTATATGCATAAAAAAGAAAATAAACATTGATAATATTTGAATATTTTTCTTTGTTTTTCCTCAACCTCATGTTGAAGAATTATGTAAAAAACTCAGCAAATCCGCATATGCTCTTTTTCAACTCTCAAAGAAAGTCAACAGTCAGGCTCTTTTAACAGCGTACCATGGACTGGTTGCCTCTGTTTTGTGGTATGGCATTATTTTCTGGGGGACTACTGACAGGGAGCTGATATTTTGACAATAGAAGCGATGCATCAGATCAATGTGCGGTCTTAGGACAACTGACAGCTGTATTTCCTATTTTAAATCGTTAAATTTTTTAACCTTGCCTTGTTTATTCTTAATGGAAACAGCTTTGTATGTGAAATGTAACCCACATCTATTTAAAAAAATATTAGAGGTCAGGAAAAATCCAATTCGGACTCAATACATCAATCAACTATATCAAGTAAAATGTAAAACCGCGCTAATGCAAAAAAGTTTATTTGGTATTGCCCCACTCATATATAATATGAGTACCTAATATTATTATAGAACAATATGACTTCAATAAAATTTAAAAGGGAACTAAAAGAAATTGTAATAATGAAGACTTATTACACGATTGACGATTTTCTTAATGATGATTTAATAACTGATTGACATAATGTTACTTACTTTTTTGTTTCCATTTGACATTTTGTAACTTTATTTTATATTTTTTAAATGTTTAGTTGACCACACTGACATTTTTAATACATTTAAATTATTATTTTTTTAAATTCTATTTGTCTGCCACCAATGATATTATATTTAACAGATATGTTATAAGCGCGCAATCGTGAAGACTCGAAAACATTCCAATTGTAACGTTTTTACTTGTAGTTAAATGTAAAATTAATGAAACGTGGGTATGTGTGCCGCTGCAGCGCGGTACAGTTTTTTCGGTTGTTTTATGAGTGTATAACATATCTGTTAATATAATATCATTGTCTGCCACATAACATTTTTTTTATTTGTTTACATTTTTTATTGTAAACCTACAAAGGTTTACAATAAAAAATTGTGACGGTAAAATATGGAGAACTTTACTATAAAAACACCTATGTACTATATGTTCCTAAAGTCGATAGGCAAAGTCATTAAGCAATGGATTGACGTGTCGATTTGACTTACGACCTTCTTCTATACGTTGTTTGAATACTACATACACGCACACACACTCACTTGTCTGCAACTGATAGCAGTTTATTATTTCACCCATCATGTTAATGGCAGAATAGCTCAGTGGTTAATTAATATGCTTTGGAAGGTGCTACTATTGCGAGCCAGGATCGAATCTCGCCCGCGGCTTTATTTTATTTTTATTTTTTTTGTTAGCTTTTTATGATACTTAGTAGTATTTCGATGATTAAATATAGTAAGTATTTGTATTTTTTTAAATTACTTGTAGTAGTTCGATAATCATTGGTGTTTTGCCTCTTTTGACTTGTTCACATGAATAATTAAAGTTTTGTAGGTAGACCACAGAAAACTAAGTAAATTATTTCGATTTCTGTGAGGTAGACAGATACAGTTCGTTTTATAAGAGTATTCACCTAATAGATCGTTGTTGGTTCGTGGTTATTTAGGAATTGTTGGTGACGAGTGTTTTAAATCTACTAGCGGTGTTGTGGTTATTATTTTCAAAATGCAGTGAAACATGAATATTGAAACGAGGACAAATATAATTGCGCTGCGTAAAAGTGGATTTAATATAACATAAATATCGAATGAAACCGGACTAAGTGTGAGAGGTTTATATATAAGAAAAGAAAAATATAAAAAGGTAATAAGATTATTTATTTCGATTAGTGAATGATAAATAATTATTCTGTGTAATAAATAAATAGTGTTACTTATAATTTTTTTCTTAATTATGAATAGTAAAGTAAACAGTTTTAGTATTTTGCTTAGAGATGTCTAACAGTAATTATACCATTATTTGTTCTAGAAAAATACTATGAGTCTGTGGGTCAAGATTTATGAGGAAGATGGTATCTAGCCTTGCTAGTAATTCACGAGGACCAGAGACGTCACATGGTAATTTGAAAGATTATTTATTTCGACTAGTGAATGATAAATAATTATTATGTGTAATATATATAATGTTTTTAATGTTTTTTTTTTTAATTATGTATTATTTTGCTTAGACAATGTACAACAGTAGGTATTCCATTATTTGTTTTAGAGAAATACTGTGAGTCTGTGGGTCAAGATATATGAGGAGCGCGAAGAGGACGGTGTTTATTTACGAGGACGAGTGACGTCACATGGTGATTGAATATGAAACAAATGGTTTCATACCAACGAGACATTTTGCTAAATTACCGTTCACCGTGCACTCAACACTGAACTGGCTTGCATCATCGAAGACCAGACTTCAATTGGGACAATTCAACGACTACTTGACTGTATCGAGAATAATGGGAGTTATTACAAAATATTAAATGTAATAAAAATGTTAACATTAATTTAATAATAATATTATTATTTAGGGATTAGGTAAAATTTGAGGTTTAGTTTCAATCTTCTATTCGTAAAGAAAATGAATACTTAAGCTATAACCTCAATAACTATTTACTAAAACCAAATAAAATACATAATGTTAACAAACTGCCCATACTTAACCTTAAAATCACTTATTTAGTAAGTAGGTAAGTAGTTGTTTTACATTTTGAGTAGAGTCGAATATTCTTATTAACTGCTTATTTACATCGATTATGATCCAAGCTTAATGTTTATGGTGAAATAAATAAATAAATAATTTAAAAACTTTTTATGTCAAAATAATACAAATTGCATTGATAAAGATATTACTTGAAATCTTTGACAACATTGCTTCTAAGTTTCTTGACATCTATTTAAATTACAAATCTTATTCAGCTGAAGTAATAATAAATACTTATTTGTAGTGGTTTGTTAACTTTATGTAAAATAAATACCTACTTGGAAGGAATAAATATATTTTATATTTCTTAACATCACTCATCACGCATTTTTTTATTCTAAACCCTTTATTGCAATAACAACATTAATAAAAAAGGCAGCAATTCATAAGAATATTATTATAATTGCAAACAAAAATAAAAATATTTGCTAAAAATCGCGCTGCGTTATACGAGATTAGAACCTAAGTAATCTGCAGCAAAGTCCGACGCAAGACGCTCACTGCTATCAGAACTTATTTGATATACTCGAATGTAGTAATGTCATAAACTTGCCAAGGACACGCGCATGATGCGTGTGTGTGACCGTTTCTAGCAAAAGTGACGGAAGTTTTTTTGTTTCTTGTAGTACGAGCACGACACGCGCGAATACGTGACGCGATACGACAGTGTGTGTACCTGCTTACACATACAGATTTACGGACTGTATCGTATGTTCAATCAGCTATGATCCTTAACGCGCCTATCCAGTTTAGTACCCTTATAGTACCTACTATATCCATGTTTGCAAAGAAATAAATGATTTGATTTGATTTGTATTTCCGTTGTTCAAATTAAAATCATTCTTACCGCTTGATATCCGACGCCAACAGCAGCCATGGATCCCTTAATAAGATCTGTTTCTAAGCACACTTTCCCGCGGCTATATGTGGACAGGATCAACTCCTCAGCGGTGAAGGTATCGTCATGGTATGCACACGCCATTTCACCCAAACTGTGACCTTTGAGAACGAAAATAAAATTAAAGGCGTATTCGAACAATTGTTTATTTTTCACTAGCAGCCCGCTTCTGTTTCACTTGCTTGTTGTTTTTATAACAGTTATATAATAACTTTAATGTTAACGTATTAAACACATAAAACTTCCGGAATAAACGATGGTGAAAATATCATCGAAATAGTATACTTAAATAAGAATATTAGGTTTCGACCGAGCAACGACTGGTTTCTATGAACTTCTATGATATACCTTCCGTAGCTAGCGACACATTGATTTCATAGAAATACATAATTATTATAGAAACCAAGACGTGTCGCGACAACACGTCAATATGGCCGCCACAGCGGGGAGAATAATAACTATCTGTGTGCTAAATTTCAGCCCAATCTGTGCAGTGGTTTGAGCTGTGGGTTGATAGTACAGTCAATCAGTCACCCTTGCCTTTTATATATACAATATAGATTATTGTAATTTACTTACCGATAATGTAATCAGGAACAATCCCCATCTCTTTAATGACATCAGTTAGTCCAATTTGTATCGCTCCGATGCCAACGAACGCGTTCAGGACATTATCGAATATGGTATTATCTGGTTCTGTTACGATCCTAGTGAGATTTAAGCCTGTTGGTTCTAGTACTTTGTGACATCTGCAATAATTGTTACAAGTTTAATTCACACCTTCAAACCCCAGCTGATCTATTCTGTGAAAACTTGTGTAAAATGAGCTTAAAGTGAGCTGTCAATAGTGTGAATTCCTAGCGATTCCTAGCATCAGGTGAAATGACAGTTCACATGAAGCTCACTTAAGGTAAATTTTCGCGGTAAGATTTTACAGAATAGCTCCCGCTCCGCGCAGGTACCTCTAACACCGCCACATTTAAACGGTAACCTAGCACATTGATAGGATACAGAGCAAAATATTTTTTACCGCCACGTTTTCTGGAATTCCATCGCACTCACGCCTATTTTCCGTGGAGGTACAGAAAGGCAGGCAGAAAGTACAGAACGTTTTGTTCCTTACATACTCCTTTTGCTTCGTTTACGTTCATCATCTGGTCATACACGTACTCTGGTTGCAAGTACAACACACCTTATCTTTCTGAAGAACATCACCAAACAGGTCCTTTTACATTATATCCTTCTAGGGCGTCCCCTCCCGGAATTTCCTCTTGCGTCTGCTTTGTAAATATATTTTTTTAGTCGCCTTTCATACATCCTCTCTACATGATATGTTTTTATTCAATAAATATATTTATTTATTTTATTATTTATGACCAAACTATCTAAATAAATAATAAATACATTCTTTATTCAGAGTAACAATGAGACGCATAGTGTAAGAATAAAATAAACTTACAACTATGTTAGTGATAGGTACAGTTACAACAATTACACAAAACACAACATAACAATCACGGCTTCAGTAATCCAGCCGAAATACTGGGGCAACGACTCACAACATAGCAGTCCAGCCTGTCAGCAATCATTCCCAGCATGCTGTTGGAACTGGCTCGCACCATGCGCACCAAGGACGCACATCTTTTACGCACACAAGCACACTCTTTTAAAATTTTCTCATTACATCTTCTTTTAAACCGCATCGCTTCCTTATACCAAGTCCAAGTCCAAGTCTCTTATTAATAAAAGACCTGTGTCGACACCCTCGCGCCGCCGCTCGCGTTTTTTTTTTTTTTTTCCTAGCACAGCGGGCTGTGCTGGGGCGGCTGCTGCAGAAAACCTCAAACGGCGCAAATATAACAACCTTATTGGTAGCTATATTTTTGAGCCATTTGGGGTTGAAACACTAGGGCCGTGGGGTCCGAGTGCTCACCGAGTATTTCGGGACATCACCAAGCGGTTGGTCGACTCTTCACGTGACCAGAGGGCTGGTCAATTTCTAGGTCAAACAATCAGCATTGCTATCCAACGTGGCAATGCTGCCAGCCTTTTGGGCACTTTTCCCACTGACAGCGATGCGGAAGAATTTTTTGACGCCCTATGAGCCCTACTTTCTATATTAATTTTTATTTCGCTTTGTATATAATTTTAGTGTTAGATTGTATATAAAAACATATGATTTTTTAATTGAATATAGTAATTTTTAATTTTAGGTAGGTACTATCAGTTGCAATAAAACAGACTTCCAATCATAAAAGATTGATAGGTAATTATGCTAACTGTAGAATACAGATTTTCAAAAACCGAGAGCTAACTGCAAGTAACACTACAGTCCAGTAACCCACCAGCAACCATAACGCAAAGTGAATAAAGATCACTGTCATTTTGACAGTGAGTTAGTAATGCAGAGTCGGAGATAAAATAACTTTGAGAGGTCTGTAATTTCCTTAGTGATAGGAAAGGTATAACACCGATATTAAATTTAAAAAAAACTTAAACAAAAAAGCCTACCAAAAAGAAGATTGCTTTATTTACTCAAGATAAAAGCTGACACATCCTGTAATTTCCTATAGTTAAAAGGTCAAGGAAATTATTAAATAAATTACAAGTCTTACAATCTTTTAAAGAACCAGTTTGATCGCTGCTCTGAGGGTCACAAAATATTAACAAAGGCAATCTATCATAATTACCAATAGAATAGAAAAGATTTTTTTTTTTTGTAAATATGAGTAGATGAATCAATAGGTAGGTGTTATTACAGTACAAAGGTCAGCCATATTTTGCTATTTAGCATGCAAATAGTTACGTCAAATTATTATTATTGTATAGTATCATTTACATCAAATTTTTATCTATCATTAGATCTTTATATAATTTTCCATACACATGAATCATATTTTTTAATATTAGAATAAAAAAATATAGAAAAACATTTAAAAATGTAAAAAATTGTAGCCCACCGGTATCCATCATTAGATCAATTATTATGAAATTAATTATTATTCAATTAAATTAGAGTTCCATATAATAATATGTCGGAGACGGTCATCAGTACGGTTGCTAAACGAAGCGCGGCACGTGACGCGAGTGGTGGTAACACGCAGCTAACTTCGTGCTACGACGGAGCCTAGCTGTTGGAGGGGCGCCAGGACGAGCTCTCTTGCCTGCTGACCGTCCTGGAGAACAGAACCTCCAGTCTAGTCTAGGAACTGTCCTACGTTTCGTTTGGTTTTAAGTTATTGTGATTAATTTTAATTTGAGGTTGTAGTGTCAAATTGTAATTTTAATAAACGCCGTAGCGCGCCCAGTGTGTTTTCATTGCACGAAACCCACCTTCTCCACATGATGTTTTCTGATGATTCTAATGGAATGAATCCTGACGTATCTCCGACAAATATATAACGAATACTAGAAAAGTCAACTAATCTTTTTCTCAGATAGGAACTCAGTCACACTGTAGTACGTTTTATCTATCAAAAATTTACGTAGTCTATTCTTAAACAGCAAAACATTTAAATCTTTCCAATCTCTTAGTATTTTTTTTTAAATAATTGTGCCCCAATAAACACTCTTGCGCATCAAAGCGATTTGACACCTCAATTGACATAACCTACTACTTTAACGAACATAGCTACTTCCAAAATATAAATAAAACGGAGTGTCAGAATATTGTGTTGCTTAAAATATGGCTCACAGCTCGGTCGGTTAAAAAACAAAGACATACTTGTGGATAGCAGCAGCAAACGTAGGTATCCTCATCAGGTCGGCTCCCATACCAGCCCATTGGGATCCCATGCCGCTGTACAGGAACCATAATGGACGTTTCACTCCTGGGTAATAATCCACACTCTCTTTTATGCTCACGGTTTCTTGGTTTTCATTTGTGTCTAGAATAGAAAGAAAACTGGTTTGGTTATTGTTATTGCAATATTATTGGGGACAGAAAGACCCTGCTTTAGAGCTTCTAAAAATAATCTGGGTACTACGGGATAACATAATCTGTGTCAGGAAGCTCACGATTAGTTAAAGTAGAAATATAATCTTACTGGTTTACTGTGTTATTCGTTTAATTGTTTAAAGTCCTTGAAAGTATCAAAACAGAAGATTTTTTTAATTTAAAACTCTTCTATTTTAATTCTTTCAGAAACATAAAAAAAATAAACAATTAAACGAATAACACAGTAAATCAGTAAGACTAATGACAACAATTTGTACTCATTATAACTCGAAAAGTTAATGTACCAGTCCTTAAAAACCTTTGTAAAATTAGCTACCAGTTACGAAAAAACAGGATAATTATTGTCTGATAGAGAATATGGTCGCCCACAGGACATAAATATAGTGACCTTATTGGTACTGTTCTTCAGAAAAGTGGGGTGAGTAGTACTCGCAACCAGCGGCGTGCGTGTATGACCAGATGTATGAACGTAAACGAGGCAAAAGGAGAATGTAAGAATCGTAGCAAGTGGCGTGCTGTAGTTCCTGCCTACCCCCATTGGAAGAAGGTGTGAGTTTATGTATGTAAAGAATTATGGTGAAGACACTAAAGATATAATTTTAAGAACGTTGGTCCTCAGATGATTTTGTGAGAGTTTTCGCACTGAGCGTAGGCATTGCGCCTCGTTGACGCCGCATCGTAAATGCTTAGGAGGCTACGCTAACATTACGTCGACGTAATAATTCTGAAACTACGTCACGGTGACGGGGCCTAAGGGTCACCTTTGTGCTGCGTCTAGGTTCTATCCTCCCTCCCCCCCCCCTTCTTGAGCAGTCGGGTATTAGGCATTGTATTACAAAAAACTACAACAATTAAAAAATATATCTTACCCAGAATAGTGAATCCTCGTCCAGTGTGTCCAGGTATATCGTTCTCATAAACTTTATGTAAGAGTGCAATCTCCTCAGGGTCAATAGGATGGCCCTTCATAATGTCTAAAACTTTTTGCACGCCAGACTCTTCTCTGCTTGAAGCTAGTACTATGTGGGGGATTTGGCATTTGTATTTTTGAAGATCCTGCAATTTAAAGTTCAATGATAAATAATTATAATTTTGCTGGGCAATGAACGAAAACCACCAACAAGATGATGGTTTTGGTTCATTGGTCTAGTAAACTTAAAGGGAGGTCGATTTTTGGTCACAAAATAATAATATATAGTTATCGTAATAATTGACCGAGCGAGCGTAGCGAGCGAAGCGTCTCTGTATCAGGTCTGGCAAAATCGGCAAGTTTGTCAGTTTGTACGAGTTCGTCTACAGGTCGTGTTTTACAACCGATCTGGACGAAATTTGATGTACAGGTATAACGAATTTTTAGTCGTCGGGGAGTTTTGATTGGAGGGCTACTTCGTCCAAAATGGGGCAAAAAGGGGGCTACTAGATATCTCCGCCTAATGAGATTCGATAACGATGGTTCTTTTTTTATTTGAAAGGTTTAAAAAAAAATTGGTGAAGATCTGATGAGGATCTTCGGCATGATGAGCAGAATAGCTTCTAAAAATGCAGTAAATGGGTCACTATTTATTAAAACCTATTTGTTAATTTTTCTAGCTGGCCACAAATTTTTACTTATAATTTTTCTGGCTTTTATGGTTATGTAGTAGTCAACAAGGAACCGATGTAGTTTCGCCATGTCCGTCTGACTATCTGTCTGTTTATCCGCGGCTTAGCTCAGAGAATCTTAGTACTAGAAAGCTGTAATTTGGCATGGGTCCCTATACCTACATTAAACACACAAAGTGGTAAAATAACATCATGCTAAATATTAAACACACAAAGTGGTAAAATAAAATCATGCTAAATATTAAACACACAAAGTGGTAAAATAAAATCATGCTAAATATATTTTTTTGTAGGGTACCTCCCCTCCCTACACGTAAAGTGGGGATGATTTTTTTTTCTCAACTGTCCCATATGGATGTTTGTGTGGGTGGTAACATTACACACATCTGTTTGCGTAACAACGTTGCTTTAAAGTGATAATTTTTGTTAGAGTCAAGTTCCCCTGCAATCTAAATGGTTGTTTTTGGATATACAATGTGGAGACGACAATACAACAATAAATGAAAATACTAGCAATACTAATGCATAAGAGTATTTTGGAACTATCAAATAAATCCTAACATCGAAATTAAAAAAGTCATTTTTTCAAACAAACTAAATAATAGTGATGGGCTGAGTATGGGGTTTGCCGATCTTTGACTAGCTATCGTAGCTAAACTATTGGATATATTTGATTCATTTTTTGTACGTAGACCGAGAACGTCATTAGGTATACAGAGTTTCATTTTTTGTCGTATTGTCGTCTCCACCTTGTATGAAAAAAGTCACGGTAGTATAGCGAAGTTAAAAGGAAAACTATCACAGCTACGTATGCTTTACAAGTTAACGAGTAATAATCGACCAACTAACATTTGCAGTTGGAATATATGGGAGAGCATGTTTTTTAACTACAACGTTGAAAGTTTGTTCTTGGGATACATTTCACCCAAGTACGGAACCCTTCATTGTGCATGACCCACGCACTTGGCTGGTTTTTTTAATTGGAATTTGACGTATTGTTATCTATGTCATATTGTTTGACAGGAAAATAATATGTAAGTCAAAATAAATCATGAAGAGCGTTGCTACAATAAAATCTTAGAATAAAATATTTTCGCACTTAGATACGAATTTGTATGATACGGTGAGTATCTGAGTATAATTATGTTCCTTTCCTTGATGATACGTAAACAAACATCCGTGGTATAACGAATTGAGTGCGCACACTGAATACGTTTTTCTCCGTGATATAGGTAGTGTCCGGTGATATCACATTGAACGCACGAAAAATCCCAACAAGTTTGGATTGATTGTTTACTTAGACGTACGACTAAACTGCATCCAGTCTGCGCGAAATTCGTATGAAAACGCGTGCAAAGTGCGCGCGGCCTAAAATTACAAGCTATCGTTCATGGTTTCTTCTTGCAGGTCTACTCCCTAATCACGAAATCCAAAGATTTGGCTAAAGTTACGGGCGATTCTTACTCCCAATCAAAGTTTGTGGTCGCGAACTCAAACTTGAGCTTTCAAGATCAACAGATCAGCAAGAAATTTCATTGGATGGTATCTTTAGACGATCTTAAATTCTTACATTTACGTAAAATTAAAAAACGATGCTCTCATGAAAGATTACAACTTTGAGAAAAGGGTTCTTAATAGGTTTCGAAAATTTTATATTCGGTACTTTAGGTTCTTTCGGTTCTTTTTTTTTTTTTTTTTTATTACTCATTCATTTCATCTGCAACCAGCCATACTAGCGGTTCAACATGTAGAACCCCTAGATTTACCATGTGCCCCGAGTCTAGGGTGAGTTCATCATCATTATTATAACTATTATACTGTACTGTGTGCTCCTTGTGCCATCTGCAATGGTTAAGCTCTTTAAGCCTGGCTTGTCAATACATAACCTAGAATCTTACCTGTCATTCTGCCACGCTGTCATTGCACTCTCTCTCTCTCTGCCTGTAAGCTGCTGCGATGTATTATGCTTTCCTATCATGCTTACCATACCGTTCTTGGTCGCTAAAGAAGGGAAGGAGGCTAGCACATCGCACGCGGCTTGCTGCTAACTGCACCGCATCTGACATGCGCTCCCTAACGCGCTTTCAGGGTTCTACATCCCGGCTTCTACGGACCAGCTGACCTACATCCCGGCTTCTACGTTCCGGCTCTTACGTCCGGTCTAAGGACAGGACGCGTTGGCATGCTGCCAATGCCCGCTACCGAATCCTTGCCGAGGCCTGGCCTACCTGCGGCCTACCGCCGCGAGCTACCTGCGGCCTAACGCCGAGTACTACCTGCAGGCCTGTGCTGATAGGCCTCCTCGTCTGCCACGTGTCTCCGACGTGTGCTTCCCTACCGTTCCAGCTGAGCCTGCGCTGGCAGGCCCCTGAAAGATCAGTGACCTTACCCGCGACCTAGCTGTGGATCTCTTACCTAATATAAATGTATTAAACTACCCAGCTGGTTTCACTCATCTCTCTACACTAACTACCTACCTATCCGCTAACCGCCTGCGCAGCCTACCTGCAAAGCCCTAGCCGTTACAAGGAGAAAACCATTTTTGAATCTAATAAAAATTAAATGGTCGTGACTGTACACACGGCTACACATCAAGCTATACATTTCCAGCATAAGCTGACCTCGCATTGTAAGGAAATTCTATACAATGCGAGATCAGCATAAACTGGAAACGTATAGCTTGATGTGTAGCCATGTGTACCAATTTCATTTCAATTGAAATGGCTTTTATGACATAAACAGAAAGAAACCATAGTATAAAAAATACCTTTGCTTTATAATGTCCCTTCAACACAATATGGAAATTGGAACCAGTATGAGAGAAATTGTTCAGAGCTGTGAATCCTCTATTAAAATCTGTATTTTCTGTGACGACTTGGATCCTTCCATCTTTTACTGCAGCGATTTGATCCTGAGGGTCGTTGTAATGCAGATTGGCTGGTAGCTTACCTTTGTGGTACGCTAGACAAAGCTGTAAAATAATATGAAATAAAATCTTACAACCTATTAAATAGCAAATTTTGGTCTAACCATTTTTAAATTGTGCTATAATGTTTCAAAATAATGCAGTAGAATAAAAATACAAACGTTAATTTATTATTAACTTAACACAAATTTTTAGACTTCAAAACAATTTAATAATGTTTGTTAAAATGCGTAATATAATACTATTGTTTTCAAATGCTGTTTCTATAAAATATGGTAATTGAAGGCAAATTATATACAATGATGTTTTATTTATTGAATAGACTATTTTACTTTAGCTTGAATGACAAAACTAACTTCTAAACACAGTATAAAACGACTTGTTAGAAAGACAATGGCAAAGAAACCCTTTTTTTCTGTATTTCCTTGTACTTATAGATGTCGCTGTCGTTTGTAAAGATCATAACATAATCTTATGCGTAACTATTTGGGTAACTGGTATTCTGTTACAACCATTTTCAAATCACTTGCTCGTAAAGGTGGCTCTTATTGAACCATTTTTAGGTTCATATAGCAGTGTATTATGGAAGCGTGCTTTTTACTTTACATGACCGCTCTAGATCCGCCGATACCGCGGTAATGTGCGCCACAGATAACTATTTACTAGTCGGAGTAATGACATGGCGGTATGGAATTAATAAACTTACTATCATGGCAGCATGGAATTTGTATCCAATAGAAATTGGTTTTGGTGAAGCTTTTTACCAAAGACAAGCGCTCAAAAGCAAGTTTTTATTATAAAATAAAATATTAGTAAAAATCTTTTTAAAAACAAGCTTTGAATGAATGAACTAAAAAGTACTAAATAAAACTTAACGTAAACAATAGAACTTTAATATTTTCTTAAAAGCTTGAGGCTTATCTTCAAGTTCAGTGTAAGAAGGACATTTTTACGCCTCAAACTTTTAAGAAAATATTAACGTTATATTGTTTACGTAAGTTTTATTTAGTACTTTTTAGTTCATTACAAGCTTGTTTTAGAAAGATTTTTCTTATATTTTATTTTCCACTTTTTAGCATTAGGATTTGTTTAAATAGGTATCTGTTCTATCACCTTCACAAATCAAACGAATTAGGTATACCCATGGCCACCTTCCGGCTCCATCATCAGGCCCTGAACATTACCTAGTATCATAGCCTGCACTTGTCAATACATAACCAATGAGTCCAAACACGATGGTGCTATCTTGTTTGATTGAGGTTTTCCCATGGCCACCTTCCGACTCCATCATCAGGCCCTGAACACCAGCTAGTGTCAAAGCACTTGTCAATACATGAACAATGAATCCAAACACGATGGTGCTATCTTGTTTGATTAGGGTTTTCCCATGGCCACTTTCCGGCTCCATCATCAGGCCCTGAACACCACCTAGTGTCAAAGCAATTTTCAATAATAACCATCGAGTCCAAACACGATGGTGCTATCCTGTTTGATTGAGGAGTTCCCATAGCCACCTTCCGGCTCCATCGTCAGACCCTGAACACCACCTAGTGTCAAAGCACTTGTCAATACATAACCAACGAGTCCAAACACGATGGTGCTATCCTGTTTGATTGAGGAGTTCTCATGGCCACCTTCCGGCTTCATCATCAGGCCCTGAACACCAGCTAGTGTCAAAGCACTTGTCAATACATGACCAATGAATCCAAACACGATGGTGTTATCTTGTTTGATTAAGGTTTTCCCATGGCCACTTTCCGGCTCCATCATCAGTTCCTGAACACCACCTAGTGTCAAAGCAATTGTCAATACATAACCAACGAGTCCAAACACGATGGTGCTATTCTGTTTGATTGAGGAGTTCCCATAGCCACCTTCCGGCTCCATCGTCAGACCCTGAACACCACCTAGTGTCAAAGCACTTGTCAATACATAACCAACGAGTCCAAACGCGACGGTGCTATCCTGTTTGATTGAGGAGTTCCTATGACCAACTTCCAGCTCCATCATCAGACCAGCAACATCGAATCATTTTTTCAAAATATCTCGGTATTTGTATAAGTATGCCAAGTTACTACACAATCAGATGCCATTAAAGGCTTGATAAATGGATGACAATTGGAGTTACTAGAAACACATATGGCCACCTTCCGGCTCCATCATCAGACCTTGAACACCACCTAGTGTCAAAGCACTTGTTAATACAAAACCAATGAGTTCAAACACGATGGTTTTATCTTGTTTGATTGAGGAGTTCCTATGCCTAACTTCCGGCTCCATCATCAGACCAGATTCATGGTATCATTTTTTCAAAATGTCTCGGTAGTTGTATGAGTATGCCAAGTTACTGCACAATCAGATGCCAGGAAGGGCTTGATAAATGGATGACAATTGGAGTTACTAGAAACACATATGGCCACCTTCCGGCTCCATCATCAGACCTTAATCACCACCTAGTGTCAAAGCACTTGTTAATACATAACCAATGAGTTCAAACACGATGGTGTTATCTTGATTGATTGTGGAGTTCCTATGCCTAACTTTCGGCTCCATCATCAGACTAGCTTCATGGTATAATTTTTTCAAAATGTCTCGGTAGTTGTATGTGTATGCCAAGTTTCAGCTCAATCGGATGCCAGGAAGTGCTTGAAAAATTGATGGATTAACCGGAAACACATACGAATAGAGCAAGCTAATAAAAAGGTTGTAAAAACAACCGACTTCCGAAAAAAAAAAACTACGACGTGAAAAACAACTTTTCTGTATTCAGGCAAATGAAGCATCTTACAAAAAAATAATTAAATAGTTTTTTTTTTAAGCGTAATTTTCTCAAAATATCATGACAGCGTATAGTAGCACGGCAACTGAGGAAAAAATAACATTACCTTAGTAACAGCACACACGCCAGACGCTGGTTCACTATTCCCCATATTCGACTTTACACTTCCAACTTTAACCGTTGCATCCTTAGCAAAAATATTGGCGATCGCTTTCAGTTCATTTTCATCGGCTTTTGCAATTGCTGTTAAATTAAATAAATGAAATTTGTATGGAATATTATTAAAGTTGGTTATTATCGTAAAATTGTGAGACAATGATAATTCACGAGCTTTTCAAGAAAAATGTTTTGTATCTACAAGTAGCAAATTGTAAATCTTAGAAAATCATTTATTATTATTTCTAGGAATAGCCTAATCAAAAATGTAAATAAAATTACAAAAAAAAACAACCGACTTAAAAAAAAATACTAAAAAAGTGAAAAATAACTTTAATTTCGGAAGTCGGTGTCTTTGCTTTTTAATTTTCGTTTTTTGCGACCGACTTCCGAAATTAAAGTTATTTTTCACTTTTTAGTGGTGGTACCTACCCCACACAAGTTACTAACTGCTATGTAAATAACAGTGAAGGAGTCTAATAATTATAATAATATCGTCTACATAGACTGTGGGAAAAATACGTAACATTGAAGCTAGCTCAAAAACTTCGCAAGCAAACTTAATACAATTTATATGGGACCATCTCGGGAGTATACCCTTTCGAATTAAAAAATATTTTTTTAAATCGGTTCACAAACGGCGGAGTAATCGGTGAACATAAATAAAAAAAAAAAAAAAAAAAAAAAAAAAAAACAATCATCCGAACGTAGTACCTCCTCCTTTCTTGAAGTCGGTAATAACGAAATGTGATTTAACAATAGTACAATAGCTTGTATAGTACTTTTCTCAAACAATGCGCGGAAATTAAAACTAAGTAAATTAATTATAATTTCCAGAATCAATGACGAACAATGATAATTTTTCACGCGCCAATAATGTTCATTTGTTTCTTCTTTATTTTAAACAGCTCTATTTGCTAGCGAAATCGAAATTTAAATAAAATCTTTGTTGCGCTGAAGTAAAAAGTTCGTTCCATTTTTAAATAACACAACAGTTACGTGAGTTTTCATAGTAATTTATTTGGCCGCTAAACACAACAGATATGGATTTTCATAGTTACTTTGCCGGCCGCATCGTCATTTGTTTTTGAACAGCACGGCAATTTCGATTTATCTCGAAGAAGGTTGTCAAAATAATGCTCGAATTTCCAAGCATGTTTGAGAAAAGATATATGTATTATGTGCTCTATTATTATGAATACTCACACAAAATAATTATATTTTACTCATTTGTATGATCTAAAATAATTAGTCAAATGAATTCTGTTTACAATAGACAAAACTGTTTTGACACTACCAGTGTGTCTACGTTTTGTGTCAGAATATGTTATCATATAAATCGTGTCTACATCAAAGTATTTGTCATGTGTTTTACATGTTGTGTCTACTGTTTTTGACGTTTACCCAATAACATGTTGTAAAAACTTGTCAAAAAGCTGTACACAATAGTTATTTACGTAATGTCATGTATTTGACAAGACTGAAAAAGTACTTATCACAACTTGTCTAAGGGTGTAAACGCGGGGTAAAATAAACCAAGTTACCTGCACCATGAGCTTCAACATATTCAATGTACTTAGGATCCACGTCAGTTTCTTTATAGAATTCATTAAGGAATTTCTCAATATCTTCAGTCTCACGATGAGACAGGAACGGAGCATCTGTTCTCATACTGTAATTTCCTTTTGCATGGTATACTTCAGCATATACTCTGTGTGAGAAAATAAATACATTATGATTTATTCTGTTTATGCTGACAACAAAAACTATATCGGTTTTCGAAAAAAACTACGGTAAACGCGACAACTTAGCACGATAAAATGTAGTTAAGACCTGCTTAAGCTGGCAAAGTTTTATAACATTAATTTGTAAAAAAAAAAAAATGTAGTTTATGTTACAGTTGTGATAATGTATGTTTTGTAGTGTTAAATTTATATATTTTCGATATGTATTTTCTGGTGTACATACATATATAAATAAAAAAAAATATAGCTTTGAAATGAATGACAATTATTATTATAATACAGTTTAATTGCAATGTCTATAGTTGCATTTAAAAATATATTCACATTATATTTTAAACACAAAAAGCTTTAAAACATTGTGCAAAATAATAAATTATGAAAGAGAAAAAGCTCCACTCGTTAATAAAATCTGATGGCGGTTGATTACTTAATTGTTCTTCAGTTTTTTATTCGAAATCATAAATTAATTTCAATCAAATTACCATTGTAAAGAAAAATTTATTACCAAGATGATTTGAAAACGCTAGTTATTAAAATAACAGATTAAATAATTATTTTTCTCAAACATGCTTGGAAATTCGAGCATTATTTTAAAAATCTTCTTCGAGATAAATCGAAATTGCCGTACTGTTCAAAAACAAATGACGATGCGGCCGGCAAAGTAACTATGAAAATCCATATTATCTGTTGTGTTTAGCGGCCAAATAAATTACTATGAAAACTCATATCTGTCGTGTTATTTAAAAAATGGAACGAAATTTTGGAAGTTCAGCGCATCAAAGATTTTATTAAAATTTCGATTTGGCTTGCAAATAGAGCTGTTTAAAATAAAGAACAAACAAATGAACATTATAGGCGCGTGAAAAATTATCGTTCTTCCTCATTGATTCTGGAAATTATAATTAATTTACTTAGTTTGAATTTCCGTGCATTGTTTGAGAAAAGTACAATACAAGCCTTGGCCGCAACCAGCTATTGATGGACTCACGTTTGTGTGCCACAGCTTCGCCTCGGCCCACAATTTCACGATCGTCCATCAATAGCCCAGTTGCAGGCCGCGACGGTAATGTATTATATTTCAATGATGAAATACCTAATTTATTGAGAGAATAAACTCAAGACAGAATATAAAGAAGAACTTAAATGAATATTGATCCTACCTGTGGGCGTCCTCAGCCTTCTGCAAAAAGATAACATTGATTGCATCCGCCCTCACATATCCATCGGCGTTCTTGTCAAAGCATTTCGTCTTTCCATCCAAACATAGAAGGCCAGCTCTAAAAATCAATTAAAAGTGTTAATTAGGTCAGCCAGACACGGCACCACAAATTACTAAATACGTGTAGTGCTAAAGTTTAACGCTAAACTTGTTTAGTAATTTAAAACATCTTTCTGGTTTGTGTCAATAGCGTAAAACGTGTTTAGTGATGTGGTGCAAATAAACGCTTAATAATTGTCATTCAAGAATTGCATGCAAGTGTTTACACGCGTACGTTTTCTATAAAATGGCATTCAATAATTGAATGCAAGTTTTGCCATTCAACATTCATGCATGCGACTTCCGTCAAAACACAGAGTTACACGTCCTCGTACAAATGATTCAAGTGCTTCCCGTATTTGCGCTGCCAAATATTTAATTACAATTTTATTACCGTCTTCTCAAGATTTTTTAAAGTTTTTTAATGATTAATTTTGATTTTTTAATCTTGTACGTTAAATTTTATTGTACGTGATGTTTACACCAATACCAGTTTTGAACGGTAACTAACTTGCCCGTATTGTGTAACAATTGTACTTGTCGTGAGACGGTGCAGGTGCTGCTTAAATTTTATGCACAATTTTATACACATTTTATGCAATTATATACAGGCAATAACTTGCATCGTGTAAATGGGGCTTCAAGCTTCGGATTTCGTATGAATTAACTAGCTTTTGGAGTACCACAAGGCAATACCCATTGTGGGTCGTATGTTATTTATTGAAATGAAATCTTCTCATACAAAAATAAATTAATATTTTTATAAAGTCACAGCATACCTTCTCATATTCAATGATAAATTAGGATGGACTCCAAAGTTGCAACCGCCAACAATAGCGGCATCACATTCCCCAGATTTGATAGAATTGTAAGCTATCTCTAAACAAGCGGTAGAACTTGAACAGCCGTTGTCTAAACCGTAGGAAGGTCCTTTGCCATCTATCCAGTAAGAAATGCGATTAGCTAACATAGCTTTGCTGCTCCTAAAATTAATTAGACTTATCATTAGAGATATTGATTTAATCCTTTCCACTGCCGCCTTTCTTCAACGTGTTGTGTTGGTTCTAGGTGTTGCACGACACTATTGGACTTATATCTGACTAGTTCACCATGGTGGCGGAAACATGGTTGCGCTGCCAGCAAAATAAATACACAGCTTTATGGTAGGTATCGCGTCCAATCTGTTGCGCAACTATCCCTACCTTTTTTGGCAGTGCATTCATGGTTGCGCGGCAATGGTTTGCTAGTGAGATATGAGCCTTAGAGACACGAACACAGAGCACCGAATCGCCGCGCGGGAAGGGACGACGTTTTCTAGAAACAGCAGTACTTATAAAATTAATAACGCAGAAAGTGCGTTGAGCGCATAACTGCTGTCACGGTTCACACACAAGCCGCCGGGTGCGTGTCGGGTCGTTTTCTCGTGGACCGCGCTGTTCATCGTGTTCACACACAGCGCGAAACTCGCAATTTCATAATTATATTTGCACAATGATAATGTCACTTACCCGTTTATAATGAAGCAACTGCGTTTGTTTACATTAAACAGTGAGAGGGAACTATTGTCATTATAAGATGAACCAACAAACACGCCTACCCTCTTTCCTCTCAGTGACTGAAGACTTGTTCCTAGAAATTAAATTACAAAAGATTTATGTGTTTTGTTGTGGAAAGCTAGTTTCCAGGAATATTAATTATGACTGTATCATGATGGTCCATTACATTGCACGATTAGTATTGTCTTGTTTGCCATAAAATCATTTTTAATAATATTGTTTTCCATAATCGTAAATATTGTAAATAAATTCTCATAGACACAATTATATTATTATTAAATAGATATGTTGTGAGCGCGCAATCGTGGAGACTCGAAAACACCCCAATTGTAACATATTGACTTTAGTCTGCGACACGCATGGCGCGAGTAATACGCTTAGTTGAACCAGCTAAAAAAATAAAAAATTCCATCGTGTGTATTTAGAAAGTGTACCAATTATGATACCAAAGTTAATAAAACACAAGGGATCTCGTATCATATGTAGGTACGGAATATATTTATTTATATATACTTTATTGTACACCACAAAAATATATAACGAAAGGAAAAAACAAACACTACAAAATATACAATGGGTGGCCTTATCGCTTTCCGCGATCTCTTCCAGACAACCTTAATTTATATACTTCGATTTATTATTGTAATAAAATTAATTGCATGATAATAATTACATAAATAGACGTAAGTAAATAATTTGCACGCTTGCTTGCAGGCAGAATACAATGACTTTTAGGATATAAGATCTTTCCTTGAATTGGTATGTATTTTCTAGCAAATAAACATTTTTGATTTGATTTTGATTAAATTTCAATTATTTTCCTAATATTCTGATATTTGGAGGTTAGAAAAAAAAATTAAAGTAGGTAATAAAAACTAAAACCCAACTACGGGTAAAAAGGTATAAACAAGACACCACAGACAGACAAATTAAAAATCCGGATTATTTTTTTTTTATGTTTTTGGGGTTATAATATATATATTTTTGAAATGTGCTCATTAAGCTCTTTCATTTGATACCCAACATGGTACGATTAAACAATTTTTTTTTTTTAAGTTCTTGACTTTATGTCCTCTAGAGGGCGCCATTATTAATTTAATGTGATGTCACATAGCCTATAACCAGCGGACAATCAAGACGCTTCCAACAATACCTCATTTGTCAAATTGTGATGTGTGGTTTAGAAGATAGGAGGGAACAGATGAACATTCATACATACATACATACTTACATACCGGTCAAAATCATAACCCTCCTTTTTTCTTCGCCGTAGTCGGGTAAAAGAGAAAGAAATGGATATACATTTGTTTGTCGTGAGGACGACAAGGACGCATTCTCTCCGGACATAGAATAAAAGTACAGATGCGAATATCGTAGGCAGTAAAGTCATCGTTACCCCACAGTTCTGTTTTCCTTTTTTCTAACCTTGTATTATTTAATCATTTTGTCTTATGAAATGATTGATATACTTAAATAGAAATTAAACATGTCATGTGCAGGAAAAGGAAATATAGATAGCCTACCATTACCATAATGTATCACGGAGAATACTAAAGTAAAGCTATTTCTATTTTTTATCACCACATTTAGGCTGCCAGCCCACAGCTGATAATCGGTGGCCGATTTTTAGTAGGAGCCAAATGAAACAGTAGAGATCAAACGTTGTAGGTACAAACCGCGTGCACAAATTTAGTACGCGCGGTTTTTACCTTCTGTTTCGTTTTTGTTATTCTGTGATGCCAACATTCGGTGATTGGTGGCCAGAATAATGTTTGTTTACATTCACGCGCAACTGACAACACAAGCTGTCTCTTTTTTTGTTGTTGATTTTATCAAGCCATCTCTTTTCTATCATTATTTACTTGTAGTGAAATGTAAAATAAATGAAATGTGGGTATGTGTGCAGCCGCTGCTGCACTGAACACTTTTTTCTGTTGTTTTGTGAGTGTATAACATATCTGTTTATAATATCATTGGATAGACATCAGTCTCATGCCAATTGTAAACTCGATAGCCAAATAGATATTTTGTCTCGCCCGTGTGAGCGTGCATACTATTTACACTACTTATATCGATGAAAATTTAGATGAAGGTACTACGGGTTATTTTCAGTTACAACCGCAGAATTAATATTGCTTTTCATACTTTTTTTCGATAAATACAGACTTATTTTTGCAGTAGATAAAATTAATGCAGTGCTGTGCAATACGTGCATCCATAATATTCATCCTAACTACAGCATACCTAAAAAATGTATACTGGGCATTCTGTAGCAAACTACGAGTATCAGAAAGTATCAAAAATAAAATTCACAATTTTATAATAATTTTGAACAACGAGCGCATTCTGAATTCAAATTGATAAAGAAACATTTCGGCAAGAAATTCAATAATACCTATGTCGGCATTATGGCCTGTCTGTTGAGTCAATAGAATAATTATAAAGGTTTCAATATTATGTCCGAAAAACGATTAAAAATACATTAGAAATTATTAATTTATCCAGTGCTTATTGTATTTAAAGCATAAAACAATTTTATTTCAATTTCCAAGTATCGATTTCTTATACTCGACGTATTAATTAATCGAGAAGAACGAAATTAAAAAAAAACTGTTTGGCATAATCGTTTTCGGACATCATTACAATAAAAAAAAAGAATAATTGCCGGCGATTTTGAAAACAAGTTCAGTAGTGGTAATGAATAATACGTGTACGTGTTATTGGACCTGTGTTCGTATAATATGTTCAGATCTGGGCATTTTATAGTTGTTTATAATATTTTGAATAATATTTGTCACACTTTAGATCGTATTTACATGTATACGAATGATATTTGTGAAAAGTAAAAATGAAAACGCGCACTATTGGCGCGAAACTTCGACTTTGGATAGCACAAAACTTCATTACCACTTTTATTTAACATGAACAATGGATGAATTCGTCAAATAATTAAATTATGTATTATTCACTGGCCCTGTGGTGGGGTTGGGATGTTCGAAATCACCAATTTTTATGTTTTTTTGCTTCGACCACCGCTGTCATCAAAATGGCGATTATGGTATTTACAGTCTTGAATTTTATAAAGGTGAATTAATCAACTTGCGCGCTAAATATGACAGATTTAATGGCGTTAACATAATTAGTTTTTATCCAACTCTCTGAATTAACGCATATTCATAAAATTTGATGGGTAGCAATAAAAATATTTACTAAGTCAACTTAGGCTGCCGTATCTCGTAATGTTGGGGTCCAATGGGACCCGCTACCGAGCCGGCGGAGGTTTGGGTGTTCGGGTCCAATCGGGGGCACTTCCGGTTAAGAAAATGTGACTTAAAGAAAAAATGTACCTGAATCAAAAATTGCTCCATAAGTATGCTCCATGAGCTTTCTTCCCATAGGCTCTAAAGCACATGCTAGTTGGAAGTTGACTCCAAAGAATTGAGCATCAAACTTGTCTGTGCCCTTAATTTTGCCCATATGTTTGGGCACATCAGGATCGTTGAGTTTCCATTTTGGGTCTTCACTAGTTACCATATCAACCTGTTCAATGTTAACTAGTTAATTATTATGTCCTTTATTTCATTTTTCATACATATAAATTATATTTTTAAATATTAGAATAAAAAAATATATACAAAATTTAAAAATATAAAAAATAGTAGTCCACCGGTATCGGGAACAGGGTCCAAGTTACCGGCGGTCAGGGCTCCAGAGAGAGGAACCTCCTAACAATGCGAGCCGTGTCCAGGAGTACAGCTTTCTGAATCAAGCCCCTAATCCAGCTGCCCAACGAGAGCCTCCTTAGGTGTTGGTCAAGGCTCTTGGCAATTAAGCCATTGGCTGATACGACTATCGGCACAATGATCGCAGAGTCCACATCCCACATGTCGACAACCTCGTGAGCCAAGTCAAGATACTTGATTTGTTTATCTTTCTCGGCCTTCACGAGGTTCCCGTCATGCGGGACCGTTATGTCAATGATCATTGCGCGCCGCTCTGTTCGATCCACCACCACTATATCAGGCTTATTGGCAACAATAGTCCTGTCAGTGATGAGGGATCGATCCCAGTACAATGTGATATTTCCATTTTCGAGAACTGGGTCGGGCACGGTGTACGGTGTAGTACGGCACTTCCGATTCCACTAGGCTATTAGGCTATTTCAGAGCAAGTTGCTGATGGATAATCCTGGCTACAAGGTTGTGTCTATGCAAGTACTCTCCGTTAGCTAGATGAGAACACCCGGAGATAATGTGACGGATTGATTCTCCCGGTCGGTGGCATGCCCGACAGCTGATGTCAACCGTGCCGTCCTTCACAATAAATCTCCGGTAATTGTTCGTCATGATAACTTCATCCATAATTGCACAAACAAAACCTTCGGTTTCCCCTAAGAGGTCACCGAAACGCAGCCAGGCTACGGACGTTAATAAATCTACATCGGGTCCATGCAGGGCTCGGAAAAAGCGTCCGTGAAGCTCCTTACTCTGCCATACCTCCTTGCGATCGTTAGTGTCAAGCACTACAGGCGCAAGCCTGTAGTGCTTGCCAGTTCTCTTTCGCCAAGGAGAGCGGGGTGAAGTCCTTGTCCACCGCGACCACATCTCGATGCATTCCCACGTCGGCTTCTAGGAAGTATTCCCTGAGACTGCATATCTCGCGATTGTGGAGGGTCTTAGCGTTTAAAAAGCCTCGACCTCCACACTTTCGCGGGATATACAGTCTCATGACCGATAACCGTGGGTGATGCATTCGGTATGCAGTCAGCAGCGTTAATTATTATTATTGTTAATCACTTATTTCGGATTCTCAAATACATCCATATAGTTTTTAGTAACACAGAAATGCATATGAAACTAATCTTAGTAATGACAAGACAGCACTTTACAAACTAAATACAGCTTGGCAAAAAAGAGTATGATGAGGTGATAGATGAAACTAAATATTTTACTTAGGTAATGCAGACCTATGATGTTGGCACTACTTTGCCGACAAGTGCTAGTAGGTTTTTGAGTCAGTACAAGCAGCGTTTTTAACTATTTGTTTGAAATCTTTTACTCATTTCCCATTTGAAGTGTCATTTTTTCCAAACTCTTTTTTGCCAAGCTGTACATATAAAACAACACTATCCGAACTCCGATACCCGTACGCGTGTTCACTTGACTGCATGCAGTCGTATCCGACGCTCAAGCATCGGAGAATCCCACCGGTCTGACAAGACTCTCAGGATGCTGTTGGTACTAGCTCGCATGCGCGTTAGCACGGAAGTGCAACGCTTGTGCATGACTGCAGCGAAGCTGTCTACGTGGGCCTCGGCAAACATGCCGGAGGCACTGCAATATCGCGGCAGTCCCATCAACATCCTGAATGGATTGTTGTACTGCACTCTAAGGTCACTGTGCGTCCTTTGCAAGTAGTCAACCCACAGGCTGCACGTGTAAAAGGACTGACAGTATGCTTTAAACAACGTTACTTTAAACCCTTTTTTGTACACCGTGCAAACCTGCGAGCTAACATATTACCTTCGCTCTCTCTCAATATCAGTCCTGTCCTTGAGGTCCTCGGTTACCCAGTGACCCTAATACTTAAATTTTGTAACTCTTTTTTAAAAGGTACCACTCAAGCGAACTTCGGGTACATTTAGTTGTTAATGATTAATTGCATTTTTTTAACACAAAGTCTATCAAAATCAATGATATTATACTATTTAATATTAATTTAATATCATATAAAGCAATATCAAGCATTTTAATTTTAATAATATTACTCCATTATTTTCAAAATCAATAATCTCATAATCATAATCAGCCTATATAATGTTCCCACTGCTGGGATACCGGCCGGCGGCCTCTTCTCTTTGAGAGGGAGTGGGCTGTCATCTATCACGCGGGCCCAGTGCGGGCTGGTAGATGTCACATGCCCTCGAAATGTCTAGTTCTAGGACATGCTGGTTTCCTTACTATGTTTTTCTTCACCGTTATGAGAGCAGTGGTAAAAATTATTTACACAAAGTAAAGCGCATGCGTGGGTTCGAACCGGTGACCTACAACTAGTAAGTCGGGGTCATTACCACCACTGCTCCAAGTCAATAATCTAAATAATTCAATTACGCCACCACTTTCAAACTTTATTCAACAAATTATCGCACTGACCTTGTCATAAAGATTGTTCATAAAACCCAAAACACTATCCGAGTTTGGGAACACTCCTGAAATACCACTGATGACCACTTCTCTACCAGACAATGGTTTTGGAACATCTTGAGCGTTTTGGTTACCATTCTCTTCAAAAGGAGCCATAATCAAATATGTTGTCACGTGAATACAATTAGAGCTAACCAAGCTAACACACGTCGTCCCTGTAAACTGTGGTTGAACTATTCAATTAGTTTATTTGTGCCGACTTTTTATAAGCAACTAAGGTATATTAACATAAATGGAGATCCTTTTGCTTACTGAAACATTGTTTAAATCGGAACGGAAAAAAAAAACACTGACCGGTTTTTCTTTTATTTATCCTAGGCAAGTTTAACGATTCAAATCACATGAAGCTATATTAAAATATACAACTAGGTAGATAATAGCACAATATGTGTGGTAATATGTAGCTACAACCATTTTCTAAATGACCTCGGGAATCATCGCATTTTTGAATACAAACGAATGCTGATTTCCATGTCCATCAATTTATTATAGTTATCGTGTATAATAATTTGAATTCAGAACTAAGTACTTAATTACAGCAAAAATAACGCGTAAATTGGCCGAGCGAGCGTAGCGAGCGAAGCGTCTCCGCATCAAGTCTGGCAAAATTTGCGAGTTTGTCAGTTTGTACGTACTCATGTACAGGTCGTATTTTACAACCGATCTTGATGAAATTTGGTGTAAAGGTTTAACGAATTTTTTGTAATTTTTTGTTGTAGAGGATTTTTGATTGGAGGGGTACGTCCTCCAAGATGAGGCATAAAGGAGGCTTCTGGATATCTCCGCCTTATGAAATCCGATAACCATGGTTCTTTTTAGGGTTACCAAAGTGCCCAAAGGGTAAAACGGGACCCTATTACTAAGACTCCGCTGTCCGTCCGTCACCAGGCTGTTTCTCATAAACCGTGACAGTTAGACAGTTGAAATTTTCACAGATGATGTACCTATTTCTGTTGCCGCTATAACTACAAATACTAAAAACAGAATTAAAAAAATATTTAGGGGGGTTCCTATACAACAAACGTGATTTTTTTGCCGTTTTTATAGATAATGGTACGGAACCCTTCGTGCGCGAGTCCGACTCGCAATTGGCCGGTTTTTTGTTTGAAAAGTGGAAAGATTAAGTAGGTATTTAAAAAAATTGGTGAAGATCTGATGAGGATCTTCGGCATGAAGAGCGGAATAGCTTCTCAAAATGCAGTAAATGGCTAACTATTTATTAAAAGCTATTTGTTAATTCCTCTAGCTGGCCTATCTTTGCTCATATTTTTTCGGGTTTTTAGCCAATAATAAAAGTATTAATTTTTATTTTATATTTATAATTATATTATATTTTATATTATGTTATTTTCTAAAAACCTTCCTATATTTTTGTTATGTTAAGATGTTGTACAGTCACGGACTTTAATTGATGAGCCACCTGGCACTGTTCGTATTTTAGCCGTGTAATGCAAATCGGGTTTATTCGGTTCCCGACATGCAAAGTCATATGTCTTCGTATTAGAAGAAGAAAATTATATTTCATATCTTTACCGGTTGGCTAACCTGAGAGCCAGAACTTCAAACTTGACAGCAGAGTGACTACGCAAAGTCAACCAATTGCAGGTCTAGCAACAGTAACCTAGCAACGATAAATAATTGTTGCTAGGTTACTGTTGCGGTAGTAACGTTAGCGTACGGAGAAATTCTCTGACATCGATATTTCAACTGTCACTGTCTTCAGTTAAGTTTTCAGAATTATTGAGTTAATGAGCTATGATTCAAAGGAGGTCAGTATCAAATAGATTGGATAAACTTAATGCAACATTGTATTTATTTTTATCATTAAGAACTTATTAGTCAACCTCTATGGATAAGACTATTTCTGATTAAAAGTAATTTATTTGTCATCTTGATATTTCAACTGTCACTGTCTTCAGTTATGTTTTCATAATTATCGAGTTAATGAGCTATGATTCAAAGGAGGTCGGTATCAAATAGATTGGATAAACTTAATGCAACATTGTATTTATTTTTATCATTGAGAACTTTTAGTCAACCTCTATGGATATTTCCAATTAAAAGTAATTTATTTGTCATCTTGTTTACGAGCTTGCGATTTGAGTTCGTGTTTAATCGTGTAATCTCGTGAATGTATGAAACTGCAAAATTGAAAAGTTTGAAGGTGGCTCATCAATTAAAGTCCGTGACTGTACATAAAGTTCGTTTAAAAAATATTTGCACTTATTTCATGTTTCATTTTCACAAATAAATTTTGGGACAGACCCCACGCGACTAACAGCGTAAAAAAAGTTTGCTTCCGAGGTCTACTGTTCGCAGAACTAAACTAGTATACATATTCAAAACACTGTAATATGTTGCCAGCCATAAATTGCTTATAAAAACGTATAAAGTCTTGTGTCACTGCGTTTTAGGCTATGGTATCTGTACATGGGGTGGTGCTGAAAAAACCCATTAATATGATTGAAATAGAGCGTTCACAGTTTGCAGTCCTGAAGGTGCTGCTTAACCTTAACTTCAGAACCCCTACCACTCTGTTACACGAGCAGGCGCGGGTGCTAAGCGTCTGAAAAATATTTGTGTTTGAATGCCTGCGGAGATATTGATTTCCGTGTGAACGTTAAAGAGCTGTAAAACTATTTTCCTTAAACTATTTCCTCCAATTTTTAAAATACATTACATTAAGTTAAAAGAGTATTAACAACTCTATATAATAGGTCTTTACCTATGAAGTTGCCGTTCTGCAGTACTGGCCATTTCAAATCAAAATAATTTTTGTTTGGCTAAGAATTCTAATTTCAAATTAATTTTATTTAAAAAGCATGGAATTCTTTTTTCAAAAGAAGTCATTTGTTTAATGATAAGTGTTACATTTTCATCGCATTTCAATCTTTTTCGTCATCATGGATACGTTAAAAATTCGAGTAATTATGGAATATGAGTACGGTCGTGGCAGCAACGGGGCACAAGCGGCACGCAACATCAACGGAGTTTACGGAGCTAACACTACAAACCAACGCACCACCTGTTATTTGTTTGCTCGCTTCCGTTCTGGAAATTTCGACCTGAAAAATGAACCTCGCGGTCGTCCGAAGACTTTGGTCGACAATGACGAATTAAAGGCGATTGTGGAAGCTGATGATACACAATCTACGGCTGAATTAGCAGCAGCTTTCGACGTTAGCGTCAAAACAATATTGGTCCATTTGCGTCAAATTGGCAAGGTTAAAAAGCTTGACAAAGGTGCCCCACGAACTCAACGATCGCCAGCGCGAAGTACGCGTCGAGGCGTGCCTTGCACTGCTCAACAGACACACAAATGAAAGAATTTTGAACCGCATTGTTACCTGCGATGAAAAATGGATTCTGTTTGATAACCGCAAGCGCTCAGCAAGTTGGTTCGAACCTGGTTCAGTACCTAAACAATGCTCTAAACGACAACTTACCCCTAGAAAAGTGATGGTGGTCACTGTTTGGTGGTCTAGCGCCGGTGTGATTCATCACAGCTTCTTATCAAACGGGGTGAGCATTACTGCAGATGTGTACTGTGAAGAACTGAACACAATGATGGAGAAGCTGGCACATCTCCAACCAGCATTGGTCAATCGCTCGTCTCCGCTGCTCCTGCACGACAACGCGCGACCTCATACTGCACAGCAGACGGTCTCCAAGTTTTAAGAACTGGGGTTGGATGCTCTCCGTCATCCGCCCTACTCACCAGACCTTGCGCCTACAGACTACTACTTTTTCCAGAATTAGGATAACTTCTTGGCGGGAAAAAAAATCAATACCCGAGAGGCAGTACAAAATGCCTTTGAAGAATTTGTTGCCTCCCGTCCAGCTGATTTCTTTAAGAAGGGCATCAATAAACTGCCACTGCGTTGGCAAAGATGCATTGATTGCATGGGTGATTACTTCGATTAATACAAATAAAAAATACATGAAAAAAATTCGTTTAAATTTTTTCATACAAAACGGCAATTTCATACGTAAAGACCTAATACTTCCAAGTCGATTGAGAGCACCCGGTCTGCATCAAGTGCAAAGGGCAACTGATAGAAATCCAACGACTGACACCCGCGGTTTCACTCGCATAAATCTCGATCCCGTGAGAATATCAGGATCCTATGTCCTAATCCAGGTCATGGTCTAACCATGTGCCAAATTTCATCTACATCTGAAAGCGTACAAGCGTACAAGTGAAAGCGTAACATACAAACAAACTCACTTTCGCATTTATAATATTAGTTAGGATTAGGATTTGCTCGTGGCTAAATAATAACAGCCGCACGGATCGATCCATCAGGTTAAGTTACTCTTGCTGGGGTTGGTTCCTAGATTCCCATCCACGAACATGTGAAAGTGCCATCTTTACATACCGGCTGTCATTCGTGGAACTTTGACAGTCGTTACGGGTTGTCAGAAGCCCAAAAGTCTGACAACCAATATTACCTAGGGGTATCGTATTTCCCAGTTACTGGGTTGTGGAGGTCAGATATTCAGCTGCATCCGGTTAGACTGGAAGCCAAGCCCAACATAATGGGAAAAGGCTAGGCAGATTGAGTTAGGTATTGGATAATATTATATAAATTTTACAATGCACTATTTTGTTCCATACGGCTTCGATTCCAAATGGTGACAGCATTATAATTATTCTATACAAGCTGTTGCCCGCAACTTCGTGTGCGAGTACAAATTATTTTGTATTTCGTCTTTGTTTAATACCAACACTATCCTTCTCTAAGTCCCAAGCTACCAATCTGTCAAATTTCATAACGATGGGCTCTAGTAAAACTTAGCAGACCGACAGACTGAGTTAATTTCGCATTTTTATATAGTAGAATTAGAATGAGATTAGAATGAGAATCAGAATTAGAATTAGAATTTATTTATTTGTAAGAATGTAATTTTACATAGTATGGTGTTAGTATTTTTGTTAGTTCTTACATTCTACCACAAAATATGTGGTGTATAAATATTCACTTGTAATACGGAAGTTTTCTATGTAACAACACAGAAAATTTGGCATTCATCATTCATTGGTAATTTTGATTTATAATTGTTGATGACGTAAATGTTTTAATTATAGGTTAAATGCTGTCTTGAAACTAAAACTAATCGAGAATTGCAAATTTTGACCCTATGGCCTGAATTGGTAGTCTTTTAGCTGAAATGATTATATTAGTAACAACACAGCTGTTATTTCTGGCAGTTTGTAAGGTCTATTTTAGTACCTTGGTTGCACAACTTCCAACTTAGAATGTTTAAAGTTGTAGGTTATTGTTGTTATCCTGTTGTTTATAAATGCATAAAGTTGTCAATGAGACAATAAGCAATTCAGGTAGTTAACCTAATTTACAACAGTTTTTATAGACTAAAATCGAGAAAACTAAAGAGAAAGCGATATTCTTCCTTCAAATCCCAAAAATCCCTCACAAACACTTTAAGAAGGAAACCATTTCACGAGAATTAAAAAGCTGGCCAAGTGCAAGTGGGACTCGCGCACGAAGTTTCCCGTACTATGATCTATAAAAACGGCAAAAAAATCATGTCTGTTGTATGGGAGCCCCCTTAAATATTTATTTTATTCTATTTTTTTGTATTTTTTGTTACAGCGACAAATTGTATGTCCAAGTTTGGCAACCATGAGAGTTGGTAAAATTCAGATGTCCATTACGGTATTTGTGAGGTGAAAGCGCCTTTTAAAATTTCTTTTAGAGGCGTTTGAAGTCAGCTGTCATTCCATCGAATCGATGGAATACCAGCTCACTTCAAGCTCACGTCACTTAAGTTTTAACGGCGATTTTTTAACATATAGGCTAATCATTCACCTTGTGAAGATCCTGTGTTGTATTTTGACCTTATGAAGGCCGCAGGAATCCGCTGGACGCGGGACGCACAGAAACGATTGGAGGTCCTTGAGGGAGACCTAAAGTCCAGCAGTCATGGACGTCTTTCGGCTGAAATGATGATGATGTGTGAATAACATTATTTGACAAGTTGCGTTTCAAATGGAATGGATCAGCGTTTGCTGATCCATTCCATTTGAAACGCAACTTGTTTGAAGTTTTGCACGAAGATCATTTAGGCAACAGTTTTTCTTTTTTTTTTTAATTCACAACACTGATGTACAATCACAGATGCAATAAAATAGATACGAGACGCTATGTCTGATTGACATCTACTAGATGTGAATCTAGATGCATATTTTAAGAAACACTTACAATAAATTGGAAGGAACTTATTGTTGCTACAAAAAAAAAGTCTAAGTAAAAAAATCCTACAAATTGAAAAAAGGTTCGGGAAAAAAATAATTAAATTAAATATAGATATTGGTTCCTTCTTTCTTTTTTGTGTGTTTAGTGACTAACCTATCAGAGTTATTATTCCGCCCATCGGCCTCTGACTTGACTTCACATTCGAGAAATATATCTCATGATGATCATCTTATTACTTACCAAGTTTGTAATATCAAAAATGATTAAGTTGAGAATGCCTCGATTTAAACACAAAATCTCTTACAGACACGGCTTAGAGAAAAAAATCCACAGCGATAAAGCTAAACAAAATACTTCCCTACATTTTTTATACCTTGACAAAGATATCTGGTAATTCATTTCGCTAAAACTAACATGTTTAGGGAGAATATATTGCTAGAATAACCCTGAACCTGAAAATTATGTTGCTTGGCCGTTTTAGGCCCGATCGCATCTACTTATGAAATAAATAACTAAATAAAACTATTGTATGTAAAGTCTATGGAAAGTAATGAACAGTGAATAAACTTCACCTTACGCCCTGTGACGGTAGCGAAACGGCTTGTAAAGTCAAGGTTTGTAGAGTTAGAAGTTTGGCTCTACGTGAAATCTAATAACTTTTTGACAGTTCGAGCCTTATGGTCTCGTCTTGGCAATATTTTACATGAAAATGTTTTGGAGGGATACAAATTTTCTATTTCCGGGAATGGGCGGAAGGTTGAGTATTACGATCATTAATTGTTTATTGAATTACTACACACATAGGATAGTGTCAGGTTTATCAATGTGTAACATAATTAGTTCAGCAAAAAATTACATAATAGGCAACCTTAATTACAAACTGTCAATGAATTTCCCGCTAATTGAGTTGAATTTAAAGCTCAGTTTACTACTGTATATACCGACCAAATTGTAATATTCACTGTTATACTTCGGACCAAAATTGCAACAGCTAACATATTTAGCTACAGCAATATTCCCACTTTGTTCCGAAGCTAATACAACAGTGCAATTCAAAGCTAACTTCTGATTGAATAGCTCTGTGTATTGAACTAGCGACCTGCAAGGTCAAACTTTACTTGCCGAATACCTACCGAAGTCAGTATTATGAGGATAATCACTGTTTTTATATAATAAGTACATCAAGACTTCTGAAAGGGACCAGTTCCAGTTCTCATACAAATAACTATGGTAATCGTTAGAAGCCCGCAATGTCAGAAAATTTTGGTCAGTTTTTACAAAAAAATTAAGGACGACTGACGGCACACTATATGCAAAAATATATTTTTAGATGAGAACAAGAGTGGGGATGATGATGGCAATCTTTATATAAAATCATAATCAGTTTGCGATGGTGTTAAATGCAACCTACCGAATGATCTAAAATAAAAGCTAACCTATTTCTACGATAAACAACAGCCACATTACAGGTAGTATTTTGCTACCTAGATACTTCTATGTTCCCAGTACTGAGAGTACTATTCAAAACTAATTTCTGATTGGAAACTTGTAAGTTCGTCTTGCATCCATTGAATATTGAAATGCAATAATCAGTCGCCGGAGAAGGCTGTCCCGGCTCGAGACTTCCGCTGTCAATTTGTCCCGGGAATGGTACATTTTGTTGGTGACTGTAGTGGCCGTGGAGCTATGAAGAGATTATGGTGATGGAAGGGGTTATGGTGGTGTGGTAATATAATCTTATACTCCTTGGTATTGAACGACCTGTTTAAGAAGAAACTGAACTGTCAGTATTATTTTGTGTCATTGTATCATTTTGTTAAATAAAACCTAATGTTAATTCGGGTATATTCATTACTACAGGTGGGTTTTTTTTACATTATTTATATGGGCTAAGACAAATAACTATCTCTTTTAAATCATTTCTTATTTCTACAATTCCTTTTAACAGGATTGACACAATGTTTTCGTTAGCATAATTACCTTTACATTAGGTATCCAATACACTTTTGATTAATCATCGCTATCGCTGTTGGTATGTCACTTTGTCAAGACACTCTTGATACAATGGGTTTCATTATTCGTTTAGCAATTTCTTTTTAGTTATAATGACCCCCCTGGGGTCCTTTGTAGACTCCTGTCGTAGCTTTGTAGATCAAGTAAGGCTCTATTTTCGGCGCGACAAACACTATGCAGACACCATTAAAATGTATGAGTCATGGCGACTATTGAGACCTAGACAGGTGCTGCATAAGTTTCTAAGCACACAGCAAATACACAGCCATAATAATTATGTAGTAAATGCCAATTTGAGAAGAATATTTATGTAGTAACAAATTCTGCTAACCTTTTTCTCACAGCCAATTTGTTTTCGTAATTTTTTCATGTAAAATAAATATTTAACAGTTTCTGAGCCTCCTATTTCAATTTGTGGCATGTTTTCAATTTCATCATATTTATTTCCAAGACAACTACATTGAACTTTAGTTGCTCAATGGCCCACTTATTACAGATAGTAGTGCCTGTCACTCCAGCAATAGCAATAATACGTAGAATTGGAAATTATTTCGTTGTCAATGAATCTACGAGAATTGTCGCGATATAACATTTTAATGTCTGTTTCCTGATGGAAAAATAAGATTGATAAATAACTGTGATAATGATGATTCATTATCACAGTTATTTATCATGATTTGCAAATGGCACCTACCGGTTAGTTTTGTCATAATGTGGAAACTATCAAACAAATAGGTTGTTAAAAAAAAAATATTTTTTGACATTGTGACATGAATAGAAAAATTTAAGAAAGTAAATCTTCCTGTATATGACGCCGGAGCTGCACGTGCGGCGTCGGACCGGAAGCATATATACGATCGAATATGGCACAACATACACCGCCACCTCACCGGAACCACGTGAAAACTGATGCCGAGCTAAATAGTAAAGTAACGATCACAGTTCAGCAAAGCATTGCTACCGATAAATGCGGTCCGGTACCGATACGACTCCAGCGTCATGTAATTTCCAACTGTGATCGTCAAAATCAAAATCAAAATCAAAATATTTTATTTCACTTAAACCTACATGGGCACTTATGAAACGTCAGAAGCTAGGTGCACGGTTCCAATTGGTCGTTTCCTATAGAGAAGAGCCGGCAAGAAACTCCATGGAAAAAAACGAAACAAAAAAAAGAAACTCCACTCCGTCACCCTCTTACCGCTATCCCAATTTCAAAATCAAGTCTTTGTCTCATATATTTCTATCAGACGACATCTCAGTATTTAACCCCTGTCATCTACCTAGCCTTTTCCCAACTATGTTGGGGTCAGCTTCCAGTCTAACCGGATGCAGCTGAATGCCAGTATTTTACATGGAGCGACTGCCTATCTGACCTCCACAACCCAGTAACTGGGTAATACGATACCCCTTGGTTAGACTAGTTGTCAGACTTTCGTGCTTCTGACGACTCGTAACGATTGTCAAAGATCCACAAATGACAGCCAGTATTAGTAGTACTCAGTATTTAACCCCTGTCTGGTGTTGATGTTGAAATCATAATAATCATTCAGCCGAAGGACGTAAATGGACCCGATGCTGAAAACCAATCTCTTAATTTAGGGCAAGTCTAAAGACTGATTACACAAAATGCGTGGGCGGGGTACCGACGTCACGCAATCGCTCCATAATAGTTTTTGCTCGATATTCCCTTCAGTTCTTATATTCAATTCTCAATGACCCACAATGAATGTAGCGCCTCCACTAAACAAATTGTGGGTCATACAAAGATTTTTTTGCTTTTGCTAAGAATTGTCTACTTTGATTACTTTGACTTTGATCAGTTTAGGGTCGAATCGCTCGGGACGTAAAGGGTCAAATGCGCGTCTTGTCTTCGGAGAAATTACTCATAGATAGTTTATAGGTTTTTCGTGCTCTAGACGCTTGTTTGCAATTTAGTGTTAATTCTATTAGATTCCTGGAAATTTTAACATTTATGACGATTTTTGGAAATCATTTCAATAATTTCGTAACATTCACATCTTACAATATAGAACTTATATCAGGTGTATCTTTTCATACACGAAATCTCTTAAAGGGACATTGTACTCTTCATTATGAACAACTTTTACTGTGAGACCAAACATGAAATCACGCAAAAGAATCAGCTGTTCTCTACATTTATGTTCGCATAGCTCGTCAAAATGTAGGGAACAGCTGATTTTTTTTGAGTGAGTGTCAATAACAACGTGATGCATAAATATAGTACAACATTATCTGCTATGCTATCTATCTAAGTATGTATATGCATAGCCGCAGAAGCATTCATGCCTCAGTAACACTATCAAACATCTAAATAATATTGCACTGTTGAATTTTCAACTCTCGGCGCTGAGCTGAGCGTTCAAAAATTAAATCATCTAAATTGAGCTTTTATTAAGGCATTGATAGGTGTCACCTGTGTGTTACCCAATGTTTGTTAAAACGGGCTTACGCGATCAAATATCAAGCATGGTCTGTCCAACCACAACCAAGTCATTTGATAGAATTAGCACACACTACCACAATCTGACATGAAGGTGTATCTGCGAGACATGGTCTTGCCTCCTTAATCATGTTTCATATGTCCAGAACGCGTCTGTGTCTTCATCAATTAATCAGTGTGCAGATTAGCTGAATGGATGGCCGAGGTGGACAGTCGCCATGTTGGATTCTATTTAAAAATTGATTTGGCCTTGGGTTTGAGATTGGATGATATCTGATATGAACAGGGTAAAGTATGCAGAAGAAAAGATATCCCACAAGCTTGCATTTGAGAACGAAACTTGAAAAAATCACGATTTGCTGAAGGTTAGGTAGAGGAATAATCAAAAAAATGTGATATCTTAATAATGATAATCTTACTGCTTTAGATTCGAATACAACTAACGGTCTATTTGCGGATAAACAGATGAAAATTTTATTGTGAAAGGGATTCATGAATTTGTTTTAAGCTCAACTTTATAATTTGCTCTTCTATGTATATGTGTCTTTAATTATTGGAATTGGTTTGTATTAACCGTTTTAATTAAATAATACATATATAGTACTGATAGATATAAACCCACATTTCCCCAGTCACGCAAGAAATGCACATGCATAACCAATACAGAATTATGTTATAGATTTCCTATCTAATAATCTGTATATATTCAAAATCCAGCAAAATGAAACCGGCATTGATGTCAAGCTTCAATTTATCTTAAAGTAACATTACTGCGAATAAAATTGACTTTCTAAAGAAAATGTTACGGCGCCGATAAACTGAAGTTTAGAAGTAAATAAAATACGAAACAAAGTTTTATTAATAAATCCGAAGGATCCTTAAGAATAGGTCTCGCTTTAAGCTAATTTTGTTGAAGTGATATTCATTGGAATAAAATCAGATTTTATTCAACGTGCTTTTTGTTCGTTTATTAGTCACAGCCCGTGAGTTCGTTTGCATACAAACTTCAATTCTCTGTTTTACTCACAGTGGTAAAGTTACGAACTGGGGGCGTAAAACAATCACTTTGGCAGAATTATATTAGGAGAAAATTATGAATCATCGTAAAATGTCACAAAATGACAATTCATTATGATCTGTGTGCTATTCTTAGAACGAAATAATTCACCTGTTTGACAGTTTTCTATGGAGATTCGTAAAATGGTCCACAAATTATGAATTGCTTTTATTTCAAATTAGAGGAATTGCGAATGACAGCTGGGATTCATGAAATGAACTGCTTTTAGAGGAATTGCTAATGTGGCCGGTTTAGGCCCACTGCTTTCATCCTTTATTCATCTGTTTGACAAATTTTCTATGGACATTCGTAAAATGATGCACCAATCATGAATTACTTTTGTGTCAAAATAAAGGAATTGCTAATGACAGCTGGGATTCCTGAAATGAACTGCTTTTAAAGGAATTACTAATGTGGCCGTATAAGGCCCCTGTTCTTAGTGAACCAATTCAGCTTTCAACCGAGCCACAGACTAACTGTCTAGTTTGGGGCTCACTGTTAAACAATTTGTGTAACCTAGCTATAGATAATATTGTAATCTGCAAACCTGCTAAATAATTGTAACCTTGTAAATTTTGCTTATAGGTAATATTGTATAGCCTGCAAACCTGCTGACTGTATTACCTGGACAATAAACAATTTTCTATTTTCTATTTTTCTATCTTCTGTGTTTTAGCTGTGTGTGCGCGGCTGTCAGTATGTTGCCGCTCCTTACGATAGGTCTAAATTAGGGAATGTTGTAATTTTTAATATATTATTACCGATTGTCGAGCGGTGCTGGCCCAGTGGGACGAATAGAGTAGTAGCCCAGTGGAAACGACCGTGACTTTCGAGTTGTAGATCGTATCTCAGGCAGGTTATTTTGTATAAATAATTATTTCATTGCCTGCTCTCAAAATGGTGAAGGCAAACATCGTGAGGACACCTGCATGTCCTAGAACCAAAAGTTTGAAGACATGTGTGACATGAGTCCAACCCGCACTGGGCCCGCGTATTGGATTACGGCCCACTCCCTCTAATAGAAGAGTGTGTCCCAGGAGTAGGAACCTTATAATGCAGCAATCAGCAATCATGCAATCAGCTTATAATAATCAGTTATTTGCATAAATAACTGACATGTTGGGAAGGATAAAAGCGCAAGTCTAATCTGATTGTAGCCATCAATTGGAGTCCAGTGACTGTGTTACCATTTTCTTTAAAAAACCTTTTACAATCTTTAATATAATATTCTCAAAGAAACTTAATTTTATCAAATACTTTCTGTACTCACACAATTTGAAACTTAATCTTAGTTAATTTCACTTTTCTCGCTAATCTCTCTCTGTAGCTTCACCTTTACGTTCAAAGTTTTAGATCATACAAATCTTCGAAATTATCCGACGATCCGTAATTGGAATGTTTTACAGACTCAGCTACTTAGTATTTAAGTCAATAATCGTTACGTACTGAAGTGTCGTTGATATTTTTTATCCACCTTTGTGGTATGGTGGTTAGACCACCTGCTCAGACCCAGAGGTCCCGGGTTCGATTCTCAGTGGGGGCGAAATTTTTGCTTGGTTTGGCTGGTGATAGGGCTTGTTCTCGTTTGTCTAGCTACCACCATCTTATCTAAGTCTATCGCCATCACAAAAATTTGTACAAGTACCCAGTTCCTCTGTGGTTGGGGATTCTGGGTGAAGCTCGCTTCACCACCTTCTTTCCACCTTTGGCCTGATCATCACTTACCATCAGGTGAGATGCAGGCCAAGTGCTTAACAATTGTCGATTTAAAAAAAAACTAAAATAAGTTAAAAATAATCAACAAGTGTTAATAGTTTATAGAACAACACTAATCCAATAAATAGGGGCTTTGTAAGTGCTCTCGGAGTGTGATTTTATTTGAAATTGTTGTTAACTTTGTTAGATTCAATTATAAATCTATAGCTGTAGGGCACTGAATTTTGAGTTCTGTTTTATTTGTAATCGAATCTCTGAATTTGATAACAATAAAAACAGCCTTCAATACCTATTGATAAAATGATGAATACCTACATACTTACTACAAAAAATGCATCTTAAAATATCACCAATTTTCATCAAATCAGCCTAGCGATGTTATCGCTGATCGCTGGATGTAAGCCTCTCCCAAGCAATCCTCCAATTGATCGCACCAGGTTTGACTACATATTGTATAATGTAAATAGTACACCGCCACCAATAAACTCAAAAATTACTGGACCGATTTAAAAAAATTCTCTCACCAGTAGTATGCTATATTATCAGTGAGTAACATAGGCTACAATTTATAAAGATATCACGCGGGCGAAGCCGCTGGCGCAAGCTAGTACAAAATAATAAATAAAAAACAATTTAAATAATTCTGCACTTCAATTTTACATGTTTACAACTTTCCCACAATCAAAGCGCAATGTTGTGACAATCGCAGTTGTAACATGTTGTGATACGCGGTCGTACGTCGACAATTACGTACGTGACGTCATAGCGCTTTCAACTTTGCGCCGCGTACAGATACGTGACGAGCATCATGTGCAACGCTGCAAGTGTTCACACTTCTCGTTTAATTTGTTTTGGCTTTACTAAAAGGAAGGTATAAAATGTTTATTGGTAGATAGATAAAACGTTTATGTGGCACAACATACAAAAACAAGGTTATATTATATAATAACTAATTATATTAATAAATAGCTACAAGGTGCCAATATACAACATGAAAATAAAAAAAATAAACGAAGACAAACCAAACAATTTCAAAACCATTTCCAGTATTTATCCCACTTACTGGAGTGTTCAAATGCCCGGTGGCGAGTAATTCGTCAACTCGTCCTACATGCCTACGACCCATTTAGCACGACTAGCAGAAAATCAAAAGAACGTCAATTTAAGTACCAATCAAACTTAAATCTGCCTAGCCTTTTCCCAACTATGTTGGGGTCGGCTTCCAGTCTAACCGGATGTAGCTGAATACCATTATTTTACATGGAGCGACTGCCTATCTGACTTCCACAACCCAGTAACTGCATGGGTAATACGATATACCCCTTGGTATACTGGTTGTCCGACTTTCAGGCTCCTGACGACTGTCAAAGATTCACGAATGACAGCCGGGACCAACGGCTTAACGTGCTTTCCGAGACACGAAGGGGTCTTGGCATGTAATGATGGTCGACGACCCGTGCGGCTGACTGCGACTGTTATTACTAGTGCAGGTGAAGAAAACTTTTAATTTACTTACAACAAATAAACTAGCAATTCATTTAGAAACGATACATTATTTACTATCGTATGTTTGTGTTGTTGTGTTTTACCAGTGTCGAATGTTTTACCAGTGTTGTAATAAAAAACTTGTACAAGGGTAGAATCCTAAAACTTAAAGTAGGTAGTAGATTTATCAGTTACAAGACTTTTGGAAATAAGTTTTAGACCCTGTGCTCAGAAAATACACGTATCTAGAAAATTCGCCTTATACAGCATGTTTGAAAACCAAAAGCTTGATTTTCCTGTTTTTTTTTTCCAATATATCTTTACATAATTATATTATAACATTTGTGGTGTCCATAAAATATTTTGTTCCATTTCTGCGTACCTTTATTTAAAAAAAAACCTTCTAAAATTCTTAAAGCAGGTTTTACACCTTTTGTAACTCTAGCTAGATGGATTTTTTAAATCAAATCTTTATCTGTTACAGCAGTTATAACATAGCTGTGTCTGTTATACCTACCAGTTAAAAACCCTTAAAAGTTTCATCTAACACTATAAATCGGTGGCGTTCGAAAAGTCCCAGCCAAGAGTCGGGATATTAAGCGACAATTCACACAATCGTACATCGCAATATGAAAGGACTTAGACAGGATACAACTGATCTAGTTTGAGCCACTCGCTCAATGAGTTATTGCAATAGCTTACTGTGAGACCTGGATTTTGAAGTGGATTTTACGATGGGATGAGAAGTAATGTTACGTGGCTACTTTTAGTATTTGTGTTGGAAAACCAAAAAAAAACTGGGGGTACTCTCTTGAATAAACGTTTAATTTCGAGATTGGAGCTGTTCTTTCGCTAGACTCTAATGCCTACACAAAAGTGGCAACGATCTTCTTCTTCTGTTCGAGTCGATGGCAAAAGTATTTATTTTTTATTATTATTACAAGTTGGGTCCAGTAGGTGGCATCAGTGGCCTTTTTAGGTCTTCAGAAAACCATTACCACTAATTAAAAAATTAAAATCAAATTGCATCCATTTGTTTGCTTATTCATTGTTCTGTCATAAATATTAAATACAATATACATATGCAATCTAATACCAAAATACAGTTTAAGAAGGAAAACGGAATTTGTTACAAGTAAATACACATACATACATACACCCCATATTATACTCACGCCTTTTTCCAATGGGGCTAGGCAGAAACTACAGAACGCCACCTGCTACGATTCTTACATACTCCTTTTGCCTCGTTTGCGTTCAATCATCTACTCATACACGCCCGCAGGTTGCGAGTACTACGCACAAGCTAATAGTTAATTAGTACGTATTTATTCACTAAAGTATTTATTTATCTACCTCACCTACTAAGCGTACTGAAAACATACGGTATTCCGTACATAAGATATTTTAGTAAGGTTACTACAAACTTTTCTAAAAACCTCAAGTTGTAAACATAAATGGTACCGACACACTTAGTGTGCACTTGAAACTTTTCAAGATAAGTCGAGGGAAAACACAAAGTACAGTCACGAGCATAAATATTTTGCTATGAACAGCTCGGCAACAATATCTGACTTCATGATTCATCCATTAATAAAAGAATGTATTAATAAAATAAAATAAACTAATGTACAAATTTCACTTATGTTAAGTATTTGTCAAATTTAGAAACTAAGAATTAAGTTACTCAACATAGTTATTGATCAACGATATATTGTCAACTTGTTGATTATTATTTATTTTACTTTATAACTCTATTTTAGCTCTTCTCGCCTGAAACACAGGATAACCTAGTTCAGGCACGTAAGTCTTAGAAAAATAATTTACATTTAAGCAAAACTGTACAAATTTCTATGCCTTGTTATTTTTGAATAAAAATATTATTATTATTAATATTTTTCGTCAAGATTAGACAGAACTATCTGTTGAGACAAGCGACACCAAAATATAGGATGCTGAATCGGTTTCAAAAAACGTTTGAATGTGTGTTCAAAAAATTTCTGACAAATATGAATCTCGAAATCAGACATTATTGCCGAGATGTTCATGGTAGGTAATATATTTATGCTTATGACTGTACCTTGCCGTGTTATTGCACGCAGTTTCAGAAAGATAACAAAGGAAGTTACAGAGTTTACTCCTGTTTACGATATCTTCTACGAAATCTACAAGATAATATTGTTAATAGTATTTCAGCTAAGCACTTAGCAACTTAAGGAGTTGTATTGCTGATTCTAATGATTATAATTCTGTAAATCCATATTTGTTACGGCCGCAAATCATATTTAGATCATTATACAACCTGATACTGACCTGCAAATTGCAAAAAACGTAAGAAAATTTGAATTTCGCGGGCTACCTTAGCGCATCCCCCTTAAAGCCTTCTGGAATAAATTCTCTAAATGGTGGTGAAACCGCATCAATATCCATTGTGTAGTTTAATACCTTGGTTAAGAAAAGCCACAAATCAATGAGTAAATATTATGTTGTGTTTTTTTGTGAGGAGATCGTGGCTAAGTATTAACAGCCGCACGGGTCGATCCATGAGGTAAAGCTACACTTGCCGGGGTTGGTCCGTGGATGGGTGACCATCTTTACGTACCGAGACTCCTCCGTGCCTCGGAAAGCACGTTAAGCCGTTGGTCCCAGCTGCTGTCCTGTCATTCGCGTATCTTTGACAGTCGTTACGGGTTGTCCGAAGCCCGAAACTCTGACAACCAGTCTTACCAAGGGATATCGTATTACTCAGTGACTACTACATGGAGCTACTGCCTGTCTGACCTCAAAAACCCTGTTGAGGTCAGACAGGCAGTAGCTCCATGTAAAATACTGGTATTCAACTGCATCCGGGTAGACTGGAAGCCGACTCCAACATAGTTGGGAAAAGGCTAGGCAGATGGATTTTTGTATGCCTTCTTTTGATCCTTGGCCTGCCCGAGCGTACTGTAATAAAGAATCGACCTTTTTTGAAGTGAGCCAATTGGAATTTTCCATTTAGGTACCTAGGTTAGGTATTTTCTTACTACTTGACCGTCAGCCTGCTACCTTGCTGACAGGCTTATCTTTACTTTACGGCAATATTTTATCTTCTATAGATCGTGCCAATGAAATGCAATATCTTCTATAGATCATGCCAATGAAAAAAGAACAGTGTAATCAAGTTTTGTACAGCCCTGAGGGTCTAGGGTAGGGTTTCATATTCCTACAACGACTTTCAAAAGGATTCACATAAGTTTTTTGGTAGCTTATGTCAATCCAATACATTTTTCACTCTTTTGTCATAGTTATCGTTGAATTGTCTAGGCCGTCCGGACTAGATCTATTTTCTGATAAATAGAAGGTGATTTTAAATGCTTTGCGTATTTCGGGAAGACGAGAGAATTATTTTGTGGCATATTTGTGGTACAACTGAAGCCATTGCCAACATTATTGGAAAAAAGTTACGCAAATGAGGCAGATAATGCATTTTTAAAGTTATAATTGTAATTTGTCTTTCTGCAACAAAGCCCCGAAATTCGCATTGGAATGATAATACAGTGCATAAGAAGTTCGCTAGGGTGGCCCGCAAAATTCAAATTTTCTTACGTTTTTTGCAATTTGCAGGTCAGTTTCAACATTAGAATCAGCAATACAACTCTAAGTTCATGAACGTGCCAAATATCATGACTTCATGAAATAGTCATTCATGAGCTTAGAGAGTTGTATTGCTGATTTTAATGTTTATAATTCAGTAAATCCATATTTGTTACGAGCGCTAATAATATTTAGATCAACATACAACCTGATACTGACCTGCAAATTGCAAAAAACCTAAGAAAATTTGAATTTCGCGGGCTACCCTAGCGCATCAACCTTAAAGTAACATTATAAGGAAGACACACATAAAATGTGGCTCATCAGAGGAGCCACATTTTATGTAAGGCTGATATCAGACGCTTCTCTCGTGATTATCATTTTTGTTTCAGTCTACGTTCATACAACACCGACAAAAATACATAGCAATGCACGTTCATTCTACCCCTTTAATTTAATTTTTCGATCATTCGGTAGGCGAGTGAAAAATACCGAAATCCAACATCGTTGGATCGGTTCACTAATGAAAGATTCATTTTGTGTTCAGACGTTTCACTTCGAGTGTAAGATGCCGAATGAACAAAAAGTGAAGTGTCTGATGTCTGCTTTAGAGTTACGGAGACGCTGATGAGCCACATGTTATGTTAACGAACGAAACTTCACAGTGCACTAACACTTCTTTGTACTGTATGTTCATAACATGTTCGTGAATTTTGCTGCCTTCATACTTGCGAAGTTTGTTTGACAATTCTGCTCTTACAAGGAACTTTCGGAGAGTTTTAGTCGTTGTTGTTATTATGTAGGTCGTCTCTACGTCATGTACTTTGTGAGTGAGTATGTTTAGTATAAGTTCGAAATTTGGAGAAAGTTACGCCATGACTATACATCAGAGTTTTGAGCCTTTTAACATGTAATGAAGTAGGTAAAAAACATAAAAACCTTAACAGATTATTTCAATAAAATATTATTTTGTTTTATTTTTGTTTATTCCTAACCAACATCAATAAATTACATAGGTCGTGATGGCAGTAATATCCATAAAATATGGATTTATAGCTTCTGTCTGAAATTTTCTTTTGAGAAAAACTAAAGAATTATTTTTCAGAGAGAAATCATAGCCTGGACTCGCTGGTTGAATAATAATTTCAATTGTATCAAGAGCTAAATATTTAGCCTTATTTTGTTACGCTACAATAATCACCAAGTCATTTCTACAGTTTTATTCACGACGTCTCTATCAAAATAATAAGAAAACCTTTACACTTTTATAGGAATATTATTTTTTTTAAGAAAATTCAGGACTTTCAAGAAAAAACTAGATACAAATTCTTTTAATCCTCGATATTATTCAAAATTATTGACATGAGCCTTCCTTTCATGACTTTCAAACAGCAGACGTCAAAACATCCACTACCTACTCAAACATGACAATTAATGCTTACGGAGCCAAGTACTCACACTAACTGCTCCAAGTAAGAGTTCTTGCAACGTGTATTCCTGTATGAACGGCATAATGGAAAGGCTGCAAGTGCAGTACCGTCCTGAAATATATTATGAGCGCTCTTAAAAGCATGCTTCGTCTGCGAACTTTACCGTAAATTGCTAGTTGTGCCACAGATTTAAGAAAAAGAAAGAAAATTAAGTAAATAAGTTTAATAAGCAAGAATAAAAAGTATCATCAGTGACAATAGGAAGGCTGTATGGATATGTATTATAATGGAGTTATGGGGAAAAATCTTACGAAAAAAGTTAAAAACAAGAAAGTGGATGACTGAGGGCAAACATTTTTGGTGAGAATTATGACAGAAGCTAAAAATTTAACACTGAGATGACTACAAATAGTCATGACGCGACGCGACGCGACCCTACAAACAATAACAAGCATCATCAACAACACACAAAAAAACACAATAGACGTAGATATATTTAGTAACCTATTCCACTTAGCTATTTTTAAAGAGTCTTATAAAACCCTGTAAGAAATCGACACGTTTTACACTTCTCAATGAGACATCCTCAGAATGATGATTGACTTGTCGCGAACCCGAACACGACATGTTGCCAAGCGCCGGACGGAGATGAACTCTGCGCTGAACACATGCTTCGTTAAGAGGTGAAACACGTGTCGATTTCTTACAGGATTTTATAAGACTCTTTAGGATTAGTTAACCAAAATAAGTTAATAAATATATATCTAAGTCTATTGTATTTAATTGATTTCCGCAAAGTCATGCCTGAATCAATTAACTAACATCTTCACAAAATAATACCTTTAACATAATACATGTGGAGTACTAAATCGTACAAAAATATCTTTATCCAAAGCTAAGCATGTTCATGAGAATTTACATCAACTTTTCATAGATCTAAATGCCACGAGATCCCTGCATGTTTGGCACGGACGATGCTTCTTAAACTAGTGTATGCATAAGTGATACGCTCAACCATTTGCATGCAGTTGGAGGAATGAAAAACTTGGCTTGTTACACACCTATTTTGATTTCAAGCATGTGGTCTTTCAAGAATTTTTGGATCTGATATTTATACTAATAATAATGCTGAAGAGTTTGCTCTGAGCTACCAGTCGGTTACGAAAAATTCTTCTTGCATTTTATAGCCTAATCCTTGAGGAAGGTTATTGACTATAATATCATCAAGCTACGTTACCTGAAATCGTGAAAAAAGTAGTCTGCTTAACAGATTTTTTTTTCGCGATTTAATCTTTTCTCTTTAGAATATTAGTCAGTTAAAGCGGGCAATGATAACTGCGTTCCAGCTCCATTCATGGTGAAAATTCTCACAGATCCAATTATGGTATTCCATGTCCACATAATCCCCCAAGGTTTCACATGACATTAACCAACACTCCAGTAAACTACTCGTTCCAAGTTAAAGTGACTGTATTAGAAGTTAATTTACCGCCTAGTTCAACTGAACTGGATTCGAAACTTTTTAACTACATTTCAATCAAAATCCGTGTTTCAACTTAGGCTATTAGGTGTAACTTCTGAATCAAATTAACGCAGGAATTTGAAAGCTATCTTGTGATTTGTTATAGATAATCCAGTGAGCACATGGGAGTACTCCTATTAATGCATTCAACATATAAAAAAATCAAGTAATAAAAACTAAAACCCAACTACGACTTAAAAGGTATAAACAAGACACCACAGACAGACAAATTAAAAATCCGGAGTAACACGTGTTAGGGCATAAATCGAACAGATTACGTGTGACTCCGGATTTTTAATTTGTCTGTCTGTGGTGTCTTGTTTATACCTTTTAAGTCGTAGTTGGGTTTTAGTTTTTATTACTTGTTTTTTTTTTAAATTATTTTGGGGTTATAATATATATATTTTTGAAATGTGCTCATTAAGCCCTTTCATTTGATACCCAACATGGTACGATTAAACCATTTTTTTTTTTAAGTTCCTCACTTTATGTCCTCTAGAGGGCGCCATTTTTAATTTAATGTGACTTCACATAGCCTATAACCAGCGGACAATCACGACGCTTCTAATGATACCTCATTTGTCAAATTGTGATAAGTGGTTTGGAAGATAGGAGGGAACAGATGAACATACATACATACATACATACCGGTCAAAATCATAACCCTCCTTTTTTCTTCGCCGTAGTCGGGTAAAAATGGTCAATGATCCTTTGAATTTCTACGCTTTGACATTCTGCTCTTTTGACAATTTGCAACCCACTTGTCATTTCGCACTTTTGACCTTATGCTCCCCAACGCTCTCGACCATCGAAGGGGTCGGTAGCTCCTGCCAAAAACTCCCTGAACCGTCAAGGGCTAGCCCCGCCGCGACTTGACGGTTATTTCTATGATATTATATTAATAATCTGTCTGAATGAACGAGAAAGACATATATACGTTCAACATCTGACAATAATTCGAGCCGATAATTATTCAAACGAGACGCTTGTTTTCCCCAAAGGTTTGAGCTGAGGTTTATAAAACCCCTTAATTTCACTAAATAAGGTAAAGGCCACACGAAATAGGGTAAAAAAAATTCAGGCAATCCTCCGGGCAGTTACTGATATTTTAACTACGAAGCTTTTTTTTTAGCGCTCAAGACCAAATCAGAAAGGCAAATCCGTCAACTAATATTCCTCTATCAGAATCTAATCGTAAAAAGTACGAATGTAGTGACTCAATTTAATTGTATGCTTTTCGTCGAACAACTCAGTAATTCGGAGTTAATGAGATAGCTTGCAGACTAAGCAAGCTAAAGTGGCAGTGGGCTGGCTATGTTTGTCGAAGGACCTATAATAGCTGGTGGAACTGATGAGTTCGGAGTGGAGACCACGTATCGGCAAGTGTTGCGTGTGACGCCCCCCAGCTAGATGTACTTAAAAAGGTGGCTGGAAGGAACAGACTAGATGCAGAAGACGGAGGATAGAGTGTTTTGTTCCACCACAAAACAGCTAATGATTTTCCACACGACATTTTATCTATCTAGTATCAGATTTAATCTACGAAAATAAAATACTCTGTATTTCAACTAACTTGTAAGGAAACAATACTCCACTAAAAGCAAATGGAATGAAAAAAGCCATTTACAATCCTCCCCTTTATAACTCCGTTTCATAATATATTTTATCAGTACCTACTGTAAAAAATTGATCATACGACTTTTTTCAAAAAAACTTGGAATAAAAAAATATTGATCGGGTTTTTTTTAATTTATTCAAGTGGGGGAAGTTATTGGAATCGAGCAGTTCCGATAATACATACTTTAAAATTTAGGTTTTTTGTAAGTATAAAAAAATAAATGCATTTTATTCAGACACAAACGAAGGATGTTAATGGACTCACTACAAATCCGGTTATAACCATAAATTCAGAGAAATTAATTGTTTATTCGGCTTAAATTAACCATAAATTCATTCAAACAGTTTTATTGAATTAGCATAATGTATCAATTTGATAAATATTTAATTTCCGTAACTGGACATTTGAAGTTACAAAAAAGTGTTGCATAGAAATCAGATTTACATCACAAAAACTTAATCCGCTCTCTGTACTACTTAGGTAACATTTTAGTTAGAAAGACAAAACATTTATTGAGAGCACAAACCACAAAAGAACAATTTAATGATAACAAATTACATGAGTATATCGGATGTAAAAAAATACACTTAACGAAGCCGAAAGTCACTTTTTATTCCCGTCATTGTAATTTTTTTTTTCTGGACCATACCTTACTTACTTCTGGTTACGGAAATATTGAAGGTCACAGTTCCAACTTATTCATACGTTTTTAGAAAGCAAGTTTTAAATGTTATAACTTAATTTTAAACAACCCCATAAACCCTGAACTGTTGCGCACCCATAAAAACAATGTTTTGCGTGCGTTACGTTGCGTACTACCTACCGTAAACAGCAATTTTTCACACCAGAAATAAAAGTCGTTTCCCAGCAATTATTTTTGTTGCAATGTTACTCAATTTGATGTACAGAATGCGTAGTTGACGGCTATGTGATGGATCTTTTTACACCCTGTATATAAAAACAAGGTACCAATACGCAAAAAAAGAAAAAATACTTAAAGAAATAGAGTAACATATGATTTTAATGATTTCAAGGCATGACGAGCAAAGCCTGGCTGAAGCTCAAGTCCAAAAATATTATATTAAGCCATCCAAGTTACGTATTACCGACGTAATGGTCCAGAACGCTCGTATCCCCTATTCGGGACACCAAAGAATCCGAATATGCGTCCAAATACGTCCTATCTTATAAATTCTTATTCGAGAAAATGGCGGAAGAAATCTATTGTATTTCTCTTGTTGTATGTGGTTCAGGGTTATTCTAGCAATATATTCTCCCTAAACATGGTAGTTTTAGCGAAATGAGTTACCAGATATCTTTGTCAAGGTATAAAAATGTAGCGAAGTATTTTGTTCAGCTTTATCGCTGTGGTATTTTTTCTCTAAGCAGTATCTAATAGAGATTAATTTGTGTATATGGGGACGGCAACTAAGCGATTAATATTGTCAACATCAAACTTGTTAGATAAGTATAATCGTCATCATAATCATCGTAGTCCGGAATCACCACCTACACATCATCATTTGCATAGCCTTTTCCCAGCTATGTTGGGGTCGGCTTGCAGTCTAACCGGATGCAGCACCTACCACAACGATACTAATTTATTAAGTCCACTTCGTGGTACAGAAAAAATACGAAAACTCTCCAAAAGGAGGCCACTGAAATGAAGCGGCTAAATAAATGGTAAAATGCCTGAAAGCGCTGTAAGCAATTAGTAAGAGTTTGTGATATTCACATAAAGCGGCTGGATGGAACTTGAAGCTTTTTGGGATTAAAGTATTATAGGTACTTGTGAAAGCGTGGTCTTAAATGGTAGAATTTGATGGTGAGCAAAACTCAAAACATTTCCTGCGGAAAAGTTTTTTTACTGAGAATGTTTAGTAGGCTCTATAATCTAATAAAAAATTATAATATAGAAAATAATAATTTATAATATAGACAGTATAAAATAAATTCGCTTTTCGTAACTGCTGTCGTAAACGTGTGACTTATGCTCGGTTCCTATGATCGAAAACGAATCGTTTTCCTTACCAATGGTAGCATTTTATTAACTTCATCCTGGGCATATAATTAGGTATAAATTCGTAAGCTAATTTTTACCTGCGATAAATACTTCTATATGGGTTGATCTACTATGCAAAGCTATGAGGTATTTGCTTCATTATTGGTAAAGGTATAAGAGTCTGAATTTTAACCAATAACAGTCCGTAAATTACAGGAATTGGCCAGTAGTTCTTCTATACTACACAATAGATTTTGCGCTGGATTTTACCATCATTTTGAGAAATTATTGCGGAAGGTTTTTAAGATTTAAGATACTTAACAAGATCGGCATGAATATCTTGATGTTTTGACATATCACCACACAATTGTATATGTAATTGTTTGATGGCTAAGAGACAGATGTGATTGTTTCGATAGACCAAAACTGTCACCAGCATCTGCAAAATCTAAAAAATATTTCAACTTTTGACCTAACATTGTGCATTTGACATACGACTAAGCCGAAGTATACATGCATGTGGACATTCGAGAGGAAACTCTTTGGCACCCATTTACCTTTGACAGCGCAAAAATTCGTTCAAAGGAAGGCTTATGCTGTAGCTCGTGCTGTAATACCATGGACAGTGTGGTGGGAAAGCTTTTGTAACAGGGTTCGTCAGGGGAATCAATACCACTATAACAATTGCATTGTTGTATTTCAATTAATGGAGTGCTGGCCGACGTTATTACAAAAAAAAAGGCTCTCGAGGCTTTTACACTTTTTGAACTATCTAACTATTGAAACTAATAATATAAACGCGAAAGTTTGTAAGTATGGATGGATGTTTGTTACGCTTTCACGTAAAAACTACTGAATGGATTTAGATGAAATTTGGTAAACAGATAGTTTGTTACAAACAGATTTTTATCCCTATATTCCCACGGGATCGAGACTTACGCGGGTGAAACCGCGGTGCGCAGCTAGTGAATAATAATTCCTGATAACCCAACGTTTTTATTAGAATACCAGTTCGTTGAGTTTTCAACACCAACTTACTGACTTATTGTCAATCGACACCACAATTTGCATGTCCATTCCTGCAAAATTTTTGCTCTGCGTCTTGCTTTCCGACGCCTCGTAATTAGCCAGGGTTAATTTTACGCATTATTTACCTACCTCGGAGCTCGGGGATCAATTATGATTAACCCAATTTCTATGCAATGTACACACTGCAGGCTGCTTTTTTAATTCTCGTGGAATGGTTTAGTGAGGGATTTTTGGGATTTATAAGCAAAGTATCGCATAATAGAGTTTTATCTTTCGTTTTCTCGGTTTTAATCAATAAAAACTGTAATAATTTAGGTTAACTATTTGAATTGGTTATTGTCTTATTGACAACTTTTTCCTACAAACAACAGGATAACAACAATAACTTACAACTTTGAATCTTCTAAGTTTGAAGTTGTGCAAACTTGAAGGTACTAAAATAGACTTTATAAACTTCCAGAAATAACAGCTCTATTGCCACTAACATAATCATTTCAGTTAAAAGACTACCTATTCAGGTCAGAGGGGAGGGCCCTGACGTCACTCACTAGTCCCGCTCTCCGCGCAAATTCCTACAAACGTCGTTCATCGTTCCACCACTACTTTAGTCTCACCAGAATTTAAAAAAAGTTATAATCACGATTACTTTTATTACAAATAAAATAACAACTTGAAACAATACAGGGTCACTGTAACTTTATTCAAATGTTCAAGGACAAGGTTACTAAACAATGGTATTGTGAAGTCGTACATAATAATTATTAAAATCGTATGTTATTATGAGTCAACTGAAGGTTAATAAACAGGCTAGTAGGTCTCGCATTGTATAGGATTTCCGTACAATGAGAGGTCAGCTAGGTACTGGAAATGTATAGCTTGATATGTAGCCGTGTGTACATTGACTATTGGCATCACAGTTCATCATTATCATCTGCCTATCCTTTTCCCAATTATGTAGGGATCGGCTTCCAGTCTAACTGACTAGATGACGTTTACATGGGCGAAGCCACGGGCAAAACCTAGTCTATACTATAATACTTAATAAATGGTAATGTGTTGTCCAAGTATATACAGCTATATTCTGTTAAAAGTATCAATTTCGTTCTACTATTTTCATCTGAAAATATTAATGAATTCATATCACATTCCATGAATCCATTTATCTAGATACAGGTCTAATTGCGTTCGGTTGAATGAATCCAATATTGCTAAAGAATGGATACAATTTTCCTAAAGAATTTGTATTGTTTAGTATAGGCTACAGGTCAATCAAATGTCGTTTACATCAACCTTTGGATTGCGTTTCGACCATGTAGGATTATTAGTAAATAGAAATCATTTGATATATAAATCAAAATGTTTGTTACTTTGTATTTTTGAATAAGCAAGTCATTGTGATCTAATAAATACTTTGTTTGGACTTTAAAATAGACGTGACCTGTGAGTTTGTTTCGGTTTATTCTCATAAACATAGTTTATCTTTCAGAGTGATTGGTAAAGAAATGTGATCATCATCTGCCTAGCCTTTTCCCAACCATGTTCCCCGGGGTTAGGGGACATCTCGCCCACACAAAAACTGGCCTGCGGGCCAAATGTCACCTTTTTAAAATGTGCATGGGTAGATTCGCCCGGACCAGTTGAGTAGAACGGGCCAGATGTCTCCTATTAAAAAGTAAAGGGCTATTTCGGCAAAATCGTATATTTTTTAAATTTAATCTGTTAGCTATCAATCTTAGCATCAAATGACAATCATTTTAATTTAAAAAAAAATACATTGTAAAATAACCATCATAATAATGAAACTAGCTAATTATAAGTACATAATTAGCTAGTTTCATACAATTTCTTGATACGAATAGGGTCACAACAAAGTTTCGAACTACTTTTCGAACGGACCCGTACCTCTACGTTAACGGACTTAGAGAGTAGGCACTACCTACCTTGATACCTCGCTAGGTCTAATGTTCGCAGAACTACTAGTATAATAATAGTAAAAGGTTCATCAGTACATCTAACCCCAAATTCAAATATATCAAACATACGAGTATACCTATACCACAAACGTATACCTTACTAACATAGGAAATAGAAATTAAAAATTAACTTTTGACATTTTTTGAAGTTGAAAGTTCAGAAATAAGTGTATGACACTGCATTGAATACTGTACACTTAAGCGGACAGTAAACGCACATAGAACTATTAATGAATAGATTTAATTTAATTTTGAACATTAATTTACAAATTACACAGTTTTTCAATGCAGTGTCCTACGCTTATTTCTTGGTCCTCTAGTTCTTTTATAATTTTCGTTATCCGAGTGTTCGTTAATTTTGTTAGTTCTTTTTTTTTGCTAATGAATCCATTTTTTCTATGGAGTAGTCCCAAAATAATAGCTCGAGTCCTTTTGCAACTTATCTAATAACGTTGCTATATTTGGTTTTGGTTGCATCTTTTTATTTAATCTCCCATTCCAGGGCTCTACAGAGTTATTTGTTCTGTGTGTAACTTTATAAAAACACCATTTATTATAAAAGCGGGACTTCTTGTCCAGCCATGTATTTTCAAAATAATTATTAAACTCGTTAATTTTATCATTTTGTGCATTCTCACCCTTGATGTACAACCAGCCATCCATTACCGTTTCTTCAGGAAGGTGGCATAATGCCACACAACGTTTAATGTGAGATCTAAATTTTTTTTTAATATCTAATTTCTCCGCCTTTCTCCACAAACAACGACTAAAATGAAAGGAACAGCCTTGTATTTTGGAACCTGGGAAAACTTCGAATACTGCAGCCATTGCGCTAGCCTCGTAATCTAGTGTAAATACGTTTGGGTTAAATGACGGTACTTGGCTTTTCAAAAGCGAAAAAAATATTTCATAAGTTTCTTGTTAGGTAGTAACGCATATACAGCGGGTAGAATACTATTGCTATCATCGGTGCTATTTAAGTCTACATGTATGGTGTATAGTTGAGTAAATGGAGGCGAAACACATTTAAAAGTTCCATCTACGAAAACATGCTTACTATTACTTAATACTTTTTCCCTTTTGGCGAAGCTAAAATTAGAATCCTGCAACCATTCTGACAATAGTCTGCAAGAAGTACCAGGAATTTTAACATCAGGAACTATTAAAAAACGAGTTTTATTTCACTAAATTAACGAACGATAATTAAAAGGACAGTACATTGAAAAACTATGTAATTTATAAACTAATCCTACTATCCTACTAATATTATAAATGTGAAAGTTTGTGTGTTTGGATGTTTCTTACTCAATCACGCAAAAACGGCTGAATAGATTTGGATGAAATTAAACAGATAGTTTATAACCTGGTTAGGTTCTTATACGTTTGATATGATGGTTACTTTAATCTGTGTTTTTTTTTTGTCGCTAGGCCATTTGGTGATAAGTAAAATTAAAAATATACGATTTTGCCGAAATAGCCCTTTACTTTTTAATAGGAGACATCTGGCCCGTTCTACTCAACTGGTCCGGGCGAATCTACCCATGCACATTTTAAAAACGTGACATTTGGCCCGCAGGCCAGTTTTTGTATGGGCGAGATGTCCCCTAACCCGTTCCCCGAGAGACGTTAAGAAAATAATTGTTACCTATTACCACTTAGGTAATTATGTTGTGCTGTTACATAACTAGTTGCTTATTTTAATTATAGTTTCGTGTGATTTGCACCGTCAAACTTGTCTATGATACAAAAAAAAAAGAAAATCCGTAACGTCAGTGTTTTTTTTTTCGTTCCGATTTAAATAATGTTTCAGTAAGCAAAGGGATCTCCGTTTATGTTAATATAAACCTTAGTTGTATTATAAAAAGTCGGCACAATAAATTAATATAATAGTTCAACCCAGTTTACAGGGACTACGTGTGTTAGCTTGCTTAGCTCTAACTGTATTCACGTGACAACATATTTGAATATGGCTCCTTTTGAACAGAATGGTGACCAAAACGCTCAAGATGTTCCAAGGCCATTATCTGGTGGAGAAGTGGTCATCAGTGGTATTTCAGGAGTGTTCCCAAACTCGGATAGTGTTTTGGATTTTATGAACAATCTTTATGACAAGGTCAGTGGGATCATTTTTTAATTAAAGTTTGAAAGTGGTGGCGTAATTCAATTGTTTAGATTATTGACTTGGAGCAGTGGTGGCCCAGTGGTAACGACCCCGACTTACGAGTTGTAGGTCGCCGGTTCGAACCCAGCCAGGCGCTTTACTTTGTGTAAATAATTTAATTACCACTACTCTCAAAACGGTGAAGGAACATCGTAACTTGTACAAAAAAAATCGAAGGCATATGACACCCACCATCCCGCACTGGGCCCGCGTGTTAGATTACAGCCCACTCCCTCTGGAAGAGAGGAGGCCGATGGCCCAGCAGTGGGAACATTATAAAGGCTAATTATGATCATGAGAATATTGACTTTTGGTAAACAGGTGCTTGTTAGTAAATGTTATCAAAATTCTAATACGTGAAATATAATTATTTTTACGATTAGATTTCGTTTACAGCATTTGACTATTAAAATTAAAATATAATAACGTAACCTAACTAAAAACAATTTAAAATAATGCGTCAAAAATATCCTCGGAATCGGAATTTTAATAGTTTATTAGTTAATTTAGTTTATCCAGTGTATATATTTTTACCTAAATTCAACTTGTTTTACTTATAAGGATAGACTTTACGGTAAAAAAATGCAATTAAATCATTAACTAGTTAACATTGAACAGGTTGATATGGTAACTAGTGAAGAACCAAAATGGAAACTCAATGATCCTGATGTGCCCAAACATATGGGCAAAATTAAGGGCACAGACAAGTTTGATGCTCAATTCTTTGGAGTCACCTTCCAACTAGCATGTGCTTTAGAGCCTATGGGAAGAAAGCTCTTGGAGCATGCCTATGGTGCAATTTTTGATTCAGGTACAATTTTTTCTTACGTCACATTTTCTTAAACCACACACAATTCCACCTTTTTTCTTCACAAAACCTTCTTTCTCACCTCTTTTTGGTCGTAGGTGCCTCTACGACCTAAAAGAGGTACATATATCAAACTGAGTCACCTTGATAACATTTCCGATCCGTGTTCTGTACCTATTTAACTCACTATTCACCACCTACTTCCACGTTCTTTATACAATGAACCAAAATATCTGGATTTTTACTGTTAGACTCATTTTAAAAACAAACATAATATCGGCTATCATTGTGCCGACTTTCGTAGCGGCCAATGGCATGATTGTCTAAAGCTTCGTAGTACATCTCTCGAAGCTCTCGTTAGGCGGCTGGATCAAGGGCCTAATTCAAAAGGCAGTACTCCTCGATACGGGTCGCATTGTGAGGAGATTCCTTTCTCTGCTGCAGTACTAACCAGTCTTGAACTCTGCTGCCAAAACCAGCTGACCACTTTTTTAATATTTATTTCTTATTGATTTTTATAAAAATATTTAAATAACATAATATAACATAACAAACATAAAAACACAAGAAACAACATAACATATAACTAGCGAAATGTGCGTTTACGATAGGTGCACCTCTGCCTAAGCCTTCGGGGTATATAGGCGTGATATTATATTGTTGTAACCATATTGTCCCATAAAAAATGTTTTCAGCAATCATGCTATGCAATGAACCATCATGACACAGTCATAATAAATTAATATTCCCGGAAACTAGCTTTCAACAAGAAAACACATCAGTCCTTTGTAATTTAATTTCTAGGAACAAGTCCTCAGTCACTGAGAGGAAAGAGGGTAGGCGTGTTTGTTGGTTCATCTTATACTGACAATAGTGCACTCTCAATGTTTAATGTAAACAAACGAAGTGATTTCATTGTAAACGGGTAAGTGACATTATTATTGTGCAAAAATAATTATGACAATGCAAGTTTCCATTTCTTTATGGAGTTAGTTAACTCTGCTTTAATTCTTAAATGATCTCGAAGCTATTGTAGCTGGATTTTTTCTCCTTTTGGGGAGAACAAAGGGTTAAGTTATTCTTTAACAGCTAATGGTGAGGTTTCAGGTGATCGTGGGGTTTCCGTCTGTGGAAGGATGATCCAACCCCAGACACCTAATTTATGGTTGCGGAAAAGTCGGATTACAGACTACAGAGACGCCTCGGCGGTCGCTGCTAGAGGGTACATATTTGAACGTCGAAAATTAAAATACCTACGGGTAAAATGTCAATGATCAAATCATCAACTTAAATATCAAATGACCATATAACCGAAAATTAAAATAACGTAAGTTTATATTGTCGAATGGTTAGATAACCTACGTCCAATATATCTAAAATCTAATTATCTACAAAAGTGACATCGAAAGACAATGGGACTAAATATCGAAGTACAAAGTATCGAATGTCTTGGGAACCGATCACTTTTCCGATTTTTTTTTGTACTAATTTCATTTTACCAAAATCTATTTTGACTGACGTCTTTTTGCTTTATGCATTATTTGATATATTTTTAGATCATTGAAGTATTATGTGTCATAGGTATTATTTAACCGAACTTTATTTCGTCGATTTACAAATACGAGTACAATATTATAATGAAGTTAGGTGTATTAACTGTTGACATTTTGAACTTAGGTATAATGACTATCGACACTTTTAATCAGTCGATATTTTAATCACTCCGCATTTTAATCTTATACATTTTAAGCTGAGGTATAACAATTTTCGATATTTCGATACAATTGATATTTCAATTTTCGATGTTTTGAACAGTGACATTTTACCCGTGGGTATTTTAAATTTCGACGTTCAAATAAATATGAACCCTCTATCAGCGACCGCCGAGGCGTCTCTGTAGTCTGTAATCACGAGGCATACGCGAGCAAAGCCTGCACCCCCGACTTTTTCGCAACCATAAATTAGGTGCCTGGGGTGGGATCATTCTTCTACAGGCTGAAACCCTACAATCTTCTAACCATCAGCTGTTATAGAATATGATCTTCATGATCTTCTCTCCACTAGCTATTAAAAGAATAACGTAACCCTTTGTTCTCCCCAAAGGGGAGCATCAGGATATCCTTAAGAAAAAGTCCGTGTCACCGTTTATTCGCACTACTACACCATAATGACGCTTAAGCTAACGGCTCTAAAGGCGGTCCATGACAGAAGTTATGCACTCACGCACTTTCTGCGCCATGATTTTTATAAGTACTGCTGTTTCTAAAAGACGTCGTCGCTGCCCGCGCGGCGATTCGCTGCTATGTTCGTGTCTCTAAGGCTCATATCTCACTAGGACACAGTGGACATGGCGGTGCAATCATGGTCGCACTGCCAAAAAAGGTATGAATGGTATGCGCAATCGATTGGACGCGATACCCACTGGCAGGGCATCCATGGTTCCGCCACCATGGTGAACTAGTGAGCTATAAGCCCAATAGTGCCTTGCAACACCCAGAACCAACACAACACGTTGAAGAAAGGCGACGGTGGAAAGGATTAAATCAATATCTCTATTGATAAGTCACATTAATTTTAGGTGCAGCAAAGCTATGTTAGCCAATCGCATTTCTTACTGGATAGATGGCAAAGGACCTTCCTACGGTTTAGACTACGGCTGTTCAAGTTCTACTGCTTGTTTAGAGATAGCTTACAACTCTATCAAATCTGGGGAATGTGATGCCGCTATTGTTGCCGGTTGCAACTTTGGAGTCCATCCTAATTTAACATTGAATATGAGAAGGTATGCTGTCATGACTTTAAAGTAATATTTATTTATTTTGGTATCCAGATAAGATTACATTTTCAATAAACAGCTTAGGTCCCAGAATATGCCTTGTGGAACTCCAAAAGCTAGTCAATTCACACGAATTCTGTTGCTTAAGCCCCATTCACACGATGCAAGTTTACTGCCTGTGGCATACAATTTAAGCAGCAATTAAGTGACACCGTCTGAACGACACGTACAATTGTTGCCATTCAAAACTGGTATAGGTGTAAACACCACGTATTACACGAGGTGTTTACACCTATACCAGTTTCAAAATCGCACGGAAAATAAAACCGTATTCAATTCTGGCATAGTCAAATTCTATCATTTAAACAAGTTTTAAATAAATCTTGGGAAGACGTTCAGTAAAATTTTAATGGAATATTTGGCGGCGCAAATATACGTTCGTAATACTTGAAGTAATTGTATCTTATTGTCCATGCAATTATTGAATGGCAATAATGTAAGTATATATGAACGTTTATTTGCACCACAAATCACTAAACACGTTTAATGCTATTGACAGAAACCAGAACGATTTTTTAAATTACTAAACAAGTTTAGCGTTTAACGTTAGCACTACACGTATTTAGTGATTTGTGGTGCCGTTCCAGCCTGACCTTACACCACTTATTAACACTTTCAATTGATTTTTAGAGCTGGCCTTCTATGTTTGGATGGAAAGACGAAATGCTTTGACAAGAACGCCGATGGATATGTGAGGGCGGATGCAATCAATGTTATCTTTTTGCAGAAGGCCGAGGACGCACACAGGTAGGACGAATATTGATTTATCTTTTTCATTATATTCTGTGTCTTGAGTAATCTCAATAATAGGGAAAAAATGTTTTTTTGTCCTTCAGATATATTATTAAAAAATATTGGACAAGTACTTTTTCTATGTTTTAACGTAATCAAAAAAATCACGGGAATACATTCAGTTAAAATGTGATATGACATCACTGGCCGGTAGATTTTATACTGACTTGTGACGTAGCGACTCCCCGACTTTATGTAATGTGATTTATCTTAATCATTTTTTATTAGGATAAACCAAAAAATACGTGTCTAATATTTTTTTTATTATCTGACTGACAGACTAAATAGTTTTTCTTTTTTTTTACCCACTCAACATCCCTATTAGAAACAGGTATTTCATCACTGAAATAAATAATTATTCAATCTGTTATTTTAGTAACTAGCGATTCCAAATCATCTTGGTAATAAATTTTTCTTTACAATGGCAATTTGTTTGATATAAATTTAAGATTTCAAATAAAAAACTGGAGAACAATTATGTAATCAACCACCAATCAGATTTTATTAATGAATGGAGCTTTTTCTCTTTCATAATTTATTAATTTGCTCCTGAATATTAATTAATGCTTTCATGATGATAGCAGATACGAGTACTTCATAATGTGTTAACGCTTTTTGTGTTTAAAATATATTCGCATAATGAATACATTTTTAATTGCAACTGTAGGCATTGCAATTAAACTTAATTATAATTGTCATTCATTTCAAAGCTATAATTTTTTTTTTTGTATTTTTTTACAAATATTATTAGGGATATTTATTTATAACTTGGTCAGCTTACCCATAAATCTTAACTCATTTTTTGTCGAACTAAGTTACCGTATAGTTTTTTTGGAAAACCAATTTATAGCTGCAGTATTTTTTGTCTACATAAACAGAATAAATCATAATTTATAGATTATTTTCTCACATAGAATATATGCCGAAGTATACCACGCCAAAGGCAATTACAGTATGAGAACAGATGCTCCGTTCTTGCCTCATCGTGAGACTGAAGATATTGAGAAATTCCTTAATGAATTCTATAAAGAAACTGACGTGGATCCTAAAAACATTGAATATGTTGAAGCTCATGGTGCAGGTAATTTGGTTAACTTTACCCCGTATTTACACCCATAAACAAGTTAGTTAATTGATTCAGGCGTGACTTTGCGGAAATCCATTATAATATACAATAGATGTAAATACATGAGGGAAAATTATCAAGGAGCATCAAAAAATTCGTCCGCATCGCTGTCAAATATATTAATTAGTAACCTATTCCGCTTATCTATTCTTCAAGAGTCATAAAAAAACCCTGTAAGAAATCGACACGTGTTTCACCTCTCAACAAAGCATCCTCAGGATGACGATTGACCAGTCGCACCAGATCACGATGTGTTGCCTCACTGAGCACTGGAGGCAGAGTTCTCTGCGTCCAGCGCACGGTGTTGTTTAGCGGAATAGGTTACTAAATATAAATCTATGTCTATTGATTTCATAAACAAGTTGTGATAAGTACTTGTTCAGTCTTGTCAAATACATGACATTACGTCCATATTTTGTTTCAGACATGGTCTGTTAACTATTTTGTTCAGCATTTTGACAAGTTTCTACAACTTGTTATTGGGTAAACGTTATGCAAAAACAGTAGATACAACATGTAAAACACACCATGTTTTATACCTTAATGCAGACACGATTTATGATGACACATTCTGACACGAAAAACGTAGACACACTAGTGTCAAACAGTTTTGTTTATTGTAAAACAGAATGCATTTGACTAATTATTTTGGATTATATAAATGAGTCAAATAGAATTATTTTGTATAAGTATCCATAATAACAGAGCACATTATATATCTTTTTTAAATCACAGCTCGTATTTAGGGTTCCGTACCCAAAGGGTAAAACGGGACCCTACTACTAAAACTTCGCTGTCCGTCCGCCTGTCACCAGGTTGTATCTCATGAACTGTGATAGTTAGACTGACTAGACAGTTGAAATTTTCACAGATGATGTATTTCTGTTGCCGCTATAACAACAAATACTAAAAAGCAGAATAAAAATTTAAGGGGGCTCCCATACAATTTTTTTTTTGCCGTTTTTATAGATAATGGTACGGAACCCTTCGTGCGCGAGTCGGAAGTGGAGCCAGTTTTTTAATTTACATTTTTGATTCGACTATTCCTAGAAATATAAATAAATTATTTTATACGGTCTTCAAATTGCTACTTGTAATAAACAAGAAGAATTTCTTGCAAAAATTCGTGAATTATCATTGGCTGACAATTTTACGATACCTGTAGGTACAGTCACGGACTTTAATAGATGAGCCACCTTCAAACTTTTCAATTTTGCAGTTTCATACATTCACGAGATTACACGATTAAACACGAACTCAAATCGCACACTCGTAAACAAGATGACAAATAAATTAATTTTAACCGGAAATAATCTTATCCATAGAGGTTGACTAATAAGTTCTCAATGATAAAAATAAATACAATGTTGCAATAAGTTTATCTTTGAATCAAAGTTCAACTCCTAATTCTGAAAACAAAACTGAAGACACTGACGGTTGAAATATAGATGTCAGAGACGTTACTTTCGAACTTGTCGAAATGACTATTATTATTTCTCCGTACGCTAACGTTACTATCGCAACAGTAACCTAGCAACGATTGTTTATCGTTGCTAGGTTACTGTTGCTAGACCTGCAATTGGTTGACTTTGGGAGTCACTCTGCTGTCAAGTTTGTCGTTCTGGCTCTCAGGTTAGCCAACCGGTATAGATATGAAATATAACTTTCTTCTTCTAATACGAAGACATATGACTTTGCACGTCGGGAATCGAATAAACCTGATTTGCATTACACGGCTAAAATACGAACAGTGCCAGGTGGCTCATCAATTAAAGTCCGTGACTGTATCTACTATAATAATATTCCTTATAGATTACATTTATTTTTAATAACAGCAATTGCAAAAGCTGATGAAAATGAACTGAATGCGATCGCCAATATTTTTGCTAAGGATGCAACGGTTAAAGTTGGAAGTGTAAAGTCGAATATGGGGAATAGTGAACCAGCGTCTGGCGTGTGTGCTGTTACTAAGGTAATGTTATTTTTTCCTCAGTTGCGATTGTGATTCTAACTAAACGCTTTCATTGTATTTTGAAACAATGACACTTGACATTTTTTTGACTTCGTAGTGTTTTTTTTTTGGAAGCCTGTTGATTTTTTAATATTATTTTGTTATAAATAATCCTAATACCTCGACAATAATAAACACTAACATAATATATACATATATTATATGTACAAGGAAGTAAAGAAAAAAAAGGATTTTCTTTGCCATCGTCTTACATACAAGTAGTTATACTATGTTTAGAAGTTAGTTTTGTCATTCAATCTAAAGTAAAATAGTCGGTTCATTAAATAGAACATCATTGTATTAAATTAGCCTTCAATTATCATTTTATAGAAACAACAATTGAAAATAATAATATTTTATTACGCATTACAATTACAATAATGTTTTGATTTTACTGAATTATTTTGAAAATGTACGTTTTCAATTATAAAAATGGTCAGACCAAAATTTTCTATTAAATAGGTTGTTATTCATATTTTACAGCTTTGTCTAGCGTACCACAAAGGTAAGCTACCAGCCAATCTGCATTACAACGACCCTCAGGATCAAATTCCTGCAGTAAAAGATGGAAGGATCCAAGTCGTCACAGAAAATACAGATTTTAATAGAGGATTCACAGCTCTGAACAATTTCTCTTATACTGGTTCCAATTTCCATATTGTATTGAAGGGACATTATAAAGAAAAGGTAATTATTACTATGATTTCTTTCTGTTTATATCATGAAATACATTCCATTAAAATGAAATTGGTACAGTCACGAGCATTTAATTTTTATTAGATTCTAAAACGGTTTTCTTCTAAAGTACCTACATACAAATTTTCGAAATTTTGGTGAAACGAACATATTATTTTCGAAACCTATTATGAACCAGGTCTTTTCTCAAAGTTGTAATCTTTATTTGACGAGAGCATCGTTTTTGTATTTTGCGTAAATGTAAGGTTTTAAGATCGTAACAGTACTAGTGTAGATCGGAGTGTCTTGCTCATCTGTTGATCTTGAAATCTAAAGTTTGATTCCTAAAATTCTTGAGTTGAATTATGTATTTTGCTTTCGCATCTGGCGTGGTCTAAGGTATTCGTCAAACCTACGTATTTACGCAAAGGCTACGTGGCGTCAACGCCTACATTTTACAATGACATAGAATGTGGGAAGAGAGAACATAAATCTGATATTAACTTATTATTAAAATGATTACGATAAATATATTATTTTGTGACGAAAATCTAACTCCCTTTTAGATTACTATTATTTATCATTGAACTTTCAATTGCAGGATCTTCAAAAATACAAATGCCAAATCCCCCACATAGTTCTAGCTTCAGGAAGAGAAGAATCTAGCGTGCAAAAAATTTTGGACATTATGAAGGGTCATCCTATTGACTCTGAGGAGATTGCACTCCTACATACAGTTTATGAGAACGATATACCTGGACACACTGGAAGGGGATTTACTATTCTAGGTAAGATATTTTTTTCAACATTCAAATAAATGATTCTTATTATTTAGCGTATGCGTTCGTAGAACGTAGACGCAGCACTAAGGTCGTCACCTTTGTGCTACGTCTAAGTCGTCACCGTTGTACTGCGTCCGTCAACGTGACGTAGTTTCAGAATTATCTCGTCTTTGTGATGCCAGCGTAGCATGCATTTACGGTGCGTCTACGTGGCGTCAACGAGGTGCAATGTCTACGCTCAGTGCGAAAACTTTCTAACAAAATAATCGGAGGACCAACGTTCTTAAAATTTAACCTTTAGTGTCTTCACCATATTCTTCACAACATACATAAAGACACCTTCTTCCCATGGGGGTGGGCAAAAACTGCAGAACGTTCTACGACCCTTACATACTCCTTTTGCCTCGTTTGCGTTCATACATCAGGGGGCCTAGACAAAATCTCTTTTCTGTAAACGTTAACGCCAACGGAAAGATCAAATGTATGGAGTTGACAGCAGCAGTCACGTGACATCTCTAAAGCTAATGTCAATTCCATACAATTTGATCTTTCTGTTGGCGCTTACAGAAAAGGGATTTTTTCTATAGCCTCTGGTCATATACGCACGCCGCCTGGTTGCTAGTAGCTACTACACACCTGACTTTTTGTGAAGAATATCATCACCAATAAGGTCACTATATATCCTCCTAAGCAGGGACTTGAAACGTTACTCAAAATAGGGATATGATAACTTTACTTAAGTATAAAAAACTTTTCTTCTATTTTAAATCTTTCAAGATTCAAAACAGAGGAAAAGTTTTTTATTTCAATTTTGACATTATATTTTTACTTTGACTAATTGTGAGCTTCCTGACACAGAATAAGTTATCCCGTAATACCCAGAATAAGAGGACTTAGAGATTATTTTAAGAAGCTCTAAAGCAGGGTCTTTCTGTCCCCATTAATATTACAATAACCATAACCAAGCCAGTTTTCTTTCTTTTCTAGACACAAATGAAAACCAAGAAACCGTGAGCATAAGAGAGAGTGTGGATTATTACCCAGGAGTGAAACGTCCATTATGGTTCGTGTACAGCGGCATGGGATCCCAATGGGCTGGTATGGGAGCCGACCTGATGAGGATACCTACGTTTGCTGCTGCTATCCACAAGTATGTCTTTGTTTTTTAACCGACTTTAAAAAAGAGGAAGTTGTTATGTACGTCTGTATGTATTTTTTTGTAATGTAATATGTTCATAGATATTTTAGTCAACTGTGGACTGATTTTGAAAATTCTTTACTATCTTACGTATATATAAATATTTTTTAGTTAGTTTTGATAATACGTATTTATCCACTTTGTGTATCTTGAAGATGTTATAATACTTCATGTTACTGTTGTTTATATATATTTAGCAACCAACATCCAAAAAAACACTGCAAAGTGGAAAATAACTTTAATAAAAAAAATTTTTTTTTTACTTTATATACCTACGTCTATTGCATTTCATACATCTCTTTCCTAGAGAAAAAAATTAGAAGGTATATTTTTATGAGACTGTATCTATTTACTTTGTTGCTTTGGAAATCGGTTTCATTTTTTATTTACTCAGTTATAAACCTTAATTACATTATACAAGCTAACACTAAAATAAATAAATTATGTAGGTACAAGAATAATACAAAGGTTTTTTTTTCATGGAACGTCTCTTTATTTGGCATCAAAAAATTCGTCCGTCCTTTGTTGCTTGGTAATTTTGTTTCTTGAGCTAAGTAATTCTTAGAGCCCGACCATTTTCCACGTACACATTCTGTGTATTTATTATTATACAGAATATTCACTTAACAACAAAATGGAAAAAAATTGTCGTCTTGAGATAAAAAACACTCAAATACACCTAATGAAAAACTAACAAAAATGTAAGTGGAACAAATACTTGGAAACCGTTTTTCATTTTAGGTTTTTTTCTCTAGCCAAAATTATTATTCACAAAGCAGCTCTTAGTTTTCGTTACATTAACTTCATATTATATTGCTACATCATGTGTAAAAAGCTGATTATTTTTATATCTCATGTTTGTGTAGAATTATACAGATTTTCGTTTGGTTTAACAAAAAAGAACACTGAGTCCTTTTTCAATGAACTATGTTTTAACCGTCTGTCTGCGTGGGTCTTATGTTTCTCTTCCCTTTAACTGTAGGTATGTGCCATTTTATGTCATTCTACAAAGTGAGGACGACATTATGCGGACTCTACACTCGCCCGCGAACCTAGGCCGTGATTCACGGCCGCGGTTCGCGCATGGACACGGCACGAAAAATATAGCCCTCGACACTCGCAACCTTTCTCATTTACGTTCGCGCATTTGATTAAAATGGACGTGGAAGTTGCTGCTGCTCTGACATTGTGCGCTTTAGCGTGGTACAATTATGCATTTACAGCGCGAGTGTGGATGCGTTCGCGTTCGCGCTTTGTTCGCGCTTCGCAAACCCTTTGACGCGGACCAAAAAACCGCCACCGGACGGGGAACGCCGCGAAGAGCGACTGCGATGCCGCGAAACCAAAGAAGCAACTCGCGGTTCGCGGCCTTCGCGGGCCTTAGCGGCGCGAGTGTAGAGCGCCCTTTACGATGATAAATGAAAACACTGGCAATACTAATGCATAGTAGTATTAAGAGCCTAGACAATATCAAATTGCTTAGCATGATCCTCCGTTATGTCGAAAATAGTGCAGCATTAATTTTGAATTATATATGTTTAAATTGAGAATTGATGCTAGGTCCTATGTTTGACAAAACACGAATACATAAAATTTTCTCGATAGAAAAAGCCAAAGTTACCTCTAAGCCGAACTTTAAACCGCTTGTATTAAAAAAATGCTTCAAATTAGATCATGAAACTTAGCATATTAACTGAACTAACTGTAAAGCAGGTCTATTTTTTTTTTTTAAGTATGTACCGTTATTTTCTTAAAAATTACTTAAACTATTCGAGGAGTGGGAAGCAAGCACCCCACTCCGTTTCGCTCTCACTCAGTTCGCGAGTAGTATGGTGTGAGCTAGATAAAAAGTGTATTCGAGCTCTTAACTATCAAATAATCATAACATGGAAATTTAAAGAAGTGTTTTTTTTTCAAATAAATTAAAAAATAGTAGTAATGGGTCGACTATGGGTTTTGCCGATCTTTGACTACAGACCGGCCGGCGGCGGCGGCTGTCGAAAGAATGCGGTAATGACACCTGTCAGGTGAACAATTTGGAGTAACTAGGATCAAATTCCCAAAACACATATTCATTAGTATGAAACTGACAGGTCAAGAACGCATTCTCTCGACGACGGCTGGACTCTAGCTATAGTGACTTAACTGTAGGATATATTTAACAGATTGTTTGTAAGCAGACTGGGAACGTCATGAGGTAATGATGCAGAATCCAAGATAAAATGAGTGTTGAACTTTTTTTATAGTAAATTGTTAACTGTATATTTGGTTAGTACCAGAACCAGCGTTTACAAAAAATGTTAGAAAAAAAAAGTTTTAATATTTTTGCACAAAGCTAAAAAAAAACATTCACAAAGTTTTTATAAATTTGTGTACCCAAACCAAAATAAAGACACATAGGTGGCATAACTGCCTAACTGTGAGAGGTTTGTAATTTAATTGGTGACAGAAAAGGTATAAATAATAAATTAAAAAAACTATCAAACAACGTAGACTGTCTTAAAGAAGATTGATTTATATCCTCAAGATAAAAGCTGACACATCCTGTAATTTCCTATCGTTACAAGTTCAAGGAAATTATTAAATATTACAAGTCTAAAATCTTTTGAAGAATCAGTCAAGTATTTGACCTTAATCGCTGTTCTGAGGGTAACAAAACATTAACAAAGGCAATCTATCATAATAAGTTGAAAGGGCTCCTTAACTCGTAAAAATAACTTAAGTTACACTTGGAATTTCGAGTCTTTCTTGTTCTTGTATAACTTATTTTGTTTACGAAACAGTCGTAAGAAGCGTACTAAAATCAGATATTTTTACTTGACTTTTACCCTTCATTCCTTGAAGAACCCCCGGATATAAGTAAATATAAGGTGAAGGCGATACTACATGATTAAAATTTATGAATTTTCTCACTGTCAAAATGACAGTGATCTTTGTTGACTTTGCGATAAGGTTGCTGTTGGGTTACTGATGGGTTTGGTTGTTGTTAGAGGATCAATAACTGCGGAAGGACTGTTCCAGTCGGCTCTTGTTTTTTGGAAACCTGTGTTCTATAGTAATAACATATTAATAAGAGACTTGGACTTGGAATAAGGTCATGGTGCAGTTTAAAAGAAGATGCAGTAACAAAAAATTAAAAGAGTGTGCTTAGATGGTTTGGTCATGTAAAGAGGATGAATGAATGGCGACTAGAAAAGGTATTTACAAGGCAGATTCAAGAGGAAACACCAGGAGGGGGCACCCTAGGAGGACATACGTATAGTGACCTGATGTGATGTTCTTCAGAAAGATCAGGTGCGTTGTACTCGCAACCAGCGTGCGTGTATGACCAGATGATGAACGTAAACGAAGCAAAAGGAGTATGTAAGGATCGTACGATCGATCGGATAGGTGGCGTTTTGTACTTTCTGCCTACCTCCACGTAAAAAAGCCGTGAGTGTGACGGAATACCAGAAAACGTGGCGGTAAAAAATATTTTGCTCTGTATATCCATGTGCTGGGTTACCGTTTAACTGAGGCGGTGTATGAGGTACCTGCGCGGTGCGGGAGATTCTGTAAAATTTTACCGTGAAAACTTACGTTAAGTGAGCTTCAAGTGAGCTGTCATTCCACCTGATGCTAGGGATTGACACTATTGACACTTTAAGCTCACTTCACACAAGTTTTCTCGGTGACATTTTTACAGAATGGATCGGCTGGTGTTTGAAGGTGTGAATTAAATTTGTAACAATTATTGCAGATGTCACAAAGTACTAGAACCAACAGGCCTAAATCTCATAAGGATCGTAACAGAACCAGATAATACCATATTCGACAATATCCTGCACGCGTTCGTTGGCATCGGAGCGATACAAATTGGACTGACTGATGTTATTAAAGAGATGGGGATTGTTCCTGATTACATTATCGGTAAGTAAATTACAATAATTTACTACAATTTGGTCTTATTTGCGTAGGATGAGATAATTAAATTAACAGTTTGTTAAAAATTATGAATTTATGATGAACCTACAAAAGATGAAATTAAATGGGACACTATAAAGAGGCAGAGATAAAATCGGTGTCGGCAAGCACGGTTATATCTTATGGGTTACGGCCGCAACACTACTCTCAAAACGGTGAAGGAAAATATCGTGAGGAAACATACTCCTAGAACCAAAAATTCGGAGACATGTGACATCAGCTACCAACCCGCACTGGGCACGCGTGGTGGATTACAGCTCACTCCCTCTCACAGAGAGGAGGCCTGAGTCCCAGCAGTGGGAACATTATAGGCTAATTATGAGTATTGGCAAAGTACAGGTACTCTTAATTGTCTTCACCCTTTTCTACAAAACTGCTTTAGATACATGAGGTAGTGAATAGTTTTATATTTTAGTTTTCAAACAGTACCTACTACGATAATAGTAGGAATCCAATAGTTTGAATTATATGAAATAATGACATGGGAATATGCGGAGGTCAAACAGTTTATAACAATTCATCAAAATCAATTTACCTTCCATGTTTCAAACACACTACGTTATTTTTGCACGGCCAGCACTACGTCATTCAACTTGTCACTTAGAGCTTTTGGAGGAGCTCGTGGCTAAGTAATAACAGCCGCTCGGGTCGATCCATCAGGTTAAGCTACGTTTGCGTGGGTTGGTCCGTGGATGGGTGACCATTTTCACATATCGAGACTCCTCCGTGCCTCGGAAAGCACGTTAAGCCGTTGGTCCCGGCTGTCATTTGTGGATCTTTGACAGTCGTTACGAGTCGTCAGAAGCACGAAAGTCTGACAACCAGTCTAACCAAGGGGTATCGTATTACCCAGTTACTGGGTTGTGGAGGTCAGATAGGCAGTCGCTCCATGTAAAATACTGGTATTCAGCTGCATCCGGTTAGACTGGAAGCCAACCCCAACATAGTTGGGAAAAGGCTAGGCAGATTGATTGATTGACTTAGAGCTTTTGTGTTTTTTATTGAATATTGACACTCACATACTTCTCTTTCACATCCCTTTTTTAACTCGATTTAGTCTTTGGCGCTATTCATGAAAAAACACTCCACTGCTACGTACCGACTAATAGCCAAGCAACAGATTTTGATAAGGTTTTCAACATCGTTTAAAGAGTTTATTACGGAATTTTTATACGTTACTATTAATGTTTCGTAAAACTAAAAAATGTTGATGTTTTGTCAAGTCATAAAAACCATGTGAAGCATGAGTAAAAAATAAACTTTTAATCGAATACGCCTTTACTTTTATTTTTTGTTCTCAAAGGTCACAGTTTGGGTGAAATGGCGTGTGCATACCATGACGATACCTTCACCGCTGAGGAGTTGATCCTGTCCACATATAGCCGCGGGAAAGTGTGCTTAGAAACAGATCTTATTAAGGGATCCATGGCTGCTGTTGGTGTCGGATATCAAGCGGTAAGAATGATTTTAATTTGAACGACGGAAAAACAAATAAAAATAGTCAAAGTTTAAGTCATTGTTTATTTTGTTTTTTATTCACATACCAGTTTTATTATATTATTTTATTATATTTAAAAACTTGCAGGGTAGACTATAGGTACATAGATTTTATCAATTTTTTTTTTTTTTAGATTGTAAATCAATGTCCACCAGAAATTGACATAGCCTGCCACAACAGCTTTGAATCCTCAACGATATCAGGTCCAGCTGACAAAATGAAGGAGTTTGTAGGTGAACTGACCGAGCGTGGAATTTTTGCCAAAGAAGTACCTTGTGCTAATATTGCGTACCATTCGAGATATATCGCGCATTGTGGTAAGTGAACGGTGATATTTTTTTTTGTTACGCCAGCTCGCGTAGGATGAACAGAATATAAACAGGTTTCGTCGACAGAAGAATAGACAAAATGACTAGATTCACAATGACACTCTGTCATTTTTTCTATTCATCAGTCGAAAAAACCCGTTTCTATCGTGGTCATGCTACAAGTGCTGGAAGCTGTTATGATTTTGATTTTGAATAACAATATTGTTAGACTATTCATCATTGCGCGACCCCCATATGGAATTTCATAAAATATGAATGCAATGTATCCTACAAATTATTAGTAGATAGGTACCTACCTATCAAACAACATAAAATAATAAAATATTTTCCAGTCCATAAAAACTTAAAGCCCTGCAATATTGAAATGTTGTTACCACATAATAGTCTCAACAAATACTAGGTGAAAAGCACTAAAGTACGTTGAACAGTTTAGGCCTAAAGGATTTGCGGATTACGAACCATTACCTCGTTTATGTTTTTTGTTATTTTTTGCTTTTAGTGTTAGTTTTTGCAATTTGTTTTGTATTCAAAACCACGAGACCTTGTGATTATTTCATATGCTTTTAGATTAAAGACATTTTATTTATTTATGAAAACGAATGATAGTGTTATTAATTTATATCATAATTATACTATTCATATTATAAATACGAAAGTAAATCTGTCTGTTTGTCTATTACCTTTATTATACTTGTAGTTTTCAAGTTTAGCATAGCAATAGCGGTCATTGACCAATCTATAATTTTACTATAACTAGCAGTTTTTAAAATAAAAAATCATTATAGGAAATGATGATGAAAGATAAGATAGGCATTGGACCTATCATGATCTTCAAGATGTTCCAATAACGAAAAACCATACATGGTTTATTGTTTCGGTTCCTACGGAGAGGTATAAAAGGGCAATGACCGCTATTGCCACGCTAAAACGCGACTACTATAGTAGGTAATTTCACGATTGAAATGTAATTTTACCAACAACAGGTCCTGAGTTACTAAGACGTTTACGAGAAGTGATCAAAAACCCGAAGAAACGGAGCAACAGATGGATATCAACGTCAGTTCCTCAAGACAAGTGGAATGAACCTAATGCTGTTTATTCATCACCTGAATACCATTGCAACAATTTGTTGGTAAGTTTTCATTTTTTCTTCCTTATTTCTGAATTATGTAGAAATTGAAAATAAGTATTTTTATCATTAGCTAATGCCCGTTTTCACAAATAATAAGCTAAACATTGTATAATGTAACGAAATCTCCAAGCAACAAGTCCCGTTTTATCATTCGTATAATAACATAGGGGTAAAAATACGGGCGTTAGTATTTAATTTTACTGATTTAGAAACTAATAGATGAGGATCGTAGAAGGTCGCGTTCTGTAATTTTTACCAACTTTCTTTGGAAGAAGGCGAGGTGAGTATAAGCATTTATTTTATGTAGAAACTTATGTGAGACTATTTAAATTTTCTTAACTACACTGACGAGCAATATAAAAAAGCCACTATCATGAAATATTTCCGAAACCACGCAAGATAGCTTCTTGAAGTAAAAAAAATAAACGCATAAAAACACCCATAAAACTGTTTTCATTTTTTACTTGTGTGGTTTAGGTTTTTTTTTTTTTGCACTTTACAACTGGTTTTTTTTCACTGCTCGTCAGTGTAGTTTGAAAAGACAAGTAACAAATGAATGCTATGTTATCCAACAAAAAAATAACGCTACTGTTCTTGTACCTCTAGCACGAAAACAATAATCTACGTCGAGTTTTACCTTTTTTCGTGCATGGTTAGTTCCAAATATCTCACATGGTAACAATTTCTAAAGTTGAATAACTAAACTTAATGCATTCGACAGAAACCAGTACTTTTCGAAGAGATGTCAAAGATGATACCAGATAACGCTATCATCGTCGAAATCGCTCCTCACGGTCTACTCCAGGCCATTCTAAAGAGATCGCATAAAGAATGCACACACATTCCTCTTACTAGACGTGGCAACACTAACGGAGTGCAGTTTCTTCTGGAGGCTGTTGGAAAGTAAGTTAGAAATAGTATAAAAGGTGGGGCAGGATTATTGGCAAAGTAATGATGCGTGGCACTCCAAATATAATGGCACGGAGTATTTTTTATCCATCTACAGCAAAACAAAAAGAGGGTTATGATTTTGACCGGTATGTATGTATAGTATATGTATGGTATGTATGTATGTTCATGTGTTCCCTCATTTCTTCTAAACTGCTCTTCAAAATTGGCAAATGAGGTATCGTTGGAAGAGTCTTGATCACCCGCTGGTTAAAGGCTATGTGACGTTACGACACATTAAATTGAATATGGTGCCCTTTAAAGGACATAAGTCATGAACTAAAAAAAATATATAAATATGCGGCCATGTTAGGTATCAAATAAAAGGGCTTAATTCAAATTTAATTAAAGTTATAAAACTAAAAAGATAATTTTATAAAAAACATCACAGAGAGACAATTAAAAAAAACGGAGTCACACGTAATCTGTTCGATTTATGCCCTAACCCGTGTGACTCTGGATTTTTAATTTATCTGTCTTTAATGTCTTGTTTATAATCTTTTTAGTTGACTTTTTGTCGTAGTTAGGTTTTGGTTTTATAACTTTTATTTTTTATAATCCTGCTTGGTAACTTCTGCGTGGTGTATCCTGCGTAGAAAAGAAGATATCCTAAGTAATATAAAAACTATTTAATGACCTAAGATAACTGGTAAGTCTAGCGTGGTATTTTTTTTAAATCTTTTCGTCTTCTTTAAATCGTAAAGTTACATTATACCTTGGAAAATATGTTTTCTGTTTGCAAAGATTCGGTCACGAATAAGTTAGTTTGATTTCATCTAGAACAAAATTCCTAGCAACTGATTCGTTTCTTTAACGCCTGAATTCTTTAGTAAATAATCTTTTCTACAACTTTGAAGGACATCAGTCGTACTTATGTCCTCTAGACTTAAGAAACAACCTTGTTCTTAATATTGATATTAAATTTCAGACTGTACGAGGCTGGTGTGAATCCCAGGGTGGATGTTCTATATCCTAAGATAGAATTTCCTGTGTCTACTGAAACGCCTCTTTTGTCAAATTTTGTGGAGTGGGAGCACAGTGAGAATTGGTAAGATGTTGAATTAAATTAAATATTTTTTGAATATGATATTCTTTTAGTTTTATGTCGTGATGGTCCAGTGGTTAAGGTCTCGCTTCTCATGCACGAGTTTGTGGGTTCAAATCCGGGCAAGTACAAATGTGACTTATTCAATTCATAATGTACTTGTTTATCTTGGATATTACTGACGTCAGTGAAGGAAGAACATCGTAAGGGAAACCTGAACTTGTAGTTAATTTAAGTATGAAATCGCTAACCCGTCTTCAGCAAGCGTAGCGATCAATGATCGTGTCTTCTCTGCATGAGAAGAGTCATTTGCTCTGCACTGGGACAGTAATAGGCTGTGTAACGAAATAAAAGAGGATATTCGTTAACACGTATAATTTCTCTGATAAAAAAAAATATACAAAAACACTTTATGGAAAATATAAAAAAGGGAACAGATATATTAAAAAGTATTTAGTCGCGGTTGGTAGAAGAAAACTTTCGGTATAAAAATCTCACCCGTAAAAAGTTCCACCCTCGAAGATTTCATGCAAGGAAATACTGCAGCTGGTATTATTTATTTATTTTATTACTAGCTTCCGTCCGCGGTTTCACCCGCGTGGTATGTCGATAAAATGTAGCCTATGTCCTTTCCTAGGATGCCATCTTTCGAAATCTGTTCAGTGGTTCAGGCGTGAAAAGGTAACATACAGACAGACAGAGTTACTTTCGAATTTATAATATAAATGGATTTTAGTTTAGCAGGGTATATTTTAGGGCAGGGCTATTAACTGTTACGTTAAGCGGTCTTGTGAATTACTACTTTCTTTTCGAAACATTGGGTTCAACAAAAGATCATGAACTATAATTTCTTTCTGAATGTGCTGTAACTTCATGTTTCCATTGTAAAGTCAAAAAAATACCTAGGCACGTGAGCGAAGCCGCGGGCACAGCTTTTGTGAATAAAATAGAAAGTAGTTAAGTGACAAAGTAAAACGTGTTCTAACTTGAAGACTAAAGAGGACGACCACTGTTACTCAGCGCTGTGCTGTGGGTCCCCCATAGCACAGCATTATGCTGAGTGGATGCCGTCTTGAGACAGTCACGACATGCGGCTGCTGACTATTTCTGTACTGTGCTCGTGATTACGAGTATAATGTTGCTCTATTTTGTTTTATTTTTCTGATAACTCGAGTTTATTATCTTTTTGTATGCACGTGTTTTTGTGACAAACAAAATAATTTTTCTTTCTATTTCTTAAGTACGTAGGTGAATAAAAAATCTGCTTTATTTATTACTACAACTTGGTAAAAAGACGAATGATTACTTGCTTCCTTGTGATTTTTTTTCACGTTGTTTGTTTATAATTGTTTACCTTCCTCTACTTAGGTACCTGAATTTGGGATATGTAGGTATGCTCTGCTCTACTTTATGCGTCTTGGTTGAGCCTAAATTCCGGTGTAACCTGAACCTGGCTTTATACCCGCATAAACGCTTTATGGTTTAATTATCATGACGTCATGTCAGGCCGGTGACATCTCGTCGCGCCCCTAATTTCCCATGCCGAGTGTTTGCGCGTAGACCCGGCTTAGATGACAAGCTCTCAACGTGTTTTGTATGTATTTATGATTATAAGGGAAAGGATGCTGAAATGTGAATAATTAGGAGATGCATACATTTTGCCGATCCCTGACAAAAATATCTTGATAAAACGACTGCTTATAAATAAAAATAAACTCTTACCGCCTTACTAATAAACGTTGTATAGCGCCTGTATAGTTACACAACGCTTTGTCTTCTTCTTTCAAAAGTCAAATTACTTTTATATATATTTATATTTTTTTTAGTTATTATTTCTTTTAGTGCAAAATCAACTCAGTTTCAGAAAAAAACATCAAATGAAATATTTATGTAACTACCTACGAAGTAAATAATATATCTAGTACATGGATTTAACTTTCACAATTTAACCTTTAATAAATGATGTACTGAATTACGTTTTATTACTAGAGAAGCACATTTAATAAATGTCTAGAATGCAAATATTATACCTTGTAAATGACACATACGAAGAGAGTTAAAATTAATATTCCACTTCACTAAACGTTTCAAATGCTTCATTCACGTTCAAAATTGAAACGTACTCTGTTCGCAGGCCACAGCTATCTTTCCTGGAAAAGGACGAAGTACGAACAGCGATGGAGCGCAACGTTGCAATATCTACAGAGGATGATGACAACAAGTTCTTAGAAGGACATATTAGAGACGGTAAGTCATGTAATAAATTGAAGAATAATTCGGAGAAGTTTGACAGGATATTGTTGTACATTTTTGATGCAGAAGATATTGGTTCATGATGAAATAAAAGCGCAATCTTCACAATTTGGTAAAGTCTTTGTTTGATGATTTGGAATCGGACAAAAACTAACGGTTTAGTGTTCATAAACTGTGATTAGCTAGAACATAAATTTAAATGTGGTTAAAACCAAAGGAAATTGGAGATGACACGGAACTTAGAGCCCAAGATGGGAGCTTAGTTCCTGAAGTTAGGCAAATACTATCAAAGTAAACTTTCTACGATTGGGTTTCTTTCTGGAGAAGTATTCTTATCGTGGTACCCAAAATGCGGTTAAACCGCAGACATAGTGCAACGCAGTTTTCAGTGTAAAAACATAGAAAAAGTAGATTGCGCCTACAATTTTTACTTTGTAAGTTGCGCGGCCATTTTAAATTGAATTTTATTTTCTAGGTGCCAACGTTCTTCCTGAATCAGCAGTCTTAGTTCTCGTGTGGGAAACCCTGGCGATGCACATTGGGAAAAGCTATAAGGACCAGTCTGTAGTCTTTCGAGATATTCACGTCCATTGCGAAGTGGTTTTGAAACCAGACGTTCCACTTAGACTCTGTATTGCTATTAATAGGGGCAGCAATAAATTTGAGGTAAGTAACTGAGTATCAATTATAACAAAAGATCAGATTTTCTTTGTTGTAACGTGAACTAAATTCTAAACCATGATAGCCGGGTTTCAATGCGGTAAAATTTTAATTAAATTATGAAACTTCAAAGCAATTAAGGATTGCTTTAGCCCCAATTTCTATAACAACACCATCTAAAATAGATTGACCTTTATTAAATTGATCTAGATTTTGTTATTAGAAATCTGTGTTAGTTTTATTGAAAAGTCAAGCGTCATGAGGTCAACGCCAGCTGTCACTAAACACCAGCACTGGGGCTCTGTCTTGCATAGGGTCGCAGCATTATGCTGGCCGTTTTGCGTGAATGTGACGCATATTTTCCCCCAATTTGTTATTTTTCGTATATTTGTATTTTCTTAGCGTCATGTTTGCCGCAAATAAACGTTTCTTTCTTTCTTTTCTATATTTTTATTTCAAATATAACCGATTATTTCATCTTAAATGAGAGCATGTTATTGTCCCTTTTACAGGACATAGGTCTCTTTGACTCATGTAGCATTTGCATTGCTCCAATTATGAAGTCTAGGGTGCCCACAATAATAATTTTCATTTGTTTTATCAACGATTTAATAATTTTCTTCAACATTTTAGGTCAGTCAAGATGACATTCGAATTGCAAATGGTATTGTGAGCTGTGTAAGAGTTCTCAAATTCTATAAAGAAACTGAAAACACAGAGTCGGACGAAGAAGAAATACTGTTGACCCGCGATGATGTTTATAAGATTCTTAAATCTAGAGGATATTCTTACAAGTAAGTCGATTCCTTTTATATTCGCTACGTTTAGTTAAGTATCCCGCTCACACCATACTACTCGCAACCTGAGTGAGAACGAGACGGACTGGGGCGCTAGCGGCTCTAAAGCGTCGAAAAGTTTAGGTAATTGCTTTTTACAGTGAAAATAATGGTAATTTAAAAAACATGACCTGCTTTACAGATAGTTCAGTTATTATGCAAAGTTTCATGATCTAATTTGAAGAATTTTTTGAATACCAGCGGTTTATAGTACTGTTTAGAGGTAACTTTGAATGGAATGGAATTTTTTCTATGGAGAAAATTTTATGTAATCGTGTTTTTGTCAAACATTAGACCTAGCATCAATCTTCAACTTTAACATATACTTAGTTATTTCAAAATTAATGCTGCAGTATTTTCGGCATAACGGAGGATCCTGCTAAGCAATTTAAGGTAGGGTGCGCCCTTAAGTTTAAACAAAAGCACGTTTTTATGCTTTCACTTACTGGTAGTAAGTAGTCTTAAAAACATAATCAATTGGAATATCGATTATCGACGGCGATCTGTATCTGTTTTAACCTAGATACTTTTTAATTATCTAATACCATTTTCAAGTTAATGATGATGATGTTCTCAAAATGTAGAAAAGGGTTTACTTAGAGCGTTATCCCACTGACGATTTGCCAGCGTGTTTCAAGCGAGGCGTTCTGTGAACGTGCTCTCCGCGGGTGCGAAGCGAGCTAACGACGATTCCACAATATATTCCACACTCGCTCGTCTCGCTCCCTCGTATACACTCAAGAGTCACGTCAAATGCTCTCGTTTCGTGGCGTGCTGGCTACGCATACGCAGCGAGCGCGTGGAACAATTGCCTCGCTTATAACTCGCTTACAAACCGCCACGCCAGTGTGATATGGCCGTTCGACCGCGACAGTTAGGTACTTTATTTTGTAATGTTAAAAAACACTTTAGCACGTTTAAGACATAAAACAAGTTTTTTTGCTTGGACAAGTCATTATGAGGTAATGTTTCAGCTTCATTCCGCTTTAATCCCAGCTGCAACATAAAAATAGTAGCCAATTTACGTCAAAACCATTATTTCCTCGTTGCTTTTACTCCTCATAAAACTTGCAACATAAAATTGAAGAAAATATAATGTAAACAAGGTATCAAATCCCTTCAAATGAACTCCGGAAAAGAGGCTTATTTCAATGACACGACTTAACTTGATGCTCCTCTCATTTAGTTCTCGTATTACTTATATTTGTTTCTGCTTTTATTATGCTTTTCTTAATTTTGAGGTATTTTTATTATATAATTATGTTAGTGTTTGGCGTAATAGCAGTTGAATTGTTATTTTTGATGTGAAACATCTTTCCTCTCGCTTTCCTGCAATCTATGGAGTGAGAAATCTGTGGGAGTGATTTCGTAAGAAGGGACGTAAGTGTATTACTGTATAGGAAGCCGGGGAAGCGCGCGCTATTTGATTTCACCAATGAGCGCGCACGTTTCTAGAGTTGGCTGTCAGAAACGACCTTGACGACGCCCCGCCCCTTTAATGTTGCTTATTACCAAGGTGTGATGTCAGATGTTACACATCATATTTATTATGTGATTATTGTAAGCCTCGTTTTTTTTTTCCAAGTTATTTTTCTTTATTATATACCGCAGCGGCATTCTAGTATCGTGATCGACAACAATGGGGTAAGTCTGTACCATAGGCCGCTACCAACTTTACTGAGTGATTACTGTCTCTATTGACTAATCTTTCTTAAATAGTTATGAGAGTAAAAACTAGGATTCAATTATTGCAGCAATAAATTAAATAAAAACCACTGTTTTACACATTCAAAAGTTGTTAGAGTTTACATTAATTAAATTATAGATTCTCAAGAGAAAATACAGAGATAAAAACTCCCAATGAAAAACAAATAAGTATACAATTTTTATCCTTCTTTTCAGGGGCAGGTTCCAATCCATTCAATCATCTGTCGTCGACCGCCAAAAAGCATTCGTTCAATGGAACAGTGACAGCGACTGGGTGACTTTCCTGGACTCTCTGATCCAACTCAGAACACTATCGAGGAACCATGAAGGGGTCTCAGTACCCAAGTTTATTAGGAAATTGAAGATCAGCGTCATGGATCAACAGATATTGAATATTGTTAAAATTAATGGTGCTAATTGTGTTGCTGCTCAATATAACAGCATTCATGGTATTGTGAGGTAATATTGTTACATTATTAACGTTTTTTATTTCTCAGTAGCAGTCCTGTCCATCTGGGTAAATTTGGACCAGTACCCCGATTGCGAAAAACACTTTCAATCACAATCCGTACAATTTTGAAGGAAATCCCTAATCTGCTTCATAATTTTGAAAAATTCGTCTGTACGACCAGCCACGTAAATAATGCAATGAATTTCGTTGAACTGTCAAAATTAAAGGCATTCCAACTCTGCCTACTCTTAAATACCAGATGTTAATAGTATGTTTGTAACTAGCTGCGCCCCGCGGTTTCACCCGCGTAAGTATCGATCCCGTGGAAATATCGGGATAAAAGTATCTTATGTTCTAACTCAGGTCATGGTCTACCCATGTGCCAAATTTCATCCAAATCCGCTCTGCCGTTTTAGCATAAAAGTGTAACAAACAAACAAAGTCTTTCTATTATTAGTTTAGATTTTGTCAGACGATGGGAGATTGAAATGGAATGGTGTATCGGTATTTTTAGACTGTTGACTATTTTACTTAAACTAAGAAAAGGTTACTGCGCTCAGTGCTATTTAGAGCTACATTTTTATTTCATGCAATAAATAAAAATATAAAAAGATTCGGATGAGGCTTTTAGAGAAATGCTAACTTATTTAAATAATACTTTTATTCTTCTCCAAATAACTATCTGACCGTGTTTGATAAACATAGAGTGCTTTTAAAAACAAAATATTTAGGTATTAAAGAAGAGTAAAACTGAAAAAGTAAAAAAAATAATAATCTTACTAGCTTTGAGAAGTACAAAATGCGTTTGTGGAATCCGAAATAATAAAAACGTAATATTAGTTTTCAACTGGAGAGATATCATTTAAATAGATGAAAATAAAAAACAAAAAGTATTGGTGACAATCGGTTTATACAGGGTACAAAGGAAATCGACGCGCATGGATTCAGAACATGATTTTAGGCCCACCAGTGTCGAATAGATAGTAAAACCAAAACATGATATACACCAAAATATTTATGCAATTTAAATTGAGAATCTCCTCCTTTATGAATTCGGTTGAAACTGTCGAAGCAGTGATAGCCTAGTGTTGTGACTGCCAAGTCATAGGTCTCGAGTTCAGACCCAAGGCACATCTGACTTTATGGATTCATGTGCGTATTGTATAATTATCAGTTGCTTTAAAACGGTGAAGGAAAACATCGTGAGAAAACCAGCATGACTGAGAGATGCTTCTCGAAATTATTTTTTCTCATTTCATTACTCTTATGTAAAAAAAAAAAGAAATAGTAAGAAAGAATAACGTTTATTTGGACACAGTTCGTGAAGCACAAAATATAAATAACAAAATAAAAAAAATGTTTTGACAACAATAGTGTGCGCCTCACGGCTGCGCCTCACGGCTGCGCCAAAAAGGTTCATTTCAGCATTAATGCCAGACAGGTACTGTCTGACGCTGGTTTTCTAATGAACCTTTAGTGACAAGTGACGGGAAGTACAAACAATTTCAACATACCCAATCAATATTTTTAACCATTAGGTACCTAATAATAAATAAGCTAGTAAAAAAAGGAATAAAAAATAAATAATATAAGTAAATACAACAAGAATCGTCTCAGCAAACCCTGTTTAGCGATTAGATCAATCAATGCGTGCACGGTGCACTCACAATGCGCTACAGGCCGCCGAGCGCGGCGGACAACCCACCGGCAGTTAGGTATTTAGTTTGACGAAGAAAGAAAATACTGTGAGTGAGAGTGAGAAATACTCATAAATATTATTTTAATTAAATGTTTTTCGGGGTAAGTGAAGTACCCACCTATAACCATAGATGAAGTAGGCACAAGCTTAATAGAAGAAGGTAAGCGTCATTTAATTATATATCATGATGTTATGACGTATCATATTTGTCAAAAAAGACAATAACAGTAACAATAAAGGCACTTCTGAAACAAATGAGGATTGATAATATTTTCGGATTCCCTTTGAAGTGCTCTTACGTTTGAGGAAACAAAATATTTATGAGAAATCACCCCAATAATGGTTTTCCGCGAATTCTCAATAACGTAGGCAGATTCACTTTTGTTTTATAAGCCAACTTCAGCCCGCAGGTTCCTCCACGTGTTTCAGCCCCCGACCCACCGCGTCACATCCCATCACCCGCCTGCGCTATTAGGGTACTTTGTTTTCGCTTCTTACTGACTTTTAAACATTATTATTTCTTGAAATTCCAGATGAAAAATAAAAATAACACTTTACCCGACAAGGGACTTGAACCTAGGACCTCGATACCCAGTAGTAGCGCTTGCGACCACTAGAACAACAAGGCAGACAACATCATTGTCATATTTAAAAAAATACATGTTACATTATTCATTTACTTTTCAGGTGTGCAGGTGTCGAGCTTGATAACGTAATATTTGTAGATAAACCTGTAGTACAGGCACAATCAGAAGTTTTGTTAACCAAAGCGTTTTATCCACACTACTCAATGGACAAAGTTGACGTAAGTATCGTCTTAGAACAGAAGACTCTTTAATATGTTAACCGTTTTTAGAACATTCACCAATTATTTTGATGTAAATGTCAGTAATTATTAGATTCATTAGATCATTAGATTTGAAAAGCAGAATGTACAAATTAGATTTGAAAAGGAGAATGTCCATTTTTATTTATTTATTTAATACTTAAATTACCCAAATTTTTTCAGGTAGACTGAATGCCATAAGCATTTTCTACCAGTGAACATTTGGGTGATTTAGAGACAAACAGTCCAATTTCGAAAATTGAGAAATAAAGTATGGTGTGCTCTATAAGAATCTGTTAATATTATTATATCGTTAATGTGAAGGTTTCCGCTCTTTTACATTATTAATTGGTAACTGAAGTAGATCTATTTTATAAACTGTATGCAAGCAAAGCAAAACTCATTTGGTTTCATGACAGTGAATGCCGGTTATTTTTTAAATCCAAACTAATATTTTAAAGCGTTAGCTTTGTCGCTTGTTTGTTTTTTTTTAACCCAATAAAGTTTACGGATAACCGGATTTAGTGACGTGTCACGCAGAGTAATAGAACAAAATAACAATAAAATTATGCAATAGTTTTTATTAAAAAAAGATGGCCTACTTCATAGCGACGAAGTCGCAGAAAACAATTTATGAACAAAGATGTAGGAAAGTGTACAAAGCAAAAAGTATACGTAAGGATCTAAGCGTCTAAAGTTGCCTGCCTGGTCCTATGCGGAAAAGGCGTGAGCTTACGTATGTTTGTTAAGAATTATGTATGTTAAGAATGACGGAATGAATGACGTATTAAAAACCCCTCGCCTAGCCTTAAGCTTTGTTTAAATTGAAAGCTAAAGATATAAGCTTAAAGGCAGCGTTTCCTCACATTTTCTCATAGGATAAGCATATTCTTAATTGAATGTCAATCACGCTGGAGCGTTCTTGGCACAGGATTTAATCTGCAGCCTTGCATCAAGGATGAAAGCCAGCAAAATGTTTACAACAGCAAAATAGTTTGACTAAACATTTTGATATTATTTAGAACCAATATGAAATAACGTAACCGTTAATAACAATACGCAACTGATTGGTAACACCGTTTATATACACACTAGAAAAATAAATGCCAAAAAACAACAGTTATTGTGTAATATTGTTGAAATGACTGTATTTTAGAGTTATTTTTTAAATGTAAAATGGTGAATAGATAACATTGCTTTATATTTTTTGTTAAATAACTTAAATTAATATACTTTTATATTGTAATAACGAAAGGGTTCATTGTCTAATTCTATATTATATGGAGTTGGTAAATATAGATAGAAAATATTTTGTCATTTAATCAATAAGACAATAGATTCCACTCTGAGCGATAGCTAAAATATTGATATTAAAAATACGTAATTTGATTTATTTCAGCTAAAAACAGCTCTTCAAATAACACTTCAAATCGTAGCCGAAAACACAACAATGAAAGGAATTATAGCGACCCAGATCGTAACGTCAAATATCAATATAAATTGTATTATCCAAGAGATTTCGAACTATATACCCAATGTTACAATTGACGTTTCTTCAATTATAAATGTCAATATTGATTTTGATACTTTGTTAGTACAAAATTCCGACGTCGATAAAGCAAATCTTTTTATTATTGAAGATTTGTCGGGAGATGAAAAGGTAAGAACCATCTTATTGAATTAATATGATTTTGATCGTGGATTTATGTCAAAGATATTTTCCTCGACGAGATATTTGTTGTATAAGTATTTGTTGTATTAGTCTTAAAAAGACGTAATTTGAAAACTAGCACGTTATTTTTACAAAACCAACAAACCATTATTACACATTCTTTTGTTATGGATAAATCCATGTGTGTTCGACATTGTGCAGGATCAGGTTTGTTCTTCTTATGAAATGAAGCGACTTGTTCGGTAATAGTTGTGTATTGTATAAAAAAATCGTTTTGTTAACAACATGTTTGCTTGCAGTCGGCGGAAGGAAGGGAAGAAGAATACATTGCAACATTTTGAACGGAGGCGCGAGTGAATGAGACCGAATGTGAGTGATTGAATGTAACCGAGCGAAGGAACGACCGGATTCGAATTTGATGAAAGTTTTCGTTACTTCAACGCTAGATGGCGTGCACCGCGGTCGATTGTATGTTGTTGCGTCTTGAAATAATGGAGATGGCGTGCGCCGCGTTCGATTGCATGTTGTTGTCTTGCGAGTGATGAAGATGGCGTGGACATGCCCCCGGCCTTGGAAGCCCAGCTTTCAAGATGATTATGAGCATGGAGTCAAGCGTCGTCGCTCATTGATTGCAGTGGCAGCGGGCAAATCTTGGAGAAGGCTCGTCTAGTTGTTCCAGTACTTGTGTGGATGTCCGCTACTCGAGCCACGCCGTCTTTTCCTGGAAATATACGTAAAATGCGACCCAACCGCCACTTTAACGGCGGTAGGTTGTCATCCTTGATGAGGACAAGGCTGCCCAGTGTGATGTCATCCTGCTTAGTCTTCCACTTGGTTCGCAGTTGCAGCTCCGACACGTATTCTGTGGACCAGCGTCGCCAGAAGTGCTGCCGCAGTTGTTCGATTCGTTCGTAGCGTGTCAACGTCGAAGTCGGCTTGTCTGTGACGTCTTCAGAAGGTGGTGCTGTCAACGGTCGGCCAATAAGGAAATGGGAAGGGGTAAGAGGAGTAAGGTCGGAAGGGTCTGAGGATAGAGGTGAAATTGGACGGGAATTTAGGACGGCTTCGATTTGTGTCAAAGCTGTGCAAAATTCCTCGTAAGTTAATCGCGCGTTACCTACTATGCGCCTCAGGTGATGCTTGCACGAGCGTACCCCACTTTCCCATAGACCGCCAAAATGTGGAGAATAAGGAGGGATGAATCGAAATTCGATATTATTGTCTGAAGTATAATTAATAATAGTTTCTGAACATTTGTCTAAAAACAAAGGAAATTCTTTATCTGCACCTACGAAATTCTTGCCATTATCCGAATAAATGACGCAAGGTTTACCTCGCCTACTGATGAAACGTTTTAATGCTAAAATATAATCATTTGAAGAGAGACTTGTAACAAGTTCCAAATGCATAGCTCGCGTGGTGAAGCAAATAAATAAACAAATGTAAGCTTTAGTTAATCTTGAACCTCTGCCTTTTTTATTTAATATTAACACTGGCCCCGCATAATCGACACCCGTTCGTATAAATGGGAAGCCAGGCTCTAGGCGCTCAGGTGGTAAGTTACCCATGATAGGTGCTAATGTCTTACCTCGAATACGTGTACACTTCACGCACTCATGCACTATTTTTCTAGCTAAGTTTCTAGCATTTAATGGCCACCAACATTCACGCACAGTAGCTAAAAGAAGTTGAGGACCCGCATGTAATAATCGTATATGTTCATACCTAAATAAACTAATGGTGAAAGGACGTTTACTGCACAATAAAACCGGATGTTTTTTATCGTAAGTAAAACTAGACGAATTAAATAGTCTTCCACCAACCCGAATTATTTTATGTTCATCCATAAAAACATTAAGACTAGAAACTTTATTATATTGTTTACAAGTTCGTTTAATAGAAACATTGCTAATTAAATTATCGTAAACATCTGGAAATGATTTAATTTGCACGAACCTAATTAGCATTCTTTGTGCGGCATTCAGTTCGCTTACTGATAAGGAACCGGTTCGACGGCTGTCTTTAGCAGTCGACTTGATGCGTGTGTTATCTATAAATCTAAGTATGTACGCACCTATTCGTTTAAGTTTAGAAAATGAAGCATATTTTTCAAAGTTTATTAAATCTTCGCATTGTATTGAAGATAAACATGTTTGTTTTAATTTTAAATCTGGTAAATTACAAACATCTGAATTATCGCATTTAATTTGATCGAAATAATGTAAACTGTTACGTAAATAAGACGGACCGTACCACCACAAATCACAATCCTTTAATAAATCTAAACTATAACCTCTCGACAATAGATCAGCTGGGTTGTCTTTGCTACTTACGTGCAACCACACAGAGTCGCCCGTGAGGTCATTGATCTCGGTCACTCGATTTTGTACAAATGTTTTAAGTAAATGTGGTGACATTTTAATCCAACCCATGACTATTGTAGAATCTGTCCAGAAATATATTTTAGTAAACTGTAACCTAAGAGACTCAACTATTTTCCTGTATAATTTAGCTCCTATTAAGGCACCACAGAGTTCTAAACGAGGAATACTTATAGCCTTTAAAGGTGCTACCTTACTCTTAGCACACAACAAGTGTACGGTTACGTCAGAGTTATCACTATAAGTACGTAAATAAGCGCACGCACCATACGCGTCTTGAGATGCGTCGGTAAATATATGAAGTTCTGTGTATTGAGTGTGATTACCCTTAACGTGACGAAGAATGCGAAAGTCCTTCAAAAATCTCAATGTAAAAATAAAATGCTTCCAAGTGTTAACAATATCCCTAGAAACCGGAGTATCCCAATCAATTTTACTTAACCATAATTTTTGTAAAATCATTTTTGAAATTATGATTGCAGGAGTAAGAAGACCCAGTGGGTCGTAGATTTGCGATATAACTGATAACATTACCCGTTTAGTTAAATTTGACTCGTTATCATTGTTATCAATATTCGTAACAAAATGCAGCTCATCACTAGTGTTGTGCCAACCCAATCCGAGTGTTTTAGTTTGCGCATGTTCGCCTATAAAATGTTCTGTGGATTTATCTTGAGATAAGTTTGAATTAAATGTCCACTTGCGCAAAGGAAAACAGCCTGACTGTAATACTTCTGAAGTTTTCTGGCAAACTTGAATTAAATGATCTAAATCATCATCACCAGTGATAAGATCGTCTACGAAAATGTCTTGAGTGATGACGCGAGCGATGACGTCATCATCACACTCTAACGCTAACTGTCTGATACATCGCATACTTAAATATGGAGCTGATGCAGTTCCATATGTAACCGTATTAAGTTGATACGTATCTAATGGATCCGAAGGATTATCGCGCCACAATATTAACTGTAATGACCTTTGATCAGACTGGAGAAGAATCTGACGAAACATCTTCTCCACGTCTGCACAAGCCACATACTTATACTGTCTGAATCGCAACAAAATAGAAAAAATATCATTTTGTAACGTGGGTCCCGGAAACTGAATATCGTTTAATGATTTATTCGAGCTAGTGACAGCACTAGCGTCGAACACTACGCGTAATTTTGTAGTCGAACTAGATTCCCTAATGACTCCGTGGTGTGGAAGATAATAGTTAGGTTGACTACAAGTAGCTAACTTCGACATGTGACCTAAGTCATTATATTCTCGCATAAAGTTAGTATACATACGTTTAAATTCTGGTAAACGTTCAAGTTTACGTTCTAATGATAGAAATCGTTTCTTCGCTAACGTATAAGAATCACCCAGTATGTCTGGTGCCTCTCTTAGCGGTATACGAACCGAAAATCTACCTGTTTCTTCGCGTTTAGTCGTATTATTAAATAATTCCTCACACATACGTTCATCATCTGTAAGAATTACACATGGTGATGAAGGAATATTCTCGATTTCCCAGAATAACCGGAGTTGCTTATCAATGTCCTGACTGAAATGACAATGAACGTGAGTAGGTTTTGGGTTCCTAACAAACACAGGACCAGACAGTAACCATCCTAATTTAGAATTCTGTAAGAATGGTCCACTAGGTAAACGTATTTTATCGGTTTCTAAAAGATCCCAAAATCTATCTGCACCTATCAGTAAATCAATATATGAACTGATGTTAAACGTAGGATCTGCTAACTCTAGGAAATCCGGAATACGTATAAGACCAGCTTCTATGTTTATCGTAGGCAAACTGGACGTTATGCATGGCAAGACAATACATCGAAGCTTGGTATAATAATCGTTTACTTTTGATCGAATTGTTAAATCGCATGAATGGTACGACTGTGCGACAGATTGTCCCACACCCGATATTTGCACTGTGGACTGTATATAAGACGCATTTATTCGTTTACATAATTTCTCCGTAACAAAACAGTTTTGACTTCCACTATCCAAAAGCACACGAGCTGTATGATAAACATTATTATTATCCGCTACTTCCACTAATGCCGTAGAAAGTAAAACCGTATTTATCAATTTAAAATCACTAGTTGTTTTACTGCATACAACTGTGTTATTCGAATTATTATTATTAGGTAAAGAATGCAACGCAGTCGTCGCAGTGTGCGTAACGTTCGCCTCTCCGCGCGACTCAGTGTGCACACACTGCACACACGCACTATTACTGACGCTTTGATTATTAGAATTTTCTAAGTGTAACAAACTATTATGTTTGCGCTGGCATTGCTTGCACGGTCCGAAAATACAGTCATTTAACGTATGACCTGCTCGCAAACAATTCCAACACAACTTCTTATCAGTAACAACTTTCATTCTATCCTTTATAGACATGTTAAGAAATGTTATGCACGTGTATAACGCATGACCTTGATCGCACAAAACACAATTGGGTAAATCCCTTTTAAAATTATCTTTATTTCATTTTTAATACTTATAAATTATATTTTTAAATATTAGACTAAAAAATTATATAAAACATTTAAAAATATAAAAAATAGTAGCCCACCGGTATCGGGAACAGGGTCCAAGCTACCGGCGGTCAGGGCTCCAGAGAGAGGAACCTCCTAACGATGCGAGCCGTGTCCAGGAGTACAGCTTTCTGAATCAAGCCCTTAATCCAGCTGCCCAACGAGAGCCTCCTTAGGTGTTGGTCGAGGCTCTTGGCAATTAAGCCATTGGCTGATACGACTATCGGCACAATGATCGCAGAGTCCACATCCCACATGTCGACAACCTCGTGAGCCAAGTCAAGATACTTGATTTGTTTATCTTTCTCGGCCTTCACGAGGTTCCCGTCATGCGGGACTGTTATGTCAATGATCATTGCGCGCCGCTCTGTTCGATCCACCACCACTATATCAGGCTTATTGGCAACAATAGTCCTGTCAGTGATGATGGATCGATCCCAGTACAATGTGATATTTCCATTTTCGAGAACTGGGTCGGGCACGTACCTGTAGTACGGCACTTCCGATTCCACTAGGCTGTATTTCAGAGCAAGTTGCTGATGGATAATCCTGGCTACAAGGTTGTGTCTATGCAAGTACTCTCCGTTAGCTAGATGAGAACATCCGGAGATAATGTGACGGATTGATTCTCCCGGTCGGTGGCATGCCCGACAGATGTCAACCGTGCCGTCCTTCACAATAAATCTCCGGTAATTGTTCGTCATGATAACTTCGTCCATAATTGCACAGACAAAACCTTCGGTTTCCCCAAAGAGGTCACCGAAACGCAGCCAGGCTACGGACGCTAGTAAATCTACATCGGGTCCATGCAGGGCCCGGAAAAAGCGTCCGTGAAGCTCTTTACTCTGCCATACCTCCTTGCGATCGTTAGTGTCAAGCACTACAGGCTTGCGCCAGTTCTCTTTCGCCAAGGAGAGCGGGGTGAGGCCCTTGTCCACCGCGACCACATCTCGATGCATTCCCACGTCGGCTTCTAGGAAATATTCCCTGAGACTGCATATCTCCCGATTGTGGAGGGTCTTAGCGTTTAAAAAGCCTCGACCTCCACACTTTCGCGGGATATACAGTCTCATTACCGATGACCGTGGGTGATGCATTCGGTATGCAGTCAGCAGCGTACGGACCCTCCTATCCAGGGCGTCAAGTTCGGTCTGAGTCCATTTGAGTATGCCGAAGGAGTACATCAAAACCGGCATGACCCAACCGTTGAAGGCGCGCACCTTGTTCCCGCCTGATAAAAGACTATTAAATACTTTCTTCAGGCGGCCAAAGAAGCGCTCCTTCAACGATTGCTTCATGTCAGTTACATTGATGCCTAACGCTTCCGACATACCCAAATACTTATAGGTTTCGGATGCGGAGAGGGCTCTTAGGTATATGGAATCCGAGAGTTGGGTGCCCACGGATTCCACAATCTCCCCTCGCTTTACATGCATGACCGCACATTTGTCCACACCAAATTCCATCCTGATGGCTCTACTGAAAGTTTCAGTTACTTTTAGTAGCTCCATCAGTTGTAAATTGTTGGGGGCAAAGAGTTTTAGGTCATCCATGTAGAGGAGGTGAGATATAACCTGTCCACCTCTCCTCAGCCGATAGCCTAGACCTGAGTCCTCCAGCAGTGTGCTTAGAGGATTCAGGGCCAAGCAGAACCAAAGTGGACTCAGACTATCGCCCTGAAATATGCCTCGCTCGATCCTTATCGGCTCACTATTCCTCTGGATATTTCGACATCCTGGATAGCGAAGGACTGTCCTCCATTGCCTCATACACGCCATCAGGAAGGTGCGCAGAGATGCATCTACTTTATACAACTCCAGCACCCTCATGAGCCATGTATGTGGCACCGAGTCATAGGCCTTCTTATAATCTATCCAACATGTCGACAGATCCTTTCGGGAACGACGAACCTGTTGGCTAATGGCCATATCAATGAGGAGTAGCTCCTTAGTACCGCGGGACCCATTCCTACATCCATTTTGAGAGGCAGACATGATGGAGTTCGTGTCGATATGTTTGTTAATTTTAACTCTCAAAATGGATGTAAGAACTTTATAGACCGTCGGTAAACATGTGATCGGCCTATAATTTTTGGGTTCCGCGGTGCTACCGGATTTGTGGAGCAGGTGGGTAACTCCTGTAGTTAAGAACTGGGGTAGTAAACCAGAGTCCAATGCAGTCTGGTACTGAGCTGCTAAGCGAGCGTGCGACCCTATGAACCATTTTATCCAGAAGTTGTGCAGCCCGTCCGGCCCTGGAGACTTCCAGTTAGGTAACGGGCGGACTGCACGAGCTACATCTTGGGGGCAGATGGTAATAGCCCCCATTTCTGGTATAGGATCGCAGGCTCGCTCGACTTCCCGAGTCCAGTCCCCTTCAGTGTGACTGACAGGCACCGACCAGATACTTCGCCAGAAAGAGCACATGGCATCATCATCCGGCAGGCGCGTGTCAGCCACACCTTGGTCCGGTTGCTCCCAAGCCCTATATACCCACCTTTCATCACTCTGGAAGGTGCGGTTCTGAGTGTATCGGTCTACTCGCCGCTTATACCTACGAATACGGTTTGCCCAGGCATACACTTTCTGCTTCAGGAAGTCTATGCGCTCTGCGACACGGGATATATAGTCCTCAGGACTGATATCAGTGCCTGAGAACGCCCGTCTCACAAAGCGCATCACTCTAGGGCGAGTATTGCCCTCCCTGAAGCAGATTAGTTTGCCGATGAGCGCTCTGGCCCCACCAATACGTCGTTCAATTCTGCACTGCCAAGCTGGTACGGCTGATTTCGGTCGTGTAGCTCTAGATTCATTATCAAATTTGACGTGAGCTACACGACATGCCGCTACAGCCGCACAGTACAGAATCGAGTGAGTATCGGTGAGGTCTTCGCAGTCGTCAAAATAGCTTGACAACTGCGAATCCAGAACCGCCACCAGCGCTCTATTTTTGTTATGCATGGGCAAACGGGGTAAGCGTGGCCTAAGTTCGGGCGGCATGAGCCGATATTCCCGAATCGCACCCTCCAAAGCACTCCTCAATTCATCATTGCACTGGGTACTTACGTTTGTAGCCCTGTCATCAATCGCGTCGTCGGCTTGACTGGTAGTGACCGGTAGTGGTACCATAACAGTCTGCGACGGCGGAGCGATGACATGGCTACTCTGCATTTCATTTCGCAGGCGATCAAGTACAGTATCATCCAACATATGGTTACGCTGGATGACCCGCACCTGATCCGACAGTCGTTGTGCCGACACGTTGACAGCTGGCTCAAGCACCTGAAACAGAGAGAGCATCCGAACACGGTACGCGGTCAGGTGGCTTCCTCCCTCTGTAGCCCCATAGTATGAGCGCATGACGTTCTCATTAATGGATCGTGTCCATCTCATGCGCTGCACACTTCCGCCGGGAGCTGGGACCCTATCAGAGGCCGGTGGGCCTCGAGGTCCTAAACCGTCCGGCGGCCGGCGTCCTCCCCGTCGACGAGCAGGTGGTGGCGTCGTGGGCGGGGAGAAATACTCGTCGCTCGAGCTCGACGCAACTACCGCGGCCGGTGTCATCACAGCGCTCACAATTGCACTGGGTACCGGCGGCGGCGAGGCGGAGCTGAGCGAAGAGTCCGGAGGTGGTGGGCGTGCTCGTCGTGCGGCCGATCTCGTCAACATAGATAGTATTCTTTCTTCATTTTCCTATTTTTCTGTTTATTGTTTTATCGGAGGTGACATCTGTCATGTCACCTCCGATTCGGCCGGATTCGGCAGTTATAAAAGAATTATTACGATATTTGTTACGAGTAGTTTTGATAGATGAATAACTATGCACGCGGTTTGAACTTCGTTTATCACTTGTATGTTGATGCTTATCACTTTGAGGCAATTCTTTTGACTTAACGTGGTTTGCACTTATCATTTCTAATGTATCTGCGCGGTTTCTGAGAAATGATATTAAGTCGTTAAGTTTGACCTTTTCGCGTGACCCTAAAGACATGGTACCTATGTGATTTTCCCATTCCCGTTCCGTGGAAGGATCAAGCTTACTAACGACTAAGTAAATAACTAAGGTGTCCCAATTGGTTGTGGGTTCATCGAGTGACGTCAGAGCGCGTAAATTACGTAAAACGGTATCAATTAACTTCCGAATTTGTGATGGTGATTCCTGTTTTACCGACGGTATATTATGTAACGCTTTAACGTGATTATTTACTAACAACCTATCATTGTGATAGCGATTTTCTAATAACTCCCAGGCGTGAATGTAATTGGCAGGACTGAACTCTAAAGCACTTATTACCTGTAACGCACTTCCACTCAGAGCTGACCGTAAATAATGAAATTTTTGTATTTCGTCTAAATCGGAACGGTTATGGATCATGGTGACGTATGAATGTTTGAACTCCAGCCAGTGGTCATATGAACCTTCAAAGGCAGGGAGTTTTATATCAGGTAATTTAATATTGACAGGTTGTCGGGAACCGTCCCGAGCTGATGCAACAGGCAACTTGTTGTAAGCCTCCGCATTGTGAATAAGACAATTCGCACTGGCCATAGCCGTAAAATATAATGATTCTAACGCTTGAACATATTCTGAATTAGCGGTTAATTCCGATTCCGATAAAAGTAATTCTATTTCACTTTCAATACTATTAAATTTAGAAAATGTCTCGATGGCGGCCTGGACTCGTAACTTTAGTTCAGCTACTTGTAAGGCAGTCAAAGTGGCCCCCACAAACGAGTCTACAAAATGTTTAAATTGGGTTAATCGGCCCTTTACACCACCCCTACGTTTCTTAAACTCAGAAAGAATTTCCTCTACTGGCTTATTAGGCATTTTGGCGGGCTACGAATAAGCGTTAGGTATGTAGGTAGGTACTCACGTGCAAGCATCAACGGAGCCTCGCGTCACGTAACCGAACTGTAATCGTTTAAACAAACAGCGTTAACACAAATCCAATCGTATAGGGAAAAGATGGGAACAAAGACCTGACCGTTGCGTTTCTGATATCTTCGTTTTTCTTCTCTCGTTTATTCGTTTATAATGGCTGCTGGTCCAACTATGGCGTCGCCGCGCCGTCGCGAGTCGGCGTCGTTACTCGTTTATCCGTAGTATCGAATCCAGCATCCGTCTCGAAGGTCCAAATTATGTGCAGGATCAGGTTTGTTCTTCTTATGAAATGAAGCGACTTGTTCGGTAATAGTTGTGTATTGTATAAAAAAATCGTTTTGTTAACAACATGTTTGCTTGCAGTCGGCGGAAGGAAGGGAAGAAGAATACATTGCAACATTTTGAACGGAGGCGCGAGTGAATGAGACCGAATGTGAGTGATTGAATGTAACCGAGCGAAGGAACGACCGGATTCGAATTTGATGAAAGTTTTCGTTACTTCAACGCTAGATGGCGTGCACCGCGGTCGATTGTATGTTGTTGCGTCTTGAAATAATGGAGATGGCGTGCGCCGCGTTCGATTGCATGTTGTTGTCTTGCGAGTGATGAAGATGGCGTGGACAGACATAATCACTAAAACTTTTTGGGATTCAGTTTCATTCTTGATATGAAAAGAAAGCGTTATTTTTCTTATCTTTTATAATCGAAAAAATAATAATAATAAAATACATTAACAAAAATAGCAAGACAATTTAATTTCAATGAAATCCCGTCGTACATTTTCCTTTTCCAGAAATTGGAGTCACTACGAAATATTTCGAAGGATAGTTTCGTCTTAGCACTAGAGTCGGGAGTGCCAAAGCTTCAAGGACTTATGAGCCACTTTAGCGTCATGAGTTCTATGTCGGATGGAAAGCAAATATTAATATTATTGAAAAGGCAGAATCTCAAGGATGTAACTTATGTGCCTGTAAATTGTGATAATAAATTGGATTGGGTTCCGCGCGTATATGATGAACTTAACAGAACGAAGCGGGTGGTGCTGGTGTCGGAGAGACAGCCTTACTGTGGAGCTATAGGTAATATTGATTTCCATATAATTATAGAATCTCAAAGAATTTTGTTGCATATTTTTATTATGGATTTGCTCATAATTAACGATAATCAAGCAACAATGCTGTCAATGATAGTGTAAGTTGTGGTCCTATTTCTCACATTAATAACGAGTGTTAAAATCACAAATTTGATTAAAACACGTTTTTGCACGTGGCTTCGCTCGTGTGGATGTCGGAAAATATCCCACGGGAACGTACTACCGGGATTAGACTATATTATGTGTGCCAGATTTTATCCAAATCCGTTCAGCCATTTTTGCACTAACCCGGAACATAATTTCAGACAAACGGACAAAAAATTTCAAAACTATAATTTCGGCATCAGTCATTTCCATACCTCGTAGTAATTACTTATTATTTAACCAAAAATATTCAATGTACTCTTGTACAGTTATATGCGGGCAAAGTAACCCTATTTATTTATTTGTTTGGAAATTTAAATTTGATTTCTAGGTTTCGTCAAAATGTTGAGAAGTGATGGACTGGACAAAATAGGCTTGGTAGCAATCGACGATTTCCATGCACCCGCTTTCAATCCCAAAACTGGAATATACAAGAGCCAATTAGAGAAAAATCTTGCCATCAATATCTTACGAATGGTTTGTAGTGAAAACAGATATGAGTTTACAACTTTTACAATGTTATTTATTTATTTATTTATTTATTTGCTAACATGTAAAACACTGGTTAGTAGGCATGCATTAAAATTTCATGACACAGTATTAAGACATGCACCCTGTAAGGGCACTGCAAATGATTAAATTACATAATATTGATTCTAATTATTACAATTCATTACGTTAAACATACAGTTTATTTCAAATAAATCATTATAAGTACTTCTTTCTCTCTTTTTAGTCATATAGGCCTAAGCATAATTATTGTGGAGTATAAAGTCATTTATTATTTCACATATAGGTACGTTAAGCATATTGATACACGGTCAGTCGATTCACAATTTGTCAGTCTGATTATAGCGAAAAAACAACCTGTTTTATACAAATTGGGTAAAATTGCTTTTTTGTATGAAACACGAGATATTAATTTCAATATTTTAGAGTCGGTCCTGTTATAAAAGTGGTTTATATTCATGAGTTCTTTAACCATCTGAAAATGAACCAGTGAATTCAAAGTCAGTCGTTAAGGCCATACATATTTATTTCTTCACTTGTTTCTTTCGTAAAAATAACAGTGAACCCTATTTATGATTCTTCGCAAGTTTCGAACCCTTGATGTTAGGAGGCGAGAAGCTAACGATCTGTCAATATGTCTTGAACTCAGTCTTGGCCTTTTAGCACATTGCTATATGGGGCGGGCATTCAGCGATGTTGATACAGTTTTGCTGCCGTCGTATAGGAAATAACTCTTAAAATTTAAATTATATTAAAGTGTTATTGTGCGATTTTAAATCTAGAGTTATTGTGCAATTTTAATGTTAGAGTAGTTTTTAGTTACTCTAATCTTTATTTAGTGGTCCCAGTATTAATTTCCCTAATACAATATTATTTGGCTGCCTCGTTGCCTCGTTATCGCAAGCGATACTGTTGAGTACGAATTCCTGGATTCGATTGCCAGGTCCGACAAAGTGTTTTTGAGTTTTTCCTTCAAAGATTTCTCAATAGCAGCCCGGAGTCTGTATTTGTACCCGTCGATGGCAATAGGCTCGTAATAAGGGTATTACGTGGAACTTGAACATTGCTGGCGAAATGTGGGTGGCATGTATTTTTAATTTCATAAAAAGATGTTTTCATGTAGGGTCAATGGGGAGGCTTTTACTACACTCCAGCTGCAACGTCAACAATGCTTCGAAAAGTTACCCTGACGAGTCCAGCCGGTAATTTGGATGACCTTACATGGATCGAAGCACCTATTACTGTTGCAAGTAATAACTTAGTTCAGGTAAGCATTTAACGTATAGTTGGTAAAATTAATTGTTTATCAAATTAACTCACTACATCAATTTGTCGTGTTATAGCCATTTCATGCAACTGTCAAAGAACTACAGTTGTACAACTTACGCGCCGCGTGTTGCAGCCGCGCTCTTGCCGCTCAATTTTTCGACAGATCTTTAGTTTTCGGTGACACACGCCGCCACCGCACCGCCGTGCCGCGCCGCCGTGCCGCCACAACGTCGCCACCGCGCTGCCACCGCGCCGCAACCGTGTCCCCTCCGCGCCTTTACCGCGCTGCCAACGCGCCACAGCCGCGCCGCCGCCGCTCGGACGTGATTAATTAAAATATTATAAAGCGCGTGCACTTTTGCAATCTGCCGGCGATGGAATAAAAAAAATGTTTAAACAATACTAGCGGTGTGATGGCACCATCCATCGCGGTGGCAGCGCGGCGGCGGCGCGGTGTCGGCGTCGTGTCACCGAGCACTTGTGATACCTAAAATCAGCATTTATATTTCACAGGTTTCCTACGCTGGCATATCATTAAAAGATGTCCAGAAAGCAGTTAGCAACAACAGTGTAGATAAATCGTGTTTCGGCATGGATTTCAGTGGTATTGACGCAGAGTGAGTTCTGAATATGTATACCTAAAAAATATAATAGGTCAATAAATTCTAAACGAGTTATTAGAAAATACTTGGCGCTTTTTATTAGAAGCCCGTAACAGCCAATAAAGTAACTTACAAAAGGGCAATTTCAAAATGAGAGAGGAAAATGATGAAAAACTTTGAATTATTAGACAGATATATTTTTGCTTGGCAACTATAATTGTGCCGCAAGTATACGACAAGCGATAGATACCGAGCTTTCATACTGGTATTCAGCTGCATCCGGTTAGACTAGAAGCTGACCCCAGCATAGTTGGAAATGGCTGGGAAGATGATTGAGCTCCCTTCGACTTCCTAGCCAATAGAGTGGATAAGGCATACCTAATCTGTTCAGCCACATGGGAATGGGATGGGAATGAGATGGGAATGGGGGAATGGGACGGGATGGGACTTACAGAAGATCACGGGAAAGACTTAGATGAGATTCGCACCTACCAGGTACTAAAGGCGCCGAGGCCTATTCTCAGTAGTAGGTAGAACAAGGTTGTCAATGATGATGATGATGTATCTGTTCACGAACACTGTTCTGATAATTATTTGTTCAGAGTCGATGTTCATAAACTCAAAATCAAAGCATTTATTACAATGAAACCATTTTTACAGACACTTTTGAATTGTCAAGTAGTCAATCAATTAGTAAGAAAGTTGAAGTTGATTGATAGTAAACGTAGATTATATGTGAAGTAAATTGGGATCCCATTCTCTAACCAATTACTTAACTAACATTTAATGGCTTCGACAGTGGTGATAGAGTGATGGGCCTGGTTGCTGGTGGTGCATTAGGAAGTACTGTTGAGGCAGACTCGTCTCTGTTATGGCCAGTTCCGGAATACTGGAGCCTGCAAGATGCTGCAACCGTACCGCTACCGTATGCTGTTGCGTATTATTGCTTGGTAAGACTAAGAACTATATCTTTTTTTTTATAACCTGTTAACATTATAAAATATATATAATTTTATTTTTAATCTCGCAATCATTTTAGACAAACGCCGAAAAACTTGTAAGTTATATTTTGTTTATGTAATGATACTGGAAATAATGTTAACATTGAAAGTAATTAAAACAAAGAAGTTGGAAAGGTCAATAGGCTCAAAGTATCTCGCCTATTACGAACAGGTCAATGAGTACTTATAAAGTTAATTAGATATTGAAAAGAACTAGGTACGTAAGTCTTGTAAGAAAACAAGGAAAAAGCGCTTTGGAATATATTGATGTGCTTTTTTTGAAAGTTTTTGTTAATTGCCTACCAAATAACTTGAATAACAGACTCCTGCTAACTATAAGGCGAATTCTCGTACTTAAAAAATGTTCAAATTTTAGTCGCAATCTGTCAAACTTGGTAAATTGATTGTCGTTTTGACAGATTGCGAAAGAGATTAGAATGCGAGCGTTTTGAAAAATAACGAGAATTACCGCTCGGAATTAGTATCATTGTAACACTCTTTAAAGATACTATACCACAAAATAATATTATTTCATAAAATAACATCAAAGTTCAAAGACTCACTCACACATACAAAATTTATCAAGCATAATCTTGCTTTTATAAAGGCCGAAAATAACATCATTCAAGACAAATAACCTCTCTGAAGAAAGTGAACGTCGGATGCTCCAAATATTTGTAGTATTCTGTTTGATAAAATATTCACTTAAATGGGTTCATTTCACTCCCAAGATACCATATATGTGTAGAACTAGAATAGGTATGCTTCATATACATGCCACATGAGAGATGAGTACAGAAGGTCATAGGCACACAGAGACATACTTGACATACAGTGAATGCACTCGCGACTGTTTGAATGTGGGTTAAACCAAACGAACTTATAACTTTTCCAATGGTCTCATCAATGCAATATAGTACATACTAATTCTATGCACCATTTTGAGTCTATTTTTGACCCCGGACGGAAAAAGAGGGGTGTTATAAGTTTAACGTGTGTATCTGTGTGTCTGTCTGCGCCATCGTAGCTGCCAAACGGCTGAACCGATTTTGATTTTTTTTGAAAAGTGATTTGATCGAGAGAGATCTTAGCTAAAAAAAAAAAAATATTCGATGCTTTGTTTTTTTCGGGAATTTTTTAAATGTTCAATTTAATTTAACTTGTATTGCAATATACAAGACCGATATCTGACTGACATGGGCTTATTACTTAGAGAAACCATTGTAATGTTTGTTTATTTACAGACTTGGCCCCTGAACAAGAGGGAGTGCATTATTTTCATGACATTTAGTATGGATAGACCAATAAATTAAAGCCTTACCCTGTTTACATTTAAAAAAAATGGTAGCGCGGTGGCAGAATGTAAATTCGCTCGTTTGGTCTAAACCAACCTTAAGACAATTTGAGATCTCCTCGCGCCTGTTTTCACCCGTTAGATGGAGTCGACTTTCTGTACCTACCTAATTTGTGTAGATGGTACGTTACTGAATGCGTAAACTCAAGTTGGTATATTGTCAGTCTTAGGAGATTATCTCCTGCAGTGGACTGACATATAATTTATTCTCTCATTAGGGGTAAGCTGGACTTCAAGTCGGATTGTGTGAATGTGTGTAGTTCAAGTGTGTTAGAACAGCTTAGCTACCGTCTTGCTTATTTCATATCCAGTAAAGTGAGATTTAAGCTTTTCATACGACAATTTCGGTCATATCGATGGTGGAAAGGTAAAATGGCTAAAGCGCCAAAACGTGAAATCTCAGGAATGAATTTTAAAGTTTTTTTTTTGCGAAAAAAATTCGTAGAAAATTTTCTAATGGAAATATTTCTGAGTTACTTATATTTTCATGAATCATATTTTTTTTCCTGTAATATGTATTATAAATGGTTTCTATAAAACCTTTATTTTAGGAGATAGGTGTCGCTTTAGCAAAAAAAAATCGAAATTAAAAAAGTTCCAGTAAGCAAAAATTGCTAATATCCAAAAAACTTGCGTATAACATATAATTAATTACGCTTACTGTCAGAATTACAATTATTTAGCTATCTGAAATTTGCTAATGCAATTAATAATATCATAGAGTGTAAAAAAATAATTCTAACGAGCTGTTCCTTTGAAATAAAGTTGCTGACGTTGAACTAAAACTAGCTGAAGAGCGAATAAATTGATGGATGTATAATGGGAATGAGGCGTAACTTCTAAAACTCGTCGTTTTCTTTTATTTTCATTTAAAATATTGATTATTGCTAGTGTACCGTTTTTGTCAATAGATTATTTAGATTATGAGGCGTTAGCATCAATCTGTAACCTCAATCAATGTGTACTACCTACTATTAGGTCCGGAATATTAGCGGGAAGACTAATTAATTAATATTTAGCAAAAAATAAAGGAAATTATTTTATTAGCCAACTGGAATCAAGTCAAATAACGTAGGTAATTAGATAGGTTAAGTAGAGTTACTAATTATCTACTAAAATCAAAAAACCATTGTTTATCATGGTTAGTACCACTAAATATTCAATGTAAGTAATTAGTTATAAGTTTAAACAAATAAATCAACATTTAATAGATAATAAATGATCATTTTTAACCCCCGACGGAATAAGAGGGGTGTTATTGGCACTAAGATTCTGAAACTCAAAATAATTCTGTGCTTATTGTGCCATCTTCTTGCCATCTTCTCACACACAACAACATCGTGTTACAATTTAAAAAAATAGTCCTTAGAACACATAGGTACACATTTGAAGGATGATGCCAGGAAATGTATGGAAGCTGGTACCCGCTACAATAAGAATAAAGGATACATCATTAGAAAGATATTAATATTGAATAATTCAGTTCAAGAATTTCAATGGCCTTTGTCCGATCGTAGTAATACAGGGTAGAAGTTGTGACGCCGTGTTGTAGCTATAGAAATACGGTCTTAGGAGACTGTCCTTAACATCTAGAGTACTTGCTAGCTGTATTAATAGATATTGGAAAAATGGCACATTCAGCTAAAAAATTGTTAATTCTTACACCTTATTTTTATGATGGCAATCGATGCAGTTTCGAATAAGGATTCAAAGACTCTTTTCAACTGAGGTAAGAGTACTTAGAAATGTCACAAATCACTTTTCCCATAAGTAAGTACCTACATTTCATAGTGATCAATCATCTTACCCCCGATCTTTTACGACGTTTGCTATTAATTATTTTAAATAAGGCGTTCATCATCTATCTAGTTTTTTTCCAACTACGTAAGGATTATCTTTGAATCTAACTGGATACAGTTGAATACCAGTATTTTACATCGAGCGATTTACTATGTGACCTCTACAATACAGGCACTGGGATACTCCTTGATAAGCTGGATGTTCGACTTTCGGGCTTCTGACTACCCGATACGACTGTCAAAGATCTACTGTGTTAAATGTTAGTATGTGCTCAAATACATATAACTTAGATAACTTGTTTATCAGTGTGATAGCTCGGGAAATTCAACTCAAACCTCAAACCTAAAAGCTTTTCTACTATTCAAACGAAACAGGTAACAATAACAAACCCCTTAGGAGATAGCCGGAGTCAACAAGAAAGACTGAACTATCCTAACCTAACCTGACCGAAGGCGGAGTCCAGAATGCGAATAGCTAAACAGTTGCATAACAGTAAGAAACAAAGTAAAAATAATAGTAAAAAGAGCTTTCATGGCTATTGGAGGGGTACCAAAATGGGCATTATCTTTTAAATAACAGAATTTTAACTGCTTTATACTCTTCCTATTCATATACGCGAGCAGCACTTTGCCAACGACAGAGGCAATTGCAGCCGTCTGCCCCGTTGACGTTGCTAGAAATCACTAATATTCTAAGTTACACGAACAAATACTTATGATTAGATTTGCAATGCTAACAAAATTTATTTACTTTAAATTAAGCAAGTTTTTAGTTTTAAAATCAATACCTTCTTACATTAAAGCATGTACTACTGACTAATATACAATTTTAAATAATATTTGGAATCTAAAACAACTCTGAACTATCGTTCTATACGAAAATATTTACGAGCACGATTGCTAAAGCGCCAAAGCGCTAAATAAAACAGAAACGACTTTTGCTAAACTGCCACACAAGTAATAATGTAGTTCAGGTAAAACTACTAATAAGGTATTTATACATGAAATAGAGAAACGCAAAAATGCTAAAACATTGTCAAACATGAATGTACAGTGAGCACAATCACTAAAGCGACATAAACTTCAGAATCATCAAAAAAACGTCGCTTTAAACCATGACTACATGAAACAAGCAACAAAATTTGTACTGCTAAAGCGCCAAAAAAGTGCTCAAATCGACTCGAAAGGTAGACCAATCGACGCAGAAAAAAAAATCCAGTTCAGTGATATATATAACTCAATATCGGCCAAAATGGCGCTTTAGCCATTTTACCTTTCCACCATCGATATGAAGTCCATGGCTTCTAAGAAACATTTTGGTATGAAGACTAATTCTCAAAATCGTAAAAACTTGACAGACACTGTATGAATGCCTTGTTCGTCTGGTAGATGGACGTATGAATACTGGCATAATTCCCAAGTCTGCCAAAAGTGTTATTGGGTTTGCCATAAATGGATTTTCTAGTTAGCAGCCCTGTAATGACTGTCGAGGGGTTAATGTGACATGTGTTTATGAAACGACCAATTGGAACCGGGCACCTAGCTTCTGACGTTTCATAAGTGCCCCTGTAGATTTATGTGAACTAAAATTTATATTGATTTTGATTATGTTTTGCAGACAAATACCACTTTCAATTCCAAAAGAAATTCCGCCTATTTCGTATCTATTTATGTCAATAATTAAACCCTTTTCTCCTACAGGCAATGAAAGGAAATCTCTCAAAACGCCAAAGCGTATTCGTGGCAGGGGGGGCAGGTGCTCTGGGACAAGCAGTGATTGCTATATGCCTGTCTTTAGACTGTACCGTATTTACCACTGTCAGCAACGTGCTAAAGAAGAAATTCCTGCTTCGACTGTTTCCTGACCTTGATGGTATGTCACTTCTTTTTGTAGTCAATTATACAAATCGAAGAGTTAAAGACAATTAAATTACACTCTCTCCGAGTGTATAGATTTCTTTTTTTTCAAAATGATACATTCCTGTTATCTTTCTGTATTTTATTTATTATTTTAGTTTAATCTTAGTAAAAGTCTTTTTATTGCTGGAATTACATGATCATGAACGTACAGCCCCATTTATAGAGGCATAGTAACTTGCATCATCTAAACAATGTTAAGACGGTTCAAATATTGTTGCTTCAACCTATGGTATGCCATTGCATTGACAATTAAATCGGGCAAGCGAACGGCTAAATGTAAACAAAATACAAACCAACTGTCCAGAGTCAAATAATTACTTTAATTTGCCTGAGGATGTTTATTTGATTTTGAATTCCCTGAATATTATGAACATATAGTTTTAGGTAAAGAAAGTAGGTAGTAGTAGTGGTTTTATGATTTTGGTGTTTCAGAAAATAATATCGGCTATTCTCGGAACAATTCCTTCCTGAATATGATTAAGTCTAATGGAAGAAACAAAAGTTGTGATTTAGTCATCAATTGCACCAGTGGAGTTCTGCGTGAGGTGAGTAATTATACATAAGATTCAATTTTCTTCCTCATCTTCACTCTTCAGTACTTAAATTAAAGAGCTAGTTACAAGCACTGCACTAAGTTTATATTTGATCTCGCCTCGTTCGTGTCGGATTGCCGTCCCAACTATGGGAGTAAAGGAATAAAGAGTGCGACTGCGTTTGCGCACGACATGTGTGTGTATGCACTATAACTTCTCGTGCATACCTGGCAAATCTTCGTTGAGATTTGCCTTGACCGAAATTCGGTCGGGAAGATAAATTCAAATTATAGTTTCAATTGATATCTAGGTTATAGGCAACACATTTTAGTAAATTCCATCTGCTGGATTTTATTTGATGGATTCTACACAAATATTTCACGAATATAACTCGTGCCCAAAAATACTAGAGTGCACCAGTTATTATTAAATACATAAATTTATTTGGAAAACGAGAAAATCCGAAAAATATACTTGTCATTTTAATTTCGGTACCTACCTACTAGTATTTTGGCATAACTGTTTACTCGAACGACTAACCATAGAACAAAAAATATAAATAAAATATTCTCAAAGACTAATAAATTGTAAACAGACACGACTTTGGCGAGCCCGGCCGAGGTATTGGCTGTTGGTTACCTTTTTTAGAGAAAAAAGTATCAAGCAGTACTTGGAAATGTGCCCAGTACTATGGCTCCAAATAGCCACGAACTACACATGAGCACATTTTCTTTTAGTTAATCAGCACACGTTATTGCGTAGCCCACTATCAATAACAGCTGATCCATTGCTTCATACTAATGTTTGTCAAATAAAATATTTCGACTTAGCACACGAGGTTGTCGACATGTGTGATGTGAGCTCGGCTATCATTGTACCGATTGTCGTAACGGCCAATGGCCTGATGGCCGAAAGCCTCGACCATCATCTCTCGAGGCTTTCGCTAGGCGGTTGGATCAAGGGCCTGATTCAGAAGGCAGTACTCCTTGATACAGCATTGTAAGGAGGTTCCTGTCTCTGCAGCCCTAACCACCGGTAGCTTGGATCCTGCTCCCGACACCGGCGGACTTCTATTTTTTATATTTTTAAATGTTTTTTTTTGGTTTTTATAAAAATATTTACAAATGTATAGAAACAAATTAAATAAACGAAATTGTAATGTTTGTCAAATTTGTCTGCTCCGAAACGTAAAAAACGCAATGAATCTTCAAATCTTGTTTAACTGTCATATTGATAGGTTTTGCCAGAGTGTATGCGTGTAACGCAATTACTCCGCAGGTTTATAGAAGGACAGATTGTATTTAAATGTTGATAGGGTCCACATTAGCGCTGGTCCGAAGTAACTGAAAAACATTGGGTCTACAAATCAAGGTTTTTTAATTCTTAAGACAAATGTATAAATCCACGAGCCTTTTTTAAATTTCGAACCTTATTCCGACAAAGCTGAAGTTTTAAATAGATTTTTTTTTCAAACCTGAATTGCTATTCTGTAACCATCTCACCGTGAAAACTTAGGTGAAGTGAGCGTGGAGTGAGCTGTCATTGTCATCGATACCTACTGATACTATATGGCAGTGACAGTTTACTCCAAACTCACTTCACCTAAGTTTTCACGGTGAGATTTTTACAGAATAGCACAACTGAGTCTACTAAGTTGTCAATTTTGTTTGGTCAAAATTAAGTTCGAAATACAACAACTGGTTCAAAGATAAGGGCTCGTAAGTTAGATATCGTTTTGCAACGACATTGATTGGGTTCTAAGCTAGTAGCGGAATGATAAACGCTGATGACAACAATAGTTATTTCATTACACGTTGATAATTTATAACACGAATAAAAGTGACGAATATTTTCGGAATTTCAGTGATTCATGTTTTTTTTTCAGACTGCAATGAAGTGTGTCGGGTTCAGCGGCTTCTTTTTAGACCTCAATGCTTATGACATGAGCGAAAACAAGGATATTGGTATGTCTTTCTTAGAAGGAGATAGATCATACAAGGCTGTTGATTTGTCTAGTATATTCACACCGGAAAACGCTAAAGATAAAAAGGTGAGCCTTTGCACAGTATAAATATGTAACAGTATTATGCCTTCATAGAAAACGGCTGAAACGGCGCGCTTTGAAATCTCAGTGTATAACAGTACGCAACTCGAGAGCGCAGCTGTTACGCACGGACGCGGAAAGTTTATCTACCGAGCGGCCCTAGGTAATTATTTCAAGGTCACCGCCGAGGTATAATACTGTTACTTTATTATACTGTGACCTTGTTTTTCATTTATTATTTCTTCTTTATAACAGTCTTAAACCTTTCATATTTAATAGACGCTCGAGACAAACTTACATTACAGTTGTAAATGTTAAACTCAAAACATGCTGTAAGCGGCTTCCGCAGTTCTGACATCAGTGGAAATTTCATCGGCCCAGTAGTAATGGCCACGACTTACGAGTTGTAGGTCATAGGTTCGAACCCGGACAGGCGCTTTTCTTTGTGTAAATTATTTAATCGTCACTACTCTCAAAACGATGAAGGAAAACATCGTGAGCAAACCTAAATGTCCTAGAACCAAACATTTGAAAACATGTGACATCTACCAGCCCGCACTGGGCCCGCGTGGTGGATTACGGCCTGCTCCCTCTCACAGAAAGGAGGCCTGTGTCCCAGCAGTGGGAACATTAGTATAGGCTGATTAAGCATTCCGTTGTATAGGATAATATGACTTCACTTTCCATTATAAGTTAATCGGAATACAAATTCACTTGAGCGAAGCTGCGAACACAGCTAGTATTATATTATTATTTGAACAGTTTCAAAAACCTACCTTACTTTTGCTCGTTCTAACTTATCTTTGCAAGTAATTAATCTATCAACCAAACTGGGTGTTTGCCAAGCAAAATTATTGTTTTTACAATTTGTAGACGTAGACGTAACAAAGATGTTTTTCTGGTTAAGAGTTACATTTTTACTGCAGAAAATTCGTTTAAGTTATAGAGGTATTCAGGGTGGAAAGTTCACTCATCTTCCCTACAAAAGCCCATTCCCTGCGACCAGACTGGTGTCGTGTCTGGTGGGCTACTGCTCGACAATTGATGTCGAGACGTTGTATATATGCCGGTCGCATGTTAAACGGTTCTAATTTCCTTAAATAAAATTTGGTTTTGGATTTATTGGTAGCAAAAAGCCTACGGACCAAAATTTGAATGTCCATTTTATGTACAGGCGGTAACCCATTTTAGAGTATCATCAGCCTAGGTTTTCCCAAACTATGATAAGATGATAACACAGACCTAATCTGACCTTTGAAGTTTTAATAATTATCTATTAAAAACTTTATTTAACACTAACTTAACTAACTATTACTTAACTAATGGAATCCTAACTAATATTAATTAAAACTAACTCTACAAATAAACAACTGACCACTTTAAACTTAATACAAATTTAAATAGCAATTCATTATGTGACATTATTATATCACTGAAACTAGTGACACATGCACTAATAATTAATAGTAAAACTACAAATAAATAATAATAAAAAATAATAAAATCTTTATTGACATAAATAAGAGTTACAAAAACAATGAAGCCTCTGAAACCCAAACTAGGTAAAACCTGTATGTCAGATTTCAGCACCTTCTCCCAATTCATTACATTATATATTATGTTTATACGAGTACCAACTAAGACTTTACTGAACATGAATAATTTTGAGCATGCAGAACACAGATAGTATTTTTTAATTAATGAAAATGTACGTATGTGAAAGTACTGTGTGATTGCGGAGTGTAGGTGCGTGTGTGAGTGTGTGTGAGGGTGAGTTTACTTTAACCAATAAAATATTTTTCCGTTTCCTCGTAGTCAAGAGTAAGAAGCCAGTTTCTAACCTTAGACTTGCATTCATGAAAAGACAGCGGGTAAATGTTTAAAACTTTATTAATTTTATTGTAAATATGCACAGAAAGAAAACGCCATTGACGTCTGGCTAATGCAGTACGTGTTCTTACGGAGTCGAATACGTTAGTAATAGTACAAATACATAATAATTATACATTTGTCTAATAAATTGCATTTCGCACTAATCTATTTCAATCAAATCGTCCTATAGAAAACTCATTTTATTACATTGAATTAATCTAAAATGAGAACTACATTTTATTGTACAGTTGTGAATGTAATTAATTATTATACGAAATATAAATGTCACGGTATTATAATAAACTTGTTTAGTTTATAATCTATAGGTATTATTTCCGGTAGATTATAAATTGTCGAATAATTGGGAACTGCAACAAACAATTTACAATTTAACGCATTATTTTTCGATAGATTATTATTTAGCTATGGGAAACCGACAAATCAAAATCAAAAGTCATTTATTCAAACGAAGCTGAGAATCAGCACTTTTCGAACGTCAAAATTACATAAGACAGTCCCCCAAAACGCCCACCCTTCACCACTTCCTAGTGCTTTAGCTGGGAAGAAGAAGTGGCTCAACAAACTTCCCAGCAGCACAGCTGTCTGTTTTGAACTGGCATCAAACTTGCTTGTGATGTAACCCACCTTGCGCTAATACTAAATAGCTTGCCTAGCTGTGAGCAACCAGGCAGTAGCAATCGCCGACCGCGAAAAAAAAATCATCCTGCTGTCCCATACAAAACTTCAATAGCTACTCGACCCAAATTTATGGGACAGTTTGATGGTCTGCACCCGTCCATACATTTTTGGGCTAAAGAGGTGAAAGTCAAACAAAAAAAAAAATGAAAAAGCCAAACAAAAAAAAGCTATAAATTCCGAAAGAGTACGTTTGTCCCTTAATTTTTTATTACTACAAGCCATATATATCTACAAGATATAACTTTTAATTAGATTAATTTCTATTATTCTAACTACAAAATATTTTATACTGAAAACAGTATTTTTCAAAATCGCATTACAGCTCAGGAAATTGCCATACAGGTTTGGCACAATAGTGAAAAGTGAAGAGAATAACATGTTCTAACGGAATATATCATTTTTTTTATTTGGTCGATACCTTCGTAATTTAGCCCAAAATGAATTATCTCCTTTGACCAGACCTTTCTGATACAACCTGTATACAAAATATACCTACAACACAACTATCTACACTAGGTACTAAATTAAATAACTAACTAACTACACAAACAAATACAAAGGAACACTATTAGGCATCGAAGTACTCCTCCACATCACTATCATCCGGAAACGTGCCCAGAAGACTGGCAGCATTGCCAAGTCGAACAGTTAAACTGATTTGTTTTCGTTACAGCTTCTCCAACGAATGATAACTGAAGGTATTGCAAACGGTATAGTGAGACCAATAAGTCGGGTAGAATATTCACCTTTTGAAATCTCAAGAGCATTCCGACTCCTTTCATTGAGTAAGCACGTGGGCAAAGTTCTAATAAGAATGAGAAGTCCTGAGATCATGAAACAAGGCTTTGATGTCGCACCACGGTAAGTCAGACATTTACCATATTACCACAAAAACGTCTTTATCAGTAATTGTTTAGCCTAAACACCTTTTAAACATGACATTTCTATATGGAGTTTGACATAAAACTGCCATTAAACACGCGTTGAACAAGTGTCTAAGTTTTTGTGGTAAGGCCCTTTGAGACCAGATATTTACAAACATCATCGGCAATTTCATTAATACTCTTAAACATTCTGTTTTACTCTAACATAATAATAATACATTCAACATAATAATTTACAATAATAACAACAATAATACATACATAACATACATAATAATTTACATAATAATTTTACATAGTAATTTTACATCATAATTTTACATTCAACTGTCACATTATCATGATTTTGTATACTCGTTCTTATGGCGGTTAAAACTAACTGTCAAAATACCAATATTTTATGGAATTAAAAAAAACTACGATTGGTAAGAAAACTATTTGTTAGTATAGATGTGCATTAAGCGTTTAACAGTGATGCTAAAGTGACAATGGAACAAAATAAGACAGTCTTTTGAGCTTTGACAAAGTAAATTAGTTATTTATTTAAGAATACGCGCCTACCCTGACCCCTTTGACCCTTCAATTCTCTCTTGAAGGGTCAATGGGGTCAGGGCAGGCGGCAGGGGACCCTTACCCTTGACTCTTTAATTCGTTTATAATTCATCCATCTATTTTTAATTATTTTATTTATCTTTTTCATTCCATTAAACTTACTTTCAGATTAAACGATACAGTTCTTGCAAACGGTCAGAAGTTCAATTTATTTAATATAAATTCTAATAAACTTAAAAATAAACAAACTTACTTATAATATTATCTAAATGAAAAACAACCCCATCGTTAAGGATTAACTTTGTTTCTAAGATACAGGTCAACAGCCCTTCGACTTTCATTTGCACTATATTTTGGCGTTTGCAAAAATATTTATTTCATTATTTGTAAGCATCAATAGGACTGGTCCTTTGTTGCTCTCTCTGCCTTTCATAATATTAGGAGTATTGCTTTAGTGATATACTTATTTCTTGGCATCTTTATGTAAAGAGGCATTTTTTTCAATGTAGAGCCACAATATAGCCATCTTTATATCAATCAAGAAATGATTGATAGAATGATGGCTATATTTTGGCTTTCAGCTAGATAATTTTGATAGAAAATTAAATATTGTATTGTAAATCGCTTAGTATTTTCGATAAATAAATTGTAATTAATTTTATTTACATTTCATACTTATCCAATTCAACCAAACGTCTGCCGTCGATAGATCATATTAATATTAGAGACAATTATGTGAACATTTATTTTTCATACATGCTGCGCATTGCATTGATTGAACCAGTTTATCAGTGTTAAAAAAATTGTATCTAGATTCTTTTGTCGATATTTTACTATTATGTACTCGTTGAAGAGGAGTCTAAACTTCGTTTATCAGATCCTGACTCAAAACTGGAGCTAAATCTATTTGAATGGTTGAAACTAGTTTTAAGAAATGATTGAGTCTTTTGTTAGATTCTGTAATGCGGGCCTAAGAGTAAGCTATTAATGAGCTGCATAATCACGTCAAAGATGTTGGCTCAACTACTGCCTGGAAAGGTTAATTTGCTCTTAACTACATTTTATATTTTAGAATGACCTACAGCTCAATCGGTGTCTACATAGTGGTTTGTGACGAAAATGATATAGGAATAGAACTAGCTGACAGATTGGTCAATAAAGGAGCCAGGAAGATTGTATTACACTCCAGGGCCAAAGTCAGTGGCTATTGGCAAACTAAGTTTGTGTGAGTATTTATTAATGATAATAAAATATCGTTATTCGAAAGCTTTATTTTTTGAGGATCTACTTGGCGTAGTTGAAATAATTACCAATAGACACGATGACAATATATTTTGAAATAAAAAAATGTAAATATCTTGACAAATGACGATACCAATTCTTTTTAAAGTAAAAACAAGCGGAACTGGAAAACGAATATCCGGTTATATTGCGTCAGCGTTATTTGACAATATCTAATAGAACAAACAGTCGTGAAAGAACAATATTGTGTTACATAACAAATTTCATTTTACCAGATCGTGGGACAAGCACAACGTTACAATAAAAATATCCACGGAGAATCTTCAAACACAGGACGGCTGCACGAAAATGTTAAAAGAAGCTTCAAGGATAGGATCTATCAAAGGAATTTTCATAGTTCCAGTTATAGGAGATAAAAACGAAGAGAATGCACTAGATTTTACTCGAATGTTCAATAAGACCGCCTCTGCTGTTGTAAATCTCGACTTGACGTCTAAAAACTATTGTAATGAGTTGAGGTAAAATTTAAAGCTTTATTCTTGGAGATAAATTACTGCTGCTACAGCCGTTTTCGAGAAAGAACGTTAAAATCGAAATGCCTTAAGATTTTATGTTTTTGATGTTTTTGATTTGATGCTCACGGACTAAAATATAATGTTCTCAAAACCGAATCCATGGTATTCAGGTCTGGAGCTGGTCCGGGAAACATACCCTGTCTGTATTTGAATGGTGCGACCATTAAGGTCGTTAAGCAGTTCAAATACTTAGGGCACATTCTGACGGACAGACTTCAGGACGACTGCGACATAGAGAGAGAGCGTAGGGCCCTCGCAGTGAGGAGTAACATGCTCGCGCGCAGATTTGTGAAGTGCACCAAGGACGCGAAGAATACTCTATTCAGAGCTTATTGCTTATCAATGTACACCTGCCAACTTTGGTGCAACTTCACAAAAAAGATGTACAGTTCATTAAGGGTTCAGTACAATGATGCTTACCGGACCCTTATGAAACTGCCAAGATGCTGCAGTGCCTCAAGCATGTTTGTCGAAGCGAGGGTCCCGGACTTCTACGCTATCATGAGGTCGAGAGTCGCGTCTTTTTGGCAGAGTTTGAGACGCTCCAGTAACAGCATTTTGAGGGTTGTCTCGTGCAACCTAGCAAGCCCAATATTTATGCACTGGATTTCTGTTCACCTAAGCGAGAACAAAAGATGACGAAGGACTATTGTTCATTGAAGACTAGGGGTACCTATACATACCTCCATGTATCAATTTTTAATTTTTATGTTTTATGCTTTTTTTACTATTTTACTATTTTCTATTTCAATTTTTGTATATGGGTATTTTGCCTGCAATAAAAGACTATTTATTTATTTATTTTATTTTGCTTATTGTTTTGTTTGGAAATAAAATATCCAATGTTTATGTAATTGTCTAAATAAAGAATTCAATTGCAAGAAGCTTCTCAAAAGAAAATATTTGAGCATTGATTACCATGCTTGCTCATTGCTCACTGCGCGAACGGAATTATAGACAAATAACTCCAGATTTTCTTGCGCTTTTTCCTTCATTTGAAGTCATTTGAAGTCAAGAAGTCATAAACACTTTCGTCTTTAGTTAATTGATTCAGGCGTGACTACATTAAGAAAATGGAAATCCATTATAAAATACAATAGACGTAAATATATTTAGTAACCTATTCCGCTTAACTATTCTACAGAGTCATAAAAAAGAAATCGACACGTGTTTCACCTCTCAACGAGGCATCCTCAGGATGATGATTGACCAGTCGCAAACCAGAACACGACGTGTTGCCACATCGAGCGCTGAATGCAGAGACAAAGAAGAATTTATAGAAGAATTATAGTTAAGCGGAATAGGTTACTAAATAATATCTACGTCTATTGTATTTTACTTTCGTCTTTATACTAGGTTGTACGTGTACCCGAGTTCTTTAAGTCAACTTTGCTTTCAGCGATATTTATGCTATTATATTTTTTCAGCCATTTTGTCATACTAACGACGTCATCACAAAGTGCCAGTACTGAATTTTCGTTTTCAGTATTGGATGGGATATGCCAAGCAAGGTCCAAAAGTGGTTTTCCAGCACTTATTATAAGAACAGATGCTCTCACAAGGGTGAGAACTACATTCTTTTTTTGTGAACACGCTTTTATTAGTTCGTCTTACTTTTAGAGGATGTTTTCTCATAGACCTACTTTTGTGTTCTATCAGTAGGTCCACGAGGTTATGTTATTTCTGTTGATCCTAATGAAGTGTTGAAACTAAAGCGAACCTCTTATATAAAGAAACTAGCACTATGCCCACGACTTCGTCCGCGTAGATTTCGTACTTTCCTCTATAAAATTCAACAACCCCTCCACCCCCTTTGAAAGATAGTTTTCGAAACTTAATATTTATATCCTTAAACTTTATCCCTTTGTCACCCCGTTAGGAGCTAATTTTTAAAAAACCTCGAAGCACTTTCTTATGTTATTTTTGTTTTAAGTATTAGTACCGTTTCGAGTTAATCCAACAGAGCGTTAAAATTTTTACTTAGTTTGACACCCCGTTATTCCACTATGGTAAAAGAATTTTCAAAAACCCTTTCTTAGTGGATGCTTACGTCATAATAACTATCTGTGTGTCAGCCCAATCCGTTTAGTGGTTTGCGCTGTGATATAGACTACCCCTTTTCACCCCGTTGGGGGCAGATTTTTGAAAAACCCTGGTACACAATATTCTTTTTTTTGGTTTTAAGTATAAATACTGAGTTTCGAATTAATCGGCCGCGCGTTAAAATTCTTCTATACAAACTTTGATACCCCCAATCCCCGTTAAGGGGGTAGTTTATAAAAACTAAAAATGACAACCTTTATCATTTACTTAGATAAGTATTCGTGGCAAGTTTCAAGTCTATTAACTCTTGAATTATTTACTTTTCATTGGTAGGCGAATAAAATACCGCAAGATTCCAAAATAATTTTGGAGCCACAAACATTGACGGCATTTTTCAACGCAATGGAAAACAGTTTGAAATTAAAATATAACAATGTTCTGACCTGCAATTCCAACAAAGAAAATTCCAGCTGCGATTACGAGTTGAAAATAGCGAAAATATTTGGTAAGTTATTTTTCCTCACAATTTTATGTTTAAGTTGACATTTATGTCTCGCAGGGTTTCACTTAAAACAACAGCACATTAATGATTATCCTGTTATGTAACTTATACTTTTTTAGGGTTCCGTTTTTTTTTTAGATGTCACTGCTACTACCTTTCCTGTGGCCTTTCTTGTACCCTTGTATCATTTGTTGTTCGAAATAAACAATGAGTTATGAATTTTATGAAATTCATTTATTAAAATTACTCATAGTTCACAAACATACAAGTAACATGGCATGAAATTCTAAATATAGGAAAACTTAGGTTTAACAGCGGGTCCTAAACTAGTCACAGCCTGTGTCTGAGTGAACCTACTACACAAAGTTAACAGTTTAAAGGGAAAAAGAAAATTTCTCGTTGTTTGTTCAACTAGTTCAATGAATTAAAATCGATAAACAACCCATTCAACGTTGCATGCGCATAGCAACATGCTCCCAATTCTAAAGTGCTATAATGTTTGAACCTAATGAGTTTGCTGTGCGGGATTTCAAACGGAATAATGCATCTGGTATTGGTAAGTGCGGTGCAATGAGCGGCAATACTACCCAATAGGGGCATTGAACACGTATTTAGAGACCGGCGAAGTTCAACAGTACCTGCTAGTCGAATTCGAAATTCGTGGCACCTTAAATTATGAATTTGAATTTGAATGAATTAGAAACTTTTTGGATAATTTGCTATTGGCTCAAATGTGATTGGTTTGTATATGTATTTATAATTAGTTATATTTCCCCATATTTTGTACCAAATATTTAATTTCGTATCCTTTATTTCATTTTAAATACATAATCTTTACATTTTTAAATATTTTTATAACAAACAAAAAAAAAAAAACGTTGTTTGTTCAACTAGTTCAATGAATTAAAATCGATAAACAACCCATTCAACGTTGCATACGCATAGCAACATGCTCCCAATTCTAAAGTGCTAATTTCGTATTATTATTATTGTTCTAAGACTTAGCTTTTTAGGGTTCCGTACCCGAAGGGTGCCAAACGGAACCCGCCACTACTGTCCGTCTGCGTGTCAGTGGGCTGCCTTCTGTATTTCATGGACCGTAAATGTAGACTGTTGAAATTTTCAGACTAAATATTTCTATTGCCACTAGATTAAAAAATAATAAGAATAAAATAAATTAAAAAATTAAAGGGCGTCCATACCAGAAACGTGTTTTTTTCGGTACGGAACCATTCGTGTGCGAGTCAGACTCGCAAATCGGCGTTTTTTTTTTTTAAATCATAGTTCATGTGAAATAGAATATTTTAACTTGCAAATAGACACCAAGAAATAAATCAGAATTATATTAAAATGTTAAAGACATTTTGTGTTAGAAATAGAAAATATTGGAGAATAATATTTTATTCATTTTACCAAATTTTTTGGAAAGTCATACTTGGTATTCTCCTATCTCAAAACATTCACATTTATGTTATCTGTATGATTAGAATCCGAAAGACTTCTTCATTTAATTATAAAGTTATCTGATTTATTTGAAGTCAGTCATTACTTTCACAGGACCTAGGTCCTTTGATGTTTAAATATAACATAGGAATGAAAATAAATTACTCCGTTGACATAATGAAATCTAATACAATTTTAGGTGTTGCAAAAATAGAAAATGTTCAGCATGGCGCAATAATTAACGATTTAAAGCTAAATGAAGTCAACTTAATGGAATTACAAACTCTTATCAGAATTACACATAAAATTGACTATCCAGTCGAAAAGCTTCAACGCATGACTATTGAAAGGTAAGTTAGTATTTTAAGTAATTACTTTGGTTACACGAAAATGTGTTGTGGTGATTTTGTACTAATAGAGCAAATTTTACTGAGTATTGGCTTGTAAAACATTAATGTATTGGCTCATTGAACTGTTCTATTTGTAAGATATGGAAATACAAAATAATTTTGTAATATTAATCATTGAGTACGTTGCCACAAGCCACAATCGCAATGTGAAGCGGTGGCAAATAGTGAATGAAGTATAGGTAAATTCAATGTATTGCGAATGCGTGAAGTACGAACTCAAACTTACATACGTTTTATTATATTATCAATGTGAAATACCAACCATTATAATGTTATTTACATATTTATTTAAAATAGGTACGCCAACAGCATATATATTGCACATTAAATAATAAAAGTAAACAGGTATGGATTCATTGCGCAGATGGATTGTTCAATTAGCTGTTTTACAAAACAGCTTTGTTATGTAAAACAGCTGTTTAGCGATTTTTCTTAATTACGGAACTTTAACTCGCAGAATGACGTTTTACATTTATCAAGTGCAGTGGGTCAACGATTAGAGGTAATGTAAAACAGCGTGAAATGAAAGATCAGAATGTAGATTTTAGTTCTAAATTATAACAGCGGGTTCGACAATCTAACTGCGACATAAGTATATACCAATTACAGGTACTTGACATTCACATAAAACAATTAAACTTTGGTAAATTAGATAAAATTAAAATGAAAAACAAAACAGCTTTGACATGTCTAAAAAAGAACAATAAACTGACACAAATAACAATAAAGGTACAAAATAACTAAAATAAGCTTAACTAATTATGAATTAGCAATTCAATATCATCATCTTAATGTATCAAAAAACAACAAATATGATGACATAGGGTTAAAGGAAAACAAAGCCTCAGCAATTTTTTGTGTTCAGTCGTAAAATTTGACAGAAAATTGGTTTCAGTGAGCAAAGTTTTTATGGTCTTAAGCAACGTGCATCGAGTAGTGATGAGATGGTACTATTTGGTACTTTCTAGTAACATAGATGTGTAACATGTCTATAAGGTCTCTGATTGGGTACAGTTTATGGTCTAAGTTTCAATAGTTTTTGAAAGAACTCTTTATTTTTGCCGTCGGTTTTGCTATCATAACTTTACAGATCCTTTTCATTTTCTTGATATTAGGTAGGTACAGTTAATCAAAACACATATGCGCTTAAGGTGTGTCCAAACATAAAACGGAAAAAGTGCGCGGCTGCCGCGCGCGGCCTGCCGCATTTTTACCTAACTAGTGCGCGGCTTAAATGTGTCCTGCAAATGCCGCGTATTGCTGCCGCGCTCTTGCCGGTCAATGTTTGGACAAACCTTTAGATCTCATCATTGTGTGTTCGTATTTCCGAAGATGAGACTTTACTTGGGATATCTGTATCAACTTTTTCATCTCAATGTGTTCCAGCCTAAAGAATATTGGAAATGACACTACAGAACATGTGAAGAATAAAAATGGTTTAGGCGCATTTTATACTTGCATTGATAATGAAGAAGAGCACCTAGCGACATCGCATCCGATTGTACCAATGGTCACGCTACTCAACAATGGGGCTGAGGTAAAATTATGATAAGAAAAGAAAGAATAACAATTATTTGGACACACATGAAATATAACATAGATAATGATAACATAACATAACATAACATCCCGCTAGTTTTCCCCGAAGGGTTAGGCAAAAGTGTACCTTATTAGTAAAATACAATAGACGTAGATATGTTCAGTAACCTATTCCGTTTAACTATTCCTCAAGAGTCATAAAACCCCCTTCAAGAAGACACGTGTTTCACCTCTCAACGAGGCATCCTAAGGATGACGATTGATCAGTTGCGAACCCGAATACGTCGTGTTGCCACGCCGAGCGCTGGACTCTGCGTTTAGTGCTCGGCGTGGCAACAAGTTGCATCTACGTCTAATATTGTATTTTATAATGGATTTCCGCAAAGTCTCGCCTGAATCAATTAACCTGATATAGCACACCCACAAGTTGCCATTTATGTTTAAGGCCCATGTAATAGGGGGCAAGCGTATTACTATCAACCGCGCTCAAATCCAGACTCCGGACTGCTACTGAGAAATTGTTGAAAGTAAAACCCAATACCACTTTGCTTGACCCAGCAATACAACCCAGGACACCAGTGCCGAACAGTAGCGTATGCAATCAATGAAACAACAAAGCGAATGAAAAAATTATAATAATTATAATAATAAGCATTTTAGGCCATGAAACAAATTAAGTTTTTGTTTATGATATTACTACTGGATCTGGTTTAGAAACCAGGACAATTTGTCAAAATTCAATTTGCGTAGGCTTTTCCCAACTAACCGAATGCAGTTGAATGCCATTACTGCCTCTAGTGCCTATGTGACCTCCACAACCCAGTATCTGGGTAATACGATACCCCTTGGTAAGACTGGTTGTCACACTTTCGGGCTTCTGACGACCCATAACGACCGTCAAAGATCCATGAATGACAGCTGGGACCAAAGGCTTATCGTGCTTTCCAAGACACGGAGGAGTCTTGGTATGTAAAGTTGGTCACCCATCCACAGACCAACTCGAAAAGTGTAGCTTAACCTGATGGATCGACCCGTGCGGCTGTTATTACTTAGCCACGAGCTCCAGGACGCTTTGTAACATAGCTAATTTAGTAAAGATTTTAATTTTAATCAGTACTGGTTTATCAGATAATCACCATGGCTTAGATAAGAGTTTCGATCGTAGAATTTTGGTAATGAGTAGGTACTTTTTTAAACAAAGCTGACCTTCAGAAACACAGCGATGGAACGAAAAAGGAAAAAAGCCACAGAGTTCTTTTATAAATTTAAAAAAATTGCACTCAGTTCACAACTAGCAAAATCTCGATCTCTACAGAATCATTTTATGTGACTCAAGTTGAAGAAAAGTGGTCAAATTTTTTTTTGGTAAAAGTTTTTATTTTTTCTGTTTAGTTGTGGTACCTAGCCCACACAAATTCGAATAACACTACCTGGTATGTAAATAACTGTGACGGAGTCACATAAAATATCGTCTACGTCTAAGTGGGAAAAATACGTAATATTGAAGAAACGTAACGTAAACGTAATATTGGGAAAAATACGTAATATTAACTCAAAAACTACACAAGCAAAGTAAATAAAATTTATATGGGACCATCTCTGAAGCATGAACTACCAAAAAAAAAATCATCAAAATCGATTCAAAATTGCCGGAGTAAGCGCGTAAGAAACGTAACAAAAAAAAAACATACAGACGATTGAGAATCTCCTCTTTTTTAAAGAAGTCGGTTAAAAGGGATAAGCAGCTAATTACAACAAACTCAGGTTTTAAGAAAGGCTTAGCAGATGATACCTAGCCTTTTCCAAACAGTGAACATTATCAATTTCTTGTCCATTAGGTATTTGTGACTAATATACTTTTAAGTGAAAGCTTTTGCTTTTTACGAATTTATTTTTTTTTTTTTACTTTTTTAATACTTTTTACTGCTGACCATGAATGGAATTGGTTCCCAGGTCGAAAAAAGTGTTATTATTGTTTTTCCATCAGAAATTACTGAGTAGCCGCCCGGAGTCTGGATTTTTGTCCCGTTGATGGGAATAGGATCCCCACTATTACATGGGACTCGTACTTAACCGGCGAAATGTGGCAGAGGTATACTTTAGGTACACCTCTGCCTAACACTTCGAGGATTACAGGGGTTTCGTAATGTTATGTTATGTTATGAAAATAACAATTTCTGCTTTGCACATTAATTGTGAAGAATATTCTTTTCAGAATGACCTCGACCCCACCGAAATGTACTTGACCCTAATACCAGGCTTTGAAGGCCGTCACCAAATCTTCAACTCGGTGGCTGAAAGACTCAAAGTACAAACAGTGGCCGTCCAATTAGCTCCAGATATTGAAGGAAACAGTATTCCGGAAATGGCTGCTACTGTTCGAAAGGTATTTTAATACTAGGGTCTTAACCACGGAGTGTAGAATGTTTTGATGAAAACAATTAGCGCAGACAAAATTAAAACCCAATCTTCTTAGACAAAGTATTTTTCAAAATGATTGCTCTTACGAATAATATTTTTACTTGATTTGATTCCAGATAGGAATCAAGTCATTCAAATGAATGTAATATGGTAGGTAATCTAAATGAAATCGGCATTTTTGCAATATTCCCCAACTTTCGTAAGATGCCACATTTTTCAAACCTAATTTTACTAATATTTTATTTGTAAAATACCTCCGAGAGCTTACCTATTATAGTAATGGCTGGCTATTTGTTATATCAAATTTCTTTTAGAAATGAAAAATTCTTATAAATTATTTCAGTTCATGAAAACCAAATTTGAGACCAAATCCAAGTTTTATCTACTGGGGTATTCCTTCGGAGTGAATGTTGCTTTGGAACTGGCTGCCTTATTGGAGATAGAAGGTAATTAAATATCCGTTACGAAAGACAATACTGTTTTGTCCTCAAATTCCCATTTTGCAAAAGGAAGTAACATTGCGTAAACAATAATACGTTTTGATATCTCAAAGTGTAGTTAGTTACAATTCACTGATTACTTTCTAGTTTAATCAAGACAGAGTCTTGTATTTCTGGAGCAATTCTAATGCATATTAATGCAATGTTGGTTCTTGTTTCCAAAACTCTTTGATTACCATCTGCTCGACTTGTTTACCATAAGTGTACTCGGTTTCATGCTCCGCCGTTGAAACACGGTATTATGAATTCCATTCATAAATTATTCTCCAAAGCGTTCCATTACAAATGGTTGGTTTCCATTCAAATCTTCATGTTTACACTACTTGAAAATTACAGGCCACACTGGAGTTGTATATTGTTTGGACAGCAGTCCAGATGCATTAAGAACACAGCTGAATTCGCATTTAGGGGAGTTGACGGATTCAGAGCTACAAAATGTTGTTTTGGAACACATGTACCAACTAATGACTGGAGGGAATTCCGAGGAATTGGCCCAATATTTGGAAAAGATCAAAGAATGGAAAACGAAAGTTGATGCTTGCTTGTACACAATGAGGAAGCAGGGGAACTATTCAAAACAATACAAATGGTCTATACTAGAATCAGCATACAGAAGGATTATGTTTGCAAGAAACTATGAACCCAATTTCAAGCTAAATTCTGAAGTGGTTCTTATAAAAGGCCTACCACACCCAAGGGCTGAAAGTCTTCCAGAAGATTACAACTTGTCGAAATACACTAACAAGCCAGTGAAAGTGTTCAACATAGAATCTGACCACGCATCAGCACCTTATGATTGTAGAGTATCCAACATAGTGAATAAGCTGCTTGATCCGACGTTAATGGAAGAATTCAAAAAGAAAAATCTATGTGATACATATATTATTAAATCTAAGTAAGTTTATGAGTTTAAAATACGGCCAAAATTAATAAACAAATATAAAGTTATCATTATTTTTCATTTAATATAAGCAATGTTTTTGTTAGTCTTTAGGAGTGTTCATCCTAAAAGTTCGCAACGTCGCAAACAGCTGTCCAACATTTATTTATCTGTTTTGATTAATTTTGGAATATTACTATAAGGAAATATCACAAACTAGTGACCTAAAATATTAATAATGAATTCCAATTATAACACTGAATTTGATGTTTTAGGTGTAAAAAGCGCATTTGGAAAGTTTCCAAATACTACATCTAAAACTAGTAGTTCTGCGAACAGTAGACCTCGCGGGCATATACTTTTTGCAACGAATTAACCTTTAGTTAGTCGCGCAAAAATAATTACACTGTTAGTCACATGGGGTTTGTGCGGATCTCAAGATTTGTGAATCAAGTTATCAAAGTAGGTGCTATCTACTCGCTAAGTCCGTCAACATAGATATGGGTTCGTTCGAAAGTAGTTCGAAACTTTGGAGTGACCCTACACCCGATTAATTAACTTTTTTAAACAGGCAAATGAATCAAAACAGCGAAATATTTGACAGCTATTTGAAACGTTGCCCAAAATCAGAATGCACCCTCATATACTTCGATAAGTTAAAATGTTATTTGAATATCATAATTGAATTGGTATTGAGTTTCAGAAGGGGGCGGCTCCAATAAGGTTCAAAGCACTTTTTAAGAATCATGCCGACCAACACATTTTATTATGATAGCTGGTTTACTTTGTTTTAAATTAATGATGCTTCGTATTTTTTATAAAAAAACAATTGTATGCCTTAGTCAGCTAAGAACATAAACAGGCCATGTTTAAAGGATTTCATTTGAAAGTTTGCAACAAACGGAGAATTTGGAGTCGCCAATATTTACTCAGTGTTATTTATTCTCATCAGTCGATACATACGGGTACAATGTTGGGACTTCAACGTCAAATAAAGCGTTTAAGTGCTCTAACTTTTGACGTCTGTGTCTGTTGTAGATAACTTTATTTTATCAGTAGAATGTATGGTTCTTAAAGGACTCGTGGTTATTATAGCAGCCACACGGGTCGATTGAAGGTTAAGTTTTTCACGTTTCCCGTAGTCGATTCGTGGATGAGTGACCATCCTTTACATATCGAGACCCCTCGTGCCTCGGAAAGCACGTTAAGCCGTTGGTCCAGGCCGCCGTTCGTAGATTTTTGACACTTGTTACTGGTAGTCAGAAGACTGATAAGTCTGACAACCAGTCTTACCAAGGGGTATCGTGTTACCCAGCAACAAAGTTGTGGAGGTCAGATAGGCAGTCACCCCATGTAAAATACTGGTTTTCAGCTGCATCCGGTTAGACTGCAAGCCGACCCTAATGTTTAGGTTGGGAAAAAGCTAGGCAGATTGATCTTTGAACTTTAGAATAACGCGGACGTGTGGTTGAATGTATTTGCAGGTTTTTTATTAACATGGAAATTAATAGAATTTTAGAAAATTGATATTTTGAGATCAATGGCAAATAATCCTACCTTACCTACCCAGCCCTTTTTGGATTACTAGCAGTTTCTAGTATACGACAAGAGGTTTTAGGCCGTCCTATAAAAAAGCGATAGTCGTGCGAACACTCGATCGGTGCGTGCTTATGTCAACTTTGTTCTAAAAACCGCAAAGCGCCCTCTGTCGCCGCGACCACGCGTTCACATTCACTGAACAAAAAGTTCGAACGATCGTGTATTCGCGCGAGAATCGCTTTTAAATACGACGCGGGGTTAACCCGTTTCTGCACCAATTCTCAAGAACCTAAGTTTCCACGTTTAGGCATCTGATTGTTTTCACTTTTGTAAACAGAAACAACTTCAGAGCGCTCGGATCAAAACTTTCTTTATTTGCAATAAATTAATTTCCACTTCTTTCAGTTCTTGAAGAGGTTTCAGCTGAAATCAAAGTTCTCCGGTTTGGCCACGGTGGCGCTTTGAAGTTAGTCTATTTATTTAGAGTAAGTACCGCTATGTTGCAAAATAATATTTCGGAACTTTCGTTTGAGACTATTTAGTATTTTGATGATTGGATTTGATTTCTAGAAGTCTTCATTAGTAAGGCAATGTTTTAAAGTTTGCAAAATCTACTCTGGTATTTAATATAAGATAAGACTTGTTTATTTTCTACTAGCTTTTGCTCGCGGCTTCACCTGCGGAAAAAGCCGGAAATTATCTTACGCGAACTTACTACCGAGATAAAAAGTTATAAACTATCAACTTTAATTTTATCAAAATCCGTTCAGCCGTTTTTGCGTTATTGAGTAACAAACATCCAAACATAAAAACTTTCACATTTCTAATTTTATTAGGATTAAGCAGTACCTTTGTGCTCTTCTTTAATATTTATTTTGTTTTTTTTTTTTCGCTTTTAAGTGATTTGTGTGTACATAAATAAAGGAAAACTTTTAACTCGATGAGATAATATAAACGCCCGATCTAGCCCCTAAAAATGGTTGGACTGCGGAACCCTCCAACACCGGGTTCGACCGATATGGCATTTTTTTTGTCTATAATCGACTCCAAAGCCAAAGAGTATCGAGAGTGGTATCGTTCTGTAACCATTAAGAGGTAAAAATATGATGGTCCGAAGTGGACAATAATATCTTTTCATTGAGAACGAGCCTCCAAGCTAAGCCACAGTGACTTTTATGAAAGGCAGTATTTTACATTACTGTGAGTCGATGGGAACATATTATACTTTTTTAGTTGTTCTGAAGATAAATTTAAACTCTGTTTTTACTTAAACAGTTTAAGTAAAAACAGAGTTTAAATTTATCTTCTGTACTTTTATTTAACTTGCTTATGTAGCTTTTGTTGTAAAGCACGTAAATCACTTTTCAATATTGTAAAGAAAAATTACGGTGGTCACTTAGTTATAACAGCTTCTTTGGCAGAATCATATTATGAATCATCGTAAAATGTCACAAGCTGGCAATTCATAATATGATCTGCGTGCGATTCATATTACGAAATAATTCATCTGTTTGACAGTTTTCTATGGAGATTTGTAAAATAGTCTACACTTTATGAATTGCTTTTGTTTCAAAATAGAGGAATTGCTAATGTGACCGTTTTAGGCCCCCTGTCTTCCAAACAATTATGTTTGTTCGTTATACTTATTCTGGAACCTCCGCAGTAACACCTCCCATCTCTGATTTCACACACCAAACAGCAATAAGTAGATTAATCTCAATAATTTTCAGGTCACGTCCCTTCTTGGACATCGTCCCAGTATTCGTACAGTGGACGCCTACGAAGGTAATTTGTCATGACCACAGCTGCTAAACAATGTTCCACAGTCCATGTATCGACTTCTAAATCGATGTCGATGTCATATGGTAGCGAAAATTGAGGCTTTTCAGACCAAATGTGGTTGCAAAGTAATTACTACGGCTATCAAGCGCTTAGTGTTTGATGCCAGTGAATTTTGGGTTGGTAACTATGTTGGTGGAATGAGCTGTGCTGTATATTGGGCTAGTTTTTTTTGATAATTACATGGTTTTTGGTTATTATCTCGCTTTTTGCAAGAAACAACTTGTCCTTTTCATGCCTCTTGATCTACGGCAAAATATTTTTAAATTAAACTGATAATAGGTGAGCATTTGAGCTGTAAAAATACAGATTATTAATAAAATATCAGTCAAAAAATCGTCAAGTCGCAGGAGGAATGCAACAATACATCTATTGGGTTCACGTTTTTTGACACATCGATCGCGAAGCGCAGTTGACAAACACCTTTATACAAATCGTATAATATAGTGAAAGTTGTATAGTTTATCAGGTAGAATCACCTCCTTGTATTCAGGTCACTAAATCACCACCCAGTATAAAATATAAAAACACCTAATAATAATATTATCCTATTGTAAAATTGAGTTCTAAGTATTTTAACACAATCAAAATGTCAAGTAATCCTTAAAATTAAAACGTATTCGTCCCAAAAGAATAACGTGACGACATTGACTTATTAAGTCACGAACAAATTCACAATTCCGAGCTTTCAAAACTCTTACTCGACCAAAATAGAAATTCTCCAACCTTCAGATTGGCAGTATTATTCAAGAATACTAATAACCACCGATCTCTTCCACACTGAAAATACTAAATCAAATTCTATCAGTTGAATTGCTTATTCTGTATGCTTGTGGAAATTCTGGTTCTGCTAGTCACGTAGACTATTGATCTTGGTACAAATCACATAGGTACTACTCACGTAGGAAAAGGGGACTAACCGTTTTTCTTTAAATTTATGGTGACGTTAAAAATCAATCTGCCTAGCCTTTTCCTAACTATTTTGGGGTCGGCTTCCATTCTAACCGGGTGCAGCTGAATACCAGTATTTTATATGGAGCGACTGCCTATCTGATCTCCAATCCAGTAACTGGGTAGTACGATACCCCTTGGTAAGACTGCTTTTCAGACTTTCGTGACCACTGTGGGTGGACCACTGCCTAAACCTTCGTAATTACAGGCGTGATGGTATGTTATATAGTTAACTAGCTACGCCCCGCAGTTTCACTCACGTCAGTCTCCACCCCATGGGAATGTCGGTTTAAAGTATCCTATGTTCTAAGCCTCATGGTCTATCCATGTGCCAAATTTCATCCAAATCCCTACAGCGATTTTAGCGTGAAAGCGTAACAAACAAACTCACTTTTACATTTATAATATTAGTTAGCATTTCTACTTTTGTTTTACAGACAGCTAAGTAGATAACTACTAGTTTTTTTTGCAACATGTTGAAAACCTCAATCTATTATTTCCTAATAAACTTATTATTATTTTAATGAGAAAACTTAAGAAGAAAATTTTCTGTTAAATTCAGGATAGGAAGATAAATGAAAAGTTGTACTGAAATGTTGACAGAAGGAAATTTTCGGATGCTTAGGAATCGGCAATTTGTTGAGTGTTTCCCTGTAAAATCTTTTAGAAGTTCCCGGAAATCTTGGGAGCTTCTTTAATAAGTACCTGAGTACTTATTTAAATTAAATAAACTGGCTACAGTCAGTCTAAATCTAAGGTGACGGAGTGATATATGAGCAATAGATGGCGTATTCTAACTTTGCTTGCATAGAATGACGTTAACAAACATACAAAAATACACACACATATAACATTTATTTTGATTTAAAAGAGTATGTCCGTGGAGTTTCTTTCCCGTTCTTCTCCACAGATTTGGAATGGGCAACTAACTTCATCTTCCTGACTGATCGACCACTTGACAATTCAAAAGTGCCTGTAATTGGTTCATTTGAAATAAATACTTTGAACTTGAATTAACCTATTTCAAGCATAGCCGATGTGGCGGCACTGGATGCGACTTTACAATGTGGGTGGACGAAGCGGTGAGGTTCACACGGCGATGACCAATACGATATTTTACCGTATAATTTTGGAATCACATGGCAGTTGCATACTGGATTTGTTTTTTAAACATTAAACAGTGGGATGTTGAAGTGTCATCCCAAGTTTTTACTATAAAATATCGTACAACACAGCGCCGCGCGCCGTGTGAATGGCCGCTAACATGCTTTCACATCCGTTTGCCTCTATTCTCCCGCTTTATGATGGCGTATAGTTTCTTAAAAAATTAAGCCATATAGTGGCCAAACCAATAATTGCGTTATCAACGGTCTGATTGATATCCTTTACAATTCAGGTAGGTATAGGTACGGCGCATAAGGGACACTAGAGTAGCATTCCTATTTACACCGTGTCGCACTTCCTTATGTCATTATACTTGAAGGACATATTTAAAACGTTCCCCTTGTTAGGAACTAGAGCGTTACCAACATGAGACGCGCTTCGCTTGAAGTGAAAGCAGTGACGTTATTTAAAGATTTTATATAACGTAAATAAAAGTGCTTCAGAAAATGTCTGAAGCTTTATGGGATACTGGGTGAAAATCTATACATAGTAATAAATGAAAGTCGCTTTTCGTGTTTGTTTATATGGCTGCGTTGTTCTTTTAAATCACGCAACAGATTTTGATGAGGTTCTCAGCATTGCGTGCATCGTTTAGAGAATTTATTCCGGAAGGTTTATGTGTATATTACGTTATTATTACAGTTACATTTATCTAAGAAATCTCGATTTATTGTCAAGTTGTAAACACCGTGCGAAGTAGGAGCGGGTTGCTAGTTGGAACAATTATTATAATAAAAATGTCGAAAAGCATCAATCATCTCGCTTATTTGTTTATTCGGAAACTTACGACTATAATGGAATGGATTATTTAAGTATTTTCCTCGAAGTCGATGGAGTCTCAGTTAAACATAGACAATCAAAATATCTCCGTGAAAAACTGACATTGAAATACCTACATGAGTTTTTGATACCGCAACCACGTCTCCAAAAACCTCAGAGGAAAAAACTAACACCAGTTAAAATAAAGTTCCAAATAATAATTATAATAATCCCTCGATATACGCCCTTCAACAAAATCTCTATCATTTTTTCCAATTACAACACCAGATAATTTGCACAATTATTACAAAGCCAATGAACTGAAATCCAATTGTAAGGGAAAAAATGTGGAAAAAAACTGGTCGCTGCTTCGAGTTGAATAATTGAATTTATTGGCCCCACGCTGACAATAAAAAGGTTCTAATTAAAAGGAATGAGGAGAGCAAATAGCGAGTGCTGCGTGGTTGTAATTAGATTATGTGGCGGTAGTGTTAACGGAATAAGTGTCTCTTTGTGAAGAGATGGGAATTATGGTCGCTTATGTGAAGTAATAACAGCCCGACGGATCGATTCAAGGAAGTATTCATAATAGAGGTACTTATCTATTCTAATCCTAACTAAATGTTATAAATGCGAAAGTGAGTTTGTTTGTTTATTTATTTGTTTGTTTGTTAGTTACGCTTTTACGCTAAAGCAGCTGAAGGGATTTGTATGAAAATTTAGACATGGATAGACCATGACTTGGAATAGGACATAGGATACTTTTTATTCCGATATTTCTACGGGATCGAGACTTACGCGGGTAAAACAGCTAGTATTATATAAATCTCGAAGTATTGTCATGTCGTAAAACCGTGCGAAATAGGGCAGGTCGCTAGTGATATTATAAGAGGGAAAAGTTGTTAGTTTTGTAAGAGGTAGTCTCTGGAAATACTGATTAAATTACAAAAAAACCTGATAGAAAGCTACACTAATTCAGAGTAACATAATAAGATACTTTTCATGGAAAAATACTCCGTTCTCTGTGGGTGCAACCGTGGGGCGTAGCGTAGTTGGTTCCGTAATAAGTGATGAAAGATACAAGATTTGCTTGGATCCATGTTATGTCATTGCCACGTAAATATTATTCAAAAACCCAAACATATATGGTTCTCGGATACAATGACACATACCTAGATTACTTACTGTTTAATAACATCTGAGGAAAAAAATAAGGATAAGTATGCAAGGAAAAGCTAGGAAAAAATAACAAAAAAATTCTAATTAAGTAGGTACCCAAAAAAATCTTTATTAATTTACTAATTTTATGAACTACAACCTAATTCTACTTTAACCAACTACTTATTAAAAACTTTTTGTACCTACTAATAAATTACAAAATTAAAACTCTTCAACTTTCACCTTCGTACACAGTTGAAGCTAAAGAGAAGTACGACCAAGTTGTGCTCAGTACCTGGAATGGAATATTAAAACTAAGTGCCGAGTTGAAACTATGCGAGGAGGCTCAATATTCTCCCTCAGGGAGGCCTGTGTCCCACTGCTGGGACACAGGCCTCCTCTTTCTGGGCCAACATTATAGGCTGATCATCGCAGGCATCGCATAAGCATTATGCGATGCCTCAGACCCCATGGTCCCCATGACCCCATGGTCTGGGTGCCTAAAACGGCCCCTTGATCCCAGTAGGTTTAATCAAAATCAAAATTTGACATCAATAACACTAAACGTTCTCTGAACGTAAAACGAACTTCTTCTTTTCGTATGAATAGTACTTGATTTGACCTCTTTATATTGTAGTTTAAAAGCAGTAGGTGGCCAGGTGGCCACGTTGGTTGCGGCATCAGTGGTATTCTTTAGGTCATCAAGGTGCAAGTGAACGGGCACTTAGGACACTCCAGGAAAATGGACATGGTAAACTTTTAAAGAACATAGATATTTTTAAATCAACCTTTCGCAATGCACTACTAGGCATCGGCCTTGCCCAAAAACCGTCAGAACACATGATCCTCCTAAGTTTTTTCAGCTCAATCGGATAACTGAACTTTGACAGACAACGGCCAGCATACTGTTAGTTTGGCAAGAAAAGATCACGCTCAAACTGATTGGTTAACTTTATACATTATCAAATTGCTTAAAGCAAGTTTAAAAAGAAATTGTATATGCCAATAACACAGCGAATAGTTCCAAGAACCCACAATATCACGTCGCGCCAACTATTCTCAAACTAAACTCCCTTCGCAGAAGATATTAGATTTTCAATATTATTTGAATAGGACACGTACTCTTGGGAAATGGAACCAGAATGTCATGTTTGCTTGTGAACAGAACGTTTACTGTCCTGTGTATCTTCACGCATATTACTTTAAAAGCCTTGGGGTTATAAAAGACAGTTCGATTTTATCTTTTGTCGTGTTATGCCTGTAGGAGAGGCTCATGTCTGATAACAGCCGCACGGGTTGATTGAAGGTTAAGCTATACTTACTGAGGACGGTCCGGGGTGGTCAGTATATATCGAGAATTTGAGGCCACTTAAGCATAATCAGCCTATAATGTTCCCACTGCTGGGACATAAGCCTACTCTCTGTGAGAGGGAGCGGGCCGTAATCCACCACGCGGGCCCAGTGGGGTTTGGTGGATGTCACATATCTTTGAATTTTTGGTTCTAGGACATGCCGGTTTCCTCACGATGTTTTCCTTCACCGTTTTGAGAGCAGTGGCGATAAAATAATATACACAAAGTAATGTGCTTGTCAGGGTTCGAACCTACGACCTACAACTCGTAAGTCGTGGCCGTTACCGCCGGGCCACCACTGCTCACCTGGGCCACCACTGCTCACTGTGGCCACTTTGTGCTTCGGAAAGCACGTTAAACCGTTTGCTAGCATTTGTAGATCTTTGACATTCGTTGCGGATATTCAGAGCCCGAGAGTAGTCTTACCAAGGGGTATTAACGTATTACCCAATAATTGGGTTGGAGAGGTTAGATAGGCAGTCGCTCCATATAATTATTGGTATTGTATTACTACTGCATCTAGTTCAACTGATAGCCGACCCCAACGAGGTTGGAAAAAGGCTTGGCAGAATATGATGATGATGTGTTATGCCTGAAAGATTTATGTAATAGTTGATGATATTTTGGGCAAATAATTACATTGGCACGCCAGACCGAAGTGATATTAGATTTTTATTGTAACGTAAGGTGAATCGAACTATCGAACTTGAGTGGCTGATTTGAAAACTGAAATATTCCTATAGTGGCTTAACCCTCATTTACACGGGGCGATTAAATTGCCTGTGGCATATAAGTCGAAGCAACAATAAGCACCATCTAAAAAGCGTTTAGGCGATTCAAATCATTTGTTGCTTCAATTTCATTGTATGCCGCAGGCAAGACACTTACGTCGTGTAAATGGGGAGTTTAGTTAGAAAATAGAATGTTTGTTCAATTATGTTAAAAACGGTATAATAATAACCTACCGTTGTAAATGTGTTCAAAGTAATCGGATTATACTTCATTGAAGTCAAGCAGCATGGTTTTTGAGATCTGAAACAAAAACGCACATATTATATTGATTTTATCCATTCAATGTGTATGTTAATAAATTAACGTCAGGCAATTTACTTGTTGTGCAAATTGACTACCAATTTAAATGATTTGTTTATTTAAAAACTGTCAAAAGATGACAGTTGTAAGAAATAGCTTTAAATAACACGACATTATTATTGATGAAAGGGGTCAATTTAGTTAACAATAAATTGATTTCTCTGACAGTACACAATTTAGTATTGGTTTGTTGTTAACCTTCTCATTATAAACCATAGAAGTTTCTGATAGCAAATGTCACCCTTATACCATAGATTGTTATAGACCGAATCTGCCATTCCTGCACTCTGAAACAACAAACAAAATCATATACATCTGTATTCATATTCAAGCGTCAGGCAATCTCCGTGTATAACAACGGCGGTTACTTAAATTAAGTAAAATTTATTGAAAAAGGATATACCAATAAATTTATCAATTCACTTATGGGTACAGTACGACAGAACTTAGATGTAGCATCGGTAAAAATCGTAAAGCCGATCACCATCCGAACTGAGTGCACATTTAAAATCACCAATCTTTATTATTGCTTTAGGTGAAAATGATCTTTACGCAACCGCAATCATTTGTAAAGTGACCATATATATAACCATACTTTTGTGAAATTGAAATGAATGAATACAAATTTTCAAATTTATGGTACATCTAAGTTGTGTTGTACGGTAATGTATTGAAATTTTGCGTGAACTACTAGGTAACATAATAAAGATATTTAATGTAAAATGGAAATGTTTCACACTTACAGCTTCCCTCAATCGTTCCCCGTAATAACATAAATTGAACAGCGGTAATATCAAACTGACAACTGCAACAAAATTGTTGGCCATTTGGAATGCTCCATGAGAAACCTTAAAAAAAAATTGTGGTAAAAGAAAAAATATAACGACACAGATTTAAGTAATATTAAACGCACTTACCTTAGCACTTAGCCCGAAGAAGCAAATTGAAATGCTAGCAGAAGTCAAATTGACAAAAATCACTTTGTTAAATACATCGTCCAATTGTTGAGCTAAACTGCGAACAAAAAATGATATTTGGCTTATCATACGTCCCCATAGCTACTTGCTAACAGCACGACAAAAAATATTAAATCAATTAATCGTTTGTAGTTGGAACGCGCTCCGCAACAGCTAGATGCTGTCCCAAGTTTTTATATTCGCAAAATTAATTGTCAGTTGTTAATTCACATGTTTTCCGTTAAAACTCAAGTATAACAAAGTGGCAATCTTTTGCTGTATTGCACGGTTAATCACCAAGTGTTTAAAGACAATAACTTAATATCGTAATAATAGTTAAAAGTGCAGTATCATAGTGTCTGTTTCGCGAGTGCAGGGAACTCTCGCGGTTGTGCGTACGGCATAAACCGCAAAGTCCTGTGTGCACGCATTCATCGCTGGACGGTCAGTGCTACCAACATCCCGACGACGCACTTAGCGTAAGCGTTGCGTTCCAGGTAACGAATACGGTACGGTCCAGTTACAAAATAAATAAGCAGCATTGAGACTGGTGGCGCCACCCCGATCACATTATCATTGGAAAACTTCACTTACGACACTGCTAACTACGTGCACCATCTATAACAATAATTATGCCACGCACTGTTCGTACTCCTCCAAAGCCGACAGACGTTGGAACTGTACCGCGTGTTCAATCTGAACCGGATATGGAAAAAGCACTATTAGACACTCCTAGCACCTCTACTGTTAATCCTCGACAGAAACGACCGCGTATAGATAGCCCAACTTCTAAAGCGCATGTGAATCTTTCTTCTGATGCGATGCTGGAGACCATTCGCCACGAAATAAAATCAGCAGTGGCAGCCGAAATATCGGCATCCCTAAAAGCGTGTATTTCTACGGAATTTTGCGAATTAAGAGAAGCCCTAGGACTCATAAAAAAACTTGAAACGTCGGTTGAATTTATGAGCAACAAGTTCGACCAAATGAAGAGTGAAATCGACAGCTGCAGAGACACGAACATACAAATGCAAAAGGAAAACGAACTACTCAAAAAGTCTATGTCAGATCTTTCTATACGAGTTAATTTGCTTGAACAAAATTCACGCCAACAAAATGTAGAAGTAAACGGAGTGCCGGAGAACAAATCTGAGAACCTAGTTAAAACTGTAATGCAACTTGGAAGCGCGGTCTCCAGCACCATAAAAGAGGCGGATATTGTATCGGCTGTGCGTGTCCGAAAATTAGATCCGCAAAACAAGAATCCCAGAACCGTGATCGTTAAGCTGAATAGCATATCTGCACGAGATGAAATGTTAACATCTGTAATGAACTTTAATAAAGAGCATCCTGAAGATAAGCTGAACTCGAGTCTGTTAGGCTATGGTGGCCCAAAAAAGCCAGTATTCGTATCCGAGCACCTCTCTCCTCTTAATAAGGAAATTCACGCAGCAACCAGAAAAGCAGCACGAGACAAAGGCTACAAGTATGTATGGGTGCGCGATGGACGTATCTTGATCCGTAAAGCTGATGGGATACCAGCTAAGCAACTACGCAGCCTTGAAGCAGTCGCTCAGCTGTAATCAGACTGGAAAAAAAAAAAAAAAAAAAAACCCTACATAAAACCCTGTACTAAACTCTCGCATTCAATATTTACTATCAAAACTTTAGAGGAATGAAAACCAAATTAAACAATATTATGCTAAACGCACAAAATAACGTCTACGACATCATTATAGGGACCGAAACATGGTTAGATGACAGCGTCAACGACGGCGAAATATTCGACTGCAGGTACAATATCTACCGCAGAGACCGAGCCTCGACAAATGCAAGGAAAAAAAAGGGTGGGGGTGTACTAATAGCTGTCCTGAAGTCTATCGGGTCCGTTCGCATGTCACAATTTGAGACGGACTCTGAGAACTTATGGATAAGCCTAAAGATCATAAGTGGGGAAAAGATCCAACGCCTGAACATCTGTGCTGTTTACCTACCACCGCCTGTACAGCAAACAACACTCGACTTGTTCCTAGACAAAGTCACCTCAGTTATCGACACAATGGGAAATCTAACTTTAATAGCTGGCGACTTCAATCTCGGATCCATTGAATGGAATCTGGACGTAACCGAAAATCAAAACACATCTATGTCACCAAGTAACTACAATACCCCACTAGGTTACTCGTTTATAGACTGCTTGTCCCTAAATAATATTGAACAATTTAACCCAGTAAAAAATCAACTAGGCAAATCCCTTGACCTAATTTTGTGTAACTTTCCTGGAGGATTCGTTCATGAATGTAGAACTCCCTTGTCGACTGTAGATTCTCATCATCCACCACTAGAGATAGTTATAAGTAATATGTCATTTACTTCACTTAAATGTAAACGCTCCGCAAAATACAATTACCGAAAAGCGAACTATACCTTGTTGAATGAGCAAATAAGACAGATCAATTGGACTACATGCTTGTCCGAGTGCAAGGATGTCAATGCAATGGTAGAAGTACTATACAAGCATCTCCATAATATAACTGACGACATCGTGCCAAAAACGAAAGTCTCACAAAATAGGTACCCCCCTTGGTTTCCAAGGGCTCTTATTGGACTTCTAAACGAAAAGGAAAAGCTTAGGGTGCGGTTTAAAAAATATAATAATCCCCGCGATAAGTACGAATACAGATTGTTAAGTGAAAGAGCCAATATGATGATCAAAAGTAGCTACAAAGACTACGTTGGGAGAATAGAGAAGAGCATATCACATAATCCTAAAGTTTTTTGGACATTTGTCAAGGCAAAAAAATCGAAGTCTAATGACATACCGTCTGAGATGAAACTAAATAATCAGATAGCCACTACCGGGGACGATGTCTGCGAGCTCTTTGCTGCCCATTTCTCTTCAACGTTTACCCAATCAGATGAAACAATACAGGCTTCATTACTGAAAGATCACAAGTATCCCCAAAATAGCTTAAGTAGGGTCGCATTCTCCGAAAAAGATATAGTTAGAGTCCTTAAAAAACTTAATGTATGCAAGGGTCCAGGACCAGATGGTTTTCCACCAATATTTGTTAAGAACTGTGCATGCAGCTTGGCCCTACCACTTAAAATCATTTTGAACCACTCAATCGAAACAGCACGATTCCCTTCTGAATGGAAAAATGCCAATGTAGTGCCTATCTTCAAAAAAGGTGAAGCAAACAACATTAGAAACTATCGGCCAATATCTATCTTATCTGTGTTCTCGAAGGTCTTTGAATCCCTCATGTGTCCTATTCTAACATCTCACTTTAAAACAGAGCTGGCTTCCCAACAACATGGATTCTGCACACAAAGATCCACCGCGACTAATCTAACTCTTTATGTCAATGATCTCAGCAAACTTATCGACTCTCGCACACAAGTTGATTCCATCTACACAGACTTTAGCAGTGCCTTTGACAAGGTCGACCACCAGATCCTACTGCAGAAGCTTTCTAACCTCGGCATATTCGGCCAGCTGCTCCAATGGTTCGAATCTTATCTGACTGACAGAAAACAAAAGGTCGTAGTAAAGGGACATCAGTCTTCATTTTATTACTCTACTTCCGGAGTTCCACAAGGCTCCCATATGGGTCCGATATTGTTCCTGGTATTCGTCAACGACATTGTGAACTGCATCAAACACAGTGAATGTTCACTCTTTGCAGACGATGTCAAGTTCTACAGGCAAATAAATTCACCCAGAGATATATCCTTGCTTCAAGAGGATCTAAACTCAGTGCAGGACTGGTGTGTAAAGAACAGGATGACTCTTAACGCTGAAAAGTGTCAACACATGACCTTCACCAAAAAGCGAAATACCCTTCCATCCTCGTACTCGCTGAATGGTCTAACGCTGCAGAAGGTTGACACAATTCGTGATCTGGGAGTCTGCCTTGACAGTCAGCTCACTTTCATTCCCCACATAGACAATATTGTCAAAAAGGCAACTAGAATTTTAGGATTTCTGATGCGTATCTGCCGCGACTTTAAGTCTATTCGCACCCTGAAGCTTCTCTACTTCACCCTCGTCAGAAGTGTACTGGATTATACATCCCAGGTGTGGAATCCTACCTATCAGGTCCATATAGATCGAGTTGAACGTGTCCAAAAAAGCTTCATTAGGTACCTGCGTTATAAATCGAGCAGCTGCCCCAACACAACTAATTACTCTGAAATGTTGAGTCACTTCAACCTCACATCCCTCGAAAACCGCAGAAAGATTATGGATCAGGTTATGCTCTTTAAAATTGTCAATGGATTGATTCATGTTCCACAACTGCTGAAAGACATAAATGTATCTGTTCCCCGTAGTAGTCAACCCAGGTCCGACCGCAAACTAGATGTGTTTGCACCACTTACAGCTCGAACCAACCTCGGGCGATCAGCGCCATTGAACCGTTTCGTGGGGACGTATAACGAAAACCACACTCGCACCAATTGCATTGACATCTTTTCCAACACACTGGCTCAATTTCGCAGTAATCTTTTACGGCAACTCGTAATTGCCAATTGCTGACATTTGATTTTGTTTGATTCCATTTTTCATAATATTGTTCTGCATTTTATCTTATTGATACCTACATGTTAATATCATCTTAATTACCTGCTAAAATTTAATTCATTGATTGTATTTTTATTGTTTTATTTGATCTCATTATTATTAATTTATTTGATTTTATTAATTTTAAGTTTTGTATTGATTTTATCATTTCTATTCTTACCACTTTTTTAAAAAATTAGGCAAACTCTGTAAGTGCTGTGCACACCTTTAAGTGACAAGTTCGCTGTAGTTTATAAGTTATAATAAGATATGCTCTTTGTAAATGTTTTTGTGATCTGGTCGTTGGAGTGCCATAATAAATAAATAAATAAATAAATAAATAAATAAATCAATCTGCTAAGCCTTTTCCCAACTATATTGGGAGTTTGGTTCCAGTCTAACCGCATGCGACTGCCTATCTGACCTCCATAACCCAGTTTCTAGGTAACACGATATCCCTTGGTAAGACTGACTGTTAGTCTTTACTTTACCAACCTTATTAATTTCTGATGCCTATCAATAACGATCTTCAAAGCCGCAAGGTTTCCTGGTTTGATGTTCAGCAAATCCTCTTGAAGCAAAGTGAATTCTGTTGCTAAGTGAGAGCATAATGTTATCATTAGGAACTCCGTTCCTAGATAAAAGTAGACGATGCGGAACACTGCAAAAAAACAAGTTTACAAGGAACATGGTAAGTAAATCAAGGAGAGACCTACCTGTACTTAAACAATGAAGCGTAAAAGGAGTGATTTTTGAGGTTAATTGTTTTTAAAATTAAAATCGTATCATCTTTCAAGCTTACGGGTGTTTGAAGTTACGTGCTACTATATTTACCTTTTGTAACTGACACAAATGTTTCTGCTGTTTCACCTCACAGTCAAAACTAAGAGTACCCACTTCCTGAAATGTAGAATCCATGTCTTAGAATGCCTCATAGAATCCTAATCCTAACTATATTATTATCCATACTAATATTATAAATTCGAAAGTAACTCTGTCTGTCTGTCTGTATGTAACATTTTTTTTTTTGGATTTCGATAAAAGGCAAGGAGATAAAACGGCATCCCGGGGAAGGACATAGGCTACTTTTTATCGACATACCACGGGGGCGAAGCCGATGGCTGTAGCTAGTAATATTTATATGCGACAGTGCACTTAGCACTCTCATTTCTTTAACTGACTTTCATTACGTTTTTGTGGTAGAAATGGTGCAACATAACCACATGGTGCACTACCTATTTCTTTTTGGCCTTTATTTGACGCTTGCAATGTTGCCAATTTGTGCACGATGTGGCGCATAGGGTGATTATTTTGAGAAAAACTAATTTCACATTTGATTTATCTACCAAGTATAAAGCCGATAAAATCGTCATTAAAAAAATTCATCGCCGCATTTTTTGGGAATTCTCTTTTCAGATCACAAAGTTAGCGATAGAGCTTCGTCGCATAAGCTAATCATTTTAGTGCAAACATGCTTTTGCCGGATTGCTTCCGAACTGAAAGGATTTTGTCAGCGGACATGGTGCATTTGACTAACAGGAAGAAAATTTCATAGCCAAATAGAAAGAAATAACGATAATAAGGTTTTCGAGAATTCCAATAAGATCGAGAAATATTGGTTTGGTAAGACTGTATCTAGTTACGTTCAAGTTTATGCTTAATCATGAATTAATGTTCATTGTCAATGGTTGGTTTCAAAAACATTTATTGCTTTTAGAACAGTTTTATTTAAAAAAAATACAACTTTAAGTGATAAACAGCATAGCTATTGTAAAATGTGAATTCAAGTGAGTGCAGACACATACATATTTGATCCGCGAGTTATCTAACTTTAGTAGATTCTGAACCACTAGCATCGTCCACATTAATTCTTTAACCATTCATCAAAAATGCTGTTTTGCAAAACCATAAAAAAACCGTACCCACTAAACTGAATCTTCATTCCCAAAACAGTACCAAAGAACATTTTCGCTGACATTTAACTCGGGTCACATACCTACACATATTTAAAGCAAAGTCAAATACTAGTGAGAATTTCACAAAGGTCCTTTGCGATTAATCAAGCTTTCCGGGAACCGTTGACTCCTGAAAATTTAAGGCACACTTCACTCATTACATGAGAACGGAGGAAGAAAGGAATTTTTGAAATTTCACCTCTCTCAAAATAGTTCAAAAGGGTTCCGGAGTCGGGACCGAATTAAGACAGTGTGTTTGAAATTTTAATAAGATTTTATAAATTTCTACATGGCTGTAAAGAAATTTTTGGCAGGTAATTTTAGAATACTGTTTTGGTTAAATTATTTTGCAAAATTCGCGGAATTTGTGGGTATGAGCGGTGAGCAGGTAAAGTATACAATAACGTAAACGCTTGAACACGATATGAAAACTATTTATTTGGAAGGAAATACTTGGAAAATATATCGTCATTAATAGTAAAGATCACATAAACCGATGTTGTTTGTGATTCCGATTATTGAAATGTAGAATAGAGTATAAAAATGCAGAATAAGATTTTAAACGACGAAGCATGGCTTTTTGACTTCATTTATGTCTTTTTTTTCACATCTTGTGACACCGTAAAGTCAAATCCCGGTGAATACGAAGCTTTACCATGTAATGGGTATCTAAGTAATTTGATGATTCAAGTCCTCGTATTTGCAAACACATCTACATATCAAACCTTCAAAGGAGTAAACGCAAATACAATGCAAATAAGTCGAAACTCCTTCAGTTCTACTGCATAATTACTCTTGAACAGAATAATATAAATGTTTGTCTTCAATTCATTTAGTACTTTGATACACAAACAAACTAAACGACTCAAAATGCTGTTAAAGATTTTATGATTAAGAAACAACTGTCTTTGAGCAAGCTTTCAAAGTTTTTGTGAGTTTTACTATTTGCAATTGAAGAAGTGAGTATTTTTTTTGAGTGCTCTACTTTTTGCTGGTTATTGTATCAATTAGTTCAATGACATTATTTATGATTTTTTTTTAGTGCTCTACTTTTTCTTGTTATTGTATCAATTAGTTCAATGACATTATTTATGATATTTTTTTAGTTTCAACACAACTGTCTATGAACCAGGTTGAAATCACCAACGCACAGGGAGCGGCAATATGGTACGGCCTATTATAATCAAGATATTAACATTAGCTTATAAAAATAACATATATTCTATACTAAAAAAATAAAATAAATAAGGCCTTATGATATAATAAATTAAATGTGGAACAAAAAAGAAATCACACCAATAAAAGTTTACTGCACGTAACTCCAAACACCGAAACACATCGTCTATAATCTGGCCTAGTAACAAAAAGCAACGCAATAATAAATCAAGTGTCCCTAAAGGACAATAGTTCTCTGAGAGCAATAAAGCCCCACTTACTGCTGTAAGTCTCAAAAATATATACTCCGATATATCTTGCCCAGTTCCCCGTAGGATCAAACGGAAAGCTACAAGAAAATGGGAGTAACAGCCCACATTCCTGTTGTAAAATAAATTTGCAGAAAACGGTTTCCAATAAAGGGGCCAGTATGTATTGCCAGGATCCAATCATATTAATCCAGTAGAAAACTGCAAAGAAAAGAAAATAATTAAATGATGTAACATGCAATAAAGTTGCAGTTGGTAGTTGCGATAAAGTTAGAAATTCTTGTAGAGTAGTCTCGGAGGTTGTTTGCGATGTAATTATTCTTGAAGAGGATTTAGTGTGGGTAGACGCTTGGATGTACGCTGGATATTATTATGAAAGGAAAAGGAAGACTCAATTAAATAAAGTAAGAATATGAACGCTATTAATAATTCCAACGCATTAAATATCCCTTTCGATCAAATATCTGCCTATCCTTTTCCAAACTATGTTGGGATCGGCTTCAGTCTAACCGGATGCAGCTGAATATCAGTATTTTACATGGAGCGACTGCCTATCTGACCTCCACAACCCAGTAACTGGGTTATATGATACCCTTGGCAAGACTGGTTGTCAGACTTTCGGGCATCTGACGACCCGTAACGACTGTCAAAGATCCACAAATAACAGCCGGGACCAACGGATTAACGTGCTTTCCGAGGCACGCAGGAGTATGTGAAGCCCATCCACGGACCAACCACGGCAGGCGTAGCTTAAACTGATGGATCGACCCGTGCGGCTGCTATTACTTAGCCACGAGCTCCTCAAGACTCGTAAAATAAAGATTGTACGCAATTTCCATATTACAGGAAAATCGCCTACAGCGAGTTACATGACATTTTTATTACAAACGATATTATTAATTCTCTTCTCAGCTTTTGAGCCATCTTACAGAGAATACAGGCTGTAAGGGTAAACACTCTTGTCATTCAAACCATGGGTAGTTGACTTAAATATAAAAATAAATGACCGAACACAACAAAAAAAAAACTTTATTTTCATTAAAAGATTTTAAAAAGTTTCTATCTGACACCGTGCTTGCTAGCGAAACAGCTGACTGACTAAGGGAGGGATCGCGCTCGCTGCCGGTCAGGTCACATCCCGTACACCCCGCCCGTGTTGAGACGCAAGTTCGTTGCCCTAGCGCATAGGGCAACGAACTTGCGTCTCCTGTGGTAAAATTTAGATCTAAAAAAATTAAAAAAAAGTTGTAATTTTCCATTGATTTTACGTTCTATAAATGAAACCAAACCACTGGTTTGAATGACAAGAGTGTTTACCCTAACACCCTGTATAATTTTGGTGATTTTGCAATTTATTAGGAACCTGAGATTTTCATGACTAAAAAGACAACATGTCTTTTGTCTTTGCCAGAATTTAAACAATTTTTATTACTAAAAAGACTGCCCAGTTGTGGAATGAGACTGACAATTTTCTCATAATAATTTTCTGTAAAAGGCTAAATAATCCGTTACCTTATCAAAAGTTACGCGCCAGATTAAGTCTCTACTCTCTAGAAGACCTAAATATATAATTAAATATCCCCACGGTTTCCTCAAAAATATCAAATAAAAAGTGTTAATATTAGATACTTCCTATATAATTTTCAACAAATCTCACACTTTCTATTCCTTTAATTTTGTTATTGTTATCTTAACATGCGAAAAAGACTTAGTGGATGATAATGATTATCTACTCACTAAGTCTTTTTCACACAGGTTTGGGTTTGCTTCTAGTTTAATGAAAACCTTGCAATATTTTTCACAAACTGCCATCTGACCTCCACAACGTTATAACAAGACGTTACTGACATTCTCAACTTACACCAGCACAGACTTTCATACTTCCAACTATTCATAGCGACACCATATCAGGGCAAGAAAGTTCTTCTTGTACTAGAGAATAATGAAGGAAATACTTTTATGCGACCAATAACTTCCACAAAAGCCGTGAGTTATGACGTCAGATGATCATAACCCGAACATTGTCGCTGGTGTTGCCAGCGAATATCCTAACTAATATTATAAATTCGAAAGTGAATTTATTTGTTTGTTACGCTTTCACGCTAAAACATCTGAAATAATTTAAATTACATGAGTAGACTGGAATATATGACACTTTTATATAGGACACTTTTTATCCCGGCATTCCCACGGGATCGATATTTACGCGGCTGAAACCATTGGATGCAGCTAGTAATGGAATATTCGGAAACGATGAACGAATCAATGACGTCACTGATGCAGAAGCTAAGAATGTCAATGACATTATTTTGTAAGCTAATTGTTTTGAGTAGCTTTGTTGTTAAGTTTGAGGGCTAAATAAGCTGGACGGGTGATCGAAGGCTACGCTTGCCACAGATGCTCTGTTTCCTGAATTAATTACATGTGGCTAACTTATGTAGGTGGCTAGTATACTAAGGCTTTTCATCATTCATAAATGATTCAGTTTTCCAAACTTCTAGGACGCTCATGAAAAAATACCTACTACGAAAATGAAAGAACTTATTTTCTTCGTATAACTAAAGCAATTAATTTCTTAATTTCGTACAATACTGTCCAAGACAGAATTTTTTATCCATTTTTAATGGAACTTACTAAATTACTAAAGATGGCCCTTGAATGCCACTCAACCTAATTAGTTTCAAGTAAGACCACCTGCCTGAAGAAGTTTTAAGTACAAATCTCAATTAGCGATACACCCAACAATGTCGCTAAGAGCTCCCTTGGTCAAAATTACTACAAAACTTTACTTTAGAAAAGTCGTATATTAAAATGCGAGTTCCCACCTGCATAACAAAACTTTAGTCTCTTCAGTAGCGCATTCTTCTTGTTAATCTGTACTTCAGTGAGATCCTCTGTCCTCCACATGCTGCCCATTTGCTGGACTATCGCCCTTATTTCCTTCTTCTTAAGTATCACTATCGTAGCTTTGAGTATGGCTAAGGAATTCAGAGTTCAGTTAAAAGTATACAGCATGTTTCCGTATGCAAGGTGTTGATATAAAACGTTGGCGCAAACGTCTTTTGTTCCCTGAATTCCGAGAAAATATGGGGCAAAAATGTAAGGGAATTGGGAAGCTCCTGTATTCGAGAATTTTGACGTGAGAACAAAGTAAGAGTAGACGTGATGTTTGAATAGTAATTCACGTGAATAAGAAATGAGTAACGGTGACGCTGCACATAGTATCTTTGACTTTAGCAAATACAAATGCATGTGAAAATGTGTGGAAGAATCAAATGTATTATCATAAAAAATAGTTAAAACAACAAAATAAGAAAAAAAAGAAATTCTTTTTTTGTTTTAACTATCGGTTAAAATTAAGAGTCTTGTATCTTTACCAATAATGAAGCAAAGATCTTCTAGCTTTGCATAGTATACCTACCCTTCAATATGGAACTAGGTATCACAAGTAAAATTAGCTTACGAATCTATTTATATGTTTAAAGTGTATCTTTTTTTTTACGAAATCTCTTAAGGGGTGGGTCATTGTACTCATCATTATGAAAAAAAATCACTTAATGGGACCTAATATACATAACTTGGACAGTAAGAGTTTTCTTGACAAGAAATTTATTTTAAACTTACCTTGCATACTGACCACATAGACGCTAACGACATATGCCAATTCTTCCAGTTTGAGTTCCCCTCGAAAAACATTACGCAAATACACCGTCAACGCAATCTGGTAGATAACCAAACTCACCACATTCAATGAAAGGCGACAGTATTTCTTCCAAAAGGATTTTTGCGTAGGATAAAGAAGAAGACATGCATTTTTTAATAAATTCAAGCAAGGTAGAATAGGCTCTATGAATTCTTCTGGTATGTCGGGTAGCTCTTCCATGATTAAATTGAGGAAACTGGAATGAAATTGTCACTGTGGAGAAATGAGTCGTTAATAGTAATTGTTGAAGGTCATGCGCAGATATAGCCAAGACTGACTAAGTCAGACTATCGCTTCAGGAATACTATAATAGTGCGCCCACTGTTTCTTGTAGATACACAAAGTTTCACTGTTTTGGCTAAGTCTGCGCACATCAAGTTTTTAAAGTAAATGAATACTCGAACATGCCCAAAATTATATCACTGAATTATGAAATCATTGAGATGGCTTCAAAACTAACAATTTGATCTACTATGTCCTGCAAACGCTGACAATTGCGGGAAAGTAAGTCAATTTTGGTGTGAACCGTCTAATATAATGACGAATATACGATGTCGCAGTTTTTATATGTACACAGGCTATGTGTCATTACAAAGTAGGTACCACTTTGTGTTTTAAATTACTAGTTCATACTGAACTAGAATTTTCACATGGTTTTACCGTTTCTGCAAAATGGACTGTTACTTTAATATAAGAAATATTTTACGTCAGCGTCGATTAAACTGAAATAAAATAATTAATATTCCTAGCAAAGCTGTCATAAGTGATATTACTCCGACAAATTAAACCATACACAAATATTTTGAACAAACAAAATAAAACAAGATTTTCTTTGTAAAGGTGTAGTGGTGTTGCAAATATTTACCATGCATATTCTAGTAATCTATTAGTACAATATACACCTAGTGCCGTACTGATCACAAGGTAGCTCTGCTTTGTAATATTCGCGATGGAAAATAACACAAACACTCTTTGTGAATTTATAACGAGATCAAAATTGACCTAAGGCTCTTCGATCCGTAAATATTTTAACAACAATTCATAAGTTACGTTCTGTTTTTGTTTTGTCAGACTTGCCAATATTGGCTTCTGCCAATATTTTTTAATGTCCATCTTCATTAATTATTACAAAAGTAAAATATCAGGAGCCTTTATTTGAACATTGTACAGCGAATTTTCCTAAAAATACAATACGAGACTCTAAAAATAATATCTTTTATGAGAGAAAACAATAAAACTTGGCATCATAAAATATGAATGGTGAAAACATTCGCAATCGAGACATGTAACAATTTGAATAACATGACCAGCGAAGGTGGATACCTCATTAGAGGAGGAAATAAATAACTCTTGCTTCATATTCAGACCGTGTAGTGGCAATCAGGGGGGTTAAGTTACGCTGGATGTCATGGCAATATTGCAGCAAGGAAATGAAAACAAAAGAACAGAGACGCGGGGCAAACAGTAAGCTCTAGCGATGCTTATCTGACGAATATTGCAAGATGGAAACGAGAAATTCTGTTACCCTTTTCTCGTAAGCATAAAGAATTTAAAATATGGCATTTTGAGGGGAAATGTGAAGCAAGAGTAATGAAGGTACCAAAATAATAATAAACAGCCAAATGACAAAAATTCAGCAAAAAAAATCTATTATCAGAGTAAGATTCTTAGTTCTTTACATGACATAACTGGCGAAATGTGGATGCACCTTTATATATAGGTACAAATCTGGATCACATATGGATCTTATAGAGGCAATCATCTGTCTTCAAAGAAAATAGGCTTGGTGATACGTTACGTTATGATATTAATTATGGTGTTTCCGTGGATTTTTTTTGTTGCAGTATTATTACTCAAGTAACTATACTTTTAACGCAATTCACGTATAAATAAATATAGGTGACAAACAAATAAAAGACAGAGAGACCGTATTTAAAAAATATATTTTAACTTAATTTACATTTTTTGGTTGTTCTTCCTTGGCTCTTCTGTAGTAAATTTCACAAAGATTTCGCGTTTTAAATTCTTCCAATATTGTTGGATCTAACATTTTATTGACTATATTAGGTAATCTATAATCATAAGGTGCAGACACATGATCAGATTTTATGTCAAATACTCTGACTGGTTTGGTAGTGTATTTTGATAAGTTGTAGTCATGAGTTAGATTCTTCGCCTTCGGATGAGGTATACCTCGTATAAGCACTATTCCTGATTTCAATTTATAATCTGGTTTGTATTCTTTTGCTAACATTATTCGATCATAAGCTGATTGCAGTATGCTTCTGATATGCTCACTTGTAAAGTGAACTTGTTTTCTTAGTTTAGTGATGCAAGTATCAATTTTCTCTGACCAGCTGTTAAGTTTTTTTAAGTCCTGTTTTAGTTCAATGTCATCTTGTCTACTAATAAGTTGGTACATATGTTCTAAAATATTGTTTTCTAGATTTTCTTTAGTCAAATTATTGGCGTAGGCTTTTAATTGAATTTTTAAAGCGTCTGGACTGCTGTCCAAGCAATATACTACTCCAGTTTTTCCTGCAAACAAAATATGAAAGCATAGAAAATAAACGAAATCTCAAAAACATAAGTGAACGTTTTGTATCAAACTGTATCTTCAGCTTCCAATATTTTGGCAACTTCCAAAGCTACATTTACTCCAAATGAATATCCCAAAATGTAGAATTTGGATGACATTTCGAAATTCGTCTTAATCCGCTGTAAACAAAGTAATATAAATTAAGTGTGAGAACATTCAGTCATTCTCATTTAAGAACGACTTTAGGTTATTGGATCTTTCAAAATTAAAGTAAAGGCGGATGACTTTTATTAAGAAGAATTTTTCGGCGACCGTTACGAATATTTATTTACGCATAACTATGAAGTTCAAAGTGGCTTCTAATAGCCTACTTGAAATAAATGATTTGACTTAAACTTTGACTATGACATGATGATAAAATATTGCTGTGCCACTCGGGATTTATTTTGATTACTCGTATTTCTTAAATTTTATTGTTGACAATTTGAAAATATTTATGCATCGCTTACACTTTAGCATTCTTGTTTTTTATAATTTAAATTGATAAAAGTATTTGTTGCACGTAGATAATTAATAATTAAATGTAAAATTGATCATCATATTTGTACGCCAAATGGCAAAACATAGAGCGCATATGAGAATGTAACACCTGTTTGTAACTACCTATGTTAACAAATAAAGAATCTGAATCTGAATCTGAATCTGAAATCTGATTCATAAAGGCTCTAACATACCGGCGCGATTCGTCGCGCGACGCGAATTTTAACAAAACGATTTCCGAGGAAACTTCACGGCGAACAATGCGGCGGCGTCGCGTCGCGCGACTAATCGCGCCAGTATGTAAGAGCCTTAACTCAATTTATTTACCTAGGTACTTATAATTTTCCTAAAACATAGGTACTTACGTTTGCCAAAGTTTTAGCGATTTCTGATGTGCTTTGTGATTTTAAATCTGGTCCTAATTGCAAAGTTGCTGCTCGTATTTTGATTCTTTCAGCTAAAAAGTTGAATATATGATGATGTCCATCAAAGCCTGGAATCATTATTAGATGAGTCTCATTCCTACACAGATATCCGCTTTCCTGAAAAATAACAAATGAAGTGGCACTGCTTAATTAAAGTGGATTCATTATGTCGAAATGAAGACTTAATTTTTATTTAAGTACCATTTATTACAGTTGCTATTTTAATTTTCATACCGGTTAATGAATTATGTTTTACCTCGAAAGAAGTCAAATATGTATTCATTGGTATTAAAGCATCTATGGCCATGTATTCGTTTTTTTCCACGTATTCGTAAAATGCCCCAAGGCCTGCGTTGAAATTTGTATTTTTTCTTTTATAACTTTTGCACATTTTTTTCAGACTGAAATAAAATTTTGTAAATTATAACTTAAAGAATGAAGAAAAAATATCCTAATTACCACAAAAACCGTATTTATCAGTTATTTAGCATACACCTTTTAAAGGCACCTTTCAGGAGTTCAACGTAAGACTGGCAGTAGACACACGTTGAACAAGACAAGTGTCTATCGTTTATTATCCATAACCCTGTTTTTAGATGTATTTAATTACCTGCCAACCAGCACTTTACCAAAATCTTCGATACAATCAGTAATTGGCCTCAATCCACTTTTAATGTCTTCAATTCTCTCTTCATCCATACATATTTCATTAAGCGTTTTATTTTCATCTACATCTTCCATATTTTTCACTCCTGTAAATATTAAAATAAAATATTTTTATCGGGCATTCTTATAATGACGATTGTGTGTTAAGCCTGGTACAGTTTTATTTTTAATTCTTCGTTTAGCCTATTTTTTTCTCTCTTACCTATCAATGCTGCCAATTTCCGAACGTAGTTTAATGGAGATTGTTTCGTTAGATTTAACATGAACACATTATTTGTATTTTGTTTCAAACTAATATCCATGGCATTGAATAAGGCGGACATGGTGGGTAGTTCCAATTTTGACAACAAATCATTATGATCTCCATGAACCTAAAAGAAAGCATTTGTAGGTTATTTATAATCATTATTGAGCATGATTTTCAAAAATAGTTTTATTATAACTTCGATTTTATTATTATCTGTGGATTAAAAGTAAATAAAAATTACCTCGCTTGCAACTTTAAAGTTTAAAAGCAGAGCTGGTAGTCCAATTTCTTTACGACATTCACAAATTCTTGCACATGCTGACGTTGCATATTCACTTCCAATATTTTGTGATGCTACCGAAATGTTAACGAAATAACTAAAATAATAATAACATAGTAAAATTGGTACCAAAAACATATAATAGTCAAATATAAACGTAGTTACCGTCTTAAAAAAGAAAAGCAGAAACTTAAAATTAAAATGTAAGTTGGCAACATTCACTAAAGGGTAAAATTGAATTAGCACACCTGATGGGTAACAAAAAATAAATAAATTTCATTAGTTTTTTTTTGGGGTCATCAATCGCAGGAAGTGTAGTAGTGTGTAAACTGTACAAACGTGATGGGTATCGATATCTAAATACGATAAAAGAAAAAAAGAAAAAAAATCTCACCTCATAATGGTTTAATTTGTTACTAGAGAGTAACAAAGCTATCAGTATAGGAGCCTTTTTGGCCTCGCACAGGTTTTTTTTTCCTGTTTCACGTTGTTTTATTTTATTATATTACTTGTTTTACTGATTTTGTTAGATTTAATGTTTGTTTTTATTGTTATATTTCCTGTGCGTGTCCCAAATAAAATATTTTTTTCTTTTCTTTCTTTCTTTTAGCAGTCGTTGAAACTTAAATTTATTTTTGTTTATATGTCGATACCATCATGTTTGCAGAGTTTCGCTAGCAAAGGAGAATGCTACGGAATGTACGTATATAGACCAAAAACCCAGAGTCGATTAAAATAATTCATGCACGGTGAGGTAGGGCAATCATAGTACGTCTCCTGTAAACTTTTTTTTTTCGCTAAAACGGTTCCCAGGAGACAGATCTCGGGGTTCTAGAATCACATTCACATCTACGGAATGGAATCTTTTCATCAACTTCTAACTGTCGTATCGAAATGAAACTTTGAATATATAAGGTTCTATTAAAATAGATGGACAAACTTTTAGAAATCATTCAGACCACCAAAATAAGGACAATGGTAAAAAAATATATAAGAAATATAATATACTTACAAGAAAAAAAATCAGCTAACAAAAATACACTAAACATGTTGGTTACTAGGGGTGAGGCGTATTTATAACGTAACAGATATTAAAAAATAACAAATACCTTTCAAGCGAGTGCAAGAACCTACCAATAATGGATGTTTATATTCTAGTGTGCCAACAATCAATTTTTTTAGGTGAAAATAAAATCACTTTAATCAGTGTTTTTTTTGCTTGGATATCTTTGGTTAGACGTACTGAACGCCGTGTTAAAATTTGTCCATCTATTTTAATGGGACCTTATATATGTAGTTTGGATAACATACTATAATTTGGAATCTTGGAGCTGATCTGATGATGGAGCCAGTAGGTGGATAGTGGAACTCTTCAGTGGCTTAGTAGCCACTGAAGAGTTAGGACTCATATGATTCGATTTAATGAGTCCAATTGATTAGGCTTGTAACAAGGGGCTGGTGATGGAGCCAAGAGGTGGATAGTGGAACTCTTCAGTGGCTACTAATAAACCCCTCGAGTTTGGGCTCATATGATTCGTTTTATTAAGTCCAATAGATTGCACTTGGTGTCGAGGGTCTGATGATGGAGCCAGGAGTTGGATAGTAAAACTCTATAGTGGCTGCTAGTAAACCAGTATGACAGTAATTTGGTGTTTTCCAAGAGAGCGTTGTTGACAACCTAAAGCCAGCTCCTGGCTCTATCATCAGATCAGCCAAGATTCCAAATTATAGTATTGTTATCCAAACTACATTATAAATGCAAAGTTTCATTTCGATACGACACTTAGAAGTTGATGAGTTAGTTACGTTGAAAAATTCCGTTACATAGATGTGAATGTGATTCTAGAACCCCGAGATCTATCTCTTGGGGATAGTTTCAGCGAAAAAAAATAGCATATATGTGGCATACTATGTCTACCTCGCCGTGCATGAATTATTTTAATCGACTCTGGGTGTTTTTGTAGCATCCTCCTTTAATTTAACCCTGTATAAAAAATCAAGTTGAAGGTAAATTATCACAAAAATGCGAACCTTAAGCCGCTGCACATAATTCTCGTTTTTTTGTCCAAATTATATGCAACCAGCACTGTCTCGTTATACACCGCTTTCAAATCACTTTTCTCAATAGCGTCATTACTATTTTCTTCTATAAAATCATGAACTATAAAGATGCCAGCAATCGCACCAAATTTTTGACCAGCATTCATTAAATTTTCACAACCTTTCTTTGTTTGAAGATTTTCTGAATTGAAATCTATTTTAACATCAATTTTTTCCCAAGCCCTAAAACATTTTTGTTTTTAAAAATAGTTTCAAGTTAATTTAATCAAAAACATTGGGTAAATTATTTATGATCATATTATACTCACGCTGCTTTTGCATTCAAACAATTGGTGTTGCATCCATATTTTAAGTTCACAATTATGATTTTCGCGCCGTTTCCAACCAAATGGTCAATTAATTCCACACCTACGTTTCTACTATCGCATACTACGATATGAACTCCATTTGAGAAACTGACCCTATAAATAATTTATAATTAAACAGCTGTTGCAATTAGCCAATAAATATTTTCACTTCCGTTTGCTTATACAAACGGATAATCGAATGTTAACATCAAATATTCATAATTATGCAAATAGATGCTACCCACCTGGGATTGACCTTTAAATCTTCTGTGAAATTCATTTTTATCAAAGCTCTCCCCCTGTTTCTACCTGATGACACAAGCTTAAACGCACGAGATACCTCCAACGGAGAATATACTACTCGACTAAGAGGTCGCACGGTTCCATCTGAAATTCCTTTAGCAACCAACTTTTGAAGAACCTTGAAAATATTGTATATCAAGCATTAATTTTCAATCATAGCTTTACAGCTTACTTTACTTTAGTAAACTATTACAAAATGAGGTATTCCACTCAATAGCACTGATTTTATAACAGCACTTCTTATCCCTACAGCACCTGAGCACTTCCACTAGCCGTACTGACTGAAACAAAATGTTAATAAGTGCGGGGACGAAAAAACAATATAATCACAGTTGCTCACCTTCTTTTGTCCGTAATTTTCCTGTATAAATAAAGATAATAAGTTGACAGCAATGTAAGATTTACATTCTGTAAGATAAGACATCCCAAAGCCTTTATTTTCCGTCATATCAACATCGCTCACATCTAAGAAGTTACTCATGAAACGCACGCATTTCATAGCAGCCTTAAAACAAAAGAAATACCAAATAAACAATACCTTTTCACGTATGTTTCTTGCAAGAAAGATCAATTTCATGATACAGTGCAACAAGGACCTTTTGACGCACGAATGTAGTTTACAGGCGCTATTGGTAAACATTTACACACATGTAACACCACAATTTATAATTTTGACCATTCAATGACGTAACTAATATTTTGATTTATGAATGTCCGTGGAGTTCCTTGCCCGTTTTTCTCCACCTACTACGCTTTAGAATGGGCAACTTGCTTCATCTTTCTGACTGACCGACTCTTTGACAATTTTATTCAAAAGTGCCTGTATCTAATTGGTTGAATTCAAATAATTGCTTTTGAGTTTGATTTTTGCAATTTACAGTTGCGTTTTGTGAAATGTATTGAAAAAGCAAGTTGGCGGCGTTAGTTATCATTTTGGTCACGGGCCAGAAGAACCTTGTAGCGCTATACATAGTTTAGACCACGAAGTAAATCTGTATATATATTTACTTCGAGTTCGAAATAAATATTAAAGAATAAATAGAAAGTACTTACTTGACGTAATAGTCCACTGTAGCAATTAATCACGAGATCACATTTCTCTTTCTTGGTTAAATTAATTATTGCAGCATAAAAGAAATCCTGATGAGCCAAGATAATATTTTCCTCTGAAAAAAATAGTAGTATTTAATTGAAAAAATAAACATAAGTTAATACAATACAATAATGAAACGGACTATTAAATTATCATCATCATCTGCCGAGCCTTTTCCCAACTATGTTGGGGTCGGCTTCCAGTCTAACCGGATGCAGCTGAATACCAGTATTTTACAAGGAGCGACTGCCTATCTGACCTCCACAACCCAGTAACTGGGTAATACGATACCCCTTGGTAAGACTGGTTGTCAGACTTTCGGGCTTCTGACGGCTCGTAACGACTGTCAAAGATCCACAAATGACAGCCTATTCATTTCAGGACTATTAAATTATCATGGACAATAATTATTATCATGAGCTCTTAATATCACGATCAGCCTATAATGTTCCCACTGGTGGTACACGGGCTTCTCTCTTAGTAAGGAAGTGGGCTGGAATCATCCGCGCAGGTATAGTGCAGATAGGTGGATGTCCTAAAAGTCCATCGAATGGAATCCATAGAATCAAACTAAAAACATCATGATTAAAATTATTATTCACCTTTTAATTTTCGGAACAGCCTAAGTAAAAATCTTTTCTTGTTTTCATCCCTGACACTTGTCAGTACAGTGCAGTCAAAACTAAGACATATTGAGATGATAGCTTGACCTAATGCCCCAGATCCACCAGTGACAAATACCGTTTGGTTTCTTTGCAAGTTGCCCTTGATTACCTATGGAAGAAAACATAGATCAAAGTGCTATAACCACGGCGCGACCTATAATTAAATACAACAAATTAAGACAAATTAAAACCTTGACTATACTTGGAACCTTGTCATCCCTGATGCAATGACATTCATTGACAAGTAACGAATATAAAGTGACCAAGGCTAAAAGTTATCAAAGTTTTCGTTACGAGATTGTTCAGATGAACACTGTACAATCTATCTCTCACCAAAGTATAATATGCGTGAACGTATGGCCGTGGTACTGTGGCTGCATCTTCAAGGCTCCAGGATTGTGGCACAGGCCACAACAGTGCTAAATCTGCCTCCACTGTGCTACCCAGGGCACCATCAGCTACCATTCCCATCACTCTTTTACCTCTAAAATATTGTGTAATTATTAGTTTGGATACATAGTAGACATTATATACACTTATCTGTACTCATTTGCAAATCTCTCTATCGTACTGACGTTAGCTGGTAAAGAACCTATTCGGGGTTAAGCGCGCTTTTTTAAAGCTGTCCTAATTATTGTAACATTGTTTTTTCTCAGCATTACTTTGGTCATGCTTTTGAGATGTCAAAATGATGGCATACTTACTGGTTATCGTTACCACTGAAGTCCATACCAAACGACGTAGTTTTGTCTTTAACATTACCGAGAGCTTTTTGACAGTCTCTTGCCGATGGACCTGCGTAGCTTATCTGGGAAATAGTAAAAGTGCGGTCCGGATCGAAAGTTGTCGAAGATAAATAATTAAAATATTATTATTATTATGTAAAAGATAATTGATTTTATATCTGTAAACGTTTGTACAAACACTTTTGTACGTCAATTATATTTTAAAAACTAGATGAAACAGTAGTCTGACAGTAAACGCCGACCGTTTACTGTCAGACTACTGTGAGAAGAAAGGCCAAAAGGAACTCAGAGGTCACAGTCTCTTTTAAACCCCAGACATAATCTTGGTCAGATCATGGGAGAACTATGTAGATTAGTGCCCGAAATGGTCCTTTGAGGAAAGACCTACACAGGATTTAGTGTACTACTTGAGTTCTTAGTTTTTCAACTAAGAACTCAAGTACTACTCAACACGTAGATTACATTGCTTTGGGAAAACCATTTCCGCGACACATAGACAATGACATCTGATTATTTATAAAAAACCAAGAGTAGTTCAAATAAAAATAAAACTGTTTCAAAGCACGTTATTAATTTGATGAAACATAATGTAAATTACCTTTACGAAATTTTCTTGTGTTGACCGAGGTATTTCAGTCCAAGTAAGGTTATCGAAGTCTCCAAAAGTGACAGTCGTTAAACTTACATTCGAAACTTTGAATGACTGTAACTTTGGTACGTAGTAATAACTGCCCCATTGTCCCTGCAAACAGCAATATTAAAAGTAATTGCAGTTTGATCAACGTGCAACAGTGTCTAATATTTTGAATATTTCACCTTTTGCAAAACGTTAATGGTTAGTTGCTTCTGAAGTTGATCTTCATAGATACCAATATCAGGAGTAAACGATGATGTGTGATAGTCATTTAATACAACTAAACCGAGTTGCCTTCCTGTCCTTTGAAGATATTTGACGAAACCTGAAAATACATTAAAGTAGTTCTATAATTTATTTATTAAAATGAGATTCAGTAGTAATTTCCTTGATGCCTGAATATTTACCAAACAGTCCACAGTAAGCTTGCCTTTCGGACACTAACACAACTCGTCTTGTCTTTTGCAATTCAATTTGTACTCGCGGCCACCATGAAAACTGACTGTCTTGATCTAGTGGCATGTATAAAACATTTTCTTTATTATGTTCGTCACCTTTCTTCAACAATACCAACAGTCCTATGCGTGTTTTCATCATTGTAATTATGTTCATGTCAAAAACGTTATTTTTATGAATACTGTCAGTTTGTTCTAATGTTAAAACAAAGGTATCTTCTTTCATAATTCGCTTTAAAAGGTTCATGTTCTGAAAAATAAGTGATTCAGATTATTGTATTTGTAAATCTGTCTTAACTAAAGAAAACTCAATTTTAGTACTTACTTTTTGAAATGTAAGCAGATTTTGAATAACTAACAATTTTGCTTTAGCAACGTGTTGTGTATGAATACTATCCTGATCTACTTCTATTGAATGGATATCGAAATTGTTTGAAGGAATTTTGTGTGCAATTTCTTTGATGGCATTTGATAAACTTTCTGAAGATGAAGTCACAAGTTCCATAACAGTTATTTTATCACTTGTATCATTGTCTGCTACCAATTGCAGATTAACTGAAACAGCTGTCTCGAACTACAAAATAATAAAAAATAATTCAGATGTTACTTTTGAATTGATTCTACAACGTTATCTTCAATTCTACTTACACTCGTATATTCTCTAGAAATATGTGGTATAAATTCATGTGACAGTAAGAAATCTGGCTGACGTTCTAGTTTTGGTACGTCCTCAAAGCTGACAACGTCTAATTCTATTCCTCCACACCTGAAATTAACAGCACAAAACTGTAGTAATTCAAAACATAATTAATTACAGGAATACAAATTGCCATGATTGCTATGTATTTAATACCTACCTCAAAGCAGCGTTTGATTTCAGCGTTTTTGTTTTATAACATGGCACACAGTCTAATACAATAGGTTGTTTCTTCTTATGCTCTTCAACATTAATGCTTAGTTGCTGAATCATTTTTGGTACAGATACTCCATCATGATGTCGTGCTAACACATTAAATTGTAACAGCGAGTCAAGGAATGGTACCCACTCACCGGTCCATTTAACTAATGCTTCATTATTTGCACATACCGAATGGATAGATCGGAAGTCTCCTCTGAAATATTAAGAAGAGATTAATTTTACAGTCAAACTGTATAATTATATGATACTGCCTTACTCTAAATGTGCATGCTTACCGATAAGAATATCCTCTCATACACAGAAGTGTATACACATCATCTCCTTTTAAATTAATGTCATCTTCAATTAAAGTTTCCGTTTCAAAATTGTCTTCAATATTCTTAACTTCGTCTGTTATAAATCCAGTGACAAATAGAGAATTTTCGTTGGTAAGCTGAAATTAAACACATTTTTTTTAATTAATTTTATTTATCTTTTAAAGATGATACATAGTTGAATGAGTATCTTCCCTCTTATTAGCACGACATGTTTGAGAATAACTCATGCCATGGAAAAATATTAGCCAGTCAGCCAGTCAGCTAGCCGACCGCCCATGGTGCGCCATTTATAAGATATCGCTTCTCAAGGAGGCTATTCTAATGCACCAAAGTCATCACTCATCATTCCAGCCGAAATACGTCCATTGCTGGACATAGGCCTCCCCCAAGCACCGCCACTACGACCGGTTCTGTGCTACCCGCATTCAGCAGATTCCTACGGCTTTCACAAGGATTCCGGTACGCGGTCACCACTCCAGAATCTTTCGGCTCCATCGGCCATCTGTTCTGCGAGCGATGTGCCCCCTGCCCCCTGCCACTTAAGTTTGGCAATTTTTCGGGCAATGTCGGTTATTTGGCACCACAGCAATAAAGAAAAATGTATAAATACCTCAAATCGATTAGACCCTTGATGTATCATAAGCCTAAGTCTAGTCACATCTTCTGTTTCAAGCTTTAACTGACAATGAAACATGACGTCACTGAAAGTTACTGACATATCTTTATAGTGTTTTTTTTTGTACATTCCAAAAGTCTCCCAAACTAAAACTAAGGCAGCACTTTCGGGAAATTCATTGACACCTGAAAAATGTTAGTTAGGAAAACGTCACGGAAAACTTGTCTTATTTCTTAAAACATCGTAGTTATATAGTATATCTACTTTACCATTTCTAATGTGGTCTTCTATGAATTTATAATCGTCATCATGGACAGATATGACAAAATAACGCTCAGAGGTCCCTTTTACTTCTTTTCTGTTATGTACTGTCTCAGCCCTGTTGAATTAAAAATAGATTTTGGTATTGTAATTTATTATAGTTGTTCATTCAAATATGTTTTGTTATGCTATGTTTTGTTCATTTTAATTTAAATATTATATTAATATATTTTATAGTTACCAGTCCACACTATGCTCCCATTCAACCAGATGTGAAAGCATGGAAGTTTCTATTGAGACGGGGAATTCCACTTTAGGATATAAAGCATCAACTGCAGAATTCAATCCATTTATATACAAACTAAAATAAAAATAAAATTATAATAACTAAGTTCCATCATAGTTATCAGATGGTCGTTAAAATACATTAAAATTAGGCACGTACGTTCCAATAGCCTCAAGTAAGTGAGTAACAGGATCCGGTGAACCACGTTTAGTTAATGGAACATTAATACAATTTACGTGAGATTTCTTGACAATCGCTTGCAGAAGACCATGAGGTGCTATTTCTATGATAATTGCATCTCTTGGTATCAAACGGGCATTTTCTTCAAAATACACCGGACACTGGAAAAAAAAAATTGCTCATTTTCTTACAGTTGATAATGATGATGATACTCGAGAGAAAGTAACTTATTTTATTAATTACCAATAAATTATTTGTGAAATATTCAGAAGATGCATATTTTGCACAATCTTGGTCCCAATTCTCCTGTGGGACTGATGTTGCTATCCATTTTCCGCTGCGTAACTTGGGCTCTTTGATCAAGTTCTGCATTTGAGATAATAGCTCTGGACCTGTAATGAAAAAACAAATTGACTTTCGTTTCTTCATCAAAATGTTTAATTTCCTTTTGACTGCCTCTGTTACCAATAGAAGATGTTATTTTGAAATGCTTTGACAATTATAAAAAAACTAAACGAATGAAAATTATATTAAACTCCATTAATGCTACATAATAATTATTTTATTTACATCATAACATCACGCCTGTATTCCCCGAAGGGATAAATAGAGGTTAACTCCTAGGTATACCCATATTTCGCCAGTTATGCTCAAGTCCCATGTAATAGAAGGCGAGCCTTTTGCCATCAACAGTGCACAAATCCAGAATCCGGGCTTCTACTGACAAATTCCAGGTCGGAAAACCCAACAACACCCCAGGACCTGATGCTCAGTAGTTTAGCGCTTGTAACCACTGGACCAACGAGGCAGTCAATGAATGCGATGCAAATAACAATTTATAGGTATATTATTATTTTACAAAAAACAAGTAAACATTTATTACCAGCGTCAGCAATATATTTTGAGTGATAGGCGATATTAGAACACGCGACTTCCCGAGCGAAGATACCACGACTGGTCAAGTCAGAAACAAACTGAGCCATCAGATCAGCAGGTCCCGAAATAGTAGCAGACTCGGAACTATTGTGACAAGCTACTTCAATTTCAGGTGGACATAGTGGGAGTATCTGTAATTTAAGAATTTCACTTAAAATGTATTAATAACTACACAGATTATGAAAGTAGTTTCCATATTAAAACAATGAGGAAATAATTTATAAATTGGAAGACATTATTTGTCATCCACCAACACGCACTGGGCCTCCGTAGTGGATTACGTCCCACTCCCTCTCACAGAAAGGTGTCCTGTGTCCGAGCAGTGGAAATATGCTGCTAATGCTATGCTATGATATTATACATGAATTTAGAAAAACGTATTAATATTTACGTCTTTATATCCAAGACCAATAGCCGCCATTGAGCCTTTGATGAACGGCGTCTGTATAGAGACTAGTCCTCTACGATAAGAAGACAAAATCATTTCTTCAGCAGCAGTTGATGTGCTTACGCAGACGGATGTTTTAACATCCGTCTGCGTAAGCACATCCTAGTTCACCCATACTGTGACCTAAAACAATAGACAAATAATTACTTCTAAGTCTTTTGGTTCCATACATTATGTTCTGTTAATATTTTTTTTACCTATAATGTGATCAGGAACAATTCCAATTTTCGAGTATATCAGTCAAACCAATTTGTACCGCACTGATACCAACCATACTGTTCAAAATACTGTCAAATGTAGTTTTGTCTGGATCAGTCAGAATTTTCACAATATCTACTCCTAGTGGGTCGAGCACATCACGACATCTGAAATTAGACATTTATTTCAAGGCTATAGAATCATTTTTTATCGAGTATCCATTTTTTATCCTTACATATTTTGGAAGTAGGTTCATTTTCCGTTCTATTTTCTGTCTCTCACAATATACTCCTTTCTTACCTATCAATAGCAGCAGAAAATATAGGTATACGCATCAGTTCAGCACCCATACCGCACCATTGTGATCCCATGCCACTGTACATGAAACAAACAGGACGTGTTTTTCCAGAATAGAATTCAAAGTTCCTTGCTACGCTCACTGTTTCATTATTTTCATTCATGTCTACAATAAAAAAAATAACATTAACACGAGCAAATGATAAAAATATTAAAATTAAAGGCATTTTATCAATTATGTCAACATCTGCAACACTCTGTTACCACAATTTAATAAAACTTATATAAACTAGGATACATACTGTCAGGGAAATAAATTGTTAAGCAAATTGTCTCCACGTCAATAATTTGCCGCGTTATGTTAAATTTCTACATTATATTAGTAATTCTTATGGTGTACTTAATAAGGACTATTCTATTGTATTGTCAAAAAGTGACAGTTGTGATTTGATTAAACGGACAATTTCTGTTTGTAGTCAATTTGCTTAACAATGAATTTCCCTGACTTTACATGCATTTTCCAAGTACTGAGAGTAAAAATAATAGTGAAACATTGTAAAAAAACTCCTACTTAAAATAATATAACTACGCCCAGTGTGTCCTCCAAAGTTTTGCTTGTGAATATTATGAAGCAGTGCAATCTGTTCAGGGTCTACAGGCTGTTTAGTTAAGATATCCATCACTTTATTCATGCCATTTTCATCCCTTCCCGATAGTAAGATAAGACGGGGTATATTGGATTGGTAGCGATTTTTGTCCTTGAAATAAAAAAAAAATTAAAGCGACTATCCACTAGTAACTGTGGTGGTAACAAAAGGAATATTAACAGAAATTGAGAAACCTATGAAGAAAAAAATATTAATTACCTTATTTTGGTAATGTCCTTTCAAGAGGACGTGGTAATTACCCCCAGAGTAAGAATAATTATTGATTGCAGTGTACCCTCTGCTAAATGGCGTGCTTTCAGTCAGCACCTGAATCCTTCCATCCCTTACAGCAGGTATGTGTTCCTGGGGCTTATTGTAGTGAAGATTACCTGGCAACTCGCCTTTGTGGTACGCTAAACACATCTAAATTCATTTTTTTTTTAGTTTTCTAAACTTAATTATTGGCATGTCATGGAAAAAACAGCATATATTATAGAAATAAAATATATCTGCTATCCAACCAAGTCTTTCGGTATTGCTACTATTACGCATATATGAATTTTAATGACTTAAATTACTTGCCTTAGTAACAGCACAAACACCATTTGCTGCTTCAGTGTGACCCATGTTAGATTTGACTGAACCCACTTTGATGGATCTAGACTTTGCGAAAAAGTTACCAATTGCATTGAGTTCATTACCATCAGCTTCTGCGATGCCTGTAAAAGTAAAAACGAATTGAAAAAAAAACGAGAAAACCGGTAAACAAAAAACATAAATATTGACTACATCAGACGTTTATACTCGTAGTTTGTATATTTGTTCGTTTTTTAATTACATAGACATTTTAATTTATTCTAATTGTGTAACAATATAGGGATATATTTTTTTTAAAATTTAATTTCATTTATTTAATGTAATAATGATTCTATTATCTTGCCATTACTTTCACACAGCTTAGATAAATTCCCTTTGATCTTCACTCCAACCCGCATGACTTTGCCCAATGAAAACTAATTATTTTAAGAAATCTTTCCACCTCCTTGTACTGTTGATTTTACATCTACGTCACTTGTCTTTGTCAGTTTTTATTACCTGATCCAAACGCTTCAACGTATTCTACTTGCGAGGGACATACTTTTACTTCCGAATAAAACTCTTGCAAAAACTCCTCCATGTCATCGGATTTTCGGAGTGCCAGAAAATTTGCGTCGGGTCTCATGAAGAATTTTCCTTTAATGTGATATATTTCTGTGTAAATTCTGTAATCATACGTAAGTTTTTGAAATAAGATATGACCTACAGAAATTCATTGAAACTTTCTAAGAATTCACTTTTACGTAAGTTTGTCTTCAGACAAATACGATACCTCTTAGCATCTTTAGCTTTCTGCAAAAATAAAATGTTCATAGCTTCTGACCTCACATATCCATCTCCATTTTTGTCGAAACATTTGGTTTTACCGTCCAGACATAGATGACCACCACTGTAACCAAAAAATGGCATTAGATATTAAAAAAAAAATTGATTATAATTTTTATCAGTGTTTCATGTTTTGTACACGTGCTCCAGCAATTTGTTGTTATGAAATAGAAATGTAATATACGAAAACGCATCGGAGTATAAACTTAAATCGAGTTTTACGTTTTACTTTAACTAATTTTAATTTAACTTTTTTTTTTTGTGAAAACTACTTTGGCGCACTTTGCGCTCTCTCTGAACAGTGAACGAAACTGAACCATCTCTCGGTGACATTGAATCGGGTATACACGGCTCCAGTCGGTCAGTGACGCGTTCCAGTCGTAAGTTTTCACTTCTATTGTGAGGTCAATAAGCACACTTTTTTTCCTCTACTAGAAACTTACTTTCTCAAATTGAGACTCAATAATGGGTGCACACAAGAATTGCAACCTCCAACCAGAGCAGACTGGCAGTCACCTGCTTTGATGCTATTGTAAGCTATCTCCAAACAAGCCATGGAACTGGCACAGGCCTGGTCGAGGCCAAACGATGGTCCTTTACCGTCGACCCAGTAGGAGATTCTGTTTGCTAACATCGTTTTGCTGCATCTGTAAGCAAAGTAATAGATGTTTTTAAATAAAGACTTGAAAATCTTGTAAAATTGTGTGCTAATAACAAACTTACCCAGAAAGAATGAAGGCATTGCGTCGAAAACAATCATACAAGTTTATCGACGATGTATCAGAAAATGAGGTTCCAATGAAAACCCCCAGCTTAGTCCCAGCAAGTGAGACAGGATTGATACCTAAAACAAATGAAGGACGAAAGGTATGAAAGTCCAAGCGCTAGTAATAAAAAAATAAGGTTTAAGCTCACGTTCGCACGGACGTAAATAATCGCGGCAGGATAAAACCGAGTACCGCGCTTGAAATTGAACAAAGATGAATCGGTATCTACATCAGTCTGTTAGCATGGCCTTGATTTTTCTCGCCGCGCTTTTTTCATCGCGTGATGTTAGATTTTTAACACTCGGCGTTGAGCGTTGAATGAATTCGACGGCTCGTAGAGAGCAGACGTGTCGCAGGCTCAAGGCCACAGGTAAAGAATAATTTCTAGAATATGTAAATGTTTTTATTTTATTACTTACCAGAATCATAAATTGCGCAAAAAGCACTCTCCATAATTTTTCTACACATCGGGTCCATGGAATGTGCTTGCCAATGAGTGACCCTGAAGAAATGGGCATCGAACTTTTTGAGGCCTTTAATTTTCCCTTGATGTTTTGGTAAATTGGGATGTGCCATGTTGTCATAGCTAACTTCTTCGACCATGTCGACCTGAAAGATTTTCTTAAAATCAAGGGAACAAGACCTAAGTATTTCCTATCATAGTTCCTATTTTTCGGGATCCTGTACCTTATAGATTGTTAATATATACTTTAATAGACATAAATATCTGAATCTTAATTTTATTATACCCATCTTTGTTACGAAATTCAGAATATAAATAATCATAACATTGGAGTAATGGTGGATCGCACCTTGCAATCTCAAAAGGTATTTAATTCCAAAATTAGGTAAGATATTTAAACACTTAATCTAACCTTATTATAAAGATTTTCCATGAGATCCATAGTAGTTTCACTCTTCGGGAAAACTCCCGCCATTCCACTGATGACAACCTCATCTCCTGAGGGTGGCCTTGAGAAATCCTCCGAAGGAATCTCCCTTTCAATGACCACGGACTGTGCCATACTGCTCAAGCGAACTTCTAAAACTATGCTGTCATTATTCGCCCTTTATATAAAGTTAACTTGATGACACCTCATTATGCTAAAGTAGTTGCATTGCAAATTCATTTAGAAATTATGGGTAAAAAAATGTTGTTGATTTTGAATTTCATTAAATGTTTCTTTGTTTTAAAAGTAAGGCCGATCGTCCACGACACTACTGAAAATTAACGTGTTACTAAGTGACGGCATGACGCAATTTATCACAAACTAGTTAATTAAATTAAATTAAAAGAAAGAAAGAAAAATTTGTTTATTTGTAAGAGAAACACGTGCATACAAAAAAATAACAGTACTTAATCATATAAATCATAGATACATGAGATCAGGAGTACAAAAAAAAATGAACAGTTGGCAGCTGCACGTGATGACTGTTACAAGAAGGCTTTCACTCAGCATGATGCTGTGCTATGGGGGACCCACAGCACAGCGCTGATTTTCAGTGCAGTACTAAGTCGCATCGTGTACAAACCCCCATTCAAATACTAGAGCTGTGTCATTCCGGCTAGTCATTGGATATTGCCCATCGTTAACAAATTAATGTTGAGTAAAAAGTTGACCAGACATGTTCCATTGAATAATTAATCATACGAGAAATAATTTATCATAGGGCGATTGTTTATACCACCCATGGGTCTCTGACGTGGCTTCACAATGTCGTCGAGAAATATTTCTCAGGCATGCCGGTTTCCCCACGATAATTTCCTTCACCGTTTTGGAAGCAAATGAAAAATTCGTCCGCATCGCTATCAACAGGAAAAGTGCCCAAAAGCCAGGCAGCATTGCCACACTGTATGGCAATGCTGATTCTTTGGTCAAAACATAGGTTATTTGAGTTTATAACACGTTCGGCCTAACTGTTTTGTAATACCTACTGTTTTTTAGATTGGAACTGAGAACTGAAAATTACCTTCTGCGACAAATTAAGAATTTAATATAATAAAAGCATTTTTTCACAGAAATATTTTTTTACTATCTAAATATTACCTTTGCCAACTGCACAGCAGTACCTAGCTGCAGTACCAGTTATGTTTTACCAGTCTGCTGCTGTGGCATTTAGAATCAAATTATCGCCCACTTTCTTCAATATCACATTTATGTATACAAAATATTGTAAAACACAGAGAGTACGGTGGAGTTTCTTGCCCATTCTTCTCCATACAAAACCTACATTTTGGAAAGGGCGAATAGAATCAATTCTGTTTTTTGTAAACTTTGACGTTCAAAAGTGCCTTTTTATATGCCTAATTGAGATAAATTATTTGACTTTGACTTTCAGTGGTCGCATCCATCTCAAACTTAGAAAATCTTAGTACCTATCTACAACAGTTTAAATAATTAGTAATCGGTTGATTTAATGTCGGTCAACATGCCTTAGTCTTTTTTTAAATTTTCTTTGTGCGGTGTGATTAAATTTTACTGACATTGAAACAATTTCTTTATTCATGTAACAACTCGACGATTGCAATAATGCAAAACGTTTAGAATTATTCCATACAGTGAGAGTCTACCAACTATTGTACTTTTTATAGTTGAATAATTTTGTGGTATGTGTGATATCAAAATATATTTTTTTTTCTTCTTTTTTTTCAATCAAAAATGAACTAAGAACGCGAGTAACATAGACGCCTTGACTGTAAAACAAAAAATTAAAGAAACGGTTTGCATTGCAATACAATTTCACGTATACAGTTTCACGTTTTCTTTTCCGTTTCATTAAACGTTATTATTTATTGATTTATTATCAATTTTCTAAAATAGCATCTTGGAGCAACCTGTACATAAAGAACTGTAGCGCAGAGGTCATTTTCCGGGGTCACGGATAACTTGATAACAACGCATCAATGAAATTAAAACGAAAAACGTGCAAAGACTAGGCGAATTGAAGGAAAGAGAGAGCCCTATGTCGGCGAGCGTTTGTTTTTTTTTTTTTTAGAATTATTTTATCTTATTATATTTTTGTATGTATTTCTATAAAACACAACGTGTCGTTACCTACGGAAGGTATTTCATAGAATTACATGGAAACTGCAAGGTTCTGAAGTGGCAACCGCGTACCAGAAGACGTAGCGTTGGAAGGTGGAACCCTCACAAGGTGGGTTTATGACCTGGTGAAGGCCGCGGGAATCCGCTGCATGCGACAAGCACAGAACGGGTCGAAGTGGCGGTGCTTGGGAGCCTATGTCCAGCAGTGGACGTCTTTCCACTGAAATTATGATGATGATGACATAAAAACCAGTTGTGTTTCGGCTACAGACTTCCTTTACATATTGGCGAATCGGTGTCGCAACTTTAATCATCGGATTACATTAAGGTGCTACTAGGTGTAGTGCAGTATGTGTTAGTAAAAATGATTATTAGATATTACAAGGAATTATAAATGACTAGCTGGGCTCCACAGTTTCTCCCGCATAAGTCTCGATCTCGTCAAAATATCGGGATAAAAGGTATCTTATGTCCTTCTCCAGGTCATGGCCTACATATATTATGCGCTAAATTTCATTAAAATTCGTTCAGTCGTTTTAATGTAAAAGCGTAACAAACAAAAAAACTCACTTTCGCATTTATCATAATTATTAACTTCCACAAGCAGCGTCGCCTGTGCGGTTTTTCTAAAAAAAGTAGTCTATGTCCTAACCCAGGGTGCCATCATCTCCTTGCTAAATTTTGTCGAAATCCGTTCAGTGGTTTAGGCATGAAAAGGTAGACAGACAGTGAGTTACTTTCGAATTTATATATTAAGTATGGAAGTATGGATGGATTATATTTAGGAAGGTAGGATGATAGACAACACAGAAAGAAAAAAAAGCTGGCTGGGACAGCCTGCTTATGGAAGGCGGAGGACAGGGTGTTGTGGCGCAACCTGGAAGAGGCCTATGTGCAGCAGTGGACTGCGATAGGCTGAGTTAATTGAACACAGAAAGAAAGATCTAAAGAAGATCACGGGGAAGACCTGGATGAGACTCGCAAAGACCAGAGAAGTATGAAGCATGGCACAAAAGGGAGGAAGCCTATACTCAGCAGTGGGTGGAAAAATACTGCCAATGATGATGATGAACACAAAAAGGTCTCAATGTGTCGTCAAAATACAGAGAATAGTTGAAAAGTAATTGTTATTAATAGTGCGTGTATTTTGTTAGTTACATTTATTTATTTACATCTTCTTCTTCTTTGTCGTTCCCTCAATGTTAAGGATCGTGACCACATATGAAGCGTCTCCAAGCTATGCGGTCTTCTGCAGTCTGGACCGCTTGGTAGATGATGCCTCCAACAACCTTCTTGATCGCATCTGACTATCTTGCCGGTGCTCTGCCATAAGCGCGTTTTCCTTCCACCCGGCGCAGACGTTTTCCTTTCCAAACCATGCTTAGGTGAACATACACTGTCTCTGCATACAATGTCCAAAAAAGCTGTGAGCACGCTCCTGGCATATTGTAGATAGCCGCTTGGTGATATTGAGTATTGGTATTTTCATACCTACTCACAAGCCATAAGACACCGGCATCGTCCTTAAACACACCCAGAATTATTTGTTCGTTTTCATCTTATTTTTTGCATCTCATAACTCCACGTAAATCATGTTCTTATTTGAGGAGCTCGTGGCTACGTAATAACAACCGCACGGGTCGATCCATCAGGTTAAGCTACGCTTGCCGGGGTTGGTCCGTGGATGGGTGACCATCTTTACATACCAAGACTCCTCCGTGTCTCGGAAGTCATTTGTATCAGCTGTCATTTGTGGATCTTTGACAGTCGTTACGGGTCGTCAGAAGCCCGAAAGTCTGACAACCAATCTTATCAAGGGATATCGTATTACCCAATTACTGGTTGTGGATTGCAGATAGGCAGTCGCTCCATGAAAAATATTGATATTCAGCTGCATCCGGTAAGACTAGCAGACAACCCCAACATAGTTGGGAAAAGGCTAGGTAGACGATGAAACTCCACGTAAATCAGGTTCAATGGAACCTTGTACGAAGGTTTTTGTATGTGTTCATGAATCCTCTCGAACCATTTACCTAATCCAGTGAAGTACGACTGAATTTTTCACGTTACTCGCTCTACCCCAGTTTTAAATAGCACTCTGGTTTCTAAAATAGTTTGAGGGAAATTCTAAAATGGTAAACTGTAAATTATGGAAGATAAGAGAAACTTGATAGTTTATAGTTTAAAGTGCGGAGATTCTTTTTCATTAATACTTGTCAATAAAATACAATACAATAGGCCAATACAATAGGCCTACAATAGGGTTGTACAATGGGCCTCTGATGACAGCGGTTTAAACAGGCAGTTTTGAGCATTTTCTGAGGGTTCTAGTGCTTCTACAGATATTGTATCATCAAAAAATAGGGGCACAGTAAAAATCCTACTTATTCAATTTATAAAATATCTTTCAAATTGGTCCAATATTGGAGGAGAAAATAGACGAGAGCCGAACCTCGAATCGACTTTTTGTAAGGAGACCTCACCCTATTTCCTCTTAAACATACCTGTCGAAATATGGGTGTACTAAAAGCACCTCTGCCTAACCCTTCGGGGAATATAGGCGTAAAACACCACGCATAACATTACCATGACGTAACAACGTTATTTGTTATGTTAGAATAAATATAAAATGCAACTTTCAAGGAAAACAGCATACCCAAACACATTACAACCACCAGGCTTGTTGTAATGAATATTCATTAAACAATAAATATACTTTTGTTCGTTATTTACGTCCTCAAAATGCAATTATCAACTGATAAATGTTTCAATAATGATAATTTACATTTTAACACCTTGTAAATTCCGTTTTTAATGTGCAATATTCAATAATTAATATGTTTGTAATTTTTATGGCAGTGTTCACATTATCTTCTGCATGTCAGTATTGAATCTAGGGAGCATCAGAATCATTTATTATCAAAGAGTGTACATAAATGGCAAATAAATGTGTGTGATTTATTTAGTTTGACCACTCTCTTTCATATAAAACCTTATTATCTATCATCATCAACGTTGCAAGCGGTTAAAAAAAAAGGCTTGTATAATCAGCCTATAATGTTCCCACTGCACTGTGGGACACAGGCCTCCTCTCGGTGAAAGGGTGTGGGCTATAGTTCACCACGAGGGCCCAGTACGGGTTGGTACATACATATTTTATCACAATACATGTCTTCGAATTATTGGTTCTAAGACATGTCAGTTTCTTCACGATATTCTCCTTTACCGTATTGAGAGCAGTAGATGAAATAGTTTACATGTAAAACAAATTATTTAAAAAACAAAAAACCCGACTGCAAGAACCTACAACCGAAAAGAGAAAAACAAGCATTGAACTTTGTTTTTAGTTTTTTTTTTTCAAGCTTTTTAGTTTTATTAATATATTTATTTGGAATTAACTCATTACTAGCTTTTATTTGATACCAAAAATGTTGTAATTTATATTTTAAAAAATCTTACCCTCCGTTTTTTTTGTATTTGCAGATGAAATATATAAAAAAAAACATAGCATATGTCACTCCCACAATTAAGACGAACCTAACGACACCTCGTTGGTCAAAATCCATCAAGCCGGCCGTTTAGGCTACAGAGCGTGCCAAAGAAATAGACATACAAACATACATACTCTCGAAAAACATTAACCTCCTTCTGGGGCAATCGGGTAAAAAGAAAAAACACCTATCTGCGTACGAACCTACGACTACAACTCGTAAATCGGAGCTGCACTGCTGATTGATGATTGCAGGTTTATTATTTTAATAGAACCTTACCAATTAAAAAATTTAAAAAAGTTATGAATTATTCGAGACCATCCACCTTTGAAATCTGTGCATTTTTTTAACCTTCACCTTTAAATAACATAGAGAAATTTTGAAATAAGCAGACTTTCTTAATCATGATACAGGTGCACCAAGGTTCGAGGGTTCTTAAAACGAAATCTAAATAAGAAATTGTTCACATCAATCGTTTACCTGCATCTCGTTTTAAAACCCTCTTTATATTTAAATAACCATGTATTTAATTTGTTATAGCCCTTGAAAGATTTTGATGAATCTTTTAAAATAAAATCATTTAGGGTACGGTAAAGCAAACGCTTTAGGACGATGGAGAGAGGACTTTTTTATTTCGGAAATTCTCAAAATTTCATTGCAGAATAGGGTTAACCATGACCAAAGACACCATGTAGATTCTTAGAAGTATGGCCATATTTTTTATTTATATTTCCAAAATGGTCGCTCGGATGCACAACCATACCACAACGACCCCATGTTAACAGGGCGTTAATTTGTATGAAAATGACCACATTTAGCCGCCAAAAACAACCATGTAGGCGATACCAACCACATCAAGGCGACGCGACGTCGCAGCCACAACGCAACCACATCGTTGCGTCGTCACAACGACACTGTCCCCGTCGGAGTCGGTCTCTCTGTACACACTTGCCGCAACGTAACCTCATCGCAACGACTAGCGACAACGCAACCAAAACGCAATTGCATAGCAACTATTTGATGAAACGCACTCTATCTCCTGAATGGCTAATGGAACCATCAGTATTTCTCATTTTGATCGTGCTAATAATGAACACAGAAAAGTTTCTCATCATCATTGTAATATTGTTTACGCCCCTAAAGTTACTCATCAAAATACCTGAATAAAAAGTAAATAAAAGAAAATACGATCAAAGTTTCTACACCAAAGGTTTTCCTGTATAAATCTGTTGGGTGCCCTTAATCGTACAGATAAGTCCACAAAGTTACTCAAGTTCCCCCAGTTTTATGATATTATCTGCGCTAAGATCACAGCTCGTGGATTTTAGAAATTCGAAAGTTTTCAAAAATATTTAAACACTTACTGAGTGAACTGGTTTTGCTTATTTTGGAAATGTACGCTAGTTACCAAAGATTTTTCTTTAGTTTATAGATTTTCCTTTTCTTTTATCATCCATTAGGTAGAATTTTTAGGAAAAATTTCTTTAGCAAATAAAAATACCCATAAATCAAGACTCAGTATGGCAAGATTTGACTTGTGACGTGATTATGTAATGATTAAATTACCTTTAATTTTTATTACCTTTAATTTTTTTACCTTTATTATTTTTAATTTTTATTACCTTTATTGTTTATAAAAAATAAAATAGCAACAATCCTCAGAGGTTAGATTTGTACCCAGTTGATGCCAATTGGCTCGCCTCCCATGAGACAACATAACTGGCAAAATGTGGGTGTTACTATGTTAAACACCTCTGCCCAAATCTTTATCCCACAGGCTGTTGTTATGTAAGTCAAAATGTAAAAATAACATAAGGCATGCTTCAACTTGCATGGTCATCAAAGTGAATTCATTTTTTTAGCAATTCAGGAAGACACCCGTATTCAATAAAAAACAACTCTAGCTTTTGCCGACGGATTTGCTCATGTCGGAAATTATTCCACGGGAACTTACTATCGGGATAAAAAGTATGCCAAATTCGTTAGTCCGCCAGAAAAGGCAACAAACAGACCGAAAGACAGAAAGTTTCGCTTTGATAAAATTTGTATGGATGGATAGGTTTCACCTTGTTCCCAGTAGCCACAAGTAGGTCGATCCTGTCTAATCTCAAGAATTACGAGGGAAACCGCAGGATTTTTACCTTCATCAAAATTTTGCTTCTTAAAATGGAGGTAATACTCTCCAAAGTGGCTTCAGCGGTTTCGTGGTCATTTAAAAATTAATTTCGTTACAAGGAAAATTGCGATTTTTAATAAAATGCAACGTGGCAATCTCTTGAGACTTAAATTGGTTTAGTTGGTATTACACAAGGCCTTTAAGCCCAATATGGAATCTTCAGGAATTATCACTTGTTCATGATTGTGTGTTTACCTTACAGTTTGTGTCATCATGATCATGTTATAATAAAAGATTTGCCGCAATTAATTGCATTGTCAATAGTTTATGATTTTAAGCTTTCAAATAGTTCAATAAAGGTGTTTCTTGTATGTATTTTCGTAAATATTTGACTGAAATAGAACCTTCCGCATTGCCAAACCTTAATGGTTGCACAGTATTGAAGTGTTCATAAACCTAATTAATGAATTATAAAAATCCAAAAGTTTTGATCCGATCTCAATCAATGGTTGATTGATGACCAGAATTTTTGAAGGGCTATTGGGGATTAATAAAAATAAAGTCTTCATAAAAGTAATATAATTTATTATAAACTAAAATAATAAACAATGGTCGTATTTAAACTAACTAAGCAACTGGTATAGATAATAACTCATTCCAGGGAATAAGAGGATGGAGTGACAATAAATATCTTCCTGGTTTTCGATGATAGCATACTGAAATACGAAAAGTGTTCAGAACGCAATGTTCAGAACGGATATGACAAAAATGACAATAGCAATATAAATAAATTACATCTTCTTAAAACATTCAACTAAGTATGTATCGCAATAGACTTCCTTCTCGAATTTCGACAAAAGTTCTGGACCTAGTAACTTATTCACAATGTTGGATACTCTACAATCGTAAGGTGCTGATGCGTGGTCAGATTCTATGTTAAACACTTTCACCGGCTTCTTGGTATACTTGGATAGGTTGTAGTCGTCAGCCAGAGCCTCAGCTCTTGGATGAGGGATGCCCTTCATAAGGATCAGTTCTGATTCCAATTTGAAATCAGGTTCGTATTGTCTTGCCAACATGATCCTACGGTACGCGGCTTGAAGGATGGATCTCTTATATTGGTTCGAATAGCTAGCTAGCTCTCTTAGTCTATTGACACACGCTTCAACCTTCTCTGACCAGCTCTCTGATTTCTCCAAGTCTTTCTTCAGTTCTTCGCTATCCCTTCCGGTCATGAGACGGTACATGTGTTCAACAATTGAATTCTGTAACTCCGTATCAGTTAAATTGCCAACATAAGCGTCTAGTTGTACTTTTAATGCATCTGGGCTGCTGTCCAAGCAGTACACGGTTCCCACGCGACCTGAAAAAATGAGTGCAAATAATTATCTTCAAAAGTTTTCTGCTAGTGGAAACTCTACTCTCAGCTATTGAGATTAGAGTACGAAATTGATCATTTGCTGAAAAAAGGAAACCGGTGTTTTAATAGATAAGCAAGAGGATTTTTCGAAATTAAAATGTGCTCCATAAAAGTCAAACTTGGAAGTAATGTGACGCAAGGGATTCAATCTTTAAGACTTCCCTTTTGTTAAATGTTGTCTTAATAATTTTAACATTATTTTCTGAGGAAACGGCAAAAAGAAATTGAAATTGGTTGAAAGAAGTTTTAATTTTGCCGCAGAGGTGCCAATGCGGAACGAAACAGCTTAATAGGCATTATGAAAGCTGGGGGCCAAGTCTACTAATTTACAAACGTGTCAATGGTCTCGCAATGATGAGTTTTTGACAGATATGCCATACAAAATCTGTCCAAAATTCATCAATGCGAGACCACTGACACGTTTGTAAATTAGTAGACTTGGCCCCCTGGTAGTTATGTTGGAAATTAAGCAAAATAATTATTACGTACCCTCTTTTTCAAGCATTGCAGCCAACTCTAATGCAACGATCACGCCAAATGAGTATCCCAGTAGGTAGAAATTGGATTTCAGCTCAAACCTCTTTTTCATGAACTGGAAATTACAAAAATTATGGTTAATCTATACGAGAAAAAAACTCAAAATATACTTAGAAAAACGAAGACAAGAAAGTTAGGGCTCTGGGGTGCGTGGACAGGAAACCTCCCCGTGTGCCCGGGGGCTGGAGTTCCCTTACGGATACGTCCGTGGGGAAGGCCAGTTTCTGGGACGGTGCACCCTGGGGTGCGGGCAATGTTTCTCCATTGGGTGCTGTGTGTTAGACAACCAGTACCTAGTGGAGAGGCATTGCCCGTATGCCAATATCCTGTCGGTGGGACGCTCTAATGTGTACTCGGAGGAGTACACATTTAGTAGCGTCTTGAGCGGGCTCGGCGTGCACTAACCCTGCCGTCGGGCAGGCAGGAGGAAGTCCTTCCTTCTGCCACCGTTGGTTTCGTAGCCCCGAAGAGTGTCAAGGTCATGTCTCTGGCAATTCCGCGGGGGTCGAGGGTCTTGGCTTAACCGCCCGGGCCGCGAGGAAGAAATCCTCTATAAAAAATTACCCCAAACCTCCAAGCGGGGGCGCACCGTGAGGAAGGTTGATAGCTTGGCTGATGGGTAGCTATGGAATCAGTCGCTAGTGCGAACCACTATATTTTGAGCCAGTAACAGTTGTAAAATACTCGTGGGATTAACTATGGATAACATTTTACAAAAAAAACAAAACGAAGAGAGACAGGCAGAGAGAAAGGAGGAAGTAAGGAATGCGCGGTCGGAGTCCGACGCGGCATCGAGCTCTAGCTCGTGTACGAGCGTATAGCGCGAAGTGATGGTGGTGGGGCCTTGCGGGAGAAAATTCTGCCGCTCAGGATCTGTTGCTTCAGAGCATGGCGCAGTGGTCGATTAATATCGCCGTGGTGGCTGAGCCGTACTTTGTCCCGCCCAGGGATGACTAGGTGGAGGACCTGACTGGCTCAGTGACCCTCATTTTGTCGGCCGCCGCCGGTACCCCGTCCCTCGAAGCGGTCAAGAGAGGACAGGGTTGCGTGGCAGCACGGTTCGGGGAGATTGTCGTGGTAGGGGTGTACTTCTCCCCGAACCGAACTCTCGCCGGGTTCTACAACTCCCTAGCGGAGTTGAAAGTCGTCGTCGTCGGGTTCCATTCCCTCCCCGTGCTCGTCTTCGGGGACTTCAATGCCAAGAACGTGGCTTGGGGTTCCCGTTACACGGACACACGGGGCAGGATGGTGGAGAACTGGGCTCTGGAGACAGGCCTGGTCGTCCTAAACCGGGGTTCTGTCCCCACGTGTGTGCGGATGCGGGGTGAATCAGTGGTGAACATCTCGTTCGCCAGCCCCGCTCTGTCGCCACGTGTCATTGACTGGCGCATCATGGAGGGGGTGGAGACGTATTCCAACCACCGGTATATCCGGTTTGACGTCTCCGCCCATACCTCGAGCGCGCCGGTCCGACAGGCCCCGAGTGGTCCGCGGTGGGCGCTGAAGCAGCTGGACCGGGAGCTCCTCCTGGAAGCCTCGATCGTGCAGGCCTGGGTGTCATCACCGGACAGGCCTGCCGACATCAACGACGAGACGGAGTGGTTCCGGGAGGCCATGTCCAATGTTTGCGACGTGGCAATGCCCCGGGCCCAGCCCGGACGTGCTTCACGCCAGGTGAGCTGGTGGTCGCAGGAGCTGACAGCGCTGCGCCATGCGTGCGTTGTTGCGCGACGTCAGTTCACCAGGCACCGCAGGCTCCGTATCCGCCCTCCGGATACGGAAGCCATTCAGTCGGAGCTGTACGAGGGGTACAGAGCGGTGAAGACCGCCCTCCAGGCGAAGATCCTGCGGGCTAGGGCACTGGCCCGCGAGGAGACGCTGGAGACTCTGATCAGAGATCCGTGGGGACGCCCATACAAGATAGTGCGGGAGAAACTCCACCCATGGGCTCCCCCGCTGACGCAAAGTCTCCAGCCTCAGCTTGTGGAGGACGTGGTGAGTGCTCTGTTCCCTTCGAGAGGGGAACATACCTCCCCACTCATGGCTCCGCCTACTGCGGTGCTCGAAGCGGACCACACCGCCAAAGACGACGACGATGCTCCAGAGGTGACCGAGTTAGAAGTGAGAGTGGCGGTTCGAAGGCTGAATGCCAAGAATACCGCCCCAGGACCCGAAGACCTGCCTGGAAAGGCGTGGGTCCTGGCCATGGAGGCTCTCGGGCCTCGACTGACGGGTCTCCTAAGTGCATGCATGGAGAAGGGCCAGTTCCCACTTCGCTGGAAGACGGGGAAACTGGTCCTCATTAAGAAGCCGGGGCGCCCTGCGGAGTCTTCGTCCGCTTATCGGCCCATCGTGCTGCTCGACGAGGTGGGCAAGCTCTTTGAAAGAGTAATTGCAAACCGCCTCGTCGGGCGGCTGGTGTGGGAGGGGCCGAATTTGGCGGAGAGCCAGTTTGGTTTCCGCAGAGGGCGCTCTACGGTGGACGCCATCATGCGCGTACGGGCCCTCACGACGGGGGATGCTGTGGCCCGGGGTGGGGTCGTCTTGGCGGTGTCTCTAGACATCGCCAATGCCTTCAACACCCTGCCCTGGAGTTGCATAAGGGAGGCACTCAGGTACCACCGGATGCCGACCTACCTCTGTCGTGTGGTCGAGGCCTATTTGACGGACAGGGCCGTCATCTACCTCGGTCATCAGGGAGTGTGGAACCGGCGAAAGATGTCGTGCGGTGTCCCACAGGGATCGGTCCTGGGGCCGCATCTGTGGGACATCGGTTACGACTGGGTGCTGCGCGCCGACCTCCCCAGTGGCGTCAGTGTAGTTTGCTACGCTGACGCACGCTGGTCCTGGCGCAGGGGAGGTCGCACCAGGCGGCGGCCGAACTAGCGACACGCGGGGTTGCGACAATCGTTGATAGAATCCGGCAACTGGGACTCGAGGTGGCCTTGCACAAGTCCGAGATCATGGGTTTTCATGGTCCTCGGAATGCGCCACCGTCGGGTTCCCAAATTACGGTAGAAGGGGTTCACATCGGCGTCGAGTCGACGATGTAGTACCTAGGACTCGTCAGGCTGGACCAGGCTGGAGCTGCCTTTGGGCGGCTCCTGCCCAATCTGGGGGGTCCAAACTGCCGGAGGCTCTACGCGGGAGTCGTGCGGTCCATGGCCCTTTACGGGGCACCGGTGTGGGCGCGATCCCTTAGGCTGCGGCCAGCCTGCCGGTTGAACGCGTCCCAAAGGGTCATGGCTATATTCGGCTGGCCCGGGGTTACCGCACGGTCTCCCGTGAGGCGGCGAGCTTCCTTGCCGGATTACCGCCATATGGGAGTGGCGCGAGGAGATGAAGCGCCGGGGCGTAACTCCGCTGCCGCGAGAAATCGCAGCACAGCGGACAGAGCTCCGGCAGGATCTCATGGCGGCATGGAGAGTGCGATTGTCGCAACCCAGTGCTGGGCACGCCACAATTGCGGCGATAAGTCCCCTCTTTGAGGAGTGGCTAGAGAGGCGCCACGGCGTCCTCACTTTCCGCCTGACGCAGGTCCTCACCGGACACGGTTGCTTCGGGAAGTTCCTGTTTCGGATAAGGCGGGAGGAAACGCCCGGGTGTCACCACTGCGTGGATCGCCTGGAGGACACGGTGGAGCATACGGTGGAGGTCTGCCCTGCTTGGGCGGAGCCCCGCCGTGTCCTCTTGGAGGCGATTGGCGGGGGTGACCTCTCGCGTCCGGCTCTAGTCCAGGCCATGGTACGGAGCGAGAGGGCATGGGAAGCAGTCACCTCCTTCTGCGAAGTAGTAATGCTCGCAAAGGAGGAGGTGGAACGCGTGAGGGAGAGGCAAAGTTTGCGCCCTAACCTAACCGCCACCGTTGGAGACGCCCTGGGCGTCGAGAATCCCAGGCGGATTCCCGGCCACCATAGGCGCGGGCTTGCGGACGGCGAGCAATGGGTAGCTCGCCATCCGATTAGGACCAGGCCCGGGTCGATGGCGCGGTCGTGTTCCACGCGCGCCTCAAAGAGATGTCAGCACAATTGGCGGGGTCCGCTAGGACCGATGCCTGCCTGGGTTGCGGGTTAGTCCGAAAGGGATACCTCAAAAAAAAAAAAGGGCTAACTTTCTCGACCTTGTTTTTCTACATTCGGAATCTTTAGAAATAGCGATGTATCCTTCCATTGTTCATTCTAATATTAATACTCAAATTTTCAGAAGAGAGCTTCACATTGCAGAATTATAGTACTATAATTTAATAATAACACAAGTAAATAACCTCTCAAAGTAGAAACAACGTGTGTAACAGGAATTGTTAAATTAATTGCAAATAAACTCAAAAGAGAACCGTCCGTTCCGTTCAAAAGCAAAAACAATCCGTTGCTCCGGCGAGTAAAATAAATAGCGGATACACAACAAACATGGACTACTTGGAACTTTTCGGTCTGAACTTCAAAAATACACCAGCATGTGTTATTGTGTGGAGTTTTAATTTCAGTAAACATGACAATATTTTCGTTTTCGTTTTCGACGATCGTTGGAATGGTCCTTCTGGCCATAGTTAGCAAAAATTTTGTAATAAAATACTTGAACACGGAAATTGTTTAACATTATGAAACTTACAGAGTTCTTCTCCCAAACATAATTCAGAGGAAAAGTATAATGTCCTGAAATTCGGTAAAAGGTAAACAATTAATAAGTACGTACACGAAACGCTGCAATTAAATCAACTGTTTTTTTTTCGCCCCATTCGACGTCAAAATTTTAAAATTCCGTATACGAATAGACATTTAACGAACTGATGAATAACTTAACAAATTGGGGTCCCAGTTGGACGAACAAGGAAAACAAAATCTACCACAAATTATTCACCAATCACGGTCCACTTTATTACGACGTCCACTGAGTTCCTGCATCACTGTTCCTTGGGAAATATCAATTGAATTAATTCAATCTTTTATAATAAAAGAGAACGACAACTGTTGGGGAACGATAGTAGGTATGGATCGCGAGCAAGCACGAACAGCTCCCAATACTAGGTCACAACGTTCAATACTTAATAAATATACGGGAAATGGTGGATGAATCGAGACGCTGAATTTTCTTTAGGAAATATTAAGAGTAAATTCAATAAGTATTTTTCGTGTACGCTTCCGAGGATGGAAGAATTGTTCTCGATATTCTGTTAAACTCTATAATGGATATTGGAGAAGTTAGAACTATTTCAGTAATTGTGTTACACGAATTTCATCAGATATTTAGCTGTTTCTCAACTTTGTTATCATTTCCCAAATTTCTGTCATTAGGAATTTTGTGTGTACAAAACAACATAAGTTTTTTTTTCATGTAGTATGTCGTAACTCACCTTCATAATATTGCGAGCCATTTCCTGTATACTGTCTTCAGTCATGTCTGGACCTAGTTGGAAGGTCACGGCTTTAACCTTGAGCCTTTCGGAGACGCGTCTAAAGATTTGGTGGTGGCCTTCAAATCCCGGTATCAGCATAAGGTATGTTTCCTTATGGTCTAACTCTTGCTCTTCCTAAAAATACATGTCATGTAAAAGTAAATCGTCATCATCACCATTAAGGTGGTATCCTGATCCTCTTTAAAGACTGAAAATGCCGTTGAGAAACAGTAGTGACTACGCCCAGATTTTAAAATAAAATCTTTATGAAGTCAAATTTTGGGCTGTAGAAAAAAAAATTGTTACAAAATATTCATTATTAAATTGTCTATCAATTAGTGTCAATAGCAACAAAATAATGTTAACTTTTCGAGGAGATGCATATAAACAATAATTCTGTGGTGTTAAAGTAAAAGGGGATAAGTCAATAAACACAACTTTTCACCAGGGGCGATAGAAAAAAATGCTCTTTGGTTTAAAAAAATAAATGTATTTAATTAAGAATATAAAAGATTTATACTACAAATGTGTTATTATTTTCTTTTAATAATATTACCTCTTGTTTATCGTAATTTGAAAATATATTTTTATTTGTTATTAATTAAAATAATTGACATATCTCATTTTTCCTTAACATATTTAAATATTATATGTATTCATATTATTGACTTATCTCTATGCAATATTTATTAAATTTCTTGTTTTATTTATTATTCATAGTTTTTTAAATAGAATTTGGAAATATTATTTACTATAAATTAATATATAAATATTAGGACAGTTAAATAGGAAAAATTACTAGGAACTTGAACATCGTTGAACTCTTCAATATCGGGATCTATGTCACTTGTGTTACTACTAGTTTGTAATTTATTAAAGAAGTCATGGCAACTACTGTCAACTCAGTTTTTCAACTTCTTAAAACAGCATTTCTTCTTGTACTTTTTGCGGAAATTCATTTATGAAAAAAAAAAAATATGACATTCTAAGTCAGAATTAAAATCGATGAGAAGAGAAGGAAATCGATGAAGAGATTTGTTAGTATCTATTTTAATAAAAACCTGTTTCTCTCTTCCCACAATACTTTGCAACCATAACCAAAAACAGGGACATCTTTAATCTATAAGGCCATAACGAGGTTACTATAGAGAATAAAGGATGCAAAAGCGAGCGAAGCGAGGTCGAAATTTTAGCATCCCACTTCAAAAAAATTAGGTATTCTTTCGCTTTGACCGTTCTTAAAGAAATAGAAGTAAGTTTATCAACTTATGCAGAAACTTATGACAACTAATAGAATGTAGGATACAAGAGCGTGAGAAGCGAGCTCAAAGATTTTAACACCCCACCTGGGGGCCAAGTCTACTAATTTACAAACGTGTCAGTGGTCTCGCAATGATGAGTTTTTGACACATTTTGTATGGCATATCTGTCAAAAACTGACCATTGTGAGACCACTGACACGTTTGTAAATTAGTAGACTTGGCCCACTGGGATAATTTAGACTCTCTCAGAGAATGCTGAAGTTGTAGGAATTCATTCAATACAAAGTCAGGATCAATAAAAATATAGTATTTAAGCATACTCTTACTGCTTTTGTAGATTATAAAGTACGCCTATGCGAAATAGATTACAATTATTATCTGTATTACAGTCCGGAGGTACCATAGAGGGGGTCGATCTTTAGATTGAGATTCTGGCCTCTCACATTTTTGATTTTTTTTGTTATTACCTATGACTTCGGCTATAATGCGATTCGTATAACGGATATGAATTTATAAGATTTTTTATAATCTGCATGACTGAATCCCCTATTTTATTAGGAGGCATACTTATATGAACCACGTATATCAGAGCTTGAAATTCCTGACACTCTATTAAATTTTTTCTATATTACCACCTCGACACATTTATTAGAAACTCCAAATGTTTAAAAAAAACAGCCATTACAAACTTCAATCATAGTGCCATTTACTTTTAAGTTGTAAATATGATCCGTACTCCTTAGTTTAGGTTCGCCTGATGCATTAGGTATGTATGCATTGCGTAAAAATTGAAATAAAACAATCTTATTTACGTTCAGTAGGGCTTTCATTTAGAGCCAATTACATTATCTTATTAATTCTGTTCATTTCTAAGAATTTCAACACTCCTAAACACTAGAAACACAATATTATGACTATTTTACTTAAGTCAAATCACGTCAACTCCGCGCACGAAATGCAACTGACGGAATACCACGATTCGCATTTAGAGACGAGTCGACTTATCTCATTATGCATATCACAATAAAAAAACATTACATACACAATGATGAGCTGAGTAAACTTAACTCTTTTTGCTTTTTTTAGTATTTTGTTGTTTCTGACTTGACTCTTTTTACAATTTGAGTTTTACGAAATTGTAATATAAATATCGACTCACCTCCGTTTTACCTTAATAGATATTAATGTTTCGTATTGAATTATGTAAATAACTCATTTTTCAATATTTATGACTTATCCCCTTTTACCTTAACACCACAGAATTATTTCTCATATTTATGGTTTCGTTGAAAGGAGATTAATGAAAATAATAGTGCTTTAAAAAAAAAGAGTAATGCACAATTTTGGAATCAAGATTATGTAGAAATTTAATGTATTTTTATTATTAATTTGTTATTTCTTTTTACAAGCTTTATTATTATTTTGGTCTGTTTGTATGTATTTCCGATTACTCCAATAATAATTGTCATCCATTTTTCAAGCACTTTTTGGCTTCCGATTGAGCTGAAATTTGGCATACTCATACAACAACCGAGACATTTTGAAAATATAGAAACCAGCCATAGAAACTCCTCAATCAAACAAGATCACCATCGTGTTTGGACTCATTGATCATATTGTATTAACAAGTGCTTTGACACTAGATGGAGTACAGGGCCTGATGGTGGAGCCGGCAGGTAGCCATGGGAAAACCTCAATCAAATAAGATAGCACCACCGTATTTGGACTCATTGGTTATGTATTTACAAGTGCTTTGACACTAAGTGGTGTTCAGGGTCTGATGATGGAGCCGGAAGGTATTCACGGGCATTTTTCAAGTAATCCCGATTGATGAAGACAGAAGTATTACAGACAGCCCCATTTGTTTCATTATATTGGTCTTGACAATTAATGTTCTTACACAAGGTGTTGTTCAGGGTCTGATTATGAAGCCGGAAGGTGGCCATAGGAACTTCTCAACAAAACAAGATAGCATCATCGTGTTTGGAATCGTTGGCGTTGTCTTTACAGGGATTTTTTTTTTAAATAAGCATTAAATGAACTAAAAAGTTCTAAATAAACTCACGTAAACATAGAACTATAATATTTTCTTAAAAGCTTAAGGCGTAATATCCTTCTTGCACCTAATTTAATGATAAGCCTCAAGCTTTTAAGAAAATATTAAAGATCCATGCTTACGTAAGTTTTATTTAGTACTTTTTAGTTCATTTAATGCTTGTTTAAAAAAATATATTTACTTATATTTTATTAAATAACTAGTAGATAGCTCCTAAAAACTACATACAAAGCGGCTAGCACGGCGTTTTTCTCAGTGTACCGCCATAAGTCGAAAAACGTCGACTGCTTGACTTTGGCCTCCCCGCAGCATCGCCACATCTACCAGTCCTGCGCGGTTTGTGTCCAGTTTGTGAGGTACCTATCTAATCAAGCTGCGTCTTTCGGTAAGCTGTAGCCTCCCCAAAAGCTTTCAGCCCAATCGGCTATTCATTCGTTATAACCATTCTAATATCAAACCTTGTTTTCTTATCAAGCCATCGAAGGTATTGCATTCCGATAATCAAATCAAGTTTTCGATATGTAATTATTGTATGTATATTTTTTTTTATAATAACACAGTTGTCTAAAAGAATCAAATTGTTGGCAGTCTTTACATAAGTAGTATATTTAACAAACCTCAGAACCATTACTAAGTTTGGTGGGCATTTGTATCATAGGTTCAGAAGCCATGCACTCGTCTTCGTCAGTGTAAGTGTAGAATGCTCCTAGACCAGCATCAAACTTGGTGTTCTCTCTCTTCTTTATAGTGCCGAAGTTCTTCAAGCTGAGAAAAAAAAGGTTGTATGTTGTGAAAAAGGGATTAATTACATGCACGAAGTAAAATGTTTTATAATTATTTTTGAACTTTTTCCGCCCTGGGTTAAATTCGTAGTTGACCCTAATGCTGTTTGGTCATTCGAAGCTAACCAGGGTGATGAAGGTACTACTAGCGCAAGCCAAAACTTTTGCATGTTGAAAAACATTGATACTAAAACTAAACGATTAGAATCATTATTATTAGAGAAATAGATTCTATTAATATTATTCTGTAGAATGAAATTCATATTATTATCTTACCTCGCAACATCTAGTTGTGCCACCCTCTCATTACAAAAGTCGATATCATAGACACTTTTGATGAGTAATTTAATTTCTTGTAAGCTTGTTTCATTCAAGCAAAGTTTACTCAGGGTAAGGTGTTGTCCAATATTGTCAACATGTTGCACCCCTGGATACAAAGACCGGTTTTTTAAGAAAAATATTATCTTCTATTGTATTTCAAATAAGCACACAATAGGTCAAAAGACATAAGATAGTTTATTGGACAATGGTAAAACAAGATAGGGAATTTCTTCTTTTCGTGTAGATGGTACTCTTCTTTGTTGATTTTTTAAAATTATTATACATTGTATGAGCCAAGTAGGTGGCCACGGTGATTATGGCATCAGTGGTAATCTTTAGGTCTTCCAAGGTGCAGGTGAACGGGCGGCACACATATAATTATATAATTCATGTATACAAAATATTGTAAAACATTTTTAAAAGAGTAACGGTAGAGTTTCTTGCCCATTCTTCTCCATACGAAAACTACCTTTTGGAAGGGGCTACTAGAATCAATTCTATTTCTTTGTTTTGACGTTCAAAAGTGCCACCTAGTATACCTATTTGAAATAAATTATTTGACTTTGGCACTTAGGACACTCCGGCAAGTGGTGCATGATCTGAAGAAGCACCGCTCTGGCAATGGGTGTTGGATGATCCAACACAGGGTGTTATTCATTTTATCTATCTACTAAATTTTGCTTTTTTTTCGGCTTAGTAATACAACATTTTTGCTACAAAAAAAATCTTACTAAGATACCGATGAGATAGGCAAATATTAAGGTGAAATATCATCGCTACCATACAATATTTCGTAGACTAAATCTCATTTTCAACAAGAAAAAATAACTTACCAATAACTTTAGCGACTTTGTCCAAGAAATCGTAATTGTTTCGTTTCTTCAAATCGAATGACACGACATTCGTGTAATGTAGTTTCAAACTTGTTTCCAAAGCGTTCATAACTGTTGACAGTTTCTGTGATCGTGTTTTAGTTTCATTGTCTAAATTGTTATCGAACTGAAAAAATAAAAGTTTCATTACGTTCTCGTACGGCAGAAGCGAACAAGAATATTATATTGATAATTGATATAAGGATGGATCTGAAACTTGTAGGTTCTGTAGCGCTAGAAGAGCGGTAGCTTTTAAGCGCTAGCTTGCTAGCTTGTATTAAGCTGGGCGTAGAATCATGATCAATTTATAATTATATTGATGTTATATTGATGTTATATTTGTCATCTTGTCGTTTTTTCTTTAAAAAAAAAACCTATAAATTTTTATTTAAAATTAATTCCTTTGCTTGAATGATCGAATACAACCAGACTTATGTTTCTTTAAGCCTGTAATACATAAGGTCGCCTTTTGCATGTAACCTTTACATGAGCTACGCATGTCCTGTGGCAACACTACAGCTAACAGCTGATTTAAACTTGTTCTTGTAATTTTAATTTTAATTATTAGTTTCTTTGTTTTTTTATGGTCTATTTCCAATTACTCATCAAGTAAATAGGATAATATTGTGTATTTTGTATTAGATTCACATACTAAGTGCAAAATAAGTGTAAATATTTCAATGTGAATCGGTGACAGTTACCGGTACAAGTGAATTTTTGCATTGTCATCTTGTTATCAGGTATAATACTTTTTATTTAAGTTGCTATTAGTTTGTTTTAGTACTATATTTAACCAACAGTCACATAGTTCACTTTTATTAAGGCTACTTATTGATGCCAATGACCTATAGACGTAAACATAACCTTAGTTTTGTTTGGTGACAGAACTCCTTGTACATCTAAATTTCATTTTTCCTTTTAAACTAATCATCTCTTAAGCTACTGCCACAACTACCTTCTCTCTTCCACTTTCTTGTCGCTTCCCTTTAAAGTTATAATCATGATTATGACTCGCAGCGCCCGTGCTCGCCTCGAAGAGTCCAAACTCAATCAGGCTTTGAGCGAATTAAAGGCGTCAAAGGAGTCCTGTGACCAACTGACTAGGGAGATAGATGACAATGAAAAGGTGCTCTTTGATGCCCATGAAAAGATTAGGAAGTTAAAAATTGAAATGGCTCAGATATACACTCAATTCACTGAGGCCATAGAGGAACGGGACAGACTTCGACTTGTTGTGGACGGATTCAGCCAGTGTAGCATAGAGTATGAACAAGCTCTTAGTCACAAACATTTATTAAAACAGCAGCTACATGAGGCTCAAAGTCAAATAACAGAACTTCAGACTACAAATCTTAACATCACCGCCTCGCTGAATCAAAGTCTGTTCAATGAGTTGATGCCTGTTGCCCCGTCAATGGTTTCTGCACTAAACCCCTCTAACACTATAGATTTGACAGGTGATGACGATTCAAAGTCATGTAATTCAGTGAGGGTAGTCACTAGTAAAAACAAACTTAAAAAATACATTAAAATTAATAAATACATTGTTAAAACACAAAAGATGGTAAAAAGACAAAAGTTTTTTATTAAAAATGTTAAACTTAATAGAGAAAGGCTAAATTTACTTAAACAATTAGATATGTATTCTTTTAACTTGGAACAAAGTACCAGGAAACACAACATTGACACAGGGTACTTGCAATCTGAACTTGACCATTTACAGGAGAAACTTAGTTCAATGACTAATAAATATAATACCTCTGAACATCTAATGAGGGAATATGTGTTGGCAATGAATGAGCTGGTGAAATCACAAACAAACAACTGTGAGCAGTGCCGAACACCATCCCAAGTACTTACACCAGACCATTCATTGACATCATGCAATACCAGCTTACCGCAACCCTGTGTTGATCTGACTTTTCCTGCTATCAATAGTTCAAGTAAACAATGTAAACAAAGTGTAAACAATGATATAGTATTATTTTGTGATGAGATTGGAAAGGACTTAGGCCACTTGTTGACAGATGAATATCCGGGACACTCCATAATAAATTACTGCATGCCTGGTTGTTCTTTGTTTGATATTATGAAAGAAATTATTAAATGTAACTTTAACCAGGACACTACATTATTAATATTTATGGGTAATAGGGGAAATGTGAACAAAGGAGAATTGCTCCAATATTATAGAACATTATGTAATCTTAGTTTAAGAAAAATTGTCTTGTTTACATTCCCTTACAGTGAGAGTTTGCCACAGGAAGAAAATAACCTACGATTTGAATTAAATATGACATTACATAATTGGACATTCAATAATAATCTGTTTCATCTAGTTGATACTAACAATTATGTTGGTAATAATTTACATTTGACAAGAGATAGATATAATATTCTTATGTACTATCTTTCTACCTACTTTAAAAGACAGATAGCTGTGTCGCTATCATATTTTTTTTCTATTTCAGCCAAAAATTTGGCTAAACAACTTGCTTCTTTTGAGCAATGCAATGTAATTTTAAATAATTCTGCCAATAATTTGGCAACAATTAATGACATTGATTATAATTTAAATTAAAAATTAGGACAATAGAGGAAACCTCTTGCTTAATAAATACTGGTTTAAATCATCAAAATGTTACAAAACGTTCTTCTTTAATATCCTCTCACCCATCAAATTGTAGTAATTTAATAAATAATAATTGTCTAAAAATAGTCCATCAGAATATACAGGGTGTGATAGGTAAGGAATTAGAATTGGAGCTGTTCATGAACTGTAGTTTTATTGATATCTTATGTGTAACTGAACATTGGTTAAAAGTCCACCAGTTCATGTTCAGCTTTAACAACCACCAGGTTGCCAGCTCATTCAGCAGAGTTAATATGATACGCGGTGGGTCTCTAATAATTGTTCGTAACAATATGAAATTTAAAGAACGTAAGGATATTGTGAGCCTCTCTGTTGAGCGAGTTATTGAAATAGCTTGCATTGAGCTTGAGCAGTTCAT